>OY776134.1:9277576-11940689 GCA_963675135.1 Galeopsis tetrahit | reverse complement strand
ACCTGTCTAAACTTCGAGTCTTTGGTTGCTTATGCTATCCTTGGCTTCGCCCCTACACCTCCCACAAATTAGAACCTCGATCCACCCCTTGTATCTTCATTGGATACTCTCTTACCCAAAGTGCCTACCTATGCCTTGACTTAAACACCAAAAGAATATATACATCTCGTCATGTTCAATTCGTTGAAAATATATTTCCTTTAGCCACTCCCACAGCCATTTCGAATACACCCACAGAATTAATTGATGCACCCCCGAATTAGTAAATACACCCCCCGGCCCACCAGAAAACCCTCCTGTTATGCTCTTTCCACCACCCAATCTGCTTCATACACCCCCTCTCGACGTCAACTTAACACCCCCACCACATCCGCTCCATGCACCCCATGTTCCGCTTAATACACCACCTAGCCCAACGTCCACCCCTGCTGCAACCCCCAACCTACTAAATACACCCCCATCACCTCCAAATCCTAATTCCACGATACAAACCCTTGATCTCGAGTCGCCAAATGCTCCCTCACTGCCATCCCCACCGGTACAACAACTCACTCGAATGGTCACCTGAGCCCAAAACAACATCTTCAAACCAAATCTAAGGTATGGTCTATCTTCTACTTTATCTTCTGACACTGAACCTAGCTGCGTCTCTCAGGCATTAAAAGATGAACGATGGAGGGAGGCCATGTCATCTGAATTTAATGCCCTTCTAAAAAATGGTACTTGGGATTTAGTACCACCTGATGATTCTACAAACATTATTGGTTCGATGTGGGTCTTCCGCATCAAACGAAAACCGGACGGTTCCTTAGATAAGTTCAAAGCTCGACTTGTCGCCAAAGGCTTTCACCAACGCCCTGGGGTTGACTTTTCTGAAACATTTAGTCCTATGGTCAAACCAGCAACCATTCGAGCAGTCCTGAGTATTGCAGTCACTAAAGATTGGCCACTTCGTCAGTTCGATGTGAATAATGCTTTCTTTCACGGTTCCTTAGCTGAATCTGTATTTATGGCTCAACCACCTGGGTTTGTTGACAAAACCTTCCCTACATATGTGTGCAAGTTACATAAATCCATCTATGGCCTAAAACAGGCACCTCGAACTTGGTATTTTGCTCTTCGAACCTTCTTGGAGAGTATTGGCTTCATTCACACCAAATCTGATGAGCCTCTCTTTGTTTACAACAAATCCGGTATAACTGCATATTTTCTCGTGTATGTTGATGATCTAATCCTTACAGGAAACAACACCTCGTTCCTCACAAAAGTGGCCTCAGACCTTAGTACAAAGTTCTCTGTCAAAGACTTAGGCTCACTTTCCTATTTCCTAGGTGTGGAAGTACTCCGTACTAAGAAAACTTGTTTTCTCTCCCAACGTAAGTATATCATTGACCTACTCACCAAATATAATATGCTCACTTCCAAACCTGTCCAAACCCCTCTCTCCACCTCTACTCGTTTATCTCTTTCTGATGGAACACCGCCCACTGATATTACCCAATATCGCCAAGTTTTTGGAAGTCTCCAATTCCTCCAACTTACTAGACGTGATATTGCTTTTGCTGTGCATAAATTGTCTCAATTCATGCATGCTCCCACCACAACTCATTGGGGCACTGTAAAACGCCTCCTTCGATATCTTAATGGAACTAGAGATGTTGGAATTACCCTCCGCCCCAACCCATCTGACTCACTTCACTGCTTCACGGATGCTGATTGGGCCGGAAACACTGATGATCGTACGTCGACAAGTGCCTATATTGTCTTTCTTGGACCAAATCCCATCTCATGGTCTTCTAAGAAACAAAAGTCGGTTGCTCGCTCCTCCACTGAAGCGGAATATAGGGCAATTGCATCAGCAACTTCTGAGGTACAATGGTTAAAATCTCTCTTTCAAGAACTATGCATTTCCATCAAAACTCTCCCTGCCATCTACTGCGACAATATTGGTGCGACGTATCTTTGCTCCAACCCAGTTTTTCACTCTCGGATGAAACACATTGCCATTGACTATCACTTCGTTCGAGATTTGATCAAAACAACTCAGTTACGTGTTTCACATGTGTCTTCCGAAGACCAACTGGCCGATGCTCTCACAAAGCCTCTGGCTCGTTCTCGTCTTCAAATGTTGATGATCAAGATTGGACTCTCCTACGGTACTCCATCTTGAGGGGGCGTATTAGGCATATATAAATATATTAAGAGATATTATATATATCTTGTATAATATATTTTATATATCTTGTAAATCTTTATTTTCCTTAATTTTAGATTTAGGATAGATATGTTTTGTATTTATAAATACTTCCTTCATGTACTCTTTACATCATTCAATGAAAACATAATTTCATAAATCATTGTTTCTCTACGTATAGTATACATAGTGTTAAGGTGCTTATCTCATTTTGATCATACTCCCGCATTTTGTTATATGCTCCGTCTACGTCACTTTGATGACGCCTGAACATTCATAAAAAAAAAACCATTAAAAGATTTTTTGGTTTTAAATTTCCTAAATAATAATGAGAATGATTAATATAATTAATAAACTACCTTCCCTCCTATATAATCATAATTCCTTATCTATCAATATTGACGTATCATTTTCATTATTATTGTTCATTTAAGGACTATCATTTTTATTTTCATTCAATTGACAGATAGGAAATGCAGCGTTGGACGATGAGACAGATCAAAATGGAATGATCGATTATGCTTGGAACCATGCAGTTATATCGGATGCATTATATTACGAAATCAAGAGAAATTGCAATGATTTCAAACACACAAATAAATCAAAAGATTGCAAAGATTCAATGGCGAAATACTTCAAAGTGTACGATACAATAGACATGTACAGTTTGTATTCTCCTACATGCACCAAACCCAGTTTTTCACATCATGCAACTCCAACACTAACTGTAAGTACTTAATTATATACCATTATTTTATAGTAACAGATAAATTGGTTAAGTATTTACTATATTTTAAATTGAATTAATATATATATATATATATATATATATATATATATATATAGGATGAAAATTATGGAGGGAGACCATTATTTGGGTATGACCCTTGTCAGTCGGATTATACCAAGACCTATTTTAATAGAGCAGATGTTCAACAAGCCCTTCATGCCAACACTACTAAACTTTCTTATCCATGGAAACACTGCAGGTACGCGCGCACGATCATCTTATTATAAATTTTCTAGCTAAAATATTTAATGACTATAAAATATTGTCTATATTGATTAGGAGTGAAAATAGACCATGTCAGACTTTAAGCCTAATTTATAATTAAAAAGTTAATCTAAGTCTGACCTATTAGATGTTTAATTTTTTTTATAGATTTGGCCTTTAAAACAAGTTAGACATATAAGCCTTTTAAAAGTCTATTAAAATCTGCCCAATACGAAAATGCAGTTCAATACTTAAAATTGCAAACAAAATAATTATGATCAAAATAAATGTATTACAACGATAAATTCAAATAAAAGCATAATATATACTTCCTCCGTCCCACAATTGTTTGCACTATTTCTTTATTAGGAATTTTTTTCATAAACCACACTCTTATAATATTCACATATTTATACAAAATGTCATTACTTTTATACTAAATCCAATCATTTACTTTACTTTATTCATAAAAATATACAAAATTATCTTTCAACACTCTACTCATTGCACATTTTCTTAGTTTGTGTGTCCACTTTTTTGTGCAAACATTTCTGAGACGCACCAATTTTACAAATACTAAAACAAATATAATTTATTTTAATTTACTATTAATGTTAGTCTTAGATTTTAAGAATTATAAAATATATAAATATTTATCTATGCATAATCTTAAATGGGCACTCATATAGAATAGATTTGATTTATTAGACCTCATACAAAATCTAAATTCAAACTACTTGAATAAATAGACTTCTTAAAAAGTCTTAACCCAACTCCTACTATAATTATATTCTCACAATATTCACATATTTAACATTTTCAATTATGGTAAACCACTTTCCACTCCTAATAATGACGTCACATATATAGCATTTTCAATTATGGTAAACCACTTTCCACTCCTAATAATGACAAGCTTCCGTCATTATTCTTAATTTTATGAAGTTATAATGACAGTATATATAGGTTAATTAGGAGAAAAAAATTATTTACATCCCCGTAATTTATACCTTTTTTTTAGAATGTCCAAAAATAGTTAAAATTTTAATTTACGTCCCATAACTTTTTCAATTGCTTAATTTACGTCCAATTTTTGCTGGAAATTCCCAAATTTATGTAAATGGGACGTAAATTGAGCAATTAAAGAAGTTATGGGACGTAAATTAAAATTTTAACTATTTTGGGACGTTATGCGAAAAAGATAAAAATATTCAACAAATGTGTACAATTCATTATAAAATTAATGTAGTTTATGTTATACAATCAAATAAAAAAAATAATTCATTTATTCATAAATTAATTATTCATAAATTAACTTATTTTAATATAAAAAAATAATTCATTTATTCATAAATTAATTAATTATTATAAAATTATTTATTTATTTTAACGTAATCAAATAAATATAAAAATTTATCTAAGTATTACACAAAGTAGGTCCACATATTTTTGTACGAACTAATATCAAATTAAAAATTATATAATAAAAATGAAAAATAATAAAATTAACAAATTGTTAAAAAATATATTGTTCATCTTCATTTTTCAATTACCGTGGGTAAGGGGTGAGAATTTTGGATATATTTGAGTGTGTTTTGATTTATTTGGGGATTTTAAATATTTGTGGATTTTTGTATTTATTTAAAATATTAAAATAATTGTTAAGTTTTAATTAATAAGAGTTTTTGACAATTTTAATAAAAAACTTATTTGGGATTTTTATTATTTTAAAGATAAAATTTATATTTATTTGAGTATGTTAATTGATTTTTTAAATTATTTTTTTAATTAGGTTAATTAAATTTTTAAATAATTAATTAGGTAAGTTAATTGATTTTTCTAGTAATTAATTGACTTAGAAATAAATCTTGATTTTTTTTCATATTAATTTTTTTTTTGATATTATGATAAATTATTTACTTATTTAAATATTATTCTAAATTTATTTTCATATATTTTAAAATATTATTTATTATTTTAATTAATATTCATAATTTATTTTATAATACATATTGTAATTATAATTTTTTTCGTAAGTTATTAATTTTTTTAATAATGAATTAGGTAAGTTAATTAATTTTTATAATAATTAATTAATTAATTTATGAATTTTTTTTATTTGATTGTATAACAAAAACTACATTAATTTTATAGTGAATTATACACATTTGTTGAATATTTTTATCTTTTTCGCATAACGTCTCATTTTAATTAAAAATTTAATTTACGTCTCATAACTTCTTTAATTGCTTAATTTACGTCCCATTTACATAAATTTTGGGATTTCTAGTGAAAATTGGACGTAAATTAATCAATTGAAAAAGTTATGGAACGTAAATTAAAATTTTAACTATTTTGTGACGTTTTTCAAAAAAGATAAAAGTTACAGGACGTAAATAATTTTTTTCTCGGTTAATTAGCTTTCTTACAGTTGAATTTAATCTTTTAATTTACTCGATCGGAATCATAAACTCGTTTTATTTTTATTTTAATTAATGGGGATATAAACGCATGCAGTGATTTAATCTGGAACGATATGCCTAAAAGTGTACTCCCAATTATCGTAAAACTCACTGCAGCAGGACAGAGAATTTGGATTTTCAGGTAATTATATTAATTTAGAATTTTAATTTATAATTGTAATTGTAATTGTAATTAAATATAAATGAAAATGAACAGTGGAGATACAGATGGTAGAATTCCAGTGAGTGCAACAAGGTACACTTTAAGGAAGCTAGGGTACCACATCCTACAAGACTGGACTCCATGGTATACTCAAAACAACCAGGTACCACTTGATAAATTCCAAATATAAATTGACTTTATAAAAAATAAAAATAAAAAAATGCATGAAAGTAGGTAGGTATGTAGGGGTAATATGCACAAAATCAAGAAAATTGAATTTTCGAACTGAACTAATGATTTTCGGCCTTCGTTTCATAAAATTTATCGCATTTGGTCTTAAATTTTATTTAAAAAAGTTTGTCATTTTTTTCTATTTTTATCAATGATCTTTCTAAACTATCTCTATTAATCTCTACAATATCTATATATTTTTTTTGGAAATATATAATGAAATCTTTTTTGAAAAGGTCAAAGAAATAGTGGAAAAGAAAGTTGAAAAAAGAAAATGAAATAGAAAAAGAAAAATAATTAATGAGTAGTAAATGTGTCAAAAAATTATATTTCTTAATTCTATACCAAAATGAGAAATGTGACAAATTTATAAAACTGAGGGAGTACTGGACTCAATCGGCGGCCAATCGGGTAAGGCTGATGAAATAATAAATGGGTTGCAAGTTTAAAAGTGTGCTTATTTTGTCCGATCCGATGGGTAAATAAGTACTCCCTCTATTTTATAAAATTTATTGTATTTGATTTTAAATTTTATTTAAAAATTTTATTTTTTTTTCTATTTTTATCAATGATATTTCTAAACTACCCATATTAGTCTCTACAATTTTTTTTTTTTTTTTTGAAATATATTACAGTATTGATCGTTTTTTGGAAAGGTCAAATTAAAGTAAGGAAAAAATAAAAGAAAATAGAGAAATAAAAGAGAAAAATTAATAAAGAATAAATGTGTCAAAAAATATGTTCATTAATTCTATACAAAATGAAAAATACGACAAACTTTAAGGGACGGAGGGAGTATATTATAACAAGGTTATAACAAAAAAAAAAAAAAAAAAACCTACTTCATTAATTTTCACTCTTAAATAATTAATACTAATATTATAACAAGACAATACTAAAACTCTACTGGATCGGTCCATACAAAGCTTTGTTTTGGCTTTAAACAGGCGCCTCGCAGGTCGACAATGTAATTAGTCCCTCGGATTAGTCGCTCCTTGGACCGAATATTAAGAAATAAAAAAAACACTAAAACCCTACTTTTGTTTAAATTGAATCACGCGAACCAGCTGAACTTTTAAATCGGTTCGATTAATTCAATTTAATATATTTCGGTTCGATTTCAGTTTTAATTTTAAAATTTCCGATTCGATTGGAAAAGGTCTAAAACTGAACCAAACCTAACTGATCGAATATCTACCTTTAGCCTAAACTTACATCTTAATGTGTATGTAAATGCAAATATATAGGTTGGTGGATGGAGAGTGGAATACTCAGGGTTAACATTTGTGACAGTGAGAGGAGCCGGGCACCAAGTTCCCACTTATAGGCCAAAGGAAGCACGCCAACTGCTCAACCATTTTCTCAAAGGCCAAACACTTCCCGACAAACCATTTTCATGATTTTTTTTCTTTTTTAATATTTCTATTTAGAATACATATTTACTTAATTACAATTTCTTAATGGCTTTTAGAATTTTCACATATAACCACCACAAAATTGTCAAATTCCAACACTAAAAATCCGCTTCAACTTAGCAAATTTCCTTTAAATTACTATATAAAAAAAAATTAACAAAATATGGACGTACATGAATATCAAGAAAATAACACACTAATTGTTGAGTATTTTTTTTTTAATATATATAAGTGAATTGATTTCAGCCGTACAAGTTAAATGAGATATATATTTTTTTTAGGTATTAGAGTCTGAATTAATTTTATACTCTTATTTAGGGGTGGGAATGGGCCAGAAAAGTCTGTCCTATTATATATTTATATATTTTTTAGGCCCAAGCCTGGTCCGTGGCCTGTTATAGACTTTTTTTAAAGGCTCAAGTCTGGCCTTTTTAATAAATAGGCCTGGCCCGAAAGTCTTCTAAAGGCCTCTTAATTTTATTAGCGTATTTTTTTTAAAAAAAATCTACAACAGTATTATCATCAAATTATAAAAATTAACTTTTTAAATCTCAAAATGAAGAAATGGAAGTAATAGAATGTTGCAAAAAAAAAAAAATTCAAATATTTTTTCAACTATTACAAAGAAAAATACAACTAGTGTTACTAAATTTTTTTACTTATTTATTTATTTGAAAATCACATATTATATAAGTATATACTTTTCTTTTCGACATCCAATGTCTTTATTCATTGCAAGAACATAAATTAGGGGGAAGTCCAGTCACAAAGTTTGGGGGATCATCCCAAGTAAACGGGCTCTCAAAAGACCGAGAAGCCCTAGCAATAGCATGTGCATAAGTGTTTGCATCACGCTTTACAAAAGAAATCGAACAATTATTAAGGGCATTCAATAACCTCCTACAATTCTCAATAAAATCACCAAAAGAAGAATCATCTGAATCGTGTGAGTTAATTGCATCTGTAACTCGTTTTGCATCTCTCTCAATGATTACGTTCTCAAGATGTAAATTACGCACCCAAGATAAAGCCTCCATAAAACCCATTGTCTCACCGACTGCTACCTCAATGCATCCTTGTACCACCATAGAACGCGCAACCAAAAATTCACCTTCATCATCTCTTTATACATATATATATGTGTGTGAAGTTATATAGGCCGGCCTGTTGGGCTTAAAAGGCTTACGAAAAAATTTAAGTCCGGCCTATTTAGCTAAATAGGCTTCTAAAAAAGCTTGAGCCCGACTTGTTTATTAAACGAGTCGAACCGAGCTTTAATAGGCCGAGCCGTAGGCCCCTGTCGGATAGCCTGACCCATTCCCACTCCTACTCTTATTCCTCTCACGAACTAACTTGTATACTAGCTAGAATAGAATAGCGATAGTGTATTACACTGATTTTATGATTTTTTTTTTTTAATATTATATATTTAAATTCACCAATAATCTAATTTTTAAGAATACATTTTTTATATTTATGAATAATTATTATGTGTAGTCTTCCTTTTTTATAGAATCACATATCCTATTACATTCCCCATTAATCGTCTAATCTTATTCCTCTTAAGAATGGGTTGATATTTTTTTTAAAATATTGTATGTATGCATTCAATTAAGTTAAAGTTAAAATTCTAAGTCCATTTAATCTAAAAGTTAAAATAAAAAGTGTGATCACATCACTTTAATTTAATCTCTATATATACTTTAGTATACTTTAATTTTTTGATAGAATAATAATAAAAAAAAATCAGTCTTTTTTATTCATTTAAAAAATAAATCAAATAATCAAAATATTTAATATAACTTGAATTGCTACATGCATATTTAATACTCCACTACATATTACAGTATAATGTAAATTACTACATCAACAAAAACACTAGAAAAAAAATATTTTACTATATAAAAAAATCGGTATTACTATATAAAATAATTTGTGTTATTACTACATATAATAATGTGTTTAACTACATTAAAAAAATTATATGTTACCACATACTACAGTTCGAATTACTACATTGAACGGTGTTTGTTACTATATGTAATTTTATCAAATGATTTAATATCTTTGCATCATCCTGCAACAAAATAATTTGTATTACAACATGATTATTGTGTATTACTACACGCAATAATATATGTTACAACATATTATAATATAAGTTACTGCATCAACAAAAACACTAGAAAAAAAATAATATTTTACTACATTAAAGAATCTTTATTATTATATAAAATACTACATAAAAAAACTATATGTTACTGCATACTACAATTTGTATATGTAATTTTATCAAATGATTTAATATATGTTTGGAAGAAACTATATGGAGTATATAATAATTATAAAGCATATTTTATACAACATGGGGTGGTGGCGCAGTTGGCTAGCGCGTAGGTCTCATAGCTAACGAGTAATCCTGAGGTCGAGAGTTCGAGCCTCTCTCACCCCAATTATTTTTTTAATTTTCTTCCGTGCATTGCAAATTGCAATGTTTAAAATAAATCCTGCCCAATTTGATTCATTTCAGTTTTTTCAACATCATTAAATATTAAAGAAAATCTATGCATTTTTTTTTTTGTGAAAAATAGGTTTAGACAGTCCTCTAGGGCCACATTGTGTATACAATACAATTTTTTTTTTTGTCAAATTCAGAAATTCTATTGATTAGAGGGTGATGAAAATTATATTTATATCTAGGTAGCCGCTTAGAGCATTTCCAATGGGGTGAGAAATCCTAGATGTATTTCTACCATTTGATCAAAAATAGTATAAAAAATACATTAAAGGCAAGTCATTCTTTACTAATAAAAAAGTCCATCGAAGGAGGGGGGGTGGGGGCGATTTTGGTGTGGGGGGATTCGTTGAACGAACATGAGAAATTTATTTAATTTTAGCTGAGGGGTAGAACTGACATTTTATTTGTGACTAATAAAAAATTCTCGGTGGGTGTACTTAAAAATGTCGTGTGTGCGTATAACCGTGGTCATTTTGATTTTATTTGGGTTGGCCCATTTACCTACCTTTCACATGAGGAATGAAGTCAATTGGGCCTGGGTTATATACCCCTCCAACAATATTAGATACACTCTCTCGATTTATGCACTCCTCCCAAAAACACGATTAGTAAATGCACTCCTCCCAAAAACACGATTAGTAAATAAAAACACGATTAGTAAATGCACTCTCCCTAAATTATCTAAACTACCATTTTCTAGTATCTAGTAGTGAAACTTTTACTAAAAGGGTATTATTGGTATTTGACAATATTATTAAAATAATCTCTTCGTCCTAATTGAAGCTACTCAACTTTATTTGCATTTATCCCAATGAAAGCTATCCATTCTTTTTTTTTTAGCATATTCCAGTATCCCAGTTAAAATTGTAAAAATGAGCGCGACCCATGAAGCCCAAGTATCAGGCCAGGTTGGGCCTTGGTTTATTGGCCTAGAAAAGAAATGGATTGATTTGACTCGGTCCAATTGACTTGTCGTGTCAATAGGGATTAGCGCGTAATTTTATTTTTTAATGCACAAAATCAGTAGAGACTAGACATGGGCAAAATCGAACCGGCAAACCGGACGATTTTTAAATGCCGGTTTCGGTTCGAAAACCGAACCGAAACCTTAAAATGGCGGTTCGGTTTCGGTTCTATAAATTTAAAACCGCCAGTTTCGGTTAAACCGGCATTTTTCCTTTTTTTTTCCTGCCTTAAAGCTTTCGTGGTGTTAAAGTATTTTTTGCAGCTTTGATTCGTAGCGTCAAGCGTCGATATTGACTTCAAGGAGACGTATGTTGCCGAATAGTGCGATAACGTCGTTTAAGGAAATCAACGATTTCCCTATTACCCAGGATGCTTCTGCGAGCGCATATCAAATCATGAGTTATTTTCACACGGGCTCACCCCCCGGTATAGAATACTCTTTCATGATAAATGGATAGAGTGAGTTTACATCATAATAGAACAGGTTTTTACCTGTCTTCTTGTATACGTCGGTATGACCACCACCTCTACGAATGAACTAGTCCTATTTGATCTAAAAAATCCAACTGTATCTACCCCAGAAAACCCTCTATCTCCAAGCCCCTTGTATAGGTTGGGCAAGCTTTGATGCCTCTACTCCCAACAAGTTGCGGGTCGAGATCGTGGAACTATCGCCTAAGATAGCTAAAGCTTATACGAATGAGAAACCATTTATTGATATTCAAATTCCAAATGCAGGCGGAAGACAAAAGGTAAGTGTTGCAGGCAACGCAACATCACATCGCATGAACCCATTTGACCCCCAATGTTCTACAACTCAATTAAAAATTGAAAATTATGAAATGTGTCTTCCAATTTTCATACTCCATTTCTTTTTTGCTCACACATCACAAAAAAAAAAAAAATTGTTTCTTCTATATTATTACTTTTGCTTTTGTAGGTGTGAGGTGTGAAATGTGTACCTCCATCTCTTCCTCTTCAATCTTTCATCCGATCTGCTGCACATCACTCTCAGAAGGCTTCAAGCTTGTGTCAATGGCAACCTTCTTCTTCTTCTTCTATACTCCATTTCTTCTTCCTCTTCACCCAATCTGCTTCACACCTCTCAAGTCTCACCAGATTTTCTGCTATTTCTTTATTCTCTCTCAAGAAGAAAGAACAAAATTTTGAGGGTTTCTGACTTTTTGTAACCAAACCGAGGTTCTTAAAAAAAAAAAAAAACCGGATGAGCCGGCTCGGTTTCGGTTACGTTTTTCAGCAAACCGTTAGAAACCGGCGGTTTTAACCGTTTGCGCATGTTTAGTAGAGACCATCAATTTCTCCTAGGAAGACATTGCAATGGGCTGCACTATATTTAATTTATGGGTCTAACTATTTACACTTCCATTTTGGTTTAGAACACTCCCCCGATAGTTTTATATTATAATAATAATGTAAAAAATAAAAAATGCCCTCTTAGTACAATGCTACATACTAAATGCACCCAACCTACTGGACGCACCCCCCATATTTCAGCCCTTTCATCTTCCCCAATAAACCCCACTCCTAAACCCCACTCCTAAACCCCACTCTACACCTTTCCTCACTTACAAGTTATCGAAAAAAAATTCGGCCACTTTCATTTCTCATCTTTTTCTTCTCTTCGTTTCACCATCTAACTCGTGAAAATCGTTCCTTTGTACTCGGGGTCGTTGAAGGATAAAAAAATGGATGAAAAACGTGAAGGATTCTATAAATATGTAAGTTGAATTTTTTGCTTTTTGATAGGTATTTTTTTTCGTAATGTAGTGATATACAAAGGTGTTTTCTTAGTTTTATTCATCATATATTGTTCATTGCTTGTTTTTGAATAGTTTATGATATATAGTTGGAAGAAAATGGTTGCTTAGGATGTTGGCGCATTTAAAAAATTTGTGTTTTTTAGTTAGATTAATTTGGCACTGGTTTACCGACTACATATGTGTTGGTCGATGGGACGACGTCGACCATCTAGTATATCGTCGGTTAGTTGTGATCGACGGATATTTCGAGTCGTATTTATCGACCGACGATTCCTTATTGACCTGATCATTTACCGTCGACACGAGGTTGTCGACCGATATTATGTTGGTCGACATTTGCCTTTCGATCATAGCATGGTTGGTAGTTGAGTGTGTTTGAATTATTATACTACTATATTATTGGCAATTAATGTAATAAGGCGTTGAATTTTGTGTTTGTTTTCAGAATTTGGCGGATGATGAAGAGTTTGATCCGAATTTCTTTTATTATTCGGAAGATCCACCGGGGCCTTGTGATGATCAAGCCAACAAGGGTGCTTCAACTAATGAGGATGCCCCGGCTAATGATCTTATGATGGACTACACTAATGTCTTCACCAATTTTAACTATTTCGAAACTCGGGAGGCCTTACAAGAATGGGTTCGAGAAGTAGCCTTACAACACAACATTGTCATTGTTGTAAAATGCTCAAACAATAACAGTAGCAAGAAGAAGACATAAGTTTTATTGGCATGTGAGCGTGGTGGAACCTATCGCCAAAATAAGCCAAGGGGAAGAAACCAATTAGTTGTGATACCAAACGATGATGATGATGATGATGACCAAAAGGGCCGAAAAAGGACAACGGGGTCGAAGAAGTGTGGATGTCCTTTTCTATTAAGGGGCATAAAAATATCAGAAAATGAGTGGAGGTTGGATGTGAAATGTGGGACTCACAATCATCTCGTAGTCATCTACCTCGAGGGCCACTCGTACGTTGGTAGGCTAATGCCCGCAGAAGAAGAGTTGGTTGTTGATATGTCCAAGTGTAACGCTCCACCGAAGGATGTGTTGAAATTGCTTAAGTTGAGAAATCTGAACAACTATTCTATCGTCTGCACCGTGTACAACGTTCGAAACAAGTTTAAATTGACAGGTTTTTCTGGAAAGAGTCAACTACAACAATTGATGACATTGTTGATTGATAATCAGTATTATCAAAGCCACATATATTGTCCAGTGTCAAATACTATACGAGATGTATTCTTTGCACACCCCACATGCCTTCAGTTGTACCGTGCATTCCCGAGTGTGTTGATAATGGATTGCATGTACACGACTAACAAATATAAGTTGCCCTATTTGGAGATGGTGGGATTTACATCCACAGGCATGACCTTCTCGGTAGCTTCTGTATTTCTCGAGTGTGAGAAGGAGGAGAACTATACTTGGGCATTAAGTGTCCTTCGTGAGTTATTGGAGGATGTGAGTTTACCGAGAGTTGTTGTTACTGATCGGGAGTTAGCCCTCGTGAAGGTTGTTTCTTCCATATTTCCAGAGGCTAAACATTTCCTATGTAGATGGCACATAGATAGGAATGTTTTTGCCAAATTCAAGGGCAAGTTTGAGACCAAGGAGGATTGGGAAAGATTCTTATTTTCATGGAAAAATGTGATGAACGCATCATCCGAACAAGAATTGACTACCGTTCTTCAGATTTTTCAACGTGAGTACGCAAATGTTCACAAGGAAAGTGAAGCATACTCGTACTGCATGACACAGTGGGTAAATCCCTTCAAGGAGAGATTCATAGCCGTATGGACGGATGAATACATGCATTATGAGAATACAACAACGAACATGTATGTTTTAATATTATATATATAATTGTTGATTATTCGTTGATTATTCATAGTTTCTAGTTGTTTGACTATTACTATGTATTGTGTAGTTAAATTGATAATTACTATAACTACAATTTCAGGGTTGAGAGTCATCATGCAACACTGAAGAAGTCGCTAGGTAATAGCGTGGGCAATTTTGAGATCTGTTGGTCAAAGACGGACACACTATATCAAGCGAGCAACAATGCAATTAAAGCCTCGTTTGAGAAGAGTCTGAATATCGCTTTACACAAGTTTAAGTATGTGATGTATCAGGAGCTTGTAGGAGTGGTGTCAATTTATGCGTTGGAAAAGATATTCAAAAAAATGACGTGTATCGAACACCGCGAGTCCAATCCTGACATATGCAACCACTATCTAAGAAAGGTATGCGGGTTGCCATGCACTCACGAACTCGACGAATATCACCGGCTTGGCAAATCGATACCCTTAGAAGCTATTGATAGGTTTTGGAGAAAGCTTGACATGGAGCCAAATTTGAGAAATGAGGACGATGTGAAAGAGGATGTGGCTGAAGATCTTGACATTCGATATGAAGAGGTTATTAAAGGTTTGATGATTGTGTACAAGGAGCAGGATGAGCCGACGCAGAAGAGGGTAATGTTGAGGTAAGCCATAGAACTTCGGAATCCAAAGACCACTTTGCTTATGGAACCGGAGCCAAAAGTCAAGACCCATGGTCGACCCAAAACAAATAAGAAAAAACCTAAAGCTTCTTCGACAAAACGGGATCTTAGCCTCTTTGAGTACATAGAATCAATGCATTTCCCAACCCCGGTTATTGACTTGGTGGAGCCTTCAAAGACTTCGAATACAAAAAAACAGGAGGCGAAGGTGTCTGCTTCGAATACAAAGAAACAGGAGGCGAAGGTATTTGTTTATATGTTTTGTGGCTCATTGCTTATTTTGAATTATTTTTTTGTGCATAAGTGGTTCCTCGCAAGCGTACGCGCTCATCTTTCTCACAAGCAGGACTTATAGCTCAGTTGCCCGTTCGATTTCAATCATTCGTGGTGGAATGTGTTAATGTTGTATCAGACGACCATTGTGGTTTTCGAGCGGTAGCTGAGGCAATGGGGTTTGGGGAGGACAACTGGGCAAAAGTTCGACAAGACATGATGACGGAGTTGAGTACACGGGTGTCTTTAGAGAGGAGAAGATGTTCAGCGAGACATTGACTGCCCTAAATTGTTTTACGGTTTTTGCACGGTCAAAGTATTGGTTTCATCTGCCCTATATGGGGTACTTGATGGCATCAGCCTACAATGTGGCCTTGATAACTTTGTGTAATAAGATATTGTTGACATTTCTTCCTCTACGAACTTCGCCACCTGAAAACCCAAAAAAAAAAAAAAAAATTCATTGGTCACGTCAATGATAATCACTTTGTGAAGGTATTTTACAAACTTTTTAATATTTACGAAAAAAGTCAAATATATAACTGTACAAATAATGTCATTATTGGTTGTTACATGTAGTGTTGTCTGACAATGTCCCATTCCCTCCCGTTGCAAGTTCGTGGGATCTATACAGAAAATCAGCTACAAGTGGGTGGTTGGACGCGTATGGGGAGAATCGTATTAGATAGGGGGATTGTCATCCATCTTTTGTACATGACTTAGAATAGTCATTCTCTTGTCAAACTTTTGGTAAATGACTAAGAATAGTCATTCTTTTGTCAAACTTTTGGTAAATGACTTAGAATAGTCATACTTTTGTCAAACTTTTTTGTACATTTGCTGACCAGAAATACTCATATCTTTTGTAACTTGGTCATAAATTGTACATTTGAACTGATTTTGTTTTGAATAGAATGGTTTGTGTTGTTTATATGATTTGGGTCATCACTTAGTTACAAATTTGAGTTGTCAAAATTAACTTGTTAAAAAAATTCAAAAATTCCAAAAACATGTGTTGGTCGACTACTCTTTGTCGACCGGACTAGTCTTGGTCGACAACAAAATTCGTCACAGAGACGTTTTGGTCGACTATGGATGGTCGACTGACTACTCATTGTCGACTGAATATATGGTAGTCGATCATTGTTAGTCGATCGGTAATATTTAGGTCGTCACTAAATGGTCGACCGACATTACATTGTCGATAAATTTGATAAATGTACCCCCACCACATTAAAAAATGTCAGATTTGGTCGACTTTCATTAATCGACCAAACACATTGTGGTCGACTAAAAAATTCATCACGGAGGCATTTTGGTCGACTCTCAGTGGTCGACCAACATGTTGTTGTCGAGTAGACGAGGCTTGGTCGACTACATAATACATCACAAAGAGGTTTTGGTCGACATTAAGTTGTCGACCGACATTACGTTGTCGAAAAATGTGATAAATGTACCCCCACCACATTAAAAAAAAAGTCAGATTTGGTCGACTTTCGTGAGTCGATCAAATACATTGTGGTCGGCTAAAAAATTCATCACAGAGGCGTTTTGGTCAACTCTCAGTGGTCGACCGACATGTTGTTGTCGAGTAGACGAGGCTTGGTCAACTACATAATTCTTCACAAAAAGGTTTTGGTCGATATTAAGTGGTCGACCAACATGTTGTTGCCGATTGGACATGGCTTGGTCGACTAATTATGATCGATCGTTTTGAACTCAAATATTCCAAATTAAATATCTACATAAATAAAATATTGAACTAAAATTTTCAAAATAAACATCTAAGATAATCATTCAAATTAAACATCAAATTATCCAAATAAAGTAAACAAATATCTTATCCATAAACACCATGACACATAATAATATTTATCGCTTGCCCCTTTTCCTTCCGCTTCCTCCCCTGCCCCTGCCTCTTGTTGGCCTTGATGATGAACTACTCCCTCCTCCTTATTTCAGTCACTTCTTCTCCTCCCTCACCCCCGACGACAACTACTCCCTCCTCTTCCACTTTTTTTTTTTGTTATTTTCGACAAGATATTGTCGACCATAAACATTGTGGTCGACAACAATAGGAAAAAAGAAGGGAGTAGCTGTCGTCGGGGGTGAGGGGGAGGAGAATTGTCAACCACAATGTTTATGATCGACAATATCTTGTGGAAAATGAAGATTTTTTTTTTAAAAAAAAATTTCATTAGGTTAAATGTTGTCTACTTGAGTGATTTTCATCAACAAACCATAGTCGACAATATACTCTATGGTCGAAAAATCAGTGTCGATCGACATTGGTTTGTCGAAAAAAATGTTGTTTTTTTTCTATGATATTAAGTTTTTTTTCTCAATTTTTTAGATTTATTTGGACGACGGCCGTCGGAGGTGGAGGGTTGGTCGTCGGCGGCGGCGTAGATGAGGCGGCGGCTACGACGGCTGCTTTATTTGAAATTAGGATTAGGGTTAAAAAATTAGGGTTAGGGTTAGGGTTTAGGAGAGTGTATCTATCTAACATATTTACTAAAAGGGCAAATATGATATTTTACATACATATTTAATTAATAAATGAAAGGGAAAGTGCATTAAACAAAGTTGGAGGTATATATCCCACGCCTTTAATTTATTTAAGCAAATGAATGAGCAAATATATTTTTAGGCCCAAACATCTTTATAATTAAATTCATACAACAAACCCTACGGCCCTCATATATATAAAAAGTGATAATGTTTGATAGTGTTTAGGTAAAAAGTGACAATCACTTTTATTAAAAATATTATCACTTTTTACTTAAACCTTATCACTTTTTTTACAAACCAAAATCTGAAAAAAAAAATAAAAAAATACTCCCTCTATTCCACAATTGTTTGCACTATTTCTTTATTCGTCCGTCCCACAATTGTTTGCACTACCCAAAAATGAAACTTTTTCATAAACCCCACCCTCACAATATCCACATATTTACACAAAATGTCATTACTTTTACCCTCAATTCAATCATTCACTTTACTTTATTTTTAAAAGTTACAAAATTATCCCTCAACACTCCACTCATTACACTTTTTTCTTAGTTTGTGTGCCCATAAAATGGTGCAAACAATCCTGGGACGGAGGGAGTATGAGTTATCCTACCCAAAATTTTAAAATATGGGTTAAAAGGATTCTTCTCACAGAAAAAGATCTGTGAAACGGTCTCACACAAGTTTTTTGCCAAGGGTTAGTCTTGGGTAGGAGTGTGCAAAATAAAATCGGACCGGAAAAAAGACCGGAACCTGACCGACCGGTTAGATTCCGGTCCGTTCCTCGGTCCGAAATTTTTTAAGATTCCGGGTTCCGGTCCGGTCTAAAACCGGAATTTACCGGTCCAGGACCGGAAACCCGGATTTGTAATTTTTTTTTATTATTATTTGAATTTTAGAAATTACAAATCTCATTCCTCTTGCTCTTCGACCCTTTTTTACCATTCTCAAAAATTTTCAACCTTTATCTGAAATGACGCTCATCCTGCGTCCACCTTGCAATTGGCAATGTAAGTTTTCTTGAGTTATTGAGAAAGTTTAACCTATTTTACTCTAGGATTGGTCTTATATAGAATCAATTCCTTATAAGGAATTGAGTTGACTTGGTCAATTTAAATCTTAAATATTTAAGAATATTGTGAACCCTAAATATTCAATATTATTGTGAATAAAATTTTTGACTTGGTTAATTTTTTTTTATTGATAATTTTTTTTCGAAATTGTGTTTGTTGAAAAGTGAAAGTTAATATTACTAAAAAGTGTAACACAATATTACTAAAAAGTGTAACACATTTTTTTATTAAAAAGTGTAAGTCACTAAAATTGAAAAGTGCAACACAACTTTTAATGAAAAGTATAAGTCATTATAACTAAAAAATGCAAGTTAGTATAACTAGAAAATGCAAGTTAGTATAACTAGAAAGTACAACACAATATTATTAAAAAGTGCATGTCAATATACTTGAAAAGTGCAACACAATATTTTAATGAAAAATGTAAGTTATTATAACTGAAAAGTGTAACAAAATACGAGTAAAAAGTGTAACATAACATTACTAAAAAGTGTAAGTCACTATAACTGAACATATTGTTGAAAATTGTAAATCACTACAACTGAAAAGTGCAACAAAATATGACTAAAAGGTGTATCATAACATTACTAAAAAGTGTAAGTCAATATAACTAAAAAATATTGTTGAAAATAGTAAGTCACTACAACTGAAAAGTGCAACAAAATATGTGTAACATAACATCACTAACAAGTGTATGTCATTATAACTGAAATTATTATTGCAAATATTGCAAAATAACATGCTAAAAAATTGTAAATTGCATGTTACATTTTTCCTTATTTTCAACATACACTTTTATAATTAAAAAAAATATATGTGAAAATGGTTAGATGTAATAGTTGAACACTAGACCTTAACATAAAAAAGACTATACTCAACTGTTTAAGCTACGTAAATTATTAAACATGTTTTTCGCGTATTTTATTTTTATTATCAATCCTTCCTTATAAGGAATTGAGTCTACAAGAGACCTACCCTTTACTTTCTGATCAATCGGCTGATGCCCTTAAATTTGTGTATCGTTCATTTTGACTACTGTTTTTTCATTTTGGACTTGAATTTTAATATTTTGGACTATTGTTTTTTCATTTTTTGGACTTGAATTTTAATATTTTGGACTACTTCATTTTTTGGACTACTGCTTTTTCATTTTGGACTTGAATTTTAATTTCTATGAACATGGTTTTGCTATAAATTAAGTTTTCAAGTATATATATATTCTTGCACAATTGTGATCAACTTGATCTAAGGGCATAACTTATTCTTTAGGATATTAAAAATGAATTTATTATAAAGGTAAATATAAAGAAATTTCTAGATCTTCAAAAAAATGTGATCCACTTTCCACTTCTTCTCATACACTAAGGAATTATAAATAAATAAATAATTAAAAAAAAAAACCGGTCTGAAACGGTCCAAACCCGGACCGGTTACATTCCGGTCCGGTCCTCGGTCCGTAAAATTTTAAGATTCCGGTCCCGGTCCGGTTCTGGACCGGTGCACACCCCTAGTCTTGGGTGACACGGGTCTCCCTTAACCCTCCTATATAAAAAGTGATAATATTTGAGTAAAAAGTGATAGAGATTATTCTCTAATAGGGTCACTATTACTACCCATTAAGCAAATAGAAACACCAACTTTAATAATTTTCTAATAGAGTCAAATTAAAGCCAAAAAACCCATAATACCCTTAATGTCATTATTTAAATTAATTTCTTGATTTAAAACTAAATCGAAATTTTGAAATTCCATTAAATGGGCAATTAATCAATTCCAAGAATTTAGGTTATGATAACAGAAAGTCACTCACTTTCCAAATTCGAAAATTAAATTCTCAGATTCTTGTTATGCACTGAAATCAAAATAAGAAAATTTACCAAATTCGATTTTCAAATTCAATTTCTGAGATTCGATTATGCAATGAAATCAGAATAAGAAATTTCCCAAATTGGATTTTCAATTTCAATTTCTCATTTTCGATTATGCACTGAAATTAGAATAAGAAATCTCATATCCAAAAAAAAAAGTTCGCAAACACAGATGAACACGTATATCCACGTTTCTGCACACTTTCTAGAAAGGTAAAGAGGAAATTACCAGGCCACATTGGACTAATCTCGGAAAACCATCCAGGAATAATGGAGGAGATATAGTCGGGTAGCGCCGTCGTGGTGTCGTTATTCTGTTCCATATATATCGACCGACGTGGTGTGACTTGAACGAATTTTAGACAATGTATTTTGACTAACTACTTCCCCTCAAGCATAAGGGATCGTAGTAGTAATGGAAGTATTCGACCAAGTAGTATCGACCTAGGAGGTGGGTGTGTGCAATGAATCCCTAGAGTTGTATGTCGTCATAACTAATGTAACTACGGGCTCGGGAGTTGGATGCAAAACTAAAGCTAAACAATAATCTAAAGACAATAAATTAAACTAAACACAATCCTAATAAGTAAAATTAACTACTAAACTAAGAAAACGAGAAAATGACAATTAAAGTAAAGAACAACTACGAATCTAAATTCGGAGAAGTGCAAAGGTTGAGAATGCTTCGGGTGTTCTCTACCTAGTGAAATCGAGTGGGATTGTTTATACCGTTTTTATGCTTCAATTTGGACTTGCTAAGAGCATCAAGATACTAGGATGAAAATCGTTTCCCTTCGGGTACTATAACCTTAATTACGTCTAAGGTGTTCCCAAACCAGGTAATAAGACCTCTTCCTAATCCTCACCAACTACCCAAATAACCATTCAAGTAATTAATGTCTCCTAATGGGGTTCTAATACAATTAACTCTCTCTCGACGAATTAAAAGTATAATAAACGCATTTGTATATCAACAACTCACACCATAAATTTAAACATGTTCATGTAACTCTCGTCTACGCTAAACATGCCTCAAAATACGGATTAATAGAAGCTAATACACAAAGCACCAATAAAACCCAATAAGAGAAGCAATAATTCAAATATCAACAATAATCAAAGCTTAAACAATTCACACATTCAATATTCACATGGTTTCAAACACCCAAAACATAAAAAGCTTAGCCCATGGAATTTGGGAAAACACTCATGGCTAAAACAACAAAAGAAATATAAATAAACAAGAAATTTACCATACAAAACTTAAATAAAAGAAAAATATCACCTTGAGAGTCTTGTAATTCCTCCATTCTTACATGAAAATAAACTACTCAAATGATTCTAAACTAAGAAAGCATAAAAATGAAGAGTGTGTTTGAGGAGATAAGCTCCTCAAACCTATGCTAATTGCTCATCTATTTATCACATGTTGTAGCAAAATGAGCTAGGGTTTGAGTGTGTAGAAATGAGACAAAACCTCCCAATAATCTGATTTGGGAAGGTATTTATAGTTTGGAAGAGTGTTGGAGACGAAATTTGCACTTAGGCCCTTGAAATCCTTTAAAATTCTCGAATTTCCGCGCAGAAACGGGCTCAAACGGTCGACCGAGTGACCGCAAACGGTCGACCGAGTGAGATGGAAGTCCAGAAACTGACCTGGAAGCAGATTTCACTCGGTCAACCGAGTGGGTTGACTCGGCTGCCCGAGTGGAATCTGTTACAGTTTCACACTTTCTTGTTTCGATCATATCTTGAGCTCCCGACCTCCGATTGACTTGATTCTTTTTTTCATTCCACTCATTTTTTCGAGACGCATCCAATGGTGCAATTATCTTCTTGACTTCAAGAATTCTCAGACACGTATTTTGCTTCCAAATAAGTTCAATTTACCTAAAAAATAGCAAAACACATACCTTTCTCATTTCAAGTGCAATTAGTCAATTTAGTGTGAATAATGCAACAAAACCCTCAAAATTATGTAAAATAAACACATGAATTTCAAGCAATTTTCACACTTATCAACCCCCCAAACTTAAAGTGTTGCTCGTCCCCGAGCAACGAAAGAAATATAGAACAAGTGGGAGGATTGCGAAGAAATTCAATCAAGATTGAATGAGTGATTGTCAACTTTTATCAATATAGTCAAGCCAAGAGGTACAAAAATTCACAAACAAGTTCACAAGTTATGTTCAAATCAATGCAAGATTAAGTGCTCAATTCACAATTTCCTCACTAGTAAGTGTATCTCTCATCACTCAAAGTGTATATCAAGGAAATGTATGCTCTCAAAATCAAATCACACAAATGCACCACCATATGCTTGCCAAATGTCTAAGTTTTCCACCACATGAAAGTGTTCAATCAATGAATCAATAAGGGCTTTACATTTGGTTGTAATGTAGGCTTTTTGGTTAAGGTGAGAAAAGTTTGGATAAAGTGACTCGTAAACTAGTGGAGCGAAGAGTAAAGACGCCTAGGAACGTCTCTAAATCTCAAGAGGAAAATTGCAATTGGCCGATTGCAACAAAATTCCAAACTCCCATAATTCATTTGCTCACTCCTTTAAGCACATTCTTCATCACCAAAACTTTTTTAGCACTTTTGATCTTCAAGCTCTACCAAATGTTTGTACACAAAAGAGTTTTCTTTTTCAATGTTTTTCATTTTTCATCAACTCAATTTTTTTTATGTACAACTCACAACTCATCTTTTCTCTCTCTTTTTTCAATCTTTTCACTTTTAAACCAAACAAATCCACCAAATTCACATTTCACTTCAATTCAACCACATTTGTCAACTTTCAAGTTCCACTAGTTCATAGGGGAAATTTAGGCTCACAAAAGATAGACAAATAGGATAAATTTGTAGGTTGCCAAAGAAAATAGGTCAATAGGCTCAAAGTGGCTAACTACGGAGAAATTTCATTTGGTATGGAAAATTTGGTTAAGTGACTATTCAAAACAAAGATGGCCTTATATCACTTTCAAAAATCTCACACAAAAAGTAGACTCAAACAAAACAATTGGCAAGTTCTAGAGTACACAAGCATGAATGATACTCACATGAAGAAAAATAGACCATAAGATATGAAAGTCTAAAGGCTCTAAAGCTCACAAGCTTGTCTAATCATGAATTGAGAGCACCAAATCAAGCACAATCTTCACATAATAAAGTGAACAAGCAAGCATCAATCAATACCACAAAACTCAACCAAACTTCCAAAGCCAACAATTACCATCAATTATGACTCAAATACCAAATATCCACAAGATATCTCAATCAACAAAATTAACAAAATATTAGGACGAACGGTGCAATAAAAATGAAGGTAAACACATGAAATCTCCCCCCAAACTTAAATGAAACTATCTAGTTGAATGCAAAGTTTGGGAATGAGTGTGTTACCTTAGAAATTTGTCACCGACGTAGCTCACAAAAGAAGCAAGCTACCACAACCGATTGTCCCTTGGTCTTCTTAGCACCAAAGCACCACCACCTTGAGTTTTCCATGCATATAACTCATCACTGAACATCCACACAACACTCAACCTACAAAGCAAAAACTCAACAAAAAGAAATCAAAATGCACAATAACTAAAATAAAACTAAAGAAAGCAATAAAAGAATGGGTTGCCTCCCATTTAGCGCTAAGTTTAACGTCTTCAAGCCGGACGAAGATTAATGAGCTCATCGAAAAGGCCATGGATATCGGTCCTCCTTCCCATTGTATTTCAACTTTTGAGCTTCAAAATCATGGAGGCTCTCATGAATGGAAGACCAATCCCTTGCATCTTTCTTGCATATTTCTCTCAATGTCCGTTCTTCTTGCTCTTCCTCCATCCTCTTTTTCCATTGCTCTCCATTTTGCTCAAGAATGCCCAAGCACTTCTCAATTTCTTTCTTTAGATCAAAGTGATCAAGAGGCAAAATGAAATCAATAGAAGCATCAATATCAAGTAAAGTGTAAATTGAAGAGTTTAAAGGTTTAGAAATGCTCATTTCGCTCTCCAACTCATCTTGGGATGCTTCTTGATCTTCTTGTTCTTTGTTGCTCGTGTCCATCAAAGGACATTCCTCTTTATCATCTTCAATCACCATTAAGCTCCTTCCCGTGCTCATGTCTTCAAGTGGATATCTCTTTGCAATCATCCTCTCCTTCATGTGTGCAATGAAGAGCTTTTCGATAGTAGTCCTACCCTGTGGCCAAAAATCGTTGCTTTCCCACTCTTGATAATGTACTTGATGAAGCACTTCCATAAGTGGAGGAGGAGGTGGACGATACACCTCTTGAGGTGGTGGGGGAGGATATGGATATGGGTGATATGGGTGTTGAGGAGGAGGGTATTGATGTGGAGGATGAGGTGGGTAATATGCTTGTGGTTGAGGTGGGTAAGGATAAGGATAATATCCTTGAGGAGGAGGTGAAACTTCTTCATTCCTCCAATCTTGATAATAGGAGGGAACTTGTTGCATTTGATAATGATGATCAAAGTTCCTCCAATCATCGTAGCTCACATCTCCATGTTGTGGAGGATAAATCATACCATGTTGATCACAACAATGATTCAATGGGTATTGATTATATCCATCCATCTCAATGAAGTGCACACCTACAAAGAACCAAAGTATCAAATTTCTCAAAATAAAAAGAAAATAAAATAAAGCAAGTAATGTAGTTAACACTAGTACTCAACTAACTCTAAGTCCCACTTATAGCACTACGTCGCCTCCCCGGCAACGGCGCCATTGACTTGAACGAATTTTAGACAATGTATTTTGACTAACTACTTCCCCTCAAGCATAAGGGATCGTAGTAGTAATGGAAGTATTCGACCAAGTAGTATCGACCTAGGAGGTGGGTGTGTGCAATGAATCCCTAGAGTTGTATGTCGTCATAACTAATGTAACTACGGGCTCGGGAGTTGGATGCAAAACTAAAGCTAAACAATAATCTAAAGACAATAAATTAAACTAAACACAATCCTAATAAGTAAAATTAACTACTAAACTAAGAAAACGAGAAAATGGCAATTAAAGTAAAGAACAACTACGAATCTAAATTCGGAGAAGTGCAAAGGTTGGGAATGCTTCGGGTGTTCTCTACCTAGTGAAATCGAGTGGGATTGTTTATACCGTTTTTATGCTTCAATTTGGACTTGCTAAGAGCATTAAGATAATAGGATGAAAATCGTTTCCCTTCGGGTACTATAGCCTTAATTACGTCTAAAGTGTTCCCAAACCAGGTAATAAGACCTCTTCCTAATCCTCACCAACTACCCAAATAACCATTCAAGTAATTAATGTCTCCTAATGGGGTTCTAATACAATTAACTCTCTCTCGACGAATTAAAAGTATAATAAACGCATTTGTATATCAACAACTCACACCATAAATTTAAACATGTTCATGTAACTCTCGTCTACGCTAAACATGCCTCAAAATACGGATTAATAGAAGCTAATACACAAAGCACCAATAAAACCCAATAAGAGAAGCAATAATTCAAATATCAACAATAATCAAAGCTTAAACAATTCACACATTCAATATTCACATGGTTTCAAACACCCAAAACATAAAAAGCTTAGCCCATGGAGTTTGGGAAAACACTCATGGCTAAAACAACAAAAGAAATATAAATAAACAAGAAATTTACCATACAAAACTTAAATAAAAGAAAAATATCACCTTGAGAGTCTTGTAATTCCTCCATTCTTACATGAAAATAAACTACTCAAATGATTCTAAACTAAGAAAGCATAAAAATGAAGAGTGTGTTTGAGGAGATAAGCTCCTCAAACCTATGCTAATTGCTCATCTATTTATCACATGTTGTAGCAAAATGAGCTAGGGTTTGAGTGTGTAGAAATGAGACAAATCCTCCCAATAATCTGATTTGGGAAGGTATTTATAGCTTGGAAGAGTGTTGGAGACGAAATTTGCACTTAGGCCCTTGAAATCCTTTAAAATTCTCGAATTTCCGCGCAGAAACGGGCTCAAACGGTCGACCGAGTGACCTCAAACGGTCGACCGAGTGAGATGGAAGTCCAGAAACTGACCTGGAAGCAGATTTCACTCGGTCAACCGAGTGGGTTGACTCGGCTGCCCGAGTGGAATCTGTTACAGTTTCACACTTTCTTGTTTCGATCATATCTTGAGCTCCCGACCTCCGATTGACTTGATTCTTTTTTTCATTCCACTCATTTTTTCGAGACGCATCCAATGGTGCAATTATCTTCTTGACTTCATGAATTCTCAGACACGTATTTTGCTTTTCCACTCTTGATAAGTACTAAATATTGAAGCTAATCTAGGAATTAAAGTGTAATAAATGTGGAAGATGGAGTTAAGATGAACTAGGGTTTGAGTGTGAAAAAAAGTGAGGCCAAGCCTCCCATTTAGCGCTAAGTTTAACGTCTTCAAGCCGGACGAAGATTAATGAGGTCATCGAAAAGGCCATGGATATCGGTCCTCCTTCCCATTGTATTTCAACTTTTGAGCTTCAAAATCATGGAGGCTCTCATGAATGGAAGACCAATCCCTTGCATCTTTCTTGCATATTTCTCTCAATGTCCGTTCTTCAATTAAAACACAGAACAACTACGAATATGATTCGAAGAAGTGCAAGGGTGAGAGAATGCTTCGGGTGTTCTCCACCTAGTGAAATAGAGAGGAATTGCTTTCACTTTGTTAATGCTTTAATCAATATTTGCTAAGAGCACCTAAATGCTAGGATGACAACCATTTCCCTTCGGGTAATATAGCCTTAATTCTAAGGTGTTCCCAAACCCGGTAAAAAGGTTTTCTTCCTAATCCTCACCAACTACTCAAACAACCATTCAAGTAATTAATGTCCTTTAATGGGGTTCTAATACTATTAACTCTCTCTCGACGAATTAAAAGTATAACTAACATATTTGCATACCAACAACTCACACCATAAATATGAACATGTCCATGTAACTCTCGTCTACGCAAACATGCATCTAAATATGGATTAATAGAAGTTAACATACAAAGTACACATAATACCCATTGAAAGAAGCAATAAATCTAATATTAGCAATAACAAAGCTCAAACAATTCCAAACTTGATATTCACATGGTTTTAGAACACCCAAAGCATAAATAAACTTAGCCCATGGTGTTTTGAGAAACACCCATGGCTAAAACATCAAAAGAAATCAAGATACACATTAAATGTTGAATTATATAGAAAATGAGAGAATGGTTTGAAGTCACCTTGTTGTTTCTTCAAAATATCTAGCTATTACAAAAGTGTAGAGCCTTCTTCTTCAAAAGCCTATGCTAAGTACTAAATATTGAAGCTAATCTAGGAATTAAAGTGCAATAAATGTGGAAGATGGAGTTAAGATGAACTAGGGTTTGAGTGTGAAAAAAAGTGAGGCCAAGCCTCCCAATAATCTGATTTGGGAAGGTATTTATAGCTTGGAAGAGTGTTGGAGACGAAATTTGCACTTAGGCCCTTGAAATCCTTTAAAATTCTCGAATTTCCGCGCAGAAACGGGCTCAAACGGTCGACCGAGTGACCTCAAACGGTCGACCGAGTGACCTCAAACGGTCGACCGAGTGAGATGGAAGTCCAGAAACTGACCTGGAAGCAGATTTCACTCGGTCAACCGAGTGGGTTGACTCGGCTGCCCGAGTGGAATCTGTTACAGTTTCACACTTTCTTGTTTCGATCATATCTTGAGCTCCCGACCTCCGATTGACTTGATTCTTTTTTTCATTCCACTCATTTTTTCGAGACGCATCCAATGGTGCAATTATCTTCTTGACTTCATGAATTCTCAGACACGTATTTTGCTTCCAAATAAGTTCAATTTACCTAAAAAATAGCAAAACACATACCTTTCTCATTTCAAGTGCAATTAGTCAATTTAGTGTGAATAATGCAACAAAACCCTCAAAATTATGTAAAATAAACACATGAATTTCAAGCAATTTTCACACTAATCATGGCGCCGTTCTGTTCCTCCTCCCGCTGTCTCTTCACCGGCAACTCAGTCACGGATTCAGCCCCTTCTGCCATTGAAGGATGTGAGTGTGTGTATATTCACGCAGTGAGTGTGTGAGAGATTATAGGAGGTATCCAATACTTTTCTATTGCTTTTTATCGTTCGATTATTGTTCATATCATCAAATCAATCATTGATAGTATGCACATGCACTAAATACTGCATTGACACATATCATACTTGTGCATTAACTTCTGCATTTGAAACATGTACAGACATGTCGACTCTTGTGCACAAACATATTCTACCGATATTTAAGTGTTTAAATGATATACACCTACTCACGCATATTATTATGTATGCACATGATATATGTCATACGGATATGAAATGTCTTAGTTGTTGATAGTTTACGTGGTTCTATAGTTAAAAGGTTATAAGTTCATATGAATATGCATTCGACACTACATATATGTGGGTTGAAATGTAGATTTCCAAAATCCCTTAACTTAACAAAATTAAACGAAATAAATGGAGAGACCTACCTTTTAGGAAAGTTTTTAAATTTTAGAAGGTGATAGATTTTCGGGAATTCGAGAAATTGCATTTAAGAATTGATTGGATGTTTAGTTGACTAATAATTGTGTATTTTATAAATTCGAAATTTCAAAATATGCTGGAAGGGCATAATTGACAAAAAAATCAAATTTTGACTCTATTAGATTAAAAAAATTATGCTAGGTTCTATTAGAGAAAAAATGGGGTGAGATGAATCTATTAGTTATTTACCCAAAGTGATACTCCCTCCATCTTTTAATAAGTGTCACTTTGGCATTTTTCAACAAATTAAGATTATAAAGTGTGGTCCATATTACCCTTAATTAATTATAGCTAATTTTGATATAGAAGTTTTGTTTGATAAAGAATGTGGTCAAGAATGTAGCTATTATTCATAAACCAATTTAATTTTAGTATAAACAATGTTTATGGAATTTATTTATGAACAATATATATGGTAAATGAATAAGGGCAAAATAGTCAAAATTAAAGAAAAAAACTCAGAATGACACTTATTTTAAAATTAGTTAAAAAGCCAAAGTGACACTTATTAAAAAACGGAGGGAGTATTATTTAAGTAAAAAGTGACAATCACTTTTATTAAAAATATTATCACTTTTTACTTAAACATTATCACTTTTTTTACAAATTAAAATCTGAAAAAAAAAATATGGATTATCCTATCCAAAATTTTGAAATATGGGTTAAAAGGGATCTGTCCCACAGAAAAAGATCAGTGAAACGGTCTCACACAAGTTTTTACCTTGGATTTGCATAACCCCATATATCTAGGGTTGAGGTTTGAGGTAATTTTTCCTTCATGTTTTTATTTTTTTTCTTTTGCTTTTTACTGCACACATACAAACTAGTTTTTGCCCAAAAAAAAAAAAAATAGCTTCAAGGAATATTCAATTGTTTGAAACATATTGAAATATATACAAAAATGATGAAGAAATATTAGCTTCAGGAATATTCAATTGTTTGAAACATACTAAAATATACACAAAAATGATGAAGAAATAAATATCGTTGATCGTTTGAATAGGGACGACAATGGAATAAGTCGTTCAAATTCGGATCAACCCGATTATGAAATCTACAACTTCTAAATTTTGGTGGAGATTTGAGATTTTTTTCTATTAGAACTTTCTCTAAAATTCTCAACAATTCTTTATATATCTTCTCTACTATAAATACTCAACAATTCTCTATATATTTTTAAAGCTTTTCAAATTATTCTAGAATACGCATAGATAGACTATTATTGAGGACCAAAAAAACTGCAACATCGACTAAGCAATAATTTCAAATGATTTTCTCTTCGACTAAGCAATAATTTCAAATGATTTTCTCTTCGGCCACTCTCCCGGACCACGGACCAAAAAACTGGAAGGAACAATTTTTTAAACATGGGCATTATTAGGCTAGTTTTTTTTTTTTTTTTTTAAATCTCGGTATCTGATTCAAGGATCGACTAATTTAGGGGACCAATCTCACCGTTCACTTGCGGGGAGGGGGAGGGCGGATCGAATAAATTGGGGGACCAATCTCACCGTTCACTTGAGGGGGCCCCCATCTAAAGACATAGCCCAATCTCACCGTTCACTTGCGGGGGCCCCATCTAAAGACATAGGTGATAGCTTTGTGTTTTGTGACCCATATAAATTGTTTGTACTTTAGAGGGTTCAAACATGAGACCTAAAGAGGATCACACTCCTAAGTTTCAAGCGTATGATGAGAACCACGATACGAATACGAATAAATCCGTAATCCCTAGCTCAGATTAGCAAGAAGCAAACTATTTTGCAAAATTAATTCTATTCTTTTCTTCCTATATATATATATATTTAATATCTCCACAAAATAGGCATATATCCTAACAAACTATGCTAAATTTATTGGGCAGTCCTTCAACCCGGCTCTCGATTGTACGTAATTTTGACCCCATGATCCTCATTCACATCTCCTTCACGAACATCCTTGTCCTCAAGGATGAATTCAGAATTATCGGAGTCCGATCCACCGGCGTTGATCAAGAAAACATGTTTGGTCTTATCCGGTTCAATCGAAAGTGCTTTGCAATATTTTTCGGCCAATTTGAAGTCTTTGTGTTGCATGTAAACCAATGCTAAATTTTCAAACAATCTCGAACAGTCTTTCTCAACCGTGATCTGAACCTTCTTCCCTTGAGATCTTGCGAATTTTGTTCTTTTTTCAGAAAGTGTTATTTCTTCTACTTGCTTCAGTTAACATTGAAATATTTCAATCTCTTCCACTACACTTTCAGATTGCCTCAATTTCATCTCCATCATCAACTAAAAGATCAACAAACTCATCGAAAATTGGTGGTACATTATAACCACAATTTTCATCAAAATATTCATCGAAAATTGGTGGTACATCATAACCACAATTTTCATCAAAATATTCATAAAAAATTGGCGGTCCATCATAACCATAATCTGTTCTAATTTTTCTTCCCCCGTCCTCCTTGGGCATCGGGTTCACCCCTTCGTTAGAGCTTGTACCGAAGGTGCGGTGTTCTTCAGATGACGAACTTGACTTGATTCTTAATCCGGTTCTTGATGATTTCTTGTGTAAAAATTTCGACATCATTCGTTTCATCTTGGCATCGATACTTTTGAATTTTGTTTCAATTTGATGAAATCTTGTCTCTAGTAACTCACCAATGAGTTCCTAACATGACGATCGTGATTCTCGAATACTCTCAATGAAAGCACCAATTTGATGAGAACCACGATACTAAATACGAATAAATTTGTAATCCCTATGCTAGCAAGGGGCTGCAAACTATTTTGCAAAATTAATTCTATTATTTTCTTCTTCCTCTCATACGGTAGTCTTCACATTAATATATAGATATTTAATTACACCACAAAATATGCAAATATTCTAACAAACTAACCAATAATATCTAATGTATATCTATATTCTAAAAAATAAGGCAACAAAATAAAAGATTAATCTATTGGGCCGCCCTTCAATCCGGCTCTCGACTATACGTAATTTTGAGCCCACGACCCTCATTCTCATCATTTCCATCTCCTTCACAAACATCCTTTTATCAGAGTCTGATCCACCGGCAGGGGCGGACCCACGTTGATGGTGGGGGTGGCCTCGGCCCCTCCCAACTTTTTTCAATCTACTATATATACATATATCAGAGAGTATATTTACATATATATAAATATTTGGTAGACATCACAGACTTCTTTTTCTTGATTTACAAAACTTGGTGGCCACCCTATTATCATACAGTATATACTGCATATATAATCTACTCAATGTTATATATATGCCATGTATAATTTAGTTATTTTGTTTTTTTATTTGTATATATCATGTATAATAAAATTATGATCATCTCAATCATTTGATGAATAGTTTAAAAGACTTTGTTATTCATTTATTTTAAAGAAATTTCAACAAATTAAAATTTTCACACAGATTGATTATTAATTATTCCAACTAAGTCAGGTAATTTTTTTTTTTTTTTTGTCATTTTATTAGTGTAATAGAGTCTATAATATGGATGACAAATTTTTATTTGTTATTTTTTTAATTAGTAAAATAGACTCACTTTCTTTATTTGTCTGTCCACTAGATATATGTTCATTTTCTTTTATGGAAACAGTCATTTTATTTTACGTTACAACTACCCCTTTACTTTATCTATTTTTTCATAAAAGTATTAATATACTTTTTTGATGGACGGAGGGAGTAATATTTTTTTGGCCCCCTCACTAAATAATCTTGGTTCCGCCCCCTCACTAAATAATCTTGGTTCCGCCCCTGTCCACCGACATTGATCAAGAAAACTTGTTGGACTTATCTCAGAGTCTGACCGGCGTTGATCAAGAAAACTTGTTGGACTTATCTGGTTCAATCGAAAGTGCTTTTCTGCAATATTCTTCGCCAAATTTAAAGTTTTTATGTTGCATGTAAACCAATGCTAAATTTTTCAACAATCTCGAACAGTCTTTCTCAACAATCTGAACCTTCTTCCCTTGAAATTTTGCGAACTTGATTCTTTTTTTTAGAAATTGTTATTTCTTCTACTTGCTTCAGTTTACATTGAAGCATTTCAATCTCTTCATCTATCCTTCCAGATTGCATATTGCAGTCAATTATATCTCCATCATCAACCACAATATCAACAAACTCATCGAAAATTGGTGGTACATCATAACCACATTTTTCATCAAAATATTCATCAAAAATTGGTAGCACATCATAACCACAATTTTCATCAAAATATTCATCGAAAATTGTTGGTCCATCATAACCACAATATGTTCTAATTTTTCTGCCCCCGTCCTCCCTGGGCGTCGGGATCACCCCTCTTGACTTGATTCTTGATTCGGTTCTTGATGATTTCTTGCGTAACAATTTTGACATCGTTCTTTTCATCTTGGCATCGATACTTTTGAATCTTGTTTCAATTTGATGAAATCTTGTCTCTAATAACTCAATACGTTCTCGATGAGTTCCTACCATGACGATCGTGATTCTCGAATACTCTCAAAGCACCAATTTGATGAGAACCACCATACGAAATACGAATAAATCTGTAATCTCTAGCTCAAGCTAGTAAGAAACGGGGCTGCAAACTATTTTACAAAATTAATTCTATTATTTTCTTCTTCCTCTCATACGGTAGTCTTCACATTAATATATAGAGATTTAATTACTCCACAAAATATGCAAATATCCTAACAAACTAACCAATAATATCTAATGCATATCTATATTCTTAAAAATAAGGCAACAAAAAAAAGATTAATTCATTGGGCCGCCCTTCAATCCGACTCTCGACTATACGTAATTTTGAGCCCACGGCCCTCATTCTCATCAGCTTACTCCAACTTCTTGAGTTAGACATAAGGCTAGTTAATGTATATTGTATATGTTATGGAATTGTCTCCACAAAGCAACTCCTCACAAATGATAAATCAAGACAACTAGAAACGCAAAGAATTGAAAACGAATAAAGAACTCAAAGAAAGAACACGGGATTTACGTGGTTCGATCAAATGATCTACGTCCACGGAGGATAGAAGACTCTCTTCACTAATATCAAATGAAAGTTACAGATTACAAGTATTCACTAAGCTTGATCTCTCAAAACTCTCAAATTCAGTAACCTACAACCTATGCACTAGATGGTATATTTATAGATGTACAATGCATTGGATAACCGCCACTAACCAACTAACTAACTAACAGAAAAACCAGAATCAACTAACTCTGAAAATCTAGACTTCAGCGGAGTTGTCTCAGCAGACTTGTCTCAGCAGACTTGGCTAAGCAGACTTGTCTAAGCAGACTTGTCTCAGCAGACTTGGCCCCAACTCTCCTGAAAAGACTTCAGACAACTTGCTAAGCAGACTTGTCTTCAGCAGAGTTGTCCAAACTCATAAGCAGAGTTGTCCAAACTCAATAATTTCAGATTAGTTGACTCCTAACAAAACCACTAAGCCTTATCAGTTGAATTACTCCTTAACTCAACTTTGCTGAACTCCAAGATCAGATCAATAGCAACTCTTCTGATAGATAGAATTAGATGACATCCAATATTGCATTAATCCTAACAATTCTCCACCTTAATGCAAGATTGCCTTCTTCCCAGCCCTCCTCAAGGCTGTTTGTCCATTCTCTTCTTAATGAACATCCCAGGTACTAAGGTTTACCAACTCCATGCAATGGTTGAACTTATTGCTTGGTAATGCATTAGTTAACATATCAGCTGCATTCTCTTCTGAAGCCAGCTTCTGAACTTTAACAATGCTCTTCTCCAAGATGTCTCTAACAAAATTCAACTTCACATCAATGTGCTTTGACCTCTCATGGAACACTTGATGTTTTGCTAGATGAATAGTGCTCTGATTATCACATAGCACAGGAACACTTTTCTGAAATATGCCAAAATCTCTCAGAATGCCCTTCAACCACATTGCTTCCTTCACAGCTTCTGTCAATGCTATGTATTCAGCTTCAGTTGTGGATAAGGTCACCATAGATTGTAAAGCTGCTCTCCAGGTGATAGCAGTGCCATACAATGTAAAAACATAACCAGATAAAGATTTCCTTGTATCTATGTTTCCAGCAAAATCAGAATCCACAAATCCTAGCAAGGGACTCTTGGTAACAGCTGATTTTTCAAACAATAATCCTAAGTCTTCTGATCCATTCAAATATCTTAGAATCCACTTCAAAGCTTCCCAATGAAACTTTCCTGGATTTCCCATGAATCTACTCACCATACTAACAACATAGGCAAGATCTGGTCTGCTACAAACCATAGCATACATGAGACTTCCAACTCCATTTGCATAAGGGACAGTAAGCATTTGTTTCTTCTCTTCAGCTGTTTGAGGAGATTGCTTGACTGACAACTTGAATTGCTGACCAAATGAAGTACTAACTGGTTTGGACTGGTGCATAAGAAACCTCTTCAAGACCTTCTGGATGTAACCCTTTTGGGACAAGAACAACTTCCCTGCTTTCCTGTTTCTGAGAATATCCATGCCTAATATTCTCTTGGCTTCACCAAGGTTCTTCATCTCGAACTTGCTACTCAGCTGCTGCTTCAGCTGGGTAATCTTTCTCATACTCTTGCTAGCTATCAACATATCATCTACATAGATCAGTAGATAGGTGCTCTCTAGATAATCTTGTTTACCAATATATACACATCCATCATATTTGCTTCTTAAGAAACCAATAGAAAGCATGAATGTATCAAACTTTCTATACCATTGTCTAGGACTCTGCTTGAGCCCATACAATGATTTCTTAAGCAAGCATACCTTACTTTCAGTTTCAGGCATGATAAACCCTTCAGGTTGATGCATATATATTGTTTCAGCTAGTTCTCCATGTAAAAATGCAGTTTTGACATCTAGCTGATGTAACTCAAGATCATCTTGAGCAACCTTAGACAAAAGTAATCTTATTGAACAATGTTTAACAACAGGAGAGAATACCTCATTGAAGTCTATGCCTTCTCTTTGTGTGAATCCTCTTGCCACCAACCTAGCCTTGAATCTGATCTGCTCTCTAGCACCACCAAATCCAACTTCAAGCTTCTTCTTGAACAGCCATCTACAGCTGACTAACTTCTGGTTGTCTGGCTTCTCCACAAGGATCCAGGTCTCATTCTTCTCTAAGGATTGCAACTCTTCTGACATGGCTGTTATCCATTGCTCTTTTTCAGGACTGGTGATTGCTTCCCTATAGTTTCTTGGCTCATAATGCTCCACCTCTTCTGCTGTGATCAGAGCATATGACACAAGATCAGCCTGGCCAAACCTACATGGGGGGTGAATCTGCCTCCTGAGCCTATATCTTGCAAGGCTGTAATTTCTCAGATCAGCAGAGTTGTCCTCCATGGCATCATCTTCTGAATGATCTTCTTGATCACCTTCTTGAACCTGTTCTGGAACAACCTCATCAGGGGTGTTGTCTCCTGCATCAGCAAAGTTGTCCACCTCCTCTGGGGTCAACTCTCCTGATGTGGGAAACTCCACCTCAACTGAGAAACTCTCTTCTGACTCATTTACAATTCTTCCATCTAGGTCATGGGAGTTTCCATTATGAGGATATCCCATTACCTTCTCATTAAAATCAACATCTCTGCTGATTATCAGTTTCTTATGACCTGGTTCAAGGCACCACAGTCTATAGCCCTTGACACCTTTTGGATAGCCAATGAATATACATTTCAGAGCCCTTGGCTCAAGCTTATCTTGTCTTATGTGTGCATATGCTTGACATCCAAACACTTTAAGTTTTGAATAATCAGACAACTTGCCATACCATATCTCATCTGGGGTTTTACCTTCTAAAGCATATGAGGGAGTTTTATTGATTAAGTAACATGCAGTACATACAGCTTCTCCCCAAAAGCTTTTAGGTAATTTAGCATCAGCTAACATGCATCTGACCTATTCTAGAATAGTTCTATTCATTCTCTCTGTTAATCCATTTTGCTGTGGATTAAGAGGGACAGTTCTATGTCTAGTAATGCCCTTCTCTTTACAAAATTCATTGAATTCAGCTGATAGATACTCAAGGCCATTATCTGTCCTCAAATGTTTTAAGGACTTTCCTTTCTGGTTCTCTATCTCAAGTAGTCATTCTTTGAATTTTGTAAAGGCCTCACTCTTCTGTTTGAGAATGAACACCCAAACTTTTCTAGAATAGTCATCTATAATTGACATGAAATACTTACCTCCATCAATGGTTTCAGTCCTTGATGGCCCCCAGACATCTGAGTGAACATAATCCAGCAGCTCATTGGTAGTGTGCTCACCCTTCTGGAATGACTTCTTCTTGGCCTTGCCAAGAATGCACTGCTCACAGAACTCTAGGCTTTTGAATGTCTTCTGGTGGAATGCCACCTTCTTGGATAACTCCATCAGGCATTTCTCTCCCACATGTGCTAGCCTCTTATGCCAAAGCATAGCATCTTCAGAACTCATGGTAACATCAGCAGCACCTGTGATTGTCTCACCAATTAAAGAATATAACCCATTTGACTTCTTCCCTTGCATCACTATCCTTTCAGCTTTGGTAACAAGGAGACATCCTCTTTCTGTCTTGAATTCATAACCCAAAGCATTTAGTGTGCCAAGAGATATAAGGTTTCTCTTCAAATCTGGAACAAATCTGACATTGGTCAGGATCACATGTTTATCATTAAACATCTTCACCCTCACAGTGCCAATTCCTCTCACATTGCAGCATTCATCATTGCCCAATAGAACTGATCCACCCTCCATCATTTCCAGGTTTTGAAACCAAGATTTGGTGGGACACATGTGAAATGAACATCCAGAATCTAACACCCATTCATTAACAAGTTTGCTATCTGTTATGCTCATCACTTCAGCACTATCATACCCTTTTGCCTCTGCTACATCAGCTTTGGCAGCATCAGTAGCCTTCTTGTGCTCAGGACAATCTTTTATGAAATGTCCTTCCTTATGGCATTTGTAGCAAGCCTTGCTCTTGACTACATTTGCATTTCTCTTGTGGTTTGGCTTGGCATGGAACTTCTTGTCTTGCCCTCCTTTCTTGTCATTCTTCAGTTTGATATTAAGACCTTCAGCTTGGTTCTTGGTCTTCTTGGTTGAGTTTGCTACATGTAAACTCTTGGTCTTCAGTATGGACAAAACTTCTTTGAATTTTGCCTTACCTTCCTTGGTAATCAGCAAAGCATCTTTGAAGCTTTCATATGAGGGAGGTAATGCCTCTAAGAGTAGAAAGGACTTCTTGTGATCTTCCAAGGTAATTCCAACATTCTCAAGATCATCAACTGCTTGCATGAACTCTATTAACTGCTCATCAAGGGTTTTATCATCTGACATCTTGAAATTATTGAGCTTCCTTTCCATAAACATTTGATTTGACAAAGATTGTGCCAAATACAGATCATCTAAGGCCTCAAATACTCCAGCAACATCCTTCTCCTTCATAACTTCTCTGAAAACATTGTCTCCCAAACTCAGAACAACAATGTTGTAAGCTTTTTCCATAAGCTCTTCTTTCTTGGCCTTGTCTGCATCGGATGCAGCAGGGTCAAGAGGAGTAAGGGCCTCTTTCAGCCCATGGTGTGACAGCAGAGCCTTCATCTTGGCTTTCCATAAACCAAAATCTGTCTTACCATTGAATTTCTCTATCTCCAATTTCACAGAGCCCATTTCTTGATTCTTGACTTTATCTTCGGTTCCCACAGACGGCGCCAATTGTTATGGAATTGTCTCCACAAAGCAACTCCTCACAAAAGATAAATCAAGACAACTAGAAACGCAAAGAATTGAAAACGAATAAAGAACTCAAAGAAAGAACACGGGATTTACGTGGTTCGATCAAATGATCTACGTCCACGGAGGATAGAAGACTCTCTTCACTAATATCAAATGAAAGTTACAGATTACAAGTATTCACTAAGCTTGATCTCTCAAAACTCTCAAATTCAGTAACCTACAACCTATGCACTAGATGGTATGTTTATAGATGTACAATGCATTGGATAACCGCCACTAACCAACTAACTAACTAACAGAAAAACCAGAATTAACTAACTCTAAAAATCTAGACTTCAGCGGAGTTATCTCAGCAGACTTGTCTAAGCAGACTTGGCTAAGCAGACTTGTCTAAGCAGACTTTGCCCCAACTCTCCTGAAAAGACTTCAGACAACTTGCTAAGCAGACTTGTCTTCAGCAGAGTTGTCCAAACTCATAAGCAGAGTTGTCCAAACTCAATAATTTCAGATTAGTTGACTCTTAACAAAACCACTAAGCCTTATCAGTTGAATTACTCCTTAACTCAACTTTGCTGAACTCCAAGATCAGATCAATAGCAACTCTTCTGATAGATAGAATTAGATGACATTCAATATTGCATTAATCCTAACCGTATATGTCTGTAAAAATATTTTATTTCTAGTTTAAAGCAATTCTACATTGTACCAGGCATCAAGTTGAGGTTGCGTAAACTAGTTATCTAAACATGTAATCAATTTACTTAACAATAGAAAAATTAAAACTTGAAATAAATTAATTAATTTTATTTTATTATAAAAAAAAGATCAAATATAACTAGTGGTCCGTGGCTCAGTGATTCAAGGAGGCCTGCCCAAGCGTTCAACCGGCTCAAATTCGAACAACATGGTCCCTTTTTTTTTTTTTGGTATGTGACGGCGACTAAACAAATTGATTTTTTTAACAGCCTGTACCGTAGTAATTTGCGACCAATATTTTATACTCCCTCTGTTTCGATATTAATTGAACATTTACTGTTTGCACGGATTTTAATGTAAGAATTGTTGGCATGTGGTGTAAATAAAAGATGTTTGAAAGAGTTTTTTAAAGAGCAAAAAGTTATTTTTTCCTAGTAAGGAAATGTACAATTAATAGTGGAACGGACATTTTTTGTAAATTTTCAATTAATAATAGGACGGAGGGGTATCAAATTTCTAATGTATTAAATAATAAAAAAACATTTATGATGAACAATTTTTCGTCGTCATACAACGGTATTTTGACCCATCGAGTCATGGATTTTTAAAAATAATTATCGATTGTAAAAGAAGATTAATATTGTGTTCCATATAAAATGATACATTATGAACTTTAGATATTAAATTAATTATCTTAAAAAATCTTAAATATTTCTTTATTTTGAAAATTTCATGATAAATACAAATCTTAAACCCCATGAAAAACATTTAAAACTGGCAAAAGATTATAAAACATTTCTTTACCATTACTCGAATATTATTAATATAGATCAAAATTAAAAGTCTAAGAAACTTAAAATCTGGCACATCATTATCACAAATAAATCATTTTACAACCATATCTATATGTTAAATGTTTATAATTAGGAGGAAAAAGTGTCTGAAAATTTGGTAGTTGTCACCATGTTATAAATTAGTAGTTGTCACAATCCCATGATCAAATGACCATTGTTTGTGGCCCATTCAACACTAACAATATGAAATAATAATAGTTGAATTAAAATAAATATATTCAAAATGCTTACCAAATCTATTTGATAGTGTAGATTGTAGGGTTAGTAGAGTATTTAATTGGCTATCAATTAAGAAAAATTAACAAATTAATTAGAAGTAGTTAGATTTCAATCTTATCCACCACCCCTATCATAATCTAAGTGATTAGGTAGCAAATAGTAGCAATTAATTCAAGCCGGCCCTCTTAATACATGATTATAGTGGGGATCTACGTGTAATTTTTTTATAGATAAATATTTGTATGAGATCGAAAAAGTGTAAGTTATATAACGAAAATTAAAGTTTAAATGTTAATAGAATTAAAATAAAAATATAATAAAGTTAAAGGATGAAAGCAATATTTTTTTCCAAATAATAATTAAAAAAGTGTGTGTTGTGTGATTAAAACTATGTATTATAAATTGTGTTTGAATATATTATGAGTATTATAAAATACTTACTATTTAATTTTTTTGGAATTTTATATTAAAATTCAGATAAACAAAAAGATTTTTGGATTTTGAAATATAAAGCCGAGCTTCCAAACAATAAACACAACATATCCTTACATGGGGTTAAGTTTTACGATCTTACACTTGTTTTACTTCAAAATAAAGTTACTCATTTTATGGCTTTGAATTTTTTTATTTTTTTTTTTGGCAAACACTTAATATCTCTCTTTCTTTTTTTTATTTTCTATCTCTCCATCTTAAGATTATTAACAATATACTACACATATAAATATAATACTATATTTTTTAATCAATGTGTAAAAATCAAATAGATGAAGGTCGTAGGGAGTAATAAAATAATATACTTCCTACGTCCCGGTGAAAGCTACCCGAAAAGTTTGGACATGAAGATTAAGAAATATGACCGATTAAGTAAATGTATTAGATGTGATGTGATTGAGGAAAAGAATAATATAATTAAATGTAAGAGAAGTAGTTTGTTAAAAATGGAATGAATCACTACAAAAAATGCGCGCTACAGGGACGGACAAATGCTGACGGATTATAATCCGTCAGCATTTCCGACGGAAATGCTGACGGAATGCTGACGGATTGAAAAGTCAACGTCAATGCTAACGGATTTCCGTTCCGTCAGCATTTACCGAGGGAAAATGCTGACGGATGTTTGAAATATGTATGCCGAATCCGTCGGCAAAAGACACGTTGAATTCGCACCGCCTCGTTTTCCAATAAGGTAACCGTTGGCATTAAAGTCGGCGGTTACCGAGGGAAATGCCGACGGAATATCCGTCGGCAATATTTTTTTTTTTAATATATAAGGGCCTCAAATCAATCAGATCAGTTCGTTTTAGAAAAAAAAAAAAAAGGGGCGTGCGTGAGTGAGGATTCGGTGGGGAAGACGAAGACGAGGACGAGGCTATTGAAGCAAATTTCTTCGATTACATTGATACGGTACGTTTTCTTAATTAGTTCTATTACTTAATTTTAATACTTATATATGTTTATGCATGGATATATGTAAATATGAATAATTTAATGTTGATTTGCATGTTATATTGATTTAGTTAGTTGTTAAAATATTATGATCATGTTAGTATGTACGTTAGTTAATTTAATTTGTTGATTAAGAATAATTTTGATAGATCGAGTAGTTTTTTAAGGTTAATTAATTAATTAATTGTTATATGTATACATTAATTAATTGTTATATAGTTAATTACTAGTTTAATTTAATTGTGTAATTTTGATATAGAATATTTTTAATGTAGGTAGTGCATGTTTCAATCAATTGTTTAAATTAGTTTAGATATAGTGGTTCGACCGTTGGATCACGTTGTAATTAGGAATATGTTGATTAAATTAGGAATACGCTATATTAGTAAAAATTTTAAATTAGGAATATGTTCATTAAATTGATAATTATTGACCCAATTAGAAAATTATTATTTTAATTAGTTTTAGGTTTGTTAATTTAGGAATATATATGTTCAATTTTTTATTATTGATTAAGTTAGGTAGAAAAATAATAATTAAATTAGGTTATTGTTGATTAAATTAGGAATATGTTGATTAATTAAATTAGGAATATGCTATATTAGTAAAAAAATTAAATTATGAATATGTTCATTAAATTGATAATTAGAAAACTCCAATTAGAAAAGTATTATTTTAATTATGTTTAGATTTGTTAATTTAGGAATATGTTAATTTAGAAATATTTTTAATGTAGGTGATGCATGTTTCAATCAATTGTTTAAATTATTAGTTAATTAGATGGTTCGACGGTGGTATAACGTTGTAATTAGGTTATATATATATTGTTTTTATTTAAATTAGGAATATGTTGATTAAATTAGGAATATGCTATATTAGTAAAATTTTTAAATTAGCAATATGTTCATTAAATTGATAATTAGTAAAATTATGTATTTTTTATTGATTGAAACAAATGAGTGAACAAGTACCGAATCAGGGTTCGGGTTCACGTAGGTCGTCATTTTGGTCACGTCGTTCAAGGAGGTCTCGGGATGAATCAGTTCCTGTGACGGCTCCTCCTCCTCCTCATGTGGCAGTGTCGCCGCCGCCGCCGACTACGATGTCGGTTGGTTCGTCATCCTCTTCTCGTACGCATCCTGTTCGAGATCAAAGGAAACCCATTGAAATCATTTCTGGGGCGTAAGTCAATAATTCTAATGTTTAACAGTATTCAATAACGATTAACTTTATTTATTTATTTATTTATAATGTGTTAGTTTATAAATTTGTTAATAATTTTATAGGTTGGTGCCCGGTAATGAGGTGTCCAGGATCTGCACAAAATCCTTTAAGAATTGCAAGATTTCTAAGGGTGCTATCACTTGGTCGACGGTGCCACAATCTAAAAAGGATGAATATTTCGAGGAGTTCCAGGTATATAATTACAATATTTAAAGTTTATTAAATAACTAATTATTCATATTATTTGATAAATATGTTGAATATTTATTTGTATAGAAAAAGGCCCGTTGGGATACGACGATCTACTCGGACGCCGATATTTACGAGAAGTGGTACGGTCTTTGTTCTACTCGGTACACGAACATGATGTACGACTGGAGAACGGCCTGGCGTGATCGTGACGTGAATCGTGTTCTGGGGAAAGACGAGGATGGTGTTGACCTGTGGGAGTCGTTGGTTGAGAAGTGGATGGACCAGGCTTACCAAGAGAAGTGTGAAAAAGCTCGGGCCAACCGCAGAACCGACGTTGGAGGCGGGATGGCAGTGCATCGGGGGGGAGCTCGGTCCGTCCTCGAGCAATCACTTGCTATCGTAAGTTTTCATTAATTTTTAAAAATTAAATAATTATAGTTAATTATTTTATATTAGTTATCTAAATTAATTTGTATATGTTTATTTGATACGTAATAGGAGCGGGAGACTGGACGTCCACACACCCACTTGGATCGGCTGAGTCTTCTTCATCCGTTTAATACCGATACACAGACGTCCACCTACGGGCGCACTACTGACCTCCACGTAAGTTTAATTAAATTTATTATTAATTACATTATATATATATAGATAATTAAATTAATTTTAATTTTTTAATTATGTAGTTGAGCGTCCGACAGAGGATTGAAGAGGCCGAGACGCAAGCCACCGCCACGACTACTGCTGAATCCGGAAGCAGCGGTACCCCTCCGGCTGTTGACGTGGACCAGTGTTACCTTGACGTTGCCCCGACCTCCAAGGGAAGGGTCCTTGGCCTTGGTGGGATGAGCAGCGCCGTGAGGACACCAAGTGGTCGGTCGGCCCGGAGTGCATCGCAGCCGTCCGTATCCTCCACTGCCGTCCCGGATCCGAACTTAATGGCAACGTTCGAGAACTACTTCCGCACATGGAGTACCAATGCGGGTCGGACGTTGGGGATGTCTGCTGAGCAGATCGAGGCCATCTATCAACAGACGATGGGGCAACCACCGCCAGCTCCAGCTCCAGGTCCAGCTCCAGATCAAGCTGCAGGTCAAGATGCAGGTCAGGCCGACGGTGGCAACGTCAACTTGAATGATGATATGGAACAATATTTTAACTTTCCGGGCACTGGCAACTATCCTGGCAACTATCCTGGTTGAACAATTTGAAAAATTTAATTTTGTGTTGAACTAATTTATTTTTTTGTTGAACTTATTTAATTTTCTGTTGAACTTATTTAATTTTCTGTTGAACTTATTTATCTTTATGTATATATTTATGTTTATGTTGAAAAATATGTTGAACTATATATTGCAGTTTATTTGTGTAGTTTATTGGTGTATAGATGAAAATAGGGTGCATTCATTTGTTTCATTGAGTACAAAATAATCTCATTTAGAGTGCATTCTAGATATAGATTTAAACCACTTGAAGAGTGCATTTTAGTACAAATTAAAATAGTCTCATATAGAGTGCATTATACATATATTTAACCAAACCACTTGAAGGTGGTAGATGCAACCATGAGAACTAGCACAATCAAAATGATTTTGTTCACTTTGATTAAATCCTTGATTTCTTCAGCCAAATTCTTGATTTCTGTAACCAATTTCTTCATCTCTTGAGTCATTTTCTTCATGTCTTCAGTTTCTTGGTCACTTTGATTAGATCCTTGATTCTTGTCAACACCACAGTTTTCTAGAGTATCAGCCCATACAAAGAAACCACATCCACCACCACAACCATCACTTAGGGAGTCAGGACAATTATGAAATATCCTCCCTTTACTTCTAGGTTGTTTAGAAGCATATGTACGACATGCCTTTCCACAATAACAAACAAGGCCTTGCTGAAATCGAATAGAAGATGAAGAAGACATGATATTTCTTTGCAAAATAGAAAAAATCGAATATGGTGTGTGTGAGCTTTGTGTTGTTGCTATATATACAAAAAATTGAATTAATTAATAAAAAAAAAATAACACGCCAAATGCCGACGGAATTAAGTTTCCGTCGGAATTCACCATTTGATAAATGCCGACGGATATTCCGTCGGCATTTATCTTGACTGACGGAAATTTTGGGCGGTCAAATGCCGACGGAATTAAGTTTCCGTCGGAATTCACCATTTCATAAATGCCGACGGATAATCCGTCGGCATTTATCTTGACTGACGGAAAATTTGGGCGGTGAAATGCCGACGGAAAGATAAGTCCGTCGGCATTTCCGTCGGGAAATGTTTCCCTAAAACTTTCTTTTTTTCCACTTCACTTTCGTATTGCAAATTTACACCAAAACTTTCTACTGCCTAATTTTTTTATGCTCATGCTCGGGTATTCAGAAACATCAAATTACGGTACATTTTCTACCATTTTTAATTTACTCTATATATAAAATTCAATATAATGTAATTACATGTTTTATATATATCATAAGTTTTGTTTGAATTTATTATAAGTTTAGTTTAGTAATGTGTTGCTCCACTTAAATGTTTAGCAGATGGATTTGCCTGACCGTCGTTGGATGTATTGTACTCCTAGAATGATTAGAGGAAATGTGAATGTGGAATTTTATAATGAACTCGTGTTATTTGTTGAATTTGCAAAAAGCCAGCCACATTACATGAGTGGAAATTGCATTAGGTGTCCGTGTAATGCTAAGAAATGTCAGAATAAGCAATATAAAGAGATTGATGAGGTCCTAGTGCATATTGTGAAGAATGGTTTCGTTGATAATTATTATAATTGGACTAGTCATGGCGAAACACGTTGGCCTTATAGATTTGATGAAGTGTTTTACTATTACACTGTTGAAATCTATCAACAAGAAGCAAATTACGATCATGTTGGCACTAGTAACGAGGTAGAACAACAGTTTGGGGACGAAGAACAACAGTTTGGGGACGAAGAACAACAGTTTGGGGACGAAGAACAACAGTTTGGGGACGAAGAACCGAATATGTATCAAACAATGATCAGGGAAGCTGGTTTTTCAAACATGGAAGAGGAGCCGACGAATGAGGCATTTCGGTTTTATGAGATGCTCAAATTAGTCGAAGAAGATTTATATCCGGGTTGTGAATCTCACTCACAGTTGTCATTTAATGCACGACTCATGAACATTAAGACCGAGAACAAGCTTTCTAACAGGGCATATGAGCAAGTGACACAGTTATGCAGTGAAATTTGTCCTCAAAATAATAAGGTGCCTACGACGTTTCATCAAAGCAAACAAATGTTGAAGAATGTTGGTTTGCCGGTTGAGAAGATTGATTGTTGTGTGAAGGGTTGCATGTTATATTGGGGTGACGAAGATAGCAGTCTGAACATGTGTAGATTGTGTGGCCATCCCCGGTACAAAGAGGCACGTCGAAAGGGACCTGGTGGTCAATCGAAGAAGACAAAGAAGAAAGTGCCATATAAGAAGATGTACTACCTTCCTATCATTCCTCGTTTGATGAGATTATATCAATCAAGTGCCACTGCACAACACATGACGTGGCATGCTACAGATTCCTCTTCGGCTGAGTCGAGGGAGATGCGACATCCGGCAGACTCAGAGGCCTGGAAACTTCTTGACAACGTGTTTCCAGATTTTGCTTGTGAACCGAGGAATGTGAGATTAGGTTTGTGTACTGATGGTTTGCACCGTTTGGGATGCATGGGAAGCAGTATTCTTTGTGGCCGGTGATACTGACTCCGTATAATCTTCCTCCGTGGATGTGCATGAAACCTCAAACAATATTTCTGACTGTATTGGTGCCTGGACCAACGAATCCAAAGGACAAACTGGATGTTTATCTCCAACCTCTTATAAAAGACTTGATCTTCTTATGGGAGAATGGAGTCCAAACGTACGATGTTGTTAGAAAGCAGAACTTCACGATGCGTGCTGCTCTTTTATGGACCATTAGCGACTTTCCTGCATATGGTATGTTGTCCGGGTGGAGTACGGCCGGAAAGAAAGCATGTCCGTATTGTATGGAGAATTCTGAAGCTTTCAGTCTCCCGGTGAGTAGAAAAGTTTCATGGTTCGATAATCACCGTAGGTTCTTACCTCAAGGTCACCCGTTTCGAAGAAATAAGAAGAACTTCGTAAAGAACAGAGCAGTCACAAACAATCGACCTCCACTTCGAGATGGTATTTTATACATTTATTTAATGAGTATTAAACGTATATTTATCTATTGCTTTTAGTGTCACTTATAATTTACTCTCCGTACAGGACGTAGGTTGTTATATGAGATTCAGTGGACAGGGTTGAAAAAAAGTACTGAAGAAAATGCAGCGGAACACAACAGAGGAATTGAGGGTGGTTGGAACAAAAGGAGTATTTTTTTGGACTTACCATACTGGAGTTCACTATTGATACGACACAATTTGGATGTGATGCACATTGAAAAAAATGTGTTTGACAATGTGTTCCACACAATCATGAACACCGAAGGCAAGACGAAAGACACTCCAAAGTCTCGGGATGATTTGGACACTCTTTGTCGCCGTCCAGAGTTGAAAAAGGATGAGCGTACAGGTAAATTTCCAAAGGCTAGCTACACACTGGATAAGCCACAAAAACAAAGATTGTGTAGGTGGATAAAGGAGTTGAACTTTCCGGACGGCTACGTGTCTAACTTGAGTCGATGCGTAGACACAACAACGGGTAAGGTTGCAAGGATGAAGAGTCACGATTGTCATGTATTTATGCAACGCTTGATACCGATTGCGTTCAAGGAACTTCTTCCTCTCAATGTGTGGAGGGCTATCACTGAATTAAGTCTATTTTTTAGAGATTTAACGGCTACAACGATCACGATCGATGATATGATTCGTTTAGATGAAGACATTCCAGTGATTTTGTGTAAGTTGGAACAAATTTTTCCACCTAGCTTCTTTAACTCGATGGAACACTTACCCGTTCACTTAGCGTATGAAGCGAGAATCTGTGGTCCGGTGCAATACAGGTGGATGTACCCATTTGAAAGGTAAAATCTTACTTTTTTTTTATTTCATTACAATTACACATGCATTCTTATAAGTTTTATATATATATGTATGTGTGTGTATATCAGGTATCTCCACAACTTGAAACGTAATGCTAAACAAAAGGCAAACGTTGAAGCATCGATTGTGAATGCTTATTTGAATGAAGAGGTTGGCATGTTTTGTTCTTATTACTTTGAAGACCACGTCAACACAAAGTTAAGAAGTGCTCCACGTAACTTCGGTGGTACATCCGCTGACGATATCAGTGAAGAGGTCGATGGAATGCTCTCCATATTCAAGTCTAAGGGACGGCCAATAGGAAAACCCACTGAACGATATTGGGAGACGAACTCGGAGGCGGAAATAGCACAAACGTATGTGTTATTGAATTGTGATGAAGTTCAGCCATACATTGAGTAAGTATTACATATATAAATCGTCTATTTAAATACCACTTCATTTATGTCATTTAATATTAACCAAGTTTTTGAATGTTGTGAATTAGGATGTACACTCAAGAACTACGACGAGCAGAACCAAACATCTCAGATGCATATATAGATGCTCGTATTCAACGTGAATTTTCCCGATGGTTCGAACGTTATGTGAGTACCATTTAATTAATTATGTTTTACGTAAATAAATTAATATTTATTTTAATTAATTTTAAATTGAGCCGTATAGGGACGGGATAACGCTCTAGACAGTCCATTCTTACGAGATCTCAGCAAGGGACCACTACGTCGTGTAAAGACTTACAACGGTTATATTGTGAAGGGCTACAGATTTCATACGTCTGGGTATGCATCGACAAAGGGGACTACCAACAGTGGCGTCTGCGTTAGCAGTGCGAATTACAATGCAGATGCAAGTGATTACTTTGGGGTGTTACGGGAAGTCGTCGAAGTAGAATATCCAGGATATCCAGCAAAGACTGTAGTGTTGTTCAAGTGTCATTGGTTTGATTCAGGCCATCTAGGAACAAGAATTCACCCGGAGTACAAGCTCGTTGATGTTAGTTCGAAAAGGACGTATGTTGCGGATGATCCATTTGTATTTGCCCATCAAGTATCTCAAGTATACTACTGCACATATCCGGGAGCTCCACGTGGTTATGAATGGCACGCTGTTTGCAAAGTAAAGGCAAGGTCAATGGTAGAAGTCCCTAAAAAGGACAAAAATACTGAAGATGAATCTCCATTTCAAACAGAACAAATAGAGACTCCAACTGAAGTCTTTACGGGAGATTTCAATCTTTCTGTACCTTTGACGGCTGCAAATCCCCAATTAATCGAAATTGAAGGTGAAGAGGAGGGGGATGAAGAAGAGGATGAAGAGGAGAATGAAGATGAGAATGAAGAGGAGAATGAAGAAGATGAGGATGAGGAGGAGGATGAGGATGAGGAAGATGATGATGAGGAGGAGGAGGATAAGGACGAAGAGGAGGATGAAGACGATGAAGATGAAAATTAATTCAATTAATGTAATGTATTTATTTCTTATTTTATAAAAGTTAATTAATTATTTATCATTTAGGTACAAATTATAAAAATTAAATTTACTATAAATATAAGTCACAACCAATATATATATTAATATATGTGGAAGAAATGAATTTTGTGATTTTTTTAAAAAATATTTTGGTAATTTAGTAAGTACATAGAAAAAATTGAATTATTTGAAAAAAAAAAAAAAAAAAATCGCCAAAATGCTGACGGAATTCACTTTCCGTCGGTATTTACTTTTTGAAAAATACCGACGGATAATCCGTCGGTATTTACCCTTATATAAAACCTCAACCTCTTTCCGAAATTTCCGAAATTTACCCTTTCCGAAATTTCCTCTCTCCCACCTCGCCTCCCTCCACCACCTCGCCTCCCTCTATGAGCTGAAACCACCACAAAGCCCCGTGCCGCCGCCTAAAGCTGTGGACGAAGATCTCTACAAGATCTCCCCTGACCTCCTTCGTGCGCAACCCAAAAAGGTGTCTTTCGCCTTCCATTTCCATATGATTCATGTGAATATTACAAGTTTTTTTTTTAATTTTTTAAAACTATTTCACACCGACCGACACTTATTAATGATTGGTTAAATTCAAAGTGGAAATCAAATTTAGCCCTCTTCCTCTTATCAATAAATTCATTTAATTCTTGTTACTAATGAATGCAGAAGAAGATTCGTCTTGAAGAAGAAGAAGAAGAAATCGGTTAATCGGAAGAAAAGTTGTGCCAAATCGGAGAATGTGGTGGTCGTTTTGGATGATTTGGATGATTTTGGATGATTTTGTATGCATATAATATTGGATGATTTTGCTTGGAATTTCCCCCCCCCCCCCTCTATTTGTTATAGATTCTAGTGTAGTATATGTAATTTATTGGTTTGTGTTAGTGGTAATTTTGTCACCAATTATATATGAATATCTTTAGATAACAATTAAAAATATCTCCCGATAAAGCCTAAATTGTATCCATGCATTATATATATATATACTATTATATTTAATTTTAAAAAGTATTTCGACAAACCAATGCCAATTAATTGTGGTCGGAAAATGAAATTCTGGTCGGGGCCTCCCCGGCCACCCATATTTTTTTTATTAATATTTTGTTTTACTGACGGATATTCCGTCGGTAAAATGCCAACGGATATTCCGTCGGTCAAATGCCGACGGATATTCCGTCGATATGTGAATTTCGAAATCATATTTTTTTTATTCATTTTTTGTTTTACTGACGGAAATTCCGTCGGTAATTTCCCGACGGATATTCTGTCGGTAAAAGGCCGACGGAATATCCGTCGACATGTGAATTTCGAAATCTATTCAAAAATTAATTTCTTTTATAATTATTTTAATTTATTTTATAATTATTTTAATTCATCGGAATGTTGACCCGGTTTGTTAAACGGGTTGTCCGAAATACCGACGGAATTTCCCTCGGTATTTCCGTCGGCAAATCCGACGGATAATCCGTCGGTAAATCCGTCGGAAATGCTGACGGAATCCAAAAATCCGTCGGCAAAAAATGCTGACGCCGAAAAAGGGGACGGCCGACTTTCCGTCGGTAAATCCGTCTCTAAAACGCCCTTTTTTTGTAGTGAATAGATTTTATTAAGACGAACGAAAAAAAGAAAGTTTAGTAACTTTTATTGAGACGGAGGGAGTAATAAATTCAATCATTACGCAATTATTTAAATATATTAAAATTTCATTCAACAATACAATAATTATACAGTTTCATTCAATCTTGCACCTTAATTTGACATAAAATTAAATATTTTTCTATTAAATTACTAAAAAAAATGTATATATTATTATTATTACTACAGTATTATTATTGTTTATGAGGATTTCAAAATCTAGTATTTCAAGTTAGAGTATATCCATTTAGGTTTTCTTGTCAAACAAGATATAAGTAAATATAAATTAATTGTAATTAAAATAAACATATATGTTGAGTCAACAAGAGTTGCTTCCCCTTAAAAAAAAAAAAAAAAATACGATTGTAGTTATTTATTCTTATCTGGAAACTACTGTATCAGATAGGAACAGCCACAAAATATATTCTTGTAATTTGACTAGTATTAAAGAAAAACCTGCTACTCTATCAAAAAAGAGTTCACTATATTTCTTATATCCTAATTCATTTAAAAACTATTTTCAGAAAAAAAAAATCATTTATAAACTAGTCCTCCTCCGTTCGGGACTATTTACGCATGTGAATGATTTAGTATGTAAGGTGTGAGATTAAATAAAAGTGAGATGTTTTTAGTAAAAGTGTAAAAAAAATTTAGTATGGTATAATAATATTATGAGTGTTAATTTTTATATTGAAGTGTGTAAATAACTTTGAAAGTAATGAAAAAAAAGTGTATAAATAATTGTGAATCGAAATGAGTAATATTTTTTAATTCAGAGAATTAAGTATGAGGAGTATCTTGAAATTTGTCAATTTCCCCAAATTTCATCAGTTCACTAACATGCAAGACATTAAATAGAGTAATATGGTGATAATTAATTATAATTGAGTAAAGTTATTTTCGCATTTCATTTTTTATATATTATTTTATTTCTTTTAATTACATTATTTATAATTAATTTATTAGTTTATTATATCTTATCTTATAGTATTATTTATTTCTTTTAGCATTAAATTGTTTGTACTACATCTATTATTTTATTATATTTTTTAATTAAAATACAAAAAAAAATTAATAATAAATAAATAGTGAAACGGAAAGAGTATATTTTGAGGGGAATTTCTCGTAAATAGATCAAATATTAAAAGTAATTTTCTATACAAAATAATCCACACGAAATCTAAAACCCACGACAGCTTTGACCCAGAACAACTGATATATTCCTCCCAAGGACTCTTATTTTAATGTATGTGCTCCCCTTTGATTTTACTAGCTAAATTAAATTGCAATACTTTGCTTTCACAAAATATTATAAACAGAAGGAATATTTCAAATTTATTATATAACAAATATTAAATTAAATGTCATCTAAATAAGCTAATTAATTACAGTATTATACAGCGGCAACAAGAAAACTTTATTTTAAAAAACTCATACATACTATGGTCTACAACCCCACCCTAAAAAAAAAACTATAGGAAAAAAAAAAGCACAGAGTACAACAATCAGGGGATATTTGTTTTGGGATTATGTAGGATGGGGGAAATCCTGAATGGAAAAATCCTGGGATGGGGAAATTCTGATAAATAGTAATTGTGTGTGTTTGTTTTGAGATTTTTTGTTTTGGGATTTTGAGTAGGATGAGATGTAACTTTATGTCAAATCAAATTGTGTAAAAGTGGTTGGATGGGATGTAATAGTAGGATGTATATGTATTTTTAGGGATGAGTGTAGTTGGATGGGGAAATCCGAATGTGAAATCACGAAGTAGAAGGGTGAGTCCCAAAACAAACATGCCCTTAGGTTATGATGTATCATCATATGCGATAATTTCGTAACATTAGATAATTTTTAAAAGACCAGTTTATACGGAGCAAAGCTCTGGAAGCACTAGCTGAAACTTCACTAATGAATAAGTAAATATTGATTTTTCAAATTAGTTGATTCTTGAGCCGAATATAAAAAATTTAAAAAGAAAAGAAGTTATATATGCTAATTAAGACTTCCAATTCGATATTTCATCTTGTATTTTATTACTTGTAGCACACGTCTCATATATTAAACAAATCTTTTAACTTATGATGTACAAATAAAAGGCCACGAGTTACAAAATAAAATAAAATTTTAAAATAAACAAAATTATAAGCAACTATTTCCTATCGAGCAAGCCCCGTAAGACAATGTTTTTCTTGTACTCCCATGAATCCAAATCAAGATGATGATCACCAATTTTGAGTTTGATCGGACGGTTGTTATCCATTCTTGCCGTAAAACGAGGTAAAAAGTAAAACCAAGCAGCCGTGCTGACAATGGCCCACATTTTACCCCAAATTAACATCACAATTAATGTTACCATTATAATTATTGCGCCCACTCTTGGGTCTATTTCACCTGCTACTCTTATCTCTCTTCCCGTTTTACTCTTCAACTCGCCACTCAATTTCTCTGTCCTCTGACGTGGCGGCGGTAGAGACACTGAATGCGACAGTTTTGTCGGGTTGCTCAACACCATACTATTTTGCTTCTCGACTCGTTTTGTTTGACCCGTTAATATCGGATTTGATTTCTCTTTGCTCTTGCTCTTCCCTGAATTTATGTCGTGTGTCTGAAATATCAATTAAAAAATAATGAATTAATACTAATTTAAAATGTTAAGTTGAAAATATGAATAGATCGTAGAAAGTAAAATAAGACAATTTGTATGAGATGGTGTAACATAATATAACACGAATCCTTCTAACATATGCTCATACGTGGATCAATGAATTCATGTATTTTACAATAAAAATAAAATAATTAATATTATCAAACTAACCACTAATATCATTCAAAAATACCAAAAAATGCAAATCAGACAAAGAAAATTATAAACCTCAAAATAGAAATTTAAGTGCTACATATATATGTGTATTAATGCATGTATGCATATATATAACAATTCGAAACGAGATACAGTACCTTTTATCTGTTTGTTTTTAGGAAACTATAATTATTTGCTTCAAGCCATACACTTATTTCTGGATATAGTATGGAATCCTTACAGCTAAAACTCCACTGTTTATTTTTCAAATATAATTTCTTTAGAAGATTTGAAATTAAGAATTTCATGATCTCCTCTCACTCGTCTTTTTCTTTTGGGAAGGAGGACTATCGAGTGAACTTGAGTCTAAGACTTTGATTCAAAGAAAATTTTCGATCTCATAAAAAAATTCAAATGGGTAGAAAGGTATAAAATTAATTCCCGGAACAATATATTCTCAAGAAACTCTGATTTTACATAAAAAAGTATCCAAAATTAATCCGAATTTCAAGACTAAATTAAAATAATTACAAGTTTAAACAATTACCTTATTACTTGTGAATTCATGATTTTCATCTTGAATATTCTGAATTTTCTTTTTCTTCTCCTCCTCATCCTTTATTTGACGAATTTGTTTGATCGGAATGTTGACCAGAAGATGGTTGTTGTTGACTACCGATTTGCCATCCGAAACTTTGTTTGAAATTCCAAAACAGCCCCCAAAGAAGCAGAAGAGGCTCTTTTTAAGGCTTTTTCTTATCTTTTTGCTATTATGATGTTTCTTGGCAGCAGCAGCAGCCATGACAAGAGAATAGAGAAACAAATTAGCTGCTGCATGACATATGGGTTTTTTCTAAGGCTTCAACACATTAATGCCCCCACGTTTTATTTTTTTCATTTTTATTTTCTAATCTCATTAATTTTCTTTTATATAAGCTAGTCTTGTGTATATATAGTGCAAGTGGGAAAAGGACACTTTAGTTTTTATAAAAGAATTATCCTCCAAATTTAATCTAAATCTATTTATAATAAAATGAAGAAATTTAAGATATATGGTGGTAGTATCAACCCTCATTGATTGTGAGTCGTGACCCGACTATCACGATTATTTTGTTAAAAAATTGAATAAAATAATCATCTTTGGCTCTCATGGCTTTGCTTTTTAATTTCCCCAAAAGATCTCATACCAATGGAGATACTAGTTCATTCTTTTATAGTCCATAATTCTTCAATATATTTTCAATGTGAGATATTGTTTGACTCCAACACAAATGCTTACTCATTCCGTCCCAAAAGAAGGTCATCTATTTATTTTTTATTTGTTCCAAATTACAGTTTATTTTCCTTTTAGAAATTGTGTAAAATATCTCATATTTAATGAATGATTGTTGTTTTATTGGTCAATAGATAAGAGAGTGTTTGAAAGTTTATAGGTTCCAACTATAAACTTAGAATTTTAGATATAATAAATGATGTTTTATTGATTTGTGTAAAAAATGAAAGGAAACTATCATGTTAGGTCGAGGAGAAGAGTATTTGATTTGATTTGATTCAATCATATCTAAGGAATTGTTAAAAAAAATATTGAAATGAGGATTGTAAAAATATTTAATCTAATAGTTTGTGTTTGATTGAATCATTTTCAATCATAAAAAAACTCTTGTACATGCTGGATCCAATTCTTTTGTTCCCTAATCCCTAGTGTGTTAATTCAAGCTAGTTTTATTTATTTATTAATCTATAAAAAAAATATGGAATTTAATTCATTTGGTTATCATGACTTTTGAGTAATTCAGTAGTTGGAGAAATTGACTTGGACTTTTTGGGGACAAAACGCGGTTTCACCTTCTCCACGTTAAGAAGTTGATCACCAATTAAAGAATGAAAATGTTAATTTTCCTCTGTTGATTTAGTTACATTCTCCACTCAACCTCGATATAATTATAAAATCGAATGTTAAAAAAGTTAAAACAAGTGATATTGGAAATGAAAGTGTACACTCGAACTCGAATTCACAAAAAAAAATAAAAAATGTGCATGCTAGAATAACTGAACTGAACGCGGTTACATTTTTAATACCTGTCGCTCTCATTATTAAAATAACACGTGTCAATAATTTAAAGAAATGAATATAATGTGGAACAAAAAACTTAAAACAGATTTTGTGTTTTCTTTATTACTGCAATTTACTTTTTATGGTGATACTAAAATTGTGGAGACATTTTATGAACTTCATTACACGCACGATCATGCGATCTTGCAAGATCTGACCAGGGTCCTCATTCTTTAGTAAGAGAATATAAAAAGTTAAAAATATTGATAGAAAACCAATAGTTAATATATAAAAAAAAATATGAAAATGACCTTTTAATTGACTAATTAAACAAAGTTGAAAAAGTTAAATAGTATAGATCCTTAGTTAAGGGGAAAATAACACCGAAAATGACCCCAAACAAAAATGAATAAATGGAAGATTCAGTAAGGTGGAACGAAATACGAAAATTGAATACGGGTCAGTTTTAGTATTACGTAAACTTTGTGTTTTATTATCCGATTTATTAATATATATCATATTGAAAAAGATCAACGTCTCATAATAACAAAGACAACATATATTAAAAAATCAATAGAATGAAACATCAATAACATATAATTTTGATAAAAAAGACAACATATATTAAAAAATCAATAGAATGAAACATCAATAACATATAGTTTTGATAAATACATTTTTTTATCTCTTACGTTGTTCCAATTTTTATGTTAAGATTACCTCATTTACTTGTAAAATTACTAAAACATGGAATTTATAAATATAGAGGACAAATTTTAAAATCGAAAAATTTTAAAGAACAAAAATCAAAACTGACTCTGTATTCTTCCCGCATAGTTTTAATAGTAATTTTATGCGAAAGGTTGTGGAAACCCTAAACTAAAAAGGAAAAAGAAAAAAAAAATTGATTTACCAAAATCACACGATGCACATCATAACACCACTGATAATTATATATACTCGTTAAAATAACAATATATGTAGTTACGATACAATAACTAGTTAGCTATTACATCTAATAACATAGGAGTATTAAGAGTATTTTCAATCCACAAATCTCATATGATTACAAAATAAAAATAAGAAATTATATACAGATTATGATAGAGAAGCTTAACTGCAATTCACTGCTAATAGGAACATCATAACACCATGGTTCGATTACACTTACATCTTGCCTTTGCAAGTAAGAATGAAGATTTGATCAAGCAATCAACAATAGACAAGTGGATATATGTGTGTGTGTGTGTGTGAGTATATGATATAATGAATCAGAAAAGAAGAAAGAATGAAAGCACAATAAAGTTATGTTTACATTCATGTGTTTGATAATTTTGCAAGATGGTAAAAAAAGCTATCAATTATTTGCTTCCATCTATTGTGAAACATCTTAATCGTCCCGGAGTTTGCTAGCTTCTTCCTGAAGTAGAAGAAACTTCAGCACTGCACACAGGACAAACCTACACAAACGGAATAATCATACGCTCATGCAACACATTCGAAAGTGAGGCCACAAGAAAAGTACATAAAACGGTTATTGTGAAGATTTTGTTTTGTACTGTAAGCATAATATACGCCCCCAACTCCTCCCACTTTAAATTCTTACAATCATATGCTCCCAAATCCAAGCAAAAGAACATTTTACACCTCAGCTTTATAATAACCATTTAAAACCCAAAACGTATGCATCCCAGCATAGATCCAACACCAATTTGAACTCTCATTCCCTCATATTCTAATTATATTTTGTTCATTGAGGTTTAATCAAGCCGCCACACAGGATATTGAGAAGGCCATAAAATTTCTAGGATTTGAATACAATGTGATGGTTAGGTTTAGTGCAATACACCCACTAGACGAGAAGACCATATAGACAACCACATGGATGACATTTAAAAGATCCCATGAATAACTGTTTATATAAATTTAACCGAGGGGTACAATGGTCCTTTTGCACGGGTTTAGGGGCATGAATATAAAATTTGAAGTGAAGGGTAAAGGAAGCTGGCAGGAGCAGCATACCAAAATGGATAACAAAACACAAAGACTTAAAGTTAAAACTAATATTTTATATTTGCTGAGAAAAATAATACAATTAACTTAGACCTAGGGATCCAAGCTTTCCAGCCTAGGAGATCTTAAGGGAAAACAGCAAAGTAAAATATTCACACACCATATTATCTTGAGACGGTTTCCAGTTATTTATCTAAATAAGCCTCCTTTTCCGTAATCAAAGATTTCACATGAACGTACCTTGTTTATTTGTAACCAGTTATTGATGCATTCTGTATGGTAAGAATGCTTGCAAGAAAGAACTATCAAGTTGTCACCATCCTCGTAGTCCAACCTACATATAACACAGCTGAAACACAACAAAGTATAATTAGCATAACATCATCCTCACAAGGAAAAAGTGATATGGCCATATGGGGTAAGGTGCTGGGTTTAATGGATATGGACATATTTGGTCAAAACCAAACAGAAATATTGGTTAACCTGAATAAAAAACTGACCTTCCTTTTACATTCAATAATTTCATGAATTGATGAAAATTCCTTTTCCAATACTTATGGGAAAAAAAATTATAGCTATACTTTTTTTATTTATTATTTTATCGTTTTGTGAGAAAAATTAAAAAGAAAACAATAATAATGAAAGTTTTATACTACCTCCGTCCTTCAAAAGTTGTCCATTATATAGTATTAAATGTGTAGTGGGTTGTTGAGGTACAGAGAGATAGGAAAAAGAAAAGGTAAAGAGAGGTAGGAAAGAGAAAAGGTAAAGAGAGATAGGAAAGAGAAAATATATAGAGAGATAGATAACTTTCGTTGGAACGCCCAAAATAGCATATGGGTAACTTTCTAAGGGACAGAGGGAGTACAAAGCAAAAGTATATGTGTGACAACATATATATAAGAATTTTGTTTTCATTTTGTTTTAGTTGAGATAGTGCAGAATTATGTTTGGCAAACACTAGAACATGTTTACTTACGAATCGCTGATCCCTTCCTGAGTGCCTTGCGATTTGTAGTTGACTGAAGGTAAGGAAGCAATTGTTTCTGCAGAAAGGCCCCTGCTCTCTGTTCCAACCATTTCACCAAGGGCAAGCAACTCCTGTATCATAAGTCAACCATCATCGCAAAGTAAAATGGGCTTGAAGAAGAGATATAGAACATGGCTTCTTGTCCTAATTTACCTCATATGATAGTTCATCAGGATCAACCTCCTCCCATGCGTCCTATGGATTGTTCAAAGTGTTAGGCACCAACAAAAAAAAGAAAGATAATCCAATATCCAATTTCAAATTAATGAGAAAGTTGGCACAAAAATAAAACAAGCAAGAGACTTCATCAAGTTGTAATGCAATTTCCAAAAGTAGCAACAGACTCATTTCAAAGGATAAAGATTAAAGTGATAAGGATATTCCAAGAAAATAAACAAGCCAGCAATTAGTATAACATTTACAATTACACAAAAGTGGTCTGAAATAGTGCAAGCCAAACTGATTTATTTAGGCAAACTGCCAAACTCCCTCAATTTGTAGCATAGTAGTTAGCTACTTAGTACTCCCTACGTCCCACAATTGTTTGCACCAAATTTGTGGCACACAAACTAAGAAAAAGGTGTAATGAGTGGAGTGTTGAAGGGTAATTTTGTAAACTTTTATGAATAAAGTAAAAAAAAAAAATTGGATTGAGTGTAAAAGTAATGGCATTTTGTGTAATAATGTGAATATTGTGAGGGTGGGGGTTATGAAGGAGTTTCCTTTTTGGAATGTGCAGACAATTGTGGAACGGACGAATAATGAAAGTGTGCAAACAGTTGTGGGATGGAGAGAGTACTTGATATTCAGGGAAGGATTAGATGTGGGGCAGACAGCTTGAGCTGATTCTTCCAAATTCGACAAAAAGGTTTGAAAAAATAACAGGCAAAGAGTTTAAGAACCTTAGAAAAGGAACAGTGAATATAGCAATGTATCTCTTCTAGCTTCAGTCTTGTTTATTTCTTTCTGTACAGAAATTTGCTATGATTCTAAAACTAAGCTTCTGTGCAGCATTACAGTAACTTAAAACTAATTTTTTGGTCAGACTCTAAAATAGCATTATATAGCATTACACTAACTTATAGAAATGTTCAACCCAATTAGTAGTTGATTCTATGTAGGAATTTACATACATCACTCTGGCAATTTAGGTGAATTAGCTAGCTCCTCGTACTTCTCTAGGAGGTCACCTAGACAACCCCTCTCCACAACCATACCCCCATCCCATCCCCCCACTTGAGAGAAAAAAAAAAAAAAAAACTGCTTGCTAGAAAATTTAGCTGGCCCCCATTTTTGTCTTTCCCTCTTTCTATAATAGTATCACAATAATATAGCTATACGTGCAAACGCAGAACTCTGAATTAAGAAAAAATGTACACATTCTAAAAGACTCATTTTTAGTTCCATCCTTGTCAGCATATTATCCTTCTCTGATAGACTTTAGTAATGCATATATAAGTCAGACAATGGGTAAAGCAGTACCTGTTTGCACTAATCCTTGATAACTAGACAAACAAAATTTCTCCTTGTTATATAAACAATTTTATCTGAGTTCGGTAAATATTTACTGTACACAAGCTAACGTTACATAACACCAAATGTCCGAATGAGAGTTCAGATGAGAGTCATTTCCCAGTATGGCAGAAAACACTCAGCATTATTTAGGTGCTCAGTAAAGCACGGAAGATACCAATAGGCAAAATCACCTAAAGCAAGAATCCAAAATCTTTCTATAATTCGATGGCAAATTAAGAACAGTGGGATCTTGGCAAGCAACTATCCAAAGAAAATATAGCAATCATATCAGATTATACCTGAGAATTACCACCATGGTCCTCTTCATCCTCATCTTCCTCAGCAATACCTATACCTATTGCAAGTATTAAATCAATGTCAGTACTCGTACAGTCAAATATAATTTGGAAATAAAGATATAACAATAAAGACGTTTACTAAGCAAGGAGCTAAAAGATTTAGACTCTAACTCTCGATCTCATTTATCCCGGCTAGGGCCAACAATCTAGCTGCCATCTGTCGATTTTCTGCATCTTGTAAGGCTCTAGCATAAGCCTCATCATTTGGAAAGGCAGAGGGATCCAATTCAACATCTGAGTTGTCATCTTCTTCTTCTCCTTCAGTGGAAGCATGCTCGTCAGATGCAACATCTTCATCGTCATCATCATCATCCACTTCAACATCAGACCCAGTGTAATCCTCTTCGCTGGCATCATCGTAGTTTTCTTCATGAAAATCATCATCATGCCCATAACTTTCTGCATCGAAACTTCCATAGTCACTGCCACCGCCACTTTCCATCCTCAACATCATATAAGCCCTTTCCTGAAATTTCAGAGAAATGAAATAAATTTTGACCAATTTTAAAAACTAATTAGAGTAATCTAGTTAATGAGCAAGGCTAACCTAATGCCTAATTAACAACCTACAAACTGGGCCTAAACAGATTAGAGTGAAAGCTAAGGATTCATCAGAATAACCCAAATTAATGAAAAATCGAGTGGGAGAACCAAGAACTTCAACGGCCATCTTAATTAATTACTACATACATATACAAAATCTAAACCCTTATTGGAAATTGAGAAACAGAATAAAAATTGAGAAGCGCAAGAGTTGAAGAAAAGCAAGAAAACCTGCTCTTGGAGAGTACGGGCAAGTGCAAGATCGGCATCGACTTGACTTAGGTCCGTAAAAGGAGTTCTCCGGGGACCATTAACGGCGGCGGTGTCTCCGTTGGGTAGGTTATCATTATCATTACTAATATTGTTGTGATTGTTGGGGTTTTCTTCTGCACCGATGTTACCAGAATCATCAGACTTGGCATTTGTGTCGGCCATTTCAAAATCCAAGAGATTCTGGATTACTGATGAAAGGAATTGAAGATCTATGAAGAGAAATTATTGAGCAAGAAAGTGGGTATTATTGTTTGTGCTTTTCGAATAAGGGCAGCGTAGTTTGAATTAGTAGTAATTTTCATTTTGGAAGTGTAACGGTGATTATATTTATATAGAAATAGAAGAAAACATAATAAAATTTTGAAGAGGATTTTTTTTCTCCTTTTTCATAGAAACTAAACGGTCTATTATTTTAAATATTAGTATAATTTTGAAATGGAATCATGATTTTTTTTTTTTTTTTTATTTGAGCTTATTGCCAAATGAATTTGTTTATGTAATTAAGCAAAAGCGATTAAAAGTCCATATCATATAACCCGCGCCTATTAAATTTAAATAGAAAAAAATGAAATAACAAAGGTGTTAGGTGTACAATGGGTCATAAACTAAAATATAAATCGTTTTTTTAACCGTAAATTAAATCGTGTTTATAAATTACTGTTCGATTTGAAACCATAATATTTCGGTCGGTTTTGACCGAACCGTAATTTTGCTCATTTTTTCTCTACACAATAATTAATAAACATGTAAAACGTAATTTTAATAGACAAAATAAAATCTCAAAAATATGAAATATAATTCGAATAGTGAAATGATATCACAAGGTTCAAAAACTAGTTATTGAAATTTGAACACAAAAAAACAAGTAAATAACCACAAAAAGAAACAATAAACTTTTGTCTTTTTCAAAATTTCATATTCATTACCCTCCTTAGTTCTCATATAACCAGAAAGTTTGAGAGAAAACGCTGAAGAAAAATTGAGCACATAGAGGTGTAAGTCGCAAAACAAAAGAAAAACAGGCTAGAGTTTCTGGTTCCGAATTTGAAAGTTAAAATTGAATTATTGTGTATTTGTCTTATTAATTGAAAAGTCATAAAGATATGCTTTTATATATAATATTATTACTAGTATTTGCGAATTTGAGTAATAATAGTATTAAAATAAGATTGTAAATAAAGTATGTAATATATACAATATTTATTTATAATATATATATATATATATATATATAATACTAGTTTTGTTTGGTTCGTTTTTTTTCGATTTTTCGATTAGTGAAAATCATAAATCGAATCATACTAAAAAAATATCAATTCTTAAAACCGTACACCAAACCATAAACCAAAAATCGAACCATATTTAATGGTTTGGTTTGATTTGATTTGGTTTGGTTTAGTTGATTTGGTCGATCTGAACCATATTTTACACATCCCTAGGTGCTAGGGTCAGTATGTTTTTCTTTCCTTATAGTGTGTGATTTTTTTTTAATTAATTAATTATTATTGTATGTTTTATTGTGTCGGTTAATAATTATCTTCATTATTATTATTAGAATATGGGAAAGTCTTATATGCACCATACACACCAAAAAGTTGTGGTGCACTCTATTTTGGCCCAGTCCACATAAGTCGCAATTCATTCTACTCGTCTCCCACACCTGTTCGCTCCCACCATGAAATTCCTAATTCTGATAGCCTTTACCTTGTTTTCCATCTCCGAAGACGCCTCAGCACCCCAAATCCTCTCTAAATCGAAACTCAAAAAATGCATCTAAGACCCCTCTGTTTTGTTAAGCTTCAAAACAATGGGGAGTGTGTCTTCGGAGGAGGGCACTGAGGAGAGATGTGGGAGTTACAGTCTCAACGCTGACGTTAGCGAGTTCGAATGACGATGAGGTCGGTGACGCTTCAAGTTCCGCGGGCTTTTCTCTGTTTGCCGCCGGAAGTTCCACGCCTTTGACGCCGACATTCACTTTTCCCGTGATCGGAGGCAAGGATGTGGTGGTTTGGGACGAGAAATCGCTCAAAAGTGGCTCTGATATGCCAGGTGTGTGGTTATTGCTTGCTTATCTTGTACTCGTAGTATAAATTTGATGACGTTAACCCTACTGATGGCCGTTTGATGCTATGTAGTAATTATTAATTGGAATTTGAGTAGTTGTGTGTGTGTTTTAGGGATTACAATGTAGCTATTGATTTTGATTATGTGGTTGCACTACTTTCAGATGAACCCATCTATGATCTATTTTACACCTGTTGATTTCTTTCACTCAATTAAAGCATTTGGCCAGATGCATAAAGTAGCAATTAATGAAAGTCGATGGATGATGGCAGAATTTTCTACTCTAGTGTTGCTCATCATTTCTGATATAATCACATTTTAGAAATTGATATGATGAAGGAAAGATTTGCAATATGATGAAGGAAAGATTTGCGATATGATGAAGTGTTGGGTGAAGACATGTCTGGAGGGGGTAAATGAATTTGTACTGCACTAGCCATTTCAAATGCTATTACTAATCTTTCTTTTACTTTCCTTTTTGCAAATGCTTATGTAATTTGAGTTTGCATATATGCAACAGTATAATTTCGTGTTGTAGTTATACTTGATGTTTATAATTTTTGCATTTCAAATCTGTTGTATTATTGAAAAGTTTTTGTTACGGAAAAGTGTGTTTTTTTGTTTTTAATTATTGAAAAGTGGTAATTATTTATTTCTTATTGAAAAGTGTTAATTTTGTTATGAAAGTGATAATTTTGTTATAGAAAAGTGGTAATTTTGTTATTGAAAAGTGTAGTTCTTTCTTATTGAAGAGTGGGTAATTTTGTTACTGAAAAAAAATGTAGTTATTTCTTATTGAAAAATGGTAATTTTGTTACTAAAAAAATGTAGTCATTTCTTATGGAAAAGTTGTTACTCAAAAGTGTAGTTCTTTCTTATTGAAAAGTGGTAATTTTGTTACTGAAAAGTGGTAACTATTATTATTGAAAAGTGGTAATTTTGTTACTAAAAAGTGGTAACTATTATTATTGAAAAGTGGTAATTTTGTTACTGAAAAGTGGTAACTATTATTATTGAAAAGTGGTAATCTTGTTAATAAAAAGTGTAGTTATTTCTTATTGAAAATTGGTAATCTTGTTACTGAAAAGTGGTAACTATTATTATTAAAAATTGGTAATTTTGTTATTGAAAAGTGGTAATTTTGTTACTGAAAAGTGGTAATTTTGTTACTGAAAAGTGGTAACTATTATTATTGAAAAGTGGTAATTTTGTTATTGAAAAGTGATAACTATTATTATTGAAAAGTGGTAATCTTGTTAATGAAAAGTGGTAACTATTATTATTGAAAAGTGGTAATCTTGTTAATGAAAAGTGGTAACTATTATTATTGAAAACTGATAATCTTGTAAAGTGGTAACTATTATTATTGAAAAGTGGTAATTTTGTTACTGAAAATTGGTAACTAAAAGTGGTAATTTAATATGAAAAGTGGTAATTTTAATTATGGTAAAATGGTTTTTTTTTTAATTATAAAAATTGTATTTAAAATCTTAAAAAATTTGAAAAAATGTTATTGAAAAGTGGTAATTTATTTTTAATTATAAAAATTGTATTTATAATCTTAAAAAAATTGAGAAAAATGTTATTGAATATTGGTAATTTTAATTATGTATAATAGTTTTTTTTTTCAATTATAAAAATTGTATTTAAAATCCTTTTCAAATTTGAGGTCACTAGGCTTCGAACCTGACTCATATTTGAGGAAAATATGCAGTAACCACTGCACCAACAGTCAATTTGCTTGAAAATTTCGTCTTTTGTAATTCATAAGGATTGATAGGTCAGCGTAGTGTGCACGGTGCACACTTGTGCACCAGAGACCAACTCTTAGAATATATATAAAAAGTAAAAGTTTAAGGATATATATAAAATAGTGTGGAGTAATATTTAACAAAGGTAAGTACTTGTCCGTACCAATTACATACATGTAATTAATTTTAATTTTTTAAATGGGTTGAATTATATCCATGAATTATGAGTTGAATAAGTCATAGTTATATACACTCCTAGTTTAATGAGTTCACCCCATTTTTTTAAAAAGAAAATTACATGTAAAAAATTATATTACCCCTCATTAAAATTATAATTATACACCCACCATCGAGTCACCAACGAATTATCGTTGGGTTACCACCGAGTCACATATTGTATTATTTTTAAAATTTTCAAAGAAAAATTACAGGAAAAAACTATAAATATCGCAAAAAAAAAAATCGAAATAAAACTTTTAGAACATTTTTTTCTGAAAAATTACCAAAATTTCGGGAAAAAAGTTTCAAAAAATTCAAAAAATAACTACAACTAAACTAGTATTTTTTTTTTAAATCGTTTTCTTGAGGACGTTGACAAAAGTATAATAGATTGCTATAATGTATTGATCTACTTGTGAGAAACTCTTCATTACAATGGTTGCAATTAGGCTATCAAGGATAAATCAATGATCTGACACTTGAATTGAGTGACTTAAGGTATTTAGAGTGTTTCCCATGTATTTTTCTTAGTCATATTTACATTTTTTTTTTATAGAGAACCAATTGTCTAACTCAAATGATGATTTTTTTTTTTCTTAAAGAGCTGGTGTATATTTATTTTCTGCGGAAATTGATGAGAAAATGAATATATAAGAGAAAACATTGTTTCTCTTGTTCTAATGTTGGTATTAATGTATGGAGATTGCATGATCACTTTTTAGCCCCTTTAATCTAGTTCATACTTCATAGTAACTAAAATTACTCTGTATTTTATTGTGTGTTCATTGTTTTTGCAATCATATCTGGTTTGTTACCAGTTTTTTAAAGTTGTATTTTTTTAAACTAATTAATAATATAATCTACTTGAAGATTACAATTTATATTTAAAAATTTAAATGACTAGGGAATTGAGAAAGAAACCAGAATAATATTGCATCAGTTTTGTTATTTTCTTTGTGGTTATCGTATTGATGCATTCATATACTTATTGAGGGGGTGTTTGCAAAATCAACTAACTGCTTCTAAAATCACTTTTTTTTTCAAAAGCTGTGAGAGAGAGCTTTAAAATTAAGTGATTCTAGAAGCAGTTAGTTGTGTTTCAAAACACACCCTGAGTGTGATCGTATCTATTAATTGTATGCTCCAGTGTGTTTCTTCTCAATTTTGTTCCTCTTACTAATTAGTTAGTAGTATTAATCTTTTAGTATTGATGTATTAATTTACATGGTATGCCAAACAAGAATGTGCTAGTATATTGTTTGTTAAGTATAGTATTTGTTCAAATATGATATAGTATTAATTTACACATTGTATAGTACTCCCTCCGTCGCCCAAAAGTTTACATATTTTCCTTTTTAGTTTGTCCCCCAAAATTTTGCATACCCTAAAGTAGAAATATTCATCACAATCCCCACCCTCACAATATGCACATATTTACCCTTCATGTCATTACTTTTGGGATCCATCATACATTCAATCTATCTACTTTATATATAAAAGTTTACAAAATTACCTTTCAACACTCTTATCATTACACTTTTTTTAAAACCATATGTCCAAAATTTTCCACAAATTTTTTGGGGACAGATGGAGTATTAGTTAATATATTGTATAGTACTAAAGATTAATGTGGGTATAAGATAATATTTTATTAGTAATTTTACTTTTTTATTAAGTGTTATTGTTAATCAGTGTTAATGCTAATTTTTATTGATATGGTTTTTATAATGCTATTTTTTTTTATATGGTCTTTATGTAGTGTTGTTAAGTAGGTTTGACCTTTTTGTTAAGTACATTATTAGTTTAAATATTGTATAGTATTAGTTCGTATACTAATACTATTTAATATTTGAACTAATATTATACAATATGTGAATTATTACTATAATGTATTTGAATCAGTTACATAGAGTATGTGAACTAATATTATATGAGATTATTTATAAACTAATACTATATTGTTCTCATGATGAAGTTAAATTTTAAATTTATTTTATATGTGTCATCTATTGCAACCATTGAGAATGATCACACAGTCAACCCTAAGACAAATAATATGTTGGTCTCTTTTGAGAGTTTGGCGTTGATATAATGTTATATTTTCATGATTTTGATGTTAAAAATTTATTTTAAATATTTAATAGTTGGAGATGTGATTGGAAATGAATATATGACCTAATAATATATTGTATGTGAATTAATAACGTGTTGTATATAAACTAATACTAGATTTTATGTGAACTAATATTATATATTTTTCGAGTTTAATTTTTTTATATATATAAAAATAGTGGTGTATATTTTTGTTGAGTTCATGTTGAGGTTTGCGTATTTCGGAGAATTGAGGAGTTACGTCGGATTAATGGGGAAATTTTGACCGATTGGTCTCATTTTCTCGTGTATGAGACGAAATTCCACATAAGTATTAAAATTTCATTTTTTTTAAAACATGATCCGATTAATTTACTACTTAATTAAAATGCATATTAATTTAATGAGAAAGAGATAATTAAAATGTATATTAATTTAATGAGAAAGAGATTTTTAAAATTAATAAATTACCTATTAATTTACTACTTAATACCTCGACAATAGACCAAGTCTTTGTCACTAGACTAAAGATATTATTTATGACAATTCTCCATTAATATCTATTTAATTCATTTAATATTCATATTGTATGGAACAAGTTATTATGTACATAAGAGTCATATTCTTTAACTAATAATATATCTCTATTCTATGATTATATTATATTTAATTATTCATTATTAATATCTCTATTCTATGATTATATTATATTTAATTATTCATTATTAATATCTCTATTCTATGATTATATCCTTAATATATAAAAATAAATACTTTATAATGGAGATAAATTACAAAGTATATAGATTATAATTTTTTTTTCTAAACATAAAATTACTCCGTAATTTTGTTAATTTACTAGGGGCATTTTGTAATTTCACACACTCATATAACTAATATTTTGACTTGAAATTATTTTTTTACTTTTTTATTAGAACATCCAAGATTATTTGAAAACTCCTAATATGAAATAATCAACAAAATTAATACATTTTCATAATATCGTTTTATTTTTAAATTTGACACTCACTTTGAATCCAAAGAATATGAACTTTTAACAAACATAATGAAAATCAACTTGTTCAATCAATTTAATGAAATGAAATTTATTGACAATAATAATGAAAGTAATAAATACAGTATATAACAATTATAATAATAATTAATTAATTTTAGTATATTAATTACACACAATACACACACATAAGTACATAACACGTCAGTACACAATAAAACACATAATAATAATAATTAATTAAAATAAAACACACACTACACATTCAATCCTCACGTGCGGACCTACTCCCTTTGTGAAACTTGAGTGAGTCTTTAGACCTGAGTGACAACCATTTATTATTGTTAAGTATGCCAAATGAGAGAGACAAAAACGCGTATGTATGTACTAGAGCCTTTGTGATTCCATTTTTTTCTATTTTAATTTAATAGACGCGGGTTATACTCGCAACTTTATTTAATTTCATCAATTTTCAGTATATTTTGAAGATACCATATAAAAAATATAATACTCCCTCCATCCACAAAATGTACTCTCATTGGAGTGGGGCACAAGTTTTAAGGAAAAGTTTGATAAAGTAAGGGTATTATAGGGTATTGTGGGGTGCATTGTGAATAAAGTGATTGTTTATGAATAAAGTTGATGGCAAATTGAGTAATTAAGTGATGGGTTGAAGGGTGATAGTTTTGATAAAGTGTATGATACTACATTTAGTGGATAAAAAATATGAGGCAAATGAGACTACATTTCATGGACGGAGGGAGTATTTAAAATATTATACCAAACTAAACGGATTATTTATCAAAATAAAGTATACTAGTAATTATTTTATTTTTTTGACGGGAAAGGAAATGATATAAATCACAATATACTTAAATCGGCCTCAACACTTTTACAATGAAATTCGAACGAAAAACAAACAAAAATATCAGAAGAACACAAAAAAGCAAGTTTACGGGCGATAAAGTTGTATTGCACCTCCTCCAACGAAAAGATATCCTCTCAAACACCTTGATTTTTAAGAGAGATTCGGTAAAGACTTTCACAGATTCGATTCCACCACTAATCTTCTAACACCTTGATGTCGTGCGTATTGGAGCCCCCTATAGATAGCTAGAGCCTGAGTTATATCAACGTCATACATCTCCCTACAACGATCAACAAAACACCAAGTCATGTCATATGAATCGTCACGAACAACACTAGCAATCCCAACTCCTAACCCATGCTTAATAGAACCATCAATATTTACCTTCAAGATGCTTCCATTTGTCATTCATTTGTGGAGGACGGATGATGACTTGCACTTAGAAGTAACACGATAATCATGTAGTTGGAGCTCCACCCTTCTTCGATTTTTTTCACCTAAAAATGTATTCTTCGGGAAAGCTAGCTAATTAATTATGAGCGAACCAAAGTACTAATAACGTTATAGCAAAAGTACATTGTATCTCAGTAGCTCAGGGTTAAGTGAATCCATAATAACATTGATCAACTTTGATGGTTGATCGACTCCTAAATCAACCAACGTGTGATTTAGCATACTAAAACCCCACATATCCAAATCCCATAAATTTCAAATCTCTGCAATCCTAAAACACATGTTCAGTCGTCTCCATCTCCACACCCTTTACAATATGGATCAACATCGACAAATCTCTTGACCAAGTTGATAGGTGTAGAGAGAATGTCATGCACGAACCTCCATAAAAATAAGTGTATTTTTGGTAAGATATGTATGATTCTCCTACTTAAAACAATTAAGAACGACCTTCTTCATTTATATGTTACTCATTTTTATTAGAGTTGTTTACGTTATTTGTGTTGGGTAAGTTGTTTAGGTTGTTTGATTTGTTTATTTCTTTATTACCTTGTTCATTTAAACTTTAAAAAATGTAAAATTATTTCGGGTGAATTTCAACAATGATGAGAGGCAATTTGAAGTGGTTGAAGAAACGATTACAACTTCCGTTTTACAAAGAAAAGTGCACAAATCCAAAACTTGAAAAGAAATATACAACAATATATTGTATCAAACTATATGGAACCATCGATGTACAAACTATGTTTGGAGCGAAAATCAAGCGAACACCAAGTTCTCAAGTTACGAAACTCGATCATATACATATTTATCTTTGTGTAAGATTATCTCATAGAAGTTACATATAAATATATAATTCGCAACACATTGTTATAACTGAATTGAACCTATGCGAATAAAATACATTGTAAAACTAGATCTCTAGATCTAGTGTGCTGTCGCCGACACACAAAAATAATTCATTAACCAACCCACTAATATAGTAGGGTAAGTAAGAGTCGATCCCATAGGGAACAGTATAATTTAATTAAATAATTTGTGTAGAAAGCAATTAAAATAGGGGGAGTTTTGGATGTGTGAATAATTAACTACTAACAAAAAATAAGAATGAAAATAAAGTGCAATTAAAATTAACAAGAATTCAAATAATGAGAACGATCTAGCCCTCAGATAGTTTCCCCTTAATTAATTCTACCAATTTAATCAACGAACCCGATAATTTCAATCTAACCTCAAATCTTATCCTTAAACCAGTGGTACGACCAAACTAGTTTGAATTGTTTCTTATGTTAATTAATCAGAATGTGCGACCCCCAATTAATCTATTTCTACAAATAACCCTAAAACATGTATTCAAGGTTCAACTCGATAAACATATTCAAGAACTAAAACAATAGGATAAACTAGACTACGAATACGAGACACTCGTTTCATACAACCTAGACGTTATTATTCCCCAAGGTGTTCTGCCTTAGTTGCTACAATTCCCACAATATTATAACAATTACAGATTATAAATTATGGAATAGTTAGAATTATAATAGTTATATAACCCCTAAATCAAAACATGCATAGCATTTAATCAAAATAATAACAAAATCGAGATAATCGTGAATCGTTTAATTAAAAAGACATAATTAAAATAAAGTTTCGCATCCTCGGGCAAGAATAATAAAAATTAACTACTCATAAAACAACAAAATAACAAGATTTAACCAAGAATTCATAAGGGGCATGTTTGTTTTGGGATTATGTAGAATGGGGGAGATGGGGATGGAGAAATCCTGATGAATAGTGATTGTGTGTGTTTGTTTTGGGATGTTGAGTAGGATAGGATGTAACTTTATGTCAAATCAATTATGTAAAAATGAGTGATGTAACTTTTTTTATGCATTATACATTTCTTTATAATTTTATATTCTAACATAAAATATATAAATTTCAATAAGAATAATAACTTATATAAGAAAATTTCATAACACAATCACCATTCGTATAAAATTCTTACGTATATAATTCAAGTAAATTTAATAATTAATTCGACAAAGTAACTAATAGAAAGAAAAAAAAAACCTAACTACTTATTTCATGACCGTCTCTTCCATATTCAGTCTTTCATCTCTCAAGTCAAGCAATTCCACACATAGTTAATCTGTCATTGTAACAAAAATGACACAAATTAGTCGAATAATTACATTCCGAATAATATTTTCAAATTCAAATGCTATAATAATCTTCATACGACTATTGTTAGAAATGAGATCCTCACGAGTAAAAAAAAAGATTCAAATAAACACCAACATATTTTCTTTAGTAATGTATATGAATTACTTAAAATCTAAAAAAGGAAACTATAATCGATTGAACCTTGAAGGGGGGCATTATAACCTTGAACAAGAATTCAATATTCTAAATGAGTTTCTGTAATTAACTATACTTGGTAAAACCACAATAAATAGAAAGAAAAATAGTAATCATTATAAACATGAACTAATTTTTCCAGTTCTTGAATGAACTCCTGTTATTAACTAAGAAAAATCACCTAATAAATAAAAATGTGTTCTAAATCTATCTGGAAGTAGGAATGACCAATCATTTCAAATGCATCAAAGGTCTTTAGGTGTATATCTTAATTACCTAGTTTTATAGATATAGAAAATAGAAAATGCACCCACGAAATAGTGAAGGAAGGAAGGAATATAAGGAAGATAGCTAAACATAGAGATGGCATGGTCCAAAGAATGACAACAAGAAGTATATGACATATGTCTGGTTTTATGAAATTTAGAATAGTGAATGTTGTGCATCTTAATTTTTAGTTCTACAGAATGAGTTGAACCCATATTTGTTTGAGAAATGATGAAAAGGGTAGGTAGATGCGTATGTAAAACACATTGCTCATAATAGACATTAACAAATTTGAACTGAGTACCTTTTATGCACAGTGTTATTAGTAAAAGAAACAAAAAGATAAGTTGGTTCAAGCATAAAATTGCATATGAAAGTTGAATACTTGATTTGTGATGCATCTATTGTTGCATATAATCATGTCATTATATGAATTTGGAAACCATACATTTTTCTGGGAATGACAAAAATTCTATGTTTTGTGAAGGGTCGTCCGACAAAAAGAGGCATTTGGATAAGAGAGTTGAAAAGCGTAAAGGTTTGATTTACTTATTGACAAATTACATGTTAATTTGAAACATTATCAATTAAATCATCTGATGTGTTTACAATGATCTGATTAATAATCGTCAACTATATGGAAATAAGTTGTACGATATATGATTATGACATTTGATTCAGGTGGCGTTGTAATTATATTTCCTTTTTTAAAAGAAATTTTATGCATAATGTTTAAATTTTGCTTCGTTATGTAACTAGATTTTGAAAGTGATGTTGAGCTAATGAAGAGAAGAACTACGTACTCAACGTTTGAATTAGAAGGTAGAATTCAATTAAATTGATCCAAAATTATGAAAAAATGAGTTTATTGTTTTTTTTTAAGTCTCAGGTATCCGGTTTTTGACCGACTAATCCCGGGGGACCAATCACACCGCCCACTTGCGGGGGTCCCGTTTAAAGCCAGAGCTTTGCGCTCTGTATGGACATGGCCCCATAGAAATTGTTTGCACCTTAGAGGGTTCGAATCTGAGACCTAGAGAGGAGCATGATTTGTCATGAGATTGCTTGAATTCGCGGGTTAATTATTCTTTGAATGTCGTTTTATGCTTGCAAAAATCGTTTGAAAGTGGTTTAATTGTCAAATTATTGTTGCATTATCGTTTTACTTGATTTTAAGGAAAAAAATGAAGTGCTTTGAAGCAAATCATGAAGCATCAAGTGGATTGATCAATTCAAAGTGTAGATTACATCAAAGACATCGAAGAGAGGGTTGATATGAAACGAGAATCAAGTCGATCGGAGTTCGAGATCAAAAGTTACACGTTGAACAAGGTTAAGGGGGTACCACGACCGAGCTCTCGCTCTCGGTCGAGAGTTCAGACCAGAGGCTATGAAGGAGGTGCCACGACCGAGCTATCAGGCTCAGCCGAGTGTTCATATCTGCAAGTGTGAAAAAAAATGCAACGGACGAGGCGCTAGCTCGATCAAATTGTGAAGCACCAGGTGCCACGGCCGAGCTCCTGTCTTAATAAAAGCATGACACAATTTAGTTAAATCCGACTCGACCGAGTCAACTCAGATTTTGCCTTCTCCTCATTTAACATTCAACTCTCCAACCCGATGCTACCCTTGTAAAAATCACTTCATTTTTATCAGTCATGATGACCAAAATACCCCTTTTTAGAAACCACGTGCAATTGAGAAACCCATGGACTATCACTTATGGGAAAGATCATGCTCGAATCAAGAAATTTTATCGCTTATTTCCTAAACACTTCTTGCATGAAAGAATTAACCATCCATTGAGGTTGAACAATTGGTTTCATATTATCTTCCGTCCTAATTTTATGCATGCAAATAGTGGATTAATTTCTTTCAAATCATCAATTGTCCAATCTAAAGCATTTTTATTTCTAGCAAGAACCACAAGCAATTTGTCTAACTCTCTATCATCCAACAAAGAAGAAACAATTACGGGATACCTCATTTCTTTGTCCACGTATGCATACTTGAGGTGATCGGGCATTGATTTCATCTTGTCCTTCAACGGGCACCCGAAGTGGTAGAATTGGGGCTCTCCTCCTTGTTTCCATTGCTTCAACTTTCTCCATTGAATTCCTACAAGTGCTTGAAACAATTTCATTAGGCAATGAGAAAGAATTAAACAAAAATTAAGAAGTATCACGAGTTAAAGAATTGTTAGAGAACTCTTTCCATTCATCTTCAATGATGTTGTCCAAAAAATCAATGAAGTTGCAAGATTCAACTTCTCCATGCTCCCTCAATGACTTGTAAAGTGAGAAAGTGATCTCCTCATTGTTAAAGTTCAACTTCAACTCTCATTTTTAAACATTTATCATTGCCTCCCCCGTTGCAAGAAATAGTCTCTCAAGAATCAAAAGCACATGTTCATCCTCCGTCATATCAAGAATTACGAAATTCGCAGGAAAAATGAAACGATCCACCTTGACTAATACATCTTCCATTACACCCCTTGGTGTCCTCACTGAACGATAGGCCAAATGTAAAGTCATTGTTGTTGGCATCAATTCTCTCATATCTAATCTCTTGTAGATTGAGTACAACATAAGGTTAATACTAGCACCAAGATCACACAATGTCAAAATTGACTCACTTCCCCCAATCTCACATGGAATTGTGAAGCTACCCGGGGTCTTTGAGTTTCTTAGGGAGATTCCTTTGGAGAATGGCACTACACTCTTCTGAAAGATTAATCGTCTCGTTCTCTTCAAGTTTCTTCTTGTTTGCAATTACATCTTAAGAAACTTCATGTAGTGGGGCCTTTGATCCAAGGCATCTAATATGGATGTGCACATGAGTAATCGAGACTCCCCATTTATCACATGGGACCTCACTCTTTTTCTCTCTTAACTCCTTGGCAACCTTCCATTTTGGAATTCTTTGAGCATTTTCTTCATTTCTTTAGGCATTTTTGGTCCTTCGTAAGAGGTGTCACTTCTCAAGTTGATTGTCCTACAATGCTCCTTAGGATTAACATCGGTGGTCAAATAAAAAATTTCTTTGTTTTGTTGCGACCAATTGAAGTAGCCAATTGCCCAAGTTGAAATTCCATGAATTTGAAATTGCTTGAAAATTGAGCAAGAATGTTATCGATTGCTTTCATTTTCTTATCATAGGTATCCATCTTTTTCATTATAAGGGCAATGAGTTCATCGGTAGAGGACTTTCCTTCTACATTAAGAGGCTTTGCCCTGGGATCGAAACCGGGTGGGTATGGTACCGCAACCCTTGGGTTAGAGTAGACCAAGTTGTCATTCCTTCAAATGTTTTGATTTTGATGGGCTTGGAATGGAAGGTCCTCTTGAGCTTGATTTTGTTAGAAGGATGAGGTTTGTCCTCCTTGAGCACGATTTTGTGGTTGCCCTTGATATGGTCGACCTTTGTTTTTAATCAAGGTAGTTATCATTGTTTTCATGTTATCCACCTTATTCACATTCGCCATTGTATGCATTGTCCCACGATCAATTCTTATCTTGAAAGCAATGTTGGCTACCCCTTTCATGATCTCCTTTATCTCCTCCGCCAATTTAAGCCAAATTGATCCTCCCGCACAAGCATCAAGATGTTGTTGATCTTCTTCGCTCAACCCACAAAAGAACCAACAAGTGGTTTGCTCCAACGGAAAATCATGTTGAGGGCAAGTTATGAGGAGATTTGTGAATCTTTCTCATGCTTTCTTGAGATTTTCATTGAGAGATATTTTGCTTGGCCTCCATGGTTTTCGAGGGTGGATAATACTTCAAGAGAAATATCTTCTTCAAATCTTCCCACGTTCTCACCTCTCCGACCGGAATGCTAGTTTGTAGCTATGCTTTTGCTTTTCCGGAAAGTGTGAAGGGAAAGAATCACAATTTCTTGACATCTTTCAATACTCTATTTTGCTTAAGAGTATCAACTATCTCCAAGAATTGAGTCAAATGATCGTTCGGGTCCTCTTCAAAACCTTCCTCCGTGCGTCCTTCGAAATGTTTTTCTCTAAGCATTCTTAACAAACAAAGAGTCATTGATCTCGAAGTTATTGGCCTCCACATGTGGCCTTGCCAATCCATCATAATATTCTCTTTGTTGAGGCTCGAAGTATTCCCTCATTGGCCTCCCATAATGACGAGGTTCCTCCCATAGTATTATTTCATCATTTTAATTAGGCATTCGCCTGACTTGAGCGTCGGAGGCCCGTCACAGGGAACTCTCCCGACGTATTAGGTTCAAGTTCGGAACACGCGAGTAGCATACGAGTAGCACGTAGTCTACAAATTTAAAAGTGCTTTTTGAAGGACTTTTATAGATAATTTCAATAACCTTAACCACTTATTATTAATTATTCAGATGTGGATTTATTCCACCCACATCGATATTATATGTGATGTAACGTGAGAGGAAGTAATTTACTAAAAAATTAATGGAAAAGTTTTATTAGAAATTTAGAATGGATGAAAAGTGAAAGTTAAGAAGCTTCAGCTGGGACGGAGCGAGTATTATTTATCGGGTAATGTCCCGTTTGGTAGATATGTTGAGATATCTATGGTCAAACACAAATATTTTAATTGGCTCAGATTTAATAACAAATGGTGTATTTCGATTATTTAATATGTAAACAATCGAGTGTGCTTTTTATAAAGAAAATTTATTTTAAATCTGATTAATCGTGGATTTGGAGCCCGATTATCAATTTATCTTCAGACTAAGCATAAACTGAATAAATGGAAGTAATAAATTAACAAAAATATAGTTTAAAACAAAGGCCATTGTGTAATCCTAAAATAATAAATGGGAGTAATAAATTAACAAAAATATAGTTTGAAACAAAGGGCATTGTGTAATCCTAATGTATCAAGAGTTTGAATCAAATAATATTGTGTAATTATGGTGGGAATGGCCTGGGGCCAGGCTTTACATTTAAAAAAAAGGGTATTATTCTAATACGGAGTATATAATTTTTTGGCTCAAATTTGGTCCATAACCTATCGTATGCCTCTTTTAGAGGTTATATTTAGCATTTTTTTAAGTAAATACTCCCTCCCTCCCAGTTTCCACGACTGTTTGCACATTTTCCTTATTTGTCCGTTACACAATTGTTTGCACACTCTTAAAAAGAAAATTCCTTCATAAAGTCCACCCTTACAATATTCACATATTTACACAAAATGTCATTACTTTTACATTAATTTCAACAACTCTCTTTACTTTATTAATTTAACATTACAAAATTACCCCCAAAGGTCCACTCATTACACTTTTTTCTTAAAAAGTGTGCCCATCTTGTGGTGCAAACACTTATGAGACGAAGGGAGTACTAAATATGTCTTGCCCCCAAAGTGTTGTATTATCATTAAATCATAAAAATTACCGTATCTTTTTAAATCTCAAAATGAAAAAAATAAGATCAATAACAGATTAATTAAAAAATTCATAACATTATACTCAAATGTAGACATGGGCGGTTTTTAACCGACAAAATCGCCGGTTACGGTTCAAAAACCGAACCGTAACCGGAAAATGGCGGTTCGGTTTCGGTTGCAAGTTTTGACAAACCGAAACCGCCGGTTTTGGCGGTTAACCACCGGTTTTTCGGTTTTTTATTTTTTTAATACACAATTCTTCTATTTTTTATGTATAGATTTAAGTTATATAATTTTTATTAAATTCTAGTAACATAGTTTCTAAAAAAAGAGTTGAAACGAACAAAAAACGAGCGAAAACGGAGTGAAAACGAGCAAAAACGGGAAGAGAAAGAAAAAAGAAAAAAAAAACCGTCTAACCGCCGTTTTTTAACCGAACCGACGGTTAGAAAACCGTAACCGTAATCGGCGGTTTGCCGGTTCAGTTTCGGTTACCAAAAATGCAAAACCGAAACCGCCGATTTTTAACCGTAACCGGCGGTTTCGGCCGATTGAACATGTCTACTCAAATGCAAATATCCCTATAAATAATTTGCAATTATTACAAAGGAAAATAGAACAAAAAAATATATAATTTCTTCAAAATAATCTCATCGTATATTTATACATATATAAATGGAGTTAAATAGATCGGCTATTGAGTTTAAAATACCTATGAAAAAACTCAAGTCCGGCCTATTTAAGTAAATGAGCTTCAATTATAATAAATCTATCAAAAGTGACAAAAACTTATATGCAATATTGCATACATCCAATACTGATCAATTAAGGTAAATTAGGTCAAATGCGGGTCAACCTTAATTAGAATATTTGTTTTCGCTCTCAAATATTATTTTACTACATGACCAAAATTATGTTACTATAAGACCTAAATTTTGACACTACAAGTCCAAAAATATTCTGGACATTTTTTTTTTTGACAAAATTACTAAAATAATTTTGACTTATTCGGCGGCTATTACATGACTAAAATAATGTGACTACAACACCAACATTTTATCACTACAAGGTCAAAAGTGTATTACTACATGTCCAAAAATATTCTGGACACTTTATTTTTTAAGTGAATTTGTCAGAATGTTTTGACATGTAGTATTAGATTTTTGGTCTTGTAGTGGTAATTTTTTGACCTTGTAGTAACAATATTTTGGTCATTTAGTAAACCACTTGTTTGCTATTCGCGAATTTTTTGGGCAATTCGGATCTGGACTTTTGACTCGCGAATTTTTTAAAATTGTCTTAGTTTGACTTTTGGACTAAATGAGTTTAGAGTTTTGACTTGTTAATTGCAATGAAATGTATGAAATATTTCATATAAGACTACCCTATAAAAAAATTGGATAGGGTGGGATTTTTTTGACCTCCCATAATCCATGCAAAATCATAAAGAACATTTGCGTGGCAGCTAATCAGATATAATTATAGCGGATAAAACGTACCATTACTACGGAAGAGAAAAAACCACGCTTAACCAATAATCCATCTCTTTCCCATTATAAGTAGTCCTCATCATCTGTCTGAGAAAATAATAAAATTGCACTAAGTTACATATAGCTACTCTCTGCAGGTTCATAGCCTGCGTTTGTGTATAGAACAAAGGGAAGAAAAGAAGATTCACAGGCCTCAACTAAGGGTGTATATATTTTTGTTGAGCAGCCTCTGTATCTGCAAATCTTCTCTCCAGTAAATATCTGTGCAAAGTTACAAATAAGTAAGGTATTAATTTCGAGATGGCTATTGGTGGAGGAATTGCTGCCGCAAACGGAAACGGAAACTATGAAGGCCGTGTTACGCCCTTCGTCATCGCCACCTGTCTTGTCGCCGCCACAGGCGGACTCATTTTTGGTTACGACATTGGTATCTCAGGTAGTCTAATTAGATGTAAACTATAATTTTTTTTATCCAATTCGCAAAAAGGCAAGGCATTAGATTGTGTGCTTATGAAATGACTAAAAAACACACACCATCTCCAATTTAATAAAAAATTACTTACCAGGAATTTCTTGATTATTGGATTTGCAGGAGGGGTTACATCCATGGATGAATTCTTGGAGAAGTTCTTCCCATCAGTATACGCTAAGCAAAAGGATTCATCGGGAAAGGAGAATCAATACTGCAAATTCGAGTCTCATTTGCTCACGCTCTTCACATCGTCTCTGTACATGGCCGCGCTAATCGCCTCCTTCTTTGCGTCGGCCACCACCGAAAAGTTTGGCCGGAAGGTCTCCATGACCGTCGGAGGCCTCGTCTTCCTCGTCGGCTCTGTTTTCAGTGGCGCCGCTGTGAATGTGGAGATGCTAATCATCGGCCGTTTACTCCTCGGTGTCGGGATCGGATTCGCTAATCAATCTGTCCCTGTTTACCTCTCTGAAATGGCGCCGGCGAAGCTGAGAGGAGCTCTCAACATCGGATTTCAGATGGCTACCACCATCGGCATTTTCGCCGCCAATCTGGTGAACTACGGCACGGCGCAGATGAAGGAGAACGGGTGGAGAGTTTCGCTCGCGTTAGCCGCGGTTCCGGCGATAATAATGACGGTCGGAGCAATATTCCTGCCGGATACCCCTAATTCGATGATACAGAGAGGGAAAAGGGAAGAAGCTAAAGCAATGTTGAAGAAAATTCGCGGAACCGACAATGTCGAAGACGAATTGAAGGATCTGATAGAAGCGAGTGAAGAATCGGCAAAAGTTGCGGATCCATGGAAATCAATTCTTCAACGTCAACACCGCCCGCAGCTTGTAATCACCACATTAATCCCAATCTTCCAGCAACTCACCGGAATCAATGTCATCATGTTCTACGCGCCCGTCCTTTTCAAAACCCTAGGATTTGGGGACGACGCCGCGCTTATGTCCGCCGTCGTCACCGGCCTTGTCAACGTTATCGCAACCCTAGTCTCCATCTTCACCGTGGATAAATTCGGAAGGCGTGCCCTGTTCCTCGAGGGCGGATTTCAGATGATTCTAAGCCAGATCGGCGTCGGAGTTCTGATCTACAAGGTGTTCGGCGTCGGCGGAGAAGGCGGTTTCAGCAAAGGACAAGGAAACGTGGCTTTAGCGCTGATCTGCGTGTACGTGGCGGCGTTCGCGTGGTCGTGGGGGCCGTTGGGGTGGTTGGTTCCGAGCGAGATCCATCCGCTGGAAACGAGATCTGCGGGACAATCGATAAACGTTTCGGTGAACATGCTGTTCACATTCATCATCGGACAATTGTTCCTATCGATGCTTTGCTATATGAAGTTCGGATTGTTCTTCTTCTTCGCGGGATGGGTGGTGGTGATGACCGGATTCGTGTTCCTGTTTGTGCCGGAAACGAAGGGAGTGCCGATCGAGGAGATGAACCGGGTGTGGAAAGCTCACTGGTTTTGGGGCAAATACATACCAGATAATGCTCCGGGCCTTGATCACTACGGCGTTTAATCATAATTTTGAAATTGTAAATTTGTGTCTATACATACAGTATGTATATATGTGAATACATTAGTAGTATTTATATGGAGCTCATTATTGAGTTTCATGTGGAGCCGGCTCCAATCCTTATATTTTGTAACACTCATATTTAATGGTTAATAATTTTAAGAATTACTCATGCCTGTTGCAATTAAATTATATTTTAATGAGTAAAAAATTTAATTAAATCATTAATATTATATCAAAATAACTTATAATTCAAATATATGTATACATTTGCATGCAAAATTTAGCTTATTTTATTATTTTTATAACGGTAGCTCTTTTATTTCAATTTAATACCGAAAAGTTATTAAAATTATTAAATTATACTTCTATGGCGGAAAAGAGAGAGACTATCAATTTTAGAAATTAAGTTTGAGTAATTTGACCTACACCGTGCATCCATAATGAATTCTGGCATACATATTACATATATAAAATTGAAATTTACAATATTTCATGTATAAAAAATTTTAATTCACATCATAAAATTAATATATTCTTAAATTAAGATATATGTGTCCTTAATTTAATATACATTCGGGTCTAATTTAGTTTTATTTATTTATTTATTATTATCCGTAAAAAAAAAAGTACATATATATAGATATCTTAAAATCCTTTCAATGATTTTTTTTTAAAATTTGTCTTGCTACCACTACCTTAATAATTTCCATGTTTATGAGTATTTTTATTGGCTATGAACAAAATATTTTAAATTTCTCTTGTGTTCTATTTCTTATAATCTATAAAATCACCCTGAATTGAATTGTGTGAGTTGTGTAAATGCATTTTTTTTCTTCTATTTTTCATTGAAATCCTTGTTAGTCTTCAGGAATTGGGATCGTACCTCTATTAGAAATAATTCATTAAGAAGATGCTTTAAACAATAAAATTGTGATACACCATTGACATAATGACATTTTTATGTCACATACTAGAAAAAAATGCATTTATCAATCGTATTCTAATGCCTAAGCTTGCCACACTGCTTCCTAGCTCATACGGAGTGTACAAGTGTATAATGATATTTTCGCCCAACAAAGTAGTCATTCAATTCATGTAGAGTTTCATATTTCAAATAAAAGATTATACTACGTAAATATTGAAAGAAATAAAAAGGCATGTGTAATCTAATTTCCTATTTTTTTTTAGCAATAAGAGTTAGCTCCCGACCTTCATCTGATATTTTGCTTCTGCAGCATCTGCAGGTTCAATAAATTAAACAAAAGTTCAAAACAACGCAGATCTCTGCATGAACAAAAATATTTGACAGATAAACACCATCAGTTAGATGAAGATATAAATTATTGCAGCAAAGACATGTCATCCAATCCAATGATGGTGAATGGTTGTTCTTCAATGACATGAGGAATAAAGAAAATCTCACACAACAAATATTTGGCTGAGAGAGTATATACTAAAGTTAAAGAATATATGTCTGGTGTTGTTTCCACATAAATATTTAATTCTTTGTGAACAACACATTAATTGTGTTTGGTACTTACTTTTCGAGAGAACACATAGCAGTCATAAAATAAATTACATAATCTGAAATTCACAATCACAACACAACAACTGTAACATGTCCATAGTGAGAGAAGGTGTGTCAAAAAAAATTTGTGTAGGTCTCTAGTTGAGTTAATAATATTGAGTAAGCTAGTGAAAATGTCTAGAGGGGGGTGAATAGACTTTTCAAAAATCTTTCAATATATCAGAACACAATATGCGGAATAACATATTTAAACAATGAGCCCAATCAAATTTATACTCAACTAAAATTCGCGAACTCTGTATGAACACTCTACTAGTCTTGTTCAGATATGTAATTCAATCAATTAAACAGTTAATCAATCAAACACAAATAAAACAGTAAAGTAAAACAAACACGAGATTTATAGTGGTTCGACAACTTGTCTACATCCACTCTCACAAACCCAGTTGTGATATTCTTATTAACTCGTCCAATAGAGTAATGTGTTCTTGTAGCTTTAAGTCCCAAGAAATAAGACTTAGATCTTCTCGATAACACTACCAAGTGTTTCTTCGATCTAACTAGCTATTTAACAAGCAACTAGCAACTTGATACAGTAAAATAAAACTTCTCTGTCTTCAGTAGTAGTCTTCTTTGATCTTCACTTGTCTCCCGGCTTCTTTCTGAATTTTCCAACTCTGAGAGTAATTCGCTTGAGTATGCCTTTAATTTGCTTCAGTATATCGAGTTTCAGTAGTCTTGAATCGTTCAATACCATGGGGTATTTATAGACTATTAATTTCAAGAACTTTCAGTTGAGTAACCAACTTTTCTTGAAAACTAAATCGTAACAACTTCAACTTATCCATCCACGCGTTTCTTCAGTTAATTAGTTATTTCATAACTAACTCTTCAATCTTTATCTTCACACGCGTTTTGATAACTAACTTCTTCCTTCTCGTCTTGTTGCGCACCTGTCTTGTCTCCACTTGACTTGTCTTGCGCAGGTCTTCTTCTGTAGACTTCAATATAGAACACTAAACTAGTCCTATCATCTAATCTAACAAGACTATCACATTACATTAAGCTTTATAAATCAGCTTAGTCAACTTAAGAATCTATACAATGAATATACCGATTACACACGAAAATAATGAGCTTCTATACAATCTTTAATAGCTCAGTAAACAACCTAAACAAATATAACAAAGTACTTATAAAACGTACTTGTCTTTTAAACACTTAAACTTTTCTTTTGAAACATAACTTGTCTTGTGAATTTAACTTGTGAACTCTACTGATCTGCTCAAGACGACTTCCATAACTAGACTAGATCAGTCAACACTTAGAAAATATTCAAGTCTTCTTTTAGCTTATCAAAACTCATCTTATCTTTTCATCATTTAGGACTTGTCTTAGGATTCATATCCCAACAATTTCCCCCTTTTTGATGAAGCCAAAACTACTTGAATCTTTTCATAATAGTAGACTAGTTAAGTAGTTATCTTGTCTTTAAACACCAAAAGTTGTTATCTTTTCATTCATTCACGATAAGATCAGTAGATATTACACATACTAAATCAAAATAGAAAATACTAAGTAAAGAAATTACACTTAGTCAGTGATGTTACCTCCTTCAAGATTTGGAACACAAAATGCATCTAGGAGTCTTCTATGAATTACTGAAGTATGTTCTTCATCATCGATCTTCTCCTTGTCTAGCAGCTCTTCTTCAAACTTCTTGATATGATTGAAGTCGATCCTTTTTCCAGAGCTCAGCATAGGAGTATTCCACTTCGGATAGATCGGCACCAAAATGTTAAAGTTCACAGCAGCAGCTATCCTCATTATCAGATTCCATAGCTTCAAGTCTTGAACCTCCATAAATTTGTCAAACATAGCATAAAGTTCTTCAGTGCTGTCTGCATCTCCAAACTTTCTAATAACCCAGTGATCCAACTCCCATTGCAACTTGACTTTGAACCAATCTTCACGATGTTCTTTGTCAATGAAGTTGTCAATGTAAGCATCTTCAACTAGATCTGGATTCGCCTTCAACTTCTGCAACCTTCTAATGTGCTTTCCAACTTTCTTCTTGCTTGCATAGTGAGATTCATCATCAATCTTCTCAACTATCTTTTACTTTTTCACGATTGCAGTCGTTCCAGCTTCTTCTGGTTCTTCAATAACAAGCTTTCTCTTAGTCTGTCTGGTCTGAACTTCAACTTCAGGCAGAGCAACACTTTTGCCCTTCACCTGTCTCTTCTGCTCATCTGCTTTAGCTTGCTCAAGATCTGCCTTCTTCACAAGTTTTCCTCTCTTAGGCCTCTTCAAATCTTGCATAACTATAACAGCTTCCTTCATCTCTGGTTCAGCACTAGACTTCAATTTTTCTTCAACTCTACTCGTCTCTTCCCCCTTTTTGGCTTCATCACTTGCCTTAAGAGTGAATAGACTAGTAAAGCGAGTCATCTCTGTTGGTGTATACTGTAAAGCAAACTTTTAATGGACTTTTGTGACGTATATTCGATTTCCTTTTATCTGAAATAAATGGTTTTTCACATTATTGCATTCTTTGTGATTACTTGTATGTCTGCTTATCTTGCATTGTAGACGATGTGGTGGGTTTGTAGTCACACAGAAGATCACATTGTCAGTTCCTTGTAACATATAAACAGTATTCACAACTGAGATAGTTATGGACAAAACTATTGGTTTAAGTTGTAGTATAAACTTGTTAGTGGTTTGTCTTGGCCATTAGTTTATACTAGTGCGCTGTGGCGTATTGAATGGATCACAGATAAGACATGTTCTTCTGTTCTGACTGTTATGAAGAACTAGAAGTCTTGGTGACTTTTATGATTCTTAACCCTAAGTGTGATATTTAGATGTGTGGGGTGCTTGTTCACTACTTTGATGTACCATAGGTGAGAATCTTGATAGATTCTTCACGCTCTGTATTTTGGGTAGTGGCATCGCTCGCATGATGTCTACTTATTGGCATTAGGGCACCGTGTCCTGTACATCCAGGCTGATGATGTCCCCTTGAGGAAACTCATAAAGGATTGTCGTATTAAACCCTGCAGGTGGATTTAATCCGTACGACAACAAGGTTGAGTGGTACTACTCAAGGAATTATAGTAATTAATTATTTAAAGAAGTCGGGAGCTTTAATAATTAATGGACGTGCGATATCTTAAACACGGGGAATTATAAAGTCTAATAGAAGCCCTGATTCGGTTCGGGATAGGACGGGAGTGCAACATTAATTCTCTAGTGGAATGAATTAATGTTCTCGGGCCAAATTATATGTTCTGGGCTGAACATAAGAGTATTTGGGCCTGTAAGAAGCCCAAACCCTATACCTTCTAATGGATCCCTATTCTGGCCCATGAAACTTATGGAAATTATAAATAGGAGCCCTAATTCAGTTTTGAAACCCTAGCACACACGAAATAGAGAAAAACGGCTAGGGTTTCAAGGAGACGAAATTGAGGCACCTTCTCCACGTTTTATAGCACGCCGTCCACCCGGTGTTCGAGCGAAGTTGGGAGACAGACTAGAAGATCTGTAGATTGGAATCAACGCCTCGATCTTCAAGGGTAACGGATCTAAACTATGTTTTAGAAGCATGTTTAGGTTTTATTTATTTATACGTTTGGCATCCGACAACGATCCTGGTGATGGACCGCCTTCGCCGGCGTGTTCCAGCAATTGGTATCAGAGCCTGGATTCGTGGATTGTTGGCTCTGCCTGAAACGTATGATTGTATGATTCAATTTATTTTGTTTCATGTATGTATGCGTTTCTGTTGGTTAATTTTTTTATTCTTCTATCGCAACCCTAGTGTTATGTAATCGTTTTTCCCACCAGATAATAAGTGTGGGTAGTATAGGACTATTTCATAGATCACTGTAGTAGGGTTTTGCTCGTTTATATTGTAATTTTTTATCGTGAGAACGGGCGGTGTCGATGGAAGATCTGAAAACAGTAATCTGAGTTTTTCGGGTTATGGCCTTGGATGGTGAAAACTGTTTTGGCCATAACTTTTGACTCGGGTGTCCGTTTTCAGCCCACAAGACCTTTTCGGAAACGTCTCGACGAGATCTACAGGAGTCGCAGCTAGGCTGGGACGACGAGTGGCGAGGCCTAATTCAAACGTCTTGATGAAGTTTTCTGCCAGTTTTAGTCGGTGGACGCGTATTCGAGATTTTTGCATTGCGTGAGAGGCCGATGCGAGACATCCGTCCGCGCCACTGTTTTATCATTGTAATAGCTTATTGTAGGCTCTTTTTTGATAGGTTTTTCAAGGTGTTGCGATAGATGTGCATTTATTTATTTTTACCTCTATTTATCGCATCTTGTTATGATTGGCATGCTTGTATTATTTAGTTAATTTGTTATGCCTGTGAATAATCTTCAAAGTTTAAATGACTAAGTGAGATAATTGAATTTTAATTAATTTATAGGCCTCCACAATTGGTCTTTAAGTAAGGTGTATGTTGCTCGTGGGACCTTGGGAGTCTTCCCCTAACGGGTGCAACATTCACGAGCTTACTAGTTAAGACTTCTAATAAAATTGTTTTAATCTTTAGATGAAGTGTGTGATCTTCCCTAACGGATGTGTCATCCATGAGTTCATCAGTAAAGAATAATTCAAGATAACTGTTGTTAAATTGTGGTCATTACTTAGATGTGAATTTGAATATAACCCCCCAACGGGGTCACTGTTCTAGTTCACATGGCCAGTTAAAGTTCGACTGTTAATTTCATTCGTCATAAGGATAAGTTGACGTGATATTGAAATTAAAGACTGAATGTCTGGTCGATGAATACATGTGTAAACGACCACCCTAACGTGGCTTGCATATGTGTTTGTTGGGCTGTTGGAGGTTGTGTTGAATGTTGGTTTTGAAGGTTTCCAATGTTTTATGCTTCAAACTTATGTGATTTATTGCTTGCATTTTATTTATTTCAGATACATTATGGTGACATTCAACCCACTTATGGTTATCTTAAATCAAAATAAGCTTATTGGTTAAAATTACTTGGATTGGAAAAGAAATCTGGACATTGTCCTTGTTGCAGATGAGTACAAGTTTGTGCTCGACACACCTGCTCCTGCCCCTTTGGGACCCGAATCTACTGAAGAGCAAAAGGAGGCTCATAAGAAGTGGCACAAGGCTGATGAGATGGCTCGTTGTTACATTTTGGCCTCGATGTCAAATGTTTTACAACAGCAGCATCAAACTATGCCTAGTGCCGCAGCTATAATGTTGAGCCTCAAAGAGCTTTTTGGTGAGAAAGATAGGGCTGCCCGCTTTGAGGCTATGAGGAAGATCATGTAAACCTCTATGCCAGAAGGAGCGTCCGTGAGGGACCACGGTTTCAAGATGATGGAATATCTGAATGAGATTGAGGTCCTCAGAGGGTTAATCGATAATGACACCAAGATCGATATGATCCTACACTCGCTCCCAAAGTCTTTTGAGAACTTCCGTGTAAACGCGATCATGAGTAAGAAGGATTATACTTTAACCGAGCTTCTTACGGAATTGGTCGCGGTGGAGGGTCTCATGGGTAAAAGACCACAAGCCAATGTTACTGTCCAGGCTGGATCTTCTTCGTCTAATGGCAAGAAGAAGAAAAAGCCTTTACAGAAAAAGGGTGGTGGTGAAAGCAGTGGGAGCAAGAAACTGGCGCCTTCTGGTGGCGTTAAAAAGCCGAAGGGCAAATGTTTCAAGTGCAACAAGACAGGACATTGGAAGTCTGATTGTCCCCTTCTGAAAAAGGAAAACTCTGGTACGTCTCTCGCTTTAGTTGTTGAAACATGTTTTGCGGCTTGTTCTGCCTTTTCTTGGGTAGTAGATACAGGAGCCACTGACCATGTTTGTTATACCTTGCAGGGGTTTATGCAGACAAGGGAACTAAGTGAGGGCGAGATTACTATTAGTTTGGGCAATGCTTCGATAGTATCGGTGGTTGCAGTGGGAGACGTGCACTTATGTTTTTCTAATTCTGATTTAGTATTAAAGAACGTTTTATACGTGCCGAATTTTCGGAGAAATTTAATTTCTGTTTTGAAGTTATTTTTGGATGGATGCTCGGTTGTTTTTAATGACAATGTTGTTATTATGAGAAATGACTCTTTAATCTGTTCTGGCACGTTAGAAAACAATCTTTATACTATTACGTGTGCATATCATACTGTGACTGAAGCTCATTCATCATCATCATTAAATAAGAGAAAGGAACCTTCTAAGTTGAATCAAACATACCTTTGGCATCTAAGATTGGGTCATGTCAACCTAAGAAGGATTCAAAGACTAGTAAGTAGTGGGTTTTTGGAGTCTCTCCAAGTGGAACCATTCTCAGTCTGCGAATCATGTTTGGAAGGCAAGATGACCTCGAGGCCTTTTAAGGCCAAGGGTAATAGGGCTAATGATGTGTTGGAATTGATTCACTCTGATTTGTGTGGGCCTATGACTGTTCAAGCTAGAGGAGGTTATGAGTACTTCGTCACTTTCATTGACGATTACTCAAGATATGGATACATCTACCTGATGCGCCACAAGTCTGAATGCTTTGGCAAGTTCAAAGAATTTAAGGCAGAAGTGGAGAACCGTCATGGTAAGAGTATCAAGTCACTACGTTCTGATCGTGGTGGCGAGTACCTTAGCAACGAATTTAGGCAATACTTATTAGAGAACGGGATTAGATCCCAGCTCTCCGCGCCTGGTACTCCGCAACAAAATGGCGTGGCTGAGAGAAGGAATAGGACTCTATTAGATATGGTGAGATCGATGATGAGTTATGCTTCATTACCTACCTCTTTTTGGGGTTATGCCTTGGAAACAGCAGCGTACCTTCTAAATTATGTACCTTCTAAAGTGGTTCCAAAAACCCCGATTGAATTGTGGTCTGGGCGAAAGCCCAGTCTAAACCACATTCGGATTTGGGGTTGTCCAGCACATGTGCTGAACAAGGAAGCTGATAAGTTGGCACCTAGAACTGAAGTACGGTTGTTTGTAGGATACCCTAAGGGAACGAGAGGTGGTTATTTTTATAGTCCTAATGATCAGAGGGTGGTGGTGAGTACCAATGCCCGATTTTTAGAAGAAGACTATATGAATGAGCATAAGTCCAATACTGAGATCATTCTAAATGAGTTGAGAGGAGACAATGGCACACCGAGTGTGCAAGAGGAAATACCACAAGAGACTGCACAACGTGGCGACTCTGATGAACCTTTGTATACATTGCCTCGTCGTAGTGGGAGGGTTGTTCGCCAACCTGATCGTTTCATGTTTGTGGGAGAGTCTATCGACTTGATTCCAAGCGATGAACATGATGATAACGACCCCTGGACATACAAGGAGGCAATCAAAGACAAAGATGCAGAGTCTTGGCACAAGTCCATGGATTCAGAAATTGAATCTATGGATGCTATGGAAGTGTATGACCTAAGTGAACTTCCCCACGACAAGAAAGTCGTTGGGTGTAAGTGGGTCTACAGACGTAAGAGAGGGTCTGATGGGCAGATTACTGCTTTTAAGGCACGGTTGGTGGCAAAGGGTTTTACCCAGAAAGAAGGAATTGACTATGACGAGACCTTCTCACCAGTAGCCATGCTAAAATCGATCCGGATTCTCTTATCCATAGCTAATCACATGAACTATGAGATTTGGCAAATGGATGTCAAGACAGCTTTCCTTAATGGAAATTTGGATAAGGACATTTATATGCAGCAACCCGAGGGTTATGTGAAGAAAGGCCAAGAGCATCTAGTCTGGAAGCTGAAAAAGTCTCTTTATGGGCTAAAACAAGCTTCCAGGTCTTGGAACATTCGTTTTGACGAGGTGATCAAATCTTTTGGATTTGAACAATGTCAAAATGAAAGTTGTGTGTACAAGAAGAGTGACAGAGACGTAGTGGTATTCTTAGTATTATACGTAGATGATATTCTTCTTATTGGCAACAATGTGAAAGTATTATCAGACGTAAAGGTGTGGCTTTCAGAACAGTTTCAAATGAAGGATATGGGAGAAGCATCGTACATTCTTGGTATTAAGGTCACTCGTGATCGAAAAAAGAGAATGTTGTGTTTATCTCAAGCGTCTTACATTGATACTGTGATTGCTCGTTTTGGCATGCAGAATTCCAAGAAGGGTGTACTACCTTTCAGACATGGAGTCCCTCTATCTAAAGATATGTGTCCTAAGACACAGAAGGAGATAGAGGAGATGGCTAAGGTTCCTTATGCTTCGGCTGTAGGAAGCCTTATGTATGCGATGCTGTGTACGAGGCCTGGTATTTGCTATGCAGTCGACATGGTAGCAAGATATCAGTCTAACCCTGGTCAAGGACACTGGACTGCTGTTAAGCATATTCTCAAGTACTTGAAAAAGACTCGAGATTATATGCTAGTATACCAGTCAAATAGTTTGATTCCTTTGGGTTATACCGATTCAGATTTCCAAGCTGATCGAGATGAACGGAAGTCAACCTCGGGTTATGTGTTTATGCTGGGAGGCGCAGCCATATCTTGGAGAAGTGTGAAGCAGAAATGCATCGCGGACTCCACTATGGAAGCCGAGTACGTAGCTGCCTCAGAGGCCGCAAAGGAGGCTGTCTGGCTGCGTAATTTCTTTCTGGAATTAGGGGTATCTCAGAGTATGCCGATGTGTATCACTGTTTATTGTGATAAAGCGGGTGCAGTGGCAAACTCGAAAGAACCTAGAGCCCACAGAGCAAGTAAACACATAAAGCGAAAGTACCACATTATACGAGATATCGTAAATCGAGGAGACGTGGGTGTAGCTAAGATTGCATCGTTGGATAACTTGGCTGATCCTTTCACAAAGACGCTGGCAATAAAAGTCTTTGAGAAACATGTAGAGGGTCTTGGTTTACGATGTATTACAAGCTAGACTTTGAGTATAAGTGGGAGAAATGTTGATGTCTTTATGTGTATACTAAAAGTTAAGCTTTAGTATAAGTGGGAGATTGTTGGTGTATACTGTAAAGCAAACTTTTAGTGGGCTTTTGTGACGTATATTCGATTTCCTTTTATCTGAAATAAATGGTTTTTCACATTATTGCATTCTTTGTGATTACTTGTATGTCTGCTTATCTTGCATTGTAGACGATGTGGTGGGTTTGTAGTCACACAGAAGATTACATTGTCAGTTCCTTGTAACATATAAACAGTATTCACAACTGAGATAGTTATGGACAAAACTATTGGTTTAAGTTGTAGTATAAACTTGTTAGTGGTTTGTCTTGGCCATTAGTTTATACTAGTGCGCTGTGGCGTATTGAATGGATCACAGATAAGACATGTTCTTCTGTTCTGACTGTTATGAAGAACTAGAAGTCTTGGTGACTTTTATGATTCTTAACCCTAAGTGTGATATTTAGATGTGTGGGGTGCTTGTTCACTACTTTGATGTACCATAGGTGAGAATCTTGATAGATTCTTCACGCTCTGTATTTTGGGTAGTGGCATCGCTCGCATGATGTCTACTTATTGGCATTAGGGCACCGTGTCCTGTACATCCAGGCTGATGATGTCCCCTTGAGGAAACTCATAAAGGATTGTCGTATTAAACCCTGCAGGTGGATTTAATCCGTACGACAACAAGGTTGAGTGGTACTACTCAAGGAATTATAGTAATTAATTATTTAAAGAAGTCGGGAGCTTTAATAATTAATGGACGTGCGATATCTTAAACACGGGGAATTATAAAGTCTAATAGAAGCCCTGATTCGGTTCGGGATAGGACGGGAGTGCAACATTAATTCTCTAGTGGAATGAATTAATGTTCTCGGGCCAAATTATATGTTCTGGGCTGAACATAAGAGTATTTGGGCCTGTAAGAAGCCCAAGCCCTATACCTTCTAATGGATCCCTAGTCTGGCCCATGAAACTTATGGAAATTATAAATAGGAGCCCTAATTCAGTTTTGAAACCCTAGCACACACGAAATAGAGAAAAACGGCTAGGGTTTCAAGGAGACGAAATTGAGGCACCTTCTCCACGTTTTATAGCACGCCGTCCACCCGGTGTTCGAGCGAAGTTGGGAGACAGACTAGAAGATCTGTAGATTTGAATCAACGCCTCGATCTTCAAGGGTAACGGATCTAAACTATGTTTTAGAAGCATGTTTAGGTTTTATTTATTTATACGTTTGGCATCCGACAACGATCCTGGTGACGGACCGCCTTCGCCGGCGTGTTCCAGCAATCTCTTCCTTGAGAGCTTCAGCAGCTAACTCGATTTGCCTCTGATGCGTCTTGTCGTGACTCATCTTGTCAAGACGATCAGTAGTCAGCTCTAGCTTCCTTGAACTTGAAATAAGCTCGTCCTTAAAGTGAGTAGCAGTCTGCCTGAGCAACCTATTCTGCTCAGTTAGCTCTGTAAGAACAGCTCTTGAACGCACCAACTGATCTTGTGCTTCACGCCTCTGTTCATCTGCTATCTCGATCTTTACTCGATAGAGTCTTTCCATTTTACTCGACTCTTCAGCCAATGATCTTGCAAAGTTGATTGATCTCTTCTCCGAATAGTCAACTTGCCTCTTCAAGAAGTCTTCAACCTGAGCATACATTTCTTGTCTAAAGGTTGAGTCCATCTTGTTGACTTCTCCAACTATCAATTCTCTGGAACTGTCCACAAGTGACTGATTCTGTTCCACAAGAACTTCTTTCAACTTGGAATTCAAGAACTCATCAATAGACGACTGAACTACTTCCTTCAAGTCCGTCTTCAACTCATCTAAATATCCATCTGGAAATACTTGAGTAGACTGAGTTTCAACAGCAACATCCTCTTGATCTTTAATGACTATCTCATTTTCATCAAAGATAAAAGCTTCAACGAACTCTTCATCTTCTTCACCAAATATGATCAAGTTGTCTTCTGCCTCAGCACTTTCAGCAGCTTCTTCAAGATGTTCTGAAACGTTCTCTAATTCCAACAATGGTTCTGAAGTCTGAATACCAGCATCAACGAATTCAGCCTTCAACTCTTCTTCCAGCAGATCAGTCTGAACGCCAATATCAAACTTGACTTCTGAAGATAAAACATCATCAGAAATATGCAGCATCCTCTTCACAAGAGCAGTCAGGGCATGGGCTGGGAACAACTCTGAGTGGTCTTTAACTCCACTATTCTCCTTCTGTTCCATCTCCCAATCTTGAAAATTGGAGATTCCACCCATTCCCATGATAACTTCGAACAGATCTTCTGTCGGGGCCTTCTTCAATGCAACCCATGTGCATATCCTTAGGAGTTTCTCAAATTGCTCCGAAGATGTGTCGATCTCTACTGACGGGAGCATCTTTCTCAAATTGTTGGAAACTTTCGAACTCAACCTCTTCTCCCTTAAACACATCGGATAGTAAACCAGTGAATCAAATCTAATTTCGGAAGGGGTCTGAGCAAGTGGGGTCCCTGTCTCAGTTGTTGCAGTGGCAACTAGTAGAGTTTCCGAAATAGATGGGTTAAGAGGTTCAACATATTCTGTTGAGGTTGAGGGAATTTGGGTTGTGGTTTCTGTGGGGTTTGATGTGGCTTGGTCAGGTTTGACAACTGTAGGAGTATCAGTTGTGTCAAATATTGTAGTGTCTTGGGTTATGTTGGATCTCAGTGGTTTCACTGCCAACACAGACGAGGATTTGGGTGCAGGTTTGGCACGAGATTGAAGTGATCTTGCCTTGGTTTTCACGGGGAGAGAGAGAGGAATTGAAAGAGTTCGGGAAGAAGTACCAACCTTTTCAGCAGTCGACTTGTCTGGCGAGGGACTCGACTCGACTCTCACCAGTCGATAGGTTTCGGCAACTTCAGCACTTCTCTCCTCCTCTTTCTCCGACTCCTTATCAGATTGAGTCTCTTCCGAGTCTTCTGCAGCCTCAAACATAGCTTCCTCTGGCACATACTGAACTAGTCTCCCACTAGTTCCAGCCTTAGCCTCATCACCAGATTTTTCATCATCATCCGACTCGTCTTCCTCTGAACTAGACGAGGCGGCCTCAAACATAGCATCTTGAGGATCGATTTGAACTTGTCTGGGGGCAGCAGCTCTTCCAGCAGCTTGCTTCGCAAGAGCCTCCTTCTTCAGATAGTGTTTCAATGCATGGAACGGCTTGCCCTTGCTCCAACTCGTCTTGTTCGGCAGCAAGGCGGGTAAAAGAATACTAAGCTTGTTTCCACAGCTTACTGCGACAGACACCACCCAATCTCTTATGTCGGTGTCAACACGAACATTTCGTTCGAAATACATCAAACGATCAGTAAACAATTTGAACCAATTGCCTTCTGTGATGCCGTCATAGATCGCGGCCATCACTCTCGCCTTTTGGAGAGTTACAGAGTCATAAATTCCAGTTACTCCAAGTAACATCTTACTGGCAATGTCGAGAAGGGTCTTGTACTTGTCTAAAAGCTCCTTCTTCTTCACAGCTGGGACTTTGCCATCTCGATTCAATCTCAACTTCTTACCACAGAAAATGCTGAGATGCCTTAATTCCTGACCAATCGCATAGTTCTCCACATCGATAGAGCCAATAGGCAGCTTCAATGTTTCGAACACACCATCACGAGTGATTTCCACTCGGCTTCCACCAACGAATGATTCTATGGAGTCGCCTCTTCTGGTGGCATTGGCATAGAATTCCAACACCTCTTCTTCTAAGACGACCTCTGGAAAAGCTTCCAAATACGGTCTCAAACCACATCTGCAACATTTTATCAATATTTCCTTGTTGTCTTCAGTGTGGTTGCCTTTGAAGAACACAGATCCTTCAACATGCACCTTGTTCTCCGATGCGTACTTGCCAAGATCAAATCTGGCCTGCATGTTAGTTCGGACATCGAAAAGAGAAACTATCGACATAGTAGAAATGTTGATTAAGAACAAACAGTTCGAATTAGCAAGAAATCGATTACTTGAGTAGGAGAGTTAAGAAAAACGTGAGAAGAGTAGAGCGCAACTGTTGGGTTTTGTTAAAACTTGAATTTCGAATCGACGGCCAAGATTGAATGCTTTGATCGAACGGTTATGGCCTTTGGAATTCAGTTACGGAATCGAGAATATTACGTGATTTGGTATTGTAAAATTTGAAATCCGCCTTTCCTATTGGTTAGGACAGAGGAGTGTACTCATCTGACCTAGGGTAGTAGGGTTTGGCGCGAACTGGAGTGTATAAATCCAATTCTAGGGTCAGATGAGTACACTCCTCTGTCCTAACCAATAGGAAAGGCGGATTTCAAATTTTACAATGGAGTGTATAAATCCAATTCTAGGGTTTTCCAATTTTGACATTATCAAATTACATTAATACCCTTAATTTGTAGTGTTAAACTCTTAGAATGTTTGAATCATAAGAACACTTATCTTGTCTGTTCGAGTCTATCCAGAACAGACGAGTAGACTAATGCGCACCAGACGAGTTCCCCCTTCGACTGTGCTTGTCTATTTTGAAAGTCGAACGACTTCATGTACCTATCTTACCTTGTGCGACGTATGAGTGTAGGTACAAGTAGAGTAGAATAATTAAAATGAATATCAATCTACAACAATGATCAAGGTTCGAACAAGATGACTTTTAACAAACTTAAGAGTCAACATAAGGATATTTAAGAAATCAAAGATTCCCCCTTAAATGTTTATTCCCTTAGTATTACCCTCAGCTTTACCAGCTTCCTCATCGGGTTGTTTGGTCATCTTGTCTGACCTTGTATACCTGTCTGTTGAGCGAGTAGACGAGTGCTCTGTTTCAGTGATCTTGTCTCCTTATATCTTTGATGTACCTGTCTGGTTAGTACATAGCTATAGGCAAGTAGGGTCTAGATCAATTAGTCCTAGACTAATGCATAATTCACGAAAGCGAGCCTCAGGTAATGGTTTTGTGAAAATATCTGCTCTTTGAAAATCAGTATGAATCTTTTCCATGCGAATATCCTTCTTTTCTACATGATCACGTATGAAATGATGTTTCACATCAACATGCTTACAACGTGTGTGCAGAACATGATTTTGTGTAATGGCAATGGCAATGGCACTATTACTATCACAGAAAATAGGAACATTTGATTCATATATGTTGTAATCTCTAAGCTGTTGCATGAGCCAAAGTAGTTGACTACAGCAGCTACCAGCAGTCATGTACTCGACTTCAGTAGTAGAGGTAGCCACACTAGTCTGCTTTTTCGAAAACCATGAAATGAGTTTTGTGCCTAAGAATTGACAAGAACCAGATGTAGATTTCCTATCTATTCTACAACCACCAAAATCAGAATCTGAGTAGCCACTTAGAGATAAATCATCATTTGAAGGATACCATATACCACGATTGATGGTTCCTTTCAAATATTTCAATATCCGTTTAGTGGTTTCCATATGACTCTCTTTTGGATTGGCTTGAAAACGAGCACATACGCCAACAAAAAATGCAATATCAGGTCTACTAGCAGTCAAGTACAGTAATGAACCAATAAGACCACGATAATATGTTTGATCAGCACACTTACCATGTTCGTCTGGATCCATCCTGTATGTAGGTAGCATAGGTACTCCAGTAGACTTGCATGTCTTGATACCATACTTGTCTAGTAGATTTCTAGTATACTTTGCTTGATTTATGAAAATCCCTTCAGGGGTCTGTTTTACTTGAAGACCAAGAAAGTAATTCATTTCACCCATCATGGACATCTCAAATTTACTTTGCATGAGTGTTGAGAAACTTTCACTCAGCTTTTTGTTAGGTGAACCAAAAATGATATCATCTACGTAAATTTGGACGAGTAAAATGTCTTTCCCTTCTTGTCTTCTAAACAAAGTTCTATCGACCTTGCCCTTAGTAAAACCATTTTCTAATAGAAAGAGAGAGAGAGAGTATCATACCATGCTCTTGGAGCTTGCTTTAGTCCATATAAGACTTTCTTCAATCTGTACACCTGGTTGCCTTTGACTTCGAAACCTGGAGGTTGTTCAAGTGTTTTGCTGCCTTTCCCTCCTTTTCATATCTCAGAATTCTACTCAATCAAGTGTTTTGCTGCCTTTCCCTCCTTTTCATTTGTACACTATTTCATAAAACTGTTATTATTATTCTCCTCTCAGCCCTAACTCCAAAAAAGACCCTAGCCAGAAAGGATGGAAAAAGAAAATGGATACAAATGTGAAGAAAATACCAAGAGAGAGGTTACCTCTCAGTTCATCTCATTAGATACTAAAACATCAGTCTCTGGGTTTGCGGCCTATATCAATGGAATTGACGCTTTGTAAGGGCCTCCACTTTCTTCCCGTGATGATAATGACTTATGTCAGTTAGATATTTCTCATTACAACATAGTAAAAAATAAATGATGATCAAAAGGCATGAGTAAATACCTTACACTAATCAATGCTTACAAATTCTACATGTTTTTGCCCAGATGGTGTTGCACGTGAGCACTTAGGAATTCCAACAAGTTAAGGACATCTGCCAATTTAGCCCCACCCCAAGTAGTTGCAGTGACATTCATGAAGGAAATCAAAGCATAAAACCAGGAATGCTAGAGTAGATTTTCTCATGTATTTTATAGTGAAGTCCTAAACAAAATGCTAATAGAAGAAATGATTAACATAATTTCAGATTAGTGCAGATTAGCAAGTATCCGAGATGAACAAATATACGTACTATTTTTTTTTAAACATTCTCATCCATAATTCAAGATAGTTATAAACTAAACAAATAAATGGACTGTAATAGAATATAAGAGATGCGAGCAGTTTAAAAGAGAGAGAACCCAACAACAATTCTCCAATAGGTCTAAGGTGAATTCACTTCTGAATGAAATCCAAATAATTTATCCTGGCATTCCTCAAATACCACCTATATATACTAATTTAAATTTAAAAAAAAGAAGGGTTATAAACTAATAAAGACATTTCACTACTAGTTTTTTTCTAATAAAACATACACCATAAATTCTTGTCTAATAGAGTCAAAATTAAAAATCTTAGACAACTTTACCCTTTTACTAATTTGACACAATTCGAAATATTTAATCCAAATTAACAGGTCAACTAAATCCCCTAATTAGATATAAACAGAAGATCTCAAAAATTGCGTAATTTAAGGAGCTTCCAAAAATTTAAAAATTTCCTAAAGAGTAGGTATCCCCATTAATCCCCATTCTCTATAATTCCCGGAAATCTTTCACCTTCTAAAATATAAAAAATTTCCTAAAAGATAGCTATCTCCATTTATTTCGTGTAATCTTGTTAAACTGAGGGTTTTGAGAAATCTGCAATTCAACCTACAGGTTTAGGAAAAAGCTTCTGCAAAAACGGCGAAGTGTAGAAGAACAGAAAAATAGAAGCGTATGTATTATCTACACATATGCATATTGAAGTTCATGTGAATTACGTTCACTATTATGCAAACTAAAGTGCATTTCGACAATTTTGCATAAAAACATGCAAACTAAAGTGCAGTCTAAACATATGCATATTGAAGTTCATGTGAATTACGTTCAAGAGTATGCAAATTAAAGTGCATTTTAATAATATGCATATTGAAGTACATATGAATAACATAAAAAGTATCGTCATTTCAATGCATATTCCATCACAAAAGAATCAGTACAACCAACAACTTAAACAAAACTAAAAAAAAAAAATAGAGATCAAAGCCTAAACAGAAAATTCAATTACCTTAAACTTCAAATCAAAATCCAACAAAACCTCAATCCAGAGGAACCTCCACGTCGCCATCAGTAATCTCCTGCTGCAAGTCCTTGGGGTCTTTTCCATCAAACGTACAACCAACAGAGACGCAGGTACCCAATAGTTTTAATTTAGAAACAGTACGTTTTCTCTCTTATAGACTACTCCCTCCATCCACCAAATGTAGTCCCATATAAGAGTGACTGTGGGGTCCATTGTGAATAAAATGATTGTTTGTGAATAAAATTGATGACCAGTTGAATAATTAAGTGATGGTTGAAGGGTGATAGTTTTTATAAAGTGTATGGTACTACATTTGGTGGATAGAAAATATAAGGTAAATGAGATTACATTTTGTGAATGAGGGGAGTATTATTAGGATATAAAATATGGATATTTCATCGTACAAGGTTGATGATAGATTGGAGAGAGAGAAGGGATAGATTGTTGGATATATAGTCAGTCATATATATAGTTTTTTTTTTTTTTTTTAAATTGTGACTTTTTTTAATTTACATTTTTTACGTTTCATTTAATTAACTACACAATTTAGGATTTAAACATCAGAGAGAATAAATAATTATCTAATTACTCTACTACAACACTGCCAAATTAATAGTACTCCTACTATTTTATTAATTAACGTTCGTTTCAAAAAAAAAGAAAAAGAAAAAAGAATTTCAATGCCTCTCAGCCAGCCAGCAGCAGTTTGTTTTAATTCTGTGTCATATTTCAGTAATTTAATTTGCACGATGGATGGATGGATACTAGTAGTATTTAATTTGCTCTGTTTTAATTAGTTGTAATTGCATGCTTAATTCCGTACGTCTTATTATTAATATATATATTTTGGGTTGGCTGTTATAAATTTAATTGCATCTCTCCTTAATTCGTTTTTTTTTTTTAAATATGTTTATATGTTTAATTTTTTTATAAAAAATAATTAATTATGATCATATTCAAGTGATCGACTTAGCTTTTAATTTGGAGAGAAGCTAGCCTGCAGTGCAAAACTAGCAATTTGCCACTGTTAGTATACTGTACTCCTATATAATTATTAATTTAATACACCCTCCATAAATAAAACTTTTATTTAAAAAAAATTAATTAATTATGATGACAGCCTGTGGGCCAAGTAGTAGTAATTAATATATACAGTAGCACTTTCTTTTCTTTCATAATTCTCATTACAGAGCTTATTAATTTGCAGGTTTCATTTGAAAATTTTATGCTCAAATCGATACGATTAATTATTTAAAAAAGTGAATTTGTTTTTGAAATAATTAATTTAAATTAAGTACTGGGCTTTCATTTTGTCAAAGAAAATTTAATAATACGAGACATATAGAGTGTTAATTGATTCTTGATAGGAATAATATTTACTAGGAAATTCTAGTAAAAACTGTTTTGGAATGAAGTACTGAATACATGGTATTAAAATGTATTGAATTGCGTAGTTAGATTAGTCAATCTATATGTATAGTAGAACAATGATCGTAGATTTGGTGAGCCTTGTCATCAATCTCTTGCAGCTTCTTATTGTCTCCACAATACTTTGAATTTTTAATTCTTGGCACAGTTGAATTAAAAAAAGAGAAAATTTATAAAAAAGGCCATTTAGGCACCTAACTTCTTAAATAAAGACAATTTTTATAATCTTTAAAAAAAAAGACAAAAACGCATGTTAATAACCCATTATACCCTTATATTTAAATATGGAAATTAATTTATTAATTTAATAATTAAATAACAAGTCTTCATCTTCTTTATTTGTCGCCATAGATTTTTGGTTAATTTATTAATTTAATAATTAAAGAACGGGTTTCTTGGCCGGAAAACTCAAATCTTCAAGCTTTTTGGTTAATCCATGATGAATTAAACATAATCTCGTTGCATCTACAAACGATTGGCCATAGATTTCAGATTGGTGAAGCAACAATCCTCGATTTCCTCTTGAAATCGAGGGATCTTTTTCTTCTTTTAGTTTCTGTTTCAGTTTTGGGTGACCCCTCACGCCCAAAAACTGATTTCCGATGATTCTCAAAGTTTCTACTGCTTAGAGGCTTGTTCCTCTCTTTCAACGACGGCCATGGCTATAAGGTCTCGTCTCCTTTGCTCTTCCATAATTGTTTCCTCGATCTGTTCTTTCGACTGCACATGATCAAGAGACTTTCCACGCGATCGTTTCTTTATATTCCTAGGGGATTCAAACTTCACCGATTTCTTCATTATGGATGACGGACGCGAAGCCGCCGGAGATACAGTAGAAACTTGTAATTCCAAGGGTCAGATGAAGAGTTTTGCCAAGGGTATGATTTTTAATTCCACACGTACACACATAATTTGCAAAGAATTTAGGATTTTTTGAGATGATTTTAATTTAGGTTCAATTTGCTCCGTTTTCGTGTAATTGTGATGATTTACGTGCGCGTTGCTGAAATGTTGTTCATGATTATTTGTTATTGGTTTGGTCAAGGGATAATGCAGATCTTATTTTGCATATGTATACGTATTTTTGCATAATCACATTCTAATATGAAGACACCGTACTATTTTTTCTGCATTATTTATTTTATTATGCAGTTTTAGATTTCATTGTTCTGCATTATTCATTTTATTATGCAGTTTTAGATTTCATTGTTCTGCATTATTCATTTTATTATGCAGATTTAGCTTTTATATTACTTTTCCAACCATGGTCTAGGGAGCAAAATGTTCTTCTCACTTCTCACTTCGTCTTCTTCCGTACTTCACGGTTTCCTTTCTCCACAAATTGAAAAACCCCAAAATTCTGCACAAAATAAGCTCTTCTGACCGGTGTTAATTAATTTTAGGAAGGTTTTAATTAATTGCGTAATTCTTGGAATTAATGAGCTGATAGAGTCAGCTTTTAAATTTCAAACATAAGGTTTTAATTAATTGCGTAATTCTTGGAATTAATGAGCTGATAGAGTCAGCTTTAAATTTCAAACATTTAAAGAATTTCTCCATATTAATTTCGAATTTTATGTATTAAGGGCATGATGGTACATTTATGTGCCATTTTGTCCTTATTCTGAAACTATTTTGAACCATGTCTTTATTTAAAAAAACACTAGGTGAAATGACCTTTTATGTGAAATCCCCTTAAAAAAACACTCTTTTGTAATAGAAAAATAAAGATTATTACAACATTCATTTTTTACTGTCTTATTTACTGGAATAGTAATATCCTCACATGCTCCAACAAAAATCTTATTAATACACGGTAAATCATAATATGCTTCACACGATTCTCTAAATGGCAGATAAAATCTTACTTCCACGAATACCCCGAACAACACTAACAAGGTTATAAATCACTTTTGATTTGAAATTTTCCATCTCAAAAATTCTACTGGCCGATATCACACTGGATATATAGTTTGTGTTTTTCAATTAGTACGTTGAAATATAATTATACACTCCTATATATATATATATACAAGTGTTTATTACACCTAATTAATTAAATATATAACGGCACTAGCTAAATTGAAACATACATACATACATCAACAATTAATTTATGTTTAAATTTAATTCATATATATATATATATATATATATATATATATATATGAGTTGGTCTGCTATGGACTCGAGTCATGTTGTGCACCCTAGTCCATGTTGCACTTTTCAGTTTTACTGACTTACACTTTTTGGTAAATGGTGTTGCACTTTTCAATTATTAAACTGTATAATAATATTTTTAGTCATAGTAACTTTACACTTTTTAATAATATTGTGTTGTACTTTTCAATTTAATAACATACAATTTTCTTTAGACTAGGGTGCACAACATGCACTCGAGTGCATACTAGACTTTACCTATATATATTCGAATAATAAATAAAAAAATCAACTGTCCAAATAATTTTCTAGAAACTTTTAAGTAATACTTAAATAAGATGGAACTATTTATGGCGATCGCGTGGCAGCTATGGAAAAACAGAAATGAAGTAGTATGGTCTGGGGATAGGCGCCATGTGGGGCAGATCGTTATAGCTGCACGAAGCTTCCTATATGAATGGAAAGGGGTACAAGGGAGACCTCAAGGTTCTGCACAAACGCGTATATGCAGAAAATGGCACAAACCGAACCCAGGAGTTATTAAGGTGAATGTCGACGCAGCATTTTTTGAGAGGGTGATGCTATCTGGTATAGGAATGGTGATGCGAGACGAAAACGGGGTTTTTATAACAGCCAAAACACTCACCAAAACGGGACTACTAGAGGTCGAGGAAGGAGAAGCTTGGGGAGTCATTGAAGCGCTTCAATGGGCTAGAAACAGAGGTTTGGACAATGTTGTGGTGGAAACGGATGCACAACGGGTCACGAACGAGCTTCGAAAACCAGAGGGCGAGGTTGGCAATAATGTCTTTGGAGACACAATCCGTCAGAGTAAGGCTTTTCTCTTAGATAACCCTAATTATACAATTGTTTACACCCCTCGTAATGCCAACTCATTGGCACATAGCTTTGCTAGGAACTCTCGTTGGTTTGAGAGTCCTCATAGTTGGGACGAGCCTCCAACCTTTGTGGACGGCCTTCTCGATTCATGCATAGAATGCGTGTAACTTTGCTCGTTTCCAAAAAAAAAAGAAACAGTACATGAATTAGAAATGATTCAACACTTATAAATAAAATGCTTCATAAATAAAAAAAATCAATAAATAAATTGTTAACAATAATAATAACTCTCTTATTAGGATAAAAGAATTAAGTTTTAGAAACAGTTTTCCCCTTTATTTTTTATTATTAGGATAAAATATGGAGATATATTTCAATCGTACGTACGAGGTACAAGGTTGATTGATGATGGATTGGGGGCATCATCAAAATTGGAGAGAGAGAGAAGGAGAGAAGGGATAGATTGATTGGTCAACAAAAGATATATAGTCAATATATATATATATTTTCAATTTATATAATAAAAACGTTAAAGAAGCGGGAGGATAACATATGGAAAGTTAAAAAATGGATTACACAAATTTTGTACACAAATATTTTATTAATTAACGTTGGTTTCAAAAAGAAAAAAAATAAAATTTAATATATATATATATGTAGTACTACACTACTACTCCATATTTATTAATTATATATAGAAAGGGAATAAATTGATATATTTGTGGTTCCTTCTATAAATAAATTGTCTTGGAGATGATTTCATCACATTCTTCTTCGTAATGCTCAAAACGAAAAAGAAGTCTACAACACAATTTATCAATCTTGAAAAGATAATTTAATTAGTAGTAATGCTCAAATCACAAAAGTAAAGTAGAGATAGAGAATAAATAATCTAACAACAACACTGCCTATATAAATATTTTAATTAATTAACGTTTCATTAACAAAAAAAAATGAACTACAGTAATAATTTTTAAAAAAAATACTATTAACTATTTATTTATTTAATATAAAATTGAAAGAGATATTAAAGAACAAAAAGCTGCAGCCTCACATAATTAAATGTTACTACATTAAAAAAGAAATTAATTATATATGTGTCCAAATGGTATTTAAATTATATATATATATATATATATATATATTTATTAAAGGCTCAATTACCACCGATTGTCATCGTTAACGTTTTTCTTTGTTGTTAGTTTCCACAAGTATATACTGTATCAAATTAATGAGACTCTATATTGTACGTCAAGACAGATATATAAAAATTGACCAATATTAATTAATTATAGTATGAGACAAATTAACAAGATTAATGAGAGAATTAGTATAAGTAAATAACAGAATATTTAATATTATTTGAATAATAAAAAATAAAATAAAATATCCAATTTATTTTCTAGAAACTTTTAAGTAATACTTAAATAATAAATAATTATTAATGAATGAAATTGACCAAGGAGTAGGTCTGTAGGTGCAAACAATATGAACAATAATTTGAAAGCATTAATATCATCCAATCCACATATATATACATACTCAATAAATACTTAAAAAACAATTTTTTTTAATTTTATTTTACTTTTGCATTAAAAAGGCAAATTAATAAACTCTTTCACAATACTACTGCGTACATTTTTTTTTTTTTGACAAATACAACAAGGATTACAGCGAGAAAACATATCCTCATAAGAAAGAGGAAACCATAGCAAGATCCTTGAGATATTGTGGACAATTGTTAGCCCCTTAGATGTTGGTTACCGAGACGTGCCTAGTTCATGGGGCGTCTCGGCTGGGTGGTGTCAAGACGTTCTCGGCAGTGGACGGCTTGGCTGGTTTTGGTGTGGCATGCGGCTACACTTAGTCCGGATGCGCTGGACTAATCTTGGGGCGGACGAAATTGGTGCTGAAGGCAGTTTGTGGTCGGCCAAGTACTAGGCAGTTGGCTTAGTGCTGGCCGAGCGGCTGGACGGTGCGCGTCTAGGCGGCAGTTGAGGCACTTGGTCGGGCGGTGTGCGGACGATGAGCGTCTAACTCGTCCTAGGCAGCTTACTCAGTGGAGTAGACGGATTTGGATATTGCTGGGCGGTTGGCAAGCAGTTGCAAGGCAATTTTGGGGCAGAAAACTGCCTATGAGGCCAGATGCTGTAGGATTGCGACACTTGGCGGAATTCTGATCCGATGGCTGTAATTAATTCGTCCTATTGATGGGGGTTGTCCATCATTTACATATATTGTAATTAGGCCCTGAGTTGCACAGAATTCGTGTGTGCAAGCCTTGGCATTCCTTTGTAATTTGTGAGTTAATTCAAAGGTTGGGAAATGAGTTCCCGTATGTGCTGTGTGTGCTGTATGCTTTAATTCCGCTGCGTGATTTACATACTTGCTTGCATAAATCGAATTAAACATACACTGATAATTAAACACGAGTGTTGGTGAGATTGTGGGCTGACTGATTGTGCGTGATCAGTGCCGCGCAAGGCGAAAATTCTTAGGCAGAAAATAACCTTGTGACAACCATCTTCATTCCAATCGTGAGGAGATGAAGTGTGTTTACAAAGTTGTGCCAATTCATGCGCCACCTTATTTCTATGTCTCAGAATGAACTGACAATCCCACACCAAGTGTTTTTGCATCAACCAAATAATATTGTTCACCACTTGGTTTTCGTCATTATTAACGCTCGTCCCTTGCATAATCAACTTAATAGCATCAGTAGAATCAGAACGAACACCCCTAATGTTGATACTTTTATCATAGCACCTCCGTAGCCCCTGCTCAATTGCAATTAATTCTGCATTACAAACAGAAATCGGATTTCTGATTCTGTTTGCCCCCGCTAGCAAGATTGCATGACTACTATTAAACACCACAAAACCAACTGCAAAGTAATTTTCCTCCATATTAAAAGCAGCATCAGTAAATAGCAAATTACCTTCATCACTTGTAGATCCCAATTCATTTTCTTTGGCTACGAAATCAAGGCTTGTATTCTCAATGGTGCTTGATCGTAGGAAATCATGCCAATACGACACTGCCCATTCCACATTAAAGCACAGTTTTGCACCACTATCATGTTGAGCTTCATTATGCACATAATTACATCTTTCTTTCCAAATTGCCCATGCTACCATGATCACTAAGGCCATGTTATCGGAATCCAATTTTTGCAGAGTCCAACAGATAAAATCCATTCCATTCCCACCCACAGCTTGGCAAATCTTACTCCACAGCCCCACCGATTTCCAAGTTTGTTTTGCAAAGGGGCAAGAAAATATACAATGCATAGTATCCCCCATGCCAAACCCACAACACTTGCAGCAACAATTAATAGGAACATGAGTACGAGCTAAATTACCTTCCGAAGCAATTATATTCATTGCCAATTTCCAGCCAAAACAACGCACTTTCTGCGGTACTTGCAGCTTCCAGATTGCATCAAACATTCTCCTAATGAAGGACTGATCAGACGAGCCTTCTTGATCTATTTTACCATATCTGTTTTGTCGAGATACAACAAATTGATAACCCGAAGCCACGGTGAACCTACCACTTGAAGAAAAAGGCCAGCTTATATGATCTTCTTGCTCTGCTCCGGCAATGTTTGTGCATAAAATCTTCTCCGCTTCAAAGGGTAAAAAGGCATGTCGAACCAAATGCTCATTCCAAACACCCGAGTCAAGGATGAAACGATCAACATTTGATGCACTAACATTTTTTGACTGAATGCGACCATTTTCCAAGCCACTTACCCAATTATCCTTGAAAATTTTAATATTATTGCCCCTACCAATACTCCAAATCGCACCAGCATCAAGCAAGTCCTTGCTCCACAAAAGAGATCTCCAGACAAAGGATGGATTGGAGCCCAACGAAAAATCAGAGAAGCAGGTGTCTCCAAAGTACTTTGCTTTAAAAAATTTCCCAAGCAATGAATTTGGCATAGTAAAGATTCTCCATAGTTGCTTTGCTAAGAGTGCTTTGTTGAATAACACCAGACTTCGAAAGCCCAAGCCACCCTCCTGTTTAGAAATACAAAGATCTTGCCATTTCTTCCAATGCTTTTTCTTACTTGATGCATCATCGCCCCACCAGAACCCATCCATAAGTTTTTCTATTTCCTCACAAATTGCCACTGGGATTCTAAAACAAGACATGGCATAGGAAGGTAATGCTTGTAACACAGCTTTGATGAGAATTTCCTTGCCTCCTTCCGAAAAGAATTTATGGCTCCATGCTAAAATTCTTTTCCGAACATTATCCACCAAGTATCCAAATTTAATTCTTCTAGCCTTTGGAATCATAGCAGGGAGCCCCAAATAAAATTCATGGCCTTGAGAGGAACGAATTCCCAAAATTGTCTTTGCCTGAATTATATTAGCTTGGCATGTCTGTAGGCTAAATGTGATGGATGATTTCTCTCTGTTAACAATCTGACCAGAAGCTTTCTTATAAGTGTAAATGCAATTAGCAATTGCTTGTGTTTCATCCTTTGTAGCTTTGAAGAATAACAAGCTATCATCCGCAAAGAATAAGTGTGACAAAACAGGAGTTGCTCTAGCTATCTTGATCCCCGAAATCTGCTTGAAGTCGACCACATAAGATATAATGGAAGAGAAGACCTGAGCACATAACACAAACAAATAAGGCGATAATGGGTCCCCTTGCCGAAGCCCTCGAGTGGGAGCAAAATAATCTGAATTTTCCCCATTAATATTAATACTATACGTAACTGAAGAAATGCAATTCCAGATTATGTTGATCCAATTCTCAGGAAAATTGAACTTACGAAGAACAGTCATGAGAAATGACCACTCAATCCTATCATAAGCCTTGCTCATGTCTAATTTCAAAGCCGCAAATCCCGTTTTACTCTTCGAAGTTTACAGAAAATGCATCGTTTCATAAGCCAAAAAAATATTGTCAGTTATACTCCTTCCAGGCACAAATGCACTTTGATGTTGATCAATTAAACCACTCAGCACAATCTTAAGCCTATTTGTCAATGTTCTAGCCAAAATACGATAAGACACATTACAAAGACTAATAGGTCTAAACTGTGAAGGGGAGGAAGGATTACCCACTTTAGGAATGAGGGTGACGATTGTTTGATTCCATGATTGAAGATTGGCCCCATCATTCAAAACTCGAAGGATAGCATTTGAAACATCATCTCCAATAATTGGCCAATTTTTTTGATAGAATGATGCTGGAAATCCATCCGGGCCTGAAGCCTTCCAGGGTGAAAGCTCCTTAACTGCTTTGAAGACCTCATTTTTAGAAAAGGGGGCTTGGAGAAAACTTGCTGTTTCCTGCGACAATTGCTTTGACAGAGCTTGTGTAGCTCTATTAATCTCCCTCTCCGCCGGATTACTTGTTGCAAAGATATCCTGAAAATAGGTCATGAAAACCTTCCCAATGTCACCCTGGGAATAACAATCATTTCCCTCTTCATCCTGGATATGTCGAATTATATTCCCCCTCCTCCTGATATTAGCCCTTGAGTGGAAAAACTTGGTGTTACGATCCCCTTCTTTAAGCCAATTAACTCTAGCTCTTTGTTTCCAAAACCATTCTTCCTGTGTTTCAAGGTTTGCTAACTCATCTTCCAATTGCTTGACTTGAACCATAGATGGAATGTGAGAATCATCATTCAAGCTTTGGTTAATCAAGTTTCTTGTTTTTTTAATCCTATGAGCTATAGTACCTCATTTTTGCTTTGCCCATTCGTGTATAACATTGGCACAAGCACCTAGAGTTTCAGGGAGAATCAAGCCCTGAGCTGAACTGCTCCAGGCCACCTTAATCACCTTATGAAAATCTTTCTCCTTCATCCAGTGACTCTCAAACTTGAAAGCTTTAGGTGATTTTGTAGAGAGAATAGGCCCTTTAATTTCAAACTCCAAAAGGATTGGTCTATGATCTGACCCGCAAAAATCCAACACAGAAGCTTCAAAGGCTCCACACAAATTCTTCCAATTATCATTATCCAGAAAACGATCCAGCTTTTCTTTAATATAACATTGGCCCTTCCTCCGATTGTGCCATGTGAATTTCGATCCCTTAATTTTCAAACTATTGAGTTGGCAATAAGACATAGCATTCTGGAAAAGAGAGATGTTCCTATAATTGAGATTAGAACCCCCAGATTTTTCACAATTGTACAAAACTTGATTAAAATCTCCCCCAATTAACCATGGCTGAGGCAAATTAGAATGATAATCTTTAAGCCTTTTGAGTAATTGCCAAGAAGCTGATCGTTTCTGCAAACAAGGGTGCCCATAAAATCCAGTAAATCGCCAATTACCAAATGGAGTAGCAATAGAACAATCTATATGCCCAGAGGAGTAAGACACAATTGAAACATTGCTATCATTCCAAAACAACACAAGGCCACCAGCAAGGCCACAAACATTAACACAAAAGACGCAAGAAAACCCTAAACGAACTCTCAAGACATCAGCATAATAGGAGTTACATTTGGATTCTGAAATAAAAAAGATAGAAGGTCTATATCTAGTAACAAGACCACGCAGCCTAGAGAACGCACGTGTGCTGCAAATTCCACGTGCGTTCCAACACAACAGCTTCATTCTCCATGGCGGGGTTGAGTGACCTCAACCTCTGCCAATCCAGGAATCGAGATCTCCGAACCATAGGTCTCGATCATGCTTTTTGCTTTTTTGAGAAAGAAAAGCCCATCAATTTCATTTCGGACATGTTCAGCACGCACAAAATCTGCCAAATCAGCGGAATGGTCCTTCCATAGCCCTTTTTCCCCCGATTTCATGTTATCAGGGATAACTTCCCCTTCACCAATTGTAGGAAACCCCTCATTTGTCTGACTAACTTCCTCTTCAGACCACTGCGACTGACCAACTTCCTCTCTTAATGGAACATAGGGTTGCTCTCCCTCATTTATAACCTCCACATAAGCAGTAAAATCAAAGGTCTTGAAACACTTTCCAACATGGTGCACCACCCTATAGTCTTTACCATTGTCTTTTCCCACACCCCAAAGTGGTTCTTTAGCCATACGATACTCATAACCTGCAGGAATAGAAAAAGTTAATGGATCTAAAGCCAGACCTGTTCTTGGATCCACTTTTCCAATCCCACTTCCCACAGTTCTGTCTTCCTCATCCCTTCGTGCAATCAGGTCTTGAAAAGTATACACAACCTCCCTATCACCTTCTGGCGGCTGATAATCCACATTCAGATTCCACTGGGCATTCATAACCTCCTTTTCCGCTGCATCCCACAACTTTTTAACCCCATCATCCATCAAGATAGCCTTGCCTTTTACCCTCCTTCTTTTTTCCGAATCATTACTGGTATTATCCTCAACCTCAATGACCCTTTGACCATGATCCAAACGCTCAGCTTGAGCACTCACAGTCACTCCATCTCCACCCCGAGTCTCCCTCTTAGACCCCAGCAACCTAAAAAAGTCATGCATGTCCCTCTCCGATGGTCGCTTTTGCCTATCCGCCCTCAGCCATTCTGGAAAGAACTTATGGCTCTCAAACCAATCCTCCTCCTTATCCTTCACTCTATTACACCCTCTCACAGAATGTGTAAGGTGACCACAGAAATAGCAAAAATACGAAAGTCTCTCATACCGGAAAAAGATAATCGTTGTTGCCTCCTCCACCGTGAAATTTGTGAATCGACACAAGGGAGCCTCCGTGTCCAACAGCACCCGAACTCGGAGAGATTCCCCACAAACACGTTCACCCTCCTTTGCATCGACCTGCACCACCTCTCCAAGTAGGCCTCCAACTCTTTCACCAGTGATTTTCGTCATTGCATGCGCCGGTAAGCCATGGATCTGGACCCAAAAAGGAACCCTATCCATTTTGATTGTAGCGTAGCAGTCAGTACCCGCTAGTGGCTTAATAACCATCAACGATCGTCTCAAGTTCCATGGTTGCATGTCCACGATCTCCTCCATTTCAGCCTTTTTTTGGAAATCGATGACATATCTTCCATCTCCCACAGAAGTAACCACAAAAGGGGATACAAAATTCCAACTTGTGGAAAGAAGGCGCTTTAACTCAATGATGTTAAAGAACCTTCTAGCCACAAATCGCATAACCACAGAAGAGGTTGGAGGGATGAGTTCACTCGCTGCAACAACAGTATTTGACTCCTCTTTTTCTGAAATGGTAAACTCACTAAACTGTTGTTGAACCGCCATTTACATTTTGTGAAGAAGGGAAAGAAACTCGTACCAAAGAAGAAAAAAAACTCAAGTGTGATTGTCCATTTGCCCTTGCCCCTAAATATATAGCAGCAAATTTAGGGGGTAATCCATGGGTTTTGTGTAAAACCATTGGCCAATCTCTGGAAGGATTATCTTGTTTGATATGAAAACCAAATTTGTAGCCAAACATTCCAAAACTCCGTAAAACCCAGCAAACTCGAAGCCAAATAACAGACAATCGTAGTCTACACACCCAATATCAAGGCAAGTAAATTACACTCTCCGCGCGTAGGTTGAAATATCTAGGTGAAATCAAATGATGAGGGAGATATTGATTTCTTCAATGCAAATCTTCATAATTGTCGATGTTTTGAAAAGGAAGCACACCAAATTGAATGCTAAAACCACGCCAAAGAACCAATTAATAATACTTAAGGATAGTATTTAAGATGGGAATTTTGAATAGGAAGAAAATAACGGATGAACACTCAAAAAAACCTCTAAGAACCAATATTGTTTAGTTGGCAACAGTGTTGATTGGGATTGTGATTTATGACGGGGGATTTGACCCCTTTTAATATTTCAATACAAAATTAATTCAATTTTCCTAAAAAAGAGCCAATTAGAGGTAAAAACTGATCCAAAGCTTTTAATATTTCAACACAAAGATAGAAGTCATAGAATATATTTTTATTTTTAAAATTTAATTATTAATAAAGAAAAGAAGCTTTTAATATTTCAACACAAAGATAGAAGTCATAGAATATATTTTCATTTTTAAAATGCAAAATTTAGTATAAGTTTTCCATTTTTATTTTTCAGATGTATCACAATAAGTTTCCCATTTCTTTCTCAATCACATCATTTATACAATTTATCTATTACTCCGTATTTTATATACTTCATCTATTATTTTATCATATTTCTTAATTAAAACACTCCAAAGAAATGAAAAACTTATATCGAAACGGAATGAGTACAAGATAAATGGAATAGAAAATTGTGAAATTTATTTGTGTGCAGTTGGAGACTTGGAGTAATATTTAATTATTAATAAAGAAAAGAAGCTTTTAATATTTCAACACAAAATTAATTCAATTTTCCTAAAAAAGAGTCAATTAGAGGTAAAAACTGATCCAAAGCTTGGATTGGGATTGCCCATTAATGGGATGGGTGATGATGTATGCATGTATGTGAGGACGCTTTTTCCCATGCAGCACCTAGTGTCTTTACCTTTCTTTCTGTCATATACTTATTAATGTTACTGTGTGCTTTGGGACTTGGTAGCCCAAGAGAGTACACACATACCTTCTATCCAATTGAAGTTCAACACTTGCCATCTTTTTGAATCTAGTACGTGGACTATTGTTTCTTTCCATATTCGCTCTTTACTCATCACGGGTCGACTCACAACCACCTCTCTCAGTTTTCGAATTAACACACAACTCACTCACTTCCCAATTCAATTCAATCCTCCAAACCCCTTTTTTTTTTAATATAAATTTCCAACACATCCACAATATATGACTTTTAATTTTTAAAATAGGTTTTAGTTAATCATGTGATAACTGGTATATTTTGATCGATCAATCGACTAACTTTTCAACGTAAAGTTAATGGGATGTGAGGTAAAACAACGTAACATAGATGTATTTTGACTAATTTTGTGTGATGTAACCTATAAGGGAAAATATGAGTTCAAAATTAGTGACAATTTTAAAAGTAAATGATATTGTATAGTTATTAATTTTGTATGTTAAATGGTGTACCCGATGCATAAAAGACTTTGTTGTATAGAAGGTAGCGTGCACACCCCGGCACAATATGTAGTACAATGCATAATTAAAGAAAGTCTTATACGAAATTGTCTCATATCAATTTTTGTGATGTGATTACGCGTGAGTTATTTACCCAAGTAAATAATTAAAATAATGAGAGATAATTTAAATAATTAAAATAATGCAAATTTTTTTAGGTATGAAAACTCCAAGTAAACCAAAAATCGGGCACGAAGGCCCTAGCTAATTACCACGAGGGGTTGTGAGAACCCCTCAGAACTGTTCCAAAAATTACACAAAAACAAATAAATTATTTTGTGTTACATCAAAACATAAATATTGTTTGAACTGACATAAATTAAAGAAAATAGATTTCTTCAAGGTTGGGGCCGGGAGTCTATGGACAGACGAGACCTTCTCAAGTATATATACTTGAGAAGTGGTTTTCTTACCTTTAATTAACCCTCTTGAGAGGGGTTGTAGATTCCGTAGGTCCTGGACCTCCGGAATATATTTAATGAATCTAGCTAGTTTGTTTGGAGACGGAGTTGGATGAAGTAGGATTAAGTGTAACCTTCGACAACCAATGTTCTATTCAAGCAAAAAGAAGAGAAAATAACGTTAGAATCAAAATATTAAGACATAAAGGGCAGATTTTAAAAAATTATTATTAATTTGACACGTTTTATTATTTTGATAATGTATAAAAAAATTGGTGCTAAAATAAAATAAAATTTTGAAAATTGTTGAAAGTGGGTTTCAAAACTGTGACATGGTGGTAAGACAATTCAAGGACAACAATTAGGCTATAATGACTTTTGTTAAGTATTGTGTTATTTATCCTATATATACTTGATATTTCCGGACTCAAGTAGCAGCCCTACCCTTTGAAAATTATTTTGTATTTTGTCGCTTTTGAAATTTAAAATATTTTTCTTATTTTGGTACCACTGCTAATCTGCCAATTCAATATTGCTTGTGAATTTTTCTGGTACTGACAAGACCTTTTTTTGTGCAAATGAATTAATGAAGACTGTAGAAAATTTAGTCTCAATCAATTACATTATTCAAATATTATTTGCAGTCTCTCAGAATTCTTAATAAAATTGAATTTATTTACAAGAAGACCACTACTGTGTACAAGTAGAGTCATAATTCTGCTGACATGCAAAGATGAAAACATTCCATTTTGAGAAGAGAATGGAAATGACCAGCCATTAAGAAAAATCAGTTGTCCTAGAAGAGTCTCTCCTTTGTCTTTCAAGCTAAGACCCATCACAAGTTGTCTTCCAACCGACCAAACACATCCAGGTATTTTAGTTAGGCATGAAATTATCCAAGTTGTCCTAAAAGAGTCTCTCCTTTGTTGATTCTTGATTTTTTTGCTATTTGTAAAGCTGCTGCTCCTGTGGAATTTCTTGATCTGCCCTCCCTTGGGAGGAATGAATGCCTTTGATTATGATTCTGTCTGTAATATTTTTTTTCAAAGAAATGTTAGTTTTTCAGTTTGCATATAGCCTAATTTGGGAGATGAAAATAGGGGTGCATCAGTGAGGGTTTTGACAACAATCATAAATTGCTGCAGGTTTTGTTTTTGTTTAATCCTATTTTATCTAATTTTATACTTTTTGGCTTTGATTTGTTTAGTATGGTGCCTGATGATGAGATTGAGGAGGTTTATTGTTGGCCCTGCTTCGGAATTATAACTAACTTATCAACTGATTCAAGCCATGATAATCCAGATGGTCACAATAGTGATTACTGGATGAGGAAGTTCTCCGATTTCAAGCCTTTAAAATTTACAAGACTCTTGAATACAAATCAGTCCATTGATAAAATTGTTGTAGCATTTAAAAGTGATTGGAGTGGGTTCAAGAATGCTATGGAATTTGAGAATTTGTTTGAAGCTCTGGGTAGGGGTAAGGACGAATGGATTCAGCGAAAAACTTCTCCAGGTTCGAGACTTTACGCTTGGGTAGCTCGTGAAGATGACTACAAATCGGATGGCCCATTGGGAGAATTTCTTCGACGCAAAGTAGGATTGAAAACTTTCACTGGACTTGTCCAGGAAGCAACTACGGATCAAGGGGAAATCCTTCGTGAATTGGTAAAGGAGATTGAGTTGAGAAACAAAAATTTGAATCAGCTCCGAAGTAACTTCCACCAAAACAAAATGTCCCCGTAAGAAATGCTTGGAGAGCAGGAGAAGATGTTACTAAGTTTTAATGAAGGTTTGTCGTTTGCTAAATGACTTAAATGGTTTTAAAAAGTGGTTTGTGATTCATTGTCCTTTACAGCAACAACGAAGATGGAATGCATTGCAAAGGAACACCTAAAGGGGGTCGTGTAAGAACAAGAGATGTTGAAGTTCGAGCTGGAGAGAAAAAGGAAACGTCTTGGTTCTTGGGAAAAAGATTTGAGCAAGCGCGATGAGGCATTAAACGCGAGTGAAGGGCGAATACGGGAAGCAGAGAACATGATGGTATTTCATTTTTAATATTCCGTACTAGTTATTGCTTTTATTTCTATTGATTCTCTGTTACATTTGTGAAATGCAGAGAGAGAAGGAGGCTGTCGAAAAAGTTCTTGAGCTGGAACGAAAGCTTGGTGAGAAACATAAATTGGAAACGGAGATTGAAGAACTGAAAGGTACCAAGCAAACACATTTTATACATATTGTTAATTCTTTCTAATCATTCAGTTTGTGTTGATCACAGATCAGTTGAATGGTGTCCAAAATTCATACCAGGATCTCATGGTAAACGAATGACAATGTAACGATGAGTTGCAAGGGGTTCGCAAAGAACTAATGAATGTATGATATCCTCTTCCTAATCCTTCGCTTTGTGTCTTTAACCTTTTTTATGAAAAATTTTCTATCCTTTTTTAGGGTTTGAGTAGTATCAAATTTGGCCACCGTTCAACAATCGGGACTGAGAGGATGGGTGAAATCGATCCCAAAGCCTTCAAGAACACTTGCAACCAGAGATTCCTACCTGAGGATGCCGAAACCAAAGCTCTTGAATTGTGCTCTTTGTGGCAAGAAAGACTAAGAAATCCCATGTGGCATCCATTTCGAGTTATTGAAAATGATTCAGGGATTCATCAGGTTGTTTGAAAATCCCTTCACAAATCTACTTCTTACATATTGCAAATCGTGTGTCTTACTCTTTTCAATCACAATCTTGTCATTATTTTAGAGAGTGCTTAATGAGGACGACGAGTTGCTACGAGAGCTGAAGGACGAATGGGAGGACGAAATATATGATGCAGTTGTGACGGCCTTAAAGGACCTCCAGGAGTATAATCCAAGTGGATGTTACTTGGTTTCAGAGTTCTGGAACTTTAAGGAGAATAGGAAGACTACTTTGAAGGAAGTGATCGGCTACGTTTTCACACAGCTCAAGACATCCAAACGCAAGAGACTCTGAAGCCAATGCTTCGAACACTACTGTCTGAGCTTTTAGTGTGATTATGTTATAGATGTAAGAATCTTGCTAAGATGTTATTTGGATTATGATGTATTTTCTCTTCTACTAGCAAAGGAATTGGTTAGTTTCTGCTTAGAAATTTCTGTCAATTAATCCGGAAACAAGAAGGTAAAAAAGTGATATTTTCTCCCTTTTTATGTGTCTCATTTTATCTAATATGAGTAGTTCCTTTTTATGTGTCTCTCTACAAATACCAATTTGTCCTATTTTTTTCCATAATGCCCCCAAATAAATAGTTCTCTTATAGTGTGTGTTGAAAAAACTGGGTATAATAAGTGACTTTAGATACCTTATTACTAATAAATAAGGATATATAAGTGTTTTGAAAATAATTTAAGTGTAAGTGAATACTACAATTTTCCCTTTCAAATCACATTCTCACGCTTATATTTTTTCCATCAAAACATGAATAATCATTGTCCAGATCTTCTAATCGAAGCAAATTTTAATACAAGAGATAAAGAGTCAAATTGAAGAACTCTGCATTACACCCTTGATTAGCAGTGACAATAGAAAAATAGCACACAAGAGAGAAAGAAAGGTACAAAAGAAAAGAGAACAAGAGGAAAACAGCAAACAAGAAGAATACAGTTGCACGCGAAAGGTACGAAAGTGAGAACAAATTCCACGTACGAGACAGTCCCACACGAGCTTTTCTTATATATTAAGTTTTTTTTTTTTTTTTTTTGTAATCTCACACACATATATAACTTTAACCTTGAGAATTTGGATCTTTTTCATTTGTTTTGTTAAATTTCTAAAATATATACTTTAGGGTTTAAAAAGTGCATCATTTCCACTATGTTTTGCTAATAAACTATTTTTTGTACTATAGCTTTTTTGTTTTTTTGCTTCAAGCTCCTGCTATAACATAACATAACATAAAATAGATTGCATAAAAAAAAAAGTGGAGAGTATCTACTAATTGAATGGAAAACAAACAAGTATGAAAAAAAAAAAGGCAAAGCTAGTGCCAAATCTATTATTTGTAATTCCATCGAATTCAAAGAATGTTAATAGTTTCAGGGTCATTTATGGTGTCACCCCCAAGAAGTTACGAAAAATACGAAAACTCAGTTCGTTCTCGTTCATAAGCTGTATTAATAGAGAATAATAATATATTTTAATTTAGTTCATATCTTTTATATCTTTTGTATATATACAAGAGATATGGACTAAATTAAAATATACTCCATTTTATTCCTATATTATTATTATGAAATATAATGAATAAATATTTAGCAATCGAAAGGAACACTAGTCAAAAAAATCAAAAGCAATTCGATCAATTACACAAACAAAACTAATTAATTGTATGAGAAGTAATTTCAGCCATCGAAACACTAGTACACTAAGGGTGCGTTTGATACACAAAATAAAATTATGCGGAAAAGGGACGTATAAGGGGTCCTCAATATAATTTAATATAGGAAGAGGTGTATAAGTGATGTATTAAATCAAATTCTTGTTTGATAGAAAATACAAAAAGTGGTACTAAAAACCATGTATTATGTTAATTCTTGTGTGATAGAGTGTATTAACCAGTGTATAAAATTATTTTTTGTTTGATAGAATGCATAACCCACCATATAAATGATAAAAAGACAATTTCTTTTAACCCTCCTTTTTCAGCATCCATTGTACACTGTTTGAGCTTGATGCTTTCAAACATTGTTAGTACTTTAAACTTTCTATAACTTGACAATCAAATAAACATAAATCTATATCATCGATAAATTTAAAATTATTCAATCAAATTTATTCATTGCTCATAAATTAAACGAATCTATATCACCCATAAATTTGAAATTATTCAAACAAATTTATTCATTGTTCACAAATTAAACAAGTTAAACAAAATTTACTAAGTTGTCGTGTTTGGTTAAACAAATTAAACAAGTTAAACAAAATTTACTAAGTTGTCGTGTTTGGTTAAGTATTTTGAAAAATTATTCACTTACATTCTACATTGATTCCTATAATTAAATTTATAACTTTTCTCACAAAATTTGATTCATTAAAAACTATTATTATCCTAAAAAAATTATACAAATAAGCAACCAACCATAGAAAATTATCTATATGAGCCAAAAATCTTAAAAAGATAATTATTTGAAACATTTATTTAAGATTAAAAATATCTTCACAGGCAAAAGAAATCACAAACCAACAACAATTTAAAAAAACCCAAAATGTCTAGTAATAAATCCCTTAATGGACTTTAGAAACAAAATCTCCAAAATTCAAACAACAAAGAAACCCAATTCTTTTTTAGAGAATCTTATCACAAGAATGCATCATAAACTATAAAATTTATTGCCCATCCTTTCTGGTTGAAGGCATCATCATCATCTTCATCAGGAAGAGACAATCTTATAGAAGATCACTAGAAGGAGCAGGAGGTGATACAACTGGTATAGAACCACAAATCATGTGAACAATGTGATATGCCAGCAAATCTATTTAAAAATAAGAAAAGTCATTCAAATTAGTTCAAAACATAAATTATACTACATCATACCAAATGAAATTACAAGATAGGGTGACCTGTTAAAAAAAATCCAAGCAAAAATATAATGTAATAAGATGTTACCATAATGCCCACACTTAAGCCTACAAATAGGCTCATTATTTTAAAAAGTTTACGTTTTTGCCCACACTTAAGCCTACATATACGCCCATTCTTCTAAAGAGTTGTGGTTTCATCTCGCATAAGCAGACCTCTCTGTTTCAAAATTAAGTAAAGACAAAATTAAGCAGGCCTCCGCTTTTACTTCTTAGATGTAATTAATTAGGTGATCTATTTATATATATAGAGAGAGGAGTGTATAATAATATTTCAACGTACTAATTGAAAAATACAAACTATCCAGTGTGAAATCAGTAGAATTTTTTAGATGGAAATTTTCAAATCAAAAGCGATTTTTAGGTTTATAACCTTGATAGTATTGTACGGGGTATTCGTGGAAGCAAGATTTTATCTACCATTTGGAGAACCGTGTGAAGCATATTATGATTTAACGTGTATTAATAAGATATTTGTTGGATCCTGTGAGGATATTAATATTCCGGTAAATAAGACGGTAAAAGATGAATGTTGTAATAATCTTTATTTTTCTATTACAAAAGAGTGTTTTTTTAATTCAACAGTGTCAAGAATCAAGAATTTAAAGTATTGTGGAGACAATAAGAATCCGCAAGAGATTGATGACAAGACTCACCAAATCTACGATCATTGTTCTACCATACGTATAGATTGACTAATCTAGAGCTAGTCAATTCAATACATTTTAATAATGAATTATAAATTATTATATATGTATTCAGTCTCTACTCACTATATATCATCTTCTTTTCATTCCAAGTGTGTTTATATATCAAGAATTAACATTATGTCTCGTATTATTAAATTTTCTTTGACAGAATGAAAGCCTAGTACTATATATATGTATGCATTTTGTACTGTTTTTTTTTTCATTTATTAACACACTTTATTAAATTGAGTTGTAATATACTCATCTCAATTTTTTATTTTACTTTTCGTATTTTACCTAATGTTCCATCATGGTAGTTCCGTACACACGTGTCGTCACTATTATTATGAATGGTTGAGTACTCTAAAAAATAGCACATTGGGCTACGTAAGTTTGGCCCAAATTATTTTCTTAAGCCATTGCTTTGGCCCATGGGTACTTATGGGTTGTAAATCCATTTTACCATTTTCTATATATTAAGATTTTGAACAATTAGTATCACTCTAAAAATTTATAAATTTTTTGTAAAGAAACACAGCCTTTTATATATAGTAGAATAATATGTAATCAACATAGTGATAAATACGGAGTATATAATTAAGTTATACAATATGTACGTGTCTTTTAACTGATGTAATTTTGACTCAATTAAATATGATTAAAATAAATTCTACAAGTTGTTTTTAAATTTATACTCGCTCCATTAATCCAATATAAATAATCATTATATATATATATTTTTCAAAATATATGCCTCCATGAATACTCCATTAAAAAAAATATATGTTGAGTTTCATGGTATCTACTGAGTTTCTACAAGCCTAAACACAAACATATACAAGGAGAACAAGTATGAGGTTGATTGTTTTGTGGCTTTTGTTTCTAATCTTGAATTGTTTGTGTAACTTCTTTGCAGGAAATAATTTTAGAAGATGTAATTTGCAAAATCTGTCCAGGTATTATTGATTCTTAATTGTCATTGCAAATCTGCTTATTGATTCTTGATTAATTCCCTTATGGGGTGTTTGTATGTATGAAATCTGTATTTGAAGGGATTTTCTTGAGTAAACTTAAAATGCTTATTTAAATTTATATTAATTGATCTTTGAATTTAGATATATATGGATTATTCAATGCGTAGATGGATGTATGGTCCAAGAACGATCAATGACTACATATCTCCTGAGTTTTACAGTGTGCTCGAATCATTTACTACAACTAGTGACCCGAATTTGATGAGTGAAGGAAAAATTAGGTGTCCTTGTAAAAAAGTTAGATGTCGTAATTTGTTGTTTAGAGAGCCTAATGATGTGAGGGCACATTTGTATAGAAATGGATTTATTGACAATTATTACAATTGGACTTTGCACGGGAAGAAAACTTGGGATCATCCTCAACAATACTACAATCAGTCAGCGTCGACCTCATATGGAGTTGTCACAGCAACACCTAGTTCATACCACGATATGGTCACAGACTTAACCGCTGGTACTAACTTTAATTCTGGAAATGAAGAAGAGGAACCCCGTGTTGAGGAAGCCCCTAATGAGCATGCTGCACAATTTTATAAGATGCTTCGTGCAGCAGCGGATGAGGATTTGTTTCCTGGTTGTGATTCTCATTCACAATTGTCATTCAATGCCCAACTATTGAACATTAAAACAAAAATATGCTTTCTGAAAGAGATTATAATCAAATTGTTGACTTGTTTCGTGAGATATCTCCAGAAAATAAGGTGCCCAAGAATTTTTATGAAAGCAAATAATTGATGGGTAAGATGGATCTTCCGGTGGAAAGGATTGATTGTTGTGCACAAAATTGCATGTTATATTGGGGTGTAGACAGCGAACTAGTGTCATGTAAGGTTTGTAGTCGGCCTAGATATAAACCCTCTCGTCGTGGCGTTGATGGTCGATTGAAAAAGATATGTCCTTATAACATGTTCTACTTTCCTATCATTCCTCGATTGCAAAGATTGTATCAGTCCAGGACTACTGCCAAGGATATGACATGGCATGCAAATTCATCTTCTGACGAGTCTGGTGTTATGCGTCATCCTGCAGACTCATTGGCTTGGAAACACCTGAACAATACATATCCTAATTTTGCATCTGAAATTAGAAACGTTAGGTTGGGTCTCAGCACAGATGGTTTTCAACCCTTTAGGCAGTCAGGGGTACAATTTTCGTCCTGGCCAGTGATAATGACTCCATACAATTTGCCTCCCTGGATGTGCATGAAGGAACAATACATGTTTTTTACGGTCTTGGTGCTAGGGCCTAAAAATCCAAAGGATAAACTTGACGTTTTTTTACAACCATTGATAGCCGATTTGAAGTTTTTGTGGGAATATGGAGTGGAAACGTACGACGTTGCTAGAAATAAAAAAATTTAATGCGAGTTGCACTACTTTGGACCATCAGTGACTTTTCTGCCTACTCGATGTTGTCTGAATGGAGTACAGCTGGAAGGACTGCTTGTGCATATTGCTCGGAATACACCAATCCTATATTTCAATAGCTATATCAACAAAAATTAGAAAAAAAAAAAAAGTAAACTTAAATGAAAAGTTTTTTTTTTTTTTTTTGCAAATGAAAAGTTAATGTGGATAGTGAAAAAAGGAACACACATTGTATATCTATCTCTATATAGGTATATTCGAAAATTAAATAAATTAATAAAGAAAAAAATGAATTTTTAAGAGATATATATATTTAAAGTTTAAAATTATCAGTTAAAATAGCTAGCCAAATTGGTATAGCTGTTTCCCTTAACAACCTCGCAAATTTAGGTCCTGTGTTCCATTCTTGTTGAGCCCGATTTATTCTGCGAATTTTAGCTTGCCAAAGTTCGAATCCTAGCTCTTGCGAAATATATATATATTTTTTATGGCCTCGTTATTTACAAGTGACGTATAAGCCCTTGTTAATTACAAGGGATAAAAAATCCCAAGTTAGTGGCGAGTGCATTTACCGAGGGTAAATTTTCGTCGTTAATACCGAGGATTTAGTTACAAGAGTTTTTTCACCTCATTAATACCGAGTGTTCAATTACGAGGGTTTTTTTCCCTGTTAATAACGAGAGCTTTTTATTTCCCCTTGTTAAAATTTTAGGGAGGCCATTTTTGTCTACGGATTGGGCCCATCATTAAAACCCTTAGTAAGTGAAAATAACAAGGGCTGGCCCTCGTTAAAACGCTTGTTAATTAGCGAGTTTTTGTACTCAATAAATACAAAAAAAAAAAAAAAAAAAGTAGACTTAATTAAGGACTCCGCGGGAAAATCCCAAATTTGAAGAGCAACCGACGTCTTTTCTGCATATTTGGTCTAATTTCCGACAATATGAAATCGAGCAATTCAAGTAATTAATTAAGGGACTAAATCATTTGAGGAATTAGTTGTACGTGACTAAATTAAAAAAAAAAAGTTAAAAAGTTACGAAATCTAATATTAGGTAAAATCTAGTATGCACTCAACACAATATTACTAAAAAGTGTAAGTTACTATAATTAAAAATATTACTCCATTATACAATTTAATTATTGAAAAGTGCAACAACATCTACCACTGAAAAGTGCAACATGAACTAGGATGCACAACATGCACTCGAATCCATAGCAGACCAACCCCTAATATTATTCAATGACTTTTAATCAATACGAACTTATAAAATAATATTCATTTTACAACTCTCACTTCGCGAGAGGATATTAATTATATATAATTAATATAATATTTGAATTAAGGGGTGTTAATTTTACTTTTCATGCAAACATTATACCCTTTAATTACTCGAAAAATCAATTCAATAAATTTGAACCGCAACTTTATAAGGCTCAATGGCTCATTCTTTTTGCCATCATTGAAATATTTATGATATTAGTTGAATAATTCGGTAGCTTAATTTCTGCTTTATTTCATAACGGACTGCTCAAAAATATATAATTCGACTGTTTATATGCTCCATGATAAAGGGAAAAAAAAAATGAAAACGTTAAAGGGGATGGTGGGGGGTTTTTGTAAATAGGAAAGGAGGGGATCGATGGTAAAATTGAATATTCATTGTTTTATTTTCTGTTTTACTCCACGTACTTATTTTATTTAAACTCAAAATTACTTGCAAATTCAAAATATGAAAATATTTTATAAAATTAATATCATCACAACATTATTTTATTTTTACACTTCTTTTTTACCTACATGCATTTTACTTTACATTTCACTAAATCATCTAAAATACTTTTATTTTCAGTTTTCTTAAAAAATCGTATTGGTGATATTGAGACAGAGGACTGAAGACATATCACACTTCCTAATTAACATTATATATACTTTTTTAATTCTCAACTCAGGATTAATTAAGGTTCAAATAATTTTTATGAACCAGTACATACAGAGTGCAAAACTGTGACTTTAAACGGGACCCCGCAAGTAGATCTGTCAGAACGGGCTAACGTTGTGGGTCGGTCCAAAACCCACCTCAATCCATCATTTTGTGGACTTTGACGGGCCGATCCACAACTAAAACGGGTTGGGAAATAGTCAACCCAACCCAATCCATGGCAGCTGGCGGGTTAGTCCACGAACTTTTTTATTAAATATTATTATAGTGTCCAATTAAAGTTCATCAACATAAAATATTAAAATAGTCATTTAAGTTCAAATACACAAACACTTTCTAAATTAAAAATCATCTTCCATATCATCATCAAAGTCCTCTTCATTTCTTTCTCGTTCATCCTCACAGATTTTAACAATATTAGATAAAGATCCCTCATTCAAAAAAGTTGTCGAAGTATGTGCACAATTTTCATCTATATATAAAACACAATAGTTAAATAGTTAAATATGAAAAAAAAAAACATAAAATATGACTTAAAATGTGAAAAATATAATTTACCAATAGATGCAAAATCATACAACCAATTGTAAGTCCAAATTAAAGATTAAAATTTCTCAGGAAGCATAGAAAATTCTATATTTAGTATGCATATAAAAAAATAAAAATAAAAAAAGTTCAAGGGCCAACCCGCCCCGTCCGCGGTCCAATCCGTCAAAACCCGTGGCCCGTACGGTCTAGACCATACGGACTCGCTTCTAAACAGGTTTTTAAATACTTAGTCTAATCCATTATATTAATAGGCGGAGCGGACCGGCTCAACGGTCCCAACCCGGCCATTTTGACAACTCTACCCGTAAGAGAACGGTGAGATTAGTCCCCAAAATTAGTTGATTTTTGGACCGAATACTCGAGATTTAAAAAAAAAAAAAATACAACTAGAGATTAGAACATTAAAATAGGCAATGGATGAAACACGTTTCATGTAATTACAAGTCTACAAAGACAATTTATGATTTGAACAATATATATTATCAATATTATTGGAAAGAGAATTTAGTAATGCTCAAATCACAAAAGTAGAAACAGATAATACTAAATAATCTAACTACAACACTGCCTAAATATTTTAATTAATTAATTAACGTTTCATTAACAAAAAAAAGTATGTATTAATTTATTTAATATTATAAAATTGAAAGATAGAGATGGGATTGCGTTTAATTAAAAAGGAAATTAATTATTGTATGTGTGTGTCTCCAAATGGTAGCACCTTACTTTACTCTAATAGAGAGTACAACTTTAAAAAGTTTCTAATAAGGAATAATTGGTGCTAAAAAACTATTTATACCCTTTTATAAATAAGACAATCTCACTACTAATTTAATTCATTCCCCAAGAAAACAAAACCCTAGCTTTCTCCCCCCACCCCAATCGGTCGAGCTTCCTCCCCCACCTTGGCCGCCGCACCCGCCTTGCCGTCGTCGTCGCAATGGACGAAGAAGATGGTCGAAGACGAAGCTTCGTGGCCGCCGAGTCTCTTCGCTGTTGACCTGTCTCTACCGCCGCCGTGCGTGAAGTCGAAGACGCCTAGCCGACCGCGATCTGTTTTGTTCTTAGTGGTGGCCGTCGACCGACTCCATTAATGGCCGGAGAGGACGATCTGTGGCCGGAACCTCCCTAAACTCCGATCTGTACGAGTTTTTTTTCTGTTACAGATGCGAGCCGTCTCGTAGAGATGATGGCGAAGAAGACGAAACCCACTCATGGCCGCCGCCGTCGCCCTTTTCCGGTGAGATTTTATTTTGCCAAATATTTGATTTTTGTTTATAAATTTTGAATCTTTGAAATTTGTTCTGCAGAAAAGACTAAACAAATTCTGAATCTTTTATTTTTGTTTATAAATTTTGATATTTTGTTCTGCAACTTTATTTCCAGCAAAAACGCCGTCTGTAAATTTGGGTATGGATGATGTACTTGTATCACATGCTTGATGTACTTATATTTCTATGTTTCTTGTCCTAAAGATTGTGTCAACATGGAACCTGTGTTTTTGGTAATCAAACTGAAAAACATGCCTTGTACAGACTTGATAAATGATAAAAGTAATGTCATTCTTGGTATACAAGGACTAGACAAGCTTAACTGGTCTTTCATGCAAGTTTGTAAGGCTTTTACTCATTATAGAGGATGTCTTATTTTGATCTTTGTCATGTAGTTGGACTTATTTCAACGTAGCCCTTTGTGAATCTGTCATGTATTTTAATGTTAATCATAAACTTCAACATTACATACAACAATCATGGACCGCAAAATGAGTGGGGAGGACGTTTCGACAAATGATATAGTTCAGGTCAGTAATTTGCTCTCAAAAAGTCTATATATGACATCTCATTTATCCTGTGCATTTCACCAAAAGTTTATTTGTATAAGAAGTAAGAACAATATACCTTGTACTTTACTACATATAGATTTGCTAGTTGGTGGCTTTCGTATCACTTTCTTGAGGGTTATATCCTTTTTTTATAATCTAGTGGGCATGGAGAATTGTCCTACTATTTTAGCTTCAAGGGATGTCAACTTAGGATACCATAAACCTTTAAAGTTTAAAAGATGATTGAGATTATGTTAATGTTCACCTTTTGGACTTATTTTTTTCACTCAATTATTATAGGCAGGTAAATGGTATGACAACTGATAAGCTTGCTTGGGTGAAGCCTTAGTGCTGGTATATGTTCATGAATGAGGTTTACATGTGTGCTCATTATACATCTGTTCATTCGAGAGCTTATCAAGTATGATATATCCATTGTTCATTTCCTCAATTTCTTGGTTAATGGAGGTTTGTATTATTTTGTTGTTCATGGTCTTTTTACTAAAATTCAAGTTTGCAGTATTTAACATAAATAATGCCCTGTTTTATTTTCTTTTAGTTCGTTGCGTGGTGTTTGCAGTCCGTCGGGACGTCCAAAAGTTCAATCCATAAGATTAAATTACGTAATTTACAATTGTTATCTTATTTTTTTTGAAATGTTCATATCTTCTACATCATTCCAGCAAATCGACGATCTGTATGTAACCTTGCATTTATATTTATCTGTCTCCTTTGGATCGTTCTGCACACATTATCTTAAAACGATCTGTGATTGTATTTTCTTATGTATATATACTGATTAATTGTTTGTTAAATGCACAGGCTTTCATATCGTGAGTTATTGAAATGGATTATAGTGTATTCGACAATTGAAATGGATTATAGTGTGTCCCGATATACTTCTCGGTTTATCAATTTGTCTCATATCTTATTGTTATCTTTCTAAGACTATTTTTATCAGTTTATGGATAAAAAAATTATTTATTCACATGTTGTTTGGTTTACAATCAGCTTTTCCAGCTTGAATTTCGATAAACTGATTATTCAATTGCTATTCGCAGTGCATCTGAAAGGTGCATATACTATTCCTACAACTTCATATCAAAATGAACTTTCAATATGAATCATGGATACCGATGTAGGCATTATCATTTTATGTCTTCGTCTTATTATTCTGAACAATTCTTTTCAGTTTTTTTTTTTTTTTTTTGAATTACATTAAATACCCATCCCTTTCCCCTCCCCATGACTCGAACCCAGGATCTAAGGCCTAGGTAATGGTGCTCTAACCACTTGAACTATCTCACTTTGTCGAACAATTCTTTTCAGTGATATTAACGGAATTAAGTATGAAATTCATACATCACAACAAACCGCTGTTTGAATATGTCATTTACAAATGTGCACATCTATTTTGCATATTGGTATGCATGTCACTCTGTGCACATTGTTTCATGTTATTTTATGCATACCAAAAAATTCAGTCATGTATGTCGTTTTAAACTTCATATTGAAATGAACATATATCTTCATAACCCATTTCTACATACCAAAATTCATTTCACTGTTCATATTAAAATTCATAATCTATTTCATATATATATGCATATTCAACATATGGGGAATTGTATACTCTATGACACACTTATTTCTGAATCATAAAATGCAGATTTTTTAATTTTATTTGTTTGGATAATTAACAATTAATTCGAATTGCTTAATTTTAGGAATATTTGAATAATTGAAAGGTGATAGAACAGCGCGTATAACGAGGAACTGCATTAATTCAAAAGATTTGATGTAAATCTACTTAATATTTATTAATTTCAAATTATTTAAATTGGTAAAGGGCAACTATATCTTATTAGGTGCCATTTTGACTCTAATAGATTTAAATTAATAACCTATTCCCTATTAGATAAAACTCTTAGTGAAATGGCCTTAACAATAATTTTCCCTAAATTTAATTCATAAATATATACTACGGAGTATAAATTAAAGGCTCAACTACCACCTGTTGGCATCGTTTTTCTTTGTTGTTTACTGTCAAGTAAAAGTTTCAAAAGATAAGTTCAAGTGTTCGAAAGACAAGTACGTTTTATAAGTACTTTGTATATTTGTTAGGTTGTTTACTAAGCTATTTAAAGATTGTATAGAAGCTCATGTTTCGATTTATAATATTTGTATATTCATTGTATAGATCTTAAGGTGACTAAGCTATTTTATAAAGCTTAAAGCAATGTAATAGTCTTGTTAAGATTAGATGATAGGACTAGATTAGTTCTATATCGAAGTCTACAGAAGAAGACCTGCGCAAGACAAGATGAGTAAGAAGAAGACTCAGAATTTGTTTAAGTGTTGAAACCAGACAAGACAATTGCGCAACAACAAGAAGAAGAATGAAGAAGTTAGTTATTAAAACGCGTGCGAAGATAAAGATTGAAGAGTTAGTTATGGAATAACTAATTAACTGAAGAAACGCGTGGAAGGATAAAAAGAAGAAGTTAGAAATCAGTTTTCAAGAAAAGTTGGTTACACAACAGAAAGTTCTTGAAGTTGGAAGTATATAAATACCTCATGGTATTAATCGATTAAAGACTACTGACACACTGATTCTAAGAGATTTACGAAGTATACAAGTGAAGAAAACTCACAGAGTTCAAATTCAGAAAGAAGCCAGAAGACAAGTGAAGAAATCAAGAAGGCTACTACTGAAGACAGAGAAATTTTATTGTTTTTGTTTCAAGTTGCTAGTTGCTTGTTAAATAGCTAGTTAGATCGAAGAAGCACTTGGTAGTGTTATCGAGAAGATCTAAATCTTATTTCTTGGGACTTAAAGCTACAAGAACACATTACTCTATTGGACGAGTTAATAAGAATATCACAACTGGGTTTGTGAGAGTGGATGTAGACAAGTTGTCGAACCACTATAAATCTCGTGTTTGATTTAGTTTACTGTTTTATCTGTGTTTGATTGATTAACTGCTTAATTGATTGAATTGCATATCTGAACAAGACTAGTAGAGTGTTCATACAGAAGTTCGCGAATTTAGTTGAGTATAAACTTGATTGGGCTCATTGTTAAATCTGATATTCCGCATTCGTATTCTGATATATTGAAAGATTTTTGAAAAGTCTATTCACCCCCCTCTAGACGTTTTCACTAGCTTACTCAATATTATTAACTCAACTAGGGACCTACAACTGATATTCTCATTTTCACTCATACCAGGATTGGAAGAGGTGTACTCGCCAAACTCGTTCGTCTTCATCTTCTTTGATGGACGAATATCTTTATCATACTTTTCGAATTTGGGACACCTCTTCAAATTTTCCCAACAACCACGAAGTTTAAAACCGGTTTTAAGGTGCTCCTTCTTGAAAGTGGCTTGTGCCTTTTCGTAAATATCGGCATCACTACATCCGCTCGGCCAATTGTCCAACAAGTCATTGTAGATTGCACAAAATTGTTTTGTTTGTTTCTGAATGGTGAAGAATTTTGACTTTAACACCTTCCACGACCTCTCTGGTGTATTTGCAGGACGATTTTTGTTATATTCATTAGTTATCCTCTGCTACATTTGCTCCAACTTTTGATCATTTCCGATCACGGAATCCATGCTAATACCAACCCAACATTTTGCTAGCAATTCACTTTATGCATCAGTGTATGTTGTCGGCTTCTTCTCATCGGATTCCGACCCCCCGCCAATATTAATGTCACCAACATTTGGAGGAGAGAATTGTGCTTGAAATTGAGAAGACGGTGTCCCACATTCTTTGTCGGAGCTCGCTCCCTCGGTGCTAGTTCTTCTTGATGAGTTTGTAGGAGATACTCAGTATGAATAAGGGGGAGCCATAGGATGATAAAACGGAACTCCAATAGAACCCATCGAATTCATTGGAAACTTTTGAAAATTAGAAAATTTTGAAGAGTTAGAAAAAATTGGAGAATCGGGAGTAATGGAAAAATTAGAAGAATTAGGAAAGTTAGGAGAGTTGGAAAAATTATGAGGACGAACGTCGCAATTTTGTGGACGAATATTGGAGGTATATGAAGACACATTTTTATCCATTTTAATTGAATAATTGAACAAAATATAGTGGAAGATAAAAAAAATGGTTCTTATTACTCTATTTATAGATGAACATAAATATAATAATGTTGATAGAATCATAGACGGAGCCACTAAGGGCCCAGCGGGGGCAGTGGGCCCCCACTATTTTTTTTAATTTCTTTATATATTTTTTATTTTGTTATTTATGCAATTTTTTATTGAGACGTTTCAAAATTATTTGCACACTTCTAATATAAAATTAATTCACCAAATTAATATCCCCTCTACATTATTTTATTTTTAAAATTGTTACTACACACATTTTCCTCTACACGATTACACCCCATTAAATTCTATTTTACACTTCACTAAATCACCCAAAATACTCCTTTATTTGACCTCACACCCCACTAAAATCATTTTTCTTAAAAAGTGAGCCGATTAAGAAAGACATCACGAGACGGGGTGAGTATAATTTTTTATAAGCTCTACATTTATCTAATAGTAACTAATGTCTCCGCAGGGTTGCAAGTTAAATTTTAACACTGTTTTGCTTATTATGATCGAAACAATCAAAATAAATTTCTTTCAAAACATAACAAAAATTGTTAAATTTAATGAAATGAGATATATTAAAAAATTTATAATGAAATGTTTTAGTAGGTATAATATTATTTTGTCTTTAGTAAATCGGGCCCCCCAATTTAGAATTTTTGGCTCCGTCACTCATAGAATTGTTTTCAAATTTAATGGAGTGATTCATAACATTCTAAATTGAGAATAAAAATAAAAATAACATGCAAAAAATAGTTTGATAGTTAACATGATTTGATGTTAAGCATTAAAAATTAAGAATTAAAACTTTCTAAATTGAGAATAAAAAATTAAATAAAAAAAATGTAAAAAATAGTTTTAAATTGAATCATAATTTAATGTTAAAATGTATAATTAATATGTTGCATCAAGGCATGCATGCTGTTGAATTAAATTGCATGTCAATCATTTTTTTTTATAGGTTGCATTGAAGGCATGGTCTATCCATTAAAAAATTTAAATTGGCAACAAAAAAATGAGTATATGTTGAATCCAATCAACTTGGGACCACATATTGAATTCACTCGTATGTGGCCTTCAACCGCCCAAGTCATGGGTTGTTTTCTAATTTTGGTGGTCCACTCTCCAATTACTCCACTCTCCTCTTATTTTCAATTTTTCACTTCTACTACCTCAATCTTTCTCTCTCCTCCACATCAATATCTCCACAATGCTTCCTACCTCCATTTTGAATGAGGGGTAGAGATCCACCTAGGATTCCTCACCCCCATTGAAAATGCTCTAAATGGGAAGGAACACTTCTACAAGTGAAAAAATAGGAAAAAAGAGAGAATGTGGTAAATGAAGAGTAGACAACAAATAAGAGAAAATGAACAATGATTTGGACTTTTGCCGCTCACCGTGACTGTGTATCAATATTTGGTCCCAAGTATTTGATAGTAGAACCCATAAATATATATATATATATATATATTACTCCCTCCGTCCCAGAGAAAGCTACCCAACTTTCCTTTTTCGTCCGTCCCAGAGAAAGCTACCCATCCCTTTTTTGGTAACTATTCCCCCTCACATTTCATTATATTTTCTCTCTCTCAATCACATCACCTCTAATACATCTACTTATTATATTGATATTTCTTAACCTCCGTGCCAAGAGCTCATGGGGAGCTTTCCCTGGGACGGAGGGAGTATTATTTTTTATTTTTTTTGAGAAGCAAACAACGATGATAAAAGAAAAATATATTCGGCACCGCATCGTCCATTAGTCTAACTTTTGAAAATTCCTCAAACTCAATCATGAGATGTTGGAGAATGAACCGCGATTCGTGCAAGAACATGTGCACGTCGGTTGGAGTTTCTCAGTGTGTGACGGACTTCACACACATCAAATTCTGCCATTTTCTTCCAAATTTGGTCCAGGAGAAAGCCCTCCGCTTTCCTTTGGTGCTCTCCCTTATTGATCATTTGAACTCCCTCCAGACAATCTGAACGAACCAAAATTTGCTGAGTATTATACCTGTGGCAAACACTTAAACCTTCTAAGATTGCTCTGAGCTCCGCACCTAGTATAGAGCCTGGGTTAGGGATCTTCCGACTAAATTGTTCCAAAGTACCCCCCTCTTCATTGCACAACAAGCCTCCTATGCCGAAAGAGTTGGTGTTCGCATCGAAGGCCGCGTCCACCCATACTGTAGGTCTGTAGGTCGACGTACTATGATCATCTTCTGTCGTTGGTGGTTTCGTTGTGCCCCCTCTTTGACTCAATCTTTGCATCTGGAATTTGTCGAGGTAATTGATTGCCCATTGTAAGTTGGATAGCTTCCCTTTGGTCTGACCCTGCATCTTGATGAGGATCCACCAATGCAAAGTCAAGAAAACAAAAGAGATTTTTTGGTCGTACATGATGGGCCGATTACAAGGACAAGAGCTAAGAAGACAAATGAGGCTTTGATGAGCCTAGTTGCTGAAATGAGGGAAAATGTGCAAGGCAATCCCGAAGAAGGCCTAGTAGTGAATGCTATTGGGCTGGACTACTTTTAAAGAGATGTCAAGAAGCTAATTTGGGCTAAAATTCATAATTCTAAATGCACGGGCCTTCAAAAACGTGGCACACATGAAGCCCATCAGATTTATCGTTTTATTTTTAATTTTATTAGTTATTTAGATTATTTACATTTTCTAGGAAATTCAAAGAGTTAGGAGTTACATTTTTAGCTTTGAATTGAGTCATTAATGGCCTTTTTAAGACCATAGGTGTAGGTTATGAATGTATTTACTCTTAGGAGTTACTTTCTAGCCTATAAATAGGCCTTGTACTCCTTTGGGAAGGGGGACCAAGTTTAATACGAAATTACAAGCTTTTGTTTGCTTATTCTCTTTGTGAGGTTAATTTATTTGAGAACTTATCAAGAATCTTGAGCAAGATCTTGTGGCGTTCAATCATACTAAGGTTCTTGGCTCTTCTATAGCCAACGGGTCAAGGTTTTTATGCTCTAAGTAAGATCAATCCAAATCTCGATTTGGGAATATCCGCTGCTTAATTTATACGTTGGGTTCTTAGATCATTATATCTAATGGGTCCTTCGTCTCTATCCACATCAGTTTGGTATCAGAGCAATTTGATATTGATCTGATTTTATTTTATCGTTGTTTATAGTATTTAGTTTCAAAAAAAAAAAAAAAATCTAAAAAAAAAAAAAAAAAGACGAGAATAGTTATAATATTTGTTTTACATAATTGTTTCCTCTTCATATTACAGTTTCAAGAATTCCTTGTTCCCTACATCTATAGGACTAAGGGATTATTGAGTGTTACTGGAAATTGTTCAAACTTGATTTTGTTCTCAAATTTTGAGTGGTAAAAGGCTAGAGTGGTGAGATTATTAGAGGGGAGGTAAAAGCCAAAAGAGTGATACAAGAGTGAATTGTGAGGATTTTTTTTTAATTTTTTTGAGTGAAACACGAGTGATTTGTGAGAAATTATATACTATGGCATGAACACCCAATGAACAACAAGAAGCTTTCACCCTACAAGCCATGCAACAACAATTTGCAAGGTTTGGAACAGTTCTTGATGGTCTAGTAGATCGGATAGAGAGATTGGAACAGCCTACACAAAGGGAGCCTAGAAATGCCAATGCAAATCAAAGAAGGCAATTTGAGGAGTTGGAATCGGAGGAAGAGGTGGATGATGATATGGGGGCTGTTCATCAAGCACATGGGAGAGGGGGTAGAAGAAGGCGAAACGACGAAGTGAATCGAGGTATGGGGAACATAAAGTTTCACATCCCAGCTTTCCATGGGCGGAGCGATCCGGAAGCGTATTTGGAGTGGGAAAAGAAGGTAGAACTCATTTTTGAATGCCATAATCACGCGGAGGATAAAAAGGTAAAACTTGCAGCGATTGAGTTCACCGACTATGCTATAGTTTGGTGGGATCAGTTTGTTATCAATCGGAGACGGAATGGAGAAAGGCCAATTGCCACTTGGGCTGAAATGAAAGCGGTTATGCGTAAGAGATTCGTACCCTCTCATTATTTTCGTGAATTGTATCAAAAACTTCAATCTATGAATCAGGGTACAAAATCTGTGGATGAATACTATAAGGAGATGGAGGTTGCCATGATTAGGGCAAACGTTGAAGAAGATCGGGAGGCAACCATGGCTCGTTTCTTGAATGGGCTGAATAGAGATATTGCTAACATTGTGGAGCTTCAACACTACGTGGAGCTTGAAGACATGGTACATACAGCCATAAAAGTGGAAAGGCAATTGAAGAAGAAGGGTTACGTGCAAAGGAGTTACACACCAAATTCCCAATCTTCAACTAAGATGAAAGAAGGGGTCCCAAATGAGACATTTGAAGGTGCTCCAAAACCACATAGTGAGACTGACAAGGGAAAAGGTATTGTCACTACACCTTCTCGTAGTCGTGATGTCAAGTGTTTTCGTTGTCATGGCTATGGGCATATTGCATCTCAATGTCCAAACAAGAAAGTGATGATCCTAAAAGCTAATGGGGAAATTGAATCGGAGGGTGAGAGTGAAGAGCTAGTTGATAAAGTCACCGCTGAATCGGGAGAACTTTTGGTCGTAAGAAGAGCTCTAAACATGCAAGCAAAGGTGGGAGAAGCGGAACAACAAAGAGAAAACATCTTTCACACAAGGTGTTTGGTTCGAGAAAAGGTATGCATGTTAATTATTGATAGTGGGAGCTGTACTAATGTTGCTAGTATGGAAATGGTGGAAAAATTGAGTTTAATTACGTCGAAGCATCCTAATCCATATAAGCTTCAATGGCTTAATGAATGTGGAGAAATTCGAGTAAATAAACAAGTTTTGGTGTCATTCTCTATTGGCAATTACAATGATGAAGTTCTATGTGATGTGGTACCAATGCATGCAAGTCATATCCTTTTGGGAAGACCATGGCAATTTGATAGGCGAGTGATGTATGATGGGTATCATAATCAATTCATTTTGAAACATCAAAATAAGAAAATCATGCTTGTATCTTTAACTCCACAACAAGTTCTTGAGGATCAAATCAAAATGTCTCAAAGAAGAGCACGTGAGATTGAGGGGGAAAAAGGTGATGAGAAACAAAAAGTGAGCCAAAAAAAGAGTGGAGAAAAAAATAAGAGGGCTGAGTGTTTCCGAGGGAGAAAAAAAAATGGATGGGAGTGAGGACAAAAAAAGAGAGAATTTATTTGCAAGAGGGAGTGAACTAAAGAGAGCTTTTGTTGAAAAAAAGAGTATGTTGGTGTTGGTACATAAGAAATCCTTTTTTAGCACTAACGAACTAACATCTTCTTTTCCTAGTTCTTTTGCATCTCTTTTTCAGGATCATGAAAATGTCTTTCTAGAGGAGGAGCCAAATGGATTACCACTATTAAGGGGTATTGAATATCAAATTGATTTCGTTTCGGGAGCAACACTTCCAAATCAAAACGCTTATAGAGCTAATCCGGAGGAAACAAAAGAAATCCAAAGGCAAGTAAAGGAGTTGATGACTGTTCAGGAAAGCTTGAATCTATGTGTTGTACTAGTGATTCTAGTACCGAAGAAAGATGCAACGTGTAGGATGTGCACTGATTGTCGGGCCGTTTATATAATCACGGGTAAGTGTCGCTATCCTATCCCTAGGTTAGATGATATGCTTGATGAATTGTATGGGGCTGTGTTATTTTCCAAAATTGATTTGAAAAGTGGTTATCATCAAATATGGATCGTAGAAGGAGATGAATGGAAAACGACTTTAAAAACAAAACATGGTTTACATGAGTTGTTGGTAATGCTTTTTGTCTTAACTAATGAACCAAGTACTTTTATGCAATTAATGACCCATGTTGTGAATGAATTTTTTGGAAAATTTGTGGTTGTGTACTTTGATGATATCCTTAAAAGGAGTAAATTAGGTACTCAACTTCTGTTTTCTACTACTTGTCATCCTACTGAAGTCGTTAATAGAGTTTTGTCTCAATTGCTTAAGAGTTTTGATTCTGAAAAATTGGGAAGATTGTTTGTCGTTGCTGAATTTGCTCATAAAAGAAGTGTCCATTTTGCTAATAATCACTCTCCTTTTGAGGTTATTTATGGATTTAATCCAATAACTCCACTTGATCTTATACCAATATCCATTGAAGAACGTGCGAGTCTTGATGGAAAAACAAAAGTTGAGGTGATTAAAAAGTTGCATGAAAGAGTGAAACACAACATTGAGAAGAGAAATGAGCAATATATCAAGCAAATTAACAAGGGTCTTAAACGAGTCATCTTCGATCCCGGTGATTGTGTATTGTTATACTTGAGGAAGGAGAGAGTTCCGAGCAAGATAAAGTCGAAATTGCAGCCAAGAGGAGATGGTCCATTTCAACTGATTGCACGAGTCAATGACAATCCATACAAACTTGACCTTCCAGGTGAGTATCATGTAAGTGCAACTTTCAATATTACTGATCTTTCTCTCTATTTTGGTGATGTAGATTCGAGGACGAATCCTTTTGAAGAAGAAGGGAATGATGAGGATCCACCAGTGCAAAGTCAAGAAAACAAAAGAGATTTTTTGGTCGTACATGATGGGCCGATTACAAGGACAAGAGCTAAGAAGACAAATGAGGCTTTGATGAGCCTAGTTGCTGAAATGAGGGAAAATGTGCAAGGCAATCCCGAAGAAGGCCTAGTAGTGAATGTTATAGGGCTGGACTACTTTTAAAGAGATGTCAAGAAGCTAATTTGGGCTAAAATTCATAATTCTAAATGCACGGGCCTTCAAAAACGTGGCACACATGAAGCCCATCAGATTTATCGTTTTATTTTTAATTTTATTAGTTATTTAGATTATTTACATTTTCTAGGAAATTCAAAGAGTTAGGAGTTACATTTTTAGCTTTGAATTGAGTCATTAGTGGCCTTTTTAAGACCATAGGTGTAGGTTATGAATGTATTTACTCTTAGGAGTTACTTTCTAGCCTATAAATAGGCCTTGTACTCCTTTGGGAAGGGGGACCAAGTTTAATACGAAATTACAAGCTTTTGTTTGCTTATTCTCTTTGTGAGGTTAATTTATTTGAGAACTTATCAAGAATCTTGAGCAAGATCTTGTGGCGTTCAATCATACCAAGGTTCTTGGCTCTTCTATAGCCAACGGGTCAAGGTTTTTATGCTCTAAGTAAGATCAATCTAAATCTCGATTTGGGAATATCCGCTGCTTAATTTATACGTTGGGTTCTTAGATCATTATATCTAATGGGTCCTTCGTCTCTATCCACATCACATCTCGTCTGAATGGTTAATCTTGCACAATTCTGACCAAATACCCCAGGCAATCATAGCAATCCTCTCAACATCAAAGGTGGGAAATGCATCATACAGCTTCTCGGCAAACTCAGTATTCATCAAATACCTTCCTCGCTTAATTGTATCCCAATAGCCCCAAATTTTCCACACTCTCTTAGCCCAAACACAATGAAATAAGACATGTAATGTAGATGCATGAAAGAAACCACACTTATCACAATGGGGTGATATTTGTACATGTCTATTGAAAAGATTACCATTGGAGGGGATGAAATTGTTGATTACCTTCCACCAGAAGATACGGACTTTTGGAGGAACCCTCATGCTCCAAGATTTCCTCCACAGATGCCTTATGTAACTCACATCAGAGCACCCTATCATTTCCTCCTCATCATTATCCTCCATCATAGCACAGCGATACCCTGATTTAACATTATAGCTTCCTTTTTTATCAAATTTCCAAAAGAAACTGTCCTCTGTCTATCATCCACCAATTGGTACTTTCAAAATTGCTTCTTTTTCATGGGGTAGGAAAGCCTGTGCCACCAGGTTCTCATTCCACTCTCCACCATTATCGATGAAGCGTTCTCCCCTCGAATCCGAGGCGATTCTCGACTGTATGCGGCCAGATTGCAGCGTGTTGACCCACGCATCCTTGAAGATGTGAATTTTATCCCCTTTGCCCACCCTCCATCTAAGGCCTACCTCAATAATAGTCCGGCTCCAGCACAAAGACCTCCAGATGAATGACGGGTTAGATCCCACTTCTGCCTCCATAATCGATGATTGCTGGAAGTATCTGCTTTTAAGCACTCGTGCTACTAACGAGGACGGGTTGTTGAGGATTCTCCATACTTGTTTCGCCAACAGTGCCTTGTTAAATTGCACCATATTTCGGAACCCCATTTCCCCTTGTTCTTTATCAACACATAACCTTCTCCATTGCATTTTGTTTCCTCCCACTTTTGACCCCCACCAAAACCTTGCCATTGCTTTTTCAATATCAGCACAGATGGAAGTCGGAATTCTGAAGCACCCCATGGCATAAGTTGGGATAGCTTGAAGCACTGCTTTGATAAGCACTTCCCTTCCTCCCAAAGAAAAGTCTTTGATTTTCCATTTGTCAATCCAGGAGTTAACTTTATCAAGCAAGTAACCAAATTGGACTTTTTTTCCCCTAGCTGAGAAAGTGGGCAGACCTAAGTAAAACTCATGGCCTTGGTTCACCCGTATGTCTATCATGTTTGAAATACGGGCCTTCCTTCCCCTGGTAGTGGCCTGACTATATGTGATAGCTGATTTCTGGAAATTAATCATCTGACCAGAGACCTTTTCATATTTAGCCAATCCTTCTTTTATGTTGCGGCAGGCTCTCAAATCAGCTTGAAAGAAAAATAGGCTATCATCCGCAAAAAGGAGATGAGAGATTTCTGGTGCGTGGCGAGCTATCTTGATCCCTTTTACCTCCCTGTTCCCAACCATATTTTTGAAAATAGTTGAAAGCCCTTCAGAGCAAAGAACTAAGAGTAAAGGGGAGAGAGGATCCCCTTGTCTCAGCCCACGCTTCGGGGTAACTTCTCCTTGAATGCTCCCATTAATCTTGAACTCATACTTCACTGTGGATACACATTCCATTATTAGTTCCACCCATCTATCCGTAAATCCTTTTTGCTTTAGTACCGCTTTTAAGAATCCCCATTCAATGCGGTCGTATGCCTTGCTCATATCCAACTTAAGAGCTGCGTAGCCCGTAAGGCTCTTGTTATTTCTCATCCAGTGCATACATTCAAATCCCAACAACACATTATCAGTAATAAGCCTTCCCGGAGTGAAAGCACTTTGACTCTCATCCACAATATCATTGAGTACTTTTTTCAAGCGATTAGTTATTGTTTTTGCCACAATACGATAGCTAACATTACATAAACTAATAGGGCAAAACTCTGATATCAATGTGGGCTTCTTCTTATTTGGAATGAGAGTAATTAAAGTGTCATTCCATTCCCGTAACGTAGCTCCTTCATTCAAAATCTGTAGGGCCTCCTTAATTAGGCTATCTTGGATCACCTCCCAGCCTTGGATAAAGAAGGTTCCTGGGAGACCATCAGGTCCAGGTGCCTTACTAGGGTGCATGTCCCAAGCAGCCTGTTTTACTTCCTTAGCTGTGAAGAGGATATTAAGCTCCATTTGCATGTCTTCATTAAGAATTCCTTGGATATTGGATGTGACAGAGCCAATGTCGAGGGGGTCCGGGTTGGTGGATTCACTAATGTTGGAGAAGTGATCAACAATAATGTTAACAATATCCTCGTCTGAGTTACACCACTCATTGTCTTTGTTTAACAGCCCCATGATCTTATTATTTCTTTCTCTCCGAAGCAAATCTATGAAAGTATGATGTGTTCCTATCACCCTCTTTAATACAATTAATTCGAGATCTTTGAAGTCACTTACTCTCAAGCTGAGAATTAAGTCTATGTAGTTCAATATCCAGTCTTTTTGCTTCACCCCCTGGTCGTACTCCCCTTCTTTTTCAAGCACAACATCAATTGCTCTTTCCACTCTCTTAATACGACTTGGTAGTTGTCCCACAGTATTTTCAGCCCACCTAGATAGTTGCCTATTGCATTCCCTCAGTTTAGAGTTAAAGCTCATATGTTCATCCAATTTTGTTTAATAGTTTCTGAGTAATCAGGCTCCTGTAACCAAGCCTTCTCAAAGTGAATAGGCTTTCTACCAGACCTAACCCTGCTGCAAAGTTGTTGTCCAATTGAGAGAGACACTGCTCGGTGGTCTGAGCCATAGAAACCTAAATCCGAGGCCTCAAAGCTTACATTTCCTTCCCACCAATCCGAAGAAGCAACATATCGATCTAGTTTTTCCTTGAGGAAGGCTTCTCCAGTTCTCTTATTAGTCCAAGTATAGAACGAACCTTTAGGTTTAATATCTCTCAAACTCAAACCATTCAAAGTATCCCTAAAAGCCATGATTTGTTTAATAGGTCGTTGATTCACACGAAAATCCCTTTCATTTCTTGTTGAGATAGGATTTCATTAAAGTCCCCCCCCCCCCTATAATCCATGGAAGCCTTGGATATTCATCGTGTGTTCTAGCAATAAAATTAAGTAGTTGCCACGAGGTGTGCCTAAGATGTGTTCTAGGACCATAGAACCCCGTAAACCTCCAATTTGAAGAACCATCAAACACAACACAATCTATGTGGGATGAAGAATAAGAACACAAAGAAACAGAGATTTCATTCACTGAGTACAAAAGCAAGCCACCACTATAACCGATGGCATCAACACCAATACAAAAACTGAAATTAAGAAGTGATCTCCTAGCACAACCTAACTTCACTGAAATTCTAGATTCCATAATAAACAAAAGGTCTGGTTTTACTTCCCAGACGAGGCGCTTCAGATTTTGGAATGCCCGGCTGCCCCGCAAGCCTCGAGCATTCCAAACAACACATCTCATGGCTCTGGGCGGTCCTGAGCCGGGCCAGAAACCGTCGTATTGTCCGCCTCCTTGGCCTCCTCATCAATCTTAGCTTTTTTAGGGTTCGTCACCGGTGTATCATTATGACTTTCATCCGTGCCCAAATCAACCACCCCTTTTTTTCTCTTTTGTATGCGGTTTTTTCCCTTGCCTAGCTCGCTTCTTGGAGGCTTGCACCACATTCTGTTGCATTCTTGCATATTCCAACGGGTAGAGTTGTTCAGCCAAAGATTTAGCTTTGTTCAAATTCTGTCTCGCCTTGTAGTTTGTTTCCGGACCCACCATCTTTTCCTTACCTTTATTAGTATGACCACTGGAGCTACTGGCACCCACACTTGGGACAATGTATGGTTGTTCAGGAAGGAAATAGGGATACATACCGTTGTTGTAGGTCACAAACCTAGGGTTCCCTTGGTACAACATAGAGAGTTCTTCAAATAGTTGAGCCTCCTTAAAGATCGGATTGAACGCATTCGGGCTTTGGTTGGCATCTCTCCACACTCCAAAGTGATTCGGTGGTAGTGCATGTTGTTCCAGGCTCAGTGCAGCAGGTTGGGGTGGTGTATTTTGGATGGTCAGGCTCCCCACCTGGGTTATTGGGGCTGCTATTTGTGGCACTGGCTCCACCTCCTGCTGCTCCTGATGCCGGTTGAGCATCAGCCCTAAAGATGAGTTGTTCCATGCGCCGGACCTCCGAAGTAGGGACCCCGTTCATCCTATCCGCTCTTAGCCATATCGGGAACTTTTCAGCCGGTAGTTGCATGTTATCTTCCAGTCCAAATCTCACCGGACATTCTTTCTCCACATGGTCAAGGAGCCCACAAGTGTAGTAGAAGTCACCTAGTTTTTCAAACCTGAATAGAATCAGTAGGGGTAGATCATTGATCTGGATAGTAGTACCTCTCTTAAGTGGGCGATCCAGATCCATAAGAATGCGAACCCTTAGACAGCTTCCGATTGCGCATGCATCAGTTTGGGTGTCGACCTCTAGGACTTCTCCAATCACATGTCCCACCTGGCGCCCCACCGGCTCCGACATCATCTATAGCTGCAGCCCATGAAGTTGCACCCAGACTGGTGCTTTGTCCACCTTAATGGAGGCAGGGACCTCCTCACCCGTGAGTTTAGCTAGCACCAACCAGGATCCATTTATAGTCTAAGGTTGCTTGTGGTAGGCCTTATTTCTTTCCACCAGGTCTCCAAATCGAAACACAAACAGTTCCTCTCCCATCTGAGAGACAGTGAGAGTGTTCTCCGTACGCCATATTCTCCTCACAGTGTTGACTAGATCCATCGTGCTAAACTTTCTCTTTATCGTAAACCTTCCAACAAGCAGATGAGTAGGAACAGCCATGGGTATGTTGTGGATTGGAACTCGCTGATTCATCTCCTCCGAGAGGGAGAGGCGGCCATACATCTGGTTTAGTTGATCGGCCATGGTTGGGATTTGTATGTAGAAGGGGAGAGGGTGGAGGAACTCAACAGTTGATAGCTGAAGAGTGTAAGTGGTGTTTAAACCAAACCCACCGTGGGGGATTAAATACTCAACGTGACCGGCCAGAATGGCCAATCCCAGGAGGAGGGCAAACATCGTGAACCGAGATACTCAAAACCTACAAGGTCTATCGTCCGGGGAGGTGATTGATTGCGTACAAAATTTGAAATTCGTTTGCAGAATGTAATGATTAAGTGTGATACTGTGGTTAATGGCCATCATTACCGCTAATTAAATGCTGGTTTTGGGAATTTATGTGGACGCGTGGGGCGGAGGTTTTTTAGAGAGTGGGAGGACCCTCTCTCTCTTCATTTTTTTAACCTGCATCAGATGAATTAATTAGAACCTATAAATATATATGATTTGGTAGTAAAACTCATAAATATTACATTTGAGATATAATAATACATTGAAAGAGATAGACGTTTTTTTTAATTATTTTTTTAGATAAAAGTAAGAAACGTATGGAGTGACAAGTATAGCTTTAACTTAAAATTTAAAAATTCAGGCCCACATCGTGTGTGCTAAGGACACACCCCTAGCATAGATTTGTACCTTGCAATTGCATAATAGCTATAGCACCGTTCAAATGCAGTCAAAATTTTCTCTTCGAATACAAATTTAATACGAGTAACCATGTACATTCCAATTCAACCATTCAATGTAAAATGTTTATTTTTTAATTTGTAATTATTAAAAATATTATTTTCATGACATATAAAAAGTTAAAATACAAGTTATTGAAAATAAGCAAGTTATCTCTATATTTGAAAAATGCAACTTGCATAAGTGAATGTTTATTACTTTTATTGAAATAAATTCATTAAAAGGTTTAATAATTGAAAAAACTATATGCTCTGTTGTCAAGTAAGTGTCATTCTAAAAAAAAAATAGTGATTAAAGATTTTGTAATTTAATAAATTTGACTGATTTTAAGTTTTTGATCCAAATATGTAACACATTTTGATTTGGTCCAATAAGTAAGTTTTAAACTAAGTAAAGTAACCGGTCATGCACACATGAATTTTCATTTCATTATGCTTTTTCTGTTTTATGTGCTATGTGTCATTTTATTTTATTTTTCTATTTTAATATCAATTAAAGACTAGTTTATACTTGTTAATTTAGAAAAATTACACCACAAAATATTTGATACACACCCCATCATTTTAAAGATAAAAATAAATAAATATAAAATAACTAAATAATCCTTATATAAATAGAGAATAAAATAATTAAAAAATAAAATAAAAAAATATAAAAAAAATTAATTTAAATCTGAAAAGTATTTTAAAAATTAACAAAATATTTAAAAATAATTAATTTAAATAAATCAATTACTAATATTTTTTTAAATCTGAAAAAATTAAATATTTTTAAAAATAAATAATAAAATTAAATTAATCAAATAAAAATTTAAAAATTAAATTAAAATTAAATAAATTCGTAAAAATATTTAATTTTTTATTATATCGTAAAAAATAATTAATTAAAAAATCAATTAAAATTATGATTTCAAATAATGATAAAAAAATCTAAAAAATAAAAAATCACCCAAATCTTAAGAATTAATTATATTAATTATAAATATTCAAAAAATAATTGATTTAATTATTTTTTAAATTTTAGTTGAAATTTTGAATATTTTTAAATTTTATTTAGATTTATTTTATTTTTTAATTTAATATTGAATTGATTTTTCTTTCATTTTTGTTTTATTTTGTTTTTAAAAAACTTTAATCCTTAATTATTTTATTTATTTAATATTTTTCAGATTTTATTGTTTTTTTTTTCAATTTATTTGATTTTTTTAATCGATTGTTCTATTTTTAAATAATTTTTAATTTTATTTTTTAAAAAATATTTTCAATGTTTACTTGATTTTCTTTCATATTATTGATTTTTATTGTTAAATATATGGGCATACTAAACATTCACGTCTACAGCAGTAAATAGTGAATGATGATTAGTTAGGAATAGGTGTGTTATCTTACAACACTCCCTCCTTACGGCCCATAAAAGTAAAGATATGGTATAGTATTAAAAATCTTTAAAAATAATTTAAATAAATTGAGTGTGCATAGTAATAAAAATCTTTAAAAATAATTTAAATAAATTAATTAATATTTTTTAAAATTAAATTAATCAAATAGATAAGAAATTGAGTGTTCTTAGTAATAAAAATTGAATTTTAAAATTTAAGGTATATATAACATTTTAATTTGATGGGGGCTTTATTAGCCCACCTTTAAATTTGGGTGTAGGGTGTGTTTAACACATTGTATGGGGTGTTAGTTTTGTTGTTGGGCGACTATACCTAAACTGCAAAATGAATGAAAAGAGTGGAGTAGAAGAAGATCCCCCAACTCTGCAAACTGGTGAACCTTGAATCGTCTTTTTTATTTTATTTTTGAGTTGTCAATTTGTATTTTGTTGTTTGAACAAACTGATTTGATTTTGTATTTCAGTTTCGGATGATGATGAGATAGACTACTCGTCAAAACCAGAATTTTATGATCCAAAACGTGATGAAAACGACGAGTTGTGGGCTCAAAAGCAAAGACGAGGCCTTACTTCCGATGCTGTTCTCAGCTGCCCTGCCTGCTTTACTACTCTTTGTTTGGATTGCCAGAGGTATTCCCAATTTGTTATACTCTGTATGGATATAATATTGGATGATTTTGCTTGGAATTTTCCCCCTCTATTTGTTATAGATTCTAGTGTAGTATATGTGATTTTGTCTATGGTGCCAACGGAACTAATTTGTGTGATTCATATATAATTGGGAAAGTTCTAATACTTTATTAGGATATATGTTTGGTGAACATGATGATTGTAACATAAATAACCTATTATACTCTTCTCATCCCCCAGATTTTGCAGTTTTATGGTCACAATTTTTTTGGGGAATAGATTATACTTATGGTTGCTGGAGCAAAAAATTAGCATAGCATTAATACATCATATAGACTAAGGTACTGACTGCTGCTGTTTTGAATCCCTCATTCAACTAAAATTGTTAAAGAGTAGCTTGAAAGTTGAAGTGTGTCAAGCTCGAGTGGGAGCATATTTGGAGTTTTGGAATGTTTGCCTGAAGCTTTTCTTAGAAAAAGTTTGTTCGATTTTGGTTCAGTGACTAGGATAACAAGTATTGTGGCCATTGTTTTGAGGAGGCTTTTGGTCATGAGCCATTGTCCTTTGAGAAAGCTTTTATGCTACTTGGAATTTTGTGTGCTTTCTGTGTACAAAATGTGTTATCGATTCAATGTGGGATAGGCTAAAGCAAACTTTGAGTTTAGTTGAAGTCATCCAGAACTCTCTGCCCCTTTTCAAAATGACTACTCTTATAGGAATCATTTAGGGAATTTCGTTTTATTTTTCCAGATCAACTTGTTACCTTGATCTGAGTCTTTGATTTGTAGACACTTCTTCCTAGTAACATATATTCTGTGAAGTTAGATATTTACTACAAATTTGTCTGCATGAAAACTTCAAGTTGGTCACAAAAAGATAACCTATCCTTTATTTTTTGTAACCATAGGAATGCTATTATGAGCTATTACCATCCTAGTTGTGCCATCCAGATATGACATAAAACTTGAGTTATCCATCCACATTAGAAATTAGGGTTATGGCACAGTGTGCTGCCATATTCTTTGGCTAATTTTGATGATCACACCCAGGTGTCGTCACTCTTGTTTTATGCAATCCTCCACTTCTCAGCAGCTTTCATCATTGGCCCGTTCTGACTTGGACCAATGACAGACCTTTTAATTGAAACTTTTGTTACAAAAAGAGCATCATGCTGTTGAATCTACTGTCAGAGTATGGATAGGGATTACTGCTATTTACTCCAGAAGCCATTTTTTCCTTTAGAGCAGTTAGACCTTTCTTCTAATAAATCTGCTATACTCCAGATATCCCTCCCCCATGACCTTAGTCTTTTTATTGAAGTACTGTGGCCATTGGTAAAAGGAAGTTTCTTGGCGTCAACTGATTGGAAGATTACATAACAGAGAGAGAGAGAGAATAAAGTAGGTCTTGCGTGAGACAGAGCATAATTTTGGCATGACTCTTAATTCTTAACACCTTGGAAGGGATGGACGTTAATTTTTTGTGCTACTTTGTGAACGGTCTCAGGCAAGTCTTTTTGCCTTATATGTATGTATGTGTATATGTATATATATGTTGAAGTCTGTCAACATACTTTGGACACATCCTTGCAAGACTCACTTTCTATCAAGAGCCCTCAAATAACTGGCCGATGATGGCACACTCTATCCAAGAGCATATCTAGGGGGATTCTATTTCCTATAGGTTAGTGAGATATAAAAAAAAATAGAAACATTCCATGCAATCTTTGGGCAAGAGAAGTTTAATTGAGGAAATCCCTGGCCATGTTCTGCATATGTGCTTCGAGGGCAATCCAAAAAGTCCTACCAAAAGAAAACTTTCAGGACATACAAGAACTGTTGTTTTGGTGTTATGTAAGCAAAATAGTGTGGTTAACTGGATTTAGTTTATTACTTGTGTTCAGACAAGGTATATGCATGCAGATGCAGTACCATCTAGATAACTGCTGAATATCTCAGACATTATAAATCATCTTGTCTTTTCCATCTCTAAACATCAGCCAGATTTTGTGATATATTAATGTGTGTGTATGTGCGTACACAGACCTTCACATTATGTATTTGCCAATTATCACTGGAAATTCACAAAATGTTGTTTGATTTTTCTGAAGTAAATTGTGAAAACAGGGTCTGATTGATGAGGGTAGTTGCTTTACTAATTCCTGCATACTAAGCCATAACAGGGAGGGTTCATGCATCAAAATCCTGCCCTGAAGTCCGAGCCAAGCATTTAATTTGATAGAGCAATGTACACTGTGTTTATTTTAATTCCCTTTACTGCAATCTTAATAGTAACTTTGTGAATCGTTAATTGCAGGCATGAAAAGTACGTTTCCCAGTACCGAGCAATTTTTGTTGTCAATTGTAGGATAAAAGAGGAAGTTGCACAACCGGGAAATAAACGAAGAAGGAACCAAAGAGGTTCCAAGACTGAAGCAGATCCTAGTCCTGCTGAAACGTTTAAACGCGTCTGCTGTTCAGTTTGTTCAACAGATGTGGGAGTTATTGATGAGGACGAGATCTACCATTTCTTGAATACTATTCCAAGTGAAGCTTGATCTGCTTTTAGTAAGTTGGGCGTTTCAGCTCGGTTTTTTTTGTCTCGTTCGTTTTAGTATTGATGCAGGTTTAGTACAATGTGGCAAGTTTCTCATGTGCTATCACATGAATATTTTGCACGTAAAGTTTTTCTGAAGGTGCAATGTACTGTACTGTACTGTTATGCTCTGTATTATGTAGTTTGAATGATGATAGAATATACGTGGGGATAGAAACCACGAGAAATGAGATTTTAGTTTTCATTCGATGATTTCAAATATTAATGAAGTACTATATTTTCTAGAAAATTTCGTGCAAAGTAGTGAGGAAATGTAAAAATTTGCCCAGTGCACATATTCTCTGGTAAAAAAAATAAAGAATCATCAAACAAAAACTTAAATAAACTTTGATTTTTAGAAAGTTCTATGATGAACTTGATAATATTATTTGCTTCACAAACTAGCATTGTTTAGCATACAAAATACTCCTTCCGTTACTGTGAAAGTTTTATATGAGCTTTCGGCAAAAAGATTAATAAATATGATAGAATAAGTAGATGTATTAGAGGTGGTGTGTTTAAGAGAGATGAATATAATGAAATGTGAGAATAGTTTGATAAAAAAAGAATGAAAAACATTTATTGAAATAGGGGTGTAAATGAGTTTAGCCAACACGTGAGCTACTCATGCTCGAGTCGAAAAAAGGTTGAAATCGATTTGAATTTAATCAAGTCAAGTTTCAAGTTACTCAAGTAGTTACCGAGTTCGAGTTCATAAATGTTTGGCTCAAAAAGATTGCGAGCCTAATCGAGCTTGAACAATATTTACTATTTTATTAATTAGTAAATATATAGTTATACACAGGTAATCAAGTCAAACTCGAATTTATTTTTATCATTAATCATATTAGAAAAAAAAAATTTACATTTAATTTTATAAAATTATATAAGTAATCGAGTTGAATCCAAGTTTATCAAGTTTCTTGTCAAGCTCGAGCTTAAATTTTTAAACTTAACCAAGTTAGAGTTAAATTTTGAACTTCGAGTATAGCAATCGAATCAAGTTTTTCGAGCACAGATTCATTTACACTCCTAGGAAGGAATATTACTAATTAGTGATTTTGAAAATAAGAGATAGATTTCATGTGAATTGACGAACAGGAGAGTACTCAAAATTCCAAAAGCAGTATAGTGTAATACTCTACTGCAAGACTGGAATTATCTGCTGAATTTTGAACAAGTAGTATGACACAATTTCATCAATTGGTATAACACATTGATCGCATTACAGACCATAACACTACCTTCTCAGAAAAGCAAAGCTATTCAGCAATTCCCCGTCAAAAAAAAAAAAAAAAAAAGCTATTCAGCAATTGGAATGAATCAAACAACACTCTTACGAACCCTCCCACCTCTGCCTCTTTTCTAAAAGCAAATTCAAATTAGTAAAGAATAATAAGGTTTAAACCCATATCATGTTTGTGTCGTCTTCAGGACGAGCAATTAAATAAGGTTTAAACACCGCAGGTACCACATATGTTACATCTAAAAGAAACAACTATTGTGCGGGAGCCATAAGCTTCAATTTTGCTTGTAAAATTGCCCCAGCTTCATCTGCTATGCTTTTCTGTCTTGTAGCCACCTGCATTTTACATTATCTATGATCAGAGATAGATTTGAGGGTAGAATTGGTAAGCAACATCAATGAAACAGAATTTTCATTCAAACAGAGTTGGTGAAAGTGATAAAAAGAATAAAGGTAGAGTGATAGTGAGATGTTCACATTTTAGGAAATTGGTCAATTACAAAGGGACGAAGAGAGTATTATTTTATTAATTATTAGGTTTCCAAGCATACTTAAAGCTAGTTGGTTTAAATATACAAAACCAGATATTTAATTTTACTGTACGCACTTATTTTATAGGTCCCAAGTTAAGAAAATCACCTATAGGTGAAATGCCCATGTGGCATGTATAATACTCCATGACATTATACAATGCACAAGTTATTCTCCCTCAACTTCTGAAATCACCTATAGGGTTCTGAAAATGCTTCGTGGATAGCAATGGCAGAATTGAAAAGAGTTGACATCTTATTGGCGAAAACAAGGACTAATAAAGACAAAAGTATATTGAGAGTATTTTCTACGTAAAAATCAAGACTAAGTTCTCTATTCCAAGGCCAGGGATAGTGTCACATCAAAAGTAGAAGAGGTAATTACCAATAATATTTCTTTTCCAATATTTCATTAAATGGTGGCTGAAAAGAAATGTGAGATGTCATAGAAACATACCTCAAGAAGTTGGTCGTAATTGGACTTGAGCAAAGCAATTTTACGCTCACAGTAATCCTTTCCTTCTACCATGGTTTTCTGCTTAGATATTAAACATAAACAAAGTTTAGACTTAAGACTATAAGTGCTTAGATTTCTGCTCAGAAAATTATAAGTGCTTTATGTAGAGAAATATGCAAAATCAGATCATCAAGGAAGACTGATAACAGCTGTAGATAATCACAAGACAGTGTTAAAACAGGTTTACAAGCTAGTAGGTATCAAAGAGCTCAATCCAAACTAAAAGTATTAGTTCAATTTTGACAATCTCCTTGTTATAACTTATAGTAGTCATTTACAGTGTTATAAAAGCATTGGCATTAATCAGTGTATCATAACTATGAGATTGAGAAACAAAAAGATCCGTCATTTGAGCAGCATTTCCTGACAATTATAAGAAAGCATCATGTAAATATTCAAAATAATGTAACATCTCAACCTTTGACTATTAGTCTAATACATATTTCTCACATCGAAAAAAATATAAATTACTATTTTATGACCTTCTCAATTCATCATTACATGGATCCACTAATGACATTTTTAGATTGTAGAAATAAGTCCTCATTTGTTATTTGTGATCACTAAATAAGATGTTGAAAGAAGGGAAAGGGGGAGAGGAAAATACATGGTAGAGATGTACGCCTTGTGGCTATTAATTATGTATGCATAATTATTCTTTAATCGGTAAAATAAAAAAATGAAATGTGTTATGAGAGCTTTGGGTGCACCTATGGCTTTGAGGCAGATCATATTGAAAGTGCATCGTCATGATCGAGCAAATTTCCAGAGGGATTCATTCATGTCACTTACAGAAACACTTCATTACACCACCCTTTAACAATGAATATTAAAACCTGGAACATAAATGATCCACACCTCGTGTCTTACAGCTTCACCCAAGACATGAGAAATATATTGACTAACAAGAGCATTAAATTTGAGTGTAACGATAATAGATTTATGTATCTTTACACCATTAAATGGTAGCACGTCGAATTAAAATACTGTTAAAGTAAAATATCACGCTTCCAATAACCATTACTCAGTTCATGAGTTCTCTTTCTAGTTTCTACTAAGATACTGATTGAGGCTAGAACACCAAATTACAATAATACCCACATGGCAAATCTAAAATTGGGAGAATTATCAAGAGGGCACTCTATACTTCTAAAAAAGTTAAATCTTTTCTCACCCACCTCTCTGACTTCACTAGAAATGCCATATTACCCTCTTAGTTAGTTTGTTTCTATGTTTCTATCTTCCATTTATCTATTTGTTTTAGTTTTTCAAAAATGTCGAACCTAGTCTGAATCATCATTTATCTACAATGAAAAGGCCAATATTGCTCCATTATTGCTAAGGCCATGAATACTTTATATCTACCGTCTATATTTATATCATTATATGCCATCACCTATCACACACAGAACTAATTGGCCAAGGGAAAGGAGTGTGTAATCCTCAGCAATATCAGCTGACACTGTTTAACACCCCAATGATGAAAACAAAAGCTCTTAAAGTTTATGCTTTCAGTATTCAAACCTTTCATCTACATATACATCCTTGTTGGTGACATATATTTCAATTTGTTCAGAAACTTAACAGTTAAAACATAATATTACAAGGTCAGCAAAGTGGACTCAAAAACAAATCCCCACATTACACAAAGCATGTTACAATAACAGTGTAATGATTTAACCATGACAAAGCAAAAATTTCTTGAGAAGAAAAGATAAATCAAGATTCAATCTGTTGGCTCCAACTACAGAAATCAGACAACACCGATGCATAAATAAGGCATACTTTATGATATTAACAATTCTGCTAACCTCAATGAAATAACCAGTGCCAACATCCACCAAGACCTTCTCCGCATCATCCAGCTTTCCAGGCACGTAAAGCGACGCCGTCAAGGGCACCAGCATTTGCTTTCCTGGTAAAAAATTATAAAGTAAGGACAAAATAGAGAGGGATCATCAACTGTATAACGAAAATTGAATAGCAAAGCAGTTAATTTGAAAACCTTGGGGGCGGAGGGAGAGGTCGTGGAGGGCGGCGGCGGCGGTCTCAAGGCGGACATTGGCGGAGCGGATGTTGTTGAGACTGTCTTGGAAGAGATTAACTTCGAGATCGGCCTGCTCTTTGATCGCCTTCATCTGCTCGAGGCTCATCTTCTCCATCTCCATTCGAGGTGTCGCCGCCATCGCTCTCTCTCGACTGAAAAATTGCATTGTTTTTCGTTATTGTTTGATTTTATATACCCTGATTCTAATATGACGTATTTAATAAAAAATTAAACTGTGATTATCAAGTTGGCCCTTATAGCTCAGTGGTAGAGCGTCAGTCTTGTAAACTGAAGGTCCGCAGTTCGATCCTGCGTGAGGGCACTTTTTTCCTCTTTAGGTTTTTCTTTTTTCATGTTTGTGTGGTTTTTCTTTTTTCATGTGACTTGTTTCGCCGGTTTCTATCCGTGCTTGATATTGTTTTAGGTTATTGGTGAATTTTTATCTTTCATTCTGTCTCTAATCTTTTTGAATCGAAAATAACTTAGTGTGATTAAAGTATTTCGTATTGAGAATGGAGACCTGAATTGCATTTGTGGACAAAAAGTACACTTGTCTTTCCACTTTCCCCACGATTGAAATGAGATAGTACTTATGTTCTTATTCTAACATGGAGACTTGAATTGCATTTGTGGACAAAAAGTGCAATTGTCTTTCCACTTTCTCCACGGTTGAAATGAGATAGCACTTATGTTTTTATTCTGGGTTGGGGTATATACCCCTCCAGCTTTGTTTCATACATGCCCCCGATATACACACTCCCCTCAAAATACATCTGAGATACATGCACTCCCCTTGAATTATCATCTATTATACCCTTATCTCTTAAAATTGTGTAGGATAAATACACACACCCCTTAAAAACCCTAACTTCATCTTCTTTCCCAACCTCTCTTTACTGCCTCTCTCTCTCTCTTCCCCTCTTTTTTTTTTTCCTTTTTCTACACTCCCCCCGTCGTCGCTCTCCCTCCCCCTCGCCGTCGCACTCCCCCCTCCCTCCCCTTCGCCTCGCTCGTCTCCTCTGCCACTGTTCTTTTTTTTTTAATTTCTGTAACAAGCGGCGGCGCCGCCCCTCTCGCCCAGCGACGCCGCTGCCATCCTTCGCCCCTAGCCATCGCTCTCCCCCTCCCTCGGCGTCGCACTCCACCCTCCCTCCCCCTCGCCTCGTCCTCCACCACGGCTCTGTTTTTTTTTTTTTTCGGTAACAAGAGGCGGCGCCGCCCTCCTTTGCCCCTAGCCGTCGCGGCCCGCCCGCGCTCGCCCCAGCCGTCGCCGGAGAAAGAACAGGTTTGTTTTTTTTCCCGACCATTATTGGTCGCTCAAAAATACTCTCGTCGACAATAGGTTGTCGATGAGAGTGTTTTTGAGCAATCAATAATAGTCGAAATTTTCAATTAAAATTTTTTTTTCTTTTGAAATTTGGTCGACAAACCAGTGTCGACTGAAATATTTTTGGTTAATAAACTAGTGTCGACCAGAGTATTTTTGGTCGACAAACCAGTGTCGACCGGCGTGTTTTTGGTCGACTTTGGTTTGTTAACAATACTAAGATTTTTTTTTAATTTCTAAATTTTATTCGAGGCGGTGATGGTGTCGATTGGAGTGTTATTGCTAGTTTATTTGATTAACATGTTCATTTCTGGGTGTTAGAATTTGTTTGTGTTTGTGTTGGTGGTGGCCGCCGGTGGTGGCGACGACGACGAAATTCTAGGGTTAGGGTTATGTTTTAATTGTAGTGGGAGTGTATATATCTAACTTGATTTAGTAAAGGGCAAAATTGGTATTTTGCATCAATATTATATTAATAAAAATGAAGGGGGAGTGTATTAAACAAAGCTGGAGCGGTATATACCCCAACCCTTTTATTCTAACGCACAACTTTTATCTACTACATTTAAAAGTGGTCAATGGGAATGGAGGCCAAAAATAAACATGGGTAGGGTTAAAAGGCCATACTTGATATATTCCACCCAATACATAACAAGATTTATATATACATATAATTTTTGCTAAAAATATTTTTTTAAAAAAATCATGGACTGGGCCGGCCCGCTAGCCCAGCGGGCTAGGATGGACTAGACTGGACTCAAATTTTATAGGCCCAACTAATTCATGGACCGGCCCGACCCAGTCCGCGGACATCGTTTGGCCCGATGAACTTGACTGGGTCGGGCGGCCCGATTTGCCAGCTCCAGTAAGCACTTAGGGGGTGTTTCTTTTGGGCTTTGGGTGGTTTTAAAAACCAGATTTTTGAAATCCTGGTTTTTGAAATCCCGATGAATAGTAATATGGGTGTTTCTTTTGGGTTTTGGAATAGTGAAGGATTTAACTTTATGTCAAATCAAGTTGTAAGATTGAATGTGATGCGTCGAAAAAGAACGCCTTCGGATATCGATCGTTCCTTTGCGAGCACTATTAATCACGAGTTTGAATCGTCCGTTTATCCTTGGCAATCTTCTCGTAAATCTTCTCGAGAATCCAAAAATGACCTGCAAAAGTACGTCGGAGGGGGGCTCCGGCGTAGAAGCTCCGACGCTCAAGTCAGATTCGATCTTAGGAGAAATCAAAGAGGAATTCCCCTGTATATCTAGGGAAATTCCGGCGAATATAGTGGTGTTTCTCCTTGATTCAGTGTATAGTTCTTGTGAAAGTGTGTATAATATGTAAAACGTAAATAAGAATAAGAAAATAACCTGTTTATATACCTGGCCCCTCTCTCCGGAGAGGGAAAAACTTGTTCTCCCTATATTCTCGGCTCCTTCCCGTAAATCCGGCCTCCATTCCCTAAAGAATCGGTCTCACTCTCCTTGGAGACTTGGTTCTTCAGCATACTGGCCCCTATTTTCGTGGGTTCATCTCCTCATTTGACTTGGCTAGGAAAGATTGAATAGTCGTCCCCTATTTGGGCCGGATCCTTTTAGGCCCAAGGGTCATTAATCTCTCCAAATATGGGCCAGAGGCCCAATCACCCTGATCTCTCTGATTTCCCTGCTTAAGCCCAGGGGTGTATTAATCCTGTTTCTTCGGTGTATTGACCTAATTACAATTATCATAATTTATCCCGTTTCCACGTGTCGGCTTCTCAGAGAGCCACATATTTATCTACATCAACCACTCCCCCCTACTCTCATAAAAGGAATAATTTTTAGGAGAGTAGGAAAACAATAACACTAAGATAAATATTAAAGAAATATTCCGTTCCTTAAAATACTCCTCGAAATATTACTGATTTGATTTCCTTCTTAATAATTACCTCTGGAAGGTTTCAGGTCTTTTGCGCTTCCACACGCAACCTTGCCCTCGAAACCCGTAGCCACGCGTTCATTCATGATCCAACATCAAGCCGCCCTTCTCCATTCACGCGCGTTTTAATTGGGGGTGACATTAATTCTCCTCGGTCTTCTCCCTTCTCTCTCCTCTGCCTAATTATTTCAAAACCCCTTTTTCCACCAAAAACCCTTCTTTCTTTCATTTCAAACTTATCTAATTTCCATCTTCATTTTCACTTCTGCAAATTTAACTCCTCCACGCACGTCCTCCGGCCACTCCGTTATCCTCCCTAAAAACCGACTTTGTTTCAGGTATCTACTCCTTCTTTTCTCTTTTCATTTACAATATCCGTATGTCATCTTCAACTCATACTTCGTCAGACTCCATATCTATGGAGAGTTCCACTTCCAACCCACTCCCCGTATTTCCCATAACTGACCTTACTTTGAAGGACAAAATTTCCGGTCCCTCCATACTTTCTTCTGAGCGCGTCGCCGCCTTCCTTCGTTCGGGAATCTTTCCTCCCGAGTACATAGTTAGGGCAGCCCATAGGAAAGAACGCCCAAACTTTCCAGGTCCAAACACCTTGGCCTTCTGGGAAGCCCAACTAAAAGCGGGTCTCCGTTTTCCAATCCATCCTTACTTCTCCGAAATTTCCACTTACCTTCGTATACCTCTGAACCAGTTTACTCCAAACGCTATAAGAGCGATGTTAGGCTTCTACATTTTGATGAAGGGAAATGGTGGTGAGCCTTCAGCCCAACTCTTTTTAACCCAATATATGTGCAAGTTTGCCGACGGGTTCTTTTATGCTTGTGGTCGTACTTCCAGGACCGGAAAGTTCATGGAAAAACTCCATGAGGGGGTCCAGGACTGGAAGGACTACTACTTTTTTGTCACGAATCCTTCTCCTTGGGAATTTCCTCACGAAGAATGGATTTATGAGAACCCGGGAGTGCCCCGTCCTCCTCTTTCTGTTTGTTCTTCTCTAAACTTGGATGTGATGAACCATCTAAATGACAATGTCTCTGCCCATGGCTTTTTTGATGTGATGAGTATTTGTAAAAAATCCTAGAGCCCTCTCTCATTTCGGTTTTGGCCGCCCCGATTATCCCCTAGGTCCCGACGATGGTAATACCATTTCTTTTTTCTCGGTATTGTCTTCAAAATTTGAGCTGCGTTGTTTATTAATGTCATTTCATATTTCTTTGTGCAGCTATGAGTTGGTTAACTCAGATTTCCCATGATGCCACTCCTCTCTCGATGGTTGCTAAGTCCCCGGCCCCTGAAAGCTCTTCGAAGGCTCTGATTCCTCCTTTCCCGGTGAAACCTGCCACCGGGTCAGTTGCTAAGCGTACCCGTTCCTCGACTGAGAAAGCCTTAGTTTCTACTCTACCTCCCACTTCTGATGCCTCCAAAAAGAAGAAGTCCAAAACCAAATCCTCTCTGCCTAATGTCGCTTCCGACGCTCCTGATGAGATTAATGTCGATCATCTCCTGGCTTTCATAGAGCGTCACACTCCGACCCCTGCCACCGAGGCTCTTAACGCTCTGTCCCCCGAGGAGCGAGTTGTGCATGCGGCTCATAGTTTTACACAGGTAGACTCTCTATGCAGATGCATTTCTGGATAATTTAATACTGTCAAGAGTATACCTGTCTTACTTCTTTAGATTATTCACTGTGTAGTTTGGTCTCCTGTTTTCCAACATGTCTGAACGAGCTCTTCAGTCCCTTCAGTTAGTGGATGATCTCCAAAGCCAAGTAGAATTGGAGAAGGTGAAGAAGGAGATACTCGATGCAGAACTACAGGACGCTAATCAGCGGTGCAAAGTACTCCAAACGACGCTTTCGGGGGAGATTTCTTCGTTGAAGAAAGAGTTTGGTAAACGAGTCGAACAACTGGAGGTTACTCTTCCTCTGGCTGGCATGAAATTATGCATAGAGTCCCTGTTTACCTCTGCCATAGGTCAAAAATTTCTAGGTACCTTGCATCGGGAGTGGTTGGAGGCCTTTCTTCAGAGTAGCAGCTTTCTAGGGGCAATGGGTGCCTATATCCCTCACTTCATTGACCACGGGTTTTCTAACGCCGTGGCTGAACATTCTGCTCCGGGATTTAATGGTCAGTATACTCGTGCCCTCCAGTTGAACGAACTGGACACTCCCCCTAAATTCCCTGGAGATGCTAAGGAAGACATCAATACCCCTTGGTGGTTACCTGGGATGTGGAAAGCAGTTTTGGAACTGAAAGATGCCGCCCTGAACTTGGATGATCTTGCACCAGCAAAGGATATGGCTTTCCCTATCCATGTGGAGAACCCAACTCCAGTGGCTACCGTGGCAGCAGGTGCTCTGATGGAGAAGGCAGAGGGAGGTGATTCCAGTGGGCGAGCTGAGGAGGCAGGAGAAGGTTCCGAGGGGAAGAATGATGTTCCCCTCTCTTCATAACTTTATCTCCCTGATAACACTTTGGTACTTTTAAAACACTTTTTATTTTGTTAAGGCCTCTAAGGCCCTTTTTGGTATTTTCCGGAGACTCCACACTCCGGGGTTTTTCTGTGGAGGGCTTAGGCATGGTGCCTTAAGTCTTGAATATTCCTGTTTTATTTATGCTCAGCATCGTACCTGCATATTATTCCATGGCATGCGTATATATATATATATATATATATATCTGTCTATATTTCTGCTATTTAAACATATGATGTGATTCCTGCCCTGCTCTTTCTTTACTTATGAATTTAGCATGTATTTTCTTGACACGTAAAGGCTCTAAAGCTCCTAGAAGAACTTTAATAAGAAGATAGGGTTTATATCCCTGTACTTACTTGGTGATTTAATAATGCTTCTAGTCTGTCTCTTAATACTAGAGTTCTTAAGGATCATATTCTCCTTTAAGTTAGAATGTTTAGGGATTATACTCTCCCAAAAGTTGTTTATACTCGTAAGAGTTAGTTTATACTCGTAAGAGTTGTTTATACTCGTGAGAGTTGTTTATACTCGTGAAAGTTGGTTTATACTCGTAAGAGTTGGTTTATACTCGTAAGAGTTCTTAGGGATTATACTCTCCCTGAAGTTAGAATGTTTAGGGATTATACTCTCCCAAAAGTTAGAATGTTTAGGGATTATACTTTCCCCTAAGTTGTTTATACTCGTAAGAGTTAGTTTATACTCGTAAGAGTTAGTTTATACTCGTAAGAGTTGTTTATACTCGTGAGAGTTGTTTATACTCGTGAAAGTTGGTTTATACTCGTAAGAGTTGGTTTATACTCGTAAGAGTTCTTAGGGATTATACTCTCCCTGAAGTTAGAATGTTTAGGGATTATACTCTCCCAAAAGTTAGAATATTTAGGGATTATACTTTCCCCTAAGTTGTTTATACTCGTAAGAGTTTGTTTATACTCGTAAGAGTTTGTTTATACTCGTAAGAGTTAGTTTATACTCGTAAGAGTTGTTTATACTCGTAAGAGTTGTTTATACTCGTGAGAGTTGTTTATACTCGTGAGAGTTGTTTATACTCGTGAGAGTTGGTTTATACTCGTAAGAGTTGGTTTATACTCGTAAGAGTTGGTTTATACTCGTAAGAGTTCTTAGGGATTATACTCTCCCTGAAGTTAGAATGTTTAGGGATTATACTCTCCCAAAAGTTAGAATGTTTAGGGATTATACTTTCCCCTAAGTTGTTTATACTCGTAAGAGTTTGTTTATACTCGTAAGAGTTTGTTTATACTCGTAAGAGTTGTTTATACTCGTAAGAGTTTGTTTATACTCGTAAGAGTTTTTTTATACTCGTAAGAGTTTCGAGAGTTGCTAGGGATAGGGTTTATTGGCGAGTTAATTATATCTTCTGCTACTGTACCCCTACTCCCCCTAGCTTTAGAGGCTGTCGTGGATAGAAACTTTAGGGATTCTTCCTAGGTATTTTCTATTCAAATCCTTATGAGTTGATGTAAATCTCTCTATCTTGTAATATCTCTATCGTATTATGTTTTAGCTTTCAAAACATATTCGTTATTTCAGCACTCATTATTCAGGCCCTTAACAATTGTCTTAACACGGTATTAACATATGAGAAACATTTCACCATAAAATCGGCATACAGGAGTCATTTCATCACAGTATTAACATGCATTTATGGAAATTGCTGAAATTTTATCAAAACCGATGCTCCATTGATCAAAAGTGTTCATCAACATAGGCAAATAAGGGGAACCTATGCCGGCCTCATTAAAAACCTCTCCGTGGTAAAACCCCAAAGGGAAACCCACGTAGAGGGAAAAAGAGTGCCGGTGAAGCAATTATTCGAATAAGAAGTAAATATTCAAAATCGTTCATAAAGAGAAAGGAAGTAGGGGAATAACACCTTCCTCAAACATAAAACCTCTTCAAGTGGCACACGTTCCATGGCCTTAGTATCTCTTTCCCTGTCATGTCTTGGAGCTTGTATGCTCCGCCTTTTAGTACCTGTATTACCCTGTACGGACCTTCCCAATTGGGTTCCATCTTCCCAGTGTTCTTCAAGGCATCTGCTCTTCGAAGGACTAAATCCCCAACTTTAAAGGAGCGAGGGACTACCCTGCGATCATATGCTGCCTTGATCCGACTCTTGTACCTTTCTGCTTTTAATCTCGCCATCTCCCTCTCTTCATCCACCAGGTCCAGCGCCTCCCTCATCAATTCTTCATTTCTTTTTTCTTCAAAATAGGTGATCCGGTGCGATTTGAGTCTGGCCTCAGGAGGTATCACTGCCGCTGCCCCATATACCAAGTAGAAGGGAGATTCGCCCGTAGCTGTTTTAGGGCTGGTCCTATAGGACCAGAGGACGTTGTCTAGCTCCTTTACCCATTTTCCTCCTACCTCTTCCAATCGTGTCCGAATACCATCCACTAGGATTCTGTTTGTAACTTCCACCTGCCCATTGACTTGTGGATGGGCTACTGAAGTAAACCTCTGTGTAATGTTCCACCTTTCGCACCATCTCCTTACTTTCTCTCCATTGAACTGCGTTCCGTTGTCGGAAACCAAGATTCTGGGTACTCCAAACCTGCAACAAATATGTCTAGCAAGAAAAAGAATCACATTATCTTCTTCGATTTTGGCCAAGGGCACAGCCTCTACCCATTTACTGAAATAATCCACAGCCACGATCAGAAATTTTCTCCCTCCAGGTGCCAAGGGGAAGGGTCCCACCAGATCTATTCCCCATTTGGCGAAGGGACAGGGCGAGTACATAGCCCCCATTTCCTCTGCAGGTACTTGTATCAAAGGCCCATTCTTCTGACACTTCTCACATTTCTTCACATATTCTCTAGCGTCTCTGATTATGTTAGGCCAGTAGAAACCTGCCCTAAATACCTTCTTCACCATGGTCTGGTAACCTTCATGGCTGGATGCGCAACCTTCATGGATGTCCTTGATCACTAGCTCTGCTTCTCTTCTTGAAAGACATTTCAGATAAGGTTGAGTGAAGGACCTCTTGTACAATTGACCTCCTAGGATGCAATACTTCCTTCTCCAAGCTTTGGCCTCTCTGGACATTGGGGTTACTGGACCCCTGTTCAATTCTTCCCATATTTCTTTCCTCCAATCGTCCCCTGCTTTTATCTCTCCAATCAGGGTTTCCGTGGTATCTGATCCACCACCAACAGGGTCACCTTTCCGTCTCCCTCGAATTCAGTGGAACTAGCTAGTTTAGACAGTCCATCTGCTTTCACATTCTCTTCTCTTGGTACCTGCACTACTTCAAAAGTATGGAATTTATTTTTTAATTTCTTTACCTCCTCCAGATAAGCGATCATTCTCTCATCTTTGGCGAGGTACTCCCCCATGACCTGTTGTACTACCAGCTGCGAATCGGAGTACAGGGTGACTTTCTGTGCCCCTAACTCTGCTGCCATGCTAGCTCCTCTAATCAGGGCCTCATACTCTGCGCCATTGTTTGAGGTTGAAAACCGGAATTTGACAGCAACCTGTACTTCTTGGCCATCAGGGTCAACCAACACTATCCCTGCTCCGCATCCCAAGGCGGATGCTGAGCCATCCACGTATACCTTCCATCCCTGTTCTTCTTCCACTCTGGTAGACTCTTGAATAAAGTCTGCTAAAGCTTGAGCCTTGATGGCTCTCCTTGGTTCATAGTCAATATCATACTCCTGCAACTCCACTGCCCACCTGACCATTCTTCCTAATAAATCTTCTCTCCCCAGCGTCTGCTTCAATGGGAAGTTAGTCCGCACCATCACTTTGTAAGATAGGAAATAAGGGCGTAGTCGCCTAGCCGTTACCACCACTGCCAGGGCTGCCTTCTCTACCTCTGAGTACCTCGTTTCTGCTCCTTGGATGACCTTGCTCACATAATATATGGGTTGTTGTGTGGAGCCTTCCTCTTTCATCAGGGCTGTACTCAGAGAGTGTTCCCCTACTGAGAGGTATAGGAGTAGAACATCTCCCTGAGTGGGCTTGGTCAACTTCGGTAGTTGTTCTAGATGGAGCTTTAGTTCTTCAAAGGCCTTTTGACACTGTTCATCCCATTCGAATCTTGACCCCTTCCTTAGTGTTCTGAAGAAGTGGTGGCTCTTCTCCGCTGATTTTGCTATAAATCTGCTAAGGGCTGCGATTCTGCCGTTCAAGGTCTGCAATTCCTTCAAGTTTCGAGGGGGTTGCATGTCAAGGACCGCTTTGACCTTGGCAGGGTTAACCTCTATTCCTCTTTGCGTCACCATATATCCGAGGAATTTCCCTGACCCTACTCCAAAGGAACATTTAGCTGGGTTAAGTTTGATACCGTTCTCTCTAATTACCTGAAATATCTCCTTCAGGTCATCAATGTGTTCCTCTGCTTTGATGCTTTTAGCTAGCATGTCGTCTACATAAACCTCCATATTTCTCCCTATCTGTCCTCGGAAAACCGAGTCTACCATCCTTTGATAGGTGGCTCCTGCATTTATTAGTCCGAACGACATACGTACATAACCAAAAGTACCACACGTTGCAATAAAGCATACCTTTGGTATATCGAGGGGGTTCAACTGGATTTGATGGTACCCCTGATATGCATCCATCATGCTGAGTAATTCAAACCCGGACGTAGCATCCACTAGTTGATCAATCCTGGGCAGGGGATAGTGATCTTTAGGGCAGGCTTTGTTCAGGTCCCTAAAGTCGATGCACATCCTCCATTTGCCGGCTCCCTTGGACACCAGCACTGCGTTCGAGAGCCACTCAGGGAACTGCACTCTCTTCACATGCCCTGCACTCAACAATTTATCGATTTCCTCTTTTACAATGAGGTTCTTCTCTTTACCGAAGTTCCTCAACATCTGTTTCACGGGCCTAGCTTTGGGATCCACATTCAGATGGTGCACTGCTATTTCTGGAGGGATACCCGGCATATCCGTCGCCGTGAATGCGAAGATGTCTGCATTCTCCTGGAGGGTGAGTATCATCTTTCCCTGGAGCTCAGGGTTCATACTCGTACCTATCCTGGTTGTAAATCCCTCATTTCCTGGGTGGAGCTCGATGCTCATTAACTCCTCGTCTGCTTTAGCTTTGGGCTGCTCTTGCATTAGCTCACCCACCTTCTGTCTCTTCAGCTCAGGGTCTTCGCCCTTAAATCTCTCCATTCCCCGGAATACGGCCCTGTCTGCTATCTTGACCGATTCCACGTAACACTTCCTTGCCTGATATTGATCGCCACATATCTCTCCCACACCCCCCGAGGCGGGGAACTTCATCTTCATGTGGAAGGTGGAGATCACTGCCTGAAAAATATTCAAGCTTGGCCTTCCCATTACTACGTTATAGGAAGATGGGACGTCTACAATCAGGAATTCTATGACTTGTACTCGACGGTCAGGGGCGACTCCTAACCCTACCTGCAGTAACGCTGAACCAAGGGGTTGAATAGCTCCCCCTGAGAATCCATAAAGAGCGGTTTCCACCGGTCTGAGCTTTATATTCAGGTCCATCTTCTTGAAGCACTCCAAAAACATGATGTCGGCAGAGCTTCCAGTATCTACAAAAATTCTTGCTACGTCGTATCCTGCTATATCCGTGGTAATGACTAGTGCGTCATTATGAATTTCTCTGGGTTCCCCTGCGTCTTCTGGCCCGAAATGGATGTCCGGACCTTCTGTCATCTTCCCCACTTCATGGTGCTCTATATTCCTCTCGTTCTTCAGCGACCGAACGCTCTGCTTTCTCTGCCTGAAGGAATCCCCATCAGCGGGGCCTCCCATAATCATGTGAATAGTTCCCCTCTTCTGGGGAGGGGGTGGTGGCTCCTCATTGCCCTTCCTCTGATCTCTTCTATCATCTTCTTGCTTCCCCTCGGGGTCCTTTCTCTTTTGACCCCTGGGGCCTTGTCGGTCTCTGAAGGTAAACTCCTTCAGATGGCCTGCCTGAATCATCCTCTCTATCTCGTCCTTCAAATGCCAACATTGGTTGGTATCGTGGCCATAGTCGTTATGGAACCTACAGAATTTGCTTGACTTAGGATTTTGGGGACCTCTGCTTCTTGAGTAGGGGAATTTCATATCCGGATGGTCCCCTGCCACCTCTAGGACTTCGGCTGGCTCTATCCTCAAAGGGGTATATCTCTTCGCCCTTCCCCTGGGGCTCCAGGGTGCAACTTCCTCTCTTCTTACATTTTCCAGCCTCCTGGAGCTTCGATGTCTCTCCGGACTTGGCCTCCTAAGCGGAATCTCTTTCCTACGTTCTCCATTACACACTGTTGTCCTGGTCTCCGAGCGCTTAGCTTTTCTTACCTCTTCCAGGGTGAGGTATTTTTCTGCTCTCCTCAGTAACTCATCAAAGGTCCGGACTGACTTCTTGGCTAGAGATGTGAATAGATCCCCATCTCTTAACCCGTTGGTGAGGGCGTTGATTTTGACCTCTGAGGAGGTTGTAGGTACTTCGAGAGCTGCTTGGTTGAATCTTTTTAAGAAAGCTCGTAAGCTCTCGTTCTCTCCCTGGCGCATGTTAAATAAAGTAAGGGTGGCTCTAGGCTGTCTCCTAGCACTGGCGAATTGATGCAGGAACAATTCGCTGAATTCGGACCATGAGTGGACAGTATCTGGTCCCAGTTGTGTGAACCATTGTTGTGCAGCCTTAGATAGGGTGGTCAGGAATACCCTGCACTTAACGCCCTCTCCATACCGATGTAATAGAGCAGCATTCTCAAACCTCATCAGATGCTCGTATGGGTCCGTGGTGCCATCATATTCAAAGTTTAAAGATTTGAAATTAGAGGGCAGTTCATCTTGCAAAATACTAGATGAGAATTGATATCCAGTGGTATAAGAGGGTTTACTTACATTGTCAGTAATATGTTTCTGCATATCCCTCACCTCCTTCCGCAAGGCCTGTATCTGATCACTGACGGCTCCTTGATACGTGTCGTCCGTGCTTTCTCCCATCCCTGTATCCAGGGTGGTATCCCCAAGGACCCTCTCCACATCTCTCCGAGGGGGTCTTTCCAGGATACTTCTTTCAGCCTGGGAAGGTACCTTTTCTTCTGGGTTTCGAGGGGGATCCTCGTTCCTGGAGGGGACTGGAACCGAATCGATGACATGCTCTGGTGGATTTGGTCGTGTGCCCTTATGGGTAGGTTCGGGAGGGCGAAGTCCTCGAGTGGCAATTATTCTTTCCACTGATTGTGCGATCATCTCATCTAACTGATCTCGAGAGACAGTCAGGAGTTCCGGTTGAGCGTTAGGGTTATCCCTATTGATCCCACTTCCCGAAGCTCCTGAGGTACCTGGTACATCTCCCTCTTGAGTGGGAGGGATATCCTCTAATGGGTGATCTACAGGTTATTTCCCTAGATTTCGATTTGAGAGAAACCCTGGCGGAGGCGGAGGAAGAGGAGGAGGAGTAGAATCTCCTTTCTCCTTTGTCTGCTTCGTTGGATCCTGTCCTCCACCCATTTAAGTACGGAACTTTTCTCACGCCTTAGCTTGAAATGTTCCCACAGACGGCGCCAGTTGATGCGTCGAAAAAGAACGCCTTCGGATATCGATCGTTCCTTTGCGAGCACTATTAATCACGAGTTTGAATCGTCCGTTTATCCTTGGCAATCTTCTCGTAAATCTTCTCGAGAATCCAAAAATGACCTGCAAAAGTACGCCGGAGGGGGGCTCCGGCGTAGAAGCTCCGACGCTCAAGTCAGATTCGATCTTAGGAGAAATCAAAGAGGAATTCCCCTGTATATCTAGGGAAATTCCGGCGAATATAGTGGTGTTTCTCCTTGATTCAGTGTATAGTTCTTGTGAAAGTGTGTATAATATGTAAAACGTAAATAAGAATAAGAAAATAACCTGTTTATATACCTGGCCCCTCTCTCCGGAGAGGGAAAGACTTGTTCTCCCTATATTCTCGGCTCCTTCCCGTAAATCCGGCCTCCATTCCCTAAAGAATCGGTCTCACTCTCCCTGGAGACTTGGTTCTTCAGCATACTGGCCCCTATTTTCGTGGGTTCATCTCCTCATTTGACTTGGCTAGGAAAGATTGACTAGTCGTCCCCTATTTGGGCCGGATCCTTTTAGGCCCAAGGGTCATTAATCTCTCCAAATATGGGCCAGAGGCCCAATCACCCTGATCTCTCTGATTTCCCTGCTTAAGCCCATGGGTGTATTAATCCTGTTTCTTCGGTGTATTGACCTAATTACAATTATCATAATTTATCCCGTTTTCACGTGTCGGCTTCTCAGAGAGCAACATATTTATCTACATCAGAATGAGTTTGTATTATTATATTATTGTTTGATGAGATTGTAATGATTAGTTAAGTGTGTAATGATTAAATGTATTATATTATTGTATTATTATATTATTGTTGAGAAAGAATATAATGATTGAAGTAATATTATATAGATATAACTTTATGTCAAATCAATATGTTTGATAGGGGTGGTTTTGAGTGGATTTTGAAAACCGGTTTTTAAATCCCGAAGTAAAACGGGTTTTAGATCTTGAAATCCAAAACCTGGTTTTTAAAACAAAAAAGAAACACCCCCTTATTGGATAACTTAATTCCCCTTCTATTATCTACATCAAAGTCACACCATATTATCCCAATAAATCCATATTGTGCATGATTTTAATCAATATATCTCCTTTAGTTGAGAAGGCAAACCCTCATTATTTTTCTTTTGTATATTTATGCAAATACATATCTCTATTTTGTCCTAACCACCCTAGGTGGTGCATGTATATCAATTATCAATTAAAAAAAAATGGATGTGGACAAGTATGATTAAGTGATTATCCTAAAGGATCATAGCTCTTATCCTAATTAATAACTTTTAATTAATTTATTATAAAAAAATAAACTATATAAATAAGCCCCCTTGTGTTTGAAGAAAATTAAAGTGAAGAAAACCCCATCAAAAGCATGAGTTTGAATAAAATAATTAGTGTAGACGATAGAAAAGTATGAGATTGATAGTTTTAATATTAATGATGATTGTGGTGAAGTGTAATATAATTCAGCAGCAGCAGACACAACACTTTTAAAATTTTCAATATGTTATGGAAAATGCATGTTTTATTGTGTAGTATTAGGGCCCACTTGTGCTCTGCAATGTTTGGCCAAATGTTATATTCAAAATAAGGTTTCCAAGCAAAAATTCTATTGTTGTCTTGGTTGTGCAGCTCAACGTTGCGCTAAATTTGGCCGTAGTATATCTTTTTTTTTTTACTTTAAACTTATTTGAAATAAATTATACTCCTTATATGATTATTTGTACTTTTTTATTTTAAGACAGTATGAGTCAAGATTTTACCATACACCTCACTAAATCACTCAAAATACTCCCTTTTATTTGATTTCACATCTCACTAAATTCATTTTTTTTAAAAAAGTATACCGATCTTTATATATAAGTTATCACGTAATGGAGAGGGTGTTACTTTAAATATATATATATATATATATATATATATTACATGTACATCATGAAAAATCAAATTATATATATTACCTATAAACTTTTAAACATGTCTTTATTTATTGAAAATTAAAATAATAACTATTCATTAAATAAATACTCCATATTTTAAACATTTTATACACTTTCTAAAAGAAAAGAAAAGATATTATATTTTGAGATAAATAAAAAAATAGGAAATCATCTTTTATGCAGGAGTATTTTATTAGATATACTCCCTCGGTCCAATTTTATTGTTATCACCTTCATTTTTTAGTTGTCCAGTTTTATTATTCTCATTTTTTAAAAATAATAATACTATTTAAACTACTTTATCTCCACACTTCAATCATCACTTATTTCACCACTTTATTATTAATAAACAATCACTTTATTTACAAATGTACTCCACGATATCCCATCATACCCTCAACATATGCATAAACTAATCAATATTCATTAAAATTAATTTGTGTCAAGAAAAATAGACATATATCCAATAATATGTTTGTTGTCAAGCTTGTCATGGCTTCAATTCATATGTATTACTTATCTGTCCAAATTCATTATATTTATTTAAACAATTACGAGTTTTAATGAATATTAATTAATTTACATACAAAGTAGATAAGTTGAGGGTATGATGGAGTATTGTGGGTTCATTTATAAATAAATAAATTATTTATGAATAAATTGAATGACAATTTAAGTAAATAAGTGGTGTTTAATTAAATGGTATAGATAAAGTAATATGAATAATATTATTTCTAAAAAAAATTAAAAAAATAAAACAACTAAATAAGAAAATGAGAATAATAAGAATTGAATACTGTATATTTTTATGTTAACGAGCTAGGTTTATGTTTTGATTTTGCAGATATAAAAAAAGTACAAGCTTGCCTAAGAGACTGAGAAAAATGTATGCGCTGGTAAATGAACGAGTCTTGGATTTGAATTTGAAGATTTAAAACTATTTCTATAGAATAATTTAATTGCCATATCATTATAATAATAATAATTAATAGGGCACAATTATCTTAGGTGTTAATTTTTTTGATGGAAGTTAAATACTCATCCCTTTTTTTTCCCTCCCCATGACTCGAACCCAGGACCTAAGGCCTAGGTAGTGATAAGCTATCCCACTTTGTCTATCTTAGGTGTTAATGAATATTGTATTCTATAGACACTGTTTTTTTAATTTGCAGTAAATTAATAATACTTTTTTAATGTATAATTTTATTATTCTCGCATTTGTTTTTTTCTTATAAAATTTCATTATTTGTAATTCAATCTTAAAAAATGATACTATTCACATTTCACACTACTTTATGTTCATCGGTCAACCATTACTCATTTATATGAATTGTTATTAATTTTATTTATAAACAATCATTTACATCATTATACTATTATCATATTCTCAACATGTCTACACTCATCGATATTTATTAAAATTTGTAATTTAGAAATGACCATAATGAGTTTTGACGAAGAAAATAATAGTCCCTCCTCCATTCACAAATAAGTGATGTTTTAGCATCTTATACCTATACCCAATTAAATGACGTTCTAGCATTTTTGGCATTTTTTTTTTCAATTTTATCCTCTTTTTAACTTTAGAAAATATTAATAATTTATAACTTACGTTTATTAATTATGGAATCTCTATCATTCTTACCGTTTCTCACTTGTTAAGTCTCATTTTCATACAAACATGTCAATATATGAAGATATTTTACTTTTTTTGAAGATATATGAAAAAGATAAAATATTTATAGAAAGCTAAAGCTAAAGCTAGCCAAAGATAAAAACCCTCGTGTCTGTCGCCGCGTCTTATTTTGCCCGCCTTCTACTTCCTCGTATGCCGTCGCCATGAAAGACTCCGCTGGCTCTGTCATGGGGGTGTGGGGTGCCGCCGGATATGGAGTGGGGTGGTGGTATGAGAGAGTTATGAAATGGCCGGAGAGGGAGGGAGGAGAATTGGGAGGGGGTTTAGATTGTGAGGGAGGAAGCTTTCATTTTGCACTTAATAAAAATGTTAAATTTTTTTGAACCTAATTAAATGTTTTACACACTACTGAGAAACACACTTGTGAGTAAATAAACTCTAAATGTTTAGAGGATGGGTTGCATTAATAAATCGCTGAACAATACCATATATAAATCCAAGACGACAGACCAATATGTTAAAGTAATAGATTTGTATATATTGATTTTAATACCAATATGTTAAAGTTTTCTGAATATATAATGAGTCAAATACAAGTTATATAATACTCCCTCAGTCCCGTATTAACTTTCATAGATAGGTGGATACGTAAATTAAGAAAGTGTAATAATGATTGGAGTTTTGAGGGGTAATTTTGTAAAACTTTATGTATAAAGTAAAGAATATGTGTGGAGAAAAAGTAATGACATATGTGTAAAATTGAGGATATTGTGAGGGCGGAGTTTATAAAGGGATTTTTATTTTAAGGGTGTGAAAGTTATTGTGGAACGTCCCGAAAAGGAAAGTATGAAAGTTATTGTGGAACGGAGGGAGTAATATGTAACATAAACATATTAAACCAACTCGTATTGAGATCGCATGTCTTGTGCAGGGGTATAATTAGCGACATAAATATGTGTTGACCAAAATAACACTACAAAAAAGGGCGTTTTAGAGACGGATTTACCGACGGATTTTCCGTCGGCCGCCGAGGTTACCGACGGAAAGTCGGCCGTCCCCTTTTTCGGCGTCAGCTTTTTTTGCCGACGGATTTTTGAATTCCGTCGGAAATACCGACGGAAATGCCGAGGGAAATGTCCGTCAGCTTTTTCCGACGGAATGTCCGTCGGTATTCCGGACAACCCGTTTAACAAACCGGGTCAACATTCCGACGGAATTTCCGTCAAAAAGAATGAATTAAAATAATTATAAAAGAAATTAGAATGAATTAAAATAATTATAAAAGAAATTAATTTTTGAATAAATTGATTTCGAAATTCACATATCGACGGAATATCCGTCGGTATTTGACCGACGGAATATCCGTCGGCAAAACGAAATATGAATAAAAAAAATATGATTTCGAAATTCAAATGCCAACGGAATATCCGTCGGCATTTGACTGACGGAATATCCGTCAGCATTTTTCCGACGGAATATCCGTCAGTAAAACAAAATATTAATAAAAAAAATATGGGTGGCCGGGGAGGCCCCGACCAGAATTTCATTTTCCGACCAGAATTAATTGGCATTGGTTTATCGAAATACTTTTTATTTATTTTAGTGAGAATTGATCAATGTTTTAACTTGGAGATAAAACATCTATTGCAAGATATTCATGAATTTAGAAGTAATGAAAGTAAGAAATGGAGATAAAATTACCATTTTTTCTTGAAAATCAAACATCAAAACCTTGTGAAAATGCACTAAATTAGTTGAGAATATATGTTGTTCCATTTTGAGAGCTTCTTCCTAAGAACAAAAGAAGAACAAACGAGTTTGAGTAGTTCTCATATTGGCCGGCCGGAAAATGTTGGCCGGAGTTCTCAGGGCCATTCCGCCGGCGCCGATGAAATCCTCAAGTTTCAGCGCTGCAGAGTGAAAAAGAGTGTTAGTATTAGCATTTAGATGATGTTCTTGAAATAAATTAGTGAAAAAGATTGAACCTTGGAGCTCATTTGATGTGTTGATGGCTTCCATTTAATGTCGCCGAAAATGATGTGTTGATGGCTTCCATTTGATGTCGCCGATTCTGAGGATTTTGAGGTGGGGGGAATGGGGCCGAAGAGTGGAGGGAGGCGAGGTGGGGGGAATGGGGCCGAAACAGGAATGTAAAGAGAGGAGGGAGGCGAGGTTGAGGTTTTATATAAGGGGTTATTTTCCGTCGGCATGTACAATATCCGTCGGTATTTATCAAATGGTGAATTTCGACGGACATATATAAATACCGACGGATAATCCGTCGGTATTTGTTCAAAAAGTAAATACCGACGGAAAGTTAATTCCGTCAGCATTTTGGCGATTTTTTTTTTTTTTTAAATAATTCAATTTTTTCTATATACTTACTAAATTACCAAAATATTTTTTAAAAAAATCACAAAATTCATTTCTTCCACATATATTAATATATATATTGGTTGTGACTTATATTTATAGTAAATTTAATTTTTATAATTTGTACCTAAATGATAAATAATTAATTAACTTTTATAAAATAAGAAATAAATACATTACATTAATTGAATTAATTTTCATCTTCATCGTCTTCATCCTCCTCTTCGTCCTTATCCTCCTCCTCCTCCTCCTCCTCATCTTCCTCATCCTCATCCTCATCCTCATCCTCATCCTCATCTTCTTCATTCTCCTCTTCATCCTCATCTTCATTCTCCTCTTCATCCTCTTCTTCATCCCCCTCCTCTTCACCTTCAATTTCGATTAATTGGGGATTTGCAGCCGTCAAGGGTACAGAAAGATTGAAATCTCCCGTAAAGACTTCAGTTGGAGTCTCTATTTGTTCTGTTTGAAATGGAGATTCATCTTCAGTATTTTTGTCCTTTTTAGGGACTTCTACCATTGACCTTGCCTTTACTTTGCAAACAACGTGCCATTCATAACCACGTGGAGCTCCCGGATATGTGCAGTAGTATACTTGAGATACTTGATGGGCAAATACAAATGGATCATCCGCAACATACGTCCTTTTCGAACTAACATCAACGAGCTTGTACTCCGGGTGAATTCTTGTTCCTAGATGGCCTGAATCAAACCAATGACACTTGAACAACACTACAGTCTTTGCTGGATATCCTGGATATTCTACTTCGACGACTTCCCGTAACACCCCAAAGTAATCACTTGCATCTGCATTGTAATTCGCACTGCTAACGCAGACGCCACTGTTGGTAGTCCCCTTTGTCGATGCATACCCAGACGTATGAAATATGTAACCCTTCACAATATAACCGTTGTAAGTCTTTACACGACGTAGTGGTCCCTTGCTGAGATCTCGTAAGAATGGACTGTCTAGAGCGTTACCCCGTCCCTATACGGCTCAATTTAAAATTAATTAAAATAAATATTAATTTATTTACGTAAAACATAATTAATTAAATGGTACTCACATAACGTTCGAACTATCGGGAAAATTCACGTTGAATACGAGCATCTATATATGCATCTGAGATGTTTGGTTCTGCTCGTCGTAGTTCTTGAGTGTACATCCTAATTCACAACATTCAAAAACTTGGTTAATATTAAATGACATAAATGAAGTGGTATTTAAATAGACGATTTATATATGAAATACTTACTCAATGTATGGCTGAACTTCATCACAATTCAATAACACATACGTTTGTGCTATTTCCGCCTCCGAGTTCGTCTCCCAATATCGTTCAGTGGGTTTTCCTATTGGACGTCCCTTAGACTTGAATATGGAGAGCATTCCATCGACCTCTTCACTGATATCGTCAGCGGATGTACCACCGAAGTTACGTGGAGCACTTCTTAACTTTGTGTTGACGTGGTCTTCAAAGTAATAAGAACAAAACATGCCAACCTCTTCATTCAAATAAGAATTCACAATCGATGCTTCAACGTTTGCCTTTTGTTTAGCATTACGTTTCAAGTTGTGGAGATACCTGATATACACACACATATATATATATATAAAACTTATAAGAATGCATGTGTAATTGTAATGAAATAAAAAAAAAGTAAGATTTTACCTTTCAAATGGGTACATCCACCTGTATTGCACCGAACCACAAATTCTCGCTTCATACGCTAAGTGAACGGGTAAGTGTTCCATCGAGTTAAAGAAGCTAGGTGGAAAAATTTGTTCAAACTTACACAAAATCACTGGAATGTCTTCATCTAAACGAATCATATCATCGATCGTGATCGTTGTAGCCGTTAAATCTCTAAAAAATAAACTTAATTCAGTGATAGCCCTCCACACATTGAGAGGAAGAAGTTCCTTGAACGCAATCGGTATCAAGCGTTGCATAAATACATGACAATCATGACTCTTCATCCTTGCAACCTTACCCGTTGTTGTGTCTACGCATCGACTCAAGTTCGACACGTAGCCGTCCGGAAAGTTCAACTCCTTTATCCACCTACACAATCTTTGTTTTTGTGGCTTATCCAGTGTGTAGCTAGCCTTTGGAAATTTACCTGTACGCTCATCCTTTTTCAACTCTGGACGGCGACAAAGAGTGTCCAAATCCTCCCGAGACTTTGGAGTGTCTTTCGTCTTGCCTTCGGTGTTCATGATTGTGTGGAACACATTGTCAAACACATTCTTTTCAATGTGCATCACATCCAAATTGTGTCGTATCAATAGTGAACTCCAGTATGGTAAGTCCCAAAAAATACTCCTTTTGTTCCAACCACCCTCAATTCCTCTGTTGTGTTCCGTTGCATTTTCCTCAGTACTTTTTTTCAACCCCGTCCACTGAATCTCATATAACAACCTACGTCCTGTACGGAGAGTAAATTATAAGTGACACTAAAAGCAATAGATAAATATACGTTTAATACTCATTAAATAAATGTATAAAATACCATCTCGAAGTGGAGGTCGATTGTTTGTGACTGCTCTGTTCTTTACGAAGTTCTTCTTATTTCTTCGAAACGGGTGACCTTGAGGTAAGAACCTACGGTGATTATCGAACCATGAAACTTTTCTACTCACCGGGAGACTGAAAGCTTCAGAATTCTCCATACAATACGGACATGCTTTCTTTCCGGCCGTACTCCAACCGGACAACATACCATATGCAGGAAAGTCGCTAATGGTCCATAAAAGAGCAGCACGCATCGTGAAGTTCTGCTTTCTAAAAACATCGTACGTTTGGACTCCATTCTCCCATAAGAAGATCAAGTCTTTTATAAGAGGTTGGAGATAAACATCCAGTTTGTCCTTTGGATTCGTTGGTCCAGGCACCAATACAGTCAGAAACATTGTTTGAGGTTTCATGCACATCCACGGAGGAAGATTATACGGAGTCAGTATCACCGGCCACAAAGAATACTGCTTCCCATGCATCCCAAACGGTGCAAAACCATCAGTACACAAACCTAATCTCACATTCCTCGGTTCACAAGAAAAATCTGGAAACACGTTGTCAAGATGTTTCCAGGCCTCTGAGTCTGCCGGATGTCGCATCTCCCTCGACTCAGCCGAAGAGGAATCTGTAGCATGCCACGTCATGTGTTGTGCAGTGGCACTTGATTGATATAATCTCATCAAACGAGGAATGATAGGAAGGTAGTACATCTTCTTATATGGCACTTTCTTCTTTGTCTTCTTCGATTGACCACCAGGTCCCTTTCGACGTGCCTCTTTGTACCGGGGATGGCCACACAATCTACACATGTTCAGACTGCTATCTTCGTCACCCCAATATAACATGCAATCCTTCACACAACAATCAATCTTCTCAACCGGCAAACCAACATTCTTCAACATTTGTTTGCTTTGATGAAACGTCGTAGGCACCTTATTATTTTGAGGACAAATTTCACTGCATAACTGTGTCACTTGCTCATATGCCCTGTTAGAAAGCTTGTTCTCGGTCTTAATGTTCATGAGTCGTGCATTAAATGACAACTGTGAGTGAGATTCACAACCCGGATATAAATCTTCTTCGACTAATTTGAGCATCTCATAAAACCGAAATGCCTCATTCGTCGGCTCCTCTTCCATGTTTGAAAAACCAGCTTCCCTGATCATTGTTTGATACATATTCGGTTCTTCGTCCCCAAACTGTTGTTCTTCGTCCCCAAACTGTTGTTCTTCGTCCCCAAAATGTTGTTCTTCGTCCCCAAACTGTTGTTCTTCGTCCCCAAACTGTTGTTCTTCGTCCCCAAACCGTTGTTCTACCTCGTTACTAGTGCCAACATGATCGAAATTTGCTTCTTGTTGATAGATTCCAGTAGTGTAATAGTAAAACACTTCATCAAATCTATAAGGCCAACGTGTTTCGCCATGACTAGTCCAATTATAATAATTATCAACGAAACCATTCTTCACAATATGCACTAGGACCTCATCAATCTCTTTATATTGCTTATTCTGACATTTCTTAGCATTACACGGACACCTAATGCAATTTCCACTCATGTAATGTGGCTGGCTTTTTGCAAATTCAACAAATAACACGAGTTCATTATAAAATTCCACATTCACATTTCCTCTAATCATTCTAGGAGTACAATACATCCAACGACGGTCAGGCAAATCCATCTGCTAAACATTTAAGTGGAGCAACACATTACTAAACTAAACTTATAATAAATTCAAACAAAACTTATGATATACATAACACATGTAATTACATTATATTGAATTTTATATGTAGAGTAAATTAAAAATGGTAGAAAATGTACCGTAATTTGATGTTTCTGAATACCCGAGCATGAGCATAAAAAAATTAGGCAGTAGAAAGTTTTGGTGTAAATTTGCAATACGAAAGTGAAGTGGAAAAAAAGAAAGTTTTAGGGAAACATTTCCCGACGGAAATGCCGACGGACTTATCTTTCCGTCGGCATTTCACCCGCCCAAATTTCCGTCGGTCAAGATAAATGCCGACGGATTATCCGTCGGAATTTATCAAATGGTGAATTCCGACGGAAACTTAATTCCGTCGGCATTTCACCGCCCAAATTGCCGTCAGTAAATATAAATGCCGACGGATATTCCGTCGGCATTTATCAAATTCCGAATTCCGACGGAAATTATATTCCGTCGGCATTTGGCGTGTTATTATTTTTTTTTTTTTATTAATTAATTCAATTTTTTGTATATATAGCAACACAAAGCTCACACACACCATATTCGATTTTTTCTATTTTGCAAAGAAATGTCATGTCTTCTTCATCTTCTATTCGATTTCAGCAAGGCCTTGTTTGTTATTGTGGAAAGGCATGTCGTACATATGCTTCTAAGCAACCTAGAAGTAAAGGGAGGATATTTCATAATTGTCCTGACTCCCTAAGTGATGGTTGTGGTGGTGGATGTGGTTTCTTTGTATAGGCTGATACTCTAGAAAACTGTGGTGTTGACAAGAATCAAGGATCTAATCAAAGTGACCAAGAAACTGAAGACATGAAGAAAATGACTCAAGAGATGAAGAAATTGGTTACAGAAATCAAGAATTTGGCTGAAGAAATCAAGGATTTAATCAAAGTGAACAAAATCATTTTGATTGTGCTAGTTCTCATGGTTGCATCTACCACCTTCAAGTGGTTTGGTTAAATATATGTATAATGCACTCTATATGAGGCTATTTTAATTTGTACTAAAATGCACTCTTCAAGTGGTTTAAATCTATATCTAGAATGCACTCTAAATGAGATTATTTTGTACTCAATGAAACAAATGAATGCACCATATTTTCATCTATACACCAATAAACTACACAAATAAACTGCAATATATAGTTCAACATATTTTTCAACATAAACATAAATATATACATAAAGATAAATAAGTTCAACAGAAAATTAAATAAGTTCAACAGAAAATTAAATAAGTTCAACAAAAAAATAAATTAGTTCAACACAAAATTAAATTGTTCAAATTGTTCAACCAGGATAGTTGCCAGGATAGTTTCCAGTGCCCGGAAAGTTAAAAAATTGTTCCACATCCTCATTCAAGTTGACGTCGCCACCGTCGGCCTGACCTGCAGCTTGATCTGGAGCTGGAGCTGGCGGTGGTTGCCCCATCGTCTGTTGATAGATGGCCTCTATCTGCTCAGCAGACATCCCCAACGTCCGACCCGCATTGGTACTCCAGGTACGGAAGTAGTTCTCGAACATTGCCATGAAGTTCGGATCCGGGACGGCAGTGGAGGATACGGACGGCTGCGATGCACTCCGGGCCGACCGACCACTTGGTGTCCTCACGGCGTTGTTCATCCCACCAAGGCCAAGGACCCTTCCCTTGGAGGTCGGGGCAACGTCAAGGTAACACCGGTCCACGTCAACAGCCGGAGGGGTACCGCTGCTTCCGGATTCAGCAGTAGTCGTGGCGGTGGCTTGCGTCTCGGCCTCTTCAATCCTCTGTCGGACGCTCAACTACATAATTAAAAAATTAAAATTAATTTAATTATCTATATATATATATATATATATATATATAATGTAATTAATACATAAATTTAATTAAACTTACGTGGAGGTCAGTAGTGCGCCCGTAGGTGGACGTCTGTGTATCGGTATTAAACGGATGAAGAAGACTCATCCGATCCAAGTGGGTGTGTGGACGTCCAGTCTCCCGCTCCTATTACGTATCAAATAAACATATACAAATTAATTTAGATAACTAATATAAAATAATTAACTATAATTATTTAATTTTTAAAAATTAATGAAAACTTACGATAGCAAGTGATTGCTCGAGGACGGACCGAGCTCCCCCCGATGCACTGCCATCCCGCCTCCAACGTCGGTTCTGCGGTTGGCCCGAGCTTTGTCACACTTCTCAACGTAAGCCGGGTCCAACCACTTCTCAACCAACGACTCCCACAGGTCAACACCATCCTCTACCCCCAGAACAAGATTTATGTCTTTATCACGCCAGGCCGTTCTCCAGTCGTACATCATGTTCGTGTACCGAGTAGAACAAAGACGACAAAGTGGGATAGCTCAAGTGGTTAGAGCACCACTACCTAGGCCTTTGATCCTGGGTTCGAGTCATGGGGAGGGGAAAAGAGATGGGTATTTAATGTAATTCAAACCGAGTAGAACAAAGACCGTACCACTTCTCGTAAATATCGGCGTCCGAGTAGATCGTCGTATCCCAACGGGCCTTTTTCTATACAAATAAATATTCAACATATTTATCAAATAATATGAATAATTAGTTATTTAATAAACTTTAAATATTGTAATTATATACCTGGAACTCCTCGAAATATTCATCCTTTTTAGATTGTGGCACCGTCGACCAAGTGATAGCACCCTTAGAAATCTTGCAATTCTTAAAGGATTTTGTGCAGATCCTGGACACCTCATTACCGGGCACCAACCTATAAAATTATTAACAAATTTATAAACTAACACATTATAAATAAATAAATAAATAAAGTTAATCGTTATTGAATACTGTTAAACATTAGAATTATTGACTTACGCCCCAGAAATGATTTCAATGGGTTTCCTTTTGTCTCGAACATGATGCGTACGAGAAGAGGATGACGAACCAACCGACATCGTAGTCGGCGGCGGCGGCGACACTGCCACATGAGGAGGAGGAGGAGCCGTCACAGGAACTGATTCATCCCGAGACCTCCTTGAACGACGTGACCAAAATGACGACCTACGTGAACCCGAACCCTGATTCGGTACTTGTTCACTCATTTGTTTCAATCAATAAAAAATACATAATTTTACTAATTATCAATTTAATGAACATATTGCTAATTTAAAAATTTTACTAATATTGCATATTCCTAATTTAATCAACATATTCCTAATTTAAATAAAAACAATATATATATAACCTAATTACAACGTTATACCACCGTCGAACCATCTAATTAACTAATAATTTAAACAATTGATTGAAACATGCATCACCTACATTAAAAATATTTCTAAATTAACATATTCCTAAATTAACAAATCTAAACATAATTAAAATAATACTTTTCTAATTGGAGTTTTCTAATTATCAATTTAATGAACATATTCATAATTTAATTTTTTTACTAATATAGCATATTCCTAATTTAATTAATCAACATATTCCTAATTTAATCAACAATAACCTAATTTAATTATTATTTTTCTACCTAACTTAATCAATAATAAAAAATTGAACATATATATTCCTAAATTAACAAACCTAAAACTAATTAAAATAATAATTTTCTAATTGGGTCAATAATTATCAATTTAATGAACATATTCCTAATTTAAAATTTTTACTAATATAGCGTATTCCTAATTTAATCAACATATTCCTAATTACAACGTGATCCAACGGTCGAACCACTATATCTAAACTAATTTAAACAATTGATTGAAACATGCACTACCTACATTAAAAATATTCTATATCAAAATTACACAATTAAATTAAACTAGTAATTAACTATATAACAATTAATTAATGTATACATATAACAATTAATTAATTAATTAACCTTAAAAAACTACTCGATCTATCAAAATTATTCTTAATCAACAAATTAAATTAACTAACGTACATACTAACATGATCATAATATTTTAACAACTAACTAAATCAATATAACATGCAAATCAACATTAAATTATTCATATTTACATATATCCATGCATAAACATATATAAGTATTAAAATTAAGTAATAGAACTAATTAAGAAAACGTACCGTATCAATGTAATCGAAGAAATTTGCTTCAATAGCCTCGTCCTCGTCTTCGTCTTCCCCACCGAATCCTCACTCACGCACGCCCCTTTTTTTTTTCTAAAACGAACTGATCTGATTGATTTGAGGCCCTTATATATTAAAAAAAAAATATTGCTGACGGATATTCCGTCGGCATTTCCCTCGGTAACCGCCGACTTTAATGCCAACGGTTACCTTATTGGAAAACGAGGCGGTGCGAATTCAACGTGTCTTTTGCCGACGGATACATATTTCAAAACATCCGTCAGCATTTACCCTCGGTAAATGCTGACGGAACGGAAATCCGTCAGCATTTCCCTCGGTAAATGCTGACGGAACGGAAATCCGTCAGCATTGACGTTGACTTTTCAATCCGTCAGCATTCCGTCAGCATTTCCGTCGGAAATGCTGACGGACTATAATCCGTCGGCATTTGTCCGTCCCTGTAGCGCGCGTTTTTTGTAGTGTAAATAAATAAATTTAAATTAAATAAATTAAAGAAAAAAACTGGAAATATAACACATATATTAAACACAATGAATTAAGTTCTTTGCCAAAACGACAATCCGAGTTCATATAGGCACTTCGCGACCGGAAAGTGCAAGCTCGAACCCCCACGGCCGCGCAAAAACACGAATTATTGGCCATTAAGGTGGCCTAGCTAGTAGTGAGGGTGGTATTGGGCCTAGCATGTGATCTGAGTTTGAAACCCTAGTCACAAGTTTTTATCAAATTAAGGTTTATCGAGGACTTTTATACCCTTGCTAATTAGCAGTGTATTAACAGGAAAAATAAAATATATATACTATAAAAAAAGAATGGAGAAGGCAAAATTAAACCAATTGGCCCTTGCTAATTACTGATGATGTTTTCACTATTTAGCGAGGGTTTTAGAATGACCTCGCTATTCCTTTTTGGATGTTAACTAAAGTTATCAACGGAATCGCAAGGCAAATCCGTTTAAGTCTTTGGTTTAAACTTTAATTTAAAGGAACTTTTTATTTAAACGGAGTATATATTTAATAAATTCCAGTTTATATTCCTTGTTTTTTTTTTTTTGGATAGATATTCCCACGTCGACGTGATAAAGAAATATACTCGGAGTGTTTTTTAATATTTTATGATTTACCTAAAAACTTTTCAAAAGTTCCAGATTTCCAAACAATATATATTTACAATTCAATCAATATTCTCTATTTGTTGAAAATGGCAAACCGTGGTTACTTTTTTTTTATTTTAATAAGTATTTGCATATCTATACAAATTGGGATGGATAAGTATTTAAAGCAATTATCAAAAAGTTATAATTCTTCTTTTCCAGAAATTAAATAATAATTCTTCTTTTTCAATAATACAGTGTTTGAAAACATTTATAAAGAGAAGAAAATTACCTTGAATAAGAAAAGAAAAAAAATGGGGTTGAAAAAAATGAGTGTAGAACATAGTATGATATTAATGGTGTTGATATTAGTAATTGGTGTAAAAGATTGTTCAGCTTTCTCAAACGCTTTTCCATTGTGTTATGGAAAATGCATGCTTCGTTGTGCAGAAGGACCACTTCCATGTGCTCTAGAATGTGTGGTTAAATGCTATAAGCAAATAAGAACTCCCCATAAGAAGATGTTTTATTGTAATCTTGGTTGTGCCACCGATCTTTGTGTCAAATATGTTAAGGGTATGCAATTTTTTATATATATATATATATGTTAATTCTTTTAGGCATTCATTATATATATATATATATATATATATATATTACTTATCTTCAAATTTATTAATAAACTTAGGTGTTTGCTTCATGGGTTTAGGGGGTTTAGTGATGGATTTGATATGTAAAATTCATCTTCTTTCATATTTGGTTTCTCATAACTTTAAACACTTTGACCATTGTTTATAATTTGACCCGATTTTTATAAACTAGATTATATGGGTTTAGACAATCTAGTCTCCTCTTGAGTTTATGAAGCCAAAGTTTACTATATATCTCACCACATCTAAATTCATCTTATCTCGGTCCATGAAGCAAATATGCCTTTAGAGTGATATTTTTCCAATATTTTTTTATTGCTTATATATATTGTATTAATGATATTTTTATTTTGCAGATACGACGAAAGTACAAGATTGCATAAGTAATAAATGTGAGAAAAAAATATGTATTACTTAATTGTTAAGTTTGTAATATCCTAAGGATTTATATACTTTAGGAAATATCCAATAAACTCCATTTAAACCTGTACAAGATTGCATAAGTAATAAATGTGAGAAAAAAATATGTATTACTTAATTGTTAAGTTTGTAATATCCTAAGGATTTATATACTTTAGGAAATATCCAATAAACTCCATTTAAACCTCTCTTTTTTCTCCATTTTGTAATTGACGAATCTAGCTTTTTAAACAATACTATATAATTACCGATTTTTTTTTTGTTTTTGTTTTTGTGCTTTATATGTATATCCAATTGATGATATCAAAAATAGTGAATGAGTGGACGATTATTGAGGTAAAAGAGAGTTCGAATGTTAGCGTGCGAAATAGAGACTATGACTTTCTTTAAAGTAAATACTAAATACTATGATGCTTTAGCATTTGATGATGACTTCTTAAAGTGTGAGAGACCTATATGGTCTATACCTCTTCGAAATTTATAAAATATTTATTAAAAAGAAATGAAGAGGATATATGTCATATATTGTGATATTTGGTTACACCTTCAAATATAAAATATTATCACAAACAAAATAAAATAGTAATCTCATTGAGAGTTTTTTTTAGGTGCCCCAAATAATATTTTATTACCAATGCACCAAGCACGGAGACATAAATAGTCAATTAAAAGAAATTTACAAATTTGCAAAGATACAAAGTTGTATAATAGTCAATTAAAATAAATTTGCAAAAATACAATTCACTTGTGATCAATTTGCATAAGCAATGTTTGTTCGATAGATTCATAAAAGATTACAAAAAATGAAAAAAGGAAGAAAAATCATAAATACTTATACGTATTCTACATGTCTTCAGTCTTCCATTAATAAAAGACGTTCAAAATAAGAGAGGGCTTGGAATAAGAGACTTGAATTTATTTAATAATGCCCTGTTAGGGAAATGGATATGGAGACTACTTACGGAGCCAAATAATCTTTGGGTGAGAGTCCTGAAGTCGAAATACGGTGGATTAGGAAGTGAGGAAGTCGTGTATAGGAGAAGAGGGGGGCGTATAGTGGGAGAGTCTAGTTGGTGGAAAGAAATAAAAAACATTTACAATCTGTTAGGAGGAAGAGATGCGAGTAATAAAATTATGAGAGAGGTGGGAAATGGGGATAACACCTATTTTTGGAGCGACTACTGATTGGAAAGGGATTTCACTTTAAAAGATAAATACCCGGGGTTGTTCTCGGCAAGTAGGCAGAAAGGGAATCGAATTAGCAGCATGGGCATATGGGGGCAGAATGGGTGGCAGTGGGTGTGGGCATGGGATCGGGAATTGAATATATACAGAAGAGAGGGATGATCTGATGAATTTAATTTCCTTGTTAGATAGAACTAAATTATCGCAGGATAACGAAGATAGTTGGAGCTGGAACCTGGCACCGCACGGGAAATACTCCACAAGCAATGTTTATAACCATTTGACGGAGGAAATGGGGACGATCCTTGAGGCAGATGGATGCAGACCAGAATATGTAAATTTATGGGGAAGCTTTGCGCCAAGGAGGGTGAAAATGATCGGATGGAAAGCGTTGAAAGGGAGGCTCGCCATGACAGATAATTTGAAGCGAAAAGGCGTGCATATAGGGGAGGCCGAATCTTGCTGCCCACTGTGTAGCACAGTGGAAGAATCCAACACCCATCTATTGCTGGGATGTGAATTTGCAACCAAAATATGGCAAGAATGTGTCAATTGGATCAAAATCCAAACAGCACATCACGGAAATATAATGTCGCACGCACTGCAATTCAGCGGAGCACTTGGAAGAGGAAAAGTGAAGAAAAGGTTCTTGAACAGCCTTTGGAACTGCGTCACATGGAAAATATGGAGGTGCCGCAACTCTAAGAGATTCAATGACGAACAACAGACAACAAAGAAGGCGATGAAAAACATCAAAATCTGCCTATGGACATGGTTAGGGGGGGTATAATCTTATAGTTCCAAACTCTTCAGTCGCAGCATGGTGTGTTGATCCGATGAGTTGTATCATTGAGTAAATCAATTTTAAACTAGGCGGGAAACATATATGACTAGACTATAGGTTCTACTTGTATATTCTTATGAGTTAAGTACCAGAATACTCAAATGAGTTAATATAATTCTCTCTACTGTTAAAAAAAAAAAAGACGTTCAAAATAATAAAATAGACAAAATTTAATGAGACACTTTGAGAGTATTTAATATTGCATTGGGTAATTATATTTACTCCTAAAATATAGGAACAAAATATGAGTGCCGAAAAAAAGCGCAAGTCCATACGGATTACATAAACAATTATATTTGGTCGTCAATATACAATATACATCAAAAAGTGGGCTAGTCTTATGTGAAATATTGCATATGCATTTCAGCCATTCACACTCACATTTTTTATAAATACACCTACTGACAGTTTAACCCACATTTTTTTATAAATACACCCACTGACAATTCAATTCACACCCATATTTTTTATAAATACACCAACTAACAGAAATTGTACTTAGTCGTCTTCTCCGAGCAGTTTTCGGCCACCTCAAGCCGCGGCCGTACGCTGCAATTTACGATGACCTTAATCTTTAAATATTTTCTATTTCTTTAGATATTCTTTAATAATTATTATGGATCAAGGTTATTTTATATTACTATAAAATTTTGAGAAAAATAATACTACATAAAAAAATCAGTATTACTATATAAAAAAGAGTTTATTAACCCCAGAGTACAAAATTCACACCCTAAGTGTGTGTTGATACATTCCCCTTTTTAAAAAAAAAAAAATTCACTTGATAATACAAAATTTCATATGAATTGTCGATTATACCCCTTATTTGTTTTTAATAGATTTTTTATTTTCGTTTCTTCCGCCCCTTTTCATACCCCCTGCAAGTCTGTCTCTTGGCCTTCTTCCCAACTTTCTCCCCCATTCTTGGCCCTTCCATCTTTCTTCCCAGCTTTCTCCCCCAGTCTGCCGATCCCCCTCCCTCGCGCCGCCGCCCCTCCCACACCTCCGATTATCCGCAAGAAGTCAAAGAACATTCACGATGGAGTCTTGATCTTTGCAGAGTCGAGGTCGATCTGTTCGGCGCCCGAGAGATCGGCGAAGATGAGGATCTCGAGGTCTGGTCTCGAACGCAGTAGATCGTTCGTCGGAGTAGATCCGAGTTATGAAAGAAGAAGCTGTCGACGAAGGCCCGATGAAGGAGATCTAATCTTTTCATTGGCCAGAATATTGTTGAGGCGAAGGAGTTCGGGCTCGTTCGCCGGAGTAGATCGTCTTCTCCGATCTACGCAGAGCCTGAATGCCCCGTCAAGGTGCTCATCTTCTCCGTAGATCTAGGTTTTCTGAAAACCGACGAGCCGTCCCGATCGAAATTGACGATTGCTTCTCCGGTAACTGTTGAGAAACGTGATCAGGTGAAAACTGGTGGATTTCTCGAACGATGCCACTATTGTAAGAAGCGTATTCCTCAGAATTCTGATGTTTTCATGTACGGGTATGGTGACTTGTACTCTTAGAGCCTTTGTTTCAGTTAAATTCCTAATCTGTTTTTGTTGTTTCAAATTTGTGATTGATTGATTGATTGTTTCTCCTCTAGTTTTTGTTTTTGGTAAATTGTGTATAATTATTAATCTTGTTTTTGGAGGTGGAGAGTTTAAGTTTTCTCATGTTTTGTTTTTCTCTGTATAATTATTAATCTTGGGCTTGGTCTTGTTAAACCTTGGTTTACTTGTATAGTTCGAGTGGCTCAGACATAATCATTAAACTTGGGTTATTGGCTTGTCCCTGGACTCTAACTCCATTTCCTTGGGTTATTGCAGTGAATGAAAATGATATCCACAAGGCCTTGATTGAGGCAATCCCAAAATTGTTGAACTGGATTTCAATTTTTCGAGGACCACAGGTACATGAATGTTGGTGGTTAAATAACAATTTGTATTTTAGTGCTGTACATATTGGACTATTGTAGTATAACAGAAAAGATTGTCCAGTTCTTATAGCAATATTATCACCTGTAGAAACCTGTTCATAAGCCTATATCTGCAGATGGGTGAGTTAGCTGGGGCCTATTTAATCACCATATAGTTCTGGGAGCATGGATATATTACACAGGCAAAACATTGTAAAGTTTGGAAGATGCCTTTATCCAATCATGGGTGATGGGTGACATATATGTGATATGTCACATACTAGATCATATATTTATAATTTCCTTAGTCTTTCTGATTATCCAAGAGTCACATGGGGGTGTGGTATATTTGGGGTGGCTGTTTCAGTGGTGATGTAGTATGTTTGGGGTGAGAGGAATAGACGGATTTTTGAGAATAGATATGAAACTATTGATGAGTTGTAGGATAGAATCAAGTATAAAGTGGCTTTATGGTCCCTTAATCATAATGCATTTAGGGGTACTCTTATATCTGATGTATCTAGAAGCTGGAATTATGCTAGGGTACTCTTGAATTTGTAAACAGGCCAGGGATTTCTCATCCCTATTTATGCAATAAAAGTATAATTTTTCTTATAATAAAAAAGAGTCACATGGTGATGTTGGTGTTTAAGGAATGATACTGTTTTATTTCAAACTCTGCATGCATGCCTTCTGTATAGATGCTAAAGTTTGACTGGTGCCTTAGTTTTAAAGTAGACATGTGGATTATCCTTTCTATGAGAATCATTACCTTTTTTTTTAAAGGGAATGAGAATCACTACCTTTGACATATGTTTGATTTACACATTTTTAGGGTTCAAAAAGTCCAAGCATTGAATTTAAATGTGATGAAGGATTCAAGAAGATCCAAATCTCTGAGGTAAAGGGAATCTTCTTTGAAATATCAAACAAGATGTGTCCGATGTTATCCTAATGGGACAGGTGCTGCCTTTTTTAATTTGTTATCTGTTCAGGAGTTGGTGTGGTTTAAGTTGAATTCTTGTTTAACACATAACAAATTAACAACTAAATACACTTGTATAGAAACTGTTGTAAATGTTAACTGTTGCTCTTTACAAGTCTGGTCCTCATTCCTCAACATCAATCCCAGAGAAAAAATATAGTTTGGTTCTAATTTTTTATACACTTCAGTTAGTAAATAATGGGAATCACCACTTTTTTTATAAGTGTCTTGTTTCATTTCTTAATGTAAGTGTTGATTTCCAGGTTATGCTCTTAGTTTTGTTGAAGGACGGGTAGCCATGGAGTTTTTTGATCTCTCGGAGGCTGGTCAATTTAAAAAGTATGTATTTAATTGCACCATATGGGAGGGTGTAACATTAATAATAATTCATGATTTCCTCATCCCTGTGGTAGATACTTGTGGTTAAATAAATTATTTCCTAAAATTAAAGGACAAAGCAATGTTAGCCCAACATCATATTTAACATAACCCCCTTTCCCCTCCTCTTGGTGCCTTTATTTGCAGGTATGCATTTAAGTGGAGTAACATTTTTTTACTTGAAAATCTTGTCGATATTCAATATTTAATATATATGTCGATATTCAATATAGATGTTGGTATTCAATATTGTGTGATATTCAATATTGTATTATCTTCAATATACATCAGTGTTCAATATATATGTCGATATTCAATTTATATATATACATATATATTTTGATGTTCAAATAAATATATATATATATATATATATATATATTTATATTGATATTCAATATTTAATTATATTCAATGTATATATGGATGTTCAATATAATTTGACATAGTGATTATGTATGAGTTATACATATTATTTTCTAAATCAAATAAATATTTTTATATAAAAAAATTGAATAAAGAAAATTGAACTAAATATTTTTTACTTGAAATTTCAAAAAAAAAATCAATAAAAATCAGAATTAAAATATATTATACTCCTACTAATTAGTTAATATATAATTAAAAATATTGTTTATATTAAAAATTTTGAATTTAAAAAATGAATAACAAAATTTTAATTAAAAAAAATTGACGTAATTTTTAAAAAAAAAGTTCTGAGCGCAAAAAAAAAAAAAAAAAAAATCTGAATAAAAAATTAAAAACTAAAAAAATCAAGTAAATTCTGATTTAAAAATTTAAATTAAATTTAAAAAAAATTGTGTGGATTAAAAATTTTAAAAAATATATAATAATTTTAAAATAAAAAATTGGAGTAAAAACAGAATAAAATATAAATAAAAAAATTGAATAAATATAATTTGAACACAAAATCGGTTGATTTGACAACCAAGGATTTTGTGTCAATGAGAGAAACCAACCCCATTTATATCATTTGAAGGGCATAAGAGTCTTTTTACAATAGCATTTTGTATCTCCTCACACTTTATTACTCACATGTATCAGCACACACTTTAAGTCTCCCAATTGTACTAGAGCACACTTTGCCCTAGAGCCGTCAAAACGGGCTGGGCCCGTTGGGTCAGCCCGTCCCGCCACTTAAAATAGTGGGTTGGGCTAAGCTTTTCCAAGCCCGCCAGGAAGCGGGCCCAGGCGGGCCGGACCGTTTGGTTCGCGGTCTTTGGCGGGTTGGTGCGGGCTTTGGCGGGCTGGCCCGCCTTTTTTTAAAAAATATTATATTTACTTAAAAAATATAAAAAAAATGTATTTTATGCCGTTTGTAGGAGTTGAACTCAGGACCTGTCTAGGTAATGATGCTCTAACCATTTGAACTATCCAACTTTGTTTTAAAAAAATATACAATAAATCTAACTAAAAGAAAAAACTCTAGTAAATGACAGATTATAGAAGCAGCTCCATTTTTTTTTCCTTCTTTCTTCATTTTCTGATATATATAAATAATATTATTGTAATTTATAGTGTATTGTACAATTAATAATGACAATGTTTCTAATTAGTTTTTTTGTTGTTAATTATTAACACTATAATTCTTGATATATACTGTAATTTTTGTGTTTCTTAATAAATTTAATAAATACTTTTGTAAAAAAAAAAAAAAAAAAAGTTGGCCCGCCTAAACCCGCGGCCCGCCCATTTTTGGGTTGGGTTGAGGTTTTTGCAGCCCGCTTAACAAACGGTCTGGCCCGCCCCGCCCCGCCAAATGGCGGGCTTTTGCGGTTTTGGCCCGTCCCGCCCCGCCGGCCCGTCTTGACAGGTCTACTTTGCCCTATAAAAAATTATATGTTACTACATACTACAGTTTGAATTATTACATTGAATATGCGTTTGTTACTATATGTAACTTTATCAAATGATTTGCATTACAACATGGTTATTGTGTTTACTACATGCGATAATATATGTTACTACGTATTATAATGTGAGTTACTACATTAACAAAAACACTAGAAAAAAACGTGTTACTAAATAAAATAATTTGTATTATTATATAAAATAGTCTGTGTTATTACTACATAAAATAATGTGTGTTACTACATATTACAATTTGAATTACTACATTTAATATCCCGCGTTCGGCAATAAAATAAAAAAGATAAAAAATCACAGAAACTGGTAAAATAAACGGGTTAAAATTTTTTGTCAAGATTAGAACACTAGTGGGCCAGTTGACAAATAAATTAAAAATTAACCCAAATGAATTAATGGTAGCCCAATAATATATATTTTCAGTCCATTGACTTAATAAGTCAATATTTTCAGTACAATTCACTTAGTTTACATGCAATATTACATAATATGTGTTTTTGTGTTAAAAAGTAGCACAATATATAAGCAATATTATATTGTTGTTCATATATATAATATTTGTTGGTTTAAAAACGAACAACAATAACTTACATGGGAGATGAAAAATAAATAAAACAAAAAATTACAATTGAAAAGTTCACGATATGCAACACTCGAAATTTCCCAAAAATGGAAACTTTCATCTTCTTGTGAGTTTCTACTTTTGACAACTTTCGAAACTAGGCAGGTTTGTTAAACAACGAACTAACACAAACAAAATGAAAAGCCGAGTCTATTGTCAAAAAAAAAAAAAAAAAAAAAGAAAAGCCGAGTCAATGAATTTTTACCTTTACCCCCACAAAATTAACACGTCCCAATTAGTGCTCACGAAACGACGTAGTGTTCTTAAATGTGAAACAATTTATGTCTATGCTAACAACACCGTTGCATATTGAGCTTCAACGAACTTAAAAAATACGAGAAGATTGATTGCACACTATATGTTTATGCCGAATGCAAATGATATGCTATGCTATTTTTCTAGAAAATATGTAGCAATTGACAGGTGGTAAGTAACAAAAATCTCAAGTGCTGAACCACCAAACACACACTCATGTTTATAGGCGTGTCCATTAGTGTATATATATATATGGAGTAATACACATATTTATGTTTACTACTCCCTCCGTCTCAAGTTAGATTGTGCATTTGTTAAAAAAAAATGTCACAAATTAGATTGTACATTTCCTTATTTGACAATAAAACATTTTTTCACTTTAAACTACACCTTTAAAACATCTAAAAATTAAATAACGTACATGTCATTACTTTATCACTCTATTTTATTACTCACAATATATTATTATTTACTTTATTACTCAAAATACTTTCATACCCTCTACTTTATTCCTTTAATACTAATAAACAACTCACACATTAAACTACATACATACAATTAATGCACAAACAAACTCGGGACGGAGGGAGTATTAAAAAACAAAGTATTGATTCATTTGACACAGATTTTAAGAAATATTGATTGTTTATGTATAAAGTAGACATGTAAAATAAAAGGTACATGAAGGGTGTATTTAAAAGTGTGCATATTAAATTTAGACAGAACAAAAAAAAAAAAGTTAATTGCAAAAAAAATCACCACCTTTTGATAATTTATCAATTACAACATATTCTTTTTTCCTTTGCAATTTGATGCACCATCTTTTTAAATTTTGCAATTTCATGCACAATTTTTTTAAGTTTTACAATTTGATGCACCGATATATTTTTCGGTCATTTTTAATTTGATATGGCGGTCTAAAATTATGAATTTGCCATGTTGTATACGATTAGAAAAAAAAAAATACAACATAACATACGAAAAAACTATTTTATGTGATTAAGAAAAAAATAAAATAACATAAAGGAAAATAAATAAGACAATAGAGGAATAAATATGATTCTGATTAATGCACGACTTGAGTGATTATAATTTTTTTTTTTTTTTTGCAAAACACGTTAATGCACCTCAAAGGAATAAATATAATTATATGAATTGTTTTGCATAACTTCTTGATTGTTTTTTTTTTCCAATAAAATTATATAGATATCACATTTGTATGGAGGATAAGAGTTTGAGATGAAAAACACCCAATCAATACCTATAATATCAAAGCGTAATGATGGAGAATTTTATCGAAAATCAAAGAAAATATATATTGATGGATTAGTGTGCAATTTATGTAAAAATATTTTAAAAAATGTGTGTCATTCATTAAAAAAAATTATTAGTTGATAGTCTATGTGTCGACAACGTGGTTAGTTCGCTATATTCGACGCCAAGTTAAATCAAAATTGGTCGAAAAATATATTGGTGCATCGAATTGTAAAATATAAAAAGGTGGTGTATCAAATTGCAAAGAAAAAAAGAATATGTTGTAATTGATAAATACACTAAAGGTCGTGATTTTTTTTGCAATTAACCCAAAAAGAAAATTAAACTTATTAGTATATGTTTGTGAGAACAATATTATTTCAATAAGGGTGGTATTTGTTTAGGGGGAGGGCCACAATTATATTCTTCAGGAAGGGAGTCAACCGATAAATAGCAAAGCAACATTACAAATCAAAGTTCAAGACCTTCTAATCAGGACGGATTAAGCGGTGTCATTGCCCCCTTGATGCAGCGGAACTTCTAATGTAAACGGAAAAACAAGCAGGACGTTGATTTGAGTCGAATGCCATTGAGTTGTTAAGCAATGAGTAAAACTCAATCGTAAAATATTTCATTAAAAAAACTACCAAAAGTACAATGAGACCCTACATATATACAACTTATGAAGGCTATCATTCAACTAACTCCAAAAGATAACAAACGACAAGAAACCGTAACTTATTAATCTTGAAATAACCAACTCAGCTTTATTATTACTGCTACATAATACTTGCAGCTTCGTCTTCATCATTCTCTCCAGCTTTGAAACGATTCGCCCTCGAATCGTCAACTTCGTCTTCGATATCACTGGAATTATCTCAAAAAAAATGGACCAAATGTTTGACGTACATTAAAAACGTTACTAGTATGCACATGAGGCGGCAAGCATTAGGATTTATCTTTTCCACAATCTTCAAATGGCCATTTTTTCGAGAAGCTAGCTTATTATATTTACGAGGGGGAAAACGGTCATTGGTAAGGACTGCCCAAACCATTTCGCCGACCTCGAACTAGACGTCATGACGACGGGCATCAACTGTTGATTTATACTTAGCGGTAGCAGCAGTAAGGCGTTGTCGAGTAGTGGAATGAAGTTGTTGCAGGTCAGAAATAATGTCAACTGCTCGGCGTTTACTAGCTTGTAAGTAGATCAATGGGGGCACGCAATTCAAGGGCATAGACAATCTGAAACGGACACAACCCCGTACTACGATTAACATCAGAATTGTGGGCGAACTCAGCTTGGCACAATTTTGAATCCCACTATTTAACATTATCACCCACCAAACAACGCAATAAATTTCCAAGCGATCTATTCGGTCTGAGGATGATAGGCGTTGCTGAAATTCAAATCGGTAAAAATGACTAATAAAGTGAGAATCTCGATCTGAAACAATCGAGGCAAAATATCTCATGAAAGAACAGTTAGGCGACTAGAACGGCATCCACAAGGTTCTTGCAAGGAATGAAAATAGAGTTATTGCCCCGTTGGGTTCGGGGACTACGAAGTCCATGCTCAAGGCTGTCTACGGGTGAGTCGGAATAGGCTGGCAGATTCGGCAACGCGTGACAAAACGATCTATTTCTTTACGGCCAAAAATAATTCCTGAGGATTAGCTCTGTTCATCGATCCCGTCCTACGTGGCCTAAATTGTGCATCTCTGAGATGATCTTCGAACGCAGGCTGCAGTTGGGAATACATAAGCGGACGCCTTTGAATAAAAATCTAGTAATCGCCGTAAGACCCACGAGCAAGTGCTTGTACAATAGGGGCAAAGAAAGTATCAGTTTCGTATAACAGTTTAAAAGTATATATCAAAACCTGGGACTGAAATACGGCAGTCGACGAGTAATGTTTATCGGAGGCTGAGGGCATCGACGACTCTGTTGGTGGTGTCAAACGTAAATTGTTGAAGGTAAGTTGCCCATTTCGCATGTTTTAGAGCTTCGTGGTCGGTGTAGAGTACGAATTCCTTCGAAAATAAGTAATGGCACCAATGTTGGATTGCGCGCACCACAACATAAAATTACATATCATTTGTGTTATAGCGTGACCATGCACCAGTAAGCTTCTCACTAAAATATGCCACCGGTCGGTCGGTTTTCTTGGCTCAAGACGGCACCAATACCCACTTTCGAGGCATCACTATGCAACTCAAATGGATTGTCAAAATTTGGGAAGGTGAGAACCGATGCGTGGGTTAACTTGTGCTTGATGGTGCAAAAAGGCATCATCTGCTTGAACTGACCACGCAAAGACTTTCCCATGCATGGCATTTGTAATAGGAGCCATAATCGTGCTAAAGTGGGGGATGAAACGTCGATAAAAGGACGCGAGGCCACGAAAGCTTCGAATGGCGAAAATGGTGGTTGGGGTGGGCCAATTTCTAATAGCATACATCTTGTTTTCGTCTACTCGAATGCCATCTGCCGAAATGTTGTATCCTAGGAACAAAACAAAAGAGGAGAAAAAAGAACATTTATTAGAAGCAACATAAAATTGTAATTTACGTAAAATAACAAGAACTAAACGAAGATGGTTTGAATGGTCTTTCTCAAATTTACTATAGACTAGGATGTCGTCAAAATAGACGACAGACAAAAGGTCGCAGGGCTTAGTTCATCACACTAATTAAAGTGGTAGGGGTGTTTGATAGCCCAAATGGCATGACGACTCATTCAAAAAGACCCTCTCTTGTTTTAAACATCGTTTTCCATTCGTCCCCGAGGCGAATGCGAATTTGGTGGTATCCACTTTTTAAATCCAGTTTTCTAAAGATGACGGCTCTGCTTAATTGGTCGAGTAGATCGTTAAGGCGGGGGATGGGAAATTGATATCGATACGCATACGCCAATCTCCCGTCTTTTTTGGGAATGAGTAAGGCTGGAACGACGCAAGGGTTGAGGCTCTCTCGGACGTGCCCTTTGGAAAGGAGGCCCTCGACTTGACACTGAAGTTCTTCGACAGTTTGGCAAACGGGCGCTCAGTATAAGATCAATGTGATGTTGGATATCGGGGGCAGAGTTGCATAATGGAATACATCGCTGAATTCTTGTAAAAGTGGAGACACAGTTAATGGAATGGTAGAATTAAGAACATAATTGCAAGGAAGGATTAAAATTAAGCAAGAAGTTGTCACCAATTCAACAAGAAATATTGTGCGGGAGAGAAATGGGACTGATGGGATCGGGTGTGGAATCGGAATTTGGAGAGGTGGGGCAGGGAGCAGTGTGATTTTCATGCCCGAAAAGTGAAACGAATACGTGTTCAGTCGTCCATCATGAGTAACATTCTGATCGTATTTCCATGGGCGGCCTAGTAGTAAGTGACATGATCATCAATGGACAAGGACGCGATGAGTTACAGTAATATTGTTGCCTTTATGGAGCCGCGATAAAGAGTATGGATTAAGATGTAGTTCGGATGGTAGGGACAGTTTGGCTACGGCATCCGACGCAATGACGTATTCGCAGGCGCCACAATCAATGATGAATTGACACACTTTCCCATTAATTGTGCACGAGGATTCGAAGAGGAAGTGGCGCTGGTTAGGTGAATCGGGTGTGTGTGGTGCAAGGCGACGATCAAGCGAAACACTCTTGAAATCGAGTAAATATTCAACCAATCGATAAAGACCTCGGGTTCTTGAGTACCGGTGAATTCAGGAAGATCGACTTTAAACGACGATTCCCAAGAACGAGTAGGAATATCACCAAGATTGTTGCGATGGTGTAGGGGAGAAAATGGGTTATCAATTGTGACTTCGTCATTAGATGAAACGTAACCGTAATAAAGATAGTTGCTGGTGTCATGTTGATTGAGCAAAATAGATCTTTACATTCTCTAGTTCTTTTATTTCGTGGGGCTATAAAGATAGCTTGGATTGCTTTGATACGCTTCTTGCTCTGTTTTTCTCATAACAAATATTTTACTGTTTTGTGCAATCATGGCTGCTTTGGGGTTTTAAAATAGGCATAATGCATCAACAAATGACAAATCCCTAAACTATCAATTTTTATTTAGATAGGTCTCTAAACTATTTTTTGTTTTAAGAAATCCTTCAAGTTTTGAAATTTTAAATCACGGCCTCTCTCTAGACGAAAATTGACTGAATTTTTTCGATTCATCTTAGTAGTCATGTTAAATAATATATATATCCTCCGTCCTTTCGAAAGTTGTCCATTTATTTTTTGCACATTGATTTTGGAATATAGTATTATATGTGTAGTGGGTTGTTGAGTTTAAGAGAGATAGGAAAAAGAAAAATGTAGAGAGAGATAGAAAAGGAAAAAAGGTTGAGAAAGATAGTGGGTGCTACCTAAAAAAGAAATAGATGTATTTGTGCTGTTGTGCAAGTCATTTTAACCCTAATTCTTCACGTGATGGGTACCTAAAATGACTTGTGAAAAATATCTTTATAAAATTAAAATTGAATAAAGTTGACATGTATATTATTTAACAAATACTCCGTACCATTTAGGTGAATTGAAAAATTCAGTCAATTTTCGTCTCGAGGGAGCTCGTGAAATAATATTTATATGCCGGCTTTTTGAACAAAAAGTAGTTTAGGGACATATCGAAGCAAAATTTGATAGTTTAGCATATGCCTTTTGAATATCCACTCACTCCTTATTGCATGAAATTCTTGTCTTCATTCTTTCAAGATAGTTAAGACATGAAAATAATGAAGATCCAGCTTACTAAAAATGGAGGCACCGCTCAACTGATCAAGCAAGTCATCAAGATGCGGAATAGGGAAATAGTATTGAACAATGATTTTATTGATAGCGCGACTATCAACACAGATCCTCCACGAAGCATCTTTCTTTGAGTAAGGACTGAATATCCGGGAGAATGGGGCGGTAGCCTCGACAGATTCTACCACCAACATGAGTAAAAATAACGGAACATTTGAAACCTCCCTTAGAAAATTCTTCTTTGATAGCAACATAACCGAATCAGCTGCCAAGTCCTGCTTAGGAATCGAAGCATGCAGTACAATTCGGGAACCGTAAAAAATAAAGGTATAAGTATTGAGGCGACCATCATGAACCACATATCTATCAAACTGCCACGGGTGACCCAACAACAAATGACAAGCATCCTTAGGTACAACATCACACCATAAAGAATCCATGTACCTGGAGCTATTAGACAGTGAAACAAGCACACGACGATCGACAATAATGGAATTTCCCCATTGAATCCAGGCCAAAGTGTAGGGAGAGATGAGGTACAATAGATAAATCAAGCTTACGCACATCATCAGAGGAAATAACATTTTCGCAAGACCCAAATCAATAATAAATCGAAAAATCTTACCATTAATCGTGTATGTGGATTCAAAAATGTGCTGGCGCTAAGAATTCGTGGGTTGTTGAGATTCAACGGTCAACAGATCTGGACCGTTGAATCTCCAATAGTCAGATTTTTCAAATGCAAATCGGCGGTCGAACCGCCAGTTCGACCAAATTTTTATATTTTTAATAAAAAAAATCAATTTTTTCATCTATAAATATAATCACTTCTCAAGTGACTTTTTCACACTAAATCACAAATCTCTCATATTTCTTTATACTTTCTCTCTCAATTCATAGTCTCTCATTTTTTTTTCAAATGACAACTAAAGGATCATCAAATGTCATCAATTATGAGACCAATGTAGAGAAATCGATCAGCAGTTGCCTTGCCTTCACCCCGGCTTCCCCTCTTTCGTGCAAAGTCATTTTCAAGTGAGCGATATAAATCCATTAATTGGAACATGTAATGTTTCGTATAAGTATTTCTCAAGAAAATATATGTTTAAGCGCAGAGAAGGATACAGAACATTCGCCTCACACTTGAATACGAAGCATCCAAGCGTAGGTCAATTATTAAGAAAATGAAGTCGTGAAGATAAAGCACTGGAGTGTTATTGTAATATTTAAATTTTACAATTTCATATAAGTCAAGTGTTTAGTGTTTAAGACCTTAAGTTTAGTTTATTTAAGTCAAGTTTAAGTCAATTGTGATTCGTGTGAGGTGTTTATGTTTAGTTTATTTAAGTCAATTAGTTAAATGTTACGTGTTTTAGTTTATTTAAGTAAAGTGTTTAAGTTTATTTAAGTCAAGTTTTTAAATTTTATGTTGAGTTTATTGTTGTACGTGCTTTTAAATGGATGTGGACTTTTCAAGCACTAAGCAAACATATATATTTGTATGGATTTTTACGTGTATTTAGGATGATCAACGGTGATCTTTGTGGAGAACAAAGGTGACGAAACAAGAACAAAGTGGGAAACTTCTTGAGGAAGCTAAGAAGAGTAATAATAGAATGTCTCAATCTTTGTGTAATAGAACTAACTTAATCTTTACAATCAGCCCAAAGGGGCTTATATACTAGGTTTGATGGGCTTTACCCTTGTGGGCTTTGTCTTTACAGCTGCCAGCCTCTTATTCGACCTGCACTCTAAATCACTAAAGGTGATGTGATGACCGCATTAAATGCGCTTCGGGCGAAGTTCACTGCATTATTCCCCTGTCTTGCTCGTCCTCGGCATAGCGAGGAAGATATAGAATATCTCCCAGCTGGTCGCCTAGATGTGTGGTCATCCATACACTTGATCGTCGGAATCCCCATATTGATCATGGTGACTTGTCTTCATTAAATGCTTAAACCTTCTCATGCTCGTCCAAATTCTTGATCGTTGCCGACCATAGACTAAAATGAAGACTTGTTGACTAGTTGTCGCATGACTAAAGTTGACTGATCGTCGCCACGTAGGAAGGTGACTTTTCACAGGTTGACTCTTTGACCGCATGTAACATTTATAATAATTATTATTATTATCAATTTTAAACGAAAAATGACGAAAATGTTACAATATTATCAATTTAAAATGAAAATGGCGAAAATGATAATAAAAATTACAAATTACAACTTAACCTTAAAAATTAAAAAATATTGGTTAAACTGCCGGTTCGGCCGATTAAACGTCAAACCGGTGGTTTAACCAAAACCGAATCGTATTTTATGGGTTACGATTTGATTTTTGAACCGTAACCGAGGTTAAAAATCGATCGATTCGACGGTTCGATTTTACTCATGTCTGGGTCTGATTATCCTAATAGCAACAAATTTGTCTACATTAATTTAATATTTCTTTCTTCGCCTCTTTAATCTGTTTTAGCCATTTTTTCTAATAAATTCTTCAAAGTACATTGATACTTTTGACAGGAATGTGAGTTGTTAGTATCGATATTTTCGACTTCTCATTAATCCACTTAAGATGATAGGTACAATAATACAAGTGTCAATGGTTCTTTTCAGATGCCTTCACTTCAACTAATTTTTATTGTTAATGCTAAACATACTCTTTCTCTAGTATGACTGGCGATTTTATCTTAATGGTCATAAAGTCTTCAATTTCTAGCACAAACTGATATTCTTGACTTGAGTAGTTAACTCCTTACTTCTGCAACTTGTTTACTCATTAGTTAGTTGAATAATAATTCAATTTTATAAACTAATTAAATTTATTTTGACTTTTTTTTCGAATGTATCTTGGTCAACAGACCTTTTAACTCACTAATCTAATTGTGTAGTAGAGATAGGTGACCTGCCAAATGATGTAGACATGATAAAATAACAGTCCTTTTTACTGTATTATTTTTGTTATTTTTAATGAAATTAAGAAATATTTTTAACACATTTATTCTTTAATACTCCCTCCATCTCACAAAGATAGCTAAATTTTCCTTTTTAAAGGGATTATATTTTTTTTAGTGCATTAAGTTACCACAATTTTGAATTTAGTCCATCAGGTTACCACTTTTTGAATTTAGTCCATTAAGTTTCGGTTTATTTTGATTTTGGTCCAATTACCTGCTACAACAGGTTTAACAAGTCATTTTTTAAAATACACCCCATAAAATATTATACACACCCCACATATTAAACACACCACACTAAAATTTAAAAATCATTTTTTATTACTATACACACACCCCCAACTATTTCCTATTTAATAAATTGCCAAAAATAATTAAATTAAAAAAAATAAGAATTCAAATTAATATGAAAAATATAAATAAAACCTATAAAAAATTGCCTAAATCTTTAAAAATTAAACAAAGCTAAAATAATTAATTTAATTAGTTTTGAAGATTTAGTTGATTTTCTACTATTTTTAAATTTTATTTAGCCTTATTTTCGACCTTTTTTAAAGAAGTTAGAACGCAAATAAAACATTAATAAAGTAATGGAGTTTTAAATTTATTTTATATTTCTTTTAAATATTTCTTTTATATTATATGAATCTACTACCACCCCATAAATTTTATATACACTCCAAACGTTAAACACAAAAATTCAAAAAACAAATATAGTTAAATAAAATCATACATATTTAATAAATTGCTAACAATAATTAAATTAAAAAAAAGTAAGAATTCAAATTAATATAAAAAATATAAATAAAACCTATAAAAATCACTAAAATCTTCAAAAATTAAACAAAGTTAAAAACATTAATTAATTTAATTAATTTTGAAGATTTAATTAATTTTTTTTACTATTTTTGAAGATTTTTAATAAATTAAAAAAAAAATCAACTTGAAAAAATTATTAAATTAAATAAAAAAATCTTTAAAAGTTTTAAAAAATTAACTAACTTTTTAAAACTAATTAAATTAATTATTTTTTTAGCTTTATTAAAGTTTTGAAGATTTATGTATTTTTTATAGGTTTTATTTATATTTTTCATATTAATTTGAATTATTACTTTTATAATTAAATTATTTTTGACAATTTATTAAATATGTTTATAATTTTATTTAACTATATTTGATTTTTTTTATTTTTATGTTTAACGTTTGAAGTGTATATAAAATTTATGGGGTGTTAGTAGGTTTAGGTAATATAAAAGAAATATTTAAATAAATAAAAAATAAAAAAATTTAAAACTCCATTATTTTATTAATGTTTTTCATATTAATTTAAATTCTTATTTTATAAAATTTATGGGGTGTTAGTAGGTTTAGATAATATAAAAGAAATATTGTTTTATTAACGTTTGGAGTGTATTTTTCATATTAATTTAAATTCTTTTTTTTTAATTAAATTATTTTTGGCAATTTATTAAATAGGAAATAGTTGGGGGTGTGTATAGTAATAAAAATGGTTTTTAAATTTTAGTGTAACGTGTTTAACATTTGGGGTGTGTATAACATTTTATGGGGTGTGTTTTAAAAAATGACCTGTTAAATCTGCTGTAGCAGGTAACTGGATCAAAATCAAAATAAATCGAAATGTAATGGACTAAATTCAAAATTGTGGTTACTTAATGGACTAAAAAAAATATAATCCCTAAATGTCCCAAATTATAGTAACATTTCATCTTTTACTTAAGTATTAAATGCTTTATTGACAATTTTACCCTTAATTAAATCCACCTCATAATTACTTTTAAAACCCAACTGTTTTGAAATGACCAAATTTATGGAATATCAAGGGTATATTAAATTATTAATTAAACTTGACCACATTTATTGATTTTTCTTAAACTGTGTGTAAAGTCAAATGTAGCTATTTTTGTGGGACGGATGTAGTATTCCATCTGTTTCAGGTTCATAAGTAGATGAACACACATATTAAGAAAGTGTAATAATGAGTGGAGTTTTGAGCAGTAATTTTGTAAAACTTTATGTATAAAATAAATAAATTAGTTGACTTTTGTGTATGTGTGAAGAAAAAGTAATGATATTTGTGTAAAATTGAGGATATTGTGAGGGTTGAGTTTATTAAAAAATTCTATTTTAAAGGTGTGAAAGTTATTGTTGGACGTCCCAAAAAGAAAAGTGTGGGAATGGAGGGAGTAATATTTATAATTCCATTCATAAATTTTCATAATTCACTCCACAATGTATCAAGATAAAAAAATATTTAAAAAAATAATGTATTGTCAACTTATCTCTTAAAAAAAAGGGTAGAAAAGAGGGATATATAAATATATTTTCAATAAAAATAGAAATGTAGAGATTTACATACGAGTAGTTTATGAATATTAGTAGTAAAAATACTAACAAATTTATTTAAAGGAAAATACCGTTGGTAGTCCTTTAAGTTGTAGTAATTATGATTTTTGTCCTCTAAATTTCTAACTTTAAAATTAGTCGTTTATGTTTATAAACTTTAAGATTTTAGTTCTTTTTAAGATTTTAGTTCTTATTAATTACAATTATAGATAACCATCAGATAATTAGTGACATTACTTTTATTTCTATTTAAAAAGAAAATTGTGTGACAATTGAGTATCATGAATTAGATATTGAATAATATGCATTAATTAATATGTCGAAGCAATTCTTTTCTACTAGAGAATATATGTCGAAGCAATAGACGAGCAGGCTGGCGAGGATTCGGACCGTGAACAAATCGCTGAGGACATTTGTTGGCATAGTGCTCGTCACGATAAATTTGGCAACGAGGGACGTAGGACTTCCGCCCTCCGCGACCACCAGAAAAATTATGTTAGACACCACGAGAAGGTTCAGTCGGGCGACCACAAGCATGATCGCGAGGCTGAGGGCGAGCAGATGGCTGACCACGTGCATAAAATGCAGTAGGGGAAGGTTCTGCCGAATCAGGCTTGTTCATGATTTCAAAAGCCACAGCCTGGTGCAGCAAGTCTCGGAAGGAGGGAACCGAAGAGAAGGCCATCTGAGTGTCTGCAAAACCGCTGAACTTGGGGCTAAGACCCCGCAGAAACCAGTGCGACATGTTAGATTTGTCCACAGGTTTACCAATCGCGGCAAGTTGATCGCATAATACCTTAAAGCGGCGACCATAATGGGCAACGGGGAGAAAATCACGTTTGAGGAGAAGGAGCTCCTCACGAAGTTGAGTAATACGCGACTGTGAGGAATGGCTGAAAGCATCTTCCAGGGCAAGCCAGGTATCACGAGTCGTGTCACATTGAACGACATCGGCCAAGGTCTCCTCGGTGATAGAGGAGAGAAGAAGGGCAAGAACCTTTTGATCCTTTGATTTCCAGGCAGCGAAGGTAGTATGAGTGACAGCAGGAGGATCGGATGTGTCATCCACAAAGCTAATGAGATCGGCACAAGTAAGCATAGGGACAACCTGCTTCTTCCACAGGAGATAGTTGAAAGAAGAAAGTTTCACCGTGACCATATGAATGAGGACATTCATAGGGATGGAAGAGTCTGTCATTGAATAGAGGCGGTCGAGGGGGACAAGCTCGACAAAGAATATAGGAGAGGCGGCGGCGGCACAGCGGCGGCAGAGAGGGAGAAAGAGAATTAGGGTTAGGGTTTTTAGGTGTAGTGTTTAGGCTGATACCATGTGAACAATGAGATATCATCATCATTGACTTTGATGAGGTGGTACAACTTGTATATATAGTGAAGAGTTACAATGTAACTGATTACATGATTGTATGAATATACATTAAATATACAATAAATATTATTTACAAGGAATGAGTCAATCACTCCTTAATAAATAAACATAACTTACCCTCCAATTTTTACAGCTATGAAACATGATGGTCCCTCAGCCCGGGGGCTATATAAGACGAGTGTTTGGAAGAGTGTAATGAAAACGGTTATCTCCATCAGATGACTTGCCTAAGGGCCTAGGACTAACTAGTCTACTGATTAGCCGTCTGTTAGAGAAGCGTGCAGAATAGTAGTGTGGCCATTTAAAAGGTTATACTCATCTAACTGCTTACAAAAAAAAAATTACTAACTTCATGCATAAATACATTTGGGTTATCAACTGACTTGGTGTCAGTTGATCATGAACTTTCGAATAGTAAGAACATCATGCAGTATCAGCTGACTTGGTGTCAGCTGATAGAATACATTTTCCACTTAAAACATATGCTAATGTAAATATGCATGTATGATGGCTGTTAATATAAAACAATGAAGAAAACCATCATTTATAGTGGTTCAGACCTCCTTGTCCTACATCCACTCTCACAGCCCAACTGTGATATTAATCCTTTAACACTATAAAGGGTTTTGCCATATTTAACATGTCAAAAGTAACACGTCTTGCTACTTTATAGTCCCAAAAGAAAACTTTGGATCCTATGACACTTCCAAGTGTACTTGATTCGCTAGTCATTGTGAGGGGCTAACACTCTTACGGTGATTTCACTTAACTTAACTTCTAAGGGTTTAGGATAGAAGGTGAGTTTCGTGTATATGAACTAGATGGGAATTTCTCATACAATCCTAATGAATTGAGAAATTCTCTCTAAGCTTAGGATATATATAATGATAATACTGGCTTAGATGATTATAGGTTCACTCACTAAGGCAAGGAAATGTTTGTTGAATCTTCATTGAAGTTCTTCTTGAGCTCTTCTGATTGATGAACACTTGAACATTTTGCTCGACCTTTGCATCCTCTCACTCGTACATGATGTATGGATTTGATCCCATATTTATAGTGTAAGATTTGAATGTTACCATTGGAACACAATCAAATCTTCCACTATTTCGAGAATCACAGGCTCCTTAATTGAAGTTATTGATTATTACCTTTGGCTAGTAATAATCAATGCATCATTTACTTTCCATTCTTAAGCTCCGTGTCGTGTCAGGTGTCTGCTGTCATCTTCTTATTGGTTCACGTTAGCTCTGATTAGACTCTCCAATACATGATACAAATGACCTTTTGACTTAGCTGACCGACTTAGCTGATCTTGGGTTCTACTCTTGATACTTTAGGCTTCTGATTGTTTCTCCAGCTGTATGGACCCCGTCTGTCTAGTTACCAGCTTGGTCCTCAGCTGACAGTGCTTACTCAGTTGGGCATCAGTCGAGTTCCCCCTCGACTGATTCTCCTTTTATGGTCTTCTCTTCTTTAGCATTCTCATATCTCTCCACTACATCAGTTGGGTTCCCCCTCGACTGATGTTGACCTTAAAACATATCTATTACAAGACGAATAATCAAATTGTCTATACAATACAACTTATCCTATTACAAGCATATTTGGTTTATCAATACAAAACATAAAGGATGTCAGTTGGCCTGAATATCCCAACAAAACATTTTACCATGATTGTCCTTCGTCCAAAAACTACGCAATTAAGTATCTTTCCCACATTAACATTGTACCACCCTCGCTCCAGACATTGAAAACGACAAAGTAGACGACACTGAAGCTCGATTTTTACAAACGTGATTCAGAGCCCGATTAACAAATACATAATTGAGGCTTAATTTCCATGTAACCGACAAAGCTAGTTATTGAAGTTTTGAGCATGTGGGGCGAACGATTTGTAGATAAAAAGATGAAGCACTTTTTCACAATGGTTTTGTGGAATTAGAGTTTTTGACTCTTATTTGTTAGTAAAAAGATTACTCTTAGCGTTAGAAAAATCACACTGTTTTTATTTTCGTTAAAAAATTAGAAATAAAAATCATGTCACTTATTATCTGATGCTTACTTATTAGGATTAAAATTTATAAACATAAACAAATAATTTTAAAATAAAAAAACTTGAAGACAAACATCAAAATTGATAGTACAACTTAATTATAAAAAGATTTGTGTGGGTTTAGAATGAACATGACCTTTCTTCTTTCAATATGATAAACCACACTCAAGCTAAGTTACTATTAATTCGACCAATTACAAAATGGTTTAATTGACTAATTGGAAATTGTAAAATTACTAACCGATTCATTGATGTAATAAAAAAAAAAGCACCATAGATAAAGTGATTGTGTATTTTCAACCAATCAAATTAGTTTTATTTTTTTCAATATATCAAACAAGAAGGTATTTAATAACATTTCAAAGATTTTTTTCAACATACCCACAATAAATTTTCTCGTTAATTGGTGTTTAGCGCTAATTTACAATTTTAATGTCATTTTAGTATTGTGTTATTGTGTTGTATTAAAATTATCACTTCTTAGAAACTGAATCGCTAGTATCGCGAAGAATATGGCATGAAGAATTATGTAGTAGTACTTATTTTTCTAAATATGAGAGTTTTACTAAATAAAGCTAAGTGGCAGTTTTAATCTAATTAAGACAAATAAGCAAGTTCGTAGTCGTCATGGATCAAGATACAATATACACCATCTATATATATATATATATATATATATATATATTTGCAAACTTTTTTGTTACACATGTCACAATCACACCCTCTCTACCTCAACCTCTCTCCTCTAAATTCCTTCTTTTCAAAAATCCTTCACTCTCATTCACTTTCATTTTTTGTTTTAATCTTAATCGTCCATTTACATGTTTAATCTTAACCGTTCAATCTCCTATATAATAGTAGTTTCTCTCCTTCATTTCTCTCAATTCACTCCCTCACTCCTCAAACATTTCTCAATCTTTTTTTTTTTTTTTTGAATTCTTTTGTAATATAACAGAACGACTTTCATTAAAGATTTGAGAAGGATTGTTAACGTTACTCCTCAAACATTTCTCAATCTTCTTTCATCAAACATTTCTCAACGTCTCACGAGCTATTTTTGATTGGATAGGAATGAAAGAAAAATGTTGAAGCATCCCATATTTAATTTGATTTTTTTTTTCTAGAATTTTTGTTACTTTATACGAAATATGCCAAATAGATTTGTAATATTCAATGGAACATATTTCTACTCTTTTATAAGTTGTACAACGAAACATTCAGATTTCGTTTGAGACATATATTCAATTTATCACAATATACACAGAATTTAATATTACAATTTTTTTTTTTTTGGTGTTCTATTGATTTGAAATCTCTGTCATTTGAATTGGCATCGCCTTGTAATTCAATAGTGTTGTGCTCCTAGGCTAATATAAAAAAGAAATGTGTTATTTTATATGTTTGTAATTGAAATTATGCATAAAACATTAACTTTCATTCCCAGTAAATTTTATATTTGTGTATTTTTAATTTAAACTTGAAGCAAAGTAACAGTTAAATCACTTGATAAATTATAAACAATTTAAACACATGTCAAAATTTAAGTATATTAATTCACAAATTTAGGAGTAATTAAAGAGCTATTTCTAAGGAATTGATAATGTTAATGCTATGAGTATGATATGAATTTTTTATTTAATTATTTGACAGCAGTTAAGGGGATCCACCCTAATTCTTTAAAGTTTCCATAGGTTATGGAAAATCAAAATTAAAGGATCCACATTAACATTAACTTTCATATGCATAGTAAATTTTATATTTACAAATTCATTTTTGCACAAATTGGTTATCGGATTTCCTGATATTAAGGAAATCAAATTTCTCTTTATTTTTTTATACTTGAATAATTTTAAATAATGCAAATCGAATTTGTGAATTAAAGTCAATTTTATGTTATACTCCGTATGAAATAGTCAGTAAATTTATATGGTTTTTTTTTTTTTTTTTTTTATAAATTCTATAATGTATTCTTAAAATTAGTAAATCTCTAATTCGTGCTAACTGTAGTTTGAATACAATTAAAAGGACCCACCTAATTTTTTTAAAGTTTTTATTGGTTATGGAAAACCAAAAATTAAATGATCCACATTAACTAATTTTTTTAAAAATCATATAACTTATTCTTAAAATTAGTAAAACCCTAATTCATGCTAACTAACGGTTGACTATAATTAAAGAGATCCACCTAATTCTTTAAAGTTTTTATCGGTTATGAAAAATTTGAAAATGAAATTAAATGATCCACATTAACTTCATATGCTAGAATATATTATCCATAATATTTTTTAACTAATTATATAACTATATGCAGTGACGGAGCCAGAAAATTTGGTTTGGGGGGCCCAATTAACATTACTATATTAAAAACGTAATCGACAAAAGTTGTTCACACAAGTGTTACTCCATTGTCTCTATCAAAATTATTAAAATATTACTAACATAAAAAAATAAAAAATAAATTAATAATTATTATTTTTTCTATGCATTGTAATTTATATAACTAATCAGTTTAATATATATATATATATATATATATATATAATAAAAAGAAATGTATGGGAGGAATTGAACTCAGGCAACACGGAGAATTTTATTGCAGGCTACACCACTAAACCAATGTTAATTAGCTAGTATATAATGCAATATGTATACTTAAAAAAAATTACAATGGGTGGGGGCCCAGTGACCCCCCTGGGCCCAACGTCCCTCCGTCCTTGACTATATGTGATTGAAGTCAATTTTTAAATGATTCCCATTTTTTATTTATCTTTTTAATTGATTTTTTAAAAGTATAATAGATAAATAAAATTTCTTAATTTATTATCATTAATAAATTAGAAAATTTTGAATTTATTTAAAGTTAAATAAATATTTTCGATAGATTTATAATATCATAAAAGAATTAAAAGACACTAATGTTGACTATATTAATTAAGGACAAGTAATTCACATCATTAATTATATCTTATATCATTATTAGTGACATTTCACCAAAAATAATCATAATATTCTATTTAATTAATTAAGAATAATTTATTTAACATTGTTGATATCTATATAAAATTTAACAATTCAATCTTCACTCTTCACAAAAAATAAACGGTATCACTAAAAAAAAAGGAGTTTTTGCTAAATACTTTAACTTTGTTGCATTCGAAATGAATCCTCCAACTTTGAGAGCTATGAATTATTTATACATAATTCAATAAATTAACTAATGTTTATTTCACTATTTGCATCTTTTGTAATTGCTTTTTTTCTTTTTCTTTTATGTAGATACTCTATTAACGAGACAAGACGATATAGATAGTCACATATTAAATGATTATCCAAATTATATTTTTTCGAGTTTTTATGTTGTATTCTTCCCTGACCATAAAGACTATGAGAAGGACATGATGAGTATAGACTTGGTGGTATGAGACATATGTTTTTCTATTGATCTACCAAATCACTGTTTTGTTCTAAAAATATGTGTCCCTATAATACTTCTTAGAAATATTGATCTGAAATCCAGTTTGTGTTATAGAACTAGACTAATCATTAGAAGACTTGAAAATCACATCATTGAATGACAAAAAATTTCGGGAGGGAATGTTGGTAGTAAAGTTTTTATTCTGAAAATGACATTGAGTGTTTCGCATGATACAACTTATGTAAAGTTTTCGAATGAGACAATTTTCTATTCTATTGTATATTGAAATGACGATAAATAAAAGTTAAGGTCAGTCTATTTTCAGGGTAGGTGTCTACCTTTCGAAACCTATGTTCACACACGAACAATTGTATATTGCAGTCTCTAAAATCAAGAGTAAGAGTGGATTGAAAATTATTTGCCTAGATTTAAATGAAAAAATATATTATTAATTAATAGAATAACAAATTTCCAAATCTACAAAGATTATTTTTTAATTAATAAATTAAAATTAAAATATATAAATTTATTTCAACCCCGCATTAAAACGCGGGTCTTACACTAGTATATATATATTTGCAAACCTATTATGTGACACATGTCACAACCTCATTCACTTTCTCATTCTCTTTCTTCTCAATTCTCTCCAATTCAAAATCCCTTCATTCTCCTCATTCTAATATTTCAACTTTTAATCTCAACCATCTATTTTAACTCTTAATCTCAACCTTCCATCCTATATAAATCTCAATTCTCAACTCATTTTTACTCATCTCAATCACTCAAGTTTTAATCTCTTGAATATTTCCTCTTCGAAATTTGTCTATAAATTTTTTCGATCATTTCTTGGCAAAAAATTTCGACAATCATTTCCGGTCATCACTTAAACATCGCATATATATGATATATGATATTAGATATATTATATATTCTTTTCTTGCTTCTATGTACACAGTTAAGAAAAATTTTGTTAGATTAGATGAAGAATATCAAAAAAAATTAGCTCCCCATCTACATTATCCATCTACATTCATCGGACATGTTATGTATCTTTCTCTTGCTTCTTCATTCATCTACATCGACAAAAAGAATTTTGTTAGATGGAATGGAAAATATGAAATCGTGTTTATTATTTTGCCAAGGTTGACGAGATTTATTTTTATTTTTTGCATTACTTCGTTGATTTCATTTAATTTTGAGATTAGTTTACTTCTAATTATTGTATTAATATTCCAAGTCTGCAATGAATATAATATTAAACCTACTAAAATAAAAATATTAGAATGACTCATATATTTATATACTTAGACTATTTATATATAATTATTTAAATAAATTATGGTGTATAATAATTGTATAATTTGTAGAAAAATGCATTAATTAAGTTCTAATTAGTAGTATAATTTATTACACAATAAATTAGAGTTTTATATATTTGTGAAATATTATATTTAGAAAATGGAGTAATAAATTACACGAAATTAGCTTCAAGTATGGTATAATTTAAAATCAAATTAATAAAATTTTAAATATCTTATATGAATATATTTTGGAAATAATTACATGACTTTAACATCGGTGGTAAATTTGACCATAAAACATTTCAAACTATAACGTAATTTGTCACTCTGTTTACTAAAATTCCTTAATTTAAGAATTAATGTGTGTAGAGAATTAATTTAACAACATTTATAATTATGTTATAAAGGATAAAACTATAAATTCGGCTAATTAGATAATTTTCTATAATTTGGGATTCTCCTTAAATTTAGTCAAGTAGAATTAAAAAATGCTCAAATTAAGAAAATAATTAATTTATGTTGACCAAATCAATATTTAATTTTACAAATTAGTGAGTTAATTAATAACCTTAACTAATTTATTAATTATGACATGTTTTTTTACTAAAAAATTAATAATTAAATTCTCCTATAACTAAAACGAAAAATTCTCCTATTTTTATTACATTCTGAAGATCAGTTTTCAAAGTACTGTTATGTATTAAAAAATCTGTCATATATCTTTTCAATATTTATTTAATATTTATGATTCATGTTTTATTAAATTTTTTAATAGGTGGATATTGAAAAATGAAATAAAAATATCTTACTTCATTTGCTTAGAAAAAATCTCTAAATTTTACAAGTATTGTATTTCTAGATTCTTAATTTCACACTTACTTTCTTACCTCTTTTGACTCCCTATTTTTATTAACTAATTTGGTGCTTATTATTTTACCTAATAAAAAATGGTCTTATATTTTGATTTCAACTAATCCTAAAAATTATTTTTTGTTTTCTGAAACTAAAATAATGTACGGTTCAATCATCCACAATTTAGGTGTATTTTTATTTTATAGTCTTGAAATTCTTATTGAATTCTAGTGTGCAATGATTTTTTGTGTCAATTTTCTGAGCAGATTGGAGCCCGGATTAAATTCTTGAGAAGTTCATTGGGAGACAAAGTAATTATCCCAAAGATAAAATTGTGCGAAAATTGAATAAATTACTTCTTTTTTTTCTTGATTTGAATTATTGTTTCTTCCATGTTAGGATTTGGGCTTTGAGGCGGATTGAGTAAATTGTTGGATGTCGATTGTATTGTGTTTTTTTTTTTTTTTTTTTATTGTGAAATTTTATTTAAATTCATAAGTATGATTCCTATGAAGATTAAGCGAAAGAGAAATTATTTCAACACCATGGACGGAAGAAGTAAATTGGTAATTTTGTTGCGGAGATGGTTTATGAATTGTTTCTCAATTTGTTTAGATATAAACATTGATTAACTTTAGAATTACTAAATTGAATTGATGTTTAATTTTATTTCTTTTGCTTTAAAGCACAACATCACAATAAACATGTGAAATGTTAGGTTTCTTTTTTATTTCTTTGTTGGCTATATTTGATTTATTTAAAATAGGGTTGTAGTACAATTAATATGAGAGTCATCATAATGTCAAACACATGTAATTTAAATAGCTATCTAATGATCAAAATATGATGTTCTCAAAAAAAAAAAAAAAAAAACAAATAAAATACGACACAAAATCATTCAAAAAATATGTATTGATTTTTATTAATAAGATTATAATTTTCTATTCTATTTTTTTTATATACGATTTCATTTATATTGCTATAATATATTTTTTTATGGAATAAATTTTTTACAAATGTATACATGTTCATAAAACGCGGGTCTTACACTAGTATGCTATAAAAGTGAACACATGCCCCACGACTTTACAAGTGAAACACGATTTTAATACTCTATATCTTCTATCCGAAAGAGAGATTGCAAGAGAGAAAAAATACGTCACAAAAATTAAAGAATACTATCAGCGCTGATGGAGGAGAGACGAACAACATAGAATTTAACTGTACACTACTTGAGAGCTTAATGGAGATTTGCAACAATGGAAAAGAAAAATGGGATTAACGATATGAAAAGGGGAGAAGAAAGTAATACATTTTCATATAATGATTCTAAAATTTAAAATGAGTCTTATGAAATTAAGGTGCACGAATCTTAAATTCTTTTTCGAATCTTAAATTCTATATATATATATATATATATTTAAAATTGTATGCATCATGCCAAAAAAAAAAACTGCAGATCACCAAAATTAGGTTGTAACATGTCAAGATATTCATAAAATAATTTCAAAATAAAAAAGAAGTTTTGCAATTAGGATTGCCGCCGCGCTGTATGAGTTCCACGTGTAAAGCTAGGAACCGTTGATTAGGAATCCAACGGTGGATATTCAAAAAGGGTCAACAAGTTGTGGCTCCCTCCTCACCGTCTTTTGCTGTGTTAATGATTATAAATTAGTTGTAATTGTTGTCTTAATTGTTAAAGACAAACTGTGCAACTTTTGAAATTCTTATAATTACTCAATTTCTTTTCCTACGAATATACCTATATAAACTAATTATTCTCTAAACTAATTTAAATCATGCTTATTTATATTTGAATTTAAACTTTTAGATAAGTGCAATTAAATTACCAATTTTAAATTGTGCAATCAATTAAGGACAAAATAGCCTACAAATTTTCCATTCTGCCCTTATTTTCATATAATTCGAAAAGTCAGGCTTGTTCGAGAATATCCCAAGATTTCGCTTAAGTTTCCATGTTTGAATTCAATTTAATTTGAATTCAATTGAATTCAAATCGAATTGTCTCTTCTCTCCTGCAAGTCAAAGATTTTCCAAAAATTTAATCAATTTCCATTGATGAATTTCTAAAATTCCAAAATTACAACCACCTTCAGTCAAAGATTTTCCAGAAATTTAATCAATTTCCATTGATGAATTTCTAAAATTCCAAAATTACAACCAAAAATTTTTTGCGAATGAAATTTCACGAATCTCTTTGAGTTACTGCATTTTTAGTTTCAATTGAATTTGGGAATTTTCTTGGAACTGTGTTAGTAACTGCATTTTGAGACTCTGCAGTCATAATTTTCGTAAAACAACATTCACCAGTTTCGAATTTTAGTCTGCATATGGTATTCCGATTTTTTGTTCGTTTGATATATTAAGTTCTGAAAGAAAATGATTGAAGTTATGTTTGTTTCGTCTTTTATCTACTCCATGTTATTATTTGATTCGTTTGATTGTACAAAGGAGTTTTCGCATGTAAGAAATCATTCGTTTTTTAAGCTGCGCATTTGTGCATTGCATATTTATATGATATGTTTGATAGTTTGATGCATATTTATAATATGTGCATTGCATATTTATAGGGGATGCATATATCTCATATGTGCATTGCATAATAATAATATAAGACTTTATCATAAATTCTATAATAATCATGATTTTCCTAGTTCGTGAAGTAAATAAACTATTGAATCTAAAAATTACATTATACGAAAAATACACTAAATATGCATTATACATACAAATATATGCAATACATTGAGTTATATATGCAACAAAAATTGCAGACTGCGTTATAAGCAAAACCCAACTTCAACAGCAAGAATCACCTTTCACTGTTTATCTTCCTAGAATCTGCTTCTCATAACATCAACTTCTTGCAACAAAAAATATAATTTAAATTACTTGGAAGAGATGAGAAGTTACAGATTGTGGTAGCTTATGGTTTAAAAGTTGTCCACATCAAATAGATGTCAGCTTCATTACCTCATACTAATAATAGGTATCAAATTTTTAACTAAAATTATGTAGAACAATGGAGTTCTTGCAAAGTTGCATTACTAGGTGAAAATGAATCAAATAACAAAATAGAAATTCAGTTCTTTCAACTTGAATTGCTATCATCACTCGATCAAACGGTACTCACATGTGCATAAACGAATTGGTAAGTTAATTCTAAACCAACCCAGAAACGCACATTCCTTTATCCATGAAAGTGACAAATTCGAAAGCACGTAACAAAATCAAACTCAATTAACCACACACCCACAGAAATAAAGTCCCACAACACATTTTTCCAGCTTCGCTCAATAGAAATCTTAAAAAATTATAATTTAATTATTTAATTATATAAAAAAATAGCTTATTTATTTCTCCAAACAAAGCAAAACCAACCGATTCAGCCAACAAATACGAACGAAAAGCGGATATATTAAACTCACACAATTCAGAGATAAAAGTGTATGCTAACAATTCGACATCGTAACGAGCATCTGATGCAACGAAGTTTTAAGGCAAGTGAGGAAACACTACAAATAAGAGGAATCTTCTGCTAATATATAAATTTCCCACGACGAAACAGTAAAAATAAATCCACCTTCAATGTTGAATAAGAGAAAAATGGCAAACATAAAATCATTTCCTGAAGAAAAAATCGAAAAAACCCCCCAAAGGGGGGACGGGATCTCCTGTTACACAATGGTGTTACATCTCCTGTTACACTATTTAGATTTGCGCCACGTGTCCATCCATCAAAATTTACAAATATAAGAATAACACCCTAACATAACCCTTTACCCTATTTAAGGAATGATATTAATTAATTAAAATAATTTCCTTCCAAAATTCTATCCCAAAAAATCTTATAAATATCTATAATAATTTTATATATAATTGAAGCCACCAAATATTAATTGTAGTGGCCTATATTAATTAACTATAATATCAATTATTATTATTATATAATTAATATTATTATTATGGAGGTCAGAAGAAAAATATAAACTTAACCATTTAAAAATATGGAGTATAAAAATTTACAAGCTCTTAAAATACACATAAAATTGATAGCTTGATATCAATTTTATATTATTAGTTATCTAAAGAATTATATTATAATTCTTAATTTTATATATTTGTTATTATTCACAATTTTATTAATTGATTAGTTAACTAATATATAAAATTTACGTAATAATATTGATAGCATATTTCTACACGAATATATAAAAATTTGCCGTAATTATTATAATTCTTTAGATAACTAATAATCTTAAAAAATAAAAATAAAAATTGTGAATAATAACTAATAATCCTTCCAATTTATTTTTATTTTTTAAGATTAATTATTAGTTATCTAAAAAATTATAATAACTATCAATTTTATGTGTATTTTAAGAGCTTGTAAATTTTTATACTTCAATATTTTTAAATAGTTAAGTTTATATTTTTCTTCTGACCTCCATAATAATAATATTAATTATATAATAATAATAATAATTGATGTTATAGTTAATTAATATAGGCCACTCCAATCAATATTTGGTGGCTTCAATTATATATAAAATTATTATAGATATTTATAAGATTTTTTGGGATAGAATTTTGGAAGGAAATTATTTTAATTAATTAATATCATTCCTTAAATAGGGTAAAGGGTTATGTTAGGGTGTTATTCTTATATTTGTAAATTTTAATGGATGGACACGTGGCGCAAATCTAAATGGTGTAACAGGAGATGTAACACCATTGTGTAACAGAAGATCCCGTCCCCCCAAAGGGTGCTCTTAAAAATGCAATTTCTTTTGGAAGTACAAAATAATAACCGATAAATACCCACTTACATTTGAAAGAAATCTGAATAACTCTTGGAAATCATTCACTGGCGGAAGCCGAGATTTCAAGAGTGTATGATCGAAGTTGTTCTGTTTTAATTTCTTTCCTTTTTGTTCTCTTTTTCCACTTTTTCTTCAGGCGGCGTACCAGATTCAAGAAAATAGAGTGGTAGGTGGAGGAGTGAGGGGAAGAGGTGATAAAGAGGGTGGTAGGCGAGACGGCGGCGCGAAATGATCGGAGATGAAGGAAAGTGGTCGAAAACTCTTCTTCCGTCGCCGTTCATGCGTCGACGCCACCACCCTCATCAATCTCCACCACTCACACGCAATCCGTCGTCTCGATTCTCTTAGACTCACCCAGATCCAAAATAAGGGAGGCGGCCATTAGGGTTTTGTGAGAAATGAGAAATGACGTGAAATGAATTAAATTGAATTGAATGTCAAATTAGATTTAAATTCAAAAAAGGAAAGAGAATTTTTAATTGGAAAGAGTTGAAAAATGGCAGAATTCGAATTATAATATATAGGGCATATTAGGAATTTTACAAGGTGTTTTGGTCTTAATTGTTTTACTAGAAATTTTTGTCTTACTTTGTTTAAATCACTTAGGGATTGTCCTACTTTGTTAATAAACTCTTTTAAATATTATTCCAAATTAGTATTCCTTGAATTTATTTGTGCTATAATTTAACATGACTTACTGACATAACACTTTCTTATTGCAATAAAATTATTTTTTTAATTGATCTAATCAGGAAACGTCAAATTCAAATATAAATGAATCTGTCAAGAAATTTTAATTGCAACAATATAAGTTAGTGATTTTTTTTAAAATTAGTGATTTATTTATAATTATCTAAAAAATTAGATTTAATTATAAATAAGCATTAAATGATAATATAATTTGCCATTAACCTTATAATTATATGTATTTAATAAAAAAGCAAAGACTTACGTAAACATAAGTTCACGTTATTTTTTTTCTTTAAAAAAATTATTATTGTACATACAAAGTATCACTCATATCACTCCATATACTAATGTTTTTATTAAACAATGACACTTAGAGAGAATTTCGTCTAATTTAAAAGTTCGAATTTAAAAAAAATTGGTGAATTAATTATTGTATATTAATTCATAATACCCTCACCTGTGGCCGAATTATCACCTCTACCTTTTTTGGGGAAGAAGGTCAATCGAGTAGACAATTTAAATGAGTGGTGAGTTTTTAGGCTCTGATACCATGAAACAAATGCCCCATCTAAAAGTTCAAATTTATAGAGGGTTGAAAAATTAATTCTTGTATATTTATAAAAGTCAATATTAATAAAATATATTTTTTAAAATAATTTACTCATATATTAACAAAATTTAATATAACATTATTTTCTATAATTTCAAATTTTATTATATAATTAATTATTTTAAATAATTTATTAAATTATAATTACTCATAAAAATTATATACAAAATGATTTTATTGATTAAAGTTTTTTTTATATGAATTACATAGTCCTATAAATAATTTTAAAAAATATTAATTAATTAAATTAATATAATTTATAAAATGTTTAAATATATTTTAAGTAAAAACAATATAAATGAAGTGTCGTTAAAATGACATATTAATTAATTTTAATTTAATTTTTGATATAACTTTTCATTTTAATATCAATGACTCATATTTTTCTAATCAATAACAAATACATATCAAATTAAAAAAAAAAAAAACAATTCAACCTAATTATAACACAGATAATACCATTATTCTCCGTAAGACACATCATTAAATTTTCTATTACTCCCTCCCCGTTGTCTATAAGTTTTCCATTTTACCATTTTGGTCCGTTGTCTATAAGTTTCCCATTTTGGTCCGTTGTCTATAAGTTTTCCATACCTTTACATTTCACTTTACATCTTACTTTTTCTCCCTATCTCTCTCCTCTCTCAATCATATCACTTGTTTCTTAATTTATGTGCCAAAAAATAACGTGAAACTTATAGGCGGACGGAAGGAGTAATATATAACAGGATATTAGTTCACGAAAGGACTACTAAAACAATACGGAAAACTTATCCAAATTATGGAAAACAACGAACACAAAATTTTGAAAGAAAAAAACAAGAAAAAGAAACGAAATGTTGTCAAATAGGAAAATAAAAGAGTTTTTTCCTCCATAAAAAATAAAAAAATGAATTTGTTTGGTGTCCAAAAATTTGAAAAAAAAAAAAAAGGTTTTTTGGTCCATAAAAAATACTAAAAAAAAGTATTTTGAAAATTTGTTTGGCGTCCAAAAATTTGAAAAATAACTGGATGCTGTAGAAACAACACATCTGACACACCCCCCAACCCCCATGTACATAGCCTATCGAAGCCTCCATTAACAAAGCACCAAAAAGTGAAAGAGCAAAGCAAAAGCTACTGCTTTCTGCTTTCCCTTCTAAATCTTGAAAATTTTCATCCCCATTTTCCCTCTCTTCCCAGATTATTAGTATTATATTGCTCATTTCTTGTTTGTTTCTGAAATTCATGTAATCTCATCTTGACTCGGTATTTACCGCCTGTTGATTTGAAGTGGCCTGTTTATTTTTCGTATTTTATTGCTCCATTCGTGTATAGTTATTCCGTAATCCATTGCATCTGGTCAATTTTGCGGTGTTTTCCACGACAACTGATCGATCGGGGGCCTGCAAGGAAAATCCAGAATCGTGACTTGTCGTGACAAGAGGAAGTGCTCCAAGATTTGAGTTGCTTTGCTTTATCTTTTTCGCTTTCGTTATTGTGAGGTTAAGGATCTGTTGAAACTTGAATTTGCTGTTTCGGAATCTCATTTTTCAAGCACTAGGAAATTTGATAATTCCCCCCCAAATTTGTTGGAGTAAATTTTAAGCTATTTAGGTTTAGGTTTTAGGATAATTGGAATAGTGACACTGGTTCGTGAACAGTCGTTGAAGGTGTTCTTTCGGTAACATTATGGTCCCCTCCATTAAGTTCGGCAGCTAAGTCTGTGGGGCCTTTGGTTGAAAGTTGGATTCACTTTTCAAGAGCTAAAAAGGGGAGGAAAAAGTTTCCTTTTGATCCAATTATAGTCCTTTGAGTGCGATTCATTGAATTGGAGGTGGGGAAGAAGGACCCTCTTTGAGTAAAATGCCTCCCAAAAAGGTTCAGGATAAGCGTTTTCAGACGATCAAATCATTGCCTGTGGATTTCAGGCTCGTAGGTGAAGCAGGTGGTGATAGGAAGATGTTGCCTGATACAATTTCAGAGCACGTTGAAGAGTCGAGCAATGCTGCAGTAGATACTGCTAATGGCAGGGGTTCAGACAGTGATGAATCACCCTATTGTAGTTTGGATATCTCAGCCAAAGATGGTGATACTTCTTTGGGTGATGATAATGATGGCCTCAAGGATCCCAGTACTCCTGTGCGATCAATTAAACGATCATATGGTGATTCCAAGTGGAGTGATACCACCCCATATGCCTCAAAGAAGGTACATTTGGAGTATTGCCTTTTTCTTTTGTTTTCAGCTGTTGATCTCTGTTAAATATTTTGAAATGCACTACACTACTTGCTTGATGAAGCCGTCTGATGTTATTGATTGCATTTGTTTTCTTACATATTCGTTTACTCCATTTCAAGTCTATTTATTTTCTCTTTCCGTAGTACTCATTGTTGATCTGGTATTTTGAATTTCTGTTCTTTCCTGCACAAGGAAAGGGTTCATGGAAATACAAGAGGAAGTTAAGTACACCACTCTTGCTTAACTTTTAGGATTGATGAATGGGTGTTTGAGTACTTGTCAAACTTGTTTATCGTATGGCATCCTGAGGTATTTGCAAAGCCAATTAATATTTTTAGATTAGTGAATCTGATAGTCACTTGATTCAGTAGAATGTGTAGTTGAAATTCAAAGTTTTTCTTTGGTATTTTTGAGCATCTGTGGGGTTTTGGATTTCTTCAATATGCGTCAGAGAGCTTGTGAGCTATATTTCTACAACTTTAATTTAATCCTCAGTTAAATGATTAGGATATAGCTATATGTTTTTCATGTGCACATGTGCTATAGTGCATGAACAATCATATGCCTTCATAATAGAAGCCAGCTCAAGTTGTATTTCTTTTAGCCTTCTTTAATGCAAGGGAAAATCCTTTCATCAATTGACATTCTAAGGTCCACCTTAGGCTTGTGCCTTAAGGCATTCCAGATGAACATTAAGGCATCACATCACCTGAGACTTGGATGATAAATAACAACAAGCTATTTATATCATGATGACCATTATAATTATGTTTCTCAAGGCATTTATTGTTCCAGTTTCCATGTGATATTTCATTCCTCCTCCTGTTTCCTTGAAAAATATTTCTCTTATCCATTTTATTGCTTCTTGGTTCACAAAGTAAGTTTGCTAGCTGTGAATAATAGTTGCGCTACAAACTGCTTAATTCATCTGTTAAGGGGTTATGCTTCATAATTGCTTAAAATTGAGGCAATAGCTTATTTGTAGGAAACCACTTTTATAATATGTGTAGGATAGTTAACATCATATGAAAAACATGTTAATACTTAATAGCCTAATTACCTGTAAGATGGTGCCTAATTGGTGATTATTTTTTTCTTTTTTCAGAAGCTCCAGTCATGGTATCAGCTTCCTGATGGTAATTGGGAGCTGGGAACAATTATTCAGACTTCTGGTAACGAGTCAGTGATATCATTGCCCGAGGGGAAAGTGAGCACTGATTTGATCTTGCCTAGATATTTTTTTAAGCTATTACCTTGCATTCTTCTCTAACCATTTTCCTTGTCTAGGTTCTGAAAGTGATAACAGAGTCTCTGATACCAGCAAATCCTGATATACTTGATGGTGTAGATGATCTTATGCAACTAAGTTACTTGAATGAACCTTCTGTATTGTACAATCTCCAGTATAGATATGATCGAGATATGATTTATGTAAGTTAGTGTCTTTGTGTTTGAGATTCTCTATAAGTTTTGTTGTTTTCTGATTTTATTGTATTTCCTTTCTCACTTCTGAATTCATTTCAGACCAAAGCAGGCCCAGTTCTTGTTGCAGTTAATCCCTTTAAGAAAGTGCCATTGTATGAAAATGATTATGTTGAAGCTTACAAGCGCAAATCCTCAGAGAGCCCGCATGTATATGCCATCACTGATACAGCTATGCGTGAAATGATCCGAGGTAATTTAACACTTACTAACTTTTAAAGATAAAATTGCCAACAGTAATTTAACATGATCTGGTCTTCCTTGTCTGCAGATGAAGTTAACCAATCTATTATTATAAGGTCAGTCGAATAATACATGAATTTTTGTGTATATTTATATGCTCAATGTGCTCCTAATTTATTTTTTGCATGTTGCAATTCCATATTTGTTGAACATCATTATGTCTGCCCAATTTTTTTTCCCAGAGATGGCTCTATTTTCAATGCCAGTTATATATTTTTCCTTATTTTGAGCATCGGTTTACATGCACATCATGTTGAAATCTTGAGAGCAGCATTACTGTTGGTATCATACTTTTATTACCATCATCATCACTATAAGATTGCAGTTTTAGCTTACTAAATAGAATACATGGACTCAGTGTGTTTGTCCATAACTGCTTTTTGCAAAATTCTGATGTGTTGGAGGGCTCAAGGGATAGGTTCTGATATTTCAATGGATTCAAAGTTTTGTGCCCTATTATATATGCTGGTGAAACAATATTAGACACGGTAATTTGATAACTGAAGAAAAATAAATACCTGTTTCCAGTATTGGTTCCATTGGATGGATTTTACATCGAATCTTTTGTGAAAACATGGAGTAGCTTGATTTGTATTCCTAGACATAAAGCTGATGATGCAGCCATTTTGTTTGAACCAAATGGACTGAAGAAGATTCTCATGTTCAATAATAGACTATCTACATTTTTCCTATTACTTGATCTAGGGGTGGATGCTCTTAAGTTTAGGTATGTGCTTCAGAACCGTACCATGTAATGAAACAAAGAAAAACAAGAGAACTAGGGGAGTTAGCGGGATTATTCAGAGATATTTGGTTGTATCTATGATATTCTTCATTACTTCCAATGTCAATAATTAGAAATAAAAGCAGGAGAGTTTCAAGCATCCACAAAAAAGGAAAGTGGCAAAGCGCTTGGTTCAAGTTCTTCAATGGGAATCGGAATGAAAACCACTTTTCCCTCTATGCCCCTGGATATGTTGGAGGAAGGATTGTCTCTAATTTTGGAATAAACGGGACACAAAAAGGTTGTTGGTTGCAGCATAGAGGAATGATTGAGGAGGAACGATTATAGGAGGGGATATTTAATCCAATTGGGGTATTGTTGAATCATCTTTTGTTCTCATTAACCACTATTATTACCATATAATCATTCCCATTCCCATTGAAGAATTTCCAATCAAGCACCTCCTAAAAAAAGAAAGAACTCCCCAGATACACGTGAATCATCACGTGGATTTTGAGGGAGGTTAATTCAACACTAAGGAATACCGAATACATAACACTCACTTATATGAATGATGATGAACTGCAGCTAAAGGTTTTCCAATAAGTTAGTTACCATAGGTGATCTATAGTGGTTTTGCATTCTATCTTTCCTGTGGTTGCCAATAAAAAGTGTACACATCTGAGGAGTATGATGTGGTTAGATTTTAGCTTGAAATATTGTTTGTCGGTCTATTCAGTTTTTTAAGGATGATATAGTAATACTGTGTACTATTTGTCTGGCACATGTATAGCCATCATCTCTTTCGGCTTTCCTGTGACTTTTTGTTGGTGTCAATATATAAAAACTTGTGTCCTCAATCTGCTAGCAAAGATTTGCCGCATGGCCTAATTTCTTGGATTTCATATTATCTGTCTTATGTTTCTGTGTGAGATCATGGTCTAAGATCTTCTGCTATCTTTCTGACATCTGAGAATCTGTGCTAAAGGCTAACAGTGATTTTGGCATAAGAATCCATTTCTTATAACATGTTATGTAGACTTGATATAAATCTGAACTGCATTGATTCAGCTGCATTTAGTGTTTCTTTAATCAACCCTAAATCCCAGATTGAAGAAAATTTAATCTATTCTGCTGCATCTCAGTTCATATGTGCTCTATTTAAGTCTCCATTCTCAGAGTCTTCTCCATATTTGTCTTAAATCTCTACATAGGGGTTTCTGCTAAAGGAATTAGTTTATTTATTTTGTGGTTGTGTTTATCTCTTTTTATCCAGTGGGGAAAGTGGAGCTGGAAAAACCGAGACTGCAAAGATAGCCATGCAGTATTTGGCTGCCCTGGGAGGGGGCAGTGGTATTGAGTATGAGATACTGAAGACAAATCCAATTTTGGAAGCCTTTGGTAATGCCAAGACCTTAAGAAATGACAACTCTAGTCGATTTGTAAGTTGCTTACTTTTTTCACTTCCCTTTGTTCTTGGTTGGCTTGCATGAGATATCAGTGGTTCAACTTTGGGGAGTTAATATCTGAGGTTTTGCTTCATGTACGTTCAAGTAATGTGAAATATCTGCAGGGAAAGCTGATTGAAATTCACTTCAGTGAAACTGGAAAAATATCGGGTGCCAAGATTCAAACTTGTAAGATTGCACCCACCATATATATCTTTCATTGCAGAATAAGAAAAACTCATCTAATATATATTTTTTTGTTTCTTTATCAAATGCGGTTCCTTGTCCACTACAGTTTTACTGGAGAAGGTAATCACTGATCTACATCCATTATCTATTGTAAGATGTTCTGCTTTTGTGTTCAACAGACTCAATTATGCTCTTTTTGTGTACAGTCCAGAGTTGTTCAATGTTCGGAGGGAGAAAGGTCGTATCATATATTTTATCAACTTTGTGCTGGAGCTCCACCCAGCCTAAGAGGTTTAGTATTGCAATTGTCCTTGTTCTCGTATTGATCAGCAATCTTGCAAATATCGTTATATTAATTTCATGTGTTTTATATTATGGCGATGTGCTTTCTTGGTCACCACATACATAATTGTTCTATTCTGTTAGCATTAGTCCATGTCTCCATCTTATGTTTCCTCTTCCCATTCTGTTGTTTTTCTTGACATTGGGCTACATTTTCGTTATTTATTTTATGCAGAAAAATTGAACTTAAAGAATGCAGATGAGTTCAAGTACCTGAGGCAAAGCAATTGCTATACAATCTCTGGGGTTGATGATGCTGAACAGTTTCGTGTAGTAAAGGTATTGATATGGGCTTAATCACATCATTCTCACCCGTTTACCTTTTTGTTCTTGCATTGTGGACTGAAACCAACTTAGCTATATATTTTCTTCCTAAACACAGGAAGCTCTGGATATTGTTCATGTAAAAAAGGAAGACCAAGATAGTGTTTTTGCAATGCTAGCTGCAGTTCTATGGCTGGGAGACATCACTTTTACTCCGATTGATAGTGACAATCATGTTGAGCCAGTGGTTGATGAAGGTGAGAAAATCTTAGGATGAAAGTGCTAGGTGATACTGCCTGAATGTGCTGCCAAATTTGATCTGGTTACAAGAAAAATAGATCTTTATCCATTTATTGAATAATTTAACTTGTCACTTAATTTTGTAACCGTGGTATTTATATATTGTAGTTGAAGAAAATTTGTACTCTGTGTGTGTGTGTGTGTTTGGGGTGGGGGCTGGGGGTAGGCCAGCTTCATTGTTCAAAGAAAGAAAATAACATCAATGTGAATTGTTAATATTTTTCTTCCAAATTCAATAACATGAATTTGAACAAACTCAATATTATGGCACATAAAAATTGCAGTTTGTCCTGTGTTAAAGTGCATATCTAATTTTCAGGTCTAACTAATGTTGCTACATTGATTGGGTGCAATGTTGAGGCACTAAAGCTGGCATTATCAACTCGAAAAATGAGAGTTGGGAAAAAAAATGATACGATTGTTCAGAAGCTAACTCTTGCACAGGTTAAGGCAGTTCTATTGAACTACTTTGTTTTGAATACTTATGACATGTGAATTTTAATCTCTATACATCATAAGTCTCCTGACTTTTATTGTTGATAATTCCATGATCTCTCAGGCCATTGATACAAGAGATGCTTTGGCAAAATCAATTTATTCTTGTTTGTTTGACTGGCTAGTGGAACAAATCAATAAATCTTTGGCAGTAGGCAAAAGGCGCACAGGAAGGTCCATCAGTATCCTCGATATTTATGGTTTTGAGTCATTTGAGGTGTGTACCTACATCTACACTTTTTTTAATTTCTGTATTTATCTTTTGCTCATATTATTCTGATTATCATTTTATTTTTCCTCTAGAGAAATAGTTTTGAGCAGTTCTGCATAAATTATGCCAACGAAAGATTACAACAACACTTCAATCGTCACTTGTTCAAATTGGAGCAAGAGGTAACCATTTAATCTTTTGGTAGCAATAGATATGATTTATTTACCATTTTTCTTCTAATAATCTAACTTGGATTAACGGATAAATTACTCCTAGTCTTCCAAATAAATATCTCTATTCATCAGAAATTGATATACCAATCATTTTTTCCTCCAACACCTGTTCCAATCACAAGGGCACCTTTTGTCTTATACAAGGCACTCTCTAAAACTATATTGAGGCATGGGGGGCTGACATTTGGTCTATTTCCCATATGTCCTAGTGTTTTATTTAAAGAGTTGAATAGGACTAGAGCTTGTTCTGAGTTTAAAATTTTCAAATCCTTTTCCAGGAATACATTCAAGATGGCATTGACTGGGCAAAAGTTGATTTTGAAGACAATCAAGATTGTCTTAATCTATTTGAGAAGGTATGAAACTCAAATTTGTCTGTGCTGAATAAGCTTTAAACCTTAGTGATAGTGCCAGGAGTATACTTCCTTGTTGTCTTTTAGATGGATGTATATCCAGTGCTTAAACTGTTTCAAGCTGTTTTATACAATTGGTTTATTTTTATTGGGGGCAGCAGAGAAGCTAAAAATGTAGTAGTATTGATGCACTATGCATAAATATTTTGGAATCTCCAAACTTTTAGTGTATGATTTACCATGGGTTATATGCACCTAAATGAACTAGTTGGACAAACTTTACAATTCTTATCATGGTTTTACGTGAATCCTTCTATTATTGTCTTTTTTTTTTTTTTTTTTTCTGTCAGACCCTTTAAATACTTCTTTTTTTTGGCAGAAACCCTTAGGGTTACAATCTTTGCTGGATGAAGAGTCAACCTTTCCAAATGGTACAGATTTGAGTCTTGCCAATAAGCTCAAGCAACATTTACATTCCAATCCTTGTTTCCGAGGTGAAAGAGAGAAAGCTTTTACTGTTCGCCATTATGCTGGAGAGGTATTCATTTTTATCACTTTATCTCCAATTTCTGCTAATTTTTATTCATTTCAACCTTTTCCCCCTTCTCTGTGACGACTTAGTAACTTATTATTATTATTATTTTTATCTCAGGTCACTTATGACACCACTTGTTTTCTTGAGAAGAACCGGGATTTACTTCATTTGGATTCCATCGAACTTCTTTCTTCTTGTACATGCCACCTTCCTCAGGTTTTCGCGTCCAGCATGCTCACTCAATCTGAGAAACCAGTAGTTGGTCCACTGCATAAGTCTGGTGGAGCAGATTCACAAAAATTAAGCGTTACAACAAAATTCAAGGTATAGAATCTCTCTATTTATCCATTCCATACTTTTCAATGATTGTTCAACATAAAATTAAGTGTTACAACAAAATTCAAGGTATAAAATCTCTCTATGTATCCATTCCATACTTTTCAATGATTGTTCAACACACACATAAGCAGAATTAGCGGCCTTTGCGAATTTCGATTATGCTACTACTTGAGGTTTTTTGTTCTTTTAAACTCCTCTTGTATTTAGACTGTCTACAGTCCATATAGCAACAGTTTCTAAGTGACAAGAAGTAAGGGTATGTTTGTTTCATGACTAGCCTGGCTGGACTTTGGTCATTGCAATTCGAAGCTGCATTTGAAAGGGGATTCAAAATGATGGATTTTGAAATCCTATTAAATACAACCCTACTACACCCTAAATTATTTGATCACCTACTACCAACTTTCCTTTTTATTCTCCCAATAACACTCGCATCTTATATATATATCTAAATCACTTAAATAATATAACATCAACCGCTTTTTCATATTTTGTTTGACATAAAGCAACAATCTCACTCTATCAAAATCTCAAAACTAACATACTATTACTTTTCATCAAGATTTTTAATTCCATAACAATTTTGAAGTCTGGATTTTTCCCGCCCATTGTACCCCCAAAACAAACATGATGGAGGGTTGTAAATTAGACTACTTCCTCCTGCAATTTTTTTTTTGTAATTTTTATTGATAATGCTGCTTCTTACTATTATTGGTGATTTCAGGGCCAACTTTTCCAGTTAATGCAACGTCTCGAAAGCACAACTCCTCATTTCATCCGTTGTATAAAGCCCAACAACTTCCAATCTCCTGGCAGCTACAATCAAGGACTCGTACTGCAACAGCTACGTTGCTGTGGAGTCTTGGAAGTTGTTAGGATATCAAGATCTGGTTTCCCTACCAGAATGTCACATCAAAAGTTTGCCAGAAGGTAAACTATTGTGTAAATTTTTCTTTCTTCTGTATTTGATCAACACTCATTTGATCTCCTTCCTTCTATCAGGTATGGTTTTCTTTTATTAGAGCATGTCGCGTCTCAGGACCCTCTGAGTGTTTCAGTAGCAATTCTTCACCAGTTTAACATTCTCCCTGAGATGTACCAAGTTGGATACACAAAATTGTTTTTCCGAACTGGACAGGTTAGAATATTTACTCTGCTTATTTTCATCCTTCCTCCATATCTGGGCTTTATTGAGGAAGCAATGATTTATTATTCTGATTATTTAATATGAAATTTGCCAGTCTAAAGCCCTTATGTGCATGCGTGCTTGTTACTTACCTAGCTAGAGTGGAGGCTTATCACAGTTCACTACTGTACAAAATTTAGATAGATTGGTCACAATTTCAAATTTGGAGAAGAAGATAGTTCCATCTTCCTATAGATTGGACATGTGATGTTTGACACCCACGAAATTATGGCTGCTGAGCTATTTGATTAAAAGTTATGGAATTAAAAATTATGGAAAAACATAAACGACCCTAAAATTTTCTGTTCCAACACATGATTCAAGCTATGTTTGTCCCATGGGTTCCAGAAAGATTAACATCAGAAAAATGCTCCACACTTTTGCTGGCTTCAAATTATACAGTTTTGGGGCATCTTTTTTTTTCTTTTCCCTCGTTAAAGCAAAGTTTTAACATAGTCTGGATTTGGAATATTTATCCTTATATTGTCTTTTGGGAATTGCTAATTTGTGGTATCCTATGAATTAATTTAGATCGGGGTACTTGAAGATACCCGAAATCGTACCCTCCATGGAATATTGCGTGTCCAAAGTTGCTTTAGAGGCCATCAAGCTCGCTGTCATCTAAGGGAGTTAAGGAGAGGGATTGCCACCCTTCAATCATGTAAGTCTTTTTGGACATTTATGTTGGCATTCTTTAACCTTATAAGTCCATCTGAGATATGGAAAGTTTGTGTGCAGTTATCCGTGGTGAAAAAACTAGAAAGGAGTATGCAAGCATATTAAACAGGCATAGAGCAGCTATATCTATCCAAAAGCATGTCAAAGCAAGGATTTTGAGGAAAAAATTCGAAAGATTAAACGGGGCATCTACTGCAATACAATCAGGTAATAATCATCTATGGGTTCCATAACAAAGACAACACTTGATAAATTGTCAACTATTTTACAATATTCTCTGTTTAATTCTTGGATCAAGTTTTATGCTTTGTTTGGTTTCATTTTCATTATCTAGAGACAAAAATGTGTTGGTTTTTAACGTTTTTTCCGAAAAAATATATTGCCACTCTCAAAATATCAATTATTTTTAACTGCACTAACTTTTGCAAAGCAACATCAACAGGACATCTACCTTATAAAAAATGTTCCCCAAGAATATATCACGTCATTGTTCCTGCAAAACATCCAAACACATTATCATTATGAACACATGCTGTTCCTCACAGCATTTAAGTGATTGTGCATTAGTTTTAGAGGTGCGTGTGTTACTAACAACTTCATCTCAACCCTCCCTTTTCTTTTCTAGTTATTCGTGGCTGGCTGGTCAGAAGATGCTCAGGCGACATAGGATTGCTGCAATTTGGAGCGAGAAAGGTACTCATAATATGGCTATGCCTTATCCGATCATATTTGATGTCATAGTTATGTTGCTGTTCGATTCCTCTGTGTCATTTTTTATCCGTTATGTATTCTACTCTTTGGATCTTTAACATCTGTCTCCATAATTTTGGGTTGTTGGTTATTTTTAAACATTACACATGTTAGCTATCTTCTAGATAGTGGAACAAAAAGTAGAATATCAAAAGTGATACAAGTGATATCATTTAATTATGTTGTGTAGAAAGTAATCGATTCGCTGGTGATTTACTGATAACTGTTCTCCCTAATCAACTATTGCCAAACCTTTCTCTTCAATTAATGGGAGTTTTTGCTTGAACCTTGACAATATTCTGTTCTGAATCAGGGCAACGAGCCTGAAGAAGTGCTCGTAAAGTCATCATTCCTTGCTGAATTACAACGTCGTGTTCTAAGAGCTGAAGCCGCCCTGAGAGAGAAAGAAGAGGAAAACGACATCCTTCACCAAAGGCTGCAACAATACGAGAATCGCTGGTCCGAATACGAGCTAAAAATGAAATCAATGGAAGAAGTATGGCAAAAACAGATGAGATCACTGCAATCCAGCCTCTCCATTGCAAAGAAGAGCCTAGCGTTCGATGATTCCCAGAGAAACTCTGATGCATCAGTAAATGGGAACGAGGAACGAGAGTCTAGCTGGGACACAGGTGGCAATGTGAGGATTCACGAGAGCAATGGGGGAAGATCGTCGAGTGCTGGGTTAAGTGTGATCAGTCGACTGGCTGAAGAATTTGAGCAAAGGAGTCAAGTATTTGGAGATGATGCCAAGTTCTTGGTTGAAGTCAAATCTGGCCAAACGGAGGCGGGTTTGGACCCGGATCATGAGCTTCGAAGGCTGAAACAGATGTTTGAAGCTTGGAAGAAAGATTATGGATCGAGATTGAGGGAAACGAAGGTGATACTTCACAAGCTTGGGACGGAAGAAGGGTCGGCTGATAAGGTGAGAAAGAAATGGTGGGGAAGGAGAAACAGCACGAGGATGATCTGAGTTGGCTGGCAATCAAGAGATGAAGTTTTACAGGTAGTTACTTACCGTTGTATATTTTTTGCTTTGAATGATTTTTCTTTTAAAGAAAAATTATATGAGGTTTACTTAGCATTTTGGTACATTTGCAAAGTTTGTTAAACTCAACAAAATGGTGATTTATGGGACCTTGATTAGAATGCCGTGCCTTATGGCATTCCCTAATTCTAAATTATTATCTTGTTTTGCAAATTGCAACAATGGTATTGTAAAGAAATTATCTCATTACACTTTTTGGCTCTTTTAATCTTGGTCTTGGTTAATGAATGATGTTTTTATTTGTCTTGTATTTACCAGAAAACAATTGTTTGATTGAGGAGACAAATGATTAAATTACACAATTTAGCACGAAAGAACACTTAGATACTATATTAATCAATAAACATTTTCAGATAAGAGAGTAATCAAAATAACTCCCCTGGATTATTAATAGTAGCATAAAAGGATTAAATAATGCGCCGTTAGGATGCTAATGCATATTTCGATTAGAATTAATATTTCTGGAAAAAAATCGCAACAAATTTTATGTCCTATTCTCTCCAACCCAGCCTCCAATCCTACCTCAAAAATGCACACCCACCGGATGATTGATGGAAGAAACACCAAACATATCCCAAACTTCTCGCTCCCACCGGCCGGCTGATGGAAATGGACTGACTACCGGAGATATTCGTGTTACTTCGTCTGCACTGGTTTGTACACGAATGCGTGAGTTATACCGAGTACTCAGTAAATTATAGACCACTTCAAATCTTCGTTTTCGAGAGGGATAATCAACTCCGCAAATATCGATCGAAACTTGAACCCTTGTATAGGTATGCAATTTCAGAAAGCACCCTTCTATTCAGATTGATTCATCTGTTTCCCTTTGTGTTTACTTCATCCTACTGAATTTTTAACATGATAATTTTTTTTTTTAATATGATATGTGTCAATTATTCATCTAGTGAAATAAAATATAGGGTGAGGCTACCAACACCCCCATAAAACATTTTAAAAATCTAATTATTAAAAAACATTTAAATGAAAAAATCAATTGAAAATCTAAAACTTTAAGGAAATTAACTAAAATTTTAAAATAATTAAAAACATAAAAATCAATTAAATCTAAATATAATATGATTAAATCAATTTTATCCTTTTCAATTAATTTGAATTCTTCCATTTGAATGGATTTTTTAATTTAATTATTTATTAAATATTTTTATAATTTTATTTAATTTTAATTGATTTTATAATTTTTATTTAATTTTTTTAATCAGATATTATTTAATTCTCTCAGATATTTTTCAAAAAAATAATAATTAATTTATTAAAATTAATTATTTTAAAAATATTTTTCAAATATTAATTACATTATTTTTAGATTTTTTCAAATTATTTATTTAATTACTTTACCTTTTATTTATATAAGAGTTACTTAGTCATTTTATACATTTTTTTTTTTAATTTTAAAATTATGGCATGTATATAGAGTATTTTGGTGTATTAGTATCAGTAATTTAAAATGTAATACACCAAAACTGGAATAGTGCTTTCATACCCTCAAATATAAGGCAAAAATATGAACGACACTTTTAAATTTGGTTTATATAAACTTCATTCGACTTTTAATCTATTTATAAAATTGGTCTAACAAAATTTGTTTATAAAATTCATTTCAGATGAATGGAGTTCAAGTATGCTAGAACTTTGAACTTGGTTCACATTTTTTTTTGTGCGTGTGCGCATATGTATATTTTCAGTTTGTTTCTTTCTTTTAATTTTAAATATAATTTTTTTTTTTAGTTAATCTTCATCCCAAATCTTTATAGCCTCATATGTGTTAGGAACTTAGGATACATTTTTTAAGGGCAAAAACTTGTGTGAGACCGTCTCACGGATCTTTTTCTGTGAGATGGATCCTTTTAACCCATATTTCAAAATTTTGGGTAGCCCATATTTTTTTTTTTCAGATTTTGGTTTGTAAAAAAAGTGATAATGTTTAAGTAAAAAGTGATAATAATTTTAACAAAAGTGACTATCACTTTTTACTTAAACACTATCACTTTTTGCTCAAACATTATCACTTTTTATATATATTTAAGGAAGGGTCAAAATTCGCCTGTCTCACCCAAGACTAGCCCTTTTTTAAGAAAAAAAAAGGGGCCGCACTTATGTGCAATATTTCACGTGAAATATTAGTATATTTAAGGAAGGGTCAAAATTCGCGGATTTGTAGCGGGTTTGACCAGTCAAACGAAGATTCCTTAAAAATCGCGGAAAAGTCGCGCGCAGGAGGCTAACAGGATAATGAGTTTCAGGTCTGTGTTACTATAAAGGTAATTATATGTTACTACAAGACCAAATATGTGTTTCTCTAAGTACAAATAACACATAAATTGACTTTTCACAGGAAATATTAATACAAATTAATTTAAGGAAATATAAAATAGAAAATTTTGCTCTTAATCCGTGTTATTATAAATACAATTATATGTTACTGTACGAACAAATACGTGTTACTGTTAGGACAAGTAACACACAATACTGTATAACTAAAACGTCATTATTGAGAGTGAATGAGATACCCACATTAAAAAAGACGAAGAACAATAATTGAAAACACGAAAAACACAACTATGTTGAATAGTTTATCGATCGCTACAATTACAAAAACAACAATTAATTGGAATAGATTTATTGTTGATTTTTTTCTCATTAATTCATTCAAAAAATAAAAATAATAATTTCTACGCTTGTTTTGTGATTAGCAGATTTTTTTTTATTGAATCTGCAGATTTCTAAAGAAGAGTAGTGATCGGGCGGCGGCGCAGAAAAGAGAAGAAGATTGATACCGGATAAAAACATAAGAATAAGTCACCATAAGACTATGGTGAAATATTGTATATAAGTTTTTGTAAAAAAAAAAGTAATAAGTAAAATATTGAGAAGTAATTTAGTAAACTTTAAATAAATATGTTGTTGAACTAAATGGTATTAATATTTTATATAAAATTGTAAATATCGTAAAGTAAAGGTAGAGTTTATTTAAATTTTTACAAGTTTACTGTGAATATAACAAAATTTAATAAGAAAAAATGATTGGTGTTGGAAAAAAAAAGATAATATTTCACCTATAGTATCTCTCTCTTTTTAACCGTTTTGCCAACAATGCGGATTCCTGATCACAGAGACTAGGAAGTTAGCAATTCCGTAACAGAAGGGTTTTATAAATCTCCAATTATCAGGTAATTTCACGAGTTTCTATCAATTCGAAGAACAACGCAATGATGATGAGTGGCTATCGTATTTCTCAGCAGTTCCGAGACTACAATCCTCGCCAATTTGGGATTTTCAGTAGGAGAAAATGGGGTGCTTCCTCTTCCGGCAAAGCTCCGCCGTTGCCGCCGCACCGTAGATTTATCCACAATCCTTCTTTGACGAGGTTTTCGAAATTTAAGTTACTGAGCACCAGTGCTTCGTCGTCTTCGTCACAGTCTCTTACCAGTGATAATGGTGAAGTGACTTTCGCTAATAATGAAATCGGCCTTCTCTCAGATGTCAGGTAATGCTTTTATTTTCTCTTTTGTGTGCTTCTTCTCAATTTGGGTTTCTGCACATGCTTTTGGGATGTAAATAATTAGAAGAAGATAAGAGTGCTTATATTAGAACCCTAAAATTATTAGATTTTTCAAAATTTGATACTTCCAATAAGTGATTTTGGTTTGGTGTTAGCATCATCGAACTATTGGAAACATGCTTATGAGGCTCAAATATCTTGATAAAGATTGGGTGTGCCGTACGTACATATTCCGATCATGTCAAAATTGGAGAAATTGAGCTCTTACAGCAGAATTTATAATAATTTCATTACATGTATGCAATGATCTCAACCAACTCTTAAATAACCAATTAGTGGATGTGCGTTTTTTAGACTTGTTTGATGAGAAATTGACAAAGGGGTTATATGTTTTGGTGTTTTTTTATCTGTAATTTGGTGTTCTCATTTGTACTTCCTTTTCTAAATTTAGGAATGGTCCAGCTGAAATTGTTGGTGATCCTCCATGTGTCAACTCGGTAGCAGGTTGGTTCTTCAAAGCCATTTACCCGTAGTGTTACTTTTATTACTATCAAATGTTGTACTATAATTTATATATATGTTTGCTAAAGGTTACAATGCAAATTGAATTGCTAACATTATTTGATTTCATTTGAAAAAAAAATAAAAATCAAGTAGACTATTGGATAAGTTAAGTGTTGGGAATCATTTCACTACTCTTGCTACTAGTGATTGAGCAATATAAGAAGATATATCTTCCCACCCATCCCCAACCCCCACCCCATAGCGAACAACCTTGGAACAAACTCTCTTTCTTTCTTTCTCATTTGTGCATTTGATGGTGGATTTACCATGCCTAGTAACGGTTGATATTGTCACTTCACTTATGTTAAAAGCTTTATTATTTGAAAATTTATGTAATTCGAGGAGTGGCCATGTTTCAATCTAGTATATCAGACAGACTAGATTACATTCTGTATTTTCTTTCATCACATTGAGAAAACTGGTTTCCTCAGTATGTGTTGTGCATCAATTCCATGTCGGGACTGTAATCTGTTTCCATTGTTTTCTTTATAGTGTGATTTTTGCCCTGGTTGACTTCTCATTTCTTCTCCTACACTGTTTTTCCTCTGACACAAATCACGAGAGACTGAAACCTGTTTTGCGAAATATAATTATGTATGTTGCTAAATAGTTGAAGAAACTAGATTACCTTCTGTACTTTCTTTCATCACATTGAGAAAACTAGTTTCCTCAGTATGTGTTGTGCATCATTTCCATGTCGGGACTGCGATCTGTTGCCATTGTTTTCTTTATTGTGTATTTTTTTTGCCCTGGCTGACTTCTCAATTCTTCTCCTACTTGTCATTTCCCGGCCACTGTTTTTCCTCTGACATGAGAGACTTACTTGAAAAACCTGTTTTGTGAAATATATGTGTATGTATGTTACCAAATAGTTGAAGAAACTTTTCTACTTTTCTATTTTTTGCAGTCAGCTAAGTCTTGTACGTTACTCTACGCATAACAAACACATCATATTTTGTTTTCTAGAGTTTCTTTTGATCAGTCATAACAAGAGTGATGCACATGCACAGTCTCTATAACATATTGTGGCTCCTTGCAACACATCCACACGGAGGGGAGAGAGATGTATCTTTTTTCTTCTTTGATATGAATGGAAGAAACTTCTTGGCAGTTTGTTGCTGGACTGAACTGTAAATTTTGAAAAACTGAAGCATAAAACCTCCAATAAATGATGTCTCATACTAACCAATCTCAGATGAGATAATTTAATGTCTTAATTACAAATAGATTGATGACTTTCTTTGACTCTTATAATAGGAGGAGTCGTGGCATTGGGAAAGTTTGATGCTCTTCATATTGGTCATCGGGAACTTGCAATCCAAGCGGCAAAGATAGGAGTTCCATATTTAATGTCCTTTGCTGGAATGGCTGAGGTACTTGGGTGGGAACCTAGGTATGAAATCTTTTGTTAGCTTCAGTAGGTTATGTATTGAAATCTTAAACGGGCACACGATGTCTTGTTTTGACTTATATTATAATATTTTATTCCAATTCCCTTTCATGTATATTATTGAACAGGGTTCCTATAGTGGCAAAATGCGATCGGAAGCGGGTTCTCTCCTCTTGGGCGCCATTTTGTCGTAATGTTACACCTAAGGAATTCGAACTCCAGTTTTCACAAGTTCGAAGTCTTTCTCCACAAAAATTTGTTGAGAAATTGACAGAGGAGCTTGGAGTATGTGGTGTTGTGGCAGGTATGTTGTTTTGTCATTTTTATTTGAGTTACAGTCGGTGCAACAGGTGCACAACTAATACTTGTTCAATGAAAACTAATATTGACCAACTAATACATTTTAGTAAAACAACTAATCATTTAAAAATGCATTGAAGTTTAACGGTGAATAAAAGTATTTGCCTTTATTTTATTAAAGTTGAAGAAGAAATAGTAAGGTTTCATGCTGTCATGGCAGGTCAAAACTACCGGTTTGGATACAGAGCTGCAGGTGATACGTCTGATCTGGTTCGACTGTGCAACGAGTATGGCTTGAAATCTCATATAGTAAATTCCGTCATGGACAAGAACCAAGAATCTAAGGACATAAGTTCTACCAATTCAAACGAGAAAGGACAAGTATCATCTACACGAGTTCGCCATGCGCTCGCCACCGGGGACATGACATACGTGTCTGAGTTGTTGGGACGCCATCATCGTCTTATGGTAATGATTAAAGACGAGGAAAATCATTTTAGAGATAGAAAGAGTTTATCAGCACCTAGGTCTTGTTTGTTGAATCTTGCTCCAAAAGAAGGCATCTATGAAAACTGTTCCTTGATAATTGGTGATGAGATTGTGGTACCGTGCAGAGTGAGTATTGATGAGGAAGAGATTCACTTGGAATTCGAGGAATTAGCTCCTCGTATAAACATTACTAATCAAAACTTATTGGCTATTGACTTTGGTGACTCCAAAATTTGATGCAAGTTAGACCAGGTCACCCCATTAGGTTTCAGTTTCATTCTTTGCAGAAGTTAGGCTTGTTTTTGTTTCTTAACCGATTTATTATAGTGAGAATATTACATTGTTTTTGCTTCATATGCATTGCGTGTTGTGCATGGTCAAATCAGGTGGTAAATGCAGGCTAAATTTTGTTTTGTTTACAGAAAATGAAGTTTTTCTCTTATGTGCCCAATAAATTAAGTTATACTAGTATTTTACTATTGTTGCACTAACTAGATCTTTTATATGTATATCATTTAGGGCTAGTTTGAATTGATGGATGGGAAAATTTGGGACAAATTAACTCACCCTTCCCCTAGGACTATTAGTCCTACAAATGCATGATAAATAGTACAAAATTAGCGGGCCTTGCATTAAACACGGGCCACAATCAATCAAACCAAACATTTGATTAGTCGAGAACAAAAAGTTAATCAAACCTAATCCATGTTAATCTAACAAACCAAACATACCCTTAAGGTTATTAGTTATTATGATTTCCAAAATTCTGTTTAAACTACAACAAACTGATGTTGGAATTATATGTCAGAAAATACAGGTAAAATATACAATCATTTTCTAGGAAGGAAACAATTGAAAAAGGGAAAAGTGAAACCGTGGTGTGTTGAACAAATGTGTTATTATGCATTAACATATTGCCGAACAATTGTGTGTTATTCTACATGAACATACATACGATCGAACAACTGTTCGGTCAGCGCACAATGCACGCTTTGCCCAACGTGTGGTTGAATGGGCTGTGCACTGCATAGTTCGTACGACCGCAATTCAGGCAGCGTGCGACATAACTAACAAATTTCTAGCGTAATTCCAATTTTTATCATGTCAAACCCATTTTTTATGCAATTTAAACACAATGTGTTCTACTATGATGAGGCACCGTCCAACTTCTAAGACGACATCATTAATATTCAGTCCTCCAAAATTCTCTCGATGGGATCACTTGTCGATTATTTGAAGAAGATCATCGTCAGGTACTCGAACTAACTCAAAAATGATGTCCAAGATGATACTTATTTGGTGAAATTACTACCTTTGTTGTTTTATTATTATTATTATTATTATTTTTGTAACAATTGATTGTTTCTTCATTTGAATTATTTTCTTGAATGTTTTTTTTTTTTTGCTTCATCTGAATCGGTTAATGACTTTTCATTTGTTCTGTTGAGATTTGTTAGACTTGACCCTGTTTTTTTTCCTTTGAAATTCAAAACATAATACATATAATATATAAACACCAATTTAAGCCTATTAAAAAAGTTTATGATAAATATGATGTGGACAAAACATGAAATTAAGATAAGTTATATTTCTAGTTATTTGTCACTCATATGATATCAAGTTGGTGTTTATCTTGTACCAGTACTTGTTTATTTAATTATCTTATGGCTTGAGAATATAGGCTAAATGGGCTGGAAACAAGCCCACCTATTGGCTAAGGGCGTGGCTAAAGGCACCCACGGATCCTATGAGGACACCCACGCGATGAGGACACCCACAAAAATGGATGAGGACACCCACGTGGAAAATACAAAAATACCCTTCATTCTATTAAAATCCTAGATCCTCCCCCATTCTCAAAATTAAAAGCGTACACCCACACGATCCATTTCCTCCGCCTCCTCCACTCTCTTGAAGACGACGGCGCTGCCCAGGCCACCGCCGCCCACGCCACCGCCTTTGCCTCGCTGCGCTGCGCACGCCTCCCTCTCCACTTTGCGGCCGTTCGCGGCCGCAGCCTCTCCCCCTCCACTTCGCGGCCGTTCGCGGCCGCAGTCCCTTCCCCTCCCCTTCGCGGCCGTTCGCGGCCGCACCCCTTCCCTCTCCCCTTCGCGGCCGTTCGCGGCCGCACCCCTTCCCTCTCCCCTTCGCGGCCGTTCGCGACCGCAACTCCTTCCTCTCCCCTTCGCGGCCGCTCGCGGCCGCAACCCCTTCCCTTCGCGGCCGTTCGCGGCCGCAACCCCTCCCACTCCCCTTCATCGCACCCAGCTACCCACGCCGCCGCCGTTCGAAGGTAAGTTTTTTTGTTTTTTCAATTTTTACAGTCCCCAAAAATCCCCAAAAATTAGGGTTTTGAAAATTTAGGAAAATTAGGGTTTTTAGTAGTTCGGGAAATAATTTCGAACATATCGAGTTTGTTTGGAAAAAATTTCGAACATATTGCGTTTGTTTTGGAAATTTTTTCGAACAACTTGAGTTTGTTTTGGAAAAAAATTCGAACATCTTGTTCGAATTTTTTTTCGAACAAATCTAAGTTGTTTTGAAATTTTTTTCGAACATATTGGGTTTGTTTTGTTAAAATTTTCGAACATCTCAACTTTGTTTTGGTAAAATTTTCGAACATGTTAAGATTTTATTTTTGTTGTTGAAATTTTGAATTTTTTGAATTTTTGATGTTTTGGTGTTGATGGTGGGAATCCGGAATGATTGGGATGTGAAATGATGAATCGCGTGTGAACCGGAATAGATGGGTGTACTCATCCGACTTTTTTTTAAAAAAAATACAGAAGGGGTAAAAATGTCTTTTCGCATCACCCTTGAAACAAAAAAAATTCTACGTGGGTGTACTCATAGGAAATCCGGGTGCCTTTAGCCGCGCCCATTGGCTAAATATCCTGAACGTAAGTCCGTGTATGGGCAGATGGGCCTTGAACCGAGCCCAATTACTTGAAAATGACGAATGTGGACTGAGGCCAGCTGAAACTAAAGGAGTTGATTGATTCTCCATGCTTGTAGGAGAATTTGTAGGCCTATGTCCTGATTTTGCGGGGCTAAAAGTTGAACAGGTCCAAGCTTCGCCAGCCTGCGGAGAGGTTAATTCTGATTTATATGTAACAGGCAAATTGAAGAGGATAACTACATAAGATTTAGGGTTGGCCCCTAAAATCTCGAGTTGGCGGCTAAGGATAGGGCTGGGAAAGCCCATGACTTGAACTAGTGGTCTAGGTGGTTGAGAGAAAAGGGAGGTTGATAACCCTTCCCCTAATGGTACGAATTACAGGTTTATTATGATCATTTCAACATAATTACACATCATAATACTTACACATTTACTTTTATACACACGCATAAAAAACAATCTTAGTCGGAAAATATACTTTCATATATTTTTTGGTGAGCCTAAAATAGCTAAACTACGAGAAAAATGCACTTTTGGTCCCACCATTCACGGGCACTCATGATTTTGGTCCCAACATTCTGAATTTTGGTCCCGAAAGGGAAAAACTTGACACATTTGGTCCCAAAATTGAAAAAGCTAACACATTTGGTCCCACCCCCGTTAAATGTTGACGGAACGAGTCACATGCGTGTCACGTGGCCGTTAGTCATTATTTTCTCCCCAAACGATCGTATACCCCCATCTAAACACCAAATCTTGCCCTAACTCTCCCAAATTGAAAATTTCCCACAACTCTCAAACATCGAACATTAATACTCCCCCAAATCGATTCTAAACCCATAGCTGCAAGAATCGGACATTGAAACTCCCTGAAATCAAAAAATTCCCACAGTATTAAAACTCCCCCCAAATAAATTCTTCCCCACAGCTGCAAGAATCGGACATTAAAACTCCCCCAAATCGAAAAACACCACATTTCCGATTAATCGACGGAGAAATGTTGCAGCAAAGGCGTAAGATGAAGGTTGGAGTACCCCCATATGGTAAGTTTGTTTATTTCATCTTTATTTTTTGTATTTTGCGAACGAATTTGTTTGCTCTTGCTTATAAACGAATGCATTTGGTCATACTTTTTAATGGGTGTACAATGGAGGGACAGTCAGTGTTTTTGATTTTGTAGACAGAAGAAAGACAGATTTGAGTTATATGGATAGGTTATGTGAGCAACTAGGTTACATTGAGGATAAACAATATTATGGGTTGAACAAAGAGGGGAAATTAGAGAAGGTTGAATGTTCATTTGATATAGAGAGGTGTATGAACATTGGTATTGAAACTAGGTTGTTCAAAATGTGTTTGGTTGGCAAGAAAACAGACCCACATGATGATATTGATGATTATTTAGGGGAGGCAGAGTTCTTCAGTGTGGTTGAGAAGGAGCCTGATGTATTTAGTGTATTTGGGAAGGAGCCAGAGGTGGTTCCTGTGGTTGAGAAGGGGTCAGAAGTGGTTCATGTGGTTGAGAAGGAGACATAAGTATGCACTTTGGTAGAGAATGAGACAGAAGAATTCAGAAGGACTGAGAATGAGGCAGAAGATTTCAGAATGATTGAGAATGAGCCAGAGGTATCCCCTGTGGTAGAGAATCTATGGTAGAGAATGAGGCAGAAGAATTCAATTTGATTGATATTGATGTTCAAAACCAATAATATGATATCAATGACGATGATGCCCAAATTCAACACATTTTGGAGGTGAAGAAAGAACTAATGGATAATGAGCATGCAATCAACAAAGGAAAACAAGTTTTGGATTATGATGGTAGTGAGGATTCAAATTTGCCACACTCTGATGAGGACTCAAATTTCATTGGTCTAGAGGACACTGATGATTATGATGATATAATATATGATGAAAATGTTGATAATGAAGTTGAATGGGCTGGTATTGATGAAGACCAGTCTGATTCATCTAGTGAGGATGATGAAATTTGCCAAGACAATGATTCAGATTTTGACAGTCTACCAGAGTTTGATGATGAAGATAAACTTGATAGGCCAGATCTTGTTTTCAGGAAATCTCAAGTTGTCAAACCATTTTTCTTCCTTGAGCAAATATTTGCCACCAAAAAGCTATTCAAGGAGGCAATTACCTACCACAGCGTGCAAACAGGTAGGAGCTTGGCAATAACTAAGAATGATGGGAGGAGAATATATGCAAGATGTAAGGCAAAAGGGTGTGATTGGCACATTAATGCACTGAAGATTGCAGGTGAAGAAGCATTCCAAATTAGAAAATTCAATGCAGATCACACATGTGCTAGGAGTTTTCATGTTCAGAATGTGAAATCTAGTTGGTTGGCAAAGATGTATGCGGAAGAATTAAAGATAGAACCAAACAAAGAAGTTAGTGGGTTGAAGAATCAAGCTATAAAGAAACTTGGGTGTCACATCTCTCACCACCAAGCATACAGAGCAAAACAGAAAGCAGTGAAGGCAATTGAGGGTCAGATCACTGACCAATACAATAAATTGTGGGACTATTTGGCCACCTTAAAGGAAAAGAATCCTGGTTCAACAACGATAATGAAGATGGAGGAAACACCTAATGGTAACAAATTCTCAAAGTTATATGTGTGTTTGAATGCACTGAAGGAGGGTTTCAAAGCTGGATGCAGACCCTGGATTGGTGTTGATGGTTGTCACCTAAAAGGGGCTGTTCAAGGTGTGTTGCTTACTGCAGTTGACATTGATCCAAATAATGACCCTTTTCCATTGGCATATGCAGTAGTTGGATCAGAAACTAAGGAGAATTGGGAATAGTTCTTAAGCTTGGTGAAGGAAGACCTAATTGTAGGAAGGGAAGATGGATACACCTTCATGTCAGCCAAGCAAAAGGGTCTGATCCCAACTTTTGAGATGGTGTTACCTGGTATGGAGAATAGATTATGTGTTAGGCACTTGCATGGGAATATGAAGAAGGTTGGATTCAAAGGTGATGCATTCAAGAAGGCTTTATGGTTTGTAGCCACAGTAACAACAATCTCAACTTTTGACAGATCTATGAGGAAATTAAGAGAAATAGATGATAGATGCTTTCAATGGCTTCAAGAGAAACCAGCTTCTCAATGGTCAAAGTCACATTTCACTATATTTGCAAGGCGTGATACTTTGGTGAACAATATGTGTGAAATTTTCAACTCTTCCATCTTAGAAGCAAGAAGCAAGCATATACTGACTATGTTAGAATGGGTCAGAGAATATATGATGACAAGGCTTAAGAAGAATATGGAAAATTGTGAGAGAGTGTGGGAAGGCAAAAAAACTTGTGGAAGGATAACTTCTCTTATTTATAGAGAAATGGATGATGCAAAATATTGTATCCCTGTGAAGGCAAATGACTTCAAGTATGAGGTTACAGTGTTTGATGGTTCAAGATTTGTAGTGGATTTGAGGGCCCACACTCGTGATTGCAGAAAATGGGAATTGAGTGGGATACCTTGCCAGCATGCTACAAGTGCAATCCTAGCTCAGAACCATGTTGTTGAGAATTATGTGAACCAATGTTATTCTGTTGATACATACCAAACTGTGTATCAACATTCAATTAGCTCTATGAATGGAGATGAGCTGTGGTAAAAAACAGGTACATACCACCATTGCCTCCAAACTTTGGGAAAAGAAAGAGAGGCAGGCCTAACATGAAAAGAAGAAGGGGAGCAGATGAAGGTGGAAATAGGGGAAAGAGGAAAGGTGTCCAACTGATGCCAAAGCAAAAGAGGCAGAATAGAAATAATAAGGGTGGACAGAGTAGTCCAAAGCAAAAAAGAAAGATAACTTGCAGCTTTTGTAAAGAAGAAGGCCACACAACAAAAACATGTGAGTGGAGGAAGATTGCTGAAGATTTCATGGAAGATGTTGAGGAAGAAGAAAGGGCAAGGGGTGCTACAACAAGCATGGAAGAGAGGGTAATTCCAGAAGCAGCTAGAGAAGGGATATCTCTTGAAGTGCCTGAAGAGATGACACAGACACAAAATATGCCTCCAATTGACACACAAGAAGAAGACAATGAAGATAATGTGATAATTTAATTCTGGTATTTTGGTATTTATTTCTATACTGTTTTTTGTATTTTTGGAGATGGGATGATGGTATTTAATTCTGGTTTTTTTTTTTTTTTTTTGTATTCATTAGGCACTGGAGCAAGAAGAGTGTGATGATTTGATAAGGGATATTAGGCCAAGCACTAGGGAAGGGAGAAAGAAAAGGGTAAGAGTAAAATTGATGTTTGGTTTTATGAGATTGTATATGATTTAATCTGTTTTTATACTATTTGTTTAGGGAAAGAGAAAGAATGTATCATCTTCTTCTTCAAAGGAAAAGGGAAGAGTTAGCAAGATATGATCTCTATTAAGTACTTGTGTGGTTGATTCACGTGTTATACAACACTAGAATTTGCTTTTGACACAATTAAGTACTAATTAGAAACATAATATTAAATGTATAATGAGTTGATGAGGTACAAAGATATAAAAAAGAAAATTAGGGATTACAAGTGGAATGGAGTTTTGTACGCGCCGCACGCGAGTAGTAGGGGCGATTCCACCTTAACTGTGTGCGATTTGTTTATTCGAGGAAAGGCGATCTTCTCTGACAGCGTGAAGAAGGAATTAACCTAGGGTTCTTAGCCAAATAGCGGTAATCATTGGGCTTAGAGGCAGAATTGAGTGTGGGCATTAACTATGTTGGAGAATTAACCTATAGGAATTAATTGCGAAGATATTAGCGTGATTTAGGAGATCGATTACGCCGGATTTAGATTATCAAGACAACTCTTCATCTGGTTTTAGGGTTCTTCGAGGCGAAGGTAATGATGAGATGGGCTCGTGGGATACTCCTCCTTTGGGGATTGGCCATGGGAAAGGTGGAACGGAGTATAAATTCTGGAGGAGGAAGGCAAGCTCAGCACTCACTCAACCTTCTCCCATTTTACTCGCCTAAATATTCTGATCTCTCTAAACTTCAAGTTGTTCTGTCAATGGCAGAATACCTTCATAAACCGCTTAGAAATGTTCGGATCTCAGATGCAGAAGATGCGAATCTTCAAGTGAATGAGGAAGAACTCGCTATCCCGCGATTCGCGTTGCTGGGGCACTTCACTATTCGCAGACCACAGGGCCTCAATGAGCTGCTCAATATATTGAGGAGGATCTGGAAAGTGGAGGGGACAATTAGAATCATACTGGTAGCTGATGGGTATTTTATGCTTGACTTCGAAAATGAAGGAGACTACAAAAGGGCCTTCTATAGGCAGCCTTGGATCGTTAATGGCCCAATGCTCATACTATCCAAACTCCGGGGCGATGAACTGCCAAGTGATCTTGTTATCAACAGGATCCCGTTCTGGGTACAGTTCCACGGACTGCCTATTTTCAGCATGACAAAATCTTTGGCACGAAGGCTGGGAGAAACCCTGGGGGATGTGATAGACATCGACTACCCTGTTGAGGGAGCTGCATGGGGACGATGCTTAAGGGTTCGAGTGCTGGTCGATCTTCATCAACCACTGAATCGCAGCACCAACATCACAGTTCGAGGGGAAGCCATCCTTGTGGCACTAAGGTATGAAAAATTGGGTGAATTTTGTTATAGATGTGGATTGCTAACACACATTGAGAAAGAGTGCATGGAGAGATACAATGGGGGTAGTCAGCACAGGAGTGAGATGCAGGAATTCCCAATGTGGCTCCGGGCCGATGGACAAAAAGGACTGGGACAGCAGCAGTATGAACACTTAAGAGATCTTATGGATACGAGGATGCCGGAGCAACATCCATCTCCACAAAGGGAAGTAAGAAGAACTATCAACTCTATTGTCATCAGGCCAAATGCTAGGATGGGAGGACTGGTGCTTGCTGAGGAGGAATGGCACCAACAGAATCAGGAACTCTCTCAAGAGGCTGAGCGCTTTGCAGAATCAGTCTTGGTGGAAGATGCACACCAAACCCTACAAACCAATGAGAACAGGTACCTCACTAATGTGGAAAGCTCACTAAGATCAGAATGGGAAGGGGTTGCACAAGCCAGCTACTATGCGGCACTCATGGACAGCGAGCATGATGGAAGCACAAGTGGGGGACAAGGGCTAGGAGCAGGCAAAGGTCTCTGGAAAGCAAAGCAGGAGAAAGGAAAGGAGATAATGGAGAGTGGAGGGTACACTCAAAGAATGAATGCAAAAGGGCCGAACAAACGAGGTAGGCCAATAGCTGGAGGAGTTCGAGTGATGATGGATTGTGAAATTACAAACTTGGAGATGGAGGGGAAAGAGGGAGGAGGAAACAAGCGGCAGAAAAGTGAAGACGACATGTCAAGCTCCAACAAAGCGGAGGAGGGTGAGACCCCTCCCCGCCATTGCGCATGATCGTGACATGTTGGAACGCGAGGGGTTTGAAGGGTACCAACGCGTTCCAGAAATTGCGGCAAGTAGTAGCCTTAAATAAACCCTCACTTTTGTTTATTATGGAGTCTAAACTACCCACTAGAATAGCTAAAACTTGGATGCTAATGCTTAATTTTTCTTTTTGTTTTGCGGTGGAACCGAATGGCAACAGTGGGGGTCTTTTGATGTATGCTTTGAATGGAATCAAAATTGACATTTGCTCCTACTCTTCTTACCATATTGATGCTTATGTAAACAACAACGATTCACAGTGGTGGTTTACGGGGTACCATGGCCCCCAAATCAGAATGATAGGCATATTTCAATGGAATTATTTAAGCGGATCAAAACAACACATCAATCGAATCAACCATGGCTGGTAGGGGGAGACTTTAATGAAATTCTTAGATTTAATGAAAAGAAAGGAGGAAATCAAAATGGCAGAACATTGAGTAATATGAACAGATTTAGAGAAACACTTGAAGTGCTTGATTTACATGACTTGGGATTCAAAGGGCCAAAATATACTTGGAACAATAAACGAAAAGGAGCAAACCAAATCTTGGAAAGATTAGATCGATACTTAGCCAACTCAGAATGGAAAAATCTGGATGTGGTGTACCAAGTCAGACACTCACATTGGTTTGGATCCGATCATAGAGCAATCAATTTGGAGATTTCCTTAAAAACTGAAAAATGGGAGAACAACCACCTTGGTCATTTCCGTTATGAAAACGCATGGGGATTAGAACCAAATTTCATGGAGGAGGTTAACCACTGCTGGAGTTTAATGGAAAAAGAACTCACAGTCTCGTAGAAGCTTCAACTATGTGCAGATCATTTACAAAAATGGGCAAAAACGAATATAGGAAACTTGGAGAAAAGGGTCAAGAAGCTGCCTGAACAAATCTTAAGCAAGAACCGAGAGATTAATTGTGATGAAGATGAGGAAGTAATGTCTACTTTGGAAGGAGATTTGGGGAAACTGCTTACTCAACAGGAAGAGTACTGGAAGCAAAGATCAAGAACGAATTGGATGATCAATGGAGATAGAAACACCACATATTTCCATCGAAGAGCAACGGAGAGACGAGGAAGGAACTTCATTTCTCGTATTGAGAGAGATGATGGAACATGGGCGCAAAGTAAAAAGGAAATTACTGAGATTATTGAGGACTACTACAAGAACCTCTTCACATCAATCGAACCAAATTCTGAGCGGCTCAATGAAGTTCTACAACACACAGATCCAGTCGTCACTAATGAAATGGCTACATTCCTGACCAAAACATACTCGAGAGGAGAGGTTAAGAGAGCAGTATTTGAGTTGAATCCTAGCAAGGCACCGGGTCCCGATGGTTTTAACGCGAAATTCTTTCAAGATTATTGGCACATTGTGGGGGAGGATATTACGAAAGGTATTTTGGAGGTTTTGAATAATAAAAAGGAGGTCAGTAGCTGGAATGAAACATGGATTACACTCATCCCAAAAATCAAAAGTCCAAAAACGCTGAAAGACTTTAGGCCAATTAGTCTTTGCAATGTGAGCTTCAGAATAATAGCAAAAGTGATAGCCAACAGGCTTAGAATGATCATGCCAGAGGTGATTGATGAGCATCAAAGCGCATTTGTGAAGAATAGGCAGATTTTCGACAATATTTTGGTAGGCTACGAATGCATGCATTGGCTGAGAAATAACAAGAGTAGCACTGGATATGCCGCAATGAAGTTGGACATGAGTAAAGCCTATGACCGTATTGAATGGAGTTTTTTACACAAACAACTTATTAAGATGGGCTTCCTAGATCCATTTGTGGAAATCATTCTCAGATGTGTCAACAATGTGAAGTATTCTTTCAAAATTAACAATACGATTGTGGGGAGCGTTGTACCAACCAGGGGAATCAGGCAAGGGGATCCTCTATCCCCGTTTTTGTTTGTTATCTGCGCCCAAGGTTTATCATCGTATATTAGTGAAAGGGTTAAGCAAGGAAGAGTTGAAGGAATTAAGGTGGCAAGAGAGGCCCCAATGATCTCGCATCTCCTTTTTGCGGATGATAGTGTAGTCTTTTTTAAGACTAAACCTAATAGTGGAAAAGAGGTGAAACAAGTGCTCAAAGACTATGAAGAAACATCGGGACAGATGATCAACTTTGGGAAATCCACTATCATTTTTAGCCCGAGCACTAGAGAGAGCACAAAACAGCAAATTCAACGTGATCTAGGAATCCGCATTACTCAAGGGCATCAAATTTACTTAGGTTTACCAACATTCTCAGTGAGGGCTAAGAAAGTGAAATTCTCTTACTTGGTGGATCGAATGAAAAACCGAATTGATAACTGGAAAAACAAGGAATTTTTAGAAGGAGGTAGAGAGGTTCTAATTAAATCAGTCTTGCAGGCAATCCCGACATATGCTATGACATGTTTCAAGATCCCGTTACAGGTATGTAAACAGATGGAGAATTTAATGGCAGACTTTTGGTGGGGGAAGAAAGAAGGGGGAAAACGAATGCACTGGCAAAAGTGGGAGGACCTATGCAAACCTAAGGAGGAAGGTGGAATGGGTTTTAGGAGGATGCATATTTTTAACGACGCATTATTGGCCAAACAAGTCTGGAGATGCATCAACTTCCCTGAATCGATGCTTAACAAGGTTCTTAAAGCTAGATATTTCAAACATGTAGACATCATGGAAGCGGATACGGGATACAACCCATCATTTACATGGCGACCACTCTGTAAAAGTAGATACATTCTTGAAGCAGGAATACGGTGGGTTATTGGAAATGGGGAGACGATCAAAATACGCAAGCATGCATGGGTTCACGAGACTGCAGAAGGGAGAATCAAATCGAAGGTGGCAGCGACCCAAAATCTCAATTTCTTTCTTAATGATAAGAGAGAATGGAAGGAGGATTTGGTCCGAATGGCCTTTCAACCTCATGAAGTTGAAGGAATCTTATGCACACAGGTGGGCCGGAAGGAAGATGAAGACGGGAGATTCTGGGAGAATGAAAACATGGGACAATATACAGTGGCTTCTGGCTATAAGAAGGGCGTGGATATGGATAGCCAGGCTGGAGAATATACACCATCTTCTTCCATAAGGAGCCACATAGATTGGTGGAAAAGCATTTGGAAAATGAGAGTGCCCCCTAAGGTCAGAATATTTGGGTGGAAAATGTATCACGATTTTGTGCAAACAGAAGGTAACCTAGCAAGGAGACATATTCCAATACAGCCGACGTGCGGATTATGTGGAGGAAGCTTTCCGACAACGACCCATGCTCTATTCCATTGTCACAAGGTGAAAAAAGTATGGGAAAAATCTGGGTTTAAAATGATAACCAAGATTGGAAAAAGAGCCAACACAGTGGAGTTCCTCGAGTATATTCGCGCGGAATGGAATAAGGAGGACTTCGAAAGAATCATCATGATAACATGGGGAATATGGAGAGAAAGATGTATGGTCATCCATGCGAAACAATCACTCAACAAGGATATAGATGGAAGAATTGGGGAAAGAGTATTAAAGTACTTAGAAAGCTTTCAATACCAGAATAAAGAACATCAAAGAAGCAATCAACATTCTAAGAAGGAGGAGGGACAAGGGGACATAAATAATTTGAACGCCTTCGTCCTGGAGGTTGACGGGGCATTAAAAAAGGAGGAGCGAAGGTATGGTGCAGGTGGCATACTATGTACAAAGACGAGCGAAAAATTAGCACCTTGCGGAGAAAATTAGGCCCCAGAGAGGTCCCCTAGGAGCGGAATTAACGACGATTCTTATTGGGCTCCAGATGGCTAAAGAGTGGGGTGCAGATCAACTGGATGTTAGAACTGACTCACAATTAGCAGTGGCACTTTGTACTAAGCAGAAAAGATCAGCGGGACCAGAGGAAAGTGTGGTGAAAGAGATTGTGTCTTTTACCAATGAATTTGTAGAGTGCAAATTCACATACGTCCCAAAAGCTGATCTTAAGCAAGCCCACGTTCTGGCTCAAGTAGGTGCAGACTCTACCAGCTCATAAGTATGAGATGGAGTAGTCGTTGGGTGACACAGGAAGAAACTTCATTTGAGCTTGTAATATTCTCTTGGTCATATTACCAACACACACCCCCCCAAAAAAAAGAAATATAAAAAAGAAAAGAAAATAAAAATAGAAATATAAAATATAGAGAGAGATGAGGAGTATTGCCAAAAAAATAAAAATGAATAACTTTTCGTAGGAAACTCAAAATATGGTAAAATATGTAGTCACAATACTTAAATGACAAGTAATAAAAGTGTGACAATTATTGTAATATAATTTAATTTTTAGTGTAATGGTGTCATTGGTGTGAGTTTATAACTTGTAAATTTTATAACGGAACATCTACAGTGAAATTGCATGGATATATAGTATCATTGTCGGCCTATATATGTGTGTGTTAGTTTGGGTTTGTATAAGCATATCATCCTATTTTTCTCCCTATCTCTCTCCCCTCCCCCTCTATCTCTCATCGATCTTGATCACAAGGGAAGAAAATTAATGAGTTAAATCGTCAAAAGATATAATAATCTGAATTTCATCTGATACATATATAGTTAGACACACATATATGCCTGGCTAGCTCTCTGTATACCATTTTTGCGAAGCTGGTCGGAGAAATTGACGACCCTGTGTAGTTGACGTATGTGGAGCCAAGCATATTTGCATATTTTTTATGATGTATATTGCGTGTCTTGAACTCTTAATTATTACTCTTATATACTCCCTCCGTCCAATTTCATTTTTCCTACTTTCCTTTTTTGGTTGTCCAATTTTATTATGTTCATTCCCTTTTTGGAAATAATACTAGGATTAATATCTCTAAGAGTCATTTCATAAGACCAAAAAACATAGAAAGGAAAGAATTTAAATAATTACATAGAAGATCCAAAACCAACATAGATTTTCATTTATACCCTTTAGTTTGACAACTAATATAATTTTCGAATTAATGACATTATTATAAATTTAAATCCACCTTTTATGGAATTTCAAAAACTTCCATCTTCATGACTGATTCAAAACTCAATTAGAATCTTTATTTATTTAGTATAATTTTTGAATTAATGACATTATTTTCACCAATTCCACCATAACCCTAGATTGCTCCCACCATGGCTGCCGCCACACTCACCACGGTCGCCTTGCCACCAAATCGGCCGCCATTCTCCCGAATCTAAATGGCTCTCTCCTTTCACACGAATCAACAATCAAGAAATTGAATCGGTTAAAAAAGGGCAGAATTGAAGATGGTGGGACGACGGTGGTGGGACGGCGTCGGCGGCGGGGAAGAAGTGGGAGTCGCCGGAGATAAGGCCGAAGAATCAATGTAACAAAGGTGTGAAGATTGTCGTCGTCGTCGACATCGATCTCCCTCACCCAAGCCATTGCCATCGTCGTCGCCGTCGGAGAAGATGAACACCAAGCGCCGTTAAATTAATAGGAAAGTCAAGCAATCAATTTTCTTTTTTATATATAAAAAATATAATGCATTCATATTATTTTGGTTAAATTTAGTTTCAAAACACAATTAGAATCTGTATTTATTTAGTACGATTTTCTTTATCTTATTAATTTGTAATTCTCAATTTTCCACTCACAAAGCATACATTATCAAAAAAATGATATTACATGCACCATTTATCGTGATAATTTATTTTGTAGTGCTACAAACCTTGTTAATTAAATGTATTTTTATTTGATGATTTAGAGTATCATCATTGTTTTTAAGTTATTTGATGTTTTTAATCATTTGGGTTTGTTCTACTTATTAAATGCACCAAGTATATTTCGTAATGCATCGATTGAGAACAATATTTTGGAATCATTTATTCAATTATATTTAAGTGTTATGCAATTTTTTTTTTGTTACTTTTATGCAATTGTGTATTGTTTTATGCAATTTTCGTTGCATATATAAAAATAACAAATAACATAAATGCAAAAGAATATTTATGCAGCTACTATTATGTAAAGAGTAGAGATTGGTTCATATATTAAAAAATCTCATTTTACAATTTTTTTCAAGAATGAATATATTCATAATATCAATTTATTGTATGTATATTGCATATTCCTAATATTTTTTGAATAAAAATAATATTTTAGAACATTTTATTACATATATATTGCATATTCCTAATATTTTTTGAATAAAAATAATATTTTAGAACATTTTATTACATATATATTATTTATATTGTATATTATTGTTTGTAGGAAGGCATATGCAACAAAATAATTGCATATGATATTACCGTATGCACCAGTTTTAATATATTTTTATATGTGCATATTTTATATTACTTATGTTTCTATATATATTTCAAAAAGTATATAATAAGTAAAATTAACATCATAAATATTGATTTGTCTTACGTTAAAAACATAAAAAAATTTGAAAACATGCTCATACTAGCATCGTTAATTTAGTTCAATTGAGATTAGTTTAATTTTCAAAGTAATTCGATCTAACATAAATATAGAAATATAATAATCAATAATTTTAAATTATATATGATCAATCTTAAAGATATATTTATCAAGATATGTATCTTAATTACAAAATCAATAACTATATTTTATATTATTACATATATCACAAACAAATGCAGCAGCATATGTTTCATTATGTAATATCCATTGCATTCGTCCCTTAAAATGGAATATATTTCTGCACATTCACTACAACTATAAATTCATTCTGTATATCACCAGTATAATACCTAAGATATAATATAAATAGATTTGACCATCAATAAAGTTGACTTCACAATACATTATAGGAATTACATCAATAAAGTTGACTTCACAATACATTCTAGGAAGTTGTCTTCGTGAAAATTTCGAAGAAGATGAAGTTTTGACAATTAATTTCGAATTCAAAATGCAATTTCAAAATCCCAAAATTAATGGGATATTTATCACTTTATTATTATTGCTAATATGGAAACGTAATTAATATGAGGAATTAAATGTTTGCTTTATCTAACTAGTTTAAAAAATTGTTGACTAAGTAATTAAAGAATTATTTTCGAATTCAAATATTAGAAGGGCAGTTTAGTATATTTATCACTCATTTTGACCTTATTCGAATTAAAAATAAAACTTGTCTTTCTATGCTTTTTCAATGTGTGAAATGGACTTATCAGATTTTGTCCCATAATACTATTCACATTACTTTATCTTCACCCTCCAACCATCACTTATTTACTTAAATTATCTACTTTATACATAAACTAATCAATATTCATTAAAACCCGTGCCTGAAGAAGTGGGCATAATAAAATTGGACGAAGGGAGTATTATTTTTGTTTTGTTAAATTACTAGGGATGAATATTTGTATCTCATTTATTCTATGTTTCACACACACACACATATATATATATATAAATATTCATTATTAATTTTTATTTTGTCCACCCATTTAATGTTTCCAAATCCGAAAACAATGAGGAAATCCCATTCTTAACTTCATTTTTTTTTTTTTTTTAATCAAAGTGTTTTTTAGTCAAGATAAATGTTTTTTTTTTCAATCATACCCTTTCAATTATTAAGTAAAGTTTTAGTCGGTATCGCTATGTAAATAAATTTGTACCACTATTTAATTTAGCATGTATCGTTATTTTTAAGTACGTTAAACAATATATTAAACTTGCATCACCATTTAATTAATTAATTCAGATCACCACTTTTAAGCCTGTACCACAATTAAATTCAGCCCATATCTTTATTTTTAATCTCGTGTCATCATATATTAATCTCGTACGTATCACTGTTTAATTCAATTTGTATCACCATTTTTTTTGTTGACTTTGATTATAGTAAAAAAAAAAAAAAAGATCTGAAGGTGATGATTAACAATTTTTTTTTTTGAGAACTCCACATATGCTACCAAATAGATAAACTGGATGAGTTGGAAGAGACTTTGTGTGGACAAGAATGCTCGGTAAGATGGGATGGAGGCTCTCTACGGAACGTGAGACCTTAGTTTGTCAAGTCCTCAAAGCCCAATACTTCCGTTGAGGGGATTTCATCAATTCAACCCTTGGATGGAACTTGAGCTATACATGATCTAGTATTCATGCTAGCCAACCTCTAGTCCGAGCGGGTCTGATCGATGTGGAAAATAGGCACAAGAGAACGTATTCGAGTGTAGGACGAAGCTTGGCTTAATGACTCGGGCAGTGGCTTGATTATTTCAGATAAATTGGAAGGTTTGAAGGACTTGACCGTTTTGACACTGTTCGACCCAAAACATCATGCTTGGGATTTAAATCTGTTATAAGAGTTGATCCGCTTAACGTTGTCTTGAAAAATTGTTGAAAAATTTGTATTAAATTTTGATGATTAGGTCAAAACTCAATGTAATAGAGATTAGTTATACAATTGAAAATGTATAGCCAACTATTTTAATATAAATTCCTAGTCTTAAGCAACATTTGATGGGGAACTCAATAAGTCAGCTAAACAAGAATGATTAGACAAGTCTTACATGTGTATTAGTAAGATGGAGATCGACTCATTAGACAGAAAACTTGAAGACCTAAAAGATAAGAAGGTGTGAAAATTAGAAGAGAGAAGACCATAGAGTAAAAGACAATTGGCTATCTAAACTCAAACTGTCCGAGACTCGTCTGATAAGCTAATTCTTGTCAACTGTTTCATTAATAACAACTAGATGAAAGACGATTGGTGATGATAAAATCTTTAGTAGAAAAGACAATTTCTCAGTCAAGACAAAATGGATCTTGGCGTTAATGTGTCAAAACATTGTACTTGAAATGAAATTAAAATTAAAGTTAACTGAAGACAAAAATGAGTTCAGAGTTGAAGCTAATAAAGACAAAGACGAACTCTAGTAATCTTTATAATCGTTAGACTCACCACCTAATCAAGTTAATGCGATATAATGGAAATATAACAATCAAATGTACAATCTGACACAAAAGTTAAATAAGATTAAATTGCAACAACAATGTAAAATGACATGAGACAATTGAAGTTTACCTAACCTGGTAAAGACGAATTCAAGGTATAACTCCTAAGGAAGATATGCACAAAAAATAATATGTTTTCAAATTAACTCTCCAACGAGTAGTTTTTAAAAATACACTATAAGTACAAGGCCAAACCTTTAGAGTAAGGTTAAAAAAATACTCAACAAGAAACCAAGCTTACACATGAGCAAGAATATATAGCTAGCTAGTATTTTTAAAGAACACTTTCCATCCAAATCTTAGGTGACCTTGTAAAATTCAGGCTTTCATATTCAAATTCATAAACTTAGAAGAAATCTTTCAAGCCCAGCTTGTAAGAGAGATTTCACTTAATTGAGAACTAACTACACTATAAACGTACCTACCCCTTGGGAGATTGAGAGAATGAGAGATAATATTTGTTTGTTTAGAAATAACTTTGTAAGAAGTTGAAACTCATATAAATTTCAGGAGATAAATCTTGTGTTGGTCTAATAAATCTAATAGTGTCCCTTGGGACTTCAAACCAAGAATTATTTGGAAGAAATTAACTCACACCCGAGTCTGTGGAGTGGAGCAGAAGCCAAATTTTTGACTAAAATAAATCTATGCGTTATTTACTGCTTTGATATATTAATTGTCACATCATTCCTTTATTAATAAACATAACATGTACATCCAATTAGCTGAGCATCAAGCTAATTAATCTATTTCAACTTGCATAAAACTAATTAAGATTTTCAAAGTAAAAGACGTGTTTTCTGTCGGACGAGAATAAAAAGAAGAGCTTACATATATCCGCACTTAACTTATTTTGATAGCTATTCAACTAACCAACTTTCGAACCATCAATATCTTAATTATAAGTTTGAGTTGAACAATTAGCACTCGTAGCTTTTATCTGCAGCCAACTAACTTCACCAATTAATATTAATCTTAGCTTTTTACAAACATATTTTTCAATAAAAAAAATATATTCACACATCGATCTCTTTTTACCCCCTCCACGCGTTTCGAGACTACACAAATTATACCTATCAATTGTTAATCCTGATTTAAAATCTTTTACCGAAAAAAAAATAATGAAAAAAAAATCAAAACAATAATCATTATTCGTTAATGATGGATGTAGGAGTATGATGCAAAACATGTATAAAAGTAGTGGTTGGCGCACCAAACATAATTATTTCCTTAACATAATTATGAGATGCAACAAACAATATATGGAGTCGACAAAATAAAATAAAATGTCTCACATCACATAAGCATTGCAAAATTATAGTCTATTATATAAGGATGAATTAGTATATTCATTGATATGATGCCTTTTGAAAAAATTAAAAAATAAAACTGTGAGAGTTTAATCCTAAGCGATCAATATTATAATATTATAACAATTGAAATACGTTTATATGGGGTTTATATGGGGTCATGTCCATACAGAGCGCAAAGTTCTGGCTTTAAACGGGACCCCCGCAAGTGGGCGGTGGGATTGGTCCCCCGGGATTAATCGGTCATAGAATCGGATACCCGAGACTTCAAAAAAAAAAAAAAAAATACGAAAGGTCCTCCTGGAATCCATAACAAATGGCGCCGGTTATATGAACAAAACTCACGACCATGATCCCAAACGAAAAATGATGTGGGGAGGAGTCCTCAAAGTCAAACAGTGGATTGTTAGAGTTAAACAATGTTTCAAATCGAATAAACATTGATGAATTATGTATTATGAGAATTGATTAATATCTCCATTGATATAAAATATTTTAAAAAAACTTAAAAAAATCGTGAGGGTATAGACCAAAATTAACAATATTATACCAATTGAAATATAATTATGATCAAACCAGTGGTTGGTGCAGCAAACACAATTATTTCCTTCTCATAATTATGAGATCATTGAGATGCAACAAACAACCTACAATTATGAAATAAACAAAAATATCTCTTCTAGCTATGACAAACTTATACTATTAGAATTTAGATGAAACTCCATCTTAATATTTGATTAGAGAGGTTTACAAGATTATAACAAAATAAAATACAACTTTACTCTAAAGATCCTGATCTTCAAACCAATGCGGACAGTATCGCTGTCCCCTCTAATCGTGAGAAGAGGAAAAACGAGTGATCCCTTTACCTTAATAAACGCCTTGGTCTTCAACCTTTAACCGAGACAATCTCACACTAAGGTGCTCTCATGTCAAGAATAGAAAACAAAATCAATAGACAAAGTTCCACCAAGTACCAGATCCAAGGACTCTCGAGTCGATCTCAACAGAGCCCCACCCCATGCAAGAGTTCCACACTCACAACAGGGTCCCATAAAGGGAAAAAGCCACATAAGGCCCAACGAAAACAGAAGCAGAAACTAAAAACGATACAAGGACGAAAGCATAATAAAACTATCTAAAAAATGTAAACGAGATCAACATAAAAATACCCGAACGGTCACCGTGGCTCCGAGAGATAATTTATATGCAGATCCCCAACAACAAACGAAGAAAACTACAAAAAAAATTGAGAAGAAACTGAGTCGATCGGTCGGCGGCGACGAGAGCTTCTCGGTTAAAACTCAGTAGATCTTCAGATCTACTGACTAAAACAAGCAAAACTGAGAAAATGATGAAAAACGGAAGAGAGCATAGCATACGGCGACGGCGGGACAACGACAGGACAGTGGTGGAACGACGATGACAACGGTAGAACAGAGACGGGGACGGTGGATCTGCGAGGGAAAGACTAATCGACGACGGGACCAAATCGGCGGTGGAAGAGGGTGGAGGCCGGTGGAGTAGGGGAGAAACAACTCTCTAGAGAGAGAAGCTCTCCCCTCTCTCTCCCATGATAACAAAATTATGACTGAGTTTAGGCTCCACAAACCCAGAGTTATAGTACTCCCTCCATTTCAGTGAAAGCTACCCAACTTTACTTTTTCGTCCGTTCCAATGAAAATTATCCATTCTTTTTTTTACAAACTACTCTCTCTCACATTTCATTATATTCTCCTCTCTCTCAATTACATCACATCTAATACATCTACTTAGTATATCATATTTCTTAACTTTCGTGCCCGAAATTCATGGGGAGCTTTCACCGGGACGACTGAGTATTATATATGTTTCAAACAAATCAAATTTTAATTAGTTAGAATATGAATAGAGTAGTAGGACATGATTAATATGATTGAATGAAATAAACTTATAAATAAAATGAAATAAAAATGATCATTGTTAAAATTAATATGATTATAAATGAAATGTAGTATTGTACTATAAATTTATTTTAAATTATTATAATTATGGAGTATAATAATATTAATATTGATGATTGCTATTTGTATGTTATTATTGACAGTTTTCAATAATAATAATTATTAATATACATTTTTATTATTTAAAATATAAATATATATTTAATATAAGTAATATTTTAATTTTTTAATAAGAATAATGTTAATATTTTTATTATTTAAAAAAAGTACTCCCTCCGTCCCCCTATAAGTTTCCCACTTTCCTTTTATGGATGTCCCACAATAAGTTTCCCATTTCATTTTTTTCCATTTTTGGCATATGATTTTCTCTCTCTCAATCACATCACTTACACTTTATCTATTATTTTATCATACTTCATCTCACACTCATCTATTATTTTCTCTCTCACCATCACATCACTTGTACTACATCTATTATTTAATCATATTTCTTAATCAAAACAACCAAAAGAAAGGGACGGAGGGAGTATTTTTTATTACTCTCACTATAAAATGTAGTTTCATTTATCTTTATTCTCCGTCCACAAAATTTACTATCATACCCTTTTTTAAAATACACCTCTACATAACAACTAATTTTAACCAATAAAACACACAAATTAATATATTATACATGTCATTTAATGAGCCACCTTCATTATTACAATAAAGTTAAAGTTGAATTATAACCTTTGTTGAATTTAAATGATATCTACTCCCCCGTTCTACAATACTTTTCACACTTTCTTATTTTAAATGTCTCGTAATAACTTTCTTAAAATTGAAACTCTTTTACAAATTCCACCCTTACAATATCCACAAATTTAAATAAAATGTCATTACTTTTAGTCTCATCCGTACATACAAGTCAACTAATTTATTTACTTTATACATAAAAATTTACAAAATTACCTATTAAAAATTCACTCATTATTACACTTTTTTAAAAAGTGTTATATATAAAAAGTATTAAGGGACGGAGGGAGTATTTTTTTTACATAAAATATATATTTTCCTTCAAACATGCGCCTACGTACTAATTATAAATTGAGGAAGTAATCAATTCCTATAAGCTAAAAACTTATATACAATATTTCACAATAACATTACCGTAAAATTTGACCTATTCTTCCATTCTTATCCGATATTCGATTTTCTTCTTCTCTGCGCTGCCTTCTTCTATTCGGTCTCCTTCTTCTCTGCGTTGCCTCTTCTCTTCTGCGTCGATCTCCTTCTTCTCTGCACTGCCTTCTCTTCTGCGCGAAATCTGCAGATTTCAATAAAAAAAAAAATTCAGAAAATTTGTTCGCCATCAATTCTACTGTTCAGATTTCTGATATGCTAATCACGAAACAAACAGATAAATCATTATTTTTGTTATTTGAATGAAATAATGAGAAAAAATCAACCATAATAACACACAAATTTATTCTAATTAATTGTTGATAATTATGTTTTTGTAATTGTAGGGATCGATAAACTATTCAACATGGTTGTGTTTTTCGTGTTTTTAATTATTGTTCTTCGTCTTTTTAATGTGGGTATCTCATTCCCTCTCAATAATACAATTTTCAATCAATACATGTGTTACTTTAATTGTATGTTACTTGTTCTTACATTAACACATATTTGTTTGTACAGTAATATAATTGTATTTAAAGTAACACATATTAAAAACAAGTTTTTCTGTTTGTGTCTGAGATGATTTATTATTTTTTAAAGAGAGGTTTGATTTTGAATGACTTTGGCATGACTTGTAAAAAATTTCTAGTATTTTATTCTTTCTTTAAATTAATTGTATTAATATTTCATGGTAAAAGTTAATTTATGGGTTAGTATTAACGTATAATTACCTTTAGTAACACAGAACCTCACTTTTCTTTAGCCTTCTCAATTTTTTTTGAAAAATTCGATTTGACCGATCAGACCCATGAGTTTTTTATACTTTTTTAAATATACTAATATTTCACTCCCTGTAATATTGAAAACTACATGTTCATGTGGAATAAAAGAATTAAGTGCATCAGCCGAGGGCATTCTAATAATTTAAGCACATGCCAGAGTGTGCTGAAGATGAAATTCCACTTTAGCGTCTTAAAGTGAAACGCCCCTATTTACAAATTAATTGGGCCGAAAACCCTCCATGGAAGAAGAAGAGGGCGGCGCGTGCATTAACGACAGGCTTGGGGATGACGAACTCCGGGCCGTCCTTTCCATGCTCGACCACGACAAGGACAAGGAGGTGTTCGGCCTCGTCTGCAAGCGGTGGCTCCACCTGCAGAGCACCGACAGGAGGAAGCTCTCTGCTCGGGCCGGACCCCACATGCTCAAGCGCATCGCCGCCCGCTTCACGCGCCTCTTCGAGCTTGACCTTTCCCAATCGGTATCCCGCTCCTTCTATCCCGGCGTCTCTGATTCCGATCTTTCCGTAATCGCCGCCGCCTTCACCGCTTTGCGAGTTCTCAATTTACACAATTGTAAAGGTATGATGATTCATGATTCATAGTACTAGTAATTTTGTTACTTTTTAATTCTTTCTTTAATTATTGAGTATTCATTTTTGTTCCTTTTTGATATATGTTGCTGATGACTAGTAGAGTTGAGAGTGAGCTTAATCTTTTATTGATAATTGTTTGAAAATAACTGCTTTTCTGCCGTGCTTTATGTGTTAACAAGGTTTGAGTTGGGGTTCTGAAATACTAAGTCCATCCCTTTACATAAACTTTTGACACATGTATTAAGAAATATAGTAAATGTGTAGTGGTCAGTTGAGCTAGAGCTAGAGCCTAGAGAGAGATAGGAGGAAGAAAAGAGAAAAATTAGAGAGAGAATGAATTTTGTTAAATAAGGAAATGTAAACTTTAGAGTGGGACGGACCAAAAAGGAAAGTGCAAAAGGGACTGAGGTAGTAATAGTATGTCAAAAGATTGCCTTTCTTTAGTTTAGTGTTTTTAAGGCTATTATAATTATAATTTGGTTCTTTAGTTGGCAAAGAATTTGCACATCTTATCTTGTTCAAAGTTCTGCTGGATCAGGTTAGTATATTAGAAATGTACAAATTGAAATTATGAGACTGATAGAACTGAGTTACATTTAGAACCTAAGGAGGGGATGCTACAAGAAAGCCTTTTTTTTTTTTGGAAAGAAGATGCTATGTTGACTGCAAGTTATTCTCTGCCAATTGATGAAGTGTTCTGCATCAATGGTCAATAAGAGATGGTTGAATATAGAAACTAACCACCTCACACACCTTCAAACAAGTAAAAATTCTTCATAATTGTGCATGCCCCTATCATTTTATAAATTTTGCATCATTTGCAATTTTACCCTTTTCTTCCTCGGGAGTTCAGCCCAATTGCAGTCTAGCTAGAGAAAAGGACCAATGCAAGCTCACCTACTAGTGCATCAAATTAAATAATACTTGGGTAATCTTACTATGGAGTTAGCAAGGGTTTTTTATCAGTTTCGTTGGACTTTTTCATGCTTATGAGGTTCATTAACTCCTACATTAGTTGGTGATGGTCACTAAAGTTGATAGTCACCAAATTGTGTGATGAAGAGAAAAACAATTTTATGAAAAAGTTGAGGTAAAAGATTTGACACTGCTTTGTGAATATATTGACCGGGCAGCACCAGGTTAGGGTAGATTTTACCAACACAATTCAAAATATTATCTGTTCTAATAGGTAATGTGTGAAATAAATCTAAACTGCCTGATTCTTGGGTTTCATTATTCTTTTCCCTTCATAATAACATATAGCCGTACTTCAACTAAGGCATAAATGCAAGATTTGTATTACTTTACTAAGAACAATGAGGAATGAGAGCAGGCCTACCTGTTGAAGTAAATAAAATAAGTGGAGGGGTGCATCATTGGTTAAACATTTTCTCTAAATTCTCTTGTATTCTGTAAGATGATTGACATTAAGCATTCTGACCCAATTATCCTATTGAATATTGATCATATGAAAGAAATAACAAGGGCTTGTTTGATATGGTTAGATCTTTACTGATGCTTCTGATTCCTGCCTCACTACATTTGCGTTCATACTGTATATATTAAAGATGTTTGGTGTAAGTTAATTAGTTTGATGTCAACCACTCTCATGCTTACTAACTCATACAGTTATTTGTGTTGCTTTAAACCCGACTTTGTTGGAAGATGGCGGATTTGATGAGTTATTTGTGTTCAACAGGTATAACAGATAAGGGAATGGCAGCAATTGCATCCGGGCTTCCTTCTTTGCAGTGCCTAGATGTATCCTATTGCAGAAAGCTAACTGATAAGGGGTTGTCGTCTGTTGCCAAGGGTTGTCAAGACCTAAGATCCTTACACCTTGTGGGCTGCAGACTAGTCACAGATGCCTTATTGACTTCCCTTTCTACAAACTGTAATAATCTAGAAGAGTTAGGTCTGCAAGGATGCACTAACGTAACTGACTATGGTCTCACTGTTCTCGTAGAGGGTTGTAAGAGATTGAAACATATAGACCTCAATAAGTGCAGTAATATTGGGGATATTGGCGTATGTAATATATCAAAAGCATGTTCTTCTTCACTACTGACTCTGAAATTACTCGATTGCTACAAAATCGGGGATAAATCCATATTCTCCTTGGCTGAACATTGCAAAAATCTAGAGTCGCTAGTAATTGGCGGTTGTCGGGAATTAACTGATGAATCGATAAAGTCGATGGCTTCTGCATGTTATGGGAGTCTCAAGAATCTACGCATGGATTGGTGCTTAAACGTCTCAGATACTTCGTTGAGCTGCATATTTTTTCTGTGTAGGAAGCTCGAGGTTCTTGATGTTGGATGCTGTGAGGAAATCACCGATGCTGCTTTTGAGAGACTAGGAAACGAAGATTCTAAGTTGAGTTTGAAAATTGTGAGGGTAAGTAATTGTCCTAATATTACAGTTGATGGAATAGGGAAATTCTTGAATTCATGTGAAGCTCTTGAGTATCTTGACGTGCGTTCGTGCCCCCATGTAACTGAAGTGGGATGCAACGAGGCTGGACTGCAGTTTCCAGTAGGATGTAAGGTGAATTTCTCTGGGAGGTTAACGGAGCCAGATGTGTTACGCTAATAATATGATTGGATTTCCTGGTGAGATCTTGTAGTTTCTGATACATTTTAGTGCAAGATCTGTTCGTTTATTCTGGAATTAATGGTTGAAGGGATTCTCCTTTATTGCCGAGTTTGGAAAAAAGTTGGATGTATATTACTCATCACTAGCTAGCTATGTCTTCTTATTAAGTTATGTTATGAAGTATATATCTTTCTGTTGAATACCTGAATGTATCATTCTTTAAACAGCCACCACTCTGCTTTTGTGCAATTTTCTTAATTTGGGAATTTGCTTGATGCCCTTTTGTTCATCAGATAAATCTTTACCTCGACAGTTTTAACTGCCATTACAATTTTTTTTTATGCTTTTACTATGTTTTCTTGTTCTTTATAATGTATTCTCCTGTGTATTAATTCCTCTTACTGATGGCCTTTCTTTAGGATGATTTTTTTTTTACATTTAGGGTTAATATCACTTTTGGTCCCCAAACTTAATCCATGATTCATTTTTGGTCCCCAATTTCACTCAAAGTCAAGTAGTGTCATAAAAGTATTTTTACTAACATTTGGTCCAACTGGTAGTTGATTAAAAATAATTGCATTTAACTCCTCCAAATAATTATTAATTACATTTAGCACTCCCATATAGTTGATTTTGTCCGTCAATGGACGGCAACTAATAGTGAAACTAAATGTGATCCCATATAGTTGATTTTGTCCGTCAATGGAAGGCAACTAATAGTGAAACCAAATGTGAGAGTAAAAGTTTAACCCTTAAATTTACTTAGATAATTCTTTAAGCTATTATCAGCTTCAACAGGTTTACTAGTTTGTAGTTTAGGTGTGCCAACTGAACTGGGATTCTGCGAAAGGTGATGAATCTCATGGGAAAGAGTAGTTCGTACAAAGTGGCTATTTTTCCAGAAATGAAATATGAACATTATGGACTCTGTTTCTCTTTACTGTGGGTTCTGCAGGGTGCTTTCTATTGAATGGTAGCTTAATGCATTTGTTTAGCTCCAAACGAGAATGCATCTATTTAGTAAAAGAATGAACATAGCTTGATCTTTCACCGAGTGGTGAACTCGCTCGTTGCTACAAAATACAAGTTTTTTCACGAATTGTACAGAACCGAGTATCACTCTCATTACACATATATCCTGAGAGAAAAGAAGTAATACTAGATTAAAAAAAAAAAAAAACCATCATATGCTATATATGAATTCATCTGGCTTGATGAATTGCCTGTTGGAGATACGTCAATGTCCTTTGATGGTTAAGAAACCCCATGAACCAGAAATCATAATTGTCCCCCGTCACTAGATGCACGTACTTCTCTGTTGGTTTTGTCGTGTTTTCACTTTCGTGGGCTCTCTTTATTTTTCTTAGGGGTATCATAACCTGCATATATGGGTTAATTTCCAAACATCAGTTTCAATCTTGCTGAAGTATAAAAAATGATTGATGAACTCTGTGATATAAAAAAAATGATTAATGTACCTTGTAATGTGCTTTTATTAGTTTCCCAGTTGGAGAAGAGATTTTGATGGACCTCTCACTGCAGAATGCAAGTCTATCAGTTGAAACGAACAGAAGCCCTGCAATCGGCCCTGCTGTCGTTGATAAATAGCACTGACAAACCTTCACCAGTTTTTCGTCAACTGAGGTATTGAATTTCTTCTTGAATACTTTCTCCACTCCTCCCAACTGCAGGATTCTTGCTCCTAGGCTCAACTTTCCCTTAACCGTTTCGCTCAACTTTGATCCTAATCTCACTGCATGAATATGAATTATCAGAACATGGATTATGGATATATGAATGAATGATCAAATTAAGAATCTGTTATACTTTTCTCATAACTTACCATGTTCTCGGATTCCTTGAGCAACAACGTCCATGGTTTTACCGAGTTTGATCATCTTAGCAATCACAGAATCTCCTCTACCTGCATTTCCGTTAAAAAATTAGTCTTTTGAGTAAATATTCCAACAGTCTCGATCAGGTTTAATCAAGAACAAGGGCTCTTACCCGTTCTGATTTTGGAGTAATGCTTGGAAGGAGACGGGAGGATTTGGTATTGAGAAGCTGGATCTGGCAAAAGTTGTCCCGAAGTCATGTTGTTAAACATGAATGCGTAGTTAGCTGAGCTGATTGGAATCCCAATAGCGTGTTCTTTGTGCATGTTTTTCTTCCCAATTCTTGATCTCCCGTGTTTTAGTTCCATTCTCGTTTCTTGCTTTAGTTGCATACGATACAAATGAATCGGATTAATAGCTTGGTGAATCTTGCCCTGATATGAGCATGTTTGTTGTTTCTATATATAAGGAAACAAAAACAGTTGTTGGATCTTTGCTTTTTGGCTGCACGACTCAGCTTCGTGTCATAAATCTTCTTTTGACATGATCATAAAGTTGGTGTTTCTTCTTTTTCCTTTCTTTATAGTTATTTGCTTGTTTAAAGTGATGGATTCAAGGTTAGGTAATATTGAATATTATCGTTTTCATTCTTCTTTCCATTTCAATGGCTCATGTATGACCCCTTTGTGACGCTTAGGATCCATATTAGTAAAACTTTATTATTTATTTATTGTATCATTCATGATATACCATACTTTTTTAAGTCCTGCTTGGTTGATATGTTGAGATATCTATTATTAGGTTCGAATATCTCAATCGGTTCAGATTAAATTGTAAATGGTAAGTCTTTCAGTCATTTGATATGCATACAATAAGTGTGTTTTTGTGTGTTGGATAATTTTTTTATTTGAAGTCTGATTGCCTATGTATCTTGGGCTAATCTAAAGTTGAAACATTAGAAAAAGTTTGTATAATAAAGGTAAGATTAGGTGTAATGAATTGAAATGTAAAATAGAGGAAATATATTGTGGGTGTGCATATGTCTTGTCTACACCTTTTTGAGCTGTATTTTCCCCTTTCTGATGCAACCAACCTTCCACTTTCATTTCTATGCACTGCCTAAATCACAGTGGGGGGAATTGAATCATTTATCCATTTTTTTTATAGTTGCAATTAATATACTCCAATAAAAGGAGAAAATTAAAACCTAGAAATTGATACTCATGCATACGCTTAAAATAAAAAATAAAACCATCTTGTTATAATGCACAAAAGATTGGTGCAGTTTTGTAATCTTTTATATTATTCAAGTAAAAAAACAGAGTTTCCTCCGAAAATTAGTCTTGTAAATTAATTTAGAAATTGATACTAAATCGTCTAATATAAGTTTTTATATATATACATGTGTTTTTATTCAGTGAAGTACAAACATCAGCATACAGCAAATGAGATGGTATATAAATTGCCCTAAGGCTTTGCTAGTTTGTGGGGATCTATACTCTATAGGCTACTGAGAATTGACTTTGAATATCCAGTAATTTTTTATTTATTTTTCAGGATAAAATATTTGACTTTGAATAATCAGTATAATAATATTTTGAGGAATCTAACAGCGTCACCAACCTATGAATGTGTATGTACAAGCACTAAACTCATATTATATATATATATATATATATATATATATATATAATGTTCATTGAGTTTCGATATGTTGGCTAAGTACGAATTAATTCGGGGATCAATTTCACCGCGTTTATTAGCAGATATGTCAATTTATTAAAATCAAAACAAAACTCTGTATTTACTGATCCCTCAAGAATTGTACAATTATTTTTATTTATCCAGTCGATTGTCATGTGTAAGTGAAATGCAATAATTTTATCAGTTTTTTTTTTCTGCTTTCATAGATTATTTTTTATATCTCCAAGTTAGTATAATGGACATGGAGTATTAGAATTTGGAAGTGGCTCAAATAAGGATATGCATGTAATATTAGATTAAGCATGCAAGGAGTTTGTTTATGAATGAATTGAACGTCACTCTGTTGTCAACTTATCTGAAATGTATATATATATATTCATTCCCACCTTTCGACGATTAGAACACGTAAACATATACTAATTTGTTATGCATTTAAGCCATTGGTTGAGTGTTTACAAACTCTTTTAACATAATATTTGAGGGTTTTTTTCTTCAAAAATATTGTGGGGCAGTAGTTTTGAAAAAAATTATACTCCCAGCTTCCTGTAAAATTTTGCTCAAACTCATTTTTGGGTTCACAAAATATATATTTATTCTATTTAAATAGTTAACTTTTGAATATTTTTTCTACTTTATTAACAAGATTGAGTATGTACCAACAATATTGTTTACTCGTTATTCTACATATATTTTTTATAATTAAAATATGATATTTTTAAAAATATGTATAAAAAGAAGTGAACAAAATTTTACTGACTCCGATGGAGTCCTAGCTAATCCTAGCTTATTGACTTTTAGCAAACATCAATATTTTAATTAATTCAATGCGGATTTGACACACATATATATATATATATATATAATGTTAATTTACATTAAATACTGTTAGTACGTATTAATTAAATTAAATTAAATTAATTGACTTAAAACAATTATAGTTATGTTTATTACTAAACCATCCAAGGCATCCATTGTGTCTACTTTTCTTATTTGGACCGTTTTACACCCTCAAAGTCGGCAATTATTTTGTCTTTTTAATTACTTAAAACTCGTGCCCGAACAATTAACATACTTTTAGTGGCTGGACAGTATTTTTTAATGTGCAATTAATTTTATTTCAAACTTATTTTTAAATTATAAATATGTTTTTTTAATTATAATGTATTTTCAATCGTGTATATTGATTAAATCAAATATTAAAAAAATTGATACATAAATGTTTACATTTCAATTGATCGACCGCAATTAATTTTTATCCTAATTAAATTTGTAATTAAAAGTTTGAAAAATAAAAATAAAAGGTTTGAATAGTGTCACCTACGCTCAAATATTATCACGTTGAATCGAGATATTCAATAATGTAAGGGATACTACTATCATTTTGGTGGACTCATTTGCTCTATGTATATAAAAGTAAAAATAAATCTTTTGCTTTAAATCAAAACCCAAAAAAGCAGTAGAGCCGACGTACTCATAGAATAAGTATGAGTTAAGATAAGTTTATTTATTTATAAAAGTATTAAAAAAAAATAAGAATTGGAGGCGTTGCTTAACATATAAGTCACGACTTTATATAAAGAAATAGAAATAATTTTGGGATTCAGATTGACGTGTAAAGATAAAAATCTTGGCTTCCCAGTATGCCAAACGACACTATTCGTAAAGTGCCCAATCTCCAAAATCAAGAATATATCCTGCATGGATATACGATCATCGTTTTATGATATATAATTAATTGAATTAAAATATTGAATAAGTGGTTAAGAGTGAGTTGATATTCATTCATGTGTTAAAAGACGAAAATAAAATATTTTATTTTCATTATTTACATTGATTTATGTGAGAATGAATATACTCACTCAATAGAGAGTATATATGAAATATATTGAAATATTTATAGAGTAGTTTTACAAAGCTAACCATACTAATTTCTATTAACAACTTTAACTAACTAACTATATAGAATGCTTACTCTAATATTTCTCCTCAAGCGAAGCGAGGCCAGCTGAATCATGGCGAGCACAAGTGAGCGAGCTGACGCGAAACTTGTTGCGGAAAAAATAAAATAGTGGACGAGAAAGAACGTACTCTTGGTGAAGATGTTGGCAAGCTGAAGGTGAGAAGAGGCGAACTGTGTGTGAAGACGACCAGAGGAGACGAGTTCACGAACAAAGTGATAGTCGGTGTATTTTTCTTGTTTGTGAGCAACTGGATTTTGAGATGGGAACAATGCACTTTTGCTATCGCACAGAAGAGTGGGAACAGACGAATGTAGAGCATGGAGTTCACGTAGAAGCGAGCCCAACCAAACAATTTCAGAGGCCGTGTTAGCCATAGCCCGATACTCGGACTCACAACTAGATTGAGAGACAGTGGGGTGTTTCTTAGCTCCCTAGGAGACAAGGTTCGGGCCGAGAATGAAGGAGTACCCATAAGTTGAGCGGCGAGTGTCAAGACATCGAGCCTAATTGGCGTCAGAGTATCTGACCAGAGATGAGATATCGAGAACTGAAGACCGAGGTCGATCGTGCCTTTAACGTATCGAAGAATCCGTTTGACCGCCTGAAAGTAATTTGTGGTTGTATGAGCTTGAAACCGACTGATGGTATTGACTGCAAATGATAAGTCCGGGCGAGTAATGATGAGGTATTGGAGGGCTCCAATAAGAGATAAAAAAAGAGTGGGGTCCGAAAAGGTTTATCCATCAACTCGAAGTAGATTAGTGGATGAGAGAGGTGTAAATACTGGTTGGGACTAAACTATATCGGCGCGAGCAAGAATGTCTTTGACATATTTAGATTGACCAGGAAAGAGACCGCATTTAGTGTAGGTAACCTCGAGACCGATGAGGTAAGTAAGACGACCAAGATCCTTGATGGCAAACTCCTTACTAATCCTAGAAACAAGGCGAACAACAAATGTATGATCGTTACCCGTAATTATAATACCATTGACACAGACAAGGAGGTAAAGAAGAATACAACCTGAGATGAGGATGAATAGGGAAGTGTCGAATTTGCTTTCTTTGAAACCGAGGACGAGTAAGAAATCACAAAAGTGTTGAAACCAAGCCCTATGAGCCTGTTTTAGGCCGTACAAGGCTTTGTTCAAGTGATAGACGTGGTTTGGACAAAGAGGATCAACAAAGCCTAGTGGTTGAGTCATGTAAATCGGTTTGTTAAGAAGACCATGAAGAAAAGCATTGGTCACATCTAGTTGATGTAGATACCAATTATTCATAACAACAAGGCAGAGCCGGTCCTGAGATATTATGGGCCTGGGACGAGCCAAAAAAATGGGCCCCTTCTCTGAACAACATCAAATAAAATAAGTGTATGTATGCACGTATTAAAAATGAATGAACGTTTAAAAATAAATCATTTAAAATGGCTTCCTCGAGCATTTTGAGAAGCAAATTCATCAATAATATTTTCATAGTTAATTTGTTCTAGAATACCTTTTTCAATACATAAAGTTGTCAGTCCATTTAATCTTTTTTTTTTGAAGGACCATTTAATCTTTCTTGTGACATAGTGGATCGTAGATATATTTTTAAGAATTTTAATTTAGAAAAAAGTTATTTCAGCTGATGCCGCGGTCACAGCGAAATAGTCAATAATATTTTATAAGCAATTAAGGCATTAGAATAGCAATTCAAAGCATTTACAAATTCAAGAATCTCAATAGCAGTTTTTTTTTTTTTAACTTGCAACACTTTTAGTTCAGAAAATAAATCATTTGAATCAATATCTAAAGAGTTGTCATGCTTCAAAGTATTCCTTAAATTCTCACAACATTCTTTTAATTTATTATTATCCAAAGATTTTAATTTATTTGAATCAAATAAAAATCCAAAAATATTATCATATGTTTCCAATTGTTCAAATCTATTTTTTAAGGCAGCAATAACGTAGCAAGATCAACAACAACAATAAAGTAAATATAGAGAATTAGAAATAAAAGAAACTAAAATAATAATTAAAAAAATGAATAATATATGTGGATCGTAAAAACTGAAAGGGAAAGTCGGATGTCGATTGCCAAACTTGATCACCGATCTGATGTCAAGATGAGATATAACCACTTGAATGTAACAATGTATATTGGAATGCAAATTAGAAATATGGAATACAAAGTTTGAAAGCACTCTAGACAATTTATAGGCACTACTCTTGTTGTTCTCCATACGCCTACTTACTGTAGTGTGCATTTAATTAGATATTGGACTTGGAGGGGTAATTGCTATGGTCATTTTCGAGAAAGAGTGCATAATAAATTCATACTTCGTATATAATATTTTACCGTTGTAATATTATTGTAAATTTTAGATTAATTAGATATTCATATTCAATATATTTTTTTTACCTTTTAATTTTTTTTAAAAATATTAATTAATTATATATAAAAAAAAGTAGGCCCCAAAAAATTCGGGGCCCAGGGCGGTCGCCCCTCAGGGCCACCACTACAATAAGGGAAAGTATAACTCGAACAATAGTGGATTTGAGTACCAGACAAAAGGTATGATCGTAATCGAAATCATAAATCTGAGTAAAACCCTGTGCGACTAAGCGTGCTTTGTGACGATCAACAAAGCCATCAACGAGGAACTTAGTGCGAAAAACCTATTTTGAGCTTACACTATTTGTATCCGGAGGAGCATGAACTAAATCCCAAGTTTTATTTTTGTAAAGAGCTTGGAGCTCGACATCCATTGCTGCTAGCTAGTGAGGAGATTTGGCAGCGGATTTGAATAGTTTGGGTTCAGTCGAGTTATGAGTGGAAGTGAGCAGACTATGTTGGGCGAGGAAGGAAGTTAATGAGGGGTGTTTAATTTTGAAGATGTCATCCTTCAAACGAGTACGCATGGGATGAGAAGAAGCTAGCGATGGACGAGCATGGGTAGGTGGCGAGGAAATGATAGTGGAAGGCCAAACTTTTGGGTGAACATGAGGAGAAGGGGGAGAGCACGACATACGAGGAGGACGAACGGTTGGGTGAGCAATATGAGGCAAATGAGGGACCTCAGGAGGCTGCGGAGGCCAGAGGAGGTATGATCGTAGGGTATGCACAAAGAGCAAGCTGAGGGGGGGGGGGAGGGGGTGGATGGCGTGGTAGGAGATGAAGTAGGTGGGGTAATTACAGAGTAGGGAGGAGTGGAGTCATCAAAACTAGTGATAGGCATGTCAGATGACGATGGCGAGGATGGATTGGCGAAAGGAAAGGTGGATTCGTCGAAAAGAGAATGACGAGTGATGCATATGTGAGCATTGTGCTCGTCCAGACAACAGTAGCCTTTATAGCGAGAGCTGTATCCTAAAAAGACACAAGGAATACTTCGAGGAGAGAGTTTGTTAGCAGCATAGTCATAGAGATAAGGAAAAATACGGCAACCAAACACACGTAAATGCACATAGGATGGTGATGTAGAGAACATAAGCTCATAAGGTGATTTGGTGGAGAGAATAGAAGTGGGAAGTCTATTTATAAGATAAGTAGATGTAGCAAAAGATTCAACCCAAAAGTGTGTCGGAAAGGAGGAATCAAATAAAATGCGAAATGGAGAGATCATTACCATTACCTACAACGACCTTGTCTGAACTGTAGTAAGGTAGAGCAGAATCAAGATACGACGAGGAAGAAACCATATGCGAGGAAGCACCCGTTTCTACATACCAGTCAGGATGGTGTGGAGAATAGGGCGAGCAGAAATATCCAGCAGCCTCAACTAAATTCGCCTAACGAGCAGTGGGACGGGTAACAAACCGTCGAGGACAGGAGTAAGCAAAGTGACCCTCATATCTACAAATTTGACATTGGGGAGTTAAACATCCACGTCCGCGTCCTCGGCTAGAGAAATCACGACCACAGGAATTAAACTGACCCCTACCACCGCTAGAGCGACTAGACGATGAGCGACCATAACAAGGAGTGGGCGAGGAGTGAGCGAAGAAAGCCGAAGACTGAGGCGATATAAAGGAAGATTCCAAAGATTGGGTGAATAGATCATGAGCTTCTGCCTTGGCGAGCAAGTGATTGGGTGTGAGATTGCTCGTATTTGTGCTCATTATTGCTATATTATTGTAACATTTTGATGTGATTTTGGTCGTAATTGATAGAAATTGTTCTACTAACCTTGTTGTCAAGAAATGTGTTCAAAGTGTAGGAAACAAGGTGAAATAACCCATTTTAGAGGAAAACCGAGCATTGGCGCATGGGAAGTGAAGTTCGGTTGGAGGACGAACAAGAAAAGCCAAGAAAAGTAGAAGAAAAAGTCCAAGGAGCAGATGTCAAACGGCCAGCCGTTTGGATCCACACTGGCGGCCGAGTTAGGTGGACTTCCAAAAACATTCAAGAAATTCCAAGTCAAACGGGCAGTTGTTTGGATCCACACTGGCGGCCGTTTGAGTTCTGCAGCCCAATATCCAACTGTATGTTCACTCGAAACGGTTGACCGTTTGGCCCACTCGGTTGACCGTTTGAACTTACGTTTTTTGGGGAATTTCGCGAATTTTGAAGAACTTCAAGGACCCAAATGCTAATTTCGTCTCACACACTCTTCCAAGCTATAAATAGCTCCCCAAATCAGATTATTGAGGGTTTTTTGCCTCATTTCTACACTCCCAAACCCTAGCTCATTTTGCTACAACATGTGATAAATTGAGGAGAAATTAGCTTAGGTTTGAGGATCTTATCTCCTCAAACACACTCTTCATTTTTATGCTTTCTTAGTTTAGAATCATTTGGGTATTTTATTTTCATGTAAGAATGGAAAAATTACAAGACTCTCAACGTGATATTTTTCTTTTATTTAAGCTTTGTTTGACAAATTTCTTATTAATTTCTATTTATTTTGGTGGTTTAGCCATGAGTGTTTTCTCAAACACCATGGGCTAAGCTTTTTATGCTTTGGGTGTTTGAAACCATGTGAATATTGAATGTGTGAATTGTTGAGACTTTGATTATTGTTGATATTTGGATTATTGCTTCTCTTATTGAGTTTTATTGGTGCTTTGTGTATTTGCTTCTATTAATCCATATTTTGAGGCATGTTTAGCGTAGACGAGAGTTACATGAACATGTTTAAATTTATGGTGTGAGTTGTTGGTATACAAATGCATTTATTATACTTTTAATTCGTCGAGAGAGAGTTAATCGTATTAGAACCCCATTAGGAGACATTAATTACTTGAATGGTTATTTGGGTAGTTGGTGAGGATTAGGAAGAGGTCGTATTACCGGGTTTGGGAACACCTTAGACGTAAGGCTATAGTACCCGAAGGGAAATTTTTTTCATCCTAGCATCTTGATGCTCTTAGCAAGTCCACATTGAAGCATAGACACGGTATAAACAATCCCACTCGATTTCACTAGGTAGAGAACACCCGAAGCATTTTCCACCCTTGCACTTCTTCGAATTTTATTCGTAGTTGTTATTTGCTTTTAATTGTCATTTCCTTATTTTTTTGGTTAGTAGTTAATTTACTTATTAGAATTGTGTTTAGTTTAATTTATTGTCTTTAGATTATTGTTTAGCCTTTTTGCATTCAAAACCCGAAACCGTAGCTACATTAGTTATGACGACGTACAACTCTAGGGATCCATTGCACTAGCCCACCTCCCATGGTTCGATACTACTTGGTCGAAATATTTACGTGTATACTACTACGATCCCTTATGCTTGAGGGGAAGTAGTTAGTCAAAACTTATTGACCTAAAAATTTCGTTCAAGTTAATGGCGCCGCTGCCGGGGAGGTGACATAGTGCTATAAGTAGGACTTAGAGTTAGTTGAGTACTAGTGTTAGCTACATTACTTGTTTTATTTTGTTTTCTTTTTATTTTGAGAATTTTGATACTTTGATATTTTGTAGGTGTGAACTTCATCGACTAGATGGATGGATATAATCAACACCCGTGGAATCATTGTTATGATCCACATGGTATGATTTATCCTCCACAACATGGAGATATGGGACACGATAATTGGATGAACTTTGATTATAACTATCATATGCAACAAGTTCCTTCATATTATCAAGATTGGAGTAATGATGATGCGTCCACATTTCAAGAGAGGACACCGGTCTACATGGATGTGAATTATAATCAAGAATATGATCCACACAACGGATTTGAATTCCATGGAGCTTCGAGAGAAAATTGTTATGATAGTGAGAAGAGCTTTGAGTATGATTATCAAATGCAACAAGCTCATTCTCATTATCAATATCAAGAATGGGAAAGCAATGCACATTGGCCACCAAGCAATGAAGAAAGTGATACTACCAAAGAGCTCCTTGCACTAATCTTGAAAAAGATGGATGCAAGTGAAAAAAGGATGGAAGCAAGTGATAAGAGGATGGAAGCGATAGAATTCCAACTTGGACAATTGATCATCACCATTAAAGAACTACAAAAAGTGGAGGACCCAAGTGAGGAGAGTGAAGACGACAAGCTCATTGTAAAAAGAGATGAAGAGGAATGTCTCTTGGTGGACATGAGCAACAAAGAACAAGGGAATCAAGAAGCATCAAAAGATGAAGTGAAGATCAAAATGAGCATTTCTAAACCTTTAACCTCTTCAATATACTCTTTAATTTATATTGATGTTTCTATTGATTTCATTTTACCTCTTAATCACTTTGACCAAAAGAAGGAAGTTGAGAAGTGTTTGGGCATCCATTGGAAAAAAGAAAAAAAATGGCAAGAGTTGGTGATGAAAGAGAAAGTGACAAGATATTGGCCTACTATCTATAAGAGCCTCCTTGATTGTGAGGCTAAGAGATTGAAATACAATGGCAAGAAGGACCAATATTCATGGCCATTTCGATGAGAAGTTTGAACTCAAAAGAGTTATGTCCGGCATAGGACGTTAAACCTAACGCTAAATGGGAGGCAACCCATTCTTTAATTGCTTTCTTTTCTTTTCATTTCATTTCTTTTATTTTTTTAGTATTTTTGTGCTTTGATCTTTATTGTGGAGTTTTGCTTTGTAGGTTGAGTGTTGTGTTGAGTTTCAAGGATGAAAGTCGAGCATTGGAAAAATTCAAAGATATGGTGCTTTGGTGCTAAAAGATTCAAAGGACAAACGGTTGTGGTGGCTTGCATATTCTTGGTAAGCTCACTTGATGGGTATTTTCCTAGGTAACACACTTAACCTCAAACTTTGCATTCAACTAGATAGTTTAATTTAAGTTTGGGGGGAGATTTCGTGTGTTTACCTTCATTTATATTACACCGTTGTTTCTAGTTTTGGTGATTGAAATATCTTGTGAATTGTTGGTATTTGAGGCATAATTGATGGTGATTGTTGGTTTTTGAAGTTTGGTTAAGCTTGTTGGTATTGATTGATGCTTGCTTGTTCACTTGATTATGTGAAGATTTGTGCTTGAGTTGGTGCTCTTAATTCATGATTAGACAAACTTGTGAGCTTTAGAGCCTTTAGACTTTCATATCTTATGGTCTATTTTTCTTCATGTGAGTATCATTCATGCTTGTGTACTCTAGAACTTGCTAATTGTCTTGTTTGAGGCTACTTTTTGTGTAAGGTTTTTGAAAGTGATATAATGCCATCTTTGTTTTGAATAGTCACTTAGCCAAATTTTCCATACCAAATGAAATTTCTCCGTAGTTAGCCACTTTGAGCCTATTGATCCATTTTTTTTTTGGCAATCTACATATTTAGCCCATTGCCTATCTTTTATGAGCCTAATTTTCCTATGAACTAGTGGAGCTTGAATGTTGACAAATGTGGTTGAATTGAGGTGAAATGTGAATTTGGTGGATTTGTTTGGTTGAAAAGTGAAAAGATTGAAAAAAAAAAAAGAGAAAAGATGAATTGTGAGTTGTGCAAAAAAAAAAAAAAAAAAAAAGATTGAGTTGATGAGAAAAGAAAAATCGAAAAAAGAAAACTCTCTTGTGCACAAAAATTTGGTAGAGCTTCAATTCAAAAGTGTTGGTTGGTTGGTGGTGAAGAATGTGCTTAAAAAGAAAAGAAGTAAGTGAATTATGTGAGATAGAGAACTTTGAGTTGCAACTTGATCAATTGCAACTTTCCTTCTTGCTCCATTAGTTTATGAGTCACTTTATCCAAATCTTCCCTACCTTAACCAAAGAGCCTACATTACAACCAAATGTGAAGTCTTTATTGATTCATTGATTGAACACTTTCATGTGGTGGAGAACTTAGACATTTGGCAAGCATATGGTGGTGCATTTGTGTGATTTGATTTTGAGAGCATACATTTCCTTGATATACACTTTGAGTGATGAGAGATACACTTACTAGTGAGGAAATTGTGAATTGAGCACTTAATCTTGCATTGATTTGAACATAACTTGTGAACTTGTTTGTGAATTTTTGTAGCTCTTGGCTTGACTAGATTGAGGAAAGTCGACAATCACTCATTCAATTTTGATTGTATTTCTTCGCAATCCTACCACTTGTTCTATATTTCTTTCGTTGCTCGGGGACGAGAAACACTTTAAGTTTGGGGGGGTTGATTGGGTGTGAGATTGCTCGTATTTGTGCTCATTATTGCTATATTATTGTAGCATTTTGATGTGATTTTGGTCGTAATTGATAGAAATTGTGCTACTAACCTTGTTGTCAAGAAATGTGTTCAAAGTGTAGGAAACAAGGTGAAATAGCCCATTTTAGAGGAAAACCGAGCATTGGCGCATGGGAAGTGAAGTTCGTTTGGAGGACGAACAAGAAAAGCAAAGAAAAGTAGAAGAAAAAGTCCAAGGAGCAGATGTCAAACGGCCAGCCGTTTGGATCCACACTGGCGGCCGAGTGAGGTGGACTTCCAGAAACTTTCAAGAAATTCCAAGTCAAACGGGCGCCCGTTTGGATCCAAACTGGCGGCCGAGTGACTTCAAACGGGCAGCTGTTTAGATCCACACTGGCGGCCGTTTGAGTTCTGCAGCCCAATATCCAACTGTATGTTCACTCGAAACGGTTGACCGTTTGGCCCACTCGGTTGACCGTTTGAACTTACGTTTTTTGGGGAATTTCGCGAATTTTGAAGAACTTCAAGGACCCAAATGCTAATTTTATCTCACACACTCTTCCAAGCTATAAATAGCTCCCCAATCAGATTGTTTAGGAGGCTTGGCCTCACTTTTCACACACTCAAACCCTAGTTTCATTCTTAGATAGATTTTCAACATATTTTGCAAGTTTAATTCCATAGATTAGCTTCAAATTTAGTATTTAGTTTGGGCTTTTGAAGATTAAGGTTACATTTACTTGTAATAGCTTAGATTGTTGAAGAATCATCAAGGTGACTTCCACCCAAACTCTCTCTTTTCTATAATATTGTTATATATTTTCATGTTTATTTCTAGTTTTCTTGTTGTTTTAGCCATGGGTGTTTTCTCAAACACCATGGGCTAAGCTTTTTATGCTTTGAGTGTTTGAAACCATGTGAATATTGAATGTGTGAATTGTTGAGACTTTGATTATTGTTGATATTTGGATTATTGCTTCTCTTATTGGGTTTTATTGGTGCTTTGTGTATTTGCTTCTATTAATCCATATTTTGAGGCATGTTTAGCGTAGACGAGAGTTACATGAACATGTTTAAATTTATGGTGTGAGTTGTTGGTATACAAATGCTTTTATTATACTTTTAATTCGTCGAGAGAGAGTTAATCGTATTAGAACCCCATTAGGAGACATTAATTACTTGAATGGTTATTTGGGTAGTTGGTGAGGATTAGGAAGAGGTCGTATTACCGGGTTTGGGAACACCTTAGACGTAAGGCTATAGTACCCGAAGGGAAAATATTTTCATCCTAGCATCTTGATGCTCTTAGCAAGTCCACATTGAAGCATATACACGGTATAAACAATCCCACTCGATTTCACTAGGTAGAGAACACCCGAAGCATTTCCCACCCTTGCACTTCTTCGAATTTTATTCGTAGTTGTTATTTGCTTTTAATTGTCATTTCCTTATTTTTTTGGTTAGTAGTTAATTTACTTATTAGAATTGTGTTTAGTTTAATTTATTGTCTTTAGATTATTGTTTAGCCTTTTTGCATTCAAAACCCGAAACCGTAGCTACATTAGTTATGACGACGTACAACTCTAGGGATCCATTGCACTAGCCCACCTCCCATGGTTCGATACTACTTGGTCGAAATACTTACATGTACACTACTACGATCCCTTATGCTTGAGGGGAAGTAGTTAGTCAAAACTTATTGACCTAAAAATTTCGTTCAAGGAGTGGGCGAGGAGTGAGCGAAGAAAGCCGAAGACTGAGGCGATACAAAGGAAGATTCCAAAGACTGGGTGAATAGATCACGAGCTTCTGCCTTGGCGAGCAAGTCAGAGAAAATTGGAAGGGAAGAAAGATTGAGTTGAGATGTTGAAAAACTATGAAAATCGGATCAAAGGCCCCGAAGAAACCAATGTGATTAAATAGTGTCGTCAATGAGGCAGCCTATAGAAGCGAGTTGATCGCATAGGTTCTTGAATACGGTACCTGTAATACCCCTAAAATTTTAGAATATATATAATTTATTTTATTTCCAACAAGAGAAATTTTTAAATATTAATCTCATTATATATAATATCTCCTCATATTCCTTGCCTTATTTTAACTACAATTTTTAGACACGCTACAATATTAAAATATATAATCTCGCCAACGATTTTAAAATGTGTAACGTTTGCATCATAAATTTTGTAAATTAATTTATAGAAAAATAAAAACTTTATTTACAACAATTTATTACACATTATTTTAGTAACTCCTTTTTAATAATAATGGAAAAAGAAACGGTCAATTAAAAATTAATAATATCTTATCTCATCTCCTTTTATATATATATATATATATTGAAAAACCATATGTCTTTTCCCATTTAGTTATTGTATGTTTAGTTAATAGAAAAATATATCATTTGTTATTTTATGTAACACGGCAAGGCCACGATAGCTATGAGGAATAATTCATACAAAGCTTCGACATATCACGCATACGTTCATCTATCGAGGTAGGTTTTTAAGTGCTTTAATCTCTACAATGGTCACTACAAAAAATGCCTCAATTAACAACCGATTAAAAACCGTAAAAACGGTCTCTAAACGCATTAGAGACCGTTTTTGATCGGTCACTATTAGGTTCGTTTCAAATATTTTGAGACCGTTTTCATGTATCGGTCTCAAATGATAGACCGATTTTTTTCGATCTTTAAATTATAGACCGTTAATGTGGTCTACAAACAGTCTCAAATGATTGGTCGACTCGAATTTTTTCGGGCCATAAGACGGTCTCAAAATGGGTTTTTGACCCACACGACCCGAACTGAACCCAGACCCTGACCTGACACCCACACCCGAACCGTCCCGACCCGACACCAACACCCGAACTGAACTGAACCGCCCGACCTGACACCCACGCCCGAACCGAACCGCCGCGACACCTACACCAACACCCGAACCGAACCGCCCCGACCCACACGACCGACCCCCATACCCACACACACCCACTTTATTTAAATGACCATTTATTTGGTCTTGGTGGGAATTGATCCCGGGTGGATGGGTGCCCAGTACCACTTTAACAAGTAATTGTCTTGTGTAATTTTTAAAATTAATTATATATGCATTAATTAATTTCTTTATTATATACTCCCTATTTAAAAATTATATATGCATTAATTAATTTCTTTAATTATTATATACTCCCTCCATTCCACTATAAATCTCACAATAAGTTTCTCATTCATTTTTTTTCATATTATTTTTCTCTTTCTCAATCACATCACTTATACTTTATTTATTATTTGATTATATTTAATCTCATACTCATCTAGCTAGTATTTTTATAACGGCTCTGCTCCATTGCTTACATCATATTCTTAGAATCCATGTTGAAGTGGTGTTCACAACCATCAACAGAAATATATATTGCATGCACTAACATTAATAGCAAGCAAGATTGTATTTTCAACTAATAAGTCTAAATGCTCAAAAAGTACCAAGTGAAATTAATCTATTTTAAAGTCGCACTCCAACTATTATAAACTCAGATCGATAGGGAGGGAGTAACAATTTATTTCTCTCATCTTTTAATATTCTAGTATCAATTCTTTCGAACATAATCTCAAAACAGAAAAGCCTCAAAATTACCTTGACTCAAATTCGGTGGAGATGATTGATAATCAATAAGCGGCGGCGAAGAGACACTGTCAGCAATATCGTCTTGAGAAAAAGGGTGGAGTAGGAGTCATCGCGGCGGGAGAGCAAGAGAGAATCGTGAGTGAGTGCCGTGAGAAATTGCATAGGGTGAAAGTGAAAATAGGCGGTACAAATGGGCTAGGGTTTATAGACGGGTTACATACGAGTTTATAAACGGGTTAGAGACCGTATTCACAAAACGGTCTCTAAATGAGCGAGTAAAATGGGGGTCAAAATAAAATCTGGGAATTGAAATTCTTAATACCAATTAAAGACCGCTAATGCGGTCTCAAAATAAAATTTAAAATTAGAAATCTAATTTCGGGTTAGAGACCGCCAATACGGTCTCTAAACGGTCTAAATACATAAAATGAAAGACCGAAGTGAAATCGGTCTCAAAATTCATATTTTTTTCAAAACGGTCTCAAATCAGTCTTTATTTGAGACCGTTCTATGACGGTCTCAAAACTTTGGTCTCTAGTTTAGGCATATTTTGTAGTGGGTTGGTATAGCTCTATTGAATTTGTTTTTCATTATTTAAGGTTTTAGATAAATGGTCTGAGTTAATTGTTTACTATGTCAATTCATTTTTATTATTATTTTATTATTTTATTGGCTAGGGGTTCCAAATGGGGTTCGGGGCCGACGGGCCTTCGGGTGTAACCCGCCGTGCTCACTACGTGTGGGAATACCTTGGTCATTAATTTGGCTTTGGAAAGGTCCACAAACATGCGAAGTCTACGTGTGAGAATACCTTAGTCATTAATTTGGCTTTGGGAAGGTTCACAAAACTCTATTGGCAAAGTTTCATTGGCAAAGTTGACAAAGTATCAATGGCAAAGTATATGTGGCATTGTGAATGTTATTTACTAAGTTGCAATTATTTGATTATTTATTTTTAGCATTAAATATTGAATGACTTAATTCCACTGAGTGTGCTTGCATGCTCACCCCCAACAATTTACAATTTCAGGTTGAAGAGTTGGATGGCGAGGAGTGGTGATGTGAGACGATCGATACATATTTATTTAAGAATAAAAGTCTATTTGCACGCATGTTATTTAAATTGAATTATGGTTATTCTTATGGATTTTTGGTTGATGAGTTAGTTATGAATTTCTTGATTTTATTTTAACTGTTTCCGCTGCAATACTTAACATGATTTTAAATATAATAGTCGCTGCGTCCCTTTACTTTATCGCTGTAAGTTTAAAATTCAATTTTTGACGCGTTTAAACTTAGTTTTTTTTTTGCGGGGGGGAGGGGGGGGGGGGCTAAAGACAGAATCTGCAGCAGGGGAGATAAAAGAAGAAAAAATCCTGCTTCAGCCCGCGGACTACTCCATTTCAGTCGTGAGAAACGGTAGAGTCAGCTCCAATCTGAGCTAGATTATGTGCATCTTTAAGCTGATTCCTCGGTGTATATTTGAATTTGCACACTACAAATTCGTTTGTCAAGGATAATATTTCCTTAACAACACCTTCTTCCGGACCCGAGGAAGCGCGTTTACGTTGGCAAAGCGAAATTGCAGATTGACAGTCTGTTCTGATTTCAATCTTTGTCGCCTGGAACCCAATCGCAACTCTTATCCCTTCTAAAATTGCCATCAGTTCAGCTCCGAGGGCATCCCTTTGAGGTCTTATCCTTTTTGCAAAATTTGAAATATGACCTCCATCAATCTTTTTCAAAATCCCTCCTATTCCATATCTTCTGTCATCGCTCTTGTGGGCTCCATCCACTTCCAGAATAAATCCATCAGTGGATTCCTCAATACCTCCACCTTCGTCTTCAGGAGCATGGATTGGGTTTTGGTTAAATTTTTCCAATTGATGTTGATACGCATCCAAATAGAATGACACTCTTTCTCCTATCTTAGGATCCATGCCTCTCGATCTAGGGTGGTCTGAATGAATAATACGACATCTTTCTTTCCAGATACCCCAAGCCGTCATAATAATCTTTTCGAATTCTGGCTTTTGCGAATAAGACCGCATAAAATCCAAAAATTCCATGGTATCCCGACCTTTTCCTTTTTTAATCGTACCGTACCACCCTATATTGTCCCATACCTTCTTAACCGCCTGACAATGGAAAATAGCATGTGTGGTGCTTGGAAAATAATTGCCACATAAACCACACATCGGACGGATTGGGATGTGCCGTTTCGCTAAATTTCCTTCAGTTTGAATGAAGTCCTTACACATTTTCCATGCGAATATTCGAACCTTAGGAGGTATTTTCATTTTCCATATCTGGTTCCACCACTGATTATGCCAATCTCTAGAAGATGTGGAATCATGCAGGAGTTTGTCATCCATTTCCTTTATCATGCCCTTATATCCTGAATTAACAGAATAGTTCCCCATTGAATCGTCTTTCCAGTACCTCATGTCATCATCTTCTATTCTTCCGACCTGTGTTCGAAGAATTCCTTCAGCTTCATAGTGATTGAAAGCAATTCTCACCATATATTCTTTCCACATTCGATCATCATTTATAAAGTAGTTAATGTTTGGCGCTGCTGCGATTCCAGAGGTAATTCTACCACTCTTTATACCTTGTACCCATGCATGTTTGTGGATTTGTATAGATTTTCCATTACCAATCACCCACCTCATACCAGACTCCAGGATGTATCTACTTTTACATAGAGATCGCCATGTGAATGAAGGATTGTTTCCAACATCTGCTTCCATGATATCCATATGCTTATAGTACCTGGCCTTGAGTACCCTGCTAAGAAGAGATGTTGGCTCTTTAATACACCTCCATACTTGCCTAGCAAGGAGTGCATCATTGAACACCTACATTCTTTTAAAACCCATTCCTCCTTCTTCCTTTGGCTTACAGAGATCCTCCCACTTCTGCCAGTGCATTTTGTTGCCTCCCTCTTTCCTACCCCACCAAAAATCGGTCATAAGTGTTTCCATTTTTTCGCAGATTTGTATAGGGATTTTGAAACACATCATAGAATAGGTAGGAATCGCTTGGAGAACCGAACGTATTAAAACCTCTCTACCCCCTTCCGAAAATTCTTTGTTTTTCCAATTGTCAATACGATCTTTCATTATGTCAATTAGGTAAGAGAATTGAAGACGTTTAGCTCTACACGAAAAAGTTGGAAGCCCAAGATAAATCTGGTGGCCCTGAGTGGCACGAACACCCAGTGCAAGATTCACCCGATGCTTGGCATTATCATTCGTATTAGGGCTAAAAATAATAGTAGACTTCTCATAATTGACTACTTGGCCTGAAGCTCTCTCATAACAATCCAACGCTTCCTTAAGTTCGGGTCCGCTATTATCCGTAGTTTTGAAAAAAATGACGCTGTCATCTGCAAAGAAGAGATGGGAAATGATCGGTGCATTTCTAGCCACCCTTACCCCTTCTATCCGACCACTAGTAACCCTATCTTTAATGAATGAAGACAGTCCTTGCACACAAATGACAAAAAGAAAAGGCGAGAGGGGATCACCCTGGCGAATGCCACGGGTGGGAACCACCTTACCGACCACCGAGTTGTTAATTTTGATAGAATAGTTGACCGTTTGGACGCATTCCATTATGAGTCTAATGATTCCGATTGGGAATCCCAAGTTTAGGAGTTGAGCTTCAATAAATGGCCATTCCAAACGATCGTAAGCCTTGCTCATATCAAGCTTCAATGCAGCATACCCTGTTTTGCTTTTATTATGCCTTAACCAGTGCATGCACTCATATCCCAGAAGCACGTTATCAGCAATCTGTCGATTTTGGACAAAAGCACTTTGATGTTCATCTATGATACCTGGCATAATGCTCTTGAGTCAGTTAGCTATAGTTTTCGCCACAATTCGATAGATGACATTGCATAAGCTGATAGGTCTAAAGTCTTTTACATTCTTCGGATTCTTCACCTTTAGAATTAAGGTAATCCAGGTCTCATTCCATCCTTGTAACCCTCCATTATTATTCAAAATTTCAAGCGCCCCTAATGAAAAATCCTTACCAACAATGTGCCATTTATCTTGAAAAAACTTTGCATTGAAACCATCAGGCCCAGGGGCTTTATTCGGATTAAGATCAAAAGCTGCTTGTTTAACTTCTTCACTCGTATAGCGCCGTGATAGGAAAGAGGCCACCGTCGGAGAAATTGCTGGCTCCGTACGTATGTTCCATGATTCTGTCAATATGGTTTCTATCGGGCAGACTCGAGGTAAAGAGCGCTTGATAGTAATTTGAAATGGTACTACCAATACCCTCCCTTGAGTGCACCCATGAGCCATCCTCCAATTGTAATTTAGAAATCGAATTACGACTCCGTCGCTCTTCTATGAAAATAAGTCGTGTTCCGATCACCATTAATCATCTAGTTCGTTCTCGACCTTTGTCTCCAGTATTCTTCCTGTTGAGTCAAAAGCTTTTCAAAGGTGGTCTCCAAGCTGGGGGTATTCGCACCATCTGTATCACCATCTTCCCGGTTGAGAATTTCCTTAGACAATTGTTTAATTCTTGTGTCCAAATTGCCAATGTTTGCCGAAGCCCATTTTGTTAGATGCTTCGAACATTCATACAGCTTGGAGGTAATGGGGCTGTTGCTATCAAAGTTAATCCAGCAAGTAAGCAAAAATTCTTCAAAGGTTGGTTCTAATAGCCACGCATTCTCGAATTGGAACTGTTTGTGAGAATTCAAATTACCATCCCACTCCTCAATCTTAATACCAAGTTTAATCGCACGGTGATCGGAGCCAAACCAATGCGAATGTTGTACTTGTATTGAATTCCAAATAGAACGCCATTCGTTGTTTGCTACAAATCTATCAAGTCTTTCTTTGATGTGGAATTGAGCTTTCCTCTTGTTATCCCAAGTAAATTGAGGTCCTTTAAACCCCAAGTCAATGAGTTCATGAGAGTTGAGCATTGTTCGAAATTTGTCCATATTATTTCGAGTTCTTCCATTTTGGTTTCCTCCCCACTTTTCATTAGTTCTTAAGATTTCATTGAAGTCGTCTCCCACAAGCCATGCTTTAGTGGAGGAATGTGTTGAAGCAATACGGTTCAATAACTCAATAGATAAGTGCCTTTGATTTGCAATTGGAGGACCATAAAATCCAGTAAACCACCATTGTGTCTCACCAAATTTAACAAGAGAGTCAATATGATTGTTGGAATACGAGAAAACTGAAATGTTAACATCCGAAGTAGCAAACAAAATTAAACCCCCACTGTTTCCTATTGGATCCACAGCAAAACAAAAAGAAAACTGAAGAAGAGTTTTCCACTGCTGGGCTAATCTATTAGGGAGTTTTGAATCCAACACAAACAAAATAGAAGGTTTATTTATGGCTATCACTTGCCTAAGGTTCTGGAATGCATTAGGACCCTTCAAACCTCGTGCATTCCAGCTGACTATGTTCATGGAAAGGAGCGGGGAGGGGTTTCACCCTCCTCCGCCTGGTTCGAGCTTGCTGCCTCCTCATCACTCCTATGACGCTTAGTTCCGCCATCCCTTTCATCTCCTCCCTCGTTCTCGTTTTCAGTCGGTCCAACATTAATTCTGAGCATGGTATTAATAGGCCTACCTCGCTTTCTTGGGCCCTTCGGATATGAACGAATGTTAGTCGATGCCATTTCCGGCTCCCTTTCTGCCCCTCCGGTGTTGATTGTCAAAACTTTGCCTTTGCCTTTGTTGTACGTATCCTTCATGAGTCCTTTTCCTTTCCCCAGCCCTTGTCGAGAACCCGAGCCCTCCCCATTCTCAAAGCCACATCGGCTGGCAAAGTAGCTGGCCTGCAAAACTCCTTCCCATTCTGCCCTCATCCTTCTTTCTTCTTCGGCCAAGTACCTGTTAGTGTTCCTCTGCAAAGTGAGTTGTGCCTCATCCACCAGAACTGAAGCCGCGAATTGGTCCGCCTCCTACATATGTTCCTGCTCACGCTCAGTCGAGCTCTCTTCCCTCATCACCAATCCACCTACCCTCGCATCTGCCCGAATCACCAAAGAGTTAGTCACATTCCTTTCCTCTCGCTGTGGCTGCATCTGATCAGGAATAGGGGCTGTAGTGAGGCTCTTCAAGAACTCAAACTGATCTTGAGAGAGCCCTTTCTGACCCTCCGCTCGGAGCCACAGAGGAAATTTCTTTTGAGCCATGCTACGTTGTCCCTCCTCACGATATCTCTCAATACACTCATTTTCAATATGGGTAATCTCACCACACTGATAACAGAATTCCCCAAGTTTCTCATACCTCAGAGCTAGCAAGATTGCTTCACCATGGATAGTAAGTTTAGTGCTTCTGTTGAGTGGTCGATGAAGGTCCATAAGCACCCGTACACGAAGACATCTCCCCCAAGCCGTCTCCCCTTGTGGACAATCCAGATCTATGACATCTCCCAGCGTTTCAGCAAGCTTGAATGCGATCTGGCGAGTCATGCAGTAGATGGGAAGCCCATGGATTTGAATCCAAAAGGGGATCCTGTTGATCACCAGATCTCTTGGCTGCTCCGCTCCTTCCAGTTTGGATAAAACCAGCATAGGCCCGTTGACGATCCACGGCTGCCTATAGAAACCTTTGTTCGAGTCGGTCTCTTTTTCAAACTCCAACATAAAGTACCCATCAGCAAGTAGCACAATCCTCACATGGCCTTCCACTTTCCATATTCGTTTCAAAGAGTTGAGCGTCTCAACCAGCCCCATTGGCCTTCGCAGAGTGAAGTGGCCAAGAAGAGTGTGCCTTGGAATCGCCAGTTCATTTTCCTCAACATGGAGATTAACATCCTCCACATCGGAAATTCTCACATTTCTCAGAGGTTCATTTAGGTTTTCAGCCATTGCAAATAACCAGAAAAAAGAAAGGAAAGTTAGGGTTTGTGAGAAAACCAACCCTCCCCCAACATCGGATTTATACTCCATCAAACCGCCGCATTGCCCAATCGGCGATGAGAATATCCCCAAGAAATCAGAAAATGATTACAATAATCTCGATTAAGCCAATCCAGACGAAGAGGCGTCTTGGGAGAATAGAATACCTGCAGATTTCGGCTACCGGATCACGTAAATCGCACGGGTAATGAATCCATTTGGCAATTTTCCGACACATTTAAGGCGTATACTCCTCCTTCCCATGATAATTACTCCCTAAACCAAGATCTTATGCAGCCATCATTCTTGCTTCATCCAATGGAGAAATTCGCACCTTTTCGAGGTGAAATCGCACCGTCCAGACGTGAAATCGCCCCTACATTTGCGCGTGTCGCTCAATCGCCCCCAACTTCCTTAAATTTTTAAATTTAAGATCAATATTTTTAAATTTGAGATGTGACAGTTCCATATTTCGCAATGGATCTTGAGCCTTTCTTGATTAATTGAAGTTCATCTTTAAGACGTAACTCTCGTGCCTTTGATGGCTGATTGAAGGTTGTGGCCAGATTCTTCCAAATATCGGCTGAAGTATCACAATCAACGATGACCCCCATTGCCTCTTCCGTAAGAGTGGAGTTCAAGAATACACGGACAATCTGATTGCGAGAATGCCAAGAAATATAGGCAAGGTTGGAAGAGGTGACGACGTTGGCAGTAATTGTTGGAGGAGGTACCTTTTCCGATCCATCAACATAAGGGAATAACTTTTTAGTGACCAAGAGAGGAAAGATTTGGCCATACCACATAAGAAAATTTATGGGTTTCAACTTGATCGTAACGAGATGCGTCATATCATGAATAGAGAGAGTAACATCAAAGACAAAAATGGTAGATTTGGGAAAGGTAGGATCGACCATAAAAAAAGAGCGGCAGCGATCAGAGACGAGCAGAGAGCAAGGTGGGGCAAGGAGGAAGAAAAAAGAGAAAGAGAGAGGGAGGGAGAAGGGTTTTTTTCTCAAAAAAAAAAAAAATGGCTAATATCATGTGAGAATGAAAATACTCACTTAATAGAGAGAGTATGAAACATATTGAAGAGTATTTACAGAGCTAACCATACTAACTTCTATTAACAACTTTAACTAACTAGAGACCTCCTACATGTAGTCAGAGTGTCGCATGGTGTCGTATGACTACCGTAGTCAATTAAATGTGAACCATTAAAAATTAAATCTAAAGACTTAAACCTGATGACCATTACCTTTTGCACTTTGTGTTGAAAATATTCATCATATGTGTCGTATTTATAATTAATTTAATTAATTAAAATATATAATTTAAAATTTACATTTTTATCCTTAATTTAATAAAAAAGATTATTATATTTATTAATTTAATTAAAATATATAATGGTAAAACCTATTTACCATTATATTATTATTAAAATTAACAACAAAAAAATAAATTAAATTAAAAAAAAAAAGGTCATACGAACCTAAACCTAAAACACGAATACATTGGTTTTCTTTCCCACTGCGAACATTCACTCCACTGACGCCGCCAAGCTGCTGTCCTATTTGTGGCTTGAGCACGTGAACAAGAACATAACATTTTTTTTTGTTTGCACGGTTTATTGAATATCAAACGTGAAACCAAGCACGGCTGTTGGACCGTGAAAGTGAGCACTTACAACACATTTTTTGGGTTGCACGGTTTACTGAGTATCGACCGTGCAACCGTGCACGACTGTTGGACCGTGCAAGTGAGTACTTCCAGTACATGTTTCAGTTTACATAGGTGACTGAGTATCGATCGTGCAACAGTGCGCGACTGTTGGACCGTGAAAGTGAGCACTTACAACACATTATTTGAATTACACAGTTTACTAAGTATCGACCGTGCAACCGTGCACGACTGTTGGACCGTGCAAGTGAGAATTTTCAGTACATTTATTATTTAATTATTTTTTTTGATTGATTTATTTAATTTTTATAATAATAATATTTGTATAAAAAAAGGTAGAATAGTAAATAACAAAATACAATTTAAAAAATAATTTAATTAATTTAAACCTGTATAACAAGTAGCAGATTCATACGATGCATACGATGTCATGTGGCGCGATTCAACGCGCTGACTACATAATCATTTTATACAATTTGACTATATTAAGAAAAACCCAACTAACTGATAGAACAACTTTTAACTAACTAACTATGTAGAATGCTTAGTTAAACAATTCACTCTATGCTTATACTTTATATAGAGTTGTACACAAGGAAATAATATCAAAAGATGTTACAATACGTAACAAACTATCTTGCGATAAGTCAAATATTTATGACAATAAACTATTTAGGTGATCAAGTAAATTTTAATTTTTACGCGATCTTCTAAATTCTACCGTTAATCTTCTGTGTCTTTGGATTGAGTCAAATTTAATATACTATATTTAATAAAACTATACATATATTTAATTGTTCACTCATAAATTTCATTTCTTAAAGGTAGAGACCATAATTCGACTCTCTTAAAAATCAGTCCAAATATAATTAAAAAAATATCCATCCCTTGAATCAGTTTTTTTTTCGAAAAGAATCATCTTTGACTCTTTGTTCAAGCACCATCAAATTAAACATTGCTCCGTTTAAGTTTTTAAATTTCAGACACAACACCACTTTTCCCAACCATATTGAATTTATAAACAGTCACCACTTCACATGAAAAAAAAATAAAAAGTCAAAATTAAAGAAAAGAAAAAGCACACACCAATTTGATGAATTTTAGTTGAAGGGATGGGTTGGGTTATCTACCATAGCAACACTTGTATAAAATATTTTATACCTAAAATATATTTAATTAAGATAATTTAAAAAAATTACAGATCATAAGTCTGAATCCAAATCATCAAACTATATGACTAAACTATTGTTACTATAAGACTAAATTATTATCACTACAAGACCAAAAGTGTGTTATTACATATCAAAAAACATTCTGGCAAATTCGTCCAAAAAAAATAAAATCAAGTGTCCAAATATTTTTTGGACTTGTAGTGACAAAAATTTAACTTTGTAGTAACATAGTTTTGGTCTTATAGTAATATATTTTGGCTTTGTAGTAGCATACAATATTTTACTATTGCAAGACCAAAAATATGTTACTATAGACTATTATAAGTTCAAAAATATTCTGACAAATTCGTCTAACAAACTAAGTAAGAAGACATAACCAAAAGTGGATTTACGTTCATCTAAATTACCACTTCAGTTGTCTGTATACTCATTTAGTGTGCCTGATTTCCTTGATAACAAAGTCAATAATCCTCTTTATTCTTTAGGTATTTGAAAAATTCTCTTCATCGTTATCAAATGTCTTTTTTCAAGATTAGGCTGATTCCTACTAACTAGATTAATGACATAACATATGTCTGGACGTGTACACATCATTGCATACACCAGATTTGTAATTGTATTAACATTTTATCATTTTTTTTTTCAATATTGGGACACATATCTCGACTTAATGAGCCGCCTTTAATAGCAAGAGTATCCACATGCTTACTACAGGTGTCCATTTTAAATTGGTCTAGAAGTTTCTTAATATAGGTCTCCTGATACAATCTAAGTAACTTTTCAGAACGATCTATGTGGATCTTTAATTAATACCAAGAATGTATTCTGCTTCACCATATCTTTCATTTAAAAATTTAAAAATAACCATCTTTAAATGGCCTCAAGATACTCTAGATTGTTTTCAGGTAAGAGCATATCTTCCACGTATAGTGATAGAAGTACAAAACAATTCTTGGACCGTTTAACATAAATACATCAGTCTTCGTTCATCGTAACAAAGTTATATGAGAGAAGTGTTGTGTAAAATCTCAAATACCAAATTGTGTTTAAGTTCGTAAATTGACATCAATCTTCAACTTACAAACCTATTCCTCTTGGCCTTGAAGAATAAATCCTACCTGTTTGTGCATGTTGATTTCATCTTCTAATTTTTCGTTGAGAAAAATAGTTTTAACGTCCATTTGATGTAATTTTAAATCCATACTACTATAGCTAGAAGTAGAGGAATTGAAGCAAATCTTACTATAGGTGAAAAGGTTTCTTCATGACCTATACACTCTTGTTGAGTATTTAGAAAATGAATTTATTAAAATAAAATAGTAAATTTAATTGATATTTGATACATAATTTCCACTCGTCGCTATTAAATTAACCCTAAAAATTTGTTTCACGGTCTTCGTCCATGTTTTCTTCCCAATTCTTGATTGTTTTGGCTAGTTCCATTAATCTTGTTTGTTGCTTTAGTTGCATGCAATACAAATGAATCGAATTTATAAGAAAGAATATTCTTGCCCTGATAAGAGCACGTACATTTCTTGGTTCTATGTATATACTAATAAGGCAACAAAACCTCTTGTTGGATCTTACTTTTTGGCTGCACCACTAGCTCACCTTTGTCTCATCAAGTAGATAAATCATCATAAAGTAATTGGTGTTTCTTCTTTTTTTCTTTCTTTATAGTTATCTGCTTGTTTAAAGCTCTGGGTATTACACTTTTGTGACGTATAAGATCCCAATTAGTGAACTTTATTATTTATTTATTGAATTATTTATGATCATATACCATACATTAAAGTAATTAAAACAGTAGAAAAGGTTTGCATAATAAAGGAAGGATTAGCTGTAAATGAAATGTAATAGAGCAAAGATATTGTTCAAGAATAGTAAGTGTACGTGTGCATATGTCTTGTCTGCACCTTTTTTAGCTGTATTTTCTACTTTCTGATGCAAATTAACCACCCACCTTACCACTTTCATTTCTATGCATTGCCTAAATTTTATGGGGTGGGGGTATATGCTAAGACATAATTGAAAATTTGGAATGATTCCCAATAATTAAAAGCTTACCATAGCTTTTGAGCATGAAATACTATAAAATAAATATATTACATGTGATGTAATTAAAATAAAGAATAACATTATTGTGAGAATAGGTATGTGATCATCGTTAATGAGATGATGGGAATAATCCACCATTTATAAGTATTTACAAAGAAGTAAATAAGGTAAATACACCAAACCATATCTTTTTTTTTTTTTTTGACGGGAAAGTAAATTTCATTACGTGGAAAAAATTAGGCTCTCGCCTTACATCCTCAATGATAAGGGAAATACAACTACTTGGGACTTCTTCTATCCAAATTTCCTCCCATCCCACTGTTTCTCCCAAATGTGCCATGTGGCACCTTGTTTGCTTCCCGACTTGTAAAACAGAAACGCTGGCTGTTAAGGTCCTTTGCTGTGTTCAGGATGTCACCAGCGATCATCGTGACGAACTGCTCTCCTTCTGTCTCAGCGTTAAGGGCACGAATCAGTGCTTCCGAGTCTGACTCAACCTCCATATTCCTTATACCACAATGTGCTGCGCAGATTAGAGCATATCTCATGGCCAGAGCTTCAATAAGGGTGCTGCTGCCCCTAGCAGCAGTTCTTCTGCTACCTGCCGCAAGAATTTCACCTAAATCATTTCTCACAACGAAACCAAACCCAACTGAGCCGTCTGGGAACGTGGCTGCGTCCGAATTCAGTTTGTTCCTTCCACGTGGTGGGAAGGCCCATTTCGATGGCCCTTTGCTCTTTGGACCTTGATCAGAAGCTCTTTTCTCAGTCGTAGACAGTTCGTGGATGAGTGCCGTAGCCCGAGTGGCCTGTTTCATCGGATTCGGTTGTTGATCCTCAAACATGAACTTGTTCCTACTCACCCAGATATTGTATGCAATAGCTGCAAAAATGGTTATCCCCTCCTTTGGGAGTTTCTCCATCAAGTCCCAAAGCACTTGCTTAAAATTTCTTTGTTGAATATTTTGTAAATCGAGGCGTATGGGAGACAAACCCCAAGTGTGCACGGCGTTTGGGCAGTGAAGTAAGATGTGTGTCGTTGTTTCCAGAGCTTTCCTACAAAGAGTACACTCCCCGTTGACGCGCATTCCTCATTTCTCTAGGTTGTGCATGGACGGGAGCGCATCTGAGCACGCTCTCCGTAGGAAATGCTTCGTGCTGGGGGGGATTTTGATGCGCTAAAGACGGTCCCAGAAATGTGTCCGACTGCTGCAAGATGCAATGCTCCGACCCTTTTTCGAGAATAGGTTTACAGCAAGATGATATGCTTTTTTTACTGTGTATCTGCCGCTCGTTGTTCCCTCCAAAACTCTTTTATCAGGGATGCTTCTACTGCTGAGGGGCATTGAGATGATGGCCTCCATATCTTCCTTGGTAAAGGACCATGCTACGAGCTCCTCCCTCCAAGCCCCCAAGTCGGTGTTAATAAAGTCAGCAACTGTCCTATCGATGAGTGTGCTACTATCCGAGGGTTGGGGGCGAAAAAAACCCTCCCGCCAGATCCACTTGTCCTTTAGGCAATTAATTGTTTTTCCACCCCACACTCGCTAGGAACTACCTTTCAAGATAAGCTCAAGGGACTGCAGTAAGCTACGCCAAATATAACTTGGTTGGTAGCCTAATCCCACTGTTTCCATTTTACCTCGTGAGAAGTATTTTGCTCTAAAGATTTGGGCCACTAGAGACTCAGGGGAGTGCAATAACCTCCAGAATTGCTTGCTAATCATTGCAAGGTTGAAGAAGAAAAGTTCTCGGAAACCAAGGCCCCCCTCCCTTTTGGATCGTGTGGCCTTGTCCCAGCTTGCCCAGTTGGTTTTTCTTTCATTTTCGGTTGCCCCCCAATGGAACTTCGCTACAACTCTCTCCATTTCATCACACAGTGTTCGTGGAAAATAAAACAGCTCATTGGGTAGATGGGAATTGATTGTGCTACCGTCTTCAAGAGAATCTCTCTTCCGGCCTTCGACAAAGATTTTTCTTTCCACCATTTGAGGCGGCTGATCACCCGCTCTACAATGATTCGAAAGACTTGTGTCTTTGATTTTCCAATGAGGGTTGGTAGGCCAAGGTACTTTGAATATCTCTCCACGGTTCTAGCACCAAGTTGTCTTCCAAATTCATCTTTCCTACACTCCAGAACATTTGCGCTAGTCGAGAGCTCCGACTTATCCAAATTTATCCTTTGACCGGCGGCTGCCTCATAAGTACTAATTATCTCCTTGATCATATCAACTTGCTTTTGTGAATCGCGAAGAAAGAGAATACTATCGTCGACAAAGAATAGGTGTGAACTAAAATAATAAAAATATATTATTCCTATATTATATTATTCCCTATTACCCCCGTTAATCGATGCTGTAGATGTAGTCGAAGACAGAGCTTGGAACGTAACAACTCGAAATTAGGGCGTGGAAGGCTTTTGGTGAACACGTCGGCGAGCTGAAGAAGAGACATGACGAACTGGGTGAGAAGACGACCTAATGAGACCAATTTGCGAATAAAATGACAGTCAATGACAAGACCAAATTTGCTCGACTTGATTTTGACTCCAAAACATGGCACTTTTGCTATCACATAGAAGTGTTGGGGCTGATGAGGGTAGCCGACCATGCTCCCGAAGAAGTTGAGTGACCCAAATTATTTCTTGAGCTGTGTTTGCGAGGGATCGATACTCGGACTCACAACTCGAGCAAGCAACAATGGTTTATTTCTCCGCACTCCAAGAGATTTCCACCAAAAAATATCGAATAACCATAAGTAGAACAACATGCCTCAGTGGAACAAGACCAATCCGCATCAAAGTATCCAAAAGGAGAGTAGTCTCTGTCTCGACCAAAGAAAGCCCATGGTTGATAGTACCATTAAAATATTAAAGTATTCTTTTGATTGCAAGAAAGTGATCGATGGTCGGCGAGTGTAGAAATTAACTTACATGATTTACAGCATACGAGATATCAGGACGAGTAATGGTCAGGTACTGCAGGGCGCCAACGAGCGAGCGGTAAACAGTGTGGTCGTCAAAAGGAGCACTTGAACTAACTAGAGATTCCACCACAACGAGAGGAGTGGAGACAGGCTTGAAGTCGAGCAACTCAGCCCGAGATACGACATCGTGAGCATACTTTGCTTGGCTGAGGAAGAGACCATTAGGTGAAGGGGTGACCTCGAGGCCGAGGAAGTAGCTTAGGTGACCAAGATCCTTGATCGCAAATTCCTTGTTGACACAACGAATAAAATGCCGAATGACATTCTGATCGCTCCCTGTCACAATAATGTCATCGACACAGAGTAAGAGATATAGAGTGACTTCACCACGCCTGAAGTAGAAGAGGGATGGATCTGCTCGGCGACACAAAAAACCCAATGTAATACTCTGTAAATTTCCTTACCTTTTATTAAATAATAATTATTCCGAATAAATTCTACTTAATAGAAATAAAACCCCCATATTTACAACAAATTATTACACGTTAATTTTTGTAACTCCCTTCTCCCCAGTGGTGGAAGGCAACGACCAATTTAAACCTCATAAAAGGTTCTCTCATCTCCTCCATCTCTCACGCTATATATATATATATATATATAGTAGACAGTAATTGGTTGTATATCAAACCACGTGTCTTTGGTTTTTTAGTTTTTCTTGTTATCCAATTAAGCACAATCTTTAGTTAAATATAAAATTAGATCATTTTGTTATTCTTTGTACGTGACGGCTAGACAACCGCGATAAATAGTGCAGGGCGACAACGATTACGAGGACTAATTCGTACCAGGCTTTTACGTATTATTTTCACGTTCATCTATCGATGTGGGTTTTTAATTGCTTTATTCTCTACGATGGTTTGTAGAGATTTATTGCATTTGTTAATCATTGTTTAATGTTTTAGATAAATGATTTGAGTTAATTGTTTACTATGTGATTTCATTTCTTTTGTTATTCTATTGACAAAATATATTATATATTGACAAAGTTTGTGGCAAAGTTATGTAACAGCCAGGGCTCCAAATGGGGTCCGGGGCCGACGGGTCTTCGGGTGTAACCCGCCGAGCTCACTACGTGTGGGAATACCTTAGTCATTAATTTGGGTTTGGGAAGGTCCACAAAACATGCAAAGTCTACGTGTGAGAATACATTAGTCATTAATTTGTCTTTGGGAAGGTTCATAAAACTCTATTGGCAAAGTTACAATGGCAAAGTATATATGACAATGTGAGTGTTATTTACTAAGTTGCAATTACTTGATTATTTATTTTTAGCATTAAATAATGAATGACGTAATTCCACTGAGTGTGCTTGCATGCTCACCCCCAACATCTTACAGTTTCAGGTTGAAGAGTTGGATGACGAGGAGTGGTGATGGGAGACGATCAATATATATTTAAAGAATAAAGGAATATTTTATGTTTATTTAATTGGATTGTGATTTTCTTTAAAAATTCTTAGTTAAATAATTAAATGGTAATTTCAACTTGAATTATATTATAACTGTTTCCGCTGCAATACTTAACGTGATTTTAATTATATTTGTCGTTACGTCCCTTTACTTTACCGTTATAATTTTAAAATTAAATTATTTAGCTCATTAAAGTTAATTATTTAAACTACTTTTTAAGAAGTCACTATTTTCAAATATGGGGCGTGACACCCAAAGACTTAAGGAAGACACTGAAGCGAACAAACCAGGTGAGGGAAGCTTATCCGAAGACCATATAGAGCTTTCTTGAGGCGACAAACATAGTCGGGGAAGCGAGGATCAACAAAGCCAGGAGGTTGAGCCATGTAAACAATGTTCGTCAATTCTCTATGGAGAAAAGCATTATTCACATTGAGATGATGCATGTGCCACTAATTCCGAACAACCAGACACATAATGATGTGAACAGTAGCAGCCTTGACGAACAGACTGAAGGTGTGCGAGAAGTCAAGACCAGGAACCTGCGAGAAGCCCTGGGCTACCAAACGAGCTTTGTAGTGATCAACTGTACCATCAAAAGATACTTGGTCCGAAAGACCCACTTCGAACCCACATTGATTGTAGAGAGAGGCCGAGGAACTAGCTCCCAAGTCTGATTAACATACAGGGCATCGAGCTAAGATTGCATAGCGGCTAACCAGTGTGGATGCTTAAGGACCGATTTGAAACCCATGGGCTCATCAGAGACCGAGAGAGCGGACAGAAGGACCGTGGTCACAATGTCAGTAATGTACCGAGGCTTAAAAATACAAGACTTAACCCAAGTGACCATCAGATGAGTCGAGGCAGGGAGAGGGCGAGCACCTAGTGGCGGGTCAGCTGGGCGAGCAGGTGGCAACTGCTTAGGTGGGCGAGCTATAGGCACCTGAGGAGCTGGCCGAGCAGGAGGCAAGGCTGGCCCTGGTGGGTCAGGACAACACCACAAGGATGTCGGCGAGGAGCAGCAGATGGTTCCATGAACGAGTTGATTTAAAGGGAATCAACAGGCAAGGATGGAGCATGCGAGGCCGATAAAGGGAACACAGACTCATCAGACTGAGCATGGCAAGTAATGTAGAAGCGGGAAGCGATCAAATTGTAACATCGAAACCCTTTATGAGAAGAACTGTAACCCATAAAAACACACGGAGCACTGCGAGGAGCAAGATTGTGGAGAACATAATCACGAAGTTATGGAAACACTCGATAACCAAATGTTCTAAAGTTTGCAAAGTTCGGAACAGTGCCAAACAAGAGAGCTGAAAGGGCGACCTATTCCCGAAAATAGGTATGGGCAAACAGTTAATAATGTAGACAGTTGTGGAGAAGGCATCAACCCAGAAGTGAGCATGCATGCTCGCTTGAAATAATAATGAAAGCCCAGTTTTAGTGACATGATGATGCTTGCGCTCGGCCCGACCATTCTGTTGAGTGTAAGGGCAAGAGATGCGATGATGAATACCATGGTCGGCAAGAAACCCACGAACGCGACCATTAACAAAATCCATTCTACCATCACTCTGGAATGCCTTAACTGAAGTGGAGAATTGATTGCAAACAAAAGTGTGAAACCGAACAAACACATCATAGAAATTGGACTTTGCGTGCAGGGGATAAAACCAAGTAAATATGGAGAAATTATCCACAAAAATAACGTAGTAACGAAAACCATCATTCAAAGCAACAGGGGCAGGTCTCCAAAGATCACAATGAACTAAATCCAAAACATGCGATGTTTGCTTTTCATTCAAAGAAAAAGATAAATGTTTACTCTTAGCCATTTGACAAGGAGTACATAAGCCCGGATTGGGTAAGCTCCGTAAAGCAGCAACCAAGGCTGGAATGCCCTGCTCCAGGGCATAGAGTCCTCGACTATGCCGACCCCTCGCCAAGGGTTGCTTGGTCGCTCGATTCTGAATGACAAATGAGTCATTAGTAAATAACAAATTAATAGGAAAATGGAAGTAAGCTTACTAATGGATAATAGTTTCTTAGTAAAATGTAGTACGACGAGCACATCTAACAAGCGAACATCCTTATTAATCGAATACGACCCAACATGAGTGATCAGAATAGTAGAACCATTTGCAACAATAAAATTATCGTTACAAGAATACGGGTGAAAAGTATCCAAATCAGTAGAGCGAGGAGTCATGTGAGCGGAGGCACCATTGTCGAGGAAGCAATCTGAGGCAGGAGCCTGCGAGACATGACACTAAGTATCAAAGGCATGAGCAAGGTTGGCCGTAGATGGGGCAGGGCGAGCATTATAGTCCGGGCACCGATTGGCATAATGTCTCTATTATCAGCAGATCTGGCACGTGGGAGGGCGACGAGCAAGAGCTGAGCCAACAGCCGAGAATCTAGTGGTTGCCTGGCCACCAGAATTCCGAGAAGAGGTTGCTTGGCCAGCAAATTGAGGGCCAAGCCTAGTAAAAAACAAGTGACACTTGTCATCATCTGCAACAGGTTTACCAATGGAGTCGAGTTGATCGCAGATAACACATAACTTCTGGCTATAGTCGTCGATAGAGGAAGATCCACGCCGAAGAGAGAGTAATTGGTTCAACAACTGATTTATGCGCGAAACAGAGGCATGACTGAAAGCAGACCCGAGAGAAGTCCAAACAGAATGAGATGTGTCGCAACTAATGACTTCGGTCATGGCCTCCTCGAAAAGGGAGGAGAGAAGGAGACTAAGGATCTTATGATCCTTTTCAAACCAAGAGACGTACGCAGGGTTAGGAGACGATTCACCAGATGTGGTGAGCGTTTTTGCCAGAGTATATGATCGTACCACGCACATGAGAGAGAAGATCATAGCTTGATAGAACCAGAACCACTTGATTTCGCCAAAGCAGGTAGTTGGAGGATGTCAACTTAATGATCAAAAGATGAACCAATGTGTTGAGGGGAATGGCAGGGGGAGATGTCGCCGCCGCCATGAGGAGGGAAGATTTAACGTGAGGCTTTAGAGAGAAATTAGGGTTTCAGTGAGTCAGACTGATCACCGCTAATGAGGTGATAAGAATAATCCACTATTTTTAAATATTTACAAAGAGATAAATAAAGTAAACACAACAAACCATATCAAGAAGATATATACAAAGATATGGACTAAAATAATAAAAATATATTATTCCTATATTATATTATTCCCTATTAATTATCAAAACTTATATATATAAGTACATGTTGGTTTTAAATGATGTCAAGTGTCCTATTAAGCGTCTCACTACCTAATTAGAGCATTTAATGTGCATTAAATGCTTTTACGTCACTCTGGGGCTTGATGACTCTGAAGACCTTAGATGTGCGAGATAACCTTGATACTTCTTCAACTCGGACGTGCGAGCTGGGTGTGTTGGGCGTATTCTTAATTTGGATGACCGACTTGGTTGCTCGACCATTGTGACTCTTGTGCGTTCTTAGTCGCCACCTGGTCGTCCAAGTGGCCAAATTGATTTTTAATTTCTGTCATTAAATTAAGGCTTTCTAGCTAGAGAAGCTACGGTGACAAGATTTCTGTCATTTAATGTCAATTTTTTTTGTACATGTCGCCTACACAGCCGTTCAACGTTTAATTTGCAATAAAATATATAATTACCCGCAGATCATCAATAATATGAGCTAACATAAACGAAATGTCAAAAGGAAAATAGAAAGTGACTGTTTCCCTTAACCGTTTCGCTCAAATTTGGTCCTATTAATCTCACTGCATCAATTATGAATTATTATAGAGAATGTGTGGGAAGATAATTTATTCAGAGTATTTGTACAAGTATAGAGAGAGTACAGTGTAATCTAACCGGACGTGGGATAATTCAAATAATACTCCACCAATTACTTATATACAAATACTCCTAATTAATATTATGGATTGTTATATACTCTTTATCTTTAATTGTCCACCATAGTTTAATTTCACACTTCAAAAAAAGAATGTTTCTCACAAATCTTTCCCTCAAATATTTACCTTTCATGTCATTTCATTTTCTTAGACAATACTGAAAGAATTACGTTTAATATAAAAGTCTAAACTTGTAAAGATGGCTAATACTCCCTCCCTAAAGATGGCTTGCAAAAGAAAACATTGTCTTATTTAACTACACCCGATCTTGCTCGACTTAATTATCAGCAGGGAAGATATATAAATGCAACAACTGTTTGTGAAATTCAATTGCAATGTTTTTCTTCTTAATTTTACTCTTATTTATGGAATGAAACCTAGCAATATATTTTTCTACATATACAAATTTTCCATTGAAGTTCAAGGAATTCCTTCAACGTTTACTATAATTAAAATATATAAGTGTGTGAGTGTGACATTAAATAAAATTTAACTTGATATAATCTTCTCCATTAATTATTTGAGTTTGAAACACACATATATCTAGTACTGTTGATCCAAAATCAACAAGTTAATTACTCATTCAAGCGGCGTGGAGAAGAAATCACACTAAACGAAATTAAAGAGGAACAATTCTACCTTCCACAAACACTCCATTAGCAGTTGAAACTACGCCAACGGGAAAAACAGTAGCACCGCGGATAACTCCACCTTCGGGCGATAAAACAGGGCAGCTGGCCGCACTATTGCTTGGGAGTATTATATCTACACTGCATATCCTAAGTTGTGCGAGGACAGACGCTTCTGCGTTAGCAACAGTAATGATAACGCGTCCATTGGTATCTGTCGTGTTTTGACCAATTACCCCCATTCCATCTCCGAAGCAGTTCAACTCTACCCTGGGCCCGGGAATGGGTTCACCAGGACAATTTCCAGTGTCTGTACAACAGAGGCCGCCCCTAACGATGATAATGTTGGAATTAATTAATTCAGAAAATCAGAATTACCAACCTGTAATTCTTAATGCAGGGGAAGATATCGAATCCGGTTGAATTCCACGTACTTACTGTGATCCTCTAGTCTGAAAGTCAATCACGTGAATCCCACGAATTGCTTCCTGTATCCACAATCTAAATGCCCCTTACGAGTATAAGTGTGTATGATGCGTATTGTATAGAATACAAAAATCTCTATTTCTACATTCTGTCTTTTGGGGCGGGAGAGAACAAAACAGAATTCCCTTTGCATTCGTTAATCCTTATTGGAAAATCCCGCTGGATTTCTTTATGTAGGAGGTTATCTAAATAAATCCTCCTATAATTATCCACTTCCATGTGTGGATTAAATAAATAAATAATTAATATTATTTATTAGCTTTCATCTCCCACTCACACATGAAGTTTGAGTCTTGCACTCATTTACTTCACTTATGTATACAATCACATAACACATTTTCATACAGGCAAATAGATCATGTGACCCTCGAGAATATGAGTTTTCATGCTATACACTTGTTAAGGATATATAGCAACTTAACCAGTTTTATATGAAGATTTCAAAACTCGTAATACCCTAGAACTCTTTCAATTTAACATCAGTTGACATATCTCTTTCAATCCCTTGAACATAAGAGCATATTCAACCTTTTATCAAATCTATGTATTCATAATCAAGTTCCCAACTCGATTGATCGATCAATGAACACAATAGAACATGTTAATAAAGACGTCCTTCCTTTTACACTAATATCTCTAGACTTCCACTATAGCTGCTTTCCTAGACATGCACCGCATGACCATATAACTTATAGATATTGGTAACATGCTAAAGTAGCAACACTAGAGTGAAGACTTAAGAATACAGTAAAAACTCGTAAGGGTACTTATTAGAGGATTTCTTAACCCTCAAGGTCTCATACAATGAGAAAATAGGGATATCTTTCTCATTTCCTTATGGTCATCTTAGCACATGTGGTATGAAACACATGTCACGATATCTTAACTTCCCAAGATGGAAGCGTATGTCATTTTTTTATTTGACATCGTGTAAATCACAGTTCAAGTGTATCCTTGACACTTAACTTGAATTTTCTCCCACTATAGTCCAGAAAATCCGTTGATTTAGCTTCCTAACAAGTTAAATAGATTTGTGGTAAGATCTATTACGATTATTCCTAAATAATCTCATCTCTGCACATGCCTCGATGTTAGAGGCGATTGCTCGTATGAGAGAGCCAATCTTTACTTGTCGACATACTATTATATGAAATATCATATAATTCACAATACATAAATGTTCAACAACATTAACAACTACAAAGCACTATGTTCAAGTCCACACAAACCCAAAACCTTAGATGTCTAAAACATCTCTCAGGAATATGTTTGACAAGAGGATCTGCAAACATCAAGTGAGTAGTCATGCATTTAAGAATCACCTTTTCTTCTTTTAAAGTTTCCACAAAGTCAAAACTTTGTATCTTATTTGTTTGGTTTTTCATGAAACTCGAAATCTCGAGTGTAAGCTTTAACTACTTTGATTACTACAATGAATCACTACAACTCCCACTGAAGTGTTTGATTCTGTAGTAAATCACCACAGCTCCCACTGGAGTGTGAATCATTACAACTCCCAAGGTAGTGTAAATAGTTACAACTCTCTCACTAAAGTGTTTGATTCCACAGTGAATCGTTACAGCTTCCATTAGAGTGTTTAATTCAACAATAAATCGGTATAAATCCCACTAGAGTGTTTGATTTCACAATGAATTGCTACAACTCCCACTAGAGCATTCAATTCAACAATGAATCGTTACAACTCCCAATAGAGTGTTTGATTCCACAGTGAATCGTTACAGCTTCCACTAGAGTGTTTGATTCCACAGTGAATCGTTACAACTTCCACTAGAGTGTTCAATTCCATAGTGAATCGTTATAACTCTTACTGGAGTGTTTGATTCCACGATGAATCGTTACAGCTTCTAATGGACTACTTATTTTTTCAAAAATTTCAATAAATTTCTTACCCAAACCATTTCTTGTACTTACAGATGCACTTGTCACACGCTCTACTTGCACAGTGGATGGTACATGTCTATATACCCTTTCAGATTCCAATTAATTTGTAGTACATTTATGATATCTTACAATCCCTTATATTGTCACCAGTATCTATTCTGAATTGAATTGATATCTACTAACCAAACCAACCGCTCATCATATGTATAGATGTTCACTCATCTTAGCATACATCAGACTTTCAATTATATTCGCATATATATAGTACTACTAACATTCCATCTTTGAGTCTTTCAGACACTTATTACAGTTCAATGACTCGTCTTTTACAACAAAAGTATCAACATGCTTTCATACATCCATTCTGAATCTGTTCTAGAAGTCTTTTTACTATGTCTCTTGAGACAACCCAAGTAACTTCCTTGAACTATCTCTATGAATATTTTCACGAAAAATACTCATTATCGTTTTCCAGCTAACATCGTATCAGGATAGAATTACAAAACTACTTAGGACCGTTTAACGTAAGTACAATGGTCTTTGTCTATCATCGCAAAGTTACATGAGACAACCATTCAATGAAGTCTCAAGTACCATTATCTTGAGTATTGTTTAAGTTCGTAAATCGATCTCATTAATTCACAAACATTATCCTCTTCTTTGAAGAATGAAATCCTACTTGTCTCAACATGTGGATTTCTTCTTCCAACTCTCCATTGAGAAAATACAGTATAAACGTCAATTCTAATGTAATTCTAAATCTAGCCAGAAGTAGACGAATCAAGGTAAATTTCACAACAGGTGGATAAAAGGTTATATACCTACACCTGAGTATAATTATTTTCTACCATGTGAACTTTTCTACCTCACTATAGACCCATCTGTCTCTTTAATAATTTGAGAATCCATTTATTCTCAATTTTTTTGTGTTTCGATGAAAGATCGACAAGTTTCCAAACTTGATTTGACCTTATCGACTCTGTCGTTTCTTCCATTGCTTTCTTTCATTAGTCTCTTGTAGAACGAGCTAGAACCTCTGAAACGTTTGTATGTTCTTCCTCATTCACTAAAACTTATCTTATTGTTTTTGAAGATACATAGAAGACATGTCCTTCAATATCATGATGTCTCTTAGACACACGTTTCCTAAAAGTTTCAGATTGAAACTCTGTGACATCTTCTCTAGATAATTACTCTCATCAAGATCCATCCGATCTTTAATGGGTAAACTTCTATCAAATATCACATTAAGTAAATCACTCCCACTTGGATCTGATAGAGAGTGATTATTTCAATCACAAAAATGGTTTAGCATACCAAATGCTTCCAATACTAGGAAATTCTCAGAAAAATGGTATTATATGATTCTATCTCATGTCACACTCCCAACTCCTCGATCTTCGATCAACATGTATCGTTTAGATTTAACACAATATCCTTATGAAGATACGTTTCTAAACCCCCAAAACCCAACTTTTCATACTAACTCGTAGAATCAAGTATATAAGTTGCGGATATTCAGATACAAAAAATTACTAAAGAACAGGTATTCCACTCGTTCAGAGTTCTAATGGAGTTGAAGTAAATATCTACGAATAATCTTTATTCATAAAACATTGACAATTATTAACAACTCATCTCCCAAAGATGATAGTTAATGTTTTGCCATCATGGATCTTATTATATCCAAGAACGTGTACTCCTTCTTACAGTCACATCCTTGTGTAACAGTATTAGGTTTTGATAATTGTCGGATTATGTCATTTTCATTACACAGTTCCTTAAACTGTTGGATAAACATTCACGCTCTATAGGTTCTTAATACCTTTAAAATTGTGTCTTTTATTCTCAACCTCTATTAGGTAATTTCTAAAGCAATCCAAATGCCTAGACTTTGAGAAATTGTATGGACAAGTCCAACACGTGAAAAATTATCGACGTAAGAAGTGAAAACAACTAGCTCCATGTTATTTGACATTTACAAAATCACATTTATCATAACGAAATATATGCAATGAAGAATTAACAATAATCAAATGATTTTTCAGTCACTTATGAGCAAGACAATATCAACGTGTTAAAAACTCAACTTATAAAGACGAACACTGTAGTCCTTCTTTCACAAGTCAGTTCTCCTAATCTTGCACAACATGACATAATCTAGCATACCGAATTTTATCAATAACTCAAGCATTGCCAGAGGAACAAACCTTTAGTAACTATGAACTCGCTTCATAAAACTAGTTGTTGTTCTCATACAAACCATAGTCATATAAATGTTTAGTACCATAATCTACATTGTTTATACTATTCACAACCATCTCTAAAGGAAATAATAAATTACATCTCAATCATAGAAGAACAGGTCTGGAGGTGAGATCCTGAGTGATCTTTAGAGCAAACTAGACATCATGCATTATGAAACATTGACCTTTGTCAATCTCAAGTTTTATAAGTCTATAGACTTTAACTCGAGCTCAGTTTCCTACACAATTCAATCTCGTCTTTCTTGGAATAGACAGAGATCTACAAATGCTCATATGTCTTTAGTCAATGGCCTGTCATTTCTATGTCTTTAATCCTCATTCATAAGATTCAGACGGAAATACAGTACTAAAAACATTTATGCCACAACCAAAAATCAGAATGAACTACCTTGTCCATCGTGGACTCAAGATATTAACGAGTATAATGACGACGCTTTTTACATTTGTAGCATGTCATCTCACTCTTATCCATTTTCAGTTTAACATATTTCTTATCCTTATTCTTCTTAGCATTAAGATTGATATCTATATTTCTAGTAGTGTGCCCAATCTTAGGCTACTAGCTATGTCCTTTCTTTCCAATATCTCTTTTGTTTAGAACTGGATTCAGAAATGAGAACATTAGATGTAGACTTAATCAACTTCAAGTCACTCATCATATAACTCAATGTTTTGAGGTGTCTAAGTCAAAGTCTCAATACTTTCATCAAATATTTGTAATGACCCTCAAGTGTTCCCAATTTTCACGAAGTGGTCGGATTCAATCCCGAATTTGATGTTTCTCAAAAAATGAAGTATCACCATACTTCTCCTTCAAATATTCCCAAATATCATAGGCAGTACGGTGTTGTTCACAATTATAGATCATGTTGTCAATGACCGAGTTTACCAGTATTTCACAAGTTATGTGAATACCTTTCAATTATGGTAAGTCTCTTGACCCTTAATAATCTGAGTCTCCATCCTAACTTCAGGATCATCCATAATATGGTTGATAGTATCCAATGAATCATGTTCTTCCAAGAACATTAAAAATTAATTATGGCACCATGTGTCATTATTATCGTCTTTGAGTTTAACTCAACGATCATTGCTTTTGTCTAGTTTTTAATCGAAGTGATTCTACAAGATAATGTTCATTTATGTATCACTATGTTCAATGTTAAGCTAACTGACATCTGAAAAATTCAATACAAAATTTGATATCGAAAAATAACTTAAAGTTATTAATTAATCATCAATCTGACTAAGTATCCGCATTTAATAGATTCAACTCCAAAACATGAACAATATTAGTTCTAGCGTTTAATCCAAAAAAAAAAAAAATAGCTAAAACTCCCACTCAACAACATGAATCTACATGCTTAAACATTTATCAACATAAACACAATAAAGCACAATCATGTCATAAGTTAAAACAACCCAAAGTAGATCAGGTAATCAAAAAACTACTGTAAGTTTAATAAACCAACTACAATGGTTATTTCATAAAAACCTCGTTTCAGCTACACTATCAGGCAGTTAACTTGAAGATTTCGGATAACCTTCAATGTATTTTATGCACTCTTGTAGTACTACTTTAGTACCAATATTATGAAAAAATAATGGGAAAAATCACAGATTAGGGTTCTCCATCCGAATGTTTCTCCAACTTCTCAAGCTAAGAACGTCGGATCCCCGAAATCATTTTTCAACTCGTAAACAAGTCGTTCCAACGAGTAGTTCACTAGTATCTTTTTACCCAATCATGTCAACAATTTTCATAAAATTATCACTTTTCAATCTAGACATAATTCATCTCAGAAAACTACAATAAGTTCTCTTGAAATTGTCTTAGCTCGAGTTTTAACTCCAATTAAATCATGAGATATTCAATCGGAATATCCGCACGTGATAATAAAAGAGTGATAAACTATACATCTCCATTAAGCAACGCAAATTTCCAAAAAAAAAAATTTAGCTCTTAATCATGTAATTCTTAAAATTATGGAGTTTAACTCCATTATCTCGAATTTATTGAACATTAAATGTTCTAATTATTTTCGAGTCATACCCATAAAACGAGCAACCATTAAAAATTATTTAATGTTTACAAACTCGAACACATGAATTTCAAGCCCATAATTACGCAAAAAAATTTAATTCAATGCGTATAGCTAATTCACAAGTGATATAAGTCCATACCAAAGTTCCCGTTTCTATAGATAAATAAGTACTTAAACTTTTCATTGTTCAAATACCTTCATACTATGAAAATTAAGAATCTACACGAAAAACGGAGTTCACAACAATTTTCAGAATTCAAAACGGAGTTATAACGAGCCTAAACGAGCCGAAACAAGTTTAAAAGAGCGCACAACTACTAATTGCAGAATGGTCCTTAGAGAATATCTAATTCTCATTCAGCCACCCGCAAAGTTTCTGAAACTTTTCAGAATTACCCCAGAAACGTGATTTTTTCAAAAATTCATATCTCACTCGTTTCTTGATCAAAATTAACAAACTTTATATCAATGGAATCCTAATTCAACGTACTTCAACCCAGTAACAAGAATTAATCACGATTCCCTATATATCATTCGTAATTTTCAGTCAAAGTTTCTGTAAATTTCCAAAGACCAATTTATTTCTCCCAAACGGTAAGGCCGAAAATTCTGAAAATTTTCAGATATCCTCTACACTATACTACGAATGTACAGTAAAAAATTCAGCCCCTAATTCCACCGTTTGAAAAAATTGAAATTCTGAAATTTTTACAGATTCTTCATTTGTGTCTTGCATAATCAACTATAATTACAGGCATGCATTTAAACACGAGAAATTCACATTTGTTACGTACGAGAATCCAACTCATTGACTCTGATACTAATGTTGGAATTAATTAATTCAGAAAATCAGAATTACCAACCTGTAATTCTTAATGCAGGGGAAGATATCGAACCCGGTTAGGGGTGTGCACCGGTCCAGAACCGGACCGGGACCGGTTTGGACCGGGACCAGAATCTTAAAATTTTACGGACGGAGGACCGGACCGGTAAATTCCGGTCCGGGTTTGGACCGTTTCGGTTTTTTTTTTTTTTTTAATTTATTATAATTCCTTAGTGTATGAGAAGAAGTGGAGAGTGGATCACATTCGAGTTCTTCATTTCATTAGTAAGGGCATCAGCCTATTGATCAGAAAACACCGATATTCTTTTTGAATGAGATTGTGACTGAGTACTATCCACCTAAAATTTTGAAACAAGAAATTAAAAATAATTATTACGATTATAAGGTGTAATAACTCAAGAAATTAAATCTTCTCAATAACTCAAGAAAACTTACATTGCAAGAAGATTGAGTGGAGTATTCCGTTCCGTCGGCTCTATTACCTTCTCAAAATGGGTGAGTCACAACTAACACAAACAATTGCAAGGAGTGGAGATTGGAGAAGGGTTGGGTGAGGCTGGTGAGCGCCGTTTGTTGAAGAATTTTGAGAATGGTAAAAAAGGGGAATTAGGTTTAAGAAAGTCGAAGAGCTAGAGGAAGTCGAAGAGCCAGAGGAATGAGATTTATAATTTCTAAAATTCAAATAATAATAAAAAAAAATTGTAAATCCGCGTTTCCGGTCCTGGACCGGTAAATTCCGGTTTTAGACCGGACCGGAACCCGGAATCTTAAAAAATTTCGGATAGAGGACCGGAATCTAACCGGTCGGTCCGGTTTTATTTTGCACACTCCTAAACCCGGTTGAATTCCACGTACTTACTGTGATCCTCTAGTCTGAAAGTCAATCACGTGAATCCCACGAATTGCTTCCTGTATCCACAATCTAAATGCCCCTTACGAGTATAAGTGTCTGAAAGTTTAGTTAAATAAATGTTGGTCGGCGCAACGAATTACTCAAATCGAGTATGCGCAATCGGTACAAAAATCACTCATCACTCATCACTCACTTCCCCACCTATCCAAGGTCGGGTTAAAAACCTCATCCGGTAAACCCTTTGGGAAAAACCTAGATTGAGGAAAACCGTGCCTTTTCATTTTGGATGGGTACTCCTCCCAATTGTTTAGTGTTATAACATTCAAAATAGTGAATGCTCATCGTAATCCAATCTATTACAGCAATGTCTAAAACACCTATCCCTATTACAGCAAATAGATGCATATCTACCTCAATGATCCAGCCATCCAATAAATCCTGCCAAGGCCTTCGCTTCATGTATTGCCCCAACAGATTGTACCTGCTGGTTTCGGCCAGGTTCACGAAGGCGCTGCAGATTCCAGATTTCGTCCCTGCCATCGTCACATCAAAATGCACTCCACGCGAATCTGTCCATAAGTTCCGCGCAGTCCAGCCACCAGCTGTACCTACACAAGTCCAAAAAAACCTGCAGTGCCTCATCCACAGAAACAGAATAACATAAAACAATTTATAGATCATAAATAATGCAGATTTGAATTAAACATCATTCTTGAACCCTAAATAAGGTCAAAGTATCCATCAAATCCCTTAATGAAGCCTCCAAACCTGCACATATTAAGCTGGATATTTCGAATTAGGCGCTCAATGCTATACGGCTTATCCTCAAACCCGAACTTATTTCTAGTTTGCCAAATATGATACACAACATCAACTACCCATAAGCGAAGAATTTTCTTTTTGATAGTGCCTATGCCCCGTGTCTTATGCGTATCATCCAAGAAGTCCTTTAAGTTACGCATGTGGTCTCTCCACTCAAGCCACTCACCCATTCTTTTCCAAATAAGTTGTGCGAAACTACATTCAAAGAATAGGTGGGCGATCGTCTCTTTTCCATTAATACAAAATACACACCTTCTATCTTCGATGTCCTCATACCTACTATTAGTTCGTACTCTTTCCTTTGCGACTAACCAGCAAATAAAAGAGTATTTAGGTGGTATGAATGACGCCCACAAATCCTGAAATCGAAGCGTCGGTTGTGCATGGTTCTCACAAAGTTCCTTATAAACTTTGCCAACATCCATTCTATTCATTATGCTCAAAGTTTCCAGCCTATGTATACTGTTTTGAGCACTTCCATATTTGTCCACAAGAGCATCCCGAAAATTGCAAACAACCCTTCGCATTGGAGTACTTGTATTGCCCTTATACAACTGCCAAACCGTACCCCCTTTAAGCCATCTATCATGTACCCATTTAACCCACATGGTGTCTTTTTTATTGTGGATATCCCAAATTGTTTTACCAATTAAAACTCGATTCCAGCCTTCCATGTTTTTTAAACCGAGTCCACCCTTGGCCTTATCACGACATATATCAGCCCATGCAACCTTGGGGATTTTGCCACTCCATAAAAATTGTCTACACAGCGACTCCAATTTTCTAATCACACCTTTAGGGATAGGCATGACCCCAAACCAAAAGGTAAGGATTCCATAGATAACTGATGAGATTAATTCAATTTTCCCAGCATAAGATAGTGAGTTTGCATTCCACTTACCAATTACCTCTCGAACCTTTATCAACAAAGGTTCATATTCTCTTATTTTCACTCTTCTAGCCGCCAAGGGTACTCCTAGGTATTTGACCGGAAGTTCACCTTCAGCAAATCCAAGCATATCCAAGATTCAAATCCTATCATCACTATTTACACCAGCCAAAATAATACTCGACTTCCCGGGGCTTATTCCAAGTCCAGCAACTAACTCAAAGTGCTTCAAAGAATCATATAAGACGTTTATAGAATCAAAATCACCACGCGAGAATAGAAGCAAATCATCCGCAAACATAATATTAGTAATTTTCAAATTAGAGCACATAGGATGGTATTTGAATCTACTATTGCATGCTTTAAAGCTTAATAACCGATTCATATATTCCATACAAATGACAAAGAGGTAAGAGGACAGAGGGTCACCTTGACGAAGGCCTCTTTTGCCATTGAAGAATCTGCATGGAATCCCGTTCACTAATATCGAAAATGACGGAGTGGTTACACAAAGCATAATCCACTCAACAAACTGATCAGGGAACTTCACGTGTCTTAGTAAACTCTTGAGGAAATCCCACGAAACAGAATCATAGGCCTTACGAATATCCACTTTTAGCATTGCCCTCCTCGATATGTTTGCATCACCATAACCTCGAACAATCTCTTGGGCAAGAAAGACGTTATCCGCCATCGTTCTCTCCGATACGAAGGCAGTCTGATTATTCGAGACTACCGTGGGTGTAGCGTACCCCAACCTATTAGCAAGTACCTTGCTAATAATTTTATAAAGTACATTACAACACGATATAGGTCGAAAATCAGTAACGGTGAGGTTATGAGTCTTCTTCTGAATCAAGGTTACAAATGTACAATTAATCTGTCGAAGAATTTGTCCACTATTGAAGAATTCTTGAACGGCTCCCACTATATCGGTTTCGATTAATCCCCACGATTTTTTGAAAAAAGCCGAAGTATAACCGCCTGGGCCCGGAGCTTTATCTTCACCAATCTCCCATAATGCGTTTTTTATCTCCGCTTCATCAACCCCCGTTACCTTCCTATTCGCCAAAGTTTCCCCTACACACGGACCACGGCTTACCACCCTTTCGTCGATGGGATCAACCTGGATATCCGAACTAAGTAACTCTTCGTAATAATTTAAAAGCCTGGACGCAACCTCCTCCTGATTTGTAGTAGTGTCGTGGTCAGTTTGGAGATGTGCAATGAAGTTACCTTTCCTATTTGTTTTGACAATGGCATGGAAGTATTTTGTGCTTCTATCTTGATTCTGAACATACTTGTTCTTTGCTAGCTGTCTCAAGTAGCTTTCTTCCCATGTTTTAATTTTGAAGACCTCCATTTTCTTCGTATGAATTTCATCATAAACTTGTTCCATTCTTTCTCGATTCCGGCACCCCAAAACCTCCTTTTGCAAATCCATAAGCTCCTGTTCACCACGTTCGACTCTACTAGAAATATGGTGAAAATCCTTTTTGTTGAGATCCTTTAACGAATTCTTGAGCCGCTTTAACTTTTTTGTAATAATATACTGTTTTGTTCCTATAATTCCGGGCTCCTCCCAACTTGATTTCACAACATCTAGAAAACCCTCGTGCTCGGTCCACATATTATAAAACCGAAATGGTTTATTTACTCTTCTGTTTGTACCTAGGAGGGTAGTGACGGACATGGCATGGTCCGATTCCACACCTCGTGTCACAAAATCTGCACTTATATTCCAGCCCTCTTCTGTCCATGTATTATTTACCATCACTCGATCTAGTTTGCTCTTGACTGTAGTATTATTCCATGTAAAGTAGCAACCTGTCGAAGGAACATCTACAAGACAAATAGACGCTACACAATTAGCGAATTCTTCCATACGAATATGGCTCCTACTTGCACCTCCATGTTGTTCATCACTGTGTAGTATTGTATTAAAATCTCCAGCAAGCATCCACGGCCCCTGCTCACGCTCATTGTATTCCACGAGATTGCTCCATAGAGCTCTCCGTTCTTCAACTGTATTTCTGGCATAAACACAAGAATATGTGAAGCATTTTTGTGTAATAAGGCAACGCAAATTGATATGGATAACCTGATCAGTTTTGACGATATTGCTTGCCTCCACTTTATCGCCTCTCCATATAACCAAAATTCTACCCATGTCGCTCAACTCGAAGTTATGGACGTTCTCCCATCCTCGAAATGCTCCATCAATCCAATCGCTATTCTCATTTTTAATCTTTGTTTCTACAAAACCAAAAACATCAATATTTTTAACATTAATGAAATTCCTTACCTTCCCAAGGGTGAGATCTCCCCTTAGGTCTCGAACGTTCCATGTTGCAATGATCATGACGAACCAATGGGGTTACCCCCGCTGCTAATCAATTCAATCTCGCCCACGACACCTTTAGACCCTCGATCCTCAATTTGTTTATTCTTTAATCTTGCTGCCTTGGATCGTTCGGCTATTTCAATCCATTTCTGAACTTCTGACGCATGATTTTCCTCAAATACTTGCTGGTTCCGATTCTGCCCAGAATTTTTCATGCTTTCAAATTTTTCGATGACCTCTGCCACCTCCATATTATCGGACATATTATCAGCGTCTTGGGCGACCTCCATCATGTTCGAATCAGCTGCGCCGTCCTCACAATCAAGATCTCTCAAGGAGTCAAATCGGCCCTTTCCAGATGTGTTGTTATGCGATACAAGAGGCTGCCAAGTTGTTTGATTACCTCCGTTTTTCTTTCTTGTGTATTTCCTGGGGTATTTAGGAATTTCGAACCCCATATTATCGTCTAAAGCTACTGGTACCGACTGATCAGCAACTGTTTGTTTTCTATTCGAAGCTGCCTTGGAGGATTCTGCATAATTCCGAACCTGTACTGAATTATCAGCCCTTTCTTGGGGACGATGTCTAGGCTGTCCTAGATTAACTTGCTGCTGAATTGGAGGGCACTCCCCAGAAGGATGTCCAAACTTCCTACATTTGTTGCAATATCGAGGCTCAGTCTCATATTCTATTTGTTGCACCCACTCCTTAGAGCCACCCAAATTAATTTCAACCTCTCGGAGCAACGGCTTAGCTGCATCAACCTCCACAAGAACTCTAGAGTACGAAACACGTTCCATTGTGTAAGACATTTTATCCGTAAAGAGAGGTCTCCCTATAAATGAAGCAATCATCTCTATAATTCTGGGATTCCAGCAGCATAAAGGAAGATTTACGAGTTTCACCCAAACCGGAGTAACACTGATTTCATAATCACCAAAATCAAATGCCAATGGCATGTTTTTCATCATCAAAGTTCTCCCCCAAATACTATAAGGACCACCCTTAAGTACTTTTTCCATATCCGCCTCATTTTCAAACCTAAATATTAGCCATCCACTATCGTGACTTTTAATCTGATGGGGGATTTCCCAAGCTTTACATAATTGACGAAGAGCTTGGAAGCCCGGAAAACGGCCCATAAAATAACCAATAAGGACATGCTCCCAATTTTTAGTAACGAGTTCCATTGGAATATATACTTTATTTGCTGTAGGAGGTACATAATTAAGTTTAAATTCATTTTGAAGGATACGATTACCTCGAACGCTTTCCGGGACTGATCCCTTCGACCACGCCTTTGGTTTTTCAGTAGGGGCTTTAGTATTCGAATTTCGCAATTGATCAGACAGATTAGCTTGTGTTTTCAGAGCCTCCTCCTCAACAACGACCATGGATTCATCATTAATCTCTGTTTCAGTGCCTGGCTTTTTATTTGAGGCATTCGATCTTTTCACTCACAGCCTTATTAGCATCGATTTCGTTTAGCGCTGTAGCTGCAGAAAACAGAGTATCAAAATTATTGTTTCGGAATGTTACATTAACATTTGATACCTGTTCCATTTGTTGATCTTTGTCATTGTCCGAAACCTCCTTTTCGAAAATTGCCATGCTTTCCGCGATAGTTCGTATCGCAATACCTGCAGAAGGCACAACATCGGAGTTATTATTTCGAAAAGTAATATTAGTGCTCGGTACCTGATTTATCTGGTGGTCAGTGTCTATTCCGGCAATGCCATCACGTATTTCGGTGATGAATGCTGGTAATGGTGTCTCCATAGGAGCTTTCGCATAGGTCTGATCCGCCTCTGCTTCAAGAATATTTTTTAAACTTTCTGGATTGGGCAATACAATCAATGCGATTGACCCGTTGCTCTTCCTCCATTAGCGATTCGTCTACTTGGTCACGAGAGTTTAGACGATCGATAGATTTTCCGCGCGATCTTTTTTTTATATTTTTTGGTGATTCGAATCTCACAGTTTTCTTTGAATGGGACTTATCTGATTATCAGATAATTTCCCCATATAGTTTCCAAATTGTGAGCGAATCGAATCGCTCAAAATTGATGTTGTATCAGATTCCTCGATTTCTCTAAGGAAATCGGGGATTATGGAATTGATTCAAACACGTAATCTATGATAGATCGTAGGATTTTCAGCAAGATTTATGTTTGATTCACCATAGATTCACAAGAGAAGGAGATTAGATTGTGCAGATCAACCGAATCTTGGAGAGAAAAAAATCGCCTTTTCAAATTTCAAAAATTACGAGTATAAGTGTGTATGATGCGTATTGTATAGAATACAAAAATCTCTATTTCTACATTCTGTCTTTTGGAGCGGGAGAGAACAAAATAGAATTCCCTTTGCATTCGTTAATCGTTATTGGAAAATCTCGCTGGATTTCTTTATGTAGGAGGTTATCTAAATAACCGCTCCTATAATTATCCACTTCCACGTGTGGATTAAATAAATAAATAATTAATATTATTTATTAGCTTTCACCTTCGTAACGAAATTGGCCATGGGCTAGTCGACTCGCGGAGAACAAGATCAAAAAAGAAAAGATGAAAAAAATGTACAATTAGCCATCTCAACAGATATTTTGTTTTTTGTAGTGTGGTATCAAATGTAAGGAAACAGACCCTATTTATAATTGGTCAAAAATTATTAATCTTTTAATTTCTTTGACAATTGAGAGCAAGTTTTGACTTTTGGGATTACGGTTAGGCTGTTCTGTATTTAAATTGGTCCCCTCATGAACCGATCGATTTCCATTTTGTTGTTTACATAAATTTAATTAATATTCCAAATTAATGACCAACAGTAAATTAAAAAGGATTGGTCTTATATAGAATCAATTCCTTATAAGGAATTGAGTTGACTTGGTCAACTTAAATCTTAAATATTCAAGATTATTGTGAATAAAAATTTTGACTTGGTTAATTTTTTTTGTTATTATTATTTTTTTTTTGGAATTTTTTTTTATTGATAATTTTTTTTCGAAATTGTGTGTGTTGAAAAGTGTAAGTTAATATTACTAAAAAGTGTAACACAATATTACTAAAAAGTGTAACACATTTTTTTATTAAAAAGTGTAAGTCACTATAATTGAAAAGTGCAACACAACTTTTAATGAAAAGTATAAGTCATTATAACTAGAAAATGCAAGTTAGTATAACTAGAAAATGCAACACAATATTATTAAAAAGTGCATGTCAATATACTTGAAAAGTGCAACACAATATTTTAATGAAAAGTGTAAGTTATTATAACTGAAAAGTGTAACAAAATACGAGTAAAAAGTGTAACATAACATTACTAAAAAGTGTAAGTCACTGTAACTGAACATATTGTTGAAAATTGTAAGTCACTACAACTGAAAAGTGCAACAAAATATGACTAAAAGGTGTAGCATAACATTACTAAAAAGTGTAAGTCAATATAACTAAAAAATATTGTTGAAAATAGTAAGTCGCTACTCGCTACAACTGAAAAGTGCAACAAAATGTGTGTAACATAACATCACTAACAAGTGTATGTCATTATAACTGAAATTATTATTGCAAATATTGCAAAATAACATGCTAAAAAATTGTAAATTGCATGTTACACTTTTCCTTATTTTCAACATGCACTTTTATAATAAAAAAAAATATATGTGAAAATGCACTTTTATAATTAAAAAAAAATATATGTGAAAATGCACTTTTATAATTAAAAAAAAATATATGTGAAAATAGTTAGATGTAAGAGTTGAAAGACCTCAACATAAAAAAGACTATTCTTAACCGTTTAAGCTACGTAAATTACTATACATGTTTTTCGAGTATTTTATTTTTATTATCAATCCTACCAATTTTTTAAAATTTACTCAATTCCTTATAAGGAATTGAGTCTACAAGATACCTACTCAATTAAAAGATACACTTTAGAGAAACTAGGTAATGACTTTTCTACCTCTAATTAAATTATATATCACATGCTGAAATTAATCAAGTGTTCATTTATCAACAATTGATCAATGCATGTAATGTAATGTGTAATGTACTCACTCCGTTCAAATTTTGTATGTATAATTCGTTTTCACGATCGTTAAGAAATATTGATTGTTTAGGGTTACAGGTGTCGTGGAAATGCCGATGCTATCGGCAGCGCAGGTTCTGGTAGCCGTGCAGCCAGTGATGGTGGCGAAGACTGTTTGGGAGAATGTGGGGAAGAAAAAGGCATAGGCAGGTGGATTTGCAGCTGCGTAAAGAATAGCGACAATGAGGAAAAATCTAATTGATGGTAGAGTAACACCAACTTATACATTTTTTTTTGGGATATTTAAAAGAATTTCATCAATATTTAAAAGTCCGAACTTGTAGAGAGGTGTGAAATTATTTTATTTATATTAATTTTCTAACACTCCCGCCCCCTTTGGGACAAATTATCGTCTCCTTCCTCAGGGGAAGAAGCCCATATATCGAGTGGACAATTTAATTTGTGATTATTATCTCAAAATCTCACATTCAGCTGATAGGGGTTAGACAAGATGACTTAGGCATAATCAGATGAGTGGATGGTGTTTCAGTCAGCTGAGGAGGAATCGATTAGAATCAACTGAGTTGGTCAGATCAGAAGGATTGGATCAGCTGAGATGACGTATATCAACAGAGTTAGTCTTTTGACCAAGATCCGGAGTTGGTCAGATGAGGGGAGTCATCTGATTTTGAGACAAGTCTTTTGAGAGACCGTTACAGTCAGTTACTACTAACAAAGGAAGTTAACTATCATTCGGTTGGGCAATAACTAAGCACATGGGTGGTTATAAACTGTTGCAAACGGATCTAACTTCTCAACTGCTGCAATTAACATGATAGTATAAAGAGATTATTGACTCCATGGTACATATTTTGGCCCTTGAGAGGTAGAAAGTACAGGTCATTTTTTTAGTCTCTAACACTACAAATTGTCTTGTAAAATGTCTTTCCTATCCTTCAACTATTCAAAGATTACACTTCTTCTCTCTCCACCCTCTCAAACAATTAATATTGTCTTCTCTCTTTATTTCTCTTTCTCTCCCATTTTTAAATATTTGTCTCTCTCTTTTCTCTCACAAAAAAACACACACACACAAAATATCTGAAATGGGGCTTGAGACGGCGAAGAAGGCAGCGAGACGTTTTCGTAGCTCATCGAGCTCGTCGAGTCGAAAATGGCGGCCGTTTGGGTATTTTGAGACGGCGAAGAAATCAGCGAGACGCCGCCGGTGCGGAGCCTTCATGCTCCGTCAAGGGGCTCGTCTTCTCCGATCTGCGCTGCTCACGTGATGGCAGCATACCGTCGTTGCAAAGCTTGAATGCTTAGTCGAGGGGGGCCTTCCGCCGTCGTTGCAGAGCCTGAATGCTCCGTCAAGGGGCTCGTCTTCTCCGATCTGCGCCGCTTGCGTGATGGCGGCGTAGATCTAGGGTTTTCTGGGGGTGTTGACACACTGAGCTGATTCAGTGAGTTTCTACTCTCTTTTCCAAATTTCCTCCCACAAACCCAAATTTTTCTGCTAATATGAATAAATAAGGGTTTTTGTGTTTGGATCTAATGCTTTTCTTATTGTTTTGCACTGATTATTACTGAAAATAATATTTTATTTTCATAGAATTTCTTCCCAAGCCTAGGATTCTGAGATGAGATGCGAAACGTTGAGGGCGTAAGCCTAGAATTGACATTGGCGGAGAGTCTGGCGGTGGCGGAACGGAGGACGGCGACGGCAGCTGCCATGGCGTATTGAAACAGGTGGAAGAATGCGTCTGTGAGTGAGGTAGGGTTTTAGCAATGGTTTGGGCTCTGTTACATTGGGGCGGCAAAATTTTGATATTGGCCAAAAAGGTGTATTCTTTTGTTGGAAAAATATCATATTAAAATCCAATTTTAAAGTTTTTATTTTCATTTTCAATTCAAGGTTATTTTTATATCAAATTAATATTAGATGAAATATTAATTTTCCAAATTTAAATCAGATGCCCTCCAAAATAAGGTAAATTATTATATGTAATTTGATTTTAAATGATTTGAATGTAATATTGTTATAATTTAATGTCCGTTTTAATTTAATGTTGTTATAAATAAGGTCCGTTTTAATTTAACGTCTTGTGTTTTGAATGTAATATTGTTATATTTTATTCCTAATATAATATTTATATTTAATGTGTTAATTTAATTTAATGTTGTTATAAATAAGGTCCGAATTGCAAAGATTTAGTACGATTTCTCTACTTTTGTTATTTTATTTCATTTTTTCTGGGTATATCTAGTCTAGTATGTGAACATTTTAATTAAATGTAATTATATATGAGTATAATCAATATGCTGAAGATTAGTGAATCTACTGCTTTAAGGTGCTCCTAGTATTGGACAGCAACTATTTTAATATATTGGAGTATATCGATATTCTATAATTATATTCAATAATCATATTCAACAAAAAAAATGAATAACATATAATTAAAATTTTTGAATATATCATATCATACAATGTTCAATATATCATAAAATTTAAATAATAATTTGAATAAAAAAATTGAATTAAGTGAATAAAAAGGTATGATTTGAACAAGTAAAGGCTTACTTTTGAATGAAGAGAGAGAAAAAAAATTAAAATCATATTAAAATAAAAAAATATAAATTAAAAAAATTCAATAAAAAATCTGACTTAAATTTTTGAAAAAAAATGAATAAAAAAAATTCAAGTAAAATTTGAATTAATGCAGATAAGAAATACATGTATATCCAATTGGTAATTGAGGGGTGTATTGATGAAAGTTGTGGTGGGGTAGTGATTGAAAAATTGGGAACCCTAGTCCATGCCCATTACCAGGCCCAATGACTAGCCTAATATACTGGGCGGCCGCCGCCTGGGAAATTGTTGCCCAGGGCGAGATGTGGATCTCCGACGACGTTGTGAAGGGCCGGTGCTTGGACGCCAGAAGTCGAAGCAGGTAGAATTTCAGGCCATAAAAAACTCTCTTAACACCATAAAAAATACAAATCATTTAAAAAATTCAAAGATCTCAAACTTCCACACCAAAAAGACATGTCTTTTGCTTCAAATTTTTTACAAATTTCACATTATAAACTCATCAAGAAATATAATAAGGAAAAACATAAAAAATCAAGGATCTGACCTCTCAACATAAAAAAATCTGAAAAATTTAAAGGACCCAGCAAATCGGAGGAATAAGAACACAGAAAATTAAAAGAATCCAGAAAATTCACAAACTAACTTAAAATGAAAAAAATCGGAGAGGGAGGAGGCACGAGCATCTTTCTTCTTCAAACAGAGGGGTGACGGCGGCCTTCAAACGGAGGCGGTGGTGAGAGACTAGCGGCAGCGGCGTGGAGGGAGGAGGATTTCGAACAAACCTTAGTAGACGAAGCCGGGAGCGGGCCGAGGAAGATGGAGGCCGGGAACCCACCACCCGTGTCGCCGGCGCCGTTGGAGGCCGCCGAAAAATGGAGAGGGGTGTTGAACGTCCACTTCAATTTGAGAGAGAAGGGAGAGGAATTAAATGAGAGAGAAGATTGGAGTGAGTGGGGTAGTGTGATATGCAGGTTGATTGGACTGCTTATTGTCTTTTGAAATTGGTTTGGCCCATTCCAAGACATCTAAAGCGGAATAGAGAAATAAGGGCACAATGGTCTTTACCCCTTAAAATTTTGTATCTCCAACCACTTAAATCACTAAAATCAATTGAATGTATCATTAGATTCTTAGGAGCTCCCTTTTGTACTAGACACAGCCTCTTCCTAGTATAAATACTCTTGTAATTGTATTTGGTAAGGTTTCGAGCTAGTACGAGCATTCGTCTTTGAGTTGTGAGAGTTCACGAGTGAAGTGGGGATAATTTCCATTTCCGAGTGAATGAGTGTGTAAATATTTTTGTTCAATCAAAGTTGAAGTCGTCTGGTCTAGTGGATGTAGATCACATTGATCGAACCACTTAAATCTCTTGTGTGTTGTTTGTCACGTTGATTACTTTTCGAATTAGTATCTTAGCTCGAGTTATTTCATTCTATTCTGATTTCTCCTTGGCTGGAGACGTCTATGTTGGATCCGGTTTACGCCGTGTAAACTGCAATATCAAAAATATCAGAATAAACAGAAAAACACAGAATACCTCAAATAAGTCGAGTCAAGGGAATCCCTTTTCCCGCAGAACAGAATACGCCCAGGATAGTGCTCGACTGTTACGGCGTTCCGTTCCCAAAGGTAAAACGACTTTCACTTCCTATACATTAGCACCACTGTATAAGAAGTATCGGCGAACGTACTTAGATACGAACTGAACACTCTTCGGATATGAATCCGTCACAAGAAAGAACAGTGTAAGGCTTTCGGGAGCTCAGTACACTGTGTAGGGACGAGAGGAGAGTAGAAAGGTTGAGGGGCGAATTTCAGCGTAAGGATGTATGAGGGAAGAGTCTGATATTTATAGGCAGAAGAAACCCTTGGAGGGAGAGGGAAAAACGCGTGGGCCCAGGCCCGATTCTTGGGAATATATCGCGAAAATATCGCAGCGGTTGAGATAATATCTCGCACGTGGATAAGTCTTGAAGACTGAATCTTGAAGACCAAGTTTGAGACTTCCAGATTATTCTGGAACATTCTTGAATTAGTTCGAATGGGCCGAGCCCATTCCCCACATTCTCAAACTTCCAAGTTGAAACTCTTCAACTTCAACAATTAATTTCTCACTCACCTTAACTCGGTTTTGAGATATTAAATATACCACGTTCATCTACTCCGCGAGTAGATCGACTATGTCACGTTCAATTATTTCTTAATTAACGTTTAGTCCGTCTAATTAATTAAATTAGATAAGGGTGTCAAAACCCAATTAATTCCCATTAATTCCAACAATCCCCCACATGAGTGAAAATCGTATCTATACAACATCAGACTCAGTGTTCAGTTCGAGTGAGATCTCCGTGCGTCCGGATAAGTGGTTTTTGGCCTTGAACTTTCCGTAGCCAAACACTATCGGATATACCGGCGGCTTAGTGGACGCGATGCCTTGAACTATTCCTCCATAGTGTATACCTAGACAACAGTGTCAGCACACTTTGATCTCGTCTTCGTATCGTTCTCACGTTTTTGTCCGTTTTGGCCATGGACGTCCTTTGTACTTCATAAATGTTTGGTCGAAGCGGCCCTCACTTCTCATTTATATAGGTAACTTCCTTTCAAGTATCCCGTTATACTCTAGGAATTATTAAGAGTCCAAGACTCAGCCTTTACTACATCTTACGGGTCGTTAACACTTGAGATAGTGCTGTCCGGAATAGTCATATTTTTCAAGTGTTTTCTCACTAACCTCCACAGCTTCGTTTTCCCATTGAACCAAGTTCTTGGGATCTCCAGTCATCATGGTTGGGTTACCACTGCTTTGGTTTTTATTGTGGGTTTTAGACCCATTCCTTCTACCAGCTTGTCCAATTGATCTCGATTTATGCTCTTCGTGAGCGGATCCGCTATATTGTCCTTCGTATTGACATAGTCAATGGACATTACTCAAGTGGAGATCAATTCTCTAACGGAGTTGTGTCGACGACGTATGTGTCTCGACTTTCCGTTGTACATGACATTCGAAGCTCTCCCAATGGCAGCTTGACTGTCACAGTGTACCATCACCGCAGGTACCGGCTTCTTCCAACAAGGAATGTCTTCCAGAAAATTACGCAACCATTCAGCCTCTACAGCGGCTAGGTCTAACGCTATAAATTCTGATTCCATTGTGGAACGAGCAATACAAGTTTGTTTCTTGGACCTCCACGACACTGCTCCTCCTCCAATAGTGAATACATATCCACTGGTGGATAGCGAGTCTTTCGTGTCTGATATCCAATTTGCATCACTGTATCCTTCGACTACAACTGGATGTCTTGTATAGTGAAGCCCATAATCAAGGGTGTACTTCAAGTATCTTAATACCCTTTTCAACGCTTTCCAGTGCTCATGACTTGGATTGTTCGTGTATTGACTCAACTTGTTTACCGAACATGCAAGATCAGGGCGTGTACAGTTCGTTATGTACATCACACTTCCAATGATCCTTGCGTATTCCAGTTGGGCCACTGGTTCTCCTCTATTCTTTTTCAAGTGAACATTGAGTTCCAAAGGTGTCTTAGCAGGTGGATCGTTAAAGGCCTTAAATTGCTTTAGTACCTTCTCCACATAGTGAGATTGTGTCAAGGAAATTCCATTGGATGTTCTCTCTATCTTGATTCCAAGAATCACATCTGCTAGTCCCATGTCTTTCATGTCAAAGTTTCTACTTAACATGTTCTTCGTATTAACGATGATATTGTGATTGTTACTCATGATTAACATGTCATCGACATATAAGCACACAATAACAAATCCATTAGGTGTATCCTTCACATACACACACTTATCGCATTCGTTAATTCGAAACCCATTTGACAGCATTGTACTGTCAAATTTCAAGTGCCACTGTTTTGGAGCTTGCTTATGTCCATACAGTGATCGAACGAGATTGCACACCTTTTTCTCGTTTCCAGGAGAAACATATCCTTCAGGTTGCTCCATGTATATTTCAGCATCCATCTCACCATTAAGAAACGCCGTCTTAACGTCCATTTGGTGTATTTCGAGATTGTGCAACGCATCAATGGCGACTAACATCCGAATGGAGGTGATCCTTGTCACTGGTGAGCTTTGTACTTATCAACAGATCCATCTGCTTTGTACTTTTTTCTAAGGATCCACTTGCATCCTAAGGGCTTACAACCTTTGGGGAGGTCAACCAACTCCCATGTGTGGTTTAAGAGAATAGACTCGTATTCACTTTTTATGGCTTCCTTCCAGAGGTGTGCATCTGGTCTTGCCATAGCTTCTTTGATAGTTTTAGGTTCATCTTCCTCCAAAACATAAGTAATGAAGTCTGAACCAAAATCTTTATCAATTCTAGCTCTCTTACTGCGTCTCGGTTCTTCACTCTCTTGAGTGGAAGGACTAACAGTGTCGTCTGTTGCTTCGAGAGTTCTCTTACTCGAACTCACTTCCTCTTTCTCCTTAAGAGGAAAGATACTTTCAAAGAACACTGCGTTCCTTGACTCTATTGTAGTGCCTTCTGTCATATCCGGTACTTCGGATTTGTGGATCAGAAATCGATAGGCACTACTGTTTGAAGCATATCCTATAAAGATACAATCGACTGTTTTAGGGCCGATCTTAACTTGTTTAGGAAGTGGTACTTCAACCTTAGCCAAACACCCCCACACTTTGAGGTATTGGTACGAAGGTTTTCGTTTCCTCCATATTTCATAAGGAGTTTGATCCTTAGTTTTGTGAGGAATCTTATTCAGAATGTGGTTAGCCGACATAATGGCTTCCCCCACAAGTTTTGAGGTAGACCAAAGCTGATTAACTTGCGTTCATTATCTCCTTTAGTGTTCGGTTTTTTCTTTCCGCAACACCATTAGACTGAGGTGAGTAAGGGGCTGTCGTTTGATGTATAATCCCTGATTCAATACATAATTGTTCAAACGGAGCTACGTACTCTCCACCTCTATCACTACGAATTGATTTAATTCGAGTGTCCAATCGATTCTCTACTTCATTTTTATAACGTTTAAAAGCTTCTATAGCTTCGTCTTTACTTCTTAAAGGATAAACGTAGCAGAATCGTGTACAATCACCAATGAAATTAATAAAGTACTTTTTCCCTCCTCGTGTGGAGTTTTTACTCGAATGTGATTTTTCAAGATGAACAAATCCACATTACTTGTGGAAAACATTCCACTGAATTCAACCATTTTAGGTTTTTCCATATTTAGCTTTAAGGTCACACCTTAGCTACCCTTTTCATTCAAACATGTCGACGGAGACCTCTCTCCCTCACATTTGAATGTTTCCATGTGAAGAGATGCATATCCCCACATTCGAGCTGCTTGCCACTTTATTTGTGAATTTATCTTATTCACCAAATTTGGACACAGCCTCGATACATTAAAAAATCGATCTTTGATTTTTCTTTTATTGGAATTATTTTCAACTTCAAAATTAATTTAATCTTTGGTCAACATACCAAAATTAAATTCAATTTCAAATGTGACTTTTATTGTCACTCGTGACTCGAGCATAATTTTCGATCAAATTATACTAGTCAAAATCGTTTTTGAACTAAATTCAAAACAAATTTATGCTCTTGAGCACAAATATTTAATTCCCAGAGATAATTAATAATTAAATTTGAATATTTCTCAGTAATTATCCAAAATTTAATTAATTATTAATTTATTTTATTCTATAATTAATTGACAAAGGCAATTCTATTCTCAGAATACATCAATTCTGCCCAAGCCGGAGATGCTCCCCACGAGGCCAGGCCATGCTCTGTTCCAACGAAGCCATGCGAAGCCATGCTCCATATCTAGGAAGCCCTGCTCCATATCAAGGAAGCCATGCTCCATATCAAATATACACATATACTTTGATACTCCTGATTAATTGATGTAATTAATCAATATAATCCTCTCGATTAATTGATTTAATTAAATCCAATTTAATCCTCTTCGATTAATTGATTTAATTAAATCCAATTTAATCCTCTTTGATTAATTACGTTAATTAATCAATTCATCAGCACATCCTCTAATTTAATCCTATAGATTAATTGATGTGTAATTCCAATTTAATTTAATTGGATTTCCAGGCACGCCCCGCGAGTAAGCGCTTGCAGCTCAATGGATAATTCCAATTTAATTGAATTTCCAGGCGTCCTCTCAGAATTCTGCATTGTGCAGAAACTCTTCTCAGAGTCAAATCCATGAGTAAGCGCCTGCAGCTCTGCAGCTCTCAATGGATCAGCTCAATGGATAATTCCAATTTAATTGAATTTCCAGATTATCCAATTTAATTGAATTTCCAGGCGTCCTCTCAGAATCTCTCAGAATCTCAGAGTCACCAGATCTCTCAAATCTCAAATCCATGAGTAAGCGCCAGTAGCTCAATGGATGGAGACCACCTCCCATAATACATAATATAGGGAGGTTTAGACCAACTCTCAGAATTTAATCTAGAGCTTTATACCAACTCCCAGAATTTAATCTGGAGCTTTAGACCATCTCCCAGAATTTAATCTGGAGTAAGAATTGGAGAAGGCGGTTTTTCCCCTTTTATTAAGGAGTAAATACCTGATAAATAAATTAATATCAAAAATCAATTCTGTTCTTAGAATCACCAAATCTCATCCCGCGAGAAAGCGCCTCATCCCGCGAGAAGGCGCCTGCAGCTCAATGAATAGACAGGAAGTCTCAATATCAAAAGGGAGACGCTTCCTTATTAGCATCGTTGCCAATATTTTCAGTACCATGTACTGCTTCCGTATCAACGGGATCAACATCAATGTTATCATTCATCTTTGATATTGCAGTAAATTAATTAAATTAATTAGTTCCGAAAAAATTTATTAAATTCGAAAATATTAATTAAATATTCTGTTCTGCGATTGTTGGATCCGGTTTACGCCGTGTAAACTGCAATATCAAAAATATCAGAATAAACAGAAAAACACAGAATACCTCAAATAAGTCGAGTCAAGGGAATCCCTTTTCCCGCAGAACAGAATACGCCCAGGATAGTGCTCGACTGTTACGGCGTTCCGTTCCCAAAGGTAAAACGACTTTCACTTCCTATACATTAGCACCACTGTATAAGAAGTATCGGCGAACGTACTTAGATACGAACTGAACACTCTTCGGATATGAATCCGTCACAAGAAAGAACAGTGTAAGGCTTTCGGGAGCTCAGTACACTGTGTAGGGACGAGAGGAGAGTAGAAAGGTTGAGGGGCGAATTTCAGCGTAAGGATGTATGAGGGAAGAGTCTGATATTTATAGGCAGAAGAAACCCTTGGAGGGAGAGGGAAAAACGCGTGGGCCCAGGCCCGATTCTTGGGAATATATCGCGAAAATATTGCAGCGGTTGAGATAATATCTCGCACGTGGATAAGTCTTGAAGACTGAATCTTGAAGACCAAGTTTGTGACTTCCAGATTATTCTGGAACATTCTTGAAGTAGTTCGAATGGGCCGAGCCCATTCCCCACATTCTCAAACTTCCAAGTTGAAACTCTTCAACTTCAACAATTAATTTCTCACTCACCTTAACTCGGTTTTGAGATATTAAATATACCACGTTCATCTACTCCGCGAGTAGATCGACTATGTCATGTTCAATTATTTCTTAATTAACGTTTAGTCCGTCTAATTAATTAAATTAGATAAGGGTGTCAAAACCCAATTAATTCCCATTAATTCCAACAGTCTAATCTAGTAGACTTCTTGACATAATTAATATGGATTGAACCTAGGACGTGTGGGCGTGAGCCTAAATAACTCATACCATGATTTAAAGAATTTTATCTCATCTAAAAGTTTGAACATGTAGAAATGTGTAAAATTAATTAATTCATTTATATTGATTTCCTAATATATTTATGAATATATTTTTATTTAAAAAACTTCATTGATTACTTTGAAGTAGGGTTCTAGGGTTGGCATGCTAGTGATCTACTTGTACTTCGTGAAATATAATGTTTGAAGAATATTTAAGGGATTTTTTTTTCTTTAAAATGTCAGCCAGTAAAGTTACAGTTCTTGAATTTCACTTTAAAGTAGTTGTTCATCGCTTGAAAATCTGCATATTTATAGCATTTTGTGTGTGCTCGAGTGCATTAGCATTTAAAGTGTGGTCCAATTTTCAACGTCGGTTTAGTTCGCTAGAGTTGTTAATGTTGTAATGCTACTCTTTAACAAAAAAAGCCATGCATTTTACTTTTCAAAATACCACGTCGTACAGTTAGCACTAGTCGGGATGTGTTCGTTTAATTATTCGGCAAAGGTCTAATCTAAGCTTGGCTTTATCATGTTTCGGAGATTTGCTCAAAGTAGAAATTAAAGTTGCTATTTCGGAGATTTGCTCAAAGTGGCAAGCTACCAAAATGAGATAGTTAAAGATTCAGAATTGTAATTTTTTTTTTTCAACTATAATTTACATTTTATAGCTTTATTTTAATTTTCGTCAATTTTATAAGTTATTGTTGGTGTGTGCATAGAAGGGTCGCGATTCGTGAGAATTGTTACAAAGGGTCGAAGTTGTGGTTTCGGAAAAGTAAAAAGTTGGAAAGAGAAAGGAAAAGTGAGTGGCACTTGTGTAATTTTATGTAAACATATACTCCCTCCATCCCATGATTATTTGCACACTTTCCTTATCGGGACGTCCCAACATTATTTGCATACTCCAAAAAAGGAAATAACTCACATAATTTTTACCAATAATACCCCTCATTTATTTTACTTGGGCCCACAACTTTATCCAATTTATAACTTTAAGTCAAATCTTCATTCACTTAGTCAATAAATTACCAATAATACCCCTCCTTTATTTTACTTTACACATCAAAAATGCTGGGACGGAGGGAGTATGAATAGTTGTCACTACAAAATAATGAAGAAATGGGGACGGGGAAGGCATCGGATCTGCCGTCCCCAATGATGAAGGCAACGGCAAAGGCATCGGCAGTGTGCCGATGCCAATATGCTCGATGCTATTTAAATGGCATCGGATTTGGGGAAAACCGTTGCCTTTTAGCATCGGGGGGACAGCCGATGCCAAATTGCATCGGGCCCACTGCCGATGCCTTTTCGCATTTTTCGCGAATTGTGGGGTTCGAACTCGGGACCTCGCGGTCTCGAAGGCTTTTGAGCGCCCCCTGTGTGCCGTTTAGGCTAGGAGCTTTTAGTCGACATGTTGTGAATGCAATTAATATATATTCAATTTAATTTGAGTTTTTAATTCTTTAATTAATTCAATCCATTCTAACTTTAATTGTTGCTTATAAAATTATTTATCAAAGCATATCATAATTATTTCTAAATTATGTTTTTCAAATTAACTAAATTATGTGTTTCAAATTAAATAATTTAATTACGGTATCAATTCACACTATTTAAATTTATTTTAATCCTCAATTTACAACATTTAAATTCATTCTAATTTTTAATTTCACAACATTATAATTACATACAACATTGAATATAATTATTTTCACTTATACATTTAAATTTATTATAATCACATCATTTAAATTCATTCTAATTTTCAATTCACAACATTAAATATATATAATTATTTTCACTTATCCATTTAAAAATATGAATTCACTTATCCATTTAATTAAAAATATTTTCATCTATTATAAAATTATTCTCTAGTGCACTTATCTAATACGCAATACTAGTGAATACTTTTTATTTTTTTAATTGCAGAGAATAAGCTTGATTAATTTCCTAATTGTTGTAGTATATTATATATAATGTTCATTTCACTCTGATCAGGAGTAATGCTAAATTCATAAGTCATACTCACGTAACTATCAAAATCCACGCAAATATACATGACATATATATATATATATATATATATATAGAAATGATATTGAGCTCATATAATGGGCTCCTTATGGAGTAAAATGATGATGTGTCATTATCTACATCATTATATTTACTTACATAATTAACACTATTTTATGGAAATTAAAAAAATTAAAGGATATTCCTATAAAATTAGGAAACGTAGGACAAAGATACCATAATCAAGATTACCAATGCTAATTATTTTGATTTTTTAATTAATCAAGATTAATTATTTTAAGATTTTTTAAAATTATTTATTAACGTGTTTATTATCAGTATATAATTATTAAATTAAAAAAAACCATACATTTATATATAAAATTTTTTTAATAACAAAAAAATTAAAATTAAAGTTATAAAAATAATTAATTGAAAAATAATGACTACATTAATTAAACTAAATCATAAACTCTAAACTCTAAACCCTAAAAAAATCATAATTTTCAATTTTAGGGTTTCAGGGTTTAGGGTTTTAGGATTTTAGGGTTTAGGGTTTTAGAGGTTTAGGGTTTAGGGTTGGGGGCCCACTGCCATTTCGCATCGGCCATTAAATGCCGATGCCATTTCGCATCGGGGCCCACTGCCGATGCCATTTTGCATCGGTCATTAAATGCCGATGCCATTTCGCATCGGCCCGCCTGCCGTTGCCTTTTGGGCAATATTTTGTAGTGTGTTAATAGATGTAGGACACCCAAAATGACGAAGTGTAAAACTTAAAGAGTGATATTTTTTTTAAAGACTACCCCTTTAGGGGTAGAAAAAGAGGACCACAACTTTGAGGGGCGACTAAATTAGACCTTGACTTTTTTTTTTTTCCGCATTTTTCATGTCCAATTAAACCGAAACACCCAAATTTCGGGCTAATTCTGCATTGAAGATATTGATGGAATCTGAAGGCTTTATATGCTTAGTGCATATCCTGACATCGATCCACAAGCAAATTCTTAATGCTGCACAGTAAAGGCAAAAATTGTGATCAAGCCCTTGAACAAATCTTTTGGGCCCACCTACCACACTCCAGGGAGGTTTGGATACAAATGAAATCTCTGATGAATATATCAGGAAAATCTCGTAGGAAAGCATGACTTGCATGTCCCAGAAATGCTTTGAAGTTCAAAATTTAAAGATACAAGTCAATACGTACTCGATGCAGATTTCAAGTCCAAGAAGCCTGGAGACTTATTTCAAAGAAATGAAGCATGAATCAATTTAGGTCAGTATAAAACCTAGAACGCACAATTTTGTTATTCAAGTGTTAGAGATTATTCAGAACGAAAACCAATCCTAAATGACAAATGCCACTGCGCACATAATAAACTCCGAAGAATGAATGGAGTTCTAAAATATGGACGAATTAAAAATGTATTGGATATCGAGTATAGGATAAAAAGTATGTACTCTGTTAACAATTGCAGATGGATTTTATGAACTTATTGACTACCCATCAGCCCATCGTAATTGTTTTGAACTATATACTAAAGTTTAAAACAGGCTTAAAGGTTTCTCTATTGAATATGCCTAATATTTTTATTAATCTTATTTTCATTACTTATGATTTCAACATTTTCAAATTAGGTCAAATTCTTTGTACGCAAGCCTCAGCATAAATGTCAATGTACCTAAATTACATGATTTCATAAGCAGGTTCTCTATATTACTCTACAAACTAGTGCAAAACTCGCGTATTACGCGAGATTGTAAAAAAAAAAATGATTACATAAAAAATGTAAATCAGGAAAAAAAAAATAGTCGGAAAGAGAGAGAAAGAAAGAAAAGAATTTTAAAATTAGATGAGGTAACCGTGAGAAAAACGGTTAAAAAAAATAGAAAAAGAAAAAAAAAAGAAATTCTATAAAATTAGGAAAGTGGAAATGAAGAAGAATTGAGATGCCACGTACGAAAGAATAGATTCAGAATTAGTATATAATATATAAGGGTAGATCTCTACAAAGGACTTGAAAAAAATTGTCTGCAACCTTCATTCTATTTAAAAAAAAAAAAAACAATTTTTTTTTTTGGAACGAAAAAAAGGGTATTATTATTAGAGTACCGGGGTACTCAAAAGTTTAGAGCAATTACATAGTTTACGAGAGGATTGGCCCACCAATCATTAAAAGAAGAAGATCGATGGTTTGCACATTTTATGAGTCTGTATCAAATTCCACACCATAACTTTTACTTCGTCAAAAAGAAAACAGAGTTACCTTACATATGAAAATAATTAACAAATTAAATCAAATAACTCCAATTTGATACTAAATAACATGTTTACTTATTTTAAGTATTTCTTTCTAAATTACCCTTATGTATAATTTACAAAATTATTAATTTCATTTATATTTTATTGATACAATCTTCAGAAAATCCCATATTCTGAATTTACGGACAATATGAATGTTAACTGTATTGCGGACATCAAACAAGTTTCAAAGGTATTTTTTTTTTTAAATAAATGCAAACCATACAATATCGAATAAAAAACAACATTCGAAAATTATTTTCTATCTAAGAAATGCTACAAGATCATTGTTGCTATCATTCAAAATATTGACACTAAGTCCAGTTGATACTACCAAGTCTGCCCCAATCGTCATAAGAAAATTTTGTATTGTGACAACACAATCAAATGCGAAAATTGTGACATCGAATTACTAAAATTTGATACCAAGTATTAACCAGTGTATGGTGATTTTATTATAATTTTTTAACGACAAAAATAAACTAATCTTACTCAACATTTTTATTAGGTACAAGTTATTCATTAATGTTGTTAACGACACGAGATCAGTCTTTTTGACTTTGTTTGATAACATTCTTATTCCACTCATGGGCAAAACTGCATTCAAAATTCTAAATTTGGACAAGGTGATGATACATTCTTCTATTTTGTCATATATTTTTTTTCTTTTTTTCCTCTCTCTACTTATACATACAAAACAAATTCCTCCATTTTGTCATTTTATTTTCTTTTTTTTCTCTCCGTACTTATACATACAAAAAAAAATTCATTAGTCTCCTAACCATACAGAGAGGGTTAAAGGGCATTTTACCGATTTAGTTTCAATGTTTGGTTCATCATAAATTTATTTTCAGATTCCACATCTCTCAACAAAACGTGGAGAATAACTGGAATAACTATACAATGGTCAAGTTATCGGATGACAGTAAACTGATAACAAACGTCCAATGCAATAGTTCTTCATCAAAGGTACAACCACATTATCCTATTTTTTATTACTCTTACATAATCATACATAGTTTATAAATAATTATATTGTTGTTTTTTTTAAAGGACAGTTGATGATGAAACTGCAACCCATTTTCAACATAGTTCACCGAAAAACAAGGAGTCATTTTTTCTTTAACTTCTAAATATTACATTACTTATAATATATTTCTATACAAATATGTGAAACTAATTATTCAACTGTACATACGTTCAGATTGCATTATCATCTGTTTCTAATAGTCAGTGTTGTGGTGGCAAGAGAAAATTTCATGTACTACTTGAAGATGAGGTCAATGTTGAGAAAAGTTGATTGAAAGAAGCAGTCGTGTTAAATACATGTTTATGTATTTTTTTTTTTAAATTATTTCGTTTGGAGCTGTATTTTTAAAATTTGGAGTTATATTTTTTAGATTATAGATATTGATATGTGTGAACAATGAGATATGATCACCGTTAACTTTGGTGAGGTGTGAGGACTTGTATGAAATTAAATATAATAAATGTTATATACAAGGAATGTTCCTATATACAAGAAATGAGTCAATCATTCCTTAATACCCCGCCGCTGAATTTGGGGCCGAGTCCTTGCCGAAACCAGTGCGACATGTCAGATTTGTCCACGGGTTTAACGATCGCGGCAAGTTGCTCACATAAGACCTTAAAATGTCTACCATAGTCGACAACAAGGAGAGATTCACGCTTGAGGAGAAGGAGCTCCTCACGAAGTTGAGTGATGCGTGACTGAGAGGAGTGGCTGAAGGCATCCTCTAGGGCAAGCCAAGTCTCACGGGCCGTATCACACTGAACGACCTCGACTAAGGTTTCCTCCGTAAGAGAGGAGAGAAGAAGGGCAAGAACCTTCTGATCCTTCGATTTCCATGCAGCGAAGGTAGTATGCGTGGCAGCAGGGGGAGCAGATCGGCACAAGTGAGCATCAGGACAACTTGTTTCTTCCAAAGGAGATAGTTGGAAGAAGTGAGTTTCACTGTAACCATATGAATGAGAACATTCATTGGAATGGATGATTCTGCCATTGCAAGATAGAGTCAAGGGGGACGTGCTTGATAAAGAAAGGCGGCAGCGACGACAAAGAGGGAGGGAGAAAGAATTAGGGTTAGGGTTTTTAGATGTTTAGGTTGATACCATGTGAACAATGAGATATGATCACCGTTAACTTTAGTGAGGTGTGAGGACTTGTATATATAGTAAAGTTACAATTTTTTTTAACGGAAAAGGATTATTTTATTAACGAGTACCAGAGGTACTCGAGGTCTGGTTCTCGATAGAACCTGACAAAGTACAAAGATATTATTGCTAAGTAGACAAGTCGAGTTGCGATCGAGGTTGTCCCTTAGTATTTCTTACAACATAATCTGGGATTATAACACCAATCTTGAAACGAATAAGGACTCCCACCACTAAAAGATAAAGAAAAAAGACTCCATACTTTAGCTCGAATCTCTTCAAAAGTCTTCTCCGGTTTGATATCCTCGCCTTTGAAAATTTTACTATTTCTGGAATTCCAAAGAAACCATACGGTACCAGACCATATGCATTCCATTCCAACACATGCTTTCTTCTCTTGCATCCCAATATTCCGATGTGTTGTAGCAAGTGCGACGCTGGTTTAAGGTTGCAAGGCATGGGGCAGCCAAACCAAGCATAGCAATGTGACCAAACTCGGTGAGAGAACATGCAATCGAAGAAAAGATGATGTACACTTTCCTCAACTTGGCAGCACAATCCGCAACTAACGCCATCTCCATCACCAAGGACTTTTCTTCTTTTCAGGTTTGATCGCGTAGGGGGTCTGCCGCGGAGGATCTTCCATGCTAAGCCTGACCACTTCGAGGGGGTCATGCAGTTCCAAATAATAGGAAAGACGCCGTAAATCTCCTCGTCGAGAGTCGCCACCGGAGGGATTAAGGCAGCCTGGAAATCATAGGCTGATTTAGTAGTGAATACTCCATCACTTGAAAGTCTCCAGCGCTAGGAATCAGGGACAAGCTCCTGCAAGTTTTTATTAGCTAACATAACAAAGAGTTGCTCTAATAATTCCTGTTCCCAAGAGAAAAGAATCCTCCTCCATTGAAATTTCCACTGCCAAAGACCATTCACCCACATCCCCATCTCACAGATTCTAGCATTTTTAGCATTACATATGGAATAAAGTCTAGGAAATAAGATACTAAGTTTTGAATCCCCCACCCACAAATCCTTCCAGAAATACGTATTACATCCATTCCCCACCCTTCTACAAAGATTAGACTCAAACCAATTATCATAATTTGTAGAAGAAAAAAGATTAAGCATTCCTTTCCACCAAGCAGAGACATGGTTCGTGTTCGAACCCCCTAAAAAATCAGAAAAACAATTTACTCCATATTTGGACACGAGAATCCTCACCCAAAGAGAATTAGGTTCAACTCGAATCCTCAATATCCATTTACTGAGAAGAGAAATATTGAAGAGGTTAAGATTTTTTACACCCAATCCGCCTTGCGATTTGGGTTTGCATACATCACCCCAAGCCACCTATTGAAGTATAAAAACAGAGCACTCTTCTTAGTTAGCATTTGTTAGCAGAGCACTTCTCTTAGTTAGTATTAGATAGCTAAATGTAGTCTAGATACATGCTTTAGCAAATTCTGTTAAGAGTAGTTACATAGAAGAATCTAGAAGATGAGCAGTTACAACTAGTAGTCTATTTATACTACTCTCTTGTATCAAAAATCTTTAGATCATTAATATACAAATTTACATTTTTCAATTGTGAAGTGATCTCAACATGGTATCTTGAGTCTACTTTCCAGGGGAAATCATGATTTTGTGTGGTAGTTATTCATCTATACTCGATCAATTTCTCTTCTATGTTCTATTTCTTAGTCTAAATTTCACCGATCTGTTGTTTCCCGTTTCTATTTCTTCGCTCATCTTCACCCAATTTCTGTTCCTATTTCGTGAATTTGTTTTCATTCATGGATTCCTCTTCTTCTTTTCCTCCTACCTTTCTCAAGCTCAACATTCGTCTGGATCGAAAGAACTACATGTTCTGGAGATCACAGATCCTTGCTACAGTCAAAGCTCATGATTTTGAGGACATCTTACTTTGTGATGAAAATTCGGTTCCCATGGCGGTTACAGGTGATGCTGACTCAATTATGTGGCATCGCAAAGATCAGTATCTGCTCAGTTGGTTGTTTAGCTCCGTGAGTGAGCCAATGCTTGGATATGTTAGCCGATGTACTCATGCCTTTCAAGCCTGGAAGGTGTTTGATAATTTGTTTCATCAGCAGTCGACTGCTCAGGCCTTGACCTTAAGGATTCAAATTCTGTCTCTAAGAAAGAATGATTTGAGCATTGATGAATATCTCCTTCAAATGAGGCTTTTAGCGGATGGACTTCAAGCTTCAGGCAACGCTCTGTCTGATGATGATCTGGTTTTGTACATTTTAGGTGGATTAGGAGCTGAATATGATGCCCCTATTTTAAATACTGGTTCATGTCATTTACCTACTATGGATAATTCTGCTTCACTTGCTTTGAGGAATGTATTGCATGTGCCAGATATTATGAAAAATCTCTTGAGTATATCTAAGTTTCTTGCGGATAATGCTGCTGTTATGGAATTTCATGCTACTACTTGTTTTGTTAAGGATATTAAAACTCATCAGGTGCTACTGAAGGGAGCACTTAAAAATGGATTATACCAGCTGGATTTGAGTCATATTGGTGGTGATGCGAAGTCTCAGTTGAATAAAGATCAAGTGGCAAGCAACAATACTCATTGTAACTTGGTGTCTTGTGATGAAAATAAAGCTCGTTTGTGGCATAACAGATTAGGTCATCCGTGTCTATCTACTTTACGGAATGTGCTTAAGTCTGTGAATTTGAGTTTGTCTAATAATGTGTTGGAAATGTGTGAAGGTTGTAAGCTAGGTAAGATGCATCAAAAGTCATTTTCATCTGTTGAGCATCATACACATAATCCGTTTGATATTGTACATGCTGATGTATGGGGTCCAGCGTCGGATGTTTCGTTCAATGGTTATAAATACTACTTACTTTTGGTGGATGACTTTACTCGTTTCACTTGGATATTTCCATTGGTATTAAAATCTGATGTAACAAGAGTGGTTTCTCAGTTTCTGGCCTTAGTTGAAAGACAATTTAATGTCAAAGTGAAAAAGTTTCATTGTGACAATGGTGGTGAGTTCTTGGCATTACGGAAATTGTTTGCAGATTCTGGAATTTTGTTTCGTCACTCGTGTCCGTATACTCACCAACAAAATGGCCTTGTGGAGCGTAAACATCAACATGTTGTTGAGTTGGGGTTGTCAATGCTTGCAACAAGTAAACTACCAATGAAATTCTGGTGGCATTCTTTCACCACTGCTGTCCATTTAATAAATATACTCCCATCTCCTGTAACCAGAAACACCTCTCCATTTCAGCTTCTATACAAGAGTAATCCCACCTACTCATCTCTTAGGGTGTTTGGATGCGCATGTTTCCCTTTTCTTCGTCCATATAACACATCTAAGCTTCAATTTCGATCCACAAAATGTATATTTCTTGGATACTCTTCATCTCACAGGGGCTATATATGTTTACATCCATCTGGTAGGCTGTACATCTCAAACACTGTGGACTTTTTTGAAAATGAATTTCCATACTCATCACTTTTCACAGCTACAGACACCACCCTCCAAACCTTCCACATACCTACCTTCAAACCACCAAAGTTTCTGCCACTCACCAACAATCCTCCATCACCTATGTCTCCTGAAAACAGTCCCACACCTCCTGCATCTTCATCATCTTTCCCTCCCCACACCTCCCCTCAACATTCAGATCCCTCAGAATCATCAGCCTCACCTCCTGGTATTCAACTAAATGTGGATCTTCCATCCACCTCAGTTCACCCCATGGTTACTAGATCCAAAACTGGGGTTTTCAAACCTCGGTTGTTCTCATCAGTTGTAGTGCATCCCATATTGGAACCTGATTCTGTAGCTCAGGCTCTTGTTATACCAGAATGGAAACAAGCTATGCAAGAGGAGTATGATGCATTGATTCGCAATAAAACTTGGCACTTAGTTCCCCAACATTCTGATATGAATGTTATTACCACAAAATGGCTATTCAGGGTAAAGTACAAGAAGGATGGCTCTCTTGAAAGATATAAGGCACGTCTTGTGGCTCGTGGATTTCAACAAACAGCAGGGGTAGATTACTTTCATACATTCAGCCCTGTGATTAAACCAGCCACTCTCAGAATCGTATTCACTATAGCTGTGACCTTTGGGTGGGAAATTCAACAAGTGGATATCAACAATGCATTCTTACATGGCACGCTACAAGAGGTGGTGTATATTAAGCAACCAGAAGGATTTGTCAATGATGTTTTAGCTGGTCATGTCTGCAAGCTGGATAAAGCCCTCTACGGCCTCAAACAAGCTCCCAAAGCTTGGTATGACACTCTACATGCATTTCTTGGATCTAAAGGGTTTATACAGTCAACTTCAGACCACTGCCTCTTTCATTGCACTCGTAATGGTCATCTGACTCTTGTACTCGTTTATGTGGACGACATTCTCATCACAGGGGGTTCTTCATCTCATGTTCATGAGCTTATTTCTGATCTGCACACTAAGTTCTCACTCAAACATCTTGGCCTTGTGAACTATTTTCTTGGGATTGAAGCTCTTGTCACTAACTCGTCCATTATTCTTACTCAATCCAAATACATCAAGGATCTCCTTTCTAGAACGAATCTCTCTCAATGCTCCTCCTGCCCTACACCCATGTGTCCTGGCCTTAAGCTTTCCTCCCAGGACAGCCCACCTTTCTCTGATCCATCACTATTTCGGAGTGTTATTGGCACTCTTCAATACCTCACTCTTACGCGCCCTGATATCAGTTTTTCTGTTAACAAACTTTCTCATTTTCTTAACTCACCCACACAAAATCATTGGTCAGCCTGCAAAAGTTTACTCCGATATCTAAAGGGTTCACTAACAGTTGGTTTAGTTTTTTCTCCTGTTTGTGATTTCAGGATAAATGCGTTTGCCGATGCGGATTATGCCTCCAGCTTGGACGATCGACGGAGTACATCTGGTTTTTGTTTAAAACTTGGGAACAACATGATTTCTTGGAGCTCAAAGAAACAGCAGGTGGTCGCAAGAAGTAGTACGGAGGCTGAATATCGGTCTTTAGCACTAGCAACTACAGATATTCTTTGGGTAATGTCACTGCTTCAAGAACTCAATCTCAACATTCCGCTGCGCACTCCCTCGTATCTCTGGTGCGACAATCAGAGTGCAATTACCCTTGCATTCAACCCTGCATTTCACTCTCGGACAAAACATATTGAGGTCGATGTTCACTTTCTTCGAGAAAAACTGTAGTCCAAACAATTGGACGTTCGATATGTTCCCTCGGACAATCAGCCTGCTGACCTCCTCACGAAGCCAGCCTCACCATCTCGATTTAGCATGCTTCGTCCCATGCTTGGTCTTGGTTCAATAGGCAGTCCAGTTTCTTCGGGGGTATATTGAAGTATAAAAACAGAGCACTCTTCTTAGTTAGCATTTGTTAGCAGAGTACTTCTCTTAGTTAGTATTATATAGCTAAATGTAGTCTAGATACATGCTTTAGCAAATTCTGTTAAGAGTAGTTACATAGAAGAATCTAGAAGATGAGCAGTTACAACTAGTAGTCTATTTATACTACTCTCCTGTATCAAAAATCTTTAGATCATTAATATACAAATTTACATTTTTCAATTGTGAAGTGATCTCAACACCACCCACGAAATTTTTTTCTTATTCACTTCGCCCGCCCCCCACAAGAATTCTCTCTGAATTTTAATAAATGGGTACTGAAGTCAGGACAGCATTAAGCAAAACAATTCTGCCTCCAAACGATAATCTTTTATCACTCCAAGCCTTCAATTTACTTTTCATTTTCACTAACACCCCTCGCCATGTTTCCGGGCTGCGCTGATAAATACCAACCTGAATTCCAAGATATTTCATAGGCCAACTCCCAACCGAGCACCCAAGAGAAGTAGCCATCTCTCCTAGAAATTGTCCATTAACATTAACCCCATATAAACTGCATTTCGAGAAGTTTACTCGGAGACCAGATATATAGGAGTTCAAAGTTGATAAGGATACACTTAAGAGCCCAAGCATTCTCAGTTGTCGCGTGCTCGTCTGCGAATTGTAAGTGGGGGACACTGACCAGATTGCTCCCAACCGAGACAGCTGCGAAAAGGCCCATCTCAGAGGCTTTGTAAATCATGGAGCTAAGAGCTTCAGCCGCAATGAGAAATAGCAGCGGGTCTCCCTGCCTCAGTCCGCGGTGAAGCTTCCACAAACGAGAACCGAAGATGTAGCACTGGACACACACTCCATAATCCAACGTCACCACTTTGAGCAGAAGCCCATTTGATCCATCATTGTATCAAGAAAAGCACATTCGACGGAGTCGAATGCCTTGGCAAAGTCAATTTTGAAGAATAATCTTTGCAGTCTAGATTTCTTAGCTTCATCAATCATCTCGTTAAGCACCATGACTCCGTCTAGTATTTGCCTGCCTCGGATGAATGCTGTTTGATTTTCAGAAATTAAAGATTCCATGACTTTGCTAAGCCTTTGTGCGAGCACCTTAACTACAACTTTGTATGGGCTATTGATCATTGATATGGGGCGGAAGTCATCAATGTTAGATGCATTTTTTTTCTTTGGAGCTAAAGCAATGAAAGACGGGCGGACGAATCTGCCATGTTGATGGAAATCAGCAAATAATTTTAGGAAATCTGCTTTTAAGAGATTCCAGTGTTCTTTGATGAAGGCAAAGGTGTAGCCATGGGGCTTTTCGCCGAGTCGCAACTCCACACTGCATCTCTAATTTCTGATTCAGAAAAGGGTTCCACAAGCATTCGATTGTCCTCAGGTTTAACTCTGGATCGGGCGAAATCAGTGACAGGTTTGGGGCGTGTAATTCCTGCCGCCTGGAAGTGGTCTCGAAAATGGGTGAAAATTGCTTCTTTAATTTCCTTGGCCGAGGAGAACCACACCCCACCAATGGAAATAGCGCTTAGATCGTTGGCCTTTCTTCGGGATTTACCGATGTACATGATTGTAGAGAATTAAATATAATAAATGTTATATACAAGGAATGAGTCAATCATTCCTTAATAATATGTCTGATTAACATATATTTATGGTTCAATTATAAGTGAGGTTTATCTATGTCAGTGTTTTCATAACCGAACCGGTGACCAAATCGGACTGGCGGTCCAACCGTTAAAATGATTTTTATATTTTTTTAAACAATAAATCTATGTTGCATTAAAAATATACATGCACTTCTAAGATTCATATTAAAATAAACATAATAAATTAAAGTCATAAATTAACAACACAAAAGTTAAAAGGCTCAAAACAACTCAAATCAAAGTATAAAATTATAGAAGAACAAAAAATAATTAAACAAATAAAAAAGGAAAGGAAAACCGGTACTAACTGGTTTTGTCCGGTTCTGACCGGTTTTGACCGGTTAGACCATAAAAACGGTTTTTAGTGTTGCATTTGATCGGTTCCAGGTTCGATTCGCGGTTGAAACGACCGGTTCGATCCGGTTCTGAAAACAGTGGTTTATGTTCTCTTGACAATGCTAATGTTGATAATTTTTTGTTATGTAAATCTTAAAATCTATTTTTTATTCATTTTATTTGCATGATTTAATTACAAAAATAATTGTGTATAGTCAATAATATTTCCATGTACTTTTCTTAATTTCTATTTCATTGTTTTATTCTCCATTTCATTTTACAATAATTTTCTATGTCGTGCTACAAATTTCTATGTACATTATTTCATAAGTACTTGCATTTTGAATTTACTCACTTATAATATCTACAAATTCCATAATTTTTAAACAAAACATTTTAATCAACTTGTACTCATTGTTAGACCAAAATTTAATCTCTATCTTTATATACTATGAACATAATTTTAATTAAACGACTGACAAATGTTCTCTATATTATTCTACAAACTTCAAAGGACTACAAATTTCATCTCTAATGTTCATAATTGTTCCACTACAAGAAACAGGAGGAATAGCGTCGAAAATTTTGCGACAAATCTAAATTTCATCGCTAAAATCAAATATTAGTAACGAAATAGAAATTTTCGTCGCTAAATTGTTAGATTTAATATTTACAACAAAATTTATATATTTCATCGCTATATTAGCAACAAATTGCTTCATTTTGTTGTTAATAATCATAACAACAATGAAAATTATATTCCGTCTCTAAAATTTTGCAATGAAATAGAAATTTTTGTGGCTAATTTCATGAAATTAATTTTTACAACAAAATTTATATATTTTATCGCTATATTAGCAACAAAGTGCTTCATTTTGTTGTTAATAATAAGAATAGCAATGCAAATTATATTTCGTTACTAATATTTTGCGATGAAATATAAATTTTCTTGGTTGATTTATTGAAATTAATATTTGCGATGAAATTAAAATATTTCATCGCTATACTAGCAACGAATTGCTTCATTTTGTTGTTAATAATCAGAACAACAATGAAAATTATATTTCGTCGCTAATATTTTGCGATGAAATAGAATTTTTTTGTGGCTAATTTATTGAAATTAATTTTTGCGATGAAATAAAAATATTTCATTGCTAAACTAGCAACAAATTCTTTTATATTGTTAATAATCAGGACAACAATGAAAATTATATTTAGTCGCTTTTATTTTGCGATGAAATATATTTTTTGTGGCTAATTTCTTGGAATTAATATTTGCAACAAAATTAAAATATTTCATCACTACACTTTTAACAAATTATTTTATTTTTTTGTTAATAATAAGAACCACAATGAAAATTATATTTCGTCGCTAATATTTTAGCGATAAAATTGAATTTGAATGACTAATTTTGTGGATTTAATATTTGATAGAAAATTAAAATATTTCATAACTATATTAGCAACACAATATTTTATTTTATTGTTAATAATCAAAATAATAATCAAAATTATATTTTGTCTCTAATATTTTAGGGATGAAATAGATTTTTTCATGTTTAATTCTCATGAATTAAATAAAAATGGTTGTCGTTTAAACATAATAAAGGAAAATAATTTGAGTGCATGCACAGTGTGAAATAATAGAGACGATTCCAACACTATGATGTTTGAAAAAATAAGATCAATTTAATTTCATTTACTGTTTCTCATTAATTTGACATATTAAGTTTTTTATTTGATTTATTTTGGAGTATAATTTCTTGATTTTATTCTGTATAATTTGTTTTATTTTTTTTCTGTTTTTCTTGATTTCATTAATTATTTATTGTTATTCCCACAAAAATGAGGGATAGTATTACTTCAACTAGACATATTAAATCAAGAAAATCGGTTTATATAACTAAATGTTTAATAATTCTTCAAATGTTTGAATGTTTATAAAAATATTTATAAATATGATGATGCAAATGAAGATGTACACAAAGATGAGAGGATGAAGATTGGATGCAATTATTATTATTTTTTTGAAATTATTAAAGTAACATTGATTTTTTACAATTGGAATTGTTTTAAAAATTACAATATATATATATATATATAATTGTTACAAGTTAAAAATTAATCAATAAATATATGTGAAATAAAACATTAAATAAGTAAAATTAACTAAATTAGTAACAATTGAATACATATATAATTAATATTAAAAACTAAACCAAAGAGTTGTCTGTCTGAGTGGTGGGCGCCCATCCACCCGGGATCAATTCCCACGAAAATCAAATAACTAGTCATTTAAATAAAATGGGGAAGGGGGTATGTCGGTGCGGGTCGGGTCGGGTTGGGTTGGGGTTGGTTGTGTGCGGGTCGGTTAGGGGGGGCGGGTGTGGGTTGGGTACGAGTTGGGGCGGGTAGGGTGTGGGTGCGGGTTGGGTTGGTCGAGTGTGGAAGTGGGTTTAGAGAACGATTGGGTCGGGTGTGGGTTGGGTACGGGTTGGGGCGGGTCGGTTGTGGGTGCGGGTTGGGTTGGTCGAGTGCGGAAGTGGGTTTAGAGAACGATTCGTAAATCAGATATCCATAGATAAATATTAGCGACAAAAATATGGGTTTCATCACTAACATTTGCGACGAAATTAAAATATTTATCGCAAAAAAATTAGCCACGAAGTAAGGAGCTACTATTTTAGACACGAAAAAATTTGTCGCTAATTCTAATATTTTCGTCGCTAATGTGAGTTAGCGATGAAATAATTTCGTCGCGGGATTTGTTGCTATACACCCGTCGCTAACGTGTTTGCGACAAATGTTTGAGTTTCCTTGCAAACACATTTTGTGATGAAACTCATATTTTCGCCGCTAATATTTTGTGATGAAACTTATATTTTCGTCACTAATATTTTGCCATGAAACTCAAATTTTCATGACAAACATTTGCGACAAAAAATTTTGTCGCAAATATTTACGACAAGATTAATTTTTTTTTTCGCAAACACGTTAGCGACGGGCGTATAGCAACAAATCCCGCGACAAAATTATTTCATCGCTAACTCACGTTAGCGACGAAAATATTAGAATTAACGACAAATTTTTTCACGGCTAAATTGCAGTTTTCTTGTAGTGTTCTCTTAACAAAAAAATAATTTTGTATACTCGTAGTAATATTTATCACTTCATGTAATTCTCTTAATTTCAAGAGACATTACTTTTCTATTTCGTGCTCCAAATTTCTTATGTTTACTTTTTATAATTTTATAAACATTTTAAAATACAAACTACTATACCTACATACCTTATGCACAGGTAGTACAAAAACATTATTAGACAAGGACTCACATACAATTGATATAATTTTAGATATAAGAGTCCAACACTCTCATATTATCTATAAAACACCCCTACAAACTAACATATTTCAACCATACACAAATGACACCACATTCTCTTATGCAATGATGTACTCCATTATTTAATAATGTTTTCAAATAATAATTTATTTACAAAATATTATGTTCTTATATTTATTTAGTATCATCGTCTTCTTTTGGTAGACATACGAAGATGAGTTGCACTTTTGAAGGAATTTTATGAACATCTCTCTTACTGCCGAAACAATCACCCATCTCAGTCCATTGCAATTGTTTTGGACTATGCTAAAGTCCAAAACAGACATAAAGGTTTCTTTATTGTAAATGCCTGATATTGAAAATACTTGCCCTTGATGTTGAAGGCAACCCGTGCAAGTACACTACCAATATGTTGAAGGCAACCCGTGCAAGTACACTACCAATATGTTGAAGGCAACCCGTGCAAGTACGCTACCAATATTGTTGTTTACAATAAAGTGTTTATGAATTTATAATTTATAGTACTACTTCTACTTATTCACTGCAAATTGAAATATATTATATAGATATACAAATTATGGAATTTGAATTCTGTATTGTATATGTACAATAAAATTGTACCTTTTTATTGTACACAACATGATCCAAATCCAAAATTATTGAGCCATTTTGCAATTTCAAATATTATAAATAATAGTACTTTGTAATATAATTTTTTTTACAATTCCGCGAAATTCGTGGGTCTTGCACTAGTATATATATACTAAAATAAATATGTATTGAACTTTTAAGCATTGATTTTGAATGATTCTTTAGTTCCCTATAGGCAAAAATTCATTGTAACTCCTAAGTCTCAAAATTGATATCCTAGCCTTTTCATTGTTCTAATGGTAAAGGATATCACACTCTTTGAAAGAACAAAACCTTAAATTCTACTTGAGAGATAGTCTGAGTATTGTTGAGGAGAGTGCACCTTGACACGATACAATAAATTAATTCCTAAGATTAAAAGATTATCCTATTAAATAAGGGAAAGTGGACGTACAGTTTAGCCTCCAAACCATTACAAGTTCTTGTGTTCTTTACATTCTGCATTTACATTCTTGCTTATTACTTTTTATCATTACTTGGGAAATAATTTTTTTACGTCCCATAACTTTACAACTTTTTCAAAAACGTCCAAAAAAGTTAAGTTTTCCAATTACGTCCCAAATTTTAGCTAACTTTTTCAATTACGTTCCAAAGTCGTCGGAAACATCAAAACGACATCGTATTATGTCATGGTTACGACGTCGTTTTAATTTTCCGACAACTTTGGGACGTAATTGAAAAGGTTAGCTAAAATTTGGGACGTAATTGAAAAACTTAACTTTTTGGGGGCGTTTTTGAAAAAATAGAATAGTTATGGGACCAAAAAAAAAATTTTATTGAAATTGTTTGATTAATTGATTGTATATGTTTATGTACTTTTTTTAAAATTTATATACTTGATATTTATATACTTTTTTTTTAAAAAAAAATTCTTTGTAATGTAAATCTAAACAAATAAATTTACTTATATTTTATTATCGTATATCCTCATCGCGTATATAATCGATATGTATATATATATATATATATTATTTATATAAATAAATTAGTAAGTATAGTTTTTGGATAATATTAAAGGGTAACACTTGCGTACACTCGTATGCACCGTACCCCCGAATTTTAATTTTAATTTTTTATTTATAATTTACCTGCACCTGCTAATTTAATGAGTTCACCCCAAAATTATCTTTTTACTATAGTTATCTGCACTCACTCATTTTATGAGTTCACCCCAAATCATTTTTTACTACAGTTATCTGCACCCGCTCATTTTATGAGTTCACCCCCAAATCATTTTTTTACAACGGTTATCTACACCCGCTCATTTTATGAGTTCACCCACAAATTTTTTTTACTACAGTTATTTACACCCGCTCATTTTATGAGTTCACCCCAAATCATATTTATACTACAGTTATCTACACCTGCTCATTTTATGAGTTCACCTCCAAATCATTTCTTGTTTACAACGGTTATCTACACCCACTCATTTTATGAGTTCACCCCCAAATTATTATTTTTTACCACAATTATCTGCACCCGCTCATTTTATGAGTTCACCCCCAAATATTTTTTTAAAAATAATTACATTTAAAATATTATATTATCTTTTTATTAATTTACACAAAATATAATAATAAAATCAACCCTAATTTATACATTTACAATCTTGCAGTCGAGTAATTGCCGAGTTACCGTCGATTCACCACTAAATCACCCATATTTTTAGAAAAAAAATCGTAAAAACATAATTAAAAAAAAACTATCGATTCATAATTTTATTTAATACGAAGTATATGAAATTTTATTATCAATCAATCTATTTATTTATTTATTTATTATTATTCATTATTTTTAAAGTAGATGATTATAATTATAATTTTAATATTAATTTATCTTATACAATTCAAAATTTTAATATTAGTGTACATTTTAATATATTATATGTGTATATAATAATTCAATGAAATATTATACGGAGTATATAATATTGTCATGTTTATTAGTGTTAAAATTTTATTAGTTCCATATTTTTTAAAATTAACGTCCCAAAAAAGTTAAGTTTTTCAATTACGTCCCAAATTTTAGTTAACTTTTTCAATTACGTCCCAAAGTCGCCGGAAAATCAAAACGACGTCGTAACCATGACGTAATACGACGTCGTTTTGATGTTTCCGGTGACTTTGGGACGTAATTGGAAAAGTTAGTTACAATTTGGGACGTAATTGAAAAACTTAACTATTTTGGAACATTTTTGAAAAAGTTGTAAAGTTATGGGGCGTAAAAAAACTATTACCCTCATTACTTGTTAACTGGTTGTTATTGCATAATCCTCATATAATTGAACATTCATCTAATTATAAAACACAAGAAAAGTGTTTTCATATCTGTTGGATTTAATCTTTTCTTAATTATTTTTGAAGGAGTATAAAAGGGTCTATCATAATTTGGCATATATATAAAGTGTTTAATTGTTTTAAGTCTTTTTTAAATATTCATTAAGTGTTTTCATAGGACTTGAGCATTTAATTTGGACATCTCACCTAAGTCTGATAAAATGTGTTGTTTGTGTTAAAAAGTTTGAAAAATACACATACATTAGAATTTGGGAGCACAATTAATTTGGGGGGCAATGATATATGATATGGTAGATTTGTTTCTATGTTTTGAAAAGGATAAGATGGTAGATATTTCGAGTACGTACATGGAAGTATGTTTGACTGTGATTAATATTCTGTAATAATTAAGGTTTCAAATTTCAAATTTTGGAATGAACAAGATATTTTTTTCCAAATGTAACATCTTTAATTTGACTAAATACAACGTAAAAATGAAGTAATTTCTAATTGTACTAGTATTATATATAGAGAATTAATAAGAATTTGTGATGATATATAGATGAAAATGATGATGAGTTGTGATCCAAATCGGCCTGCTGTATTATTATGTGTGATGGCTAAAATGTTGTTGAAATCATCATTTTCAATAGCCATTATTATTGGGTTGGCATTAACAGTACTAGTGTCATGTGAAGGCAAACATTTGAAAACCCTGTCTCAAACATCTGCATCTCTAAAGTACCCCAAATCATCATATACTGATCCTATTATTCGTTACAATGTGTTGATGCAAGGGCGCTCCATCACGGAGGAGTTGGGTGAAAATGGAGCGTTGAACTCGGCAGCTGGAAGCTGTCGACGACATTTATCCCTAGCATCGCACCATCTCATCAATTTATCAAACGGTGACAGAAGTAGTAGCGTAGCAGATATGAAGGCGTCTCTATGTGCCACTTTAGCTCACATAGATACATGCTTAGATGGATACGCGCCTGAGAAAGCTCAAAATATGGTGATTGCAAGGCTGAGAAAAAACGTGAGCAACAGCCTTTCCACCTTATCCTCCTCCAGTACTACCGTTGATGCAGCAGGCTCGAGGAAACCAGCTCCTTCTTGGAAACTTTTGAATGCAGCAGCAGCAGGTGTGGATGTCGTGGTGGCAAAAGATGGGTCCGGAAGGTTCCAGACGATAAGTGAAGCCATCAAGGCTGCACCTCAGAACAGTGGCAAGAGATTTGTGATATATGTGAAGCAGGGAATTTTCCCAATTCTTTAGGAATTTTCCGGCAGCAATCACAATTCCAATTCTTTTGGACAAATTCAAACCACTTGGGTTGGTTAAGGACATCTATATCTCAAAGAAGAAGAATAGGAGGGGAGAAGCCTTGGGATTCGTTAGGTTCTCCAACAATGGAAGTAGACAGAGGATCGAAGATGGTTTAAACTCCATCTAGTTCGATAGTTACAAGCTACGCGCAAACCATTCAAAGTTTAACAGGTATGGAAACGAGAATAGAGTAATGCCCAAGAGTTTTGTGATCTCTTCCCCGAATCGGATTCAATTGGGTGTGTCCTTTGTGGACAGAGTTAAACACAGATATAAGACGGAAGAAATAGAGCCGCAACAACCCTCAAATTGAACAACACCACAGCCGCCGAAACTTACCCCAGTTATGCTCAGACTCCTACTGGTGGGAGATCCAACACACGATTCACATTCCAATTGACCCCAGAGGAGTGTGCCTGGGTTGAGGGTTGCTACACAGGCCAGTTGAAACATAATATTGACTGGGAGCTAGTCTCATAAAGAGGATATGACAAGTGAATGTGGACAGAAAATTGATCTCATCCATATGGGGGGAAACTTGGTTCTCCTTAAACCGTCTGGGGTCGAATCTCTTGAAACTTTGGTAGAGGGATTCGAAGAATGGTCGGCCCATTGGTTTGATTCCATCACACCATGGGAACAGACAGTTATAAGCAAATGCAGGTCGGATTGGATTAGATTATACGGAGTGCCGCTACACGTTTGGGAGCCTGATGGAAATTGATCAGCATACGGAGGCAAAACCGAGTCTTGGATTTGAAAGGATCCGCATACTCCTCGCGGGACCTATTATCACGAACGTCTCCATATCATCAATCATAGATGTATTTTCTTTTGACATTAGAATTTGGGAAGAACCAGAGGAATTATTCAACCTGGATGAGGCATTCTCCTCCGATTTGGATTTATCCGACTCCGACGAGAAATGGAAGGCGCTAGACGCGGAACCGACTTTTTTCGGCAAATTTGAGGCTTCAGTCCATGGTTCGGTTGACGACGACTCAATGGATGGAGGGGCCCATTACTCATCCACATTAAATGACTCCTCGTCTTTCATCCTGAATTCATTGGAAGAAGTTAATTCCCCTTGGGAAGAGGAGAACTCCACGCGTGAAGTTATGACCCCGGCGGTTGTGGTATCCCGAGGGAATATATTAATGTTGGTATTAATTGTGGAAATAATTGTCATACACCCTCTGATTTTGAATTGGCCAACACTGTTTCGGTTTCTAGATCTCAGCCATATTCACCCCTTGCGATCCAGTCTCCCCCAGATTGCTTTGACCTTGCCCACACACCCCTATCGACCCATAAACCCCTTCCTTCCCTCGATCATGCTCTCCCCTCCAATATACACCCCTTCCTAACCCGCTGGCCCCTCTTATTCAGCTTGTCTCTTCACCCTCCTCTGCCCCTCTTTGACTTGGATCTCCCTCTAAACTCACTCACTTGGGCGGTGCGCTCCAGGTACCCTTTGCTACTCCATCTTCCCCGGAATCTGGCCCCTTGCCCCCTATACCTCCTCCTCGCCCCTCCCCCCCAAGAAAACCAAGATTCCTCCGAGTCGGATCATGTCATTGCAATTTCTAGGGTTTTCGACAAAAGTAAGAAGGGTAACAAGCCTTTTCGATTCTTCAACATGTGGTGCGACCATGAGGAGTTTATGGACATTATCAACAAGCATTGGAAAACGAACGTGCATGGCACTAAACAGTTCCAGCTTTGTTCGAGATTGAGAAGTTTGAAGAGTCCGTTAAAAACTCTTCATAAAAAACACTTTCAACATATTTCCGAGAGGGCCGATCGTGAAGACAAGGAGCTTATCGAGTTACAGCAGCAAGTTATGGAAGATAGGGGTGATAGGCAGCAGATTCGTGAGATCATCAAAGACAAGAAGAAGGAGGTGGCCAAGCTTAGAGGGTTCGAGAGAAGATATCTTAGCCAACTTGCCAAAACTAAATATTTGGTGAATCAAGACAAGAACACCAAGTATTTTTATGCCCTTATCAACAAGAATAAAAAAAGAAATTTCATCACCCATTTGAAGGCTGGGGAGAATCGCACCAAGTCGCAGGATGAGGTGTCGAGCAAACTAGTAGAATACTATGAATCGCTGCTTGGCACTTCGACGAACGTGAGCGATATTGATGACCAGGTCGTGAATAAGGGCAGGTGCATTGATATCGACATGGGGCAGTGGCTGTGTAGGCAGGTCGAGGAGGAGGAAATTAAGAATGTTATCTTCGCTATGGGCAACGACAAAGCTCCGGGTCCGGATGGGTATTCAGCGGCGTTTTTCAAGAAAGGTTGGAGTGTTATCAAGACGGACGTTTGTGAGGCCGTTAAGGAATTTTTTCGGAGTGGGCTTCTTTTAAAGCAATTAAATTGTACATTTTTAACGTTGATCCCTAAGACTAGCCATGATCCGTCGGTGGAGGATTTTCGGCCCATTGCTTGTTGCAATGTGGCGTACAAAATTATTTCGAAAATCCTTGCTAATAGATTATGTGCAGCGCTTAAGGACATCGTTAGTGAAGCTCAAGGTGCTTTTATTCCGGGCCGTTCTATCACGGAGAATGTCCATCTCGCTCAAGAGTTGGTGCGGCATTATGGGAATAAGAATAAGTCTCCTAGATTGTTTATGAAAATCGACATCAAAAAGGCTTATGACTCGATTTCTTGGAGTTTTTTGGAGAACCTTCTTCATAGGCTGAAATTTCCTAGAATATTCGTCAACTGGATTGTTCAATGCGTCTCTACCCCTATGTACTCGATCCTCATCAACGGGTTGCCGCATGGTTTTATCAAGGGCAAACGCGGCATTAGGCAAGGTGACCCTCTTTCTCCCTTTCTCTTTGTCGTGTGCATGGAATATCTTAGCCGTCTTATTAAGTCGCGAACTGAAATTAGTAATTTTCGATATCATCCTAAGTGTGATATTTATAGAATTACTAATCTTATGTTTGCCGACGATTTACTCTTATTTGCGAGAGGTGATGTGGAGTCGGCAAGGACTATTTGTGATATATTGCATGATTTTGAGAGCTCTTCGGGTTTGGGTGTGAGTCCTCATAAATCGAAAATTTTTTTTACGGGCATGAAAGAAAATGATAAAAGGCAGATTTTGAGTGTGTTGGGGTTTGGGGAAGGTACGTTGCCCATTAAATATTTGGGTATACCCCTTGCTTCGGTTTTTCTTAAAACACGCCATTTTGATCCTTTAATCACTAAAATCCGGGAGCAAATTGGGAAGTGGGGCTCTAGGACTCTCTCGTATGCGGGTAGATTAGAGCTTATTAGGGCTGTTATTCAAGGTATTTGTGCGTATTGGCTTGGTATTTTGCCTATTCCTAAAATGGTGATAAATCGTATTAATAGCATGTGTAGTGCTTTTTTGTGGGGAGGCAAGAGACACTTGGTGGCTTGGAAGGAGGTTTGTAAACCTAAAGATGTTGGGGGTTTGGGCCTTAGAAATCTTAAAAAGTGGAACAAAGTCCTTTTAGGGAGGAAACTTTGGGATATTCATAACAAAAAAGATTGTCTTTGGATTCGATGGGTTCATAACTATTGGACTAAGGGGGATAGTGTGTGGGACATGGAGTGTGGCGCTAGTGGCACTAACCTTCGTAGGTATCTTGTGAGAGTAAAAAATGAGCTTATTATGCAATGTGGTAGTGTGGAGAATATCATTACTTTGTTCAAATCGGTGGCTTCGCCTAAGGGCGTGAATGTGGAATTATTATATGCCAAGTTGAACCATTGCTCTAATACGTTTGATTTTCGATTTGATGATATTTGGAAGGGCTGCATCCCTCCAAAATACTCTATGATTGCTTGGCTTGTTGCTCGTGGTAGACTTGCCACTAAAGATAGATTGTACAATATGAATGATAAGGAGTGCAATTGGTGTATTAATGCGAAAGAAACTATTATTCACTTGTTGTTTGGTTGCCCTTTTGCTATGAATATTTGGAGATGTATGGGGAGTTGGGTTGGCTATAATATGGAGGCTACTTCCATTGCTCATATGTGTAAGAATATTAGGCGTACTAGGGCGGTGACGAGGCATAAGAAAGACCTTTTGCGCTTCATTATGTGTTCTACAATTTATCATATTTGGATGGCTCGTAATTGGCATATTTTTCAAGGAAAGCGTTTTAACGTGGCTGATATTACTCGTAAGGTGAAAGTTAGTGTGTATCAATTTGGTCATGGTTTCAAAAATCTGGAAGAATGCTTTAATACGCGTGGCAATGTGTGCATGCTTACTTGATATTTGGTACCTTGGTTGTTGGTGCATGAGTGGCTGTTATAGAAGTATAGGAAGCTGGAAAATTGGCCTTGTTGGTCTTTGGAATGTGTACTGCTGTGGGTGTTTGATTATTACAGGTGCTGCATTGGAGATCATGGTGCATAAGGATTGTTGCTGTGCATGCATGGCAACTAATATGCTGTCCCAGATTTGGTGCATGGCTAATAAAAGGATCATGTGGGGTTGCTGCATGGCGTGGAGTTATTGCATGGCTAGAAAGAGTGGCATGGCGAGAGTTTGTTGCTTGGCGGCGAGAAGGAGTGGCATGGCGAGGAAGTATTATTCCAGGCAGTACAGTTGCGTGGCAAGGAATTTCTGCATGGCTAGAATTTTTTGCATAACAAGGAAAAGGACCAATCTCGAAAATTATAATTTTCTCGTTGTAATTTCCGTTTTGAGTAGGTGGTGTAATAGCACTAATAGAACAGTTTATTTGGGAGGAGTACCCACCTGTAGGACGGACCACGGTTTCCCCCTTCCCGGGTTTATCCCACGTGGTTTACCGAGAGGGGGTTTTCATCCGGAGTCCCGATGGGTGGGGAAGATGAGAGTTGAGAGAGTTGTAGCGCCGGCGTCTTCCCTTCGGGGTTGAGCGTGTTTTTTGAGCATTAATAAAAATTTTATCCTTTTGCTCAAAAAAAAAAAAATTGGCCAAGGCGGAATGGGAGGCACACTACAAGAAACCAGGGGGAATAGCGATGAAAATTTTACGACAAATTTAAATTTCATCGCTAAAATCAGTTTTTAGCAACGAAATATAAATTTCGTCGCTAAATTGTTAGATTTAATATTTATAACAAAATTTATATATTCCATCGTTATATTAGCAACAAATTGCTTCATTTTGTTGTCAATAATCAAAACAACAATGAAAATTATATTTCGTTGCAAATATTTTGCGATGAAATAAAAATTTTCGTGGCTAATTTCTTGAAATTAATTTTTGCAACAAAATTTATATATTTCATCGCTATAAAAATTGCTTCATTTTGTTGTTCATAAGTAGAACAACAATGAAAATTATATTTAGTTGCTAATATTTTGCGATGAAATAGAAATTTTCATGGCTACTTTCTTGAAATAATTCATTTTTGCAACAAAATTTATATATTTCATCGCTATATTAGCAACAAATTGCTTCATTTTGTTGTTAATAATCAGAACAAAAATGAAAAATATATTTCGTCACTAATATTTTGCGATGAAAAAGAAATTTTCGTGGCTAATTTATTGAAATTAATTTTTGCGATGAAATTAAAATATTTCATCGCTAAACTAGCAAAAAATTATTTTATTTTGTTGTTAATAATCAAGAACACAATGAAAATTATATTTAGTCGCTATTATTTTGCGATGAAATATATTTTTTGTGGCTAATTTCTTGGAATTAATATTTGCAACAAAATTAAAATATTTCATCGCTACACTTTCAACGAATTATTTTATTTTGTTGTTAATAATAAGAGCAACAATGAAAATTATATTTCGTCGCTAATATTTTAGCGACAAAATTGAAATTTGCATGACTAATTTTGTGGATTTAATATTCGAGAGAAAATTAAAATATTTCATCACTATATTAGCAACACAATATTTTATTTTATTGTTATTAATAATCAGACCAATAATGAAAATTATATTTCGTCTCTAATATTTTAATGATGAAATAGATTTTTTTCATGTTTAATTCTCATGAATTAAAAATGGTTGTCGTTTAAACATAATAAAGGAAAAAAGTTTGAGTGCATGCACATTGTGAAATAATAGAGATGATTCGAACACTATGATGTGTTGGGATATGGTTTATATTAATAAAACAAAATTTGATTTTGATTAGATACCAAAACCCTAAGTAAAACCCAAAGTATGATGATTTACCGAGTCTAGATTTTCAGGATTAGAAAAGCTCATATATGTTAGGGAACTTTAATTTTTATTAGATAAGATTATCTTTAATCTATGACAAATGACCTGAAAGCACAAAGAGCATGAAGACAAGTAGCATTGAAGACAAGAAGTTGAAGTGTTGTGAAAAAGTGACAAGGACTCATGAAGACAAGTATGCTGAATTTGGATATTCATATACTTTGGACATGACACACTTATGGTCAAAGACGATGGATGACGAGGAATTTCACCCAGTATGAGGCCGTTAGCAGAAAGGACGGACTTATTTTAAAACAGCCAATGAATTAGTGCCAACTGTCACTGTGCATAACAAATTATGAGAATGAAATGCAAAATTCAGAATGGACGTGAATGCATGTACTGTTTGCATGCATTCCCTTGAACAATTTGAAAGTTCAAATTTATGGATAAACTTTGCTATCTCCACCAACAAATAGTTTGCTTCATCTATAAATAGGCCATATCTTGAAATATTTCAAGATTACGGGACACACAAGTCATACACATTCTAGCAATATTTTAGCATTCAAAAGTATTCAAAACACTCGAGAGATTAAAGCTTTTAAGCATATTCGTTTATCAGTGTTATCTTTAACCCCCACTAGGCAAGTTTATTGTTTTATTATGGGTAAGAAAGAAGCAAAATCTCAACTTTGTGGTAATGAACACCCTATATCAGACCATTCCAGCTGCTATAATGGGTAGAGTGTTTCACTGCACAACTGCAAAGGAGATTTGGGACATATTAGCTCTAATGTGTGAAGGAACTGACAAGATCAAGGAAAACAAACTTCAAGTTGTTGTTCAAAAGTATGAGCAATTTTCAATGAAGTCTGATGAAAACATTGATCAACTTGATGGAAGGTTCACATACATCATGAATGAGATCAACTCACTTGTAAAAGAATACTCCAAGAGAGAAGTGGCCTTGAAGATTCTTAGGAGCTTGACATCCAAATGGAATGTGTATGCTGTCATGATGCAGAATACAAAGGATCTGTCAATCATGCCAATGCAACAGGTGTTCTCAGAACTCAAGACAGATGAATATGACTTGAACAGGAAGAACAACACTGAGGAACCTGAAAGCAAAGGAATAACACTGAAGGTCAAATCCAATGAACGTGATTCCAAGAAAGTCAGTAAATCCAGTAAAAATTGAAAAGGAGTTTCCAAAGCTGACATTTCAGATGAGTTGGCAATGATGTCTGAAGATTTGAAAAGCTAAATTCTAGATTTGGTAAATACAAGAAGTATTACCAAGACAGAAGAAGAAGATACAACTCACCTGAGAAGAAGAATGATGAAAGGAGATCCAGAAGGGACAACTCCAAAGAAGACCCATCTTCATCAACTAAGAAGAGAGATATTGAAAAGAAGAAAGATGAAGATGAGGATGCATGTTACAACTGCAAAAAGACAGGACACTTCCAATATAATTGTTCAGAGCTGACTTCCAAGAAAAGAAAGGAAAGACAAGCTAAGAGGAACAAGAAATATGGAAAAAAGAAAGCTTTGAAAGCAGAAGAAGAAACCTCTGAAGATGACCAACTTCCATCTTCATCATCTGAGATGTTTACTGACAACAGTGATGAAGAGTGTCTAATGGCTATTGAAGACAATGATGAGGTACAATCTATTTCTAGTTCTGTCAATTCTAGTAACACAATGATGTCAAATGAAGATAACCTGAGACTTACCTTTGGTAAATTGATGGAAGATTTCATGAGACTTCAAGAGATTCATGATCAAACCTTAAAAGAAAACAAAGCCTTGAATGTTGAGATTGAAAGAATTACTCAGGTTGAAGCTGAACATGATCTGAGAACTAATGAGTTGTGCAATAACTTAACTAAAAAGTTGAATACTCTGAAAGACAAGTCATCTGAACAACTTAATTGCCCGGGTGGCTTTTCCATAGAAAACTGCAACGTCGTCGCGGCCGAAGACCTTGCTGGAGCGAGGACTTTTTTGGGCCGGCCGTGGCGCAACTACGCCACGACCGTGTTCATCAAGACTTCCTTGGGCGGATTGATTGATCCACAGGGGTGGTCCGGATGGAAGGCCGGTGATGCGCCGCCTGATACGGCGTATTTCAGGGAATACGGGAATACGCGGTCTGGGTCAGCAGGGAGAAAGAGTATGAGTGTTGCAGAAGCCCAGAAGTTTTCAGTGAAGAATTTTATCGGTGGAGTTGAATGGTTGCCGCCCACCGCTCTTCCTTTCCAACCGGATTTGTGATTAACATACATAGCTACTACTTCATTATTCATATGCATATACTTCATTATTCATATGCATATATATATTTTAATTAATTCGTTTTTGGCGCCCATTATTATATTGATAAAGGACTGCCAAAAAAATTAATGTTGCATTGAGAGACCCCACAAAAAAGACTAATTAGAAGAGGAAAGGCTTAATTGAAGCCAAATCATCTGAAAAGGCAAAGCCAGTGAAGATCATTTAATTTAGATCTTTGGCTCAAAATCAGAGGAGAGAGCCAATGAAGTATTTAAGCCCAAGGGGAAAGGAGGCAACAAGGACAAAGGCACTATGATCAAGAGATAAAAGAATTTTGTACAAGTACAAGAGGAAATTCCCACCTAAAACCCATACAAATTACTCACCTGAATCAAAGTTGTTGTTTAGGAAACCTGCTAGCTAGGCTTGCAACACGTGAGAATAGTCACGAAGGGTCGTAGTTTTGGCCGGTGCGGATGAGTCGCAAAAGGGTTGTGAGTGTAGGACAATCTCATCACTGTTAAGGGTATTTCAGGATTTTTTTTAACGCCGGTAACTTAGGAGAGGTAGCAAAATGATCGGGTCCGTAACTTTACGGGCAGACAATTTAAGGGCCTTGATTTTTCAGGCTAGCTGGCAATTTAAGAGCAATAAGTCCCGAATCTAACCAAATTCAGCCCTAATCTAAGTGACATCGGCTCAATCATATTACTTCTACATGGTAACCCGAGCAATTTTTGTATCCTAATCTTTTCTTTCTTTTTTTTTCCGCTGCACATACGGGATCTCCCAAATTTTGGGAACCAACCACTGTATCACTTTTTACCCTAATTCTCCAGCCTCCATAAACCCTAGCCGACAATCCTCATTTGCTGCCACGGCACCGTCCACCAAAGATGAACCTGTAGCCGTCGTTGACAGCATCGCGATGGGCACCCCTGCTCCCTCCTCAAAATCGCCGATTGCCTTCAACATTGCATCGCAGGCTCCGTTGAAACTCACCTCGTCCAATTTCACAACATGGTCGTTTCAATTCAGAACTCTTCTTACAGGTTACGACTTGTTTGGGTGACATGGCTCTCTTTCTGACGAGGTATACATGTCTCAACCTCCTGGTTTCTCAGATAAGTCTTATCCCTCCTATGTCTGCAAACTACAGAAATCCATCTATGGTCTTAAACAAGCTCCTCGCACCTGGTACTTTGCTCTTCGGCAATTTTTGACCTCCTTTGGCTTTGTTGCCACTAAATTTGACGAGTCTCTATTTGTTTACTCAATAAATGGTGTCTTGGCTTATTTTCTTATTTATGTCGACGATCTGATTTTGACTGGGAATGACTCGATCTTTTTACGGCATACTGTATCGACTCTCTCTACTGCCTTCTCTGTCAAGGATCTTGGTGATCTTTCTTATTTCCTTGGTGTTGAAGTACTTCGCTCACCTACATCTTGTACTCTTCTCCAACGGAAGTATATTACGGACCTCCTTGGCAAGTATAATATGCTTGATGCCAAGCCCGTTCAAACGCCTTTGGCTCCGGGTTTTAATCTCTCTCTCTCCATGACGGTTCTGACCCGGCTGATGCCTCTACCTATCGACAGGCCCTTGGCAGCCTTCAGTACCTATTGTTTACTCGCCCAGATATTGCCTTCGCTGTGAACAAACTCTCTCAGTTCATGCATGCTCCCACTGCTACTCACTGGGGTGCCGTTAAATGACTACTTCGCTACCTTAATGGCAAACGTCATCTTGGCATCACTCTTCGTCGAGATTCCCCCCTCTCTCTTCATTGCTTCACTGACGCTGATTGGGCGGGTGACTGTGATGATCGTACTTCGACCAGTGCCTACATTGTCTTTCTCGGGGCCAACCCCATCTCTTGGTCATCACGAAAACAATGATATGTTGCTCGCTCCTCCACAGAAGCCGTATACAGATCTATTGCCGCTGCGACTGCTGAGGTCCAGTGGGTGCACTCTATTCTTGGTGCGCTTCAAGTCCCTCTCCCGAACACACCCACCATCTATAGTGATAACATTGGTGCCACCTACTTATGTTCGAACCCAATGTTTCATTCTCGCATGAAGCATATTGCCATTGACTATCACTTTGTTCGGGATCTTGTGCAAAAGTCGGAGATCCGTGTATCTCATGTCTCTTCCTCGGATCAATTGGCTGATGCCCTCACCAAATCGCTGTCTCGGCCTCGACTCTCACTTCTTATGTCCAAGATTGGTGTCACTAGTCGTGCACCATCTTGAGGAAGGCTAATTAGATGTATATATTATAACTTTGTATATTCTTTTGTTAATTGTCCCACATCGTATAGATTAGACTTTTGATTTATGTAATCTGTACTTATACTCTTCTTTGTTAATAAGATCAATTATCAATTCTAATCATATTACTTCTACATCAGGCTAGCTAGCAATTTAAGAGTAATAAGTCTCGAATCAAACCAAATTCAGCCCTAATCCAAGTGACATCGGCTCAATCAGCCCAAATTCAGACCAAATTGGGGCTATTTTAAATTTACTTGGATTGATTCTACTTAATTTAGTCAGCCTAAACTTGCCACTTTTAAAAGTTATTGTCCTTAAAATGTCAACCAGTAAAGTTACAGTTCTTGAATTTCACTTTAAAGTTGTTGCACATCGCTTGAAAAATCTTCATATTCATAGAATTTCTTGTGTGCCCGCGTGCATTAGCATTTAGAGTGCAGTCCAGTTTTTAACGTCAATTTAGTTCGCCAGAGTTGCTAATGTTGTAATGCTACTCTTTAATAAAGAAAGCCATGCTTTTTACTTTAGAAAATGCCACGTCGTACTGTTACCACTAGCCGGGATGTGTGCGTTTAATTTGTGGGCAAAGGTCTAATCTAAGCTCGACTTTATCATATGTTGTTGTTTTTCGTGTCTTTGGGTTGTTGCTGCTAATTCGAGAAAAAAATTATTTACGTCCCGTAACTTTTACCTTTTTTGAAAAATGTCCCAAAATAGTTAAAAAATTTATTTGATAAACTATATTAATTTTATAGTGAATTGTACACATTTGTTGAATATTTTTATCTTTTTCGCATAACGTCCCATTTTAATTAAAATTTTAATTTACGTCCCATAACATCTTTAATTGCTCAATTTACGTCCCATTTACATAAATTTGGGGATTTCTAGCAAAAATTGGACGTAAATTAAGCAATTGAAAAAGTTATGGGACATAAATTAAAATTTTAACTATTTAGGGACGTTTTTCAAAAAAGGTAAAAGTTACGGGACGTAAATAATTTTTGTCTCTGCTAATTCCGATATTGACAAAATTAGAACGTTACTATTTTGGAGTTTTGCCCAAAGTAGAAAGCTGCTAAAATTCGACACCTAAAGATTAAGAATTGTGAATTTTGTTTTCAACTGTAATTTACATTTTATTGCTTTAGTTTAATTTTTGTCAATTTTGTAAGCCAGTGTTGCATGGTGTTCATAGAAGGGTCACGACTCATGAGAATAGGTACAAAGGGTCGTAGTTGCGGTTTCCGTTATATATATAAGTCGCTAAAGGGTTGTGAGTGTAGGAAAAATGCATAAGTTGGGTGTATTTTTTATGGTTCGTAACTTAGGGGGGGATAGCAAAATAAGGACCGTAGCTTTACGAACTAACAGTTGTTGGCCGGAGAAAAAAATGTGTATCTAATTGCAACACGATGAAAGGTTGGAGTTTTTTTACAATAATCGTAAAGATCGTGATTAAATTGATACTAATTAACCCTATTTTTTATTGAGATATTTTGAATTTTATTTTACACATTTTATAGTTTTTATTTTAAGGAGATATTCAGATTTTTAATGATATTTTTAGAATTTTTAACAGGATATTAAGAAATATTTAATTATTAAAATTTAATTTTCAAACTTAAAGGTTATAAATTTGACTATGTGGCTGGAATCCCGATTTATTCATCATATTCCAGGGAGTTTGAAAAATTTCCGGCAAAAAGGACATAATTTGGACAAAATTTGACATATATTAAAAATGTGTAAATTGGATTAGGCCTAAGTTACAGGACGTAAAATGAATTTTTTTTTGCTTATCCCAAGAGTGGGGTAGGTTTGATGCAGCCTGCAGGCTCTTGAACCAGGAGTAGCATGAGTTGTTGCGAGAACCGACACTCGAAAAAATATGGTTTACACTTTCCTCACCGTGTCGCCATATAATATTCCTCTACGTTAGATTTAAGCGAGGTGGCAGCCTCTTTAACACTAGTTTCTAGACGAAACCTGAGAATTTGGGCGGAAGTAGACGGTTCCAGATTTTTTAGAAGACTTGGTACTGAGAGTCATCGTGGGTTTTCATTGGATAAATGGAGCTTTCTTGTTTGAAGTAGGCACTTTTGGAGGTATATCGACCATTATCCGATGGGTTCCAGGTCCAGACGTCTTCGCGGCCCGTCTGTAATGTGGTCGCTCACTACAAGAAACTGAGGGATCAATAGCGACGAAAATTTTGCAACAAATCTAAATTTCACCGATAAATCAATTTTTAGCAACGAAAAAAAATTATGTCGCTAAATTCTTAGATTTAATATTTACAACAAAATTTATATATTTCATCGCTATACTAGCAACAAATTGCTTAATTATGTTGTTAATAATCAGAACAACAATGAAAATTATATTTCGTCGCTAATATTTAATTTGTGATGAAATAGAAATTTTTGAGGCTATTTTCTTGAAATTAATTTTTGCGATGAAATTAAAATATTTCATCGCTAAACTAGCAACAAATTACTTTATTTTGTTGTTAATAAACAATGAAAATTATTTCATCGCTAACTTACGTTAGCAACAAGAATATTAGATTTAGCGACAAATTTTTTTGCAGCTAAATTGTAGTTTTCTTGTAGTGGCTGCTAGGCAGGCTTCCAAATGTAGTACTAGTTCCTGCTCCAAATAGAAAAGAGCACGTTGCCAAGCAATGAAAGATTAAAAAGATCCAGAGTTTTTACTCCGGCCAAGTCCCCCTTCTGCTTTCACTTTGCATACGTCATTCCAAAAGAGACCCATGAAATTTTCTCTATCTCCTTCTCACAACCCCACAAAAAAAAAGATAAAATATTAATTTCGTCCCATAATTCATAAATTGGTTAATTTATGTCTCATAATTTCGTAAATTGGTTAATCTACCTTAAAAAAACAAAAAAAATTAATTTATGTTCTATAATTTCCTAAATTGGTTAATTTGCATCATTTTTTCAGGACTGTAACTTAATTTGAGGGGGTGACAAAAAGAGGATCACAACTTTACGGGCTGGCATAATGAGAATGTATTATGTGAACATTGGACTTTTGTGGACTCGAGTATATATATACATTTGAGTCCATATTCTAAATGGGCTAGGAGCAAATTATAGGCTAAAAACACGAATTTGAGGTCAAGGGTTCAAATTTTGCCTATATCTTTTTGCACCTTTTTGTTCTACATGTGATAATATTGTGTTGCACTTTTTAGTTATATAGTGTTGCCCTTTTTGGTAATATTAATGTGTTGCACATTTTTTATTAATGTTGAGTTACATTTTTCAGCTACAATTCATAGCAAATTTCAATAATATATATTATGAGGTTGTTTTTATCAAATTGTTCGATTAAATAAAAAAGGCGAAAATAAAATAAAACGAGGGACATATTCAAATAGTGTAATTTAACCATGTAAATGGATGATCATCTTTAGTATATACAATCATTAGAGACATGCTCATTTACCATTTAGATGGTCGTCATACTCAATAAATGGATGATCATCTTTAGTATATACAATCATTAATAATATTGTATTATACTTTTAAGTTGCAGTGACATAAAACTTTTAAGTAATATTGTGTTGTACATTTCAATTATGATGACTCACACTTTTATGTAATATTGTGTTTCACTTTTCAGTTATATATATTGACTCACACTTTTCAGTAATATTGTGTTGCATTTTTAGGCACTTACACTTTTCAGTTATAGTGGCTTACACTTTATAGTATTATTGTGTTGCACTTTTTAGTTATAACGACTTACATTTTTCATTAATATTGTGTTACACTTTTCAGTTATACTGACTTGCACTTTTTAATAATATTGTGTTGCACTTTTCAGTTATAGTCACTTACACGTTTTAGAAATATTGTGTTTCACTTTTTTGTTATATCGACTTACGTTTTTTACTAATATTGTGTTGCACTTTTAACTTAATAAAATGTTTCACTTAAAAGTTTAATACATTTTTACTTAAAAAATTGGATAGTGGAATTTAATATTTTTTTTGTGAAATATTTATTATGTTAAAATAATTTATTTAAGATTAGGGACAATCCTATAGACACAACTAGGAAAAGAGACAAAAAATTATAGTATTAGGATTAAGGTCAAATTCATAACCAAATAACCAATTATGCCCTTATTCTTTCATCACACCAATAATTTAAATTAAAACAATAATTTAAATTAAAATTAAGATTTTTAATTTTAAATCAAATTGTAAATTTAAATTATATTTTAAATTTAAATCATTTCATGGTCAACAATGCTATCTTCTATACAAGAACATTCCGTTTTGAAGTTACGAATTCGGTGTTGCTGTAAATCCCATCTGCGATAGTCAATAATTCGATCTGCAAATCCCATTTGCGCTATCTTCGACACCAGAATCATTCCATTGTAAAGGTATGAATTCAGTGTTGATGCAATAATTCCATCTGCAAATTCCATCTGCGATAATCAATAATTCGATCTGCAAATCCCATCTGCGATATGCGATCATCACCGAACTACCCAAAATAGAGTTAATTTTGAGTTTCTAAATCTCATCCGAGAACCATTCCATTATCAAGGTATGCAATTTTATTCCGTGTTGTTTTAATTCAATAATCAATAATTCAATTCGTTCATTGTTCTTCCAATATATACCCTGTCCGATACGATCTTCGATCTTTTCTAATTCGCCCCTGTTTTATATTATGCGATTTAGGGTTCTATTGAACGTGTTAATTGGAGAAGTTAATTTACAGAATCAGAAATGGAATATGCTGTGATTTTAAAGTTCGAATTCGAGGAGAAAACCAAGTTGATCCGTGTTCAACAATCTTCAAAGTTCGAAGACATTGTTAACGAAGTAATCGGTATATGGCCCATATTGTCTTCTCTTCTTCCATATTGTTTTTTTTTTTTTTTGCTTAGAGTATAATTTGTTTTTTTGAATATGATTTACAGGTTTAGCTTATATTCAACTTATATTTACACATGTGTATTAAATGTTTAGCATATATTTCAATATATGGAGTAACTAGATATGTATTCATTAATTACTTATGTTAGGGACAGATATAGTTAACTCAACCCATAATATAATGTTTTCTATGGCATCGAATAAAATCATGGAATATCATAATAATTAATCTCATATTAAAATAATCCATACAATTATAAACTCAAGGTCTAAATAATCTCATATTAACGGGCGTTCCAACATTATTTGCACACTCTATAAAATAAAATAATTCACATAATTTTTACCAATATTACCCCTCCTTTATTTTACTTGGGCCCACAACTTAACTCAATTTATAATTTTAGTCAAATCTCCACCCACTTTAGTCAATGAATTACCAATAATTAATACCCCTCCTTTATTCTATTATACACATCACTATATTTCATTTTTTAATTTCCGTGCCGGTCAAACCATGCACAAAATTCTGGGACGGAGGGAGTATAAGATTGTAGATTTCTTTCTATTTTTTTTAAGAATAAGATGGTAGATTGCGAGTACAAGTATGTTTGAGAAATGGTTAATATGTAATAATTAAGGTTTCGAAATTTGGGATGGGTATGAATTATATAATTAATAAGATTTTCTTTCAACTAAGAAGAAAAAATTAATGCATCAAAATTGAACTAATTTATATTACTCGATCTTGTATATAAATACATATACAGGGCGCTATATAATTACAACTTGTGTGATAATTAGATTTAGCTGGTTCAAAACCATGGCTTCTCCAAATCCTCCATGTCTGATATCATTGTCAATAGCCATTATTATTGGCTTGGCATTAACACTATCATGTCAAGCCAAACATTTGAAAACCCTCTCTCAAAATTCCCCAAAATCATATGATCATCTGTCTCGTTACAAAGTGTCGATGCAAGACTCCATCACCGCGGTCTCCAGATCATATGAGGACTTTGGTGAAAACGGAGCCTTGACTTGAGAGATGAACAAAAACTTGAACTCTGCAACTGGAAACTGTCGACAACATTTATCCCTAGCGTCGCACCATCTCAATTTATCATTACCTACAAACGACGACAAAACCCTAGCAGATTTGAAGACATCTCTATGTGCCACTCTAGCTCACATAGATACATGCTTAGATGGATTTGAATACGCGCCTGAGGAAGCTCGAAACATAGTGATTGCAAGTCTCCATAGCTTGAGAAAAAACGTGAGAAACAGCCTTTCCACCTTATCCGCTGTTGATGGCTCAATCAATGGTGGATATGGTTCGAGGAAACCGAGGAATGCATGGCCACCTTCTTGGATGTCTTCTAATGAGAGGAAACTTTTGTACTATTCTAATGCTGTTAATGTCGTGGTGGCAAAAGATGGGTCCGGAAGGTTCCAGACGATAAGTGAAGCCATCAAGGCTGCACCTCAGAACAGTGGCAAGAGATTTGTGATATATGTGAAGCAGGGAAAGTACTATGAAAATGTGAAAATTGATGAAAGCAGAATCAATATAATGATGTATGGAGATGGGATGGACAAGAGCATTGTTTCTGGGAAGCTTTCAAACGCCTCTGGATCAAACACTGCTGACAGTGCAACATTTGGTAACCTAATTATTTATTTTAGGCACATTTTTAATTAATTGATTATAATTTGATGTTTTAGCTATGGTAGCATTCTCGGTTTTAATTATTTGACGTTTTCTACATTTTACTAATATATATATATGTGTGTGTCATGATTTAGTTGAACCGATTGGTTTACTAATTGTTAAGAATAATGTAATATTAAAGATGTCATCTGATGCTTATGCTTAGCAGGAGAGAAGCCGGGAATCGCTACAAGGCCAATCTTTGTATAGAAAAAGGCCACTTTCCGACCCCCTAATGATGATATGACCTCAGATAGGCAACCCGCGTTAAAACGAGGTAGTTGTCTGGTTTGGGTCAGAACAACTGAGTGGGGTCAACTCACCTGATAAGGTTTAGTCATCTGGTTTAGGTTCAACTCGGACAACTCTACTGAGTGTATGTCGTCTGATCTATATCAGCTGTGTTGGAGTCCAAGTCGTCTGAAGCCATATCAGCTGATAGACATATCAATTGAGTCAAGTCTTATTCCACACTTAGTTTCTAGCGGTTATTTCTGCATAGAATTAGTTTACAATGTGTGATTAATCTTTGTGAGTTGAATTCGTGAGAGAGAGCAAGTTTCTAAGTGAGCTAGCCATACTTGTAATTTGTACATCTGTTCAAGTTTAGTGAAGAGAGCCTCTATCCTCCGTGGACGTAGATCAATTGGATCGAACCACATAAAATCTTGTTTTTGTTCATTTCATTGCGTTTTTGTTGTCTTGTTTTATCATTTAAATTTGGGATAGCTTTGTGCAAATTCCATAACACTAATATATATATGTTTTCATGTATATATCTGTAGCTGTTTATGGGCGTGGATTCATAGCTAGAGAGGTGGGGTTCGAGAACACAGCAGGCCCATCCTCGTATCAAGCAGTGGCCCTCCTTTCAGCTTCAGACAATTCCGTGTTTTACAAATGTAGCATCAACGGATACCAAGACACCCTCTTCTCCTACTCCGGCCGTCAATTCTACCGCGAATGCCGCATCTCCGGCACAATCGACTTCATCTTCGGACAGTCCTCCGCCGTCTTCCAAAGCTGCACACTTCTCGTCAGAAAACCCCTGCACGGACAATTTAACACGATCACCGCGCATGGACATTCCAACCCGCATTGCCTGTGCGGGTTTTCTATCCAAAACAGCGTCATCGAAGCAGCTGAAAACCTCAACGGAGTGAGGACTTTTCTGGGGCGGCCGTGGCGGACATACACCAAAACCGTCTTCATTAAGAGTTTCTTGGGTGGGTTGATTGATCGACAGGGGTGGTCGGGACGGAGGGCGGGTGACGCGCCGCCTAATACGGGGGTGTTTTTTGGGGAGTACGGAAATAAGGGGCCTGGCTCGGTGACAGGGAGAAAGAGTATTAGTGTAGCAGCAGCTGAGAGGTTTACGGTGAGAAATTTAATCGGTGGAGTTGCATGGTTGCCGGCTACCGGTGTTCCTTTCCAACCGGATTTGTGATTGATTTTGAACCTCATTTCATATAATTTTATTTTTTCCGAGAAAAAATCACATATGATCCTGTAACTTTTCTAGAATCCGCATTTAGTCCTTTATCTTTTTAAATCATTATCTGTAGTCCTTTTATTATCGCAACAGGTCTTTTTGAGCAAAAAAATTAAAAAATTGACCTGAATTAGCATTTGCCGGTCACATGAGTATCAAATTCCGGGATTTGCTCGTGTGGCATCCCACATCACTAAAAAAATTCCACATCAGCAGCCAACTAGACTAAAATAGAGGGAAAACTCAATGGCAATCGTGTTATTTAATTTCATTTATTCTTAGGGTTAAGACGGGTAATTAATTAATTCAGAAATATAATCCATGGCGTTGAGATGATAAAATATGAAGCATTTTCTTTTTTACCAACCATGGTTTTCTTAACTATATACCCATACATACATAAAAATTTCTGTATCAATAACTCATAGCCTCAATTTCAGGAGGTGTAAAGGCTAGGAAGAGTATTTAATTTACACCAATATAACCATAAAAAAAATCAAAATAATCTTCCTCTCATCCTATGTCTGAACAAAAGGAACAGAGTAAGCTGATTATTGATATGATCACACCCTTATGTGAATTATTCAAGAAAGTAGCAAGATAGACACAAAAGATAAATCCGGATAACCGGCCAAGAATAAGCTCCAATATTCAAACTGTTCAAAAGTAGTCTCTCACAGAACTAACTGCCTATTTATATACATAGGCCAACTAAGGGCTGACTTGTCAAGCCCAACAAACTCTATCCCAAGCCTTTATACAATTATCCTATTAGGTCTTGGCTTTATCTCCTCTTATAGACTAACAAGGGCGTATCAATTCCCTCACCCACCGGAACAGCCTTGTCCTCAAGGCTATATGAGGGAAACTGTTGCTGGAAAGTGGGTAAATCAACCCACGGTTGTGTCACGCCCCATTTTTCATAAATGTAGGTTTTGCAAAAAACGGAAGTGTGACGCCATGTAAAACTATAAACTTGTAAAAGTAGTATAAGTGACTAAATTTATGACACCAAAAGTATGCCTTTATGAACCCATGACGAAATGAAAAGAGTATTTATTTGTATCCCTGAATAAGATGTAATAAACAACGACAATCAAGACGTCAAAAAACATAACTCATAAGATAATATCACTCTCGACAGAATGAAAATAATTATTGAATCCTTTACTTAAAATGTTATGCTTATAAAAATAGAAGTCGTCATCCACTGCCGCCTCTCGCCGCCCAGCTTCTCAACCTGAAATTTGTAAAGGAAAGTGGTGAGTATGCAAGCACACTCAGTGGGGTCGAGTCATTCACAATTTTATGCTAGAGATAAATAATCAAGACAACATTTAGTAAATGAAACTCATACATAATTACTTTGTCATTTCGGTGCCTTACTTTGCCAACATTGCCTTTAATACTTGTCATTTAGTATTGTGGGCCTTCCCAAAGTTCGTTCTAAGAACTGAGGTATTCCCACACGTGGAGTTTGTGGACCTTCCCTGTAGCCGAGTCTAACGACTTAGGTATTTCCACACATAGAATTTCACTTTGCATTGGAGCACGGCAGGAAGAACCCGAGGATCCGTCGATCCCGAACCCCATTAGGGCCCCTGGCTATAAGAAAATTTATCCATCGAATATTGAATCAATCAAATTTACACAACATGCACCTTGATAAGTTATCTAAAGCATTTAATCAAAAATGACCACACATTAAATTACTACTAACCACTGCAGTAAATTAAAACAATTAAACCTCATCACCTTACAATGTATGTCGTCATGGATGAATGAATACAATAGTGCTAAAGCGTACTTCTCACGATAATCATCGCCTAACAATAAATTAAATCCATTCAGGAATAAATCTCCTTACTAAACTATTAATCCATAAATTATTATACCAAAATATATATATATATATATATAACCTACGGGACTAACAAGGATTTTAAAAGAAATATTTATATACATAGAAACCTAAAAACACAGTAATTAGCAGAATAAAATAATAATAAAGAATTTGAACTAAAATTGAATGGCACTATAAGTTAAATTAGATGAAGTTGGATAGCTCAAGTGGTTAAAGCACCACTACCTAGGCTTTAGATCTTGGGTTCGAGTCATGGGTAGGGGAAAAGGGATGGGTATTTAATGTAATTCAAAAAAAAAAACTATAAGTTAAATTAACTCATTATAGTGATTTTTGATAAAGTGAAGTTGGGATGGTTATCGGCAAAAAGAATTAAACATTAGTATTATAACGATCTGACAATTTTAAAAACATGGCAACTGGATAAAGCTTTTTTTTTTTTTTTTTAAATTCAGAATTTGTTTAAAACACTGATCTAATAATATAGTATAAGAGTTGTTAAATACACTATTTATTTGCACCCTTTTAGATATGTACACTCTGGGTTTATTTCTTAACTAAATACTGTTAGTTAGACAGTTAATTGGTTAAGTTAGATTAGCATTAGCAGTTACACATTAGAGTTATATTAGAAGACAATAGGTCTTCTTCTTGATTCATCACTTTTGTAAAACTCAGATACTCTGCTTTCTCTCAAGTTTTTGATCCAAATGATGTTTTGATTCTTTAATTCAATATATAGTAATCGAAAAGTTATGAGAATATGAGAAGGAAGAAATTACCGTGTGTTTCTTGAAGATGGATTCTGATTTGGAATATGAGATCGTGTAAAACTAGGGTAAAATCTATTTTATATATTAAAATCGGGCTTGGGCTTGAGATGGAGACTAGGGTTTAAAATCTCAAAAGCCTGAATTTAAATGGACTTTGAATATTTATCTCAAATTAATAATTAAATATATACTTGTATATTTATATAAAAAAAAGTTACGGATATTACACGTTGCTTCGTCGTGCGGACGGTTCTTCCACGAAACTAAGAGCTGAGTGACGCTGTCATTGCCGCGTTTGAGGACTAATTGCTGCAGAATGGAATCTGGAATGAATAACGCATCTGAACTGAAACAGTCATCAGGGAGCACTGGAGAGACAGGATGGTTGCCAATCGTAGCTTTCAGTTGTGAGACATGGAACACCCGGTGAATGGAGACGTCATCGGGAAGTTGAAGGCGATAGGCGACACTGCCCACGCGCCGAGTTATTGGAAACGGCCTGAAATAGCGAGGAGCGAGCTTGGCGTTGAGGCGTTTGAACAACGAGAGTTGACGATATAGACGAAACTTAACAAAGACGCAGTCGCCAATGTTGAAGGAAATGTCACGGCGATGCTTGTTGGCTGCTGTTCTCATACGCTGCTCCAGATGGGTGCGGAGTTGGCCTGGGATAGTATCTCATCTCGATCCCCCAGGTCGTCTGCGACAGCTTTGGTGCGTATTTCCTGGGGAAACCATCGGACCAAGGCAGGTGGTCGGCGGCCGTAGACTACCTCAAATGGCGTACGACCCGTGGAGGAATGGAAGCTAGTGTTAAAACAATACTCAACCCAACCCAGCCACCTAGCCAATTGTTTAGGGTGCTCGGTGGTAAAGCAACGAAGGTATGTTCGGGGTTGGCTTGGAAGGTATTACGGGGTCGGATCGCCACTCGAAGTGAACTCAGCAAGCGGAAAATTTTGGGTACTGGGCCGACTTAGGATGCGCTCTATGTGGAGTCAGCGAAGAAACTCCACAACACTTGTTCGTTGGCTGCGTTATGGCAAATAAAATCTGGAGGCTGATCTTAGCATGGTTCGACAATAGGTCGCCGATGCAGAATTGCATAACCTCACACTTTCATCAATTCTGTGGTGTAGCCGGATTCAAGCGCAAAAAGTTCATCTTGTAATGCATTTGGTGCTTGACGGTTTGGTTTGTATGGAACGCTAGGAATAAGAAGATCTTCTCAAATGAGGAGCCGAAACCCGAAAAACTGTTTGACGAAATTAGAGCAAAAGCCTGGAGTATTCTCAGTCAACATAATGTATGCTCTAGCGCGACGACATTTCACGACTGGTGTGCCAGCCCGAGAGAAGCCTGTGCATAAGTGGTCATTATTTAGATAGTAATCTGGTCTGGTATTTCATTAGTCTAATCTGGTTTTTCATTACTCCTTAGTCTGGTCAGGCGTTTATTCATCTCCTTGTAACTGAATTTTAAGAGTACCTCTCGTGCTCCACAATTCTTTCTATATAAGTTTTTCTTTTCAAAAAAAAAAAAAAAACGATTCATGACCTCCGTCTGGCCATCCGTTTCAGGATGGTAAATAATTCTTTCCAAAAGGTGCTAAGGAACTCCGGGTCTCGATCCGAAACAACTGAGCAAGGAACACCATGAAGGCGGACAATTTCTTTGTGAAAAAGGGCAGCGACAATCCGGGCTGTGTAGGGGTGCGTCAGTTCCATAAAATGAGCAGCTTTAGATAACCTGTCCACCACTACCAAGATAACATCCCACTGCTGCGACTTTGGCAATTCGGATATGAAGTCCATACTCACGTCCTCCCATACCAACTCCGGAATTGGCAGCTGCTGAAGAAGGCCCGCTGGAGAACGTGAATCAGCCTTATTTTTCTAGCACACAAGACACGAAGCGACGAACCGGGTAACCGAGCGCATCATTGCAAATTGAAGTCAAAACACTTATTTAGCATTCCTAAATCACAAACCCTCACTTAAATTCCTCAAATCGTAAACCCTCACTTAAACCTCCCAAATCGAAGCAGACAAATCGCATTCACTGAAATTGTACGTCAAATCGTTCTTGATTTTTTCTCATTCTATCTCAATTATTTTTCCACTATTGGGACTAGTGGTGTGTATCGGTGATCACTATGGGTTCGGGGTGTTATATTGCTTGAACCTAATTTTGCAATTTTGAGATATATTCTCAATTTTTTTAAAAACCAAATTTAGCGATTTGATTTTGAATGGATGATTATTTTATTTGAGAGGGATTAATATGTAAAATGAATTTTAGAAAGATTGACTTCGGATTTTCTGTCAATGACGGGAAGAAGGACAGGGTTAATAATAGATAAATGTATACATATTTTTAGTATCTTTAATTTAAAATATTGATGGAATTAATTTGAATTCTTAAAAATTTACGTTTTTAAAAACTATATGTGATAATATTTAAAAAAAAATCTATATAATATTTTTTTATGATTTTATAAATAAAAAAAATATATATCTTCAAATTTTAATTATTCAAATTTTAATTTGACAGATTTTACATAAAATATTAATTGATTTAAAATTTTAAAAAATAAAATTGTCTTTTTAAATGTTGTAAATTTTCTATAAAAAAATTTAATTTTTAAATTTGATATAAATTTATCTATATGTTTTATAAAATTTACACAAATTATTATTTGATTTGAAAAAATTTTGTAATGTGTCATTTTTTCTCATTTTTTTACTTTGGGACCATTTTTGCAATATCACTTAACGGTTTCCGTTAAGTATTTAACGGTTGGGACCATTTTTGCAAAAAATGGGACCAAAAAAGAACGTGGGACCAAAATTGTTTTTGACAAATTCTCTTGGGACCAAACTTGCATTTTACCCTGTCAATTTTTTTGTACATGTCGTCTACACAGCCGTTCAACGTTTAATTTGCAATAAAATATATAATCACCCGCAGATCATCAATAATATGAGCTAACATAAACGAAATGTCAAAAGGAAAATAGAAAGTGACTGTTTCCCTTAACCGTTTCGCTCAAATTTGGTCCTATTAATATCACTGCATCAATTATGAATTATTATAGAGAATGTGTGGGAAGATAATTTATTCAGAGTATTTGTACAAGTATAGAGAGAGTACAGTGTAATCTAACGGGACGTGGGATAATTCGAATAATACACCAATTGCTTATATACAAATACTCCTAATATTATGGATTGTTATATACTCTTTATCTTTAATTGTTCCACATTAGTTTAATTTCACACTTCAAAAAAAAAAATGTTTCTCACAAATCTTTCCCTCAAATATTTACCTTTCATGTCATTTCATTTTCTTAGACAATACTGAAAGAATTAAGTTTAATATAAAAGTCTAAACTTGTAAAGATACTAATACTCCCTCCCTAAAGATGGCTTGCAAAAGAAGACATTGTCTTATTTAACTACACCCGATCTTGCTCGACTTATCAGCAAGGAAGATAAATGCAACAACTGTTTAATGTAACGTGTAATGTACTCACTCCGTCCAAATTTTGTAGGGATATAAACCAATTTAGTCACCTAACTTTCTACCTTTTTTTAAATGGTCCCAAAAAAGTTTAATGTACTAATTTAGTCCTTTTTTTTTTTTTTTTTTGCAATTTGTTCTGTTTTGGTCCCAAAAAGTTAAATGTGTCAATTTTGTCCCATTTTTTCACAATTTGTTTTGTTTTGATCCCAAAAAAGTTTAAACGTAATTGTGAAAAATTGAGACTAAATTGGTACTTTTAACTTCTTTGGGACCAAAATAGAACAAACTCCAAAAAAATGGGACTAAATTGGAACATTTAACTTTTTGGGACCAAAACAAAATAAATTTTGTATGTATAATTCGTTTCCAAGAGTTTTAAGGAATATTGATTGTTTAGGGTTACAGGTTTCGTGGAAATGCCGACGCTATCGGCAGCGCAGGTTCCGGTAGCCGTGAAGCAAACACTGCCGGTGATGGTGGCGAAGACTGTTTGGGAGAATGTGGGGAAGAAAAAGGCATTTGCAAGTGGATTTGCAGCTGCGTAAAGAATACCGACAATGAGGAAAAATCTAATTGATGGCAGAGTAACACCTACGTACTTATACATTTTTTTTTTTTTGGGATATTTAAATGAATTCCATCTGTATATCTAAAACTCCGAACTTGTAGAGAGGTGTGAGTGTGAAATTATTTTATTATATTAATTTCCTAACACTCCCGCCCCCTCACTCCTGGGACAAGTTACCGTCTCCTTCCTTAGGGGAGGAGGCCCATATATCGAGTGGACAATTTAATTTGTGAGTGTTATCTCAAAATCTCACATCAGCTGAGGTAGTCAGTTGATGGGGGTTAGACAAGATGACTTAGGCAGAATTAGATGAGTGGATGGTGTTTTAGTCAGATGAGGAGGAGTCGATTAGAATCAGCTGAGTTGGTCAGATCAGAAGGGTTGGATCAGCAGAGATGATGTAATCAACAGAGTTAATCTTTTGACCAAGATCAGAGGAGTTAATCAGATGAGGGGAGTCATTTGATTTTGAGACAAGTCTTTTGAGAGACCGTTAATCTGTTACAACTAATAAGGGGAGTTAACTGTCGTTCGTTCGGTTATAAACGGTTGCAGAACGGATCTAACTTATCAACTGCTACATAACTGCTGCAATCACCATGATAGTATAAATACTTTTGTAATTGTATTTGGTAAGGTTTCGAGCTAGTACGAGCACTCGTCTTCAGTTGTGTGAGTTCACGAGTGAATGAGTGTGTAAACATTCTTGAAAAATCAAAGTTGAAGTCGTCTAGTCCAGTGGATATATATCACATTGATCGAACCACTTAAATCTCTTGTGTGTTGTTTGTCTCGTTGATTACTTTTCGAATTACTATCTTAGCTTGAGTTATTTCATTCTATTCTGAATTCTATTTGATTGTAGACGTCTAATCTAGTAGACTTCTTGACATAATTAATACGGTTTGAATCTAGGACGTATGAGCGTGAGCCTAAATATCTCATACCATTAATTAAAGAATTTTATCTCATCTAAAAGTTCGAACATGTAGGAATGTGTGAAATTAATTAATTCATTTATATTGATTTCCTAATATATTTATGAATATATATATTTTTATTTAAATAACTTCATTGATTACTTTGAAGTAGGGTTTTAGGGTTCGCATGCTAGTGATCTACTTGTACTTCGTGAAAAATAATGTTTGAAGAATATTTAAGGGATTTTTTTTTATTTTCTTTAATATGTCATCCAGTAAAGTTACAGATTCAACTTTAAAGTAGTTGTTCATCGCTTGAAGATCTGCATATTTTTAGCATTTTGTGTGTGCATTAGCATTTAGAGCGTGGTCCAATTTTCGATTTAGTTCGCCAGAGTTGTTAATGTTGTAATGCCATGCATTTTACTTTCCAAAATACCACGTCGTAATGTTAGCACTAGCCGGGACGTGTTCATTTAAATTTTCGGCAAAGTTGTAATCTAAGCTTGGCTTTATCATATTTTGGAGATTTGCTCAAAGTGGCAAGCTGCCAAAATGAGATAGCTAAAGATTCAGAATTGTAAATTTTATTTTCGATTATAATTTACATTTTATAGCTTTAGTTTAATTTTCGTCAATTTTGTAAGCCATTGTTGGTGTTCATAGAAGGGTCACGACTAATGAGAATAGCTACTGATTCGGGTAGAATTTACACGTTTTAGAGGCACATGTGAAGCGTATTTTGATGTGGATTTCATTGATTTATGCATTGAATATGATTGATTAAGCCAAAATGAGAGAAAGGTAGTGTTTTGTCAATTTTGTAGGTAAACCGATGGAATTTGGGAGCAAAACACATACCACCAGTGATCGGACCGGAAAGAGGAGTGCACCATTGGATCCGGCTCGAAAAATGGAGTGGAATAGCCAAAAGTATCAAGTCGATCGGAGGTCGAAAGCTCAAGAAACGGAGGGACGAAGTTGGAGGACGAAAACGAAGGACGGAGTCAAAGTCGAAACTTTGGCCCGGCCGGGCCACATCACCCGCCCGGCCGGGTGGTTGAGCATATATTTAATTGCCAAATTCGAAGGTTTGGCCTGGCCGGGCGGCATCACTCACCCGGCCGGGCGGTCGCGTGCCATTTTCTGGCCGAAATACGAAGATATGGCCTGGCCGGGCGGCATCACTCGCCCGGCCGGGCGGCCGAATGCTCCAAGACTCCCCCCAACTTACGAACCTTTGGCCCAGCCGGGCGACTCAGCCCCTGTTTTCCTTTTGCTTGGCCGTCACCTCCGCCCGGCCGGGCCACCCTATTTTCGGTGCCAAACTTGCATTTTCTCCATTTTCAAAGGACCAACTTGCAATTTTCACACCCAAACCCTACCCCAACACTATAAATACCTCACTTCTTGAATTTAATCCTATCTTACCTCTCCTTCAAGCATCTTCTCACACAATCACACACACTTGGAGGTTTTCCATCATCCACCTCTTCAATTCTCCATCAATTCAGGCAAGGAGGCCACCATTAGCTTGGGAATTCAATTCCTCACCACACCATAGTCTAAGCTTTCTTTTCTCTTCACTTTTTATTGCTTTGATCTTAGTTTTATTTGTAATTTGAATATGTGGTTGATTGGCTAGAACACTTTTGGTTCTAGAGCCTTGTAAATACTTTTGATGAAGTTTATGAATTAATGTTTTGCTTATTTGGTGTTTGTGTGGCTTAATTCTATTTGGATGCTTGGTTTATATTGCAAAACATGTCATTATGTGTACAATGGTGATGTGTTGATAATAGTTAATTGAATTAGGTTGAGAAATGTAGTTTGGTTGATTGATTGCAAGCATTTGACCTAATTTTATTGATAGATTGAAAAATGATCAATGATTAGGAAGATGTGTGATGATCCTAGGGGCTTGATTGGGTTTCATTGTGCAATTTAGGTAGAGATACTAAGTTGTGTGATATTTCCTTTGAATTACTTGGATCGAAAGAACTTTTAATTCATTATTATGTGATCAATCTTATAGACAAAGCATGAACACCACTTGAGTAGATAGTTAATCTTAGATGGATTCATTAGTATTGCATGTGCTTTAGGACATACCTTCTCTTAATTGAGTTTTCACCCGTTTTACTTTCGTTTTCTTGATACGCATGGTATTTGATCGATTTTTACATTACTCTTATAGTTGTTTACTAGTGACAATTTGGTAGGAACACTTAGGGGTAATTCACCATTCAATCTATCGATCGCGTCTATTTAGAACTTCGTTAACAAACTACATTTTTACGCTATACCTCCATGTGGGATCGACCTCGTGCTTATCACGCTACGATAGACGATGTACACTTGCGGTTGTTTATTTTAGTGTTGCATAACACGCGAATCAAGTTTATGGCGCCGCTTCCGGGGAGGTTTTATAGCTCTAGAGTGTAGGTTAATAGAGTTTTAGTTTAGACATTTTACTTGCTTTCCTTAATTGCAAAAAAATCCAAAAATATTTGTATTTGTTATCTTGATCTTTCTTGCAAATCTCACTCTCGTTTGCTCTTTTGATAGACATGGTTTATGATCACACGATCTAGGAGGAACCAACAAGAAGTGTTACCCTTAGATCCGGAGATTGAAGCCAATTGTCGAAGAAGGAACGTCGAAAGGAGAAGAATAGAGTTGGAAAGAATGAATCGACGGGAAAATCCGGTTGTAGAAGAAGTAGAGGAGGAATTTGAGAATCACGGGGTAGAAGGAGTTGAGGAACCTAATGGGAATGGAGGTAACCGACCTCAAGGAGTGCTAAGGGACAACTTTCGTCGGAGAGTTGAAGAGAATGTTGGCATGGAAAGAGATGGTAGACGAAGGGAGGATGAGGAACCACAAAGAGTCTTGAGAGACCACTTCCATCCTATCCCAAAGCCCTATGGAGGAGCGGGTCGGAAACCCGATGCACACAACTTTGAACTCAAGCCGGCCTTGATCGTGATGGTGCAAAACAACCAATTTGGTGGGTTCTCCAAGGAGGATCCTAACCTCCACTTGTCTCAATTCTTAGAGATTAGTGGAACACTTAAGATCAACCGTGTCCCCCAAGACTACATCCGCTTGCAACTCTTCCCCTTCTCACTCCGGGACCGAGCAAAGCAATTGTACCTCTCTCTTGACTTGAGGACCATTGAGAATTGGGCCGACCTTGTTGATGCCTTCCTAATGAAGTACTTCCCTCCAAGCAAGACGATCCAAATCCGAGGGGAGATATCCTCATTTAGGCAAGACGACGATGAGTCATTGGCCGAGGCTTGGGAGCGCTTTAAGGATCTCATAAGAAGTTGTCCTCAACACGGGTTTTCAAGGGATCAAATCATTTGTTACTTCTACAACGGGATGGACCACCGTACGAGAGGGATGGTGGATGCCTCGGCCGATGGAGGTTCTTTGTTGGGCAAGACAACGGAAGAGGGATATGTGCTTCTAGAGGAGATGGCAAAGAACGAAAACCAATGGCCATCCGAGAGAAGACAAACCCGGAAAGTTGCTTCCGCTAGAGAGTCGGAGGATTTTGCTACTCTATCCAACAAGATGGATAAATTGACTTCGATGATGGCGGCCAAGTCATTAGTGGGACCGAGTGACGATCAATATGAAGAGGCCCACTATATGAATAATCAAAGGGACCGTCATTGTCGAGAAAGAGGTTGGAATGAGAGGCAAAACCCTCCTAATCTGAATCATTACCATCCCGGGTTGAGGCAACATGAGAACTTCTCTTATGCAAATACAAGGAATGCCATCATACCACCTCCGAATTTCAATGTGAGAGATGGAGGAATTGTGGAGTCTTCATCAAAACCGTCATTGGAAGACATGTTTGGTGCTTTCATGGGTGAGACTAAGAGCTACGTGGCCAAGACTTGGCAAAGGCTTGATGAACAAGGAAAGATGATCAAAGATGTGACTACCCACATGAAGGTCATGGAGAAACAAATGAGCCAACTCTCTAATGCCATTGGAAGTCAACACACTCCGGGGTAATTTCCTTCAAACACGGAGCTTAATCCCAAGGAGCATTGCAAGGCTATAAAGCTAAGAAGTGGGACAAGCTACGAGGGGCCAAAGATGCCACAAGAGGAGGAAATGGTAATGGCACCCGAGGGTGTTGACAAAGAAGAAGGGCATGAGAAAGAAAGGCAAGAAGAGATAGTGAGGGAAGAAGAGAAAGTAGAGGAGAAAAAGAGTGAGGAGGCAATCCCTCCTCAAGACAAAGGCAAGAATGTGGTACCTCTCCCATACCCTCAAAGGTTGAAGAAGAAGGGCTTGGACAACAAATTTTCCAAGTTTGTGGAAATGTTCAAGAAGATCCACATCAATATTCCCTTTGTCGAGGCTCTTGAACAAATTCCCCATTATTCCAAGTTCTTGAAGAAAATCATGTCAAACAAGAGAAAGATGGTGGAGTATGAAACGGTACACTTGACCGAGGAGTGTAGCTCTATAATCCAAGCCAAGCTACCTCAAAAGCTTAGAGACCCCGGATCCTTCACCTTGCCATGTGTCATTGGTGATGGAGGTACATTTAAAGCTTTGTGTGATTTGGGAGCAAGCATTAATCTTATGCCTTTGTCTATATTCAAATCACTTGGTTTGGGGAAGCTTACACCAACCACGATGAGCCTTCAATTGGCGGATCGATCCATGACATATCCCTTGGGTATAGTAGAGGATGTGTTGGTTAAAATCGATAAATTCATTTTTCCGGTGGACTTTGTGGTGTTGGATATGGAGGAGGATAAGTACATTCCACTCATCTTGGGAAGGCCATTCTTAGCAACCGGTGGGGCCATCATAAATGTAAGGAAAGGGGAGTTAGAGCTTCAAGTGAACAATGAGAAAGTGTTGTTCAACATCTACAAGGCCATCAAGTTTAGAGATGATGAGGATGAGGTCTTTGAGTGCAACATGATCAATAGTGTACAAGCTTGTGTGGATATGCATATGGAGAAGAGCAACTCAAAGGATCCACTTGACTTTTGCATAAGAAACTCTCTTACTTCACCTTCTCTTATCCCTTTTGATTTTAATTTTGATGAGCTTAATGATATAGAATTGTTTGCATACATGTCTTCTCTTGATGTTTTGAAGGAGCTTCCAATCAAGAAGGAGGAGAAATTCATGGAGATACGACAAGAAGCCAAGTTTGGGGGGGTTTCACTTGAAGAGTGTCAAAGAGTTCCTAACAAGAATCTTGACACTTGGCCCTCATGTTACTCATTGGAAGCACAAAAGGAGGAAGCTAAGGAGGAACCAAAAGTTCAAGAAAAAGGGAGGAAGCTAGACTTGAAACCACTTCCGGATCACTTGAGATATGCATATCTCGAACAAGGTGACCTCTTTCCGGTTATTGTTTCTTCACACTTGCATGAGCTTGAGTTAGAAAAATTGCTTAGGGTGCTTAGAACTTATAAATCGGTTATTGGTTGGGATATTTCGGATTTGAAGGGTATACCGGCTCATATTTGCATGCATAAAATTAGACTAGATGAGTCTATTAAGCCTAAAGCCCAAGGTCAAAGAAAATTGAATCCCATAATGCAAGAGGTGGTGAGAAAATAGGTGTTCAAGTGGTTAGATAATGATATAATATTTCCCATAAGTGATAGTGAGTTTGTGAGTCTAACACAAGTGGTACCTAAGAAGGGGGGCATGACCATTGTTACAACCGACGCCTTAGAGGCAATTGCCACTAGGACCATTGTGGGGTGAAGAGTATGCATTGATTATCGTGTGTTGAATAATGCCACTAGGAAAGATCATTTCCCTTTGCCTTTTATTGATCAAATGTTGGATAGGATGGCGGGATACGAGTACTATTGTTTTCTTGATGGTTACTCGGGATACAATCAAATTTTGATTGATCCTAAAGACCAAGAGAAATCAACTTTTACTTGCCCTTATGGTACTTTTGCTTTTAGGAGAATGTCATTTGGATTGTGCAACGCTCCCGCCACCTTCCAACGATGTATGATGGCTATTTTTCATGACATGATTGAAAACATAATGGAGGTGTTTATGGATGATTTTTCCGTATTTGGTCATTGCTTTGATACATGTCTACGTAACCTCTCTTGTGTTTTGCAAAGATGCATAGATACTAACTTGGTGCTCAATTGGGAGAAATTCCACTTCATGGTGAAGGAAGGAATTGTGCTTGGGCACAAGGTGTCGGCTAAGGGACTTGAGGTTGATAGAGCAAAGATTGTGGCAATTGAGAAGCTACCTCCACCAACCAATGAGAAGGCGGCATCACTCGCCCGGCCGGGCGGCCGAATGCTCCAAGACTCCCCCCAACTTACGAACCTTTGGCCCAGCCGGGCGACTCAGCCCCTGTTTTCCTTTTGCTTGGCCGTCACCTCCGCCCGGCCGGGCCACCCTATTTTCGGTGCCAAACTTGCATTTTCTCCATTTTCAAAGGACCAACTTGCAATTTTCACACCCAAACCCTACCCCAACACTATAAATACCTCACTTCTTAAATTTAATCATATCTTACCTCTCTTTCAAGCATCTTCTCACACAATCACACACATTTGGAGGTTTTCCATCATCCACCTCTTCAATTCTCCATCAATTCAGGTAAGGAGGCCACCATTAGCTTGAGAATTCAATTCCTCACCACACCATAGTCTAAGCTTTCTTTTCTCTTCACTTTTTATTGCTTTGATCTTAGTTTTATTTGTAATTTGAATATGTGGTTGATTGGCTAGAACACTTTTGGTTCTAGAGCCTTGTAAATACTTTTGATGAAGTTTATGAATTAATGTTTTGCTTATTTGGTGTTTGTGTGGCTTAATTCTATTTGGATGCTTGTTTTATATTGCAACATGTCATTATGTGTACAATGGTGATGTGTTGATCATAGTTAATTGAATTAGGTTGAGAAATGTAGTTTGGTTGATTGATTGCAAGCATTTGACCTAATTTTATTGATAGATTGAGAAATGATCAATGATTAGGAAGATGTGTGATGATCCTAGGGGCTTGATTGGGTTTCATTGTGTAATTTAGGTAGAGATACTAAGTTGTGTGATATTTCCTTTGAATTACTTGGATCGAAAGAACTTTTAATTCATTATTATGTGATCAATCTTATAGACAAAACATGAACACCACTTGAGTAGATAGTTAATCTTAGATGGATTCATTAGTATTGCATGTGCTTTAGGACATACCTTCTCTTAATTGAGTTTTCACCCGTTTTACTTTCGTTTTCTTGATACGCATGGTATTTGATCGATTTTTACATTACTCTTATAGTTGTTTACTAGTGACAATTTGGTAGGCACACTTAGGGGTAATTCACCATTCAATTCGTCCAAATTTTATATGTATAATTCATTTTCATGGGCTTTAAGAAATATTGATTGTTTAGAGTTACAGGTGTCCTGGAAATGCCGATGCTATCGGCAGCGCAGGTTCTGGTAGCCGTGCAGCGCGCAAGTGATGGTGGCGAAGACTGTTTGGGAGAATGTGGGGAAGAAAAAGGCATAGGCAGGTGGATTTGCAGCTGCGTAAAGAATAGCGGTAATGAGGGAAAATCTAATTGATGGCAGAGTAACACCAACTTATACATTTTTTTTTTTGGGATATTTAAAAGAATTTCATCTATATTTAAAAGTCCGAACTTGTAGAGAGGTGTGAAATTATTTTATTTATATTAATTTTCTAAAACTCCCGCCCCCTCACTCTTGGGACAAATTATCGTCTCACTACAAAATAATGGAGAAATGGCATCGGGGAAGGCATCGGATCTGCCGTCCCCAAAGATGAAGGCAACGGCAAAGGCATCGGCAGTGTGCCGATGCCAATATGCTCGATGCCATTTAAATGGCATCGGATTTGGGGAAAACCGATGCGAAATGGCATCGGCAGGTCGCCGTTACCAAATGGCATCGGGGCCCACTGCCGATGCCTTTTTATTAAAATTTAAAAAAGCCGAAACTGGGTTTCGAACCCAGGTCGATAGGCCACCAACACCCACCCCCCACCGCTGGGCCACCCCATTTTTCAGAAATCTGGCCATTTTAGCGATTTGTGGGGTTCGAACTCGGGACCTCGCGGTCTCGAAGGCCTTTGGGCGCCCCCTGTGTGCCGTTTAGGCTAGGAGCTTTTAGTCGACATGTTGTGAATGCAATTAATATATATTCAATTTAATTTGAGTTTTTAATTCTTTAATTAATTCAATCCATTCTAATTTTAATTGTTGCTTATTAAATTATTTATCAAAGCATATCATAATTATTTCTAAATTATGTTTTTCAAATTAACTAAATTATGTTTTTTAAATTAAATAATTTATTTACGGTATCAATTCACACTATTTAAATTTATTCTAATCCTCAATTTACAACATTTAAATTCATTCTAATTTTTTATTTCACAACATTATAATTACATACAACATTGAATATAATTATTTTCACTTATACATTTAAATTTATTATAATCACATCATTTAAATTCATTCTAATTTTCAATTCACAACATTAAATATATATAATTATTTTCACTTATCCATTTAAAAATATGAATTCACTTATCCATTTAATTAAAAATATTTTCATCTATTATAAAATTATTCTCTAGTTCATTTTCAATTAAAATACACTTATCTAATACGGAGTACTAGTGAATACTTTTTTTTTTTTTTTTTAATTGCAGAGAATAAGCTTGATTAATTTCCTAATTGTTGTAGTATATTATATATAATGTTCGTTTCACTCTGATCAGGAGTAATGCTAAATTCATAAGTCATACTCACGTAACTATCAAAATCCACGCAAATATACATGACATATATATATAATGCTAATTATTTTGATTTTTTAATTAATCAAATGACGATGTGTCATTATCTACATCATTATATTTACTTACATAATTAACACTATTTTATGGAAATTTAAAAAATTAAAGGATATTCCTATAAAATTAGGAAACGTAGGACAAAGATACCATAATCAAGATTACCAATGCTAATTATTTTGATTTTTTAATTAATCAAGAATAATTATTTTAATTTTTTAATTAATCAAGATTAATTATTTTAAGATTTTTTAAAATTATTTATTAACGTGTTTATTATCAGTATATAATTATTAAATTAAAAAAAAACCATACATTTAGGGTTTAGGGTTTTAGAGGTTTAGGGTTTAGGGTTGGAGGCGACGGGGAAGGCATCGGGCCCACTGCCGATGCCATTTTGCATCGGGGGGGCCGTTACCAAATGGCATCGGGGCCCACTGCCGATGCCATTTTGCATCGGCCATTAAATGCCGATGCCATTTCGCATCGGGGCCCACTGCCGATGCCATTTTGCATCGGCCATTAAATGCCGATGCCATTTCGCATCGGGCCCCACTGCCGATGCCATTTTGCATCGGGCATTAAATGCCGTCCCCTTTTCGCATCGGCCGGCCTGCCGTTGCCATTTGCCGATGCCTTTTCAGTAATATTTTGTAGTGTCTCCTTCCTCAGGGGAGGAAGCCCATATATCGAGTGGACAATTTAATTTGTGAGTGTTATCTCAAAATCTCACATCAGCTGAGGTAGTCAGCTGATAGGGGTTAGACAAGATGACTTAGGCATAATCAGATGAGTGGATGGTGTTTCAGTCAACTGAGGAGGAGTCGATTAGAATCAGCTGAGTTGGTCAGATCAGAAGGATTGGATCAGCTGAGATGATGTATATCAACAGAGTTAGTCGTTTGACCAAGATCAGAGGAGTTGATCAAATGAGGGGAGTCATCTGATTTTTAGACAAGTCTTTTGAGAGACCGTTACAGTCAGTTACTACTAACAAGGGGAGTTAACTATCACTCGGTTGGGCAATAACTAAGCACATGGGTGGTTATAAACTGTCGCAAACAAGTCTAACTTCTCAACTGCTGCAATTAACATGATAGTATAAATACTCTTGTAATTGTATTTGGCAAGGTTTCGAGCTAGAACGAGCATTCGTCTTTGAGTTGTGAGAGTTCACGAGTGAAGTGGGGATAATTTCCATTTCCGAGTGAATGAGTGTGTAAACATTTTTGTTCAATCAAAGTTGAAGTCGACTGGTCTAGTGGATGTAGATCACATTGATCGAACCACTTAAATCTCTTGTGTGTTGTTTGTCACGTTGATTACTTTTCGAATTAGTATCTTAGCTCGAGTTATTTCATTCTATTCTGATTTCTCCTTGGCTGGAGACGTCTAATCTAGTAGACTTCTTGACATAATTAATATGGATTGAACCTAGGACGTGTGGGCGTGAGCCTAAATATCTCATACCATGATTTAAAGAATTTTATCTCATCTAAAAGTTTGAACATGTAGAAATGTGTAAAATTAATTAATTCATTTATATTGATTTCCTAATATATTTATGAATATATTTTTATTTAAAAAACTTCATTGATTACTTTGAAGTAGGGTTTTAGGGTTGAATCTACTTGTACTTCGTGAAATATAATGTTTGAAGAATATTTAAGGAATTTTTTTCTCTTTAAAATGTCAGCAGTAAAGTTACAGTTCTTGAATTTCACTTTAAAGTAGTTGTTCATCGCTTGAAAATCTGCATATTTATAGCATTTTGTGTGTGCTCGAGTGCATTAGCATTTAAAGTGTGGTCCAATTTTCAACGTCGGTTTAGTTCGCCAGAGTTGTTAATGTTGTAATGCTACTCTTTAACAAAAAAAGCCATGCATTTTACTTTTCAAAATACCACGTCGTACTGTTAGCACTAGTCGGGATGTGTTCGTTTAATTATTCGGCAAATGTCTAATCTAAGCTTGGCTTTATCATGTTTCGGAGATTTGCTCAAAGTAGAAAGTTGTTATTTCGGAGATTTGCTCAAAGTGGCAAGCTACCAAAATGAGATAGCTAAAGATTCAGAATTGTAAATTTTATTTTCAACTATAATTTACATTTTATAGCTTTAGTTTAATTTTCGTCAATTTTATAAGTTATTGTTGGTGTGTGCATAGAAGGGTCGCGATTCGTGAGAATTGTTACAAAGGGTCGAAGTTGTGGTTTCGGAAAAGTAAAAAGTTGGAAAGAGAAAGGAAAAGTGAGTGGCACTTGTGTAATTTTATGTAAACATATGAATAGTTGTTAATAGATGTAGGACACCCAAAATGATGAAGTGTAAAACTTAAAGAGGGATATTTTTTTTAAAGACTACCCCTTTAGGGGTAGAAAAAGGGGCGACTAAATTAGACCTTGACTTTTTTTTTTTTTCCGCATTTTTCATGTCCAATTAAACCGGAACAACCAAATTTCGGGCTAATTCTGCATTGAAGATATTGATGGAATCTTTGAAGGCTTTATATGCTTAGTGCATATCCTGACACCGATCCACAAGCAAATTCTTAATGCTGCACAGAAAAGGCAAAAATTGTGATCAAGCCCTTGAACAAATCTTTTGGGCCCCACCTACCACACTCCAGGGAGGTTTCGATACAAATATATCAGGAAAATCTCGTAGGAAAGCATGACTTGTCCAAGAAATGCTTTGAAGTTCAAAATTTAAAGATACAAGTCAATACGTACTCGATGCAGATTTCAAGTCCAAGAAGCCTTATTTCAAAGAAATGAAGCATGAATCAATTTAGGTCAGTATAAAACCTAGAACGCACAATGTCGTTATTCAAGTGTTAGAGATTATTCAGAACGAAAACCAATCCTAAATGACAAATGCCACTGCGTACATAATAAACTCTGAAGAATGAATGGAGTTCTAAAATATGGACGAATTAAACATGTACGTACTAATTTTAAAAAAAAGATTTCAATCAACTTGCACTCATTTTACTTGTATTTTGAATGACTCACTTATAATAATATTTACAATTCAATAATTTTAAACAAAAGATTTCAATCAACTTGTACTCATTTTAATTAGAACAAACGTTCTCTATATTATTCTACAAATTTCTAAAGAACTTGAAAAAATATGTCTGCAACCTCTCTATATTATTCTACAAATTTGTACAAAGAACTTGAAAAAATATGTCTGCAACCTTCATTCTAGTTAAAAAAGAAAAGAAAACAGAGTTTAAGTAAAAAGAATTAAAAAATTAAAATCAAATAACTCCAATTTGATACTCCCTCCATCCCTGAAAAGTTTGCATTTGATGGAACGTAGTTTAAGTAAAAAGTGTAATAATTAGAGTTTTGAAGACAATTTTGTAAACTTTTATATATAAAGTTAATAAAGTAGTTTGATTGAGTGTATGGTGGACCCCTATGCAAACTTTTCAGAAACGGAGGTTGTACTAAATAACGTGTTTACTTATTTTAAGTATTTCTTTCTAAATTACCCTTATTTATAAGTTACAAAATTATTAATTTCATTTATATTTTATTGATACAATCTTCTTGCTCCACCAGTCAACACAGTGATTCATCCCCGTATTCTGAATTTACGGACGACATGAATGTTAATTGTATTGCAGACATCAAACAAGTTTCAAATGTATTTTTTTTTTTTAAATAAATGCAAACCATACAATATCGAATAAAAAATAACATTCAAAAATTATTTTATGTCTAAGAAATGCTACATGATCATTGTTGCTACCATTCAAAATATTGACACTAAGTCCAGTTGATACTACCAAGCTGGCCCAAGCGTCGTAAGAAAATTTTGTACGGTGCCGACACAATCAAATGCGAAAATTGTGACATCGAATTATAAAAAATTGATACCAGGTATTAACCAGTCTATGGTGATTTTATTATAATTTTTATCAACAAAAATAAACTAATCTTACTCAATATTTTTATAAGGTACAAGTTAGTCATTAATGTTGTTGACGACACGGGATCAATCTTTTTGACTTTGTTTGATAACATTCTTATTCCACTCATGGGCAAAACTGCATTCGAAATTCTAAATTTGGACAAGGTGATGATACATTCTTCAATGTTTTAGTTGATTGTGAAACATAGCATGTCAAACACTTTATGTCGACTATTTTGTCGTATATTTTCTTTTTCCTCTCTCTACTTATAAATACAAAAAAAAAAAAAATCCTTTATTTTGTCATATTTTTTTTCTTTTTTTCCTCTCTATACTTATACATACAAAAAAAAAATTCTTTCGTCTCCTAACCATACAGAGAGCTAGGGTTAAAGGGCACTTTACCAATGGAGTGATCAATATTTGGTTCATCGGAAATTTATTTTCAGATTCTACATCTCTCAACAAAACTTGGAGAATAATTATATTGTTTTTTTTATTACTCTTGCATAATCATACATAGTTTACAAATAATTATATTGTTTTTTTTTTTAAAGAACTTGGCGGTTGATGATGAAATTGTTGTTGCAACCCATTTTCAACATTAATTGTTCACCAAAAAAACAAGGAGTCATTTTTTCTTTAACTACTAAATATTATATTACTTATAATATATTTCTATACAAATATCGAAACTAATTATAAAACTGTACAATATACCTTTCAGATTGTATCATCTTCTATTTCTAATAGTTAGTGTTGGGTGGCAAGAGAAAATTTCATGTACGTACTACTTGAAGATGAGGTCAAGATTGAGAAAAGTTGATTGAAAGAAGCAGTAATGTTAAATACATGTTTATGTATTTTTTTAAAAATTATTTCGTTTGAGCCGTATTTTTAAAACTTGGAGCTATATTGTTTAGATTATGCATATTGATATGTCTGATTAACATATATTTATGGTTCAATTATAAGTGGGGTTTGTTTATGTTCTCTTCACAATGCTTTATATTGTTCTTTAATGTTGATAATATTTTGTTACGTAAATCTTAAAATCTATTTTTTATTCATTTTTTTTGCATGATTTAATTACAAAAATAATTGTGTATACTCAATAATATTTTATTACTACATCTAATTTTCTTAATTTCTATTTCATTGTTTTATTCTTTATTTCATGTGACATTAATTTTCTATGTCGGGTTACAAATTTGTATGTACATTATTTCATAAGTACTTGCATTTGAATTACTCACTTATAATATCTACGAATACAATAATTTTAAACAAAACATTTTAATCAACTTGCACTCATTTTAGCTAGACCAGAATTTAATATATATCCTTATATACTATATATACTATGAACATAATTTTAATTAAACAATTGACAAATGTTCTCTATATTATTCTACAAACTTCAAAGGACTACAAATTTCATCTCTAATGTTCGTAATCGTTCTCTTAACAAAAAATAATTTTGTATACTCAATAATATTTATCACTTTATGTAATTCTCTTAATTTCAATTTCATTAATGTTTAATTCTCCATTTCAAGTGACATTAATTTTCTATTTCGTGCTCCAAATTTCTTATGTTTACTTATTATAATTTTATAAGCATTTTAAAATACAAACTACTATACATGCATACCTCATGCATAGGTACAAAAACTCACAAACAATTGATATATTCTCGTATGAAATAATGTACTCCATTATTTAATAAGGTAAAGTCTAGTATGCACTCGAGTGCATGCTGTGCACCCTAGTCCATGTGCACTTTTCAATTTACTGACTTACATTTTTTGGTAAATGGTGTTGCACTTTTCAATTATTACTTATACAGTTTAATAATTGAAAAGTGCAACACCATTTACCAAAAAGTGTAAGTCAGTAACTGAAAAGTGCAACATGGACTAGGGTGCACAACATGCACTCGAGTCCATAGCAGACCAACCCATTTAATAATGTTTTCAAATAATAATTTATTTACACAAAATATTAATGTTCTTACATTTATTTAGTATCATCGAATTCTTTTGTTAGGCATACGAAGATGAGTTGTATTTTTGAAGGGATTTTATGAACACTTCCTTCACTGCCGAAACAATCACCGTCTCAGTCTGTTAGAATAGATGCACCACAAAGAAAATAATCTTCATTGATTGAAAGGTATGAACAAAGTTACATATATATACAAGAAGCCTAGTAACTAATCTTGAGTAGTTGCTTAACTAACAACAACTAACTCAACTAACCATTTTTAAGTTAGTTAGTTTTGATACCCCTCAAGCTGGACGGATGGGGACAAACTCTAAGCTTGTGTCGAAATAATTCAAAAAGTGGACGAGGAAGGTTCTTTGTGAATATGTTTGCAATTTGAAGGTTGGACGACACAAATTGTGTTGTTAGACGACCAATGACGACCAGTTCTCGCACAAAGTTGTAGTCAATGTCAACATGCTTGGCCCTTTTGTGTGCGACTGGATTGTGACTTAGGAAGAGAGCACATTTGTTGTCACAAAGGAGGCGAGGAGGTTCAGGTAAGGGGGACTGGAGTTCGCGAAGAAGGGATGTGACCCAAATGACTTCGGAAGCAGCATAGGCCATAACCCTGTATTCGGAATCGCAACTTGATCGCGTAATGGTCAAGTGTTGCAAGGCGCCAAACAGGGAGCGATATTTGGTGGTGTCAGAATAAGAGTGCCGAGGACGCAAAGATGTTTAGTGGCGAAGAGAGGAGTGAAAACGGGTTTGAAGTCCATCATGTCGGCACGAGTGAGGATATCGCGAACATACTTAGACGGGGTGTAAGTTATTCCCAAACAAAGAAAGTAAGTAATTTTACCGAGATCCTTGTTAGCGAATTCATTTTGAATTAAAGTGATAAGTCGAGTAATGAAGGAGTCGTTGTTTCCCGTGATGATGATATCATCCACGTAGACAAGGAGGTAAGGGGTTATGGTCGCCTGATGAAGAATGAACAAGGAATTATCAGATTTTCTTTCAACAAAACCTAAAGAGATAGGAAAAGAGCTGAATCGAAGGAACCAGGCCATGGGTGCTTGTTTTAAACCATATATCGCTTTGTTAAGGCGACAGACAAAACTTGGGCGAGCATGATCAGTATAGCCTGGAGGTTGCTCCATGTAAACAAGCTTAGCGAGGTGACCATGAAGAAAGGCATTGTTGACATTTAACTAACGAAGAGACCATTTATTTATGACAACAAGAGAAATAATAATGCGAACAGTGGAAGCTTTGATAACCGGACTGAATGTGTGGTCGTAATCAAACCCAAGAAGCTGAGAAAACCCTTGGGCAACTAAGCGAGCTTTGTGGTGGTCAATAGTCCTGTCGGAGAGGAATTTGGTGCGAAATACCCATTTGGAGCCAATAATGTTCTCGTTGTTGGGACGAGGAACAAGAGTCCAAGTGTTGTTGGAATGGAGGGCATGAAGCTCGACATCCATGGCGGTGACCCATTCAGGGTGTTTAGAGGCAGATTTAAATCCTTTGGGTTCCTTAGTAGAGTGAATGGAGGCGAGCACGGTGTTGGTGGCGAGGAAGGAAGCATTAACAAGATGTTTAGGTTTGAAGATGCCATCTTTAGAGCGAGTACGCATGGAATGACATGGGCGAGGAATGTCCTGACCATGAGGGGGAGATCGAGCAGGAGCAATCGGAGGAGGACGAGGAGTAGGTAGTCAAGCCAATCGCCCTTCCATCGAAGTACACTGGGAGAGGGGCAGGCGAGGGAGGCCGAGCGACCATGGAATCGTTTGCGAATATACAAACAGTGCAGGGTGAGGGAAATCGAACACTGTGGGACTTCATAGTGATGGATGGGTCAGTGGTTGTCGACGAGGAAGAGTAGGTAGTGGTAGTTTTGAAAGGAAAATGTTGTTCGTCAAACTGAGCATGGCGAGTAACAAAGATACGGGATGAGGAAGGATCAAGGTATCAGAAACCTTGATGCTGAGAGCTGTAACCAAAGAACACGACAATCACGAAAATACTACGGGGAGAGAGTTTGTTAGGTGCATAATCACTAAGATAGGGAAAAACACGACAATCAAAGACATGCAAGTTATCAAAGCGAGGAGGAGAAGCAAAAACTAGCTCATAAGGAGTTTTATTATGGAGAACAGAGGAAGGGAGGCGATTTATGAGATAAACAGCCGTCCCAAAGGCTTCAACTCAATACTATGAAGGAACCGAGGAGTGAAAGAGAAGAGAAAGGCCAATTTCAATAATGTGACGATGCTTCCTTTTTACTCAGCTATTTTGACAGGAGTGTAAGGACAAAACATAGTGTGGTGAATGCTAGCTTGTGAAAACAAGATTTTAAGTTTATTATTGGTGAATTCAATGCCACCATCAGAGTGGAATCTTTTGATTTTAGTGTTAAATTGATTTTCCATTAATTGTTTAAATTGAACAAATGTGGAGTAAAAGTCAGATTTTTGCTTAAGAAGGTAAAACCAAGTAAATCGAGCATAATCGTCAACAAAAATAGTATAATAATGATAACCATAACAAGAAGTAGTGGGAGAAGGTCCCCATAAGTCACAGTGCACAAGATCCAATAACGAGCTAACACAATTAGTATTTTAATGCATAGTGGTGCGAGAACTTTTGGCAATTCGACAAGAAGAACAAGATACAGGAGCAGGTAAGAGAGAAGTGACAGAAATGAGGCCTAGATTAGCAAGTAATTTTATATTTCCAAAGTGAGTGTGACCAAGTCGATCATGCCACAATTCATAGGATGCCTTGGTAGTATGAGTATGGAGAGCAGAAAGTGAAGAAACGGACAAACAATCTAACATATAAAGACCGTTTTCACGGTGTCCCTTGGCGAGCAGAGCTCGGGTAGCTCGATTCTGAATGTCAGAAGTTGTGTTAGAGAAGAGAAAGGAAACAAAAAGATCAGATGTAAGTTGGCTAACAAAAAGTAAATTTTTGGTAATGTTATGTACAACAAGAACCTTCGAGAGAAAGAAATTTGGAGAGAAAAGCTTGGAGCGTGCCAACGTGGGTGATCGGCAAGGAGTTACCGTTGCCGACCACTACGCGATCCGAACCTGAATATGGTGAGCGAGAATCAAGAGCGGCGGGCGAGGAAACCATATGAGCAGAGGCTCCTGTGTCAATGTACCAATAATAGATGTGTGAGGGAGTGATCGATGAGTGGGCTGGAATAGATTCGACACAGTTTGATTGTCAAGCAGGAGGAGTTGTGTATCGTTGAGGATAAGAATCAACAATATGACCATCAAATTTGCAAATCTGACATCTTGGGGAATAGTGACCACGACCACGGTTGTTAGAGCGACCATGAAGACGACCAAAGAAGAGAGATCCACGACCGCGACGAGGAGGGCGAGCAGTCTAAGCGTAGAATGAAGGAACCGTGGGAGTGGACATAGAAGAGTCGCTTAGGGATCTTGTAAACAGATCGTGTGATTCGGCCATAGCGAGGAGATAAAAAAAAGTTGGTAGAGGAGAGACATTGATTTGAGACGCCGAAAAGCCGTGAAACTCAGGGTCAAGACCATGAAGAAACCAATGAGATTTATATGTGTCATCATGAATGCAGCCCATTGAAGCGAGTTGATCACAAAGATTTTTTAAGAGAAGACTATATTAAGCAACGGTGCGGTGACCCTTTTTAATGGTTTGAAGCTCGTCCTTGAGGCGAAGCTCTCTAGCCTTGGACGGTTGGTTGAAAGTTGTTGCAAGATTAGCCCATATTTCTGCCGAGGAGCGGCAGCCGACGACGACAGCCATGGTTTCCTCCGTAAGAGTCGAAACCAAGAAAACACGAACAGGCGCGGGAGAGGAACCGTCGACGAATGGAAGAAACTTCTGAGTGGCCAAAAGAAGATGAATCTGAGCGTACCACAGAGGGAAGTTTGTAGATTTTAATTTGATGGTGATGAGATGCATCATGGCATGAAGTGTGAGAGTAGAATCAAACACAGATGCAGGCGAGGAGGTGGTGGGCGGTGGATCGGCCATGACGGAAACAGAGAGAAGGGAGACGGGAAGAAAGGGTTTTCAGTGATTAAGTTAATACCATGTTAGAATAGATGCACCACAAAGAAAATGATCTTCATCGATTGAAATGTATGAACAAATTAAAGTTACATATATATACAAGAAGCCTAGTAACTAATCTTTAGTAGTTGCTTAACCATTTTTAAGTTAGTTAGTTTTGATACAGTCTATTATAATTGTTTTGGACTATGCTAAAGTCCAAAACAGACATAAAGGCTTCTCTATTGTAAATGCTTGATATTGAAAATACTTGCTCTTGATGTTAAAGGCAACCCGTGCAAGTACACTACCAATATGTTGAAAGCAACCCGTGCAAGTACGCTACCAATGTTGTTTACAATGAAGTGTTTATGAATTTATAATGTATAGTACTACTTCTGCTTATTCACTACAAATTGAATATATTATATGCATATACAAATTATGGAATTTGAATTCAGTGTTGTATATGTACAATAAAATTGTACCTTTTTATTGTAAACAATATGATTGAGCCATTTTGCAATTTCAAATATTATAAATAATAGTACTTCGTAATATAATTTTTTTTTACAATCCCGCGAAATTCGCGGGTCTTGCACTAGTTTATATATATACTAGAATAATATGTATTGAACTTTTAAACATTGATTTTGAATGATTCTTTAGTTCCCTAAGTCTAGCAAGTGATATCCTAGCCGTTACATTGTTCTAATTGTAAAGGATATCACACTAGTTGAAAGAACAAATTAAAACCTTAAATTCTACTTGAGAGAGTCTGAGTATTGTTGAGTTCGAGTGTAGAGTGTTACAATAAAGTGTAGTTGTGAGAAATCAAGAGAAGAAGGAGAAGAGGAGGAGAGTGCACCTTGACATATTAAAAATAAATTAATTCTAAGATTAAAAGATTATCCTTCTAAATAAGAGAAAGTGAACGTACAATTTAGCCTCTGAACCACTATAATTTCTTGTGTTCTTTACATTCTGCATTTACATTCTTGCTTATTACTTTTGATCATTACTTGTTACCTGGTTGTTATTGCATAATCCTCATATAATTGAGCATTCATATAATTATAAAACACAAGAGCTGTTTTCATATTTGTTGGATTTAATCTTTTCTTAATTATTTTTGAAGGGTCTATCATAATTTTGCATATAAAGTGTTTAATTGTTTAAGTCTTTTTTAAATATTCATCAAGTGTTTTCATAGGACTTGAGCATTTAATTTGGACATCTCACCTAAGTCTGATAAAATGTGTTGTTTGTGTTAATTAAAAAGTTTGAAAAATACACATACATGCATGCATCAGTACCTTTAGAATTTGCGAGCACAATTAATTTCGGGGGCAATGATATATGATATGGTAGATTTGTTTCTATGTTTTGAAAAGGATAAGATGGTAGATATTTCGAGTATGTACATGGAAGTATGTTTGACTGTGATTAATATTCTGTAATAATTAAGGTTTCAAATTTCAAATTTCAAATTTTGGAATGGGTATGAATATAACAAGATATTTTTTTCCAAATGTAACATCTTTAATTTGACTAAATACAACGTAAAAATGAATTAATACATAAAAAATGAAGTAATCTCTAATTCTACTAGTATTATATATAGAGAATTAATAAGAATTTGTGATGATATATAGATGAAAATGATGATGAGTTGTGATCCAAATCGGCCTGCTGTATTATTATGTGCGATGGCCAAAATGTTGTTGAAATCATCATTTTCAATAGCCATTATTATTGGGTTGGCATTAACAGTACTAGTGTCATGTGAAGGCAAACATTTGAAAACCCTGTCTCAAACATCTGCATCTCTAAAGTACCCCAAATCATCATATACTGATCCTATTATTCGTTACAATGTGTTGATGCAAGGGCGCTCCATCACGGAGGAGTTGGGTGAAAATGGAGCGTTGAACTCGGCAGCTGGAAGCTGTCGACGACATTTATCCCTAGCATCGCACCATCTCATCAATTTATCAAACGGTGACAGAAGTAGTAGCGTAGCAGATATGAAGGCGTCTCTATGTGCCACTTTAGCTCACATAGATACATGCTTAGATGGATACGCGCCTGAGAAAGCTCAAAATATGGTGATTGCAAGGCTGAGAAAAAACGTGAGCAACAGCCTTTCCACCTTATCCTCCTCCAGTACTACCGTTGATGCAGCAGGCTCGAGGAAACCAGCTGCTTCTTGGAACCTTTTGAATGCAGCAGCAGGTGTGGATGCGGTGGTGGCAAAAGATGGGTTTGGAAGGTTCAAGACGATAGGTGAAGCCATCGAGGCTGCACCTCAGAACAGTGGAAAGAGATTTGTGATATATGTGAAGCAAGGAATGTACTATGAAAATGTGAAAATTGATGAAAGCAGAATCAATATAATGATGTATGGAGATGGGATGGACAAGAGCATTGTTTCTGGGAAGCTTTCAAACGCCTCTGGATCAAACACTGCTGACAGTGCAACATTTGGTAACCTAATTATTTATTTTAGGCACATTTTTAATTAATTGATTATAATTTGATGTTTTAGCTATGGTAGCATTCTCGGTTTTAATTATTTGACGTTTTCTACATTTTACTAATATATATATATATGTGTGTGTCATGATTTAGTTGAACCGATTGGTTTACTAATTGTTAAGAATAATGTAATATTAAAGATGTCATCTGATGCTTATGCTTAGCAGGAGAGAAGCCGGGAATCGCTACAAGGCCAATCTTTGTATAGAAAAAGGCCACTTTCCGACCCCCTAATGATGATATGACCTCAGATAGGCAACCCGCGTTAAAACGAGGTAGTTGTCTGGTTTGGGTCAGAACAACTGAGTGGGGTCAACTCACCTGATAAGGTTTAGTCATCTGGTTTAGGTTCAACTCGGACAACTCTACTGAGTGTATGTCGTCTGATCTATATCAGCTGTGTTGGAGTCCAAGTCGTCTGAAGCCATATCAGCTGATAGACATATCAATTGAGTCAAGTCTTATTCCACACTTAGTTTCTAGCGGTTATTTCTGCATAGAATTAGTTTACAATGTGTGATTAATCTTTGTGAGTTGAATTCGTGAGAGAGAGCAAGTTTCTAAGTGAGCTAGCCATACTTGTAATTTGTACATCTGTTCAAGTTTAGTGAAGAGAGCCTCTATCCTCCGTGGACGTAGATCAATTGGATCGAACCACATAAAATCTTGTTTTTGTTCATTTCATTGCGTTTTTGTTGTCTTGTTTTATCATTTAAATTTGGGATAGCTTTGTGCAAATTCCATAACACTAATATATATATGTTTTCATGTATATATCTGTAGCTGTTTATGGGCGTGGATTCATAGCTAGAGAGGTGGGGTTCGAGAACACAGCAGGCCCATCCTCGTATCAAGCAGTGGCCCTCCTTTCAGCTTCAGACAATTCCGTGTTTTACAAATGTAGCATCAACGGATACCAAGACACCCTCTTCTCCTACTCCGGCCGTCAATTCTACCGCGAATGCCGCATCTCCGGCACAATCGACTTCATCTTCGGACAGTCCTCCGCCGTCTTCCAAAGCTGCACACTTCTCGTCAGAAAACCCCTGCACGGACAATTTAACACGATCACCGCGCATGGACATTCCAACCCGCATTGCCTGTGCGGGTTTTCTATCCAAAACAGCGTCATCGAAGCAGCTGAAAACCTCAACGGAGTGAGGACTTTTCTGGGGCGGCCGTGGCGGACATACACCAAAACCGTCTTCATTAAGAGTTTCTTGGGTGGGTTGATTGATCGACAGGGGTGGTCGGGACGGAGGGCGGGTGACGCGCCGCCTAATACGGGGGTGTTTTTTGGGGAGTACGGAAATAAGGGGCCTGGCTCGGTGACAGGGAGAAAGAGTATTAGTGTAGCAGCAGCTGAGAGGTTTACGGTGAGAAATTTAATCGGTGGAGTTGCATGGTTGCCGGCTACCGGTGTTCCTTTCCAACCGGATTTGTGATTGATTTTGAACCTCATTTCATATAATTTTATTTTTTCCGAGAAAAAATCACATATGATCCTGTAACTTTTCTAGAATCCGCATTTAGTCCTTTATCTTTTTAAATCATTATCTGTAGTCCTTTTATTATCGCAACAGGTCTTTTTGAGCAAAAAAATTAAAAAATTGACCTGAATTAGCATTTGCCGGTCACATGAGTATCAAATTCCGGGATTTGCTCGTGTGGCATCCCACATCACTAAAAAAATTCCACATCAGCAGCCAACTAGACTAAAATAGAGGGAAAACTCAATGGCAATCGTGTTATTTAATTTCATTTATTCTTAGGGTTAAGACGGGTAATTAATTAATTCAGAAATATAATCCATGGCGTTGAGATGATAAAATATGAAGCATTTTCTTTTTTACCAACCATGGTTTTCTTAACTATATACCCATACATACATAAAAATTTCTGTATCAATATGTCTGAACAAAAGGAACAGAGTAAGCTGATTATTGATATGATCACACCCTTATGTGAATTATTCAAGAAAGTAGCAAGATAGACACAAAAGATAAATCCGGATAACCGGCCAAGAATAAGCTCCAATATTCAAACTGTTCAAAAGTAGTCTCTCACAGAACTAACTGCCTATTTATATACATAGGCCAACTAAGGGCTGACTTGTCAAGCCCAACAAACTCTATCCCAAGCCTTTATACAATTATCCTATTAGGTCTTGGCTTTATCTCCTCTTATAGACTAACAAGGGCGTATCAATTCCCTCACCCACCGGAACAGCCTTGTCCTCAAGGCTATATGAGGGAAACTGTTGCTGGAAAGTGGGTAAATCAACCCACGGTTGTGTCACGCCCCATTTTTCATAAATGTAGGTTTTGCAAAAAACGGAAGTGTGACGCCATGTAAAACTATAAACTTGTAAAAGTAGTATAAGTGACTAAATTTATGACACCAAAAGTATGCCTTTATGAACCCATGACGAAATGAAAAGAGTATTTATTTGTATCCCTGAATAAGATGTAATAAACAACGACAATCAAGACGTCAAAAAACATAACTCATAAGATAATATCACTCTCGACAGAATGAAAATAATTATTGAATCCTTTACTTAAAATGTTATGCTTATAAAAATAGAAGTCGTCATCCACTGCCGCCTCTCGCCGCCCAGCTTCTCAACCTGAAATTTGTAAAGGAAAGTGGTGAGTATGCAAGCACACTCAGTGGGGTCGAGTCATTCACAATTTTATGCTAGAGATAAATAATCAAGACAACATTTAGTAAATGAAACTCATACATAATTACTTTGTCATTTCGGTGCCTTACTTTGCCAACATTGCCTTTAATACTTGTCATTTAGTATTGTGGGCCTTCCCAAAGTTCGTTCTAAGAACTGAGGTATTCCCACACGTGGAGTTTGTGGACCTTCCCTGTAGCCGAGTCTAACGACTTAGGTATTTCCACACATAGAATTTCACTTTGCATTGGAGCACGGCAGGAAGAACCCGAGGATCCGTCGATCCCGAACCCCATTAGGGCCCCTGGCTATAAGAAAATTTATCCATCGAATATTGAATCAATCAAATTTACACAACATGCACCTTGATAAGTTATCTAAAGCATTTAATCAAAAATGACCACACATTAAATTACTACTAACCACTGCAGTAAATTAAAACAATTAAACCTCATCACCTTACAATGTATGTCGTCATGGATGAATGAATACAATAGTGCTAAAGCGTACTTCTCACGATAATCATCGCCTAACAATATATTAAATCCATTCAGGAATAAATCTCCTTACTAAACTATTAATCCATAAATTATTATACCAAAATATATATATATATATATAACCTACGGGACTAACAAGGATTTTAAAAGAAATATTTATATACATAGAAACCTAAAAACACAGTAATTAGCAGAATAAAATAATAATAAAGAATTTGAACTAAAATTGAATGGCACTATAAGTTAAATTAGATGAAGTTGGATAGCTCAAGTGGTTAAAGCACCACTACCTAGGCTTTAGATCTTGGGTTCGAGTCATGGGTAGGGGAAAAGGGATGGGTATTTAATGTAATTCAAAAAAAAAAACTATAAGTTAAATTAACTCATTATAGTGATTTTTGATAAAGTGAAGTTGGGATGGTTATCGGCAAAAAGAATTAAACATTAGTATTATAACGATCTGACAATTTTAAAAACATGGCAACTGGATAAAGCTTTTTTTTTTTTTTTTTAAATTCAGAATTTGTTTAAAACACTGATCTAATAATATAGTATAAGAGTTGTTAAATACACTATTTATTTGCACCCTTTTAGATATGTACACTCTGGGTTTATTTCTTAACTAAATACTGTTAGTTAGACAGTTAATTGGTTAAGTTAGATTAGCATTAGCAGTTACACATTAGAGTTATATTAGAAGACAATAGGTCTTCTTCTTGATTCATCACTTTTGTAAAACTCATATACTCTGCTTTCTCTCAAGTTTTTGATCCAAATGATGTTTTGATTCTTTAATTCAATATATAGTAATCGAAAAGTTATGAGAATATGAGAAGGAAGAAATTACTGTGTGTTTCTTGAAGATGGATTCTGATTTGGAATATTAGATCGTGTAAAACTAGGGTAAAATCTATTTTATATATTAAAATCGGGCTTGGGCTTGAGATGGAGACTAGGGTTTAAAATCTCAAAAGCCTGAATTTAAATGGACTTTGAATATTTATCTCAAATTAATAATTAAATATATACTTGTATATTTATATAAAAAAAAAAGTTACGGATATTACACGTTGCTTCGTCGTGCGGACGGTTCTGCCACGAAACTAAGAGCTGAGTGACGCTGTCATTGCCGCGTTTGAGGACTAGTTGCTGCAGAATCTGGAATGAATAACGCATCTGAACTGAAACAGTCATCAGAGAGCACCGGAGAGACAGGATGGTTGCCAATCGTAGCTTTCAGTTGTGAGACATGGAACACCCGGTGAATGGAGACGCCATAGGCGACACTGCCCACGCGCTGAGTTATTGGAAACGGCCTGAAATAGCAAGAGCGAGCTTGGCGTTGTGGCGTTTGAAGGAAATGTCACGGCGATGCTTGTTGGCTGCTGTTCTCATACGCTGCTCCAGATGGGTGCGGAGTTGGCCTGGGATAGTATCTCATCTCGATCCCCCAGGTCGTCTGCGACAGCTTTGGTGCGTATTTCCTGGGGCAACCATCGGACCAAGGCAGGTGGTCGGCGGCCGTAGACTACCTCAAATGGCGTACGACCCGTGGAGGAATGGAAGCTAGTGTTAAAACAATACTCAGCCCAACCCAGCCAAGATAACATCCCACTGCTGCGACTTTGGCAATTCGGATATGAAGTCCATACTCACGTCCTCCCATACCAACTCCGGAATTGGCAGCGGCTGAAGAAGGCCCGCTGGAGAACGTGAATCAGCCTTATTTTTCTGGCACACAAGACACGAAGCAACGAACCGGGTAACCGAGCGCATCATTGCAAATTGAAGTCGAAACACTTATTTAGCATTCCTAAATCGCAAACCCTCACATAAATTCCTCAAATCGTAAACCCTCACTTAAACCTCCCAAATCGAAGCAGACAAATCGCATTCACTGAAATTGTACGTCAAATCGTTCTTTATTTTTTCTCATTCTAACTCAATTATTTTTTCCTCTATTGGGACTAGTGGTGTGTATCGGTGATCACCATGGGTTCGGGGTGTTATATTGCTTGAACCAAATTTTGCAATTTTGAGATATATTCTCAATTTTTTAAAAAACCAAATTTAGCGATTTGATTTTGAATGGATGATTATTTTATTTGAGAGGGCTTAATATGTAAAATGAATTTTAGAAAGATTGACTTCCGATTTTCTTTCAATGACGCGAAGAAGAGCAGGGTTAATAATAGATATATGTATACATATTTTTAGTATCTTTCATTTAAAATATTGATGGAATTAATTTGAATTCTTTAAAATTTACGTTTTTAAAAACTATATGTGATAATATTTTTAAAAAATCTATATAATATTTTTTTATGATTTTATAAATAAAAAAAATATATATCTTCAAATTTTAATTATTCAAATTTAATTTGACAGATTTTACATAAAATATTAATTGATTTAAAATTTTAAAAAATAAAATTGTCTTTTTAAATGTTGTAAATTTTCTATAAAAAAAAATTAAGTTTTAAATTTGATATAAATTTATCTATATGTTTTATAAAATTTACACAAATTATTATTTGATTTGAAAAAATTTTGTAATGTGTCATTTTTTCTCATATTTTTACTTTGGGACCATTTTTGTAATATCACTTAACGGTTTCCGTTAAGTATTTAACGGTTGGGACCATTTTTGCAAAAAATGGGACCAAAAAAGAACGTGGGACCAAAATTGTTTTTGACAAATTCTCTTGGGACCAAACTTGCATTTTACCCTGTCAATTTTTTTGTACATGTCGTCTACACAGCCGTTCAACATTTAATTTGCAATAAAATATATAATCACCCGCAGATCATCAATAATATCAGCTAACATAAACGAAATGTCAAAAGGAAAATAGAAAGTGACCGTTTCCCATAACCGTTTCGCTCAAATTTGGTCCTATTAATCTCACTGTATCAATTATGAATTATTATAGAGAATGTGTGGGAAGATAATTTATTCAGAGTATTTGTACAAGTATAGAGAGAGTACAGTGTAATCTAACGGGACGTGGGATAATTCGAATAATACACCAATTACTTATATACAAATACTCCTAATATTATGGATTGTTATATACTCTTTATCTTTAATTGTTCCACATTAGTTTAATTTCACACTTCAAAAAAAAAAATGTTTCTCACAAATCTTTCCCTAAAATATTTACCTTTCATGTCATTTCATTTTCTTAGACAATACTGAAAGAATTAAGTTTAATATAAAATTCTAAACTTGTAAAGATACTAATACTCCCTCCCTAAAGATGGCTTGCAAAAGAAGACATTGTCTTATTTAACTACACCCGATCTTGCTCGACTTATCAGCAGGGAAGATAAATGCAACAACTGTTTAATGTAACGTGTAATGTACTCACTCCGTCCAAATTTTGTAGGGATATAAACCAATTTAGTCACCTAACTTTCTACCTTTTTTTAAATGGTTCCAAAAAAGTTTAATGTACTAATTTAGTCCCATTTTATTTTTTTATTTTTTTTTGCAATTTGTTCTGTTTTGGTCCCAAAAAGTTAAATGTGTCAATTTTGTCCCATTTTTTCACAATTTGTTTTGTTTTGATCCCAAAAAAGTTTAAACGTATTTGTGAAAAATTGAGACTAAATTGGTACTTTTAACTTCTTTGGGACCAAAATAGAACAAACTCAAAAAAAATGGGACTAAATTGGAACATTTAACTTTTTGGGACCAAAACAAAATAAATTTTGTATGTATAATTCGTTTCCAAGAGTTTTAAGGAATATTGATTGTTTAGGGTTACAGGTTTCGTGGAAATGTCGACGCTATCGGCAGCGCAGGTTCCGGTAGCCGTGAAGCAAACACTGCCGGTGATGGTGGCGAAGACTGTTTGGGAGAATGTGGGGAAGAAAAAGGCATTTGCAAGTGGATTTGCAGCTGCGTAAAGAATACCGACAATGAGGAAAAATCTAATTGATGATAGAGTAACACCTACGTACTTATACATTTTTTTTTGGGATATTTAAATGAATTTCATCTGTATATCTAAAACTCCGAACTTGTAGAGAGGTGTGAGTGTGAAATTATTTTATTATATTAATTTCCTAACACTCCCGCCCCCTCACTCTTGGGACAAGTTATCGTCTCCTTCCTTAGGGGAGGAGGCCCATATATCGAGTGGACAATTTAATTTGTGAGTGTTATCTCAAAATCTCACATCAGCTGAGGTAGTCAGCTGATGGGGTTAGACAAGATGACTTAGGCAGAATTAGATGAGTGGATGGTGTTTTAGTCAGATAAGGAGGAGTCGATTAGAATCAGCTGAGTTGGTCAGATCAGAAGGGTTGGATCAGCAGAGATGATGTAATCAACATAGTTAATCTTTTGACCAAGATCAGAGGAGTTAATCAGATGAGGGGAGTCATCTGATTTTGAGACAAGTCTTTTGAGAGACCGTCAATCTGTTACAACTAATAAGGGGAGTTAACTGTCGTTCGGTTGGGCAATAACTAAGCACATGAGTGGTTATAAACGGTTGCAGAACAGATCTAACTTATCAACTGCTACATAACTGCTGCAATCACCATGATAGTATAAATACTTTTGTAATTGTATTTGGTAAAGTTTCGAGCTAGTACGAGCACTCGTCTTCAGTTGTGTTAGTTCACGAGTGAATGAGTGTGTAAACATTCTTGAACAATCAAAGTTAAAGTCGTGTAGTCCAGTGGATATAGTTCACATTGATCGAACCACTTAAATCTCTTGTGTGTTGTTTGTCTCGTTGATTACTTTTCGAATTACTATCTTAGCTTGAGTTATTTCATTCTATTCTAAATTTTATTTGGCTGTAGACGTCTAATCTAGTAGACTTCTTGACATAATTAATACGGTTTGAATCTAGGACGTATGAGTGTGAGCCTAAATATCTCATACCATGAATTAAAGAATTTTATCGGGAAAATATCAATTTTGGTCACCCAATTTTACCTCTTTTCTTATTTGGTCACCCACATTTAGTCACTATTAAAATTGGTCACCCAGTTATTATATTCTATCATTGATCACTATGTTAATCAATCTGGCATTGACTAACGGAGAAAGAGTTTTGAGCCGTGAAATTTCTCAAAACCGTTAAAAAATTCTCATGCATCTCCCAAAACTAATGAAACAAACGCAGAAGCAAGAATGAAACATGTGCATAAATTACCAATATTTACATTATATTTATAATACGTCAGAAGAAATCCTGATGCATCTTCTAGAACATGATTCAATCAATCTAGAACATGATTCAATCAACCATGTTTTTGGTAGATGGAAATTTATTTCAATTAATTTCAAGTGCCCAATTGTTTGACTAACATTTCAAGAAATATGCATAATGATCTTAATAGAAAAAAATATTTAGAATGAAAAATAAGTTTATTAAATTTTCTTGAATGGATAATTTTAGAAAAAAATTTACAATTAATCTTCACCACAAATTATGCTCCAATAATTATAAATAGGAAAATGAATTGAAATAAGTTTATATCTCCAATTATTATACAAATTCAATATGAAACCAAGAATTGGAAAACAGGGTGCAATGTTAAAAAAAAAAACCAGAGTACAAAGTTTCATTCTATCTATTGAGTTTCTCATTTCCTTGTAAAATAAAAAGTAAACCAACAAAAATGAATTCATAATTGAGTTAAATAAGTATTAAAAACTTACTGAAGATTTTTGACAGCAAGTTGATTGAATCGTTCTTGAAGATGCAGGAGAAAGAATTCTCATTATCTATAAAATAAAAAGTAAACCTCAAGTTCTAGAAAATGCATCAGAATTCCTTCTGACCTATTATAAATATAATGTAAATATTGGTAATTTTTGCACATGTTTGCATAAGAATTTTTTAACCGGTTTTGAGAAATTTCATGGCTCAAAACTCTTTCTCCGTTAGTCAATGACAGATTGACTAACAGAGTGATCAATTTTGATAGAATATAATAATTGACTGACCAATTTTGATAGTGACTAAATGTGGGTGATCAAATATGAAAAGAGGTAAAACTGGGTGACCAAAATTGATATTTTCCCAATTTTATCTCATCTAAAAGTTCGAACATGTAGGAATGTGTGAAATTAATTAATTCATTTATATTGATTTCCTAATATATTTATGAATATATATATTTTTATTTAAAAAACTTCATTGATTACTTTGAAGTAGGGTTTTATGGTTGGCATGCTAGTGATCTACTTGTACTTCGTGAAAAATAATGTTTGAAGAATATTTAAGGGATTTTTTTTTTATTTTCTTTAAAATGTCATCCAGTAAAGTTACAGATTCAACTTTAAAGTAGTTGTTCATCGCTTGAAGATCTGCATATTTTTAGCATTTTGTGTGTGCATTTGCATTTAGAGCGTGGTCCAATTTTCGATTTATTTCGCCAGAGTTGTTAATGTTGTAATGCCATGCATTTTACTTTCCAAAATACCACGTCGTAATGTTAGCACTAGCCGGGATGTGTTCATTTAAATTTTCGGCAAAGTTGTAATCTAAGCTTGGCTTTATCATATTTCGGAGATTTGCTCAAAGTGGCAAGCTGCCAAAATGAGATAGCTAAAGATTCAGAATTGTAAATTTTATTTTCGATTATAATTTACATTTTATAGCTTTAGTTTAATTTTCGTCAATTTTGTAAGCCATTGTTGGTGTTCATAGAAGGGTCACGACTAATGAGAATAGCTACTGATTCGGGTGGAATTTACACGTTTTAGAGGCACATGTGAAGCGTATTTTGATGTGTATTTCATTGATTTATGCATTGAATATGATTGATTAAGCCAAAATGAGAGAAAGGTAGTGTTTTGTCGATTTTGTAGGTAAACCGATGGAATTTGGGAGCAAAAAACATACTACAAGTGATCGGACCGGAAAGAGGAGTGCACCATTGGATCTGGCTTGAAAAATGGAGTGGAATAGCCAAAAGAATCAAGTCGATCGGAGATCGAAAACTCAACAAACGGAGGGACGAAGTTGGAGGACGAAAACGAAGGACGGAGTTAAAGTCGAAACTTTGGCCCGGCCGGGCGGCCGAGCATATATTTAAATGCCAAAGTCGAAGGTTTGGCCCGGCCGGGCGGCATCACTCGCCCGGCCGGGCGGTCGCGTGCCATTTTCTGGCTGAAATACGAAAATATGGCCTGGCCGGGCGGCATCACTCGCCCGGCCCGGCAGCCGAATGCTCCAAGACTCCCCCCAACTTACGAACCTTTGGCCCAGCCGGGCGACTCAGCCCCTATTTTCCTTTTGCTTGGCCGACACCTCCGCCCGGCCGGGCCACCCTATTTTCGGTGCCAAACTTGCATTTTCTCCATTTTCAAAGGACCAACTTGCAATTTTCATACCCAAACCCTACCCCAACACTATAAATACCTCACTTCTTGAATTTAATCATATCTTACCTCTCCTTCAAGCATCTTCTCACACAATCACACACTCTTCAATTCTCCATGAATTCAGGCAAAGAGGCCACCATTAGCTTGGGAATTCAATTCCTCACCACACCATAGTCTAAGCTTTCTTTTCTCTTCACTTTTTATTGCTTTGATCTTAGTTTTATTTGTAATTTGAATATGTGGTTGATTGGCTAGAACACTTTTCGTTCTAGAGCCTTGTAAATACTTTTGATGAAGTTTATGAATTAATGTTTTGCTTATTTGGTGTTTGTGTGGCTTAATTCTATTTGGATGCTTGGTTTATATTGCAAAACATGTCATTATGTGTACAATGGTGATGTGTTGATCATAGTTAATTGAATTAGGTTGAGAAATCTAGTTTGGTTGATTGATTGCAAGCATTTGACCTAATTTTATTGAGAGATTGAAAAATGATCAATGATTAGGAAGATGTGTGATGATCCTAGAGGCTTGATTGGGTTTCATTGTGCAATTTAGGTAGAGATACTAAGTTGTGTGATATTTCCTTTGAATTACTTGGATCGAAAGAACTTTTAATTCATTATTATGTGATCAATCTTATAGACAAAGCATGAACACCACTTGAGTAGATAGTTAATCTTAGATGGATTCATTAGTATTGCATGTGCTTTAGGACCTACCTTCTCTTAATTGAGTTTTCACCCGTTTTACTTTCGTTTTCTTGATATGCATGGTATTTGATCGATTTTTACATTACTCTTATAGTTGTTTACTAGTGAAAATTTGGTAGGCACACTTAGGGGTAATTCACCATTCAATCTATCGATCGCATCTATTTAGAACTTCGTTAACAAACTACATTTTTACGCTATACCTCCCTGTGGGATCGACCTCATGCTTATCACGCTACGATAGACGTCGTACACTTGCGGTTGTTTATTTTAGTGTTGCATAACACGCGAATCAGCTACAAAGGGTCGTAGCTGTGGTTTCGGAAAAGTAAAAAATTACTAATATTGAGACCAAATCAGCCGGAATCAAACCAAATTGAACCCTAATCCAAGTGACATCCGTTCAATCAGCCCAATTTTAGGCCCAAATTCAGACCAAATTGGGCCTATTAAATTTATTTAGGTTGATTCTACTTGATCGATCAACCTAACATCACCACTTTTAAAAGTTATTTGTCTTTAAAATGTCAGATAATAAAATTACCGTTATTAAATTTCACATTAAAATTGTTGTTCATAGCTAGAAAATCTGCATATATTAATTATTATTAAAATCGTCACCAATTATTATTGTGACAAAAATATTTTGTCACTAAATATTTTGAATAATTAATGACGAAAAATAGTATCGTAACGATAGTGGAAATGAGGATGATGAAAATGAAGAGGATGATGAAGAGGAAGAGGACGAAGAGGAACAGGACGAAGAGGAGGAGGATCTAGCCGGGTCGGATTGGGTCCAGCCCTGGCCAGGTCGGGTCGGGTCCAGTCCGGGTTGGATCCAGTTTTTTTTTTCCGGTTTATGTTACCGACGAATAATTCTGTTTATCCGTCGGCAGCACCGCCGGCTTTCTCGAAGGACACCGACGGAATATAATTCCGCATTAAAAAAAATAAAAATATATTGCCGTCGGTAGATCCGTCGGTACTGCCGACGGATACCGACGACCATTTTTTTCATAAAAAAATTAAAAAATTAGATTCCGTGGGTAATTCCGTCGGTAGTACCGACGGACTACCGATAGAAATAATTTATTTTTTAATTATTTTTATTCAATTTATCGACGGAATCTCCGACGGAATACATACCCGGTTACAAAACGGGTCACCCGTGTTACCGACGGAACGCATTACGTCGGCAGAGTTGACTATTTTGTTCCGTCAGAAATTCGTCGGTAGTACCAACGGAATTAAAATTTCTGTCGGTACGCCTTACCGACGAGGCTACCACCGACTGAAAATTTCCGTCGGTATACACGGTTACCGACCGCCTTTCCGTCGGTAAAAACGCGTGTTTTTTGTAGTGTATGATGTCGAGTATCGCCATCAATTATTATTAAAACTGCCACCAATTATTAGACAAGGACTCACATACAATTGATATAATTTAGGATATAGGAGTCCAATGCTCTCATATTATGTACTCCCTCCGTCCCATACTTGAAGGCAAATTTTACCATTTTGGGCGTTCCATACTTGAAGGCACATTACCTAAAATAGCAAAAACACTTTTAAACAATCTCGTTAAAACATCACAATATTACAACAAATGCCACTACTTTATTACACTAAAAAGTTACTTTATTACTATTTATAAAGTTGAAAAGTCTTTACTACCCTCACTTTATCTTACACAAATACTAATAAACAATTCATTAATTAAAACTCGTGCCTAATTCATTTGTGCCTTCAAGTATGGGACTGAGGGAGTATAAAACACCCTTATAAACTAACATATACAACCATACACAAATGACACCACATTCTCTTATGCAATAATGTACTCAATTATTTAATAACGACTACCAGCGAGAGCAGTAACAGGGGCAGGCCCCCAAAGGTCGCAGTGGACTAAATCAAGAATAGCAGAAGCACATTTTTCATTTATAGTGAAAGACAAATGTTTACTCTTAGCCAGTGGCTTCGTGAGAAAGTCAGTGGTCTTCGTACATTGTCGGTCGACTCTTTGTGGGCCTACCGTAAAATCAAGCACATATCTTCATGTTGATGATCGTGACAGATCAGGTTCTCACAATTGTTAAATAAAGCAGCAGTGTAAAGGGAGAAAATTCGGCTGGGAATATGTAATGTGATGGAGGGTCAAAAACATTTCCTATAGAAGGTAATGACATATGGAGTCCTTTAATTTTGTCGTTTTTGTAAGCCAGTCAACAATCATGATATTAACTGCAGTGGCAAAGGCATCAAACCAAAATTTAGATGGAGCACGAGCATGGAAAAGCATGGAGAGACCAGTTTTAGTGATGTGACGATGCTTTCACTCGGCCCGACCATTTTGCTGAAGGGTGTAAGGACATGACACCTGATGCGAGATGCCATGCTCGGCCATGAAGGCGCGAACAACCTTATTGACGAACTCGGTACCACCATCACTCTAAAAGACTTTGAGAGTTGTCGAGAACTAGGTGCAAACAAATTTGTGTAAAGCGACCAATGTGGCAAAAAACTTAGAGTTTGCGCGGAGATGATATATCCACGAGAAATTGGAATAATCATCAACGAACACAACATAATAACGACTACCAGCGAGAGCAGTAATAGGGGCAGGCGCCCAAAGGTCGGAGTGGACTAAATCGAGAATAGCAGAAGCATGTTTTTCATTTATAGTGAAAGACAAATGTTTACTCTTAGCCAGTGGCATCGTGAGAAAGTCAGTGGTCTTCGTACATTGCCGGTCGGCTCTTTGTAGGCCCACCGTAAAATCAAGCACATGTCTTCATGTTGATGGTCGTGACATATCAGGTTCTCACAATTGTTACATCAAGCAGCAGTGTAAAGGGAGAAAATTCGGTTGGGAATATGTAATGTGATGGAGTATCAAAAAAATTTCCTATACAAGATAATGACATATGGAGTCCTTTAATTTTGTGGTTTTTGTAAGCCAGTCAACAATCATAGGGGCTGATGGCAAGGGACAAATTGTGCTCGGATTAGCAGTAATCGTTCAAGTATTACAAGCCATTGTTAAGTCAATCAACACCTAAACTGAGGTATTGAAGGAAGAAAGACAATTATGCACAACACAACCTGGGACACCACTCATCAAAATTAAAAGAAAGAGGGCGATTGCTTCTTAGGTAAATGAAACACCATGCACGCTTTCGTCCTAGCCTCCTCGAATGTTCTTTAATTGTTGATTTTCTTCTCAAATATTTTGTTTCTGGCTTTCCAAATGAACCATACAACTCATGACCAAATGCACTCCAAGAAGAATTTCTTATGCTTACCTCTAGAAAATTTCATTTTTGTTGTGTAACTTAGGCTAATTCAGTTTATATTCTTCAATTTTTTTCCTTTTCAATTTACGCCTTTTTCGATCCAATTTACATTATTTTTGCCGGAAAATTGAAATTTCGGTCAAATAGTCCAATATACATCCTTTAAGTTTGAAAATTAAAAATTTATAATAATTTTTTTATGAAAAACACATTAAAATTTATAAATTGAGTAAAATAAAAATAAAAATTTTGAAATTCTATAACAATTAAAAATTCTAAAAAATTTAAAAATTCCACAATTCTAAAAAAAATAAAAAATGTGTATATTAAAAATAGTTCTTTTCTAGAAAATCTCATAAAAAAATATAAATTAAATTTTGAAAAATGTTTAAAATAAAATTTTAAAATTCTAAAAATATCATTAAAATGAATTTGTGACGGTTCCACAGTCGATCAAGGCGTGGAACTTTCACTCAACCTCGGCGGTGAGTTGGAAAACCTTGTGGGACCCAAATTTTTTAGGAGCTCGAGTAAAATTTTAATGAGATTTTAGAATTTCTTAATTTTTAAATTACACATTTTTCGATTTTTTGAATTGTTGAATTTTTAGTATTTTCAAAATTTTAGAATTTTTTTTTTATTTTACAGATTTTATAATTTTTAAGGTTAATTCTAAATAAATACATCACCTTTAGTCTCAGTATCAATTTAATCACGACCTTTACGATTATTGTAAAAAATTTCAACCTTTCATCGTGTTGCAATTAGATACTTCGGCCAACAATTGATGATGTGCCTTGCCGCAGCTTGCCACGTAAGATTACACATATTCTTTTTTATTTTTTTTATTTTCCACATCAGATTACACTATATAGAAAGAAATAAAAATAAAACTTTATAAAAATAAAAATAAAACTCCCGCTTCTTCCGTGTCTTCTCCTTCTCTGCTTCTCAAACTCAATAGAGTTCTTCTGCATCTTTCTCACTTCTCAAACTCAATCAAGTTATTCTCTATTGCGGAGAAGGAGAGGACGCAGAAAAAGCGGGGAGTTTTATTTTTATTTTTAATTTTATAAAGTTTTATTTTTATTTTTTATTTTATAAAGTTTTATTTTTATTTTAATAAAGTGTAATCTGATATGAAAAATAAAAAATAATGTTTTGTTTCAAGCCACGTCATCAATTGTTGGCCGGAGAAAAAAAATGTGTATCTAATTGCAACACGATGAAAGGTTGGGGTTTTTTACAATAATCGTAAAGATCGTGATTAAATTGATACTGAGACTAAAGGTGGTGTATTTATTTAGAATTAACCCTAATTTTTATTGAGATATTTGGACAAAAAATGACGTAAATTGAAAAGGAGTAAATTGGATTAGGCCTAAATTTGAGGACGTTAAATGAATTTTTTTTTTTTTTGCTTATACCTCCCAAGAGTGGGGCAGGTTTGATGCAGCCTGTAGGCATCAGGCTCTTGAACCAGAAGTGGCATAAGTTGTTGCGAGAACCGGCACTCGAAAAAATATGGTTTACACTTTCCTCACTGTGTCACCAATAATATTCCTCTGTTTCAGATTTAAGCGAGGTGGCAACCTCTTTAGCACTAGTTTCTAGACGAAACCTGAGAATTTGGATGGAAGTAGACGGTTCCAAATTTTTTAGAAGACTTGGTACTGAGAGTCGCCGTGGGTTGTCATTGAATAAATGGAGCTTTCTTGTTTGTAGTAGACACTTTTGGAGGTATATCGACCATTATCTGATGGATTCCAGGTCCAGACGTCTTCGCGGCCCGTCTGTAATGTGGTCGCTCTATACAAGAAATTGGGGGAATAGCGACGAAAATTTTGCAGCAAATCTAAAAATTATGTCGTTAAATTCTTAGATTTAATATTTGCAACAAAATTTATATATTTCATCGCTACTAGCAAAAAATTGCTTCATTTTGTTGTTAATAATCAGAACAACAATTAAAATTATATTTCGTCGCTAATATTTAATTTGCGATGAAATAAAAATTTTCGTGGCTACTTTCTTGAAATTATTTTTTGCAATGAAATTAAAATATTTCATTGCTAAACTAGCAACAAATTACTTTATTTTTGCAATGAAATTAAAATAGTGTAGTTTTCTTGTAGTGGCTGCTAGGCATGCTTCCAAATGTAGTACTATTCCTGCTCCCAATAGAAAAGAGCACGTTGCCAAGCAATGAAAGATTAAAAAGATCCAGATTATTTACTCCGGCCAAGTCCCCCTTGTGCTTTCGCTTTGCATACATCATTCCAAAAGTGACCCAGGAAATTTTCTCTGTCTCCGTCTCACAACCCCACAAAAATTCTCATTGCAATTTAATTAACTCACATATTTTAATTTGGTTATTCAGTTCGATATAGTTCGGCATAGTTCAAAAGGTCAACTAATGTTTTGAGAAATATGCATGTAGAATTAGGGTTAAATTTCAATTTTTTGAGAAAAAATTATTTAGGTCGTGTAAATTATTTGAGGGGATGACAAAAAGAGGATCGCAACTTTACGGGTTGACATAATGAGAATGTATTATGTGAACATTGGACTATTGTGGACTCGAGTGTATATATACACTTGAGTCCATATTTTAAATGGGCTAGGAGCAAATTATAGGCTAAAAACACGAATTTGAGGTCAAGGGTTCAAATTTTGCCTATATTTTTTTGCACCTTTTTGTTCTTCTAGTGATAATATTGTGTTGAACTTTTTAGTTATATAGTGTTGCACTTTTTGGTAATATTGTGTTACACATTTTTTAGTAATGTTGTGTTGCATTTTTCAGCTACAATTCAGAGCAAATTTCAATAATATATATTATGAGGTTGTTTTTAATTATCAAATTGTTCGATTAAATAAAAAAAGGCAAAAATAAAATAAAATGGGGGACATATTCAAATAGTGTAATTTCACCTTATAAAATTGTTCATTTACTATCTAAGTTGCTGACATACTCAATAAATAAATAGTTTTCTTTTGTAAACATTAGTAAGAGAGATGAGTTTTGAACCATGTAAATGGATATCATCTTTAGTATATACAATCATTAGAGACATGCTCATTTACCATTTAGATGGTCCTCATACTCAATAAATGTATGATCATCTTTAGTATATACAATCATTAATAATATTGTATTATACTTTTACGTTGCAGTGACTTAAAACTTTTAAGTAATATATTGTGTTGTACATTTCAGTTATGATAGTTATGATGACTCACACTTTTATGTAATATTGTGTTTCACTTTTCAGTTATATTGACTCACATTTTTTAGTAATATTGTGTTGCATTTTTAGACACTTACACTTTTCAGTTATAGTGGCTTACACTTTATAGTAATATTGTGTTGCACTTTTCAGTTATAATGACATACATTTTTCATTAATATTGTGTTACACTTTTCAGTTATACTGACTTGCACTTTTTAATAATATTGTGTTGCACTTTTCAGTTATAGTCACTTACACGTTTCAGAAATATTGTGTTTCACTTTTCTGTTATATCGACTTACGTTTTTTTAGTAATATTTTTGTTGCAGTTTTAACTTAAAAAAATGTTTCACTTAAAATTTTAATACATTTTTATTTAAAAAATTGGATAGTGGAATTTAATATTTTTTTGTGAAATATTTATTATTTTAAAATCATTTATTCAACAAGTATGACATCAACCTAAATGGAGAATGTGTATATTTTTAAGTATGAGTTAAATGGTTCAAACCCATTCCCCACCCCACATTTAAGTTAATATTTTAATGAGTATGGTAAGTAGTAACGTAGATGGTAAGTGTGAGAACTTTTTTAAATTGAAGTACATGGTTCAAACACTCTTCTTATCAATTTTTTTAATTGACAACTTCTAGTTGGTAGTGGGCCGAACAGATCTGGCTGCGTGCGGGCCAGGGAGACATACGGGCCGCGGGCGGTTAAAAAAAAAGTTCATGTGGCACTCGAGTGCATATGAGACCTGGCCTACAAAAGCGACACGGTACACAAGGTTAGCATAATTATATACTCTCTTCCTTCCTAAATAAATGACTTTTAGTTTATTTTTGTTAATTAATGAATAATCTTCTTACCACACTCAAAGTTAATTAATGAGGAGATGATTAATTAAGAAAGGTAAGTTCAAAATTATATGTATTTTCTAAAATTAAAAAATGGTAAAATTGAAAGAAATAGTGCACAAAAGGCTAAAATGTCATTTAATTGATTACAAACATACGATGACAAAACCTATTTATAAATGAATGGAGGGAATACTTATTTTGCGAGCACAATAATAATTCGTGCGGGGGTAATCATATACTCCCTCCGTCCCGTGATTATTTGTACACTTTTCTTAACGGGCGTTTCAACATTATTTGCACACTTTATAAAAGGAAATAATTCACATAATTATTACCAATATTACCCCTCCTTTATTTTACTTGGGCCCACAACTTAACTCAATTTATAATTTTAGTCAAATCTCCACCCACTTTAGTCAAGGAATTACCAATTATACCCCTCCTTTATTCTATTATACACATCACTATATTTCATTTTTTTAATTTCCGCGCCGGTCAAACCATGCACAAAATCCTGGGACGGAGGGAGTATAAGATTGTAGATTTCTTTCTATTTTTTTTAAGAATAAGATGGTAGATTGCGAGTACAAGTATGTTTGAGAAATGGTTAATAAGTAATAATTAAGGTTTCGAAATTTGGGATGGGTATGAATTATATAATTAATAAGATTTTCTTTCAACTAAGAAGAAAAAATTAATGCATCAAAATTGAACTAATTTATATTACTCGATCTTGTATATAAATACATATACAGGGCGCTATATAATTACAACTTGTGTGATAATTAGATTTAGCTGGTTCAAAATCATGGCTTCTCTAAATCCTCCATGTCTGATATCATTGTCAATAGCCATTATTATTGGCTTGGCATTAACACTATCATGTCAAGCCAAACATTTGAGAACCCTCTCTCAAAATTCCCCAAAATCATATGATCATCTGTCTCGTTACAAAGTGTCGATGCAAGACTCCATCACCACGGTCTCCAGATCATATGAGGACTTTGGTGAAAACGGAGCCTTGACTCGAGAGATGAACAAAAACTTGAACTCTGCAACTGGAAACTGTCGACAACATTTATCCCTAGCGTCGCACCATCTCAATTTATCATTACCTACAAACGACGACAAAACCCTAGCAGATTTGAAGACATCTCTATGTGCCGCTCTAGCTCACATAGATACATGCTTAGATGGATTTGAATACGCGCCTGAGGAAGCTCGAAACATAGTGATTGCAAGTCTCCATAGCTTGAGAAAAAACGTGAGCAACAGCCTTTCCACCTTATCCTCCTCCAGTACTACCGTTGATGCAGCAGGCTCGAGGAAACCAGCTCCTTCTTGGAACCTTTTGAATTCTTGGAACCTTTTGAATGCAGCAGCAGGTGTGGATGCGGTGGTGGCAAAAGATGGGTCGGGAAGGTTCAAGACGATAGGTGAAGCCATCGAGGCTGCACCTCAGAACAGTGGAAAGAGATTTGTGATATATGTGAAGCAAGGAATGTACTATGAAAATGTGAAAATTGATGAAAGCAGAATCAATATAATGATGTATGGAGATGGGATGGACAAGAGCATTGTTTCTGGGAAGCTTTCAAACGCCTCTGGATCAAACACTGCTGACAGTGCAACATTTGGTAACCGACCTAATTATTATTATTTAATTTGTTTATAATTAATTAATTATAGCTAGGTTAATAATGTACATATGTGCGTGCAGCTGTTTATGGTCGTGGATTCATAGGTAGAGACATGGGGTTCGAGAACACAGCAGGCCCATCTTCGCATCAAGCAGTGGCCCTCCTTTCAGCTTCAGACAATTCCGTGTTTTACAAATGCAGCATCAACGGATATCAAGACACCCTCTTCTCCCACTCCGGCCGTCAATTCTTCCGCGAATGCCGCATCTCCGGCACCATCGACTTCATCTTCGGACAGTCCTCCGCGGTCTTCCAAAGCTGCACCCTACTGGTCAGAAAACCCCTGCACGGACAAGCCAACACCATCACCGCCCAGAGAAATTCCGACCCCAATTGCCCGGGTGGGTTTTCGATCGACAACTGCAACGTCGTCGCAGCCGAAGACCTTGCTGGAGCGAGGACTTTTTTGGGGCGGCCGTGGCGCAACTACGCCACGACCGTGTTCATCAAGACTTCCTTGGGCGGAATGATTGATCCGCAGGGGTGGTCAGGATGGAAGGCCGGTGATGCGCCACCTGATACAGCGTATTTTAGGGAATACGGGAATACGGGACCTGGGTCGGTGACAGGGAGAAAGAGTATGAGTGTTGCAGAAGCCCAGAAATTTACAGTGAAGAACTTTATCGATGGAGTTGACTGGTTGCCGCAGACCGCTGTTCCTTTCCAACAGGATTTTTGATTAATTAATCTGCAAAATTAATTCTTATATATGTTCGATCATTGTCCTTGAAGGCGGAGTAAAGATACTATTCATGTAGTTTTATAAAGGAGGATTCGAGAGATAAAACATAATTGTTCACAGAATATCTTTAGGGTCAATCAAATATCGAAACCAATTCACAGAATATCTTTAGATATCATCATAATCTTAGATAATCAATCTTTGCTATCAAAAGAATATGTCAACCATAGATATCATCATAATCTTAGATAATCAATCTTTGCTATCAAAAGAATATGTCAACCATATCAAGAGTCTAACCGCGAACAAATCAATTGCAGAATATGTCAACCATATCAACCGCGAGCTTTAAATTCTCTTGTCATTTATAAGAAGGCCTAACTCTACACTTAAAACCCAAGTGTTAAGTGAGAGGTTTGCTCAGGCTTATAAGCCCACTCAAGACCATCTCTCTATCCGATGTGGGATACCTTAATACCCTCCCTCACGTGAAACGGGGACAAGGTCAACACGTGGTTCCACAGGTGGATCCACACATCGAAGTACGTGAGACGGGGACCAGGTCAACACGTGGTTCCACAGGTGGATCCACACATCGAAGTAGAGAATTGTCTCTGATACCATATAAGAAGGCCTAAGTCTACACTTAAAACCCAGATGTTAACCCTACACCCCTACCAATTAATACACCCCAACATTTATGCGAGCGCGAGTGAAACGCTTAAGCTAAGCGATTCAACAATTCCAACAATTAACGCAGATTCATAGAGAATTGAGATGAGAAAAGAAGTTAGAATTTGGGAGGGAGAAGTAGTTACCCGAGAGGAGGAATTGAGAAAATATCCAAAAGCTTATTCCATGGGTAGGATCGGATTGTATATATATCTGTCCCAAAAGCTGTTACAGAATCGCGGAGTTCCCACGGCGAACCAGACGACGGGCCAGCACCTTCAAAGGGGAAAGAACCACCTTTCCGTCTTCATCGAACTCAGGCAAGTGTTGCGAAACCAAGTCACTTTGCCCTATTTTCTTCTTCAAAAGTGAAACATGAAATGTAGGGTGAATTTTAGAAGTTGCTGGCAGTGCCAGCGTATAAGCAGCCACCCCCACCCTCTGCACGACCTGAAAAGGGCCTGCAAACTTGGGACTCAGCTTCCACATGTGACTCTTCCTCAAAGAGAGTTGCCTGTAAGGCTTGAGTTTCAGGTACACCCAATCACCCACCTGGAACTCCCTATCCACCCGATTTTTGTTTGCATAGAACCTCATTTTATCTTGGGCTTGGTATAGTAATTGCTTTAATTGCTGTAGTATTTGTTGATTGTTTCGCACCATATCCTCCACACCTTGCACCTTGCCTTGTATTAGAGGGCCAAAAGTAAGAAACTTTGGGGTGTATCCATATAAGGCCTCAAAAGGGGACCTTTTAATAGCTGAATGGAAACTGGTGTTATACCAGAATTTAGCTAAGGGTAGCCATTGAGCCCAGTGTTTGGGGCTCCTCCCACTCATACATCTTAGGTATGTCTCCAGGCATTGATTAACCCTTTCTGTCTGCCCATCCGTTTGGGGGTGATAAGCTGTGCTCAACAGTTGTTGAACCCCCAAAATCTTCATCAACTCTTGCCAAAAATGCCCAGTAAAAATCTTGTCTCTGTCAGATACAATGGTGGAAGGTAAACCATGTAGTCTGTGCAACTCAGTAATGAAGATCTTGGCTAGATCTGAAGCTGTAAAAGGATGAGATAGAGCAATAAAATGGATGGACTTAGTGAGTCTATCCACAATCACCCAAATAGTATCCCTTTGATTGGATTTAGGAAGCTTTTCAATAAAATCCATGGATATATCAGTCCAAGCTTGATCTGGAATTGGTAAAGGTTGAATTAATCCAGGAGTCTTTAGCAATTCATGCTTGCAAAGTTGGCATGTAGGGCATTCAGAAACCACCTTGTGAACCAATTCCACCATCCTAGGCCACCAAAAAACACTTCTCAATATCTGGAATGTGACATTCTCCCCAGAATGACCTCCTTCAGTGGAAGAATGAACATGCAGGACCAATTTGCACCTCAAGCCAGCAGTTGATCCCACATAAACCTTCCCCTTATATCTCACAATGCCACCACTATAGGAAAAAAGTGACATATTGTAGGGTGTAGAAAGCTTATCTGTGATAACCTCAGAAACTAAGGCATCTCCCTCATAGCTATCTTGAATTTCCCCCACCCAATGTGGCTTGACAGCTGATAGTGTGTTGGTCCTGAAAGGAGTAAATAACAAGTGTATGGGGGGGGAAATACACTTGTATGCAAATTCTTTTCTAACTTGATCAAACCAGAGCTCAGCAAGGTTGTCTTGGACAACTCTGCTGAAGATGATTAACTCTTCTAAGATAATCAAACTACTAAGTACTATTAAGTACTTAGTTGAATAACTATCTAGGGGAGTTATATGTGCGGAATAGTGGTTGGCCCTTTTAGTTTAGACTCCTTTAGTTTCTGAAATCACTTAGTCAATGCAATGGCAGTCCAGTTTTAGGGAACTTGTCCAAAATAGGTTTTGCACAGTCTTTGAATATTAGTCCTTTGAAAGATCAGTTTTGTGTGCAGTGTTGAGTGTATGAAAATACTTGGAATGTAAATCAACACAAGAAGTTATAGTGGTTCGGAGACTCAAGCTCCTACATCCACTTTCCCTGATTTAACAGGATAATTCCTTCTCTTTGGAATTAACTTGTTTTATAGTGCCAAGGTGCACTTGATCAAGAACACCACTCTTGGTGAATTGATCCCTAGGATGTCTAGAGTCCTAGTACCCTCTTCTCAACTCAGAACTGAACTGTTCTTCTCTCAACAGTCAGCTCCTACCACTTCTACTACTACAACCTTCTCTCTTTCACTCTTGAGAGGGGTAATGGTTGAAGTAAGGTTCCAACTAATGAGATATCCTTTACAATGAAGATCAGTGTATAAGGATAGGATATCTCTCTAAGCTTGTGTATGGATATACAATGTAGTACAGCTTAGATGAAGTGTTTGAAGACTAAGATAGTCTTTGAAAGCTTTGAAAGCACTCTAGCTTGTGAGAACTTGAGATTAGTTGGATTGTGTTGAGATTCTTTCAAATGGTCTTCACACTTCTGTATTTATTGACAAATGAAGGATTTGCCCATTGCAGAGGCAGCCTCAAATGTCCATAAATATCTTCTTTCAGTTCTTCAACTTAGAAGACAGATTCTTGATAGTGACATGTCCTCATTTGGGAAATAAACGGCTGTTAAGACTTTGTCTTCATTCTGCAGCACTCTACCCAATGTCTGACTTTCAGATTCTCTTGTTAGGACTTGGACATGGCTCCTGAAGGTTGTTCCATTGATAGGACAACATTCCTCATCATTTGGACAACTCTCCTTATCACTATCAGCAGTCTTGCTTATCAGCAAGGTTGGCTTGCTCTTCTTCAGATGACTTGACTCATACCCTTTGCTTCACTCCAAGGTGATCTTAGCATGTTGATTTAATTTGTAGTTCTTTAGGGTGTGGTTGTCTCTATCTTTTCAGCATAGTTGACCTCAGGCTTTCAGAGCACTTGATCTTGATTTCTTGTCTGAGACAACTCCTCTGGACAACTCTCCTGATCAGCATAGTTGGTCTTCCAAAAGACTTAGTGTTGTGTCCAGAGTTTGAGCCTTGAGGGGACTTGTTCTTGATAGACTTCAAAGCATGTGTTCCCCCTCAAATTGTGCATCTAATCAACTAAGAGCTATCTAACATGTTAGCTCCTCATCTAGCCTTTATACTATATGTTCTAACATTTCTAGAACATACTTAACTTGACTTAGGCATGTCTCAGGGGGTTTTGGTATTAGATCAAAACATCTCATTTTATTCCCAAAAATTTCCCCCTTTTTGATGATGCCAAAACCTATATTCTATGAAAAAGTGACTTGACTACACCTATTACATTTATCTTCAGAAGACATGACTAAAGTCAATTATCCTGAAAAGCAATGTGTTAGTGTACTCACCATTCATATTGCACATAGGTTACATAGATAGGCATAGAGAGATGAGTGTTTTCTTGATTCAAAATAAGTTCAACTATCATTCATTTGAAGATCATTACAAGCATGTTGATAGTTGAAGTTAACATATCAGAGCATGAATCATTAACACTAATTTTATCAGAGCATTTTACTATAACAATTCAAAGCATATACAAATTCTTCATCATTAGAGCACAAGCCAAAACACTTAGCAGTATTTGGATCTTCAAGAGTATAATCATCAGTATCAGAGCACAGAACTTCATCAGAAAATATCAGAGCAATCAGATAATCATAGCACACCACATCAGCAGTCTTGACCATATTTCAGCATAGTTGATCAATCAATCAAAATAAAGGTCAGAAGACTTAGCCATTTCAGAGATCATCCTCAGGAGGTGGCACCATCCCATATTGTGCCCACACTCTTCTTTTCAAGGCCATGGCTTCTTGGTTTGTTCCCTTAGGTCCAAGAACCATCTTGTTTAGGTTGAGGATTTCAGTGAATTCTCTCTGGATTCTTGCTTGGTCAATCCATCCATCAAGCTTTGGAGGCATGTATATTATTGGCTTGGGGGCTGTGAGTTCAAATCTTGCAATGTCAGCAGCTGCAAGCAATTGTTGATAGAGCTCTCTGTAGTACTCTATCATGAACTAAGCAAAAGTGAAGTTGGCATCTCTTCCATTCCATCTGTCAATGACATATTGATCATAGACATAATCCCTTTTGGCTTCCTCCCATGAGTCATTCAGCTGTTTTGGCACCCATTTATCCAAGTGAGGATATTTGGTATCCATTGGAATCAGTAGCTGTGGCTTCATCTTGTTGTAGGTTGCTCTCTTCCTTCTTGGCTTCTGGAAGTCTGCTCTTCTCTTGTCTCTTGCTCTTTGTGGTTCATCCATCAAGTCCATCTTTTCTTGGGCCCTCATCATGGCTAGTTTCTGTTGAGTTTCAGGGTCTTTGCCAAACCCTTCATGAAACAGCTTTGATGGATCATTAGCTAGGACAGTTGTCTTCTTCTTAGGTCCAGGTCCAAAACCTTCTTCATACAATTCCTCTACATCTTCAGAAGTTTTGGCACCTTCAGTGGACTTGGTCTCAGAAGACTTTTCTTTCTCAGAAGACTTGTCCTCTTCAGCATTCTTGGGCTCTTCAGCAGCTTTGGCTTTCTTTGAGATAGGCTCATCATCAACAACTCTGAATTCAGGTGGAAGATCAAGACTGTTAGGAAAATCAGTAAATGTTTCAGCTTGTCTTTTCTTTCCTTTTGCCCTCTTGATTTTTCCTCTAGTTTGGACACCTTCAGCATTTTTGTCCAAACCAGACACTTCACCACCTGGTCTTTGTTGTAACCTCACTCTTTCCTCTTGAGCTGAGACCATTGAATTCTTCAAAGCAAGTGCCAATTGCTCCTCTTCATCTAGTTCATCCAAGTTCAGTACTGCTGTCTCCTTTCCCTTTCCTTCAGGGGCTTTGTCCTTACCATTTCCCCCTTTGACTGGGCTTCCAATCACTAAGGCACCTTTTGCCCTTGCTCTTTCCCTTTCCCCCTTTTTGGCAGCATCAAAACATTCAGGCTTCAATCCACTCATAGTAGATGCCATCAAGGACTGGGCTTGGGTTAGAGACTTCATCTCCTCCAACAGATATACATTCTCATCATGTATATTTTGCATCCTATCACTGCTCAAGCTAAGGAAAGCTAGAACAGGTTTCATTTTCAGTTGGACAACCTCCTCCATGGTTGTCTTTAGAGATGCATCCAGTTGGGCCTTAAGAAGCTCAGTGAGGTTGGCTACTGCACCTTCAGCAATGTTGGCCAATACCTCTTGGGAGAACTTTTCAGAGGCTGCTTTCACCATAGTTAGCCTTTGTTCTTCAGCTTTTTGCCTTTGCAGGGCAGTCTTTCTTCCAAGAGCTTTCTTCACCACTGACCTCAATGTCTTCACATTTCTATTGTGGTTGATTCTTAGCAAAGATTGCTCTTTCTTTACATCCTTTGAAACTGATCTCATGGTGTTTTTAGCTTTGATGACTTCAGTGGAGATGGTTTGCAGACCAGTCTCAACTCCACTGATCCTTGCCTCCAAGGTAGGTAACACCACATCTTCTGAGCCAGTTAGCCTCATTTCTACAGATGCCAAAGTTCTTCCATGCTCATCCAAGGCTCCAGTGGTTTCTGCATGAGCTGATTGGACTTGATAAGCCAAGGAGTCCAACTTCTCTGATTGCATCCCAAGCAAAGCTTGTGCTGATCCACTATCAACTTGGATGGGTGCATCTGTTAACAATTCATCTGCAAAAATTTGATCAAAGGTTATACCTGCAATATCAGACAAATCAAATGAGTCAGTAAAAACACATTTATCTCCCTCCATTTCTTTTTCATAAGACTCTGATACATCAGCAGCCTTCTCCTCATTTTCAACTATTTCTTTTCTTCCTTCATTCAAGATTTCCTCACTTAAAGGAACATGCCTCCTCTCATCAAGGGATTCTTGAAGTTCAGATTTGACTTCAAGAATAGCCTGCCCTTCCTCACTTATATCACCCTCATTTGGTGGTACACTCACTATCCTAGTGATCACCACCTCTCTATCCTCTACTTCTCCCTCTGATTTTTCCACTAAGTTCTCCTTTTCAACTCCATCACCTAATCCTGCAGCATCTCCACCTTCAACAAGGTTCAAAGATGGCAGTTATGGGGAGATCACAGTGCTTATATCAACAGCCACTAAGTCATCCTGAATGATTAAGGGCTGATCAGTGTCCAACTCTTCTGACACTGAATAGGCCTTAACCAAACCAGCCTCTAGTATAGGAACCTCCACATCTTTAGGTTGTGCCTTGGGTTCAGAAGAACCTTCATTGGCAGATGTGTCTTTGGTTGTGTTACCACCCTTGGTCAACACCTCTGAAGATACAGAGCCTTTCCTATGATAGGTTTTAGGAGGGTTGGATAGTCTTTCAGATACAGAAGGCTTAGGGAGATTGGCTTGAGGGGTTTCAGGAGGATTGGGTTTTGAAGGGTTTGAGGGATCCTCAGGGGAGTCATCATCATTTGAGCTACTATCAGGATGTTTGATGCCTGTTGCTTTCCTTTCCCTCTCCTCATTGATCTTATTATCCACCAACTTTGCAAAAACTTCCTCATCAGTGAGGAATCTCGTCTTTGAAATTCCAGCAAAGTGTAGCAATCTGGTTTCCTCTTCCTGCACCTTTTCTTCAATTTTGGCTTCTCCTCCACCTTTTCTTCAGCAGACTTGGCCAGAAGCATCCTCCTTTGCTCAGTTTTCTTGCTGAGCTTTCTGAATAGAATCTTCTGGGCTGGGAGGGGCTTTGCAAAGGTTTGCATTTGAGAATAATGGGAAAACTTCTCAATCAACAAGCTTGCCCTGGTGCAATACTTGAGTTTCCCTTCTAGCACAACCTTATTGTGAGATTTTACCTTGAATTTGGCCTTTTACTTCATCATCTCAGACATGATGAAAGTCCTCCAATCAAATTTGATGCCTTTATCACTAGCATCAATTACTGCAGCCATGATTCTGATTCTTGGATGGCTGACTTGCTCCAAGCTCCCAGTATTGCTCATGAGACTCTTGGTGATTACCTCAAATAGATTGAGAAATTCTGGCTTGAGAGTTTTCTTGTTTTGTGTTGAAGAGAGAGGGCCTGGTACTAATAGCCATTCTTGAGCTATTTCATCTTCATGTCCAGTACCATAAACTTCTGGATTCCTTCCCTCAGAAGGCAATCCAAAGGCTCCTTCAAGATCTTCTGAAGAGAACTTTACTCTATGAAATCTCTCTTCCTCCTCTTCTTCACCCACATAGGACAATTTGGTGGAAACTTCACCATCTTCTGGCCTGCCTCTCCACTTAAGGAAGGCAAAGAACTCAGCCATGTAATTGTCCAAACAAGAGCTTGGTCTTTCCTCCATGAACTTCTGAAGGCCTGCTCTTCTTAACCATCTCAGGGTTGGAGTGATTTCAGGATCTTCACTCTCAAAGGATACTATAGGCTCAAAATGAAGACTATTTTTGTTGCTTAAGTATCCAAAATCAAGGTCTAGAGCCTTGTTGGAGAAATCTATGATCATCTCTGGTCTAACTTTGGGGGCCATTGAAGATTACAGAGATGAACTTGAGAGAGTTTTGAGAGAGTTTGAAGAAAATGAGCTAGGGTTTCGAATACTTGGGAAGAAGAGTGTGTGTGGGGGAGTTTTAAGACTTGGGGATATTCTAAAAAGAATGTTTGTCAATGAGTTGGTGAGTTTTGTGTATTTTCAACGGTTGTCAAAAATGGAAAAATACACTTGGACGGCCAGGATGAATTTCAGGGGAGTTGGCCAGTTTTAATCCAATGGTTAAAAACCAATGTAACAGTGAGTTATTGGTTTTATTCAAAACGTGGAAGTTATTTAATATTTGTTAATGGTTGGGAAGTTTTCGAGATAGATCATGGCTTGAAAAGTGTAATGCAAACAATAGTTAAATCTTGGCATTTAATGCATGGAAAGTGACCTTTTGGGTGGGGGACAAATTAAATCTTTCAGTGATGATATCTGTAGTTGGGACAGGTTTCAAGATAGACAATGATTACCCAAAATAGGTGCTTATCAAACCAAGGGAATAGTTTGATAGCCAAGACAACTTATCTGACCCCACTAGGACAAGTGTCCTGAAGAGATGTGGACAAGGGTCCCGAATTCCAATGGACAAGTGTCCTGATTAATTTGAGCCATCTCTTCTGAACTTCAGTAGACTTGACCAAGTCTGCTGAAACTCTTTTCAGTTTCCATATCTTCCATTAACTCCAATGAGTTTTACTTGTCCAACCTCCCTGGATCAAGTAATCCCAACTCTGCTGATAGCTCCAGAAACCTTGCAAGTGGCTTAGTTAGAATATCAGCTTTTTGATGATCTGTGTGGATTTTGACCAACTTTATATCCTTCTTCTCCACATGATTTCTAATGAAGTGATGCTTGATGTCCACATGCTTGCATCTTGTGTGCAATACAGGATTTTGTGATATAGCAATGGCACTATTGTTATCACAAAATATTGGCACTTCAGTAGAGTTGACTTTGTAGTCTCTTAATTGTTGTCTCAACCAAAGGATCTGAGCACAACAACTTCCAGCTGCAACATACTCAGCTTCAGTGGTGGAAGTAGCCACTGTGTTCTGCTTCTTGGAAAACCAAGATATGAGCTTGTTGCCTAAGAATTGACAGGTCCCTGAAGTGGACTTCCTATCAATTCTACAACATCCATAGTCAGCATCTGAGTAGCCAGTTAACTCAATGTTGTCATCAGCAGGGTACCAAAGGCCTAGATTTTCAGTGCCTTTGAGGTACCTCAAAATCCTCTTTGCAGCCTCAAGATGGCTTTTCTTAGGATTTGCTTGAAACCTTGCACAAACACCTACTGCAAAGGTGATGTCAGGCCTGCTGGCAGTGAGATAGAGGAGTGAACCAATTATTCCTCTATACTCAGTAGAGTTGGTTGGAACACCATTCTCATCAGGATCCATCTTCCAATTTGTGTTCATTGGGATCCTTACTGGCTTGCTAGTTGTACATCCAAATTTCTTGATCATTTCTCTGGTGTACTTAGCTTGGTTGATGAAGATTCCTTCTTTTGATTGCTTGACTTGAAGTCCCAAAAAGAAGTTCCTCAACCCCATCATGGACATTTCAAACTTGCTTTGCATTAGCTTGGAGAACTTCTCACACAGTTTTTCATTGGGGGATCCAAATATTATGTCATCCACATAAATTTGGACAAGCAAGATGTCCTCCCCTTCAGAGATTCTGAAGAGTGTCCTGTCCACAGTTCCTTTGGTGAATCCATGATCCAAGAGGAATTGTGACAGTGTATCATACCAAGCCTTAGGGGCTTGCTTGAGTCCATATAGAGCCTTCTTCAGTCTGTAGACTTGATCTCCAATCTCAAAACCTGGTGGTTGCTCCTCATAGACTTCTTCTTTCAAGACTCCATTCAGAAAGGCACTCTTGACATCCATTTGATATACTTTGAACCTCTTGTGGGCTGCATAGGTTAGAAAGAGCCTTATTGCTTCTAGACTTGCCACAGGTGCAAATGTCTCATCATAGTCAATGCCTTCATGTTGGCAATAGCCTTTTGCCACAAGTCTTGCCTTGTTTCTGAAGATCATCATTTTCATTCTTCTTGTTCTTGAACACCCATTTTGTTCCAATAACATCTTGATGTGAAGGTCTATCCACCAGCTCCCATACTTCATTTCTGGTGAATTGATTCAGTTCTTCCTGCATGGCTGTGATCCAATTGGCATCTTGAAGTGCTTCCTCAATATCACTTGGTTCTTGCTCTGACAAGAAACAACAGAAAAGAGCACTTTCACCATGAAATCTCCTTGTTTTGACTCCTATACTTGGGTCACCAAGTATTAGATCAGTAGGATGGTCAGACAACCAAGTCCTTCTTTTTCTAATCTCTTCAGTAGAGTTGTTCTCTACTAAAGTTGAGTCATTTTGATCATAAAATTCAGGGTAATTGAATGCAGGATCTAATTCAGGATCATAATCAGGGATGTTGTCCTCAATGTCAGGGACATTGGCATTTTCAACATTTTGATTTCCCCCTTGATTATTTGATCCAATAACTACCTCAGCAGGAACTGCTTCTTCATTGGTAGTTGTTACCTGGATGTGAACTGGGATTGGGTCATTCAGTTCACCATTCCTTTCAGTGGGATTTCCCTCAGGAGGGTTGCCTTCAGGATTGTTGTCCAATGGGAGTTTTTCAGGTAGGTTGGCTTGGACAACTTCTATGAATTCAGTGTCTTTGTCTTTTAGGCTCAGTCTGGTTGTCCTTTGTGTGATTTCTTCTGATTCCAAGTTCTTATTCCTGAACTCATGAATAGATTCATCAAACACAACATGAGGTGTTTCCTCCACAATAAGGGTTTTCTTGTTGTAGACCCTGAAAGCTCTACTGATTTGAGAGTATCCAAGGAATACTCCTTCATCAGCTTTGCTATCAAAGGCTTTCAGTTGTTCTTTCCTATTATTGTGAATAAAACACTTGCAACCAAAAATGTGAAAGTATGACACTTTAGGTAATCTTCCTTTCCAGAGTTCATAGGGGGTTTTGCCTTGCCCCTTAGTGATCAAACATCTATTTTGAATATGGCATGCAGTGTTTATAGCTTCAGCCCAAAACCTCTTAGGTAAGTTTGAATCAGCAATTAAGGTTCTAGCAGCTTCTTTTAAAGTTCTATTCCTTCTTTCTGCAACTCCATTTTGTTGGGGAGTTCTAGCTGCTGAGGTTTCATGAGATATTCCATTAGATGAGCAATACTCATTGATGTATGAATTAATGAACTCAGTGCCTTTATCAAATCTTATCTTGATAATGCTAAGGCTTTTCTCATTTGACAATCTCTTTAGAAGTTCAGGCAGTTTGACTTGAGTTTCCTTCTTATTAAGGAGAAATACTACCCATGTGAACCTAGAGAAGTCATCTACTATTACCAATGTGTATTTTCTACCATTTATGCTTGCAGGGGTAATTGGTCCAAATAAGTCCATGTGTAGAAGTTCAAGTACCCTTTCAGTAGAGATGACTGGTTTTCCATTAAATGAGGCTTTAATCTGTTTTCCTTCTTGGCATGGTTTGCAAACATGCTCCTTAATGAAAACCTCATTAGGTAGTCCTTTAACTAATGCATTTCTAGCAATTTTGTTCATTATTTTGAAGTTCAAGTGGTTTAATCTTTTATGCCATAACCAACTTTGTTCACTAGAACTCTTAGCAATGAAGCATGCAGCATCAGTAGACTTGTCCCAGTCTGCAAAATACACATTCCATTTCCTAGTTCCAGTCAATAGAGTTTGTTGAGCCTTATATTTGATTAAGCATTTTCCACTAGAAAACTCAACTTTGAAATCTTTATCACAGAATTGACTGATACTTAGGAGATTATACTTGAGACCAGCCACATAAGATACATTGGATACTTTGATGTTACCAATCATCAAAGTACCATAACCTTTTGTAGTTGCTTGTGAGCAGTCTCCAAATGTGACATTTGGGCCTTCTTTTTCAATAAAATCAGTGAGGAGCTCCTTGTTTCCAGTCATGTGCCTTGAGCATCCACTGTCAAGGTACCATGCTGACTTTTTGCTCAAGCTCCTCTTCTTGTGGCCCATTGGTACCTGCAATTAGATATGTTTAGGTACCCTTTGAGTTTTGGGTCTTGAGATGTTAGCTGTACCTTTAGGAACCCAAACTTGCCTAATAACCCTGATTGATTCAAGGTGGCTAAGTTGTTTTCCTCTAGCATCTACATACACTGTCTTTCCCTTAAATGCCTTTGGGAAAGTGTGTGTGAATGTGTTAACTCTGTAAGTTTCAGGAGAGTTGTCAAGTCTCCTGAACTTTTGAGTTCTTTGTGCTACTTGAGGGAATCTTTGAGGAAAGGCTTTCTTATGACCATTACCCTTTGGCATGAAGGGTTTTGGTTGTCTCATTTTATTTTTCCTTTGAGGATAACTGTCCTTAGGTCTAGTCAGCTGAGGCTTTCTCAGAAGAGTTGGCCTAGGCTGATTATACCTTGGATAAATCCTCTGAACATTGTTCAGTAGAGTTGCCCTTCCATTGGGTCTACTCTGCTGACCAACATTCCTCTTATGTTCAGGAGCTTTGGCCATTTCCTTAGGTTTAGGCCTATTCTCCTGAAGCATTTGAGTAGGCAGATCATCCATTTTGCCCTTTCCTTTGTTCAGTGGCTGAATTATTTCATTTTCAGTTTGTGCCACTGACTTAACAAAGATTCTCTTAGTGTTACTAGTGGAAGCAACACTAAGACAAGGTGAAGATTCAAATGCATCAAAACCTAATCCACTTCTTTGAGCCATAGGTCTTTGATAACTCTGAATTTCCTCTATTGCTCTAGAGGATTTCTTCAGAGCAGACATATTTAATTTCAGGCTCTCTTCACTTGATTTAAGAATGTCATATTCATGTGAGAGGTTTTCAAACTTGGCATTTAGAATTTTAAGTTCAAAATCTTTTCTCTTCTGAGAGAGAAGTTGATCATCAATCTCCTTTTGTTGGTCAACTATCCTGAGATTTGCTTCCTCAAGCTCTCTCAAGACTTGTTGATACAACTGAGTAGACTTGACATCAACAACTGCCTCAGAGTTTTTGGCAAGTTCAATAGCCAATCTTTCATTTTCTCTCACACAATTATCATGAAATTCTTGTAACATAGTGAAATCTTCCATCAACTTTCCAAGGGAAAGCTTCAAGTTGACCTCACTATTGTTTTGTGAGATGAATGATGGTGAACTAGAAGTAGAGGATACCTCATCATCCTCAAGAGCCATGTTGCAGACATCATCATCATCATCACTGTTGGAGAACAGTCCATCAGAAGAGTTGAAGCTTTCAGCACTATCAGATTCTTCACCAGCCATCATGGCCTTTCTATTGGTGAACTTTCTGTCTCTTTTAGCTTGCCTTTCTCTTCTCTCCTTAGAGCTCAATTCAGGGCAGTCATACTGGAAGTTCCCTTTCTTCTTGCAATTATAGCACAAGTCTTCATCATCATCTTTCTTTGATTCTTCTCTTCTTTTTGATGATGAAGGTTCAGCTCTACTGGACCTTCTCCTATCAGAGTACTTGTCCTCTGATCTTTTCTCTTCAGGCTTTTTGACTTCAGCCTGGGCTTCAGGAGAGTTGTATCTCCTGAGTTTGTTTTCCTGGTAGAATTTCTTGTATCTACTAAACCTTGAGTTTAGCTTTTCAAACCTTCTAGCCATCAAGGCTAGTTCCTCCTTCATTTCAGTCTTTGAGACTGACTTTGATGATCTTGGAGTGGACTGCATTTCTGGTTCAACAGTTTTGGCTTTGAATGCCACTCCCTTAGTAGGATTTGAAGGTTCCTCAATAGACTTTCTTATATTGAGGTCGAACTCATAAGCTTTGAGTTCAGAGAAGATTTGTTGCATGGGCATGGTGGAGAGATCCTTGGTGTTCTGCATCATTACAACATAGACATCCCACTTTTGAGTGAGACTTCTCAAGATCTTCAATCCAACTTCTCTCTTGGTGTAGACCTTGCCCAAGGAGTTGATTTCATTCATCACATCAGTGAATCTACCAGCAAATTTATCAATGGATTCCTCAGACTCCATTGCAAACTGTTCAAATTTCTGCACAGCAACTTGGAACTTATTCTCCTTGATTTTTTTAGTACCCTCACACATTTCTGCAAGAGTGTCCCAAATTTCTTTGGCAGTTGTGCAGTGGTAGACCCTTCCTATGATTGCATCTGGAATTGTTTGATAGAGGGTATTCATTGCAAGATAATTCAGATTATCCATCCTCTTTTCATCAGCAGTGAAGTCATCTTCATCTTTGGGAATCAATTCCCTTATATCTGCTCTTTGAGCCTCTGTGACTCTGGGATTGACAAATGTGAACACAAAAGGACCTCTTGTGATCACTCTCAGCATATCAGTGTGTAGAGATGCAAGATGAGCCCTCATTCTGATTTTCCAGAAATCATAGTTATTTATTGAGAACATGGGCAGTTTGTGATGTGAAATGTGGTTGACTGGATTTGTAGCCATGTTGTCCAATCCTTGGACAGCAGGAGGTGGAACAGCAGCATTGTTGTTGGCCATATCTCAAGAACAAACAGTTGGTCAATAATAAAATAGGATTTCAGATAGATCAGTTCAGTGACCACACCAAATATATGATTTTGAAAACCAAGATGGTTTTTCAGAAGCAGTGGTCTTTGAACCCCTGCTCTGATACCACTTGTTGGTCCTGAAAGGAGTAAATAACAAGTGTATGAGGGGGGGGGGGGGAATACACTTGTATGCAAATTCTTTTCTAACTTGATCAAACCAGAGCTCAGCAAGGTTGTCTTGGACAACTCTGCTGAAGATGATTAACTCTTCTAAGATAATCAAACTACTAAGTACTATTGAGTACTTAGTTGAATAACTATCTAGGGGAGTTGTAACGCCCCGAATCCGGAATGCAGCCTTGAGGCTTAAACACTCTAAATTCGAGTCGCCACTTAGTTTCTGAAAACCAAACCTAAATTTTTTTTTGAAAGTATATTAACACAAGTAAAAAAATAAGAGTTTTGCAGCGGAAATAATTTAAAGGACAAATAAAAGTTGTCGTAAGAGTAGTATAGCCCTTTTATTTTTAAAACTTAGAAATTTATATAATAAGCCGTAATTGTTTTAAAGAAAGCATACATATATTTCATCGAGCAACTTTTAGGAAAGTTTGTCACTCGGCATACGAATGTGATTGTCTCCAAGTATAGCAATATCATTTATTTAAAACGAGCATTAAGTATATAAAGTCTTATAGCATTTTAATTATTGGGGAAACTCCGTGTCATCACTGCTGCAGCATCGGCCCCTCGAAGTCGAAACCTGAAAAGATATTAGTTTGGGGTGTGAGATAAAAATCTCAGTGGATATCCTATACGCTGTTGTACAGATTGGCAGTATGCCGAAAATAGTTTAACTTAACATTTTATCGTAAATCATTTCTTATTATTTTGCGTAGTGAAATTTTTCGTTCACTGAGGATTCATAATACATTCTTATTCATGACTTGGATTCATAGTATATCACTATTCATGCTTATCATAATCATAAAAACATAATTATCATATGGGACACTGGTAGCGTCTCTACCACATGCTACCCCCTAAACGCTTCCACCTCCTTCAAGTATGTTAATCATACGGGACACTGATAGCGACTCTATCACATGCAATCCCCTAAACGCTTCCACCTCCTCCTTGTGATCAATATATCACAGATTACAATATCATAAAATAATAAATATCACAAAGTAACATATCATAACTTATTCGTATATTCTTGTGTTCTTAGTTATGTGTTGGTGTTTATTTAGTTTAGTTCAGAATACACCAACAATCCATATAACATTACGGCAATATAGTAGTGACACCCACCTCTTTAACTTTTAAGAAAAGCTACAAACTTCTTGAACAGTGTAGCAAGCGTAACGCAGGGATCGTCCGAGCTTTGACTTGGGCCGCACTTCGCCTAGCACAGTTCTTCCGTATTTTAGTGATCTCTTTTATCCTTGATTAATATAATTTTAAAGGTGGTCGTAGTAACGCATATAATTATTTTCAAAGCAAAACATTCTTCTTTTAGCCCAAAAAAATATCGGAATAATATGTAAATTATATTTAAATATTTGTTTGGTCGTTTGAGAATTTAACGAGGGCGTTAAATCTCGTTCTTTAGATTTTATAATGAAGAAAGTGTTTTCCGCTTAATATTTATCAATTTCGGTCCTAGCCGTTCATAAAACATCGCGACTACGTACTGAAATTCATTAACACAGTTTGCTTGGTCAATAAAAATCATTTGAAATCGCATGGCAATAGAACAAAAAGTGTAATTAGGAAAAATTCAAAACTGGTCCTTGCTAGCTAGTTTAAAGACATAAAATGACTGAATTTTCTCACATGTTCGCGATTTTATTCCCGTCAAACGGACGATCGAAATAACGTTTTTCTTCAAGTAAAATAAACTAAGCTATGTCAAGTTTATTGGCAATAAAAAGTTTGTGAAGATTTGTGCGTCAAAGTCGAGTAAAAACGACTCCTAAGTTTCGAACTGAAATGAACATGCCCTAGTTTTTCTTTATTTTCCAGCTTACTGTCCTTACTTTAAAAATCGAATAACTCCCAGAATACTGAACCAATTTGCGTAATATTTTACACTCAAACTCCCTACCATATGGAGATCATAACCTCTTTGGTTTTGAGTCAAAATCATTTTTCTATCAAAAGATACGGACAGCTAAAGTCACTGCATTTCAACATAAATTTTTCAGTTTTATTGTAACTTCCAAAGTCATTTCGCATACTTAATCTAGTTCTCAAAAAACAAAGACACATCTACCACATAACCTTAACATAACAAAACATGTATAATACAAATTCCATCAGATTCAAGCACCGAAAATCAAGGACGGTAATCGAAATTTTGCAAATAGCACGTAAAGGGGTTTGTGTTGAAAACCTGTGTAGTTTTCTTGATTTAGATACTGGTTTTTGGCCTGAAATCGCGTGGAAGCTCGGAGGGATGATTGATGACGAACTTGACAAGAGCCCTTCGTGATTTTTTTGCAAGGAGATGATCTAAAAGTTAGGTACAGAAGCTGAAAAAAGGAAACAAAAACAGGGGAAAAGAAGGGAGATGGTGGTTATTACTCTTTTTGGATCGTATAGAGTATTCTCCGATTCGTTTCGCCTCGAGTCTGAGTTGGATGATGATACGACTCCTACGTTTTACCGGAATGATAGAAACGATCCATCTTCTCTTATGAGTTAAGAGAGATTAATCAAGAAGGCTTGTATGAGGAGGGGTGTTCTTACCTTGGATGGTGATTCGAAGGATGTATATAGCTAATCACAATTTCTGCAGAGCTTTGGCGTAGTTTGATCGAAGGACCTTTGAACAAGTAAATGGGGAGGCTGCTTTAAATAGTTGGAAGAAAGGGTAATTGCTTCTTTCGAAACACCTGAGAGGAGACGTGGCTGCTTGGAAACCTTTCAAAACAATTGATACTATTATTTTATTATTTTTTTATACTTTACTCACCGACTCACATATACAAATTCAGTTAGTTCATAATCATGTTATTAATCTGTTTATTAATTTGTTTCGAGACGTGTAACTTAATTTGTTTATTAATCATGTTATTAGTTCATACTCGATGTTACGCCTTCGTATCATCAACCCGTATTTTAAAATCGTGATTTTGTTAAAATCGAATTTATGAACTTGATGGAATTAATTATTTAGGATTTTTGGTTGTTGATCTGTCACGTTTCGAGACGAAATTTATTTATTTATTTGATTCGATTTCTAAATGATAAACTCTCAAATTCGTCGAAATTTTGATTTCTTTCAACGAACGGAAGTTAAAGTTTCCTTTAATGTGTTTATGATTTAAAATTTCTTTTAGAGTGCTAGGAGTGCGCCCGCCTCAAAATGCTCGTCCGTTTCCTGAAAAATTCAAAGTCTTTGCAAATATACACACTCTAATATTATTATTGGGAGAGAAAATACGAAAAATTAAATTCTAGTTTATTAAGTTTATTTATACGTTATTTATATTAAAATTTTGGGACGGGGTGTTACATCCTCACCCCCTTAAAAGAATTTCGTCCCCGAAATTTGACTTACTAGTTTCTCATAGGCATTGCGGGTACTTCTCTAAAATCTCGTCTTCCCTTTCCCAAGTGGCTTCTTCCTTCCCATGTCTACTCCACTGTACTAAAACCAGAGTTATCTCTCGATTCCTCAAGATGTGCAATTTTCTTCCCAAAATAGTCACCGGTACCTCCTCGTAAGTTAAGTCACGACCTATTTCTAAGTCCTTAAAACTGATGATGTGGTCCAAGTCGGTCACATACTTCCTAAGGGTAGAGACGTGGAAGACGTTATGTACTTGAGATAGCTCAAGCGGTAGAGCTAGACGATAGGCTACATCTCCAACTCTATCCAAAATATCGAATGGCCCAATATAGCGAGGCTTCAATTTACCTTTCTTTCCGAAGCGGAATAATCCTTTCATCGGTGCAACTCTAAGGAACACCTTCTCGCCAATATCAAAATGCAAATCCTTCCTTCTATGATCGGCATAAGATTTCTGACGATCCTGTGCTATCTTGATCCTCTCCTTGATCTTCGAAACGATTGCCACTGATCTCTCCACGAGTTCTGGCCCAAGAATCTTGCGAACTCCAACTTCATTCCAACAAATAGGCGATCTGCACATCTTCCCATAAAGCGCCTCGAATGGTGCCATCTTTATGGTGGCTTGGTAACTGTTGTTGTAAGCAAATTCTACCAAAGGAAGGTGAGTCTCCCAGCTTCCTTCGAGGTCCAAAGCACATGCCCTCAACATGTCTTCCAGAGTCTGAATAGTTCTCTTTGACTGCCCGTCGGTTTGAGGGTGATACGCGGTGCTGAAATTCAGATTTGTTCCCAAGGCTCGTTGTAGGCTCTTCCAAAACTTATAGGTAAAACGAGGGTCTCTATCGGAAACTATCGAAACCGGTACTCCGTGCAGCCTGACTATTTCTTCCACGTATAGTTGAGCAAGCTTGTCCAATGAGTATGTCATTCGAACGGGGATGAAGTGTGCAGTCTTTGTGAGCCTATCAACGACAACCCAGATGGCGTCGTGATTTCTTATCGTCTTAGGAAACCCTGTGACGAAATCCATGGTGATGTTCTCCCATTTCCATTCCGGCATCTCCAAAGGTTGTAGCAATCCTGACGGTCGTTGGTGGTCTGCTTTAACTTGTTGACAAGTTAAACATCTCTTGACGAAGTGAGCTATTGTTCGCTTCATACCTCTCCACCAAAAGTTCTTCCTAAGTCCACGGTACATCTTCGTCTCTCCGGGATGTACTGTATAGGGTGTGTTGTGTGCCTCTTTGAGGATTTCATTCCTCAACTCTTCGTCCTTGGGCACACATATTCTATTTTCAAACATCAGTGTCCCGTCATTGCCAACGTTAAAACCCTGGATGGGTTCTTTCTACATTCGTTTTCTTATTCCCTCGAGGAATGTGTCGCTCCGTTGCGCATCCTTGATTCGTTCTCTCAAGGTTAGTTACAACGTGAGTGCAAAAATCATGGAATCCGCACAACATTGTGTTGAAAATTCCAAATTCATTCGGGAAAGTTTTCCGATTAGCGATTTTTGTGTGGTTGGTACGACGTTGAGTTTTGTACTTGCTTTCCTACTCAAGGCATCGGCGACCACGTTCGCTTTTCCGGGATGGTAGTGGATATTGCAATCGTAATCCTTTACCAGTTCAAGCCACCTCCTTTGACGCATATTCAGTTATTTTTGTGTAAAGAAGTACTTCAAGCTTTTGTGGTCTGTATAGATCTCACACTTGCTACCATACAAGTAATGTCTCCAGATCTTCAGTGCATGAACCACAGCAGCCAACTCCAAATCATGCGTCGGGTAGTTCTGTTCATGTATTTTTAGTTGTCGAGATGCATATGCAACAACCTTTCCGCGTTGCATAAGGACACATCCTAGTCCGGATAAGGATGCATCTGTGTAGATAACAAATCCCTCGGATCCATCCGGGATAGTTAATACTGGTGAAGAGGTTAACCTTTTTTTCAACTCTTGAAAGCTTTCTTCATAAGTAGGCGTCCAGACGAACTTCTCTGTTTTCTTTGTTAATTGAGTTAATGCCTTTGCAATGCATGAGAAATCTTGTATGAATCTTCGGTAATAGCCCGCTAATCCAAGGAAACTTCGAATTTCGTTGACATTAGTTGGCGTCTTCCAGTCCATTATAGCCTCTAACTTTGTCGGATCCATCTCAATCCCCTTTGCTGAAATGATGTGTCCTAAGAACATGACTCGATCGATCCAAAATTCGCACTTGCTGAATTTTGCGTACAATTTTTCACGCTTCATTATTTCTAAGACAGTTTTGAGATGATCTTCGTGTTCCTCCTTGCTTTTAGAGTACACGAGTATGTCGTCGATGAATACAATGACAAATTGATCTAAGTATGGATGAAAGACTCTATTCATCAAGTCCATAAAGATCGCTGGAGCATTTGTGACTCCAAAAGGCATCACCGTAAACTCGTAATGTCCGTAGCGTGTCCTGAAAGCCGTCTTTGGAATGTCGCTCTCTTTAACTTTCAGCTGATGATAACCGGACCTCAAATCGATCTTTGAGAATACACTAGCGTTCTTCAGTTGGTCGAATAGGTCTTCGATTCTTGGCAAAGGGTATTTGTTCTTTATAGTTAGTTCATTGAGTCCTCGATAGTCGATACACATACGGAAAGACCCATCCTTCTTCTTCACAAATAGGACTGGCGCTCCCCAAGGAGATACACTAGGCCTGATGAACTTCCTTTTCAACAAATCTTCCAGTTGTTCCTTCAATTCTTCCAATTCTTTTGGCGCCATTCGGTATGGTGCCTTTGATACTGGCACGGATCCAGGTATCAAGTCGATAGTGAATTCTATCTGACGGTCTGGGGGCATCTCGATTAACTCTTCGGGAAACACGTCGAGATAATTCCTTACTACCGGCACGTTAGTCAACTATTCTTTGTCCTCATTTTCTGCAGTAATGTGGACTAAGTATCCTTGACACCCTTCTTTTCGTAATGATTTCACAGCTTCGATTGCGGATATCACTCGTACTCCTGTCCTTGCCTTGATCCCACGAAAAGTGAAACATTGACCGTCGTCTGTCTCAAAATCAATTTCGCGTTCCGAGCACTTTATGATGGCTTTGTTTTTTGTCAACCAATCTATACCCAATATTATATCAAAATCTTTCATGTCAAGAACATGAAAGTCGGTTTTTATTTGGTGATCATCCATTACTATGTTCAATCCCTTTACTTGGGTTTCAATTTTTATCGTGTTTCCGGATGGAACACTTACATTTAATGTACTTCCTTTCACACCCACTATTCCCACCTTTTTCCTAAACTTTTCAGACATAAAGGAATGGGATGCTCCCGTATCGAACAGTACAGAAGCAGGTATTTCAAGTACAAGTAATGTACCTGTTAGGGTTTCATGTTGTTCAGGGTGCTCGAGTAGTGGTCCTTCCTCATCCCCTCCATCTTCGAGGATAGCATTCACCTGAGCACGTCCTCTTTGTCCCTGATAGGGTGGACCTCCCCTTAGTGGTCCAGGTGGGCGGTTGTTTGGTACTGGCGGCTGCCGAGTCTGATAGTTGCCCACGGGGGGTGGTATATACTGATTGTTACCCATAGATTGATGGTTTGGATTGCTCATCACTGGTGGTCGAACATTCAGTGGTAGGGGGCAATCAGTTATCTTATGTCCCACTTGATGGCAACGGTAACAAGTCACAGTCCTCTGAAGACAAGTTCCAGCGTGCCTCTTCCCACAGTTGGAACAGTTCGGTAGAGTTCTTGGGGCATTGAAGTTATTCCCTCTAGGTGGTGGATCTGGGTTCCTTTTGAAGCTAGGCTGATAGTTGCGATTAACAGATACAGTCGTCGGAGTTTGCTTGAATTCCAAACCCAAACCGATCGAGACAATCAGTGCTCGGTCAAAGACTTCATTGTAGTTTGGTAGTTTCAGTCCTGCTACCACTCCGCCGACTTCCGGCCTCAAACCCCGTTCAAACCTTCTCGCCTTCTTGGCATCAATCTCCACCAGATGTGGAGCATACCTCGACAACTGATTAAATCTCCTCTCATATTCAGTCACTGAGAGAGTTCCCTGTCGAAGATTGACGAATTCTTGTTCCTTCTGATCACATAACACTTGTGGAAAGTACCTGTCCATGACTGCTTTCTTAAACTCCTCCCAAGTAAGAGCTTGTCGTCCTTCAGCATTTAGAGTTCGTTCGTATGATTTCCACCACTGGGCTGCATCTTCCACCAACTGGAATTGTGCACAAGAAACTTTTTGTGCATCTGTTAGAGTCATGTGTCGATAGATGCGTTCTAGCCCGGCAATCCATTCTTCCGTGTTCATAGGACCCTCTCTCCCGCTCAACCTAGGTGGTTGCAGTCGTCGAAACTGTTCAACAAACTCATTGACCCTAGGCACCATATGTGGCATAGGTGCATACAGCGGTGGTGGTGGTGGCACTTGTTGCTGCATGTAAGTCTGGAGGGAATTAAAGAACTCCCTTGCCATGTCAGCCCCAGATGCTGCGTTAGGTGGTTGTTCTTGTCCAGCAGCCGGTGGCTGTTCTTGTCCAACAGAACCTTCAGATGCTTCTCGATCTTCCTGTCGGTTAACACGGGGTCGTCCACGTCCACGAGGGGGTACCATACTAACAGTGGTAAAGGTCTGAAGAGAAAAGAATATACAGTTACATCATATAGGTATGAGAAAATTTTCAAAAACAGAACCCATCATCAATAATTTACAAGGTACTAGCACCAGTTATTCATTAGGAGTACACACAACATTGGAACATACTGTGATCATTCAGCTGCAAAATGACGGCACTCGACTTTTGCAAGTTCGGGAACCATTGACACATGTAATTAAAGCGACAACAGGTAAAAATAACAGATAGAATAAAGCAAACCCACATCAAGTGAGAGTGGCAGATATATATACACGAGTATCAAAATATACGGAGAGTTAGACTCCTTACATCATATCACAGATTACAAAAAGGCATCACATAATATAATGCTAGCACATCGCATCCTCACATCAAAACGGCATGCGTGTGACAAAAGGGAGTGGTCAAAAAAAGATTGGGTAAACTAGGGCCGCGCAGGATGTGGGCCGTACTTCTGACTAATACTATAGGTCAGGTGATGTGTATGATCGGGTTACCTATACTATATAGATATATACATATATGTACATGCAAAAAGAGGGGGGGTGAGACGGTCAATGTCTAGGGCTCGGTAGAGTAGCTAGGTCCCGCTTCATCAGATGAAGCGTAAAAGTCTGGAACGAGAGGTACGTCACTAATGTCGTCCTCATCACCTGATGATGTCTCGGTATCGGCGTACGGAGGGTCGTATACCTCTGGGATCTCCTCTATCCCCTGTATCGGCTCGTCATGCGGCTCTACTGGGTCCGGGGCAATCGGTCCTCCAACTAACCCACTAGTCTCCCAATGGGCAACAACACTAATATGGTTAAGTCTAGCTGCCTCCAGATGTCTGTCTGCACGCTCGTCTGAGATGACAGATATATACTCCTGTGCAATGACGCCATTCCTATGAAACTCTGCGCTCACACGACCCAACTGTGCATCCTCACGAAATAGCTCTGCCATGGCCGTGTCGGCAAGGGCAGCAGTCGTGGCCTCTTCGGATAATCGTTGGCTCTCTTTGGACGCTGTGATCGATCCCTCGTGTAACCTCGGTAAGGAAAGCCTCCAATTGAATGTGCCCCTCTGGGATCAGGTCATACCTCGTCATACGATGAAGAATACCCAGTGCTATGGGGCGGTAGGGCTCATGAACTCCGTTGGCAAAACGTGTGGCCGCAACGAGGTCCGTATCAATAAAAGCTACGTTACCGGCATTCACACGAAGCTCGCGAAAACGGATGATGTATGCTGAAATCAGTTCTAGGGCATACTGGATAATATGGCGGTAGCGATCAACGATGGTCATGTTTTCCTAGGCAAAAGAAAGGGAGGGCTAAGGTCAGTATCGTAGAAAAGGATGTGACACAGTAAAAACTTTTAAACACTTAACCAAATTTAAGCAAAGTAAACTTGTAATGTATTCTTACGCATTCAAAAAAAAAAAAATAGCAAAGTAAAATTTTTAGGCACATAAGCAGACAACTCAATTCGTAACTTACACATTTAATAAAGTAAACTTGTAATTTGTAATGTATTCTTTATGATTCTATAATTAATTAATTTATATCAAAGTATACCTTATACTTTCGTATGCTCATAAATTCCACATATTATATACAGTAAGTCCCTCACAACATTTTGTATTGTACTTAACTTTAAACCTTCTTTAAAATAATAATAATAATAATAACATACCTCGAGGTGCTTCGGCCGCGGCAGGAGACACATTTTCCCACTAGTAACATTGTTTGTATAGTTTTGAAAATTTATACTAAAATCATCTAATAATAAATTACATATATATATATATATATATTTTTTTTGTCCGAAAGTTTGAACCTAGGCTCTGATACCACCTGTAACGTCCCGAATCCGGAATGCAGCCTTGAGGCTTAAACACTCTAAATTCGAGTCGCCACTTAGTTTCTGAAAACCAAACCTAAATTTTTTTTTGAAAGTATATTAACACAAGTAAAAAAATAAGAGTTTTGCAGCGGAAATAATTTAAAGGACAAATAAAAGTTGTCGTAAGAGTAGTATAGCCCTTTTATTTTTAAAACTTAGAAATTTATATAATAAGCCGTAATTGTTTTAAAGAAAGCATACATATATTTCATCGAGCAACTTTTAGGAAAGTTTGTCACTCGGCATACGAATGTGATTGTCTCCAAGTATAGCAATATCATTTATTTAAAACGAGCATTAAGTATATAAAGTCTTATAGCATTTTAATTATTGGGGAAACTCCGTGTCATCACTGCTGCAGCATCGGCCCCTCGAAGTCGAAACCTGAAAAGATATTAGTTTGGGGTGTGAGATAAAAATCTCAGTGGATATCCTATACGCTGTTGTACAGATTGGCAGTATGCCGAAAATAGTTTAACTTAACATTTTATCGTAAATCATTTCTTATTATTTTGCGTAGTGGAATTTTTCGTTCACTGAGGATTCATAATACATTCTTATTCATGACTTGGATTCATAGTATATCACTATCCATGCTTATCATAATCATAAAAACATAATTATCATATGGGACACTGGTAGCGTCTCTAACACATGCTACCCCCTAAACGCTTCCACCTCCTTCAAGTATGTTAATCATACGGGACACTGATAGCGACTCTATCACATGCAATCCCCTAAACGCTTCCACCTCCTCCTTGTGATCAATATATCACAGATTACAATATCATAAAATAATAAATATCACAAAGTAACATATCATAACTTATTTGTATATTCTTGTGTTCTTAGTTATGTGTTGGTGTTTATTTAGTTTAGTTCAGAATACACCAACAGTCCATATAACATTACGGCAATATAGTAGTGACATCCACCTCTTTAACTTTTAAGAAAAGCTACAAACTTCTTGAACAGTGTAGCAAGCGTAACGCAGGGATCGTCCGAGCTTTGACTTGGGCCGCACTTCGCCTAGCACAGTTCTTCCGTATTTTAGTGATCTCTTTTATCCTTGATTAATATAATTTTAAAGGTGGTCGTAGTAACGCATATAATTATTTTCAAAGCAAAACATTCTTCTTTTAGCCCAAAAAAATATCGGAATAATATGTAAATTATATTTAAATATTTGTTTGGTCGTTTGAGAATTTAACGAGGGCGTTAAATCTCGTTCTTTAGATTTTATAATGAAGAAAGTGTTTTCCGCTTAATATTTATCAATTTCGGTCCTAGCCGTTCATAAAACATCGCGACTACGTACTGAAATTCATTAACACAGTTTGCTTGGTCAATAAAAATCATTTGAAATCGCATGGCAATAGAACAAAAAGTGTAATTAGGAAAAATTCAAAACTGGTCCTTGCTAGCTAGTTTAAAGACATAAAATGACTGAATTTTCTCACATGTTCGCGATTTTATTCCCGTCAAACGGACGATCGAAATAGCGTTTTTCTTCAAGTAAAATAAACTAAGCTATGTCAAGTTTATTGGAAATAAAAAGTTTGTGAAGATTTGTGCGTCAAAGTCGAGTAAAAACGACTCCTAAGTTTCGAACTGAAATGAACATGCCCTGTTTTTCTTTATTTTCCAGCTTACTGTCCTTACTTTAAAAATCGAATAACTCCCAGAATACTGAACCAATTTGCGTAATATTTTACACTCAAACTCCCTACCATATGGAGATCATAACCTCTTTGGTTTTGAGTCAAAATCATTTTTCTATCAAAAGATACGGACAGCTAAAGTCACTGCATTTCAACATAAATTTTTCAGTTTTATTGTAACTTCCAAAGTCATTTCGCATACTTAATCTAGTTCTCAAACAACAAAGACACATCTACCACATAACCTTAACATAACAAAACATGTATAATACAAATTCCATCAGATTCAAGCACCGAAAATCAAGGACGGTAATCGAAATTTTGCAAATAGCACGTAAAGGGGTTTGTGTTGAAAACCTGTGTAGTTTTCTTGATTTAGATACTGGTTTTTGGCCTGAAATCGCGTGGAAGCTCGGAGGGATGATTGATGACGAACTTGACAAGAGCCCTTCGCGATTTTTTGCAAGGAGATGATCTAAAAGTTAGGTACAGAAGCTGGAAAATAGGAAACAAAAACAGGGGAAAAGAAGGGAGATGGTGGTTGTTACTCTTTTTGGATCGTATAGAGTATTCTCCGATTCGTTTCGCCTCGAGTCTGAGTTGGATGATGATACGACTCCTACGTTTTACCGGAATGATAGAAACGATCCATCTTCTCTTATGAGTTAAGAGAGATTAATCAAGAAGGCTTGTATGAGGAGGGGTGTTCTTACCTTGGATGGTGATTCAAAGGATGTATATAGCTAATCACAATTTCTGCAGAGCTTTGGCGTAGTTTGATCGAAGGACCTTTGAACAAGTAAATGGGGAGGCTGCTTTAAATAGTTGGAAGAAAGGGTAATTGCTTCTTTCGAAACACCTGAGAGGAGACGTGGCTGCTTGGAAACCTTTCAAAACAATTGATACTATTATTTTATTATTTTTTTGTACTTTACTCACCGACTCACATATACAAATTCAGTTAGTTCATAATCATGTTATTAATCTGTTTATTAATTTGTTTCGAGACGTGTAACTTAATTTGTTTATTAATCATGTTATTAGTTCATACTCGATGTTACGCCTTCGTATCATCAACCCGTATTTTAAAATCGTGATTTTGTTAAAATCGAATTTATGAACTTGATGGAATTAATTATTTAGGATTTTTGGTTGTTGATCCGTCACGTTTCGAGACGAAATTTATTTATTTATTTGATTCGATTTCTAAATGATAAACTCTCAAATTCGTCGAAATTTTGATTTCTTTCAACGAACGGAAGTTAAAGTTTCCTTTAATGTGTTTATGATTTAAAATTTCTTTTAGAGTGCTAGGAGTTCGCCCGCCTCAAAATGCTCGTCCGTTTCCTGAAAAATTCAAAGTCTTTGCAAATATACACACTCTAATATTATTATTGGGAGAGAAAATACGAAAAATTAAATTCTAGTTTATTAAGTTTATTTATACGTTATTTATATTAAAATTTTGGGACGGGGTGTTACAGGAGTTATATGTGCGGAATAGTGGTTGGCCCTTTTAGTTTAGACTCCTTTAGTTTCTGAAATCACTTAGTCAATGCAATGGCAGTCCAGTTTTAGGGAACTTGTCCAAAATAGGTTTTGCACAGTCTTTGAATATTAGTCCTTTGAAAGATCAGTTTTGTGTGCAGTGTTGAGTGTATGAAAATACTTGGAATGTAAATCAACACAAGAAGTTATAGTGGTTCGGAGACTCAAGCTCCTACATCCACTTTTCCTGATTTAACAGGATAATTCCTTCTCTTTGGAATTAACTTGTTTTATAGTGCCAATGTGCACTTGATCAAGAACACCACTCTTGGTGAATTGATCCCTAGGATGTCTAGAGTCCTAGTACCCTCTACTCAACTCAGAACTGAACTGTTCTTCTCTCAAAAGTCAGCTCCTACCACTTCTACTACTACAACCTTCTCTCTTTCACTCTTGAGAGGGGTAATGGTTGAAGTAAGGTTCCAACTAATGAGATATCCTTTACAATGAAGATCAGTGTATAAGGATAGGATATCTCTCTAAGCTTGTGTATGGATATACAATGTAGTACAGCTTAGATGAAGTGTTTGAAGACTAAGATAGTCTTTGAAAGCTTTGAAAGCACTCTAGCTTGTGAGAACTTGAGATTAGTTGGATTGTGTTGAGATTCTTTCAAATGGTCTTCACACTTCTGTATTTATAGACAAATGAAGGATTTGCCCGTTGGAGAGGCAGCCTCAAATGTCCATTGTTGGTCCCTGAACGAGTAGTGAATGGGATTAAAGTCTAGAGGGGAGGGGTGAATAGACTTTAAAACTTTTTCAACAGAGTTGGGAACCTCTTCTGATTGCTATGTCAACTGGACTGCAAGTCTGCTGGTCCAGATGACTATAGTGATCTGACTGAGGAGGTTATATGTGGAATTATGGTGGCCCTGGTTTAGACTCGTTCTTGTAATTCTTATGAAAGTGTTCAACTTGTTTTGCTTAATGAAAATACTCAGCTGATGCTGGTTTGAAAGTTATGGCCTTGTTTTGAAGAATGTTGAAATCACAGTATGCACTATATAATAATGTATGTAAAGACAGAAATGTAAAGTGCAGAAAGTAAATAACACCAGATTTATAGTGGTTCGAATATACGTTCCTACGTCCACTCTCACGTCCACACGTGATGTTTAATCCCTTTAATTTACCACAAATTACAAGGGTCTTGACCTTTATAGTCCCAAGGTTAGGACTTTGAGATCTGAGCCGTCCTAACAGCTACGGTCTCCACAAGTGATTGTAAGCACTTGCACTTTGAGGGGTTCAAAAACTTTAACCTTTCGGTGAGGGTTTGGCGTTTTTAAAGTGTATCCAACTAATGGTTCAAGCTTATAATTTGCTTAACCACTATGCCTAAAACAATTGATATACAATATGAACAGGTTTCAGGTTCTTAGGGGTTGGATAGAAATCACTTAAGAGCTATAGATAATCTAATGGTTTCTGGCTCTTTTGAGAATTCTTAGAACAGTATGGCTTTAGCTTTGATTGCTTGCTTGGCTTGTTGAATTCTCTCTTGTGACTTCTTCTTTGTGATTTCTCATCCGCTTGTATTTATAATGGAGATTGGTTGTAACTAGCCGTTGGAGTTGACTAGCCGTTTGAGCAATCTTTCCATAATGGCTTGATTCCTTGATTCCAGCCGCTTGATTGCTTCAATCCTGGGATCATGTCAATCTTCTAAATAAGGTAGGTCTTCGTTTGAATTGCAAGATGACTTGGGAATCAGCCGAGTCCTGGAAGAGCACATAGTCTTCTGATCTGTACTACTAGTCTTCTGACTACTCTTCTGGCCTTAGGTCTTCTGACTTTTGATATCAGACGAGTAACACTCTTCTGATCTGGCAATTGTTTATGTACTGCTTTTAGGCCATCTTCAATCTGGGACTCCATCAGATAAGTAGGTATACAAGCACCTTAACTTATCTGGTCTTCAAGGATCTTCTAGTCTTCATGTGTTCTACTCTTCTCATCTTGAGGATAGGCATGTAAGCCAGGACTGTGCTGATCAGCTGATATCAATACAGTTGATCACACAAGACTAGTCTAAGCTGTTCTATACAAGTCAGCTGATCCTATTACATTTATAAACTCTAAGTGTTTTGGCCATCAAAACTTATTCTAACATCAAGTGGGGCTTAGGGTGAATTTATATCCCAACAATTTCCCCCTTTTTGATGAAGCCAAAACTATACTTGATAAGTGCTCTTAATGAATTAAGATAAGAGTTTATAACATGCTAAGACTGAAGTATCTGATGAAGACAATGAGAATTTGTCTTGTAAGCAAAAAGAACTAGAACTTGAATATATATAAGGCTTTTACAGATTACAAGCAATAGTTTCTTTGTACTTCTAAAGTGGTCTTCATCAGGTCTTCTGATCTTCAAATGCGGTAGGCAAGGTACAGACGAGCTCTAACTTCTTCCATGTGCTGCACATCTGTAACATTCTCCTCTTCATAGATTTTGTACAGAATCCTTTTGATTTCAATCATGTTGGCTCTTCCTGAATCCAGAAGGGGTGCATCCCATTTGGGTTCTTCAGGAGTTAGGATTCTGCAGTTGTCAAGTCCTTTGGCTGTCTTGACAATTTCTTCCCAGAACTCTGGATCTTCAAAGTTCATGAACTGGGAGAATTGGAGAAATTCTTCTTCATAAGAAGTGAGAGGGCCAAATTTCCTTACTATGTGGTGTTGAATTTGCCACTTCTTCTTCAGGGGATACCATCTTGGTAGCTCATCTTGAAGGGCTAAATAATCCACGTAATTGCTATCAAACACAAGGACATTGTCTTCTTTTGCTTTGTCCTTCATTGCTTTCCTGAGTTTGGCAATTCTTCTTTCAAATTTGGCTTTGACTGCCTTCGCATCATTCAGCTTCTTTTGCTTAAGCTCTTGAGCTTCAAGCAACTTCTTTTTCTTCAACTCTAGAGCCTCTTTCTCTTCTGCAGTAGGCTCTGCTGGAGCTGATTTCGTGCTGGTCTGAGCTTGCTCATCTGCCTTCCTTTTCCTTGTCATTCTCTTTTCAGGAACTTGTTCTTCAGGAGCAGTGATCTGAAGAGTCTTGGCAGGAGCTTGAGTGGGTGCTTGAGTGTCTTCTTGAGCAATTTCTTTGCCTTTGCCTTTTTCTTGCCTGTTCTTGATTTTGCTCTTTAAACCATTCAAGGTTTCATTCAGCTCATCTTGAGATACTACCATTACAGCATGTTGTGCAGTAGATTTCTCAAGAGCTCTTATCAGCATATCTTCCCCCTTTTTGGCTTCAGCAAGTGCAGCCGCAAAAGGCTTCATGGCATTCATGATTTCCACTTTCAGAGTTTGTTTCAGTGCCATGGCATTGACCTTGTTGACAGCAGTAATATGGGAGATACTCTGCTCCATGACATGAGCAAGAGAATTGGTGGATGAGGCAGCTTCGAGCTTTTCTGTAAGTGCTTCCAACTTGGCTGCTGTCTCCTTCAGCTGAGTCTGCAGTTTCTCATTCTCCTCTGCAGCTGATTTAAGAAGAGCTTGTCCTTCAGTGGCTCTTGCTTCAGCATCCTCAATTCTTGTTTTGTAGGTGGTCTCCATGCGGTGCATCTCATCAGTGTAAAGATCAGTAAACCTTTTGGAGGTGTCAGTTGACAGCTTCTGATAGGTACTCAAGTATTCTCCTATCTGCTGATGAAGTGCTTCACCAAACTTGTCTTCAATGTCAAGAATCTGGTCATGAAGATGAGTCTTCTGTTCCCTTGCAGCTTTCTCAACATATCTTCCTAGCTGCAGGCCTAAACCTTTCTCAAAGTGCAAGTCTATTGCAGCTTTGACCTGGGAGCAGATGTCTGCTGTATGATCAACAGATGGGGTAGAAGATGAGGTTGTACCATGAGGCTTGGTATGAACAATTAGTGCTTTGCCTCTCTCTTCAGCTGATAGGTACTCCTCATTGAGGTAGCAGGTTGTGGCCTTAGTCAGATGGGTCATGATCCGTCTGCCTGCATCCTCTGGGTTGTAAATGAAGTGAGTCAGATCTTCTGAGGGTTTGAAGTGAGCTGGTACTCTGACTACTTCTCTTTCAATCTCTTCTTTGTCAGCTGGTGCAGCTGAGTCTTCTGCAGGGGCAGCTGAGTCTTCTGTAGGGGCAGCTGAGTCTTCCACCAAGGCTGGTGCAGCTGATTCCTTCATCTTTGTTTGTTCAGCTGTCTGCTGATCCGATGAGCCTTCTGGGATAGAGACATCAACAGTGGGGATTCCTAGGATCCGGTTGCAGACTGCAGTTAGTGCCTCATCTGATAGCAGCTGAGCAAAGGATCGAACTTGAGCAACTTCCTTTTGCTCCATCTCCCAGTCGAGGAAGTTTTCCTTTCCTCCCATTCCTTCCATGACCTCAAGAAGGTCATCTACATCATCTCTTCTGAGCTCAATCCAAGTGCATACCCTAAGCACTTGTTCAAACTGGATTGAAGTCTCATCAACTCCAGGGATGGTGGTCTTGAGCAGGTTGGCTATCTTCATCCTCATTATCTTTTCTGTTTGGCACATGGGGTAGTGCACCATTCTGAACTGAGGTTGAGAAGGACCAGCTTGAACCAGGTCTTCTGGTGCCAAGTCTTCTGGAGCAGAAGGGACAATGATGGTAGGGGTTTGGGTAGTTGGGGCATTTTCCTCTGCTGTGTGAGTATCAGCAGGGATTTGGGAAGTGATTTCTTCTTGTTGGGTAGTAGGTTGGGATTGATCTTCAGTAATTTGTTCGTCAGCAGGGTTATGGGTCTGCTGGTCTGGTTCAGTTTCTTCTTGAAGATCAGTAGGTGTTTGAGCTTGATGATCTTGGACATTTGCTATTTGAATATCAGCAAGGATTGTGGTTATAATCTGAGTTTGATCATCAGCAGGTTGTGTGGAGGTGGTCTGAGGTTGGTTGTCTGCTGTTTGAACATCAGCAGGGTTAGGCTGGGCTTGTTCCTCTACTGTGTGAGTATCAGCAGGGATTTGGGCATCAGTGTGTGAGGGTTCAGATGAGTTGGTATCATCAGAAGGGTTGAAGGATGAAATAGGGGTTATACTCATTGGAGTAGGGAGCCTGGATTTCTTGGCTTTCTTTGTGAAAGAAGAAGAGTTCTTCTTTCTCTTCTGACCCTTTGATAGTTTAGAAGGTGTGAAAGTGAGAGAGGGATTAGAGGTACCTGCCTTTTTCAAAGGAGAGGCAGTGGGAGTGACATCTGAATCAGATGGGGAGATGAGCCCTGATCTGATCAGATATCTTCTTTGTGCTAAGGTCTGATTGTCATCATCATCCTCCTCAGCAGCCTTCTTTTGAGCCTCTTCTTTGGATGGCTCTTCTTCTTCTTCAGCAGCAGAGTTATGAGTGGACTCTTCTGCCTTTTCAACAACATCCTTGGAAGATGCTTCAGCTAACAGCTTCCTCCTCTCTTCTTTCAACCTTGCTGCCTCAGCAAGAGCGTCCTTCCTTAAATAATATTTGGAGATGTGGAAGGTCTTGTGAGGTCCCATCTTGTACTTTCTTGAGAGTACTTCTGGAAGAATGATACTCAGCTTGTTGACAAAGCTGACAGTATAGGTCACCTTCCATTCTCTTGATTGAAGGTCCAAAGTCACCTTCTTGGCTTCAAGAGCAATTCTGTCCAAGAAAAGCCCTTGCCAGTCTCCATCAATCTGATCCCAGATTGCAGCCATAACTCTAACCTTTAGAGTAGTAACAGCATCATGACTGAATGTGTTACCTAGCAGCATCTTGCCTGCTATATCCATCAGGGTTTGAAACTTAGGTTCTAGTTGGGATTTCTTGAGTCCGGAGGCATTAATAGCCTTGACAACAATTCGTCATAAAAGCATCATTTTTCGTCACAAATTGTGTTTGACGACGATTTTTCTCCGTCGCAAAGAAGGTCGCCGTAGGTGCGTCGCATTAGGTGAATGTGACTTTATTTGAATGCGTCATCAAAAGTCATCTTTTGTCGACGCTAAAGTTCATCGTCGCTATATTATTCCATCTATGGTGACGAATAAAGCGTCACATTTGACACTAACTGTTGTCGTTAAATATGACATTTCGTCACTAAAAGTTTAGCTTTAAATGACGTTTTAATTTATTGTCACGAAAATATTAATTTTTAGCGACGATTATCCATTTCATATCAACCTTTTAAAATTGTAATGACAAAATTTTCGTCACAAATAGATTAATTATTTCGTCGTAATTTATATAGTTCGTCACCAAATTGTTCAACCTTACATGACGATTTGATTTATTGTCATAAAAATATTGATTTTAAGTGACGATTTTTTCCCATTTTCTACCGCATTTATCAAATTTTAGTGACAACATTATCGTCACAATTAAATGAATAATTTCGTCACCTTTATAGAGTTCGTCACCAAAGAATATCATATTAGTGACAAAATTTTAATCGTTGTTATATATATGTATGTATAATGACGACACAATGCGTCACGAAAGGGTAATATTCAGTGACAAAATATATTTGATCACTAAATAGCGTAGAAAAGGTGACGAAACAATTTTGTCATCAGAAATAATATTCAGTGACGAATATGATAATTGTCACAATTTTTTAGATATAATGACAACATATATTTTGTCACAAAAAAATTACACTATTATTACAAATTTTTTATCGTCATCATATGTGTATATATAATGACAACACAATTCATCATTAAACAACAATATTTTAGTGACAAAATGACAATCATAATTTTTTTTTTTTAAATATAGTGACAATATATATCGTCATTACTACTTAGTATATGATGACATTATCTTTTGTCATTAATTGAATTTTTATTCTCACAAATAAATTGTCATAAAATGACTTTTTTTTAATTGAGAATTTGGTTGAATTGTATATACCTATATTAATTAAACATATTTATAATAAACGAAAAAATATTGTCATAATAAATTAATTTAATTACTGAATTATAATAAATAAATATTTACATCTGCCACTAAATTGAATATATATGAAAAATAAATTTATATTGCATGATAAAATAATAAATGCAATGAACTAAATTGCACTAAAAGTCAAAAGTAACAAACATAAAATAAATATAAAAAATATTGTCCTAAATCTTAAAAGAGTTAATCTCTTTCTCAGCAAATATATTCACAAGTATGTTCATGTTGTCTTCACCCACGCTAATTTTAGATGCTTCCAACTTTTCTTGTCTGTAGTCCCCTTTACAATTAGTTAGAAGCATCATCCGAAACATTGCATCTACTTGGAGGCTTTGGACCATAACCGAGCCTAATCAATGCCATGACCTAAGACCTCAAGAACAATTTCAGCTGAAGTTATCAATTCTTTGCTCAACTTCTTCTTGCTTCTTTATCATTTTCTCCTATTTGATCATATTATATAAAAAAAAAATATTACATTAACTTTAGTAATAAAATTAAATCTCATTAGTAGATGCCAACATAACTAACCCAATTTTCTTTAATCTCAATGAACATTCAATTCATTTCTATCACACCTTTCTTCATTAAATTCATGTTTAGACTGCAAAAATCAACATATTTAACTAGCTAAAAGGTATAGATCGTAAAATCAGTAATGCTATTAATGCAAGCATCAGCCATCAGATGCCATAGAAACAAAATATAGTTTAGGGTTCTTTAAACTTTTATACAAAATGGAAGTGTGTGCTTGTAAAAAAATTAATTCAATGGGTTAATGTTTCTATAAATCTCATTTTTCAGAATACTTAGTCTATTAACTAAGCTTTTAAGGTTGAATCCGCTAAAATCGCTCCTAGGATAATTTAAAATGAGAATGGATGGATTCTACATCTAATATAATTTAAAATAAGAGAGGTGAATTATACATCTAATTTAATTTAAAATAAGAGTGGTGTATTCGACATCTAACATAAAATGAACTCACCGAAACAACTATGGATGCATTTGACTTTCTTCTTTCAAATCCATCTTCAAATCTTCAATCCAAAAGCAAACCTAAAGGCCCAAACCAAAATTTTAGCCACAATAATATTGAATACCACCACAAAACCCGCTCCACAAAACATTCAACCAAAACAAGCAATCGTTCCCAAAGTAATTTACAAGTTAGTTATTTAAACAAAATTTGACCATTAACCAGCAATCAAGTTGAAAGAAGTTACTCACAATAAAATAATCTCCAAGATTAGTAAACATCCTTTCAAGCATTCTAGTATGGTTGGGCGAGGCTGCCAACTAATACTTCGGTGTTCAATTCAATTTTCTAGAGCAACTTAAATATATAACAGTTACAACAACAGTTTCATCTTTAAACTAGATCATAATGGCAACATAACAGTTACAACAACAGTTTCATCTTTAAACTATATCATGATGGCAACAATGATGATGCACACATTATATAAGTGCTCGCAGTGGAATCTAAAGTTTTATGGCAAACTGATATGATTGGCCATTTATCCACGAGAAGCAATGATAAACTATAAGAGTGTGATCGGAGAAGATAATGCCTTAGCGAACTGTGCCATGTCACTTCTAAAGAAGCATGAGAAATATATAATAATGTATAGAAACTTCTGCATTTACAAAAAAATGCAAATATACTACTTAAAAGTAATTATTATTTTAGATTCATAATCAACTCTAAATTATACCTTGGTCTCCATGTTTTCATAAGCCTAGTTTGGTGAAAATTCATTAATGTTAAGTAGTTGGTCCTAATATATCAACTAATCAACGAGCACCTAAATAACCAAAATTTGAAGAACCAACGAGCACCTAAATAATGCAAACGAGAAGAACTAATGAGCATATAAGACCAATACCAATCAAATGAGATTATAATCACTGACCAGCCTCAACTATCCATGGCCACAGGCAACATTTGAAACACAACAATAAGAAGAAAAAAAAAACTAAAAAAAACACAGAGCAATCAATGACTAACATCCAATTAAATTCACAAAAGTCGGTAAAAACCAAAAATTTCAATCCTTACCAAAAGTAAAACAAACAAAAAAAATGCATACTAAGGACGTAGCTTAGCAACAATTCATATATTCAAGACATCAATATATTCATAAGTCCAAATAATACAAACATTTAGAGGACTTTTTTTCAAACAGGCAGACGACATGAAAAATTGAACACCAATTGAATCAAGAAAACATGGCATACGGAAAATACAGAAAACGTGGCACACGGAGACAAGATAATTAAATCAAAACGAGCAGGAGGGGATTGGAAGAATAGGATAATTGAAGCTATTAAATTCTCACGTGACTTGTAGTACCTTTCACGTGAAATTCTCCCCATTGCTATTAAGCCCCTTGTACAAGAAATGATAGTTCAAGTTGTCCTGAAATCAATAAGTCTCTAAAATATATTAATTTTTGTCTCAGGTTTTTCGCATTCTAATACAACTTACTACTTCAAGTTTCATTAAAATAAAAAGAGCGGAAAGGAATATAAAATCCTAGAACATTTAATACACCATGTTGACTTTATCAGAAGATATGCATCAAGTTTTCTCTGGAAGCCAGGCTGATAAAAGGATAATACAGGAGATATTTAAAAAAAAAATCATCAAACAAACAATATCATATGACAATTTTAGAAAGTGATTTGAAATGGAAGAAATCAAAAACAGTTACAAGAAAATCACCAAACAAACAATATCAGATGACAATTTCAGAAAGTGATTTGAAACAGTTACAAAAAAATTAGAAGAGATTTGAAAAGAAAAGAGATAAGTTTATTACTTTTTTCCAGAGTTTTAGGAAATGAAAAAAGCTTGGTATCACTCTCATGGTGGTATTGTTGTATAGTATACGCATAAAGAAACTTTAATCTCTCATATAATCAATATCACTATCTAAACTTTTGGTCCTATCCCACGTATTCAAACATTGATTTGTTTATATCATCTGGCAGAGCACTGCCGTGAAGCACCAACTTTACAGCCGCTGGACAATTTGAAATCAAAACCAAGAAAAGGTCCAGAATTCAAAAATGAATCAGAACAGTACAAAAATAATTCTAAAAAGACCCAAACCAATTAAGAACATAATCGAATTTAATCAGAACCAATTTTTTTTTTTTAAATCTCAGAAATTTAAACTTGGAATAGTAACAAAAAATACGTGCTTAGAACAATAAAGACCAAACTGTGGAGCATCCGAGTAAACCAGATAAACTAAAAAGAATTGAGCATGTAATAGGCTAATAACCCTAGTACTCTCTAGTAATGAGATTTAAAAGCAGCCAAACATTACAAAGAATTAATTGTTATAGTTCACACTAGTTACAAGACATTAAAAGAGCATTCAGAAATTGAAAATGTGAGAAAATGGTGCAAACACATTTTCCACCAAAAATTTAAGGTTGACTTACATTTTTCGGCATTTGTAAACCCAAGAGGATCTCCATGAGGAATGGCATTGGGTGCACGCCCATCTAAGGGGAATGAAAATTGACTCTCCTTACAGAGTCCTCCTTGCGCTTGTCCTTAGAAACGACGTCGTCCTTGTGGTGCTTCCGAGGAGGAACGTGAAAACGAGCGGTGGTGTCGTTATCGATGACGGCCTCTGACATCGGGTGACCGCGTACGGGATCGCGTGTGGCGAGATCGAGTGCGGTCGGGTGTACGGGAACGGGAACGTTTGCTGCGCTCACAGTCAGGATCGCGGTCAAGTTCATGGTCGGTCTCGGTGTCTCTTCCAGTCACAGTCGCAGTTTCGATCTCTATCCCCGTCGTGGTCCGGCGGTCGGGTGTGGAATAGTTTTAGGGCAAGATTGACGAAACTAGAGCAGGGAAAAAATAGGAGGGAATTTGTGAAATTTTTATTTTTAACAGACGCACAAATTTATCAAGGTGTGAAAATTAAATATTTTAGTGTTGGGCGGGAGAAATGGAGGGAATTTGAGGAAATGTTAATTTATAAATTTGATTAATAAGATCAGGAGCGGGAGTTAAATTCTTAATCCCTCCATCTAATTTTATTATTTTTAATTCTTTTTAAAAATACTATTATTCAAACTATTTTATTTAACTTTCCAATTATCACTTATTTTAAGTTTTAACTAATCCCTTTGTTTTTCTTTATTGTTACAGCACTGAATTTTTTCGATACAATATGAATTTTTTGATAAATTCGGCATTTTTTTATACAACAAGAGTAATATGTCGATAATTCGATATTTTTCCACACCCTAAAAGTACTTGAAAGTAAGAATAAGAGTTAATCTAACTTGAAAATTCACGCGTAAGAAAAATAGAGAATCGCCTCTGGCTACAATTTATTATAAGTTTAAGGGTTTATATTTTTTTCCTGTTTTTTTTTTATAAAAGTTAATACATTATAAAAATTAGTCGAGTATATTCGTGAGCTTTGTAAGAGTTCATTCGTGAACTAATAAAAATATATACTGTGCTAGATTGAAATTTAAGTTGAACAGTGCTGAAACGCTTGATTGAAGCTCAAAAGCATAATTGCTTAGTGAGTGAACCAAACCACCAGTTTGTGTTGCTTGCTCCCTTGTGCCAAATCTGGCGGTCACTTCAATCAATGATGACCTAGCTAGCTCAAAATGAGTGTATCATGAGACAGTCTCACATCTCGCTTGCTTTAGTTTAATGATAACTCTCAGCTTTTGTGAGTAGGGGTATGATTATGTTTGTATTTAGATATTTATTTTATTTATTTTTTCATCTCGCGACACGTGTGAACTCGATACAAGGTTATAGGTGTTCACTAACCCAAAGGGGATGTTTATTTTGGGATATGTAAAATACGGATTTGAGATTTTGAGATCTAACCCATGTACTACTTTGGGATTTAGAATTAGGAATTCAAAATCTCACCTATAAAATACCTATAAATTCTACAAAAGCCAACCTTATAAATACCTACAAACCTATAAAAACACCTATAAATCCTATACTATAAAGTTAAATCCTACCATATTCAAATCCCAAAACAAACATAAAAATACAGTTCATTAGAAAAATTCACAAGATTTTGAAACTCGGATTTCAAAATCCTCAAAATTTCAAAACAAACATCCTCAAAGAGTGTGGGACTCAAATAGGATTAGCTGTTAACTTCAAAAGTATGTAAAAGTACAACAATATTCACGTGAGTAGTATAACAATATTAAATGTAGGACAAGGAAGAATGAAAATTGATGCATAATTTACTTAAATGTGTATATATAATTTTAAAACGAACAATTAAATATTTTTTGTAATTAAAATAAATGAATTGACTGAATGCTCACCACTAAAGAACACTTTTATTAAAATTATGTTGGGTAATAATGTGTCACACTATTTTTTTTTAGACTTATAATATATAATTTTCTTCAATTATTTAATGCTTATAATTTATATTTTTCTTCACATATTTGAAGCTTAAAAAATATGAATTTGTTTTATTTAATTATTTAAGACTTAGTAATATATATGGTGTTGCATATGTAAATTAAATTAAAAAAACGAGGTTGTACCAAAATGAATTTTAGAAACCCGCACTGAAGAAAAAAATGATTACGGCCAAAAATATGGAGGGAACCCAAATCCTATTTTAGTGGGAAAATATGGAGGGAACCAAATAAATCTATTCCTAATTTAAAATACCAAAACCTAGTTCCTAATTGGACGCTGATCATTACGCCTGCCACACGATCACTCTCTGCCGGCACCCTCTTGCGAATCACATCCCAAAAAGAAATTCATAATTCTCAGTAGTTAACTAAAACACAGCCTCTGCCGGTGCCTCTGATTGTTGCGAAACCTATCCCAAAAAAGATTTTAGAGAGGCGCAGGTGCTCCTCCTCCTCGAGTTTCAATCTAAGTTCCCTCTTAGGTATTTAATTCTTCTAATTTCCCTTTTCTCTCAGGTATTCAATTCATCTAATTTCGTAAATTATAGGTTTGTAATTAGAAATTAAATTAACGTTTCGATCGGACCAGATTCTGCTAATTATTGAAAGTGAGAATCAAATATTCTAATAAAACTCTTTCTCCTCTGTAACCACAACTCTATTATTTTCTGCCAGTGCCCAATGTATAAATTGTAGATGGGGGTTACATATCACACGTGTTGCCCAATGTATAAATTGTAGATGGGGTTACAAAATCAATTCTTAAATTCATGAGCATGAGAAGAGTCGGACTATTTGGCTTCATCTTTTATCTAATGGATTGCATAATTCAAGTCTTTCCAGATAAGAACCACTTACAGACTCTCGAGACGTTACTGGGTGTCTGCACCCAACTTCAAGTGAGTTGTTAATTTTTCAATAATTGTATTGAATTTAGATTGTTCTCCTCTGTTCCCTTTTATTATGAATGTAATGATGAGAATATTATCCATGTTACATGGATATTGCTTTTCAAGTGGTGCAGAGTGAGGTAGATTATCCTCATACCAGTATATATTTTATTTAAGTACATTAATTCGCTTCTTGTCCAAAATTCGTAATGTATATTGATGAATTTCTCCTGGATCCTATTTAAGACATGAAAACTGAATGAAAGGTCTTTGTTTTAGTGCAAAGAATGTACATAATTTATTGACAGTTGATGTTTTGCATAATGGTAGCTGTTGCATGTTTTACTTACCAGATTTGAACTAAAATGCAATTGTGTATAGAGTATAACTTGATTCTAAGACTATGTTTATTGGTAAAACCATAGTTATTAAAGGCGCGCCCGAGGCGCAAGGCGCATGGAGCGCCACACTCTGCGCCTCTCCATGGCTGAGGCAGGCGCCATATATTATTTAATTTTTTAAAAAAAAAAATTGAAGTAAAAAAGTATTTTTATGCTTATATTGACCGAAATATTTTAGGTTTAAGGTTTTACATTGAAATTTGATACCAGTTTATAGAATTCTTATATTCCCACTACCACAAATTAGGAAATATTTCTGTTTTCAAATACCTAAAAAATAGGAATTATTAAAAAAATTAAATTTTCAATACGCTAGTTCTCAATTCAGTTTCCCAAAACCTAAAAAATAGGAATTATTAAAAATTTCAATTTCTAATATGTTAGTTCTTATAATATTAAATATTAAATGTGTTTAATTGTGGAATTAGTTTCAATTAGGAGCCTAAAATATTAAATATGTCTAATGTTTAATTATTTTATTTTATTAATAATTACTCCTAGTAAGATATAATAGTATTATACTTCATATATTTACTATGTCATTCACCTAATATATATTTACTATCTTATTCTCCAGCTCCTCACTTCTCTTCTTCCCTGCTCGGTACCCAACTGCCATCCACTTCTCTTCTTAGCCAACATAAATACATAGTTTTATGCCTTTGATTTGTGTTATTTATGTACCTTTGAACTTCAATCTAATAGTCATTACATGCTAATATGCTTAATTTAAGTTTATCTTGTGTTTTTATTAAATTTAGCCACAATGTACAAAAGGCGCGCGCCTCGGGCGCTGGGCGCGCCTCAGGCTCTAGGCGCACAGCTGCGCCTCGGTGCGCCTCAAACGCCTTAATAACTATGGGTAAAACAAATATATACAGTGAGGTTGATTGGGCATCACGTATTAACTCACATTCTGCTTATTAAAGCTAACATCAAATTGATTTTGTTGTTGCTGCTAATTCTCATTGAGCAGGTGTGTAGCATGTTGTATTGGAAGGATTTGATCCATCGATAGAAGTAGAAAATGTTTACATTTAAATAGTAGTAGCAAATTTTTAATCCTTAAAGTGAAATAAAATAGTATATTTTATGTTTTGTGGATATTGAGAAAGGTAGTGATCCGCTAAGCCGGTGAGTCACAGGAGCGAAGCCTACTTCTAAACGACTGAGAAGGACCTATTTCTTTATTTTTTTTCAATTACCAATGAATTTAGATTGAGAACAAATATTGTCATTTAAATTTGATCCACTTATGTGGCAAAGTTTACGAGAGTGCTTTATTAAAATTCCCTATTTTAAAGGCACAATTTGCAAGTATTGTTGTTTGAATTTATGGTTTACTAGAGTAATAGCAATAGTGCAAGACTTTTGTGGAAGAAAATACTGCTTGTTGTGAAAGAGAGCCAGCCAGAAGTATCGGAAATGGAAAATTGGACAGAGGTTGTGGATGAAGGATTACGGTGGTGTTGACGAGGCCATTCTTGAGTGTAATTGGAGTGTGCAGTCCTAGGGAATGGTCGCTAATTTCTACCGTAAGTGCATGTATTTTTAGTTTTTATAGTTGTTAGGGATCCATTGGTTCAATCATGGGGTTATTGATTTTACCTTCTTGATCTGCTGTTTCAAATCCTTCTTTCTTATCCATTGTTTGATCTACATTAGTGTTGCTTCCTTTGTTTTTCGACTAAGGTTCTTCTATTCATGATGGTGACACTTCTGTAAAAGATACTCCCTTTTAAACAGATAAAAGATTGAATTAACTAACTTATCTCAAAAATGGTTTTGGATTTTAGATTAATTCTATTTTTTCTGGTTTTGGACACTCGAGGGTTCTTTTTTACATTATAAGGATATATACAAGAACTGGAATGACTTGAATTATTAAGTGCTTCTCACAACTCCTCATATTCTAAGAAGTTAACATAAACTCACTATTTTTATAAAAAAACTGGAGCTATATATATATATTTTTTTTCCAAAAAAGGAAAAGAAAAAAACACTAGCATAGAAAGTAGAAATAAGATTCTGGTTTAGCATAGAAAGTAGAAACAAGAAAAAAACTTGTAGATTCTAGCCTTGACATAGAGAAAGAGAAGAGAAGGCCTACAAGACTAATATTGATATCAATTATTACTGGAGTTATAATTTCAGGGTTTATTAATGGAGGAGTTTTTATGATGAGAAGACCAAAGAAACAAGGTAACAAAGCTAAACTTATGCAATAGTGCAGTGATGTAAAGCTGGGGCATTATATTCTGTTTTTCTTTGTCACAGCCATTAAAAACGATAACGGGGATCTAGAACTGCCTTTATTAAAGTTTTCATCAATTGTGGCTGCAACAAATAACTTCTCCAGGGAAAACATGATTGGAGATGGTGGCTTTGGTCTTGTTTACAAGGTAACATGCTGAATGTTAGTGCCTAATGTGAGACACAAAACACAAACATTTTGACTCTTAATTTGACATGCACAGAAGAGGAGGAAATATGTTGCCCTGTTGTCAGAAGTGGTACGTTTATGATAATTCTCTTATGCTATTTGTGTGATTAGTCAAGTGTTCCCATGATTTTCTATTATTTAATTATTGATCAATCTTTTGTTGTGAAAATTAAATCATGATGCGTACCAGTTTGGACTCTGTTATTTTTAGTGTTGAAAGAATTAGTGCGTTGAGTTTATTGGACAAAATATGGATTAAAATTGGTTCTCTCAGAAACGAAATGAGAGAAAAGTTGAAAGCAAGATAAAATATTATGAAGATAAATGTTATATTGTAGGATATTAATCGAGTTTAGGGTTTTTTTGGCACGTGTGCAATACCTATACTTCCACAACAATTTTGGCATTTTGCATACTTTAGCAAGTGTTTATGGGATCTAATTATCTATGTGCTATCAGTAATATTTCATCAATATGTATGTGGGTTTTCATTAGATATTGAACAAGTTTTGCCTTGTCTAATGCTTTTGATTTTTTGAATTTAGATTGTTATTTACTACTTAGTGGTTGATTGATTGCATCTGGAACCAATTTTTGTTTGTTTTCTTCTTGCACTTTTTTTTTATTGATTCATATTATTTCTATTTTAATAATTCGTGTCTTTTTGTTCTCTTAATGCAAGTTTATGCCACTTGCTGGTTTCTATATTGGTTTTCGTTAAATTGATATGTAATATGAGCTCTTAAATTATGGAAGCATATTATTCTGCTTTTACTTATAGCATTTTTGAGAATACCATTTCTTTGAAAGTGTTGGTCCCAAGTTGAGTTTAGATTGATTAAGCTAGTAAAAGTCTAGAGGGGAGGGGTGAATAGACTTTTAAAAATCTTTCAAAATATCAGAGTTTAAATGCGGAAATGTGTTCTGTACAATACTGTTCTTACAATCAGATCAGTACTAACAGTTCTTGTTTATACTCAACTTTTCTTTAAATCTTTCTTTAGAAAACTTACTGTTCTTGCTTAACAATTATATCAACAGTTAATCAAAACATAAAGCAGTAAAGAACACAAGATTTTTATAGTGGTTCGACAACTTGTCTACATCCACTCTCACAACTCCAGTTGCGATGTTTTATTACTCTTATCCACTTGAGTACTTGTTGTTTAGAGTCCCAAGATTAAGACTTCGATCTTATCGATTACACTTCTGATACACGTGTTATGCAACACTAAATAAACAACCGCAAGTGTACGACGTCTATTGTAGCGTGATAAGTACGAGGTCGATCCCACAGGGAGGTTAAGCGTAAAAGTGGTAGTTTGCTAATCGAGTTCTAAGTAGACGTGATCGAATAGATTGGATATTGAATTACTCTAAAATTACCTATCAAATTGTCACAAACAAGTAACAAAGAGTAATGAAAATCGATCAACTAACATACGACTCAAGAAACGAAAGTAAAAATGGATGTAACTCAATTAAGAGAAGTTAGGTCCTAAAGCACATGCAAGACTAGTGAATCCATCTATGATTAACTATCTACTCAAGTGGTGTTCATGCTTTGTCTATAAGATTGATCACGTAATAATGAATTAAAAGTTCTTTCGATCTAAGTAATTCAAAGGAGATATCACACAACCTAGTATCTCTACCTAAATTGCACAATAAAACCCAATCAAGTTCCTAAGATCATCACACATCTTCCTAATCATTGATCATCTTTCAATCTCACAATAAAATTAGGTCAAATGCTTGCAATCAATCAACCAAACTAGATTTCTCAACCTAATTCAATTAACTATGATCAACACATCATCATTGTACACATAATGACATGCTTTGCAATATAAACCAAGCATCCAAATAGAATTAAGCCACACAAACACCAAATAAGCAAAACATTAATTCATAGATATCATCAAAAGTATTTACAAGGCTTTAGAACCAAAAGTGTTCTTAACCAATCAACCACATGTTCAAATTACAAATAAACTAAGATCAAAGCAATAAAAAGTGAAAATAAAAGAAAGCTTAGACTATGGTGTGGTGAGGAATTGAATTCCCAAGCTAATGGCTCCTCCCTTGCATGATTTGGTGTTGAATTGAAGAAGATGTGGCCCAAAACCTCCAAATGTGTGTTTATGTGTGTAAGAATTCTTGAGAGAGGGGTAAGGTGGTGTGAAGTTTAAGAATTGGGGTATTTATAGTGTTGGGGTAGGGTTTGGATATGATCTTTGCAAGTTAGTCCCTCGAAAATGGAGAAAATATGCATTTGGCACCGAATTTGGAAGTGACTCGGCCGAGTTGGGGTGTTAATCGAATCATCACAAAAAACAGGGGAACCGCGTCACTCGACCGAGTTGGGTCACTCGGCCGAGTGGTCTTCAAGCCTTTACTTCAACTCGGCCGAGTTGGGTTACTCGGCCGAGTGCGCAGAAAAACTCCAACTCGCAGATTCGGCCGAGTAAGGTCACTCGGCCGAGTGCGCAGTAACACCCAAAGTCGCAGATTCGGCCGAGTAAAGTCACTCGGCCGAGTGCGCAGTCGAGGCCAAACTCTCAGATTCGGCCGAGTAAGGTCACTCGGCCGAGTTGCCTTGCACCTCGATTTCGGCCTATTCTCGTTTCGTGCATAACATTTGCCTCGGGTGTCGGATTGACTTGATTCCTTCGGCTAATCCACTCCGTTTTCCGCGACGAATCCAACCGTGCACTCCTCTTTCCAGTCTGATCACTTGTGGTATGTGTTTTGCTCCAAATTCCATCGTTTTACCTACAAAACCGACAAAACACAACCTTTCTCTCATTTTGGCTTAAATAATCATATTCCATGCATAATTCAATGAAATCCATATCAAAATACACCTCACATGTGCCCCTAAAACGTGTAAATTCCACCCGAATCAAACCTCCCCAAACTTAAAATGTTGTTTGTCCTCAAACAACTAAGCACTTAAAACAATGAGGGTGGAATGATCATAATGGAATATTCAATGCAAATCACACATGCAAAGTAAGATGTAATGATATCTCTTTCTCCAAGTGCATTTCTCAATGAAAGTTATAGGCTCACTATTGCAATCCACATTCATAGATCAAAGAATGCACAAGTACACAACACATTGTGATGGGAAACATAATCCAAATGCTCAAGTCCTCTACTCACATGATAGAGTGTTTCTCTCAAACACACAAACAAATTAAGGATATTAATGCAACCAAGTCATGCTATGCAATCACCATATGCTTGCCCAACTTCTACTTTCTACACACACTCAAATGCTCAACAAAGTGATCAATAGGACTTAATCAAGGATTTAACATTGGCTCTTTGGACAAGGTAGGATGAATTTGGGAATTGTGACTCTTCTAGTGGAGGACAAAGTTTGTTGTTTTACAATGTGTGCTTCCACTTTCAAAGCTTACAAACTTCATCCTCACTTTTTTTTTTCTTTTTCCATTCTTTTTCAAGCTTTCATCACCTCATCTTTTGAACCATTTTTTTCTTTTCAAGCTTTTGGGGCTCTTTGTCCCTCTTTTCTTTTCCTTGATTTTCTTTTCATCTTTCTCTTTTTCTTTCAACTTCTCCAATTTCTCCTTTTCACCAAAGATATTCATTTAAGCACATGTTTCTCCACTTTGTCTTTCATCCTCCACTAGATATGGGAATCAAAAGGCTCAAAAAGGCTAAGTGGTTAACATTGTAGTTTGCCAAGAAAATGAGGAATTAAGCTCAAGGGGCTAACTACGGAAAATTACTTCGATTTTGGGAAATTTTGGCTAAGTGACTCTTTTAGAACAAGATGGCCTATATCACATCACATCATTTCACACAATCATGCTTTCAAACAAGAACTTGGGCAAGTTCTAGGATCACTAGCAATAACCTAGTCCACTCTCAAATGAACTAAACTGGATTACATGCTCGATTTAAGGCTCAATTCTCACCGGCTTATTCAATAGGACTCTCACAATCATCAAATGTTCCCAAACAACAACACATCATATATCCATGCTATCCAAGATCACAAATATGAGCACAATCATGAAACTATATCCAACATCAATCATGCTTACATTCAAAGCAAATAAACATCACCACAACTACTCAACAATGGATTTCAATGACTATTCATGCTCACATTTCACCAAATGTCCACTACCCAACATATAATCAAGACCAACTTAAACAATCTAAGCATGCGAAAGCCAAGTGTGCGCCGGTGCAAAATGTGACACGAGTAGAATGACGAACCGGTGCAAGGGTAACAATTAGTAGAAACATAAAAGAAAAATAACTCCCCCAAACTTAGAATTTTACTATGTAAAAATTCTAAGTTTGGGGCTACAAATTGTTACCTCCCTCCTTGCACATCCAATGCTCTTCAAGAGTCACCATTGCATCACTTGCTTTCTTTTTCCAAAGTTGGCTTTGCTTCTTCTTCATTCTCCATGACAAGGTATCCATGAAACTCCTCATCCATACCTACAAAGAACTAAGCTATCAACACTACCAAAGCAAATAAAAATATAAAGCAATAAAACCTTGGGTTGCCTCCCAAGAAGCGCTATTTTTAACGTCCTATGCCGGACGGTTGTTTCTTCTTTCAAGCCTCATTCAAGTGAAGTGTTTCCACCATTCGAAGTTGCTCGTTCCCAAAGTAATGCTTCACTCTTTGTCCGTTCACCACAAAGGTCGTTCCATCCTTACCAATAAGCTCCACATTTCCCATGGGCGTCACATTTTTAATCACAAAGGGCCCCGACCACTTTGACTTCAATTTGCCCGGAAATAACCTCAACCTTGAGTTGAACAATAGGACTTGTTCTCCAACTTGAAACTCCCTCCTTTCAATCATCTTGTTATGAAATCTCTTGGCTCTTTCTTTGTGAATCTTGGAATTCTCAAAGGCTCCATTCCTAAATTCATCAAGCTCATTAAGCATCATCTTCCTTCTTTCTCCGGATGCCTTAAGATCAAGATTCAACTCGTTAATGGCCCAACGAGTTTTCAACTCCACTTCCACGGGTAGATGGCAAGATTTACCATACACAAGTTGGTAAGGAGATGTGCCCAAAGGTGTCTTGTAGGCGGTTCGATATGCCCAAAGAGCATCATCCAACTTGATAGCCCAATCCTTCCTCTTCAACCCAACGGTTTTCTCCAAAATTTGCTTCACCTCTCGATTAGCAAGCTCCGTTTGCCCATTAGCTTGGGGATGATATGGTGTGGTCACCCTATGCTTTACTCCATACTTTGTCAAAAGTTGGTCAAGCCATCGGTTGCAAAAGTGTGAACCACCATCACTCACTAATGCCCTTGGAGTACCAAAACGAGTAAAAATATTCTTCCTCAAAAAGTTGAGGACCACCTTGGCATCATTCGTAGTGGTTGGAATGGCCTCAATCCACCTCGAGACATAATCAATAGCCAATAGAATGTAAGAAAATCCATGAGAAGTGGGGAATGGTCCCATGAAATCAATTCCCCATACATCAAAAAGCTCCACCTCGATTACATTCTTCATAGGCATCTCATGACTCTTTGAGATGTTTCCCATCCTTTGGCACTTGTCACACTTCTTCACAAAAGCTACACAATCCCTAAAAATAGATGGCCAATAGAAACCACTTTGAAGAACCTTGTGAGCCGTCCTATTTGCCCCAAAATGACCACCATAAGGAGATGAATGACACTCTTCAATTACTTTCTCCCACTCATCTTCCCCTAAGCACCTTCTCATGACCATATCGGAACACCATCTATAAAGAAACGGATCCTCCGAAACATAGAACTTAACATCATGATAGAATTTCTTCTTTTGATGGAATGAGAGGTTTGGTGGTGATGTTCCGGTGGCTATGTAGTTCACAAAATCGGCGAACCATGGACATGTTTCTTTGATGGTAAGGAGTTGCTCATCGGGAAACCACTCTTTAATAGGGACTTGGATGTCCTTTTCCTCCACATTCTCAAGCCTTGAGAGATGATCCGCTACCACATTTTCACATCCTTTTCTATCCCTTATCTCCACATCAAACTCTTGCAAAAGGAGTACCCATCTTATCAACCTTGGTTTGGCCTCTTTCTTCTCAACCAAATACTTCAAAGTCGTGTGATCCGTGTATACTATGGTCTTAGCTCCCACCAAGTATGCTCTAAATTTGTCAAAACTATAAATCACGGCTAGCATCTCCTTCTCCGTTGTGGTGTAATTCCTTTGAGCCGGATTCAAGGTTTTGCTTGCATAATAAATCACACGAAAGAGTTTGTCTCTCTTTTGACCCAAAGCCACTCCAATGGCATAGTCACTAGCATCACACATGATCTCAAATGGTTGGCTCCAATCGGGTATCACCAACACGGGAGCTTTAATCAAGGCCTCCTTCAAAATCTCAAACGACTTCACACATTCTTCACTAAAAATGAAGGTGGCCCCCTTTTCCAACAATGCACACATGGGCTTGGCTATCTTTGAAAAGTCCTTGATGAATCTTCTATAAAAACCGGCATGTCCAAGAAAGCTCCTAACCGCCTTCTCATTAGTTGGTGGGGGTAATCTCTCAATAGCCACTATCTTTGCTCTATCCACCTCAAGCCCTTTAGCCGAAATCTTGTGCCCAAGCACAATCCCTTCCTTCACCATGAAGTGGCATTTCTCCCAATTAAGCACCAAGTTGGTATCTATACACCTTTGTAAAACACAAGAGAGGTTACGTAGACATGTATCAAAGCAATAACCAAACACGGAAAAATCATCCATGAATACCTCCATTATGTTTTCAATCATACCATGAAAAATAGCCATCATGCATCGTTGGAAGGTGGCGGGAGCATTGCACAATCCAAATGGCATTCTCCTAAAAGCAAAAGTACCATAAGGGCAAGTAAAAGTTGATTTCTCTTGGTCTTTAGGATCAATCAAAATTTGATTGTATCCCGAATAACCATCAAGAAAGCAATAATACTCATATCCCGCCATCCTATCCAACATTTGATCAATAAAAGGCAAAGGGAAGTGATCTTTCCTAGTGGCACTATTCAACATACGATAATCAATGCACACTCTCCACCCCACAATGGGCCTAGAAGGAACGTCCTCTAAGGCTTCGGTTTTAATAATGGTCATACCCCTCTTCTTAGGGACCACTTGTGTTGGGCTCACCCACTCACTATCACTTATGGGAAAAATTATGTCATTATCTAGCCACGTCAACACTTCTTTTCTTACTACATCTTGCATAATGGGGTTCAATCTTCTTTGACCTTGGGCTTTAGGCTTAATAGACTCATCTAGTCTAATTTTATGCATGCAAATATGAGTCGGTATACCCTTCAAATCCGAAATATCCCAACCAATAGCCGATTTATAAGTTCTAAGCACCCTAAGCAATTTTTCTAACTCAAGCTCATGCAAGTGTGAAGAAACAATAACCGGAAAGAGTTCACCTTGTTCAAGATAAGCATATCTCAAGTGCTCCGGAAGTGGTTTCAAATCGAGCTTCCTCCCCTTCTCTTGAGCTTTTGGTTTCTCCTTAGCTTCCTCCTTTGGTGCTTCCAATGCATAACATGAGGGCCAAGTGTCAAGATTTTTGTGAGGAAATCTTTGACACTCTTCAAGTAAAACCCCCCCAAACTTGGCTTCTTGTCGTATCTCCATGAATTTCTCCTCCTTTTTAATTGGAAGTTCCTTCAAAACATCAAGAGAAGACATATATTCAAACAATTCTATATCATTAAGCTCATCAAAATTGAAATCAAAGGGAATAGAAGAGAGTGAGTTAAGAGATTCTCTTATGCAAAAATCAAGTGGATCTTTTGAGTTGCTCTTTTCCATGTGCATATTCACACAAGTTTGCACATTGTTGATCATGTTGCACTCAAAGACCTCATCCTCATCATCTCTAAACTTGATGGCCTTGTAAATGTTGAACAACACTTTCTCGTTGTTCACTTGAAGCTCCAACTCCCCTTTCCTCACATTAATGATAGCTCCACCGGTTGCCAAAAATGGCCTTCCCAATATGAGTGGAATGTACTTATCCTCCTCCATATCCAATACCACAAAATCCACCGGGAATATGAACTTATCGATCTTAACCAACACATCCTCTACTATACCCAAGGGGTAAGTCATGGATCTATCCGCCAATTGAAGGCTCATCGTGGTTGGTGTAAGTTTCCCAAACCAAGTGACTTGAATATGGACAAAGGCATAAGATTAATGCTAGCTCCCAAATCACACAAAGCTTTAAATGTACCTCCATCTCCAATGACACATGGCAAGGTGAAGGATCCGGGATCTCTAAGCTTTTGAGGTAACTTTGCTTGAATGATTGAGCTACATTCTTCGGTCAAATGCACCGTTTCATACTCCACAATCTTCCTCTTGTTTGACATGATTTCTTTTAAAAACTTGGAGTATTGGGGCATTTGTTCTAGAGCTTCGGCAAAGGGGATGTTGATGTGGATCTTCTTGAACATCTCCACAAACTTGGCAAATTTGTTGTCCAAGCCCTTCTTCTTCAACCTTTGAGGGTATGGGAGAGGTACCACATTCTTGCCTTTGTCTTGAGGAGGGATTGCCTCCTCACTCTTTTTCTCCTCTACTTTCTCTTCTTCCCTCACTATCTCCTCTTGCCTTTCTTTCTCTTGTCCATCTTCTTTGTCGACATCCTCGGGTGCCATTACCATTTCCTCCTCTTGTGGCATCTTTGGCCCATCGTAACTCGTCCCACTTCTTAGCTTTATAGCTTTGCAATGCTCCTTGGGGTTGAGCTCCGTGTTTGAAGGAAATTGCCCCGGAGTGTGTTGACTACCGATGACATTAGAAAGTTGACTCACTTGCTTTTCTATGGCTTTCATGTTGTTTGCCACATTCTTGATCATTTCTCCTTGTTCATCAAGTCTTTGCCGAGTTATGTTTGCATTCTCTCTAGTCTCTCTCATGAATTTCGTGGTTTCCCCCATAAAAGCTCCAAACATATCCTCCATTGATGGCTTTGATGAAGACTCCACAATAACTCCATCTCTCACATTGAAATTTGGAGGTGGGATGATGGCATTTCTTGTGTTGGCATAAGAGAAGTTCTCATGTTGCCTCAACCCGGGATGGTAATGATTTGGATTAGGAGGGTTTTGCCTCTCATTCCAACCTCTTTCTCGAAATTGACGGTCCCTTTGATTGTTCATATAATGGGCCTCTTCATATTGTTCATCACTAGGTCCCATTAATGACTTGGCCGCCATCATCGAAGTCAACTTGTCCATCTTGTTGGATAAAGTAGCAAAATCATCTGACTCCTTAGTGGAAGCAACTTTCCGGGCTTGCCTTCTCTCATATGGCCATTGATGTCCGTTCTTTGCCATCTCCTCTAGAAGCACATAACCTTCATCCGTCGTCTTTCCTAGCAAAGAACCTCCACCGGGCGAGGCATCCACCATCCCTCTTGTTCTATGGTCCATCCCGTTGTAGAAATAGCAAATCAATTGGTCTCTTGAGAAACCATGTTGAGGGCAACTCCTTATCAAATCTTTAAAGCGCTCCCAAGCCTCGGCTAACGACTCATCATCATCTTGCATAAAGGAAGAAATTTCTCCTCTTATCTTGATGGTCTTGCTTGGAGGAAAGTACTTCATAAGGAAGGCATCAACAAGGTCGGCCCAATTCTCAATGGTTCTTAGATCAAGGGACATGTACCATTGCTTTGCACGATCACGGAGTGAGAATGGGAACAATTGGAGACGAATATAATCTTGAGGAACTCGGTTTATCTTCACCGTCCCACTTATCTCTAAGAATTGAGATAAATGGAGGTTGGGATCCTCCTTCGACAACCCTCCGAATTGGTTATTTTGCACCATCATGATTAAAGCCGGCTTGAGCTCAAAGTTATGAGCATCAACGGGTTCCCGACCCGCTCCTCCATAGGGCCTTGGGATAGGGCGGAAGTGGTCTCTCAAAACTCTTTGATTTCCATTGTCCTCCCGTTGCTCTCCATCTCCTTCAACATTGACATTCCCTTCCATCCTCCGGTTGAGGTTATCTCTTATGCCTCCTTGTGGTCGATTACCACCATTCCCATTAGGCTCTACTATGCCTCCAACATCCTCTTGGTTCCTTTCCTCTTCCACAATAGGATTCTCTCTTCGATTCATGGCTTCTAATTCAATCCTTCTTCTTTCGGCGTTTTGTCTTCGACAACGAGCTTCGATTTCCGGGTCTAGAGGTAGCAAAACTTGTTGATCTCTTCTAGCTCGGGTGATCATATGCCATATCTAGACAAACGTTCAAAAGAAAGTAAGAATCACAAGTGAAATCAAAATAAACCAAACAAATATTTTTGGGATTTTTGCAAATAAGGAAAACAAGTAAAGTGTCTAAACTAAAACTCTGCTAGCCTACACTCTAGAGCTTATAGAAACCTCCCCGGCAGCGGCGCCATAAACTTGATACACGTGTTATGCAACACTAAATAAACAACCGCAAGTGTACGACGTCTATTGTAGCGTGATAAGCACGAGGTCGATCCCACAGGGAGGTTAAGCGTAAAAGTGGTAGTTTGCTAATCGAGTTCTAAGTAGACGTGATCGAATAGATTGGATATTGAATTACTCTAAAATTACCTATCAAATTTTCACAAACAAGTAACAAAGAGTAATGAAAATCGATCAACTAACATACGACTCAAGAAACGAAAGTAAAAATGGATGTAACTCAATTAAGAGAAGGTAGGTCCTAAAGCACATGCAAGACTGTGAATCCATCTATGATTAACTATCTACTCAAGTGGTGTTCATGCTTTGTCTATAAGATTGATCACGTAATAATGAATTAAAAGTTCTTTCGATCCAAGTAATTCAAAGGAGATATCACACAACCTAGTATCTCTACCTAAATTGCACAATAAAACCCAATCAAGTTCCTAAGATCATCACACATCTTCCTAATCATTGATTATCTTTCAATCTCACAATAAAATTAGGTCAAATGCTTGCAATCAATCAACCAAACTAGATTTCTCAACCTAATTCAATTAACTATGATCAACACATCATCATTCTACACATAATGACATGCTTTGCAATATAAACCAAGCATCCAAATAGAATTAAGCCACACAAACACCAAATAAGCAAAACATTAATTCATAGATATCATCAAAAGTATTTACAAGGCTTTAGAACCAAAAGTGTTCTTAGCCAATCAACCACATGTTCAAATTACAAATAAACTAAGATCAAAGCAATAAAAAGTGAAAATAAAAGAAAGCTTAGACTATGGTGTGGTGAGGAATTGAATTCCCAAGCTAAGGTGGTGTGAAGTTTAAGAATTGGGGTATTTATATTGTTGGGGTAGGGTTTGGATATGATCTTTGCAAGTTAGTCCCTCGAAAATGGAGAAAATATGCATTTGGCACCGAATTTGGAAGAGACTCGGCCGAGTTGGGGTCACTCGGCCGAGTTGGGGTGTTAATCGAATCATCACAAAAAACAGGGGAACCGCGTCACTCGGCCGAGTTGGGTCACTCGGCCGAGTGGTCTTCAAGCCTTTACTTCAACTCGGCCGAGTTGGGTTACTCGGCCGAGTGCGCAGAAAAACTCCAACTCGCAGATTCGGCCGAGTAAGGTCACTCGGCCGAGTGCGCAGTAACACCCAAAGTCGCAGATTCGGCCGAGTAAGGTCACTCGGCCGAGTGCGCAGTCGAGGCCAAACTCTCAGATTCGGCCGAGTAAGGTCACTCGGCCGAGTTGCCTTGCACCTCGATTTCGGCCTTTTCTCGTTTCGTGCATAACTTTTACCTCGGGTGTCGGATTGACTTGATTCCTTCGGCTAATCCACTCCGTTTTCCGCGACGAATCCAACCGTGCACTCCTCTTTCCAGTCCGATCACTTGTGGTATGTGTTTTGCTCCAAATTCCATCGTTTTACCTACAAAACCGACAAAACACAACCTTTCTCTCATTTTGGCTTAAATAATCATATTCCATGCAGAATTCAATGAAATCCATATCAAAATACACCTCACATGTGCCCCTAAAACGTGTAAATTCCACCCGAATCAACTTCCAAGTGTATCTTCGATCAACTAGTAATTTCACAAGTAACTAGCACACTTGTTTACACAATACAAACTTAAAACGAAAAGTAAAACTTCTCTTGATGATAGCCTTTGATTCTTCAAATCAGATATGTGGCTTCTCTTCAGTTCTTGATCTTCAACTCTGTGAGTGCTTGAATACTTGAATGCTTCTTGATTACTTCGAGTAGTAGTAGTTTCAGTAGTCTTTTCAAGTAGAAGATCACACGGTATTTATAAGATCTAGTATGACAGTTAGCAGTTTGTGAACTAACTCTCAACTAACTCATAACCGTTTCTTGTTGTAACTTCCTTCTGTTTTGTAACCAACTTATCTTATCTTTCAAGTCAGCATATCTTCAACAATATCTTCAGTTACGTTTCAAATAAGTTATCCAAACTTATTCTTCAAATAAACTAACTTAGCACAGTAAACTACTCTTCTTAGTTTTACTGCTCTTGGTCAGTCAGCACAGTTCTTCAAAACTGTTCAGCTTCCTTCAAAAACTTCACTTGATTTCTTCAATCTTTGAAATAGTCTTCTGATATCTTTTAGTCATCTTTAGTCTTCTGACTTCAATCTAATCTACTGTTCTAACTATTACAATGCTGAATACAATAGAATACAACTTTACAAATATAAAACCTATCTATACATCAACTGAACTACATACAGATGAGTATAACTAAGTCCTATACTATAAGTTGTCTATACAATATTTCCATCAGCTTAGTTCTTAAACAGTTCATATATCAGATTAGTAAAATACTAAGATCAGTAAACTTAAACTTCATATTTCAATAAGATCAGTAATCTCAGATAATAAGATCAGTAAACTTAATCAATATATTTCACATATAATCACATATATCATTAACTCAAAATTACTTTTGGCCATCAAAACATATAATTATCAATTAGAACATTATTTATAGGATTCATATCCCAACAGAAAGAGCTAGGAGAGATGCCACAGTGGACACCAGAGAGACCTCTAAGAATTGTTATTGGATTCACATATGCATGGTTTATCCAAAGTTCTCATACTTTATCCTGCTTTAAATATTTCCACTTAATATTCTTTTATGGGGCAAAGATTCTATTTAACAAACAATATTACATGCAAATGGTCCTAAATTCATGAAAGACAACGGTCTGAATCACGTGGCATTCTCATCTGCCGATGGAACTTTGAAAGCAGCTCCTACGGTAGCCAATGAACATTCATATATTTATTTACATAGAGAATACTCTGACTTCTGCTACAATTATTCATTTTTGTCATGAAAATGTATCTTTTATGACGTCAGATAGTCGCCAACTATTGTCACCAATAATTATTAAAATCGTCACCCATTATCACCAATCATCATCAATTATAATTAAAATTGCCACCAATTATTATAGTGACAATAAAAAAAATTAACTAAATATTTCAAATAATTAATGACAAAAAATAGCATTGTCATAAAAATATATATTTTTATGACGTTAAATATCGTCATCAATTATTATTAAAATCGTCACCAATTATTTTTTGAACGAAAAAAAATTGTCACTAAATATTTCAAATAATTATGACAAAAAATAGTATCGTCATGAAAAAATATATATTTTTTGACGTTGGATATCATCATCAATTATTATTAAAATTGTCACTAATTATTATGAAAATCATCACCAATTATTAGTGTGACGAAAATATTTTGTCACTAAATATCTTGAATAACTAATGACGAAAAATAGTATTGTCATAAAAATATATTTTTCATGACGTCAAATATCGTCATCAATTATTATTAAAATTGTCATCAATTATTTTTGTGACGAAAATATTTTGCCACTAAATATTTCGAATAATTAATGATGAAAAATAATATCGTCATGAAAATATATTTTCCATACGTCGAATATTGTCATCTATTACAATTAAAATCATCACCAATAATTATTGTGACGAAAATATTTTGTCTCTAAATATTTTGAATAATTAATGACGAAAAATAGTATCGTCATGAAAATATACTTTTTATGACGTTGAATTTCATCATCTATTACAATTAAAATTGTCACCAATTATTATTGTGACGAAAATATTTTGTCTCGAAATATTTCAAATAATTAATGACGAAAAATAGTATCGTCATGAAAATATACTTTTTATGACGTCGAATTTTATCATCAATTATTATTAAAATCGTCACCAATTATTATTGTGGCGATAGTTTAGCATTGTCAAGAAAAACTATTTTTCATGACGTCGAATGTCGTCACCATTTATTATTTAAATCGTCACATAATATTATTGTGACATACTTCTTACCATCGTCACGAAATATTCAAATTTGTGACGAAATTTTTTATAATTGGTGACGAATTAAAATTTTGTCACGATTTATAGTACTTTAATGATGAAAAATAAAATTCGTCGCGTTTAAGTGAGAAATTGTGACGAATTTTGTGTCGTCGAAAAAAAATTCGTCACGAGATGTGTGATTTCCTGTAGTGTTGAGCAACTTCCTTTTGCTCCATCTCCCAGTCGAGGAAGTTTTCCTTTCCTCCCATTCCTTCCATGACCTCAAGAAGGTCATCTACATCATCTCTTCTGAGCTCAATCCAAGTGCATACCCTAAGCACTTGTTCAAACTGGATTGAATTCTCATCAACTCCAGGGGTAGTGGACTTGAGCAGGTTGGCTATCTTCATCCTCATTATCTTTTCTGTTTGGCACATGGGGTAGTGCACCATTCTGAACTGAGGTTGAGAAGGGCTAGCTTGAACCAGGTCTTCTGGTGCCATGTCTTCTGGAGCAGAAGGGACAGTGATGTTAGGAGTTTGGATAGCTGGGGCATTGTCCTCTGCTGTGTGAGTATCAGCAGGGATTTGGGAAGTGATTTCTTCTTGTTGGGTAGGGAGTTGGAATTGATCTTCAGTGATTTGTTCATCAGCAGGGTTTTGGGTCTGCTGGTCTGGTTCAGTTTCTACTTGAAGATCAGTAGGTGTTTGAGCTTGATGATCTTGGACATCTGTTGTTTGAATATCAGCAAGGATTGTGGATATAATCTGAGTTTGATCATCAGTAGGGAGTGTGGAGGTGGTCTGAGTTTGGTTGTCTGCTGGTTGAGCATCAGCAGGGTTAGGCAATTGGGGTTCAAGTGGTAGTTGTGGCTGAGTTTGTTCCTCTGCTGTGTGAGTATCAGCAGGGATTTGGGTATCAGTGTTTAGAGGTTCAGATGGGTTGGACTCATCAGAAGGGTTGAAGGATGAAATAGGGGCTATGCTCATTGGAGTAGGGAGCCTGGATTTCTTGGTTTTCTTTGTGAAAGAAGAAGTGTTCTTCTTTCTCTTCTGACCCTTTGATAGTTTAGAAGGAGTGAAATTAGAGAGGGGTTAGAAGTACCTGCCTTTTTCAATGGAGAGGCAGTGGGAGTGGCATCTGAATCAGATGGGGAGATGAGCCCTGATCTGATCAGATATCTTCTTTGTGCTAAGGTCTGATTGTCATCATCATCTTCCTCAGCAGCCTTCTTTTGAGCCTCTGCTTTGGATGGCTCCTCTTCTTCTTCAGCAGCAGAGTCATGAGCGGACTCTTCTGCCTTTTCAACAACATCTTTGGAAGATGCTTCAGCTAACAGCTTCTTCTTCTCTTCTTTCAACCTTGCTGCCTCAGCAAGAGCTTCCTTCCTTAAGTAATATTTGGAGATGTGGAAGGTCTTATGAGGTCCCATCTTGTACTTTCTTGGGAGTACTTCTGGAAGGATGATACTCAGCTTGTTGACAAAGCTGACAGTAGAGGTCACCTTCCATTCTCTTGATTGAAGGTCCAAAGTTACCTTCTTGGCTTCAAGAGCAATTATGTCCAAGAAAAGCTCTTGCCAGTCTCCATCAATCTGATCCCAGATTGCAGCCATTACTCTAACCTTTAGAGTAGTCACAGAATCATGACTGAATGTGTTTCCAAGCAACATCTTGCCTGCAATATCCATCAGGGTTTGAAACTTAGGTAATAGTTGGGATTTCTTGAGTCCAGAGGCATCAATAGCTTTGACTTTCCCATTAGTGAACATCTCCATGTATTCTTTCTCTTTACCCATAATATAATTGGAGATATTGATCTCCCCCCTTGACAAACCGAACAGTTCCTGAAGAATTTCCCTTGTTACCTTGACCTTGTGTCCACCCATGACACTTTCGACATAAGATCCCTTCATCACAGCGTTTGCATAGAAAGCCAGCACATCTTGTTCATAAACATTGGTGGGTGCTGCTTCCAGAAAATCTCGCAAGTTGAGGTTGATGCAGCGAAGAAGGATCTCCTTGTTTTCTGCTTTGTGTTTGCCCTTGAAAAACAGAGCATTCTCTGTGAACATCTTCCCTTCCTTGGACCACATTGCAGCATCCAAGGTGCCAGTGCTCTTGGTCTTCTCGTCGTAAATCTCAATGATTGCCATAGTAGAGTTTGAGTGTTAGGTTTTGAGAGCTTGAAAGAAATTTGCAGAACGAGAGAGTATTGAGAGCAATAGAGTGATTTGAACGAAAGGGTTTGGAAGAGGTTTAAGGGTGTGTATATATACTCCAACAATTCTTGATCTAACGGTCAGAATTGGGTTTAATTGTGGAGTAGAGCCCAAGATTTTCCTTCTTTGATTTAGGGCCTTTCTTTAAATTTGCCGGCTGAATTTGCCAAGTGGCAATAGTTGATTTGCTGGCAATTTGGTAATTGAGTATTAATGACATCATTACCAAAAATAGCCGTTGTGACTAATTTTGTGGCAAGAATTGATCATCAAGGCCGTTTTTTATAAGTGAATTACATTCCTTATATAGGCCAATTTGTTTAATTACATTCAGGAATAAATCTAGAATGAATTACATGATCAAAGATAGTCATTAAACTCTAAGTTGAAGTGATCTGATCAGCAGAGTGAAGTCTTCTGATTTCCTGAAAAGGTCTGCTGATTTCTCTTGGAAGTCTTCTGGTCAGCTGAGTTGGTCTTCTGATCAGCTGAGTGGAGGATTGAGATTTGCTGAGTAAATCTTCTGTGCTTTGAAGGTCCAACCTGGCTTGATGGATCCTTCATTGTTGCTGTGATGATCCAACCTGGATGATGGATCTTCCAACTTTATTGTGAGTGGTGATCCAACCTGGTTTGATGGATCTTCCAGCTCTACCTCTGAACCATGTAGGACCATCAAATCAATATGATGATCAGCCTGGATGATATCCCACTGGTTCAGGTTGCCCTTACCATCTGATGTTCCTCATCATCAGATGGGTTGTAGCATCAAATGTGTCCTTTTTGAATTTCTTCGCTACTCTTGAAAGAGAAGGAAGATTGGAAGAGGCTTCAATGGAGTCGAAGAGAGGGCCGTGGACTTAGCCTTCATGTTCTGTTTAGACACAGTAGCTTTTGATAACAAGCTCTCCATGTAGAACTTCCCCCCGGAGAAGAAGCTCTGCTTGTTTGCTACTCTGTCATTTGCATCTCTCTTTCCTCTAGTTTTCAATAAGGACTTCTCTCTTTCCTCTAGTTTTCATAGACATACTTATGTTGGTTAAACCAAGTATGCTGATCTGCATCATCTTCATCTTCTGGAAAAATCTTCATCTCCTTCACCCAAGACCTTGGTTGAGGGATGATCTCCATTCCATCTTTTCTTTCGATCTTCTCCATACCTGAAACAAAAATTATAGTTGGTGATTTGTGTTCTTAGGTGTTCTCATAACTTCCTCCTTTTATAGGGGTAGAAATGAGGTAGTGGAGTGAAAGATGACAAAACTATAGAGTTGATAGGTCTGAATTTCTGAAAAGTTACTTCTTAAGATCAACAATGAGATTCTTGATCCAAGGGTTCACATTTAAAGATATTCAGACTTTATCTTATGGAATGCAGAAGTTATAAATTTTGAGCAAGAGTTATTTGAAATTCGTGCAGTGCATGCATACTGTTGAGTCGGTGAGGATGGTGTATTAATCCAACCAAGTATAACTCAATAGTACACTGTATGTATGTGTATAAATAAAGTATTTTATGAAGAATAGTTTATTATTATACATAGTATACATTGCTGGGAGTAAAGAGATCAAATAACTTTGTTCAAGTCTGCTGTATATATATATATATATATATATATATATATATATATATATATATATATATATATATATATATATGATATGCAATGTAGATTTTAGAGTATTTCATCAAGGATTATTAAGGTATCATTGATTCCCCCTTGATTAGATGACTCTAAGTTTTCCCTCAGCTTTATTTGTCTTCATCGGGAAAGAAATTACCTGAAGATGAGGGTGTCTATTCACCTCATCTGATCCTCCTAGCCTTCTGCAATTGTATCAGCTGAGGTTTTCAGCTGATCTTTGCTCTTCATGTGCTTGGATCCAGGAGTCCTAAGCTATAGCATAGGGTCTTGAATCTTTCCTCAACTAGGGGCTTAGTCAAGATGTCTGCTCTTTGGATATCTGTGTGAATTTTCTCCATCTTGATGTCCTTCTTTTCAAGGTGGTCTCTTATGAAGTGGTGTCGAATGTCGACATGCTTGCACCTTGTGTGGAGGACTGGATTTTGAGTGATGGCAATGGCACTGCTGCTATCACAATAGATAGGGACTTCTCTTGCCTCTACATTGTAATCCTTGAGTTGTTGAACTAGCCAGAGCAGCTGACTACAACAACTACCAGCTGCCATGTATTCTGCTTCAGTGGTGGAGGTTGCAACTGAGGTTTGCTTCTTAGAGAACCATGATATCAGCTTGTTGCCTAGAAATTGACAGGTTCCAGATGTGGATTTCCTATCAATTCTACATCCTCCATAGTCTGAGTCAGAATAGCCACTCAATTCTAGATTGTCATCAGCAGGGTACCATAGTCCTAGATTGACTGTTCCTTTTAGGTACTTGAGAATCTTCCTTGCTGCTTCTAGATGACTTTGCTTTGGGTTTGCTTGAAACCTAGCACATGTTATGTCTGGTCTGCTAGCTGTAAGGTATAGTAGAGATCCAATCAGTGCTCTATATTCAGCTTGATCAACTGCCTTTCCAGACTCATCTGGTTCCATTTTGAAAGATGTCATCATTGGAATCCTTGCAGTCTTGCTTTGTAGAGCTTTGAATCTTTCTAATAGGCTCTTGGTATACTTGGACTGGTTGATGAAGATCCCTTCTGAACTCTGCTTGACTTGAAGTCCTAGGAAATAATTCATCTCACCCATCATGCTCATTTCAAACTTTCCTTGCATAAGTTCAGAGAACTTCTTGCACATTTCTTGATTGGGTGATCCAAATATAATGTCATCTACATATATTTGCACCATTAGGATGTCTTCTCCTTCTTGTATTCTGAAAAGAGTTCTATCAACTTTGCCTTTTGTATATCCATTGTCAAGTAGGAATTGTGACAATGTGTCATACCAAGCTCTAGGGGCTTGTTTTAGACCATAGAGAGCCTTCTTCAGTCGATATACTTGATCACCTTTTTCAAATCCTGGAGGCTGTTCTACATATACTTCTTCTACCAGAATACCATTTAGAAAAGCACTCTTGACATCCATTTGATATACCTTGAAGCCCATATATGATGCATAAGCTAGAAACAGTCGTATGGCTTCTAATCTGGCTACTGGAGCAAAGGTTTCATCATAGTCAATCCCTTCAGATTGAGAGTATCCTTTTGCAACTAGCCTAGCCTTATTTCTAGTTATCACATCATTTTCTTCCTTCTTGTTCTTGAATACCCACTTTGTTCCTACTACATTGTGGTTTTCAGGACGATCTACCAATTCCCAGACTTCATTTCTTTCGAATTGGTTTAGTTCTTCTTGCATAGCAGTGATCCAATTGCTATCTGTCATTGCTTCTTCTATGTCAGCTGGTTCAATGTTGGATAGGAAGGCACACCAGCAGAACATAGATGATTGTGAGTTCTGATTCAGTTGTCTTCTGGTCTTGACACCTGATTCTGCTCCTCCTAAGATGAGGTTTGATGGATGATTGTTTCTCCATGTATGCCTCACGGGAGTATCTGCATTGGATGAGCTTGGATTCTCATCTGATCTAGTGCCATCAGGAGGGTTGACTTGATTAGGTCGATCATCATCTGTATCTTGTGTGTCAAAGAGATCATTCCCCCTGGCATTTGGGATTGGTGCATCTTGATTCTGGTCAGCTTGCACTGCTTGAGTTTGAGATCTAGTGACAGGTCTATGAGGCTTATCTTCCTCTGGTTCTTCAGGGAAAGGTTCATTTACTTCAATGAACTCATCTGGTTTGGACTTGATCACTAGATGTCTCATCTGATCTGCAGCTGAGTTTGTTTCTACTGCATTCTTTTCACAAGATTCATCAAAAACAACATGAGGTGTTTCTTCCACAAGAAGAGTTCGTTTGTTGAGTACCCTGAATGCTTTGCTAGTAGAGGAGTATCCTAAGAATATCCCCTCATCTGCTTTGGCATCAAAGGCATTCAACTTACTCTTCCCATTGTTGTGAATGAAACACTTACAACCAAATATATGAAAGTAAGATACTCTAGGTTTTCTTCCTTTCCACAGTTCATATGGGGTTTTCTCATGTATTTTATGAATACCTGACCTGTTTTGAGTGTGACAAGCTGTGTTGATGGCTTCTGCCCATAGCTTCTTAGGAATGGAGAACTCAGCAAGGAGTGTTCTTGCAGCTTCTTTGAGTGTTCTGACTCTTCTTTCAGCTACACCATTCTGTTGTGGTGTTCTTGCTGCACTTGTCTCATGCTGAATACCATTAGAAGTACAATAGGCAATAATATAAGAGTTAATGAATTCAGTGCCTCTGTCACTTCTAATTTTCACAATTGGTTCTCCTTTCTCTACTTGGATCCTCTTCAATAGTTCAGGGAGCTTCTGCTGTGTTTCACTCTTCTTGTATAGAAAGATAACCCAAGTAAACTTGGAGTAGTCATCTACAACAATAAGAGTGTACTTCCTCCCTGTTAGAGTGGTTGGAGTGATAGGTCCAAAGAGATCCATGTGAAGCAATTCAAGAACTCTGCTGGTTGATGCTGTCTTCTTGGTCTTGAAGGAGACCTTTGTTTGCTTTCCTTGTTGACATGCATCACATACCTGATCTTTACAGTAGGGTTCATTAGGCAGACCATCAACTAAGGATTCCCTTGCTAACTTGTTCATAGTCTTAAAGTTCAGATGACTAAGACGTTTGTGCCATAGCCAGCTGACATCTTTAGGGCTCTTCACAAGCAGACATGTATCCTTATGACAGCTGTTCCAATTTGCAAGATACATACTTCCCTTTCTAGATCCTGTTAGAAGGTTTTGTTTTGTTCTCTTATCACTTATGAGACACTCATCTTTAGAGAATTTGACTGAGTAACCAGTGTCACAAAAATGAGAAACAGATAATAAATTAAACTTAAGACCTTCTACATATGATACATCATGTACCTCAATGTCACCATTTTTAAGGGTGCCATATCCTTTTGTGTTACCATGCGCGTTATCACCAAAGAAGACTTTTGGACCTTTCTTCTCTATGTAGTTGGTCAGCAGGGCTTTGGTTCCTGTCATGTGAGTTGAGCATCCACTATCTATGTACCAAGTTTCTCCTGCTAGACCTCCTCTTCTGTATAGGTCCCTCATTTCCTGCAAGAAAAGTTAAGTCTTAGGTACCCATTTTGTTTTGGGTCCTTGGGTGTTAGTACTACCCTTGGGAACCCACATATACATTGGTCGTTTGAACAACCTTGAACACTTGAGTTGTTTCCCTCGGGCATCACAGAACCAAATCTTACCAGTCAGCACCTTGGACTGATCTGATTTGTTCTTAGTGTCAGCTAAGTAATAGTCAAATGTTTTCCCTTTATAGGAGTGTACATACATGATCTTTTGACTAGTTACATTAGGCCTGGGTGCATTAGCTGGTCGATGCACACGATTATATGGACCATACTCTTCTGTTCTCACAATATCATAAGAGATAGGGGGTGCAAAGAGAACAGATTTGTTTGAAGAAGACTTCTTCTTCTTGGCTGGAGCAGCATACAGCTGAGACTGTCTCAGGCGAGATGGTCTAGGCTGTTTGCTGTTCCTCTGTACAGGCTTGGGGTTAGCTTGTCCTTTACCATTTTTGGTTTTGGGATAGTTAGCCTTAGCTGGTACAGATGCCTTTTGGTTCATATTAGGTTCATTGTGTTTAGAACACTCACCCTTTTCATGTGTCTGAGTAGTGCACTTGTTAGGTGTACTACCCCCAGCTGGAGAGGATGTAGATGGATTAAGTTCATGGCCAAAACCCATCTTATTGCCATTTGATCTATAATACTCAGAGATACTTTCAATAGTAGTAGAAGCTTTATTGAACTCTGATATCTTTTGATTTAGGCATTCCTTCTCCTTTTCTAAGAGCTTGTGTGCTTGGAAGAGGTCATCGAATTTGGATTGTAGTGAACGAAGTTCCTTAGTTTCTAAAGCTTGAGTTTGTAACATCCCCTCATACAACTGAGTTATTGTGGTATTTTCTTCCTTAAGAAGCTCCACTTCTCTGGTCAATCTTTCATTCATTGTGACCAACTCAGGGGTGTTATCAAACTTAGTCTTTTTCAACTTAGTAATTTCTTTCCTTAGATCCTTGTTCTCCTCTTCCATTTCTATAAAAGCTCTAGTGGCAATATCCAGATCACCTTTTACCTTTCTTAAAGATTGATAATAGGTGTCTTCTGATTCGCCTTCAGATGAGTTTATCTCATCTGATTGTGAAAAAATAGGTGAATGGAAAGTAGTAGTATAGGAGTTTACCTCATTTTCACATATGGCCATCATAGCTAGGTCATCTGAAATATCTGAGAAGATTTGGCAGTCTGGTGATGTAGAGAGTTCATTACTGTGATATTCAGATTCTTCAGTCACCATAGCTTTCTTGTCTGAAGTTCTTCTTGGCCTTCTTTCTTCTTTGTCAACCAAATCCAGCTCAGGACATTCATAGACATAGTGTCCTGGTTTGCGACAGTTGAAGCATGATCCAGGTTTCTGATTTGAGTTGCCTTTCCTTGGAGGAGTGGCATCTCTTCTTCTGGATCCTCGGCTGTCAGATGACTCCACATCCTTTCTAGGATGTCTTTCTGGTGTTCTTTCTCTGGAACCTCTGGAGGGTGAACTTGCTCTTCTATCTTTGTAGTTTCTATAGAATTTTCTATATTTACTGTTGAGAGTGTTCATCCTTTCGAATTTCTTGATCATAAGAGCCATTTGTTCCTTCAGACTCATGTCTGATCCTTCACAGTCTTCTGTTTTCAGTGAGGTCTTGCCAGATGAGGTACTTGCAGCTTTTGTATTGGCTGCTTTGAAGGCTACAGTCTTGGAGGTAGATGGGGTTGCAGTTGGCTCATCACTTCCTGAGTTTTCTTCTCTTTCCAGATCATATTCATGAGCTTTTAGGTTCTGAAATAGAGTTTGAGCAGACCACTTCTTGATATCTTGAGTATCCTTGATGATGGTCTTCTTGAGTCTCCATTTCTTGGTTAGAGAGTCTAAGATCTTTAGATTTTTCTCTCTATTTGTATATTTCTTGCCCAGAGATTCTATCTCATTGATGATCTTGGTAAATCTATTGTCTAGCTGATCAATAGACTCTTCTGGTTGCATCTTGAAGTGTTCGAACTTCTTGACTGCTGTAGATAACTTGGATTCCTTGATCAGCTCAGTTCCTTCACAGAGAAGTGCCAATGCCTACCACATCTCTCTGGCTGACTCACAGTGGATTACCTTTGCAATGTACTCATTTGGAAGAGTTTGCATTATGTAATCTTGAGCAATGCTATCAAGATTTGATTGCTTCATCTCTTCTGGTGTGAGATCCTTCATGGGCTTGGGAACCAGTTCTCCAACTGGGACTTCTGGATCACCATTTGCAGTGTTGACTGTCATGATGGTGATTGGGCCTTCTGTAATTACAGACCACATCTTGTAGTGGACTGATGTGAGATTCTTCCTCATCCTGATCTTCCAGTAATCATAATCCTCAACTGAAAACTTAGGCAACTTTCGCATGTTAGCACTCATGCTGTATGAGTTTTCAAAAATAAGTTTTTCAAAAAGATCTGTACAAGAGGACTACAGAAAGACTCCCTCAAGTCTTCTGATAATCTAGAGACAGTAGTCCGTTAGAACCACTGCTCTGATACCACTTGTTGGTCCCTGAACGAGTAGTGAATGGGATTAAAGTCTAGAGGGGAGGGGTGAATAGACTTTAAAACTTTTTCAACAGAGTTGGGAACCTCTTCTGATTGCTATGTCAACTGGACTGCAAGTCTGCTGGTCCAGATGACTATAGTGATCTGACTGAGGAGGTTATATGCGGAATTATGGTGGCCCTGGTTTAGACTCGTTCTTGTAATTCTTATGAAAGTGTTCAACTTGTTTTGCTTAATGAAAATACTCAGCTGATGCTGGTTTGAAAGTTATGGCCTTGTTTTGAAGAATGTTGAAATCACAGTATGCACTATATAATAATGTATGTAAAGACAGAAATGTAAAGTGCAGAAAGTAAATAACACCAGATATATAGTGGTTCGGATATACGTTCCTACGTCCACTCTCACGTCCACACGTGATGTTTAATCCCTTTAATTTACCACAAATTACAAGGGTCTTGACCTTTATAGTCCCAAGGTTAGGACTTTGAGATCTGAGCCGTCCTAACAGCTACGGTCTCCACAAGTGATTGTAAGCACTTGCACTTTGAGGGGTTCAAAAACTTTAACCTTTCGGTGAGGGTTTGGGGTTTTTGAAGTGTATCCAACTAATGGTTCAAGCTTATAATTTGCTTAACCACTATGCCTAAAACAATTTATATACAATATGAACAGGTTTCAGGTTCTTAGGGGTTGGATAGAAATCACTTAGGGCATGTTTGTTTTGGGATTATGTAGGATGGGGGAGATGGGGATGGGGAAATCCTGGATGGAGAAATTCTGATGAATAGTGATTGTGTATGTTTGTTTTGGGATGTTGAGTAGGATGAGATGTAACTTTATGTCAAATCAATTGTGTAAGAGTGTGTGATGTTGTATTATAATATTATATAATGTAACTTTATGTCAAATCAATTAGTAAGAGTGTGTTATGTTGTATTATTATAATAGTAGAATATATAGATATTTTTAGGGGTGGATGTAATTGGATGTTGAAATCCGAATGTGAAATCCCGAACTAGAACAAGACGGGGGACGTTACGTCCCAAAACAAACATGCCCTTAAGAGCTATAGATAATCTAATGGTTTCTAGCTCTTTTGAGAATTCTTAGAACAGTATGGCTTTAGCTTTGATTGCTTGCTTGGCTTGTTGAATTCTCTCTTGTGACTTCTTCTTTGTGATTTCTCATCCTCTTGTATTTATAATGGAGATTGGTTGTAACTAGCCGTTAGAGTTGACTAGCCGTTTGAGCAATCTTTCCATAATGGCTTGATTCCTTGATTCCAGCCGCTTGATTGCTTCAATCCTGGGATCATGTCAATCTTCTAAATAAGGTAGGTCTTCGTTTGAATTGCAAGATGACTTGGGAATCAGCCGAGTCCTGGAAGAGCACATAGTCTTCTGATATGTACTACTAGTCTTCTGACTACTCTTCTGGCCTTAGGTCTTCTGACTTTTGATATCAGACGTGTAACACTCTTCTGATCTGGCAATTGTTTATGTACTGCTTTTAGGCCATCTTCAATCTGGGACTCCATCAGATAAGTAGGTATACAAGCACCTTAACTTATCTGGTCTTCAAGGATCTTCTAGTCTTCATGTCTTCTACTCTTCTCATCTTGAGGATAGGCATGTAAGCCAGGACTGTGCTGATCAGCTGATATCAATACAGTTGATCACACAAGACTAGTCTAAGCTGTTCTATACAAGTCAGCTGATCCTATTACATTTATAAACTCTAAGTGTTTTGGCCATCAAAACTTATTCTAACATCAAGTGGGGCTTAGGGTGAATTTATATCCCAACATCCATAAATGTCTTCTTTCAGTTCTTCAACTTAGAAGACAGATTCTTGATAGTGACATGTCCTCATTTGGGAAATAAACGGCTGTTAAGACTTTGTCTTCATTCTGCAGCACTCTACCCAATGTCTGACTTTCAGATTCTCTTGTTAGGACTTGGACATGGCTTCTGAAGGTTGTTCCATTGATAGGACAACATTCCTCATCATTTGGACAACTCTCCTTATCACTATCAGCAGTCTTGCTTATCAACAAGGTTGGCTTGCTCTTCTTCAGATGACTTGACTCATACCCTTTGCTTCACTCCAAGGTGATCTTAGCATGTTGATTTGTAGTTCTTTAGGGTGTGGTTGTCTCTATCTTTTCAGCATAGTTGACCTCAGGCTTTAAGAGCACTTGATCTTGATTTCTTGTCTGAGACAACTCCTCTGGACAACTCTCCTGATCAGCATAGTTGGTCTTCCAAAAGACTTAGTGTTGTGTCCAGAGTTTGAGCCTTGAGGGGACTTGTTCTTGATAGACTTCAAAGCATGTGTTCCCCCTCAAATTGTGCATCTAATCAACTAAGAGCTACCTAACATGTTAGCTCCTCATCTAGCCTTTATACTATATGTTCTAACATTTCTAGAACATACTTAACTTGACTTAGGCATGTCTCAGGGGGTTTTGGTATTAGATCAAAACATATCTCATTTTATTCCCAACATAGTGCCTCACATTCACCCTGAAAATGGCTCCTCCTTGACAAAGCATCTGCAACAATGTTCTCATGGCCAGCTTTGTATTCAATCTTGTAGTCAAAGCCCAATAGTTTTGTTAAGTACTTATGTTGAAGTGGTGTAGATATCTTTTGTTCCAAAAGAAACTTTAGGCTTTGGTGGTTAGTTCTGATCAAGAAATGAGCATGAATAAGATAACACCTCCACTTATCCACTGCCATCAGAATAGCCAGAAACTCCTTCTCATAGATTGACAAGCCTAGATTCTTGACCCCCAATGCTTTGCTGAGAAAAGCAATGGGCAACTTCCCCTGTAATAACACAGCTCCAATGCCCCCATAACAAGCATTTGTCTCCACCACAAATTGCACATTAAAATCTGGCAGATGTAAAATAGGTGCAGATACCATAGCCATTTTAAGTGCCTTGAAAGCCTCCTCTGCTTCATCACTCCATTTGAATTGCCCTTTCTTAGTCAGGAAGGTCAGGAGTTTGACAATGATGCCAAAATGCCTGATGAACTTCCTATAGTACCTGTTAGCCCAAGAAATCCCCTTAACTCCTTCAGGGTCTTAGGCACTGGCCAATCTTGCATCACTCTGAGTTTATTAGGATCAGCCTGCACCCCTTCATTAGATATTATATGCCCCAAGTACTCTACTTGGTCCACCCCAAAAACACATTTGGAAGCCTTGGCTTTCAATGTGTGCTCCACCAATACCTCCAACACCCTCCTCAAATGGATCTTATGCTCATCAAAACTTGTGTTGTAGATCAGAATGTCATCAAAGAAAACTAAGACAAACTCCCTTAGAAAAAGGTGCAAACACCTTATTCATAATAGCTTGGAATGTTGCTGGTGCATTGGTTAATCCAAAAGGCATCACAACAAATTCATATAAACCAGAGACTGTGGTGAATGTTGTCTTTTGAATATCAGGGGGATGCACCCTGATCTGGTGATAGCCAGCTCTAAGATCAATCTTGGAGAACACCCTGGCTTGGCCCAACTCATCAAGCAAATCTTCAATTAAAGGAATAGGGTAGCTATCCTTAATTGTGATGTTGTTCAATCTTCTGTAGTCTACACAGAACCTCCATGAACCATCCTTTTTCTTAACTAGCAATACTGGAGAAGAGTATGGTGAATTATTGGGCTGTATCACTCCACTATCCAACATTTCCCTTACCAACTTCTCAATCTCTTGCCTCTGTGAGAATGGGTATCTGTATGGAGGCTGTTTTACTGGTTTCTCCCCATCTTTGATGTAAATCCTGTGATCCATCATCCTCTGTGGAGGTAGTTCAGTAGGTGGTTTGAACACAATCTGGAATTCTTCAATGATTGGCACCAGATCATCATGTATGGTGCATTTCTCAAACTCGGGATTGCTCTTTATATAGCATAGATACCTCATATCTTCATACTTCCCTCTTTTGACCATCTTCTTCAATTGTTTTCCTGATATCATAGTTACCCTGATCTCATCATCATCATTCCCTTGCAATACCACCTCTTTTCCATCTTTCTTGAACTGTACTTGATGTAATTTGAAGTCAAAAGTAATTGGACCAAGCTGGCTGAGCAAATCAACTCCCACCACCATATCACAGCCACCTAATTTGAGTATCCTCACAGGTGCTACAAACTTACAGCTCCCCATTATCCATTCAAATTTGGAGCATTTGGTGTTGCACTCAATCCTATGGCCATTAGCAATAGTAACCATCAAAGGACTAGTGTATTCCACCAAACAACCCAATCTCCCTGCTGTATTTGGGTCTAAAAAACTGTGAGTGCTGCCAGAATCTATTAATATGGATATCTCATGTGAGCCCACCTTTCCAGTGATCTTGATAGTATCTGGATGCTTCTGTCCAGCTACAGCATTCAAAGATACTATTGGTTCACCCCTTTCTCCTTGAGCTTCCTCCAAAATTAGCTCATCCACCTCTTCTTCATTATCCTCCCCAAGCACAACAAATAGTTTCTTACACTTGTGTCCAAAATGGAAAGTTTCATCACAATTGAAGCATAGTTTTTGTTTCCTCCTTTCTTCCATTTCAGCTTGGGAAAGTCTTCTAGCAGGTGGTATTTTGGACACCCCTGATGCTACATTCTTCTCAAAAGGCTTTACCTCTCCTTTACCCTTATCACTGCCTTGCCACTGAGTTCTGTTAGAAGAGTTCCAAGTATTTTTGTAGTTTTTTGCTCCTCTTTCTCTACTCAAGAGGACTTGCTCTTGCCTGATGGCAGATTGCATTGCTTCTTCTAAAAATTCAGGATGAAAGCTCCTCACCATCTGACTGATCTCATCCTTTAAGCCACTTATAAAACTCATAGTGTAGAACTCATCTGTCTGCCATGGCACTCTTACTACCATAAAAGATTTCAGCTCTTCATACTCTTTTATATAGTCCATGACAGTGCCTGTTTGTGTTAGCTTAGTGAACTTTCCAATAAGATTCTCATCCTCTACATTGATGAATCTCTTGTAGACCATCTTAACAAACTCTTCCCAAGGCATGTCTTCTCTCCCATATACATAGTCTACATACCAATGATCTGCTGGACCTTCCATGTTAAATGCAGCTAACATGATCTTCTCCTTATCTGACATTGAATTGAAAGTGAAATACTTATGTCATTTCCTAATCCATAGTCTAGGCTTCTCTCCATTGAATTTAGGAAAATCTATTCGAGGTTTCCTAGTCTGATTAAAAAGCTCACTAGATCTATGATGATCATTCATCTCAGCACCTCTATTATGTCCAATGAATTCAGTCTCTAAATCTAGAGATGAATTATGATGGAATTTGGATTCATACCTCCTTGCTGAATGAACAACCTCTTGTGGTGTAGCTCCAGCCATAGATCTACCATGTGAGTTCGCATCTAGGCCTTTAGAAGCACCACCTCCTTTTGGATCAAACAACCTAGCTCGTGGTGGCGTGGTGGTGGTGTGGGCAGCAATCCATCACCCACTCCACTAGATAAATTCACAGCTGGTATCTCCTGATCCTCCTCCACCATAGGGGCTTTTCCTTTATTCGAGCACACCTGCTTGAACAACTCAGGCAATTGCTCTCGCAAGAGCTCAGCCTCTCTACTCTGATCCTTTGCTTGTTGATCAAAGTGATTTAGCAATTCGTTTCTTCCATCCGCCTGATCCTTCCGCGGGTCATCTATTCCTTTTTCCACCGAAATCACACGTCCTTCCATCGCATCCAATTGTGATTCCAATTGGACAATTCGATCCGTGTGTGACGCTACCATTTCCGCACAGCTCACGTGATTTAACTAGCTCTGAGGCCACTGAAACGCTTAAGCTAAGCGATTCAACAATTCCAACAATTAACGCATATTCATAGAGAATTGAGATGAGAAAAGAAGTTAGAATTTGGGAGGGAGAAGCAGTTACCCGAGAGGAGGAATTGAGAAAATATCCAAAAGCTTATTCCATGGGTAGGATCGGATTGTATATATATCCGTCCCAAAAGCTGTTACAGAATCGCATCCGCGATTTTACAAATTCAATACTAACAAAACGCGTGTTTCTCATATAACAGAAAATACAGAAATAGTAGATACACTCAGGTAGTGCGCACCCCTCCGATACACCCCTGAGCCTTATTTGCACCTTCGTCTTCATTCATCTCCATATGTAACAGCGAGATATGAACTCGTGACCTCTTGGGCAAGAGGTGCTTATGCGCTTTGAACTCGTGACCTCCTGGGCAAGAGGTGCTTATGCAATTAATATATACCTAATTTAATTTAAATTACTTTGTTTATTTTTAAATTTTCATAACATATATACCTAATATATTTATTTCTAAATTAATAATTATGTTTAATTTTGTTTTCCAATTATATGAATATTCAAGATAAATAAAATTAAAACTTCAACGTTAATTAAAATAAACACTAATTATCATTAACACTCAAAAGTAAAAAAATGCATACATCATTAAAATTCTAGTAGATCCATTTTCAACTTAATTAAAATTATAATCAAGTCGGAATATACATTCTACAACACACAAACATCGATCAACACATCCACTCAAATTCAATCGTCATCTATATAATTTCATCCTATAATTAATTTATAATTTCAACAATTAATATTTAAAACACATGAAATATATAAGATTAATTTAACAATTATATTATATATATAATTAACAAATTAATCTAGCGTAATTATATATATGTGTATAAAATTAATTTAACAATTATATATATATATACACGCCATTAAATTAATCTTAGCACTTTGAAAAACTTTGTAATGGTTGTCATTAATCAATGGCTATAAAGCCAATATATCCCTCGCGGTTACGTGCCCTCGCGGTTTCAACTATTTTTTATAGTCGGTCAAGAATACTGTGACATAGTTAGTTATATTCGTACTCATGAAACACCGTTCCGTTTTGAGGAACTACGGGACCGCTTGATTGAACATGAAATCTATAAAAAAATATTCTAGAAATATTCTTACCAAGTCAACTTAACTTATTTTGTATATCTCCAAATTATAATTTAGAGCCTATCACGCCTAATTGATAGTGATTGAGATCTCATCAATAATGGCAAGCTTGTATACTCCTGTATAAATATTCTTGTATACTGATTGAATAAATCAATTCATTATCCCCACATAATTTGTGCTATTATATGGTATCATACGCCATTCTCTAACGAGTTCCTCATCTCCTTCGATCCAACTCTGATGTCGACTACCTCTCAAACCACAGATGCTACCACTGGTTCCTCCTCTTCCCCACCAGTAGTCCCTATTTCAGCGCATCATCATCTCCATATCAAACTCACGCAGACAAATTTCTCATCCTAGCGCACTCATTTAACTGCCCTTCTCAATGGATTTAACTTGATTGGCCACATTACTGGTGATACACCGAGGCCCAACGTAACCACTCAAGCCACTGCATCTGCGTGTTGGTTCCAGCAAGATCAATTGCTTCTAGCTGCCATTCTAGGGTCCGTCTCGGCCGATATCCTACCAACCCTTACTTCAGCCAAAACAGCGGCTACTGCATGGGACATTCTCAATTGTGCTTTTGCAAGCACTTCCAGGGCTCATGTTATGCATCTCAAAACCTCCCTCACCAAGGCATTGATTGGTAACCGCACAATCACTGAATACGTAAACCACATCAAAGGAGTGGCTGATGAATTGGGACTTATTGATGACCCTGTTTCAGATGACGATCTGACCCTATATATAATCAATGGTCTTGGCCTAGAATACCGTGATCTGGTTAGTTCGATTCGAACAAGAGAAACTCCATTCAGGTTCGAAGAGCTTCAGGACATATTAATTGAACATGAGTTGTACTTGAAACAATTCGAAACGGACAATGCTCGATTTGTTGCTACGACGAATATCGTACAGACCCCTCGACCTACTCAGCCCAGGTTTCACTACTCCAAATCAGGTGGTCGTTAGAGAATGGCGTATGATACCATATAGACATGCGCAACGGTTAGAAACCGCCGGTTACGGTTTTCGAAAATCGGTAACCGTAACCGAACCGCCGGTTTGCCGGTTACGGTTACGGTTTTTAACCGCCGGTTTGCTATTTTTTTTTTTTTAAAATATTATCTCCGTTTTCGCTCGTTTTCACTCTGTTTTTGTTCATTTTTTATTCATTTTAACTCATTTTTTAGAAAATACATTACTAGAATTGAATAAAAATTATATAAATTAAATTTATACATTAAAAATAGAAGAATTGCGTATTAAAAAAATATATATTTTTTTTAAAAAACCGGCAAACCGGCGGTTAACCGGCAAACCGGCGGTTAACCGTCAAAACCGGCGAAACCGGCGGTTTGCGATTTGTCAAAATGTCAAACCGTAACCGAACCGCCATTTTACGGTTACGGTTCGGTTTTTAAATCGTAACCGGCGGTTTGCCAAACCGGCGGTTAAAAACCGACGGTTTTGCCGGTTGGCCGGTTTCCCGGTTACGGTTTGAACATGTCTAATACCATATAATAGCACAAATTATGTGGGGATAATGAAGTGGATGTCTATCGCCGTCCAACCCCAACATTGGAGAACCTCTGTCCGTTTGAAACACTCTTCAGCCGTATACCGAACTATCTCAAACTTCGCACCTTTGGATGCATATGCTTTCCTTGGCTACGCCCTTACAACATGGGCAATTTAAATTTCCCGTCTTAGCCGTGCATTTTTGTTGGCTATTCCACAAGCCAAAGTGCTTATCGGTGCTATGATCCGGATTCAGGTAAAGTGTTCATTTCTCGACATGTCAAATTTTCAGAATCTACATTTTGGTCGTTTAATGCCCTGTTCAGAAATGTAACAATGATCCTCTTGCTCAATTACTTGTATTGTCGCCTCCCACTCCGCATTGCGTGTCACCACCACAACAATCATGCGAGACCATCCCTCAAACCTCGCAGCCATCACCACCACTCGAGAATGTGGCACCTTTGGAGATTCCCCCTACTCGCACTCATGTTATGCGAACACGGGGTGAGAACAATATTTTTCGACCAAAGCGGTTGTTCTCTGTGACAAAGCACCCCTTACTAGATAATGTTGAGCCCACATGTGTGTCTCAGGCGATGACCCATTCAACCTGGGGCCAGGCCATGACTGACGAATTCACAGCTTTGCAACTGTTAGGAAATAAACACACGCACACGATGACGATAAGAAAATAACATGACATTTGTTTACCCAGTTCGTCTTTCGACTAAGTCTGGGGGCGATGCCAAGCCAGGTATTTCACTATGTGTTTTGGATGCACAATGATTACAAAGAGAGAACATCTATTTATAATAGAAAACTTGACATAATTAACCCTACGCTTATTAGGAAAAGACTTTGAAAGTGTGCTGTATATGAAGTGTTTAAGTTTAATAGAATAATGTTGTACTAAATGTTGTGACAATTGGTACAACACTGACTCTAACAGAATATCAGAAATTATGATTCACACAGCGGAAGACTTGAAACACTTAAAACAAACGTGACACAATGGAAATAATTTTTAACATAGATTTTATAAATAAAAATCTATGCTAGCCTTACGGCGAAATTCAATACTTATCTTCAAGTACAAATGTTGTGTGAAATGTTACAGCATTAACATTCAAAACAGAAACTACAAACGAGGCAGGTGCCTTGTTCTAAAAACGAACTAAGTGTATAAAGTATACACTGTCGAAATGCCTAGTCTATCTAATGATTACACTCTCAATAGATAAGAAGACACACAGCCATACGGGTGGGATACGAACGTATGAACTAAATGGTAAAACTACTGGCCACAATTCCTAACATGGATAAACGCTCGGTCTAGAAAATTGATCGAATAGAGTACACTGATTTGAGAAGCCTTCCATCGATATTTATAGTAGTGGGGTGCTGATTCTAGAGGCTTCCACAATGAGATCCTATTTTTTAGGAACTCAACTTCCATGATCTTTCTAGATCCTTCTTGCACATTCCAGGTCATTCTAAGATGCTTCCAGCCTCTTCTAGCTCTTCTAGGACGTTCTCCAATATTCTGGAATCTTCCAGGTTCCAGATCCTTGTAGAAGCTTCTAGACTCTGCCAGAAATGCTGTGACATTTAGATCATCATTTAATGTAACATTTCAGAAAGGACTTAGAAAAAATCTCGGAAGGTCAAATTAAGATGTTGTTGATAATGTTAAGGCATTTAAGGATTAACAACATCTAAAATCTCCCCCAATTTGACCTTTCGACTACAACACACCTGATGCACATATATTTCTATACATACTCAGTATTATGTACTTAGTTGAGGTTAACATCATTGCTAAGCACTAGTCAAGTCAATACCTGTTGTAACCGTTGGATCAAATCAAATGAAGATCAGGGATAATTTTACAATGATCCGTGCCATAAGATCAAGATAAATTTTATCCAAAATAGAACAAGTATAAACACTACACTTATTCACAACATAAGTAACTTTACTAAGATCATAAGTTAAACTTGAAGAAATTAACTTAGAATCTAAGTAAGACACTAACAAAAACAAAACCAAAAATCAGAGCAACAAACTAATAAACAAAAAAATATAAACAAAACAGAAACTACACTATACACAACCTGCAATAGTAGACACATGATAATCTGCAAACAAATTAAGCAAGGCAGTAAACAAATATCAAGTGGAACCATAATTAAGCAAGTTGCAATAATAAACATCCTACCATCTAAAGAAATAAATAACAAGTGTATCAGAATTTCAGAATTCAAACTTAAACATTAATTACAAAGGTTGAACTGAATAAATGGCTTATATTGATGTGGTAACAGCTGCAGCATCATCTTCCTGCACCATAGCCATTGTGGAATTCAGATCTCCCCCTGTCTAGCAGCTTCCTCCAGGAAGATCACCATACAAGGTGTCCATCTCAGCAGCATCATCATCATCTCCTTCATCAACAAAGTAAGTAGATGCAAGGTGTGCAACTACATCAATAACAGCAGCATCAGGTCCATCACCAGCATCAGCAGCAGCTGGAACTCCTTCATCATTAATCTCTTCAATGACCACATTGGAGTTGGATGGTAGTGGTACTCCACCTGTTGTAGGTGAAAGGAGGTTGGTCCACCTGTCCTTCAGGAACTGGAGTTCATCTATTGTTTCCTGCAAGTGTTGGAGTTGGAGTTTGATGAATTCCTGTGAAAGATACACATTACCAGAAATGTTGATGCGGATGTTCTCAACATTTGGGGTTGCATTTCTGTGTCTTGGTCTGGATGATTCAGGATGATCAGTAGTTGAGGGTCTGGTTGGTTCTGGTTGAGCAGTAGAGGGTCTGTGCTGATGTTCAATACCAGGAGCAATCAAAGGCAGATCAATGACTCTATCCCCAGTGAGTAAGGCAGGAGCTATAGCCAATAATGGAACTCTCCCCCTTAACACATCAGTGTTCTTGGCAACAAGTCCATGATGTCTCAAATAATTGGAAATCAGAACAGGATAGGGTAAATTGCCTTTTTCAGAAACTCTCCAAGTAAATCTCATCATATGTTGAAAAATTGTAAGACCCAAATTGAATCTCTTAAGCACAGAAATCCTATACATCAAAACAACTTGATCCTTTGTTATCTTGGTAGTATTTGTGGTGGGAATCCAATTGTAGATAATGAGTTTGTATAACACAGAGTGTAGGGAAGTGAGGTCTTTGGCTAGCATCTGTCTAGTCCACTTAACTACCCTACCACCAGTTATAGCAGATATGACCACATCCATGTCAGGTTCTTCATCAACCTCAACATTGGGAATTTCCAAAAACTCATTTATCAATACAGGAGTAAAAGGTACATCCCTCCCCCTAAAATTAACAGTCCCATACTACTTAGAAGATCTCCTACCAGTGCTCTTTTTCATACATGCATAGAATTCATATGCCCAATTTGTCAAGAAAGATTCACCAAAGTTCACAGCATGCATCAAATTCCTTTCTTCTAAGAACCTAATCATGCCTTTACTCTCAAAATCAGGTATATTGATCCTCTTCTCTATCAGCAGTTTTCTCTTAGAATAAATGGCCAATCTATTCTCTAAAGTTTCAAGAGAATCAGAAATACCTTCCTCTTCAGAAGCAAGGTCATCTGAGCTTGGTGTAGAGCTTTTAGCAGAGCTCTGTTCAGGGCTGCTTGCTGCACTGGAAGAGCTAGAGCTATCCCCACTGCCACCATCTTCAGGTTCTGGTGCAGCTTCCTTTGCAGCAGCATAGTGCTCAGCATTTTTCTTAAGAGACTTCAGAATGTCTCTCAAGCATCTTTCAGAATCAGAATTGGATTCTGACTCAGCTGGTTCATCTTCAGTGATCATCTTCTCTTTCCCTTTTGGTTCAGCAACAGATTTTCCTTTCCCTTTCTCTTCAGCAACAGCCTTCTTTTTGGATTTCTCAGCAACAACAGTCTTGGCTTTCTTTGGTTTATCAGCAACAACAGGAGCTTCATCTTCAGAATCTGTGAACACTTGGATGGGTTCACCAGCATCAGCTCCAGCCTTCTTCTTTTTCCTCATGGATTCAGAATAATCCACACGAGTGAAAACGCGGTTTGATCTCCTCCTTCTTTGTACAACGCTTCTCTGTCTTTTCCCTTTTTGTGCATTCTTCTTAAGAGGAATGGGGGCAGACTCATCTGAAACAGAGAGTGAAGAGTTTGTACCTTCAGAGATGTTTGCATCCTCCATTTCAACGTCTTCAGGGTCAGACGTGGCAGAAGCTTCAACATTCTCAGTTTGCGGTTCGTGAACAGAGGGTGATTTGGGGCTTTTTGAAGCAGAAGCCATCTGGGCGGTTTGTTCAGCCAAATAGCTCGAGATATCCACAGTGATATCTCGAAAAGTCATCACGGGCAGATGGCCTGTAGTTCGAAGAGTATCAGACACCTCTTCGATCGCCCTATTGACCTGTTCGACAGTTGCATCTTGAGGAAAGTTTGTTTGAGGAGCAGTTTGAGGAGTGGTTTGAGGAGTGAAAACGGTTGTTGATGGTGTTGCAGACACATTCGAGTCAGCATTTGATGCGGTAGAGTTTTGTGAAGCCGTGGAAGCAAGGATTTCGAGAGGATTTGTGCGAGAGTGGGATGAGGTTTTCGAATCAGAGAGAGATTGTGAGGAATTCGAGTTTGTTCCAGCCATTTAAGTTAGGCGGTTGGAATTTCAAGGTATAGGATGGGAATTTGCACACACTTCTTTGAGTTATACACAACCAAAAAAACAATTCTGCAATCTTAGTACTTAACAAAATCAGAAATCACAATTAGCAAATGAATGACATCTTATGTTCGATATTTATAGCCACAACCTAGATCATGGTTAATTAGTGGGAAAAATTAATTAATTAAATTAATTAAAATTAAAGAAGCTTCCAGAATTTGCCTAAATAAAATCGCATAATCTGAAAAAATAAAGATGTGGGTCAGTAATTAATTAAATAAATAAAATGAATCTCAATAAATAATTAAATAATTACAACAGATAAAAATAAATTCGAATCAGGCAATGTTGTGCTCAAAACTGTTACAAACACCTCAACACGGTTTTTACATGAATTTGCTTCATTTGTGTTGCACCATATTTTTTCTTTTTGTGTTATAGCATCTAATTTGTATTGATCCATTGTTCATGTAGAGTACATCGTAGTAGCGAACTCCGTGCCCCATACTTACTTAATGGATTATAAATATGTTGATGTTTTGACCAAATATCACCTTTTGAAAAGAAGGCATCGTAGTAGTGAACTCCGTGCTCCATAGTTACTCAGTGATTTGGTACATCTTTTAGTATGCTAATAACATTCTCATTTTTATGCATTTGAGAGGTGTAAGACATATATCACCAATGGATTACAAATATGTTGGTGTTTTGACCAAATATCACCAAGGTTCTTAGATTCGTAGATATTTTACAAAGGAATTATTTAACTAAGTAAGAAATAAATTCAATGTTGGGATATGAATCCTAGACAAGTTCTACATGATGATTAAAAAGATGAAGTTTTGATAAGCCAAAAGTAGTTTGAATATTTTCTAAGTGTTGACTGATCTAATCTAGTTGAGTTAAGTCATCTTGAACAAGACCAGTAGAGTTCACATGGAAAGATAAAGTACTTATAAATTCGTATATTGTTTGTACTTCATATATATATGTTATATAGATTGTTATTGAGCTATGAATAAATGTTGTATAGAGCTCATGATTTTCGTATGTAATAGATAGATTCATTGTATAGATTATAAAGTTGACTAAGCTTGTATTATAAAAGCTTAATGTAATGTAATAGTCTTGTTAGGATTAAGTATAGTCTACTACTTTAGATTGCACGAGAAGACCAGACAAGAAGACTTGGAGTCTACTACTCAAGACAGATGGACTACAAGAAGAAGACTAGTGCATCTACTAGACTACACAAGACAATTAGTCAACGTGAAGATAGTTAGTTACAAATACGCGTAAAAAGATAAAGATGAAGAAGTTAGTTATGGAATAACTAATTCGTAACAGAAACGCGTGGATGGATAAGAAGATTCAGTTGAAGTTAGTTTTCAAGAAGAGTTGGTTACAACTACCTAAGTTCTTGAGAGATTGAAGTCTATAAATACTTCATGATGACTATCATTTGGAGACTACTGTTAGACTACTGATACACTGACGTTCATACTCAAGTGAAGCATTATCGAAGCATTCGAAGCGAATTACTCTCAGAGTTCATTAAAGATTCAGAAGGAAGCCAGAAGACAAGTGAAGAATCAAGAAGGCTACTACTGAAGAACAGAGAAGTTTTAGTTTTTTGTTTGTTGTTTTTATCAAGTTGCTAGATACTTGTTAAACTTCTAATTAGATCATAGGTATATCTGGTGGTATATTCTTTGAAGATCTAAGTCTTCTTCTTGGGACTTAAAAGACAGGAACATACACTTTGTACTCGATTGGAAGAGTTTAGTGGAAACATCACAACTGGGTTTGTGAGAGTGGACGTAGACAAGTTGTCGAACCACTATAAATTGTTTGTGTTGTTTACTTTACAGTTTGGTTTATTGTTTAATTGTTTAATTACATAACTGAACTAGACTAGTTGAGTATAGAACAGAGTTCTCGAATTAAGAAGGTGAGTATAAACTTAAATTGGGCTCATTGTTAATTTCGTATTTCCGCATATTGTATTCTGATATTTCGATAGATTTTTGAAAAGTCTATTCACCCCCCCTATATACATTTTCACTAGCTTACTCGTTATTAACTCAACTTTGGGGACCTACAAGTGGTATCAGAGCAGTAGTTTACGAACTGCTGTTTCTTGATAACCGACTTAAGACTTAGGGTGAAGTCTTGGTCCTTGATTGTACCTACTTACGTGTTCTTGATCAATTACTCCTGTTATATCTGTTTCGTGCTCCCTGTTCTTGACTTATCTGTTTTTCTTGATCATAACTCCACTTAGCACTTATTTCCTAAAATCATGTCTCTTGAAATCAGCGCTAACAAGCTACCCAAGTTCCAGGTTCAGGACTATGACTACTGGAAGCTGCGAATGGAAGCCATTTTCAGTTCCACGCACGACCTAATGATCTCTGTTGTCACAGAAGGACCTATTGTTACAATGGTTCCAAATACTGCTGTTCTTGACCCAAGCAAACCAATTGGTACTCTCGTCAAGAAACCCAGGTCAGATCTAACCTCAGAAGAAATGCGTCAAAATAATTTGGATAGTCTGGCAAAGAATTACATATTACACACTCTTCCTAACGAGTATCTAGGAAAAGTGTTAAAATGTAAAACTGCCAAGGAGATGTGGGATAGACTAGCTATCATTTGTGAAGGAACATCCCTAATCAAAGAAAGCAAGCTCTCCACAGCTGTCCAAAGATTTGAATCATTTCGGATGAAAGCTGGCGAAACTATCGACCAGCTGGATACTCGTTTTACTAAAATCATGAATGACCTTGAAGTTCTTGGTAAAACTTATACTCCTCGTGAAATCAATCTTAGGATTCTTAAGAGCTTAGATCCTCGATGGAAAATGGTAAAGATGCTTGTTAAGAATACCCAAGACATAGATGCTTGGAGTGCAGAGACCATGTTTCAAACTCTGAAGGCTCATGAGTTTGATCTAGACGAAGATGAACCACTAGCCAGTAGTGATAGAGAACATGTCGTATCTAAGAAAGTTGCTTTTAAGTCTACTTCATCTAAGTCATCTAAGGTAGATAAGTCCAAGTCTAAGACTAAGTCTGCTTCTGTGAAAGATGAGTTAGATTCTGATCTTAGTCTGAAGGATCAGGTAAACCTTATGGTTAGAAAGTTTGATAGGCTGAATAAACATTTTGGTAAATACAAGAAGTTCTATAGGGATCATAGAGCATCCACTTCCAAGAACTCGTCTGAGACCAGACGAGACCGAAACTCGTCCGAAAGGAGAGACGAAGTCTCGAAAGGAAACAGACGAGATAGAGAGTCTGACGATAGGAAGATTCAGCGTTCCGATAGGCGTGATAAACGTAGGGACAAATCTCCTATTAAAAAGGCTACTAATGATCTCTTGTGCTATAATTGTGAAAAGCCAGGTCACTATATATATGAATGTCCAGACCTGAGCACTGATGATCGTGAAGAACGCAAAGCACGAAGAGAAAGAAGATATAACCGTGGCAAGAAGGCAATGATGGTCAATGATGACTCTGATTCGGATTCGGACGAGTTGCCATCGTCCTTATCTAGTCACTCGACTGATCCAGATCACGATGAAGCATTTATAGTAAATGATGGCCTATGCTGCATGGCTAAAATCGATCAAGAGGTATCATCTGCTACATCTTTTCAATCTTGTGATGATTCAGAAACTGATGAAAGTGACACTGCTAGTAGTAAAGTAGGAAGTAGTCTTCAGCACTCGACTAGTGCAATTGAGGACGATCTTCTACTTGCTAATCAGGCATTCATTGAAGTTAGTGACGAAAACATCGCATTAAAATAAGAAATCATTGATCTTAAGGAAGCTCAGTCTAAAGTAGATCTTAATATAACAGTCCTAAATGAACGCTTGACTGAAGAGTTGAGACAACTCAAAGAAAAGTATGCATTAACTGACAGGTTATATCAAGACCTACTTAAGACACATGCAACTGAGAGAAATGAGTTCAATGTTTTAAAGAGCAAATGCAAAAAGCTTGAAGAACGTAATAAGTTCTTAGAGACCGAGGTTGTCACACTTGATCTCAGACTTACTGACCTGGTTAATTCTTCAAAGATTAACCTTGAATTGTCAGATAGGTATAGAGATCCAGCTGACAAGACAGGTATAGGTGCTGAGTCATCTAGCTCGTCTACTCGAGTCATTAAGAACCCTACTACTACTAAAACAAGACTTATGCCTAATGATAAAGGAAAAGGACCAATGATATACGATCTTGAAACTCCATCTAAAGGCACTGCACCTAAACAAGCTCGAGTTAACATTCCAATTACCAAGGGAGGTAAAAAGAATGCTAACAACAAGCCTGTTCCAGCTAGAACTAATCTTCAAAAGACCACTAATCGTGGACGACCCAACCAGGTCAAATACGAGGATTGGTATCCTGAGGAGACGAGTACTAGACAGGTACAGACTAGACGACAAGAGCCTAGACCTCCTTTCATAAGGCAGTCTCAGCTCTACTCGTCTAGACCTAGACAGGTAGCTCCAAAATATCGTACACAAGCTGTCCTATATCCTCCACCTTTATCATATGATATTATGAGTGAGGAAAGACCCAAACGCGTCTATAAACCGTATGGACCTAATGCTTTCAAACCCTACTCTGACTATCATAGAAAAGTGCCTGCTCAAGTAGAGATCAAGTCGAAAGGCTATCTCCAAAGAGTAGACCCGAACTCGACTGATAGGCCAGAGAAGGACAAAAAGGTCTTATTTTGCAACAAATATGGGCGAAAACTTAAGAGATCAAACTTGTTCAAGACTCCAATGTATATTTGGATTCCTTTGAACTCGACTAACCCCCCAGGACCCCAATAAACAAACAGGGTACCTAAATTATTGAATATCATCTATTGCAGGGTCGACTTGACTTGTATAAGAAGGGTGGTTCAGTAGGAGAAACCTGGTACATAGACAGTGGTTGTTCGCACCACATGACTGGTACCAAGGCTCTCTTGTCAAGCTACCATGAGCAGGAAGGACCAAAAGTGATATTTGGTGATAGCTCCACTGCTGTCACTAAAGGATTTGGTTACATCCGGAATGGAGACGTCGAAATTCAAGATGTCTCATATGTTGAAGGTTTGAAATACAATTTACTCTCTGTTTCACAGTTCTGTGATCGTGGATACAAAGTGCAGTTCAAGAGCCGCAAATGTGAAGTCATCGACAAAAGGACACACACAGTCCTACTAGTCGGCGTAAGACAAGGAAGTGTGTACATAGTGAACTGGAACAGTTGTCCGAGGGACACCTGTCTACTTACTAAGAATCCTAAAGAACTTGGCTGGCTCAGGCATAGACGCCTCTGCCATCTAAACTTTAAGGTTCTTAATAAGATAGCCAGAGACTACCTTGTAGAAGGTATTCCCAATGAAGTTTACTACAAGTCACATGTATGCACGGCTTGTCAACAGGGTAAACAGGTTAAAGGTTCTTTTAAATCTATTCCTACTCTCTCAACTAGTAGAGTCCTAGAACTTCTACATATGGATCTTCATGGTCCAATAACTCCTCCAACCTTGAATGGTAGAAGGTACACACTTGTTGTTGTAGACGACTATTCTAAGTTTACTTGGGTAGTCTTTCTACACAAGAAGAGTGATACAAAAACACTTCTGCCTGAACTGTTGAAGAAGTTACAAGTTGAGAAGAACCAGTCCATTGTCAAGATTCGTAGTGACAAAGGAACTGAGTTCATTAATTGCTATATCAAAGAATTTTGTACTAAACGTGGTATCCAGCACCTTACTAGTGCAGCTAGGACACCACAACAGAACGGTGTAGCAGAAAGAAGGAATCGAACTCACAAAGAAGCCTGTAGAACCATGATAGCTGAGTACAACACGCCTCAAAAGTTTTGGGCTGAAGCTATCAACACTGCATGTCATTCACAGAACAGAAGCGCGATCAACAAAGCTCTAGGCAAGACTCCTTATGAGGTTTGGAAAGGTAGAAAACCCAGAGTTTCATATTTCCATATATTTGGTTGTAAGTGTTTCATTCACAACAATGGAAAAAGCAAGTTGAATGCTTTCGATGCTAAAGCAGACGAGGGGATATTCTTAGGATACTCCTCGACTAGCAAAGCATTTAGAGTATTCAATCGCTCAACTCTTTGTGTGGAAGAAACACCACATGTGGTTTTCGATGAATCTCGACAGGACTCGTCTGCCGACAAGATCAGTGAGAAAGCAACTGATCTATCGATCGAATCTGACAAAGATTCAGAGATATATGAATCCGTTCAAGCCTACAACCCATTCCTAAAAGCTCTCGACTCTGATGACAAGGAGAAGGTAAGTGCTCAAGGTAAGTCTTCTAGACCAGTTGACATGCCTGCTCTAGTTGACTCTACTACTCCTATTAAATCTGTTGATGATACAAATGACACTAATATGCATGATGATGTACATGATCTAGATGACGATAGTATTCCTGTTAAGAATAGAAAAACATGGAAATCTGCGCATGATACTGAAAATATCATTGGTGACTCTACTATTGGTGTGAAGACTAGACGACAACTCTTTGAGTCACAAGAACAGTCGAGTCCAACTATGTTTTGCTGGTGTTGCTTCCTCTCTGCTATTGAGCCTACCACTGTTAAAGAGGCATTGGCTGATAGTAATTGGATCATTGCTATGCAAGACGAGTTGAATCAATTTGTTCGAAATGACGTCTGGGAACTTGTCGATAGGCCGGAACATCATAATGTAGTTGGCACTAGATGGATTTTCAAGAATAAGAAAGATGAGAATGATTTAGTCATTAGGAATAAGGCTAGATTAGTCGCCCAAGGCTACTCACAAGCTGAAGGCATAGACTATGATGAAACTTATGCTCCTGTTGCTAGACTAGAAGCCATTCGATTGTTCCTTGCTTATGCTGCTCATATGAAGTTTACTGTATATCAAATGGATGTTAAAAGTGCATTTCTTAACGGTATTCTTGCGGAAGAAGTGTATGTTGAACAACCTCCAGGTTTCGAAGTCAAAGGCAACCAGGTGTACAGATTAAAGAAGGCCTTATACGGACTAAAGCAAGCTCCAAGAGCATGGTATGACACACTATCTCTCTTTCTATTAGAAAATGGTTTTACTAAGGGCAAGGTCGATCGAACCTTGTTCAGAAGACAAGAAGGGAAGGACATCTTACTCGTCCAAATTTACGTAGACGACATCATTTTTGGGTCACCTAACAAAAGGCTGAGTGAAAGTTTTTCTACACTCATGCAAAGTAAGTTTGAAATGTCAATGATGGGTGAGATGAACTACTTTCTTGGACTTCAAGTAAAACAAACTCCAGAAGGTATTTTCATAAATCAGGCGAAGTACACAAGAAACCTTCTAGACAAATACGGGATCAAAACATGTAAGTCCACTGGCGTACCAATGCAACCAACTTACAGAATGGACCCAGATGAGAACGGTAAATGTGCTGACCAATCCTACTACCGTGGCTTAATTGGTTCCTTACTGTATCTAACTGCTAGTAGGCCAGACATTGCATTCTCTGTTGGTGTTTGTGCTCAATTCCAAGCCAATCCAAAAGAAAGTCACATGGAAACCACCAAAAGGATTCTGAAATATTTAAAAGGGACCATTAACCGTGGCATATGGTATCCCTCAAATGATGATCTATCCTTAAGTGGGTATTCAGACTCAGACTTTGGAGGCTGTAGAATAGATAGGAAATCTACTTCTGGTTCTTGTCAATTTCTAGGCACAAAACTCATATCTTGGTTTTCTAAAAAGCAGACTAGTGTTGCTACTTCTACTACCGAAGCCGAGTACATGGCTGCTGGTAGCTGTTGTAGTCAACTACTCTGGCTCATGCAACAGCTTCGTGATTACAACATACATGAATCAACTGTTCCTATTTTCTGTGATAGTAATAGTGCTATTGCCATTACACAAAATCCTGTTTTACACACACGATGTAAGCATGTTGATGTGAAGCATCATTTCATACGTGATCATGTAGAAAAGAAGGATATTCGCATGGAAAAGATTCATACTGATTTTCAAAGAGCTGATATTTTTACAAAACCATTAGCTGAGGCACGTTTTCGTGAGTTATGCATTAGTCTAGGACTAATTGATTTAGACCCTACTTGCCTATAGCTATGCACTAACCAGTCAGGTACATCAAAGAAAAGGAGACAAGAACTGAAGCACTCATCTACTCACGCAACAGACAGGTATACAAGGCTAGACTAGATGACCAAAACAACCCGATGAGGAAGCTGGTAAAGCTGAGGGTAATACTAAGGGAATAAACATTTAAGGGGGAACCTTTGATTTCTTAAATATCCTTATGTTGACTCTTATGTTTGTTAAAAGGTCATCTTGTTCGAAACCTTGATCATTGCTTTCGATTGATATTCATCTTATTTATTTTACTATTACTTGTACCGATGACTACACATTGCAAATCATAAGATAGGTACATGACGACGTTCGACGATCTGAATAGACATGCACAGACGAAGGGGGAACTCGTCTTGTGTGCATTAAGTCTACTCGTCTTGTGGAGCTCAAGCCTACTCGTCTTGTGGAGCTCAAGCCTACTCGTCTGTTCTGAATAGACTCGAACAGACAAGCTAAGTTGCTCTTAATTCTTATTGCTAAATGCTTAATCAAAACGGATTAAGGATATTACAGTAATTAGGTATTGATAAGTTGAAAACCCTTGAATTAGATTTGTACACTCCCATTTAAGTGGTGTATACATCTAGTTCACACTCATCTACACTAGGTCAGATAAGTTCACTCCTCTAACCTAACTAAGAAGAGGCGGATTTCAAATTTTTCAATATCAAATCACATAATATTCTCGATTCCGTAACCGAATTCCAAAAGTCTCAACCGTTGGATCTAATCCTTCAATCTTGACCATTGGATCTAAAATTCAGTTTGAACAAAACCCAAACACTCCCACACGTCTTGCCCCACATTTTCTTAACTCCTCTACTTTGAAGCACTTGATTTCTTGGTATTCTTCAAGTTATCTGCGAATACTTGAAGAAGGAGGCTGTGAGGAAGCAAGTTGCTGGTAGGTCGGCTGCACCTAGGCAAGCTCGGATTGACCCCATGGAAGCCTTACCGTATGCTGGTGCGTCTGGTTCTTCAGAAGATGAGTCTACTGAAGAAGAGTCAAAGGAAGCTGCACAAGACTCGTCTAGTGCGGATGATTCTGAGAAGACTCAGTCAGAAGAGGAGAAAGATCCAAGTTCTCAAGTACCCGAGTTGTATACACTAGTGAGAATTGGAACACCTCCCCCACCAGAAGAGTCGTGTCCCCAGGTTGGTACCTCTTCTCGTGACTTATCAATTCCTCTCTCTCTTCCTTCTATTCAAACCAAGGCAAGATCTCATCGATCTAGGCCAAGACCTATTCCCTCAACCTCACAAGTACTGCCAGCACATCCGCTGAGAGTCAGTCTACCTGAAAACACTCCTAAAACGGATATAACTGATACTCCTACAGTTATCACACCAAACCAAGACACATCAAAGCCCCAAGAAACCACAGACCAAATTCTTTCCTTACCCTCAACAGAATATGTTGAACCCATTATCCCATCTACTTCAGATACAACAACAGTTGCCACTGCAACAACTGAGATAGAGACCCCATCTACTCAGACCCCATCTGAAGTTAGATTCGAATCCTTGGTATATTACCCCATGAGTCTGCGAGAGAAGCGAATCCGTTCGAAGATGAGCAAGAATTTGAAGATACAGCTCTCATCTGTCGAAGTCGACTACTCTTCAGAACAGTTTGAGAAACTGGTTAGAATATGCACTTGGGTGGCCTTGAAGAAGTCAAGTACAGACGATCTCTTCGAAGTCATCTTAGGGAAAGGTGGTATTTCTAACTTCATGGATTGGGAGATGGAGCAGAAGGAGAATAGTGGTGTTCGTGACCACTCAGAGCTTTTCCCAAATTATGCTATCACTACTCTTGCCAAGAGGTTACTGGGTATCTCTGATGACTTAATGTGTTCAGAATTCCAGTTTGATGTTGGTGTTCAGGTTTCCGAATCTGACTTTGTGCAAGACATTGAGATGATCAACGCTGGACAAGCTGAGTTGAGTTTGTCTACTGATCCAGTCATAGAGCTAGATAATGTCTCAAACCAGTTGAGAGGCATTGTGTTCAAATTTCAAGTAGAACATGCTCATGGACCACGATGCAATGTTGGACAGATCTCAAGACATCTTGAGAAATACTTTCAATCAGAAACATGTGCTTACACTGCCAAGCTAGTTGAGTTGGTGAAATGAGAATCTGATATTGCAGAAAAGAAGGCTCATGAAGCAAGGTTAGCTATCATTTCTTACTCTCCTCAACTAAATCTGAAAGCTATTGCTGGAAGTGTGCTTCTAGAGGTCGAAGTAGTTGAAGACGAGGTCTTAACTATTGTTCCTGAAGATCAGTTGGTAGACGTTGTATTAATTCCAGAAGATGAGATCATGATAGATGCTACTCATGTTGAGGTTGGACAGTCGTCTCAAGCTATCCCAGCCGCCTCAATAGATGAGTTGAAAGAGGATTTAAAAGTTGTCATCAAGTCATCTATCGATGAGTTTCTCAAGTCCGAGCTTAAGAAGACTCTTGTTGAACAGAATAGTGTCCTTGTGACAAGTTCAAAAGTGATGATCATGAATGAATTCAACCAGCTAGACAACGATTTCAGACAAGAGATGTTCAATCAAATTGAAAGTTTTCTCCAGAGTCAGGTTGAATATTCGGAGAAGAGCTCAGTCGATTTTGCTCGAGTTCTAGCAACTGAATCCAGGAAGATGGAAAGAGTCTATAGAGCTAAAATCGAAGTAGCTGACGTCCAAAGAAAGGAAGCCTTTGATCAGTTAGCTCAAGCTAGAGAAATTATATCTGCTATGACTGAGGAGAACAGGAAGTTACGTCTGACTGCAACCCATTTCAAGAATGAGTTGAACTTATCTACTCAAAAGCTGGAGTTGGTGGCGACCAAGCTAGATAAGTTGAGTCAAGATGGTTCTCATCTAAGACAGATTGAGAAGGCTACAAATCTGATGAAGCAAGCTATGCTGGAAGAGATGACTCGGTTCACTTCTCTATTCTCTCTCAAGGCATCTGATGAAGCCAAAAAGGGGGAAGAGATGAGTCGAGTTGATGGAAAAGACCAGTCCAGTGCTGAACCAGAGGCTAAAGATGCTGCTGAAGCCATTCAAGATCTTAGAAGGACTAAGAGAAGCAAAGGCAGGTTGGTTAAAACTGCTGAACTGGAGCAAGTTAAGCAAGCCAAGGCTGAAGCAGATAAGTTGTTGAAGAAGGAGAAAGGCAAAGCCATTGCATCTCCTGAAGCCGAAGTTCAGACAAGGCAGGTGTCGAAAAGAAAGTCTATTGTTATAGAAGAACCTACTCCTGAAACAACAGTCCTGAAGAAGCAAAAGGTTGTTGATCCAAGTGATGAAACTCACTATGCTAATCAGAAGAAAATTGGAAGACACATAGAGAATTTGCTGAAGTTAAAGTCTGATGAAGAGCTTATGGAAGACAAGTTCATTGACCGTTTCATTGACAAAGAACATCGTCAAGAATGGGTGAAGGTGAAAAGGCAATGGGAACTAGATCACTGGATTATCAGGAAGTTTGGAGATTCTGATAACTCTGAAGATTTGTACTCAGTATTTGACAAATTCATGGAAGGACAGCACAGGATGCTATGGAATTTAATCATAAGGATATCTGCTGGTGCAAACTTTAATATTCTCGTTCCTAGCTTTCCAAAATGGAAGTGTCCCATGACTAGTTCTGGAAAAAGAGTTGATCTAAATTTGCTCAAGAAGTTTGAAGAAGAACTACTAGAGAAGGAGAAGATTGATGATGAAGACCATATCGAGGCTATTCATACAAGACTTCTAGATGCATTCTGTGTTCCAGAATCAGAAAGAGGTAATCTGTCAGTTTAGTTTAGTCTTGTTGTGATTTTTTTTTTATATTTGAAGTATGTGTAATATCTACTGATCTTTTTTGAATGAATGAAAAGATAAAGTACTATTTGATGTTAAAGACAAGATAACTACTTAACTAGTCTACTTATGAGAAAAGATTCAAGTAGTTTTGGCTTCATCAAAAAGGGGGAAATTGTTGGGATATGAATCCTAGACAAGTTCTACATGATGATTAAAAAGATGAAGTTTTGATAAGCCAAAAGTAGTTTGAATATTTTCTAAGTGTTGACTGATCTAATCTAGTTGAGTTAAGTCATCTTGAACAAGACCAGTAGAGTTCACATGGAAAGATAAAGTACTTATAAATTCGTATATTGTTTGTACTTCATATATATATATGTTATATAGATTGTTATTGAGCTATGAATAAATGTTGTATAGAGCTCATGATTTTCGTATGTAATGGATAGATTCATTCACTACAAAATTCACTCCCAATAGCAAGGGATTTAAAGAGGGAAAAACGCTTGTCAATACATTTAGCAAGGGAATTAGCAAGGGCCCACTTCCCTCGACAAAATGTTCCTCGGTAATTTAGTAGCAAGGGAATATGAAAATCCCTTGGAAATAGCAAGGGTATATTTCCCTAGACAATAGCAAGAGAAAATTTCCCTTGGAAATAGCAAGGGATAAATCCCTTAGAAATAGCAAGGGAAATTAGTGAATAAAAAAATAATTAAAAAAATATCACAATTTCGGTCATCCCTCAATTTAATTACCCCCACAATTTCGGCCATTAACCCCAGCCCCTCAACCACTAAATATATGGCTGCATGCATAGGATAGGAATTGAACTCGCGACCTCCACAATTTCGGTGTTTATGAGTTCTCCTTTTGCCGTTGGGCTAGGAGCTATTTTCATTATATTTTAAATGCAATTAATATAAGTGTTATATTTCCAGTTTTTTCTTCTTTAATTTATTTAATTTAAATTTGATTTCTTATTTGATAATTGATAACACACATACATTTTAATTTTTTTCAATACAAATATTATAAAATATCTTTTTATCTATAATTATGTTTTGAATGCAATTAATGTATATATGTGTTATATTTCCAATTTTTTCTTCTTTAATTTATTTAATTTACACTTGATTACTTATTTGATAATTGGTAACAAACATACATTTTATATTTTTTCAATACATATATTATAAATATTTTATCTTATTTCGTATACTTTAAAATATTAAATATTAATTATATATTTCATTCACTCAATTATATATTACATTCTCCGAGGGTTTTACCGAGGGCCCACTAACCCTCCAGAATTTTAATTGACGTATCAAACTTTGCAAGGGCCCACTCCCTCAGAAATTTTCAAATTTAAATTCCCTTGCCAATATTCTCGGGAATGGCAAGGGATTTAGTTTCCCTTGACATTTAGCAAGAATTTTTTCTTCCCTAGGTATTTTCTCTTGCCCATTCAATCCCTAGGCAAATCTCTCGCCATTTGTAAGGGATTTATTTCCCTCGATAATTTCCCTTGCGATCTGAGCCAAATTTTGTAGTGATTGTATAGATTATAAAGTTGACTAAGCTTGTATTATAAAAGCTTAATGTAATGTAATAGTCTTGTTAGGATTAAGTATAGTCTACTACTTTAGATTGCACGAGAAGACCAGACAAGAAGACTTGGAGTCTACTACTCAAGACAGATGGACTACAAGAAGAAGACTAGTGCATCTACTAGACTACACAAGACAAGTCAACGTGAAGATAGTTAGTTACAAATACGCGTAAAAAGATAAAGATGAAGAAGTTAGTTATGGAATAACTAATTCGTAACAGAAACGCGTGGATGGATAAGAAGATTCAGTTGAAGTTAGTTTTCAAGAAGAGTTGGTTACAACTACCTAAGTTCTTGAGAGATTGAAGTCTATAAATACTTCATGATGATTATCATTTGGAGACTACTGTTAGACTACTGATACACTGACGTTCATACTCAAGTGAAGCATTATCGAAGCATTCGAAGCGAATTACTCTCAGAGTTCATTAAAGATTCAGAAGGAAGCCAGAAGACAAGTGAAGAATCAAGAAGGCTACTACTGAAGAACAGAGAAGTTTTAGTTTTTTGTTTGTTGTTTTTATCAAGTTGCTAGATACTTGTTAAACTTCTAGTTAGATCATAGGTATATCTGGTGGTATATTCTTTGAAGATCTAAGTCTTCTTCTTGGGACTTAAAAGACAGGAACATACACTTTGTACTCGATTGGAAGAGTTTAGTGGAAACATCACAACTGGGTTTGTGAGAGTGGACGTAGACAAGTTGTCGAACCACTATAAATTGTTTGTGTTGTTTACTTTACAGTTTGGTTTATTGTTTAATTGTTTAATTACATAACTGAACTAGACTAGTTGAGTATAGAACAGAGTTCTCGAATTAAGAAGTTGAGTATAAACTTAAATTGGGCTCATTGTTAATTTCGTATTTCAACATATTGTATTCTGATATTTCGATAGATTTTTGAAAAGTCTATTCACCCCCCCCCCATAGACATTTTCACTAGCTTACTCGTTATTAACTCAACTTTGGGGACCTACATTCAACTTATAAAATTTATACAACCCATGATGTTGTCCCAAATGCTGACGCATTTGTGACAACATCCATCCGAATTCTTTTCAGATAGTGCTCATGCCAAGAGATTTCCTCAAAATAGAGAATCTCTCATGGTCTAAGGCTTTTGTAAAAATATCAGCATTCTGTTTTTCAGTAGGTACATACTCCAACTTAACAATATTCTTCTCTACTAAATCTCTCATAAAATGGTGTCTTATGCTAATGTGCTTTGTGAGTGAGTGTTGTACAGGATTTTTAGAAATGTTAATGGCACTAGTATTATCACAAAAGATAGTAAGTATACCATTCTCAATACCATAGTCATGGAACATCTTGCTCAGCCACAAGAGTTGTGTGCAGCAGCTTCCAGCAGCAATATACTCAGATTCTGCAGTGGATTGTGAAACACAATTCTGTTTCTTGCTGTGCCATGATACAAGATTGTTTCCCATGTAGAAACATCCTCCACTCGTACTCTTTCTATCATCTATGTCTCCAGCCCAATCAGCATCACTATAACCAATCAAAATGTTGTTGGTGTCCTTAGTATACCAGATTCCAAGGTCACTTGTACCTGAAACATACTTGATGATTCTCTTTACAGCATTCAGGTGTGATTCCTTTGGATTTGCTTGGTACCTAGCACAAACACACACACTGTACATAATATCTAGTCTACTAGAGGTTAAATACAGTAAACTACCTATCATGGATCTGTAAAGTGTTGGATCAACATTTGTTCCAGCACTATCTTTGCAAAGTTTCAAAGTGGATCCCATAGGAGTTTTCATTGGTTTTGAATTCTCAAGACCAAATCTTTTAACCAAGTTCTTAGCATACTTACTCTGGGAGAAGAAAATACCATCACTGCACTGTTTGATTTGAAGACCTAGAAAATAGTTCAAGTCTCCAACCATACTCATTTCAAATGTTGCAGTCATTGCCTCAACAAAGTTACTCAACATTTTATCACAAGTAGAACCAAACACAATGTCATCAACATATATTTGAGCAATAAGTAAATCTCCTTCAGTGTGCTTAATGAACAAAGTTCTATCAGCTTCTCCTCTAATAAATCCATATTCCAAAAGAAAGTCAGTAAGCCTACCATACCATGCTCTAGGAGCTTGTTTAAGACCATACAATGCTTTCTTAAGTTTATATACATGATCAGGATATTGTGGATCTTCAAATCCTATAGGTTGTTCAACATATGCTTCTTCATTCAATATGCCATTTAGAAATGCAGCCTTTACATCCATTTGATGAAGTTTAATATCAATAAAACATGCAATAGCTAGCAGTAATCTAATAGATTATATCCTAGCAACAGGTGCAAAAGTCTCATCAAAATCAACTCCTTCAACTTGGGTGTAACCTTGTGCTACTAACCTAGCCTTGTTTCTAACAATATTATCAAATTCATCAGTTTTATTCTTGAATATCCACTTTGTTCCAATGACATTAGTATGACTAGGTCTTGGAACAAGTGTCCATACTTCATTTCTTTCAAACTGACCAAGTTCTTCATGCATAGCATTAATCCAGTTTTCATCAGTTAAGGCTTCTTTAGCACTCTTAGGTTCAATTTCAGATAAATAGCATTCAGCATTTACAACATTACACATAGAAGACATGCATATTGTTCTTACCACATCTACCTTGTTTGATCTTACTCTTCCTCTTGTTTGCACTCCAACTGTAGCATCGCCTATGATCTGGTCAGAAGGATGACTTTTACCTATTCTTGAAGAAGGATTCGTTTTGGGAATGTACTGGTCATTCTGTGAAGTTACAACTGTCTGTTCTGTAGATGTTGACCTAGATGTGTTAACATTTGGTGCAACATTTTCAGACTTCAGTGTATTCTCAGAACTATCAGTAACCTGTGATACATCTTCTTCATCTTTGTCATCTGTAAGACCTTTATCATCATCAAACACAACATTAACAGATTCTTGAACAGTGTTAGTTCTAAGGTTATATACTGTTGGGAATAAAATGAGATATATTTTGATCTAATACCAAAACCCTCTGAGACATGCCTAAGTCAAATTAAGTATGTTCTAGAGATGTTAGAACATATAGTATATAGGCTAGATGATGAGCTAATATGTTAGGCAGCTCTTAGATAATTAGATGCACAATTTGAGGGGGAACACATGCTTTGAAGTCCATCAAGAACAAGTCCCCTCAATGGCTCAAACTCTGGAAACAACACTAAGTCTTTTGAAGACCAACCATGCTGATCAGGAGAGTTGTCCAGAGGAGTTCTCTCAGCTAAATCTGTCAAGATTAAGTGCTCTGAAAGCCTGAGGACAACTATGTTGAAGAGAAAGAGACAACCACACCCTAAAGAACTACAAATCAACATGCCAAGATCACTTTGAAGTGAAGCAAAGGGTATGAGCCAAGTCATCTGAAGAAGAGCAAGCCAACCTTGCTGATAAGCAAGACTGCTGATAGTGATAAGAAGAGTTGTCCAAATGATGAGGAATTTTGTCCTATCATTGGAACAACCTTCAGAAGTCATGTCCATGTTCTTACAAGAGAATCTGAAAGTCAGAAATTGGGAAGAGTGCTGCAGAATGAAGACAAAGCTCTTACAGCCGTTTATTTCCCAAATGAGGACATGTCACTATCAAGATTCTGTCTTCAAAGTTGAAGAACTAAAAGAAGACATTTATGGACTTTTGAGACTGCCTCTCCAACGGGCAAATCCTTCAATTGTCTATAAATACAGAAGTGTGAAGACCATTTGAAAGCATCTCAACACAATCCAACCAACCTCAAGTTCTTACAAGCTAGAGTGCTTTCAAAGCTTTCAAAGCTTTCAAAGACTATCTTAGTCTTCAAACACTTCATCTAAGTTGTACTACATTGTATATCCATACACAAGCTTAGAGAGATATCCTATCCTTATACACTGATCTTCATTGTAAAGGATATCTCATTAGTTGGAACCTTACTTCAACCCTTACCCCTTTCAAGTGAGAAAGAGAGAAGGTTGTAGTAGTAGAAGTGGTAGGAGCTGACTGTTGAGAGAAGAACAGTTCAGTTCTGAGTTGAGAAGAGGGTACTAGGACTCTAGACATCCTAGGGATCAATTCACCAAGAGTGGTGTTCTTGATCAAGTGCACCTTGGCACTATAAAACAAGTTAATTCCAAGAGTGAAGGAATTATCTTGTTCAATCAGGGAAAGTGGATGTATGAGCTTGAGTCTCTGAACCACTATAAACTCTTGTGTTGATTTACATTCCAAGTACTTTCATACATCCAACACTGCACACAAACTGATCTTTCAAGGATAAACATTCAAAGACTGTGCAAAAAAACCTATTTGGACAAGTTCCCTGAAAACTGGACTGTATTGCATTGACTAAGTGATTTCAGAAACTAAAAGAGTCTAAACTAAAAGGGCCAACCACTATTCCGCACATATAACTCCCCTAGATAGTTATTTAACTAAGTACTCAATAGTACTTAGTAGTTTGATTATCTTTGTTGAGTTAATCATCTTCAGCAGAGTTGTCCAAGACAACCTTGCTGAGCTCTGGTGTTGGGAATAAAATGAGTTATGTTTTGATTGAATACCAAAACCCCCTGAGACATGCCTAAGTTATGATTGAATATGTTCTAGAAATGTTAGAACATATAGTATAAAGGCTAGATGAGGAGCTAATATGTTAGGCAGCTCTTAGATGATTAGATGCACAAATTGAGGGGGAACACATGCTTTGAAGTACATCAAGAACAAGTCCCCTCAAGGCTCAAACTCTGGAATCATGATCAAGTCTGCTGAAAGACAAGAATGCTGATCAGGAGAGTTATCCAGAGGAGTTGTCTCAGCTAAATTAATCAAGATCAAGTGCTCTGAAAGCCTGAGGTCAACTATGCTGAAGAGAAAGAGACAACCACACCCTAAAGATCACCAAAGAAACAAGCTAAGATCATCTTCAAGAAAAATAAAGGGAATGAGCCAAGTCATCTGATGAGAGCAAGCCAACCTTGCTGATAAGCAAGACTGCTGATAGTGATAAGGAGTGTTGTCCAAATGATGAGGAATGTTGTCCCATCATTGGAACAACCTTCAGAAGTGATGTCCAAGTTCTAACAAGAGAATCTGAAAGTCAGATATTGGGAAGAGTGCTGCAGAATGAAGACAAAGCTCTTACAACCGTTTATTTCCCAAATGATGACATGTCACTATCAAGAAACTGTCTTCAAAGTTGAAGAACTAAAAGAAGACATTTATGGACATTGGAGGCTGCCTCTCCAACGGGCAAATCCTTCATTTGTCTATAAATACAGAAGTGTGAAGACCATTTGAAAGCATCCAACTCCAACCTCAACCAAGCACCTCTAACCTCAAGCTCTCACAAGCTAGAGTGCTTTCAAAGCTTTCAAAGACTATCTTAGTCTTCAAACACTTCATCTAAGCTGTACTACATTGTATATCCATACACAAGCTTAGAGAGATATCCTATCCTTATACACTGATCTTCATTGTAAAGGATATCTCATTAGTTGGAACCTTACTTCAACCCTTATACCTTTCAAGAGTGAAAGTGAGAAGGTTGCAGTAGTAGTAGAAGTGGTAGGAACTGACTATTGAGAGAAGAACAGTTCAGTTCTGAGTTGAGAAGAGGGTACTAGGACTCTAGACATCCTAGGGATCAATTCACCAAGAGTGGTGTTCTTGATCAAGTGCACCTTGGCACTATAAAACAAGTTAATTCCAAGAGTGAAGGAATTATCCTGTTAAATCAGGGAAAGTGGATGTAGGAGCTTGAGTCTCTGAACCACTATAAACTCTTGTGTTGATTTACATTTCAAGTACTTACAATACATCAACACTGCACACAAAACTGATCTTTCAAGGATAAACATTCAAAGACTGTGCAAAAACCTATTTGGACAAGTTCCCTGAAAACTGGACTGTGTTGCATTGAATAAGTGATTTCAGATATTAAAGGAGTCTAAACTAAAAGGGCCAACCACTATTCCGCACATATAACTCCCCTAGATAGTTGTTCAACTGAGTACTCAATAGTACTTAGTAGATTGATTATCTTAGAAGAGTTAATCTTCTTCAGCAGAGTTGTCCAAGACAACCTTGCTGAGCTCTGGTTTGATCAAATTAGAAAATAATTTGCATACAAGTGTATTCCCCCCCCCCCATACACTTGTTATCTACTCCTTTCAGGACCAACAAGTGGTATCAGAGCAGGGGTTCAAAGACCACTGCTTCTGAAAAGCCATCTTGGTTTTCAAAATCACATATTTGCTGTGGTCACTGAACTGATCTATCTGAAATCCTTTATATCTATTATCTAACCTCTTCTTGAAGAAATGGCAAGAGGAAATAACAACAATCAGAACCAGCAGCAGCAGAATCCTGATCAGAACCTCAATGCTGCAGTTCCACCTCCTGCTAACCAAGGATTGGACAACATGGCAACAAATCCAGTCAATCACATATCACATCACAAATTGCCCATGTTCTCAATTGACAATTATGATTTCTGGAAAATCAGAATGAGGGCTCATCTTGCATCTCTTCATACTGATATGTTGAGAGTGATCACAAGAGGTCCTTTTGTGTTCACCTTTGTCAATCCCAGAGTCACAGAGGCTCAAAGGGCAGATACAAGAGATGTGTTACCCAAAGATGAAGATGACTTCACTACTGATGAAAAGAGGAAGGATAATCTGAATTATCTAGCAATGAACACCCTCTATCAAACAATTCCAGATGCAGTCATGGGAAGAGTCTACCACTGCACAACAGCCAAAGAAATTTGGGATACTCTTGCTGAAATGTGTGAGGGTACTGAAAAGATCAAGGAGAATAAGCTCCAAGTTGCTGTGCAGAAATTTGAACAGTTTGCAATGGAGTCTGAGGAGTCCATTGATAAGTTTGCTGGTAGATTCACTGATGTGATGAATGAAATCAACTCACTGGGCAAGGTCTACACCAAGAGAGAAGTGGGGTTGAAGATCTTGAGAAGTCTCACCCAAAAGTGGGATGTCTATGCTGTAATGATGCAAAACACCAAAGATCTTTCCACCATGCCCATGCAACAAATCTTCTCTGAACTCAAAGCTTATGAGTTCGACCTCAATAGAAGAAAGCCTATTGAGGAACCTTCAAATCCTACTAAGGGAGTGGCATTCAAAGCCAAAACTGCTGAACCAGAGATGCAGCCCACTCCAAGATCATCAAAGTCAGTTTCAAAGACTGAAATGAAGGAAGAACTAGCCTTGATGGCTAGAAGGTTTGAAAAGTTAAACTCAAGGTTTGGTAGATACAAGAAATTCTACCAGGACAACAAGTTCAGGAGATACAACTCTCCTGAAGCACAGGCTGAAGTCAAAAAGCCTGAAGAGAAAAGATCAGAGGACAAGTACTCTGATAGGAGAAGGTCCAGTAGAGCTGAACCTTCATCATCAAAAAGAAGAGAAGAATCAAAGAAAGAAGATGATGAAGATCTGTGCTATAACTGTAAAAAGAAAGGGCACTTCCAGTATGATTGCCCTGAATTAAGCTCTAAGGAGAGAAGAGAGAGGCAGGCCAAAAGAGACAGGAAATTCACCAACAGAAAGGCCATGATGGCAGGTGAAGAATCTGATAGTGCTGAAAGCCTCAACTCCTCTGATGGACTGTTCTCCAACAGTGATGATGATGATGATGTCTGCAACATGGCTCTTGAGGATGATGAGGTATCCTCTACTTCTAGCTCACCATCATTCATCTCACAAAACAATAGTGAGGTCAACTTGAAGCTTTCCCTTGGAAAGTTGATGGAAGATTTCACTTTGTTACAAGAATTTCATGATAACTGTGTGAGAGAAAATGAAAGATTGGCTATTGAACTTGCAAAAAACTCTGAGGCAGTTGTTGATGTCAAGTCTACTAAGTTGTATCAACAAGTCTTGAGAGAGCTTGAGGAAGCAAATCTCAGGATAGTTGACCAACAAAAGGAGATTGATGATCAACTTCTCTCTCAGAAGAGAAAAGATTTTGAACTTAAAATTCTCAATGCCAAGTTTGAAAACCTCTCACATGAATATGATATTCTTAAATCAAGTGAAGAGAGCCTGAAATTAAAGATGTCTGCTCTGAAGAAATCCTCTAGAGCAATAGAGGAAATTCAGAGTTACCAAAGACCTATGGCTCAAAGAAGTGGATTAGGTTTTGATCCATTTGAATCTTCACCTTGTCTTAGTGTTGCTTCTGTGAGTAACACTAAGAGAATCTTTGTTAAGTCAGTGGCACAAACTGAAAATAAAGTGATTCAACCACTGAACAAAGGAAAGGGCAAAATGGATGATCTGCCTACTCAAGTGTTTCAGGAGAATAGGCCAAAACCTAAGGAAATGGCCAAAGCTCATGAACATAAGAGGAATGTTGGTCAACAGAGTAGACCCAATGGAAGGGCAACTCCACTGAACAATGTTCAGAGGAGTTATCCAAAGTATAATCAGCCTAGGCCAACTCTTCTGAGAAAGCCTCAGCTGAATAGACCCAAGGATAACTTTCCTCAAAGACAAAATAAAATGAGACAACCAAAACCCTTCATGCCAAAGGGTAATGGTCAAAAGAAAGCCTTTCCTCAAAGATTCCCTCAAGTAGCACAAAGAACTCAAAAGTTCAGGAGACTTGACAACTCTCCTGAAACTTATAGAGTTAACACATTCACACACACTTTCCCAAAGGCATTCAAGGGAAAGACAGTGTATGTAGATTCTAGAGGAAGACAACTTAGCCACCTTGAATCAATCAAGGTTATTAGGCAAGTTTGGGTTCCTAAAGGTACAGCTAACCTCTCAGGACCCAAAACACAAAGGGTACCTAAACCAATTTAATTGCAGGTACCAATGGGCCACAAGAAGAGGAGCATGAGCAAAAAGTCAGCATGGTATCTTGACAGTGGATGTTCAAGGCACATGACTGGAAACAAGGATCTCCTCACTGATTTTATTGAAAAAGAAGGCCCAAATGTCACTTTTGGAGACAGCTCACAAGCAACTACAAAAGGTTATGGTACTTTGATGATTGGTAACATCAAAGTATCCAATGTATCTTATGTGGCTGGTCTCAAATATAATCTCCTAAGTATCAGTCAATTTTGTGATAAAAACTTCAATGTTGAGTTCTCAAGTGGAAAATGCTTAATCAAAGATAAAACTCAACAAATTCTATTGACTGGAACTAGGAAAGGAAATGTGTATTTTGCAGACTGGGACAAGTCTACTGATGCTGCATGCTTCATTGCTAAGAGTTCTAGTGAAAAAAGTTGGTTATGGCATAAAAGATTAAACCACTTGAACTTTAAAACAATGAACAAAATTGCTAGAAATGCATTAGTCAAAGGACTACCTAATGAGGTTTTCATTAAAGAGCATGTTTGCAAACCATGCCAAGAAGGAAAACAGATCAAAGCCTCATTTAAGGGAAAATCAGTCATCTCTACTGAAAGGGTACTTGAACTGTTACATATGGACCTATTTGGACCAATTACCCCTGCAAGCATAAATGGTAGAAAATACACATTGGTTGTAGTAGATGACTTCTCTAGGTTCACATGGGTAGTATTTCTCCTTAATAAGAAGGAAACTCAAGTCAAACTGCCTGAACTTCTAAAGAGATTGTCAAATGAGAAAAGCCTTAGCATTATCAAGATAAGATCTGATAAAGGCACTGAGTTCATTAATTCATACATCAATGAGTATTGCACATCTAATGGAATAGCTCATGAAACCTCAGCAGCTAGAACTCCCCAACAGAATGGAGTTGCAGAAAGAAGGAATAGAACTTTAAAAGAAGCTGCTAGAACCCTAATTGCTGATTCAAAATTACCTAAGAGGTTTTGGGCTGAAGTTATAAACACTGCATGTCATACTCAAAATAGATGTTTGATTACTAAGGGGCAAGGCAAAACCCCCTATGAACTTTGGAAAGGAAGAATGCCTAAAGTGTCTTACTTTCACATTTTTGGTTGCAAGTGTTTCATTCACAATAATGGGAAAGAACAGTTGAAAGCATTTGATAGCAAAGCTGATGAAGGAGTGTTTCTTGGATACTCCCAAATCAGTAAAGCTTTCAGGGTCTACAACAAGAAAACTCTTATTGTGGAGGAAACACCTCATGTTGTGTTTGATGAATCTATTCATGAGTTCAGGAATGAGAACTTGGAATCAGAAGAAATCACACAAAGGACAACCAGATTAAGCCTAAAAGACAAAGACACTGAATTCATAGATGTTGTCCAACCCAAGCTACCTGAAAATCCTATATTGGACAACAATCCTGAAGGCAACATTCCTGAGGCAAATCCCACTGAAAGGAATGGTGAACTGAATGATCCAATCCCAGTTCACATCCAGGTAACAACTACCAATGAAGAAGCAGCTCCTGCTGAGGTAGTTAATGGGTCAAATAATCAAGGGGGAACTCAAAATGTTGAAAATACCAATGTCCCTGACATTGAGGACAACACCCCTGATTATGATCCTGAATTAGATCCTGCATTCAATTATCCTGAATTCTATGATCAAATTGACTCAACTTCAGTAGAGGACAACTCTACTGAAGAGATCAGAAAAAGAAGGACCTGGTTGTCTGACCATCCTACTGATCTAATACTTGGTGACCCAAGTATTGGAGTCAAAACAAGGAGATTCCATGGTGAAAGTGCTCTTTTCTGTTGTTTCTTGTCAGAGCAAGAACCAAGTGATATTGAGGAAGCACTTCAAGATGCCAATTGGATCACAGCCATGCAGGAAGAGTTGAACCAATTCACCAGAAATGAAGTATGGGAGCTGGTGGATAGGCCTTCACATCAAGATGTTATTGGAACAAAGTGGGTGTTCAAGAACAAGAAAAATGAAAATGATGTGATTGTCAGAAACAAAGCAAGACTTGTGGCAAAAGGCTATTGCCAACATGAAGGCATTGACTATGATGAGACATTTGCACCTGTGGCAAGGCTAGAAGCAATAAGGCTCTTTCTAGCCTATGCAGCCCACAAGAGGTTCAAAGTGTACCAAATGGATGTCAAGAGTGCCTTTCTGAATGGAGTCTTGAAGGAAGAAGTCTATGTGGAGCAACCACCAGGTTTTCAAGTTGGAAACCAAGTTTACAGACTCAAGAAAGCTCTATATGGACTCAAGCAAGCCCCTAGGGCTTGGTATGATACACTGTCACAATTCCTCTTGGATCATGGATTCACCAAGGGAACTGTGGACAGAACTATTTTCAGAATATCTGAAGGAGAGGACATCTTGCTTGTCCAAATTTATGTAGATGACATAATATTTGGATCCCCCAATGAGAAGCTGTGTGAGAAGTTCTCAAAGCTAATGCAAAGCAAGTTTGAGATGTCCATGATGGGGTTGATGAACTTCTTTTTGGGTCTTCAAGTCAAGCAATCAAAAGAAGGAATCTTCATCAACCAAGCCAAATACACCAGAGAAATGATCAAGAAGTTTGGGTGTACAACCAGCAAGCCAGTAAGGATCCCAATGAACACAAATTGGAAGATGGATCCTGATGAGAGTGGTATTCCAACCAACTCTACTGAGTATAGAGGAATAATTGGTTCACTCCTCTATCTCACTGCCAGCAGACCTGACATCACCTTTGCAGTAGGTGTTTGTGCAAGGTTCCAAGCAAATCCTAAGAAAAGCCATCTTGAGGCTGCAAAGAGGATTTTGAGGTATCTCAAAGGCACTGAAAATCTAGGCCTTTGGTACCCTGCTGATGACAACATTGAGTTAACTGGCTACTCAGATGCTGACTATGGAGGTTGTAGAATTGACAGAAAGTCCACTTCAGGGACTTGTCAATTCTTGGGCAACAAGCTTATATCTTGGTTCTCCAAGAAGCAGAACACAGTGGCTACTTCCACCACTGAAGCTGAATATGTTGCAGCTGGAAGTTGTTGTGCTCAAATCCTTTGGTTGAGACAACAACTGAGAGACTACAAAGTCAACTCTACTGAAGTGCCAATATTTTGTGATAACAATAGTGCCATTGTTATATCACAAAATCATGTCTTGCACACAAGATGCAAGCATGTGGACATCAAACATCACTTCATTAGAGACCATGTGGAGAAGAAGGATATAAAGTTGGTCAAGATCCACACAGATCATCAAAAAGCTGATATTCTAACTAAGCCACTTGCAGAGGCAAGATTTCTGGAGCTATCAGCAGAGTTGGGACTACTTGATCCAGGAAAGATGGACAAGTAAAACTCATTGGAGTTAATGGGAGGTATGGAAACTGAAAAGAATTTCAGCAGACTTGGTCAAGTCTACTGAAGTTCAGAAGAGATGATTCAAACTATTCAGGACACTTGTCCATTGGAATTCAGAACCCTTGTCCACATCTCTTCAGGACACTTGTCCAAGTGGGGTTAGATAAGTTGTCTTGGCTATCAAACTATTTCCTTGGTTTGATAAGCACCTATCTTGGGTAATTATTGTCTACCTTGATACCTGTCCCAATTACAGATATCATCACTGAAGGATTTAATTTGTCCCCCACCCAAAAGGTCACTTTCCATGCATTAAATGCCAAGATTTAACTCTTGTTTGCATTACACTTTTCAAGCCATGATCCATCTCGAAAACTCCCCAACCATTAACTAATATTAAATAACTTCCACGTTTTGAATAAAACCAATAACTCACTGTTACATTGGTTTTTAACCATTGGATCAAAACTGGCCAACTCCCCTGAAATTCATCCTGGCCGTCCAAGTGTATGTTTCCATTTTTGACAACCGTTGAAAATACACAAACCTCACCAACTCATTGACAAACATTCCTTTTAGAATATTCTCAAGTCTTAAAACTCTCCCACACACTCTTCTTCCCAAAGTATTCGAAACCCTAGCTCATTTTCTTCAAACTCTCTCAAAACTCTCTCAATTTCATTTCTGAAACTCTCAAATGGCTCCCAAAGTTAGACCAGAAATGATAATTGATTTCTCCAACAAAGCTCTTGACCTTGATTTTGGTTATTTGAGCAACAAGAACAATCTTCACTTTGAGCCTATAGTATCATTCACAAGTGAAGATCCTGAAATCACTCCAACCCTGAGATGGTTGAGAAGAGCAGGCCTTCAGAAGTTCATGGAGGAAAGGCCAAGCTCTTGTTTGGACAACTACATGGCTGAGTTCTTTGCCTTTCTCAAATGGAGAGGCAAACCAAAAGATGGTGAAGTTTCCACCAGGCTGTCTTATGTGGCTGAAGGAGAAGAAGAAGAGAGATTTCATAGAGTGAAATTCTCTTCAGAAGATCTTGAAGGAGAATTTGGATTGCCTTCTGAGGGAAGGAATCCAGAAGTCTATGGTACTGGCCATGAAGATGATATAGCTCAAGAATGGCTATTAGTGCCTGGACCTCTATCTTCAACACAAAACAAGAAGACTCTCAAGCCTAAATTTCTCAATTTATTTGAGGTAATCACCAAGAGTCTCATGAGCAACACTGGAAGCTTGGAGCAGGTCAGCCATCCTAGAATCAGAATCATGGCTGCAGTTATTGATGCCAGTGACAAAGGCATCAAGTTTGATTGGAGGACATTCATCATATCTGAAATGATGAAGGAAAAAGCCAAGTTTAAAGTGAAGGCTCATAACAAGGTGGTGCTAGAAGGGAAACTCAAGTATTGCACCAGGGCAAGCTTGTTGATTGAGAGATTTTCCCATTACTCACAAATGCAAACCTTTGCAAAGCCCCTCCCAGCCCAAAAGATCCTATTCAGAAAGCTCAGCAAGAAAACTGAGCAAAGAAAGATGCTTCTGGCCAAGCCTGCTGAAGCAAAGGTGGAGGAAAAGCCAAAATTGAAGAAAAGGACAAAGGCCAGAATGGTGGAGACAAGGAAAATGTCTCAAATCCCCTCAGAGGAGAATTCAGGAGCTTCAACTGAGATTGAAGAAGTTGCTGAAGAAGGTGTAAGTGTGCCTTCTGATCATTCAGAAGAGTTGAGGCAGAAATACAATGAGACTAGACAAAAGTCCAAGGGTGATAAGAGGATCAGGGAGGTTGTCCCTGAGAAAGATGATGAAGGAAGTGGGAGCAGTAGGGCTAGCAAGAGAAGGGTCAAGCCTACTGACAAGGTGTTGGAGCTTCAGGAAGAAAGGTCTCTACAACTTGCTCTAAGAGAGAGCAGAGCTGAAAGCAAGACCAAATCAAAGTCAAGGACCAATTCATCTGGTTCTGGAACTCCAGAATCCAGGGTCCCTGAAGGTCAACCAATGGAGGCCAACATCCCTGAAACTCAAAATCCTGAGCCCAACTCCCCTGAAACCCATATAACCCCAACCAATCAACCTATCACCCCCATCAATCTTACAAAGAGATACTCTCCTGAAGGAAGTGTGCAAAGAAGTGGGATAGATGTGCTAGCTGATATAGCAGTAGATGAGACAAGATTACAGTCTCCCCTTGACTCATCTATGCTCAATTATTCAAAGCTTTTAGAAGCTGCACTCTTTGAGCCAACCCCCCTGAGTAAAGCCCCTTCAGATCCATTGCTCTCAAAAGCAACTGAAGATCCTTCTATTGCACCCAACCCATCTGAAGCCAACATCCCTGAACTAAATCTGCCTGAAGCCACACTAGGAGAACCCAGAGCCAACTCCCCTATAACCCAAAGTCCCCATTCAAGTGGAGATGAGGAGGAGTATACTTATGAAAGTATGCTCAGAGGAGGAGCCCAAGGCTACTGTGGACAGTTTGTATCCACAACTTGCTGAATTTCCAAGAATTCAGAGGACATTTCATGATCTAAGGATGCTTGTTGATGTGAAAGACAAGTCTATGATGGAGATATCACAAGTCATCCAAGATAAGGGTGCAAACTAGTGGCAAGTAGAGGAGAACAGATTGTTACACTTTGCTGGAGTTTCAAAGACAAGATTCCTCACTGATGAGGAAGTTTTTGAAAAATTGGTAGATGATAAGATCAATGAGGAGAGGGAAAGGAAATCTAAGGGCATCAAACACCCTGAAAGTAGCTCTAATGATGATGATTCCCCTGATGATCCCTCAAATCCCTCAAAACCCAACCCTCCTGAAACTCCTCAAGCCAATCTCCCTAAGCCTTCTGTCTCAGAAAGACTCTCCAACCCCCCTAGAACCTATCATAGGAAAGGCTCTGTAAATTCAGAGGTGTTGACCATGGGTGGTAACACAACCAAGGACACATCTGCCAATGAAGGTTCTTCTGAACCCAAGGCACAACCTAAAGATGTGGAGGTTCCTATACTAGAGGTTGGTTTGGTTAAGGCCTATTCAGTGTCAGATGAGTTGGACACTGATCAGCCCTTAATCATTCAGGATGACTCAGTGGCTGTTGATATAAGCACTGTGATCTCCCCACAACTGCCATCTTTGAACCTTGTTGAAGGTGGAGATGTTGCAGGATTAGGTGATGGAGTTGAAAAGGAGAATCTAGTTGAAAAATCAGAGGGAGTAGAGGATGATAGAGATGTGGTGATCACTAGGATAGTGAGTGTACCACCAAATGAGGGTGATATAAGTGAGGAAGGGCAGGCTATTCTTGAAGTCAAATCTGAACTTCAGGAATCCCTTTATGAGAGGAGGCTTGTTCCTTTAAGTGAGGAAATCATTAATGGAGGAAGAAAAGAATTAGTTGAAAATGAGGAGAAGACTGCTGATGTATCAGAGTCTTATGAAAAAAGAATTGGAGGGAGACAAGTGTGTTTTTACTGATGCTTTTGATTTGTCTGATATTGCAGGTATAACCTTTGATCAAATCTTTGCAGATGATCTCTTAACAGATGCACCCATTCAGGTTGATAGTGGATCAGCACAAGCTTTGCTTGGGATGCAGTCAGAGAAGTTGGACTCCTTGGCTCACCAAGTCCAATCAGCTCATGCAGAAACTTCTGGAGCCTTGGATGAGCATGGAAGAACTTTGGCATCTGTGGAGATGAGACTAACTGGCTCAGAGGATGTGGTGTTACCTACCTTGGAGGCAAGGATCAGTGGAGTTGAGACTGGTCTGCAAACCATCTCCACTGAAGTTATCAAAGCTAAAAACACCATGAGGTCAGTTTCAAAGGATGTTAAGAAGGAGCAGTCTTTGCTAAGAATCAACCACAATAGGAATGTGAAGACATTGAGGTCAGTAGTGAAGAAAGCCCTTAGTAGAAAGACTGCCTTGCAAAGACAAAGAGCTGAAGAGCAAAGGCTAGCAATGGTGAAAGCAGCCTCAGAAAAATTTTCTCAAGAAGTGTTGGCCAACATTGCTGAAGGTGCAGTGGCCAACCTCACTGAACTTCTGAAAGCCCAACTGGATGCATCTCTTAAGGCAACCATGGAGGAGGTTGTCCAACAGAAAATGAAGCCTGTTCTAGCTTTCCTCAGCTTGAGCAGTGATAGGATGCAAAATATACATGATGAGAATGTATATCTGTTGGAAGAGATGAAGTCTCTCACCCAAGCCCAGTCCTTATTGGCAACTACTATGAGTGAACTGAAGCCAGAATGTTTTGATGCTGCCAAAAAGGGGGAAAGGGAAAGAGCAAGGGCAAAAGGTGCCTTAGTGATTGGGAGTCCAGTGAAAGGGAAGGACAAAGCCCCTGAAGGAAAGGGAAAAGAGCCAGCAGTGCTGAATTTGGATGATTTGGATGAAGAGGAGCAATTGGCACTTGCCTTGAAGAACTCTATGGCCTCAGCTCAAGAGGAAAGAGTAAGGCTACAACAAAGACCAGGTGGTGAAGTGTCTGGTTTGGACAAGGATGCTGAAGGTGTCCAAACTAGAGGAAAGATCAAGAGGGGAAAAGGAAAGAAAAGACAAGCTGAAACATTCACTGACTTTCCCAACAGTCTTGATCTTCCACCTGAATTCAGAGTTGAGATTGATGAGCCTATCTCAAAGAAGGCCAAAGCTGCTGAAGTGTCCAAAGTTGCTGAAAAGGACAAATCTTCTGAAAAAGAAAAGTCCCCTGAGACTAAGTCCACTGAAGGTACCAAAGCTTCTGAAGATGTTGAGGAGCTATATGAAGAAGGCTTTGGTCCTGGACCTAAGAAGAAGAAAGTAATAGTGCTAAATGATCCATCAAAGCTGTTTCATGAAGGGTATGGCAAAGACCCTGAAACACAACAGAAGTTGGCCATGATGAGAGCCCAAGAAAAGATGGATTTGCTGGATGAAGCACAAAGAGCAAGAGACAAGAGAAGAGCAGACTTCCAGAAGCCAAGAAGGAAGAGAGCAACTTACAATAAGATGAAGCTACAGCTGCTGATTCCAATGGACACCAAATATCCTCACTTGGATAAATGGGTGCCAATTCAGCTGAATGACTCATGGGAGGAAGAAAAAATGGAGTATGTCTATGATCAGTATGTCATTGACAGATGGAATGGAAGAGATGCCAACTCCACTTTTGCAGAGTTCATGATAGAATACTACAGAGAGCTCTATCAACAATTACTTGCAGCTGCTGAAATTGCAAGATTTGAACTCAAAGCTCCCAAGCCAATCATTTACATGCCTCCAAAGCTTGAAGGATGGATTGACCAATCAAGGATTCTGAGAGAATTCATTGAGATCCTCAAGCTGAACAAGATGGTTCTTGGTCCTAAGGGAACAAACCAGGAAGCCATGGCCTTGAAAAGGAGAGTGTGGGCACAATATGGAATGGTGCCACCTCCTGAGGATGATCTTTGAAATGGCTAAGTCTTCTGACCTATCTTGATTGATCAACTATGCTGAAATATGGTCAAGTCTGCTGATGTGGTGTGCTATGAAAAACTGTTTGCTCTGATATGCTCTGGATTGCTTTGATATAAGCATGATTCTCTGATACCTAATGTTTTGCTCTGATATTGCTAAAGTTTTTTTGTATTTGCTTTGATACTAAAATACTAGGTATGCTGTGTATAGTGAAGTGCTCTGATGTAACTAGTGTTATTGATTCATGCTCTGATATGTTAACTTCAACTATCAACATGCCTGTAATGATCTTCAATTGAATGATAGTTGAATTTATTTTGAATCAAGAAGAACACTCATCTCTCGATGCCTATCTATGAAACCTATTTGCAACATGAATAGTAAATACACTAACACATTGCTTTTCAGGAAGATTGACCTTAGTCATGTCTACTGAAGATAAATGTAATAGGTGTAGCCAAGTCACTTTTGCATAAATGTATAGGTTTTGGCATTATCAAAAGGGGGGAAATTGTTGGGAATAAAATGAGATATGTTTTGATCTAATACCAAAACCCCCTGAGACATGCCTAAGCCAAATTAAGTATGTTCTAGAGATGTTAGAACATATAGTATATAGGCTAGATGATGAGCTAATATGTTAGGCAGCTCTTCGATGATTAGATGCACAATTTGAGGGGGAACACATGCTTTGAAGTCCATCAAGAACAAGTCCCCTCAATGGCTCAAACTCTGGAAACAACACTAAATCTTTTGAAGACCAACCATGCTGATCAGGAGAGTTGTCCAGAGGAGTTGTCTCAGCTCAATCTGTCAAGATTAAGTGCTCTGAAAGCCTGAGGACAACTATGCTGAAGAGAAAGAGACAACCACACCCTAAAGAACTACAAATCAACATGCCAAGATCACTTTGAAGTGAAGCAAAGGGTATGAGCCAAGTCATCTGAAGAAGAGCAAGCCAACCTTGCTGATAAGCAAGACTGCTGATAGTGATAAGAAGAGTTGTACAAATGATGAGGAATGTTGTCCTATCATTGGAACAACCTTCAGAAGTCATGTCCATGTTCTCACAAGAGAATCTGAAAGTCAGAAATTGGGAAGAGTGCTGCAGAATGAAGACAAAGCTCTTACAGCCGTTTATTTCCCAAATGAGGACATGTCACTATCAAGATTCTGTCTTCAAAGTTGAACTAAAAGAAGACATTTATGGACTTTTGAGACTGCCTCTCCAACGGGCAAATCCTTCAATTGTCTATAAATACAGAAGTGTGAAGACCATTTGAAAGCATCTCAACACAATCCAACTAACCTCAAGTTTTGACAAGCTAGAGTGCTTTCAAAGCTTTCAAAGACTATCTTAGTCTTCAAACACTTCATCTAAGCTGTACTACATTGTATATCCATACACAAGCTTAGAGAGATATCCTATCCTTATACACTGATCTTCATTGTAAAGGATATCTCATTAGTTGGAACCTTACTTCAACCCTTACCCCTTTCAAGTGAGAAAGAGAGAAGGTTGTAGTAGTAGAAGTGGTAGGAGCTTACTGTTGAGAGAAGAACAGTTCAGTTCTGAGTTGAGAAGAGAAGAGGGTACTAGGACTCTAGACATCCTAGGGATCAATTCACCAAGAGTGGTGTTCTTGATCAAGTGCACCTTGGCACTATAAAACAAGTTAATTCCAAGAGTGAAGGAATTATCATGTTCAATCAGGGAAAGTGGATGTAGGAGCTTGAGTCTCTGAACCACTATAAACTCTTGTGTTGATTTACATTCCAAGTACTTTCATACATCCAACACTGCACACAAACTGATCTTTCAAGGATAAACATTCAAAGACTGTGCAAAAAAACCTATTTGGACAAGTTCCCTGAAAACTGGACTGTATTGCATTGACTAAGTGATTTCAGAAACTAAAAGAGTCTAAACTAAAAGGGTCAACCACTATTCCGCACATATAACTCCCCTAGATAGTTATTCAACTAAGTACTCAATAGTACTTAGTAGTTTGATTATCTTTGTTGAGTTAATCATCTTCAGCAGAGTTGTCCAAGACAACCTTGCTGAGCTCTGGTTTGATCAAGTTAAAAGAATTTGCATACAAGTGTATTCCCCCCCTCATACACTTGTTATCTACTCCTTTCAGGACCAACATATATACTCTATAAGCTTTACTATTTCTAGAATAGCCTAAAAGAAACCTTTATCACTTTTAGAATCAAACTTATGAAGTTGATCCCTATCATTCAGAATATAACACACACAACCAAATACATGAAAATATTTCACACTTGGTTTTCTGTTGTTCAAAATCTCATAAGGTGTTTGACTTGTGCCAGAACGAATAAAAACCCTATTAATAACATGACATGCATTATTCAATGCTTCTCCCCAAAATTTATTAGCAAGACATATGGATGTAAGCATAACTCTAGCCATTTCTTGTAAAGTTCTATTCTTTCTTTCAACAATTCCATTTTGTTGTGGAGTTTTAGGAGATGAATATTCTTGCAAGATACCCTTTTTATCACGAAAATCATTAAACATGTTGTTTTCAAATTCCCTACCATGATCAGTTCTAATACGGCCAACCTTCAAGTTAAACACATTTTTGAACCTCTTATAAAGAATTTTAAATGCAGCAAATGCTTCAGATTTGTCTCACTACAAGAAATGGGGGGAATAGCGACGAAAATTTTGCGACAAATCTAAATTTCATCGCTAAAATCAGTTTTTAGCAACGAAATATAAATTTTCGTTGCTAAATTGTTAGATTTAATATTTGCAACAAAATATATATATTTCATCGCTATATTAGCAACAAATTGTTTCATTTTGTTGTTAATAATCAAAACAACAATGAAAATTATATTTCGTCGCTAATATTTTGTGATGAAATATAAATTTTCGTGGCTAATTTCTTGAAATTATTTTTTACAACAAAATTTATATATGTCATCGCTATATTAGCAACAATTTGCTTCATTTTGTTGTTAATAATCAGAAAAACTATGAAAATTATATTTCGTTGCTAATATTTTGCGATGAAATAGAAATTTTCGTGGCTAATTTTTTTTAATTAATTTTTGCAATAAAATTTATATATTTCATCGCTATATTAGCAGCAAATTGCTTCATTTTGTTGTTAATAATCAGAACAAAAATGAAAATTATATTTCGTTGCTAATATTTTGCGATGAAATAGAAATTTTTGTGGCTAATTTCTTGAAATTAATTTTTGCAACAAAATTTATATATTTCATCACTTTATTAGCAACAAACTGCATCATTTTGTTGTTAATAATCAGAGCAACAATGACAATTATATTTTCTTGCTAATATTTTGCGATGAAATTGAAATTTTTGCAACAAAATTTATATATTTCATTGCTATATTAGCAACAAATTGCTTCATTTTGTTGTTAATAATCAGAACAACAATGAAAATTATATTTCATCACTAATATTTTACGATGAAATAGAAATTTTTGTGGCTAATTTATTGAAATTAATTTTTGCGATGAAATTAAAATATTTCATCGCTATACTAGCAACGTATTGCTGCATTTTGTTGTTAATAATCAGAACAACAATGAAAATTATATTTCATCATTAATATTTTGCGATGAAATATAATTTTTTGTGGCTAATTTATTGAAATTACTTTTTGCTAAACTAGCAACAAATTCTTTTATTTTGTTGTTAATAATTAGGGCAACAATGAAAATTATATTTAGTCGCTATTATTTTGCGATGAAATATATTTTTTGTGGCTAATTTCTTGGAATTAATATTTGCAACAAAATTAAAATATTTTATCGCTACACTTTTATCAAATTATTTTATTTTGTTGTTAATAATAAGAACAACAATGATAATTATATTTCGTGGCTAATATTAAATCAACTATGCTTATTAAATCAAGAAAATCGATTTATATAATTAAATGTTTAATAATTCTCCAAATTTTATGTCTTATAAATCAGTATGAATGTTTATAAAAATATTTATAAATATGATGATGCAAATGAAGATGGACATAATTAAAGATGGGAGAATGAAGATTGGCGCTAATATTTATTATTTTTTAAATTTTTTTAAAGTAACATTGATTTTTTACAATTGGAATTGTTTTAAAAATTACGTATACACATGTATATATACATATATAGTTGTTACAAGTTAAAAATTAATCAATTAATAAATGTGAAATAAATTATTAAATGAGTAAAAATAACTAAATTAGTAACAATTGAATACATATATAATTAATATTAAAAACTGAACCAAAGAGTTGTCTGCCCGAATGGTAGGGGCCCAGCTATGGGCGCCCATCCACCCGGGATCAATTCCCACTAAGACCAAATAAAATATTTATTTAAATAAAATGGGGGAGGGTGTATGTGGGTGCGGGATGGGTTGGGTTGGGTTGATGTCGGTTGGGGCGGGGCGGGGCGGGTGTGGGTGTGGGTGTGGGTGTGGGTGTGGGTTGGGTACGGGTTGGGGCGGGGCGGGTCGAGTGTTGGTGCGGGTTGGGGCGGGTCGAGTGCAGAAGTGGGTTTAGAGAACGATTGAATTGGCTCGGTTGGGGTGGGTCGGGTGTTGGTTGGGGCGGGTCGGGTGTAGGTGCGGGTTGGTCGAGTACGGAAGTGGGTTTAGAGAATGATTCGTAAATCGGATGTCATAGCCAAATATTAGCAACAAAAATTCTAATATTTTTTGTCTCTAATGTGAGTTAACGATGAAATAATTTTATCGCGGGATTTGTTGCTATACACCCGTCGCTAACGTGTTTGCGACAAATGTTTGATTTTCCTCGCAAACATTTTGTGATGAAACTCATATTTTCGTCACTAACATTTTGCGATGAAACTTATATTTTCGTCGCTAATATTTTGCGATGAAACTCAAATTTTTGTCGCTAATATTTTGCGATGAAACTCAAATTTTCATCGCAAACATTTGCGACAAAATTAAGTTTTTTTGTCGCAAACACGTTAGCGACGTGCGTATAGCAACAAATCCTGCGACAAAATTATTTCATCGCTAACTCACGTTAGCGACGAAAATATTAGAATTAGCGACAAATTTTTTCGCGGCTAAATTGCAGTTTTCTTGTAGTGTCTCTTAAAGACTCTACCCAGGTATATCTAGAAAAATCATCTACCACAACTAAGGAATACCTCTTTCCTCCAATGCTTTCAGTTTCCATAGGACCCATCAAGTCCATGTGCAGTAATTCAAAACATCGATGTGTAGTACAATGTGACAGCATTTTGTGCGACATTCTTACCTGCTTACCTTTTTGGCACGGTCCACATACAATGTTGTTGTGAAGCCTTAGTTTTGGAATTCCTTTTACTGCATCTGCTTTGATTAGTTTATTCATTGCTCTGTAATTTGCATGACCCAATCTTTGATGCCATAAGACATTTTCATCATATTTTGACAAGTTACACATATTTGTTCCAATAAGATAGCAATTATCAGCTGACCTAGTACCAGTCATGACACAAACTTCATCTTTGTTAAGAACATAACATGAATCTTTATTAAATTTCACATGCAAATTATCATCACAAAGTTGACTAATGCTAATCAGATTTGCAAGTAAGCCATCAACATGTAAGACATTTTTAAGCTTAGGAAATCCTTTAACATTCAAAGTTCCTTTACCAAGAATCTTTCCTTTAGAACCTCCACCATATGTAACACTACCACTATTCAAGGTCACATAATCAGATAAGAAATCAGTACGACCTGTCATATGTCTAGAACAACCACTATCAAAATACCATAAATCAGGTAGACATGCTTTTAAGGAGGTGTGAACAACATTATAGGTAGTTTTTGGTTTCCATGCAAATCTTATAAACTGTTTACCAGAATGTGACAGTTTATTATGCATCATTTTCAAAGTTTTCTGTTCTTTAAACAATTTTATACACTAAGGACGAATATGACCAACTTTGAAACAATAATGACATATATACTTCCTTTTAACCTTGTGAGGATCTGATTGAGCAGATGTTGCACCAGATGTGTCAACATTTGCCTTCACAAATTTCACAGGTTTTCTAAATTTATCAGAAATAGAAGCAGTAGTACCATCATAACCTAAACCATGATTATTAGACTTACCAGTAGCTATAGCATTATTTACCTCAGAAGTACTCTTGGAATATTTCTTGAAACATAAGGTGGAATTTATCAATTTCTCCTTTAAGTTACAGATTTCCAGATCTCTTTTGGTAAGGATAACTTCTAGCTTGGTGATTGTGTCTTTCAGATCCTCATTCTCTTTATTCAAGGAATTAAGAGTGAGTTTCTGATTGTTCCAATCATCTAACAGCTTTTGGTGTTTATTGTCATCAGTCCTTTTTCCTACATCATCAACCAAACCATTAAAACAGTTCAAATCTGGGTGACTCTGTTCTGATGTTGCTGTAGATGTTAAAGCATCAGGTACAACATCAGAATCTGTTTCATCCAGATCATCATCTGAGGAATCATTATAATCAATTCTGGTAAAATTAGAATATTCATTCTGATTTAATTCATCAAGATCATCATCATCAGATTCATCACTCAAGGTAGCACTAAAGTTCAGCTTTTGCTTAAGTCTAGTATTGGCACATTCATTTGCATAATGGCCATAACCAGAACAAGCATTGCATTGAACTGATTTTCGAAATTCAGGATCATACCTTGGTTTACCTTCACTCTTTGATGGTCTTGGTGTGAATTGACCTTTCCTCCTTTCTGGTTGAGGTGTTGATGTATTGACTTGAATCTTAGGCTGAATGTTTCTAGATTTGTTCACAGATTTCTTAAGAAACTTATTAAAGTGCTTAGTGAGCAAGGCAACGTTGTTAGGATTTTTTAGGCATACATCAAGCAATTCTTCATCAGAGTCAACTTCAGTAATGATGGGTTGAGCTTCAGAAGTGTTTGATGTTTCCCCTTTAAAAACCACAACTTTCTTATCAGCATTAGCTTCATCATCTTGATTAGTGTTTATCTCATAAGTTCTAAGAATACTTACTAATTCATTTTGACTTAACTTATCTGTATCTTTTGCCTCTTCAATAGCACAAATTTTAGCATCAAATCTTTTAGGAACAGATCTTAATATCTTATGAACTACTCTAACATTAGAAATAGGGTCACCAAGAGAATGTGATTCATTGATAATCTCACTTAACCTTTCATTGTAGGCTGTAATTGTTTCATCTTCCTTCATTCGGAGATTCTCAAATTTTGTCCCCAACATTCGAAGTTTAGTCCTTCGAACACTTTCTGAACCCTCATAATGCTCTTGCAACCTGTCCCATGCATCTTTAGAAGTAGAACAGTTAGATATAATTTTAAACATTGAAACATCAACAGAAGTAAAAATAGCATTTAAAGCTTTAGAATTGTAGCTTGCTGTTGTTATTTCATCGGCCGTCCAGTCAACTTCTCTCTTAAGTTGTATTTCACCATCTGCGTCTGCTGGTCTTTTTGGAGCTTCCCAACCTGTAAGTACAGTCCTCCAAGCACGTTCATCAACTGACTTGATGTACATACACATCTTAGGCTTCCAATATGCATAATTCGAACCATCTAAAACGGGTGGTCTAAGTGACGTGGATATGTGATGTGTTTCCATTGCTAACCTACACTAAAAACACACTTGACCAAAGATCTAACCTAGTGTCGTCAGGTATCTGCTCTGATACCAACTGAAAGTGTGTGGTGGTGTATGTAGTGTTTAAGTTTAATAGAATAATGTTGTACTAAATGTTGTGACAATTGGTACAACACTGACTCTAACAGAATATCAGAAATTATGATTCACACAGCGGAAGACTTGAAACACTTAAAACAAACGTGACACAATGGAAATAATTTTTAACATAGATTTTATAAATAAAAATCTATGCTAGCCTTACGGCGAAATTCAATACTTATCTTCAAGTACAAATGTTGTGTGAAATGTTACAACATTAACATTCACAACAGAAACTACAAACGAGGCAGGTGCCTTGTTCTAAAAACTAACTAAGTGTATAAAGTATACACTATCGAAATGCCTAGTCTATCTAATGATTACACTCTCAATAGATAAGAAGACACACAGCCATACGGGTGGGATACGAACGTATGAACTAAATGGTAAAACTACTGGCCACAATTCCTAACAGGGATAAACACTCGGTCTAGGAAATTGATCGAATAGAGTACACTGATTTGAGAAGCCTTCCATCGGTATTTATAGTAGTGGGGTGCTGATTCTAGAGGCTTCCACAATGAGATCCTATTTTTTAGGAACTCAACTTCCATGATCTTTCTAGATCCTTCTTGCACGTTCCAGGTTATTCTAAGATGCTTCCAGCCTCTTCTAGCTCTTCTAGGACGTTCTCCAATATTCTGGAATCTTCCAGGTTCCAGATCCTTGTAGAAGCTTCTAGACTCTGCCAGAAATGTTGTGACATTTAGATCAACATTTAATGTAACATTTCAGAAAGGACTTAGAAAAAATCTCGGAAGGTCAAATTAAGATGTTGTTGATAATGTTAAGGCATTTAAGGATTAACAACATCTACAGACTTGTTCCCTACTCCAAGCCATTAGGAACAAACTTGCCATAATTAACCATAAGCCTATTAGGAAAAGACTTGTTCCCTACTCCAAGCGAACAAACTTGCCATAATTAACCCTAAGCCTATTAGGAAAAACTTGCTCCCCACTCCAGGCCCGTTAGGATCAAACTTGTCCTACACTCCAAGCCCATTAGGATCAATTCAGGCTCCACACTCCAACAATCTCCCACTTGGAGACTGAATTCTCCATATAACCATATCTTCTTGATTCTCCTCCCGTTTCCACCTGGCATCGCCGGGCCTTATTTTCAAGTTCCAACGAAGACAAAAGCTCCTTTAAAAGCTCCTTTTATTTTAGCACAAGTCCAATAAACTACACCTTGATAAAATAAAAGAAACTCCATTGTCTTCATCGACAAACATGATTCTTAAACCAAAGAACCAACATTCTCAACATAGAGAATACCTACTCCACCATAAGAGTAGAACACTTAGAATCACCCATTCTAAGAATTTCCTTCGACATTGTCTTCACCGACAAACATGATTCTTAAACCAAAGAACCAACATTCTCAACATAGAGAATACCTACTCCACCATAAGAGTAGAACACTTAGAATCACCCATTCTAAGAATTTCCTTCGGCATTGTCTTCACCGACAAACATGATTCTTAAACCAAAGAACCAACATTCTCAACATAGAGAATACCTACTCCACCATAAGAGTAGAACACTTAGAATCACCCATTCTAAGAATTTCCTTCGGCATTGTCTTCATCGACAAACATGATTCTTAAACCAAAGAACCAACATTCTCAACATAGAGAATACCTACTCCACCATAAGAGTAGAACACTTAGAATCACCCATTCTAAGAATTTTCTTCGGCGTTGTCTTCACCGACATGGTTTATGAACCAACATTCTCAACATAGATAATACCTACTCCACCATAAGAGTAGAACACTTAGAATCACGCATTCAAAGAATTTCTTTCGGCATTGTCTTCACCGTATCCGCCTGGCATCGACAATCATTATCTTCAAGTTTCAAGGCCAATTGAAGCTATGCATAACTTCAACTTCTCTAAGGTCGCCACCTTAGTAAATAACAAGTAGTAGTTAAAGGACGAATACCTATTCGGTGCACGTCGCTCTCTAACTAGTCTCTACAACAGATTCGCCAGTGGTGGTGGGGTCCTAGGTTCTTCAATAAGAACCTCTTCTTCATTCTAACTCTCCTTACTCCCACTCGAGTTTGAGATGTCTAACTCAACCTCTTGGGTATTGGTCTTGTCAGAATCTGATGCCTCCAATCTATCTTGTACATAACCTGTTTATTGAAAAATACATCTGTGCTGCGAATAATCTTTCGGTTATTCTCAACCCAAAGTGTATAACCGAACTCATCACCACCATAACCAATGAACGTACACATAAAAAATTTAACATCACTGCAAGAGTAGAATGATACTCCAGAATCCAACACCCAGTATTCTACCGGACAACTGACACTAAAGACCAACGCGTCTCCAACATCAACTGTGGTTGCGTTTGCTGTCTTCTTCTCGTTCTGTCCCTTCTTGGGTGATGAACACTGGTTCCTGTAGTGACCCAACTCATCACAATTCCAGCACTGGATCGAGTCTTTATCTTTCTTGGATTGGCTCTTTCCTCTGGACTCTGATCTGCCACGATTGATCTTGTCAGAATCTGATGCCTCCAATCTGTTCTTGTACATAACTTGTTCATTGAAAACTACATATGTGTTGTGAATAATCTTTCGGTTATTCTCATCCCAGAGTTTATAACCGATCTCATCACCACCATAATCAATGAACGTACACTTAACAGATTTAGCATCACTACAAGAGTGGAATGATGCTCCAAAATCCAACACCCACGATTCTACCGGACTACTGACACTCAAGACCAACGCGTCTCCAACATCAATTGTGGTTGCGTTTGTTGTGTTCTTCTCGGTCTGTCCCTTCCTATTTTTCTTGGGTGCTGAACACTGGTTCCTGTTGTGACCAAACTCATCACAATTCCAGCACTGGATCGAGTCTTTATCATTCTTGGATTGACTCTTTCCTCTGGACTTTGATTTGCCACGATTCTGCCTACCCTTCAATCTGCCCCTTCTTCCGTGTTCAGGGTTGACCCTGAAGTGGATCTAGATTCTTTCCTGCGAACCTCCTCGCTAATCATCAGATCACTCACTTCGTCAAGCTTCACTTTATTTTTCGCAGATGAAGCGCTAACTGTGGCAGCCCAACTATCTGGCAAAGAAGATAACAAAACTAAAGCAAGTACCTCGCCACTAAAGTCGATCACGACAGAACACAACTGTCCAATGATCCTGTTGAACTCGTTCAGGTGTTGCTGCACGGGTGTGCTCTCCGACATCCTGAGGTTGAACAACCGTCTGATCAAGTGAACTTTGTTTGCCGTTATGGGCTTCAGATACATCTTCTCCAAGATCTGCAGTATCTCCCTTGCGGACTTGGCTTTAGTCGTGTGATATGCTACGTTCATGGACAGCGATAAGCGTATTGTACTCATCGTCTTTCTGTTTAACAGATTCCACTCCTTCTGTTCCATCTTTTCGGGTTTCCCCTTCTCCTCTAGGGGCACATGTAGATCTTTACCGTAAAGGTAATCCTCGATCTGCATCTTACAGAACCCGAAATTCGATCCGTTAAACTGCTTGGTTGAAATCTTCTCGTCGCTCATCGTGATTGATCCCTCTGAACACGAGGCTCTGATACCAGTTGTTAGGAAATAAACACACGCACACGATGACGATAAGAAAATAACATGACATTTGTTTAACCAGTTCGTCTTTCGACTAAGTCTGGGGGCGATGCCAAGCCAGGTATTTCACTATATGTTTTGGATGCGCAATGATTACAAAGAGAGAACATATATTTATAATAGAAAACTTGCCATAATTAACTCTACGCTTATTAGTAAAAGACTTGTTCCCTACTCCAAGCCATTAGGAACAAACTTGCCATAATTAACCCTAAGTCTATTAGGAAAAGACTTGTTCCCTACTCCAAGCGAACAAACTTGCCATAATTAACCCTAAGCCTATTAGGAAAAACTTGTTCCCCACTCCAGGCCCGTTAGGATCAAACTTGTCCTACACTCCAAGCCCATTAGGATCAATTCAGGCTCCACACTCCAACAATCTCCCACTTGGAGACTGAATTCTCCATGTAACCATATCTTCTTGATTCTCCTCCCGTATCCACCTGGCATCCCCGGGCCTTATCTTCAAGTTCCAACGAAGACAAAATCTCCTTTAAAAACTCCTTTTATTTTAGCACAAGTCCAACAGCAACGACATGGCATATGGGACCTTGTACCACCACCATCGAATGCTAACATTATTGGATGCAAATGGGTCTTCCGCATAAAACGACGCCCTGATGGATCTATTGAACGTTACAAAGCTCGACTGGTGGCAAAAGGTTTTCATCAACGTCCTAGGGTGGATTACAAAGAGACATTCAGTCATGTGGTTAAACCAGTCACCATTCAGACAATTCTGACTCTTGCCCTTTATGCCAATTGGCCCTTGAAGCAGCTTGATGTGAGTAATGCCTTCTTGCATGGAGATTTAGCCCACCACGTCTATATGATCCAACCTCCCGGGTTTATTGATATGTCTCGCCCATTTGATGTTTGTCTCCTTCGAAAATCTTTATATGGTTTGAAACAGGCTCCGAGAGAGTGGTACATTGCTCTAAGTTCTTCACTCTCATCCTTTGGTTTCTATTCGCGTATTTTACAACACTAAAATAAACGACCGCAAGTATACAGTGTAAATTCTAGTGAGGTAAGTACGAGTCGATCCCACGGGGAGGGGGAGTGTAAAAGTGGCGTTTGTTGATCGAGTTCTAAATAAACAATGATCGAAATTTTGAATGTTGAATTACCCTAAATTGCCTACCAAATTTGTCACAAGTAAACAATTAAAAGCAATAAGTAAATTCGATCAAAAGCAAATTCATGCAAAATCACAATAATACGAGAAAATATAAATGAAACTCAATTAAGAGAAAGTATGTTCCAAGGCATTTGCAATATTAAGATATTCATCTATGGTTAATGACTCATTCAAATGACTATTAATTAAGTTTGTTCTTATAGAGTTGACCACTAAAGAAGAATTAATTAATCTCTCAATCTAATTAATTCAAAGGAAAACACAATATAAGTTTGTATCTCTACCTCACAAATATTGTATCACCTAAATTAGCTCAAAGTATCATTCAATTCCCTCCCAACAATTAATCCTCCCTCGAGCTCATAATAAATTGGGTTGCATGCTTATTTTCAATTAATTGGATAAATATCTCAATCCCACCCCAATTAACAATATATAAAACACATTATCATGGCCAATAATAACATGCTTCCATGTAAGAATTAAACACACAAATACGAGACAAACACCATTTAAAATAAAACATTAATCCATAAATTTCAATCAAAATATTTACAAGCCTTAGAACCTAAAGTGTTTAGCCAAATACCAACATTGTTTGAACTATTACAAAATAAATATAAAAAGCTAAATAAATGAAAGGGTAAGGAAAGCTTAGTCTAAGTAGATGGTGGAGGAAAAAATTTCAAAGCTAATGCTCCAACTCTTCTCCAAAGTGTGAAGAAAATGAAGAAAGTTGAGGTAGAACACCTTCAAGTGTGTGTTTGTATGTGAGGGTTTTGGTAGCTTGGGGTGGAATCCCCAAAAATCTGATAAGAATCCTATTTAAAGTGTGTAGGGAAAGCTTGTTTTGAAATTGCATTTTAGTCCCTCAAAAATGTGAATTTTCTGAATTTTTACGCGCAAAGGGTGGTTTGACTCGGTCAACCGAATGAGAGGGACTTACAGAAAGTTTTCTGGGATAGGAAGGGACTCGGTCACCCGATTGAAGTAAAACGGTTGCCCAATTGAATCAATTTTGAATCCCAACTAAAAGTAAAAAAGGCTAATTGATTGATTGATGCGCGCGGCTCGAGGTGCAATCTTTAGCTTTATTCTCTCCTCCCAAATTTATTCGGCTGCTGCTCCTCTCCATTTAATTTGCTGACTCAGCTTTTTCTCTCTCTTCCTAAAGAAGTATGCCAATTGTCAACCTTTGCTCTTCACACTACAAGAAATTTGAGAAATCGCGACGAAAAAAATCGTCATAAAAACCCCATTTTTCGTCACGAATGTTGTTTGGCGACAAAATTTTTCGTCACAAAGAATGTCACCATATGTGTGTCACGGTAGGTAAAATGCGACGTTATCTTGATTCGTCACTAAAAGTCATCATATGATGACGATAAAGGTCATCGTCACTATATCATTCATCTATGGTGACATATAAATCGTCACATTTGCCATTAAAATTTCGTCGTTTAATACGATATTTCGTCACTAAAGGTTAAAATTTTCACGACGATTTGATTATTTGTCACTAAAAATTAATTTTTTGTGACGATTTTCCATCTATTACTAACCTTATCAAATTTTAGTGACATTATTTTTTGTTACAATTAGACTAACTATTTTGTCATATTTTGTATATCTCGTCACGATAAAGTTGTTATTTCGTGACAAAATGTTGTTCGTTGTTATATGTGTGTATATATAATGACGACCAAATTTGTCACTAAAAAGACTGATTTAGTGACAATTTTTACTGTCACTAAATAGTGTGGAAATTGTGACAAATTATTTTTGTCATTATAATGCAGTATTTAGTGACAAAAACGGTGACCGTCACAAAAAATTTAGTAGCGGTGACAACATATTTTTTGTCATATTTTAAATCTTTCGTCATGAAAGAATTACACTATAGTGACAAAATTTTGGTTGTCATTATATATTTAGATATAACGACAATGCATTCCGTCACCCAAAATAAGATTTTAGTGACAAAGTGCTCAATGTCGTTAAAAGATGTGAGAATGGTGACAAAAAATATTTTGTCATAATAAAATATTTTTTTAATGACAAAAATGATAATTGTCCCAATTTTTTAAAACTACAGTAACAACATATATCGTCATTATTAATTAACATATTGTGACAATATTATTTTATAGTAAAAGTAATACATACTACAACACAAAATTCTTCATGAAATGATTATAATTATCGTGATAAAATAATTTTGTATAAGAAGAAAAAACATTTACAACAATAAATAATTTAAGCATAAAAAAAATTGTATTAATAAAAAATCGTTCAAGCATTTAGTCTTAACTAATAAGAAATATTTTTCAATTATTTCTTGGAACCAAAAGAATAAATAAATATATATAAAGTTTACAACTCTATCCCTTTATCATTCAAAAAAGCCATTAGTTTCTCAATATTTGCACCTTGAGCAGCCATCTTTAATTTGCATCTTGTGCAACCATATTTGCATTCAAAACAGTCAACTGTGTTTTGAGTTCTTGCACCTGAGCTTCAGACTCTTGCAGCTTTTCTTTCGTATCTTTTAGTTCCTCTTGTAATTGATTATAAGAATCGTGCAATGTGTTGCGTCTGCTTGGAGGTTTTGGACCATAACCAAGACCTTTTACATATCCAGTTCCATGACCCAACACCTCCAATACTATCTCGTCTGCACTCTTTTTAATTCCGAGCTCAATATATTCTTCTCGCTTTTTTTTCATCATCTCCTGACAATTTAGCACAAAGAGAAGTAAATTATCATCAATTTTAGTAATAAAAGTAAATCTCATAATTTTTATCAGCGAAACCCATAAATATTATTACTTCCAATAAAGAGCAAAGAAAAATTGAACTCTAATATTTAAGCAAGTAAGTAGAATTGAAGACTCTTTTGCATAGTAATTTTAACAAGGAGAAATAACATGTTTCAATATCGCCACAAAAGCACCATTTAATTATTAACAACATATATTCACTAAGGGAATAAGATTGAAAACTTTTTATTAGATATTATCTTAAACATGTTTACATGACTTACCCAATTTTCTTTTGCCTCACTAGATTTCCAACCATTTTTCTCTGAACTGTGTCTACGTTCATACAAGTCAATTCGATCACATGGTTCTCCAGCTAATTCACGTTCAGACTACATAACAAAATAAGTCAATACTTGATCATAATAGACAACAATTAGTATACTGATTTACAAACTGAAATATAATAGGACTAATAAATATAATCAAAATACGATGGCATATCTCCACAACTATCCTCATCAAAACTCTTTTCACTTGTCAAAGTTCATACACAAAGATAAATATAATGACAATTACATCAATTTGTGTTGGTGTCAATACAAATTCCATAAATTCATACCCTTTTGAATTTAACAAGAATACATATATAGTTTATTTGATTTGTTGACTTTGACAAAGATGACCAATTTATAATTAATTGGATGTACACAAAACTAGTATTTCTTTATAACATCAAAAATTATAAATAAGCAACAACCATCAAATGAGAAAAACATGGCTCCAATATTACAAATTACAACATATATATACGCACAACATGGGTAACCAACATATACATAATACATACCCAACAACATTTCAGCTAGTTCATAAAAACAAAAAAAATAATCCAGGAACATTGCATTAAAACTGAGATGTGCAACCCCCCCCAAAAAAAAAAAGAACGTTTATTTACTCACAATTTCACGGCTACGAACTGTAAAAGCTTTTCTTCCAGATACATGTTTGCATCGCATTTTTTTCCTGTTGTTTCGATTCACCTCGCTTTTATGCTGCAAGAACATTAAATACGACAATTTAGGAGTAAATAAAGCCCTAAAATTTCTAATTTAACTAATAGACATACTCATGAATAACTAAGTTGTATTTATAATATTATTTTCTTACAATTTACAAGAGAAAATAACATTTCTTCATATTTTATGTCTAGATTTCATGCTACTATGACTAAAACATTAAGGATATTGATGAATCATATGATTATTCTTGCATGATTATTCACATCATTACCTTGAAATTATCAGATGCGAAATGATCGCACAGTTCTTTCCAATTATCTTGTCTAGGACAGAAAGAGGGTTTTGTCGAGTACTTATTTTTATCCTATTGACCAAGCAGTGTGTCACACCGGGGACATCGATATTCACATCCATGTGCATCTACAACTCACATACAAATATGAACATTAGATTACAAGAAGGTGAAAACTATATATTAAACAAATTTAATTTTTAACTCATACCTGTAGATGGTCAAATCCTGGTCCCAATCCATTGGCCTCGTCTACTTCTTTCCATGTTTTTGGCACTGGGAGAATGTCTCGGGTTATCACAACAATCTGGCTAGCTAGCTTTGCAGATTCGTCCCCATTTATGGGTCTCCCAATTGATGGATCCACATTAATCTTTATTTTTCTCTTGTAAGTATCAAAATACTTCAAGATTCCCTTTCCAATTGTTTTACCCCGACTCTTTCTCTTGGTACCAAGAGCTGCATGTGAACAATGAAATTTTGTTACAATTTATAATTTCACATATATATAAACTATGAAAGTTTAACACGTAAAAACACCAAAAAATAACAATTTCACCTGTTGTTGCAGCAACATCTTCACTAGAGTAGATGGGATTTGAGAGGATTCATTTTCGAGTATTTCAGAGGCTTGAGATGGAAATTGCGAGGTTGCAGTAGCTAAATTTGGTGATTTAATATGTAAAACTCATTTTGATTGCTGAGTTCTTGTATCTTGTTGACCTCCTATACCACCATTTTCTTTGTTAAGAAGATCTTTAATACCTGTTCTAGCAATGAAATTACGCTTTTGTTTCAGGTTCTTTGGACCTCCGGGAGCCATCTAAAACATCTAAAAAACCTGGAAGAAAGTAATCACATCCAAAAAAAAAAAACAAAATGATTTATTAGCAAAATTGATTATTATGGAAAAAATTAATGGTAATTGGGAAGTTTGGGCTGGCATATTGAAGAAGATATATATACTGGAATTGAAATTGTAAACCATTCTAACATTCAAGAAAATATGACATCAAACATTTTTCTATACAGATCCAAATTTAAAAAAAAAAAATCTGAATTTTTACACTGAGTGTGTGGAGAGAGGGAGGGGCAGAGAGTATGAAGTCTGGAAAATTGAGGCTTCTTGCTCTTCTGCCAATTTTCACAACTCTTATTCTACTCTATTTCGATATATTTCCGCAGGTTTGTTTTAAAGGTTTTTTTCATGACGTTTCTTGAATTTCAAGTGATTTGTTCATTTCATGTATATTCTACTGAATTAGTAATCAGTTTCAAGAATGGGGAAAAAAGTAATAATGGACGGCATAAAAGGGACAAAATCGTTCTAACATCTAAAAGATTATGAGAGGTTGACTGATTTTATTGGCATTAGAATCTGCATAAAAAAAATGGGCTCTTATTATTTAATCTTCTTTTTTGTTCAATCATAATCCATGTCTTGGTTATCTACAAGTGCTTTGTTCATAATTAATTAATTATATGTCATACTTTAATCACTTTATTGTCTATATAGATCTAAATTAAGACACAACACACTTTGAAAATATCATAAGCTCTAAAAGTATATCCAACCAAAATAAAAATAAACCTGCTCCAGTAGTACTAACGATTCACAAAACTAAAAATTATCTCAAGAATGTAGGAAACGGGAAACCCCTCAATTTAAATACAACTCCTATAGTGGTAAGTAACACTACCAAAAACAGATTATTCAGAATTGTAAAACAGAAATCAAATTTTTATCAAACCATTAACCAATAAATCTGAACAACTAAAAATTTGACAATGAATTCCAAAATCGCCTAAAAAATGAAACAAATTCCATGTCAATTGAACACTGCAGCCGAAACAAAAATCTACAACCAACACATATGGTTATCTCAAATCTTCAAGATTCTATTCCAATCGGATTTTTAAAAACTAAGGCCAAAATTTTAATTTCAACAAATCACGAATCAAGAATCATAAAATTTTAATTTCAACAAATCAACCCAGTCACCGAAGAGGCAGAGCGAAACTTGAGCGAAGAATCAAGAATCATAAAATCTTGATTCTTGATTTTAATTCCAGCGTACCTAGTGAGGCAGTAGAGTTCTCGAGTCAATCCAATCGCCGAAGAGGCAGAGCGAAACTGGCTTCTTGGCCGGTATCAGACTGCAGTGCACACCGTCCCTTTATTCTTTAAAAAAATCAAATCCAATTGAATCTGTGAGAAAAAAATGGAGATGTGTATATTTAATGAAAGGGGAGTGAATTACCTTAATGAAATTTAGGGTTTCCTGTAATCAAATTTTAATTTTGGCATAATTTACCGCCTTTACAATTGCAAAGACCGCCAAACGAATTTTTTTTCCACTTTTCTAAAAGTATGGCTAATTATTCATTAATTTAAAAAAACATCATTTTTAATTGTTCATTTTTTTAGTGCAAATAGTTATATCTTATATCATACATCCAAAACATATCAAATATGATAAATATTACTCCCTCTATCCTGTGATGACTTGCACGATTTGACCGACACACTTTTTAATAAAATAAGATTTAGTGATTGGTGATATAACATAAATGAGGAGTATTTTATGTGATTTGGTGAGGTGTAAAGTGGATTTGGTGAGGTATAAAGTAAAATGTATGTAAAAATTAAAGTAGTGACAATTTTGAAAATAAAATGATGTTTGTATTAATTTTGTTGAGTATTTCCATATTAAGAGTGTGAAAGTAATTTTGGGATGTCCCAATGAAAAAAGTGTGCAAATAATAATGGGACGAATGGGGTATTCTTTTTTTCTAATTAACACGATGTTGACAGATGTGAATTAACTAGTTACATAGTCGTTCAAATTAGAGGAAGTGAATTAGGCAAAATATGCTTAACATGTAATGCTTGGGTATGTTGAGAGGTGAAGTTACTAATCACATGAGTTGACAAGTGTTTTGGAAGTGACTAATAGGTGCCGGTAGATCCACCATGAGTTGTCAATGATTTGGAACATTACGAATCGACAAACATCGTCAATTGGGTTGTTACGAGCTGACTTAATTTGACAACTGCATGATCGAGTACCAGATACTCAAGTGATAAGCTGACAATTAGTTTGTCAAGATGAGCAATCCGGTGTGTTTTATTTGCAAATTGATCCTACATTTATATACGACGTCTATTAGGTTGGGTCGGTCTGATGAGGTGGCATGTGTTAGGTTGACTAGTCAATTACGGGTGCCATCTGCCCCATGATTTGGACATGTAGGACGGGTTGAAGAGCCATCCTCAAAAAAATTTCAGAGTAGATGCTATTTTTTTGCGATGCAAACTGAATAATATTAAAATAATTTTTTTATCATGGAAACAACCGTTTAATCATACAGGGTTATATACATTTTTATAACCTAATAATGAAAAAATTGTAAATTATTTTAATCAATATTGATTAGTTTATGTATAAAGTAGATAAAGAGGGGGTATGATGTGATGTTGTGGGGTCCATTTATAGATAAAATGATTGTTTATGAATAAAGTCAATGACAATTTGAGTAAAATAAGTGATGGTTGAATGGTGAAAATAAAGTAGTGTGAATAGTAAACTTTCTAAAAAAATGAATATGAATAATAAAATTGAACAACCCAAAAAGAAAATTGGAAATTAAAAAATTGGAAGGAGTGAGGATTTTATATTTTAGATAGAAATTCCTACAAGCTAGATATAAAAATGTCCACACTACATAAAAATGATTTAAATTTAAAGTTATTTAAAAGAAGTTTGGAGCCAAAAAAAAAAAAAAAAAAAGTGACTTAAATTGCTCCATTCTCTCTCTCTCTCTCTTAAAAAAAAAAATCGATCCAATCTCTCAATCATCTCAAAAAAACCTACTTCAAATTACATGGGAATTTTAATCCAAAATAGAAGAGGGTTTTCGATTTGAATAAATATAATGTACTATGTCTACGATGAAGTGGCAAAGTGTTGGTCATACTGAATCTTTAATTACCTTGACAATTTTTTTGAACATTTAATTTTTGTAATTCCCTCGAATTTGTAATTAAAAAATCAATAATGTGTTGTAGTTTTACATCTGAAGGGTATAATGCAGTTGACAATTTGCAGTTTATATATGTGAGGGTATTATTTGAAGCGCCTCTGAAGACAATTGCAAGAATGATATAGCAAGGGCTTCAGCTCCTTTGATGCTCCTTAAGCAAACTGTCGGCAGCTTTGCGCGCTGCTTTGCAGGCATGCACATCGTCCGTCCTTGAAAGATCACGCAAAGATGTTTCTAGATTATCATGAACAATCAAACAACGTTTGACCCCTCTGGTAAGACAACCTTGACAGTGAGGTTTTCAATGACAATATCATTCATTGGACAACCAAAGGTGATATTAAGGAAATGTTTTTTTGCTTCACTAGTCTTCACATACAGAAAAACCAGGTTTTTTGCTTGATTTTCATGGAAGGGCAACAAAATCTGTGATACTTCATCTACACCATTATTTTCTACCTTCAGTGATATACTGGTCCTTACTATCTCTGATAATAAATCAATCTGGCGATTCAGTATGGATAAACAAGATCAGAGCACACATTCGAGAAAACATACAAAATCCTAAAATAAAGACTACTGAGAGATCTAATCAAATTCGCTTCATTTTCCAATTCATCTTCCAAAAAAATTAGCCGGAATGCTAAGAAAATCCAGGAGACACAATGAAGACGCTCTGCGTGAAACTGATTTCCAAGTGTATTTAAATTTCTACACCAAAGACAACATGCCAAATTAATCTCAAATTCTACGTATAGTGTAGCAGGACTAGAGCCACTAAAAACTATTATATCTAAGATTTTCTCAGCCAATTCACCTAAAATAATCAATTTGATCTATCTGCACCATACACACATTATATATTAGAATCAAAATTCAAACAACTCAATAGACCTCAAGGCTCAAACCACACCTGCAAAATATCATATCCATGCCTTGAAATGAGGATTAAAATTGAAGAAATAAATGACATCATTGGTGAATATATATAAAGTTTATAATTCTATCCTTAAATTATAAACTAGAATCTAAACAAAAACCTAAAGCAAAAACATATACCATCATGAAAGTGGTGAACGTAATACATAAAATTCCTCCTTTCAATATCCAAATTCAAAACATTGCAGCTCGTATCACTACTACAATCCTCATTGCACCCAGCTGCTGTCTTCATTAGTGCAGTTTCATTTCTAGCAGTTAATATGCATACCATAAAATTAGCAAATTGAACAGCAAAATCAAGAGAAACATATAACACTCAAGATGTATCTACAAATAACAAACATATGTAGCAAATAAACTACTAGTTCTATAGAACGAAACACCAAACCTCTCATGGGCCGGGAAACCAAACCAATCCTTGAAATTTGATTCAAAATAAATTTACAAGCTAAATAAGATGTTTGAGGAGACAACAAGCTTACAGTGAACAAAAGCTATGTTCTGCTCACACACAAGAATTTGTTGCACCAGGTTGGACGTTTTCTGCTATTAAATTTCAGCTCACCTGAGTTCAGATTTAAAAAAAAAAAAGACGCACATAACTTCCTATGTGGCAGCAAAAGATTGAATTGTGCTAGGGCTTTGAAGTTCTGATAATAAACTTAGCTACGCAAAGCTGATTTTTCATCTAAAAGTTTATATGGTTTTTGATTACAGGAGTTCCCCTAAAATTGTAGTCCATGTGATTTTCATAGAAGTTTCTATGTCTCTCTGAAATTAAGTACTTCTTATATAGCTTTGCCATTAGAATAATTATTTGAAAATTTAAATTGTTAGGGATAGCGGTATAAAGTATTCGATGCTTAAAGCGTGCTACAAAATCTCAGAAGACAGGTTGGCCGCTTAGTACTTCATACTCAAACATTAATCTTTACTTATAAGCTTATACTAAAACTTCATATATTTTATAAATTGTGCAACACTATGTTCCTGTTATTTGGAGAACTTCTACAGAAAAATTTGGAGATCGCATAGCGTTGGTGGATCCCTATCATGACCCTCCTACAAATATGACTTATAAACAGGTTAGTTTTAATATACACTCTATCAACTTGACATTGCAGGTGTATTTTACGTGTTATGAAGTTCTGATATTCATCACATCTGTGCTCCATAAAGGTGTGTTCCAAAAAACCGCTTCTCAAAATCTAAAACTGTGGAAGGGGCAGCTTAAAAAAAAAGTGATTCTGCCCCCTCCACTTGAATTTGTTAACACCCTTTAATAATTATGGAGATTGACTTCTTGATGGTATTTCTCAAATTTTTTTGCTGCTAAAGCCTAAATAATTAACTTGAAAAACACTTTGATTCATTACATCTGCCAAGTGAGAAATTATGAACATGAAATTATTATTGTTGCTTAGCTATCTTTAATTATCTATCTTTGAATCTTACTGAACAGTCAAGTTTTTCTATAATGTGTGCTATGGTTTCTTTCAGAATTCCACTTGCATTAATTTCCGTAGTCAGATCAGTGTGCGGAGAGAGTAATTGTTAAAAGTTTTGTCGACCATAAGAAGACCCTTGTTTTAGCTCAATGAATTATAAAAAAAGTTTTAAAATTTTAAAGGTGTATTTTGCGCCCATTTTCTTACTACTCAATTTAGAAGGCAAGTCAATAAGAAGGCACAATGAATTCCAAAATTGACTAAAAAGTCAAACAAATTCCAAGTCCATAAATACTCAGAAACATGTATCATTTCACAGCAGGTTTACTTCGAATGAGGTTAAGAATATCCTTATTTCAACTCTTTTTTGCATGAATTCCGATAGTTCTCTGCACCATAGTATTTTTACCCATAAAAGCCACAAAATCACCTTAAACTAGTGTTTGTGAAATTATATTTGCACAGGGAGCCGGATACAAGAAGAAAGATACTTATAAGTTCACCGAATGATTAGTCATTATATTTCAAGTACAAGAACTAAACAACAAAGAAAAACAAATGTATGTGAATATAAATATTGAACTTATGTTTGCTTTGCTAAGTTCCAGCAATGAGATTAGTACACTCCTTAGGAATCTGGTAATTTGGACAATATATATATGATAGAGAATTGTGCTATACCGACTCTTGAACGATTATTCATCGAGCTACGATATTTAGTGCAAGTTTGCCTACCAATTGTGGACGAGCTGCCTCAAATGGATGGGCATCTCTACGGCCCTTTCGGTGAATCCAAACTCGAACTTAATGCAGTTTAGCAGGCTTCTTAATGGCAAGAAAAGCAGAAGAATTGCAGTGAGCATATAGGAGTGTGTAGTATGGCTTGTGTGGAAGACTAGGAACAAGATTATATTCAATAATGGAGTAGCAAACGTGTAACTATTGACAGAAGAATTAAAATCACACCTATGGAGCTGAGGCATAAGCAAAGGCTTCTCAAAAAACAGGGGAGTACAAAGATTGGGTTGCATATCCTAGGATGATGATGATTGTTTAATCCTCAACCAACGATTCTATTTCCTTTTACTAATATGTATTGTATCGAACATTGAAGGGTATATGTTGTACCATGTTTTCAGTTTGCAATAAGAATTCCTTAAAAAAAAAAAAGTTATCCTAATTCTCCCAAAATTCTCTCAATTAGATTTCAAAAACTAGGGGAACTTTTTTTATTTCAACAAATCAAGAATCTCAAACACATCCAGAAATACCAATATTAGACGCTTTTTTGTCCACTCTACACGTATGGTCTATTTTTGAAGATCAACTTTCATCCCAATATTTCGAATCAGAAATTCATGAGGCACTAGGTAACACAAGAATTCATGATTGCGGTATACTAAAGAATTCTAAATATTATGCGTACCGTACGAGGCGATATAGTTCTTGAGTCAATTGATCGACAACCGCCGAGGAGCAGAGCAGAAGCAGCGTCTTGGCCGGTACCAGACGACAGCGCAAAGATGAGTTTTTCGAAGATTGATAACAACGTCCTTTTTTTCTCCAAAAATCAAATCAATTGAATTATGTGAGAATATGTGAGAAGAAATGGAGATATGCTTTATCTATTTAATGAAAGTGGAGCGATTTACCTTAAATCGGACGCATGTGTCAATTTCTCACCGCCAAAAGATCAGATCGAACGACAAAAATTACACTAGTCCAACTCAAAAGGTTTAATCGGCAACCTGCTATTGATTGGAAGGAATTAAGAGATTTTGTAATCCAATCTTCACCTTAATCTGGGACTTAGAGCAGCGGGATTCAGAATTGGGGGGTGGGTGGAGAAGAAGCAATTTTCGCAGCGGAATTCAGAATTGGGGGTGGGTGGGGAAGAAGCAATTTTCTTTTTGGCGCCTATTAATTTAATTTGGCGCTAGTAATCCTAATTTAATTGTGACGGAGAAGGACATTCCGAATTTGATAAATATATTGCTTTCTATCTCCCAGAAAAGGTGTGTTAAGAATTACTCCGTAAGATGCAGCAGAGGGTTAAGAAGGTACAACAACATTTTCTTTGGCATTCAAGGTTGCAATCTATATGGTACAATAGAGTCCTCCAAACAAGACATTATCAAATTTCTATGTTTTAAATAATTATGCTCCAATTTATTTTATCAAAATTTAAAATCTTAAAAATATAGTGAAATAACATATATAATTTTTTTTATGAAATATGCTAATAGTATGTATCGATTTTTTTTTTTATTAATAGTGACAAAAAATATTGTCATAAAGAGAAATATTTTGTGACAAAATTCAAATTCGTCACATTTGTATAACCAGTGATGACGAAATTCATGTGTTGCAAAAAAGTTCATTATATAATTTATGACTCATCTTTGTGAAAAATTGCAAATAATTAACAATCGTCACTATATATATGTATTGGTGACGAAAGAAAATGTTACTAATTAATCTGAATAAATAGTGATGAAACATAAAATCGTCATGAAAATAAAATATTATATGACGAATATGATTGTCACTGATTACAATGACTATCGTCCCCGAATAATATTGTGACGAAATAATTATGTCACTAATTATTTTGATTAATTAATGACAAAACATAACATCGTCATGAAAAAAATATTTTTCATGACCTTGAATATCGTCACCAATTATTATGGATGTTGTCACCAAAGTTTTTTGTGACAAATTTCTTTTTATCGTCATGATATTTTCAAATTGGTGACGACAAAAGTTATTTTTAGTGACAAAATAAAAATTTGTCACGAATAAAATTAGTATTGGTGACAAATTTTTATTTTGTCACGAATTCTACCTGTTAAGTGACGAAAATTAATTTTGTCACCTTTAAATGACAAATTGTGACGAATTTTGTGTCGTCACGAAAAAAAACGTCATATAAAGTATGATTTCCTGTAGTGTCAATTAATTTGTGTTGTATGAATTACTCCACACAATAAAGAAATGGGGCCCGCATTCAATATGCATTCTCTCTCTCCTCAACACATTTGGTCTGCTTCTCTGAATGGCCGAAATTGATATTTAAATTTGGGCCTCCATTCAAATTGCAAGTGGGCTTTAAATTGGGCCTAAAAAAATGTTAAAAAAAACGCAGCCCAATTTGAGAATTTCAGCCCGTTCCATTCTCCAACTTGATTCCTTCCTTTTTTGGCTTCACTAAAAATTAGGTAGGTGTTTTTATCTTCAAAATCTTCATTTTTCCTATAAAATACACAAAACACCACCTTTCTCTAAATCAAGTGAATTTATCCAAAATTGAGCAATAAAATCATAAAATTGTGAGAAAATTGAGCTCAAAGTGTGCATTAAAATCATGCAAATTCCACCCGAATCAAACTCCCCCAAACTTAAAATGTTGTTTGTCCCCAAATAATGAAACAACTAGAACATGAGGGTGGAATGATGGTAAGAAAATGCCCAATGAAAAATCACACAAGTAAAGTGAAATGTGGAAATTCCATTCCTCAAAATGCATGCTAAATATTGACCACAAGCTTATTATTGAATCTCAAATTCATTAGCCAAAACACTAAAGCACATAACAAATTGTGATAGAGCAAACAATATTCAAATGTTCAAGTTACCTACTCACAAGGTGAAGTGTTTCTCTCAAACACTCAAACAAAATTGAGGATGTGTATGCACTCATCAATTGAATCATGTTTTGCAATCACCATAAGCTTGCCCAAACTCTACTCTCTCCACCACTAAAAATGTTCAACAATGAGATCAATAGGACTTTATCATGGAAGTAACGTTGGCTCTTTGGACAAGGTAGGATGAATTTGGATGAAGTGACTCGTGTTAGTGGAGGACAAAGATTATTATTTCACATTTCATGCTTTCTTCTCAAGGTTAACAACATTTATCCTCACTTTTCAAATTTATTTTCTCAAATGTATTCACCACCTCATCTTTTTTAGACAACTTTTTCTTTTATGCTCTTGGAGATTATTGTCCCTCTTTTCTTTCTCATCATTTTCCTTTTCACAATTTTCTCTTTTCCATCTTTTTTTTTTTTTTTTCAAACCAAAGACATTCAAGCATATGCTTTACCACTTCATCTTTTATCCTCCACTAGATATGGACATCAAAGGCTCAAAAAGGCTAAGTGGTTAAACATTGTAGGTTGCCAAGAAAAGTGGGAAATCAAGCTCAAATGGGCTAACTACGGAAAATTACTTTGGTTTTCGGAAAAAATTGGCTAAGTGATTTTTTAGTACGAAAGATGGCCTAAATCATATCACAAAGTTTCACAAAATTATGGTCTCAAGCAAGAACTTGGGCAAGTTCTAGAATTACTAGCAATGACTCAATCCACTCTTAAATGAAATAACCGGTTTAATGTTCGATTCAAGGCTCAATTCTCACCGGCTCATTCAATATAACTCAAACATCCATCAATTATCTCTCCAACAACAAGTTATGCACTCATAGATTCAAAAGCCAACAAATATGAAAAACAACATAAGCATCATAATCCATCGCAAATCATGCACACATTCAAGGGATAAGAATCACCACAAATCCTCAACCATTAATTCCAAGGGTGGTTAGAGCACCACTACCTAGGAGGTCCTGGGTTCGAGTCATGGGGAGGGGAAAAGGGATGGGTATTTAACTTGTAATCAAAAAAAAAAAAAAAAAAAAAAAAAGCTCAAATTTCACCACACATATACACCACAAGCCAATTATGTGATCAAAAGTCAACTCAAACAAATTAAACACATGAGATGCAAATTGTGCGCCGGTGCAAAATGTGACTCAAGTAGAATGACGAAGGGGTGCAAGAGATAACAAACTAGTGAAATGATAATGACAAAAATAACTCCCCCAAACTTAGAATTTTACTACGTAAAAATTCTAAGTTTGGAGCTACAATTTGTTACCTCCCCCCTTGCACATCCATAGCTTCTCTTAATGATCACCATTGCAACAATTGCTCTTCATTTCCATGGTTGACTTTTAATTCTTTTCTCCATCTTCCAAGAAATTGGGTCCAAATTTTCATCCTCCACACCTACAAAAATCAACTAAGCTATCAAACCACTACTAACAACAAAGCAAAAATAAAAGAAAGCAATAAAATCTTGGGTTGCCCCCCAAGTAGCGCTATTTTTAACGTCCTTTGCCGGACGAATTCTCTTGAGATTGATTTTTCATGTCACCCCACCATCCTCATTTTCCTTATACTTCTTCACTCCTCCATTGTACCTAGATCCTTTGAAACAACTCCAAGGTACCCCACCCGGCTTTTCAATCTTCTCATAACACCGTGACCTCTCTTTCACTCCATCACTTGCATAAGTGACTTTTCTTGAGTTGGGGTAGTTTTTTAAAAAAAACTCCCCCTGAACTTAGCTCTCTTGCCCATCTCTAAATCTTTGATTTCCACCTTGGGGTTTTCTTCTACAAGATTGATGTTAAACTCTTCTTCAATCTTCTTTTTCACGGGTGTTAGATTGTTCTCTCTCTTAGGGCACTCAAACTCTTCCTCTTCATCATCATGGAATTTTACGGCTCTATAAATGTTAAAAGATATCTTTTCATCACCAACATTTAATTCAAACTCTCCATTTCGCACATTGATGATAGCTCCCCCGGTTGCTAAGAACGGTCTTCCCAAGATCAAGGGGATTGCCCTATCTTCTTCCATGTCAAGCACCACAAAATCAACCGGAAAGATGAATTTTCCTACTTTTACGAGTACATCCTCGACTATGCCTAAGGGATATGCCATGGAGCGATCCGCCAATTGAAGATTCATAGTAGTAGGCTTCAATTCTCCCAAGCCAAGTGATTTAAAAAGTGATAACGGCATGAGGTTTATGCTTGCTCCAAGATCACACAAAGCACGATAAGTTCCCTCCTTGCCAATTACACATGGTAATGTGAATGAACCGGGATCCCTTAACTTTGGAGGTAACTTAGTTTGAATGATTGAACTACACTCTTCGGTGAGGTTCACAGTTTCAAATTCTACCATCTTTCTCTTTCTCTAAGATTTCAGTCTCTTTGGTTGTTCATGTAATGGGCCTCTTCGTATTGTGCATTGTTAGGCTCCACTAGTGCTTTTGCCGACATCAAAGAGGTCAACTTATCCATTTTGTTGGATAAATTGGCAAGTGTTTTTGAATCTTGAGTTGAAGCTACTCGTCTATGTTGCCTTCGTTCGAATGGCCATTGGTTTCCATTTTTAGCCATCTCCTCCAAGAGAACATATCCTTCCTCCGTGGTCTTTCCCAACAAAGACCCCCCTCCGGCCGATGCATCCACCATACTTCTAGTACGATGGTCCATCCCATTGTAAAAGTAGCAAATAAGTTGGTCTCGAGAGAAACCGTGTTCGGGGCAACTTCTAATCAAATCCTTGAATCGTTTTCATGCTTCGGCTAGAGACTCATCCTCTTCTTGTCTAAACAAAGATATTTCCCCTCGAATTTGGGTGGTTTTACTTGGAGGGAAATACTTCATCAAGAACGCATCAACTAAGTCATTCCAATTCTTGATGGTCCTCAAGTCAAGAGAGAGGTACCATTGCTTAGCTCTATCTCGAAGGGAGAATGGAAACAATTGGAGACGAATGTAGTCTTGAGGGACTCGGTTGATCTTCACCGTTCCACTTATCTCGAGGAATTGAGATAAATGGAGGTTAGGATCCTCTTTTGACAACCCTCCAAATTGGTTATTTTGGACCATCACGATCAATGTCGGCTTGAGTTCAAAATTGTGGGCATCTACAGGCTCTCTACCCGCTCCTCCATATGGCCTTGGTATTGGGCGGAAGTGGTCCCTCAATACTCTTTGTGGTCTATTTGCTTCATTCCAAACCGGCACCTCGTTACCCCCAACATTTTCATGGTCTCCAACTCCTTCTTCGACTTCATTAACTACCGGATTCTCTTCTTGATTAATGTCTTGTAACTCTCTTCTTCTTCTCTCGGCGTTTTGCCTTCGACAACGAGCTTCGATTTCCGGGTCTAGGGGTAGCAACACTTGTCGATCTCTCCTAGCTCGGGTGATCATAGGTCATGTCTAAACAAGATTTCAAAGAAGAATAAGCAAGTATCAACAAACAAGATAAGAAAAATAAAAATAAATATTTTTGGGATTTTTGCAATAAAGGAAAGCAAGTAAAGTGTCTAAACTAAAACTTTATCAACCACCACTCTAGAACTACCATGCCCTCCCCGGCAGCGGCGCCATAAACTTGTTCGCGTATTTTACAACACTAAAATAAACGACCGCAAGTATACGGTGTAAATCGTAGTGAGGTAAGTACGAGTCGATCCCACAGGGAGGGGGAGTGTAAAAGTGGCGTTTGTTGATCGAGTTCTAAATAAACAATGATCGAAATTTTGAATGTTGAATTACCCTAAATTGTCTACCAAATTTGTCACAAGTAAACAATTAAAAGCATTAAGTAAATTCGATCAAAAACAAATTCATGCAAAATCACAATAATACGAGAAAATATAAATGAAACTCAATTAAGAGAAAGTATGTTCCAAGGCATTTCCAATATTAAGATATTCATCTATGGTTAATGACTCATTCAAATGACAATTAAGTTTGTTCTTATAGAGTTGACCACTAAAAAAGAATTAATTAATCTCTCGATCTAATTAATCCAAAGGAAAACACAATATAAGTTTGTATCTCTACCTCACAAATATTGTATCACCTAAATTAGCTCAAAGGATCATTCAATTCCCTCCCAACAATTAATCCTCTCTCGAGCTCATAATTAATTTGGGTTGCATGCTTATTTTCAATTAATGGGATAAATATCTCAATCTCACCCCAATTAACAATATATAAAACACATTATCATGGCCAATAATAACATGCTTCCATGTAAGAATTAAACACACAAATACGAGACAAACACCATTTAAAATAAAACATTAATCCATAAATTTCAATCTAAATATTTACAAGCCTTAGAACCTAAAGTGTTTAGCCAAATACCAACATTGTTTGAACTATTAAAAAATAAATATCAAAAGCTAAATAAATGAAAGGGTAAGGAAAGTTTAGTCTAAGTAGATGGTGGAGGAAGAAATCCCAAAGCTAATGCTCCAACTCTTCTCCAAAGTGTGAAGAAAATGAAGAAAGTTGAGGTAGAACACCTTCAAGTGTGTGTTTGTATGTGAGGGTTTTGGTAGCTTGGGGTGGAATCCCCAAAAATCTGATAAGAATCCTATTTAAAGTGTGTAGGGAAAGCTTTTTTTGAAATTGCATTTTAGTCCCTCAAAAATGTGAATTTTCTGAATTTTTACGCGCAAAGGGTGGTTTGACTCGGTCAACCGAGTGAGAGGGACTTACAGAAAGTTTTCTGGGATAGGAAGGGACTCGGTCACCCGATTGAATCAATTTTGAATTCCAACTAAAAGTCAAAAAGCAGCCTGCTAATTGATTGATTGATGCGCGCGAGGTTCAATCTTCAGCTTTATTCTCTCTCCTCCCAAATTTATTCGGCTGCTGCTCCTCTCCATTTAATTTGCTGACTCAGCTTTTTCTCTCTCTTCCTAAAGAAGTATGCCAATTGTCAACCTTTGCTCTTCAATTAATTTGTGTTGTATGAATTACTCCACACAATAAAGAAATGGGGCCCGCATTCAATATGCATTCTCTCTCTCCTCAACACATTTGGTCTGCTTCTCTGAATGGCCGAAATTGATATTTAAATTTGGGCCTCCATTCAAATTGCAAGTGGGCTTTTAATTGGGCCTAAAAAAATGTTAAAAAAAACGCAGCCCAATTTGAGAATTTCAGCCTGTCCCATTCTCCAACTCGATTCCTTCCTTTTTTGGCTTCACTAAAAATTAGGTAGGTGTTTTTATCTTCAAAATCTTCATTTTTCCTATAAAATACACAAAACACCACCTTTCTCTAAATCAAGTGAATTTATCCAAAATTGAGCAATAAAATCATAAAATTGTGAGAAAATTGAGCTCAAAGTGTGCACTAAAATCATGCAAATTCCACCTGAATCAGTTGCACACAATCTAAGGCTGGTACATCGTTGTTTACATTTTTTAACGATAATATTTGTCTTATGGTGCTTGTGTATGTGGACGATATAATTGTTACAGGATCGAGTCTTCCTCACATTGATCGAGTTATCAAGCATCTACAAACTGAGTTTGCTGTCAAGGATTTAGGGCCTTTATCATACTTTCTTGGTGTAGAGGTTGCTTGTTGCAAGGAGGGCTTATTTCTTTCCCAACACAAGTACATTGTCGACCTTCTACGCCGCCACCAGATGGACGGCGCTAAGCCCCTACGAACACCTAGCAATCTGAAATTGGCTAAAGGCACCGGCCCAGTAAATCCAAGTGAATACAGGAGCGCAATTGGTGGTCTTCAATATTTAGCTCTCACCCGCCCGGATATTTCATTCACTGTCAATCGTTTGGCTCAATGTATGTCCTCGCCGACGCCCGAGGACTGGGGAGAAGTTAAGCGCCTTTTCCGCTATCTAAAGGGCACATTACATCATGGCCTACTTCTTCGACGACCGGCCAATCTTCACCTAACGGCCTACTCGGACTCTGATTGAATATATCAATTCTTTATCCCCACATAATTTGTGCTATTATAAAATCTACCTTAACTAAATTGAATCTTATACTGCCTCTCATGTTGCCACGACAAATATGGCACAATCTGGAAAACCCCAGTCCCAACAGCGCTCATTTTCAAAGAATTCTGGTGGTCGTGGCCAGCATACACACAGTCATGGCCGTGGTGGCGGCGGCCATGGGCGTGTCAATCGCGGTGGTGGTCGCAGTGACTTCAGTGGTGAAAATTGAAACTACGTTGTCGTGTGCCAACTCTGTGGTTATAAGGGTCACACAACTCTTTACTGTAAGCGTCCTCAACTTGCTGCTAATTTTGCTCAATCTCCACGTTATCCACATGCTCCCGCTTGGCTTATGGATTCAGGTGCATCTCACAATATTACCAGTGATATTGGCAACCTTTCGATTCATTCGGAGTATGATGGTACCGATGAAATTCAGATTGTCGATGGTTCCGGGCTTCCTATTACTCATTTTGGTATCTCTCACATTCATACACCCTCTCGTTCTTACTTACTAAATGATGTACAATGTGTCCCCGGTGCCACAAAAAATCAAATTTTGGTGCACCAATTCACCAAGGCTAATAATGTTTCATTGGAATCCTTTCCTAATCTTTTCTTGATTAAGGATCCCACCACGGGGGCTATTATGGCTCGAGGGGCATGCAGTGAGGGTATCTATCATTTGCAACCTAGTGTGTCTAGATAGGTGTCCAAAGTCGCGGCTCTTGGTTTATGCACTACTCCTAATCATTGGCACACTCGGCTTGGTTATCCATCGAGACGGACAAGCTCTTTTCTTTTATCTAGATTTCATCTTCCAGTTTTGAATACGTCAAACACATCAAATGACAATTGTGATTCTTGTAGTGTACGTGGACAAGGCTCATCGTTTACCTTTTAGTGACTCTTCTTTTATTGCTAAACGACCTTTGAATTATTTATATGCGGATGTTTGGGGCCCTGCGCCTACTATTAGTTGAGAAGCAGTTCGATACAAATATTAAAAAAATTTACACGGAATGTCCAATTTACACCCATTAAGTTAAAAAATTCTAAAATATGTAAATTTAAATTAAAATTCAGAAAATTTAAAAATTCCAAATTCTAAAATTCTGAAATATGAAAATGTGAAAATTAAAATTTTAAAACTCTCATTAAATTTAAAAAAAATAATCTAAAACTAAAAAATTCATAAAAAATCTGAAATTTGTAAACTAAAAACGAATTAAAAATTCTATAAACCCTAAAAATTAAAAAAAAAATAGAAAGAATTGGAGAGAGTTTCGCAGTCGATCAAGGCGTAGAGCTACAACTCTGTCTTAGGAGCGATTCGAGAAACCTCGTTGGACCTGAAGCTTTTCGAGAGCTCGAGCACCAGGTGATATTTTTAATGAGATAGTAATTTCAATTATTCTTAATAGAATTTTAGAATTTAAAATTTTTAAACTAAGTATTTAATATTTTTAATGAGATTTTTAGAATTTTTAATTTACTCTTTTCGGATTTTTAATGAAAAAAATTAGTTTAAAAAAAATATATATATGATTTTTTTAATTTTAATTTTTAATTTAAACATATCCGATTTTTAAATTTTAAATTTCCAGAATTTTTATTTATTTATATACACATTTTAGAATATTTAATTGTTGGAATTTAAAAGACGTAAATTGGACATTTATTTGTTCCACACATGTGAGTTGCATGCTCACATTTCCGGAGAATTTGATTTTCTTGTGGCAAAAAGGACGCATATTGGAAAAAAAAATGTAAACGGACAACCTCGGACATAAATTGAAAAGGAGAATACTTAAAAGATTTAAACTGGAATAAGAAGTACACGATCATATATGCACTCCAAGACGTTTTTTTTTTTTTTTTTCGTTTGCAGACCATGATGTCGATGAATTGGAGCAGATGTGACGCTGGTTTATGACAGTAGGGCATTGGGCAACCGAACCGGGAATATATTCGAGACCATACATATATATATACCTGATGTGAGTATGCACAGTCGAAAAAATGAGGTGAACAACAGTCTCCGGCCTCCTCACAAAAGCCGCAGTTGATGCCAAGTATTTTCCTTCTTCTCTGCAGGTTGGTGCTGCTCACAAAGGATTTTTCATGCTACTCCTGACCACTTGGAGGGGGTGAAGGCCTTGTACGTCTTAGCATCATATGCAGATTTATCGCCAAGAATCATCCCTGTATTCCTGCAGATAAGCATGCATGAGAAAGCACGGATAGGAGATGATCGAGCTACCATATCCTCGATCATGTTCCCATATATTCTCCCAACGCCCCATCTCATGAATTTTAGCATTTTTATCAAACCAAATTTATAAATAGAGTTTATTTACTCTCTAAGGGTCAATTCCCTACACTACATTACAATTATGGACAAATTACTACATAAAAAATCTATTTAAAATCTCAAATTATATTCAATTTTTTTTTTTAGAATGAGATCGAGTACCAGAGGTACTCAAAGGAGTGAATCACTCAGATGTTAGACTGTTCCTGCATGAGGATCAAATCTGAAACAGAAAAATTAAAAAAAAAATAGTAGCACCATTACATTTTAGGGTATCAGTACCTAGCTAAGCACAAGATAATCTAGGTATAGCGCACCAGTCGTGAAAAGAGAATGATTGTGGGTAGTCTTTATGACTCTGAATTCCTCGAATATCTTCTCCGGCTTTGGTTCCTCGTTTGCAAATACTTTTCCATTTCGTGCTTTCCAAGTATGCCATACAATCATACTCAGCTCCAAAGGCATTCCAGGATGTGCTTTTTCCTTTTTACTCCGAGCAGCCCGCAAAATTGGTGGAAGTGTGCGGTTGGATTGAGATATAGAGCGGTGTTGCATGTAGTTTAACCACGAACAACAAAGTCGCCAGAGTTTGCCCGAAAAGCGCGCTGCAATTAAAAAATAAGTTAGAAAGAATTCCGTCTCATCTAAAAGTCCGAACTTGTAGAGAGGTGGGGAATTAATTCTTTGTATATTAATTCCTAACATAAGTGCTTTACTGTTTCTTCGATCTTTTGAACGACAAATTAAGGGGGCATAGAATGTATGTGGCCATTCTCTCTCTGATGACCTTCCAAGCTAGCCCCTAGTATAGTATAGTATTTGGAGGGGGTTAGGCTGTTCCAAATGGACTGAAGGGCGGCTTTTGCATCGTCTTGCAAAATCTGGTTTGGTGTGTAGGCCAATCTGACTAAGTATCGCCCATCATTAGACAACTTTCATTTCAAAGAATCTGAGGTGTGCTCCTACAGTTTAGTGTTTTCTAGCAAACGGTACAATTGATCGATTAACAAGCGTTTCCTCCCACGAGAGTAGTTCCCATCTCCACGCAATATTCCATTGCCAATTACCATTCACCCACACACCCAATTCATTGATACTACCCCTTTATCAGCACATAATGAAAACAATCTTGGAAAAAATGTTTTCCAACTTCCTTCATTTTTTTTTACCTTAATTCCTTTTTCAAAACTGAATTGACAATATCGAGTATTTTGAATTCTTTCAGTAGTCTTTACTAAATCAAATGCTTATGCAGATTTGAAATTCATCTCTCATTTCCATTCTTGTTTCCGGTTATTTTCAAATTGTGGATTATTTTTTACCAAATCAAGGGATATAAAATAATTTAGTCCCATAACTTTCTACTTTTTCTGAAATGGTCCCAAAAAAGTTAAATGTACTAATTTAGTCCCTTTTTTTTGTAATTTGTTTTGTTTTGGTCCCAAAATATTAAATGTACCAATTTAGTCCCATTTTTTCACAATTTGTTTTGTTTTGATCCCAAAAAAGTTAAATCTGTCACAGACACAGCTGTCTTACAAGCTCCTTGTTAAACCAGCTAAACAAATGTACTCATCAAATCTCAAATATCATTAACGAGGGCTTTGTTTAAGGCAATAGAGGGACTTCTTCAGTAGACACACCTTATCCTCCCCATCTTCTATGTCAAATCCTTCTGGTAACTTCATATAAATCTTCTCATCGAGAGATCCATGAAGAAAAATTGTGGTCACATCCATCTGATGCAGCTCCAGTTCATACTGAGCAACCATAGCCAACAAGATTATGATGCTACAATACTTCACAACAGACGAGAAGATTTCATTGAAATCAATACCTTCTTTCTGTGTAAGTCTCTTAGCTACAAGCCTCGCCTTGTATCTAAGTTTGCCACCTCTCTGAGCCTCCACCTTCTTCTTGTAGATCCACTTACACTCAACAAGTTTCTTGTTCTTAGGCCTCTCAACAATCTTCCAAGTCTGGTTCTTGTTGAGAGATAGCAACTCCTCCTCCATAGAAACTAACCACTTCTCCTTGTTGTGGCATTTGATGGCTTCACTGTAGGTTTTCGGCTCCAGAGACTCCACGTCAAGAGTTACGCATAATGCAAATGATACAATGTCAACTTGACCATACCTCTGAGGTGAGTGGACTTCTCTTCTGGTTCTGTCCCATACCAGCTAATAGTGTTGAAGCTCATTCTCACTATGAGGATCGCCCTCCTCATCTGGATCAATATGATCTTCAACGGGTCCTCTGGTGTCAACATGCTCCAACTCAACCTGTGTCTCGTGTGGTCGGTTATCAACTGCACTAGTACTTGCCTCTTCTGAAAGTGGCATTCTGCTTTCATCGAAAGTCACATCTCTGCTGATAATGCACTTCTACATACCAGATTCTAGAGGAACCATAACCTGTATCCTTTCACTCATGAAGGATACCCTACGAACACACATCTCAAGGCTCGAGGCTCAAGCTTATCCTGCTTGACATGGGCATATGTTGCACATCCATATACCCTCAAATATTTATACTCAGCTACATGACCAGACCATAACTATTTTGGTGTTTTATACGACACAGCTGAGGAAGGGCATTTGTTTATCAAATAGGCTGCAGTTGACACAACTTATCCCCAAAACACCTTTGGCAGACCTGAGTTGTTCAACATGCACATGACTCTCTCAAGTAGGGTCTAATTCATCCTCTCAGCTACTCCATTCTGCTGAGGGGTCCCTAGCGCAGTCTTATGCCCCACTATTCCTTTCATCCTACAAAACGCAATAAACTCTTCTGATAGGTACTCCAGACCATTATTCGTTCTCAAATGCTTGAGCTTATTTCCTATGACATTCTCAACCTTAGTGAGTCATTCCTTAAATTTTTCAAATGCTTCTTCCTTAGATTTTAGGATAGTAACTCACACCTTTCCTTGAGTAGTCATCAATGATAGACATAGTTGGTGTTTGCAAACAAAACTATGTGCTTAAAAGCACTTCTTTTTTAAATAGAATCACTTTTAAAGTGTTTGTAAACACAAGTAAGTGATTAAATTAATTACTTAAAAGCAGTTTTGGTCAAGCACCCCTCCCTATGCTTCTAACAACTTCTAAGTGCTTCTAATCATTGCACTCACTAATTTTACAATTTTGCCCTCATAATTTAAACAATATTTTATTTTTACCCATTATTTATTCAAATGTAATAAGGGTGTTTTTTCGTAAAATTATAAAAAAATGATTTGTATGACATACACCACAATATTTAAAAAATTGATTAGAAGTGCTTAGTTTTAAAACACTATCTACTTTCAATTTTACTACAAAAATCAACTTTAATCACTTTGAATCAACTACTATTGTTTGCAAACACACCCTATAAAGTATTTCCCACTACTTCTGGTCTGATTCCTTGCTGGCCCCAATAGATCAGAATGGATATAGTCCATGATCCCTTTGGTAGAGTGTTCACGCTTCCCAAACTTTAACCTCTTTGCTTTCCCAAGGATGCAAGACTCACACAAATCCAGCTTTGTGATCTTGTTATTGCTAAGCAAACCTTGCTTAGACAACTCCATTAGGTCTTTCTCTTCCATGTGAGCTAGTCTTTTGTGCCACAACATAGAGTTGTCTTGCACCTTTCAGTACAGTCAGCTCCCCCTTAGACACCTAGAGGTCTCCATCCTTAGACTGGAATTTATAGCCCATAGAATCTAGCATCCCAAGAGATATAAAATTTATCTTGAGTTCAAGTGCATACCTAACACTTTTGAGAATCCTCACTACACCATCAAACATCTTCAAGTGATTGTACCTTCACTCATAACCTTGAAAGTGTGATCATTTCCTAACAAAATAGAACCTCCCTTCTTATGCTTAAAATTATGAAACAAATCTTTTCTTGGAGTCATATGGAAAGAACACCTTGAATCCAGGATCCATCCTTGCTGTTCTCTAGAGGATGTGATTGTTAGTGAGCAGGCTCATAGTCTTCTTGCTTCTAATTATCTTCTTGGGTCTGATTAGTTTGATTCTTGTCAGCTGGGTTCTTGGCACCAAATTTCCTCAAGAACTACTTGTATTTATGATAAGTATTCTTATAGTGTTTGGGCTTATTGCAGTGGTAGCACACTGAATCCCCTTTACTGGACACATCTTATTTTCCATTATCAGCTTCATTGGGCTGACTAGACCCCTTTTTGGAGACAGACTGGCCTCCCTTAATTTCCAATCCTTCACCAATGCTACTCTTATCTCCTTGAGATGTCTTGTTGCGCAACAGCTTGGACTTGACAACCAACATTACATCCTCTGGTGTAATGGTCTCCTTTCTACCATACAAGATGGTGTCTTTTAGGATTTCAAAGGACTTAGGAGGAGCACTTAACAAGATCAGAGCTTTATCCTCTTCCTCTAACTTGACATCTAAATTCTCTAGATCATCAAGGATCATGTTGAACTCATCCAACTGATCTGGAATGGGCTTGTCATCACTCATTCTAAAGGCATGCATCTTTTGTTTCGAATAAAGACAGTTTGCAAGAGGTTTTACCATATTAAGCTTCTCAAGCTTATCCCAGACCTCCTTCGCGGATTTCTCTTTAGCAACCTTCCTCAACACCTTATCACCAAGGCAGAGCAGAATAGTGCTTCGAGCTTTCTTGAGCTTCTTGCTCCTTTCAGCCGCAGCTGCTGCAGATTTCTCTGAAGTGTCTTCTGATCCTTCAAGAGCATCGAATAAACCTTATTGTTCGAGGAGAGCCTGCATCTTGACTCTCCACAAACCCAAAATTCCAAGTCCTTGTAAACTTCTCAATGTTATACTTGGTGGAACTCCCCATCTTAGATCTAGAAATTACTTATGATTCCCACAAACAGCGTCAATTCACTACTACAGATTTGGCCTTGGAGAGCTTTGAAAAGGGCTCTCCAAGTGGGAGCTGTCCAAGCTAAATTTCACTTGGAGAGCTTTTAAAAGCACTTGGAGAGCTTTTAAAAGCTCTCCAAGTGCAATATAGCTTGGATAGCTCCCACTTGGAGAGCTCTTTTCAAAGCTCTTCAAGGCCAAATCTGTAGTAGTGATTGTCAAGTAATCCGTAAGATTAGACGTCTCCAATCAAACAGAAAATGGATTAAATGAAGTAACCCAACTAATATAGTAATTCGCAAAAGCAAACAAATAAGAGATATGAAAAACAGAGCACACAAAGGATTTAAGTGGTTCGATCAATGTGATCTACATCCATTGGACAAACGACTTCAACTTTGATTGATCAAGAATGTTTACACACTCATTCACTCGAAAAATGATTTATTCTCACTTCTCTCGTGAACTCACAACTCAAAGACGAATGCTCGTTTCGCGTCAAACTTTACAAAATACAAGTGTTGGGGTATTTATACTAATCAATGGTGTGCAAGTGTTGAAAGTGTGATGTAGTTACAACCGTCTGCAATTGTGTAACAAACTCATGTGTTCTCAATTCCCCAATCGAAATGAAAGCTATGCCATTGTCCTTGTAACTTGTAACAAATGAGCTCTATCAGAAGACCCCATCAGCTGATCTCCTCTTCTGATCTCCACACTTAGTCAAAAGACTAACCTTGCTGATAAATATCTACTCAGCTGATACGACCCCTTCTGATCACACTAACTTAGCTGGCTCTAAGCATCACCTTCTCATCTGACTGAAATTCTTCAACTCATCTAATCAGGTCTAAGTTAGCTTATCTGACTCCACCGGCTGATACCCCAACTGATATGAGATTATGAGATAACACTCACAATAATAGGCCTCTGCGGCAATAAGGAAAAGCACAGGGGGGAGAGGATCTCAATCCACGTTTAAGATGAAATTCCTTAGTGGGGCTGCTTTGGAGGAATCTCATGGAGAGATATGAATAATCAGCTTACTCTGTTCCTTTTGTTCAGACATAGGATGAGAGGAAGATTATTTTGATTTTTTTTTTATGGTTATATTGGTGTAAATTAAATACTCTTCGTAGCCTTTACACCTCCTGAAATTGAGGCTATGAGTTATTGATACAGAAATTTTTATGTATGTATGTATGGGTATATAGTTAAGAAAACCATGGTTGGTAAAAAAGAAAATGCTTCATATTTTATCATCTCAACGCCATGGATTATATTTCTGAATTAATTAATTACCCGTCTTAACCCTAAGAATAAATGAAATTAAATAACACGATTGCCATTGAGTTTTCCCTCTATTTTAGTCTAGTTGGCTGCTGATGTGGAATTATTTTAGTGATGTGGGATGCCACATGAGCAAACCCGGCGCCGGAATTTGATACTATGTGACCGACAAATGCTAATTTAGGTCATTTTTTTTTTAATTTTTTTGGCGAAAAGGACCTGTAGCGATAATAAAAGGACTACATGATAATTTAAAAAGATAATGGATTAAATGCGAATTCTAGAAAAGTTACAGGATCATTTGTGATTTTTTCTAAAAAAAAACAAAATTATATGAAATGAGGTTCACAAATCCGGTTGGAAAGGAACACCGGTAGCCGGCAACCATGCAACTCCACCGATTAAATTTTTCACCGTAAACCTCTCAGCTGCTGCTACACTAATACTCTTTCTCCCTGTCACCGAGCCAGGCCCCTTATTTCCGTACTCCCCAAAAAACACCCCCTACTAGGCGGCGGGTCACCCTTCCTCCGTCCCGACCACCCCTGTCGATCAATCAACCCACCCAAGAAACTCTTAATGAAGACGGTTTTGGTGTATGTCCGCCACGGCCGCCCCAGAAAAGTCCTCACTCCGTTGAGGTTTTCAGCTGCTTCGATGACGCTGTTTTGGATAGAAAACCCGCACAGGCAATGCGGGTTGGAATTTCCGTGCGCGGTGATGGTGTTAAATTGTCCGTGCAGGGGTTTTCTGACGAGTAGGGTGCAGCTTTGGAAGACGGCGGAGGACTGTCCGAAGATGAAGTCGATGGTGCCGGAGATGCGGCATTCGCGGAAGAATTGACGGCCGGAGTGGGAGAAGAGGGTGTCTTGGTATCCGTTGATGCTGCATTTGTAAAAGACGGAATTGTCTGAAGCTGAAAGGAGGGCCACTGCTTGATTTGAGGATGGGCCTGCTGTGTTCTCGAACCCCATGTCTTTAGCTATGAATCCACGCCCATAAACAGCTGCACATTACATACATCACAAAATTAGACCATATGTAAAATAATTCCATTCAACTAAATCATTGCACAAAGACTTAGCCATGATATATTAATACGTTTTCTATTAATTTGTTGGATACCCGAAGGATCTCAGTATTTGCATTGGTATGGTATTGTCCGCTTGCATCAAGCACTGATCACGGATTTGTTTTTGGACTTCCCCCAAATTAAAAGGCCTCGTAAAAATGGAAATACTAATCCATTCTTATATACCCATGATCCTCCAATGTTTATCCACATATATTGTTTGACATTTATTTCATGTTTAATATTTGTTTGGTGAAATTTGGGATGAATAAATAAAGACAAATTTATCCTTAGTTAATTACGAGAGAGGAATAATTAATATAATGAAAATAAGTTCCAAAATAATACGGAATATGGGGAGAGGAGGGAAGTCAAAAATATCTAAAACATCAAATAATTAATTAGGAGCAAGCTATACGGCATGAGAAAATTGGTTTTTAATGACAAATCCTCTCATTATTATTTTTCTAATTAAAAGTCTATAGTGTCATTAAATTGAGAATTAATGACAGGTCAATTAATTAGATAAGGTATAATTAATGACAGGACTAAAAGTCAATTTTTCAATTGTGAAGAAAGCTATCTACCCTAAAACATCAAATAATAAAAATTAAAACAGCCGAGTACCAGAAGTTATAAATAAAGAAATGTTAAAATTAGGTTACCAAAAGTTGCACTCTCAAAGATTGTTGATCCAGAGGTGTTGGAAAGCTTCCCAGAAACAATGGTTTTGTCCATTCCATCTCCAAACATCACTATATTGATTCTGCTTTGATCAATTTTCACATTTTCATAGTACTTTCCCTGCTTCACATATATCACGAATCTCTTGTTACTGTTTTGAGGTGCAACCCTGATGGCTTCACTTATCGTCTTGAACCTCCCGTACCCATCTTTCGCCACCACGACGTCTACACCTGTCCTTGCATTCGAATCGAACAAAAGTTTCCTCTCCCAAGAAGGTGTCCATGCAGTACTCCTTGGTTTCCTCAAGCCAGATCCGCTGTTGATTGAGCCATCAATGGTGGATAAGATGGAAAGGCTGTTGCTCACATTTTTTCTCGGGCTATCGAGACTTGCAAACACCATGTTTCGAACTTTCACAGGCGCGTATTCAAACCCATCTAAGCATGATTCTATGTAAGCTAAAGTGCCACATAGATATGTATTGAAATCTACTAAGGTTTTGTGAGTTGGGGCATCATTTGTAGGTAATGATAAATTGAGATTGTACGACGCTAGGGATAAAAGTTGTCGACAGCTTCTAGTTGCCGACTGCAAGGTTTTTTTTGTCGAATCTTGAAGCAAGGGACCCGTTTCATCGAACTCCTCAAATGACCTGGAGACCGCGGCGATGGAGTCTTGCATCGAGAGATTGTAACGACCTAGAAAAGAATTGTTGACATGATAGGATTTTTGGGTTTGAGATAGGGTTTTCAAATCTTTGGCTTCACATGATAGTGTTAATGCCAAGCCAATAATGGCTATTGAAAATGATATGAGACATGGAGAATTTGGAGAAGCCATGACTTTGAACCAGCTCAATTTAATCACACATTGTTGGCGCCGTATATATATACTAGTGTGCAGTCTTATGACTTAGGGTTTTTTTTATTTGTTTTTAGTAGTATTTTTATAAAACAAGTAATCTAGACTAATAGAAATTTATTCATAAAGTTAGTCGCATTTGCTATTTTGTATAGAATTAAGGATTTTTTTTTTTTTACATATCTACCCCTCATTAATATGTATCTTTTTCATAAAGAGCTAGAATGTCAATTTACCTTGTTAAGAGAGAGAAAAGAGGATACATTAATATATTTTAAATAAAAATGAGATATTGTAGAAATTAAATAGGGGCAGTTTAGGGAGATTCATGGTCAAAATAGTAAAAGCGACAAACTTTTTGCATTGAAACAAAATTTATGACCAAAAGCGACAAACTTTATGAAAGAGAGGGAGTATAAAATTAAGAGACATTTACTCCTATTAATGTTTCTCTTTCCCTTGTTTAGATATATATTCCTTTTCTTTCCTCATTAATGTTTCTCTTTTAATAATTACCTTATTTACTCCTCAAGAAGAGAATGTCAACTTATCTTATGAAATAAAGAGAGAGAATAGAGAATTACAATAAATATTTTCAATATTGTAGGAATTAAATAGGGGTACTTTAGGGAGATTCATGGTAAAAAGAGCAAAAGCGACAAACTTTTTGAAATAAGATTTAAATCTAAAAGCAATAAACTTTTTGAAACGCATAGAGTATAAATTACGCAGTTATTTCTAAATCATTTAGTAAAATAACCATACTAATTACAATGAAAAATATAAAACTTATCAAAAAAAAAATTGCATTTTTAGTCCCACAAGAATGTGTGCTCATAAATTTAGTCCATAAAGTACGCATTTTCCGTGTCATTCAATATATTGGGATCAAACTAATTTCTAATTTATTAATACCCAACTACATTACATATATTTTTCGATATGTAACTATATTCAAATTTCCCTTTTTTTTACACACTTAGTCCAAACAGGCTTGCTAATTTGATCATAACTTCCAGTGGTGCACATTACGGACTTGGCAACCACATCAATTAGAAGTTGATACTCCTCCTTGAATACCTTTTTGCTCAGACTTGATTTGAGAAGCACATCGATTTGCAACTTCTTGCTCATGATGTTTCATGTATACTTCAGGATCCTCTCCAACTGCAAGTAATCCGAAGAATTCATCAAAATCTTCTTCACTGAATTCAATTCTCTGAGCTTCCTCTCTATCGGGTCCATAAGTCATACAGAAACCTGGTCCAGTAATTTTCTTTGTGAAAGTGGCAAGAAATTGAGTAGTTGCCAACTCCAAGCACCTCTAGGGAGTTTCCTCAAGCCACTTCCTTAGGCCGGCTTGTTCTAACCAGGCTACAACCTTCCTTGTGTGCTTGTCAGCAGGGTTGTCAAAACACACAACTTGCTCGAAGTGAAGCATAGATGATTCACTTAAGTATTCCTAGTTAATGTCCAAATCAGGGTGATTGAAATCGACTGAAAAATAAAAGAAATGTTAACAAAGTGTTTTTCAATCATCAAATATAGCATCAGTGCTTTTTACATGTATCAAAATTAATTTTAACATAATTATGGATAATATTGACTTAGTGTATATTAAACCATATTCAACAATATATGTTCAGTAAAAGGCTCATACTTCTAGAGTTTTTCAGAAATTATGAATACTCAAACAATGTTAACTGATTTCCTTAAGATTCTTTATCATGCTTCATTGTACTTTATCAGAAATTTCTCACAATCATCTTAGATAGCCTTCATAAATTCACACAATCATCTTATCTGCAATGCAACGAATGGTGATGGCCTGGATTTTATTGCCTGGTGTGTGCAACATTTGCAAATGGAGGAGATGGCTTTGGTTACTATGATTGCTTGGGCCATATGGAAAGAAAGATGTGATTATAAACATCAGGAAATTCAAAGCAATAGCAAGGTGGATAGACAATTGAAATTTGATGTCAAACAGAAGGAGCTCTTCTTCAGTCATAGGGATGGTACTCTACTCTACACGGATGCAGCCTTTAACGAGGAAACAAACTTCTTTGCTGCAGGTTGGGTGGTCATCGGAAAGTGCAATACAATTATCTATGCTGGAGCTGAAAGAATGGATCATCCGGGTTCGGTATGTGGAGCAGAACTTAGGGCAGTTTTGTTGGGAATTAAAAAATGTATGAGCCGCAATATTGAGATTAATGATATCCGTACGGATTCTATGGATGCTATTAACGCCATTGAGACAGATGATCACTTGGGAGTGATGGAGTCTAACACGGCAAAGGAGGTTAAGGCGATTCTTCGAAAGCTTTTGATTTGGGATTGCCAACAGGTACCTCGTGAATATAATCGAATTGCACATGAACTGGCAAAAAGTACTAGTAACACTTCATATCCTTAGGATTGGAATGAAGATGATTTCCCACAATATTACAAGGATTTGCTTGTTCTTTACTCTCACTTTTGAGAGTATGTTTTTTTTATCCCATGTAAGGTTGTTAAAAAAAAAAAAAAATCACACAAGCACCCTTTACAATTAAAAATGCATACTCAATGCAATACTAAATTTCAAAAGCAATACTGAATTACAGTTTAGCAAATTCCATTTCAACATCGAATTAAAGCATTTTGTGTTGGGAAATTAATTCCCACAAGGGCAGACGAAAAATAAATAAGAAATAAAATGAAGAAATAACACAATCACCAACACAAGAATTCCTCTCTTTTGACACTCAATCCTCCTACACTATTTCAAGTCTACAATGACTCTCACCTTTCTCTCACGAGACTCTATTACAAGAGAATATAAGAAAGGACTTTAAACTAGAATCAAATACAAGACTAAAGTGTATTGATTGGTGCACTTGTAACAAAGACCTAAGGACTCCTTATATAGAGTTATCAAACTTGTCCTACACTCCAAGCCCATTAGAGCCAAACTTGCTCCACACTCCAGGCCCGTTAGGATCAAACTTGCCCTACACTCCAAGCCCGTTAGGATCAATTCATGCTCCTTTAAAAAACTTCTTTTATTTTAGCACAAGCCCAAGCCTAACAAACTCCACCTTGATAAAATAAAAGAAAGGTCCATTGTCTTCACCGACAATCATGATTCTTAAACCAAAGAACCAACATTCTCAAAACAGAGAACACCTACTCCACCATATGAGTAGAACACTTAGAATCACCCATTCTAAGAATTTCCTTCGGCACATGTCGAAAAATACCTACTGAAATTTATGGTGCAACTTCTAACTTTTGGCATTCATAGAAGTCCTTCAGCCATCGACATCTTTCACCACACACCTTGCATCCTTGCCAAACCAATGCACATGTGGTCCAGCTAACGTCATCACATCCTCTTTCATGGCAGTTGGACATGTCATAAGGATGTTCATGCATTTCCTCAATCAGAGGAAATCACAACGTTAACAACATTTTTGGAGCCATTTGCCGCCACCGCTCCACCTTGATTAACTTCACCTTGTGTACACCAGATTGTATCAGCACATCCTTAACTTGCACTTGCCACAAGCTAAAACTGATTCTTCCATCAAATTTCTCCATGTCATACTTCATTGCCTCAAAGTTTTTGACATACCGTTTCTCCGCCCTTAAACAACCGTCTCAAAAGAGACCCCCGAACCTCTCTAAAAAATCTTTTCTGATGTGGAAGATCAGACTACGCTGCAACCACAGAGCATACTAAGAATAAATAGAGACTACACCCGGGCTCTGATACCACTTGTTGGGAAATTAATTCCCACAAGGGCAGACGAAAAATAAATAAGAAATAAAATGAAGAAATAACACAATCACCAACACAAGAATTCCTCTCTTTTGACACTCAATCCTCCTACACTCTTTCAAGTCTACAATGACTCTCACCTTTCTCTCACGAGACTCTATTACAAGAGAATATAAGAAAGGACTTTAAACTAGAATCAAATACAAGACTAAAGTGTATTGATTGGTGCACTTGTAACAAAGACCTAAGGACTCCTTATATAGAGTTATCAAACTTGTCCTACACTCCAAGCCCATTAGAGCCAAACTTGCTCCACACTCCAGGCCCGTTAGGATCAAACTTGCCCTACACTCCAAGCCCGTTAGGATCATTCATGCTCCTTTAAAAAACTTCTTTTATTTTAGCACAAGCCCAAGCCCAACAAACTCCACCTTGATAAAATAAAAGAAAGCTCTATTGTCTTCACCGACAATCATGATTCTTAAACCAAAGAACCAACATTCTCAAAACAGAGAACACCTACTCCACCATATGAGTAGAACACTTAGAATCACCCATTCTAAAATTTTCCTTCGACACATGTCGAAAAATACCTGCTGAAATTTATGGTGCAACTACTAACTTTTGGCATTCATAGAAGTCCTTCAGCCATCGACATCTTTCACCACACACCTTGCATCCTTGCCAAACCAATGCACATGTGGTATAGCTAACGTCATCACATCCTCTTTCATAGCAGTTGGACATGCCATAAGGATGTTCATGCATTTCCTCAATCAGAGGAAATCACAACGTTAACAACATTTTCGGAGCCATTTGCCGCCACCGCTCCACCTTGATTAACTTCACCTTGTGTACACCAGATTGTATCAGCACATCCTTAACTTGCACTTGCCACAAACTAAAACTGATTCTTCCATCAAATTTCTCCATGTCATACTTCATTGCCTCAAAGTCTTTGACATACCGTTTCTCCGCCCTTAAACAACCGTCTCAAAAGAGACCCCCGAACCTCTCTAAAAAATCTTTTCTGATGTGGAGGATCAGACTACGCTGCAACCACAGAGCATACTAAGAATAAATAGAGACTACACCCGGGCTCTGATACCACTTGTTGGGAAATTAATTCCCACAAGGGCAGACGAAAAATAAATAAGAAATAAAATGAAGAAATAACACAATCACCAACACAAGAATTCCTCTCTTTTGACACTCAATCCTCCTACACTCTTTCAAGTCTACAATGACTCTCACCTTTCTCTCACGAGACTCTATTACAAGAGAATATAAGAAAGGACTTTAAACTAGAATCAAATACAAGACTAAAGTGTATTGATTGGTGCACTTGTAACAAAGACCTAAGGACTCCTTATATAGAGTTATCAAACTTGTCCTACACTCCAAGCCCATTAGAGCCAAACTTACTCCACACTCCAGGCCCGTTAGGATCAAACTTGCCCTACACTCCAAGCCCGTTAGGATCAATTCATGCTCCTTTAAAAAACTTCTTTTATTTTAGCACAAGCCCAAGCCTAACAAACTCCACCTTGATAAAATTAAAGAAAGCTCCATTGTCTTCACCGACAATCATGATTCTTAAACCAAAGAACCAACATTCTCAAAACAGAGAACACCTACTCCACCATATGAGTAGAACACTTAGAATCACCCATTCAAAAATTGTCCTTCGGCACATGTCGAAAAATACCTGCTGAAATTTATGGTGCAACTACTAACTTTTGGCATTCATAGAAGTCCTTCAGCCATCGACATCTTTCACCACACACCTTGCATCCTTGCCAAACCAATGCACATGTGGTCCAGCTAAGGTCATCACATCCTCTTTCATAGCAGTTGGACATGTCATAAGGATGTTCATGCATTTCCTCAATCAGAGGAAATCACAACGTTAACAACATTTTTGGAGCCATTTGCCGCCACCGCTCCACCTTGATTAACTTCACCTTGTGTACACCAGATTGTATCAGCACATCCTTAACTTGCACTTGCCACAAGCTAAAACTGATTCTTCCATCAAATTTCTCCATGTCATACTTCATTGCCTCAAAGTCTTTGACATACCGTTTCTCCGCCCTTAAACAACCGTCTCAAAAGAGACCCCCGAACCTCTCTAAAAAATCTTTTCTGATGTGGAAGATCAGACTACGCTGCAACCACAGAGCATACTAAGAATAAATAGAGACTACACCCGGGCTCTGATACCACTTGTTGGGAAATTAATTCCCACAAGGGCAGACGAAAAATAAATAAGAAATAAAATGAAGAAATAACACAATCACCAACACAAGAATTCCTCTCTTTTGACACTCAATCCTCCTACACTCTTTCAAGTCTACAATGACTCTCACCTTTCTCTCACGAGACTCTATTACAAGAGAATATAAGAAAGGACTTTAAACTAGAATCAAATACAAGACTAAAGTGTATTGATTGGTGCACTTGTAACAAAGACCTAAGGACTCCTTATATAGAGTTATCAAACTTGTCCTACACTCCAAGCCCATTAGAGCCAAACTTGCTCCACACTCCAGGCCCGTTAGGATCAAACTTGCCCTACACTCCAAGCCCGTTAGGATCAATTCATGCTCCTTTAAAAAACTTCTTTTATTTTAGCACAAGCCCAAGCCCAACAAACTCCACCTTGATAAAATAAAAGAAAGCTCCATTGTCTTCACCGACAATCATGATTCTTAAACCAAAGAACCAACATTCTCAAAACAGAGAACACCTACTCCACCATATGAGTAGAACACTTAGAATCACCCATTCTAAAATTTTCCTTCGACACATGTCGAAAAATACCTGCTGAAATTTATGGTGCAACTACTAACTTTTGGCATTCATAGAAGTCCTTCAGCCATCGACATCTTTCACCACACACCTTGCATCCTTGCCAAACCAATGCACATGTGGTATAGCTAACGTCATCACATCCTCTTTCATAGCAGTTGGACATGCCATAAGGATGTTCATGCATTTCCTCAATCAGAGGAAATCACAACGTTAACAACATTTTCGGAGCCATTTGCCGCCACCGCTCCACCTTGATTAACTTCACCTTGTGTACACCAGATTGTATCAGCACATCCTTAACTTGCACTTGCCACAAACTAAAACTGATTCTTCCATCAAATTTCTCCATGTCATACTTCATTGCCTCAAAGTCTTTGACATACCGTTTCTCCGGCCTTAAACAACCGTCTCAAAAGAGACCCCCGAACCTCTCTAAAAAATCTTTTCTGATGTGGAAGATCAGACTACGCTGCAACCACAGAGCATACTAAGAATAAATAGAGACTACACCCGGGCTCTGATACCACTTGTTGGGAAATTAATTCCCACAAGGGCAGACGAAAAATAAATAAGAAATAAAATGAAGAAATAACACAATCACCAACACAAGAATTCCTCTCTTTTGACACTCAATCCTCCTACACTCTTTCAAGTCTACAATGACTCTCACCTTTCTCTCACGAGACTCTATTACAAGAGAATATAAGAAAGGACTTTAAACTAGAATCAAATACAAGACTAAAGTGTATTGATTGGTGCACTTGTAACAAAGACCTAAGGACTCCTTATATAGAGTTATCAAACTTGTCCTACACTCCAAGCCCATTAGAGCCAAACTTACTCCACACTCCAGGCCCGTTAGGATCAAACTTGCCCTACACTCCAAGCCCGTTAGGATCAATTCATGCTCCTTTAAAAAACTTCTTTTATTTTAGCACAAGCCCAAGCCTAACAAACTCCACCTTGATAAAATTAAAGAAAGCTCCATTGTCTTCACCGACAATCATGATTCTTAAACCAAAGAACCAACATTCTCAAAACAGAGAACACCTACTCCACCATATGAGTAGAACACTTAGAATCACCCATTCTAAGAATTTCCTTCGGCACATGTCGAAAAATACCTGCTGAAATTTATGGTGCAACTTCTAACTTTTGGCATTCATAGAAGTCCTTCAGCCATCGACATCTTTCAACACACACCTTGCATCCTTGCCAAACCAATGCACATGTGGTCCAGCTAACGTCATCACATCCTCTTTCATGGCAGTTGGACATGCCATAAGGATGTTCATGCATTTCCTCAATCAGAGGAAATCACAACGTTAACAACATTTTTGGAGCCATTTGCCGCCACCGCTCCACCTTGATTAACTTCACCTTGTGTACACCAGATTGTATCAGCACATCCTTAACTTGCACTTGCCACAAGCTAAAACTAATTCTTCCATCAAATATCTCCATGTCATACTTCATTGCCTCAAAGTCTTTGACATACCGTTTCTCCGCCCTTAAACAACCGTCTCAAAAGAGACCCCCGAACCTCTCTAAAAAATCTTTTCTGATGTGGAAGATCAGACTACGCTGCAACCACAGAGCATACTAAGAATAAATAGAGACTACACCCGGGCTCTGATACCACTTGTTGGGAAATTAATTCCCACAAGGGCAGACGAAAAATAAATAAGAAATAAAATGAAGAAATAACACAATCACCAACACAAGAATTCCTCTCTTTTGACACTCAATCCTCCTACACTCTTTCAAGTCTACAATGACTCTCACCTTTCTCTCACGAGACTCTATTACAAGAGAATATAAGAAAGGACTTTAAACTAGAATCAAATACAAGACTAAAGTGTATTGATTGGTGCACTTGTAACAAAGACCTAAGGACTCCTTATATAGAGTTATCAAACTTGTCCTACACTCCAAGCCCATTAGAGCCAAACTTACTCCACACTCCAGGCCCGTTAGGATCAAACTTGCCCTACACTCCAAGCCCGTTAGGATCAATTCATGCTCCTTTAAAAAACTTCTTTTATTTTAGCACAAGCCCAAGCCTAACAAACTCCACCTTGATAAAATTAAAGAAAGCTCCATTGTCTTCACCGACAATCATGATTCTTAAACCAAAGAACCACAATATTTAAAATGTAATAAGGGTGTTTTTTCGTAAAATTATAAAAAAATGATTTGTATGACATACACCACAATATTTAAAAAATTGATTAGAAGTGCTTAGTTTTAAAACACTATCTACTTTCAATTTTACTACAAAAATCAACTTTAATCACTTTGAATCAACTACTATTGTTTGCAAACACACCCTATAAAGTATTTCCCACTACTTCTGGTCTGATTCCTTGCTGGCCCCAATAGATCAGAATGGATATAGTCCATGATCCCTTTGGTAGAGTGTTCACGCTTCCCAAACTTTAACCTCTTTGCTTTCCCAAGGATGCAAGACTCACACAAATCCAGCTTTGTGATCTTGTTATTGCTAAGCAAACCTTGCTTAGACAACTCCATTAGGTCTTTCTCTTCCATGTGAGCTAGTCTTTTGTGCCACAACATAGAGTTGTCTTGCACCTTTCAGTACAGTCAGCTCCCCCTTAGACACCTAGAGGTCTCCATCCTTAGACTGGAATTTATAGCCCATAGAATCTAGCATCCCAAGAGATATAAAATTTATCTTGAGTTCAAGTGCATACCTAACACTTTTGAGAATCCTCACTACACCATCAAACATCTTCAAGTGATTGTACCTTCACTCATAACCTTGAAAGTGTGATCATTTCCTAACAAAATAGAACCTCCCTTCTTATGCTTAAAATTATGAAACAAATCTTTTCTTGGAGTCATATGGAAAGAACACCTTGAATCCAGGATCCATCCTTGCTGTTCTCTAGAGGATGTGATTGTTAGTGAGCAGGCTCATAGTCTTCTTGCTTCTAATTATCTTCTTGGGTCTGATTAGTTTGATTCTTGTCAGCTGGGTTCTTGGCACCAAATTTCCTCAAGAACTACTTGTATTTATGATAAGTATTCTTATAGTGTTTGGGCTTATTGCAGTGGTAGCACACTGAATCCCCTTTACTGGACACATCTTATTTTCCATTATCAGCTTCATTGGGCTGACTAGACCCCTTTTTGGAGACAGACTGGCCTCCCTTAATTTCCAATCCTTCACCAATGCTACTCTTATCTCCTTGAGATGTCTTGTTGCGCAACAGCTTGGACTTGACAACCAACATTACATCCTCTGGTGTAATGGTCTCCTTTCTACCATACAAGATGGTGTCTTTTAGGATTTCAAAGGACTTAGGAGGAGCACTTAACAAGATCAGAGCTTTATCCTCTTCCTCTAACTTGACATCTAAATTCTCTAGATCATCAAGGATCATGTTGAACTCATCCAACTGATCTGGAATGGGCTTGTCATCACTCATTCTAAAGGCATGCATCTTTTGTTTCGAATAAAGACAGTTTGCAAGAGGTTTTACCATATTAAGCTTCTCAAGCTTATCCCAGACCTCCTTCGCGGATTTCTCTTTAGCAACCTTCCTCAACACCTTATCACCAAGGCAGAGCAGAATAGTGCTTCGAGCTTTCTTGAGCTTCTTGCTCCTTTCAGCCGCAGCTGCTGCAGATTTCTCTGAAGTGTCTTCTGATCCTTCAAGAGCATCGAATAAACCTTATTGTTCGAGGAGAGCCTGCATCTTGACTCTCCACAAACCCAAAATTCCAAGTCCTTGTAAACTTCTCAATGTTATACTTGGTGGAACTCCCCATCTTAGATCTAGAAATTACTTATGATTCCCACAAACAGCGTCAATTCACTACTACAGATTTGGCCTTGGAGAGCTTTGAAAAGGGCTCTCCAAGTGGGAGCTGTCCAAGCTAAATTTCACTTGGAGAGCTTTTAAAAGCACTTGGAGAGCTTTTAAAAGCTCTCCAAGTGCAATATAGCTTGGATAGCTCCCACTTGGAGAGCTCTTTTCAAAGCTCTTCAAGGCCAAATCTGTAGTAGTGATTGTCAAGTAATCCGTAAGATTAGACGTCTCCAATCAAACAGAAAATGGATTAAATGAAGTAACCCAACTAATATAGTAATTCGCAAAAGCAAACAAATAAGAGATATGAAAAACAGAGCACACAAAGGATTTAAGTGGTTCGATCAATGTGATCTACATCCATTGGACAAACGACTTCAACTTTGATTGATCAAGAATGTTTACACACTCATTCACTCGAAAAATGATTTATTCTCACTTCTCTCGTGAACTCACAACTCAAAGACGAATGCTCGTTTCGCGTCAAACTTTACAAAATACAAGTGTTGGGGTATTTATACTAATCAATGGTGTGCAAGTGTTGAAAGTGTGATGTAGTTACAACCGTCTGCAATTGTGTAACAAACTCATGTGTTCTCAATTCCCCAATCGAAATGAAAGCTATGCCATTGTCCTTGTAACTTGTAACAAATGAGCTCTATCAGAAGACCCCATCAGCTGATCTCCTCTTCTGATCTCCACACTTAGTCAAAAGACTAACCTTGCTGATAAATATCTACTCAGCTGATACGACCCCTTCTGATCACACTAACTTAGCTGGCTCTAAGCATCACCTTCTCATCTGACTGAAATTCTTCAACTCATCTAATCAGGTCTAAGTTAGCTTATCTGACTCCACCGGCTGATACCCCAACTGATATGAGATTATGAGATAACACTCACAATAATAGGCCTCTGCGGCAATAAGGAAAAGCACAGGGGGGAGAGGATCTCAATCCACGTTTAAGATGAAATTCCTTAGTGGGGCTGCTTTGGAGGAATCTCATGGAGAGATATGAATAATCAGCTTACTCTGTTCCTTTTGTTCAGACATAGGATGAGAGGAAGATTATTTTGATTTTTTTTTTATGGTTATATTGGTGTAAATTAAATACTCTTCGTAGCCTTTACACCTCCTGAAATTGAGGCTATGAGTTATTGATACAGAAATTTTTATGTATGTATGTATGGGTATATAGTTAAGAAAACCATGGTTGGTAAAAAAGAAAATGCTTCATATTTTATCATCTCAACGCCATGGATTATATTTCTGAATTAATTAATTACCCGTCTTAACCCTAAGAATAAATGAAATTAAATAACACGATTGCCATTGAGTTTTCCCTCTATTTTAGTCTAGTTGGCTGCTGATGTGGAATTATTTTAGTGATGTGGGATGCCACATGAGCAAACCCGGCGCCGGAATTTGATACTATGTGACCGACAAATGCTAATTTAGGTCATTTTTTTTTTAATTTTTTTGGCGAAAAGGACCTGTAGCGATAATAAAAGGACTACATGATAATTTAAAAAGATAATGGATTAAATGCGAATTCTAGAAAAGTTACAGGATCATTTGTGATTTTTTCTAAAAAAAAACAAAATTATATGAAATGAGGTTCACAAATCCGGTTGGAAAGGAACACCGGTAGCCGGCAACCATGCAACTCCACCGATTAAATTTTTCACCGTAAACCTCTCAGCTGCTGCTACACTAATACTCTTTCTCCCTGTCACCGAGCCAGGCCCCTTATTTCCGTACTCCCCAAAAAACACCCCCTACTAGGCGGCGGGTCACCCTTCCTCCGTCCCGACCACCCCTGTCGATCAATCAACCCACCCAAGAAACTCTTAATGAAGACGGTTTTGGTGTATGTCCGCCACGGCCGCCCCAGAAAAGTCCTCACTCCGTTGAGGTTTTCAGCTGCTTCGATGACGCTGTTTTGGATAGAAAACCCGCACAGGCAATGCGGGTTGGAATTTCCGTGCGCGGTGATGGTGTTAAATTGTCCGTGCAGGGGTTTTCTGACGAGTAGGGTGCAGCTTTGGAAGACGGCGGAGGACTGTCCGAAGATGAAGTCGATGGTGCCGGAGATGCGGCATTCGCGGAAGAATTGACGGCCGGAGTGGGAGAAGAGGGTGTCTTGGTATCCGTTGATGCTGCATTTGTAAAAGACGGAATTGTCTGAAGCTGAAAGGAGGGCCACTGCTTGATTTGAGGATGGGCCTGCTGTGTTCTCGAACCCCATGTCTTTAGCTATGAATCCACGCCCATAAACAGCTGCACATTACATACATCACAAAATTAGACCATATGTAAAATAATTCCATTCAACTAAATCATTGCACAAAGACTTAGCCATGATATATTAATACGTTTTCTATTAATTTGTTGGATACCCGAAGGATCTCAGTATTTGCATTGGTATGGTATTGTCCGCTTGCATCAAGCACTGATCACGGATTTGTTTTTGGACTTCCCCCAAATTAAAAGGCCTCGTAAAAATGGAAATACTAATCCATTCTTATATACCCATGATCCTCCAATGTTTATCCACATATATTGTTTGACATTTATTTCATGTTTAATATTTGTTTGGTGAAATTTGGGATGAATAAATAAAGACAAATTTATCCTTAGTTAATTACGAGAGAGGAATAATTAATATAATGAAAATAAGTTCCAAAATAATACGGAATATGGGGAGAGGAGGGAAGTCAAAAATATCTAAAACATCAAATAATTAATTAGGAGCAAGCTATACGGCATGAGAAAATTGGTTTTTAATGACAAATCCTCTCATTATTATTTTTCTAATTAAAAGTCTATAGTGTCATTAAATTGAGAATTAATGACAGGTCAATTAATTAGATAAGGTATAATTAATGACAGGACTAAAAGTCAATTTTTCAATTGTGAAGAAAGCTATCTACCCTAAAACATCAAATAATAAAAATTAAAACAGCCGAGTACCAGAAGTTATAAATAAAGAAATGTTAAAATTAGGTTACCAAAAGTTGCACTCTCAAAGATTGTTGATCCAGAGGTGTTGGAAAGCTTCCCAGAAACAATGGTTTTGTCCATTCCATCTCCAAACATCACTATATTGATTCTGCTTTGATCAATTTTCACATTTTCATAGTACTTTCCCTGCTTCACATATATCACGAATCTCTTGTTACTGTTTTGAGGTGCAACCCTGATGGCTTCACTTATCGTCTTGAACCTCCCGTACCCATCTTTCGCCACCACGACGTCTACACCTGTCCTTGCATTCGAATCGAACAAAAGTTTCCTCTCCCAAGAAGGTGTCCATGCAGTACTCCTTGGTTTCCTCAAGCCAGATCCGCTGTTGATTGAGCCATCAATGGTGGATAAGATGGAAAGGCTGTTGCTCACATTTTTTCTCGGGCTATCGAGACTTGCAAACACCATGTTTCGAACTTTCACAGGCGCGTATTCAAACCCATCTAAGCATGATTCTATGTAAGCTAAAGTGCCACATAGATATGTATTGAAATCTACTAAGGTTTTGTGAGTTGGGGCATCATTTGTAGGTAATGATAAATTGAGATTGTACGACGCTAGGGATAAAAGTTGTCGACAGCTTCTAGTTGCCGACTGCAAGGTTTTTTTTGTCGAATCTTGAAGCAAGGGACCCGTTTCATCGAACTCCTCAAATGACCTGGAGACCGCGGCGATGGAGTCTTGCATCGAGAGATTGTAACGACCTAGAAAAGAATTGTTGACATGATAGGATTTTTGGGTTTGAGATAGGGTTTTCAAATCTTTGGCTTCACATGATAGTGTTAATGCCAAGCCAATAATGGCTATTGAAAATGATATGAGACATGGAGAATTTGGAGAAGCCATGACTTTGAACCAGCTCAATTTAATCACACATTGTTGGCGCCGTATATATATACTAGTGTGCAGTCTTATGACTTAGGGTTTTTTTTATTTGTTTTTAGTAGTATTTTTATAAAACAAGTAATCTAGACTAATAGAAATTTATTCATAAAGTTAGTCGCATTTGCTATTTTGTATAGAATTAAGGATTTTTTTTTTTTTACATATCTACCCCTCATTAATATGTATCTTTTTCATAAAGAGCTAGAATGTCAATTTACCTTGTTAAGAGAGAGAAAAGAGGATACATTAATATATTTTAAATAAAAATGAGATATTGTAGAAATTAAATAGGGGCAGTTTAGGGAGATTCATGGTCAAAATAGTAAAAGCGACAAACTTTTTGCATTGAAACAAAATTTATGACCAAAAGCGACAAACTTTATGAAAGAGAGGGAGTATAAAATTAAGAGACATTTACTCCTATTAATGTTTCTCTTTCCCTTGTTTAGATATATATTCCTTTTCTTTCCTCATTAATGTTTCTCTTTTAATAATTACCTTATTTACTCCTCAAGAAGAGAATGTCAACTTATCTTATGAAATAAAGAGAGAGAATAGAGAATTACAATAAATATTTTCAATATTGTAGGAATTAAATAGGGGTACTTTAGGGAGATTCATGGTAAAAAGAGCAAAAGCGACAAACTTTTTGAAATAAGATTTAAATCTAAAAGCAATAAACTTTTTGAAACGCATAGAGTATAAATTACGCAGTTATTTCTAAATCATTTAGTAAAATAACCATACTAATTACAATGAAAAATATAAAACTTATCAAAAAAAAAATTGCATTTTTAGTCCCACAAGAATGTGTGCTCATAAATTTAGTCCATAAAGTACGCATTTTCCGTGTCATTCAATATATTGGGATCAAACTAATTTCTAATTTATTAATACCCAACTACATTACATATATTTTTCGATATGTAACTATATTCAAATTTCCCTTTTTTTTACACACTTAGTCCAAACAGGCTTGCTAATTTGATCATAACTTCCAGTGGTGCACATTACGGACTTGGCAACCACATCAATTAGAAGTTGATACTCCTCCTTGAATACCTTTTTGCTCAGACTTGATTTGAGAAGCACATCGATTTGCAACTTCTTGCTCATGATGTTTCATGTATACTTCAGGATCCTCTCCAACTGCAAGTAATCCGAAGAATTCATCAAAATCTTCTTCACTGAATTCAATTCTCTGAGCTTCCTCTCTATCGGGTCCATAAGTCATACAGAAACCTGGTCCAGTAATTTTCTTTGTGAAAGTGGCAAGAAATTGAGTAGTTGCCAACTCCAAGCACCTCTAGGGAGTTTCCTCAAGCCACTTCCTTAGGCCGGCTTGTTCTAACCAGGCTACAACCTTCCTTGTGTGCTTGTCAGCAGGGTTGTCAAAACACACAACTTGCTCGAAGTGAAGCATAGATGATTCACTTAAGTATTCCTAGTTAATGTCCAAATCAGGGTGATTGAAATCGACTGAAAAATAAAAGAAATGTTAACAAAGTGTTTTTCAATCATCAAATATAGCATCAGTGCTTTTTACATGTATCAAAATTAATTTTAACATAATTATGGATAATATTGACTTAGTGTATATTAAACCATATTCAACAATATATGTTCAGTAAAAGGCTCATACTTCTAGAGTTTTTCAGAAATTATGAATACTCAAACAATGTTAACTGATTTCCTTAAGATTCTTTATCATGCTTCATTGTACTTTATCAGAAATTTCTCACAATCATCTTAGATAGCCTTCATAAATTCACACAATCATCTTATCTGCAATGCAACGAATGGTGATGGCCTGGATTTTATTGCCTGGTGTGTGCAACATTTGCAAATGGAGGAGATGGCTTTGGTTACTATGATTGCTTGGGCCATATGGAAAGAAAGATGTGATTATAAACATCAGGAAATTCAAAGCAATAGCAAGGTGGATAGACAATTGAAATTTGATGTCAAACAGAAGGAGCTCTTCTTCAGTCATAGGGATGGTACTCTACTCTACACGGATGCAGCCTTTAACGAGGAAACAAACTTCTTTGCTGCAGGTTGGGTGGTCATCGGAAAGTGCAATACAATTATCTATGCTGGAGCTGAAAGAATGGATCATCCGGGTTCGGTATGTGGAGCAGAACTTAGGGCAGTTTTGTTGGGAATTAAAAAATGTATGAGCCGCAATATTGAGATTAATGATATCCGTACGGATTCTATGGATGCTATTAACGCCATTGAGACAGATGATCACTTGGGAGTGATGGAGTCTAACACGGCAAAGGAGGTTAAGGCGATTCTTCGAAAGCTTTTGATTTGGGATTGCCAACAGGTACCTCGTGAATATAATCGAATTGCACATGAACTGGCAAAAAGTACTAGTAACACTTCATATCCTTAGGATTGGAATGAAGATGATTTCCCACAATATTACAAGGATTTGCTTGTTCTTTACTCTCACTTTTGAGAGTATGTTTTTTTTATCCCATGTAAGGTTGTTAAAAAAAAAAAAAAATCACACAAGCACCCTTTACAATTAAAAATGCATACTCAATGCAATACTAAATTTCAAAAGCAATACTGAATTACAGTTTAGCAAATTCCATTTCAACATCGAATTAAAGCATTTTGTGTTGGGAAATTAATTCCCACAAGGGCAGACGAAAAATAAATAAGAAATAAAATGAAGAAATAACACAATCACCAACACAAGAATTCCTCTCTTTTGACACTCAATCCTCCTACACTATTTCAAGTCTACAATGACTCTCACCTTTCTCTCACGAGACTCTATTACAAGAGAATATAAGAAAGGACTTTAAACTAGAATCAAATACAAGACTAAAGTGTATTGATTGGTGCACTTGTAACAAAGACCTAAGGACTCCTTATATAGAGTTATCAAACTTGTCCTACACTCCAAGCCCATTAGAGCCAAACTTGCTCCACACTCCAGGCCCGTTAGGATCAAACTTGCCCTACACTCCAAGCCCGTTAGGATCAATTCATGCTCCTTTAAAAAACTTCTTTTATTTTAGCACAAGCCCAAGCCTAACAAACTCCACCTTGATAAAATAAAAGAAAGGTCCATTGTCTTCACCGACAATCATGATTCTTAAACCAAAGAACCAACATTCTCAAAACAGAGAACACCTACTCCACCATATGAGTAGAACACTTAGAATCACCCATTCTAAGAATTTCCTTCGGCACATGTCGAAAAATACCTACTGAAATTTATGGTGCAACTTCTAACTTTTGGCATTCATAGAAGTCCTTCAGCCATCGACATCTTTCACCACACACCTTGCATCCTTGCCAAACCAATGCACATGTGGTCCAGCTAACGTCATCACATCCTCTTTCATGGCAGTTGGACATGTCATAAGGATGTTCATGCATTTCCTCAATCAGAGGAAATCACAACGTTAACAACATTTTTGGAGCCATTTGCCGCCACCGCTCCACCTTGATTAACTTCACCTTGTGTACACCAGATTGTATCAGCACATCCTTAACTTGCACTTGCCACAAGCTAAAACTGATTCTTCCATCAAATTTCTCCATGTCATACTTCATTGCCTCAAAGTTTTTGACATACCGTTTCTCCGCCCTTAAACAACCGTCTCAAAAGAGACCCCCGAACCTCTCTAAAAAATCTTTTCTGATGTGGAAGATCAGACTACGCTGCAACCACAGAGCATACTAAGAATAAATAGAGACTACACCCGGGCTCTGATACCACTTGTTGGGAAATTAATTCCCACAAGGGCAGACGAAAAATAAATAAGAAATAAAATGAAGAAATAACACAATCACCAACACAAGAATTCCTCTCTTTTGACACTCAATCCTCCTACACTCTTTCAAGTCTACAATGACTCTCACCTTTCTCTCACGAGACTCTATTACAAGAGAATATAAGAAAGGACTTTAAACTAGAATCAAATACAAGACTAAAGTGTATTGATTGGTGCACTTGTAACAAAGACCTAAGGACTCCTTATATAGAGTTATCAAACTTGTCCTACACTCCAAGCCCATTAGAGCCAAACTTGCTCCACACTCCAGGCCCGTTAGGATCAAACTTGCCCTACACTCCAAGCCCGTTAGGATCATTCATGCTCCTTTAAAAAACTTCTTTTATTTTAGCACAAGCCCAAGCCCAACAAACTCCACCTTGATAAAATAAAAGAAAGCTCTATTGTCTTCACCGACAATCATGATTCTTAAACCAAAGAACCAACATTCTCAAAACAGAGAACACCTACTCCACCATATGAGTAGAACACTTAGAATCACCCATTCTAAAATTTTCCTTCGACACATGTCGAAAAATACCTGCTGAAATTTATGGTGCAACTACTAACTTTTGGCATTCATAGAAGTCCTTCAGCCATCGACATCTTTCACCACACACCTTGCATCCTTGCCAAACCAATGCACATGTGGTATAGCTAACGTCATCACATCCTCTTTCATAGCAGTTGGACATGCCATAAGGATGTTCATGCATTTCCTCAATCAGAGGAAATCACAACGTTAACAACATTTTCGGAGCCATTTGCCGCCACCGCTCCACCTTGATTAACTTCACCTTGTGTACACCAGATTGTATCAGCACATCCTTAACTTGCACTTGCCACAAACTAAAACTGATTCTTCCATCAAATTTCTCCATGTCATACTTCATTGCCTCAAAGTCTTTGACATACCGTTTCTCCGCCCTTAAACAACCGTCTCAAAAGAGACCCCCGAACCTCTCTAAAAAATCTTTTCTGATGTGGAGGATCAGACTACGCTGCAACCACAGAGCATACTAAGAATAAATAGAGACTACACCCGGGCTCTGATACCACTTGTTGGGAAATTAATTCCCACAAGGGCAGACGAAAAATAAATAAGAAATAAAATGAAGAAATAACACAATCACCAACACAAGAATTCCTCTCTTTTGACACTCAATCCTCCTACACTCTTTCAAGTCTACAATGACTCTCACCTTTCTCTCACGAGACTCTATTACAAGAGAATATAAGAAAGGACTTTAAACTAGAATCAAATACAAGACTAAAGTGTATTGATTGGTGCACTTGTAACAAAGACCTAAGGACTCCTTATATAGAGTTATCAAACTTGTCCTACACTCCAAGCCCATTAGAGCCAAACTTACTCCACACTCCAGGCCCGTTAGGATCAAACTTGCCCTACACTCCAAGCCCGTTAGGATCAATTCATGCTCCTTTAAAAAACTTCTTTTATTTTAGCACAAGCCCAAGCCTAACAAACTCCACCTTGATAAAATTAAAGAAAGCTCCATTGTCTTCACCGACAATCATGATTCTTAAACCAAAGAACCAACATTCTCAAAACAGAGAACACCTACTCCACCATATGAGTAGAACACTTAGAATCACCCATTCAAAAATTGTCCTTCGGCACATGTCGAAAAATACCTGCTGAAATTTATGGTGCAACTACTAACTTTTGGCATTCATAGAAGTCCTTCAGCCATCGACATCTTTCACCACACACCTTGCATCCTTGCCAAACCAATGCACATGTGGTCCAGCTAAGGTCATCACATCCTCTTTCATAGCAGTTGGACATGTCATAAGGATGTTCATGCATTTCCTCAATCAGAGGAAATCACAACGTTAACAACATTTTTGGAGCCATTTGCCGCCACCGCTCCACCTTGATTAACTTCACCTTGTGTACACCAGATTGTATCAGCACATCCTTAACTTGCACTTGCCACAAGCTAAAACTGATTCTTCCATCAAATTTCTCCATGTCATACTTCATTGCCTCAAAGTCTTTGACATACCGTTTCTCCGCCCTTAAACAACCGTCTCAAAAGAGACCCCCGAACCTCTCTAAAAAATCTTTTCTGATGTGGAAGATCAGACTACGCTGCAACCACAGAGCATACTAAGAATAAATAGAGACTACACCCGGGCTCTGATACCACTTGTTGGGAAATTAATTCCCACAAGGGCAGACGAAAAATAAATAAGAAATAAAATGAAGAAATAACACAATCACCAACACAAGAATTCCTCTCTTTTGACACTCAATCCTCCTACACTCTTTCAAGTCTACAATGACTCTCACCTTTCTCTCACGAGACTCTATTACAAGAGAATATAAGAAAGGACTTTAAACTAGAATCAAATACAAGACTAAAGTGTATTGATTGGTGCACTTGTAACAAAGACCTAAGGACTCCTTATATAGAGTTATCAAACTTGTCCTACACTCCAAGCCCATTAGAGCCAAACTTGCTCCACACTCCAGGCCCGTTAGGATCAAACTTGCCCTACACTCCAAGCCCGTTAGGATCAATTCATGCTCCTTTAAAAAACTTCTTTTATTTTAGCACAAGCCCAAGCCCAACAAACTCCACCTTGATAAAATAAAAGAAAGCTCCATTGTCTTCACCGACAATCATGATTCTTAAACCAAAGAACCAACATTCTCAAAACAGAGAACACCTACTCCACCATATGAGTAGAACACTTAGAATCACCCATTCTAAAATTTTCCTTCGACACATGTCGAAAAATACCTGCTGAAATTTATGGTGCAACTACTAACTTTTGGCATTCATAGAAGTCCTTCAGCCATCGACATCTTTCACCACACACCTTGCATCCTTGCCAAACCAATGCACATGTGGTATAGCTAACGTCATCACATCCTCTTTCATAGCAGTTGGACATGCCATAAGGATGTTCATGCATTTCCTCAATCAGAGGAAATCACAACGTTAACAACATTTTCGGAGCCATTTGCCGCCACCGCTCCACCTTGATTAACTTCACCTTGTGTACACCAGATTGTATCAGCACATCCTTAACTTGCACTTGCCACAAACTAAAACTGATTCTTCCATCAAATTTCTCCATGTCATACTTCATTGCCTCAAAGTCTTTGACATACCGTTTCTCCGGCCTTAAACAACCGTCTCAAAAGAGACCCCCGAACCTCTCTAAAAAATCTTTTCTGATGTGGAAGATCAGACTACGCTGCAACCACAGAGCATACTAAGAATAAATAGAGACTACACCCGGGCTCTGATACCACTTGTTGGGAAATTAATTCCCACAAGGGCAGACGAAAAATAAATAAGAAATAAAATGAAGAAATAACACAATCACCAACACAAGAATTCCTCTCTTTTGACACTCAATCCTCCTACACTCTTTCAAGTCTACAATGACTCTCACCTTTCTCTCACGAGACTCTATTACAAGAGAATATAAGAAAGGACTTTAAACTAGAATCAAATACAAGACTAAAGTGTATTGATTGGTGCACTTGTAACAAAGACCTAAGGACTCCTTATATAGAGTTATCAAACTTGTCCTACACTCCAAGCCCATTAGAGCCAAACTTACTCCACACTCCAGGCCCGTTAGGATCAAACTTGCCCTACACTCCAAGCCCGTTAGGATCAATTCATGCTCCTTTAAAAAACTTCTTTTATTTTAGCACAAGCCCAAGCCTAACAAACTCCACCTTGATAAAATTAAAGAAAGCTCCATTGTCTTCACCGACAATCATGATTCTTAAACCAAAGAACCAACATTCTCAAAACAGAGAACACCTACTCCACCATATGAGTAGAACACTTAGAATCACCCATTCTAAGAATTTCCTTCGGCACATGTCGAAAAATACCTGCTGAAATTTATGGTGCAACTTCTAACTTTTGGCATTCATAGAAGTCCTTCAGCCATCGACATCTTTCAACACACACCTTGCATCCTTGCCAAACCAATGCACATGTGGTCCAGCTAACGTCATCACATCCTCTTTCATGGCAGTTGGACATGCCATAAGGATGTTCATGCATTTCCTCAATCAGAGGAAATCACAACGTTAACAACATTTTTGGAGCCATTTGCCGCCACCGCTCCACCTTGATTAACTTCACCTTGTGTACACCAGATTGTATCAGCACATCCTTAACTTGCACTTGCCACAAGCTAAAACTAATTCTTCCATCAAATATCTCCATGTCATACTTCATTGCCTCAAAGTCTTTGACATACCGTTTCTCCGCCCTTAAACAACCGTCTCAAAAGAGACCCCCGAACCTCTCTAAAAAATCTTTTCTGATGTGGAAGATCAGACTACGCTGCAACCACAGAGCATACTAAGAATAAATAGAGACTACACCCGGGCTCTGATACCACTTGTTGGGAAATTAATTCCCACAAGGGCAGACGAAAAATAAATAAGAAATAAAATGAAGAAATAACACAATCACCAACACAAGAATTCCTCTCTTTTGACACTCAATCCTCCTACACTCTTTCAAGTCTACAATGACTCTCACCTTTCTCTCACGAGACTCTATTACAAGAGAATATAAGAAAGGACTTTAAACTAGAATCAAATACAAGACTAAAGTGTATTGATTGGTGCACTTGTAACAAAGACCTAAGGACTCCTTATATAGAGTTATCAAACTTGTCCTACACTCCAAGCCCATTAGAGCCAAACTTACTCCACACTCCAGGCCCGTTAGGATCAAACTTGCCCTACACTCCAAGCCCGTTAGGATCAATTCATGCTCCTTTAAAAAACTTCTTTTATTTTAGCACAAGCCCAAGCCTAACAAACTCCACCTTGATAAAATTAAAGAAAGCTCCATTGTCTTCACCGACAATCATGATTCTTAAACCAAAGAACCAACATTCTCAAAACAGAGAACACCTACTCCACCATATGAGTAGAACACTTAGAATCACCCATTCTAAGAATTTCCTTCGGCACATGTCGAAAAATACCTGCTGAAATTTATGGTGCAACTTCTAACTTTTGGTATTCATAGAAGTCCTTCAGCCATCGACATCTTTCAACACACACCTTGCATCCTTGCCAAACCAATGCACATGTGGTCCAGCTAACGTCATCACATCCTCTTTCATGGCAGTTGGACATTCCATAAGGATGTTCATGCATTTCCTCAATCAGAGGAAATCACAACGTTAACAACATTTTTGGAGCCATTTGCCGCCACCGCTCCACCTTGATTAACTTCACCTTGTGTACACCAGATTGTATCAGCACATCCTTAACTTGCACTTGCCACAAGCTAAAACTAATTCTTCCAACAAATATCTCCATGTCATACTTCATTGCCTCAAAGTCTTTGACATACCGTTTCTCCGCCCTTAAACAACCGTCTCAAAAGAGACCCCCGAACCTCTCTAAAAAATCTTTTCTGATGTGGAAGATCAGACTACGCTGCAACCACAGAGCATACTAAGAATAAATAGAGACTACACCCGGGCTCTGATACCACTTGTTGGGAAATTAATTCCCACAAGGGCAGACAAAAAATAAATAAGAAATAAAATGAAGAAATAACACAATCACCAACACAAGAATTCCTCTCTTTTGACACTCAATCCTCCTACACTCTTTCAAGTCTACAATGACTCTCACCTTTCTCTCACGAGACTCTATTACAAGAGAATATAAGAAAGGACTTTAAACTAGAATCAAATACAAGACTAAAGTGTATTGATTGGTGCACTTGTAACAAAGACCTAAGGACTCCTTATATAGAGTTATCAAACTTGTCCTACACTCCAAGCCCATTAGAGCCAAACTTGCTCCACACTCCAGGCCCGTTAGGATCAAACTTGCCCTACACTCCAAGCCCGTTAGGATCAATTCATGCTCCTTTAAAAAACTTCTTTTATTTTAGCACAAGCCCAAGCCCAACAAACTCCTCCTTGATAAAATAAAAGAAAGCTCCATTGTCTTCACCGACAATCATGATTCTTAAACCAAAGAACCAACATTCTCAAAACAGAGAACACCTACTCCACCATATGAGTAGAACACTTAGAATCACCCATTCAAAAATTGTCCTTCGGCACATGTCGAAAAATACCTGCTGAAATTTATGGTGCAACTACTAACTTTTGGCATTCATAGAAGTCCTTCAGCCATCGACATCTTTCACCACACACCTTGCATCCTTGCCAAACCAATGCACATGTGGTCCAGCTAACGTCATCACATCCTCTTTCATAGCAGTTGGACATGCCATAAGGATGTTCATGCATTTCCTCAATCAGAGGAAATCACAACGTTAACAACATTTTCGGAGCCATTTGCCGCCACCGCTCCACCTTGATTAACTTCACCTTGTGTACACCAGATTGTATCAGCACATCCTTAACTTGCACTTGCCACAAACTAAAACTGATTCTTCCATCAAATTTCTCCATGTCATACTTCATTGCCTCAAAGTCTTTGACATACCGTTTCTCCGCCCTTAAACAACCGTCTCAAAAGAGACCCCCGAACCTCTCTAAAAAATCTTTTCTGATGTGGAAGATCAGACTACGCTCCAACCACAGAGCATACTAAGAATAAATAGAGGCTACACCCGGGCTCTGATACCACTTGTTGGGAAATTAATTCCCACAAGGGCAGACGAAAAATAAATAAGAAATAAAATGAAGAAATAACACAATCACCAACACAAGAATTCCTCTCTTTTGACACTCAATCCTCCTACACTCTTTCAAGTCTAAAATGACTCTCACCTTTCTCTCACGAGACTCTATTACAAGAGAATATAAGAAAGGACTTCAAACTAGAATCAAATACAAGACTAAAGTATATTGATTGGTGCACTTGTAACAAAGACCTAAGGACTCCTTATATAGAGTTATCAAACTTGTCCTACACTCCAAGCCCATTAGAGCCAAACTTGCTCCACACTCCAGGCCCGTTAGGATCAAACTTGCCCTACACTCCAAGCCCGTTAGGATCAATTCATGCTCCTTTAAAAAACTTCTTTTATTTTAGCACAAGCCCAAGCCCAACAAACTCCACCTTGATAAAATAAAAGAAAGCTTCATTGTCTTCACCGACAATCATGATTCTTAAACCAAAGAACCAACATTCTCAAAACAGAGAACACCTACTCCACCATATGAGTAGAACACTTAGAATCACCCATTCTAAGAATTTCCTTCGGCACATGTCGAAATATTCCTGCTGAAATTTATGGTGCAACTTCTAACTTTTGGCATTCATAGAAGTCCTTCAGCCATCGACATCTTTCACCACACACCTTGCATCCTTGCCAAACCAATGCACATGTGGTCCAGTCATCACATCCTCTTTCATGGCAGTTGGACATGCCATAAGGATGTTCATGCATTTCCTCAATCAGAGGAAATCACAACGTTAACAACATTTTTGGAGCCATTTGCCGCCACCGCTCCACCTTGATTAACTTCACCTTGTGTACACCAGATTGTATCAGCACATCCTTAACTTGCACTTGCCACAAACTAAAACTGATTATTCCATCAAATTTCTCCATGTCATACTTCATTGCCTCAAAGTCTTTGACATACCGTTTCGCCGCCCTTAAACAACCGTCTCAAAAGAGACCCCCGAACCTCTCTAAAAAATCTTTTCTGATGTGGAAGATCAGACTACGCTGCAACCACAGAGCATACTAAGAATAAATAGAGACTACACCCGGGCTCTGATACCACTTGTTGGGAAATTAATTCCCACAAGGGCAGACGAAAAATAAATAAGAAATAAAATGAAGAAATAACACAATCACCAACACAAGAATTCCTCTCTTTTGACATTCAATCCTCCTACACTCTTTCAAGTCTACAATGACTCTCACCTTTCTCTCACGAGACACTATTACAAGAGAATATAAGAAAGGACTTTAAACTAGAATCAAATACAAGACTAAAGTGTATTGATTGGTGCACTTGTAACAAAGACCTAAGGACTCCTTATATAGAGTTATCAAACTTGTCCTACACTCCAAGCCCATTAGAGCCAAACTTGCTCCACACTCCAGGCCCGTTAGGATCAAACTTGCCCTACACTCTAAGCCCGTTAGGATCAATTCATGCTCCTTTAAAAAACTTCTTTTATTTTAGCACAAGCCCAAGCCCAACAAAGTCCACCTTGATAAAATAAAAGAAAGCTTCATTGTCTTCACCGACAATCATGATTCTTAAACCAAAGAACCAACATTCTCAAAACAAAGAACACCTACTCCACCATGTGAGTAGAACACTTAGAATCACCCATTCTAAGAATTTCCTTCGGCACATGTCGAAATATACCTGCTGAAATTTATGGTGCAACTTCTAACTTTTGGCATTCATAGAAGTCCTTCAGCCATCGACATCTTTCACCACACACCTTGCATCCTTGCCAAACCAATGCACATGTGGTCCAGCTAACGTCATCACATCCTCTTTCATAGCAGTTGGACATGCCATAAGGATGTTCATGCATTTCCTCAATCAGAGGAAATCACAACGTTAACAACATTTTCGGAGCCATTTGCCGCCACCGCTCCACCTTGATTAACTTCATCTTGTGTACACCAGATTGTATCAGCACATCCTTAACTTGCACTTGCCACAAACTAAAACTGATTCTTCCATCAAATTTCTCCATGTCATACTTCATTGCCTCAAAGTCTTTGACATACCGTTTCTCCGCCGTTAAACAACCGTCTCAAAAGAGACCCCCGAACCTCTCTAAAAAATCTTTTCTGATGTGGAAGATCAGACTACGCTGCAACCACAGAGCATACTAAGAATAAATAGAGACTACACCCGGGCTCTGATACCACTTGTTGGGAAATTAATTCTCACAAGGGCAGACGAAAAATAAATAAGAAATAAAATGAAGAAATAACACAATCACCAACACAAGAATTCCTCTCTTTTGACACTCAATCCTCCTACACTCTTTCAAGTCTACAATGACTCTCACCTTTCTCTCACGAGACTCTATTACAAGAGAATATAAGAAAGGACTTTAAACTAGAATCAAATACAAGCCTAAAGTGTATTGATTGTTGCACTTGTAACAAAGACCTAAGGACTCCTTATATAGAGTTATCAAACTTGTCCTACACTCCAATCCCATTAGAGCCAAACTTGCTCCACACTCCAGGCCCGTTAGGATCAAACTTGCCCTACACTCCAAGCCCGTTAGGATCAATTCATGCTCCTTTAAAAAACTTATTTTATTTTAGCACAAGCCCGAGCCCAACAAACTCCACCTTGATAAAATAAAAGAAAGTTTCATTGTCTTCACCGACAATCATGATTCTTAAACCAAAGAACCAACATTCTCAAAACAGAGAACACCTACTCCACCATATGAGTAGAACACTTAGAATCACCCATTCTAAGAATTTCCTTCGGCACATGTCGAAAAATACCTGCTGAAATTTATGGTGCAACTTCTAACTTTTGGCATTCATAGAAGTCCTTCAGCCATCGACATCTTTCACCACACACCTTGCATCCTTGCCAAACCAATGCACATGTGGTCCAGCTAACGTCATCACATCCTCTTTCATAGCAGTTGGACATGCCATAAGGATGTTCATGCATTTCCTCAATCAGAGGAAATCACAACGTTAACAACATTTTCGGAGCCATTTGCCGCCACCGCTCCACCTTGATTAACTTCATCTTGTGTACACCAGATTGTATCAGCACATCCTTAACTTGCACTTGCCACAAACTAAAACTGATTCTTCCATCAAATTTCTCCATGTCATACTTCATTGCCTCAAAGTCTTTGACATACCGTTTCTCCGCCGTTAAACAACCGTCTCAAAAGAGACCCCCGAACCTCTCTAAAAAATCTTTTCTGATGTGGAAGATCAGACTACGCTGCAACCACAGAGCATACTAAGAATAAATAGAGACTACACCCGGGCTCTGATACCACTTGTTGGGAAATTAATTCCCACAAGGGCAGACAAAAAATAAATAAGAAATAAAATGAAGAAATAACACAATCACCAACACAAGAATTCCTCTCTTTTGACACTCAATCCTCCTACACTCTTTCAAGTCTACAATGACTCTCACCTTTCTCTCACGAGACTCTATTACAAGAGAATATAAGAAAGGACTTTAAACTAGAATCAAATACAAGACTAAAGTGTATTGATTGGTGCACTTGTAACAAAGACCTAAGGACTCCTTATATAGAGTTATCAAACTTGTCCTACACTCCAAGCCCATTAGAGCCAAACTTGCTCCACACTCCAGGCCCGTTAGGATCAAACTTGCCCTACACTCCAAGCCCGTTAGGATCAATTCATGCTCCTTTAAAAAACTTCTTTTATTTTAGCACAAGCCCAAGCCCAACAAACTCCTCCTTGATAAAATAAAAGAAAGCTCCATTGTCTTCACCGACAATCATGATTCTTAAACCAAAGAACCAACATTCTCAAAACAGAGAACACCTACTCCACCATATGAGTAGAACACTTAGAATCACCCATTCAAAAATTGTCCTTCGGCACATGTCGAAAAATACCTGCTGAAATTTATGGTGCAACTACTAACTTTTGGCATTCATAGAAGTCCTTCAGCCATCGACATCTTTCACCACACACCTTGCATCCTTGCCAAACCAATGCACATGTGGTCCAGCTAACGTCATCACATCCTCTTTCATAGCAGTTGGACATGCCATAAGGATGTTCATGCATTTCCTCAATCAGAGGAAATCACAACGTTAACAACATTTTCGGAGCCATTTGCCGCCACCGCTCCACCTTGATTAACTTCACCTTGTGTACACCAGATTGTATCAGCACATCCTTAACTTGCACTTGCCACAAACTAAAACTGATTCTTCCATCAAATTTCTCCATGTCATACTTCATTGCCTCAAAGTCTTTGACATACCGTTTCTCCGCCCTTAAACAACCGTCTCAAAAGAGACCCCCGAACCTCTCTAAAAAATCTTTTCTGATGTGGAAGATCAGACTACGCTCCAACCACAGAGCATACTAAGAATAAATAGAGGCTACACCCGGGCTCTGATACCACTTGTTGGGAAATTAATTCCCACAAGGGCAGACGAAAAATAAATAAGAAATAAAATGAAGAAATAACACAATCACCAACACAAGAATTCCTCTCTTTTGACACTCAATCCTCCTACACTCTTTCAAGTCTAAAATGACTCTCACCTTTCTCTCACGAGACTCTATTACAAGAGAATATAAGAAAGGACTTCAAACTAGAATCAAATACAAGACTAAAGTATATTGATTGGTGCACTTGTAACAAAGACCTAAGGACTCCTTATATAGAGTTATCAAACTTGTCCTACACTCCAAGCCCATTAGAGCCAAACTTGCTCCACACTCCAGGCCCGTTAGGATCAAACTTGCCCTACACTCCAAGCCCGTTAGGATCAATTCATGCTCCTTTAAAAAACTTCTTTTATTTTAGCACAAGCCCAAGCCCAACAAACTCCACCTTGATAAAATAAAAGAAAGCTTCATTGTCTTCACCGACAATCATGATTCTTAAACCAAAGAACCAACATTCTCAAAACAGAGAACACCTACTCCACCATATGAGTAGAACACTTAGAATCACCCATTCTAAGAATTTCCTTCGGCACATGTCGAAATATTCCTGCTGAAATTTATGGTGCAACTTCTAACTTTTGGCATTCATAGAAGTCCTTCAGCCATCGACATCTTTCACCACACACCTTGCATCCTTGCCAAACCAATGCACATGTGGTCCAGTCATCACATCCTCTTTCATGGCAGTTGGACATGCCATAAGGATGTTCATGCATTTCCTCAATCAGAGGAAATCACAACGTTAACAACATTTTTGGAGCCATTTGCCGCCACCGCTCCACCTTGATTAACTTCACCTTGTGTACACCAGATTGTATCAGCACATCCTTAACTTGCACTTGCCACAAACTAAAACTGATTATTCCATCAAATTTCTCCATGTCATACTTCATTGCCTCAAAGTCTTTGACATACCGTTTCGCCGCCCTTAAACAACCGTCTCAAAAGAGACCCCCGAACCTCTCTAAAAAATCTTTTCTGATGTGGAAGATCAGACTACGCTGCAACCACAGAGCATACTAAGAATAAATAGAGACTACACCCGGGCTCTGATACCACTTGTTGGGAAATTAATTCCCACAAGGGCAGACGAAAAATAAATAAGAAATAAAATGAAGAAATAACACAATCACCAACACAAGAATTCCTCTCTTTTGACATTCAATCCTCCTACACTCTTTCAAGTCTACAATGACTCTCACCTTTCTCTCACGAGACACTATTACAAGAGAATATAAGAAAGGACTTTAAACTAGAATCAAATACAAGACTAAAGTGTATTGATTGGTGCACTTGTAACAAAGACCTAAGGACTCCTTATATAGAGTTATCAAACTTGTCCTACACTCCAAGCCCATTAGAGCCAAACTTGCTCCACACTCCAGGCCCGTTAGGATCAAACTTGCCCTACACTCTAAGCCCGTTAGGATCAATTCATGCTCCTTTAAAAAACTTCTTTTATTTTAGCACAAGCCCAAGCCCAACAAAGTCCACCTTGATAAAATAAAAGAAAGCTTCATTGTCTTCACCGACAATCATGATTCTTAAACCAAAGAACCAACATTCTCAAAACAAAGAACACCTACTCCACCATGTGAGTAGAACACTTAGAATCACCCATTCTAAGAATTTCCTTCGGCACATGTCGAAATATACCTGCTGAAATTTATGGTGCAACTTCTAACTTTTGGCATTCATAGAAGTCCTTCAGCCATCGACATCTTTCACCACACACCTTGCATCCTTGCCAAACCAATGCACATGTGGTCCAGCTAACGTCATCACATCCTCTTTCATAGCAGTTGGACATGCCATAAGGATGTTCATGCATTTCCTCAATCAGAGGAAATCACAACGTTAACAACATTTTCGGAGCCATTTGCCGCCACCGCTCCACCTTGATTAACTTCATCTTGTGTACACCAGATTGTATCAGCACATCCTTAACTTGCACTTGCCACAAACTAAAACTGATTCTTCCATCAAATTTCTCCATGTCATACTTCATTGCCTCAAAGTCTTTGACATACCGTTTCTCCGCCGTTAAACAACCGTCTCAAAAGAGACCCCCGAACCTCTCTAAAAAATCTTTTCTGATGTGGAAGATCAGACTACGCTGCAACCACAGAGCATACTAAGAATAAATAGAGACTACACCCGGGCTCTGATACCACTTGTTGGGAAATTAATTCTCACAAGGGCAGACGAAAAATAAATAAGAAATAAAATGAAGAAATAACACAATCACCAACACAAGAATTCCTCTCTTTTGACACTCAATCCTCCTACACTCTTTCAAGTCTACAATGACTCTCACCTTTCTCTCACGAGACTCTATTACAAGAGAATATAAGAAAGGACTTTAAACTAGAATCAAATACAAGCCTAAAGTGTATTGATTGTTGCACTTGTAACAAAGACCTAAGGACTCCTTATATAGAGTTATCAAACTTGTCCTACACTCCAATCCCATTAGAGCCAAACTTGCTCCACACTCCAGGCCCGTTAGGATCAAACTTGCCCTACACTCCAAGCCCGTTAGGATCAATTCATGCTCCTTTAAAAAACTTATTTTATTTTAGCACAAGCCCGAGCCCAACAAACTCCACCTTGATAAAATAAAAGAAAGTTTCATTGTCTTCACCGACAATCATGATTCTTAAACCAAAGAACCAACATTCTCAAAACAGAGAACACCTACTCCACCATATGAGTAGAACACTTAGAATCACCCATTCTAAGAATTTCCTTCGGCACATGTCGAAAAATACCTGCTGAAATTTATGGTGCAACTTCTAACTTTTGGCATTCATAGAAGTCCTTCAGCCATCGACATCTTTCACCACACACCTTGCATCCTTGCCAAACCAATGCACATGTGGTCCAGCTAACGTCATCACATCCTCTTTCATAGCAGTTGGACATGCCATAAGGATGTTCATGCATTTCCTCAATCAGAGGAAATCATAACGTTAACAACATTTTCGGAGCCATTTGCCGCCACCGCTCCACCTTGATTAACTTCATCTTGTGTACACCAGATTGTATCAGCACATCCTTAACTTGCACTTGCCACAAACTAAAACTGATTCTTCCATCAAATTTCTCCATGTCATACTTCATTGCCTCAAAGTCTTTGACATACCGTTTCTCCGCCGTTAAACAACCGTCTCAAAAGAGACCCCCGAACCTCTCTAAAAAATCTTTTCTGATGTGGAAGATCAGACTACGCTGCAACCACAGAGCATACTAAGAATAAATAGAGACTACACCCGGGCTCTGATACCACTTGTTGGGAAATTAATTCTCACAAGGGCAGACGAAAAATAAATAAGAAATAAAATGAAGAAATAACACAATCACCAACACAAGAATTCCTCTCTTTTGACACTCAATCCTCCTACACTCTTTCAAGTCTACAATGACTCTCACCTTTCTCTCACGAGACTCTATTACAAGAGAATATAAGAAAGGACTTTAAACTAGAATCAAATACAAGCCTAAAGTGTATTGATTGTTGCACTTGTAACAAAGACCTAAGGACTCCTTATATAGAGTTATCAAACTTGTCCTACACTCCAATCCCATTAGAGCCAAACTTGCTCCACACTCCAGGCCCGTTAGGATCAAACTTGCCCTACACTCCAAGCCCGTTAGGATCAATTCATGCTCCTTTAAAAAACTTATTTTATTTTAGCACAAGCCCGAGCCCAACAAACTCCACCTTGATAAAATAAAAGAAAGTTTCATTGTCTTCACCGACAATCATGATTCTTAAACCAAAGAACCAACATTCTCAAAACAGAGAACACCTACTCCACCATATGAGTAGAACACTTAGAATCACCCATTCTAAGAATTTCCTTCGGCACATGTCGAAAAATACCTGCTGAAATTTATGGTGCCACTTCTAACTTTTGGCATTCATAGAAGTCCTTCAGCCATCGACATCTTTCACCACACACCTTGCATCCTTGCCAAACCAATGCACATGTGGTCCAGCTAACGTCATCACATCCTCTTTCATGGCAGTTGGACATGCCATAAGGATGTTCATGCATTTCCTCAATCAGAGGAAATCACAACGTTAACAACATTTTTGGAGCCATTTGCCGCCACCGCTCCACCTTGATTAACTTCACCTTGTGTACACCAGATTGTATCAGCACATCCTTAACTTGCACTTGCCACAAACTAAAACTGATTATTCCATCAAATTTCTCCATGTCATACTTCATTGCCTCAAAGTCTTTGACATACCGTTTCGCCGCCCTTAAACAACCGTCTCAAAAGAGACCCCCGAACCTCTCTAAAAAATCTTTTCTGATGTGGAAGATCAGACTACGCTGCAACCACAGAGCATACTAAGAATAAATAGAGACTACACCCGGGCTCTGATACCACTTGTTGGGAAATTAATTCCCACAAGGGCAGACGAAAAATAAATAAGAAATAAAATGAAGAAATAACACAATCACCAACACAAGAATTCCTCTCTTTTGACATTCAATCCTCCTACACTTTTCAAGTCTACAATGACTCTCACCTTTCTCTCACGAGACTCTATTACAAGAGAATATAAGAAAGGACTTTAAACTATAATCAAATACAAGACTAAAGTGTATTGATTGGTGCACTTGTAACAAAGACCTAAGGACTCCTTATATAGAGTTATCAAACTTGTCCTACACTCCAAGCCCATTAGAGCCAAACTTGCTCCACACTCCAGGCCCGTTAGGATCAAACTTGCCCTACACTCCAAGCCCGTTAGGATCAATTCATGCTCCTTTAAAAAACTTCTTTTATTTTAGCACAAGCCCGAGCCCAACAAACTCCACCTTGATAAAATAAAAGAAAGCTTCATTGTCTTCACCGACAATCATGATTCTTAAACCAAAGAACCAACATTCTCAAAACAGAGAACACCTACTCCACCATATTAGTAGAACACTTAGAATCACCTATTCTAAGAATTTCCTTAGGCACATGTCGAAAAATACCTGCTGAAATTTATGGTGCAACTTCTAACTTTTGGCATTCATAGAAGTCCTTCAGCCATCGACATCTTTCACCACACACCTTGCATCCTTGCCAAACCAATGCACATGTGGTCCAGCTAACGTCATCACATCCTCTTTCATGGCAGTTGGACATGCCATAAGGATGTTCATGCATTTCCTCAATCAGAGGAAATCACAACGTTAACAACATTTTTTGAGCCATTTGCCGCCACCGCTCCACCTTGATTAACTTCACCTTGTGTACACCAGATTGTATCAGCACATCCTTAACTTGCACTTGCCACAAGCTAAAATTGATTATTCCATCAAATTTCTCCATGTCATACTTCATTGCCTCAAAGTCTTTGACATACCGTTTCGCCGCCCTTAAACAACCGTCTCAAAAGAGACCCCCGAACCTCTCTAAAAAATCTTTTCTGATGTGGAAGATCAGACTACGCTGCAACCACAGAGCATACTAAGAATAAATAGAGACTACACCCGGGCTCTGATACCACTTGTTGGGAAATTAATTCCCACAAGGGCAGACGAAAAATAAATAAGAAATAAAATGAAGAAATAACACAATCACCAACACAAGAATTCCTCTCTTTTGACACTCAATCCTCCTACACTCTTTCAAGTCTACAATGACTCTCACCTTTCTCTCACGAGACTCTATTACAAGAGAATATAAGAAAGGACTTTAAACTAGAATCAAATACAAGACTAAAGTGTATTGATTGGTGCACTTGTAACAAAGACCTAAGGACTCCTTCTATAGAGTTATCAAACTTGTCCTACACTCCAAGCCCATTAGAGCCAAACTTGCTCCACACTCCAGGCCCGTTAGGATCAAACTTGCCCTACACTCCAGGCCCGTTAGGATCAAACTTGCCCTACACTCCAAGCCCGTTAGGATCAATTCATGCTCCTTTAAAAAACTTCTTTTATTTTAGCACAAGCCCAAGCCCAAGAAACTCCACCTTGATAAAATAAAAGAAAGCTCCATTGTCTTCACCGACAATCATGATTCTTAAACCAAAGAACCAACATTCTCAAAACAGAGAACACCTACTCCACCATATGAGTAGAACACTTAGAATCACCCATTCTAAAATTTTCCTTCGGCACATGTCGAAAAATACCTGCTGAAATTTATGATGCAACTACTAACTTTTGGCATTTATAGAAGTCCTTCAGCCATCGACATCTTTCACCACACACCTTGCATCCTTGCCAAACCAATGCACATGTGGTCCAGCTAACGTCATCACATCCTCTTTCATAGCAGTTGGACATGCCATAAGGATGTTCATGCATTTCCTCAATCAGAGGAAATCACAACGTTAACAACATTTTCGGAGCCATTTGCCGCCACCGCTCCACCTTGATTAACTTCACCTTGTGTACACCAGATTGTATCAGCACATCCTTAACTTGCACTTGCCACAAACTAAAACTGATTCTTCCATCAAATTTCTCCATGTCATACTTCATTGCCTCAAAGTCTTTGACATACCGTTTCTCCGCCCTTAAACAACCGTCTCAAAAGAGACCCCCGAACCTCTCTAAAAAATCTTTTCTGATGTGGAAGATCAGACTACGCTTCAACCACAGAGCATACTAAGAATAAATAGAGACTACACCCGGGCTCTGATACCACTAGTTGGGAAATTAATTCCCACAAGGGCAGACGAAAAATAAATAAGAAATAAAATGAAGAAATAACACAATCACCAACACAAGAATTCCTCTCTTTTGACACTCAATCCTCCTACACTCTTTCAAGTCTACAATGACTCTCACCTTTCTCTCACGAGACTCTATTACAAGAGAATATAAGAAAGGACTTTAAACTAGAATCAAATGCAAGACTAAAGTGTATTGATTGGTGCACTTGTAACAAAGACCTAAGGACTCCTTATATAGAGTTATCAAACTTATCCTACACTCCAAGCCCATTAGAGCCAAACTTGCTCCACACTCCAGGCCCGTTAGGATCAAACTTGCCCTACACTCTAAGCCCGTTAGGATCAATTCATGCTCCTTTAAAAAACTTCTTTTATTTTAGCACAAGCCCAAGCCCAACAAACTCCACCTTGATAAAATAAAAGAAAGCTTCATTGTCTTCACCGACAATCATGATTTCTTAAACCAAAGAACCAACATTCTCAAAACAGAGAACACCTACTCCACCATATGAGTAGAACACTTAGAATCACCCATTCTAAGAATTTCCTTCGGCACATGTCGAAATATACCTGCTGAAATTTATGGTGCAACTTCTAACTTTTGGCATTCATAGAAGTCCTTCAGCCATCGACATCTTTCTCCACACACCTTGCATCCTTGCCAAACCAATGCACATGTGGTCCAGCTAACGTCATCACATCCTCTTTCATAGCAGTTGGACATGCCATAAGGATGTTCATGCATTTCCTCAATCAGAGGAAATCACAACGTTAACAACATTTTCGGAGCCATTTGCCGCCACCGCTCCACCTTGATTAACTTCACCTTGTGTACACCAGATTGTATCAGCACATCCTTAACTTGCACTTGCCACAAACTAAAACTGATTCTTCCATCAAATTTCTCCATGTCATACTTCATTGCCTCAAAGTCTTTGACATACCGTTTCTCCGCCCTTAAACAACCGTCTCAAAAGAGACCCCCGAACCTCTCTAAAAAATCTTTTCTGATGTGGAGGATCAGACTACGCTGCAACCACAGAGCATACTAAGAATAAATAGAGACTACACCCGGGCTCTGATACCACTTGTTGGGAAATTAATTCCCACAAGGGCAGACGAAAAATAAATAAGAAATAAAATGAAGAAATAACACAATCACCAACACAAGAATTCCTCTCTTTTGACACTCAATCCTCCTACACTCTTTCAAGTCTACAATGACTCTCACCTTTCTCTCACGAGACTCTATTACAAGAGAATATAAGAAAGCACTTTAAACTAGAATCAAATACAAGACTAAAGTGTATTGATTGTTGCACTTGTAACAAAGACCTAAGGACTCTTTATATAGAGTTATCAAACTTGTCCTACACTCCAATCCCATTAGAGCCAAACTTGCTCCACACTCCGGGCCCGTTAGGATCAAACTTGCCCTACACTCCAAGCCCGTTAGGATCAATTCATGCTCCTTTAAAAAACTTCTTTTATTTTAGCACAAGCCCGAGCCCAACAAACTCCACCTTGATAAAATAAAAGAAAGTTTCATTGTCTTCACCGAAAATCATGATTCTTAAACCAAAGAACCAACATTCTCAAAACAGAGAACACCTACTCCACCATATGAGTAGAACACTTAGAATCACCCATTCTAAGAATTTCCTTCGGCACATGTCGAAAAATACCTGCTGAAATTTATGGTGCAACTTCTAACTTTTGGCATTCATAGAAGTCCTTCAGCCATCGACATCTTTCACCACACACCTTGCATCCTTGCCAAACCAATGCACATGTGGTCCAGCTAACGTCATCACATCCTCTTTCATAGCAGTTGGACATGCCATAAGGATGTTCATGCATTTCCTCAATCAGAGGAAATCACAACGTTAACAACATTTTTGGAGCCATTTGCCGCCACCGCTCCACCTTGATTAACTTCACCTTGTGTACACCTGATTGTATCAGCACATCCTTAACTTGCACTTGCCACAAGCTAAAACTGATTATTCCATCAAATTTCTCCATGTCATACTTCATTGCCTCAAAGTCTTTGACATACCGTTTCGCCGCCCTTAAACAACCGTCTCAAAAGAGACCCCCGAACCTCTCTAAAAAATCTTTTCTGATGTGGAAGATCAGACTACGCTGCAACCACAGAGCATACTAAGAATAAATAGAGACTACACCCGGGCTCTGATACCACTTGTTGGGAAATTAATTCCCACAAGGGCAGACGAAAAATATATAAGAAATAAAATGAAGAAATAACACAATCACCAACACAAGAATTCCTCTCTTTTGACACTCAATCCTCCTACACTCTTTCAAGTCTACAATGACTCTCACCTTTCTCTCACGAGACTCTATTACAAGAGAATATAAGAAAGGACTTTAAACTAGAATCAAATACAAGACTAAAGTGTATTGATTGGTGCACTTGTAACAAAGACCTAAGGACTCCTTATATAGAGTTATCAAACTTGTCCTACACTCCAAGCCCATTAGAGCCAAACTTGCTCCACACTCCAGGCCCGTTAGGATCAAACTTGCCCTACACTCCAAGCCCGTTAGGATAAATTCATGCTTCTTTAAAAAACTTATTTTATTTTAGCACAAGCCCAAGCCCAACAAACTCCACCTTGATAAAATAAAAGAAAGCTCCATTGTCTTCACCGACAATCATGATTCTTAAACCAAAGAACCAACATTCTCAAAACAGAGAACACCTACTCCACCATATGAGTAGAACACTTAGAATCGCCCATTCTAAAATTGTCCTTCGGCACATGTCGAAAAATACCTGCTGAAATTTATGGTGCAACTTCTAAATTTTGGCATTCATAGAAGTCCTTCAGCCATCGACATCTTTCACCACACACCTTGCATCCTTGCCAAACCAATGCACATGTGGTCCAGCTAACGTCATCACATCCTCTTTCATAGCAGTTGGACATGCCATAAGGATGTTCATGCATTTCCTCAATCAGAGGAAATCACAACGTTAACAACATTTTCGGAGCCATTTGCCGCCACCGCTCCACCTTGATTAACTTCACCTTGTGTACACCAGATTGTATCAGCACATACTTAACTTGCACTTGCCACAAACTAAAACTGATTCTTCCATCAAATTTCTCCATGTCATACTTCATTGCCTCAAAGTCTTTGACATACCGTTTCTCCGCCCTTAAACAACCGTCTCAAAAGAAACCCCCGAACCTCTCTAAAAAATCTTTTCTGATGTGGAAGATCAGACTACGCTGCAACCACAGAGCATACTAAGAATAAATAGAGACTACACCCGGGCTCTGATACCATTTTTTGGGAAATTCATTCCCACAAGGGCAGACGAAAAATAAATAAGAAATAAAATGAAGAAATAACACAATCACCAACACAAGAATTCCTCTCTTTTGACACTCAATCCTCCTACACTCTTTCAAGTCTACAATGACTCTCACCTTTCTCTCACGAGACTCTATTACAAGAGAATATAAGAAAGGACTTTAAACTAGAATCAAATACAAGACTAAAGTGTATTGATTGGTGCACTTGTAACAAAGACCTAAGTACTCCTTATATAGAGTTATCAAACTTGTCCTACACTCCAAGTCCATTAGAGCCAAACTTGCTCCACACTCCAGGTCCGTTAGGATCAAACTTGCCCTACTCTCCAATCCCGTTAGGATCAATTCATGCTCCTTTAAAAAACTTCTTTTATTTTAGCACAAGCCCAAGCCCAACATTTTGAACACAATGTAGGCTTAAAAGATTTCATTCAAACAAGGCTCAAGTTTAAGCAACTTTATGACATAAAAACAGAGCCTGCTTTAACAGTAACAATAACAAGCTTATATGCAATTTCTACTTGAATGTAGTAGAATAAGGAGTGCTTACCTATTTCCATTGTCATTTAAGAGTAGAGAAGTGTGGAAACGAGCTAGAATAATACTTGAAATGCTTGGAACAGTTTATGATTAGGGCTTTAAGAAATTTGTGAACGTAAGTGTGAAAAATCCTAAGTGGTAGCTTTTATATGGTACTAAAGTATATATTAGAATCTTGATATGTGTATGGCTGAGATGAATTTAAACGGCTATGATCAAGTATGTTAGATGAAAGGACGCAAATTTCGTGTCCAGTATGCAGTAATGCACTTTTTAAAAAAATCGTGCATAATGATCCTCTTTTAGCAAAAAAAACTCTCATTTGATGGTTATTGCCAATGACTGCGTACTATAATGATGAATAAGACAATAAATGTTCAACTAATATGAAAACGGATACTTATCTACAGTAAAGTGACAACTTTACTGAAACCTTGACAACTCTCATTAAGGTTGCGTTTGGATGGAGGGATTTGATTTGAGGAGGTATTTCAAATGAAAGGTTTTGAAAATAGATGGATTTCAAATGACATGGTTTTAGTGAGGATTTGAAATCTCTCACAATTTAAACTAAAAAGTGTGTGGACACAAATCTAAGTATTTGAAATTCATTCATAATCCAAACATATATAATGGATTTGGGTTGTGGATTTGAAATCCATAAGTCCAAATCCACCCAACCAAACGGAGCCTAAGTGTTTTTCAAGGACATTGTTGTCCATGCATGCTTGAAATTTCAGTGGTTTTGACCAAGAATTTTCAGCAGTTTTGTCTACTCATTATCCATATTCTTTGTCCAAGAATTATTCATAGCTTTTGTCTATAAATAATTCAGAGACTTTGTCCATAATAAATCCATAGACTTTAACTACTCAAGATTCATTTGACTTTGTCCATGCTTGAAATTTATAAGTCTTGTCCATTTTCTTCCAACTTATCTTTAGACCTGCAAAAGACACTTGAAGTAATATCAGAATTTCATCATAATTAAATATTGAATACTTACACCTTTGAGTTGTATATTAAGAAACTTTGTCATATATGACTTGTCTTCATATGTCTTGACTAAAAATGAACTTTCCATCAAAGTACGTTCCCCCTCAAATCAATGGCAATACCTAAATTGTCTTTTCAAATACACTTAAACATTCTCTACAGTGTCTAATAATCCAAATTTCATGGATAATTCCTTGAATCTGGCTTCAGCTAAGAGTTTTGTGAGAATGTATATATACTTTTTGTTTATTAGTATAAATCTTTTTCATTCTGATATCCTTTTTCTCAACATGATCCCTTATAAATTGATGTCTAATATCCACATGTTTACACCTTGTATGCAACACTGGATTTTGTGTAATTGCAATGGCACTATTATTATCACAATAAATAGGAACATCTTTGGTTATCACTTTATAATCCCTTAGTTGTTGCTTGAGCCATAGGATTTGAGCACAACCGCTTCCAGCAGCCATGTATATATTCTGCCTCAATGGTTGAAGTGGCTACAAAAAAAAAAATCTTAGAGAACCATGAAATCAATTTGTTTTCAAGAAATTAACAAGTTCCGGTGGTTGATTTCTTATATCAATCCTACAACCTTGACTTGTATCGTTTTTAAACACTTTTTAGGTACTTAACAATACGATCCCCACAAACGTATGAGTCTGATTGTAGTACGTAAGTACGACCAAGTAGTTTGTTCGTCCAAGGATCTAGTTAAGTGCAAGTGAATCTCTAAAGTTAAGAGTATACATGTTATTGTAGTAACTACACTTGTTTGTTGGATTAACGGGAACTAGAACGAAAGTATTAAACTAAATTAACTAGGATAACAAGAATAACACAAAAGAAATAGCAAACTATCTAACTTTCGAGAGGAAGTGCAAGAGAAGGGATATTGCCTCGGGTGCTTCTGTTTTGTGGGTAATTCAATGAGATAACGAATCAATTGCATGAATGAACTTATGATTATGGGTTAAGCTAAAGGCAATCACTCCTATGTGTAGACCAAGCCATCATGAGGCTTAAGTGAACACGTGCATTGATTAGCAATTATAGGATCTAACCAAATACCATAAGCTCCTAAGATAGTGTTTCATAAGCACTTTCAACACGGTTACTAATGCTTATGAAACGCCCTCTCACTAATCTCCTAGACGACCTCTAATCGATTAGTGTCTAGTGTTATCGATCTAAGCAATCAACCCTCTCTCGGTTAAGCCAATTACTATGTAAATTATAATCAATTAATCCAAGATCACACCCACACTCTTAATCATGCAATCCAATACGATCCTTGTAATCGACACAACCAACAATGCTAGCTAATAGGTTAAATTAATTAATTAAATCATGGAAATCACAACACTAGAAACATAAACACTCAAATCCTAGGCTAATCATGCAATCAATTCATAATTACACTAAACACCCATCAAAACATTCACACCCAAGGCAATAAGAGCTTAGCCCATGGTTCTAGAAGAGAATCTCATGGCTACAACAACAAATAACATCAAACTCGTAGAAGGAGAGCAATAGATTAAAGAATTAAAGAAAATACTAAATTGAATTTCAAAATAGAGTAATATCACCTTGATCATGATAATTCAGCTACAAAACGATGTAATAAACGATGCTCGATGATAATCGTAGCTTGATTCGAAGTAAAAACGCCTATTCTAGCTAATCTAACGAGAAATTCAACTAAAAATATAAGAAAATCTACTACTATGTGTTTGTGTGTGTGGAATTGCTTGTAAAAGGAGAAAGTCTCCCTTCTAAGACTCAAATTGGCTCTTTTTATAGTTGGTAAGAAAGTTTTGGATGAAATTTGCACTTAGGCCCTTAAAAAATGGAGAAAATGGGTTAAAACCCCCGAAAAATTGGCCAATAAAAATGTGTATGCGATTTCTCCACTCAGCAACTCGGCCGAGTTGGTGTGCTCGGCCGAGTTATCCAAGTTTCCAGTCTCAGGCCGTCACTCGAGCTCGGCCAGATCTGTACACTCGGTCGAGTCCTGAAATTTTGAGTTTTTGAGCAACTCGGCCGAGTTGGTTGACTCGACCGAGTCATTTTTTATCCTTGTTTCGTGCAAAACTTTTGATTCCAATCTCCGATCAACTCTATTCTTTTTTTCATTCCACTCCATTTTTCGAGACGAATTCAATGGTGCAACACTCTCTTCATCCAGTGAGATATATGCACGTGATTTGCTTTTAAAATCTTCATTTTTCCTAAAAACATCAACAACACACTACATTTCTCACAATTAAATCAAATCATCCACAATTGGCCAATATAATGTGAAAATACAAGAAATATAAGCTCTAAATATGCACTAAAGTCATGCAATTTACACCCGAATCAAACCTCCATAGTGTACATCTGAATATTCAGTTAGCTCTATGTTGTCTTGAGAAGGACACCACAATCCCAAGTTCATTATGCCTTTCAAATACCTTAGTATTCTTTTTGCAGCGCGCCTCAAAGTGACTTTTCTTTGGATTGGCCTAAAATCTAGCACATACACCAACTACAAAAGTAATGTCAGGTCTACTTGTTGCTAGGTATTTACTCCTTCAGTCCATTTTCCAATTTGTGTTCACAAGAATCCTAACTGGCTTACTATTTTCACAACCAAACTTTTTGATCATTTCCCTGGTATACTTATCCTGATTGATGAAAATCCCCTTTTCAGATTGTTTGACTTGTAATTCTAAGAAAAAGTTCATCAATCTCATCATTGACATTTAAAACTTCTCTTTAATGAGGTTTGAAAACTTATTGCACATCTCTTCATTTGGTGAACCAGATATAATATCATCAACATATATTCGCACCAAAAGAATGACATTTCCTTCACTTATCCTAAATAGATCTCTTCTAGTAAGTGTGACTTCTAGCTTGATAATTGTTTCTTTCAAATTCTCATTCTCCTTGTTCAAAGAATTAAGAATGGGTTTCTAAGAGTTCCAATCATCTAATAACTTTTGATATGTTGAGCCATCAATGTTTTTTCCTGTATCATCAACAAAACCATTAAAACAGTTCAAATATGGGTGACTCTGTTTTGATGTTACACTTGATGTTAAGACATCTGGTGCAACATCAGAATTTATATCATCTAGATCATCATCTAAGGAATGAATCATCATAATCAATTCGGGTATGAAAAGAAAATTCAACCTCTTTTGATTCATCAAATTCATCACTTAAGGTAACACTAAAATTCAGTTTTTTGCTTTAGTCTGGTATTGACACATTCATTTGCATAATGACCATATCCAGAACATTATTGCATTGAATTGATTTTATAAATTAAGGATCATACCTTGGTTTACCTTCACTTTTCGATGGCATTGGTGTGAATTGGCTTCTCCTTCTTTCTGGTTGGGGTGTTGATGTATTGATTTGGATCTTTGGTTGAATATTTCCTTTAGATTTGTTCATAGACTTCTTAGGGAATTTATTAAAATGATTTGTGAGTAAGGCAATGTTATCAGGATTGTTATAACATTGATCGATCACATCATCATCCCAATCAACCTCAGTAATAATAGGCTGAATTTCAGATTTGTGTACGTGATATCTCTTTAAAAACAACTACTTTCTTATCATATTTAGTCTCATCAATTTTATTAGTTTTCATTTCATAGGTTTTAAGAATGCTCACTAATTCATTTTGACTTAACTTATCAGTGTTTTTTGGCTCTTCAATAGTACAAATTTAGCATCGAATCTTTTAGGAACTAATCTTAAAATTTTATGTACTACTCTCACATTGGCTATAGGGTCACCGAGAGAGTGTGATTCATTGACAATCTCACTTAACCTTTCATTATATGAAGTTATGGTTCCATCTTCCTTCATTCGAAGATTTTTAAATTTTGTTCTCAACATTCGAAGCTTTGTCCTTCGAACACTGTCTGAACCTTCACAATGCTCTTGCAACCTGTCTCATGCATCCTTAGAAGTAGAACAGTTAGATATAATTTTAAATAGTGAAAATAACATTTAAAGTTTTATAATTAAATCATGTTGTTGTTATCTCATCAGTCGTCCAATCAACATTCTTTTTTTAGTTGAACTTCACCATCTTCATTTGCTAGATTCTTTGGTGCATCCTAGCCTGTAAGTACAGTCCTCCAAGAACGTTCATCAATTGACTTGATGTACATTTGCATCTAAGGCTTCCAATAAGCATAATTGGTTCCATCTAAAATGGATGGCCTAAGTGCAGTGGATATCTGATATTGTTTTCATTGTTAACATATACTAAAACACATTAAAAACAAGGATTTAAATCTAGTGACGTCAGATTTTGGCTCTGATACCAACTGAAAGTGTGCTTACTAGTGTTTAAGTGAAAAATAGAACAATGTTACACTGAATGTTGTGAAAAATAGTGTAACACATAATATCAGAATTATAAAGAGACACTAAAAACAATACGAACACAATAGAATACATTTTAACATAGATTTTATTAATAAAATCTATGCGAGTCTTACGACGAAAAACATTTACTTAACTTGTAAGTACAAATGTTGAGTGAAATGTTACAACATTAACATTCACAACAGAAACTATGATCTAGACAATTCTAAACATGTAAACGGTCAAGTGTATAATCGTTGCCCAAAGACTAATCCCTATCAATGATTACACTCTCGATAGATAAAAGAAAAGTATAGTCAATTGTACGAAAAATTGTGATATTTTAGTACAAACTAAAAGATGTAGCTATTGACCATAATTCCTAACAGGGATGAACGCTCGTTCTAGAAGATTACTCGAATAGTACATGTTGAATAATGAAGTCTTCCTTCTGTATTTATAGAGGTAAAAACGAATTCTAGAAGCTTCCATATGAGATCCTACTTTTAGGAATCTCAACCTTCATGATCTCTCTAGATCCTTCTACATGTTTTCAGGTCATTCTAACATGTTTCGATCGGGCTGATCTAGAACGTTTCCCTTGGTTCTGAAATTTTCCAGGTTCCACACCCTTGTAGAAGCTTTTATACCGACATCCTGCATGTGATAACATTTAGTTCAACATTTAGTGTACCATTCGGAAAAAGACTTAGAAAAAATAAAGAAAGGTCGAATTCAAATGTTGTTGATAATGTTAAGACATTTAAGTGTTAACAACATCTACAATTACATTTATTTTATTTCATTCTTGTGGAAAAAAAAATGAAATGATATATAAAAGACCAAGAAAATTATATATGCTAAAACGCAAAAAAAAATATAGAACAATAAGATATAGTTGAAAAATGATTTTAAAACATAAATAAATCCATGGAAATAAAAGAGAAAGAAAGTTGTCGTGGTTTGGAGAAGAAAGAAGAATGGTGGATCGTTAAATGGAGAAAGAATAAGAAAGAACAATGTATCCAATTGTATATAACCGTATATATGTTTAAAAAAATTAAAATAACTTTTAATAAGAATTGAGAATTTTGAAATAGCGTGAGAAGGAGTTGTCACGTAAACAGTTTTAATGAATTAAGGTTCTAATAGATACACTCTCCCTAACATTTAAATTATCCCTAACTCTAACCCTAAACCTAACCCTAATTGAAGGAGCACAAACGTTCGCCGCTGCTGCCACCCCACCTCCGACGGTCGCCGCACCACCTTTGGCAGTCGTCACCGTCCAAATAAATTTAGAAATAAAAAAAAAACTTAGAAATCTCAAAAAAAAAAAAATCAACAAACAAGTGTCGACGAAAAATACTCTTGTCGGCACAAGTTTGTCAATGAAAAACATTCTTACCGACGACATTTTTCCAAATTTTTTTTTTAAAATAAATTAAAAAATTTCGACAACTATTTGTCGGTAATAATGTATATTTTCGACAATTAGTTGTCGAAAAAAAAAAACTATTGTTATACGGGAAAAGGGTAAAATGCAAGTTTGGTCCCAAGAGAATTTTTTTAAAAACAATTTTGGTCCCACGTTATTTTTTGGTCCCATTTTTTGCAAAAATGGTCCCAACCGTTAAATACTTAACGGTTTCCGTTAAATGATATTGCAAAAATGGTCCCAAAACAGAAAAAAAAAAATGACACATTGCAGATTTTTTTCAAATTAAATTATAATTTGTGTAAATTTGAAAAAAACATATAGATAATAATTTATATCAAATTTAAAAATTAAGAAAAAATTATAGAAAGCCTACAACATTTAAAAAGAAAAAAAAAATTCAAACCAATTAATATTTTATGTAAAATCTGTCAAATTAAAAAAATTGAATAATTAAAATTTGACGATATTATTATTTTTTATTTATAAAATCATAAAAATTTATCATATAGATTCTTAAAAGAATATAAGATATAGTTTTTAAAACGTAAATTTTGAAGAAATTCAAATTACAAATTCCATCAAAATTTTAAACTAAAGATACTAAAAAAATGTATACATATATATATATATCATTAACCAGTCTCTTCACCCCGTCAATGACAGAAAATCGAAAGTCAATTTTCCAAAAATTCATTTTACATGTTAAGCCCTCTCAAACAAAATAATCATCCCTTCAAAATCAAATCATTAGATTTGGTTTTAAATTTTTTGAGAATATATCTCAAAATTATAAAATTCGATTCAAGTAATACCACATCCCGAACCCATGGTGATCAGCGGCACAGACCACCAGTCCCAATAAAAGAAAAGAATAATTGAGATAGAGAGAAAAAATCAAGAACGATTTGACGTGCAATTTTAGTGAATGTGGTTTGTCTGCTTCGATTTGGGGGTTTTAAGTGAGGGTTTACGATTTGAGGAATTTAAGTAAGGGTTTACGATTTGGGAATGCTTAATGAGTGTTTCGGCTTCAATTTTTCCTGAATTTTCAAGTTGGATTCGTGTGGTTTTATTTGGGGGAGATTTTTTAGGGCTTTTTTAGAATTAGATGTGATTTTGGAGCATTTGATTGAAACCGAGCATTTGGAGATTTTATTTTAGAAGGTAAAATCTCGTGGGACCTTTTTTGAACAAAATTGGACCATTTTCGTGAGCACGAATCTCTTGGGACCAAATCTGAATTTTCCTGATCTCTTGTGACCAAATCTGCATTTTCCCATTTTTGAACTTAACGGTGTGTGTGCCTCACGCTCACAATTCTGTTAGTTTTTGACGAAAAAATCTCGTGGGACCTTTTTTGCTCGAAATGGGACCATTTTCGTGAGCATTAATTCTCTTGGGACCATATTTGCATTTTACCCTACGGGAAAAGATGGGAAAAAGAAAAGAAACTTATCGGCATGGGAGGGAGGCAACGACAGCGATAGGCGGCGCTAGAGTTGGTGGGGGCACGACGATGGGCGGCCTGTATCATTAATTTGCACAACCAACAACAGTGATATTAAAAAAAACGGTGGGAAAAACGACGATCGTATGGAGCGGCGTAGGGGTGGAGACCGGGGTGGGCGGTTGCCGGCGAGGGGGTGGGCCTGCAAGGTGGGAGAGGTAGGGGAAGGGAAAGAGGGTTTACTTAAAAAAAAAAAAAAAAAAAAAAAAAAAAGCACATCAGAAAATATGTTTGGGGAGAGGGCGGTCGTGGGGGGCGGCTAGCGTGGGGGTTGACGGAGGCGCCGTGGTGTGACGGTCGGTTGGGACATGTGGGAGGAATTTTGCAGAAGAAGTTCTGGGGAGGGGTGGAGGGGGCGCCCATTTCCATTTATATGGGGGAGAAAAAATGGGTTGAGAAAGAAGGAATTTAGTATTTAATTGGGAGAGTGTGTATAATTTGATTCAAATGTGTAAAAGGGCATATTAGGTATTTTAAGGAGGAATACATCTAATATAATTCATTTTAAAGGGGGAGTAAATGTATCGGGAGTATATTTAACAAATTGGAGGGTATATAACCCACGCCTACAATCTTTTCTTATTTTCCCATGCCCACAAATTGGGCCCATTATCTCAAGCCCATTATTTTATTTTGCTAAGGGCATCAGCAGCCAGTTTTAATTTTTTTTTTTTTTTTTAATGAATATATAAAAGTTTATAAAAGAGTTTAACTAGTATAACCCAATTAAAAATAGAGACAAAAAATTATAGTATTAGAATTAAGGTCAAATTCATAACCAAATAACCAATTATGCCCTTGTTCTTAAAAAACAATATTAATTCATTAATATAATAAATTTTGAATTTAAAATACCATTTTTCACGCATTTATTATTCAAATTTAAATTATAATTGAAATTTAAATTTCACTTATCCATCCATTTCGAAACTTCCTTAAAATGCAGAAATTGATTTAATCTAATTCACTTTCCTTTTCAAATTTGATTAATTGATTCACACGTTTAATCGCTCCATTACTTTCATCCGACGATTTGAGGGATATTGGTTCTCTAATCTTGATTCTCATTGTCGATCAGCTTGCTCGTCGTCGGCGGTTAGCTTTCTCACGCTCTTCGTCTGCGGTGAATGCATTTCTGGTGGTTGTTCATTTCTGCGATCTGATTTTGCGATTCAGCTGTTCGCCGTCGGTGATTGTTTTGAGTTTGCGATGGATGCAGATTTAGTTCCCGGGGACCGGGGAACTGAACTTTGTCAAACACCGTCTTCTTCCTCAGACTGGCGGTCGTTGACCTTCCGGCGTACCACTTCCGATTGTCGCCCCTCCCCGGTCGAGGGCGCCGCCGATCTTCTTCCTCACGCACCAACCATGGTCTCGCCGATCTCTGTTCACCTCTGGCGTGCGCCCTCTCCGCGGCTGACATGGAGGAAATCCTCCACTTCTCCCTCGTATCATTTCTCTTTTGAAAACATTCAAATCCCATATGCAACAAAATATTTGCATATATTATTGACCATATGCAACAATTTTTTACATATATGCTTATATATTTTGCATATTTTATATAAATGACATTATATTATTAATTTTATTTATAATATAATATTATATTGATCAGTTCAAACTCAAATAATCATTTTTAAAATATAAATAAACTGTAAAGTAATATTATATTATTAATTTTATTTATAATATAATATTATATTGACTAGTTCAAACTCAAATAATCATCTGAATCACATCGCACCAACACTAGATTTAAATTGACTCGTTTAAACCCAAATAATCATCTCTATCACTAATGATATGTAATTGTCGAATTATATATTCTATATCAATTTTTTAAAATAAAATTAATATTTTATTACAAATATATTGTTTTATTGCATATTATCACGTATTTTGAGTTATATGCAACATATTTTTGCATATGTCGGGAAGAATACGTAACAATTTAGCATATATGAATTAATTAGATATGTCTTCATTACCGGAATAATAAATCTCATATTAAAATAATGCATACAAATATAAAATTAATATTAAAAGATTCTAATTTATCCCGATCATAATTATGGGCAATTATTACCAGTTACTTTTCATGGAAAGTTACAATCCACAAGTTTTAATTCAATCATCATTAATATAATATCAGAATAATGAATCTCATATTAAAATAATGCATACAAATATAAAATTAATATTAAAAGATTTTAATTTACCAATCATAATTATGGGCAGTTATTAGCAGTTACATTTTATGAAAAGTTACAATCCACAAGTTTTAATTCAATCATCATTAATATAATATTATTAATTTTAAATATATCCACTACTCCCCACAATTATTTCACGTAATCCAAACCAACAATTTATATTTGACATTTTCAAACATAGTGATATTCAATGGTGATTTTCAAACATATATATTAACTACCCCTTTATAAAATTATTTTTCGAAACACTTTAATCAATTTATTACTTTTAAACTTTTTGTTGAAAAGCTCGTAAGCTTTTCAAGGACGAAAGGAGTGCAATCACTTTTTTTTTCGATTCTGATCGTGACTCGTGAGTACCAAGAATTAGAGAAGACAATTGTTTCTTATTCTACCATCTTGCCTGACAGATTCATCTATTTTTAATTATGCGCCAAATAAAATTAATTGATTAATTATGATTTTCCGAATTTATGTACGGAGAATTTATTATTACTTACAATATTTAAATATTTTCGAGCATAATTGGTATGATGGAATAAAAATATGGTTGAATGAAATAATTTTTGAATTGATTGAAGGTGAAAAAAGAATGAAATAGAAATGTCAATTATTATAATCAATATGAATAAGGAATGAATATAAGTATTGTGTAAAATTATTTAAATTATAATTATTGTTAATTTTTGTTGTTGAGAGTATTTGTTATTATTATTATTTATGGTTGAAATCATTATTATTAAACATTACAATATTATATATTAATATATATTATTATTATTAGTATATGAAAATTATTATTATTATTATTGATGAGGGTTTAATTACTTTTATCATTAATAAATACTTTTCATAATTATTACTCTTTTCATTCAACAATTGTTTGTACTCTTTCCTTATTCGTCCGTCCCATAATTGTTTGCATAGCTAAAAAAGTAAACTTTTTCATAAACCCCACCCTCACAATATTTATATATTTACACAAAATATCATTACTTTTACCCTCAATTCAATCATTTATTTTACTTTATTCATAAAAGCTTACAAAATTACCCATCAACACTCCACTCATTACACTTTTTTTTTAGTTTGTGTGCCTATAAAGTGGTGCAAACATTTTTGGGACACAGAGAGTAATTTTTACTATATATATAATTAATTTTTTTATTATATATTATTATTATTAATTTTTAAAACTTATTATTTTTATTATTGATTTCAAAATTTTATTATACTCCATGATATATTATTATTATTTATTTAATAATCATAATATTAATTCTTAAATTTATTAATATTTTAAATTATTAATATTATTATTGTGAAAAAAAATGACATTTATACTAATAATAATAAAGTTTATTCATAATGACATCGAATACATAAAACCATGGGGAATTGAAGGAATTGTCTTTCCTTTCGTTTTGGGAATCATCATTCCATATACAATAATCATTTTTTTTTTTTTTTTTTTTTGGTCAGGCATAAGCCATTTATTGAAGAAATAGAGTACAAGAAATAAGTTCCAAGCTTCAAGAAATAAGGGCACCAATAGTGCCAAAGCAGAAAAGATGTTTGGAATATAATATTTGGAATAAAGTCATAAGTCCACAAATCAAACTAGAGATTGGGGTGTCACTAAAATCTTGTCCAGGGAAACCTCCATAGGAATTAAAAACATAGGCGAAGGAAAAAGGTGCATCCCTCTAAACCAAATCAGAACGAGAATAATCTAAAATAACAAACCAAACTTAAACTAACCGAGAACAAGAAAATAAATTGCGTCTCCCTAAAGGGGACGGAACATCATGACGCATCAAAAGTATCACTCCATTGTCCCTAATACGAGGCTATCAAGCGTATTTCATTGGCAAATGGTGTCGAAGAATCAATAGTGAAGGCCTAAGAGGCGATAGTGTTCAATTTATCGATAACATTACTCGGTGTTTGTGGTTGTGATGAACCCATCACGGTCGAACGGGGGCCTCTAGCGAGCTTCTTCAAGATAGAGTGGGGCACCCTGTCGGGGATGGGCAGAGGGATAACCGCAAGAGACAGATCCGGGACAGGAAGTTACTTTGTGGAGTAAATGGCCTGCTCTAGAAGTGAGGCAACCATTTGTCCCCTGGGTGTTGTTTGATAACTCATCCATAATGTTGTCCGATAGGCTTGAGAACGAATTGCTCACGGAGTCACTGGGACTAAAATATAGGAATTGATCTCTGGGACTGAGGTGTGAGCACAATAGTCAAGTCAGGATTCTCCACTCGAACAATGCAATCAGTCGGAGGTGTGCGAGTCGAAGATGAACAAGGTACGTCGACGGATAATATTGGTGCACCAAAAAGAAAACATAAATGAGCAACGCGGACAAAGTTAACCTTTAAAAACGAAACTAACAGCATTAGAGGACGACGAAAATGGACTATGGTGAACAGATTATGAGAAAAATCAAAGTGTAATAGTATATTTTTTTCTTACTAACATTGTTGTTTTTATATTGTTTTCCTTTCATATTTTTCTACTCTTTATTTGATGTGGGATTAAAATCTCATGTTTGTTTGTCATCTTTTTTCCTAACATGTGTAGAACTTCTTTCATTTGGATTGAAAATTAATAATGAATTTCATTATTTCAAAAAATAAAAAACTGTTATTTCAACAATATTCTAAATAAAAATATATAATTATAAATGCCTAAAAAAATTGTTGACCCCATGTAATAAAAAATAAAAATAAAAATACATATACTATTATTTTACCGGTTGGATCGTGAACCGGTGCCTAATCCGGTTTGGTCTCCGGTCCGGTTACGAAAACACTGGTTTGCACCACAAAATGGGCACATTTTTTTTTTTAAAAAAAAGTGTAATGAGTGGAGTGTTGAGTGGTAATTTTGTAAAGTTATATGAATAAAGCAAAAAGGTGATTGGAAAGAGGGTAAAAGTATTAGGATATTCATCCAGCCCCTAATCTGATTACAATTTACAAGTTTAGTTTTGATGGCCAAAATCAGATCAGTAGAGTACAGGTTAGCATAATAATTTGTAATCTAGGAGTAAGTTAACTAAGTTGTTCTAATAAAGTTTAGAAGTATTGAATGTGTCTGAGGAATCAATTGTATGTATATCAGCTGATTACTCATCTGTTTTAACGCGCGCTCGCTCAAGACTTGTAGAGAAGAAGACTAAGAGACTTAGAAGACACTATAGCTCATTAGTGAAATCAGATCTAAAGGTTGTTTTATACCTTATAAACTGAAAGTAACTATATGATAATCTGCATTGAAGTTCAGAAGATCTTTCAACAGATATGAGCTCGCCTGATCTTGTCTAGAAGAAGCATTAAAGTCTAGCCCATCTGAATCTCAGATGACAGATAGTATTTATGATGAAGACACCTTGAAGAAGTGATAGTTCATTTATAATACTATGATAGTTGAAGAAGAGGCATCAATAAAAGAAAACAAAGAGAATGTCGAACTAGTTCTGAATTACTCAAACAGAAGACAAGACAGATGTTCAACAACTCGGCTGATGTGGACCAATGATACATCGATAACAAAGCTACAGAGTTGACTTGAACTAGGAACACAAAGACCTTTATGGAGAGTCGTACAAGCATTAAATGCACGTTGCCATTTCTGATAACGTGCATTAAATGCGATTATTTTGAATGAGTGGTTTGGAAATTGATTTTGGGCGCTTTTGTGGCTGTTCGGTGAATTGTTTTGGAAATTATCAGCATCAGGTGAAGAATTGTGAAATATTTTTCTTTTGTGAATTGGATTTATGAGTGCTAAATTTTTTAAATTATTAGTAGTTCTTAAGTATAAAATTCAGTTTGAGTTTGACGATTCTTTCAGATTTCTGATTGTCTATGTTCTTGTTTATTTATGGGTTACAAATAATTGAGGTTTGCACCGATCCATCTTAATTCCGGCAAGATTGAAGCATCATACTCTTCTGCATGCACTGGATACTCTTGGAAACACGAGATGGAGAGTGAATAAAAGAGTACTCCACATCATTGACAGAATATGGGCCAGTGGAGGTTGTCTTGGAGACTTAGTTGCATATATAAACCCAATTTACTGCATATATTTGTATGTATAATGCATATTCAGTGTATTTTCGTATAATGTAATTTTTAGATTCAATAGTATATTTTACTTCACGAACTAAGAAAATCATAATTATTGTAGAATTTATGATAAAGTCTTATATTATTATTATACAATGCACATATTATATATATGCATGTACTGAGAATATGCAACAATTTTTTAAATGCAAAGATATTACCCAATATATTTATAACTATATTTGACAATTTTCAAAGATAAAATAACACATGCAAATATTAAAGTATATGCAATTATCGATTGCATATATAAAAAAACGTATGCATATTTGAAAGTATATGCTCTTATCGGTTTCATTTAATAAAATATGCGTATATGCATCATGCAAACATATTATGGGTGTTATTCAACAAGTATTTGTTAATACAAGTTGTTCATCAAATTATTTAAACACTTTTAGAGGTGTATGGAGTAAAATAATTTTTTTGAATATATTAATTTTATTAAGAATTTTATAATATAATTTATATTTTAATAAAGATATGGTATGCAAAATAATAACCATATGAATATTTAATTAATTAAAGTATATTTTCGATTAATAAGAAAATTATTGAATATATAAGAATATGAGTGTGGACACACATAAAGTATGATCTCGAATTTTAGGAATTTTTTTAATTGCAATTGGCGCTATAATCGAGGGATAATTAAATCATTTGAAAATTCGAAATTAAATGTAAGAAAACTATCGCTAGAATCATGGAAATAATCTCTGAGCTAATCCAAAATTAAGACTGTTTGACTTTGCATATTTAGATTAATATATTTAATTAAGTTTTGAATTTCGTAATTAATTATAACATAAGGGCAGAAGTGTACATTTAGGCTGGATTTTGTCTTTATTTGTATCATTAAATAAAATTAGCTTGAATCTTAAAGTTTTAGGGTGGTTTGTCACATATTGTTTTTTCCCCTTTTATAATCAGCAGATATCATATATCAGTTGATAAGCATTCATTGTTTTAAAGTCGTTTTTTAAAAGAGGTTTTCATATCAATCCACGAGTCTAAACATTTAGGGCCTACACATTTCCGCACCTTAGCTGTTGAGATAGTTTTCCAACTGACCAGCTAATTTAAGCAATCAGTAGGTTTGTTATCTTGATCTGCTATATACACTCGCACTCTAAGATCAAAACATATTATTTGCATTCAGACGATAGAGTATATAACTCATCTTATCGTCTCATCTGATCTAAACACGAAAAAGTTTTAAACACTAAAAAGTCTATTCACCCCCCTCCCCCTATAAACTTTCACCATACTCGTTTTGGGACCAACAAAAAGTAATGACATTTTGTGTAAATATGTGAATGTTTTGAGGGTGGAGTTTATGGGATCCTTTTATAAGTGTGCAAACAATTGTGGGACAAACAAATAAGGTAACTGTGCAAACAGTTGTGGGACGGAGGGAGTATTAGTTATTTTATTTTAAAAATGTTATTTTATTAAAATTTTGATTTTCGATATATATCGGTATACCGTTTCATACCGAAATAACGCGGTATGACTATTTTTCATACCGTTATCATACCAAAAATTTCGATGCGATACCATACTGTACCGAAAATTTCGATATATCGAAATATTTGTATAATTTCTATATTTTTTTTCGATACGATAAGTTCGGTATATATCTAACCATTCTAAAAAATTCGATATGATAAAGAGTTTTTATTATTATTATATATATATGATTTTGGGTATTTTTTGAATCAACGATATACCGAAAAAATTTCAATAATTTCAACGTATAAGTTCGGTATATCTAACCATTCTAATGCAACGTGCGTGATAATAAAACGAACAAACAAAAATCGTTGATTCAAAAAATACCTGAATCTTGATAAAACAAAGAACACGTTTTCAATAATATTCAAATCTTCAAAAGTTGCCTCCACAATCTTTGAAAAAAGATTAAAAATTAAAAATCCTAGTATACAGAATTAGGAAATTACCAAAAAAAAAAACAATTGAAATTGCAAAAATAACACCCAAAAACAATTAAACGCAAAAAGTGTCGAACATCACGACGATGCTATGAGTTTGACTCGTGGCATCGTTTCCACCTAAAAAAATGTGCTCACTTGCTAAAATTGGGTTCCGACTCTTAAAACTTCAAAAAAAAATCAAATATTCTCGTTTTTTCAAAAATTGCAATGTCACTCGTGTTAAATCACAACATGGGTTGGTTTTCATAAAAAAATCATAATCGGGATTTAATTATGACAAGAATCTTTAATTCAAAAGTGATTCTCTTATCACAAGATGATAATTGTCATAAATGAATATCTACATTGAACAAATTAATTAAATTGATCATGTATTTTTTATAGTTTTTCGAGAAGTTCTTTCATATACATACAAACAACTACAACTCCTCAATACACTATAGGATGTGTATGATGCATCATGTAGATCATCACAATTAAGATCATGGTAGAGGGAATAATCCCCATTCCAACTATAAATTACCCAATATCCCATATTTATTCTTAAACATTAGCTCAAAACAAATATGGAAGTTGTTTATTACCTAAAAATATGCTGCTTCAAAATAACAAGGAGAGAAAGAAAAGCAGTTTACAATTCCCACCACTAAAACTAGAAATAATAGTGAAAAATCCTATAATAGTTCCCACATCCTAAACCTCAGCTGCAGCACCATAATTAATTGCCTATACAGAAATGGATGCAACTTATCCTATCCTTTATTTTAAATCACTAAGAAAAATCAAGCTCCGTCACGATTTTAAGCACCGGTAGAATTCATTTTCACCTGTGAGGCATCGGATAAGTCATCATCGGAGCACCAGGAAGCATAGGGACCGGAGTTCCAACCCCATAGGCCAGATTTACGGGCGTGCCTACAGCAGAGACTAAGGGCCCTCCGATTGGTTGACCAATCGAGGGTGCACCGTACATGGCCACCACTGGAGCACCACCCGGGGGTTGTTTGTTGGGTTTGGTAGGCCCGTTCGTGGTGGTTTGGCCCGTGATTGGAGCCTGGGGAACAGAAACGTCTCCGTTGTTGACACTAGTGATGTCATGGATGCTTGAACGTCTTCGGTCTTTGTTCATAGAGTTGAGTCTGATGAAATACTTCTGAGCATGGCTAGCCACTTGGGTCGGAGTTCTTGTCACCACAAAGTTCCGGGAAATGCTTCTCCAATCGCCCTTTCCGTATTTGTCCAAACCGAGAAGGAACAATCTGTTGAAAATGCTACAGTCAATCAATGTTGAAAAACTGAGTTGCTCTTGGGTAAAACAGTTTTACCGTACATCTAGCTTGCAACCGGCACTTTATAGTATAACTACTAATACATTTTAATTAAGCAAATAATATTGTTTAAGAAAACACACAAACTGCAGCCAGATGTACGGTGAAACTGGTTTACACAAGACTTTCCCTAAAAAAAAAAAAAAAAAAAAGTCTTGAAAGTGCATTCACATCTAGAGGAAGGCAGAGTTCATAACCTAGTTAACTCTGAATAGAGGTTTTGATCTATCAAATTAAGTGACAATCAGAATACAAAAATGTCTAATATACCTACAGATGCACATAACTCAGCAAGCATATAACTAGGGATGTTGAATTGCTTCCATTTGGCATAACCAAAGATGAGGAATGCCTCGTGTTCTCTCGAAAATGGAAGTTAGGCTACCATAAAAACCTAGTTTATGGAGTAACAGAATATTCAATATGCAGTTCCATTTTTAAGTTCTGAGCTACAACTTCCATCCAACAAAGAATTCATGCAAACAAAATAAACTATTTGCACGTAAAAATCATCGATTACAGAACAAAGTAGCAAAAACATGATTTAGTAGGTTAGACCAGTTTTATATTAAAAACCATGAAAGCTTGCACAAACTGAATCAGATTCCTTTTCCCATTCTAGATAAATATATATCCACCATCTAACATAACAAGTACACACCAATTTAGCTAAAACATGAGTCATTAAAAAGGCAAACATTCTTTCATATTCAAGATTTGGCACAAACTAGCATGTTAAAAAGCAATCAATTTAGCTAAAACATGAGTCATTAAAAAGGAAAGTCAGTTACTATTATGGACCTGTGTTCATCCTCAGTCCAAGCAATCCCTTTGCGGCGCTCCTGATCGGCACGGGAGGCCTTGGAATCGGGGTTCAAATGGGCGAAAGTGGCGCCTTTTTTAGCGTTTGCAGCAGCAGCAGCATCATCATGAGGTGAAGCAAGTGGAGAAGAATCATAACAGGGGAGCTCTATAAAGCCAGATTCTATCCTGCTGACATCATCAATCAATAGTTCATAGTGAAGTTTAACCTCATCCACAGATTTTCCAGCAACATCAGCTGCAATCTTCTCCCATCTGTCTGAACAATTCTCAGGGTAAGTAACTATGGCTTTCTCAAACTGCTTATCCTGCTCCCTACTCCACACTGAGCAGCTACTTGAATCAACAGCCGGCATCTCCCCAATCAAATAATCTTGAAATTTGGGATCTAGATTAGTTTGTTAGTTAGAGAGAGAGAGAGAGAAAACAGGGGATTGGGGTTACAAATGGTGGTGACCCTTAATTGATGAGAAAAGGGCAATATTGGTTAGAGCATGAGAAATATCTGAAAACCATTAAAAGAAAAATGCAGTAAAATTAGTGACGGTGAGAGAATGTTACCAAACCCAGAAATGTAAAATGGATAAAAACAGCATTCAAATTGCAATCACTCATCCCTACAAACAAACTTGTAATACCCGTGGTTTTGATAGCTGCTCTTTTCACAGCCATGGCCCACCACATGAATTCTACAGCCTTGCCTAGAGAGAGAAACAAGAGACAGTGGAGAAGATGAGAAAAAAAAAAAAACCCAAATTCAGAAAAGATTATTTTTTGCAAATTGGGATTCCTATTTTCTACCAACCCTCAAATTAAAGAAATGAGTAATCTTTTTACAGCAGCTACCAAAATGACTACTACAAATTAAGGACAATAAAGTCTGCATCGTATAGCAGTAACCAGAAGATAAACCTATGCCTGTGCCTTCTCTTCATCTTTAAAGTTGCAGTAGATAATATTGTTGTGGAATTCAATTAACAACAATTAAAACCATAAATCAATACTTTTTTTTTTCTTTTATGTTCATTCCAGGTCACCACTAGGACGGAAATATTCTCATATTGATATTGGAAGAAATTATATTTTCACTATATTAGATGACATTATATGTTAGTATATTTTATTTATTCAAATTTTTTGTTAAATTTATATATTAAATGTTTGTTATGCAAATTTTATAATTTTTTTAATTTACCAATGTTAATATTCAATATCAATATATTTATCCATATTTTTACAAATTTAACATCTCAATGATGAGGTAGAGTGGAAGCTCCATAATTAAATAAGCGATCTTTTTTTTTTCTTTTAAATATTATTATTGGGCTGGAATTTATAAATTCGCTTGTCCAATATATATAATGTATTAAAAAGGAAATTCTTATTTTATATAAAAATGTATAAACATAGGTCAAGCAAGAATTTAAAAATATTTTTTAAAAAAAAACACACATATTGACAAATTTCTATTCCAGACAATGCACATTGAACGTATCATTTTCATTTACTCCGTATTTATTAATTCGATTGGAATTTTGGACTATTTTCATCTTTTACTAAATTACTGTACGTGTTTTCTTTTTTATCAATCTTTTACTAGATTACTTATTTATTAAAAATACAATAATTTTATCACTTTATAATTTTAAATATGGAGTATTGAATATTTTATCTACTTTGTTACTTTATACTTCTTCCATCCATTTTTATCATTTTTATTCGAGTTGAATAAGTGTTTTTAGAAAAATTGATTATTTATGTAAAAAATGAAAATTTGAGGGGAAGATAAAATAAAAATAAAATTATGTGTGTGAAGAGCTTTTTTTTTTTTTTTTAAATGAGAATTATAAAAAATTGAACAGAGGAAATATATTTTAGTACTTTAAATGTTACTCATGTATTAGAGTAATAAAATTCGTGTCTTAATTAAATAGATTGAAAGAGTAAAAAATCACATTTGAAATACTATCGGATACCATTTGACGATCAAAACATAACATTTGTTTGACTAATCGAGATTATGGAGTGCAAATGCTTTAAGTAAAAATTTGTGTGAGACGGATCTCTTTTAATCTATATTTTAAAATTTTGGGTAGGATAATCCTTTGTTTGTAAAAAAAAAATGATAGTGTTTAATTAAAAGTCATAATGTTTTTAATAAAAGTGACTATTATTTTTTACTTAAAAATTGTCACTTTTTACATGAAGGTTAAAGGAGACCCGTCTGACGGATCTCATTCCGTGAAACGGTCTCATCCAAGATTATCCCGAAAAATGACATTGAATGTTTCGGGTGACACGACTCCTGTAAAGTTTTGAATGAGACAATGAGACTATTTTCTATTTCATAGGTTTTTGCAATGACAATAAATTAAAGTCAAAATCTCATTTTCATGTGGATGTCTGTGTTTCGAAACATGTGTTCACAACTAGACAAATGTACGTTGTAGCCTATAGAGCAAGAATAAGAGTGGATTCAAAATTATTTATCTAAATTCAAATGGAGAAATACGTAAACGTACAACAAATGTTGTTTACAATAAAGTTTTCTATAATTTATAATTTTGTATATTAATTTATTTTATATACATGTTTCAAAGACTATTTTTTAACTAATAAATTAAAATATATTATAAAAAAAATTCAACCCGGTGTATACACTAGTACTTTATATTTTAGAGGTCATTTAGGATGACGTAGAGTTGTGCCGTTAAAGTAATTATCACGAGTAAGTATACAACTAAGAGCATGTTTGTTTTAGGACTCACACGTCCGGACGTGCGTCTTGTTCTAGTTCGGGATTTCACATTCGGATTTCAACATCCAATTACATCCATCCCTAGAAATATTTATATACTCCCTCCGTCCGCCTATAAGTTTCTCATTTTACCATTTTAGTCTGTCCGCCTATAAGCTTCCCATACCCTTTTTGTAAGTAATTTTTCTTACACTTCACTTTATATCTTACTTTCTCTCTCTATCTCTCTCCTTCTTCCAATTACATCACTTGTACTATATCTATTATTTAATCACTTTTTCTTAATCTATGTGCGAAAAAGTAGCGGGAAACTTATAGGCGGACGGAGGGAGTATTTTACTATTATAATAATACAACATCACTCACTTTTACTAATTGATTTGACATAAAGTTATATAAAATAATACAACATCACACTCTTACACAATTGATTTGACATAAAATTACATCTCATCCGACTCAACATCCCAAAACAAACATACACAATCACTATTTATCAGAATTTCTCCATCTCCATCTTCATCTCCATCTCTCCCATCCTACGTAATCCCAAAACAAGGTATGTGTTTCCATACCAATCGATAATATTTTTGTTTTGAGACACATTTTTTATTTTATTTTAAAATTTTAATGTTGAGTGTTAAAAAATTAATTGAACAATTAAAAAAATATTCAAATTATTTAAAAATTAATTGAATTGTAAACACCCAATTACACATAAAAATAAAAATAAAATCATTATTGATTATAATTATAGCATGTGCCTCTTTAGTGGGGTACGTCTCCAATTTCCTTTTTCATTGTTTTGGCATTTAAAATGATTAATGCATCTCTTTCATAATTAGAAATTGTACATTTTGATGAAATGTACTATGTTCATTTTGATTTGGTAGTACCAGAAGTCGCCATCCAATCAAGAATTTCAACTCTCAATTTATTACTCCTTTGATTACATGTTTTACCTTATCATAATCACATGTCAAAGTTATTTATTTGTATTACTCCATTAGTCTATTTATAAGTTTTCTATTAATTGTTGGCATATGAATTAATAAAAATAATTAAATAATAGACATAGTATACTCCTAATTGATAGTAATTGAAAGAAAGAGGGTGAAAGAGAGAAAAATTAAATATAGAGTTAAATGAAAGAATAAAAAATTAAAAGATATTTACTAAAAATGGTATGAAAAGTTTATACACAAATTAACTAAAATAATAAAATGAAAAATTTATAAGTGAACGAACCGAAGTATAAAAAATAAAATACATTTTTATTGAAGGTGTGTTAACTAAGCAATATACAAGCTAGTTTAGGGTAGTTAATGAAAGTTAGCGCATTACGTTTATTCTCCTTTCTACCCTTGTAAACCTCTATATAATCTTATTGATGAATAATGTTTATATTGATGAAAGAAAATCATGTTTTCCTATTCTCCTTTTCTTCTACTCCTATGGCCAAGCCGGCTGCCCGGTCCTCCACCACCACCTCCGTCTTTCATAGGCTTCACGTCATGATTCACCTTGTTATCATTAAATTGAAATCCATAAATTATCTAATGTGGCATGATCAAAAATTTTCTCTTCTTGGTTATCCAAAAGTTTATGCCCTATATTGACCTTCTCCAACCATCATCGTCGGTGACATCTTCTCGAACCACCCTAAAATTCGTGTGAGTCTTCTTAACTTCAACTCTCACCAAGGAGGACATGATGGTCATCGTTGGTTGCAGGGACGGAGTATGTTGTAAACTCGTAATTGATAACATGTAAAAATCATAATGTATTTTGCCATTAACATTTTAAATTATTCAGGATTTTCTTAAATAAGTACTATGTTTTATATCTATATTTTTTATTTATTGAAGAAAATTGTTACATAATTTACGAAATATTGAGTTATTAATTGAGAAAATTTTATTTTACGTCCCGTAACTTAGACCTAATTCAATTTATATCCTTTAAATTTTTATTTTTTTTATTTACGTCTTTTTTGGTCCAATTTTTTAAACTCACCGAAATGTTAGGAATAAATTGGGATTTCGAGCAAATAGTCTGATTTAAGTCCTATAAGTTTGAAAATTAAAATTTAATAAATAAATTTTCTAATAATATCATTAAAAATTCTAAATTATTTTTAAATATTATTAAAAATCCGAAAATATCATTAAAATTAAAAAAATCTCATTAAAAATTATAAAATGTGTAAAATAAAAATAAAAAATTCTACAATTCAAAAATTCGAAAGTGTTTAATTTAAAAATTAATAAATACAAAAATCTCATTAAAAATTCCAAAATCTCATTAAAATTTCTAAAAATCTCATTATTTTTTAAAAAATGTGTAGATTAAATATTACAAATTCTAAAAATCCAATAAGAATAATAAAAATTATTAATATTTCATTAAAAATCAGACTTGATTCGGACTCATTCACCATTAAAGTTTTTCTCGAACTTCTAATTTTTTGTTTATACCACGCCTTGATTGATTGTAGAAACGTGTCATATTCATTAGGTGGTTTTTAGACTTGTATAATTTTTTATTTTATTTTAAACATTTTTAAAATTTTAATTTATAGATTTTCTATTTTTAGAATTTTATGTTTTTATGAGATTTTTAGAAAAAAGATTATTTTTAATTTACACATTTTTTGAATTTTTTGAATTGTAAATTTTTTTTATTTTTTTTAGAATTTTTTTATTTTTATTTTACACAATTTATAAATTTTAATGATATTTTTTTTTTAATAAAAAAATTAATTTTTTTCAATTTTTTTAATTATTAATTTCTAATTTTCAAACTTAAAGGATGTAAACTAGACTATTTCACTGAAAATTTACTGAATAACATGTGAGGCTAAACATGAAAATAAGGCTTCGTTTGGTTGGGTAGATTTAGACTAGTTAAAATTGGGAGAGCATGTGAGGCTAAACATGAAAATAAGGCTTCGTTTGGTTGGGTAGATTTAGACTAGTTAAAATTGGGAGAGATTTCAAATTCTCACTAAAACCATATCATTTGAAATCCATCCCTTTTTTTTCCCTCCCCATGACTCGAACCCAGGAACTAAGGCTTAGGTAGTGGTGCTCTAACCACTTGAGCTATCCCACTTTGTCAAAGTAACTTGGTTGATTGACTAGTTATTCTAAAAGTCTGACCGCCCACTAAAAATATATAAATATAATTCAACATGTATATAAATTATCATTATTTTGGTATGGAGTGTCACGATTTAAACAAAAATAAAATAATTTTTAAATAGTGACATTTAATATATAAAATAATAATAATTTATATGCATAGGCGTAATATTTAAAAAAAAAATTATGTTAACTTAGGTTAATAATTTTTTCCCTATTCATATGGAGTACTAATTATTACGGAGTATTATGTTATTTTATTTAAAACTGTGTTTTAATACTCATTTTATTTTGAGTTGATTTTTTGTGTATTGACTATAAGTGCACAGTTATAAAAATAATTAATATTCACCTACTAGTTTTAAACTGAAAATAATTAATATTATTAAATACAAATAATTGATATTGTTAATAATATTTTAAAAAGATAAATTTCTAATTTTTTAAATAAGTTGAATGATACTCATAGACTATAGACGGAATTTTTTTTATTTTAGTCCTATAAATCCTTTAAGTTTCAATTTTACAAAATACGTCATTTACCTTTCAATTTTAATCTTTTTTTACATCAATTTTCATCATTTATGTTTTGAAGGAATTATAATTGACAAACTTGGTGCCACATATATTAAAAAATGTCACATCATTATCTCTCTTCTATATATATTAAAAAAAAATAGAGCTAATAACACCCCCAAAATATTTTATACACACCCTATAATTTTAAATTAAAAAATAAATGTATATAAAATACTCCGTAACTAAGTAGCCCTTACATAAATAAAGAGTAAAATAATTTTAAAAAAATAATTTGAAAAAATCTGGAAAAAAAATGTAATTAAAATTTAAAAGTATTTTAAAAAACTAACTAAATCTTTAAAAATAATTAATTTACATAAATAAATTAATTTTTTGAAAAAAAAATCATAGACAATTAAATAGAATCTGAAATTTAAAAAAAAAAATCATCAAAAAAAAATATTAAAAAAATTTAATAAAACATAAAAAAAAATCAATAAAAAAAATAAGATTTTATTTGATTTATTTAATATTTTTCTTTCATTTTTTTATTTTATTTAATTTTTTTAAAAATTGAATCATTAATTGGTATTTTTAATTTAATTATTTTATAAATTTTATTTGATTTATTTAATATTTTTAGATTTTATTTGGATTTAATTGATTTTTTCATTCAAATATTTTTTAATATTTAGTTGATTTTTTTAAATATTTTCAAATTTTATTTAGTTTTTGGTATTATTGAATATTTTTTTAATTAATTATTTAAATTTATATATAGTTTTAATGATTTAGTTGAATTTTTAATTATATTTTTAATTTTTATTCAATTTGTATTTATTTTGAGGGATAAAGGGTACGGTAAATATGAAAGAATTGAGATGTATTTAGTAATAAAAATTGATTTTTAAATTTTAGTGGGATTTGTATAACATTTGAGGTTTATATAACATTTTATTAGAGTAAAGTCTAGTATGCACTCGAGTGCATGTTGTGCACCCTAGTTTAAAGAAAAGTGTAAGTTATTAAACTGAAAAGTACAACACAATATTACTAAAAAGTGTAAGTCACTATAACTAAAAATATTATTATACAGTTTAATAATTGAAAAGTGCAACACCATTTACCAAAAAGTGTAAGTCAGTAAAACTGAAAAGTGCAACATGGACTAGGGTGCACAACATGCACTCGAGTCCATAGCAGACCAACCCTTTTATTAGATGTTAGATACACAAAAAAAATTATTTGCATCTACTCCAAAATAATTAATCGCCCCTCTATATATATGAAAAAAAAATTAAAAATTCTCTGCATCTACTTCAAATTAATTAATTTATTTATTTGAAATATATTTATTTATTATTAGTATTTGATAAAATGATGATATTATCCTTAAATTTAGTTATACGTTTCGTTTCACATAATTAATATCGATCATTCATAACTGCAACACTCTTTGGTTTCGTTTGTGAAATTTATTTTGTTTCACATTTTTTTAAATTATTTTTTAAAATTATTTTACTTATTTATGTAATGGTTACTTAGTCATTTTATATACATTTATTTTTTTATTTAAAATTATGGGTGTGTGTATAGAGTATTTTTGGGTGTTATTTGCTCTATTTTTTTACTCCCTCCGTCCCATCTTTACTTTCACATGTGAAATGACACGTGGAATAAGAAAAGTGAATTTAGTGGGGATTTTGAGGGATAATTTTATAAACTTTTATGTATAAAGTAAAGAAATGAGTTGACTTTTGTGTATGTGTGGAGAAAAAGTAATTGCATTTGTGTAAATTTGAGGATATTGTGAGGGTGGAGTATATAAAGGGTTTTCCATTTTAAGGGTGTGAAAGTAATTATGGGACGTCTTAAAAAGGAAAGTGTGAAAGTAATTGCGGGACGGAGGGAGTAATATATATAAAGAAGAGATAGTGATGTGGCATGATGATGTGACATTTTTTTAATATATGTAGCACCAAGTTTGTCAATTATAATTCCTTCAAAACATAAAGGATTAAAATTGATGTAAAAAATGATTAAAATTGAAAGGTAAATGACGTATTTTGTAAAGTTAAAATTTAAAGGATTTATTTTGAAATATCTTAAATTTATAGGACTAAAATAAAATAAAATTCAACTATAGACTGAGTTTTTAGATAAGTTACAGTTATTTATCCCCATAAAAAAATTTTATGAGTTCACTCCAAGAGTGTCATATGAATTCAGTTGTATGCATGTAACTCGTATACAAAAATGTAATTCTTTTAAAAAATTCTAGTAAATTGTGCATAAAAAACCGCATTTATTCAATTAATAAAATTTGATCATTATAAATTATTTTATCGGTTTAAATTCATTATACTCATTTTTTTAGACACGATTAATTTATGTATAAAGTAGAGAATTAAATGTATGATGGGATATTGTGAACTCACTTATAAATAAAGTGATTGTTTATGAATAAAATGATTGAAGTGTCAAAATAAAGTAGTACTCCCTCTGTCCGCCTATAAACTTCTCATTACTTTTGATCACATAGATTAAGAAAAATGATTAAATTATAGATATAGTACAAAGTGATGTGATTGAGAGAGAGAAGGAGAAGGAGATCGAGATAAAAATTAAGATATAAAGTGAAATGTAAGAATAAAAAATTAAAAAATACTTGTTAAAAAGAGTATGAGAAACTTTAAGCGAACGCACCAAAATGGTAAAATTAGAAGTTTATAGGTGGACGGAGGGAGTATAAACTATAAATAATACTTCATACATCCTATTATTATATTTCTTGTTTGCACCAGCTTTAATACAATAATTAATTATTAGTATTAAAGGTGATAAAATGACTTTTTAGGATGGGTGTAATATGTAATTCAACTTTACTGAAGAGATAATTTTTTGTTAATGTATAAAAGATAATGATATGTGGTTTAAGATGTTTGAGTGAGTTTTGTAAAATAATAAGAAGTTGAGTTTTTCAAATAAGGAAATTTTCAACTAATAATACGACGGATGTTTTTAGTAAATGTTCAAATAATAATGAGACGGAGGATGTATTATCTTTAAAATGAATATGAAAATAATAAAATTTAATAATATATTGGACGAAAGTGAAAATAATAAAATTAAATCGAAGAAAATCGAATGGTAAAAAAAGACTAGTTGCAACTTCAATGAGTTGATCTAATGGTGTAGATTTGGGACTTAAAAATGTGTTCATCTTTGTGTCTAAGTTTTTTTTTTTATTTTATGGAGGGTTTACAAGATCATAAAATAAAGATACAAATCACGAGCCTAAAATCTTGATCTTCAAACCAAACGGATATCGCCGTCCACTCCAATCGCGTGAAGAGGAAAGACGAGTTTCCCTTTACCTTACCAGGTGTCCACGTCGTCAATCTTTAAATGAGACAATCCCAAACTAAGGTGTTCTCAAATCAAGAATAGAAAACAGAATAAAAAGACAAAGTCCCACCGAGTACCCGATCTAAAGGTACCAAAGCACCAGGGCTCTCCTATCTCAAAGAGCCCAACCACCAAAAAAACTCACAACTACAGCAAAGTCCCAACACGGACAACTAAACGTACACAACAGAAACTAAAACATAAAACTAAGCAAAGCATCAAAATCTTTGTGTCTAAGTTTTTGAAACCCCTTAGGTGCAAACAATTCTTATAAGATCGATTTATATAAAATTTAGTTCACTCACGTTAATGGATGGTGAAATTGTTGGGAAATTTTTTATTTTACTCCTATAAGTTTGAAATATTCTAAAATAAATCCTTTAAGTTTCAACTTTAAAAATACGTCTTTTACCTTTCAATTTTAATCATTTTTTACTTAAATTTTAATCATTTATATTTTGAAGAAATTATAATTGATATGGTGCCACATATATTAAAAAATGCCACATCACTATCTTTCCTCTATATATATTAAAAAAAATAGAGTTAATAACACCCCAAAATATTTTATACACACTCCATAATTTTAAATACAAAAATAATTGTATATAAAATAACTAAATAATCTTTACATAAATAAAGAGTAAAATACTTTTAAAAAATAACTTGAAAAAATCTGGAAAAAAAAATGTAATTAAAATTTAAAAGTATTTTAAAAATCTAACAAAATCTTTAAAAATAATTAATTTACATAATTAATTAATTTTTTTTTGAAAAATCTCTTAGAAAATTAAATAGAATCTGAAATTAAAAAATAAATTATCAAAACAAAATTAAAAATATTGAAAAAATTAAATAAAACGTAAAAAAAAGGTAAATTAAAAAAATCAATTAAAAAGTAAGATTTTATTTTTTATTTAATTTTCTTAATATTTATTTTTGATTGAGTTGATTTTTCTTTCATTTTTTTAAAAATTGAATTATTAATTAGTATTTTTAATTTAATTATTTTATAAATTTTATTTGATTTATTTAATATTTATAGATTTAATTGATTTTTTCATTTAAATATTTTTGAATAATTAGTTGATTTTTTTAATATTTTTATATTTTATTTAGTTTTTCGTATTATGGAATATTTTTTTAATTAATTTTTAAAATTTATATATAGTTTTAATGATTTAGTTGAATTTTAAATTATATTTTGTTTTTATTCAATTTGTATTTGTTTTGAGGAATAAAGGGTAAATAGGAAATAATTAGGGTGTGTTTAGTAATAAAAATTAATTTTTAAATTTTAGTAGGGTATGTATAACATTTGAGTTTATATAACATTTGAGTTTATATGTTAGTAGCCTTACACAAAAAAAAGTTATTTGCATCTACTCCAAACTAATTAATTGCTTCTCTGTATATATGAAGAAAAAAAATAAAAAATTTCATCTATTTCAAAATAATTAATTAATTTATTTGAAATATATTTATTTATCATTAGTATTTGATAAAATGATGTTATTATCATTAAATTTAGTTATACGTTTCAATTAATAGAGGAAAATAATATAAGGGTTACTTAGTCATTTTATATACATTTATTTTTGTATTTAAAATTTTGGGGTGTGTATAGAGTATTTTTTGGTGTTATTAACTCTATTTTTTTTAATATATATAAATGAGAGATAGTGATGTGGCATATTTTAATATATGTGGCATCAAGTTTGTCAATTCTAATTCGTTCAAAATATAAAAGATTAAAATTGATGTAAAAAAGAATTAAAATTGAAAAAGGTAAAGAACGTATTTTATAAAATTAAAATTTAAAAAATTTATTTTAAAACATCTCAAATTTAAAGGATTAAAATAAAAAAAATTCTCTAAATTGTAACCGATTTAAATAAGGAAGGACTAGTTGCAAAGAGTGAGTGTGACGGGTAATATAGGCATATAGGTGAGGTTGATTTTGATTGAGAAAAATCAGAAAGGGGGACCCACCCCACCCATCCCCCTCCCCATCAAGTGGCTAATCTCAATCTAACACTCATCATTAATGTCTGACACAATCCACACCACACACATGCATCTTAATTCACTCATTATACGTTTTCAAATAATATTCCAATCACTTTTCTCTACGGTAATAAGTAATTGCTCTAAAAATTTACTCATTATTATAATTGCTACAAGAAAAGGGATTCAATCATATCATATGTGTTTAAAATGGGGTTTTAATACTCTGAATCAAACTGAAATCGAATTTCAGTATTTGTAATTGAAAGCTAATCGAATTGAGGCAAAATCAAAACTAATCAAACCGAATAATATGATTCAGGTTCGATTACAAATACCGGAAATTTTGGTAACCAAGTCGAACCCATATTTCAGTTCGATTCGATTTTTGGTTAATAATCGAAATCTGCCCACCCTACTGGCCGGTTCCACTCGTTAAGAGTCGTTTTGCTCTGCCACTTCCTCATTTTCGATGTCTGATTTAACCACACCGCATTCAGAGCCTTTTTGTGCTAGTTCGTTAGGTTCATCGAGTCGGCCCTCCTCAACGTTGTCGTTGAAATGGTGGTCGTTGGGGAGATCGATTCATTTAAAAAAAAAATTCCGTCTATTTAGCTTCTTTTTAATTTGTGCAGTGATTTTGTTTTTGTTTTTTCACTCCTTTGTTGTCTTGTTTTTCATGTTTGGTGTAGTTTTTCTCCCTTTTGAGTTTTGTTTTGCCTCAGTGCATCCTCTCTTTGGTGGGGTTTTTACGCTTGGTGTGGTGTCTCTCTCTTCTTGAGACTTGTTTTGTCGATTTTTACCCGTGTTTGTTGGTTCTCAGGTTTTTGGTGGATCTTTATTTTTTATATTATCTCTGATTTTTTTTACACGAAAATACATAAGTGTGAGGTGTTGTCTCGTTCTGAAAATGGAGACATGTTTGCATGTGTGAGCAAAAGTGTACTTGTCTTTCCACTTTTCTCACGACTTAAATGGGCTACCTTCTTTGATTTGATCTGATTTGGATTGTAGATCTTGAACGTCTTAGTTTATTGATTTTGTGGTCTTTTTTTTTATCTAGGTCTGGTAAGTTGTATAAAAAAAGAAAAAAGAAAAAAATACTTCTTCTGTTCAATGATAACTTTCATATGTGGATGGACACGTATATTAAAAAAAGTGTAATAATGAGTATGATTCTAATAGATAGTTTTTAAACTATATGTATAAAATAAAGAAATGAATTGACTTGGATTTATGTGTGAATCCAAAAATAATACTTCCTCCGTTTTTTAATAAGTGTCACTTTGACTTTTTAACTAATTTTAAAATAAGTGTCATTCTGGATTATTTTTTTTCTTTAATTTTAACTATTTTAACCTTATTTATTATAAATACTTTTTATAAATAAATTTCATAATTATCTTTATACCAAAATTAATTTAATTTATGAATACTAGCTACACCTACATTCTTGACCACATTATTTATCAAACTAAATTTTTATATCAAAATCAATTAATGAAGGGTAATATAGACCATAATGTATAATTTTAATTTGTTGAAAAAAGTCAAAGTGACACTTATAAAAAATAGAGGGAGTATTTTCTCCGTCCAACAATAGCTTTCACATTTTTCTTTTTTAAATGCCCGTCACACCCTTAAAATGGATTAAAATGAAAAATAGTTTATAAACTTCACCCTTAAAATTGATTAAAATGAAAAACAAAATGTCACTACTTTTGTATCTACACATATACATAAGTCAACTCATTTTTTTTACTTTTTACATAAAGATTTACAAAATTAACCTTTAAAATTCTATTTATTACTGTATTTATTAATATGTGTGTCCACATAACTTTAAAACTTATTATGAAATGGTAAAACTTATTGCATTTTCTTATCATGACGAGCACTGTTGATATAATGAAATGGTAAAACTTATTATGAAATGATAAAACTTATTAAGTACATTTTCTTATTATGACGAGCACTATTGAATATGCGAATGACATAAACATTCCACTTATTAGCTACTGGTAGGTACCATAAAGAAAGGCAATTGTCGGTGATTCATGCAAAGGCTCAACACCTATTCAAATAATTCAATCATTCGAAGATATTATGCACATATTGTGCACCATGAATTTCAAAAATATTAGTATCTCTTGCAAACATTTGTAATAATTTTTACAATACATATACAAGGGACGGAGCGAGTATTTGTTTTCATATAAATTTATCCAAGTAAAATGTTCTTATTTCCTTTTTCTGAAAATATGCTCCACCACACTTTATCTCCTCCTTACTTTTACGTTATATACTGCATTCTCTACTTTATATATAAACAAACGATATTTGTTAAAATATGTGTAAAAAAATAAACAAAAATACTTTATGTGAACCAAGAGAGTATAAATGATGAGATTTTAAAACAATCATAAGCATGCATTGTGAATTTGTGACCTACTACCCTTTTTTCTATTTATATCTCAACACTCTTTCAACCTATCACTATCCCTTTTTTCTCTCCCCCTGTTGGTCATCCGCAAGGTTTCTCTGTCTCGTGCTGGTGCATGACAACGAATAATTAGGTATGTAATTAAATTAAATAGTTTGCCAATAATTTGGGACTCAATTCGAAGCATATACGTTTAAATTTGTTTGTTTTGATGGTCTTTGATTTGAAAGGTCATGTACAAACTTTCTAAGAGTCGAGCTTGAACTATTCGTGAACTCCATTTACAAACTTAGAATTGAATCAAGCTCGAGCTCTACTATTAAAACTCAAACGAGTCAAGCTTAGTTCGGTTCGATTACAATAGTTAGAATAACTTCATGTTATAGTTTATTTATACTATGGTTGATGAATGCCATATTCAACCAAATGCAATTCAATTGTTCATTCTAACACATAGATCTACATATGTGCAAATGGAGAATAAACAGTGCACCTGATATAATCCACTTTTAAAGAAGAATCATGAAATGAGTTCAATAATTTTCTTTTCTGTTGAATAATAGAAACAAAACTAGAAACTTTATTTAAAAGAGAAAAAAAACTATGTGTTCGTCAATCCATTCATACAAATGAGCAAAAATGAGGAGAAATAAAGCACAACTAAAATGGTTTCTTCCACATCTGAACAGGAAAGACCAACTGAGAGTAATTACCTTAGTTGTTCTTCGCCGTAACCAGCTCTTTCTGAGGGGCTGCAGCTTGACCCTCCAATGGCTGCAATCACAAAGTACCGACAAATCAATCGATGGAAAGCAAGACCAGAGATTCAGGCCTCGGTGTTTCTCTAATTTTGAGAAATACGTGAATAAAGTTACTTACCGCAGCAAGTTCTTCTTCGTGTTTTGGAATGAAAGCAGTATCCACATTTCCGGTTTTGAAGTCCTACAGCGTAATCAAAAGATAATACGCGGATTTTTAGTTTTCAGCAATAAATAGAAAATATATATATATGTCTGAAATAATTGTAACAGATAATTACCTCGACTTCTAGGATGAGCTTATGATAATCAATTGTTGTTGGGACCCCTGGTCACAGAGATAATTATTTAGCAGAAATGCCCATATATTGATATAGTAACATGAGTAATTAAGTACAATATGATGGATGTTGTAAAAGCCTCATTTGGACAAATACACCACACCTACTTTGTACGAATTATTAAATGCATGAGCACTAATGAATGCTTTTAAGTACAATGATAACATCAAGAAAGTGAAAAAGAGAGGGAAAAAAAAGGAAAACAAATGATGGATTTAACGAAAACAGGAGAACTTAGTTCCCAAGTTGAAGTTAGTTGATTACATTAATATTGGGTGTGTAGACACAGCAATCAAAGACGTAGAATAAACACATAGAGTTGCACAAAAAAAACCAGGAACGAAAACGTAACCAAAACCTTATTTCAGCTGGTTAGGTTACGGTAGGGATTTTGAAAAAAAACCGAAACCGATGGTTAGGCAGTTAAACCGACAGTTCGACTTTTTTTTTTTTTTAGTTTTCGAAAATTAGGGTAAGCCCCGTGGTCCAAAACACCGAACCGATTTAGGTTCCAGTTTGGGGTTTAGCCGCCTTCGAACTGCCGGTTCTGAACCGTAGAGCGAGTCCATAAACACACATATATACTCTAAAAGATTTCTCAAGGTATTAATTTTATGATTTGAACAATCAAAGTTTATATGCAGATGAATTCCAAGATGCAGAGCATGATGAGAAAAAGTTACGTAGACACGGTTATAGTTGCTCGTTTTCTAGTTTTGTTTTGCTTTTATTCGTAATTCTTGGGATCTTTGGTATTGGAATAATGAGATGTGACCCTGTTTACCTGTAATTATGGTGTCATTAAGAGCCCTTTTCATGCGTGCGATTGCTCGTTCCCTTGTAGGCGCCCAGACAATAAGCTAAGAACGCAATTCATCATACACATTAGACATATGGAGGATAGCACTTCTAATTTTAAAGAGAATGAAAATACAGGAACATTATGTTGTACCAATGCACATTTCAACATAAACATGTTGACAGAGAACAATTAGTTAAGTAAAATGCTTGATAAAGGTGTCAGATACAAGGAGAAAAGTCTCAAATGTGTGCATGAAAAAATCAACAATGCACAAAGCAAATAAAATTGGCTAACCTTTCCAAGAAGGGAATCATAGCTCGGGGGAACCACATAACCTGGATAAACATGGCTATCCATTCGTACAAACGGACCTCCAGAAGGCAAATAAGTAGTTATTCTCCCTGTTCAAGTGAAGTACAGAATTAGAGGCAGGCTACTACCAAAAAAATGATTTTTCAAATCATAATTGCAGAAAAAAATCACGATTTTTTTACGTTTTTTCAATTACAACATATGTTTTAAAGACTTCTTCAAATTTTGCAATTGTATCATATGACTATTTTCCGGAAACTTATGCTGATATAGAAACCGGAAAAGCTTTGAAAAAATTGCAAATAAATTCACAACCTTTTAAGTTTTTTGCAATTCATACACTGACACGTCGCAGGACTTGCTGGAAAATAGTCAAGTGATTCCATGTTGTAATTGGAAAAAACATGATAAGGTCATGATTTATTTTGCAACTAACACTTTATATTTTAATTGTATGATCTAATAATTTCCTAATTTCACGCAATCGAAAGATACCTGGCCCGGGTCTGAAATTTTTGAATGCATCTTCTGCGTTAATACGGCATTCAATTGCATGTCCATGAAGCACAATATCTTCCTATAGACGAAGATAAAAGTTAATATCAATGAAAGATTGCACTTCCTTTAAGACTGAGAAACGACTTGATAAGTTACCTGGGAGTAACGAAGTTTCTCACCACGAGCTACACGAATCTGTTCCTCAATCAGGTCAACAGAAGATATCATTTCGGTGACTGGATGCTCCACCTAACATCATGCCAAAGACATAAATTACTTAAGCATGATTGATTCGAATGAGGTATACATTATTCTAGTAAATTGTCTGAATCTTTCAACCTGGATCCTAGTATTCATCTCCATGAAGTAAAATTGACCTCTTTCATCCAAAAGGAATTCAACTGTACCAACACCAATGTAACCTATGGATGCTGCTGCTGCAACTGCTGCATCACCCATGGCTTTTCGAAGCTCTGGTGTCAATGCAGGAGAAGGTGCTTCTTCTAGAAGTTTCTGGTTTCTTCTCTGTAAAAAAGCATTAATACTCAACCTCTGAACTTAACTCAAACTGAAGAAGGCATATCTCATTCATTGAAGTATGTAAAAATGATCAGATAGAAAATAGGCTGTGTTTAAGACAAAAAAGAAGATGATAGAAATCAAGCAAAGATATGGTTTTGGTAGATACACTAAGGAGAAGCCTTTGTCGTATTCCTTATGTACATAGAAAAATCTAAATGTCACGTTCTTCATCAAGGGTATGTTTGATTTGGGATTTCAAAATCTAAATCCATTCTACTTTGGGATTTTAGAATTCGATTTTTAAAAACTCAATACATTCACCCCTACAGATACCTATAAACTCTATAAATATCATTTTTACACCACAATTTCTCCAATGACTCATTAATTCAAATATGACTCTTTTAATTCCCACTCTTATTTTATTTATTAATTTTCACACCTTTTATTCTCTGTTTTACAACTTCCAATAAAACACACTAATTGCTACACAAGAATTCAATCATCAATTACAGTCGACAATAATAAACAATAATATTATAATACTGACACTCTTACACATCGATTTGACATAAAACTCCAACCCTATTTAAATATCAAAACAAACACACACCATTACTAGTTAAGTATTTATCAAGATTTTGAAATCCACTAGATTTTGAAATCCAAATTTCAAAATTCTCCAAATCCCAAATCGAGCATACCCTAAACATTCTGTGATACTGATGGTTATACAAGAAACATGTTTTTGTACAATGAAGTCAATCTGCAAATGGTTATATACCTGGATGCTACAATCACGCTCCCCAAAGTGAACAACATTACCGAATTTGTCAGCCAAAACCTGCAAAATTTTGTAATGGCATAAGGTTATTTAATCTCCAGATTATCAACCTCTGGTTAGTTGTTGAATAGTTGGAGAGGTCTCCATGAAAACTCAATTCTTAGAGTGTTTCTATTCTAAAAGAAGTTTACATGCTTTTTGCACCTACATAGTGAAATCCAAATATTTTTTGTCAATCCGGAACTTCAGCACACAATCATGATTATAAATATTAGGCAGTCCTCAAGGACCAACGGTTTTCTCAAGATAAAATAGCAATTAAAGTACTTCAGAAAAGGAGGTTCATAATGCAATTCCTTGCATCCATATATATAACTTCAGTTCAAATTTACCCGTAAAACAACCTCATAGTAAATCAGGTTACTTTAGTTAAACATCATCAGATTTCAATTTACAAATTCTAGACTGAAGGTTCAACATTGTACTTATAAATGTACCTGAAACTCAATATGCCTTGGATTCTGGATATATTTCTCCAGGTAAACACCATCATTACCAAATGCAGCTGCAGCCTCACTCTTAGCTTGCTGTTAGAAGAGAGGCACGCATATAGTCAAATGAAACTCATGGTGAAGAATTTATAGAAATATTGTAAGATTTCAAGAGATACCATGTTCATGTGGAAAAAAACTATAAACCCACTTCACACTTTCCAATACTGTCAATTCTCTCTCCTTACACTTTAATATATTTAAATCATAACTCACATCATTAAATCATTACCATCACACCCAACAACAATATAATCATACAACATCATTCACTCTTACACATTGATTTGACATAAAATTACTTTTCTTTGGCTACTGTATATGTATCAGGATTTCAAAAACCACAATAAACCCAAAAAGATTGTAACGGGTGATGGAAAAATAATGTCATCAACTGAGATAGTACAAAAAAATAGAAAAAAAGGAAATTGAGGTTAAAGTGGAGTACCTGCAAAAATTTCACAAACTCATCACGCTCTTTGGCGAGGCGCATTCCACGTCCTCCACCACCTGCTGTTGCCTTAAATTAAAAAAACCAGTAAGTTAGCACAACCTTTCTATGGAATTTCACACTCTAAAGAATATTGGATATGTTTTAGAAATCTTTTTTAAATGCAGTCACCCTATCAGATGCAATATTGAGAATTTTTTCAAAGATAATTGGACATGAGCGGTACATAAGATGAAAAATAAAAATAAAAACAATAAGGATGAATTGTAATAAAAGAAATCAGCAGACAGAGACTAATATCAAGGATGCTTAAAGAATGATATGCGTCATCACACCATAATGTAATCTCACTGATCAGGATTGCCAGATAATGCAATGAGCAGGATCAACAAAATAGATTGGTGAATTAGTTCTAGTAAAAGATAATGCAGAATGTTAATTTTGATTTTGCTTATGAGAGATAACTAAATAAATAAAAACCTAATTTAGTTTAGCCCCATAAGTTATCAAAATTCCCACTGGTCATCATCAACTACCCAAAGGTAGTTCCTTCCTAATAGCTCTTCTTACATGCGACGAGTTCTTTATTATGTGTTAAATTTACCTTGATCATGACAGGAAAACCTATTTCATCAGCAACTCTCACTGCTTCTTCAGTACTCTGCAATCAGGAGAATCATTTCACAAGAAGAAAAACAAAGACAGACTTCGGAAAGTAGATTCAGTATCTGATTTACCAGGATAAGTTGTTAATAAATCATTAATCTTAACAAAATGCAGTACCTGTAACAATCCATCACTTCCAGGGACAGTTGGAACTCCAGCATTCTTCATTGTATCTCGAGCAGTTGATTTGTCACCCATCACTCGAATGCTGTCAGGCTGCAATTCAAATTCAAAGTCAATAATTTCATCGAAAAACAATAAAAGGTTTTCAGTTTCACTCCTAATCTTGGTAGACTTAGAGTTGGTAGGCCTGGAGCAAGGATAGTTCAGTGGTTCGATAGCGCAATAGCATATATATATAGAGTAATGATATGGATCCAGATGGTGGGTTTCTTATGGAGACCCACACCTGCATAAACTACTTGTACCATGATACAGTGTACGAATGTTTTATGCATGTGTTGAGCTCCATAAGAAACCCACCATTGGCCTCCATATCAATACTGTATATATATAGACAGTATTCTATTGAACTGCATAGATATTATGATTTAAAATACTCACATTTGGTCCAATAAAGTTGATTCCATGTTCTCGGCACATATCAACAAAAACAGCATTCTCAGAAAGGAATCCATATCCTGGATGCAGCATAGTACATCCATGGCTCATAGCAGCAGATAGGACATTTGGAATCACCAAGTACCTGTCAGAAATGGAAAAAAAATGTACACAATAAGATGTGGGAGATTATGCGTAGAAAAATATTGATGAAAGAAAAATGTTGATGCCTTACGATTGACTACTTGGTGCTTCTCCAATGCAAACAGACTCATCAGCAAGTTTCACATGAAGAGCATCTCTATCTATCGTTGAGTAAACTGCTACGCAAGGGATTCCCATTTCATGGGCAGTTCGAATCACACGAACAGCAATCTCTCCTCTGTTAGCCACTAGAATCTTATCATCAAGGCATGTGGCAGAAAGGGCCCCACCACGTTTTCCAGATTTATTACCAACTCGAGTAGCCAAAGCCCTCTGTCGAGGGAAGTTAATTCTACTTCCTACCATGAAGCTACACTGAGAGCTCCTAATAATTCCTGGTGTAATCTCCATGAATAAACCCTTCCAAAAATAGCAAAAAAAAAAGTTAAAAAAATGAAGAAAAAATTATAATTATGTAGATGATTAGGATTCATTAAGAAAGTACGCAGCCATTTGATGATAGTACATTGTCAATATAAATGAGACTTGCAAATATATGTATGTATTGAGCAAAAAGAGAGTATTAAGTTTGATAAACAGAAGGAAACCAATAAAATTATAGCCCGATCGTTCACAATGACACAAAGCAGGCATGTAAAGTGACAAGGTTGATCTTTAACCATACCACGTTGATACAACAGAAGATCATAACTTATGTTCTACAGCTTCAATTTGACCCTATCAACGTGGCTCCTCGGTGGAAGCCCAAATAGTATTCTTTTCAACCATGTTAGCCACACATAATTCACTCACACTGCTATTTTATTAATTCTTTAGATTGTTCTGAAAAAAACAAAACAGCCCAGGATAGAAGATAAAAGTTGATGCAACTGAAATTAGGTTAAAAAGACAAAAAAGGAGAAAGGTTCATCTTGCAACATGTAAAGTCACAAACCTAAGCATCAGCTAGTAACTAAAACTTTTGGGCAAAATTTATAGCGTGTCCATACATCACCATCTGAAGATCAGATAAATCATCAAATTGAAACAAAAGTAACCCTTCTAACTTGAATAAAGTTCACACACACACACACAAAAAAAAAACATATCCATTTATCTCAACATGCAGAACATAGACAGGGAGCTGAAAAATTCGCGGAAAACAAACAAATTGCAGGCACGCACAGACACACACGAATAAAAAGTTAATAAAAACTTCAAAGAAGAAGTAAGGGCAGGGAGAAACATCCTTACGGGACGTGAGCAGACAGATTTAGTGCAAAATGTCATGGCCGCAGAGTCCATTTTCAGATCAGGTAATCCGCCTCCTGAAAGAATCAAAATAAGAGCGTAAGAAAAACCAACAGTCAGAAATTCAGAAAAAAAAAAGGGAGCAATGCGGTGAAAACTGAGCATAACAGAGCATATACCTTAGAAATGTGAGAGGTGAACGGAGATTTTAGGTCTGTGTGGTTGGTTGAAGAAGGGAATGCGAATGAAGGTAGATGGGGGTAGAGGGGGATTTGAAGAAAATGAATGTCGATGAAAACGAGAGAGATGAGAGTGTGCCAGACAGACAGTTCAATTGGATCGAAAACTCCGCACCAAAAGGGTTATATGAACGTTGCTTTGCGCTCGGTATTATTTAGGTATTAAATTTTATTAAATAAACTATTGTACGAATTCTCTTCATATATATACTGGTTTTTTCTTCTACATTTGTATATGTGTAATATTGTTTAGTTATTTGCATTATTAAATTTTTTTTTTTTTTTTAAATCTATATATATATTCGTCATCAATTAAAAATAGGGTAACACTTTTAATTTTAACTGCTCTGCTAATTTAATGAGTTCACATTTTATGAATTCACTCCAAATCATTTTTTACTACAGTTGTCTGCACCCGCTCATTTTATGAGTTCACCCCCAACCCATTTTTTTACAACGGTTATCTACACCCACTCATTTTATGAGTTCACCCCCAACTTATTTTTTTACTACAGTTATTTGCATCCGCTCATTTTATGAGTTCACCACAAATCATATTTATACTACAGTTATCTACACCTGCTCATTTTATGAGTTCACCTCCAAATCATTTCTTTTTTACAATGGTTATCTACACACGCTCATTTTATGAGTTCACCCCCAAATTATTTTTTGAGAATATTCCCTAATAGAGTCATTTCTATAGAGTATTAAGCAAGTAAAACCTACCACTTTTAAAATTTTCTAATAGGGTCAAATTAGTGTCAAAAACCCTTAATATTCATATACCTCCTTAATTTCTATATTTGAACATTTAATTCAAATTTTAAATTCTTAATTATGGTCAACCAATTAATTCGGGGGGAGTTATAGGCATAACTTGACAAATTCTTGACTTTCCCAAATCGAATTCTTAAAATTCATCTCCATCATCGGTTTCTGGGTTGAGGGGGCGATTACGATTTAATTCAATCGCTGCAAATTTGTGCTGTTTTTGTTTGGAAGATCGTGGGTGAATGTCATCATCGGTTTCTGGGCTGAACGAGCGGTTACAATATTCTGAATCGCTGCAATTGGGAAGAACACATTGATGCATTTTGGGAGGAACGAAGGAGAATTCACCATTGTGTTGCTAGGCTGCAGAAACGATTCAATCTATGCTGCCATTGATGCGATTTGGAAAAAATCACAAACGGTTAGTACTAATTTCTGCCATTGTTGATGAGCTTTTTCGAAATTTGCCATTGTTGATGAGCTTTGTTCGAAATCTGCCATTGTTGATGCGATTAGTGCGAATTCGGAATTGGGAAAAAAAGGAGAAGTTTCATGGATACAGCAGCTTGACATGGAGGTGAACATTAGATATGCACATTACCGTATGCATGTATACATGCATATCGTATAGTGCATTTCACATATGCACATATGTAAAATGCATGTACCCCGTTTTCCGTGCATATTAATATGCATATCCATGTATGAACCTTTTTTTAAGCTTATAAACTCATAATTTTATTATGACTCATTTCTGATGCGATTTGGAAACAATCACAAACGGTTAGTCCTAATTTCTACCATTGTTGATGAGCTTTTTCGAAATTTGCCATTGTTGATGAGCTTTGTTCGAAATCGCCATTGTTGATGCGATTGGTGTGAATTCGGAATTGGGAAAGAAAGGAGAAGTTTCATGGATACAGCAGCTTGACATGGAGGTGAACATTAGATATGCACATTACCGTATGCATGTATACATGCATATCGTATAGTGCATTTCACATATGAACATATGTAAAATGCATGTACCCCGTTTTCCGTGCATATTAATATGCATATCCATGTATGAACCTTTTTTTAAGCTTATAAACTCATAATTTTATTATGACTCATTTCTACATACCAAAATTCATTTCGCTGTTCATATTAAACTTCATAATCTATTTTCATATATGTATGCATATTCAAATAAACGGAAACTGCATCCACTATGGCACGCTTATTTAGTCTTTTTGTGTTTTAATTGTGTTATGAGTATTTTGGTTGTAATTTAATTCTGGATCATAAAATGCAGATTTTATACCTTTATTTGTTTTGGGAAAGTAATCTTTCAGCTACACAAAGTCAGCTAATTAATATGAATTGACTTAATTTTAGGAACATTTGAATAATGGAAGGTGATATAATATCGCGTTTTACGGGGATATGCATTAATTCAAACGATTTGATGTAAATCTGTCTAATATTTATTAATTTTAAATAATTTAAATGGGTAAAGGGCAACTATGTCTTATTAGGTGTCAATTTGACTCTAATAGATAAAAAACAATAACTTATTCCTAATTAGATAAATGTCTTAGTGAAATGACCTTAACAATAATTTACCCTTATTTTTTTACCACAATTATCTGCACCCGCTCATTTTATGAGTTCACCCCCAAAATATTTTTTAAAAAATAATTACATTTAAAATATTATATTATCTTTTTATTAATTTACACAAAATATAATAATAAAATCAACCCTAATTTATACATTTACAATCTTGTAGTCGAGTCATTGCCGAGTTACCGTCAATTTACCACTAAATCACCCATATTTTTAGAAAAAAAATCGTAAAAACATAATTAAAAAAAATTATCGAAATTAGGCACAGGTCTCAATTTTTTTTTCTTCTCATTTTTCAGTTTTTATTCCATACTTTTTATTTTTTCATTTTTTTTCCTGTTTTTTTTTTTCATTAGTATTTTTTTTAATTTTAATACAAAATAATATTATATGTATTATTTTATTATAGTCAGTAATATAATAAGTAATAACCAGTAATACCATAAACAGTAATCAGTAAAATCATTAACAATAATTAGTAATATCTTTACAATAACAAATAATTACACACATCTAATTACAGTAAAATTTTATACAATAACAAATAATTCCACACATCTAATTATATTCAATAATACAAAAAACGATTATCAGTAATACCATGAACAATAATTAGTAATACCATGAACATTGATCAGTAATATCTTACACAATAACAAATAATTCCACAAATCTAATTATATTCAGTAATACAAAACATAATTATCATTAATACCATAAACAATAATATGTAATACCATAAACAATAATAATAATCAGTAATGCCTTAAGCAATAATAAATAATTACACATAATCAGTAATACCACAAACAATAATCAATAATACCGTAATCAATAATCATTAATATTAATTCAATAGTGTATTAATAGTAATACCACAATCAATAACTAGTAATACTAGTACCACTAACAATAATATCATAAAAAAGTGGAGGGAGTGCAGATCGAGGTGTACTGAAGAAAATAGGGGTGCACATTACCAAACCCAATTGAACAGAACCTTAGCCCAATGGGAAGGCACCCTAGGTCAGCAGTCGCCGCCTGAGATTTCATCGGCAAGGTCACCAGCTCCGAGTGCCGGCCGATCAGAGATCCATCAGCAACATACTCACAGTCTTCCGTCGGGCCGCCGTCAGCCGGAGGAAGAGGCTGTGCAGGAACATGGTGAAGAAGACGAAGCAATGTAGCTTCAATTTGGACAGAGATGAACGACGAGAGCGAGGCGGCGTCGATCCGAGTGTTGTAGGCGAGCCCCATTGATGCCGGAGAAGACCCTGGATCGCGAACACAAGAGAGATTGATGGAAGCAGTCGCGTCGGTGGTCGAAATGAGTAGAGGTTTTCGGCCGAGATGGAAGATGATGTCAATTGTCATGGAAGTGAAGAATCGCCATTGCGATTCGAGGAGGGGTCTCGGGCTTCAATGGCCGGGACGGAAGCGTCGTCGTCGCCGTCGAGGGGATGGTCAGGCATGGTGGTGGCAGGGTCACCCGCCGAACGACATAGATTTCCGGCAGGTCCTTTACTTATCAAATTAAAATTGAAATTCAGGTGCACCGCCGATCGACTATAATAAAATCATACCTATAATATTATTTTGTATTAAAATTTAAAAAATACACATAAAAATGGAAAAGAAAGGCATCAAAATAAAATAAAATAAGTAAAAGGAAAAAAAATGAATAAATAAAAAAATTGAAAAATAAACTGAAAATGGGAAGAAATAAAGGAAAAGAGAAGGGGGAAGAAAAATTAAAAAGAAAAAAAATTGAGATTTGTGGCTAATTTCGATAGTTTTTTATTAATTATATTTTTACGATTTTTTTTAAATCTGGGTGAGTTGGTGGTGAATGGACGGTAACTCGGTTGCATATTGTAAATATATAAATTAGAGTTTATTTTATTATATTTTGTGTAAATTAATAAAATGATAATATAGTTTTTTAAATGATTATTTTTTTAAAAAATATTTTGGGGTGAACTCATAAAATGAGCGGGTACAGATAATCGTGGTAAAACAATAATTTGGGGGTGAACTCATAAGATAAGCGGGTATAGATAACCGTGGTAAAAAATGATTTGGGAGTGAACTCATAAAATGAGCGGGTGCAGATAACCGTAATAAAATATGATTTGAGGGTGAACTCATTAAATGAGCGAGTGCAAATAATAATAGTAAAAAATAATTTGGGGGGTGAACTCATTAAATGAACGGATGCATATAAATAAAAATTAATTGATGAATTAAAATTAAAAATTAAAATTAAAGTATGCACGTATTTGGCTTAAAAATACGTTTCCTGACTAGTAAATAACTCATGTCAAAAGATCATTAATTTTGTTAGTAAATAGAATAAACATATATTTTTTTAGAAAAAATAACTGTTAATTACAGAGTGAGTTAGTGTATTTAATAATTTGGTGAGCATTAATAACCCAGGACCTACATGAAATTAAATGATTACCGGTTTATACTTTCTTTCTTTTTTATCATTTTTACTTAATAAATTTAGCGACAAAACAACTAAAGTAAACATAAACAGATTTTTTTTTGGAGAGGCCGTGATACTTTCCATTCCATAATAATTTACACTTTTTTTTTCAAACATATCAAACGGAACTTATCCTAGGAGTAAAAAATTAAATAAAAACATTCTCGCAATATTTAAAATTTTACACAAATATCATTATCTACATATCTACACACTTATATCCAATTCAACATTCAACAACTTTATTTATTTTATACATCTATTCAATCATTATTTTTCTTCCTTATTTTGAGTGCCCAATTTTTGTGCTCCATCTCAATCTTGAGAAATAGTAAAGTAAACCGCTGCTTGCACCAAATTATGAGCTCTCTTGTTTTTGCTTCTAGGTATATGAGTGAATTTGCACACTACAAATTTTTGAGATTGATGTTGTATCCTACTGGCAATACTCATCTCTGGACCTACTCCGTTATAACTCTTTGAGCATAAGTTAATAGCTTGTTGCGAGTCGGATTTAATTACAAGCCTTGTCCGGTTTAGTGTCTTGGCCTCCATTATGACCCTCTCAATTGCTTGTAATTCAACCCCTAAGGCACTTCTTTTAGGCGTCACTTTTTTCGAGAAAATAGAAATAACCTCTCCATTTTCATCAATGCCAACTCCTCCAATTCCATAATGTCGAAGGTTAACATTAAAAGTTCAATTGACCTCAAAGGTTGTCAAGATCTCATTGTCCTGTCCATCAGATTCAAATGACGTTTTCCAGCCATGATTTTGCTTATTCTTACCTTTCAACTAGACTTGACAAAAAGTTTCAAGATAAGCCAACACGTACTGTGTCCCCCACCGATGTCTGGCAATGGCATCGATCCCTTGTACTATCATGAGTTGTTGTACACCTTTCTCTCCATACTCCCCAAACGATCATAATCAGTTCTTCGTAGATAAGAGTTTCCCCTGGCCAATCAGATTCCACCAATATTTGTGTAGGTTGATCTAGCATGGGATGAGTATAAAGTATTCCCTCCATATTGCAATTGCTTTCATACGTGCAAAGGGTACACAAAATAAGAAAGTCAGAGTAATAAGGAGTAGTAAATTTTTTAAGTGTAATTTCGTAAACTTTTATGTATAAAGGAATGAATGTGTTGAATTGTGTGTATGTGTAGACTCAAAAGTAAGAATATTATATACTCCCTCCGTCTCAACTTAATTTTCACACCTACTTTTTCGGTCCTTTAGAAACTCCACCCGTACAATATTCTACAATATTATATTTAATGTAATTATTTTTATGATCCATATATACATATAAGTCCATTCACTTACTTATTTTTTTATAAAATTATATCTTAAAATTCTATTTATTATAATATTTTTTAAAAAGTGAGTAAACAGTAAATATGAAAAAATTTCTGGGACACAGGGAGTATAAAATATTATGTGAGCAAAGTTTATGGGAAGATTATTTTTTTTAATGTGTAAATTATTTTTGAAAATGAAATGTGCAAGTAATTTCAGAATTGAGGAGTAAAGTATATATTTATTACTAGATGAGCACTGCGAGATATCAATAAAACTAAATATTTATAATATAAGTATATATTTAAAAAAAATAAAAAAATTTAAAAAGCTGTCGGAATGAGATGAAGAATTTTCTTGATGCAACTTTAGTAAATATGAAGAATTATTTTGAGGAAAAATAATAAAAAATTAAAAAATAACAATTTAAGTAATAAAAAATAATGTGTTAATTGTAAATTAAATCGCCACTTTTCTCTTATTTTCAATATAATCTAAACTTCTAGATAATTGCAAATAAACTACTAGCTTTAAATATTGTAGCAATTTAGATTTTTTGGCAATTTCATTTGTACCCGAATCTAACGTAATTTAGATTTTTTGCTGACATGACATCTCCTTAATAAAACAAGATTATTTTTTTAATTCGATTTAATCTCAAAATGTCTAATTTGGACACAAATGAAGTTGTCAATAAATAATTTGCACCAATATTTAAAATTGGTGATTTATTTTTAATTATTTAAAGGTTTAGATTATATTGCAAATGAGCTAAAGGTGTGATTTAATTTACAATTAACCCTAAATAATTAGAGAAAAAAATACAATAAGAGGTTGACTCCTGTGTGAAAAGTTTCAGATTGCTGAAATCGAAGGTAAGCTTAAAGACGGGGCCCGGTTGTCCCTATTGGACCTATTGGCGAGCACCCTAACGAGTGAAAGCTAAGAAAACTAAGAATCCAGATGCCTCGAAACTAGTGATTTGAAAGGTTTTATTCTCTTGAATAAACGCAACAATCTGAGGGGTCCTTTGATTATAGGGGCAAAAATGGCATTCTGAACCTCTAAAGGCTCTATTCATAGAAGGAGAGGTCCTAACCACCAATCAGACAAGTCAGCTTGGGAATTCTCCTCATTGCTGCTAATAATTGGACTAATGTACCCGCGTGTGGAGAGGGCAAAGGAAGAGTTCGTTAGCAAATGGATGTGCCACATATTTCGCTCAACCAATAGTTTAAGTACACATCATAGTTCTTAAAATTAACAACCTCATTAAATTATGACATATAAGCAAATTAGACTACATAATAACACATAAACAAAATTAACCATAAAAAATGACACATTATCGATCTAAACTTCATATTAATATAAAATGAAAAATTGATTTCTTCATCGTTAAACTTGAATGCATCAATCGTTATTTGCATGTCTTTCTCACTCCCTCGTAAACCTATCTTTACTAGATTTCCTTGAAAGACAACTTAATTTGGTTCAAAATAGATATAACCACAAACTCTCCTGATATGAATAAGACCAGTTTTATTTCACATTTCTATAGTTTAATTTTTTTTTTAATTTAATTTTATAACCTGGCAACAATAGTGTTCACACAATACATAACTGAACATTCTCGAATCAAATAGCGTTTGTAATGGATAATACTGTATGAATGTTATTTATAATGTTCCAAATAATGAAATCTAAATTAACTCTAGAAATTAAATAATTAACTGGATGATTATCACTATTAAAAATTAAAACGAAGTTTTTTACAATGAAGTTCATCATTCATTAATACCAAATATAAAGTCTTACAAATTTAATTTCATCATTTATCAACCATAAAAATTTATAAACATAATCTTCTACAAATTGAATTTGCCGTTTATAAACCACGCGCATTCTCGCTTTATATCGACATAGATGGATATTGGGAAATACATGGATTTGATTAAGAAAAAGTCTTTTTTTTTTTGCTGCAAAAAAGAACCATAACAAGAAAAGCAGGGGAAAACAAAGTTGGGCAATTCTTACGGTAGTCAAATTTTACAAAGTGACTACATAGTCACTTTGTCGAATCGCGCCATGTGGCGTCGTAGACGTCGTAACGACCTGCTACCTGTTATTCAGGTTTAAGTTATTTTTATCATTATTTAAATTGTATTTTATTATTTACTATATTACCCTTCTTTTATTTAAATTATTTATAAGAAAGTTTAATTTATAAAAAATAATAAAATTACTATCCTACCCTTTTAATACAAATATTAATAAAATTACTATCCTACCCTATTAATACAAATATTATAATTTTAAATTTAAAAAATGAAATAAATAAATTCCAGAATAATACATTACTTTCTTCTCCACAGCCACATCGCGTTTTATGTTTCTAAGACTTGAAATTGAAATTAGGGTTCCTTTCTCCCAACTCCATTGTTCATAAATTGTGAATGAATTGGAATAGTTTATTTCTCCCCCAATTCCAACGTTCCTAAGTTGCAAAGTGAATTCGATTATCGAAGTAATAATGTGGTTATCTCACTGTTGGTGATTCCTCGCTGAATTCCCGATTTTTGTCGACGGTCGCTGACTCCAAGAAGGCGGACGGAGATATTCGCCGACGGCCGCTCACGCCAAGAAAATCGAAAATACTAACCTGGTTTTCAAAATCAGTGCGGCTGGCGGGCAGGCGCGGAGGCGGATGATAGCAGAAGGCAGAAAAAAAAACAATTGAAAACGCATGCTAGGTTCTAATGATTTTAATTCCTTTAAGTTATAATTTGATTTGTTTTTTATTAATTAATTGATTTGATTTATTCTTTTGTTATTAATAACATAAGGGTAAATATGTAATTTTAACATTACATATTTTAATTACATTAACAAAAATATAATAAATTATTTTATTGTATAAGGATAAAAATGTAATTTTACAATAATATATTTTAATTAGTTTAATTTAATAGAAAATACAAATTTATGACACATTACGACAATACCTACCGTAAAATTTACAAAAGGTAACAGGTCATCAAATTTAAACCTTTAGATTAGATTTTTAATGACTTAGATTTACTGACTAAGGTAGTCATTACGACACGTTACGACATCCTAACTACATGTAGAAGGTCCCAACAAAGTTCCCAATAAGATTAAGGTTCTTCTAAATCTTCTCCAAATCTATCATGAGAGTTGGCAGAGAGGACCGCCTTTTGTGCCATTATATGAGCTTTACGATTAGACTCCTGTTGAATGTATGTAAATTTGCACACAACAAATTTAATTTTGAGCTTTGAAATCCTCCAGGCAATAGCACATTCAGGCGACAGCAAATGGCCGCAAATTTCTGTTTCGCAAAGTGAAATAGCATTCAAAGAGTCTGATTTGATTTCAATATCAGTCATTCCTTTATTCCACGCCATTACCAGAGCTTCTTCAATGGCCACAAGTTCTGTTCCTAGGGGACTTCTTTGAGGCGGGATTTTCCGGGAGAATGAATCAATAACCTTTCCGTCCCTGGACGACAAAATACCACCCACCCCGTATCTATAAAATTCATCGTTATATGCTCCATCCACCTCAAACACGAATTGAGGGACATCGTTATTAATTGTTCTTTGATTGTTGAATTCCTTTGTGTCCCTTTTATTATGTCTCACATCCTTGTTAATATGCTGAAAGCATTGGAGATAATCAATCACAATTTTTCCAACATTTGATTTAATCTGGAAGCATTGTTTTTTAGAATCATGAGTAATCTGGCATCTAGCTTTCCAAACCCCCCAAGAAATCATTAGAATCTGTTCAAACTCCTCTGTTGGGAAATTGTCTCTGATTGACCACAACAAGTCCCAAGTTCCCATGTTGAGTTTGTCCTTTAAGAATTTCCACCATGGGGTATCCTTCCAATTTGATTTGACGCCAGAACAATGGAAGATAACATGAGTTGTAGAAGGCATGAAATTTCCGCAAAGTCCACAACAGGGGGAAGTTGGGATATGTCTCCTCGCTAAATTTCCTTCTGATGCCACTATGTCTAAGCACAGTCTCCATCCAAAAATTCGAGTCTTAGGTGGAATGTTAAGATTCCATATGAAGTTCCACCACGTTTTGATCTCCTTCCCACTGGATTCTTCCCCATTCCGAAGCAATCGAGAGTCCAAGTTAAGACTCACTTTGTAACCTGATTTGACCGAATATACACCAAGGCAATCATATTTCCAGAATCTATTGTCTTCCTCATCATGTTTACCCACAGTGGTTCTCAGTATCCCTTCCACCTCAAACGGTAAGAATGCCAGTCTAATAGTCTCCTCTTTCCAGAATCTGTGTTCATTCAGCAAAGATGTTGGGGTAATGCCAGGTGCAATTCGCGATTTAATGAATCCTACTTCATTTCCATGTACCCAGGCATGCTTATAAAGAGAAATGGATTTACCATCTCCAATTGTCCATCGGATACCGTTCTGAAGAATAGGGAAGCTCGACACAAGTGATCTCCACATGTAAGAAGGGTTATTTCCAATCTAAGAGTCCAGCACATCGGTATGGTTGAAATACCTTGCTTTGAAAATTTTAGCAATCAGTGATTCAGGCTTCTCAATAAGCCTCCAAACTTGTTTTGCAAGTAAAGCTTGGTTAAAGTGAGTAAGCTTTCTAAAACCTATTCTGCCATACTCTTTTGAATTACACAGTTTATCCCAATTCATCCAGTGCATTTTATGATGTCCATTATCCGATCCCCACCAGAAATTTGCAATAATGTTTTCCATTTCCCCACATATTTGAGTTGGTAATCGAAAGCAGGATATCACATATGTTGGGATTGATTGTAAAATGGATTTAATCAGGATTTCCTTTCCTCCATCAGAGAAGTTCTTATTTTTCCAGTTGTCAATTTTACTTCTTAATCTATCAACAATGTATGAGAACTGTATTTTCTTACCTCTAAGTGAGAAGGTTGAGAGCCCTAAATAGAGATGATGTCCTTGGGTGAGTTTCACATTGATAATTTGTGTGACCCAAGTCTGATTGCTGGTACTAGTTCCTGGGCTGAAAATGAGTGATGATTTATCAAAGTTTATCACTTGTCCTGATGCCTTCTCATAAGCCAATAATGCCATCTTAATTATAGTAGTAAATTCCTGTTTAGCCTTGAAAAAATGATAATATCGTCCGCAAACAACAGATGTGTAACCATAGGCGCATTCCTTGCTACTCTGATACCTTCAAAATCCCCTAGTCTCGCCAAATTGTTAATGTATGATGATAAACCTTGAGCACATATAACAAAAAGGAAAGGCGATAACGGATCGCCCTGTCGGATTCCCCGAGTGGGTTGAACTCGTCCCAAGGTCGAGTCATTAATCCTGAAAGAGTAAGAAACTGACTTGATGCATCTAAGAATGAGTTGAATTAGTTTTTCAGGGAACCCCAATTTCTTCATCTGATTTTCTAAAAATGCCCATTTAACACGGTCATATGCTTTACTTATATCTAATTTGAGGGCTTCATATCCCGTGGAACTCTTGTTGTTTCTAAGCCAATGTATGCATTCGTAGCTAATAAGGACATTATCAAAAATTTATCTTTCATGTATGAACGCACTTTGAGTTTCATTAATCACCTCCGGGAGCACTTTTGAAAGCCTATTAACAATGGTTTTGGGTATGATTTTGTAGCACACATTGCTCAAACTAATGGGGCGAAAGTGTGTTGGGCAAGTGGGATCTTTTATTTTTGGAATTAGTGTGATCACAATTTTATTCCATTCACTCAAATCACCATCATCATTTAGTACCTTAAGAGAAGCATCAATGACCGTATCGCCAATAAAGTCCCATGTAGCATGAAAGAATCTAGCATTAAAGCCATCCGGACCAGGGGCTTTGTTTGGATGAAGGTCAAAAGCTGCATTCTTAACTTCTTGGCGAGAAAATTCCATCTCCAAAGAAGATTTCGAATCTTCACCAATCATATCATTCATGTGTTCTGTAATGGTATTAATATCAGTGTCATTTGGATTCGAAGATGTATAAAGTTGTCCAAAATACTCACAAAGTACCCTCCACATGCCTTCCAAAGACGTAATCCTTCTTCCATACTTATCGGACAGTCCCTCAATTTTATTACATTTGTATCTTTCAGTGGCTTTTTTGTGGAAATAAGATGTATTTCAATCTCCACTCGTCATCCAATTGACTCTGGATCTTTGGTGCCAAAATTCCTCTTGTTGTGATAACAATTTTACTAGTTTTTTCTCCAAAAGTATAAGCTATATGCACTCAGGGTCATCTCCCCTTTCTTCTTCCAATTGAGTGATACGATTGGATACCTCTTTAATATTATAGTCTAGTGACCCAAAATTGTTCTTAGCCCAGGAGCTAAATTCAATTGCACAGCACTTGAGTTGGGCCGGTAAGGGAATCTTGTGATCAATTTATCCCAGAATTTCTGAAATTCTTCAAGACACGAAGGTTCTAAAAGCCATGCATTTTCGAATCTGAAGGCCTTCTGTGATCGTTTCTTCCAAACCGGTTGTGATTTATTGACACAAATACTAATGACACGATGATCAGATCCATACCAATTCAAATTCTGAACCTTGTATGAGTCAAATAGTGTTTTCCACTCTAAACTTGCCACAAATCTATCAAGTCGTTCTTTAATATTATGGATTCCACTTCTCTTATTGTTCCAAGTATAGCAGGGGCCATGATAGCCCAAGTCCACTAATCCCAGATTTTCCAGAGAATTTCTGAATCTTTCAATGTTCTTTCTAGTTCTGCCATTAATGATACCCCCCAATTTCTCCTTATAGCAAAGAATTTCATTAAAATCCCCCCCAATAACCCATTTTTTTATTTGTCCGTGAGTATCTTTAATCCTATTGAGAAGATTATGGGAGAGATGTATGTATTGTGCATTAGGGTTGCCTTGGAAACCCGTAAAAAACCAAAAACGATTATTCCAATTGACAAGAACATCAATGTGACCAACAGAATAAGATTTCAACACAACTTCCATTTCATCTGTAGCAAACAAGATTAGGCCACCTTGGCTACCATTAGCATCCACCACAAAACAAAATTTGAAATTAAAGACAACATTCCACCTCTCAACAGTCTTGGTGGATACCTTAGATTCCAAAATAAAGAGCAAATAAGGTTTATTTAAGGCTATAACTCGCCTAAGTTTGTCGAATGCTTGTGGACCCTTCAATCCACGAGCATTCCAGGATAAAATCTTCATTCAGACCGGCTGAGTTGGGCATCTCCCATCTCCACCTTACTTGTACTAGCTGCATCTTCATCACTCTTGCAACGTTTCCGACCTGCAGAACATCCAGAAACGATTTCTTCATCCCTTGCCACTCCTTGTCCCTGAAAGTATCCATAAGCATCAGATGGGCGACCTCTCTTACGAGCCCCTTTAACAACATTCTTAATGTTATTAGCCTGATAGTACACTTCTTTCTCCTTCCCTTTAGCCATTTGTCCCTTCTTCTTTTCCTCAGTATCTCTTGCTGTAGCTCGAATCATAGTGCCTTTGCCCGCCCCAACTCCTTCTCTAATCTGTAGTGCCCTTGGTGGACCATAGATTTTGGCCAGGGCCATGTCGTCCACTCCATATTCAGCCACCTGGGAGTCCTGTAAATAGACTCGAGCATTTTCATTATCCATGAATTGGATATCCTCATCCTGTAGAGCCGCTTTAGCGAAGAACCTATCTTCCTCCGAGAACCTATTTGTATTTCCCCTCCAAACAACTGGGGCCAGTTCCATCCCAAGGTAAGAGGCAGCCCTTCTGATTTGGTGTGTCGTAGATGCTTCACCTCTCCCTTCGTTAGCAGCTTCCTCATTATTTGGATTTTGGTTATCCCTGTTCAAAAAAGCATAAAGTTTTGGATCTAACCCTTTCTGGCCATCAGCCCTCAGCCATAATGGGAACCTCTTCTCCTCTGGTTTACTATGTCCCAGTTCATAGTATTTCTCAGGGCATTCTTTCTCCACATGAGTGAGGAGACCACAAAAATAGCAGAATTCTCCCAGCTTTTCATATCTGATAGGAAGAGTGAGGGTTTCCTCTCTTACAGTGATGTGAGTGCCCCTGTGGAGGGGTTTGGTGAGATCCATGAGGACACGAATCCTCAAGCATTTGCCCCATGCAGTGTCTCCATTGGGACAATCCAGTTCAATGACGTCTCCAAATCTCTGGCCAAGTCTGTATGTTATTTGTCGCGTCATCGAGTAGAGTGGCAATCCATGGACCTGAATCCACATAGGAATCATGTTGATCACCAAGTCTCTTGGTTGTTCATCACCCCTCACCTTAGATAGAATCAGCATGGGACCATTGACTATCCAAGGTTGGCGGTGAAAGGCCCTGCTCCAGTCGAACTCATCCTCGAAATCAAATAGGAAATATCCTTCCCCCAGATGAACAACATTAACATTTCGTTCAGATCTCCAGATTATTTTCATAGTGACAATCAACTCTTTGATATTGATGGCCTTACGAATAGTGAACCTTCCCAACAAAGTAAAGCGGGGAAGGATAAGTTCATTATCTGCTACAAGAAGTGGATTATCTTCTGTTTCAGAAAGGGAGACCCTTCTGAGTGGGCTTCTCAGGTCATCGGCCATGACTAGAGAAATGAAATGATCAAGAAGCGGGTAAGAGAAGAGTGTGAAGGTTGTGGTGTTCTTCAATCTCCTACCCCAATAAATAGTCGAGGCCACCGTCATCTTGGCCAATGAGCAAATTAGGTTATCCACATGAAACATTATAATCATTACTATTGTATCAAACCTCCAAGAGAAGCTGAATCGATTTATCGAAGCAAGGAGGATATCGGCTGTACACATGAATCAAGATACGCACACCTCTCTGGTGTTCTTGGGTAGCCCAAAAAATTCCGACAAATTGAATGAATATACGCAATAAATCTGGATTGAATATTAAATGAGAGGTGTAATGATTACTTTCAGGCGCATGTGTGATAGGGGATTCTATTAACCAAGAAACCCTAGGAACATTCGGAAGAAAAGGCAAAGATTGGTCTCGAGAATCGCACTGACAAAAAGTGTAATCGCCCACAGTGTGTGCGTAAATCGCACCCCCGAAATGTGAATCGCCTAAATCCTACGCGTGACCATCACTCGATTAAGAAAAAGTTAAATATGCTCTCATGTTCAAGGAATTTGAAGAGATATGTCATCTGGTGTAAAATTAAAAGAGTTGTGTGGTATACCGAGTTTTAAAATTTTCATATTCAATTAGTTGAGTTGATATATATTTTTAACAAGTGTATAGCGTGAAAACTTACATTTTCGAGGGTCACACAATATATTTGTCAATATAAAAATGTGTTATGTAATAGTATACAAAAGTGAAGTAAATGAGTATAAACCCCTAACTTCATGTGTGAGTAGAGATTAAAGTAAATAAATAATATTAATTATTTATTAATATAAATCCACACATGAAGTGAATAATATTAAAAGAAGTTATTGATTTTTTTTTTTAGACGTTAAAAGAAGTTATTGATAAGAGAATTGAGTTTCTGTCTCTAATGACATGCTCCAAAAACTTACGCTCTCAAAATACAAAAATAGGATATCTTTTTTTGTATACTGTACCATACACATTACATTCATACTATAACATTTAAGTTGTAAACATTGTATGGAATTCGTGGAATTCACGTGATTGATTTTCTAATTAGAAGGATCACAGTTTGGTACCTAAAATTTAACTGATTTCGAGATATTTTCCGTTGCATTATGAACTATATATGAGGCTGGTCATTCTAGGCAAATACTCGTGTGTACCAATTACATGTAACTGGTACCACTTGATATAATTTTCTAAATGGGTGAATGTTACCATGACTTATGGTAAATACAGTATAATATTAGTTCAAATAAAGTATGGTATTAGTTTATATATTGTATAGTATTAGTTCAAATATTAAATAGAAATAAGTTACATGTATGTAATTGGTACACAAGAGTGCAACCCACCATTCTAATCTCCATTTAATTCCAACAGAGATAAAATAATAGATGAATAAGAGATCAAATATGATAAAATAATAGATGTAAGACAAGTGTCATTGAGAAACATAAAATAATATGTCAAAAATATAATGTGGATAAGATGATCATACTAAACTACATGAGTTAAATCGCCACAATCGATTATTGTTCCAGTGTGCCATGAACCCGGAAACCCATCCTGCAGAGCCGGTCCCGAAATTTTGTAGGCTTGGGATGAACAAAAAAAATAGGCCCTTTTGAGAGTAAATGAGTTTTTGCATAATGGAGATAGATGAAGGAGGAAGATTTCTTTTTATAGAGGGTATAAAGAATATTTTATCACCAATTTTTCACCTAATAGTAACTCTGAAAAAAGTTAGCACTAAAATATAAAAAAAGGAGGTGCAAAAAGCACATAAGGGTAAAAAAACTTTTAAAATAAGTATGAAATGTGTACATATGGACCGTGCATGAAACATGCATATACATATCATGCACAAATTTTGCACGGAGTGTGCACGTATGGATCGTGCACAAAATGTGCACGTACGGATCATGCACAAAATGTGCACATGACATTTGTATTTTATTACCTACAAGAAAAAAACCATTTTGTCACACATCTTTCATCACGCTATAAATGTGTTATAGATCTTTCGTCAAACTGATTTATATATACATGTGTGTGTGTATAAGTAGACCCCCGAAATCTCAGGGCACAAGGCAATCGCCTCTACCGTCCTGCCTCTGGGCCACCCCGACAAGTTTATAACGAAAAAAAAAAATTCGAATAAATTTTTAATAACATTTTTTTATATTATTGTGTAGACGCTTGCATTCTACCACTCAAAGAACATAACTGTCAATGCATTATCCTTCTTAAACAGTAAAAAATTTCACATTGAAATCTATGGATGCCAAAATGCCACTTTGAATAACATGAATATATCCGTCGCAGGAAATACCCACAACACTAACAAAATTCACGTGCAACAGTCGTCTATTGTCACTATTTTGAATTTTAGCATTGGACTACAAGTCGAAGGTCCTGGGGCCTATCGAGACACAGTCATCGCTTGTGTTAATGCTAGAGTTCAAAATAGTGACCGCGGACGATTGTTGCACATGAATTCCATCAGCGTCGGGGTTATTTCCGCCGGAAGAAATATTCATGTTATTTAGAGTGACATTTTGACATCCATAGTTTTTAATATGAAATATTTGGCAATTTAGGGAGGATAATGCATCGACAATGATGTTGTTTGAGTGGTAGAATGCAAGTGTCTACACAATAATAATAAAAAGAATTGTTAAATCACTATGTTACGAAGCATGACTTTTGCCTATAAATACATGTATCTACAACATTTGTAAATTGTGAATGAAATACACATTTTAAATCATAACGCATTTTTCAAACCACTTACACACTAACTGAAAACAAAATGGATTGCTGCAAAATCATAATCTTCTCCCTTTTCACATTCTTCTTTTTCTTTTTTTCAGCCGAAAATCCAATGGCGCCCATTTATAATGTGCTCGATTTAGGAGTAAAATCGGGTAGAACGTTTGATTGCACATAGCCTTTTTTTAGTGCATGGAAGGTCGCCTGCACCACCACAAAAATGGCCCCGATTTATGTGCCACCAGGTTCGTATTTACTATGAAATGCAATTTTTACTAGAAAGTCGTGCAATAATAAAGCAATTTCAATTTTGATTAATGGCATTATCGTAGCTCCCAATGACTACAGTATTATTGGGATTTCTAAATATTGGCTGAAGTTAGATTGGGTAGTTGGAGTTTCCATACAAGGTGAAACCCTAGACGGTCGAGGGCCAGCGCTGTGGGAATGCAAGAAGTACTCCAACAACGTCCACTGTCCAAATGGAACCACGCAGAGTCGGGCCTGAAATTTTGTAGGTCTGGGGCGAATAAGAAAAATAGGTCACTTCTTCTAGTATTTTGAGAGTAAATGGGTTTTTGCATAATGGGGATGGGTGAGGGAGGAAGATTACTTTTTATAGAGGGTATAAATGATATTTTACCACTCATTTTGCACCTAATAGTAACTCTAAAAAAAGTTATCACTAGAATGTAAAAAAGGGAGGTGCAAAAAGCACATAAGGGTAAAAAACTCTTAAAATAAGTATGAAATGTGTACATATGGACCGTGCATGAAACTTACATATACATATCATGCACGAATTTTGCACGAATTTTGCACGAAATGTGCACGTATGGATCGTGCACAAAATGTGCACGTACGGATCGTGCACAAAATATGCACATGACATATATATAAGTAGGCCCCTGAAATCTCGTTGCCCAGGGCGGTCGCCCCTACCGTCCTGCCTCAGGACTACCCCTGCGGCCATCCTCCAGACAAATCTTAATACTCTATATTTGTGAGAATATAATGGAACACATGTCACAATTTTAACACTCTATCACAATCTTTCTCTTCACCAAAATCGTCTATTTCAAAATCCCTGCATTCTCAGGCATTCTGATTAAAAAAATCCATTTTTTCTATTTTCATCTCAAAATAATAATTTTAATATTATTTATTCATAATTATTATTTTTAAATTTGAAATCATTTTAATCTTATCTTCTAATATTCAAATTTAAATTAAACAGAATTCTGTATATTCTTAATTCCTATATATAATGGCCATCTTCTCCTTTAAATAATGTATCTCATTCTACTTTCTTTTTCTTTCATTTTTTTAAGCTGATATCAACATGTATGATTTCGTAGATTTCTACTAGATGATATATTTTTCTCTCTCTTTTCGATTCTTTTACATATTTTTTTACAATTTTTTTTTTTTAATAATTTCCTTAAATTTTCCTTTCTTTTTTCAATTATCTTCTTTTAAACTTTTCTTTAATTTTTTTTTTTTGGTTCTCTCTCATTTTTTCTGTATTATTTTACTTACCTGTTCTCTCCTCTCTCTCTCTTTTATTTATAGATTTACAGTTTCTTAAAATTATTTTTTTCGAAACTGTCCAGTAAATTAATAGAATTACGGATTTCCTTGATAGTTATTGTTGTATGTTTTTAATTATAATTTTTTATTTTAATTAGAATCAATCGATAAGTCATATGTAATTTAAAATTAACGTGTAAGTTTTCTTCCTTTTTTTATTAATGATGTTGGTGGTATTTTTTATTCTTAATTTTTTATTAATATTTATGATAATATAATGGGATATGTGTCAACATTCTCAGACATTTTGATTGAAAAAATCCATTTTTCCTATTTTCATCTCAAAATAATAATTTTAATATTATTTACTCATAATTATTATTTTTAAATTTGAAATCATTTTAATCTTATCTTCTAATATTCAAATTTAAATGAAACAAAATTCCGTATATTTTTAATCTCATTTCCTATATATAATGGTTCTTTTTTAAACTTTAAACGTATCTCATTCTACTTTCTTATTCTTTCGTTTTTGTTTTTTTTAGCTGATATCAACATGTATAATTTCTTTTGTAGATTTCTACTAGATGATATATTTTTCTCTCTCTCTTGACTCTTTTACATATTCATTTACATATTTTTTTACAATTTTCTTCAAAAAAAAAATTTACAATTTCTTTAAATTTTCCTTTCTTTTTTCAATTATTTTCTTTTAAACTTTTATTTAATTTTTTTTTGGTTCTCTCTCATTTTTTTCTGTATTATTTTACTTACCGGTTCTCTCCTCTCTCTCTCCCTCTCTCTTATTTATAGATATTTATAGATTTACAAGTTCTTAAATTATTTTTTCTGAAATTGTCAGTTACTGATTTCCTTGATAGTTATTGTTGTATTTTTTAATTATAATTTTTTTAATTTAATTAGAATCAATTGGTATGTCACATCTAATTTTCAAAGAAAATAGGAGTATCTATGATATAATGATCTGATTTTCAAAGAAAATAGGAGTATCAAAAAAAAAAAAAAAAAAAACGAGTATCTATGATATAATGATTTTGATATCTCATGTATGATTTATTTTTATTGTTTTGATCTCAAATTATATCATTTAGATTAAAATTAGCGTGTAAATTTTCTTTCTTTTTTATTAATGATGTCGGTGGTATTTATTATTCTTGATTTATTATTAATATTTTTTTATATGTTTAATATATATCATATTATTGTACTAATTTTTAAATTTATTTATAAATAGGTACACATAAAAATTATACATTGCAAAATAACTAATTTTTTTTATAATATACATGGACGGGTATTAATTTATTTAGTTAAAAGTTTTTTTAATGTATTTGACTTGAATCATTGTGGATGTGAATGTATATATAATTTTCTTGAGATATATAATGTGAATGTATTCTAAAATAATTTTAAAAACTTTTTAAGATATATAGAGTATTGTTGAGGATTTTAGAGAATTTTTTGTAATTGTCAATAAAAAAAATCAGATAGCAAGTGTATTCTAGAATAATTTAACAAACTTTACTTGAAAAAGTTTTAGTAATTGTTAATAAAAAAAATCTAAAATCTCTCAATAAAGTTTGATTAGTTAATTGAAGTATCGGATCTGACTTAGTTGAGAAAATTATGCAATTATTTGTTACGTATAATATAGTAGTTTTTAATAGTTGAAAAAATTATGCAATTATTTGTTATAATATAGTAGTTTTTAATAATTGAAAGGAAAAAAAATTGACGGGAAAATCAAATACTATTTTGTGCCATGAAAATAGGTTACTAGAAATGTCACAATTCTTTAAGGAAATGTTTGTTTTGGAATGAAAAATTCCACACGGTTCTACTTTTGATTTAGAATTTTAAAATCTTATCCTACAAATAACTATAAACCCTACAAAAACTCTATAAATATCTATAAACTCTATATCGATACATAAAATAACCTATATAAAATTATTTTATAATGCCCTTTCTTATTAAAAATATTTTTAATTTTACAATTATAATTTTATTAATGCACATTTTATTAATATATTAAAAAAATATTACAATATATAAAAATATAAATAAAATAAAATAGATTCAAATTTATAGATATGTACTAGCCCAATACCCGCATTTTACGCGGGATCGATTTATTAAAATTAGAGTTAATTTATTAAAATAATAATTTTAAATACTATATTAATTTTTATATCTTTTTCATTTGTTAGAGTTTGTGAGAATAAACTTTTTTTTTATTCTAATATATTTATAACATATACATATCTAAATCTATATTATTGTATTTATATTTTTATATATTATAATATTTTTTAATATATTAATAAAATGTGCATTAATAAAATTATAATTTTAATTGTAAAATTAAAAATATTTTTAATAAGAATGGGCATTATAAAATAATTTTATATAGGTTATTATATGCATGTATATAGAGTTTATAAATATTTATAGGGTTAACTTTAGTAAGGTTTATAGTTATTTTGTATGATAAGATTTTAAAATTCTAAATCTAAATTTTAAAGTAGAACCGTGTGGAATTTTTCATTTTAAAACAAACATTTCTTTGTGACATTTCTAGTAACCTATTTTAATGTCACAAAATAGTCTTTAATTTTCCCGTCAAGTTTTTTTCATTTCAATTATTAAAAACTATTATTCATAATTTTACTTATAAAAGAAAATAATATGCAATTAAAAAAACTTTAACAAAATAAATACATGTCGTCATGTATATTATAAAAAATTATTTACATAAAATATATAAATTACATTTAAATTAACATAAAATTTTATATTTAATTTATTATATAAAAACCGAAGCACATCAATCCGAAGTCAGTTTTCCTAATAATTATTCTCTAAATTAAACTTTAAATACTAATTCTAAATATAAATTTCTTTTCGACTAAATTTTCTAGTTCGATTGAAAATTCATCACCTAAACCTGCAATTTAAAAAAAATACTATGAAATATATCAAAACAATAAAAAAATATTGTTAAAATTAATTTGTTAGTTAGAAAATAATAAAAATATAAATTTATATATTTAAAAGGTATCACAAATTACCTCCTCCTTAACATGGAGAATTTCAAAAATTGTTTTTAAAATGGAAAATTTTCAAACATTTTTAAAATTCTCTAAAAACCTCCACAATACTTTATACATACTTACAGTAAATTTATTTTTCTCAACAACTCTAATTTATAAAAAACAAAAAAAAATCGATCTTACAATTAATATTGATAAACTTATATTCATTTAAAGTGTATATTTGTTAGAGAGGATGTCTACAAGATACTAATCATTTAATATTTCACGTTGTTGCAATGTATATTTTTTTTATGTGTACCTATTTATAAATAAATTTAAAAATTAGTACAATAATTTCATATATATTAAATATGTAAAAAAATATTAATAATAAATCAAAAATAAATACCACTGGCATCATTAATAAAAAGGGAATAAATTTTTTAAACGCTAATATGAAGGATAGAATTTGAAAATTTTACACTCTATTTCAATCTATCTTCTTTAAATTATTTGGTTATAGGTTGATATCCAAATTTAATATTATCCCCAACAACAATTAAGGAGTTACTATATCAAGGGAGGTTGAGTAAAATTGGTGGTGTAAAATCATTTGAATATATCTAGAAAAAAATTAAAGGTTTTCGTTATTTTTGATAGAATCAAGCGTGAATTGATAAAAAAAAATATAATTATGTTTATTACGCACTAATATAAAATAAAATAATTTATAATTCAAATCATATATACATCAAAAAAATTGAATGAGTGAATGTTACTCCTTTCTATTCCTATGAGATAAAATTGAAAAAATAAAATGGAAGTAAAACTAAAAACATAATAAAATTGAAAGAAAAAATGAAAGCAAAAAAATATTAAACAGAAAAAGAATGAGAAAAAATTGCAGAAAAGAAAAATGAAGAAATCGCTAACAGAAACATCATTGATTGAAATTGATCGGAAATACGCTAATTTAATTAAATACAATAACAAATAGATAAAACAACAAGTTTATTCTTTGATTTATTCTTTGTTAATGTTATATAAAGATAAAGATTGTGATAAATCAAAAGTTTTGAAATTGATCAAACTTCTCACATTCCATTTTGAATTAGTCAATCTTTATAAAATCACCTGAAAATTTAAACAAAACTCCTTTTAAAATTATTTATCCTACAAAAATTTAATAAAAAAGAAAACGTAAGAGAAGATACAGAAAAATAAAATAATTTAAATTAAACAAACATATTTATAAAATTATATATTTATGGAAAATCACCTGAAAATTTAATAAAAGGGAAAAAATTAAACATACCCCTTTTTAAAAACTATGCACCACCTAAAAATTTAATAAAAGAGGAAAAGTAAAAATCATTAACCTTCAAAAAAAATCACTTGAAAATTAAAATTTAATGAAAGAAGAAAAGTTGCCAAGATCTATTTTTTAAATTATTTATCCCTGAAAAATCATCTAAAAATTTAATAAAAAAGAAAAAGTAAGAGAAGATACAGAAAAATAATATAAAGTAAAATAATTCAAATTAAACAAACCTATTTATAAAATTATTTCCACCTAAAAATTTAATAAAAGAGAAAAAATAAAAATCATTAACCTTAAAAAAATCACTTGAAAATTTAAATTTAATGAAAGAAGAAAAATAAAAGAAGAAAATTTGCTTTTATGTACCAAGACCTATTTTTAAAATTATTTATCCCTGAAAAATCACCTGAAAATTTAATAAAAGGGGAAAAATCAAACATACCTCTTTATAAAAATTATTCACCACCTAAAAATTTAATAAAAGAGAAAAAGTAAAAATCATTAACCTCCGAAAAATCACCTAAAATTTTAAATTTAATGAAAGAGAAAAAATAAAAGAACTCCTTCCTATTTCGAGATAAAATTGAAAAAAAAAATGAAAGGAAAAATTTATTAAATAGAAAAAACATAATAAAAATGAAAGAAAAAGTGAAAGCAAAAAAAATTATTAAATAAAAAAAGAATGAGAAAAAATTGTAGAAAAAAAAAATGAAAGCAAGAGAATGATCTTTCTATGAGAGATGAACATAAACCTCTTCAATTTCACTTTTTCATGCGAAAATAGAAAAATGTATATTAAAAAAAATAAACCGACCAAATTAATATACGAAATACAACACAAATAATATGACATGAGTGGAAATAGTGAAAATTGACGCTAATTTAATTAAATACAACAAATTTATTCTTTGTTAATGTTACTCCATAAAAATAAAGATGGTGATAAATCAGAAGTTTTGAAATTAATCAAACTTCTCACATCCCATTAATCCATCTTTATAAAATCACCTAAAAATTTAATAAAAGAGAAAATATATAAAAATAATATAAAATATAACCATAAAAAAAGTCGAGAGAGAGAGAGTGATCGAAGATAAAATAATGACGTGAGAGTGACCGGATATAAAAAGGATCTGAGACCTGTTGAGATAATCATGGTTATCCAAAATTTAAATTTTAAAATAGGAGAATTGATTTTTTTTTTTAATAAGAATGCAGAATAAGGTGAGAAATTTGGAGTAAAAAAATAAATTTAAAAATAATTATGATTTCAAATTTAAAAATAAATATTATGAGTAGATAATATTTAAATTATTGTTTTGAGATTAAAATTATAAAAATGGATTTTTTTAATCAGAATGCGTGAGAATGCAGAGATTTTGAAATAGACGATTTTGGTGAAAAGAGATTGTGATAGAGTGATAAAATTGTGACACGTGTGCCATTATATTCTCACAAATATAGAGTATTAAGATAAGGAGAAAGATTAAAAATAAAAATTATAATTTAAAATTTAGAATTATAATTTTGAGATTAAAATAGAAAAAATAATATTTTTTTAATCAGAATGTCTGAGAATGTAGAGATTTTGAAATAGACGATTTTGGTGAAGAGAGAGATTGTGTAGAGTGATAAAATTGTGACACGTGTTCCATTATATTCTCACAAATATAGAGTATTAAGATTAAGATAAGATTTGAAATGGAAGAATTTAAAGGGGAGAGAGATTAAAAATAAAAATTATAATTTAAAATTTGGAATTATAATTTTGAGATTAAAACAAGAAAAAATAATATTTTTTAATCAGAATGCCTGAGAATGCAGGGATTTTGAAATAGACGATTTCGGTGAAGAGAGAGATTGTGTAGAGTGATAAAATTGTGACACGTTTCCATTATATTCTCACAAATATAGAGTATTAAGATTAAGATAAGATTTGAAATGGAAGAATTTAAAGGGGAGAAAGATTAAAAATAAAAATTATAATTTGAAATTTGAAATTATAATTTTGAGATTAAAATAGAAAAAATAATATTTTTTAATCAGAATGTCTGAGAATGCAGGATTTTGAAATAGACGTTGGTGAAAAAAGAGATTGTGTAGAGTGATAAAATTGTGACAACGTGTCCCATTATATTCTCACAAATATAGAGTATTAAGATTAAGATAAGATTTGAAATGGAAGAATTTAAAGGAGAGAGAGATTAAAAATAAAAATTATAATTTAAAATTTGGAATTATAATTTTGAGATTAAAATAGAAAAAATAATATTTTTTAATCAGAATGCCTGAGAATGCATGGATTTTGAAATAGACGATTTCGGTGAAGAGAAAGATTGTGTAGAATGATAAAATTGTGACACGTGGCCCATTATATTCTCACAAATATAGAATATTAAGATATGTTATAAATATATTAGAATAAAAAAAAATTATTCTCACATACTCTAACAAAATGAAAAAGATATAAAAATTAATATAGTATTTAAAATTATTATTTTAATAAATTGACTCTAATTTTAATAAACCGACCCCGTGTAAAACGTGGGTATAGGACTAGTAAGTAAATAATCATCAAATTTAGCAGGATATCATTGAAAAATCCGTACAAAATTTTATATACAATGAAAGCTTTTCAATTCTTAATAATCTTCAAAACAATTAGACAAATATAAAAAATTGCTTCTGGCAAAAAAAATATAGGAATTTCGTGGATTATTTTGCACAACTAAAGATTGATACAAAAGAGAGTAATTAAATAATAGAAAAAACATTAAAACACTCGACTAATCACACATTTTTTAAAATCAGGTGATTCATTCGATCATGTAAAAAATAATCGTCACTTTCTTAATCGAGATGCGAATTCAAGCTTCATTAACCTTCAACATGAAAAAATCATATATTTTTTCATATATATCTCAAATGACATGTGGCAGAAGACACGAGAGTCTCGTCTCTTATTTTTATATATAAAAATTGGACTAGAGAGAATATGGTTCAATTACGTGTGAATTCAATGTCTAGTTTTCTATTTCATTTCGGGGTTGTGTCCAAGTTTGGTGAATAAGAGAGTCATCTAAGGGTGTAGCTTTAAAGCAAAATGTGGAGGGTAAGAGGACTCCACATATACATTTGAATGTAAGAGGTTGTTATTTAAGCCGTGGCTTTAAAGCAAAATGAGAAAAACTTAAGTCGATTGAATTCAGTGGAATAATTTATACACTTATATGAATTTGTTCTTATTGGAAAATCATGTTAGTATAGTCACCACATAAGAACATAAGAAGATTAAACCATGTGAACTATAGAGAAATTATAATTTAATCCTATAATTAATTTGAAGTGTGGGGGTGGCTAATAAAAATTGAAGCACTTAGTTGTGCTAATCAGTTCTTAATGAACAAATCACATGTTCCTGACATGGAACTTTGAATACGAAATATTCAGTTGAACACAAACACAAAATAGATATTTGGACACAAAACTTCGAGCCCATCATTGGAAATGTTGGGAAAGTATTGTAATGAAAATACTCTAAATAAATATGCAAATTGAATCGAAGATTATTACAACTTAATAAAGACTAGTCGGTCAAGATGAGTTGTTTATGATGATAACGGGCAAGGAGAATGAGTCTAAAGCTCACACATAAAAAGGTGTTGATAGTGATAACTCATCCATGATGACAAGAGGATTCCAAAAACTTGGTTCAACGATATAACTAAGTTATGATGCTCCCAAATGCACACTTGAAAAATTCATTTCAACTCATTCTCGAATCCCATCAAATGCAACTCAGAAAACTTATTGACGTGTGGCAAGGTTAAACTTAAAAACTTTTAATGTTTCATATATTTTAAGGGTGGAGTACTCTTGATTTTAAGTGTGGAGTACTCTTGATAGGAGATCACATATATAAGTGCAAAGTTGAAAATATAGGTATCGATAGAAATATAAGCCCTTAATTTATGAAAATATCGATGGATATATCGATATTAAATCGGTAAATTTAAAAGATTATGAAAATTTAATAACAAACTTTTAATATATAGATTTAATAAAAGAATTTGAACAAATTTAATTACATGTAATAAATTTATATAAAATATAGTGTATATATAATTTTATCTCATGTGCTATTTATCGATATTTTTAAAAATTGTCGACATTCTCTCGATATTTTATCGATATTTGTACAAAAAATTACTCGATATATGTATTGCATATCGATATTTATCGATTTTTTTATGAATATTGTGAAAATATTAGATATATTTTTTTATTCGATATCGATGACCAAGAATATTAAATATATTGTGGTTATATCGAAGATATTTCTGAATATCCGTCCTTTAGTGTGAAGTGGACCCATTTCAAATGAAAAACACTTATGAATCCAAGGTTTGGTCCATGACCAAAATGGACATCAACGTGAGAACCAAATGGTATTAGAAACGTTGTTGGGTAAGTGTCATTGTCTTGGTTTACACAAAACGCCGACCAGTTTAAGACATCATGTTCACTAAGTGGTGAGTAAATCTAATAGTATCTTACTAGAAAAGGTTTAACGCCAGTTGCTACTCTTATCTCAATGGAGAAACAGTTCGCTGTAACTTTCTTAGGAAGCTACATGCATTAATTTTAATTATTCATGTTGGAGATTGTTGAAAAATGTTGGGTTTGACCACATTTAATTAATATTAAGTCACAATTTAATAATTCATTTTTTGTAAATAGATTTAATTGATTTAATTTCTCAGAATCAAATTTTATAGTGAATGAGAAATTAATGTTGAAAGTTTATCATTTAATATGTGAAAAAATAAATTATTGAATGTATTTATTGTGGTAATAATGATGGGTTGTGACTTATAGTCATTAAATGTCACGTATTTTGGTAAAAAATTATACTCCCTCCGTCCGCCTATAAGTTTCACGTTACTTTTTGGCACAGAGATCAAGAAAAGTGATTAAATAATAGATATAGTACAAGTGATGTGATTGAGAGAGGAGAGAGATAGTGAGAAAAAGTAAGATATAAAGTGAAGTGTAAGAAAAAATACTTACCAAAAAAGGTATGCGAAACTTATAGACGAACATACCAAAATGATAAAATGGAAAACTTATAGGCGGACGGAGGGAGTAGTATTCTAAATGTTGTGTGTTTTAGAATTGTTGTACTCCCTTAGTCTTATTAGTCCACCAACATTTTTCACATTGAATATATTGGGCACAAGTTTTAAGTAAAGTAGATAAAATAATTGTATTGTGGGATATTGTGTGATCCAATATAAATAAAATGATTGTTTGTAAGTAAAATTGAATGACAATTTGAGTAATTAAGTGATAGTCAGAGGGTGAAAATAAAGTGATGGTTTCCATGAAAGGTATGAGAACAAATTTGATGGACGGACAAATAAAACAAATGAACAAATTTAGTGGACAGAGAGAGTATTAATTTAAGAGACCTACATTTTGGTGAATAATTGTTTATTTCAAAAGTTGATCATTTTAAAAAGTGCGTTTATTGTGAAGTCATCGCAACTATTACATAAGACATTTGGAAGTCTATATATAGTCCACACGTTGTTCATTTCATTCATCAATTGAAAGTAAATCGTACTTGATATGTCTCAAAGAGTTACAATACAAATTGCATGCATGGTATTATAGAGTTGTAGTTCGTGTATTAATGTTGAGTCGAAAATTTCGAATACTCGTTTGCAATTCGTCGACTGCTTCCATTTCATAGTGCAGCAGACGAATCGAATGAGTCTAAAGTTGTTTAACTTGAGAACGGTTTCGATTGAACTATATTGCATTGGAGTACGGAATAATAATATCTTACGAAAATAAAGTCAAACTCTAGTCTCGACTTTCGTATTATATTTGTGTAATCATGCATATTCATCTTCGTCTTTGTATTATAAATAAATTAATGTTGATTTTCTATTAAACTCGCACACATTAATTCCAACACTCATATAAAATATTGTGCTAATTAAGATTTGTGTAATACACCTCACACTTAAAACTGTTTCTTCTGCTTTCTCACGACGTGGATCAATCATCCGTTCATGTACTAAGACATATTTGTTCATGTAGTAATACAATTTGTGTATTCTATGGACCGTAATAGCTAATACTCTCTCTGTCCACTAAAAGTACATTTTTTTAACACATATTTTTAAAATAATTCATATTTTAATTATAAAGTAGATAACTGAAGTAACGAGTAAAAAGTATTGATGGTCTCATCAACTTTGTTAATAAAGTAGAAAATATACTTAAAAGTTAACTACTTAAATATAATGAACATATTTATTGTGGACGGAAGGAGTAACACATATTTATCCTTATAAAAACACATACATATGATCAAAATTATGTTTAAAATACCGCGATATGCTTATTTTTCATACCGTTGTCGTACCAATTTTTTAATGTGATACAATATGGTATTGAAAACATTAACAATTTTAATATTTTCAATACGACTCGCACAATATATTGTATTTTTTATATTTTTTAACACTCCTAAATTTACTTACTGAAAAACTTATATGGAATATTTTATATATAAAATATAAATAATAAAGATAAATTGAGGGTGGCCTAAAGAGTATACTTAATATTGCATGTCTATTTCATAAAGAGGGTGGCCTAAAGAGTTATCCCCTCGAAATTTAAAGTTTAATATTGATTTGAAAAGGAAAAAATAAAGTTCAATTCCCGAAAAAAAATCCAACAATTTAAACATTCATCGAATTTTCCAGCATACGTTGATTTGTGGGTTCGTTGTTCTGAGCTCGGTTTCTTGCAGTTGAATCAATTGTTGTTCTTCCTTCTTCCAGCAAAATCAGATCTGCCGCAATCCAATCCCTAGAGAGAGAGAATCGAAGTCAGCTGGGCAATGGAGTCACGCACACATTAAGCGGAATCCATGAATTGATGATGGGCAAAGCATCTGTGATCATCTACATTACGCTCGCCGTAGTCCTCCTAATCCTCGTCTCCCGCTCCTCCAATAACAACAAATCACAAGGCCAGCGCCACCGCGGCCGCCGCCTCAAAATCCGCTCCAGCTTCACCCTCACAGGTCCCGCCGCTTACCGCCACCGCGACCGCTCCGCCCCTTTCGATCCCCTCATCGCCGACATCGAGCTCAAGCGCGAGGACAGAGAATGGGAACAACACTACTTCGGGGCCGAGTCGGCGCCGGGTCACGAGTCCCAGCCCGAGTGGGAGGATTTCATGGACGCCGAGGATTACTTGAATGATGAGGAGCGCTTCAATGTCACTGAGAGGCTCGCCATTTTGTTCCCCAAGATTGATGTTGATCCCACCGATGGCTTCGTCAGCGAGTCCGAGTTGACTCAGTGGAACATGCAGCAGACCCATAGGGAGGCAATGCATAGGTCTCAAAGGGAGTTGGAAACTCATGACAAAAATAAAGATGGCTCTGTCTCTTTTGATGAGTATGAGCCTCCTAGCTGGGTTAAGAAATCAGGTCAGCTTTTCTTATACTTGTGACCATCTACATTGTCGTTACCTTTCAATCTTCTAGTTTTCAATAAAGGAGAAATCCTCTGTTTTCTTTTCTTTCCATTTAATTGTTGAAATGTAGAGTTTCTTCAAACAAGGGGCTGCTACTTGATGAGGACGAAGGCCAAACACAATACAAATCTTTTCTTCTCTTTCTCACTTATATGTGTGTAATGATCTCTCTCACCAATGGGAATATTAAATAACTGATGTAAGAGGTTGAGGAGTTTCATAGTTATGGGGGGCATTGTGTTTGCAGAAAACCAAACCTGCATTATCTTGTTTTATCTCAATTCTAGAAATGATGTTTGATTATAGTAAGTATTGTAAACTTGTTGCAAGTTAAAATAGTAGTATCTTATAGGACTGGATCAAGTCGAAACCAACCAAACTAAACCAAACTGAGATGCCAAAACCACATTGAGATGCTGAAGCTACTATTTTTGGGACTCTTATTGTCTCTGTCTCATTGACCAATTGGTTAAGCTTGATTCGGTTTCAGACAATTGGTAATTTGAACAAAATTACTGTTCTTATCGCAGAATCACCCCCTTTCTTCAAGTGAATTTTGGCAAAAAAAAACTGTGTGAATGACCGTTGACCACTCTTTAGTGTTTACTATAGAGATAGAGAATAGTAACACAGAGATTTTAAATAATGTTTTGTGTTGACTGCGTCTTTTGAATAAAAGCCTCCTTCAACAATGGGAAACAGAGAGTTGTAAACATGGGACTATGTTGATCAAAGGTCTATCCTGAACTTATGAGTTTCGGGACATATATTTGAATTTATCATTGTACAGAAGTTTGATTAACATTAATCCGTCTGGTTTTGCTCTTTCATTGAAAGTAAAGTTTTACCAGTTTGCTATTTTTATAATTTAATCAGTTTGTTCCTTTATATGAAACACCGTATTCAACAATCTTTCTTTCTCCGTTTATTTTAATTGCCCAACTGGATGGTCTTATAACTTGCTTCTGTAGTCTAAACATTGCAAAAGAGTTGGCATTTCCAAGCCTGCTATCACATGGTTCAAATTGTCAATACTGCTGAATTCATCGATTTCTTTCCTTTTCAATGTATGCTGGATAGATCCCTGATGTTAATGTAAGAACCTCAAAGGACTTATTAAAGGTCGTTCTTTTGGTCATTAATGTTTCTACTATATTCCTCTTTCTGGTATTCAATGACCTCGTCTCAGTTATGGATTTTTCAAATATAACATCATCTTTCATGAAATAGACATTCTTCATTACCTAATTACCCACATTTTCTTGACCATGTGGTTTCGGGATAAAGTTGGATAATCTCGTCTCACCTTCTTGAGTCTCTTTGAAGACTTCTATCTATCAGTGTGGACTTCAAGTCCATATGAGGATTATCAGATTGCACCCTTTTTCCTAAATAAATGAAATATTTGCATGGTGAAGTTGAATATGGTTAGAATATGTAGATTTATGGTTACATATGATATTTATCTGTTATGAAATGTCTGGGCACTTTTTATTTATTTACTATGAATCACTTGTTCTCCTTTCTTTTATTCAAACCTGTACTCCTTTTCATCACATAAGGTCTGATATTTTTCAGCTTTCATCAATTTAAGTTTAAGTTGACTATGTGTTTTCTATGTTTCCTGACAACTAATCTTTCCAGATAATTCTTCATATGCATACAATATGGGCTGGTGGACGGAGGAGCATTTTAAAGCATCTGATGCAGATAATGATGGTCTTTTGAATATTACGGAGTTTAATGAGTGAGTTTTTATCTACTAGAAAGTTAACCTTTTACTTTCTGAAGGAAATATATATTTTTTCCACTTTGTTATTCTATTTATAGTGTTTTATCATTAAGTCATTAATTAATTGCTGAATCTAGTTTCTTTTTCCTTTGGATTATAGCTTTCTTCACCCAGCTGATACTAAAAATCCCAAGCTACTTCTCTGGCTGTGCAAGGAAGAAATAAGGTGCTCTAACATTTTAATCCAGATTGCTGAATGCAATTATGATATTTGCTCCCCTGTTGTTCATATTTTTTGAATTTTTCCACGTGATTTTCCCACACCTTTTTGCCCACTCAAGGTCTTTAGAGATGGGACTTTGCTCAAACCAACTACTATACAATCTTCATTTTTGAGATTGCTACAATGATCCCCCAGATATAGAGAATTACTGTTCAAATAGAAGATGCCAATAAATTTGAGTTATTTATGAGAACACCATTTGTTAAAACTGAAATTTGGCCTTGTAGTTAATTTATTTTTTTGCCCTCTGGTGTATTTAATATATTTCTTTATATTTGTTGGTCTTTATGTTTTTATATAATGACGTATTTGGTCCCTCATCAAAGATTTGTTTTTATCTTTTTTTTTTCTCCAAATCCTTTATTGTAATTGTACTATTTCCATGGAAAATCCAAGGGAATAATTACCAAACATACACTCCAAATTAGGACATGCTGCTCCTATATTTGATTTGACGCACAACATTGATTCATTAAAGAAAAATTAAAGCATGCTAGAATTATAATATGAAAATTGAGGATTTGAACAGAAACAAATGATATGTTATGACCTTGAAATAAAGCAAGTATAAACAATGTAGAATTTTAAAATATGTTTGATGATAAGAAATGAAAAGTAAAAATAAAAATGAAATAGAATATGTGATTACTTCTAGAGATTGTGTTGGAGTTTTTTTTTTAAAATATAATATGTAAATCTAGTACTACCTTAATATGTGTAAATCATTGGTTTTTTGCTTGTTCCTACTTTAACAATGGGATATGATGGTTGAAAGTCTGGTTTTTATGTATTCATGCCAACTATATACAGTATTATTTTGGTTTTCCATTTTTTCTAAGTTGTTATCCTCTTAATTCTACATTAAATCTTGTATTTTTTCATAGCTGATAAAATTCCTGGCACAAAATTCCTTGAGTAAGTTTACCCCTTTCCCAATATAGTTGTTTTCTGCTCAGAGATTGATGCTTGTTGACAAATATTTCGATAGATCGTATTAACTGGTGTAGAGCAATATTCGCATGTAGTTGAAAGAGTTTGCATATTATATCTGTTAGAAGTGGCAATTCTGGATACGACAAGATAACACGACACAAAAATGATGCAAAAATTGTGGGTTAGTGTTTAGGCTTATCGTGTCGACACGATAAGAATACAAAAATTGTGTCGTGTTTGTGCCAATCCGTTAAAATCGAAAAATATGACTTGGTATTTTGTAATTTTATTGGAGTTTCGAACTTTTCTTATCCTGTTTTATCTGTCATGTCTTGTAACATGTATTAACGTATACTATTATAATGTAATTTCTACTTTCAAATTTAATTTTTTTTCCTTGTCGTGTCGTATCGTGTCGACATGAAAACACGAATTGCCACCCCCTAATATCTGTATATAGAACTGGTACTGTTCCATTTCTTGGAATAAGTGACTGAAGTTGGTAGTTACTTGGAATTGTTTATCTATTCATCTTACCTGAATAGAAAATTCTGTGATACTTGGTTCTCTAATGCTCTCAAGTTGTGACTTTCATGTGATATTTGGTGGAGGGATTGTGATACATATCTACTTGTGCATTACTGACTTTCCAGTATACATGCATCTAATCAAGGATACTTGGGACCTTAGTTAAAACTTGGAGCATCGATAAACATGGGTGAAAAATGCAAAAAATTAAGACCATTAATGTATTAAATTATGATGTTACAACTTACAAGATAATTAATGATTTTCAGACTCAACTGAGATTGGTGATAAGCAGACAGTTTATTGCCATATCTAAGTGAGCAAATAATCGAAATCATGATGTTTTCTTCCATTGTCTGGTTTATCTTTGTCGTTATCTTCATGTGCTGACTGAAGGACTCCTTCTGCTTACTTCTTGCATTTTTGCTCACATGTGTTTTTATTGTCAGGGAAAGAGATAGTGACAAAGATGGGAAGGTCAACTTCAAAGAGTTTTTCCACGGGCTCTTTGACTTGGTCAGAGATTATGAGGAAATGAGAATGAATTCGGTCGATTCAGATGATTCACAAGAGACCCCAGCTAAAATTTTGTATTCCCAGCTTGACAGAGATGGTGATGGGTAATAATCAGCTAGAGATTTCTGTTTCAAATGAATGATGTGTTTGGTTGTATGCTTTCATGAATGGCAACTAGTAATCATTTTCTTATGCTGTAGATATTTGTCTGACGAAGAATTGCTACCTATTGTTGGAAAGCTTCACCCATCAGAGCATTACTATGCTAAACAGCAGACGGAGTACATAATGAATCAGGTACTTTTAGTGCACTTGACTGAATGACTTTTGTTTCAGTTGAGTTTAGTTTGTGGAGAAGTATTCAATAGCTTATTGATAATACGGAGTATAGTTGTGAATACTTGGATGAGTTGAATTTGAGGAAGGGCTTTCAAGAAACAACAGGTGAGCTATATCTGATGAGATGAGTGATACATTTGAGACATATTTCAGGTGGCCAATCGTGCATAAATTTTATAGTTTGAGTGAAAAAATGCGAGTGCATAACTTATGTTCTTGTTGTCGGAGTGCCCACATAGTCGAGAATTGTGATTTTGTCATGATTGTTGCACTTTCAAGACAATATGAGTTCTTGGTGGATCTTTACTCTTTTAGTGGATGTTTTGAATCAGCCCTCTCTATGCAGAGGACAATAAAATTAAAAAGGATGAATGGCTTGTTTTTACCCCTTAGAAAGGGAAATGCCTGCAGGAAGGTTTTAGTTTTTCAGTTTTCTATTTATTGAAACTTAAGTGCATTTATGTGAGATCAGAAAACTCCTATAAACAATCTTAACATCATGTTCCAACCACAGGGAATCTACTGATGTCTCTATTATACAACTCAAGCATGGTTGAAAATGTGGAGATAATCTAAAATTTAATGTATGAAAATATCCATTCTCTTCTTTCTTGTAAATCTGAAATTTCAAATCTAGATCTTCATCTTAGTTGGTGGTGGGTGAAACTATTGAAATGGTTGCTCTATTCAGAGGCCTCGATCCTTCCTCCCAAATCCCCAGTCATTTGTCCTTCAAACCCCACGGATGCATAAAACAGGCCACTACTTCACACATTCATATCTTTATCACCCAGCTGCCTAATTCTCTGCAGGCAAACTTAAAGAACATTTCGGGGTTCTTATGATGCAGTCTATATTATTGTCTTATTATTATTATAATTAGGGTCTTTTAAATTTAAGTTCTTTAATAAACAGCCTGTGGGCTAAGTTAGAGTTTAGATTCGGCGTCTTATTTTTATCGCATAGTTTTTTGTCGTCAGGGCATCCAGAGGGATCATAATTCATAAAACTTGGGAAACGGCAATTGTTGCTTGGGCAGGATTGAATCTTGTAAAACCATTTATATATCTCTATTGTTTTTCTTGATCCTCGACCCCTTTTACTTCATCATCCTACCAGCTTTAAGAAGCTTAACAGTAAACAGTCCTTACTCTAGTATGTCTAAGAGCATTTGTTCACTACATTAAAAATGATTAAGCCCAAGTTCCATAACAATGTGTTTAATCTTAAGCAATAATTAAGAATGGGTTCCTAATTTTGCAGGCTGATGCAGACAAGGATGGACGTCTGACATTAACAGAGGTCATAGAGAGTCCATATGTTTTCTACAGTGCTGTATTCAATGAAGATGATGATGGTGATGTATTACACGATGAATTCCGTTAGATACACACTCACTAATTCACAGCTTATATTAATTCTTGCCTAAATTGTGCATGATTGATTTCTCCTTACGACCTGAAAGAAGTGTCTCGGTGGTAACTAGACGTTTTCCTCATGCTCGAATGGTGTACATACTAGTCACTATAATGGGGACTCGAGCAATTAAGATGTCGATCACGGCGTATATGGTGCGAGCTAATTAAGTAAGTTCCTTTCATTTTCCAATTTGTGGTTGTTTTCTAGAAATCTTACTTATATAGGGTAGAGTAGGGTACTTACTCTATGCTGTGTAATTGGGATTATACTTGTACACAGTTTTGGTTCTTTCATATTCTTATCTGGTGATTTATACAGTAGTAAACCAAACCATTGATTGTAAACCTTATAATATCTGTGAAACAGACCCTTATTTTGATTGATCTGATTCACTTCAAATCAACCTTTTTCTGCTGAATTCTTCTTTCGAGGCAGATATATAATTGGAGAGTTGGGAAGCAACAGTTGTGACTTGTGAGTTGTGACAAGTCAGATTTTTATTTCTTCCATTAATTTTACACCATTTTCTTAGGCCATGCTTGTTTTTAGGATTTACCGCTATCGACGTGGAATGTTACATCATGCTTCTTGTTTTAGTTTGGAATTTGGACTTTGCTATCCAACTATATCCACCTTTCAAAATATCTACATATTTTAGTATTACAATAATTAATTTTGTTACATCATATTCTATTTAAAATTTCAAAAACAAACATACATATATAATCACTATTTATCTAAATTTATTTATTCGAATTTTTCTTATCCTACATCATCTCAAAACAAACCCATTCCATCTGAATTTTCCTTATCCTATATAGGTCTTAAGAATTTATAGGTAAGTTTTTTTTATTTCTTTTCTTACACTCTTCATCAACAAAATTAAATAAATTACTACTCCCTCTGCCCCTCAAAAGACCCCTCAAGAGACGGAGAGAGTATGTTTTTAAAAATTTGTGTCATCCCTTTTATTTAAAGCTTAAGGGGTACTAGGGAAGTATTATTTTGTCCCAAATTAATATTTTTACAGTTCCATTTTTGTTAGTCTGATCAAATTAAAAATAAAAGTGTGTGTGAACTCTTAATACTAATAAATTTGAAATACTAGGGCGGAGGGAGTAAAAGTTAATGATATTCTCTTACCATTTCCAGACAGCAAAAAAAATTTGAATGAAAGAAAGGAATATAATTAAGCAGCAATTATGAATAAAATTCTCATATTCCATAATGTAGTACTCCAGTAAAAGTAAAACATGCATCCCATTACCATATACTACAATTATACAAATGGTAAATTGCTTGCTGCAGCCTGCAGGAATGGATTAAATTACATATGCAAAAATAGAGAGTAGTAATCAAACTCTGAAAGGAAAGCAACTACTAATATGTTAAGGGATAATAATTACATCCAAACTCAATGAAATCAGCAACCAAATGCATTGCTGAAAGAGAAAAGAAAATTGCTAGTGCTAGGTGCAGAAAAAGCCAAAATTTCCATCATCAAAGTTGAGAGAGTAGGTGAATGGATCATAGCAGAAGCTCTGTTTCTTCTTCGTCTTCACTCTCCACACAAATCTCTTCAACATTTTCTTCCCAATATTTGAATAACAACACAATCCCAGTACTCCCATTCTTTAATTTGCAATCAACAATTCAATGAGGGTGTATGTATAGTGAATGAGTGAGTGGAGAGGAGAGGAGGGCTTTTTGGTACAGTAGGCAGATATGGTGCAATGTAGATGGATATATGCAGTGAGAGAGACTCATGCTGCTGCTCTACTCTGCTGTCTTTGTCCATTCTGCAGCTTTTTCTTTATTTATAGTATTTCACCAATCTTTAATTAATTACTCATTTGCTAACTTAACTATGTTTAGAGAGAGTGTGTAATAATGAGAAGAGTTTTGAGAGACAAAATAATTATGTAAATCTTTATATATAAAGTAAAAAAAAAAAGTTGACTTGTGTGTATGTATGAGTTAAAAGTAATGACATTTTGTGTAAAATTGAGAATATCGCGGGTATAGTTTATAAAAAGTTTTCCATTTTAAAGGTGTGAAAATTATTGTGGAATGTTCCGAAATGAAAAGTATGAAAATTATTGTGAAATGTCGCGAGATGAAAAATGTAAAAGTTATTGTGCAACAAATGAAGTACTCCCTCCGTCCCGGAAGTGTTTGCACCACTTTGTGGGCACACTTATTAAGAAAAATGTGTAATGAGTGGAGTGTTGAGGGGTAATTTTGTTATTAAGAAAAATGTGTAATGAGTGGAGTGTTGAGGGGTAATTTTGTAAACTTATATGAATAAAGTAAAGAAAGTGGTTGGAATAAGTGTAAAAGTAATGACATTTTGTGTAAATATGTGAATTTTGTGAGGGTGGAGTTTATGAAAAAGTTTCCTTTTTAGGAAGTGCAAACAATTGTGGGACAGGCGAATAAGGAAAGAGTGCAAACAATTGTGGGACAGAGGGAGTATATCTTTATAAATTTTCAATTTTACGACATTTTAGTCTAATAATTCGATCAAGAGGCAAACAAATTATACTGGCTCAACATCAATCAAATGTATTAGCTCATACAACTAATTATCGAACTAAAGTATTGAAAAGTTAAAAATTACTCTCTCCGTCCGTCTATAAGCTTCTCATTTTACCATTTTGGTCCGTCCGTCTATAAGTTTCCTATACTTTTTTTGTAAGTATTTTTTCTTACACTTCACTTTATATCTTACTTTTTCTCTCTATCTCTCTCCTCTCTCAATCACATCACTTGTACTATATCTATTATTTAATCACTTTTCTTAATCTTTGTGCCAAAAAGTTACGTGAAACTTAAAGGCGGACGGAGGGAGTACTATTCAGTTTTTCCCAAAATAACTTTTGAGTCATTAAAATGAAAAACCTTTATAAACTATATCATCAATTTTATACAAAATAACATTACATTTAGATTTGCATATGCAAGTTAACTCATTTATTCTTTCATACAGAAAAGTTTATAAAATTATCCCTCAAAACCCTCCTCATTATTAATTCTTCCGTTTCAGTGAAAGCTACCTAACTTTCTTTTTTTGCCTGTCTTAATGAAAGTTACGTAATTTTCATTTTTCGTCTGTCTCAATGAAAGTTACGCATCACCTCTTATACATCTATTTATTATATCATACTCCCTCCATTTTTAATTAAGTATCATTTTAACATTTTTCAACAAATTAAGATATTAAATTATGGACAATTTTATCCATATTAAATTTTTATTTAGTAATAAATGTGGTCAATAATGTAGGTGATATTCATATGTACAATAATTATGGGTTTTCCATGATTTATGCTATATTATATTCATAAGGGTAAAATTGTCAAAATTAAAGAAAAAAATGTAGAATGACACTTATTTTTAAAATATTTAAAAAGACAAAGTGACACTTAATAAAAAATTGAGGAAATATTTTTTAATCTTTGTGTCAAAAGCTCATGAGTATTTTTCACCGAGATGAAGGGAATATATTTTTTAAATATATGTGTTTATCTACGTACCCATAAAACTTATTATGGCATGGTTCAGAATAAAACTTATTATGTCACGGAGAGAGTCAGAGAGTACAACAATATTATTTCAATTTGTAAAAGCCGATAGACTAGAAGTAAAATATTTCCCTATTCCCGATTCAATTGAACATTTGTAAAATTGGACCGTTCCTAATTTAGTTAAACATTTTTTTAGGTTAACTATTTTCTCGAACATTTTAATATTACATTTTTTTTTAGATAAATATTTTTTTGTCTTATTCTTTTTAATGGACTATCATATTCTTATCAAAAATAAATTTATCTCCTTTAATATTATTAAATAATCTTCAAGTTAAAACCTTTTATTAAAAAAAAATGTTAAATTTCAACTTTCAAGACATAATCATAAATGGAAAGCCAATTAACTTTATAGAGCAAAAGGTGAAATGGACGGGACGGGATCTCCTGTTACACATTGGTGTTACATCTTCTGTTACACCCTTTAGATGAATGACACTTGTCCTAGTAATTAATTTAGATTAACTATGGTCAAATAAAATTCCTTAATTATCTCCCTCAAATCTACATCAACCTTATCAAATATTTAAAGAAAAAAAATCACAGGAAATATTTTTTAACACATATTATAAAAAAAATAAAAAATTATACTCAATTTGTTTAAATAATTTATATAGAAAAATCTTAAACAATTTCAAAAAAAAAAAAAATTGCAATCAGTTTGCTTAAATATAATAAACACGTTTAAATAATTTAATATTTTTGGCATTTGTTTAAATATAAAAGTATTTAAAAAATATACTTTAACAATTAAATAAAAATGGTCAAATTAAAGAAAAAAAATTAAAATATGAAAATTACAAAAAAAGTAAGTATTTATTTTATTGAAGTATTATGAAACAACAAAACATGAAAATTATATTTAATGTAATTCAAAAAAAAAAAAAAAAAAAAAAAAACAAAACATGAGAATTATTATGATAAATTAATATAAAATTTAAGATAAAAAAATGTTAAGTAATATAGTTAAATATAAAACTGAATATAAAAGCATTTACAAAAAAAAATACAAAGGTTCCAAAAAAATTTAGGTTTGATCGTAAATTTATTTATAATTATATTCCATTTAATTAGTTAGTTTTGTACAAATTATATTTACTCAACACTTTTTTATAAAATTTTATATTGAATTTTGTATTTAATTATATTTTAAATGTTAAATTATTAAATTATATTTTTTAATTACGTTTATATTGAGTTTAATTTGCATTTAATTATATTTAAATAAAATGCCAAAAATTATTACATTATTTAAAAGTATTTAGTTATATTTGAACAAACCGTTTGTAATATCTTTTAAAAAGTGTTTTTTCTATATAAAATTATTTAAACAAATTGAGTATATATATATATATTTTTTTATAATATGTGTTAAAAAATATTTCCTGTGATTTTTTTTCTTTAAATATTTGATAAGGTTTATGTAGATTTGAGGGACAAAATTAATGAATTTTGTTTGACCATAGTTAATCTAAATTAATTACTAGGACAAGTGTGATTCATCTAAATGGCGTAACAGAAGATGTAACACTATTGTGTAACAGGAAATTCCGTCCCGAAATGGACTTGTATGTATAGCAAGGCCCTATGTTTTGAGTAGGTGACGAAATTTGCTATTCAAACCTAATTAACTTTATTAGATGTCCTTGCAGAGATTAGGTTCATTCTTGAGACATGTGTGATAGATTTGGTGCATAAGCCTATGTTTTAGCTTTCTATATATGCAATAAAATTGTCTTCATTTGACCACGCTACTATCATATAATAATTGTGTTTGACAACCTCATTACTCATTCTTCTTCTCTATATAATTGTTGCATGATGTACACTTTATTAAATGCATGGGACCCAATATGCATGGTTTGACTTTTGATTTTGTAATTTAGTGTAATTCATGATATTTAATTATATCCATTGGATATGATATTTAAATGTTTTATTGTCAATTTTACCTCTAATTAATAAGAGTAATTAAGGTTTAATAGATTTTGGAGAATGTGATTCCAAGGGTAAAATTGACACATTAATTAAATTTGATTAAATTTATTGATTTTTCTTAATCTGTGTGTAAAATTAAATGTAGCTATCTTTGTGGGACAGCGGGAGTATTTGATTTTGAATCATCTAGTTTTATCATACACCTATTTTATACTTTAAAGTTATTCATAAACTTTGGATACGAAAATTAAGAAATATATTTAATATTTTTTTCGTAAGAATAAAGTGATTATTTTCATAAAAGTAAATTAACATACTTTTGATTTTGATGAATGAAGTGAATATAATAAGTAAATATATATATTAGAGGTGATGTGATTGTGAAAGAAAATAATAATATAATGAAAAAAGTTTAATAAAAATTGAATGAGTAACTTTCATTGAGACGGACAAAACTGAAAAGTTGAATAATTGTAACTAAAATGGAGGAAGTAATTAATATCTTATGTTCTCTTTGTCTACCTATTATGTCCTTATTTCTTTTGCACAAGTTTTATTGAATATTATTTCTTTATAAATAAAATAGATAGTGTATATATAGGAGATAAAATAAGTATATATGGTGGAAATATATATTTTTTTTAAATGAAATAATTAAACGCATTTTATGTGAGCATTTCAAAAAGAAATATAAGCACATTTATATAAATGGACGAAGTAGTACTTGTTAAACTAAACGATAAAGATTTGTGTGAGACATTTTCACAATAAAATTGTTGATAAATTAATTATAACATACTCATTCATTTTAAAATGTTAAAATCTCATGTTTAAATTATATTTCAGTTTGACCGTAAGACATTATCATTATCAAAGACATTATCATTATCAAACTAATACTCAATTTCTTTAACAAAACAAGCAATTATTCATCTCAAAAAAAAAAAAAAAAAAAAAAAAGCAATTATTAATGCAATTAAAATACAATTATGTTGGAAAATTGGAATATATTCTCGTTCTGAAGCGACTGTCAAAAAATATACTTTTGAGGATGAGAGGGTCTTGTCCGATAGTTGAAAAAACAGAATTAAGTTTGAATATTGTAGTCTCCAAAAAATTGTGTTTCAGAATATATTCGAAAATGACATAATTGTATTGAATAAAGTTTTGTCAACATCTTTTGGCCTATATATTTTCTTACATTACATATCCATAAAGAGAAGTGGTGAAGTAAGTTATATGACAGACGTAGGGGCCTGCCCTGGGTATCCTCGCCCTCCCTCCTACTTTAATTTGTTTCCTAGCTTTTGTCCATTTTTCATTAGTTTTTTTTTTTTTTATCTCTCCTCCATAATATAAGTAGGACTATTAATGAGAATTTGACTCATAACAAAAAAAAAAAAATCTAAAAAACTTATATGCAATATTTTACCAATTAAGGTAAATTTATGATAAAATTCGCAGGTCAAACGCGGATCAATTTTATTAAAAATATTTTTTCGCTTTTAAATATTATTTTACTACATGATTAAAACTATAATACTACAAGACAAAAACTTTGTCACTACAAGTCTACAAGGTCAAACGTTTATTACTACAAGTTTAAAAATATTATGGACACTTATTTTTTTTTTAATGAAATTACTAGAATGGAGTATTTTTTAAGACAAAAAATATTATGCTACTAAATGACTAAAATTATGTTACTACAAGACTAAAATTTTATTACTCAAAAGTGTATTCCTACATGTCCAAAACCTGTTCAAAAATATTTTGGACACTTAGGGGTGTATTCAATTGAAATTCTATTGAATTTTTTTTACTTTAAAAAGTTTGTGGATTTAAAAAATTCATATACTCCCTTTAGAGTTTGACTTTTTTTTTTTTAATTAATTTATATGAATTTTCATAGATTTGACAGAATTATGGAACACTTCTTTTTTAGTGATTTACATGGATTTATAAAATATTTAAGAGATAAGGATAAACATAATATTAAAATATACTGAGTATATACAAATCCTATTAATATTATATTTCTAATAATCTTTGTACAAGAAAGCAAAGTAAATTAAAATTGATGACGACGAAAAATATAGCAGTCCAGTCTCCATCACTAACAAACAAAAATGTAACAAGCCGTAAATTGTTATTTCCTTGTAAAATCACTCGAAATAATTTATAAATAAAGAAAAATTAAACTAACCGCAATATTTTTACACATCAAACATTTTTCACCTACAACCCTCCATACACACCCCTACCCCAAAATCACCCAAAACGAAATGACAAAGTAATAGCAAACAACTTCAATCAAATCATACTTAAAATTCAAAACAAAGAGCAACAAAAATTTTGTGTAGTACCTTATTAGAAGAACAACAAACGTTTTTTTTCTTTTGACCTTTCGTTTTCAGAGTTCTCTGAGAGAATACATTTAAATATCTGGTTTTTAGAAGAGATTTTGGAGAGTGAAATCTATCTATATTTTTGAAAGAGAAAAAAAAAATCCATAGAGTATTAAAATTCATAAACGGTTGAATACATAAAGATTTTTTAAGACTTTTTAAAATCCGTATTAAATTCCTCAAAATTTTTAAAGACTTTTGGATTGAATACCCCCAAGACTTTGAAAGTCTAAAAAAATCCTACAGACACAACAACCAATACACCCCCCTTAGTTTGAGTGAATTTGCCAGAATATTTTTAGACATATAATAGTTAACCTTTGGCCTTGTAGTAACAATATTTTGGTCATGTAGTAAACCACCTGTTTGCGACCCGCGAATTTTTTGGGCAACACGAATCTGAGCTTATGACCCGCAATTTTTTTAAATCTGTCTTAATTAAACATATTTCATGTGTAAAATATTTTATACAAATATTTCCCTAAAAAAATAGAGTATTTGAAATTTGAAATTTAAATATTTGTTGAATTGAGTTCAAGTTAGCAATATGTAAATATAACGAGCTAGAAATATAATTAATTAAACTCGATTAGAGAAGTATAAATAAATGTAATTTCACAGGTCTACGTAAGTTCAAACTTTTAGATGTGATATAATTATTTCATGGTACCAGAATGTTAGTCCACGTGTTTATTTAAAATCTGGCTGAAAGCAACTCTACTCATATTAAATTATTCACTCGATGACCTTTCTCCCCAAATGAATAGAGTTGAGAGTTCAACCAATGGGTGAGGGGGAGTGTTAGAGAATTATTATAATATAAATGAAATAATTTTACACAATTTTATGAGTTCAAATTTTTAGATGAGATGAAATTCTTTCAAACTCGACTACAAAAGCATATTTAGTCGAGTTTCAGTCTAACGAGTCTAATGGAACGATAATAAAATTATTAATTATTGAGCCTAACAAGTCGAATTCTTTCCACACCACTCTACAAGTTCACACTTTTAAATTAGATGACATCATTTTATACTCGAATCACAAAAAATATATTCGAGCTCGATTCGTTATTAAATCGGGTAATATAAACGAACCAAGTTCGAGTTTTTATGGGTCGAGATGAGCTCTTGAATTGCTCGATTCAAATAACAGCTCAACAAGCAGTGATATCATATTGCTCATAATTTTTTCATATATCATGTAATTATGTTCAATGTCATCTAGATACATATTGACACTTAACTATTTAATGACCCAAATTCCGTCTCTTGAAAAGAAAGCTGGAGCAAAAAATCTCTGAATTGCAAGGAGATCTGAGCAGCACCGGGCTGGAGTCAATGAGAGCATCGAGGGAAGAATTGGGTCATATCCTTCGCCAAGAGGAAACTTACTGGAGACAAAGGGCAAAAATATTTTGGCTACGAGAAGGGGATCTTAATACACGGTTCTTTCACCAATCTGCCACGGCACGCAAGAAGAAAAATAAGATCACGAAACTGATGAACGATGAAGGGACGTGGGAAGAGACGAGTGAAGGCCTATGTGAAGTAATTCGGAATTATTTTGGAGAACTATTCTCGGCTGAACAAAACCAATCGGACGCTGCTGCTTTCCTCGAACCAGTAGCGACAGTTATATCCGCAGATCAAAACACGATGCTCACAAGAGATTTTGAAAAATGGGAGTTTACAGCGGCCATTAAACAGATGAATGGGGACAAAGCACCGGGCCCAGACGGGTTTAATCCATCATTCTACCACCATAATTGGGACACGATCAGCGACGACATCTTTCGAGAAGGCACAAAGTGGCTACAAGAGGAGCTATTCCCACCGGGACTCAACAATACCAATGTAGCGCTTATTCCAAAAGTAGATCCCCCCCAAACAGTAAGAGATCTTCGCCCAATCTCTCTCTGTAATGTGCTTTATAAAATTGTATCGAAAGTACTGTGCAACAGGTTGAAAAAAGTTCTCCCGGGGCTGATTGACAAAGCCCAATCAACGTTTATATCTGGGAGAGCAATCCAGGACAATATCCTAATTGCCTTCGAAGCAATCCATGCCATGAAGAATAAAAGGAATGGCACAAGAGGAGACGTTGCTCTCAAAATTGATATCAGCAAGGCGTATGACAGAGTTGACTGGGGCTTCATGGAGGCCATCCTTATGAAACTGGGGTTCGCGGATAAATGGGTCCGTTGGATGATACTATGTGTCAAGACGGTTAGCTACTCGATTATCGTGAACGAGGACACAGTGGGCCCAATTATCCCAGGTCGGGGACTTCGCCAAGGTGATCCTCTCTCACCTTACTTATTTATCCTTTGTACTGAAGGTCTTTCTGCTGCTCTTTCAAAAGCTAGATTGAATGGGTTGATACACGGGCACAAGGTATGTCGTCAGGCCCCCGAAATTACACACTTATTATTCGCGGATGACAGCTTGTTATTCTGTCGAGCTACTCGAGAGGAGGGAGAACAGCTAAAGGGGATTCTCAATGACTATGAGAAGTACTCGGGTCAGGCAATCAACTTCACCAAATCCGGAGTATTTTTTAGCAAGAATGTCCCGGAGGAAAGGCGTAATACTATCAAAACAATATTGGGAGTTCAGAATCCGATCAATACAGGGAGATACTTAGGGCTTCCATCTCTTATCGGAAGCAGGAAAAAAGAGATATTCCAGTACATCAAAGAAAAATTGTGGGTCAAGCTGCAAGGATGGAGGAATAAAAAATTATCCAAAGCTGGGAAAGAAATTCTAATCAAGACAGTTGCCCAGTCAATCCCAAATTATTGCATGACTACTTTCCTACTGCCATCTACCCTCTTAGATGAGCTTCAAGTCATGATTAACAAGTTCTGGTGGGGGAACTCAACGGATGTGTCGAAAGGGGTTAATTGGATGAAATGGGACCGCTTATGTGTGGATAAGGAAGAAGGCGGAAGAGGCTTCAGAAACTTGCATAAATTCAACATTGCCATGCTAGGTAAGATGGGATGGAGACTTCTTACGGATCCTAATGCCCTTGTCTGCCAAGTTCTTAGGGCTCGATACTTCCCAAGGAAGGGTTTCCTAGAAGCAAAGAGAGGTTGGTCACCTAGCTTTACTTGGACCAGCATCCTGGCTAGCCAAGATTTGATCCGTGAAGGGTGTTTGTGGAAGGTGGGAACAGGAGATCACATAAATGTGTGGAAGATGCCTTGGATTAGCGGAACAGAAAACATGTACGTGCAGTCGGATTGCGCAGATGGTCTGGAAAACCTAAGTGTCGCAGCCCTGTTTGAACCGGAAACCAGAATGTGGGACGCCGATTTAATTCGAGAAATACTTCCGCTGGATGCTGAAAACGTGCTCGACATAGCTATTCCTCCATTGGGGGCTACCGACAAAATGGTGTGGAGACCAGCAAGGAGAGGTAAATACACAGTAAAATCAGCCTACAGCGCATTAATGAGACAGAACTCTGAGCCTAATTGGAGAGTGGACGGAGAATGGAGGGCTCTATGGAGAGTACAAGCCCCCCGAAGGTCAAGGACTTCTTATGGCGCGCTGCAAGGGACTGCTTACCCACCAAATCTAACCTGTTCTATAAACAGATTGTCCAGGAGAAGGCATGTGTATTGTGCGCAGGGGTGGAGGAAAACACATGGCATTTAATAGTTGACTGCACTTATGCCCGCTCATGTTGGGCTGAGGCAGGCCTCTTATCAAAAATTGATGACTGCATTAACCACGTCAATGGAGTTAAGGAGCTGATTTTAACAACGATCAGCAGCCCACTCAGGACCCTGGCAACAAGCTTCAGCATGATACTGTGGCAAATCTGGAAGGAACGAAACGCAAAAGTTTGGGGTAGCTCCTGTGCCACACCTACTATGACTATTCATAAATCAGCATGTGCTTGGCAAGAATGGAACTCAGCAGCAAAAAGATGCAACAACAGCTCGGGTGACAGAAACAGACAAACTGAATGCTCAGCATGGCATGCGCCACCGACAGGTAAACACAAGCTAAATGTGGATGCTGCATTTTTCAATGACACACGTCAAACAGGGGTGGGGATGATCATTAGAGACGCAAATGGCCACATCATTCGAGGTCGTTCTATGCTGTTTAATGGGCATTATGCAGTGGAGATAGGAGAGGCTATAGGATTTTATGAGGCTCTCTCTTGGCTAAAGAGCTTGGGTCTTGGAGATTGTATGGTAGAAGGAGACGCAAAGTTGGTCGTTGATGCGATCAACTCTACGGATGATATCGATTCTTGTTTTGGTGACTATGTCATGGCTTGTAAAAACTTGGTAACACAACTCACGAATGTCACGATTCATTTTGTTAACCGCAAGGGTAACACCATGGCCCACGTTGTGGCTAGAGAGGCCCGTCGTTTCGATAACAATCACACATGGATAGACCCACCGAACTTTGTGGATGGGCTACCTATTTCTTCTTGCAATTGCAATAATGGAAGCTAAGCTTGTTAAGCTTCAAAAAAAAAAAAAAACTATCCATTTAATCAAGACACGTAAGAGTTGGTCCCTCTATCCCTTATTAACTAACATATTTTTTCTTTTTGGACGTCCCAAGAGAACTTACACATACGTAAAATAGTAAACCCTCCACAAATTTCACCCTTTTAATTGTTGGAGTATTCTGATAATGAAGAACAGGGTGCATGCATGCACACACATGCTACACACAACACATGCTAAATACACATTTGCAGTATACATACAATCTATACATATAGGAAGGCAGTTACATATTTAACAATAGTTTGTTAGATAGAAAACTCTAGAATGTGGAGCTATCTATATATAGTGTACCTCATCACACATTATAGTTTGAGTTGAATATACACACTTAAACATGGTATCATGAGCTCAAGTTTCTTTTGATTTCTGAATGGTTTTTGCAAGTTCTCCTCTTCTTCCCTTCTTCTGCCTACCTTCTTCATTCGTTAACTGTCCTGTTCTTCATTCATAACCGTCGTCTCATTTGTATCTTCATATCATCATCTGTGTATCTTCATATCTTCATCCGAAAATCATCTGTGTATCTTCATATATTCATCTGTTCTTCATTCTCAACTACCATTCTATCTGTATCTTCATATCTTCATTCAACTCCTGATCCTAATACTCTCTTCCGCTCATCTCAATTAATCATCTGATCTATGGCTATTCAATCTTCTCCTACTCTTCCTCGATTCATTACGTTGTCGATTCGCCTTGATAATGACAACTATTCATTTTGGCGAAATCAAGTCCTTGCCTCTGTTCGTGCTCACAACTTTGAAGATGTTCTGTTGTGCACAGCTGTTCCACTAAATCCATCTGAATCTACATCGGATTCAATCTTTTGGCAAAGGAAAGACCAATTTCTACTCAACTGGCTCTTAAGTTCAGTTTCAGATTCCATGCTTGGACATGTTAGTCGATGTGGGCATGCCTTTCAGTTATGGTTGGTATTTGAGTTGTTATTCCAATCACAATCGAGTGCCAAGGCTATGATCCTACGCCTTCAACTTCAAACTCAGAGAAAGGGTGATTTAAGCATTGACAACTTCATACTGAAGATGAGATCCATTGCTGATGGATTGTTTCATGCTGGACAACCAATTAAGGATGATGAATTGGTGCTATACATCCTTGGAGGCTTGGGTGCTGACTTTGATGCAGTTGTTGTATCACTTACCACTCGTGGATCTGTTCCTTCACTTCCTGAGGTTCAGTCTATCCTTCAGGCCTATGAAGTGCGTTTACTAAATCATAGCTCTCACTCTATTCAGCTTCAAGGAGGTAATATATCTACTGCTTTACATCCTGCTGTACATGTTGTTTCTAGAGAAGTGAACAGAACCAATGGAAAGGGTAGAGTGCACTCTAAACCTAGAGTTGTATGCCAATTGTGTGGCCGCAAGTTTCATACAACAGCAAAGTGCTACAAGAGGTTTGATCAGAATTTCTCTGGCCTTGAAAACTCTATAACCAGATCTTATACCTCTCCTTCTCACTCCACTCCCTCTCCTCGTCCACCTCTCCACACTCCTCTTCAAGCTAATCTTGCTTACTATCATCCTCTCCCTACTCCATTTCCATCTTATCCACCACCTGCCTTCACTGGTCATTTAAGTCAAGGTGCATCTACATCTGGCACTTCTACTCCAACCTCTCCTTCCCCATGGTTTGTTGATAGTGGTGCTACCCATCATGTCACATCACAGCTTGGCAACCTTCACATCAGCTCACCATACCAAGGTATGGATTCTCTTATTGTTGGTAATGGTGATGCCTCTCCTATACTTCATACTGGTTCTTTCAAGATTCCTTTACATGGTGACTCTAAATCTATTATTATGAGTAATGTTCTCCATGTGCCAGCCATCACTAAGAATCTCATGAGTATTTCTCAGTTTCTTAAAGATAATGATGCAGTTATTGAATTCTATGCTGATGCCTGTTTTGTTAAGGATCTGAAGTCACACAAGATACTATTGAAAGGGGTGCTTAAGGATGGATTGTACATGCTGGATTTTGGTTGCTTAAAGCCTCATAAAGCCTCTGCAGTTTATGCTCAGTCTGAGCTTACTTCTGATGTATGCACTAATAGTTTGAATAAAGCTAGGTCTTGTGTTAATGCTAATAATACTGATGTGCATGAAAATAAATGGAGATTGTGGCATTGTAGATTGGGGCATCCTAGTGATTCAATCTTGTCTAGAGTTCTGAGCAGTTTGAATATTGTTTGTAAGCCTCTACAGGCACAATTTTGTGATGAATGCAAAGTTGGAAAGATGCATCTGAAACATTTCTCATCTGTTGTGCATCACACTACTTCTGCTTTTGAACTTTTACATATGGATGTGTGGGGGCCTGCATCATGTGTATCTATAGAGGGTTACAAGTATTATCTATCCATTGTTGATGATCATACCAAATTTGTATGGATTTTTTCCGCTTATGGCTAAGTCTGAGGTAGTATCAGTTTTCCAACAGTTTATGAACTATGTTGAAAGATCATTTGGAAAGTTCATAAAGGCTATACAACATGACATGGGAACTGAGTTTCTGCCTATTGCCAGACTAGTAAAGCCTCTTGGTGGGCAAGTAAGATTGGCATGTGCTTATACTCATCCTCAAAATGGATTGATTGAGAGGAAACATCAACATGTCACAGAATTTGGATTGGCTATGCTTGCTAGGTCTAAGCTTAACATGTCATTTTGGTGGCATGCCTTTTCCACAGCAGTGCACCTCATCAAAAATATAAATTAAAATTTTAAAAATGTTTAAAATAAAAAATTCCACAATTTTAAAAATATCGTGAAAATGAATTTTGGACTGTTCCAAAATCGATCAAGGTGCATGTGGAATTTACACTCAACCTCGACGGTGAGTTGGAAAATCTCGTGGGACCCAAAATTTTTAGGAGTTCGAGCAAAACTTTAATAGCAGACGACTCTGAATCAAGTGTGATTTTTTATGAAATGTTAATAGGCTACCATCTCCCATCACCAAAAACACATCACCCTTTGAATTGCTTCATAACAGGCCACCTGACTACTTATCTCTCAGAGTCTTTGGGTGTGCTTGCTTCCCATTTCTCAGACCATACAATACATCTAAATTGCAATTCAGAAGCTCTAAATGTATATTCCTGGGATACAGCTCAACTCATAAAGGCTACAAATGCCTCCATGAATCTGGGAAAATCTTCATATCAGCTTCTGTTCAATTCAATGAACATGAGTTCCCTTCTTTCACTCAATCCACTACTGATTCTTCTTCTCCTACTCCTTCTTTCTCAACTCAAATTCCAGCCCCAATTCATCTTAATCACACTACTCCACCAAACACATCACACTCAGATCCAAACTTATCATCTCCTCATCAGCCATCATCTCCTGCTTCTAACTCTTCAAGAAACATACCCTCTACTACACCACTCTTACCAACTCATTCACAAATCTCACCAATGCTTTCTTCATCTTCTGCTTCTAGTTCCACAAGATATATGCTCCCTGCTGCACCAGTTAGCTCAGTTTCTGGTGCATCTTCTCCCCTTGTTCCACCTTCTCATCATATGCAAACAAGATCTAAATCTGGGATCTATAAGCCTAAAGCTCTTCTCTCCACTTCCCCTATCCCTGAGCCTACTTCTGTTACTGAGGCAAGCAAAAGTTCAGATTGGAGAAAGGATATGCAGCTTGAGTATGATGCACTAATACAGAATGAAACTTGGACTCTTGTCCCCCCATCTTCAGACATCCATCCTATCACCACCAAGTGGTTATTCAGAATTAAATACCACAAAGATGGCACAGTTGAGAGATACAAAGCCAGATTGGTAGCAAGAGGTTTTCAACAGCAAGCTGGTGTAGACTACTTCAGCACTTTCAGTCCTGTCATTAAACCAGTTACACTCAGACTTGTCTTCACCTTAGCTGTCTCCAAAGGTTGGGCCATTCAGCAAGTTGACATCAATAATGCTTTCCTAAAAGGTTTACTTCATGAAACTGTCTACATTGCACAACCTGAGGGTTTTGTTCACCCTGAACATCCAAATTATGTCTGCAAACTCAGAAAAGCTCTCTATGGTTTGAAGCAGGCCCCAAAGCACATCATATCCAAAGCACATCTCACTGATTCCAAACCCTGCCCCACACCAATCTGCCCTTCTTCCAAGCTATCTCTCTCAGACAGTCCTCCTTTTGAAAACCCCACTCTCTACAGAAGTATTGTTGGAGCCCTTCAATACCTTACCCTAACCAGACCAGATATAGCTTTCAGTGTGAATAAACTGTCCCAGTTCTTGCAAACTCCATCTCAGAATCATTGGAAAGCTTGTAAGAGAGTCCTTAGGTATCTTAAAGGTTCTCTTTCTCATGGCATTTCTTTCTCTTCTATCTCTGATTTCAGGTTGCAAGGCTTTGTGGATGCAGACTATGCTTCTAGCATTGATGATAGGCGCAGCACTTCAGGGTTTTGTATCACTCTTGGCCATAACTTACTTTCATGGAGTTCACGCAAGCAGTCAGTTGTTGCTCGCAGCAGTACGGAAGCAGAATATAGAGCACTTGCTCTTGCCACGACAGATCTCATATGGATTGCTAGTCTTTGCAATGAACTTCACATTCCAGTCACTACTCCCAGCTTACTATGGTGTGATAACCAAGGTGCCATCACATTGTCATTTAGTCCTGCATTTCACTCCCGCACTAAGCACATTGAAGTAGACGTCCACTTCATCCGAGAGAAAGTTCAAAATGGCACGCTTGACATCCGATTCATAGCATCTGAAGATCAACCAGCTGATCTTCTAACTAAACCCGTTGCTCCAGCAAGGTTCATGCATCTCCTTTCATGGTTCAAACTATCTTAGCATCTGTGGTTTGATTTCTTCCGGGGCATGTTGGAGTATTCTGATAATGAAGAACAGGGTGCATGCATGCACACACATACTACACACAACACATGCTAAATACACATTTGTAGTATACATACAATCTATACATATAGGAAGGTAGTTACATATTTAACAATAGTTTGTTAGATAGAAAGCTCTAGAATGTGGAGCTATCTATATATAGTGTACCTCATCACACATTATAGTTTGAGTTGAATATACACACTTAAACATTAATATTTACTCCATTCGTCTCGAGATTATTTGCATAATTTGATTAGCACAATTTTTAAGAAAATACGGAGTAAGATTTAGGGGTGGTGATGTAAGATAAATGAGGGATATTTTAGGTGATTTGATGAGGTGTAAAGTAAAATGTATGTAAAAAAGGAGCGACAATTTTGAAAATAAAATGATGTTGAAAGGGTATTAATTTTGTGGGGTATTTCCATAATAAAAGTATGCAAATAATTTTGGAACGTCCCAATAAGGAAAGTGTGCAAATAATCATGGGACGGTGGGAGTATAGTCTTACATCAAATATCATTATTTATGGACCCACACAAACACACAATCTAATCTCTTTCTTTTACTTTATACATATAAGTTTACACAATTATCCCTAAAAACCTCAATCATTATTCCTTTTTTTTTTTTTTATATATGCCCAAAAGTTGGTGAAAATTAATACGAACAAAGGGGGCGATATTTAAAGCGGTTCGATTTTCCTGTTCCACTGATATTTCAGTACTCTACTGGATTTGTAACACATTTCGCCCTCAATATTATATGACGTTGATTATTTTTTAATATGACACATGTCAATCATCTATGTTGGGATATGCTTTGTACTTAAAGAAAATTTGATTTTAATTGATTGGATACCAAAATCCTAAAACCTAAACCCTAAACCCTAAGTATGATGATTTGTCTAAGTTAGATTTTCCAGGTTAGAAAGCTCATATATGTTAGGGAGCTTAATTTTAAAATCTATGTAAATCACCTGGAAATCAAGAGCTATGAAGTCAAGAAGCCTGAAGACAAAAAGACTAAGAAGCAAGCATGCACAAACAGTTTGTCCAGAAAAAATTTCAGAAGAGTTGACAAGAGAAAACTCACATGAGTTGATCAATAGAAAACTTACTTTAAGAGGACAAGAGTCCTGAATGAAGAGTCGGTCGAGTTGTCCTTAAGTATTGGACAAAATCTCTGAACGAAGACTCAAAGCATATTTCAAGTGAATGATCAAGTACTATAAATGTAGACTCAGAGCAGGTTACAAGTTAAATGGTCAAGTTACCTGAAGTAATACTCAGAGCACATTACAAATTCAAGCCTTGTACTAAAAAGCCTGAAGTCTACTCACTTATGGAAATCAAAACATAAATGATCATGCAGCACTGAAAACATAACCTAAGACGATCAAGCCATTATTTCAAGTGTTAAAAAATATTTCAATGAAGGCCAATGATCAATTGTCACTTGACATTGTGCATAACAAACTCTGAAAATAGAATGAATTTTTCAAAATTGGACGTGAATGCATGTACTATATTTGCAAGCACATCCTTGAACAATTCAAACATTCAAATTTATGGATTGAGCCACTTTCTCCACCAACGAATAGTTTCTCACATCTATAAATATGGTATAACTTGAATATTTTTCAGGTTACGAATGAGAACATACACAACCTGAAGCAATCATCCTAACCTTTACATTGATCTTTATTGTAAATGATATCACATTAATTGGTACGGGAACAAAATCACACTTTCTACTTGAGAGATGGTTTGAGAGTATTGTTAAGTTCGAGTTGAGACTATTACAACTAGTGTTGGTTGTAAGAAATTAAGAGAAAAGAAGAAGTGTGTACCTTAACACTATAAAACAAATTAATTTCAAGAGATTAAGAAATTATCCTATTAAAACAAGAAAAGTGAATGTAGGAGCAGCTTAGCCACCGAATAGCTATTTTCGACAAACCATTGTAAAAAATATATATACACTACAGTATTTATCTACAAGGATTAATAGAAAATTGACACCATTTACAATCCTAATTTACTTTATTTTTGTTGGCACTGCTCGCGGCTCCAATTTTGTGAGCAATGGCGCGGGGTGGGGGGGTTGGGAATGGTGGGTTGTGTTGGGGGGTGGCATTTAGATATAAGAAAATACACACAAAAAAAATTGTTGGGGATGGCGGGACGGAGGTGGGGGAGAAAATTTCATTTTACTTCCTGTAACTTAGGCCTAGTCCAGAATATATCCTTTAAGTTTTCACGTTTTCAATTTACGTCCTAGGGGGTCCAATTTACGTTCTTTTCGGTCCAATTTACGTCCTTTTCACCGGAAAATTGAAAAATCGGTCAAATAGTCCAATTTACATCCTTTATGTTTGAAAATTAATAATTAAAAAATTCTGAAAATATCATTAAAAATAAAAAAATCTCATTAAAAACTTATAAATTGTGTAAAATAAATATAAAAAATCTAAAAAAAATTATAAATTCTACCATTCAAAAAATCTGAAAATGTATAAATTTAATTTTTTTTTCTAAAAACTCATAAAAATAAAAAAAAATCTATAATTTCTACAATTCAAAAAATCTAAAAAATGTGTAAATTAATTTATTTTTTTCTAAAACTCATAAAAATAAAAAAAATATAAATTAAAATTTTAAAAATGTTTAAAATAAAAAATTCCACAATTTTAAAAATATCGTGAAAATGAATTTTGGACTGTTCCAAAATCGATCAAGGTGCATGTGGAATTTACACTCAACCTCGACGGTGAGTTGGAAAATCTCGTGGGACCCAAAATTTTTAGGAGTTCGAGCAAAACTTTAATAGCAGACGACTCTGAATCAAGTGTGATTTTTTATGAAATGTTAATAATTTTTATTATTTTATTAGATTTTTAGAATTAGTAATTTTTTTTTGTTTTAAAAAAATAAGAATTAGTAATTTTTAATAAATTAATGAGATTTTTAGAGTTTTGAGAAATTTTAATGAGATTTTGAATTTCTTAATTTTTAAATTACATATTTTCCATTCTTTGTATTGTAGAATGTTTTATTTTTTGTATTTTCAAAATTTTCAAAATTTTTGAATTTTTTATTTATATTTTACCCATTTTATAATTTGTAATGATATTTTTCAAATTTTTAGTGATATATTTTTTAATTTTATTTTACACATTTTATATTTTTTAATTTTAAGGAGATTTTTGGATTTTTAATGATACTTTTAGATTTTTTAAATCTTTAATGAGATTTTTAGAAAATTTTAATTATTAAATTTTAATTTTTAAACTTAAAGGACGTAAATTGGACTATTTGGCCGGAATCCCAATTTATTCCTCACATTCCGGTGAGTTTTAAAATTTTCCGGCGGAAAGGATGTAAATTGGACCAAAAAGGACGTAATTCGAAAAAGTACAAATTTAAAGGATATAAATTGGATTAGGCCTAAGTTACAGGACGTAAAATGAAATTTTCTCGAGGTGGGGGTGGAGGTGGGGGTGGAGGTTGTTTCTTTGTATTTGTAGAGGAGAGAAAAAAATAGCGAATTTTTAGGGTTTAGTGTATTTATTAAGGAGGGTTTTAAAAAATGAAGAGAGTAATTTAAGTAATTTTGTATCTACAATTACAAATACTCCCTGGGGTGCATCTGGCATACTTGGAAATGCAAATAACCCACTCCTTATAAAAATCAAGCCCAAAATATAAATCAACTAAAAAGGGCGCGGCTAAAGGCACCCAAGGATTCTATGAGTACACCCACGTAAAATTTTTTTTATCACTAGAGGTATGCGAAATGTCTTTTGTACCCCTCCTGCACATTTAAAAAAAAAAACGGATGAGTACACCCACCGCTTCTATTTCACGACATAATCATCTCTACCACACCACCAAAACAAACACCATTCTTCAAAAAAATCAACAAAAATAATAAAAAAAAATTCTTAAGATGTTCGAAAATTTTTACACAACATCGAAATTTTTTAATGAACAAACTCAATATGTTCGAAAAAATATTCAAAACAAATTAAATTTGTCCGAAAAAAAAAATCGAACAAGATGTTCGAATTTTTTTCCAAAACAAACACAAATTGTTCGATTTTTTTTCCAAAACAAACCCAATATGTTCAAAAATAATTCTCGAACTTCTAAAAATCCTATTTTTTTCTAAATTTCCTAAAAACCCTAATTTCCTAAAAACCTACCTCGAAATGGGCGGCGGCGAGTGCAGGGGCGGTGGCGGATGAGGAAGGGCGCGACTAAAGGCACCCACGCGAGGGCAGGGACGGCGGCGGACGAGGGCGGCGGTGGCGAATGAGGGTAGGGGCGCCGTTCGAAGAAGAAAACGGCCGCGCGTTTCAAATGAAAAACGACGAGCAACAGGAGAGGGGGCGGTGGCGGACGAGGGCAGGGACGACGGCGTAGGATTCGCCCTTCTCCAGCGGCGGCGGCGTTCGAAGAAGAAAACGGCTGCGCGTTTTTCTGGTCGCGCGTTTCAAATGAAAAACGACGAGTAACAGGAGAGGGGGCGGTGGCGAACGAGGGCAGGGGCGGCGACAAATTCATTTTCAAAAATTCCATGAAAAAATTAAAAAAACCTGCAAACACCCAAACAAATTCATTTTCAAAACCTACAAATTTCAAAAATTTGAAAACCTAAACTTGCAAATTTCGAGTGGAGACGCAGAGTAGTTGAGACGGGTTACAGATCTGGCCTTTTCTTCAAATGAAGGCAGCGTCGGTGCTACCGAACGGGACGACGTGAGAAGCAGAAAAGAAGGGGATTGGTGCGGTGCTGCGGCGACGTGGGGAACGGTTGGGAAGCAGAAAAGAAGGGGGGTTGTGGTGCTTCTGTGGCGGCGTGAGGGGGCGGCCACGCGTTTTTTCGATCGTGGGAGGGGTGGTGGGCGGCGGCACCGCTAGGGAGGAAGGGGTGGTGGGCGGCGGTGCCGATTGGGAGGGAGGGGAGGTGGGTGCACTGAAAATGTGAAATGGAAGTAGATAAAGAATTTAAATTAGGGTTTGAAATTTGAAGGTTATTTTTGACATTTCCACGTGGGTGTCCTCATCCGTTTTGTGTGTGTCCTCATCGTGTGGGTGTCCTCATAGGATCCTTGGGTGCCTTTAGCCGCGCCCAACTAAAAAAACAGACAACCAATTCAACCGCAGTGAGCCCAACGACTGTAATTGGCCCATTAGTTTAATAAATTATAAAATACATTAATTTGAATATTCTTATAAAATTATTTTATTTCATTTATATAAATAAAGTTCTAAATAAAGAACAAGTGAATAAATTAAGTGGTTTTACAGTAAGACCAAAGTGATTTTTGTAGGTAAGTGATTGAGGTAGAAAATGTATAAATGATGAGTATCACTTATATAACTTTTATTATTTGATTTATTGAAATGAGAATAGACAAGTAAAATTCAATTACAAATTTAAAATTTAAACGCGTAAAAATTATGAGTTAATTATTAATTAAATTTATTATTTATTTAATTCTTAAAGTAAATATATAAATAATTAATTATTAAATTTGAGCCTAAAAAACTCAATGAATCAAGTCGAGCCCGTCAAGTTGTGGATAAGAACAAATAATATATATATATTTTTTGATAAGATCAAATATTTCCATCTCATTAGATTTGATTCATAAAGCTCCTAAATTCTACACCTATAAAAAGGGTTATCTGATACCACTCTATCACATTTCGATTTTCAAAGGTCACGTGAGAATCAATTTAAAACGACAACTTATTTTAAATCCATTTTAATTAAATAAGATCTCATATCACTTTAAGAAATACTCATTAAATTTAATCCAAACAATGAGCCTTAAACACGCACAAACTAATAATTTGTTTAACTCAACATGAAATCAAATTAAAAAACCAAATTAATATTAAGTAGAGAAAAATCTTTATATGACACATAACCGAACAAACGATATGCTGGTTGAACGGCTATACCAATATAAAACCACTAACTCACACATACTTATACATATGTACACACGCACATAATGAGAGAGATGGGAATAATTTATGTACTACATTGTTTAAATAGCAGAAAACTTGATTTTGGAATTTTAGATTGTGTTAGATAAAATTTAGGGCAACATCTAATAATCATATATATGCATATTAAAAGTGGGTTGGGCTTGAGATGAAAACTAGGTTTTAAAATATCAAAAGTTTAAATTTATATGAGTTTTAAATATTTATCTCAAATTAATAATTAAATATATATTTATATATTTATATTAAAAAAATTATGGATATTACAGTTCTTCAGTATCGAAGGAGTTTCAAAGATTAAGGTGCTAAGCCCTCCATTCGGCCGTTTTCTTTAGGGGCTGTTTGGTTAGGGATTGTGGTGGATGTGATTGGAAAAATATGGATGGGGGTAATCCATGAATAGTAATTGAATAAAAGTTGTGTTTGGATAGAGATTGAAAAATAGATGTGGATTGAGAACTTTATGTCAAATCAAGTAGGAGAGGGAATAAATGTGTGTAAGAAAGTAGGATAGAGAATAAATGTGTGGAAGAAAAGTAGGAGAGAGAATAGATGTGTGAAAGAAAAGTAGGAGAGAGAATAAGTGATTAAAAGAAAAAAATGGGTGATGTGATTGTATAAAAATAGGTTTGTAGGTGTATTATAGGAATGAATGTGTATTTGGATGGGTATTTGGATGGAGAGAGATGGAGAGAGATGGGATGGGGGATGGTCCATCCAAATCCGGATGGGCCAATCCCAAACCAAACACACCCTTAAGGAAGATTTTCGTGGATTTTCAACGATATTCGTCCAAAAGTCCCTAAATTTAACGTTTAATCCAAAATAAGACGTCCAGCCCTTGGATTAACGTTATCCCAAGTTCAAGATCGGATAATGAGGCAAAAAAAGGGGTAAAATCTAGGGTCTTTATGTGCCAAATCCGATGGACTGAAAATATTTGATCTTATCCAAAAAAAAAAAACTTATTCTTTGTTCTTATCCACAATTTGGTGGGTTCCGAATACCAAATTTTGGTTCGATTTAATTTACTGGACTTTAGAAGTACGTTTTGATTTACTGGACTTTAGAAGTACGTTTTGATTTATTGGACTTTAGAGACCCGTCTTGATTTACTGAACTTTAGAGACCCGTCTTGATTTACTGAACTTTAGAGGTCCAACTTAATTTATTGAACTTTGGAAGCCCAACTTGAATTTAACCTTTTCATTGGACTTTGAAGGCCCAAATTAATTGGAGAGACAAATTACATATTAATTATTTATATATTTACTTTAGAAATTAAATTCATATAAATAAATAATAATTTTAATTAATATTTAACTAGTAATTTCCATTCAATTTTGCGCGTCTACGAGAACCACATGTATTAAATATTCAGTGAAATTAAAAAAACACAAAAAATAAATTAGAAAAAATCTAATTTAATTTATTTGAATGAGAAAGATGATTAGAGATGCATATAGAATTTAAATATTAAAAGAAACTTAATTCCAAATTAAATCACTAACTTTTTACTTATTTAAATCTAATATAAACTTTTAAATAATTATAAATAAATCACTAACTTTAAATATTATTATAATCTAAACTTCTTAACAACTTTTCTTGTGATCGAATTTAATCATTTAAAATTTAATTAAATAAAAAAATAATGTTATTTCATTAAGTAGATGTCACGTCATAACATTAGATTCAAATACTCCCTCCGTCCTACCCAATTTTTCTTTTTCGTCCATTCCAATGAGAAGTTTTATGGTAACTATTCTCGCACACATTTCATTATATTCTTTTCTTTTTTAATAGGGAAAATATCAATTTTGGACACCCAGTTTTACCTCACTCTGTTATTTAGTCAATCTGTCATTGACTAACGGAGAAAGAGTTTTGGGCCGTGAAATTTCTCTAAACCTAAGGTTAAAAAATTCTCACAGGTTACGAATATTTACATTATATTTATAACAGGTTCTGATGCATCTTCTAGAACGTTCTTCTAGAACGTATGCATCTTCTAGAACGTGAACTTGCTGTCTTGGTTTCATATTGAAGTATGCATCTTCTAGAACATGACAGCACTTGCTGTCTTGGTTTCATATTGAAGTATGCATCTTCTAGAACATGAACTTGCTGTCTTGGTTTCATATTGAATTACGTATGCATCTTCTAGAACGTGAACTTGTTGGTCCCAAAAGGAGTGTGACACGTGTATGGGGGGGGGGGGGGGGGAATACACGTGTGTGTGTTTTTCAAAAACTTTTGCAAGTAATCAACACAAATAATCAGAGTCAAGTAAGTTACACAGTGTGTCAAGTCCTATGAAAATACTAACAGTAGATTCTAAGAATTCTTAACAGTATGCAACTTGTATGCGGAATAAATGATAGGCCCTTTTATACTCCTTAATTAATATGCACTTAGATACTAAGTTATCAAATAGCAAATAACAGTTATAACAACACAAAAGCTAAAGCAATAAGATAAAAGCAGTAAGTAAGAACACACGATGTATAGTGGTTCGGAGACTAAACTGCTCCTACGTCCACTCTCCTAATTTAATAGGATAATTCCTTAATCACTTTGGAATTAGCTTGTTTTTACAGTGCCAAGGTGCACTCTACTTCTTCTCCTTCTCTTCTCTTGATTTCTTACAACCTTCTCTCGTTGCAATACTCTCAATCTCTACTACGAACTCAACAATACTCTCAATCTATCTCTCAAGGTGAAAGTAGGGTTTTGTTCTAGTACCAACTAAGTGTGATATCCTTTACAATTTAAGAACGAATGTAAAGGCTAGGATATCACTCTCTAGGCTTTGGATAATCAAACAATAAGCTTGCCTAGTGGGGACTAAAGGTAACACTCACAAATGAATATGCTTAAAAGCTTTTAATCTCTCGAGTGTTTTGAATACTTTTGAATGCTAAAATCTTGCTCTAGAATGCGTATACCTTGTGTCTTGATATATGTCCCGTCTCCCCTCTTGAAATGATTCAAGATGTGGCCTATTTATAGATGAAGCAAACTATCCGTTGATGGAGATAGCAAACTTATCCATAAATTTGAACTTTCAAATTGTTCAGGGGCCTGCATGCAAATAGTACATGTATTCACGTCCATTCTGCAATTTGCATTCCAATATCAGAGTTTGTTATGCGCAGTGACAGGTGGCTCTCATTCTTTGGCTAATTTGGAATAATTCTGTCCTTCCCGCTAACGGCCTCGTACTGGGTAAAGTGCCTAGTCATTCCTCGTCTTTGACCATAAGTATGCCAAGTCCAAGATACATGAATATCCAAATTCATCATACTTGACTTATCTTATTCAGCATACTTGTCTTCATGAATCCTTGTCACTTTCTTCATAACACTTCAACTCCTTGTCTTCAATGATACTTGTCTTCATGTGTTTTTTTTTGCTTTCAGGTCATTTGTCATAGATTCAAAGAATAATCTATCTAATAAAAATTAAAGCTCCCTAACATATATGAGCTTTTCTAACCTGAAAATCTAGACTTGGCAAATCATCATACTTGGGGTTTTACTTAGGGTTTTGGTATCAAATCAAAATCAAATTTTCTTTTATTAATATAAACCATATCCCAACAATTTCGCCCTTTTTGATGATGCCAAAACCTACTTACTTCAAAAGATCCATAGGGATTTCTTTTTCAGTAGATTTGACAAAAACAGGACAACTAGCATGTATATTCTATACTTAGAAAAATTTCACAGAATAAATTCAGATAATTAACCTAAAAAGGGCTAAGTTCTCTGAGTTCTATAAAACTTGATCTAAGCAAGAATCAAATTAAAATCATTTTGCTAGAGCCTATTTTTAGACAAAAAACAACACAAGTATAAAGACTCAAAAATTGTTGTCCAGTGCATATGATAGATAATCATCATCAGAAATAAGATAGCACAGTAGTAAGAGCAGAAAGTTTTAAGTTCTAGCTCTTAAGGAGCAACAATTGTCTGGGAATACAAATAAACATAGATTAAAAAGTTCATGATTTGTTCGAGATTAAATCTTGACTTGACCTTCAGCAGCTTTATCACTTGGCTGCATCTGACTTCTTCTTCAGGAAAGATGGGAGTTCCTTGAACAGTGGAGTAAGCCCATATGATGCAAAGTGCTTATTCTTCAAGGCCATGACCTCCTCGTTCTTCCCAATCAAATCTTCATCCTTGACAAGTTGCACAAACTAATCAGTAATTGCTTTCCTATCAATGCCTTTACCATCAACCTTCATTGGTGGAGTCCAGAAAATCTGTTCAGGAGCTTTGACAATCACTTTCTCCTTTTGAGCAGCTCCAAGAATCTTTGTGTATAACTCTGGATAATTCTCCATCATAAAACCTTCATAAAGACCATCAATGTCTTCAAAGTCTCCCCATCTCTTCACAACAAAGAAGAGATGATCCCATACTCGATTGGCTTCATCCCAAGCACCATTGAGTTCAGTAGGAACCCAGCTGTCAGTATGTGGGATCCTTTTCAAGGTTTCAGACTGCCTCTTGGCTCTATTTTCCATCATCAAGGCAAAAGAACTCTTGTAAGACTTAGAATTTCCTGGATTGAAGTCTTTGTGCCTCTTCAAACTGCACTCTTCAGCATCTACGAACATCTTGGTTCTTTCTTCAACAACAAGCTTCCTTACTCCTTTTCTAGTTTCTGCATCTTGTCCAGCTCCTTCTGCAAAGATGTTTGCAACTTCTTCAAACACATGAGCTTTGTCTTTCACAAGATCAGCAGCAGTAACTTCAGGAGAAGCTCTTCTAACAGGTAGCTTATCTTCTCTTCTAACCAATGTTGAAATTTCCATCTCTTCATCATCATCTGGCTCACTTGATTTGTATTTCTTGCTTTTCTCATGATCAGAAATATCAGCAATCTTCTTTCTCTTCAGATTTGGCTTCCTTATCTTTCTACTTCTAGTTTTGGGACAGTCCTCTTCTTCTGTCACATTAGTAATTTCCAAAACTTGTGCTTTCCCCTTTCCCTTGCTACCTTCCCCCTTACTCTTCTCACCCTTCTTCAATAGATCTTCCCCCTTCTTTACACTTTCCCCCTTTTTGGCATCATCACATGCCTCAAGGTTGATGGGGTCAGTAGGGTTGGCATCAATTTTAGCCATAGTAAGTGAGAGCTCTTGTTGGTAGGTGTCCATTCTCTTCATCTGGACAGAAATGGGGTCAACATGATTCAATAAAAATGCAGAAATGGTGGAACTTACAGACTCTTCCACTTGCTTCTTTACAGCCTGATCAACTTGGTTCTTCATCATCTTGATTATGCCCTCTAAGTTGTCTTTAAATAGATCAGAAGCAGCATTCAGTGAACTCTTGATGGTTTCTTTGATCAGTTGATCTCTTTGACTCTGCATGGACTGAGTCAGCTTTTCAATGTCCTTTGACAGCATCTGGGAAATCTCTTCCTTCTCTTTGGCAATATCATCCTTTAGCCTTAGAATTTCCTCCCTGTCCTTCTTGATCAACTCTTTTTCTGTGTGGAAGTATGTGGTCACAACATCTGACATGATCTTTGATGACTCTCCTATCTTGAGGGTAGAGTCCTTCACATCCTTTCCAACACTGTCAATTTTCTTATCAAAGGTCTCAAAACCTTTTTCAACAGCTTCCAGTTTTATGGTTGTGGAGTTCATCTTCTCTTCCAAACTCTCAACCTTGATGCTTAAGTCCATAGCATTGTTATCAATGGTTTCCTCCAGGTTCTCCATCCTCCTTGTCATCCTTCTTGCCTTTGTGTTCAAATTGATCAAAGACTTGTGATGGGCTTCATTTGTTGGAATGATAGTTTCATCCAAACTATCTCTCACATACTTTCCCATGTTTAGGCATAAGCCTACAACATTCTCCAGCCTCTTCCTCTCAACTTCATTTATTTGTTCAATCTCAAAATTGAACTCCTCCATCACTGCCTTCATTCTACCATCCTCCTTATCAATGATGCAGACTTCAGTCAAAGGAGAAGCATCTAGGTGAATTGGGAACTCCATCGAAGTTGATGGTGCTGCAGCTATTGCCTCATTTTCCAAGGGCTTCTTCATAGCAGCTGGTTCCTCAGTCTTCACAGCTTCTTTTTTAGCAATATTGGCCTCCACTTCATCTTTCTTGGCCTCAGCTTCAGTGACTTCAGCAGGAGTTGACTCATTCAACTCAGCATCATTAATGTTAGGATTTTCAGCAGTTTTCTCAGTTGGAGGTTCAAAAATGACAATCTCCATGGATGCAGTGGCTTCAACAACTGGCTGTACTTACAACTGGCTGTACTTCTTCTTCAACATTTTTAATCAATTGACCTTGGTCAATTTCATCAATCTTTCCTCCTTCACTGGTTTCTCCAATCTTTAATTCTTCAATGGCAGTCTCAACTCCATCAAAGAAATCTTTCTCAGCAGTCTTCTGGCTCTCATTTCCTCCTTCAGTGATGTCTACCTCCATGGCAGCAATCTCTCCATTATCTTTGTCCTCAACAATCTTGGACTCTTCTTCAGGCTTGTCCTCAGTGCTCTTGGACATTTTAACATCTCCATCAGCTTGCTTTGACAAACCATTATCCTCCTCCATTAAGTCTTTAATGTTCAGATCAATCCCAGCAATAATGGATTGAATAGCTTCCTTCTGAATCTTAATGTTCATCAAGTTGGCAAACAACCTTTCATCAGTTAACTCAAAAGTGGATTCCACTTCAGCAAAATCTGTTAATCTGGCTTCCTCATTCTCCCACCAGTCCAGTCCCTTGGACTCAATCACTTTCCCAATATCATACATGGATTTCTTCCTTATATCAACAATCAATCTAAGATCATAGAAGGTTGATCTTAAATCAGGATATTTGGCAAGTTGGGGATAAAGTTGGTCTAGGAAAAATTTGGATTCATCTCTCAATGACATTTCATAGGTGTATTCAGGGGCTGTATCTGACTTGGATGAGGGTTGAGGTTCATAAAAAAGAATGGGTATGGGGGAATCAGACTTATAGGCAACTTTTTGAATGGTTGGATCATTCAAATGGGGGGTGGTTTCAACAGCTTTTGGGCTATGACTTGAGGGTTCATTCAAGTCTAGGTTTCCAGATGATACTCTTTCTTCATCATCATCACCTTCATCATCATCATCTGAACCTTCCAGTTCAGCTTGCTCATCAATATCCATTTCTTCTTCAGAAGTATCAACATACTCCTCTTCAGTTTCATCTTCACTCAAACTAGGGCTTGACATGGCCCTCTTTTTCTTGGACTTTGAGGCTGTCTCAACCTCCTTTCCTTTCCTTTCCTTCTTGGCTTTTTCAAGAATACTGATCACCATTTGTGTTGCTTCTTCACTCTTCTGCTTGGCAGATTTAGCTTGCTTCCTTGTTGAGGCTTTTGGTGACTTGATCTCCAGCCCCAATCTTTTCTGAGTTCTCACAGATAATTGTCTAAACAATATCTTGGTGGTGTTGAACTTTACTCCATCTTCAACAATGTCCTCAGGTCCATATTTGTATAAGAATGCAGCAACTTTTGTACAGAAGGCTAGTTTCTTCTCAATGACTACCTTCCTTACATCCACAATTTTGAACTTTGCTTTCTCCTCTGCAAGTTTCTTCAGAAAGTAACCCTTCCAATTCATTGGTTTCTTTCCTCCATCAATGATAGCTTTCATCAATCTCACTTTGGATTTGCTGATCTGGTCATAGCTTCCTGTGGTGCACATAACAGTCTTTGCAACCACATCAAGTAAAAGTTGATAGTCCTCTTTTAGAACTCTTTTGTGTAGACCAGATTTGAGAAGTACTGGCTTGTTCATCCATTGATTGACAACTTCTTGTTCATTGTGCCTCATATACTCTTCAGGATCTTCTCAAGTAGCATTCAGACCAAAGAATTCATCAAAGTCTTCTTCAGTGAATTCAAACTTCTCAGCAGTCTTCTTGGATGTGTCTGGTTCATGAGTCATAATATAACCAGATCCTGAGCTTTTTGGAGTGAAAGTGCCTAAGAACTGAGTTGTTGAAAGTTCCAGGCATGTCTTGGGGATGGCCTCGAGCCATTTCCTCAATCCAGCTTGCTCCAGCCAAGTAACTATTCTTCTTGTGTGTTTATTTGACAGATTGTCAAAGCACACAGTCTGCTCAAAGTGGAGTATGGTTGCTTCACTCAAATAATTCCAGTTGATGTCCAAATCAGGAGCATTGAAGTCAACTAAAGATATAGCCAATATACAGTATTAGTATGGTTTAATATCATAATATTACTACTAAAACACAAGATTAAGCTATCTTTGAACAATATCTTGCATTTATGTCTCAGATTTACTGTGGATAACAAGCTCATAGCATCATAATACCATATCCAACAATGTTTTAAACTTGTAATCATGTTCTCTAGACATAGTATGTGTATGAATCTAACATGTTTTTAAGTATTACACATGTATCTATCAGCATATCATTCAATAAATGACTAATCCGTAAATATAGCATCTAAAGAAATTCAAACAGATTCATTTAGAGCTAAAAACAGAGCATGTTAATTTTCTTGAAAGCTTTACAAATATGCATATCTTTAACAGAAGATTATGAGAAATACTAACCCATTTCCAAAGACATTTTTGTTAAAGTTATAGAGCTTTGAGCAAAACTTGTAGATGAGCTTGAAGATTCTTGAGCGATTTAGCTTAGGGCTTTTTCAGAAATTTTGAAAACGTAAATTGTGAAAAATTCTAAGTTATGCTTTTATATCTCCTCAACTGTACAATTTGAAAAGTGTTAGGTGTAGGGCTGAGATTGAATTGATAAGATTTAATGGTTTAGATCAATTCTGTTACACCAAAGGACGCAAATGTCGTGTCCTTCGCACAGTGAGCTGCTTTTTCAGAAAATCGTGCAATTGATCGTCTTTTAGCAAAAATCTCTTGTTTGTCTGTTATGAGCATTAAATGCGTACTATAAAGATGAACAAAGTTTAACTTTTATGAAAAAGAAAACTTATCTACAGTCAAGTGACAACTTGACTGAATAACCCTTGACAACTTCTATTGAAGTTTCTCATGTTCTTTGTCATCCTCTGCGTTGTCCTTCGAAGTTTTCCTCGTACTTGAGTGTCATGTACTTTGTCCAAGTTTCCTGCATGAAAATTCTTGAAAATAATATCAGAATGTGAAAGATAAATTAATGAACTTTGTATTGTCTCATCTAACTTATCCTTCCTAAAACTTCACTCTAAGTTCCCCCTTGGATTAATACTAGTATCTCTGGCATGAGTAAAGTAATTCCTTATACTTTAAACATTCTCTCCAGGATCTAATAAACCAAGTTCCATTGAAAGTTCCTTGAACCTTGTTTCAGCTAGGGGTTTTGTAAGAATATCAGCCTTTTGCTTATCAGTATGCATATTTTCCATTCTGATGTCCTTTTTCTCTACATGATCTCTTATGAAGTGATGTCTAATATCCACATGTTTACACCTTGTGTGTAACACTGGATTTTGAGTAATAGCTATGGCACTATTATTATCACAATAAATAGGTACATCTTTTGTGACAACTTTATAATCTCTTAGCTGTTGTTTGAGCCATAAGATTTGAGCACAACAGCTTCCAGCAGCCATGTATTCAGCCTCTGTGGTTGAAGTAGCTACAGAAGTTTGTTTCTTGGAAAACCATGAAATCAATTTGTTTCCTAAGAATTAACAAGTGCCAGTAGTTGATTTTCTGTCTATCCTACATCCTCCATAGTCAGCATCAGAATAACCAGTCAACTCAATGTTGTCTTCAGATGGATACCACAATCCTAAGTTCACTGTACCTTTTAAATACCTAAGTATTCTTTTGGTAGCCTCTAAGTGACTTTTCTTTGGATTGGACTGAAATCTAGCACATACACCAACTGCAAAAGTAATATCAGGTCTGCTTGCAGTTAGATATAATAAAGAACCTATTATTGTTCTATATTCAGTGGGGTTGGTATCTAATCCATCAATGTCAGGATCCATTTTCCAATTTGTATTCATAGGAATCCTAACTGGTTTGCTATTTTCACAGCCAAACTTCTTGATCATTTCTTTAGTATACTTAGCTTGATTGACGAAGATTCCTTTCTCAGATTGTTTGACTTGTAAACCTAGGAAAAAGTTCATCAATCCCATCATTGACATTTCAAACTTCCCTTGCATGAGAGTTGAAAATTTCTTGCACATATCCTCATTAGGTGAACCAAAAATGACATCATCAACATATATCTGTACTAACAGAATATCATTTCCTTCACTTATCCTAAATAGGGTCCTATCAACTGTGCCTTTCACAAAACCATTGTCCAATAGGAATTGTGATAGTGTCTCATACCAAGCTCTTGGTGCTTGCTTGAGACCATAAAGTGCTTTCTTCAATCTATACACTTTGTCTCCCTCTTCAAAACCAGGTGGCTGCTCTACATAAACCTCTTCTTTAAGTACACCATTCAGAAATGCACTCTTCACATCCATTTGGTATACCTTGAACTTCATATGAGCTGCATATGCTAAGAACAACCTAATTGCTTCTAACCTAGCTACAGGGGCAAAGGTCTCATCATAGTATATTCCTTCATGTTGACTATAACCTTTGGCAACTAGTCTGGCTTTGTTTCTAACTATAACATCATTTTCATTTTTCTTGTTCTTGTAAACCCATTTAGCTCCTACAACATCCTGATGTGTTGGTCTGTCTACCAGCTCCCAAACATCATTCCTTTTGAACTGATTTAGTTCCTCTTGCATTGCTGTAATCCAGTTGGAGTCTGCCATTGCTTCTTCAATGGTTGTGGGTTCTGTTTCAGAAAGAAAACAACAGAATAAAGCACTCTCTCCATGTTGTCTCCTAGTGATTACACCACTAGTAGGATCACCAATAATCTGGTCTGAAGGATGAGCATCTAGCCATGTCCTTCTAGACTGATCATTTTCAGATAAGTTAGTCTCATTTGGTTCAACATTTAATTCAACATAAAATTCAGGAAAATTAAAAGCAGGATCTGTTTTATATTCAGGGGTGTTGTCCATGTCATTGACATTGGCATTTTCAGGTTGAGTTCCCCCTAAATCATTTGATCTTTGTACTCCCTCAGCATTACCAGCTTCGTCATTGGGAGAACTTACCTCAGGTTGAGTGGGTTCATTCAACTCAACATTGCAGTTTTCCTCATGGATGTTGGCTTCAGGTGAGTTGTCTCTATCTTGATTGGCTTCAGATATGTTGGATATCTTGAGGTTGTCCAAATCAGGATAGTGTACATCAGTAAATGTAGATTCTTTTCTTTCACCATCTCTTAGCCTTGTCACTCTTGTGTTGATTTCATCATGGGATTTGTCTTCTTTGTTTGAGGTCCTGTGCTTGAAAGAAAACTCATCAAAGATAACATGAGGTGTTTCTTCAACAATAAGAGTTCTACAATTATAAACTCTGAAAGCTTTGTTAGATGAAGAATATCCTAGAAAGATTCCTTCATCTGCTTTGCTATCAAATGTTTTTAATTGTTGCTTCCCATTATTGTGAATGAAACATGTACATCCAAAAATATGAAAGTAAGAGATTCTTGGTTTTCTCCCTTTGAAGAGTTCATAAGGAGTTTTTCCTTGTTCCTTTGTTAGCATGGATCTATTTTGGGTGTGACAAGCAGTATTGATTGCTTCTGCCCAAAACCTCTTTGGAATCTTTGCTTCTGCTATCATGGTTCTTCCAGCTTCCTTGAGTGTTCTAACTCTCCTTTCTGCTACACCATTTTGTTGAGGTGTTCTAGCTGATGAAGTCTCATGAGTGATTCCATTTGCTTGACAGTATTCATCAACCACCAAGAACCACTGCTTTGAGGATCAACTTTGGTTACCTGAACTGATCTACTTGTCAACAATGCCAATGCCAAAGGATACAAAGGATTTGTCAACAATGCCAATGCATCCATGGAGATTGTCATTTTTGAACCTCCAACTGAGAAAACTGCTGAAAATCCTAACATTAATGATGCTGAGTTGAATGAGTCAACTCCTGCTGAAGTCACTGAAGCTGAGGCCAAGAAAGATGAAGTGGAGGCCAATATTGCTCAAAAAGAAGCTGTGAAGACTGAGGAACCAGCTGCTATGAAGAAGCCCTTGGAAAATGAGGCAATAACTGCAGCACCATCAACTTCGATGGAGTTCCCAATTCACCTAGATGCTTCTCCTTTGACTGAAGTCTGCATCATTGATAAGGAGGATGGGAGAATGAAGGCAGTGATGGAGGAGTTCAATTCTGAGATTGAACAAATCAATGAAGTTGAGAGGAAGAGTCTGGAGAATGTTGTAGGCTTATGCCTAAACATGGGAAAGTATGTGAGAGATAGTTTGGATGAAACTATCATTCCAACAAATGAAGCCCAGCACAAGTCTTTGATCAATTTGAACACAAAGGCAAGAAGGATGACAAGGAGGATGGAGAACCTGGAGGAAACCATTGATAACAATGCTATGGACTTAAGCATCAAGGTTGAGAGTTTGGAAGAGAAGATGAACTCCACAACCATAAAACTGGAAGCTGTTGAAAAAGGTTTTGAGACCTTTGATAAGAAAATTGACAGTGTTGGAAAGGATGTGAAGGACTCTACCCTCAAGATAGGAGAGTCATCAAAGATCATGTCAGATGTTGTGACCACATACTTCCACACAGAAAAAGAGTTGATCAAGAAGGACAGGGAGGAAATTCTAAGGCTAAAGGATGATGTTGCCAAAGAGAAGGAAGAGATTTCCCAGATGCTGTCAAAGGACATTGAAAAGCTGACTCAGTCCATGGAGAGTCAAAGAGATCAACTGATCAAAGAAACCATCAAGAGTTCACTTAATGCTGCTTCTGATCTATTTAAAGACAACTTGGAGGGCATAATCAAGATGATGAAGAACCAAGTTGATCAGGCTGTAAAGAAGCAAGTGGAAGAGTCTGTAAGTTCCACCATTTCTGCATTTTTATTGAATCATGTTGACCCCATTTCTGTCCAGATGAAGAGAATGGACACCTACCAACAAGAGCTCTCACTTACTATGGCTAAAATTGATGCCAACCCTACTGACCCCATCAACCTTGAGGCATGTGATGATGCCAAAAAGGGGGAAAGTGTAAAGAAGGGGGAAGATCTATTGAAGAAGGGTGAGAAGTGTAAGGGGGAAGGTAGCAAGGGAAAGGGGAAAGCACAAGTTTTGGAAATTACTAATGTGACAGAAGAAGAGGACTGTCCCAAAACTAGAAGTGGAAAGATAAGGAAGCCAAATCTGAAGAGAAAGAAGATTGCTGATATTTCTGATCATGAAAAAAGCAAGAAATACAAATCAAGTGAGCCAGATGATGATGAAGAGATGGAAATTTCAACATTGGTTAGAAGAGAAGATAAGCTACCTGTTAGAAGAGCTTCTCCTGAAGTTACTGCTGCTGATCTTGTGAAAGACAAAGCTCATGTGTTTGAAGAAGTTGCAAACATCTTTGCAGAAGGAGCTGGACAAGATGCAGAAACTAGAAAAGGAGTAAGGAAGCTTGTTGTTGAAGAAAGAACCAAGATGTTCATAGATGCTGAAGAGTGCAGGTTGAAGAGGCACAAAGACTTCAATCCAGGAAATTCTATGTCTTACAAGAGTTCTTATGCCTTGATGATGGAAAATAGAGCCAAGAGGAAGTCTGAAACCTTGAAAAGGATCCCACATACTAACAGCTGGGTTCCTACTGAACTCAATGGTGCTTGGGATGAAGCCAATCGAGTATGGGATCATCTCTTCTTTGTTGTGAAGAGATGGAGAGACTTTGAAGACATTGATGGTCTTTATGAAGGTTTTATGATGGAGAATTATCCAGAGTTATACACAAAGATTCTTGGAGCTGCTCAAAAGGAGAAAGTGATTGTCAAAGCTCCTGAACAGATTTTCTGGACTCCACCAATGAAGGCTGATGGTAAAGGCATTGATAGGAAAGCAATTACTGATGAGTTTGTGCAACTTGTCAAGGATGAAGATTTGATTGGGAAGAACGAGGAGGTCATGGCCTTGAAGAATAGGCACTTTACATCATATGGGCTTAGTCCACTGTTCAAGGAACTCCCATCTTTCCTGAAGAAGAAGTCAGATGCCGCCAAGTGATAAAGCTGCTGAAGGTCAAGTCAAGATTTAATCTCGAACAAATCATGAACTTTTTAATCTATGTTTATTTTTATTCCCAGACAATTGTTGCTCCTTAAGAGCTAGAACTTACAACTTTCTGCTCTTACTACTGTGCTATCTTATTTCTGATGATGATTATCTATCATATGCACTGGACAACAATTTTTGAGTCTTTATACTTGTGTTATTTTTTGTCTAAAAATAGGCTCTAGCAAAATGATTTTAATTTGATTCTTGCTTAGATCAAGTTTTATAGAACTCAGAGAACTTAGCCCTTTTTAGGTTAATTATCTGAATTTATTCTGTGAAATTTTTCTAAGTATAGAATATACATGCTAGTTGTCCTGTTTTTGTCAAATCTACTGAAAAAGAAATCCCTATGGATCTTTTGAAGTAAGTAGGTTTTGCCATCATCAAAAAGGGGGAAATTGTTGGGATATGGTTTATATTAATAAAAGAAAATTTGATTTTGATTTGATACCAAAACCCTAAGTAAAACCCCAAGTATGATGATTTGCCAAGTCTAGATTTTAAGGTTAGAAAAGCTCATATATGTTAGGGAGCTTTAATTTTTATTAGATAGATTATTCTTTGAATCTATGACAAATGACCTGAAAGCAAAAAGCACATGAAGACAAGTATCATTGAAGACAAGGAGTTGAAGTGTTATGAAGAAAGTGACAAGGATTCATGAAGACAAGTATGCTGAATAAGATAAGTCAAGTATGATGAATTTGGATATTCATGTATCTTGGACTTGGCATACTTATGGTCAAAGACGAGGAATGACTAGGCACTTTACCCAGTACGAGGCCGTTAGCGGGAAGGACAGAATTATTCCAAATTAGCCAAAGAATGAGAGCCACCTGTCACTGCGCATAACAAACTCTGATATTGGAATGCAAATTGCAGAATGGACGTGAATACATGTACTATTTGCATGCAGGCCCCTGAACAATTTGAAAGTTCAAATTTATGGATAAGTTTGCTATCTCCACCAACGGATAGTTTGCTTCATCTATAAATAGGCCACATCTTGAATCATTTCAAGAGGGGAGACGGGACATATATCAAGACACAAGCTATACGCATTCTAGAGCAAGATTTTACTTACTGCACCTTGGCACTGTAAAAACAAGCTAATTCCAAAGTGATTAAGGAATTATCCTATTAAATTAGGAGAGTGGACGTAGGAGCAGTTTAGTCTCCGAACCACTATACATCGTGTGTTCTTACTTACTGCTTTTATCTTATTGCTTTAGCTTTTGTGTTGTTATAACTGCTATTTGCTATTTGATAACTTAGTATCTAAGTGCATATTAATTAAGGAGTATAAAAGGGCCTATCATTTATTCCGCATACAAGTTGCATACTGTTAAGAATTCTTAGAATCTACTGTTAGTATTTTCATAGGACTTGACACACTGTGTAACTTACTTGACTCTGATTATTTGTGTTGATTACTTGCAAAAGTTTTTGAAAAACACACACACGTGTATTCCCCCCCCCCATACACGTGTCACACTCCTTTTGGGACCAACAAGTGCTTCTAGAACGTGAACTTGCTGTCTTGGTTTCATATTGAATTTGTATAATAATTGGACATATAAACTTATTTCAATTCATTTCCCTATTTATAATATTGGAGCATAATTTGTGGTGAATATTAATTGTAAATAATTTTCTATAATTATCCATTCAAGAAAATTTCATAAACTTATTTTTCATTCTAAATATTATCATTATTGCAGATTTCTTGAAATGTTAAGTCAAACAATTGGGCATTTGAAATTAATTGAAATAAATTTATATCTCCTGAGTTTCTCATTTCCTAATTATCTATAAAATAAAAAGTAAACCTGTAAACCAATAAATTTAAATACCTGCAAATACGTATAAAAATAAAAGAAGGTGATAAAAATAAGGTAAACATATTGAAGGTGATAAAAATAAGGTAAACATATTTTTATTAAGAATGTGGGGTACAACTCTCGTTGATCTCTTGATTCCACTCTCTAAACATAATACATAATTTGATACCGGGGTCCAGAGACGTATTCCGAATTTTGATTTAACCTATAATTTAGTAGTAGGGAGTTGGATGGAGTCGTGTGTGACTTATTCCATCCGACCTAATGAAATTCTATTTTGACTCTCTTATTTATAAGAGATGAACGACTTAGAGAACAAGAAAGAAATATTCAAAAATCCTAAAAATAAGGAAAGAGATAATTTCTCAATTTTGGAGATATTATTTTATATTCTTATCTCCAAAATAGGATTTACAAAATATTTGACACTTTCAAATTTTAATAAAATTTCAGTGTCTACAAATGCCCCCTCGAGATCTGTTGTAGAGATCTACTTCGAATGCAACTTGATCTCGAAATCTTGATGTAGAACTAAAAAGGTGATTTAGCATGCCCCCAACGGTGATTTAGCATGCCCCCATGAAATTCTTGGAGAGTGGAGATGAAGAGCGAAAATCGTCCCACTGGGCGTGCCAATTTGTAAACCAATAAATTTAAACACCTGCAAATACGTATAAAAATAAAATAAATTTAAACACCTGCAAATACGTATAAAAATAAAAGAAGGTGATAAAAATAAGGTAAACATATTTTTATTAAGAATGTGGGGTACAACTCTCGTTGATCTCTTGATTCCACTCTCTAAACATAATACATAATTTGATACCGGGGTCCAGCGACGTATTCCGAATTTTGATTTAACCTACAATTTAGTAGTAGTAGGGAGTTGGATGGAGTCGTGTGTGACTTATTCCATCCGACCTAATGAAATTCTATTTTGACTCTCTTATTTATAAGAGATGAACGACTTAGAGAACAAGAAAGAGATATTCAAAAATCCTAAAAATAAGGAAAGAAATAATTTCTCAATTTTTGGAGATATTATTTTATATTCTTATCTCCAAAATAGGATTTACAAAATATTTGACACTTTCAAATTTTAATAAAATTTCAGTGTCTACAAACCCTAAAAATCACGTTCTACAACCTATGTAAATATTGGTAATTTTTGCACATGTTTCATTCTTGCTTCTGTGTTTGTTTCATTAGTTCTGGAAGATACATGAAAATATTTTAACCTTAGGTTTTGAGAAATTTCACGGCTCAAAACTCTTTCACCGTTAGTCAATGACAGACAGATTCACTAATCGAGTGATCAAGAGGTAAAACTGGGTGACCAAAATTGATATTTTCACCTTCTTTTAAGACATTTAAAAATTATATTAGTATTTCTTAACCTTCGAGCTCATTGGAGCTTTCCCCCCGGAAAGGAGGGATATTTATAATTATATAAAATCTAAATTAATAAAAAATAAAAAAATTCCTTACTGGACGGTTAAACACCAGCACTGCCAACCCCAGGGTATCTGTACACACAGCACTAACACTGTAACACATGCACATTTTCCATATAGTCCAAGCAACAGTTATGGCGGATGTAACAGAATCGGAATTGTACAACCTCGAGTACAAGGCTCGTGAGGACGATGCTTGGTACAGTGTGTACGTCGCGTTCGACGCCGACGCCGACACACTCACCGTCAATTACTTGTGCTCGCCGGGTAATTACAAAATCATTCTCTCCGCCGCCGCCTTCCAGACGGAGGAACAAGTGGAGGAGTTGGTGGCGCGCTTCCGACCCGTATCGCACCAGGTACAGGATAATCAGTGCCGAATGCTCTCCGTCGGAACCACCGTATGTGCTTCCCATGGAATCGGCGACGACGATCTCAGATTCTACGACGCCGTTATTGATGCGGTGAGATTTTACCCTCTTCCCCTCTTTATTTTTCGTTTTATTTCGCATTGCTTATTGAAATTGTGCGAAATAGTGCAATTGGTGCAATTGAGTCATAATTTTGACTTGTTCGGATAAAAAATTCAAATGTACAATTGAAAATTTATCCAAATCACTTGAAATCCAGTGGCAGGTATACACTCAATTACATACCAGAATTTGACATTTTGGAAAGGTTTATAGTGCGAAAATGTGTGTTTATACTTTATAATGGTGGACATTACTTCTGGTGTATTTTACCCCCACAAAACTTTTTAAATGAAAGTGCGAGAAGAGAATTAGTCTGCTCATTTGGAACCTAAACTGGTTTGCTCTGTTATAGAGATTAAATTTGTGGAAATATTATGGATGGTTTCTTCGTTGTGGAACTCTAAATACTGTATTGGCAATTTACATGCTCCCTTTTATTTGGTACAAAATGGTTGCCTTTCAAATGGATCACCAGAACCCAACTTTGGTAAAACTTTCTTTGTAGAACTAATCAAGGTGTATAAAATCAGGTTTCTTCCAGTTGAAATATGAATGTATTTTCCTATTTATTTATTTATATATGTGGGCTAGTCTTGGGTGAGACCGTCTCACAGAATGAGATCCGTGAGACGGCCTTTATATATAAAAAATGATAATGTTTGAGGAAAAAGTGATAGTGTTTAATTAAAAAGTGATAATCACTTTTGTTAAAAATATTATCACTTTTTATTTAAACATTATCACTTTTTTTACAAACTAAAATCTGGAAAAAAAATATGGGTTATCCTACCCAAAATTTTGAAATATGGGTTAAAAGGATCCGTCTCACAGAAAAAGATCCGTGAGACGGTCTCACACAAGTTTTTGCCTATATATGTGATACATGTGTAACAGTTCTTGCTAATTAGAGTATTTGGAAGATATCTTATAAATACGGGACCCAAATTTAAATTGATCGTAACTCATTTGATTCATAACCATGCCATCGGGTCAGGATAATGGTAATGGGTCTCCGTCCTGCAGAATATGATCTGACCGTCTCACTCAAGTTTTCTCAGCTAAGATCTATACATGAAACCCATGTTTCATACCACAGAGTGTCAGAGTCCATGTAAATTCTACAACTTGCACATCAGGGATTCCATAATATTAAATATTAAAATCGAATGACACAAGGATTTATGGTTTACTAGAGAGGTCTATCAATTGGATCGATCAAAGAAAATCGAATGCCCCAGGGGAAGGGATTCTATGTTAAATATTAATTACCTTTGATCGCATCTCTAACTTTGTTAAATAGTATGTTGGGTACAAGGTTGAACTATTTGCAGTCAAATGTCTTACACAACATGCTGATTGCAAACAGAACAGGTATTGGCTCATGCTGTTTTTGAATGACACAACTAAATAATTGATGCTGTCTATCAAAGCTTCGAAAGATGAGCCGTAAAGTTTCAAGAGTCGTTTATCATGAAGTAATCTCCCTGCTCATGGTAATTATGGTCATCTGACTGAAATTACAGATATTTATAATGACGTACTAATTTGAAACATATACCTTAAATGGTGTGTCTTGTTAGTTGTCTGTTGGAAGTGTGTTTTGAGACCTTACTTTTGAGAAGTTTTGGAAGAGATTATTTCTACGTAACTTATTTTCAAGCTAATATTTTTATTTGAGGTGTGGTTTTCTAGTTGAGGTCTCAACACATTTGGTTGTCAAGATATTAAATTTATGACGATCTCCTCTTTCGACGTTCATAGATGGAAAGTTTGCACTTCTTTCTATTATTATCCTTTTCAATTTTTATTTCTCTAAATTGGATATCCTCAAATATGTGTGTAAAAATTCATTGTACTCGCGGTTAAAATATTTCAAGGCATATTAGGTCTTTAGGTTCTGAATTTCGTTTGAAATAGGTGGTGAATCAAGGTTCCTAGTTAGCTTTTAAGGGAATCAAGCTGGTTTAATTTTTGGGTTCCCTGATTCCTAAACCATTTCATGTTGCTTCTTCCAATATTTGGCAGGTGATTCGCCAGGCACATTCATTTTCTGATGGAGAAGAGGAATGTTTATGCACCTTCGTGCTATCCTGGCAACACGGGCGTGGCCATGGTACTTCAACTCCTGCTAAGATTGCAAATATATGCACTTTGGAACCCGCTACTGAAATTGATCGTAGAATCGCTGCTTTTGCGAAAATGGCCAAGGAGAAGATCAAATCTTCCAAGAGTATCTCAGCTTCTGTCAGTCATGATCCAACATCTAATAGTAATAGTCATGTGCTTGTTGAAAATTATATTGGATCATGCCGAAATAAAACCCTGGTAAGACTTATGTTAAATTTCTGAATGCCACTGCTTGCTTTCCTTATATTGTTTGTTTTCCTTCTTATTTTGGGTATTTGAGTTTTTAACCTATTTGCAGGAGATCAAAAGTCAGAAGAGGAAAAGTGAAGGTCTGCTTTTTTTTTTCCTCCTTAATTGTTGATTACCATCTAAATGCACAGGAATCCAGTAATTAAACGTTACTCTGTAATATTCTAATCCTGTGCATTAGCACGATGTGCCATAAATTATAATGAGAAGCTCCATGACATATATAAACAGAAAGAACTTCCTCAGAGAAGAACATTCTTGTGCTGTGAAGTATAGGTGCTTTTTCACAATATGCTAGTATAATATAATTTGGTAATCTTATTTGTGAGATGTTCCGTGATGCATAAACAGAATGAATTTCATTTAGGAATGATATTTCTTAATTTGGTTACATCTATTCATGTTTTTATTCCTCCATTTATTTTTATTAATTTATATGGCAGATTCACCAGGGACGACTAATAATTATAATCAACGGACTAGTCAAGAGGAAGATATGGGACCTAAACAATGCACCACTGATGGTTTAGCTACAAATTATAATCATTACAGTATACTAATTAGTAACTTGGAGAGAGACATAACCTCTTCAGCAATCAAGAACTTCATTTACGAGCAAACTGCTATTCTGCCAGAAGTATATGTTTTTCCAAGACTTCTGTCAGACCCGTTTGCAAGAGGAGCTATCGTGGTGGACTGTCAAAAGAAAGTTCAGATAATATATGAATTCTTGGACAGTCCTAATCACTTAGTCGTATCTTCAAGGGGAAGGTATTCTCTATGGAAAAATGTTTCTTAACTGTAAAATTTGCTTTATAAGTTGGCTCCAGTTCTCATCTTCATTAAGAAATTCATATTGCTATTTCTCAATAGTTTCAGTAAACTTGAACACATTATTATAGTTGATAATGATCATGCGACTCATTATCATCTGTTCTTGTATTGACTTGGATCATTTGAATTATTTTGTTTTCCTGCACAGTGAAGCCATGGGATTGTGTCTTACATACAACAAGCTCTTTTGCGAAATAAACAAATCAATTTTTGACCCCTTGGCAATATAGCTATATATGCATTGTTTGACAATGTTAAAATATGTGCTTAAATATCATGATAAACGTGAAGATTCCTGGATTTTTGGTTATTATTTGCATTTCACATTGTTTTCATTAATTAATCTTCTTAAAGGTTCAGGTTACCCAACAATACCCACTGGAGAGCACTTAAAAACATGTCTGAATTTTTTTTCAAATTTATGTAGAGGCACTAATATGAAAACACATGTTTGTGTTTAGAAAACCGAGTTTTGTTTTGTTTGATGGAGTGGTCATATGATAATATTCTAGAAGAGGGCTGTCCTATATACTAACTGAGATATTGAAGCAGATACAGACTGGCAACACAAATTTTATAAGTTGTGTAGGCATAGTATGTTAAGAACTACTCCGTCCGTCCACACTTAATATGCACCCTTTCCTTTTTTGGAGTACACTTTATAATTTATATTTACTTCCTCAAAAATATTATAAGTTGTGTAGGCATAGTAAGTTAATAGCTCTACTTTATAATTTTTACTTTTGTACTGATCGATCCACAGATATGTTCATCCAGGCTTCACTCTCTTAAATTATTATACAATCTTTTTACTACTTGATTATTGAGATTTTCAAAATTAATGTTAATTAGTGTAATCAATTATATACTTATGCAGGCCATGGGTTATTACAGAAAAGGCCGGAACTTTTGGATCATATATATTGAACTTAATTCCCACAGCCCTGGTAAGACTTGTATTTTAATTATAGGCTGTTGGTCTGTGTTATGGTTTCACCATGGAGGACTTGTGGACTAAGTTTTACACGTTGCATATATTTACATCCACGTGGCCTTCCAATTATTGCTCCACCTACCAAATTGTATTGATAACCTAAATCGTTGCCATGCAGGATCAAGTTATACGTAAAATAACTTGCGAAGAACTAAAAGTAATTCTCTCCGGAAGTGAATCTTACAAGAGAACAAAACAGTTAAGAGACTTATTCATTGAATATTTGAATCACGAATCAAGACTTTGCAAGCGGTTAAATTTCGAAGAAGAAAGGATATTAGCTTCTAGTTAATGATGTCTACTCATCCAGGTAATCCATAATCTCTTAAAACTTTTGTGAACTAAAACATGGAAAATGCCCTTTTATGTGACAAAAGTCTGATGCTTTACAGGATTCAGAAATTGTGTTTTTTGTCCTTGTCACATATTTAATGGATTGTGTTGTCTTCCCATGCCATTTGTCATTTGTTGTTTGAAGAAAGTATTAGCAACTGCTGGCAATCTGGCATCAGAAAAGGTTAGCATAATGAAGTAATGGTTACATCTTAAACTAAATTACCATATCCTGATACTTCCACACACTGCATACTGTTATTTGGACTTGATCAAGGGTGTCACCACATCCACAAATATGGCTTTACTCTAAATTAACAATCGCTTCTGATAATTGTAATTTGCAATATTTTTACTATAAACTCCATCACAAACGACCATGTATTAGCTAAATCAGTCCTATAGAGATGAGTAAAATCTAGATATAAATCAACAAGTGGACTAGAAAATTTCCAAAGTATATTTGTTGATACTGAAGGCCTGAAGGGATATACGAGTACATTTGGATAATCTTATTAGTAGTTACTAAGATTTATATTCACTCCTCTCTTCAGAGTCAGTTTCATAGCAAATCCATAAATTGCTATGGCCTTCTAGAATATGCTCTTTGATCAAACCCGTCTCCAGGTGTTTTTATGGAGAGTTCAGTGTCTTTCAGCCCCGGCCCCTTAAACACTATGCATGGACCCCAATTCTGTTTGTTAGAATGAAAATACTATGCTTTTTTAATTTTTTTTTGTTTTATGAAATCAGAGCTAGCCTAACCGAACAACACTTGCAATAAAATGATATCTTTTTGGCAGTACAATCCTGATCTATTCTGATCCTATATAATTTATTCTGTAGAAGTGGTTAGAAACATAAGTGGGTAGTCTGGGTGTTATTTGTTCCTTTGGAGATGCTAGTGTACAATCCTTAATTAGTTCTCAAATAAATGTGCAATCCTCCTCACAGTTGGATCATGAGCCTATGTGTATGTCTTGTGAAGCAAATTCATATGGATTTTTTTGGCAACAATGTCCAGAATCTAGAGTTATTTTCATTCACTTTTACTCACAAACAATCACTTTATTTGTAAATGCACCCACAATAATTGCAAGTGAAATAAAATAGACGAGGAAATAAATGTCGTAAAATCTTTTATACGAAACAAGCGTCTTCATGGCAGGAGAATTAATAAAGATTGATTTATAAATGTGATCGTATACGTATTTCCTGTCATGTAACATGATGAAAGATTCTTGGATTTCTCTACAAGTCGTATATATGCCCATGCTGAAAAATTCAAGCACCCAATTTTATTTCGTGCGGAGCGCGTGTAAGAGCTAGATAAGAAATAAATATGCAACCATCATAATAGGGAATAATATCTTTTTATTTAGTTCATATTTTTGTATATATTTCTTTGATATAGTTGTTATATTTATCTTAATTATCTCATTGTAAATACTTATATATAGTGATTATTTTTTATCACCTCATTAATGGTGATCACATGACTATTCCTAAAAAGCATTCGATTATATCATGATCCACTTTGTAAGCCAACTTAGGTATTGAGTATTTACTTAGACTTAGATGAAACGGAAGAAATCCAAGTGAATGGAAAGGAAAAAGAATTCCACTTTTAATTTACAGAGACAGACTATCAAAATAGACCCGTTTCTGAAGAGTCTTATCTAATGAATATCAATGAAAATCAGGATAATTCAAGATTGAAAATATTTGATAAATTAAAAACTGAAAATAAAGAACTAATTATCTTTGACAAACCTCTTGTAACTATTCTTTTTGATTCGAAGCGATGGAATCGACTATTTCGATACATAAAAAATAAGCGATTTGAGAAGGTTGCAATATTTTTTTGACATATGTCAAAGGGATGGAAAAGCAAGAATCTCACAAACCAGTTGAATCATGAGACTGTAAGAGAGATATATCTGAACACAATTATGTCTTTTGAATTGCAAATTCGTATGGATTTTTTTCTAGCAACAATTAATGTCCAGAATCTAGAGTTATTGTTGATTACTATTAAGTACCATTGGCGTTATGTAGGTTGATACTAAAGAGATGTTGTGATGTGATTTGTTTGTTGTGTATGTTTATAATTATAGAAAGTTAGTTGGTTGTATTTTGAGGACGAATCACATTAAACTATCACCATCAATACATATATGGGTCTTTCTATACTTAGGATGGCTTTGCACTTCCTGACAACAGGAAATATATTAAATATCGTTGGATCAATGATCTAACGTACACAATTATTTTGATAGGATTGCACTTCACAATAGTGCATTTGCCAATTATTTTGATAGGATTGCACTTCACAATAGTGGATTTGCTATATGCAATATGCAATCGCACTGCCTCACTCTACTAATAAATTGAATTAACAAATATAAAATAACAAAAATACCCTTTTACATTTAAATAAATAAAAATATTTAATTATAAAATAAATCTTTTACAAATGATTATTTTAAAACAGAAATTTAAAAGAAAAATAAATAAATTAAAATATAAACTAATCTTCTTCATCATCAATTATCGTCGCTACTCTCAAGTCTCAACCCTACCGCCGCCTTACCTCCCACATCACCCTATCTTTGACGCCACACATCGATCACGATCACTATTTCTCTCTATACTAATTAAATCCTCAATCGAAAAAAATAATTGATTTTCAATCCAACACTTCAAATTATAACTGCTACTAAACTCTATAAATTTCTGCCCAAAAAACTATCACCATTTTTTATTTGTAAAAATATTTCATTAAATTGGTGAAGAACCTCAACAAACTACTTGAAAATACAAATTCAAAACTTGAATCTGAGCCCGAAAAAGAGAAAATCACGATTTCGAAATCGCAATTGTAAACCCCTAAATTTTTTTTGCAAAGGCTCTGCTTTTGTCCACGAACAATTCCCCTCACTTAATTTTTCACTTCCCGTCTATTTTCAAATTTTCTCTTGAAGTTATGTGATTTCACGATTTTAGCAATCCAAAATTATTGAATATTGATTGAAGTTTTGCTATGTTTCCCGGGGAATATTATGAATATAATATTATAAAGATTTATATCTTTATGATTCATTCTTATCTCTTAGAATATTTAATATAAATATTTATCCATATCTTGTAAATATAGATACACTTTGTATCTATAAATACCTCTCTTGTAAAGACATTACGATCATTCAATGAAATTATAATTTCACAATTCATTGTTTCTCTATATGGTATCAACGAGTCAATTGGCTCACGCCCTGATCCATTCCCAACGGCCATAATCGCCGTCCACAACTTCCAAACAGCTCACACCATTATAATCAAGAAGCTCTGTTTTCTTCTCTATTCCCACTAAACCCAGGTGTGCCTTTTTTTGTAACAGCATACAAACCCATACACCTAAGCATCACATCTACTCCTATTTTCAAGTTGTCTTTCATCCTCCATCCATGGCGTTCTCGGCCCACGCACCCCCTCAGCTTGCAGGCCAGCCTGCGTCTCTTGTGTCCGCAAAGTCGTGCCCGACATTGGCCATGTTCACCGGCGTCCCCTCCGACCGCACACCTCGCACACGAACTCCACCCACTTGTCAATTGTGCCGTGTTCTCGGTCACACGACCAGAACTTGCCCGACCCTCTTCGAATCGGAACCTGCTTAGATCCAAAACTCACCGAGTCGACTCGGTCCTTACTCACCGAGTCAACTCGATCCTTCCTCACCAGGTGATCACACCCACCATTCTGGTAAATACACACCACCTATTAACCACACCCACAATTTTAGTAAACACACCCCTCCTGCCCAGAATCCATACACCCCCTTATCCAGTAAACACCCCCTGCCTACTCAGCCCACTCGACAGTCTCATATACCCCCTCCATTCATTGGATCTTGGACTCGGGGGCCTCTCATCATGTAACGGCTGATCTACAAAATTTGTCTCTACGTTCACCCTATTTCGGTTCTGACATCGTAGTTATTGGTGACGGTAACGTGTTACAAATTTCTCATATTGGTTCTTTATCTTTTCACGATTTTGATATGTTGAAATTCTCGAATGTATTAGTTGTTCCACAAATGGCAAAGAATTTAATTTATGTATCAACCTTATGTCGAGATAATAATGTTGATGTCATTTTTGGTTCGTCTTCTTTTCGGGTGTGGGATGGTTGTACCGGGAGCGTTATTCTCATTGGGAGTCGCATTGATAATCTTTATGTATGGCCGACACGAGCATCCAAACCCTCACCCACCACATTCATTTCCGACCGCCTTCCTCTTTCGGTTTGGCATTCCCGTCTAGGTCATCTATCTCTCAGAATTTTATCCCATACTTTGTCTAAATTTCGTTTACCTAGTAATCCTACAAAACTGTTTAGTTGTGATTCCTGTCATTGTATTAAGAGTCACAAACTACCATTTAATGATTCTAGTATTGTTTCTCATACACCCCTTGAAATTATCTTTTCCGATGTATGGTCATCTCCGGTCATATCTCATGATGGTTTTAAGTATTATGTCATATTTGTTGATCATTTCAGCAAATACATGTGGATCTATCCTCTTAAACGCAAATCGGATGTCCTATCCACCTTCTCAACCTTTAAACCTCTTGTTGAAAACTACTACAACACCAAAATTAAAACTCTTTACACCGATAATGGGGGAGAGTTTATTGCTCTTCGCTCGTTTCTCCAAAACCATGGCATATCCCACCTCACCACACCACCCCATACTCCCGAACACAATGGCATATCTGAACGTCGACATAGACATGTTGTTGATACAGCCCTAACCCTACTACACCACGCTTCCATGCCCCTTACATACTGGCCTTATGCAGTTTGTGCAGCTACCTAAATCATAAATCGCCTTCCTAAAGTCAACTTGAACATGCTTTCTTCCTTCCAATGCCTTTTAAAACAACCACCTAACTTATCCAAACTCCGAGTTTTTGGGTGCTTATGCTACCCTTGGCTCCGTCCCTATACTACTCACAAATTAGACCCTCGATCTAAGCCATGTATCTTTATTGGGTATTCCATCACTCAAAGTGCATATCTATGCCTAGAACTTACCACCCACAAAATATATACCTCTCGTCATGTTCAATTTGTTGAACACACCTTTCCCTTTGCCAAAACCAGTCCTGTTTCTGACACACCCACTATTCTGGTAGATACACCCACCACACACATTGATCTAATAAATACACCACCCGAACTGATAATTACACCCGCTCCCCCTGTTACACCCACTGTTTCGCTGAACACACCCCCTGTTCTAACAAATACACCCATTGCTCCGACCCACACACCCGATACACCCCCCGAAATGATAAATACACCCCCATCGCCCCAAATACCGAAAACCCACCTCTCGCCCAAACTATCCAGCCTCCAGCTGCTCTTGTGCCGCCAAATGCTCCTCCGCGGCCCCCGCACCACCTTCACCACCTCCGGCCTTGCAAAGATCCAGTATGGTCACTCGGTCCCAAAACAAGATCTTCAAGCCCAATCCAAGATATTGTCTTACATCAGCCTTACCTTCTAATTCTGAACCGAGCTATGTTTCACAGGCCATAAAAGATATTAGGTGGAGGGAGGCCATGTCGGCCGAGTTTGATGCACTTCTACGAAATGGCACATGGGACTTAGTTCCCCATGATGAATCTCAAAACATAGTTGGCTCCAAGTGGGTCTTTCGCATCAAATGTAAACCTGATGGGTCTTTTGACAAGTTTAAAACATGACTTGTTGCCAAAGGCTTTCATCAACGTCCAGGCATTGACTTTTCTGAAACCTTCAGCCTTGTTGTCAAACCTGCAACTGTTCGAGTTGTTCTCAGTATTGCAGTAACTCAAAATTGGCCCCTTCAACAGTTTGATGTGAATAATGCTTTTCTTCATGGTACCCTGTCTAACACAGTCTACATGGCACAACCACTTGGTTTTGTTGATAAAAATTGTCCGTCCTATGTTTGTAACCTGCATAAGTCCATTTATGGTTTAAAACAGGCACCTCGTACTTGTTATTATGCTCTTAGGACGTTCTTGGAAGGGATTTGATTTATTCACACAAAGTCTGATGAGTCTCTTTTTGTGTACAATAAATCTGGTGTTATTGCATATTTCCTTGTGTATGTTGATGATCTGATTCTCACAGGAAATAACATTCCCTTCCTCACTCGAGTGGCTACGAAACTTGGTACAAAATTCTCAGTGAAAGATTTGGGCCCTCTTTCCTACTTCCTAGGTGTGGAAGTTCTTCGTACTAAGAAATCATGCTTTCTTTCCCAACGAAAGTATGTGGTTGATCTTCTTACTCGGTATAACATGATCACCTCCAAACCAGTTCAAACTCCACTATCCACCTCAGCTCGTCTCACTCTTTCGGATGGGACACCTCCTGCTGATGACACTCAATTTCGTCAGGTACTTAATTAGTAGTCTTCAATATCTCCAACTCACCAGGCCTGATATTGCATTTGCTGTTCACAAGTTGTCTCAGTTTATGCATGCTCCAACCACTACTCATTGGGGTGCAGTTAAACGTCTTCTTCATTATTTAAATGGGACTCGAGATGTAGGAATAACCTTGAAACCTGAACCTTCCTCATCTCTACATTGTTTTACTGATGCTGATTGGGCCGACAACAGTGATGATCGTACTTCTACAAGTGCTTACATTGTATTTCTTGGGGCTAATCCCATTTCATGGTCTTCAAAGAAACAAAAATCAGTTGCTCGTTCCTCCACGGAAGCCGATTATATATCGTGCCATTGCCTCCGCTGCCTCTGAAGTTCAATGGTTAAAGTCCTTATTTCATGAATTGTGTTTCTCAGTTCCGACTCTTCCTGTTATCTACTGTGATATTATTGGGGCCACTTATCTTTGTTCAAACCCTGTCTTCCACTTTCGAATGAAGCATATTGCAGTTGATTTTCATTTTGTTCGAGATTTGATCAAGACATCTCAACTTAGAGTCTCACATGTTTCGTCCGCAGACCAACTTGCTGATGCGCTCGGTTGCAATTACTTGTGACCAAGATTGGACTCTCCTACGTTGCTCCATCTTGAGGGGGTGTATTAGGAATATAATATTATAAAGATTTGTATCTTTTAATATTATGATTCATTCTTATCTCTTAGAATATTTAATATAAATATTTATCCATATCTTGTAAATATAGACACACTTTGTATCTATAAATACCTATCTTGTAAAGACTTTACGATCATTCAATGAAATTATAATTTCACAATTCATTGTTTCTCTATAGCTTTAAGCATTGCAAAATTTTGGTTTCAGGAAGTTAGCAATTTTATGTGGTTTCACAATTGATTTTTGCAGAAACGATAATGGTCTACAGGTTGAAGAAGAAGATGACTTTAGGGGTGGGGTGGGATTGGTAGTGGGGTAGTGAAATAATTTATAAAAAATTAGAGTATATTATAAGGATATTTTTATAATTTTATATATTTTATTTAGAAAAATAATTATTTTATTATATGGCAAAGCAAGATCGCACCATGACGAAGGTAAATGACGTGTTATTTTTTAATTCGTTTCCTGTTGTCAGGAAGGGCGAACACCCTTCCTGACCATAGAAAAACCCTATATATATATATATATATTGGCATGCAAAATATATTTCAGACTCTTGCCTTGGTGCTTTCCACTCTAACCTTGACTCGTGGTCGTTTATTCATATTACGGGTGTAAATTTTGAGTTTTTTTTTTCATACTAATACTAATACTAATACTAATACTAATACTAATACGAATTGAAGAATTAGTTTTAGTTAACATGCACAATGACACAATAAAAAATACTGTTATTTAAATTTTAAAATAGAATTTATTCAAATGTTACACGTTACACGATAAAAATATAAAGTCATACTCCCTCCGTCCCGGTATAAGTTTCCCCTTTCTTTTGGTTGTTTTGATTAAGAAATATAATTAAAGGGTAGGTCTCTTATAGAATTGATTTCTTATAAGAAACTGAGTTGACCAAGTCAACTGTTTTTTGTTTTTTACACTTTTTAATTGTAATGACTTACACTTTTCAAAATAATATTTTAAGTTATATTGACGTACACTTTTTGGTAATATTATATAGACGTGTACTTTTCAGTAATATTATGTTGCACTTTTCAATTATAATAACTTACACTTTTTATTAAATATTGTGTTGCATTTTTCAGTTATACTGACTTGCACTTTTTAATAATATTGTATTGCACTTTTTAGTTATAATGACTTGCACCTTTTAGTTATAATGTCTTTCACTTTTCATTAAAAACTGTTGTTGCTGTTGCACTTTCAATTATACTGTAATATCTTACACTTTTTAATAAAAAAATGTGTTACACTTTTTAGTAATATTGTGTTACACCTTTTAGTTATAATGACCTACACTTTTTAACATACACATTTTCGAAAAAAAATTATCAGAAATAAAAATTGGAAAGTTGACAAACCCTACACTTAAGTCAACTTTCCAATTTTTATTTCTGATAATTTTTTTTCGAAAATGTGTATGTTAAAAAGTGTAGGTCATTATAACTAAAAGGTGTAACACAATATTACTAAAAAGTGTAACACATTTTTTTATTAAAAAGTGTAAGATATTATAATTGAAAGTGCAACATCAACACAGTTTTTAATGAAAAGTGAAAGACATTATAACTAAAAGGTGCAAGTCAGTATAACTAAAAAGTGCAACACAATATTATTAAAAAGTGCAAGTCAGTATAACTGAAAAATGCAACACAATATTTAATGAAAAGTGTAAGTTATTATAATTGAAAAGTGCAATATAATATTACTGAAAAGTACACGTCTATATAATATTACCAAAAAGTGTACGTCAGTATAACTTAAAATATTATTTTAAAAAGTGTAAGTAATTACAATTGAAAGGTGTAACAAACAAAAAACAGTTGACTCAAAAAACAGTTGACTTGGTCAACTCAGTTTCTTATAAGAGACCTACCCATAATTAAATAATAGATGTAGTACAAGTGATGTGATGGTGAGAGAGAAAATAATAGATGAGTGTGAGATAAAGTATGATAAAATAATAGATAAAGTGTAAGTGATGTGATTGAGAGAGAAAATCATATGCCAAAAATGGAAAAATATGAAATGAGAAACTTATTGTGGGACATCCATAAAATGAAAATGAAAGTGGGAAACTTATAGGAAGACGGAGAGAGTATATACGATCAATTTTTATTTTTTGAGTTAAACAAGTTGGTATAAACACAACGCATACATTGCCCGTACGTCTTTATTTGTGTTCACGAGATAACGGCAAAATCATTATCGTTTTCATATTGCGATGTAATGATGACAACTTCACTTATTTTTTAATATTTAATACTCCTCACGTACTTCATAGTTATCTACTGTGCCATTTTAAACATCCTAAATGGTTAATTGCAAATAAAATTACCACATTTGCAATGAAAATGCAATTTAGTCTAAACTTTTAAATAATTGCAAATAAAACCACCACCTTTAAAAGTTGTTGCAATTTAAATATTTTAATAGCCTAATTTGTGCCCAAATCTAATGTGGCTAGCTGATGTGACACTTCCTTAATAAAACAATAATGTTTTTTATTTCGATCTAATTTTGAAACGTTAAATTCGAGCATAAATAAAATTGTCTATAAGTCTAAATTGCAACAATATTTAAAGGTGGTGATTTTATTTACAATTATTCAAAAATTTAGATTAAATTACAATTAAGTGAGAGGTGGTGATTTAATTTGCAATTAACCATTTCTTTTTTCGGAATTTTTCGAAAAGAAACTGCGCGCACCACTACCCTATTTAATATTATATTTTGAATGAAATATTATATTTTTTAATACATTTGTCACGAAGGATAAAAAGCTCAATTAAAAACTTAAATAAATGATACTACGATTTAAGAGTATCCTCCCTCGATCATCTTCACAGTCTCACTCATCAGACGACGTATATGATGCTTGACGGTTCTTCTTCATCTTGCCAGCACGTACCCCTCGCATTCCAGGACACCAGGATGCCTGGGATGTAAGTAAGTCACTTTTTGCTTTTGTTAGTAAATATTAATTATTTTAAACGTTTAATTAATATTATTAATTTACATTATTTTTTTGTTAAATTTTATCAATAGTGGTAGTTTTTTCTAGTTTGCCTCCCCCAGTTAATTATAAACTAACTAAAGTCGGGCCAGAAATATGGCTTAATTCATTTTCTTCCAGGTCCAATATATTCTACATCTGTTAATTTATTTCCTATTCTTACAAATCAATTTGCATTCATTACTCATCTGATACAATTCTCACCACTCATCAGGTTTGTAATTTTAATGGTAATTTATATTAACCTTCCGTCTATGAAATGTAGTTTCATTGGATTGGGACACATGTTTTAAGAAAAAGTTAGATAAAGTAGATAAAGTGAGGGTATTGTAGGGTATTGTGGGGTCCATTGTTAATAAAGTTGATGAAAATTTGAGTAATTAAGTGATGGTTGAAGGGTGATAGTTTCCATAAAGGGGTATGGGACTACAGTTTGTGGACAAAGAATATAAAACAAATGAGACTATGTACTTTTCGTGGACGGAGGGAGTACTATCTGTTTTATTTTGTTATTTATTAATTTAATTATTCTTTAATTTTTCAAATATTTAATTCATAATCAACGTTTAATTTAATTAAAATTAAACCTTCAATTATTAATTGATGTATGTATTTATAGAATTTTTTTCTAGATTAAAGAGAAACAAGATTCATATATTTAATTGTTGGCTAAGAGTTAGAATTTGGAATTTAATGTAGTCTTTCAATTAATAATTAAATAATTTGTATTTGATTCTTTCTTAGATGAAAAAGTTACGAACAATAGATTTTTTCTTTGAAAAAAAGAATAAAAATACTCAAGCATCTTAATCAAATCCATCTATAGATAATGATGAAAGTCGTCATGCAAAATCATTGAGGATCAATCATTAGAATGTGACCCAGAATTATGACTACCAATATGGAAGTATCTAGGGGTGGACATTCAGTCGGTTCGGTTCTGGACTTTTTACAACCGAACCGAATAAACCGAAATTTTAAAAATTGAAACCGAACTGAAATTTGTTAGAACCGAACCGATTAAAAGTTCGGTTGGTTCGGTTTGGTTCGGTTTAAACCGAAATTCTTATATAAAATATTATTTTTTAACAATTAAACATTTTTCAAGAATTTTTTACACTAAAAATCAAATTCAAATTATAAGTTCAAGTCACAATCCAAACTAACAAGTTTCTCAAAGTTTAAGATTACAAACCATAAAAATATCACATAAAAAATTAATGATTTTGTTGCATTTTCCACAATGAAATTCACCTTCAAGGGGAGATAATTATTTTTTAGTGGAGCAAGAAGACGACAAATGTCGAATTGAAAAATTGAGATTGAAAATTAATAAAGTAACATACTTCAAATAGAGTTTCTTTTTGTTAAAGTATTGTTCCATATAATTTATTGATTAAATAAGGGCATGATTGGTATGATGGAATGAATTTAAGGATGAATGGAATGAACTCAAGAATGGAATGAAGAGTTGAATGAAATGAGATAAGAATGATCATTCTTATATGAATGTGAGAATGAAATGTAATATTCCATAAATTTATTTTAAATTATTATTATTGAGTGTTATTAAAAATATATTATTATTTTAAATTAATATTATTATTATTTTAAATTAATATTATTATTATTTTAAATTAATATTATTATTAATTATTGTTAAAAATAAATTATTTTTATAATTAACATTTCAATAATTATTATTGATAGAAGAGTTATTATTATTTATATATACTGTTATTATTGATTTTATTATTTATAATAAATATATATATTTTATATGAAAATAATATTTTTATTTTTAAATAAGAATATTATCATTATTTTTAATATTAAATAAATTTAAACAATAATATTATTATTTATATTATCAAGTATTATTATATTATTATTTTATATTATTAAAAATAATATATTGTAGTATATATTATTTTTATTTTTGAGAACTTTGAAATCATTTTTTATGTTATTATATTTATAATTTAATATTATTGAAAAATATTAATAGGTATTATCCTTAAAATTTAATATATTATTATTATTATTTATATTTTTAAATTTATTATATTTTTTTATTCTTGAGATTATATATTATATTAATTTTTTTATTAAATATATATTTTTTTTATTAATTATTTTGATTCCTTAGCTAAAACCATGGGGGTGTGAAGGAATCACAATTCCATACTTTTGGGAATCAGCATTCCATATGGAATGATGGTTCCTTTCCAAAAATTATATCAATCATAAAATTTGGAATAGACCCATGAATGGTGATTCCATTCCTGGGCTATTCCACCATACTAAGTATTTTGTTTAATTTATATAAAGAAATTCAGTTCGGTTTATTCGGTTTTGTAAAATATAAACCGAACCAAAAACCGAAATTTAAAAAAATATTTCAACCGAAACGAATCGAACAACCGAAAAAACCGAACCATATAAAACAAAATTCGTCGGTTCGGTTCGATTTTTCGATTTTTTCGGTTCTGTGCCCACCCCTAGAAGTATCCCACTGGCAAACGTTAGAAGAGCATGTATCCAAGCTGCAACATACCAAATAATACTTATAATATATTTTAAGTTTAATGCTATATTTTGAAAATTTTATGGTGATTAATATATTACTCCTATTATATATGGGCCTGTTAGTGTATATTATAAATTTGATAAATAATTTTTTTTTATTGTTGGCCCCCCTCAAATACGTATTCTGGGTCCGCTCCTGCTGAAGCCGTCGGAAAATGACGTCATCGACCCTTACTAAGGGCATTGGAGTGACCTACTTCGTTGAAGTTTAAGGGTATGCATATAATTTCTTTTACAATTTAAATTAATGTATATTACATGAAATGCAGAAAGAGTGTGTTGGGACCCTTCGCTGCCGGATGTACGATGATGTATTCAAAGCCTTTGTAGGATGACGAATTCTCGATACAACAAGATTATGTACAAGTGGAGGCTGGCACATAGAAAAGACGTGACATCCTAGAAAATTTTAAGGTAAATGAGTGGAACTCCCCGACTATATATAATTTGGAACGATACAAATTACAAACAAAGGTGTCATATTGTGAACAATGAGATATGATCACCGTTGAATTGGTGAGTGAGGTGTAACTTGTATATATAGAGATAATTACAAGGAATGATTTACAGAATTAAATGGAAAGGATAATTACAAATAAATACAAATCCTAAATATAAGGAATGTTTGACTCATTCCTTAATATCTCCCGTCAAGCATTGCGTGGGATGTGGAAAAACGCAAAGCTTGGATCGAAGAAACTCAAACTGGTGTAGCGGCCAGTTGTGGCGAACAAAGAGGGCGAGGATGACACGGACGGTGGTCGCCTTGACAACCGGACTGAAGGTGTGCTAGAAATCCATGCCAGGAATCTGGGTGAAGCCTTGAGCAACGAGATGGGCTTTGTGGCGCTCGATCGAACCATCAAACTTGAACTTGGTTCAAAACACCCACTTAGAACCAACGATGTTTGTGTCCCGAGGACGAGGAATAAGGTCCCAAGTATTGTTGACGTGCAGAGCATCAATTTCCTCCTACATAGCGGCCAACCACTCAGGTGATTTGGCAGTGGACTTAAAGCCACGGGGCTCCGAGGAGGCGGCGAGGGCACAAATTAAGGCCGTGGAGGCCAAGTTGACTGGATACTTAGGCTTGAAGATCTCAGATTTTCCTTGCGTGACCATTGGATGGGACGGAGGTGGCCGAGGCACCGGAGGATCAGTGTTCGGTAGAGGGTGCTCGACTAGAGCTGGAGGAGCAGGCAATGCCTCAATGAGAGCAGGAGGTGGTTGGTCCTTGATTGGAACAAAAGTGCAGACCGAGCAGGGGATGCTCGGCATAGGCGAAGTGATGTTGGTGATATCCGAAGAGCTAGGCGAGGAGACCGACTCTACGTCCAGAAAGGACGAGACCATAGAAGTGGTCGGCAAAGGCCGATCAGAATTTGAAAAAGGAAAACACCCTTCATCAAACATAGCATGCCGAGTAATAAATAGGCACGATGAAGCCCAAGAAAATACATGGGCGACTACGAGGAGACTATTTGTTCGCTGCATAGTCCCAGAGATAGGAAAACATACGGTACCCAAAAGACTTGAAATTCTCATAGAGAGGCACAATACCGAATAGAACCTGAAAGGGCGAGCAGCCACCCAAAACCAAGGAGGGAAGGCGGTTGATTAGGTGGACTATAGTGGCAAAGGCATCAAACCAATATTCAAAAGGGGCGCGAGCATGAAAGAGCGTGGATAAACCAATTTCAGTGACCTGTCGGTGCTTGCGCTCAACCCGACCATTTTGTTGTGGAGTGTATGGGCACGAGATACGATGCGAGATGCCATGCTGAGCCATGAACGAGCGAACAACTTTGTTGAAGAATTCTATACTACCATCACTCTGAAAAACCTTTAGAGTGGTGGAGAATTGGTTGCACACAAACTTGTGAAAAGTGACCAAGATATCGAAAAAGTCAGATTTAGCACGGAGAGGATACAACCATGAGAAACAAGAGTAATCATCAACAAACACATTATAATATCTAAAACCAGATAAAGCAGTAACGGGAGAAGGGCCCCAAAGATCACAATGCACCAGATCAAGAATAGCAGAAGCACATTTTTCATTGGTAGCAAAAGATAAACGTTTACTCTTGGCCAATTGGTAAGAGGTGCAAAAAGTAGGGTTTGGTAAAATTGAATTAACAAATAGATGGCCCTGTCTATTCAAGTATTTAATAACATCAAACGAGAATGCCACAAGTCAAAAGAAGCTTTAGCAACTCTAGGTGTCAAAGCATCGATTAAGACTGGGAGGGCCTTCTCCAACACGTATAGTCCCTGTTCACATCGACCTTGAGCCACCACTGCATTGGTAGCCCAATTCGGAATGATAAACGATTTATCAGAAAAATAAACATCAACCGGATAATCAGATGTGAGCGTGCTAATAGATAACATATTCTTAGTGATATGAGGAACAACAAGAACATCCAATAGGCTAATGTCCTTGGAAAATTGTTGTGACCCAACACGAGATATGTGTAAGGAGTTACCATTACCGACAATCACTTGACCATTACTAGTATAGGGGGCAGAGGAGTCAAGATTGTAAGCATTCGAGGTCATATGGGCCGATGCCCCCGAGTCCACGTACCAATCCGAGGTGGCTGGTGAGGAGACTGTGCACGCCGAGTGAAAAGCTTGGGTAAGGCTGGCAAAGGGATCCTCGAACGGCCGAGCAGAGGAGCGACTAGAGGGAGAGTCGGTATGGCGAGCGTTAGAGGGGCGAACAAAACACTGAGGGCACCTGTTGGAGTAGTGCTCTCTACGAAAGATCTGACAACGAGGAACGTAGGGCTTATGCCTCCCGCGACCACTAAAGGAATCACCACGGCCACCACGGTGGGAATCAGAGGAGCGACTAGTGACATGATCGCGAGAAGGAGGCTGGCCGCGAGCATAGAAGGCGATCGAAGATGGCTCAACCGGATCGGTGGGTTTGTTCATGATCTCAAAACCAATGGCCTGATGTAACAAGTCCTGGAAGGTAAGAACAGGCGAGAAGGACATCCTGGTGGTGGTGAAGCCACTGATCTTCGGGCCGAGCCCCCATAGAAAACAGTGGGACATGTTAGAACTATCGACAAGCTTACCGATCGCGACAAGTTGGTCGCACAGAACCTTGAAGCGACGGACATATTCGACAACAGAAAGGGAGTCACGTTTGAGCAGAATAAGCTCTTCTCATAATTGGGTGATACGGGACTGAGAGGAGTAACTGAACGCATCCTCAAGGGCAAGCTAGGTGGAACGGGCCGTGTCACAGTCGATGACCTCAACCAATGATTCCTCGGTGAGAGAGGAGAGGAGAAGGGCAAGAACCTTCTGATCCTTGGATTTCCAGGCGGCGAAGGTGGGAGCGGTGGCAGCAGGAGCAGTGGACGATCCATCCATGAGGCCAAAGAGATCGACACACATTAACATGGGGACAACCTGCTTTCTTCCAAAGGAGATAGTTGGAAGAAGAGAGTTTCACAGTAACCATATATATGAATGAGAACATTCATGGGGATAAAAGAATCTGCCATTGCAAGGTGAGGTCGAGGGGGACGAGCTCGACGGAGAAGGAGGCGGCAGAGAGAATTAGAGTTAGGGTTTGGTGTAGTGTTTAGGCTGATACCATGTGAACAATGAGATATGATCACCGTTGAATTGGTGAGTGGGGTGTAACTTGTATATATAGAGATAATTACAAGGAATGATTTATAGAATTAAATGGAAAGTATAATTACAAATAAATACAAATCCTAAATATAAGGAAGATTTTTTTAATTAGTAGTGATGTAAATCTTCTCTATCTTGTTAAAATGCTTGATAAAATGAATAAATACTGATAAAGAAGATTTACATTAACCTAGATATATTCAATTGTTTGGTTTCACAATCAGCAGAACAGTAAAAAAGAAGCAAAACTCTAAAAAGCAAACACTAATAAATTATGTTGAAGGGGTGAAATACATAATTTGTTAACATTAATATTCCTTCGACTGGATGGAATAACACAAATCATTAATATTCTTTCGCTTGGATGGATCAACGAAACGTCTAATGTGATGATGGCCCTCGACTTCCAACAATCGTTTGATTCGTTCGGCGGCCAACAATCAAATCTATTTATCAATTGTCTAGAATTCGACGTAAACCCATTAAACACATATCCTGAATAAACTCTCTAGATGATTCGAGCAATAAAATGAGTCTATTGTCAGTATTAAAGTGATAAATATGAAATTAGCTAACAAACTAACATTCAATTAGCCAACAAACTAACCTTCAATTAGTCAACAAACTAACATTCATACGATGAATAGGTAAAGTGAAAATAAGCGTTCTCTCATTCGACTCAGACTTGCCCGCGACCGTCTGTTGCACCCTCTCCTCCCCTCATGGCCCCTTCGCTCCCTCCGGACGCACCCTCCAGAATCCCCGAGAATTGATCATAAAAAATAAATTGGAGGTCTATTTTTACAAGAAACAAAGATAAAAACCTTTGATCCCTTCGTGTGCAGAAGCATTTGGGGTAACAAAAAGTGTGGTTTCGTGTTCAGACCTTCCGAGGGATGATCGGGTGGAATTGCGACTCTTTGGGATGATGAGTTTCTCCAATGCGTGAGTGCTTGGCACGCAAATGGTTTTCTGGTGGTAAATAGAATCCGCAAAAAAGACTCAATGAATATTTGCCTTTTTAACGTTTATGCACCTTGTCATCCTCGCGAAAAAAGACAATTATGGGACACTCTAAGTATGGTAATTCAGCAAAATAGAGGGAGGCAAATATGTTTGGCAGGAGACTTCAACGCGATCAGACATCCGAATGAGAGAGTAGGGAGGACGGGTTGCTTTAATAGAAAAGATATGGATGAATTTGAGCAGTTCATCACAGCGGCTAACCTCATAGAAATTCCGTTATTTGGGCGGAGTTTCACCTGGTACAGAGTGGGCGGAACCTGCAAAATTAAATTAGATCGTGTGTTGTTAAATTAGGATTGGATCCGGGCTGATCCACCCCCACGCCTAAAGGGACTCCCTTGGTCCATCTCGGACCACTGTCATCTTATCTTGGAAGATCAGATCATTAACTAGGGCTCTAAACCTTTTCGGTTCTTCAATGCCTGGCTAAGACACCCATCCTTCAAAGACATGATGGATGACCTTTGGGGAGAAATGCAGATCGAGGGCAGAAGCAGTTACATCATAAAAGAAAAATTCAAGAGAGCAAAAGCCTTCCTTCGGGACTGGAGTAAAAAAACCTTCGGATCTCTTGAACAACGCATTGAGTCAAACAAGCTGAAACTCCTGGAATTAGACATTACAGATGACGTGTTGGGTTTGGATGAAGAAGAGATCGAACTGAGAAGGAAGACCATGAATGAGATTTTCACAAATTATGAGACGAGATAGTGTCTTCTCAGTCAAAAGGCAAAACTACGATGGTTAAAGGAGGGAGACACGAATACTAAATTTTCCACAAGTGTATCAGCGTAAGAAGAAAGGCCAACGATCTATCCAATCTCTGCTTCGATGGAGTCTGGCTTTCCACACCGACAGAAATTGAAGCAGCCATTGCAGCCCACTTCAAAAGCCACTTCCAATCCCCTCGGTGATTCGGCCAACCATCTTCGCGCTTTACACGGTCAGTGCAGCGGATAACACAATGCTTACAGAAGCCTTTTTAGAAGCAGAAATACGGGAGGCAGTTTGGAGTTGTGAACCCTTAAAATCACCCGGCCCCGACGGATTCACGATCGCCTTCGTCAAAGAAAATTGGAAAGTGTTGAAGGTTGACTTCCAGAACCTATTTGATGAATTCTATGTGAATGGGGAGTTTGTCAAGAGGTTTAATCCATCTTTCATTACTCTCATCCCCAAAAAGCAGAACGCTACAAGTATCAGTGATTTTAGACCCATTTCTATGATCAATTGCTACTACAAGATCATCGCTAAGGTATTGGCAAATAGGCTCTCCAAAGTCATTGGGCCGATAATCTCGGAGGCACATACTGGATTTATACAAGGGAGGCAGATTCTTTATGGGGTCCTCGTCCTCAACGAACTTATTGACGAAGCAAAAAAGAGAAAGTTAGAAAGGATGTTCTTCAAGATCGATTTTGCTAAGGCTTTCAATTCGGTCGATTGGAATTTCCTGGATGATATGATGGGAAGCATGGGGTTCGCCCCAAAATGGCGCAACTGGATTCGAGAATGTGTCTCTTCGGCCAAAACATCCGTGCTCGTTAATGGCAGCCCCTCAGCCGAATTCAAACTCGAATGAGGGTTAAGGCAAGGAGACCCTCTCTCCCCGCTGCTCTTCATCATTGCTGTAGAGGGCCTTAGCGCCCTAATCTATAAAGCCTCAACAGCAGGTCTCTACGATGATGTCTTATTCGGAAGTAAGGGTATCTCGGTTTCACACCTCCAATACGCCGACGACACAATTTTGGTGGGGGAAGCATCCGCAAAAAATATTTGGGCACTCAAATGCCTGCTGGTCAGTTTTGAACGCCTTTTAGTATTAAAAATTAATTTCTCCAAGTGCAGCCTCCTCGTCCTCAATGTCGATGCAAATATTCAACATGAAATGACGAAATTCTTAGGGTGCCGTGTGGGGTCGTTGCCTATGAACTTCCTTGGCATCCAAGTAGGCATCAATCATCACAGAGCTGAGGCTTGGAAAGAGGTGATCTTGAAGGTAAAAAATAGGATTAAAATTTGGGAGGATCGGCAAATCTCGTTTGCTGGTAGGATAAATCGTCTCAATGCGGTTCTCGCCTCGTTGCCCATTTATTATCTATCCCTTTACCGAATTCCAAAGAGAGACCTGAGCGAATTAGTAAAATTGCAGCGTAATTTTCTGTGGGAGGCTGGTGTGAGCACTACAAAAATTCCATGGGTCTCATGGAATAATATTTGTAGACCCAAATCTGTCGGGAGACTTGGTGTTCATAATCTTGATTTATTTAACATTTCTCTTCTTGGCAAGTGGGCGTGGAGGCTACGAACTGAACCCAAAGCACTTTGGGTAAAAGTTATTGATTCCAAATATGATTTTTATTCAGCAGGTGCCCCAAATAATTCGGCGAACAAAAATATGGCTTCAAGTTGGTGGAACATGCTGTACGATCTGTTTCTCTCCAACGCAGCCAACCCATGGTTCAACAACAACATGCTCAGGATTTTGGGGAATGGTGAAAGGTCCTACCTGTGGCACGATCGATGGTCGGACGAACCAACACTAAAAGATCGATTTCCGAGACTCTTCACAATCTGCGACATCAAGGACGCACGTATCAGCGAGGCTGGAGAATGGGCGAACGACAAATGGAACTGGAACATTCAATGGAGAAGAACATTGTTCTCCTGGGAAGAAACTCTCGCCGAGCAGCTTCATGGGGCGCTGGAACATACCAATTTGCAGGAATCGTCACCGGACACTTGGAGATGGAAACTCACTGGCGACGGAAGATACAACTCTAAATCTGCCTATGGGGGACAAGAAATTTCAGTACAATCACAATAACTTCGGGAGGATGCGCAGGATGCCCTTAGGATAATTTGGAATAAAACGATTCCTTCAAAATACTCGGGGCTAGCTTGGAAGGTGATAAGAGGGAGGATTGCTAGTCGGAGTGAACTGGACAAATAAAATATCTTGAACAACAGCAGCCATACGACTTGTGCCTTATGTGGCGCTGCCGAGGAAAACATTCATCATTTGTTCTTCAAATGCGAAGTGTCCAACAAAATCTAGAGGCTGCATTCCAGCTGGTTCAGCAACAACTCACCACTGCAGGTCGCCACAGCAGCACACTTCCACCAATTCTGCGACTCATTCGGACCTAAGCGTAAGAAATTTATTTTGGAATGTATATGGTGCTTGACAGTGTGGTATATTTGGAATGCTAGAAATAGAAAAGTCTTTGCAAATGAGGATCTAAAACCGGAAAAGATGTTTGCCGAAATTAGAGCCAAGGCTTGGAGTATCTTCTATCTTCAAAGAGAATGCCCCCCCTCGGCTTCCTTCCATGATTGGTGTGCTAATCCAAAAGCCATTTGCGAATAGGATCTTATAGAGACCAAATTGGATTGGTGGCCCTTGAACTTTATTTATTATCGGTAACATGTAACTGTTTCTGAGTACCTCTGGTACTCCAGTCTTTCAATAATATCCTTTTTCCTTTCAAAATAAAATAAAAAATATATATATATATATATGTATTTTGAAATAATGGTGTTGGAGAGTTGTCACGTAATCAGATTGAGAATTTTGAAATATATGAATTAAATATAATCGAGAAAGTATTGCAGTAACTTTAGTACTGAGTATAAACAAGTAATACCATAAATTAGAAAACAAATGAAAGTGTATGAAAAAGGAAGAATAAAAGAAGGGGTGAAAAATAAATAAAAGATTAGAAGTTGCATTAAAAAAAAAAACTGCAAAAAATAACCGATTCATAAAAATTAAGAATTTCAAAATGAAGAGATGGGAGAGAGATACGTAGGAGAGATGGAGACTCACAAATAGATGAATTAAAGATGTGATAAAATGAATGAAAGAATCTCTGTGTCTGAGCGACCAAGCGCCTCACATGGGCGCCCAAGATCGGAGGTTTGATGTCCACAAGGAGCGGAAATTGACTTGATTAAATCCAATAATTCCTTACACTTGCTTGGCTTGATGGTTATTTTCATTGTAAATTATGATGGCTTGGCGATGAATTTTTTTTCCGCAAATTTCTGATATTTACAAAATATTTGGTCGCAATTTACAACCACCAAAATTTCATCGCTAATTACAACAAAATTTATGATATTTGACCCCGGCCCATTGGTCGTGGGTATTGACCAATTTACTACGACAAAGACCATTGTAAACTACAACGAAATAAAGCCGTCGTAAATTGCGACGGATTAAAAAAAATCATCGCATTCATTTGCGACCAACTAAATTTCATCACAAATCATGTATTGCGATGGTTTTCCCTTCACAAAAATCGTTGCTAAACAACGTGTTTTTTGTAGTGGTTATTTAACTTCTGTGTACTGCAAAAAAAGTTTATTGTGCGAAAACATGTGTCTTTATAAATAGTGGATATCTCGTCCTGTGTATTTTTGCCTCGACAAAATCTTGAAGAATTAGTTTGGAACCAAAATTGATCTTCTCTGTCATAGAGATAATATTTGTGGAAACAGGTAACCAATGTCCACCTTTGTAATTTTTCATATGGTAGTTGAATTAGATTATGTCTTAAATTACAACGGCTTACGACAAATTTTTTGTCGCAATTTTTTGAGATTTACAAAATATTTTGCAAAGAAATATTTTGATGCAATTTTTGATCGCCAAAATTTCATAGATAATCACGGGGAATTTATGCTGAATATATATTTGACACGACTGGTCGTGGGTCTTCACTAATTTATGATGAATATATATTTGACCGCCAAAATAAAGTCATCGTAAATTGTGACATTTTTAAAAGAGCCGTCTCAAAGATTTGCGACCACATTTCGTCGCAAATCACGTGTTGTGGCGGTTTTCCCTTAAAAAATCTGCTGTCCACCTTTGTAATTTTCCGTATGGAAGTTGAATAAGTTTGATCACCCAAGACTTGGCTAATTAATTATATATAACTGACGAAATTTTCCCTTATATTTTTCACATACCAACTCAAGAGAATTTTTCACGTGTTGAATAATTTTCCCTTATATCTTTATTTACTGAAACAATTTTCTCTTGTTTGTCATTATTTATTTCCTAACAATTATACTTTGTCAGTGCATTTTTCCAATTTTAATCACGATTAGTTGCCTAACTTTGTCGATGACCTTAGGTTTTTACGACATCGTTACTGAAGCGGTTCAAAAAAGGTTGTATGATGTTATTGTAGTGGTGAATTTCAGGATACAATCTTTTTTTGTCCGGTAACATTTTACCTTTTCCAAAATTGTCCCAAAAAACAAAAATGTGTGAATCTAGTCCCAATTAAAATTTTGAAATCCTCCGGCACATGGGCGGTCGATTCCATCAAAGTTGCAGACCATAAACAACACCATTATGAGGATTCTGACAACATTGGGATGAAAGTGATACACATTAAAAATAATTGGGACTATTCGTACATTTATCTTTTTTTGGGACCATTTTGGAAAAGACGAAAAGTGAATGGAAGAAGATTTTATCATGGTGAATTTCAAGAGCTCCTCCTATTTTTCCAATTCTTTTTTCAATATCTAAGACTTATTTGAATTGTTGAATGCATTATTTTGAATTTTAATTTTATGTTTTTGTATGTTTTTTTTTTTAAAATCAAACGGTGAATTGGTGGTCTCAATTTTTGGGTCCAAATTGTTAAGGGATTACAGAAGGTTTTCAAGAGATCTAAGATCTTTATATGTTTGCTTAAAAATGATTCTTATGCGAAAAATATCGATTGACTTTCCAAAACCAATAATTAGTTACCGACATGTACGCCATTCCAGGGAATTTTATGAGTGAGACCGTCTCACGAAATGCGTTCCGTGCGAATGTTTCTTGACATGATAGAGAAAAATTATCAGTTTTCTAAATAGAATAAAAGTTATTTTTTATAACATCCCTAAACACTTACTAGTAATATATACATATATTAGTAATATAGGTATATTTATATTTATATATATATACACGTATGTAAAAAAAAAAAAATACTATACATATATTATTATTATTCATATATATATATGTTTAGTTCAAGATAATTATTAAACTAAGTTCAACGTACACACTATATATATATATATGCATGTAATTAAATGTACAAGCCATATATCAACATATATATTTGGACACGCACGTAGAAGAAAAGAGATAACTATGAGTTACCATGTAAATATATGAATATTACTATTGATTAAATATACATACAACACGTAAGGTTAGCTACATGTTAAAAAAAAAAAAAAAAAAAAAAAAACTCACTAGCCACCAACTTGCTAAAAATTAAATTATATCTACAACTTACATTCCTTTAGCTATGTATGTTAACATGGCTACTATCCTAGGCGTAATAATTAGGTAGGGTAGTGATGATGAATAATTTGCTATAAATAGCAAGTGGGTGAAATAAAGCAGGAAACGAAAAATTCAATTGAAAGAAAGGGGTAAGGCTCTAATCAAAGGCTTTAAAGTTTTTTTTGTTCTTCTTCTTTTTCTCTTTATCATACTTTGATATTTTCTTCCTAGTCAAATATCGACGAAGTCCTACTGTCTACTCCACACACACTCATTCACCAAAATCGTAATTAAATTTTATTTAACTCCAACCATTTCCGACAAATGCCCACTAAATAAACTATTTTATTCTCTTATGTTGCATAGGATCTAATAATAAATGCACGTTGTAGGTTACAAGGCGCCGAAAAATCTTTAAGGTTTACACTTCAGAAGGTGGGGATTTTCTTCAACTCTTCATCGAGTTATAACGATCAAGTGTTATAATTGCTCTTATTAAATCTTACTATGTATTTAATTACAAGATTACGTCTGGCCTAGCCAGCACTCTCATGCTAAGTCTGGTCCAACCAGCAAATTACAAGTTACGTCTGGCCCAGCCAGCACTCTCATGCTAAGTCTGGTCCAACCAGCAAATTACAAGTTACGTCTGGCCCAGCCAGCACTCTCATGCTAAGTCTGGTCCAACCAGCAAATTACAAGTTACGCCTGGCCCAGCCAGCATTCTCATGTTAAGACTGGTCCACCCAGCAAATTCAAGTTACGTCTGGCTTAGCCAGCATTTTCACGTTAAGTCTGGCACTGCCAGCACACTTACAAGTTCTACAAGCACATTATTTACACTTGTGAAATTTAGTTTGCGCAATTATGGAGTAACCCCCACTGAGTGATTTCATACTCACCCTTTATTTTAAATATTTTCAGTGCAGGAATTTGACAAGGAAGGGTAATCCAGGATGCAGTGGCCGAAGAAATAATGATATAATTAAAATAAACTACTACTACGTTATTTAAATTATCTAGCTATTTCGAGAAGACAATTTAAACTTTGTAATAGATATGTCGGGTCTAAGCCATGATCCAGATGTTTTCGAATTTATGCTTAATTAACATATTTCCGCTGCACCTCAATACATATTCATGATCAAGATAATTTATTATGCAAGAGCTAAACGATAATACATGATATGTCACTTATAGAAAAAAAAAAAAAAAAAAAAAATTTAGGTTGTCATTAATTTGTAATGTCTCATTTTAATTTTTTTTGTATAATTAAAATTGGGGCGTCACAGTGTGGTATCAGAGCGGGTCTGGTTCTGTAGACTTGCTCGGTTATTTGATATATATGTATATATATAATACATGTAATAATAATAAAAAAAAAAAAAAAAATATATATATATATATATATATATATATATGTACAGAGTAACACACGTAAATGGACAAAAATATATATATATATGTATATGTGGGCATACTAAATGTTTACAATAGTAAATTGTGAATGATGGTTAACTAGGAGTAGGCGTGTTTACTAAGAATAGGTATGTGTAATTTATAAGCAATTAGGAATTAAGTAATTAGGGGAAGCCTACTATATATATATACGTATACCTTACAAACACATCTGCTTATAAACCATAAGAGCAAAATACGACATAGTAGAAAGCAAAGAAAAAAAAAATATATATATATATATATATATATAAATATTTACAAGGCTGCACCTGCGATTATCCCTCCGCGACAATTCCTCTACGATTCAAGTAAGTGTATAAACTAGTACATTTTTCATCACCACTTACTAAATAATTTTTACAATTAAGTGAGAATCTTGTTGAATTAAGATCAAACTCACGTTTGAGAAAAACATTGGTATCTAGATGGATAACTACGAGGCTTACGTCAATGCCCGCCTACGTCGATGTGTGTTAACCGAACGAAATGAAAACGATGACGTAGGAGCTCACATCGGAGAAATGGCAGCCATCTGGAGGACTTCTCACCAAATGGGGGTTCCGTTTGATGGACAGGAAGCATGTTGGATGCTCATCAACACGTTGCCCGAAGTTTGGAGGTTTTACGCCTATAACCTTTACCTTAATTTAGCTGGCCAGCACGGTGAGGTGTGTTATCCATGCTTCTCGGCCGGTCTGTACTGGCAGTGGGTCAGTGAAGGGCACCCCGCGGAACCCGAACAATTCTATCTGGAACAAGTTCAAGCTGAAGTTGTGGAATCTCCTGAGATAGAGGAACCCATTGTAGTGGATCCTCAATACGAGGGGAGGGACCAACACCCCTTCACCGGACCATGTTGAAGCCCAAATAAGGGCATGGACCTATCATTTTGTATCAGTATTACCTAACAGCGTCCGTCCAGGATAACCCTGGATTTTCTTTTTGTCCTAGGCATAGGATGTACAATATAAATGCTTATATCCGCTGTCACCTTAGAGATAGGTCCCGTTTTGTTATGGAGTACGCGTGCTTATAAAAAAAAATAAAAAATCATATGTTATATATTTCAGTATTCGATAACCACCAGTGTAAAAAAAAAAAAAAAAAAGAGAGGGGTCATATGTTAAATAAATACGTATATATGATATTATACAATAATATACTAAGTTACTTTAATTTCCCAACTTTACCTCAATATTTTAAAAATTGTAATAAGTTATAAAACAAAACCCCCTTTTGATGATTTAAATTGGTTGAATAGATCATGAGTCGTGGACGACCCCGCCGCACACAAATCCCCGTCCAAGAACCCTCCCTATCGAATGATGAAGGCTTGGGAAATGACCTCGCAACCGTCCTTCAAGGTCTTGCGCGACACTTCGCAACCGTGCCCACGCCGACCACACCACCTCTACCCACTCATCGCAACGAAATGAGCACTGTGGTGGAACAATTCCGACGCTACCGTCCACCTACTTTCAGCGGCAAGGAGAATCCTGCAGAAGCTGAAACCTGGTTGAGAGCACTTGAGAAAATATTTGCTCATATCGTATGCACTGACGAGCAAAAGGTTTCATGCGCTATCTTCCAATTGACAGATGAAGCAGACTACTGGTGGGAAGCCTATTGCCGAACAATGACGGTAACTCAAAGAACTACTATTAGCTGGGAAGACTTCAAGGAAGCAGTAATTCAAAATTACATGCCCCAATCCTTCCACGATCAAAAGGAAACGGAATTCATCCACCTCAAGCAAGGTGCCACGACTGTGCTTGAATATGAGCGAAAATTCAGCCAACTCAGTAGATATGCTCCTCATCTGGTGGACACCGAACAAAAAAAGGCTCGGCGCTTCGAGAAAAATCTACGACCTGAGATCAGCAGCATTTTAGCAGGGCAAGGGATGTTGACATATGCTGAAGCTTTTTCCAAAGCTCAGGAAATTGCCTCTCGGCTAAAGCTCGAGATTTCGGAAAAGAGAGTTGCTGAATTTCCAAATAAGAGAAAATTGGTAAATCCAAATCAAGGGAGGAACTACAACCACAATAAGAACATCCACAGGGAAGGAAACACAAGCCAAGCCACACAAAAAACCAAGCCAACGTGCCCCAAGTGTGGGAAAAACCACAACGGACAATGCTTGTACGGGTCGGGGTTGTGTTTCCACTGTAAGGAGCCGGGTCACGGACTGAACAATTGCCCATTGCTCAGAGACAAGGGAAAACAATACGCGGGACCCGCTCGTGTCTTTGCAATGACGCATGAAGAGGCCACCGATGAACCAGGAATCATGGCAGGTATGTTGACCATTTCTGGTATACCTGCTTTAGTATTATTCGATACCGGGGCTACCCACTCTTTCATTTCCAGAAAGATGTTTGACAAAATAAGGAATAATAACACAAGAGTAGATAGAGATTTTCTTGAAGTAAGTATCCCGTCGGGAACAATTATCCAAACCACTCAACTATGCAAGGGCATAATGATTGGTTTTGGTAATAATAACTTAGTAGCCGACTTGCATGTCATCGACATGAAAGATTTCGATGTAATCTTGGGAATGGACTGGCTTACGACCAACCAAGCTATCATTACGTGCCACGAGAGGAAAGTCTCACTCAGCCACAACGAAACTGGGGACTACACATTCTATGGAGCTAGGGTGGGAGTGATACCTCGCATTTTGTCCGCAATAAAAACAATGAAGATACTAAGGAAAGGGAATTGCACGGCTCTCCTTGTGAACATCGTGCGATCCGAACCAGGTGATCGATCGATCGAAGAAGTGCCCATTGTACGAGAGTACAAGGATGTCTTCCTAGAAGACCTACCCGGCCTACCCCCAGAACGACAAGTGGAGTTCACTATCGACTTAGTGCCAGGAGCAGCACCAGTCTCAAAGGCACCATACAGAATGGCGCCAAAGGAACTACAAGAACTAAAAGTGCAACTACAAGAACTCCTGGATAAAGGTTTCATACGACCTAGCGTTTCGCCATGGGGAGCACCAGTACTGTTCGTGAAAAAGAAGGATGGTACATTTAGAATGTGCATCGATTATCGAGAATTGAATAAGCTCACCGTCAAAAATAAATATCCGCTACCAAGGATCGAAGACTTGTTCGATCAATTAAAGGGTGCCAGCGTGTTCTCAAAGATAGATTTGAGGTCTGGATATCACCAAGTGAAGATCAAGGAAGGCGACATCCCAAAGACGGCCTTCAGGACGCGTTATGGGCATTACGAATTCGTTGTAATGCCATTCGGACTCAGCAACGCGCCGGCGATTTTCATGGACCTAATGAATCGAGTATTTCACCCATATCTAGATAGGTTCGTGATCGTATTCATCGACGATATCCTTGTATACTCAAAGAACCAAGAACAACACGAGGAACACCTCAAAACCACTTTAGAGGTGCTGCGAAAAGAAAGACTCTACGCTAAATTCACAAAATGTGAATTTTGGCTAGATCAAGTCGTATTCCTCGGCCATATCGTCTCAGCTCGTGGTATTGAAGTCGACCCAACCAAAGTCGAAGCCATAAGCCAATGGAGATCCCCAACAAACGTGAATGAGGTGCGGAGCTTTTTAGGATTGGCAGGATACTATCGAAGATTTATCGAGGGTTTTTCGAAAATTGCAAGGCCGTTAACACAACTAACGAGAAAAGAGGTGAAATTCCACTGGTCAGAAGGGTGCGAGGACAGCTTCCAAAAATTGAAGAGGAGACTAACCACCGCGCCTGTCCTAACCATTCCAGATGGTGCAGAAGGATTTGTTGTCTATAGCGACGCCTCAAAGCAAGGTTTAGGATGCGTACTAATGCAGAAGGGAAAGGTAGTCGCATATGCCTCAAGACAATTGAAGACTCATGAGAAGAATTACCCCACTCACGATCTGGAACTCGCCGCAGTGATCTATGCCTTAAAGATTTGGCGACATTACCTGTATGGTGGGAAGTGTGAAATCTACACCGACCATAAAAGTTTGAAGTACTTCTTCGAACAAAAGGAACTAAACATGAGGCAAAGAAGATGGCTAGAGTTGGTGAAAGACTACGACTGCACAATACTCTACCATCCAGGAAAGGCGAACGTAGTTGCTTACGCATTGAGTCGGAAGGAGAGAAACAAATTAACTTGTATAACCAGCCAACTAAGGTTAGTTGATGAGTTCGCAAGAATGAAGATAGAGGTGATCTTACCACCAAATACAATCCAAGCGAGAGTAGCAACAATGGTGGTAAAGCCTACGCTAAAGGAAACGATCATGGGAGCTCAGAAAGGAGACAAGTTCCTGGAGAAAATAAAGAAAAAGGTTGAAAGCGAAAAAATACGAGGTTTTTCCCTAACCGGCGAGGGTACATTAGTCTACGAAGGAAGGCTTTGTGTACCAAAAGTTGAAGCTCTTAGAAGGGAAATTATGGAAGAAGCACATTGCACGCCATACACTGCTCACCCAGGAGGAACGAAGATGTATCGAGACCTAAGAAAATTATTCTGGTGGAGGAACATGAAAGGGGACATTGGAGCCTTTGTACAAAGATGCATGACATGTCAGCAGGTGAAAGCTGAACACCAAAGGCCGTCAGGATTGCTTAAGCCACTCGAGATTCCTGAGTGGAAGTGGGAGCACATAGCGATGGACTTCGTAGTGGGATTGCCAAGATCGTTTCGAGGAAATCAAGCCATATGGGTCATAATCGACCGCCTGACGAAATCGGCACACTTTCTACCCATAAAAATGACCTTCGGGTTAGATAAGTTGGCTCAAATGTACCTGGAGGAGATCGTTAGACTACATGGAGTGCCTGTCTCAATAGTGTCAGATAGAGACACACGATTTACATCGAAATTCTGGCAAAGCTTACAAGATGCAATGGGAACTAAGTTAAACTTCAGCACTGCGTTCCACCCTCAAACTGACGGACAGTCAGAGAGAACCATCCAAACATTGGAAGATATGTTGAGGGCATGTACTCTCGATTTTTATGGAAATTGGGAGAAATTTCTACCCTTGGTCGAATTCGCATATAACAATAGCTACCAGGCAACTATTGGTATGGCACCCTACGAGGCTCTCTACGGTCGAAAATGCAGATCACCTTTATATTGGGAAGACGTTGGAGAGAAGAAAATTTTGGGTCCCCAAATAGTCGAAGAAACTACTGGAGTAATCAAGAAAATCCGGGAAAGAATACGCGCGGCACAAGACAGACAAAAGTCGTACGCAGACAAACGGCGAAGGGATCTAGAATTTGAGGTTGGAGAGAAAGTATTCTTAAGAGTGTCACCAACAAAGGGCGTCATTCGCTTCGGAAAACGAGGAAAGCTGAGTCCAAGGTTTATCGGTCCATACGAGATACTTGAACGAGTAGGGGGGTTAGCATATAGACTAGCTCTACCGCCAGAGCTAGATAAAGTACACAACGTATTTCACGTGTCTATGCTACGCAAATATATACCCGATCCCAGTCATGTAGTTAATCAGGATGCGATAGAAATTGACAATGACATGACGTATGTAGAAACCCCCGTAGCTATCCTCGAAAGGAAAGTGCAAAGACTGCGAAATCGCGACATCGCATTAATTAAAGTACAATGGAGCCAACATGGTCAAGAGGAAGCGACATGGGAACGAGAAGATGAAATACTAGCTAAACACCCGAACCTCCCTGGTCAAGGTAAAATATAATTTCGAGGACGAAATTTTTCGTAGTGGGGCAGGATATAACACCCCTAAACACTTACTAGTAATATATACATATATTAGTAATATAGGTATATTTATATTTATATATATATACACGTATGTAAAAAAAAATAAAAATACTATACATATATTATTATTATTCATATATATATATGTTTAGTTCAAGATAATTATTAAACTAAGTTCAACGTACACACTATATATATATATATGCATGTAATTAAATGTACAAGCCATATATCAACATATATATTTGGACACACACGTAGAAGAAAAGAGATAACTATGAGTTACCATGTAAATATATGAATATTACTATTGATTAAATATACATACAACACGTAAGGTTAGCTACATGTTAAAAAAAAAAAAAAAAAAAACTCACTAGCCACCAACTTGCTAAAAATTAAATTATATCTACAACTTACATTCCTTTAGCTATGTATGTTAACATGGCTACTATCCTAGGCGTAATAATTAGGTAGGGTAGTGATGATGAATAATTTGCTATAAATAGCAAGTGGGTGAAATAAAGCAGGAAACGAAAAATTCAATTGAAAGAAAGGGGTAAGGCTCTAATCAAAGGCTTTAAAGTTTTTTTTGTTCTTCTTCTTTTTCTCTTTATCATACTTTGATATTTTCTTCCTAGTCAAATATCGACGAAGTCCTACTGTCTACTCCACACACACTCATTCACCAAAATCGTAATTAAATTTTATTTAACTCCAACCATTTCCGACAAATGCCCACTAAATAAACTATTTTATTCTCTTATGTTGCATAGGATCTAATAATAAATGCACGTTGTAGGTTACAAGGCGCCGAAAAATCTTTAAGGTTTACACTTCAGAAGGTGGGGATTTTCTTCAACTCTTCATCGAGTTATAACGATCAAGTGTTATAATTGCTCTTATTAAATCTTACTATGTATTTAATTACAAGATTACGTCTGGCCTAGCCAGCACTCTCATGCTAAGTCTGGTCCAACCAGCAAATTACAAGTTACGTCTGGCCCAGCCAGCACTCTCATGCTAAGTCTGGTCCAACCAGCAAATTACAAGTTACGTCTGGCCCAGCCAGCACTCTCATGCTAAGTCTGGTCCAACCAGCAAATTACAAGTTACGCCTGGCCCAGCCAGCATTCTCATGTTAAGACTGGTCCACCCAGCAAATTCAAGTTACGTCTGGCTTAGCCAGCATTTTCACGTTCAGTCTGGCACTGCCAGCACACTTACAAGTTCTACAAGCACATTATTTACACTTGTGAAATTTAGTTTGCGCAATTATGGAGTAACCCCCACTGAGTGATTTCATACTCACCCTTTATTTTAAATATTTTCAGTGCAGGAATTTGACAAGGAAGGGTAATCCAGGATGCAGTGGCCGAAGAAATAATGATATAATTAAAATAAACTACTACTACGTTATTTAAATTATCTAGCTATTTCGAGAAGACAATTTAAACTTTGTAATAGATATGTCGGGTCTAAGCCATGATCCAGATGTTTTCGAATTTATGCTTAATTAACATATTTCCGCTGCACCTCAATACATATTCATGATCAAGATAATTTATTATGCAAGAGCTAAACGATAATACATGATATGTCACTTATAGAAAAAAAAAAAAAAAAAAAAAATTTAGGTTGTCATTAATTTGTAATGTCTCATTTTAATTTTTTTTGTATAATTAAAATTGGGGCGTCACATTTTTATAAGTAAAATATAACTGATTATATTTACACTTTTGGTCCCATTGGTTTCTGTTTTGGTCCTGTTTGTGAATATTTTTACACTTTTGGTCCCAACGTTAAGTTGGTTCCAATGGTTTCAGTTTTGGTCCAGTTTGTGATTTTTTTCACACTTTTGGTGCAAATGTTACAGAAAATGTTAATTTCATATTTGCATTATTTTTGTTACCTGGCTGGGTAGGACCAAAAGTAGTTGGCTATATAAAGCAGAGAACTTCTTTTGCTATTTAAAATGTTAACAGAAGTCTGTCTCGAGACCTTTTTCTGGGCGCGCAGAGAGAGTTATAATTGAGAAGTTTTGGAAGAGATTATTTCTACTCAAGTAACTTACGTTCCAGCTCAAGTTTTTTCTATTTATGGTGCAGGTTTATGACGATGTGCATCTATCAATATTCGTAGATGCAAAACCTGGATTTCATTCTATTATTATCTTTTTCAATTTTAATATCTCTAAATTAATTAGATATCCTCAAGTGTGTAAAAGTTCATTGTATTAATTAATACATGCGGTTAAACTGTAAAGTATATCAAGACTATATATCTGAAGCGAAGATTTTATTTGTTTAGTGAAATCTAGGTGATGCTATATATCTAAGTCATTTCATGCTGCTTCTTCTAATCTTTGGCAGGTGAGCCACTAGGCACATTCATTTGCCGAGGAATGTTTTTGAACGTACCTTCGCGCTATTCTAGTAACCCTCATGAAATTGATTGTAGAATATTCTGCTTTAGCGGAAATGGCCAAGGAAAATATCAAATCTTCCAAGTTCATGTAATAATAATAGACATCTATCTGTTGAAAAAAAAAATGGATTAGCAACCCCGGCACAGGCTATGTTGTAAACAACCATAATTAAGTACTGGTGCCTTGCTAGTTTGCTACTTCTGGCCTTTTTGGAGAAGCTCATTCAGAAGTGATCATGTCCAATAATCACATGGCAAATGTAGGCAATTTTAAAGGCCCAATTTTGCTAAATTATATTATTGCTGTCCTAAATTTGCGAAAAAAGACTAGGGTCCTACATTTGCGCAAAAATAAAATAAAATTATATCCTACCTTTGCCAAAATGAAAATATATTGTCCTTAAATTGCCACCCCCTATAGTTACGGCCTAAAAAAACACCAGACACGATTATATAATGATGTGGTGTTTCACATATATAGGGGAATAATGTTTTTTGATTCTTATGCTAATTTCTTGGGCCAAATTGTTATCTAACTTGTTATCTAAGATCTTAATTAATATGTTTGGTTAAAATTGATTAATCTGATGCCCTTTTGATATTTTTTTTGATTCTTATGCAAGGAACATACCAATAATCAATTTTGGGGGAAAAAGTCAATTCAGTCCTGTAACTTTTCACCTTTTCTGAAACGGTCCCAAATAAGTTAAATGTATCAATTTAGTCCCAATTTGTTGAAATTTGTTTTGTTTTGGTCCCAATTTTGCCGGAGAGATGACTGGACAATTGTATTCCGCCGGAAAGTGTTGAGTATATAAATAAAAAAATATTTAAAATTATTTTACAATAAAATTAAATCCATGTCATTATTTTATAAAAATAAAATTATTGTATTATTGAACTAAAATTAATTATTCCATAAACATAAAAATAATATATCTCAGTTATCATATTCTTGCTCTGCTCTCTTCACCTCCATTTATAAATATCTGGAAATTGGGACCTGCAATTTCAATTCTCAAAGTGGATGAAACTTACAAATCCCTCTAAAATAAAGCGGAGATCCCCGGAATCTCGAGTCTTCGAAATGGACCTCAGCCACCCATCTCGCAACAACGCCCTCTCACGCGACTTCTTCACTGAGTTGCCCATCGCACTCTCCTCCCTTGACCAGAATCCCGGCGTCGCCGTCATCATCCTCTCCGGCGAAGGCAAAAACTTCTGTAGCGGAATCGATCTCCAAGTCCTCGGCTCCCTTAATTTTAGTTTAATAATATAATAATTTTATTTTTATAAAATAATGACATGGATTTTATTTTATTGTAAAATAATTCAAAATTATTTTTTATTTATACACTCTTATCACTTTCTAGCGGAATACAACTGTTCAGTCATCTTTCCGGCGAAAATGGGACCAAAACAAAACAAATTTAAAAAAAAATTGGGACTAAATTGATAGATTTAACTTTTTTTGGACCATTTCAGAAAAGGTAAAAAGTTACTGGACTAAATTGGCTTTTCCCTCAATTTTTGTTGTCATTTGAATAATCTTTAATTTAAGCCCATTGAGCAAAAAATTAAGCCCAATCCAGCCCAGTCTTATGCAAACCCTAGCCACCCACTCCAAAGAAAACCCTAAAGACGCTTCAACTATATATATAGAATTCTCAGAATGTAATTTCTGTGCACTACCATTAATTAATGTCTTCTCCCAGCTGGGAATTCCATGTCCTCACTTTTCTTGGATGTGCTGCACTGGAACTGCCTCTCCGGAATTTTTATATAGCCATTTTTTATTTTTGGTATGTATGTATATAGGAATGAATTAATTATATGTTTATATGGATTTGCAGATCCAATGGAAGAGAAACAGCAAAGACAACCACGTTACGTTCCTCCATTACATTTCAATGTATCGGTGGCCTGGGCAGGATAAACACAGCTGTTGAAATGCCCTTAATTCACATATTTTTCTCTACATGCACTAACAAATTTCTTCCGTTTGGTGTAATAGATCTACGACTTCATTTATAATTCAGACTCTTTAGTCAAAGTTGTTTGTAATAGCTAGCTAGATCTAGGACTTCATTTATAAGTGTTCGTTTTTGAATAATTTCCCTTTTCCCTTCAATGTAATATTCTTTTGTCAAAGTTGTTTGTAATAGCTAGCTAGAGCTAGGACTTCATTTATAAGTATTCGTTTTTGAATAATTTCCCTTTTCCCTTCAATGTATTCTTTAGTCAAAGTTGTTTGTTTAATTGTAGTACTACTACAATTTGCTATGTAATTAAGTTGCATTTGAATCTCAGTTTTAAATTTCACATAATCAGGCCCTACTATTCAACTGGTTCATATCAAATTGACTAATTATTTGTGATGTGCGTATAGAAAAATGGGTGAGATTATTTGTACTCAAGTGACTAATTAATTATATCAAATTGGTTATGTTTGTTAAAATATGTTGAGAGATCACAAATTTAAAGTTTTGCATATTATATATTGATCTGAAATGTTTTGGATGTTTACACGTGATATAAATACTTGTAACTAACTAATTTGTTGTTAACGGACTAATCAACATTTTCCTAATCTAACTGCGGATGCAAATCTGGACGGAGAGACTGGCTTGGTAAGCAAGTCAGCCGGTTGATGTTGCATCGGTACAAATCGAATGCCCAGCTGTTTGGACTGAATTTTCTCTTGTAGGAAGTGAACATCAATTTCTATGTGTTTTGTACGAGAGTGAAACGCCGGACTGAAAAACAAGTGTAATTGCACTTTGATTATCACACCGACGGTGTGTGCAGCGGGTGCAGCGGAATGTTAAGATCTTGAAACAGTGTTGTGACCCAAATAATATATGTAGTAGCAAGTGCCAATGATCTTTACTCAGCCTCTGTGCTGCTACGAGAACCAGGAAACTATATTGTATCCAATCTTCAAGCAATAACCCAATGTGCTTCGTCGATCGTCCAGGCTTGAGGGCAAATCCTTGGACCCTGAAATCTGAAACAGGAGAGAATAGTAAACCTGTAGTTAGTGAGCCATTTAGATACCTGAGAATGCGTTTACAAGCCCGCCAATGATTTTGTATAGGAACTTCACTTCTTGAGGTGTAGCATAGTCTCCTCGGACTTTAACGTCAAGATGGGAAAGGGAATAACCAACAACTCTGTTGAAGAGCTTGCTTAAATGCATGCCGACTATAATAAAACCATTGCTAATTACAACACATTTGCGACGACTTTGATCATTTCGTTAAAATGGACATAATTTGCAATAAGCTAGAATACTGATTCGTCACAAATTATGATGGCTAATGCGATGAATTTTCACCCACCATTGAAACAATACTTTAGTCATGATTTGCAATGACAGACAGTTGCAAATTACCATTATGAATTTACGACGAACTGGATACATTGCAAATCACAAAAAAATGACATTGTTTTGTAGTTTAGGCAGCAAAATCTATGACGAATTCAAAGACCATTGCAAATTCGTCGTGTTTTTTTTTACCATTTATGGAAACTGATAACCATTCTTCCCCAAAACCATTATTGTTTCGAATTTATTTTTACTGCATTTTACATTAAATTATCTCAAATTTAGAATATTAGTTTTCTATACTAAAGTAGACATTGTAATTAGATTTTTGGTTGACTATATAGAGTCGAGACACTGTCAAAGTTTCATAAAAAAAAATTAAACAATAAAAAGCACCCACTAATTAATGGTGAGGGTTAACGAAGTCCTTGGCCATTCTATATATCTTTTTACTAGTGTAAAACCCGCATAATACGCGGGAATTAAAGATAATTTAAAATTAGTAAAAATGAAGAATAAGGGGAGAAAATAAATATGATAAATTTTAATGAACGAAAATGAAAATAAGAAAGAGAAAAAAAAAAGAATAAATAGAAAATGAGAAAATGCAAATGGAAAGAATTTGGAGTGACACGTAGGAGGGAGAAGATTCAGAATTAGTATATAAGGAAAATTTAGCCCTGGTCTTTCTCCTCGCCATTGGCAAGGGCTATTTTTGCCCCTCGCCCTGGCCCTCACTGCTGGTAGTTTTTTTTTTTTTTTTTTTAATTTTTTTATTATAGCGTTGTGTATATATTTTATATAATTATATATTTTTGTTTATATTTTGTATGTATATATTGTAACAACAAATTTCGTGAAATTAATATAAAAATGTTACAAATTTCGTGAAATTAATATAAAAACACAAAATTGCAATACAATTTAATTTCTTTCGGATTAAACCGAGAAATTTTGCAGGTTTACAATCTCTAATTTATTCCTCAGATTCTTCTCTTCGATCTTGACTTTGACTTGGAAGTTTTTCAGGGAGTGATTTCCGCTTTGATCTTAACCACGATTGAATTTGAAGATTTGTAACGTTTATCCAAGAACTTGACGTTTTATTTTGAATCAAACGTTGATTTGGTGAGTTTTTGGACGAACACCTTCGAATGTGAATCAAACGAAGAACGCCTTGAAATCTTCGAAGACTTATGAAGAACGCTTTTGAGAAGAACGCCGATCTGGGGGGTTTGACACTATAATCTTGGATCGAACGTCGTTTCGAGATGATTCGTACGAAGAACGCCTTTTAAGCTCCTTCGAATGCTCAAGAAGACTCTAAATCTCTGTAGAGAATTTTAGAGTCTTGAAAGCTTTTCTTGTGTGGGTCTCAAATGAATGAGGGGAGGACCCTATATATATAGGGTGAGGGAGTGAAGATTTTCCCTCTTTATCATGTCACGTGGCATCTTCTTATTGGCTGATGCCGATTTGACTGACTTGGTTTTAATTTAATTCTATTCCATTTATGAAGAGATGTGATTTGATTTCCTCAATATATGGTAAGTCAACTGCGTTCTTACCAATTTACGGCCCGGGTATCTGGATATATACCCGAATAATTTGACCGTCTTGTACCGTGTATATTAAATATCAATAATTTAACTATTTAACTCGAGAATTAACTTTATTAAATTCCCAAAATCTAAATAGTAAATTAGTTCGATTTAATAAATATTTATTCACGTTTCGCCAAATATTGATTGGGTGCAAATTGAATTTTTTTATAGTATATATACATATAATGTATATAATTAGTTGTAGATTTTATAATTAGTTGTACTATACATATATTGAGACGTTGTTAATTAGATGTCGTAGATTGATATATGTGTATTATATTGGCAGTTGTACATGCATGTTAGCTAGATTCGTCTTGATAATTTTTAGAATTATATAGAATTTTTATTATTGGGGAATAAGTTAGGGTAAAACGAAACTCTACCGACTTTTTTTAAGATAGCTAGCATCTATTGTAATGGGCGTTGACTTTTAATATAGAGGAGTGGACGTATATATCCTTGATCAAGAGTTAGGTCGTGGTGGCCAATGCGGCCGTAGGCCGACATGGCAGTGTGAGGGCTTCAAAGCACTTGGTAAAGGTCAGAGCACGACGATCGATTGCCCAACCTGAATGGCAAGGGTTTCCACTCACCAACTGGACCAGACGAGTACTTCTTTGATTGATAAAGAATGTTTACACACTCATTCACTCGTGAACTCACACAACTCAAAGATTACAATCGTACTTGCATCCAAAATCTCCAACCTTTACAATGTACACATACAAGAGTATATAAAGACCAAGGTATAGTAGTTGCTGCTGTTAGGAACTGTTTTGAGTAGTTAGCAACCGTTTGCAACCGCTTGTAACAACGCATGTGCTCTATTATTGCCTAACTGAAATGGTAGTTATGCCCTCAAGTAGTTTTAACTGTAATACATTTAGTTAAACTAACTAACTTTCGTATCAGAAGACTTGTCCATAAAGATCAGAAGACTACTTACTCTTCTGATACCCAACTCTTCTATTCTTGTGATCTAAACCTGACTCTGCTTATAGACTTCTTACTGTGCTGATCTACTCTGTTGAAGTACTGTGCTCAGGTACTGTGCTGATCTACTCTGCTCATCTGACCAACTGTGTTGAACTTTAAGCATCACCTCCTCAACTGATTTGAAGCCTTCAACTCATCTGATTTCGGCCTAAGTCATCTTATCTGATCTTATCAGCTGACTATGAAATTATGAGGTAACACTCACAATTTCCTATACGATAACCTCAGATTTCTACGACGCAGTTACTGAAGCGGTGCATGCGGCAAAGGTTCTATGACGTCGTTATTGAAGTTGTGGATTGCTGAAGTTCATCTCTCAGCTTTTTCAGTTTTTTTTTTTTTTTTTTTTTCTGAGCGTTATTTTAAGCGTTGATGAATTATTTCGAATTTGACTTTTATGTATTTGTAGTCCATTAAGTTGACTTCTTTTTTATTTTGGTTCAAACATATATTTTCCACTTTTTGATTTTGGTTCAGACATATATTTTACACCTTTTGATTTTGGTCCTGTAAAGTTTGTATAAATAGCCGACAAACTAACATGTCAATGTTGACATGGCGTACAATTTATGTTTTCAATATTTTCTTTACATGTTATGTCTTTGTATGTTTTGCTCGACGTTTTCTAGTTATGATGAAAGATTCTCGGAAATCTCTACAAGTATATATATTTGATCATAACTTCACTTATTTTGACATTCAATTTATAATGCAGCTACATCTATGATGATGAAAAATTTAACCACCCAATTTTCTTCTGCAACAATATTTTTGCCGATGAGAAGTTACATTTTAAGGCTCTGGTGTTTTACTCGATCGAGAGATCTGATTCACGTCCCACTATTTTAGGTTGTCCCTAATCCTTCAAGGAAAGCCTTCGTGGAGCAGAAGCAGCACAAACTCAAGACAAGCAGTACATGTTATTCTTTTAATGTAAAAAGATACTCTAATTTGTTCCTACAAGAATCTCCCTGCCGAGTCTCAGTTGAGGTAGCTTAAATGCATGCCCACTATAATAATTACATATTCTTGCACAATAAGAAAAGACCGGGTTTTACGTTGGCCATTTGTGACGACCATTAAAACCATTGTGAATTACGACACATTTGCGACCATTTTGATCATTTGATTAAAATGGACATAATTTGCAACGAAAAACCCATTCATTGCAAATTATGACAGCCAATGCGACGAATTTCCACCAGCCGCAAATCACAAAAAAATGACATCGTTTTGTAGTTTATGCAGCAAAATTTGTGACAAATTCATAGGCCATCGCAAATCACCTGTAACAATTTTGGTATTCTACCCTACATTCCAAAATATATTATAGCTTGATTTGTTAAGATTTTCTATAGTGGGCTTGTGGAATAACCTGCTTTACTTTTCCTTGGATGGTAACAAACAGAGGCGCAAGCATGCATGCATGTAGGGTGAAAATATACGTATGTAAATTAATAAGCTGAAGAAGAACTAAAGAGTTTCTCTCTACAACTTAATCTTACAAGAGACCAAAACAACTAAGTATGAAGTTCAAGAAATCAGTGCTTGAAGATTAATATAGTAAGGGGTTGAACTCCAAGGAGTTGGCCTATTGGTGTAGGCTAGGGACTTAGGAGTGTGCTCCTCTCTAGGTCTCAGGTTCGAAACCTAAGGTGCAAACAATTTCTATGGGGCCATATCCATATAGAGCGCAAATCTTTGGCTTTTAAACGGGCCCCCCGTAAGTGGACGGTGGAATTGGTCCCCTCGAATTAGTCGGTACTTGGACCGAATACCGTGGCATCAAAAAAATAAAAATATAGTAAGGGGTTGTATTTCTTTTCTAGACTGGTGCGGAAATCACAGATTTGTCTGTAAGTGAGGATAATTATTTTGTAACTATTCCGTATTTCTCTCAACATCTTGTAGCCCAGAACCATAACTTGGTTTTTTATTTTTTTGATATAAAAAGGTGTATTACTAGAGTACCAGAAGTACTCAAAAGAGATAGTACAAATGAGAGTTACGAGTAGATATTACGTACAATTAAAGAGATTGCAGAGTAAAAATGTTCTTCCTCAATGTATAAAACCTAGCCTAGTCGAGGATTCAGACACCAATCATGAAAAGTAAAAGAAGTAATGCAATCCAATTTATAGATTAAAATGCTCCACATCATAGCCCTTGTGTGAACAATGAGATATGATCACCGTTGACTTTGGTGAGGCGGTACAACTTATATTTATAGTGAAGATGTACAAGGTACCTAATTACATGATTGTAGGGATATACATTTGAATATTTGAATATACAATTAATATTAATAAATGCTATTAACTAGGGGTGAGGCAATCACTCCTTAATATCCCCCGTCAAGCGATGCGTGGGATGAGGAAAAACGCAGAGCTTGGAACGAAGGAACTCGAACGTCGGGCGAGGAAGGCTCTTTGTGAAGATGTCGGCCAGCGGAAGATGTGTAGGGACAAACTGTGTGGACAGCTTTCCAGAGGTGACGAGCTCGCGAACAAAATGGCAATCGATGTCAATGTGTTTTGCTCGTTTGTGTGCGACTGGATTCTGGCTGAGAAAGAGAGCACTGTTGTTGTCGGAGAGCAGAACAGGACGAGCAGGTAACGGAACTCGTAGCTCGCGGAGCAGAGATGTTAGCCAAACGACCTCGGCAGCTGCGTTGGCTAAGGCACGATACTCCGATTCGCAACTCTTGCGAGCAACAGTGGGTTGTTTCTTTGCACTCCACGAGACCAGATTCCCACCTAGAAAGACTGAATAACCATAGGTAGAACGACGAGTTTCCACGCAACGAGCCCAGTCGGCATCTGAGTAGGCGACCACGGAAGAGTCTGGGCGACGAGTGAAGGAGAGGCCATAATTGATAGTGTGCTTGACATAGCGAAGAATCCTCTTCACCGCCGAGAAGTGGTCGCTGGTCGGCGCCTGGAGAAACTGACTGACATAATTTACCGAGAAGGATAAATCAGGTCGAGTGATGGTGAGGTACTGCAGGGCGCCTACCAAAGAGCGATAAAGGGTCGGATCCGAGAATGGATCACCAGTGCCGACCAGGGTCTCACCAGCGGCCAAAGGGGTGGCGATGGGCTTGGAATCTTGGAGATCAGCTCGCTCAAGAATTTCGCGAGCATATTTGGACTGCCCGACGAACAACCCAGAAGAGGTGTAGGAGATTTCCAAACCCAGAAAATAGTTGAGGCGACCAAGGTCCTTGAGGGCGAACTCCGTGTTCGCCCGAGAGATGAAACGAGCTAGTGTAGAAGAGTCGTTGCCAGTGATAATAATATCATCGACGTACAGGAGGAGGTAGATGATCTAGGAGCCTTGAAATAGGTAAAACAGCGAGGAGTCAGACTTGCACTCCTTGAAGCCAATGCCGAGCAAGAAGGAGCTAAAACGCTGAAACCAAGCTAAGGGAGCTTGGCAGAGACCATATAATGCCTTCTTCAATTTGCAGACATGATCAGGGAGCCGAGGATCGACAAAACCAGGGGGTTGAGCCATAAAGACCGGTTTCTAGAGATAGCCATTGAGAAAGGCATTTTTGACATCCAGCTGATGGAGGGGCCAGTTGAAGCGAACAGAGAGAGATAAGATAACTCGAACAGTGGTCGCCTTAACAACGGGACTGAATGTGTGAGAAAAATCTGTGCCAGGGATTTGGGTAAAGCCTTGAGCGACCAATCTGGCTTTGTGCCGCTCAATTGAACCATCAGATTTGTACTTGGTTCGAAAGACCCATTTAGAACCAACAATGTTCGCATCCTGGGGTCGAGGAATAAGATCTCAAGTGTTGTTAACTCGCAAAGCATCGATTTCCTCCTGCATTGCGGCCAACCATTCAAGAGACTTGGCAGCCGATTTGAAACCATGGGGCTCCGAGGAGGCAGTGAGGGCACTAATCAAGGCAGTGGAGGCCAAGTTTAGCGGATATTTGGGCTTGAAGATTCCAGATTTTGCTCGTGTGATCATCTGGTGTGTGGATGATGGTCGCTCCTCCGTAGGCTCAATGGTCGGCAGTGGGTGCTCGGCCGGTGCAGGAGGAGCAGGTGGCTCCTCAATAATAGCTGGCAGATGAGGGGTGTCCTCGCCAGGGTCAATGGTGCATGCCGAGCACGGTGGAGTTTGAGAAGTGGACTCAATAGGTAGGTCATCCGAGGAATCCAGCTCGGCATCCAAGAAGGATGAGACCACCACACTGGTCGGCAAAGGCCGAGCAGAACCTGAAAAAGGGAAACAACCTTCATCAAATACAGCATGTCGAGTAACAAAGATTTTTGAGGATGTAGGATTGTAGCACCGGAAACCCTTGTGGAGACTGCTGTAGCCCAAGAAAATACATGGGCGACTGCGAGGAGAAAGTTTGTTGGCTGCATAATCGCGTAAGTATGGAAAGACCCGACAACCAAATGGTTTGAAGTTTCCATAAAGGGGCACGAAACCGAAGAGATGGAGAAAGAAATTAGGGTTAGGGTTTTTAGATCGTGTTTAGGCTGATACCATGTGAACAATGAGATATGATCACCGTTGACTTTGGTGAGGCGGTACAACTTATATTTATAGTGAAGATGTACAAGGTAACTAATTACATGATTGTAGTGATTGCCTCACCCCTAGTTAATACCTTGCCTCATCAAACAGTTTTCCCGGGTTGATCTTCTCCTTTGCAAAGACTAAGTTGTTTCTTACTTTCCAAATCATCCAAACAATACAGCACCATAGGCATTCCAGGATTGGTTTTTTGTAGGTTTGCGTTGAAGAATTCCAAAGTGTTGGTGGAAGTGACCTGCTGCTTTCAGGACATGGCCATGGGATCGAGCATTTAACCATGAGTAGCACCATTTCTTCCACGTACACCTTATTAGAGAAGTTACAATTAAAGAATAGGTGTTGCATCGTTTCTTCCACGAGACCACATAGGCCGCAAGATATGTCATCTCCGTCAAGGATTCCCCGCTTCTTCAATTCGATCAGTCCGAGTTGTCTAAGGGTGCTTACTCTCGCCAAGAAACTGCCGATCTCGATGAAAACCATTAGTTGGCATTTTTGTCTAGGTGTTTTGTTTCTATCATTAACGAGAAAAAAATTATTTACGTCCCGTAACTTTTACCTTTTTTGAAAAACGTCCCAAAATAGTTAAAATTTTAATTTACGTCCCATAACTTTTTCAATTGATTAATTTACGTCCAATTTTCACTGAAAATCCCCAAATTTATGTAAATGGGACGTAAATTAAGCAATTAAAGAAGTTATGGGACGTAAATTAAATTTTTAATTAAAATGGGACGTTATGCGAAAAAGATAAAAATATTCAACAAATGTGTATAATTCACTATAAAATTAATGTAGTTTATGTTATACAATCAAATAAAAAAAATCATAAATTAATTAATTAATTATTATAAAAATCAATTAACTTATCTAATTCATTATTAGAAAAATTAATAACTTACGAAAAAAATTATAATTACAATAAAATAAATTATGAATATTAATTAAAATAATAAATAATATTTTAAAATATATGAAAATAAATTTAGAATAATATTTAAATAAGTAAATAATTTATCATAATATCAAAAAAAAAATTAATATGAAAAAAAATCAATTTATTCCTAAGTCAATTAATTACTAGAAAAATCAATTAACTTACTTAATTAATTATTTAAAAATTCAATTAACCTAATTAAAAAAATAATTTAAAAAATCAATTAACATACTCAAATAAATCTAAATTTTATCTTTAAAATAATAAAAATCTCAAATAAGTTTTTTTATTAAAATTGTCAAAAACTCTTATTAATTAAAACTTAACAATTATTTTAATATTTTAAATAAATACAAAAATCCACAAATATTTAAAATCCCCAAATAAATCAAAACACACTCAAATATATCCAAAATTCTCACCCCTTACCCACGGTAATTGAAAAATGATGATGAAGAATATATTTTTTAACAATTTGTTAATTTTATTATTTTTTCATTTTTATTATATAATTTTTAATTTGATATTAGTTCGTACAAAAATATGTGGACCTACTTTGTGTAATACTTAGATAAATTTTTATATTTATTTGATTACGTTAAAATAAATAAATAATTTTATAATACTTATATTGTAATTATAATTTTTTTCTAATTAGGTAAGTTAATAATTTTTTTAATAATGAATTAGGTAAGTTAATTGATTTTATAATAATTAATTAATTTATGAATAAATGAATTATTTTTTTATATTAAAATAAGTTAATTTATTAATAATTAATTTATGAATAAATGAATTATTCTTTTTATTTGATTGTATAACATAAACTACATTAATTTTATACTGAATTGTACACATTTGTTGAATATTTTTATCTTTTTCGCATAACGTCCCAAAATAGTTAAAATTTTAATTTACGTCCCATAACTTCTTTAATTGCTCAATTTACGTCTCATTTACATAAATTTGGGGATTTCCAGCAAAAATTGGACGTAAATTAAGCAATTGAAAAAGTTATGGGACGTAAATTAAAATTTTAACTATTTTGGGACGTTTTTTAAAAAAGGTATAAGTTACGGGACGTAAATAATTTTTTTCTCATCATTAACTTTTAATGCTTTGATCACCGCATGCTGCGAGTACATCTTCTTCTCGGATCATTAATAATATTTGTGTTGTAGGATCCTCTTGCACAACTTTTGGTTGTCTTTCTAATAGTATATATTTGTAAATTGTAAAACCAAGCCTTATTTTTAATTGTATTATTATTTTTTCAAATTATTTTATCTTTAATTAATATAAGCCCATTAATAAGATAAAAATATTGATTAATTGACATTTATTAAATTTGTGATTAATAAGAAAAAATATTGATCACAATTAGTAACTAGAAATATATTTAAATTGTATAACCAAAAGGGATTATATTTTTTTTTAGTCCATTAACTTTACCTATTTTTTAATTTGGTCCAGACAATTTCAACATTCTAATTTTGATCCTTTATCTTTACAAAAGTTTCAATTTTAGTCCATTGACTTGCTGTAGTATGTCACCAAACAGACTTATGTGGCATGTTGTTTGACTTATGTGGCATGTTGTTTGATATCAACAATTAGTCAGTCCTTTAATTAGATTAAATTTGCTGGTTTAATTAATAAATAAAATTAAACAAATTACTCATATATAGACTATAGGCAAAAACTTGTGTGAGACCGTCTCACGGATTTTAACCCATATTTTAAAATTTTGGTAAGATAATCCATTTTTTTTTTTTAGATTTTTTGTTTGTAAAAAAAAATGATAGTGTTTAATTAAAAAGTGATAATATTTTTAACAAAAATGACTATCACTTTTTACATGAGAGTCAAGGGAGATCCATCTCACAAATCTTGATCATTCCGTGAGACGATCTCACCCAAGACTAGCCGTAGCTAGAATATAATATATTATCGATTGATTGAAATTTATTAAAATTATTGCAAGCTTCCTTGTTTGATTTTTAAAATTAATTTAAAACTTCAGAATAAATGAGCGAAAATTTTAATTTTGCATTGATAACACGCACGGCAAAATAGATACGAAAAATCCTCTTTAATTCGAAAATTATTTTTTATGTTTAATTATAAGCCCAGATTAATGAGATAAAAATATTAAGCCCAATTAGTTTATGGCAAACCCTAGCCGCCCAATCTGATTTCCTATGCTAAGAAAACCCTAGCCGCCCAAATCCCATCTCCTATATATCCCAAGAAAACCCTAGCTAACCGCCCAATCTTATATATACGTTACCAAATCTCTCTTCCACAATGGACAATCATCTTGCCGCCCAATCTCTCAATTAATATATGTTTGTTAATTTATGTGTTGCCTGGCACTGATGAAGCCCAATCTCTCTGCAACCGAGAGAGATTGGGCTGATGCCTTATTAGGAAGGCCATTCTTTCAAAAAAATTTAAATTTGTTCCATAGATATTGCATATTATGTGAATTATTGGAGCTCAGTTTCTCTGATGCCCAATCTTTCAACTTTTCATCATCTCCTTTATTTCAATTCATAGGTAATCCTTTATTTATTTAGATTGTTTATACCAAATGATTCCGTATAATATAATTAATTATAGTTTTGATATGAATCATGTTCCGAATGCAGGTGGAATGGGGGATGTGCTGCAGTAGTTCCCTGGTAAATGAATAGGTATAATATTTTTTGTTACATATATATGATTGGTATTAATAATTAAAGTAATATATTAATTTATATATGTGCAGATCCGGAAGCAGAAGTGATAGCTCTGTCTCCATTCAAGATCATGCAGCAGTTATAATTAAAGACAAAAGTAGAAGAGTTGATTATACGTCTAGCAGATTAGTCGGATCGGAGTAGAAGAGTTTGCAGATAGATTAGATTTAGTACAATTCATGTCTTAAATTACTTGTGTTGTACAAATTAAATAGGCTGCCACAAATGGGAATACTTCATGTATTCTTTAGTCAAACTTGTTTGTTTAATTCTACTATATATAATTTTCTATATAAGTTGCATCAGATTAATTATTTAGATTGGAGTCTCCTGATTTCATTTTACTTTTTTTTAGCGGATAAACAGATTTTATAATTCTATCTACTAGGAGTATAATTTTCATTTTCATATTATTCTTCAACAAATATTATTTATATGCCTCGCAAATTTTCTGGAATTTTTCAAATTTAATAATCACGTGATAGAAACGGCGTCGTTTTTACTAAAATGGGATGTTGCGAAAAAATTAAAATACTCTCCAAATTTTGTACAATTCACTCTAAAATTAATCTAACATTTTAATTATCCTTATAGTTAGATTATTTTTATACTGAATTGTACATATTTGGAAAGTATTTTTATACTGAATTGTGTCTCCACTCATAGATGGTGAATCCTACTACATCTGGGCCTTCGAAGAACCTGAGGATTTTCCTTCAAATCCAGTTGATCCTATACTCTTGGATGTAGATGAGTCAGACTACGAGTCCGATTTTAATGAAAAATGGGATGCGATAGAGGCTGAACCATCCTTATCAGGAGACGGCGACCTTTCCGACCATGGTTCTACTGACGGATTGGGGGCAGACGAAAGGCCATGTTCACCCCTTCGGGGGGCCCACCCTAATTGCTCTGAAAACGGTTCATCATCCTTTGTCCCAGATACCTTGGACAGCGCAGCAGGAGCATCGATTCATGGGATCATTAAGTCAGATTATGCTCCCGCTAACTTTTCGAAGGCGGCTACGTTCAGTCCCCGAGGGATTGATTTAATGGTTGAATTAAATGCAGACGCGTGCCCGCTGGAGTACATTGGGAAAATCGATAATGAGGGCCATCCTCTTCCCTCTCATGTACCCGATGGAGTGGGACCCACAAAAATTACTAACAGGCCAACTACTCTGGGCCCAATCCACAATGCTAATCCTATGCCCAATATTGATCGAGAAGATTCTAATAAATCTAGTGATTATTTACTTAAACCTTCATTTCACACCTTCTAACTACTTAAAACAACACTTTTTTTTCTCTATTTTGTAAAACTTCAAAATGATCATAAAATTCCGTTTTTGCCCTCGTCTTCCCTTTCAACTACTCATACATACTATCTTTATGTATCTCTTCCCCCATTTCTCTCTCCCCTAATTTTGAAAACTTTCTTCCCCCTATTCTCTCTCATCTCATTTTAAAAACTCTCTAAGATCTCTCTAGTCTCTTTTATTTTTTTACAGATATTCTTGAAGGAGGAGTACAAGATCGTCGTGGCCGCCGATGAAGACGAAGCAGTCGTCGATGGTTTTTCGTGGCCGCCGCCTGGATCGAGCCTTGGCCGTCGAAATTGTGGTCGAGCTGGTGGTGGTGATTTTCCATGGCCGCCGGAGATATCGACGAAGACATTGTAGGTGATTTCCTGGCGAAGAGATCGGTGATTTTCCATGGCCATCGCCGATCTGGTGGTGATTTTCCATGGCCGTCGGAGAGATCGACGAAGACATTGTAGGTGATTTCCTGGCAAAGAGATCGGTGATTTTCCATGGCCATCGCCGATCTGTGTGTGCCGATTTCCTGGTGCCGCCGTCGAAGACATTGCAGGGGCCATCCCGGGGAAGATGAAGCGTGTGCCGATTTGTGTCGTGGGAAATCAGCCGACGTCGTTGACGATCTGCAACTCCACCATGAGAGTTGAAGAGGGCTGCGATTGAAGACGAAGATGAAGGGGTTTGTCGATTTTTTTCGATTTCTGGTATTACTTTTTACGTTTTCAAATTTGATGGTACTTTTCCGACTTTGTGTTTCGATTTCTGGTTTGTGTTTCATTTTTTTCGGCTTTGCGTCGGAGCTCTGCGCGTTTTCCTAATTTGGGGTTTCCGACTGGTGGTGTTGCTGCAACGGATGGGCGGCGGAGCTCTGCGCGTCGCACCGTTGCCGACTGTGGTGGTGGTGCCGACTGTGGTAGTGTTGTCAGAGGTCTACTATTGCCGGCGATTTCCAAGGCGACGGCGGCCACAGGTCCTAGGGTAGAGACTAGGGTTCTATCCTCCTAATGGGCTTACTAATGGGCTAGGGTTAGCAGCCCAGATGTGCACCCCCAGTTTCATTTAATACACCCCAAAGATTCTCACCCTTAGTTTCAGTTAATACACCCCCAGGATTCACACCCCCAGTTTCACTCTATACACCTCTCATGTGTGCACCCACCTGTCTCCTTAGTTCACCCCATTATTTTCAGTAAATTGATACTATATTTTTTGTTTTCATATGTATTGATTTTGTTTACAATTTCGAATCCTAAATTTGGTGAATTTTTTTGTCTTGGATATTTCTTAAATCCTATTTTCAATAGTTTTATATTTCTTAAATTTTAATTTATATTTTCAATAGCTTGAATAAATTTTTTGAAAAAATAATCAACAAATTACATATGGTACCCACAACGAATTTTCATCTTTTTATACACATTGTTTGTTGCTAGTACGCAATGTGTTGTAAAATTGCATCGTTTACTGGTATATGCATTATTTGTTGCTAGTATGCAATGTGTATATGCATTATATATTGTGTGTATGCATTATTTGTTGCTAGTATGCAATGCGTGTATGCATTATTTGTTGCTAGTATGCAATGCGTGTATGCATTATTTGTTGCTAGTATGCAAATATATACTCAATATAATAAAATATTATAATGTAATATTATATAAAAAAACTAAGTAAAATAAAAATAAAAAATTATTCTATAATTTAAAATTTGAATATAAATATTTTTTAAATAAAAGTAAATACAATATAAAAAGAAAAGAAAATTAATTTCTCAATCCCTTACAACATAAAAAATAAATAACGTGAAAGAAAAGTAAAAATTCTCAATTCCATTAAAGAAAGTCTGAACAAAAAAATTTGAATAAATAAATAATTTTTGAATAAAATTTTAATACAAATATAAAATAATAATATTAAACATATTAATGAATAATAATTAATATTATGAATTAAAACAATAATTAATAGTTAATAATATTGTTAAAATTGATATCCAAACTTTAAAAAACATATAATATAATAATATTATAATTAATAAATGATTAATATAATATAAAAATAATTAGTTTGTAATGTGAAGCTAAAATTTAAATTGATTAGATTAAGATATGTGTGTTGGGAAGAAAAAATGTGAAAATTGATTGATTTTGATGGATGTAGAAAAAAGTGTGCAAAAGTAAAAGTAAGGGCAAAAATGTCATTTTAAGTGGCATTTTGTTGCTCTACACAATAAAAATTTAGGCATGTAGGTTTTCCTAAGATTTTCCCCCAAATGTAGTTTTGCCTAATTTTCCCATAAATCTACAGGTTTGGGCTCTCCTACTTCCCAGGATCCGGTTGGGCCTTTCCCTTTGGCCCAATTAGGTTTTACAATTCAAGTTCCATTCGAATCCAGCTCGCAAGATGAGGCCATCTGTAACCTCAAGGATTCTGAATGTAACTCTCAAATAGACTGTGTTATTCCAGACACCGCCGAGTCTTCCCCGCCGGCGCAAACCAATTGTGAAACCCCTCCGCTTATCAGACCACAACCAATCCCAAAAAAGAAAAAAATTCCTCCAAGTATCCGGAAGAAATTGGCTAGAGCGGAATGGGAAATTTTTGCAAGAGAACTAGTAGATGGAGACAAATCTGAATCGGCAAAAAAAAATAAGAGAGTTTGGCCTCAAATTGGGACTCAAGGGTCCTAACGATGAAGCAAAAGTACTCAAAGGGATTGCAAAGATCATTGAGAAGGTATGACCTTTCCATTGACTTTATTTGACATAGTGCAATTTTCTATTTTTTAAATGAGTCTTCTATGCTACAATGTGAGAAGGTTGGGCAGTGGTGTGAAGAGGAAAGAAGTTCAGGACTTGATACTAAATCATAAAATAGAAGTATGCTTCATTCAAGAAACAAAAATGGAGAACATTGAAGTTAGAACCAGTAGAGGGATTTGGGGAAATAAAAGATGCGGTTGGGTTTGTCGCCCTTCTAACGGTCGCTCGGGAGGCATCGCCACCTTCTGGGATGCGAAATACCTATAGTGTACAAGTTCTGGGCACACAAACGGGATGCTAGTGGTAAACGCCACACGTACTAAAGATTCAGTAGATATATGCCTCATTAATATCTACGCTCCTTGCAATCCTAAAGAGAAACTAGTGTTGTGAGATACGCTTGGGTTAGTAGTGGAACAAAACAGAGGTAAACTTATTTGCGTCGCTGGAGATTTTAATGCAGTTAGGAACCCGATTGAAAGAGTTGGAACTTTAGGACACACTAACCGGAAAGAAATGCAAGATTTTGACATCTTCATTAAGAACACAAACCTTAAGCTTGCTGAAGTCCCCCTCTCAGGTCGATGTTATACGTGGTATCGAGCCGACGGCACATGCAAGAGCAAACTCGATCGTGTCCTACTTAATGATGAGAGGCTATTGGCTGACCTACCCTCGCGGCTCATAGGCTTGCCGCGAACCATTTCCGATCATTGCCCGCTATTGTTGGAGGACAAAAAAATCGATTGGGGTCCCAAGCCCTTCCGATTCTTCAACACTTGGATTCAACATCCCTCTTTCAAGGACTTCGTCACGAACTGCTGGAATAATATACAGATTGAAGGCCGACACAGCTACATCATCAAAGAAGAACAGAACGGAGGTGTGCTTCATCCAAGAAACCAAATTGGAAGCAATCGATACTTTCATGAGTCGAGGAATCTCGGGTAGCAAGAAGTGTGGATTTGTTTTTCGACCCTCGGAAGGGAGATCGGGTGGTATTGCAACATTCTGGGACGATGCTTTTCTATAATGTGTGAGTGCTTGGCACTCGAATGGTTTTCTTGTGCTTAATGCAATTCGCAAGAAAGATTCTACGGATATTTGCCTCATTAATGTGTATGCTCCCTGCCACCCTAGCGAAAAACAGATTCTCTGAGACACGCTAAGTTTGGTCATTCAGCAGAATAGGGGGAAACAAATATGTCTTGCGGGAGATTTCAACGCAGTCAGACATATTAATGAAAGAATTGGGAGATCAGGCTGTCACAACTTAAGACAAATTGACGAATTCGATCAATTTCTCATCACGGCAAACCTGCTTGAAATACCTCTTTATGGCCGAAGTTTCACTTGGTATCGAGCGGATGGAACCTGCAAAAGCAAATTGGATCGAGTATTGCTTAATGAGGATTGGATCATGGCGGACCCACCCTCACGTCTCAAAGGATTGCCAAGATCCATTTCTGATCATTGCCCTCTTATCTTAGAAGATCAGATCTTAAATTGGGGGCCAAAACCTTTTCGGTTCTTCAATGCCTGGCTAAAGCACCCCTCCATTAAAGAAACAGTTGTAGAACTCTGGAGAAACACAAAGATTGACGGGAGGGCCAGCTTCGTCATCAAAGAGAAATTTAAAGCAGCAAAAGCCTTTTTCCAAGACTGGAGCAAAAAATCATTTGGAAACCTGGAGCAGCAAATTGAAAAAAATAAGCAGAAACTCTTTGAACTGGATATTACAGATGATGCATTGGGGTTGGATGACGAGGAGGTCGAACAACGCAGAAGTTTGATGAATGATTTATTCAAAGATTATGGGACGAGGCAAAGCATTCTCAGCCTAAAGGCAAAAAACCAATGGATAAAGGAGGGACATGCGAATACCAATTTTTTTCACAAGTGTATAAATGCTCGGAGGAAATCCAATGACATGTCTAACCTCTGTTTTGACGGAGTTTGGCTCTCCACACGAGCAGACATCAAGGCAGCTATTGCAAATCACTTCAAAATGCATTTCAAAGCCCCACCAGTAATCCGTCCCACCATTCATCAATACTTCGCCATTCACACAATCAGCAATGAGGACAACCGTATGCTCATTGGAGCGTTCACTGCTGCAGAAATCAGAGAGGCCATTTGGAGCTACGAACCTTCTAAATTCTCGGGACCGGATGGGTTCACGATTGCCTTTATCAAGGAAAATTGGGATGCATTAAAAGTTGATTTTTAGAAACTGTTCGATGAATTTCATTTGAATGGGAGATTCGTCAAAGGCTTCAATCCATCGTTCATAACTCTTATTCCTAAGAAGCAAAATGCAACCTGTATAGGAGATTTCAGACCCATCTCTATGATCAATTGCACATTAATTTCTCAAAATGCTGTCTTATTGGCATAAATGTGGCAGCAGATATACAAAAGGAAGTAGTAGATTTCCTAGGCTGCCAAGTGGGCTCTTTACCCTTCAACTTCCTCGGAATCCAGGTTGGCATTAACCATCAAAAGGAGGAAGCTTGGGGAGAAGTTATTCGTAAGGTGAAAAATAGAATTAAATCCTGGGAAGACCGACAAGTCTCCTTTGGTGGTAGGATAACTCTTCTCAATGCGGTTCTCAATTCGTTGCCCACTTATTATCTGTCCCTCTATCATATCCCGAAAAAATCCTTGAGTGGGATTATTAAATTACAACGAAATTTTTTGTGGGGGGTGGTGTGAAATCTACAAAAATTCCATGGGTTTCATGGAACGACGTTTGTAGATCGAAATCTGTTGGGGGTCTTGGTGTAAAAAATCTGAATTTATTTAACCTATCTTTATTTGGCAGGTGGACTTGGAGGTTACGAAACGAACCTAACTCGCTATGGGTTAAAACTCTTGACTCAAAATATGACATCCAAGCGAGTGGGTAGACTTCAGTCTTGGCGAACAGAAATCAAGCTTCTAACTGGTGTAAAATAATTTATGATTTTTTCATTTATGTATCTTCTTATCAGTGGTTTAGCAACAATCTGATGCGGACATTGGAGGATGGCAGCCTATCTTCTTTCTGGCATGATAGTTGGATGGACGAAGCAGCCCTGAAAGTCCGCTTCCCCAGATTGTTCTCGATTTGCACTCACCCTGAGGCCAGGATATCCGAATCTGGTGAGCAGGTTAATGGCTTATGGAGGTGGAATATATCGTGGAGGAGGGCTTTATTCTCTTGGGAAGATACCCAAGTCCAGCTGCTGTATAGTTGGCTAGAATCTATTAATTTGCAGGCATCATCTTTGGACGCCTGGAGATGGAAGCTAACCAAGGACGACACATACACCTCTAAATCGGCGTACAGTAGTCAAGGAATTGCAGCGCAGACCCAATTTCTTCAAGATAATGTGCTAGAGGCTTTGCGGATCATCTGGAACAAATCAACACCAACAAAATACTCAGGGCTAGCTTGGAAGGTGATAAGAGGAAGATTGGCCACACTCACCGAGTTACGAAAGAGGAACATACTGAGAGACGGAGACGACACGACGTGCGCCCTCTGTGGAGCTGCTGAAGAGAATATACAACATCTCTTCTTCGATTGTAGTTGGGCAGGCAAATTATGGCGGCTGCATAGCATATGGTTCAGCAATAGCTCGCCCCATACATTGAGTCCAGCTGCACGTCTGCATCAATTTGGAGGCATCGTGGGAATTAAGAGAAAGAAATACATTCTTTTTTCCTCTAAAAAAAAAAATTCAAACGTAATTTTAAAGTGGTAGTGTTTCCCTTGCCCTTTTTTGTTTACAAGATTTAGATTATCTTGTTTGTCATTATTTATTTCCTAAAAATTATACCTTGTCAGTGCATTTTTCCAATTGTAATCACGATTAGTTGCCTAACTTTGTCGATGACCTTAGGTTTTTACGACATCCTTACTGAGGTGGTTCAAAAAAGGTTGTATGACGTTATTGTGGTGGTGAATTTCAGGATAAAATCATTTTTTTGTCCGGTAACTTTAATTTACCTTTTTCAAAATTATCCCAAAAAACATAAATGTGTGAATCTAGTCCCAATTAAAATTTTGAAATCCTCCGGCACATGGGCGGTCGATTCCAGCAAAGTTGCAGACCATAAACAACACCATTACGAGGATTCTGACAACATTGGGATGAAAGTGATACACATAAAAAATAATTGGGACTATTCGTACATTTATCTTTTTTGGGGACCATTTTGGAAAAGACGAAAAGTGAATGGAAGAAGATTCTATCATGGTGAATTTCAAGAGCTCCTCTTATTTTTCCAATTCTTTTTTCAATATCTAAGCCTTATTTTAATTGTTGAATTGGTGGTCTCAATTTTTGGGTCCAAATTGTTAAGGGATTACAGAAGGTTTGCAAGAGATCTAAGATCTTAATATGTTTGCTTAAAAATGATTCTTATACAAAAAATATCGATTTATTTTGCAAAACCAATAATCAGTTACCGACATGTACGTACGCTTTTCCAGGGAATTTTATAAGTGAGACCGTCTCACGAAATGCGTTCCGTGCGAATGTTTCTTGACATGATAGAGAAAAATGATCAGTTTTCTAAATAGAATACAAGTTATTTTATAAGTAAAATATAACTGATTATTTTTACACTTTTGGTCCCATTGGTTTCTGTTTTGGTCCTGTTTGTGAATATTTTTACACTTTTGGTGCAAACGTTACCTGGCTGGGTGGGACCAAAAGTAGTTGGCTGGGTGGGACCAAAAGTTAATTTCATATTTGCAAGAGGTGGGACCAAAAGTAGTTGGCTGGGTGGGACCAAAAGTTAATTTCACCTGGTGCAAACGTTACTTTCATATTTGCATTATTTTTGTTACCTGGCTTGGTGGGACCAAAAGTAGTTGGCTATATAAATCAGAGAACTTCTTTTGCTTTTTAAAATGTTAACAGAAGTCTGTCTCGAGACCTTTTTCTGGGCGCGCAGAGTTATAATTGAGAAGTTTTGGAAGAGAGTATTTCTACTCAAGTAACTTACGTTCCAGCTCAAGTTTTTTCTAGTTAAGGTGCACGGGTTTATGACGATGTGCATCTATCAATATTCGTAGATGCACAACCTGGACTTCATTCTATTATTATCCTTTTCAATTTTAATATCTCTAAATTAATTAGATATCCTCAAGTGTATTAATTAATACATGCGGTTAAACTGTAAAGTATATCAAGACTATATATCCGAAGCGAAGATCTTATTCGTTTAATGAAATCTAGGTGATGCTATATATCTAAGTCATTTCATGTTGCTTCTTCTAATCTTTGGCAGGTGAGCCACTAGGCACATTCATTTGCCGAGGAATGTTTTTGAACGTACCTTCGCGCTATTCTAGCAACCCTCATGAAATTGATTGTAGAATATCCGCTTTTGCGGAAATGGCCAAGGAAAATATCAAATCTTCCAAGATCATCTAATAATAATAGACATCTATATATGTGTTGAAAAAAAAAATATGGATTAGCAACCGCAGGCTATGTTGTAAACCTCCATAATTAAGTACTGGTGCCTTGGTGTTCATATACTTTTTGCATCGATAACACTATGTAATTTTTTTGATCTCCGAGTACCGCTGGTACTCTCTTAATAACAAGTCTTTTTCTGTCAAAAAAAAAACCATATCAGGGATGATCAGAAGAATATTTTTCATATTCTCAAACTTAAATATTTGCAGGAAACTTGTAGCTAGTTTGCTACTTCTGACCTTTTTGGAGAAGCTCATTTCAGAAGTGATCATGTCCAATAATCACATGGCAAATGTAGGCAATTTATCGCTAAATTATATTATCGCTGTCCTAAATTTGCGAAAAAAGACTAGGGTCCTACATTTGCGCAAAAATGAAATAAAAAATTATGTCCTACCTTTACCAAAATGAAAATATATTGTCCTTAAATTGCAACCCCCTATAGTTACGGGCCTAAAAAAACATTATTCCCCTATATGTGTGAGACAAAGATCTTAATTATCGTTTAAGAAAATCTAGGTTATTTTATTATTTCACATTACTTCTTCCGATCATCGATCCTATATTTGGCACATGAGACACCAGGCACGATTATATAATGATGTGGTGTCTCAAATACGTTTTGATTCTTATGCTAATTTCTTGGGCCAAATTGTTATCTAAGATCTTATATTAATTAATATGTTTGGTTAAAATTGATTAATGTGATGCCCTTTTGATATTTTTTTTGATTCTTATGCAAGGAACATATATAAGCAATAATCAATTTAAGCCCATTGAACAAAAAAATAAGCCCAATCCAGGCCAACCCTAGCCCAGTCTTATGCAAACCCTAGCCAGCCACTCCAAAAGAAACCCTAGCCTCCCAATCCCATTCCAGCCTTCAACTATATATAGGATTCTCAGAATGTCACTACCATTAACTAATGTCTTCTCCCAGCTGGGAATTCCATCTCCTCACTGGAACTGCCTCTTCGGAGGCGGCGCTAATACCTGGTATATTTTTTTTGTAGGAATGAATTAATAAATTATTTATTAATGTAGATGTGGAGATCCTATATTCTGCTGGCATGGAAGAGAAACAGCAAAGACAACCACGTTACGTTTCTGCATTACATTTCAATTTATCGGATAGATGTTTATACAGGGCATGGTGGGCACAGCATTTGAAATGCAAACGGCGCCGGCCCCTTAATTCACATATTTTTCTCTACAAATTTCTTCCGTTTGATGTAATAGATTTAGGACTTTATTTATAAGTAGCTACTTATTCTTTAGTCAAAGTTGTTTGTAACAGATCTAGGATTTCATTTATAAGTAGACTATTAGTCCGTTAAGTTCCTTTTTGAATAATTTCCCTTTTCCGTTCAATGTATTCTTTAGTCAAAGTTGTTTGTTTAATTTGCTATGTAAGTTGCATTTGAATCTCATCAACTGTTTTAAATTTCACATTCTATCTTCAGCATTTTAATTAGTTCAACTGCCCTGTTTTACTGCTTCATCCTAGTAATTCATATTTGTTGCCCAGATTAAGACATATAGTGATGTGCGTATAGAAAAATGGGTAAGATTATTTGTACTCAAGTGACTAGCTAATTAATTATATCAAATTGTTTATGTTTGTTAAAATATGTTGAGAGATCACAAATTTAATGTTTTCCATATTATTGATCGGAAATGTTTTGGATGTTTACGCGTGATATAAATACTTGTAACTAACTAATTACTTGTTAACGGACTAATCAACATTTTGTTAAACAAGTTGACCAAATCTGGGCGGAGAGACTGGCTTGGTAAACAAGTCAGCCAGTTGATGTTCCATCGGTACAAATTGAATGTCCAGCTGTTTGGACTGAATTTTCTCTCGTAGGAAGTGAACATCAATTTCTATGTGTTTTGTAAGAGAGTGGAACGCGGGAATGAAAGCAAGTGTAATTGCACTTTGATTATCACACCATAAGTACTGCGATCGACGGTGTGTGCAGCGGAATGTTAAGCTCTTGAAACAGTGTTGTGACCCAATGATCTTTACTCAGCCTCTGTTCTGCTACGAGCCACAACATTTTGTTTCCTTGAGAACCAGGAAATTAAATTATGTTGTCTCCAATCTTCAAGCAATAACCCGATGTGCTCCGTCGATCATCCAGGCTTGAGGGCAAATCCTTGGACCCTGAAATCTGAAACAGGAGAGAATAGTAAACCTGTAGTTAGTGAGCCATTTAGATACCTGAGAACGCGTTTACATGCCCGCCAGTGATTTTGTGTGGGAAGTGTAAGAAATTGAGAGAAATATACTATAAATTAAAAGTATTTTCAAATGGTTTTATATTCTACATATTTTTTTTATATGTTTCAGTTGCTATAACATTAATTAGGTTCAACTCTTCAGATTTTACTATTTCTCCATTGCAGGCGAGCTGAGATAGGAAAGATCACTGCAGTTACGGTCTTATTTTTCGACTTTTTCAATTCAGAATTTGGAATACCTGTCTTTGTGATGAGCAGATTAGGAACAGATCGAGAGACTCACTTCTTGAGATGTAGCATAGTCTCCTCGGACCAACAACTCTGTAGAAGAGCTAGCTTAAATGCATGCCGACTATAATAAAACCATTGCGAATTACAACACATTTGCGACGACTTTGATCATTTCGTTAAAATGGACATAATTTGCAATAAGAATACTGATTCGTCGCAAATTATGATGGCTAATGCGACGAATTTCCACTCACCATTGAAACAACACTTTAGTAATGATTTGCAATGACATGACAGCTGCAAATTACCATTATGAATTTACGACGAACTGGATACATCGCAAATCACAAAAAAATGACATTGTTTTGTAGTTTAGGCAGCAAAATCTATGACGAATTCAACCATATATGGAAACTGATAACCATTCTTCCCCAAATTATTTTTACTGCATTTTACATTAAATTATCTCAAATTTAGAAAATTAGTTTTCTATACTAAAGTAGACATTGTAATTAGATTTTTGGTTGACTATATAGAGTCGAGACACTGTCAAAGTTTCATAAAAAAAAATTAAACTATAAAAAGTAGGGATTTTAGTCAATTTAGTCCCATAACTTTTAACCTTTTCTGAAATGGTCCCAAAAAAGTTAAATGTATCAATTTAGTCCCATTTATTTCTAATTTGTTTTGAAATGGTCCCAAAAAAGTTAAATGTATCAATTTAGTCCCAAAAAAAGTTAAATGTACCAAATTAGTCCCAATTTTTCACAATTACATTTAACTTTTTTGGGACCAAAACAAATTGTGAAAAAATGGGATTAAATGGGTACATTTAACTTTTTGGGACCAAAACAAAACAAATTACAAAAAAATGAGACTAAATTGATACATTTAACTTTTTTGGGACCATTTCAGAAAAGGTAGAAAGTTATGGGACTAAATAGGTTTATTTCCCATAAAAAGCACCCACTAATGGTGAGGGTTGACTATATAGAAGTCCATGGCAAGCAAAGGCTTTTTTTGCCCCTCGCCCTCGCTGCTGGTAGGTTTTTTTTTTTTTTTTTTGTAGCGTTGTGTATATATTTTATATAATTATATATTTTTGTATATATTTTTTGTGTATATATTGTAACAACAAATTTCATGAAATTAATATAAAAACACGAAATTGCAATACAATTTTATTTCTTTCGGATTAAACCGAGAAATTTTGCAGGTTTACAATCTCTAATTTATTACTTAGATTCTTCTCTTCGATCTTGACTTTGAATTGGAAGTTTTTCAGGGAGTGATTTCCGCTTTGATCTTAAACACTATTGAATTTGAAGATTTGTAACGTTTATCCAAGAACTTGACGTTTTATTTTGAATCAAACGTTGATTTGGTGAGCTTTTGGATGAACACTTTAGAATGTGATGAAGAACGCCTTTGAATATTCAAAAGTCCACGAAGAACGCCTTGGAATCTTCGAAGACTTATGAAGAACGCTTTTGGGAAGAACGCCGATCTGAGGGGTTTGACATTATAATCTTGGATCGAACGTCGTTTCGAGATGATTCATACGAAGAACGCCTTTGAAGCTCCTTCGAATGCTCAAGAACACTCTAAATCTCTGCAGAGAATTTTAGAGTTTTGAAAGCTTTTCTTGTGTGTGTCTCAAATGAATGAGGGGAGGACCCTATTTATAGGGTGAGGGAGTGAAGAGTTTCCCTCTTTATCATGCCACGTGACACCTTCTTATTAACTGATGCCGATTTGATTGACTTAGATTGGTTTTAATTTAATTCTATTCCATTTTTGAAGAGATGTGATTTGATTTCCTCCATATATGGTAAGTCAATTGCGTTCTTACCAATTTACGAGTATCCGGATACCCGAATAATTTGGCCGTCTTGTACCATGTATATTAAATATCAATAATTAATTTAACTATTTAACTCGAGAATTAGCTTTATTAAATTCTCAAAATCTAAATAGCAAAGTAGTTCGATTTAATATATATTTATTCACGTTTCGCCATTTGATTGGGTGCAAATTTAATTTGCGTACATATAACATATAATGTATCGGCATTTACGATGCAGTAAAAGTGGGGAGAAAGGAGGTTCCGGTTACTCATCTTCAATACACCGATGATACTATATTGGTGGGGGAGGCGACCACGGAAAACATATGGGCCCTCAAGTGCTTACTGATTAATTTTGAGAGATTATCCGGACTTAAGATTAATTTCTCAAAGTGCAGTCTTATTGGTCTTAATGTGGATTCGGAAGTGCAACAGGGTTTGGCCGAATTCTTAGGTTGCAGTGTTGGGGTGCTTCCCATGAATTTTCTTGGAATTCAAGTGGGTATTAATCATCAAACAACACTAGCTTGGAAAGGGGTGGTGGAAAAGGTGAAAAATAGAATTAAAATGTGGGAGGATCGACAAATCTCTTTCGGTGGAAGGATCACATTGCTCAACGCGGTTCTCATTTCGCTGCCTATCTATTATCTATCCCTTTATCGTATTCCTAAAAAAATCTTGAGTGAGCTAGTTAGATTGCAACATAATTTTTTGTGGGGGGGTGGTGTGAGCACTACAAAAATTCCATGGGTCTCATGGAAGGATATTTGTAGACCTAAGCCAGTCGGGGGACTTGGTGTTCGAAATCTTGATTTATTTAACGTTTCTCTCCTTGGCAGGTGGGCGTGGAGGCTGCGTACGGAACCAAAGGCACTATGGGTCAAAATTCTTGACTCTAAGTACGATATATATTTGACAGGTGATGCTGCTGTAACGGTGAACAAGAGCTATCACTCAAGCTGGTGGAATATGCTTTCTGCTCAATTTGCTGAAAATGGTCAAAATTCTTGGTTCACCAATAACATGGTAAAGATTGTGGGGTGCGACAGCGATACATTCTTATTGCATGATAGATGGGCGGATCAACCAGTCCTGAAAGATCTTTACCTTAGGCTTTACTCTCTATGTGTCAATAAGGATGCACGCCTCAGCGAATCGGGTAATTGGGAAAACGACACTTGGTCTTGGGATATACATTGGAGGAGGCCCCTCTTCGCCTGGGAAGCGCAATTAGTTGATCAGCTGGGGTGCTCGCTGGCTGCCTTACACTTGCAGGCCTCGACTGCGGATTCGTGGCGTTGGAAAGCTTCTGCCGATGGTAAGTACAGCCCCAAATCTGCCTACGGAGGTTTCGTGTTGCCAGTACAGACACAGATCCTTTGTACCGAGGCTCATGCTGCAATCAAGAGGATATGGAATAAATCAACTCCTCTAAAATTCTCGGGGCTGGCGTGGAAGGTGTTAAGAGGACGTCTTGCCACACAGAGTGAACTTCGTAAGCGGAAAATATTAAGTGCCGGCGCAGATCTGGATTGCGCTTTTTGTGGAGCAAGTGAAGAAACCCTGCAACATCTGTTTGTTGGATGTGACATGGCTAATAAGATTTGGAGGCTGACTTTCTCTTGGCTTGATAGTAGCTCACCAATGTCGAATGATATTATTTCACATTTTCACCAATTCTGTGGCATCGCCGGCTCTCGGCGTAAAAAGAACATATTGGAATGCATTTGGTGCTTGACGGTCTGGTTTGTTTGGAATGCTAGAAATAAGAGGATATTCTCACATGAAGAGTCGAAACCGGAAAAGCTGTTCGATGAAATTAGAGCAAAGGCCTGGAGTATTTTTTGTCTTCATAATGTAAGCCCAACTTCGATCTCTTTCCATGATTGGTGTGCCTGCCCGAGAGCAGCAATCTGTACATAAGGAGGGTTATCTCGTTATAGTATTTACTGGGGTTGTTCCTTTCCTTCATATTATAATATCATTTGGCCGATGTACCTAGTCTAATTCTCATGAGTACCTCTGGTACTCTATTCTAATAAAATACATCATTTTTTCCTCTAAAAAAAAAAAAACATATAATGTATATAATTAGTTGTACTATACATATATTGAGACGTTGTTAGATTTATATATGCATGTGTATTATATTGGTAGTTGTACATGCATGTTAGCTAGATTAGTTAATTTTAGATTTGTTAGCTAGATTCGTTTTGATAATTTTTAGATTTATATAGAATTTTTATTATTGGGAATAAGTTAGGCTAAAACGAAACTCTACCGACTTTTTTTAAGATATCTAGCATCTATTGTAATGGGCGTTGACTTTTAATATAGAGGAGTGGACGTATATATCCTTGATCAAGAGTTAGGTCGTGGTGGCCAATGCGGCCGTAGGCCGACATGGCAGTGTGAGGGCTTCAAAGCACTTGCTAAAGGTCAGAGCACGACGATCGAGGGCTATTCTATTAGCTCCTTCTCACAATTGGCAAGGGTGAAACCGTTGCTCTGGGAGAGTGGTTTATGTGCCCTCTCTATTTCTTGCCATATGGCGAGGGGATTCTTTTTGCTAAAAAATGTCGAGGAGCAAATTGGCGAGGGTTTAATTTTCTCACCAAATTGTCGCCCAACCTGAATGGCAAGGGTTTCCCCTCGCCCTCGTCATGACCTTTTTTAGGTGGTGTACATTTTTTTCTTTAATATTGTTTAATTCATATATTTACATTGGATATTCTTTTATCAATTTCCTTTATAATAGCATATTCATGGTTCACACGATTTAGATTGTGCGATCTTTTATCTCTATTTATTTCCTATATGATAACCTCAGATTTCTATGACGCAGTAGTTACTGAAGCGGTGCATGCGGCAAAGGTTCTATGACGTCGTTATTGAAGCTGTGGATTGCTGAAGTTCATCTCTCAGCTTTTTCAGTTCTTTTTTTTTTTTTTTTTTTTTTTTCTGAGCGTTATTTGAAGCGTTGATACTCTAATTTGTTCCTACAAGAAACTTGCAGCTGCAGCAGAACCCTGCAGAGTCTCAGTTGAGGTAGCTTAAATGCATGCACAATAAGAAATGACCGGGTTTTACGTTGGCAGTTTGTGACGACCAATAAAACCATTGTGAATTACGTCGACACATTTGCGACCATTTGATTAAAATGGACATAATTTGCAACAAAAAACCAATTCATCGCAAATTATGACAGCCAATGCGACGAATTTCCACCAGCCGCAAATTACGATTTTGAATTTACGACGAACTGGATTCCTCGAAAATCAAGAAAAAATGACATTGTTTTGTAGTTTATGCGGCAAAATTTGTGACAAATTCATAGGCCATCGCAAATCACCTGTAACAATTTTGGTATTCTACCCTACATTCCAAAATATATTATACCTTTTGCATAAACATAAACATAAACATAAAGCTAAAGAGGAAATATGCATAGTAGCTTTAATTGTTTGTTTCATTCGATGATTGAATACATTCAACATACAATGTATATATAGCATAAGTTGGAACAACCTAGAATCTCATAGGTGTCACAATCCTATTTGCTAGAGCTAGAAGACAATATGGGTTTTGTAACAAACTCCCTTTTGGCAGATGAAATGAGCTGTTAGTGCAGTGGTCCCTCACTTAATCCAGCAGGTCCTTTCTTCATGGGACCACTTCTCTTGGACATATGTTCAACGGATAAGTGTTGTGAGGTGTTGATCTTTTCACGCCCCCTCAATTCGAAAGAGGTTGGAGGTCTAACATGTAACTTGTCTTTCAATCTCTTCAAGAATTGTGCACCAAGAGGCTTTGTAAAGATGTCTGCCACTTGGTCAATGCTAGGCACATGTAAAACTTGAATCTGCTTTCCGTTGATCTTCTCTCGAATAAAGTGTAAATCCAATTCCAAATGTTTTGTTCGAGAGTGATAGACAGCATTTGATGCTAAAGAGATAGCACCCTGATTGTCTACCCAAATAGTGGGAATTTTGGATTCAAAAAGCTTTAATTCAGATAAGAGTGATCGGATCCAAGTGACCTCACACGCTGCTAATGAAAGTCCACGATACTCAGCCTCCGTACTTGAGCGAGCCACTGTGTTTTGTTTCTTGGCACTCCAGGAAACCAAATTTCCTCCAACGTAAACTGCATATCCAGAGGTAGATCTTCTATCATCGAGATCTGATGCCCAATCTGCATCAACGAAGGCTGTGACATTCATGTGTTTAGGAATTTCAAAATTCAACCCATGATCCATGGTACCAGCAAGATATCGCAAAATTCTTTTGACATCTTTCCAGTGTGTATTGAGTGGAGCTTGCATATATTGGCTTACTTTGTTGACAGCATAAGAAATCTCTGGCCTCGTGATAGTAGCATATTGCAAACTTCCTACAATACTTCTGTACTGTTTAGGATCGGGTAACGGATCACCATCAGTTTTGCTTAGAATATTTCCTGTGATCATTGGAGTGGAAATTCCCATGGCTTCACCCATATCAGCCCTTTGCAACAAATCAAGTACGTATTTTCTTTGGTTAAGAAAAATACCTGATGAACTCCTTGTGAACTCAACACCCAAGAAGTAATGCAAAGCACCCAAATCCTTTAATGAAAAATGTTGATTCAATTGGCGAATAACCTGCTGGATTTGTGCAGAACAAGAACCTGTGATTACAATGTCATCAACATAAGCCATAACGAGAGTAATATTATTATTCTTATGCCGATAGTAGAGAGAATTGTCCGCTTGAGATATTGAAAAGTCAAGGGATTTAAGAACTGAGGAAAATTTGGATGTCTAGGCTCTTGAAGCTTGCTTTAATCCGTATAAGGATTTCTTCAATTTGCATACGAGATTCCCTCCTCCAAGCTCAAAACCTGGTGGCTGTGCCATATAAAGATTTGTATCCAAATCCCCGTTTAAGAATGCATTATCAAAATCTAGTTGATGCAAGGGCCAATTATTACGCAGTGCTAGGCAAATGATGAGACGAATGGAAACAGGCTTCACAACGGGACTGAAAGTGTCATGATAGTCACAACCGGGAACTTGAGTGTAGCCTTTAGCAACTAATCTAGCTTTATGCTTAGCAATAGAGCCATCAACATTTTTCTTGAGTTTAAAAACCTATTTGCAACCTATCAAAGAATGTGTAGAGGGTAAAGAAGTGAGTTCCCATGTACCATTTTTAATCAAGGCTGAATATTCGTTGTGCATAGCAGCTTTCCAGTCTGAATTGTTGAGGGCAGCCTTGTAATTCGTTGGTTCATCATGCACCAATTGGGATGTTAACACCCGTGGCTTGTGAATTCCAGCTTTTGCCCTAGTGATCATGGGGTGAATTGATTCTCCAACTTCAGGATGATGAACAGAAGGACCTGCACACTCAAGAGGCTGGTAAAAAATAACAGGATTATCAATTTCAACATCAGGCAAGTCTATGTACAACTGGCCTATTTGGAGAGAAGTGGGTGAAGATGGGGATATGTTAAAATCAGAGGATGCTCCAAAACCAGAGTGAGAGGATGGAGGAGTTGAGGGACTTGTATTGTCATGGCAGGAGATAGGTATGAGAGGAGCTATGGGTGGAGGATCAGCTTTAAAAGGTACAGAATCTTGAGGTGACATGAATGGAAACTTCGATTCATCAAATCTCAAGTGTCGTGTGATGATGATTTTTTTGCTAGGAAGTTGTCATGAACATGGTCATGAACACACTCAATTTTATAAAACAAGAAAACAATTGATCTAGATAGAAATAATTGTGAGGGAGAAGGAGAGAATAGTAGAGATTTAGAGAGAGAGCAAGAGAGAATCAGGGAGAAGAAATTAACTTTTCTGCATACCTTCATTCATCATGTTTTCAATATTTAAACCCTAACACAATTAAATCTATGGGCTCAAATGTATGAAGCCCAAAACTAAATAAATATAGTAAAATGGGCCAACCCTTAATAGTAAAATCAATATATAAAACATAAATGGCCCAAACTCAATAATTGTCTTCACTGGTTGAGAATTACACTTTTGAGTCCATTTACAATTGCTTCCAGTCCACAACATTACCCCTTCCTTGAATGAGCCTTGTCCCCAAGGCTCCATAGTTGATTTTTTGTTGCTAATATTTTCCTCCTTGCAAGTTGCTGCACTAAGATTATAGTTTAACCCATCCTCATTGTACTGCATCAACCCTTGAATTCCTCTAACAATATTCTCCAATGGTGTACCAACTGTCATTCTAACAACTACTGCAATAGTGTTGTAAATATTATGCCTTTCAAGTAACCTTGATGAGGTTACCAACATTCCTCGAGACGTATTCGCAAAAGCATATGTCCCAAACATGAACAACTCAAGCTTCAATGGATGAACAACAACTTTCTTGTTTTCAATTGCAAAAGTCACAACAGGCACATTAGAATTCCATTGGTCAATTAAGAACATGACATTGGGGTGATCAATGTAAACAACCTTTCGAATGTGTGATGTATCCATCATTCTTAAGGAAGGCTTAGCTTTAGTTTCCATATATTTCTCCTCTGTTCCACTTAAATCCATAGGATCTTTAATCAAATAAGTGAAATCAATAATATCTATCTCATCAATCTCATTACAATTTCTTAAAGCCAACCCATTAGAAGAAGCCTCCATCACTAATGCCTCTATACCATTGTGCATCATTTTTGCAATATTTCCCATAACCAAAACTGCATCTGATTCTACTATTTTCTCTGATTCCAGCATGTCACCCCCATCATTCCCATGGACACAATATGCCATATTACTCAACATACCCATTCTCAACCCTATCGTCTCATACATATACCCTCTTGTAAAAAGCATATTAAATCTCACATTTAAGCAAGGAAAATCATGTGAAATAAAAGGAGGTGGCCAATACTCATCATATTTCATATTTAATACCGAGGATCGGTATAAACCCGAGAGGCAAAGACTATCACAACTAGTGTTAAATGGAGTAAAAATAAAACGTTGCAGAAGTTCCTCTTCTCTAAGTGTGAATAGCTCCATAAATTGGCAAAAATATTTTACCAAGCAACTAGTACACCTCACATAAACAGGCAAGCAAGAGGTTACACATATATTATGTCCATTTTCCTCAATCTTCTCCACGTATTTGGAGTAAGAATCACAGTGCCTTAATTCAACAAATTTCATACTAATTTCAGCTTCCTTTGACACTTCCAACACAGCAGGTGTTACTTCTAGACTTTGTTTCTTATCAACACTAGAAAAATCAATTTTGGGTAATGGATTAACAACTTTCATACCTGATTCATCTTCGAAAACCTCATTCCCTTTGTGAATATTTGTTAACTGTAACATAATCGACGCTAGAATCTCTGTAATGTCGTCAAGTTTGCTACCTACCTTCTCTAATTTGTCTTGTAAATTAGACCCGAAATTGATAAACTGCTCTTGTAAATCGATGCCCTCCGCCATGCCCAAAGATGGGTGGCTCTGGATACCATTTGTCATGAACATGGTCATGAACACATTCAATTTTATAAAAGAAGAAAACAATTGATCTAGATAGAAATAATTGTGAGGGAGAAGGAGAGAATAGTAGAGATTTAGAGAGAGAGCAAGAGAGAATCGGGGAGAAGAAATTAACTTTTCTGCATACCTTCATTCATCATGTTTTCAATATTTAAACCCTAACACAATTAAATCTATGGGCTCAAATGTATGAAGCCCAAAACTAAATAAATATAGTAAAATGGGCCAACCCTTAATAGTAAAATCAATATATAAAACATAAATGGCCCAAACTCAATAATTGTCTTCACTGGTTGAGAATTACACTTTTGAGTCCATTTACAATTGCTTCCAGTCCACAACAGAAGTAATACCTTGTAACCTTTGTATTGGTTACTGTAACCAAGGAACACAGAAGTTTCAGACCTCATTTGGAGTTTGTGTTTGTTATAAGGTCTAAGATAAGGGTAGCACAAACATCCAAACACTCGAAGATGATTAAGATCAGGTGGTTTTTTATTTAACATTTCGAAGGGTGTTTTGTAAGAGAGGAGTTTGGATGGTGTTCGATTTATGAGATATACACTAGTGGTAAAAGCATCATCCCAATGTCTTAATGGGACATGGGATTGAGCAAGAAGAGTGAGGGCTTTTTCAACCACATGTCTGTGCTTTCTTTCTGTTGTCCCGTTTTGTTCGGGTGTGTAAGGGCAAGAAATTCTATGATGAATTCCAGAATCATGAAGAAGTGGAATTAAAGGCTTAAACTCAGTACCACCATCCGTTTGAAGAGCCTTTATCTTAGACTGATATTGGTTTTGAACGAAGTTTTTAAAGTTAGAGAAAGCAGCATGGACATCAGATTTATTTTTGAGCAGATATAGCCAAGTATATTTGGTGGCAGCATCAATGAAAGTGACATAGTAAATGAAACCATTAACAGAAACAATGGGTGATGGTCCCCATAAATCAGAGTGTATGAGGGCAAAAGGTTCAGAAAAAAGAGCGTTTGATTCATTAAAGGCTAATTTGTGGCTCTTGGCCATCATACAAGGAGGACAAGGTGATTCAGATGCATCATCAAAATAAGCTATGTGGCCTAACTCAAGAGCCTTCTTGGTAATAGAAAAAGAAGGATGTCCTAATCTAGAATGCCAAATACTGAAAGGCAGTAGTACACTCTTTGGTTCAGCAGAAAGGGCTTTTGGAGAAGATAGTTGATGATCTTGCTCATGGATGGTAGACTTATCAGTGCAATGAACTAGATGGAATTTGTATAGACCATGTTCAAGCACTCCTTGGAGCAGCGTTCGATGAGTTGTAGAATCCTTCACAAAACAATGGTGAGGGTGAAATTCAAAATAAACTCTATTATCTTTAGCAAACTGAGAAACACTCAAAAGATTTTTTCGAATTTGAGGAACATGTAACAAGTTTTTGAGAAGAAAGGGGTTAGGATTATTAGGCTCAGTCATAATAGAAGTACCATAATGTGAAATTTTCAAACTTGTGCCATTTCCAATTTCGACTCTATCGGTGCCCTGGTATTCTGAATTCATACTCAAGTTGTTCAAATCAAATGTCACGTGACTGCTAGCTCCCGAGTCTGGATACCAAGAAGAGCTATTAGCAAAAGGAGCATCATTAGCATTATAGCTTACCATGTTGGCAGAGTGATTTCTGCTGCTAATTTGATTATGATTCTCCTGCTGGAAATGTGGAGGTGGAGTATAGTTGAGGTCGGCTCTGTAGAAGCACTTGTCGGCAGTGTGGTTGTCTCTATAACATATTTGACATTTGGGGCGTGCGCCATTGCTCCTACCTCCTCTTCCTCGAAAGTTACCTCTGAAGAAAGCTCGTCCACCCCTATTTCCGCCAGTGTTAAGATTCTTTCCTTTGAAGTTCTTGACTGATTTTTGAGTGAGATTAGCAGTAGGGAAGGATCCTTCAATGCTGAACTTGGGCGATGTATTGCTCTCCAATCTTGCTTCGAAGCTGAGGAGGAGAGAACTGATTTCAGAGGCTGTGATTGGTTCCATATTCGAGCTAATAGACACCATTACGGGATTATACTCGGATCCCAAGCCAGACATGACATAGAGAACATGCTCTTCTTCAGTGATTTTTTGTCCTGAAGCATTCAGAGTGTCAATGCACTCCTTGATTTGGTTGAGATACTCTCTCATACTCAGGGATTCCTTCTTCATTCCTTGGAGTTGCTGCATGTATTGCATAACTCTGGCACGAGATTGGCGGGCAAAGCTATCTTCAAGACAAAGCCAAATCTCCTTGGAAGTGCTAAGACCAACAGTTGTGATGAGTAGACTTTCAGTGAGAGACGAGAGTAGCCATGACACAATTAATTGATCTTGTCTACACCAAGTGGTGTATTCTGGGTTAAGGGAACGAGTCTCTCCTTTAATGTTGTATTGAGGAGGACATATTTTTTCTCCAGTGAGAAAGCCTTCAAGCCCATAACCTTTGATTGCAGCAAGGATCTGTTGCTTCCAGATTAAATATTTTTTTTCAGGGAGCTTGACTGATATGAGTTGATGAAAAGGAACATGAAATGGTGATGAATTAATAGCTGAGATGCTGCTATTAATACTCCCAGAAGTTGGTTCTTCCATTTCAAATGAAAATAGGTGTTGTGAAAGAGAAGCTGGAAATGGCGCAGAGACTAGAGGCTAACCCCTAACTCTGATACCAAATTGAAAATGTAGGATAGTGACTAAACATAAAGCTAAAGAGGAAATATGCATAGTAGCTTTAATTGTTTGTTTCATTCGATGATTGAATACATTCAACATACAATGTATATATAGCATAAGTTGGAACAACCTAGAATCTCATAGGTGTCACAATCCTATTTGCTAGAGCTAGAAGACAATATGGGTTTTGTAACAAACTCCCTTTTGGCAGATGAAATGAGCTGTTAGTGTAGTGGTCCCTCACTTAATCCAGCAGGTCCTTTCTTCATGGGACCATTTCTCTTGGACATATGTTCAACGGATAAGTGTTGTGAGGTGTTGATCTTTTCAGATATGTTAAGCTTTTCTATAGTGGGCTTGTGGAATAAACTGCTTTACTTTTCCTTAGATGGTAACAAACAGAGGCGCAAGCATGTATGTAGGGTGAAAATATACGTATGTAAATTAATAAGCTGAAGAAGAACTAAAGAGTTTCTCTCTACAACAAAATCTTACAGGAGACCAAAACAACTAAGTATGAAGTTCAAGAAAATCAGTTCTTGAAGATTAATATAGTAAGGGGTTGAACTCCAAGGAGTTGGCCTAGTGGTGTGGGCTAGGGACTTAGGAGTGTGCTCCTCTTTAGGTCTCAGGTTCGAAACCTAAGGTGCAAACTATTTTTATGGGGCCATGTCCATACAGAGCGCAAAGCTTTTACTTTTAAATAGGCCCCCCGCAAGTGGACGGTGAGATCGGTCCCTCGGATTAATCGGTCCTTACACCGGATACCGTGACATAAAAAAAAATATATAGTAAGGGGTTGTATTTCTTTTCTAGACTGGTGCGGAAATCACAGATCTTGTAGCCCAGAACCATCTTGTAGCCCAGGATAATTATTTTGTAACTGTTCCGTATTTCTCTCAACATCTTGTAGCCCAGAACCATAACTTGCTTCTTTTTTTTTTTTTTTTGACATAAAAAGGTGTATTACTAGAGTACCAGAAGTACTCAAAAGAGATAGTACAAATGAGAGTTACAAGTAGATATTACGTACAAACAAAGAGATTACAGAGTAAAAATGTTCTTCCTCAATGCATAAAACCTAGCCTAGTCGAGGATTCGGAGACCAATCATGAAAAGTAAAAGAAGTAATGCAATCTAATTTATAGATTAAAATGCTCCACATCATAGCCCTTGCCTCATCAAACAGTTTTCCCGGGTTGATCTTCTCCTTTGCAAAGACTAAGTTGTTTCTTACTTTCCAAATCATCCAAACAATACAGCACCATAGGCATTCCAGGATTGGTTTTTTGTAGGTTTGCGTTGAAGAATTCCAAAGTGTTGGTGGAAGTGACATGGCCATGGGATCGAGCATTTAACCATGAGTAGCACCATTTCTTCCACGTACACCTTATTAGAGAAGTTACAATTAAAGAATAGGTGTTGCATCGTTTCTTCCACGAGACCACATAGGCCGCAAGATAGGTTATCTCCGTCTTCAAGGATGCCCCGCTTCTTCAATTCAGTCCGACCTTGCAAGCTGTTCAAGATTCTTTCGAGTGCGTCTTGGTAGCCTCATTTAGATTTTGGTGAGGTTCTGTGGTTGATCGTACGTACGTCACACGTGGATTTCCATATCCAGCGGTCAGAGCTGAATTCCTGCAAGGCAATATTATCCAAGGAGTGTAATATTTGTCTACACATATAGAATACAATCTAGGAAAAGTTTCACTCAATTAATTTTGAATTGCTTAACAAAAAATCCCTCCAGAAATAAGTAAGAGACCCATCACCCAATTTTTTTGACATATTAGACTCAAACCAAGTACAAATATTTGAATTCGAAAGGAATATATAAATCATAAATGTCTTTCCACAAATTCGTATATAATAATTTAAATTCAACATCTTTAGATGATTCATCTGATCAGTGATGACGGTCGATACTCTCGCCAAGAAACTGCCGATCTCGATGAAAACCATTAGTTGGCATTTTTGTCTAGGTGTTTTGTTTCTATCATTAACTTTTAATGCTTTGATCACCGCATGCTGCGAGTACATCTTCTTCTTGGATCATTAATAATATTTGTGTTGTAGGATCCTCTTGCACAAGTTTTGGTTGTCTTTCTAATATTTGTAATTTGTAAAACCAAGCCTTATTTTTAATTGTATTATTATTTTTTCAAATTATTTTATCTTTAATTAATATAAGCCCATTAATAAGATAAAAATATTGATTAATTGACATTTATTAAATTTGTGATTAATAAGATAAAAATATTGATCACAATTAGTAACTAGAAATAAATTTAAAGTGTATAACCAAAAGGGATTATACTTTTTTTTAATCCATTAACTTTACCTATTTTTTAATTTGGTCCAGACAATTTCAACATTCTAATTTTGATCCTTTATCTTTACAAAAGTTTGGATTTTAGTCCATTGACTTGCTGTAGTATGTCACCAAACAGGTCACATAAGTCGTATGTTGTTTGACTAATTTTTGTATGCATGTGACAATACTATTTGTATTAAAAATTCATTAAACTAGTAAAAAAAAAAAAAATCAGAAATTAATTAAAAATTTGTTAAGTTATTTTAAAATAATTAAATCATTCATAAATTACTTTTAAATATAAAAATTTAGAAATTAATTTATTTTCAAGTTATTTTATATTTTTATAATTATACTTACAAATACCATATCTATATAATTTTACATTCAACATTGCCACATATAAAAAAATGTCAAACAAGATACCACATAAGTCGTGACATGTTTGGTAACCCCGATAAAGGATCAATATCAAAATGTCAAAATTATATATATATGTGGACCAAATTAAAAAATAAGTAAAGTTAATGGACTAAATAAATATAATCCCAAACCAAGATCGTTTCTTAGAAATAATGAATTGGGAAGATTACTTGATTGATATCAACAATTAGTCAGTCCTTTAATTAGATTAAATTTGCTGGTTTAATTAATAAATAAAATTAAACAAATTACTCATATATAGACTATAGGCAAAAACTTGTGTGAGACCGTCTCACGGATTTTAACCCATATTTTAAAATTTTGGTAAGATAATCCATTTTTTTTTTTTAGATTTTTTGTTTGTAAAAAAAAAATGATAGTGTTTAATTAAAAAGTGATAATATTTTTAACAAAAATGACTATCACTTTTTACATGAGAGTCAAGGGAGATCCATCTCACAAATCTCGATCATTCTGTGAGACGATCTCACCCAAGACTAGCCGTAGCTAGAATATAATATATTATCGATTGATTGAAATTTATTAAAATTATTGCAAGCTTCCTTGTTTGATTTTTAAAATTAATTTAAAACTTCAGAATAAATGAGCGAAAATTTTAATTTTGCATTGATAACACGCACGGCAAAATAGATACGAAAAATCCTCTTTAATTCGAAAATTATTTTTTATGTTTAATTATAAGCCCAGATTAATGAGATAAAAATATTAAGCCCAATTAGTTTATGGCAAACCCTAGCCGCCCAATCTGATTTCCTATGCTAAGAAAACCCTAGCCGCCCAAATCCCATCTCCTATATATCCCAAGAAAACCCTAGCTAACCGCCCAATCTTATATATACGTTACCAAATCTCTCTTCCACAATGGACAATCATCTTGCCGCCCAATCTCTCAATTAATATATGTTTGTTAATTTATGTGTTGCCTGGCACTGATGAAGCCCAATCTCTCTGCAACCGAGAGAGATTGGGCTGATGCCTTATTAGGAAGGCCATTCTTTCAAAAAAATTTAAATTTGTTCCATAGATATTGCATATTATGTGAATTATTGGAGCTCAGTTTCTCTGATGCCCAATCTTTCAACTTTTCATCATCTCCTTTATTTCAATTCATAGGTAATCCTTTATTTATTTAGATTGTTTATACCAAATGATTCCGTATAATATAATTAATTATAGTTTTGATATGAATCATGTTCCGAATGCAGGTGGAATGGGGGATGTGCTGCAGTAGTTCCCTGGTAAATGAATAGGTATAATATTTTTTGTTACATATATATGATTGGTATTAATAATTAAAGTAATATATTAATTTATATATGTGCAGATCCGGAAGCAGAAGTGATAGCTCTGTCTCCATTCAAGATCATGCAGCAGTTATAATTAAAGACAAAAGTAGAAGAGTTGATTATACGTCTAGCAGATTAGTCGGATCGGAGTAGAAGAGTTTGCAGATAGATTAGATTTAGTACAATTCATGTCTTAAATTACTTGTGTTGTACAAATTAAATAGGCTGCCACAAATGGGAATACTTCATGTATTCTTTAGTCAAACTTGTTTGTTTAATTCTACTATATATAATTTTCTATATAAGTTGCATCAGATTAATTATTTAGATTGGAGTCTCCTGATTTCATTTTACTTTTTTTTTTTTTTTTAGCGGATAAACAGATTTTATAATTCTATCTACTAGGAGTATAATTTTCATTTTCATATTATTCTTCAACAAATATTATTTATATGCTTCGCAAATTTTCTGGAATTTTTCAAATTTAATAATCACGTGATAGAAACGGCGTCGTTTTTACTAAAATGGGATGTTGCGAAAAAATTAAAATACTCTCCAAATTTTGTACAATTCACTCTAAAATTAATCTAACATTTTAATTATCCTTATAGTTAGATTATTTTTATACTGAATTGTACATATTTGGAAAGTAATTTTATATTTTTGTACAATTCACTCTAAAATTAATCTAACATTTTAATTATCCTTATAGTTAAATTATTTTTATACTGAATTGTACATATTTGGAAAGTATTTTTATATTTTTCGCATAACGTCCCATTTTATTTAAAAATTTAATCTATATCCCATAACTCCTTTAATTGCTCAATCTATCACATGTATGTCACGTTTCTATCAAAATTAGAAATTTAATTTTTACAACTCCGGCGAAAATTGGACGTAAAATAAGTAAATGAAGAAGTTATGGGACGTTTAAAATTTTAACTATTTTGGGACGTTTTTAAAAAAAAGTGAAAGTTACGGAATGTAAATAATTTTTTCCTTTTTTTTTTTTTTTTTTTTTTTTTTTTTTTTTTGTGTGTGGAGATCTTCAATTCTAATTTTAATAAATGATTGCGTTGGAAGTTCAAGATCAAAGGAAGATGATAAAATGGGCTGACACATAGTAGGGTGACATGTCACATGTAGGTTATTATAAAATTCACGGTATTATTTTTTGCCCTATGTAATTTTTTTTCTTTTTATGTATTTATTTCCCTCGCTATTTCCCTCGTTATTGCCTTAGCGAGGGTATAAAAGCCCGCTAAACCTTAATGCAATAAAAATACGTCACCTAGGTTTCGATGGCGTGGATTGCCTATTCCAAAACTATATTACATCTACTATTCCACATTAAGGATGGATGACACGTGTCCACTCGATCAGATTAAAAAAAGAAACTCTGTTAACCCCTTGTTTACGTTAGTGAGAAAGAACTACCTCCATCTACTCGGCCCGATTTTAAAGACATAACGAGCATGGTGGACGTCAAGGGAAGTGATATCCGAGCAAGGATGGTCGCTAGCAAAAGGAAAGAGCTTTTCATCAAAGCGAGCATGACGCGAGAGTACAGGCGTTGCGAGCGAGGATCAAGGCAGCAAAAACCTTTATGGCGCGATCTGTAACCAAGAAATACCCAAGGAAGACTACGAGGAGCAAATTTTTTAGCAGAATAGTTTTGAAGACAAGGATACACACAACAGTCGAACACTCAGAAATTTGCATAAGAGGGAGAAGAAGAAAACAGAATATCATAAGGAGTTTTATTTTCCAAAATGGGAGTAGGAAGTCTATTTATAATATAGACAACTGTTTCAAAGCCTCTACCCAAAACTTAGTAGGGACAGAGGTGAAACAGGAGAGTGAGACCCATTTCAGTAATGTGCATAATAGACAGAATATATGTAAATATGATTCTATATCTTTTATATATGGTAGGCGTAGATTTAGTCGTGATGGTAGCCTAGATTAGTGGATTATCTTGTATATACCTTTGACCATTGTGAATGAGAATCACAACAGATTATATTCTTTCATGGTATCAGAGCTTAGGGTTTTCTCCGCTGCGCCCTAAGTAATCTGTTCATCGCTTCTTCTTTGTTTCTCCCGATGTCGACCTCCGGCAAGTGATCCTTTCATCCGGCTCTTGCGGTGTCTAACATCAAAAATCACATCTCCATCACCCTTGAGATGGAGAACGTCCAATATGCTACTTGGGCGGAGCTGTTCAAGATCCATGCCCGTTCTCATCGGGTGTTTCATCACATATGTCCTTCCGATAAAACACCCGTTCCGGCACCTACCACCGATGAAGAAAAAGATTTGTGGCTAACTCTGGATGCCACGGTTCTTCAGTGGATATATGTGACTATATCCACCGATCTTCTTCACACCATACTGGAACCCGACTCCACGGCCTTGGAGGCGTGGAAACGATTGCGTAATATCTTCCAGGACAACCAAAATTCTCGCGCCGTCACATTGGAGCAGGAATTTTCTCATACAATTATGGCGGATTTTCCTACTGCTTCCGCCTATTGCCAACACCTTAAGGTCTTGTCCGATCAATTGAAGAACGTGGGTGCTCCGGTCTCTAATGAACGCCTGGTCCTGCAATTGGTGGCGGGCCTCACTGATGCTTACAATGGCATCGGAACCCTTCTTCGCCAAAGTGATATGTTGTCTCAATTCTACCAAGCCCGATCCATGCTGTGCCTCGAGGAGGCGGGTCTTTCCAAACGAGTCGCATCCGGGTTTGATCCTTTTGGGTGGAATTTGATCCTTTTGGGTTTTCTGTTAAGGATTTTTGGACGGGGACGCGTCTCATGAGATGTGAAAGGCAGGGTGCTCTTTATCCCGTCACCAAATCAACTGACACCATTCCACCGCCTGCTTTTGCTGCTATTTCTTCCTCGCTATGGCATGATCGCTTGGGTCACCCTGGTGTTCCCGTTTTTTATTCTCTTAGGAATAATAAGTTTATTGTGTCCCCTCGCCCACGTCTTTCTCACGTGTGCAGGTCTTGCTCTCTTGGAAAACACATTAAATTTTCGTTTGTGGCTTCTCATACATACACTTACTTGCCTTTTGATATTATTCATAGTGATTTTTGGACGTCTCTAGTTTTAAGTACTATGGGTCATCGTTATTACATTTTTTTTTTGGATGATTGCTCAAACTTTTTGTGGACGTTTCCTTTATCTCATAAATCTCAAGTCTTTCCTACATTTCTTAAATTCAGAAATTTTATTCGTACCCAATTCGAGAGGGACATAAAATCTTTTCAATGTGATAATGGGAAAGAATTTGATAATCGTTCATTTTGGAATTTTAGTTCGGCTAATGGGATGGTATTTCGATTTTCTTGTCCTCATACTTCGTCTCAAAATGGCAAGGCTGAGAGAACAATTTGGACGATTAACAATATGATTCGAACCTTACTTACACATGCCTCGTTGCCATCTAACTTTTGGCATCATGCTCTTGAGATGGCAACTTATCTCCTAAACATCCTTCCTCGGAAACACATGTCTTTTCTAACTCCTCTAAAACGCCTATATCACAAAGATCCGTCTTTTGCTCATTTACGTGTTTTTGGGTGTTTATGTTATCCTCTATTTCCCTCTACTACGATACACAAACTACAACCTCGTTCTACACCGTGTGTGTTTTTGGGGTTTCCTTCTTATCATCGGGGGTATAAGTGTTATGACATGACTACGAAAATAATTTTTATTAGTCGGCATGTTATATTTGATGAGTCTCGTTTTCCTTTCTCCGAAATTCAAACCAACTCTCCTTCGTCTTATGACTTCTTAGATGATTTGCCATCTCCTTATGTAGTGCATCATCTTACTCAACCTGTTTTTCCACCACAACCTCCGATCCCTCCTCCATCATCACCACCGTCCATCCCTCCACCGATCCTCGACGGACAGCCCTCCGTTGTGCCACCTCTGTTGCATACGAACCAACCCCCGAGTGGCCTTCGTCCTGTAACTCGGAGTCAATGTGGCATATTCAAGCCTAAACACTAGTTCAATCTTCTTTCTTCACTCAATAAATCTCCTTTACCTCGTAATCCTTTATCGACATTGCAGGACCATAATTGGAATTTAGCCATGCGCGAGGAATTTGATGCTCTTATTGCAAATAAGACGTGGGAGTTGGTGCCCCGTCCTATTGGTGTTAATGTTATACGTTCAATGTGGATTTTTAATCATAAAAGTCGTGCTGATGGTTCTTTTGAGAGGCATAAAGCCCGTCTTGTAGGTGATGGAAAAACACAGCGTGTTGGTATTGATTGTGGTGAAACTTTCAGCCCCGTCGTCAAGCCTAGTACCATCCGAACAATACTCAGTTTGGCTCTTTCCAAGGGGTGGTCTATTCATCAACTTGACGTTAAAAATGCATTCCTTCATGGGACCTTGGGGGACACGGTTTATATGCATCAACCTTTTGGGTTTCGTGATAAGCAATTTCCTGATCATGTGTGCTTATTGCAGAAGTCGCTTTATGGTTTGAAACAGGCACCTCGGGCTTGGAACAAACGATTTACTGATTTTGTGTCTACACTTGGATTTACTCGAACAAAGTCAGACCACTCCTTGTTCGTGTTTCGTCAAGGCGATCAGATGGCCTACCTCCTTCTATATGTTGATGATATTTTGTTGACAACTTCTTCGGACTCCCTCCGTTGTTCTTTTATTGATCGTCTGAGTTCGGAATTTGCAATGAAGGACTTGGGCGTCTTGCAGTATTTCTTGGGAATTGCGGTTACCACTCATGCGGGTGGTCTATTTCTTTTCCAACGAAAATATGTAGTAGAGATCATTGAGAAGGCGGGTTTATCATCTTGCAAGTCCTCTTCCACCCCGGTTGACACTAAACCTAAACTACCGGCCTCGGGAAGCCCTCAATTCTCGGATCCCACATTGTACCGTAGTCTTGCGGGGGTTCTCCAGTATCTGACGTTCACCAGACCAGACATTGCTTATGCCGTACAACAGATCTGCCTCTTCATGCACGATCCTAGAGAGGTTCACATGGCGGCTCTTAAGCGGATTTTGTGTTATCTTCAGGGTTCACTTGATTACGGTCTTCATCTTTCACCTTCGTCTACGACATCACTCCTGGCATATACTAACGCTAATTGGGGAGGGTGTCCTGATACACGTCGCTCCACGTCGGGTTATTGTGTCTTCTTGGGTGATAATTTGGTTTCTTGGTCTGCCAAGCGATAAACCACGGTCTCTCGATCCAGTGCCGAGGCCGAATATCGGGGTTGGCAAATGTTGTCTCTGAAACATGTTGGCTTCGAAATCTTCTACTCGAGCTTCACTGTCCTATTGACACAGCGGCTCTTGTTTATTGTGACAACATTAGCTCAATCTACCTTTCGACAAATCCAGTCCAACATCAGCGCACTAAACATATTGAGATGGACATCCATTTCGTTCGGGAAAAGGTGGAACAAGGTCAGTTTCGGGTTTTGCATGTTCCTTCACGACATCAAATCGCGGATATTTTTACAAAGGGACTGCCATTAATTTTATTTGAAGATTTTCGTTCTAATCTCAGCATCCGTCTTCCTCCTGCTTCGATTAAGGGGGTGTAATAGACAGAATATATGTAAATATGATTCTATATCTTTTATATATGGTAGGCGTAGATTTAGTCGTGATGGTAGCCTAGATTAGTGGATTATCTTGTATATACCTTTGACCATTGTGAATGAGAATCACAACAGATTATATTCTTTCAGTGCATATGCGTACGTTCTGCTCGGCCATTTTGAGCCGGAGTATAAGGACAGGACATAGTGTGAAGGATACCCGAGGAGTGAAACAAATCACGAAGTTTATGGTTAGTAAATTAAGTTCCACCATCATATTGAAAATGTTTTATTTTGCATGTCAGTTGATTTTCATCCATGTTTTTGAAGATAACAAAGACAAAGAAGAAATCAGACTTTTGACAAAGAGGATAAAACCAAGTGAAGCAAGAGTGATCATCTATGAATACAACATAATAGGAAAAATCATCAAAAAATTTAATTGGAGAGGGTCCCCATAAGTCACAATGGATAATATCAAGTATATGTAATACTCATTTTTTATTTATGACAAAGGAAAGTCGAACACTCTTCGCTTTCTGACAAGGCGAGCATACAATAAGGCGAGGAAGCAAAGAAGTAACATAAATGAGGCCTTTATTTTTAAGCAGATTCACAATGTCAACATTTACATATCCTAATTAATTATGCCATAATTCAAAGGAACCAATAAAGGTGTGAGCACGTAACGTAGAAGCAAAAGCAGAATGACAATTTTTCAAAACATATAAGCCACAATCAAGTGTGCCCTGAGCTAGGACCACACATATATTCCGATTCTGAATTTCAAAGGAGTTGCTAAAAAAATAAGACGATTAGGAAAATAAGACCTCAGGCAATGATTCCTCGCTGAGAGAGGAGAGGAGAATGGCAAGAACCTTTTGATCCTTGGATATCCAGGCGGCGAAGGTTGGGGCGGTGGCAGCAAGAGCGGAGGACGATCTATCCACGAGGCCAAAGAGATCGACACACATTTGCATGGGGACAACCTGCTTTCTTCCAAATGAGATAGTTGGAAGAATTTCACAGTAACCATATGAATGAGAACATTCATGGGGATAAAAGAATCTACCATTGCAAGGTGAGGTCGAGGGGGACAAGCTCGACAGAGAAAGAGAAGGAGGCGGCAGAGAGAATTAGAGTTAGGGTTTGGTGTAGTGTTTAGGCTGATACCTTGTGAACATTGAGATATGATCACCGTTGAATTGGTGAGTGGGGTGTAACTTGTATATATAAAGATAATTACAAGGAATGATTTACAGAATTAAATGGAAAGGATAATTACAAATAAATATAAATCCTAATATAAGGAATGTTTGACTCATTATTCCTTAATACTCCCTCCGTCCAATTTTATAATGCCCACTTCTCCGGACACAAGTTTTAATGAATATTGATTAGTTTATTAATAAAGTAGATAAGTTGAGGATATGATGAGGTGTTGTGGGGTCCATTTGTAAATAAAGTGATTGTTTATGAATAAACTGAATGGCAAAGTGGGTAAATAAGTGATGTTAAAAGGGTGAAGATAAAGTAGTATGAATAGTATTGTTTCCAAAAAAAAGAATGGGCATAATAAAATTGGACAACCAAAAAAGGAAAGTGAGAATAATAAAATTGAACGGAGGGAGAACATATGATCATGACAAACCGTCACAGTCAACTTGGTGGAAGCAATGCCGCACGACATCGCGGGCAGGGCCCTAATCTATCTACGAGCACCATCTTAATTACCACCGTACGTGCATCTTAAATTAATTGAATTTATATTAATTAACTGATCCAATTTATATAACTACATATTTTATTTATATATTTGGTAATCAGAGCGGGAGACAATACGTGCTCCCGCTCACCTGGAGATCGAGGTTGACACCACTAAGTTGGATTACATCAGTGTTCACTTGGGGTTGCTTGACAATTTCTAGGATAGTGTTTTGTTGATAGACAGGTACAAGTACTATATTAGTCACAATGTATCTCCCACTTAATTATTAAATCAATACCTGATCTCAAGCCTAATTTTATTTAATTAGCTCTGTAATTGGTCTTACTTTCCTCACAAATGTAACTCTCCCCGTGTATATATTCCTGGTGTACTTATGTTGTTAATTCAATCAATCACATATTTATAACTTCTATATGGTATCAGTAGGGAATCAATCCTAAGGTACACATTTCTTCTTCCTTTTTTTCTTTCACCATGTCGACCAGCTCCCAAACTACTGCTCCATCGGCAACAACCCAATCGTGGACTGCAGCTCCAACCCTGGTTCCCATTTCTGCTCGCCACGATTTACCGATTAAACTCACCCACAAAAATTACCCTTCGTGGCGTGCACATATCATGGCCCTCCTTCGCGGCCATAACTTACTTGGCTTCATCGTTGGAACACATCCATATCCCACTAAACTTGCTCATAACTCAAATACCTCACTTTTTGCTGCTATATTCGGCTCCCTAGCCCCTGATATATTACCCATTGTTTCATCCTCTTCAACATCGACCGAAGCCTGGGCGATCTTGTCCCGTATGTTCGCCGGCAAATCCAGGTCTCGAGTTAACCAGATCAAGAGTGAGTTACATCGCATCACTATTGGTGATCGCTCGGTCACCGAGTATCTTCACTACGTCAAGTCCAAGGCTGATGAACTGGCGTTGATTGATCAACCTGTAAGTCCTGATGATCTTACACTCTTTGTCATTAATGGTCTTGGTCCGGAATATGCCACTATTGTTAGCCCTATTCGTACTCGAGAAACCCCTCTTCAGTTTGAGGAACTTCATGACCTTCTCTTTGAGCATGAACATAATCTGAAGGCCCAAGAGACTGCTGCCCGCTCCCTAGTTGCAATTGCCAACCCTGCTATTGTTCGATTTGGCCAAAAGAACTTCAGGCCACGGGGAGCTCGTTCTCCTATTGCAGGCCGAGGCAATGGTTCGAGGCACCCTTTTCATCACTCTCACCCTTCCTCTTGTGTCGGGGCCCCTCCACTGCTTGATCGTCCTTCTATTGTATGTCAGGTATGTGCGTGGTTTCAAAGGGCACACTGCTCTAACATGCCGACGGATTCCTTCTCTTCAGGCGAATTTTGTCCACTCGCCCACTAGTACCACTTCCTTATGGATGGTTGATTCAGGGGCATCTCACAACTTGCCTGATGATCTTAATAATTTATCAATTCACTCTGAGTATGCCGGCACAGATGAAGTCCAACTTGCACATGGGTCTGGTCTTCCCATCACACATACGGGTACATCATTCTTACATTTTCCATCTTGTCAATTTATTCTTTCGGATACTCTATGTGTGCCTAATGCTCGGCGGAACCTCTTATCAATTAGTAAGTTTACTCACGATAATGATGTTTCTATGGAATTCTTTCCAAATGATTTTTTTGTTAAGGATCGGAGCACGGGGGAGGCTCTACTTAAAGGTTCCTGCTCGAATGGGGTCTATCACCTGCCGTCGGATACTTTTTCAGAAACCTTTACTACTTCTGTTGGTGTCAAAACTACGTCTTCAAAGTGGCATTCCAGACTTGGTCATCCGTCTGTGGATACCAGTCATTTAATAATTTCTCGTTTTAAATTACCTGTTTTAGACAAGTCTCAGGTTTTGGGTGACAATTGTGTTTCTTGCCGTTTGAGCAAGGCTTCTAAATTGTCGTTTAATAATACGTTGTTTACTGCCTTACACCCTCTACATTTCATATATGTGCATGTATGGGGCCCAACGTCCACTGTTTCTCTAGATGGTTCGAAGTATTTTCTGCTAATTATTGATTTATTTTCACGATATTGTTGGCTCTTCCCTTTAAATGCCAAGTCGTAGGTTGCATCAACATTTACAAATTTTATACCTGTGGTGGAAAAGCAATTTGGTCATCTCATCAAAAACTTTTACACGGACAATGGTGGCGAATTCCAGGCCCTTCGTCAAACTCTAAATCAATTTGGTATTAATTGGCTCACTACCGCGCCCCACACTCCGCAGAAAAATGGCATTGTTGAACGACCTAATCGCCATATACTAGAGATTGGTTGTGCATTGTTGCTTCACGCCAAACTCCCTCATAAATTCTGGGCTCTTGCTTTACAAACTGCAGTTTACTTGATTAATCGGATGCCATCCTCTGTTCTCCAGAATAGAAGTCCGTTTTCAGTGTTGTTTAAATTTGAACCGAATTATTTGAAGCTTCGAGTGTTCGGCTACCTCTGTTTTCCTTGGTTGCGCCCATATATGCCAACTAAATTATCCCCTCCCTCGTCTCAATGCATTTTTGTTGGGTATTGTACGTCTCAAAGTGCCTACCGCTGCTATGATATTACTAGTGGACGTGTTTATATTTCACGCCATGTTCGATTTATGGAGGACACATTTCTGTCATTAATTGATCCGGTGTCACTGCCTTCTCTTCATCAGCCTGCTTCCACCATCACGCTGCCAATCCTTCATTTGCCACCACATGTAAATGAGCAGCAGCCCAGTCCCTTGCCACCAACGCCGGAATCTGTCCCAACTACATCCCCATCTCATGCTACGCCTACTCGGCCCGATCCACCTCCCGTGGCTGCACAACCACCATTAATTGCACCCCAACGTACACATGTTATGCGTACTCGTGCCTGGAATAATATTCACAAGCCTAAGAAATTATTCACTGCAACCAAACATCCGTTACCTAATGATGCCGAGCCCTCAAGTGTCAAACAGGCCCTCTCCATTCCGCATTGGCGTTCCGCTATGGCTGATGAATTTACAGCCTTACAACGACATGGTACGTGGGACTTAGTTCCCCCTCCTCCTCGGTGTATTAATTTAGTTGGGTGCAAATGGGTTTTTAGAACAAAGCGTAATTCGGATGGCTCCATTGAAAGGTTTAAGGCTCGTTTGGTCGCTAAAGGATTTCATCAAAGGCCGGGGGTTGATTTCAATGAAACATTTAGCCCCGTAATTAAACCTGCAACTATCCGAACCGTGCTTACTTTGGCCATTTTCTTCAGACTGGCCACTTCGCCAACTGGATATAAGCAATGCATTTCTACATGGCAATCTTGATATTCCGGTCTATATGCAACAACCTCCAGGTTTTCGGGATCCTTCTAAACCATCCCATGTGTGTTTACTTCGTCGATCTCTCTATGGTCTACGCCAAGCCCCTAGGGCCTGGTACGATTCTCTTTGTGCAGCCCTTGAAAATTTTGGGCTCCGCGCCGATCCAAAGCTGATTCATCCCTCTTTACCCTTCGTCTTGGTGATGATAAATTATATGTGTTGGCATATGTTGATGATTTGATTTTGACAGGTACTCCAACTCGCCTTGTTTCAGCCCATTCTACTCATCTTCAATCTATTTTTGCAGTAAAAGATTTGGGCGATCTCTCTTATTTTCTGGGCATTGAGGCTGCAAGGTGCAAAGAATGGCTATTCTTAGAGAAAATAATTATTTACGTCCCGTAACTTTTACCTTTTTTGAAAAACGTCCCAAAATAGTTAAAATTTTAATTTACGTCTCTTAACTTTTTCAATTGCTTAATTTACGTCCAATTTTCGCTGGAAATCCCCAAATTTATGTAAATGGGACGTAAATTGAGCAATTAAAGAAGTTATGGGACGTAAATTAAATATTTAATTAAAATGGGACGTCATGTGAAAAAGATAAAAATATTCAACAAATGTGTACAATTCACTATAAAATTAATGTAGTTTATGTTATACAATCAAATAAAAAAATAATTTATAAATTCATAAATTAATTAATTATTATAAAAATCAATTAACTTACCTAATTCATTATTAGAAAAATTATTATCTTACCTAATTAGAAAAAATTATAATTACAGTATAAGTATTTTAAAATGCTAAGGTCTTGTATAGACTCGATTCCTTATAAGGAATCGAGTTGACCAAAAGTCAACTTTTTTTTTTAAGTGTATGTTGAAAAGTGTAAGTTATTATAATTAGAAAGTGCAACACAATATTACTGAAAATTGTAAGTCACTATAATTGAAAAGTGCAACACAGTTTTTAATAAAAAGTGTAAGTCATTATAACTAAAAAGTACAATACAATATTATTGAAAAGTGCACATCTATATAACTAAAATGTGCAATATAACATTACTAAAAAGTGCACGTCAATATAACTTAAAATATTATTATAAAAAGTGTAATTCACTACAATTAAAAAGTGTAACAAAAAACTCAATTTTTTATATAGACTCAATTCCATAGGAGACCTAACCTTTTAAAATAAATTATGAATATTAATTAAAATAATAAATAGTATTTTAAAATATATGAAAATAAATTTAGAATAATATTTAAATAAGTAAATAATTTATCACAATATCAAAAAAAATATAATAGGAAAAAAAATACCAAGATTTATTCCTAAGTCAATTAATTACTAGAAAAATCAATTAACTTACCTAATTCATTATTAGAAAAATTATTAACTTACCTAATTATAAAAAAATTATAATTACAATATAAGTATTATAAAATTATTTATTTATTTTAACGTAATAAAATAAATATAAAAATTTATCTAAGTATTACACAAAGTGGGTCCACATATTTTTGTACGAACTAATAAAAAAAAAAAAATATATAATAAAAATAAAAAATAATAAAATTAACAAATTTTTAAATAATTAATTAAGTAAGTTATTTGATTTTTCTAGTAATTAATTGACTTAGGAATAAATCTTGGTATTTTTTTTCATATTATATTTTTTTTGATATTGTGATAAATTATTTACTTATTTAAATATTATTCTAAATTTATTTTCATATATTTTAAAATATTATTTATTATTTTAATTAATATTCATAATTTATTTTATAATACTTATACTGTAATTATATTTTTTTCTAATAATGAATTAGGTAAGTTAATTGATTTTTATAATAATTAATTAATTTATGAATTTATAAATTTTTTTTATTTGATTGTATACACATTTGTTAAATAGTGAATTGTACACATTTGTTAATTTTATAGTGAATTGTACACATTTGTTAATTTTATAGTGAATTGTACACATTTGTTAAATGTTTTTATCTTTTTCACATAACGTCCCATTTTAATTAAAATTTTAATTTATGTCCCATAACTACTTTAATTGCTCAATTTACGTCCCATTTACATAAATTTGGGGATTTCCAGCGAAAATTGGACGTAAATTAAGCAATTGAAAAGGTTATGGGACGTAAATTAAAATTTTAACTATTTTGGGACGTTTTTAAAAAAAGGTAAAAGTTACGGGACGTAAATAATTTTTTTCTCGCTATTCTTATCCCATCATAAATACTTTGTGGATCTTCTTCGACGACACAACATGGAGGGAACCAAGCCTGTTTCAACACCTTCGTCACTCAAACCTCTCACGTGCTCCTCACCAGTTGATCCAACTGAGTATCGAAGCGCCATTGGTGGTCTCCAATACTTGACGATGACTCGTCCTGATATTGCGTTCACTGTCAACCGTCTAGCTCAACACATGTCCTCTACGACTCCAGATGCGTGGGGCTCTATCAAACGTCTTTTTCGTTACCTTAAACACACATTGTATCATGGTATTCTCCTTCGCCGCACACCAACTCTCACACTTACAACCTATTCTGATTCAGACTTTGGTGTTGATCTCAATGATTGTAAGTCTACATCTGCATATGTTGTGTTCCTTGGTTTGACACCGGTCTCTTGGCTGTCTCGAAAGCAACGTGGTGTGGCTCGATCGTCTATAGAGGCGGAATATAGAGCCTTGGCAACAGCTTCTTCAGAAATTTGTTGGCTTCGTCATCTCTTCTCAGATTTGCACATTCCAATATCTGCTCCTCCACGAAATCTCTGTGATAATATATATGGGGGCAAGTAGATTGGCATTAAATCCGGTACAACATTCAAGGATGAAGCATATCGCAGTCGACCTTCACTTTGTTCGTGACTTGGCCAACAAGGGAATCTGTCCGTCGCTTATGTAAACACGCAGGACCAGCTTGTAGACGTGCTCACTAAACCCTTACCTCGGGCACGTTTTCAAAATTCTACGCTCCAAAATTTCTGTGGCTGATGGATTGTCGATTTTGCGGGGGCGTATTAGTGACAATGTATCTCCCACTTAATTATCAAATCAATCCCTGATCTCAAGCCTAATTTTATGTAATTAGCTCTGTAATTGGTCTTACTTTCCTCACAAATGTAACTCTCCCCGTGTAGATATTACTTGTGTACTTATGTTGTTAATTCAATCAATCACAAATTTATAACTTCTATATAATAGAGGAGGTGATGCAAGCTCCATGGGCATCTTCAATCTTGACACCGATAATGAGGATGAGGAGGCGATGATGAGGACTTCTTGAACGACTACTACGAGTGATCATGCCGTAGGTTATTTGTGTTTGAACAATTTTTTATTTGAACGTTGTAATTGTACGTAATTTGTATTTGAACAATTAATTAGTGTAAATTATGGGTACGTCGTACTTTAATTGTATTCATAGTTGAACTTTTTTAAAATTGTTTTTTGATCGTATACAATATTAATTCTTTTAATCGTTGTTTATATTATAATTTGTTTGATACGTGTATTATATGAACTTTTAAAAAAAATTGTGTTATATGTTTAATTAAATTGAAAGAAAATTATAATTTTTAAATTGAAAAAGTTAAATGTATCAATATTGTAGTCCCATTTTTTGCAATTGGTCCCAAAAATGGGTTTGAATTGGTACATTTAAAAAAGTAGAAATTTATGGGACTAAATTGGCTTATATGACCCCAATTGGTCCCAAATTTTTAGCTAACTTTTTCAATTACGTCCCAAAGTCGCCGGAAAATCAAAACGACGTCGTAACCATGACGTAATACGACGTCGTTTTGATGTTTCCGATGACTTTGGGACGTAATTGAAAAAGTTAGCTAAAATTTGGGACGTAATTGGAAAACTTAACTTTTTTGGGACGTTTTTGGAAAAGTTGTAAAGTTATGGGACGTAAAAAAATTATTTCCCATAAGTTTCCCATTCCATTTTTGGCATATTATTTTCTAGCTCTCTCCCAATCACATCACTTTTACTTTATCTATTATTTTATCATACTTCATCTAATACTCATTTATTATTTTCTCTCTCACCATCACATCACTTATATTTTATCTAATATTTTATCATATTTCTTAATCAAAACACCCAAAAGAAAGGGGAAGTTTATAGCGGGACGGAGGGAGTATTTTTTTTAGAAAAACAAGTAATATGTATACATATATAATTAACTATTGCACAATCCACGTACTACGCGGGAATTGAAAAAAATTATTACATACAATGCTTGATAAAATGAATAAATACTAATAAAGAAGATTTACATTAACCTATATATATTTAATTGTGTAGGTTCCTAGTTGAGTGATAAGGTTGAGTAAGCTAGTAAAAGTCTAGAGGGGAGGGGTGAATAGACTTTTAAAAATCTTTCAAAATATCAAATTACACAATGCGGAATTATCAGATTTAACAATGAGCCCTTAAGATTTTATACTCAACTAATATCAAATAAGAACACTGGTCTTGTCTATTCTATATGCAGATTAATCAATTAAACAAGTAATCAATCAAACAACAAATAAAACAGTAAAGTAAATCAAAAATTATTTTACTACTATATAGTATCAGTTGCGAAGCAGTTGTACCGTAAAACTAGTTTACATAATATGTTGGTCCCAAAAAGGAGTGTGACACGTGTATGGGGGGGGGGAATACACGTGTATGTGTTTTTCAAAAACTTTTGCAAGTAATCAACACAAATAATCAGAGTCAAATAAGTTTCACAGTATGTCAAGTCCTATGAAAATACTAAACAGTAGATTCTAATGGATCTTAACAGTATGCAACTTGTATGTGGAATAAATGATAGGCCCTATTATACTCCTCAAGTAATATGCGCTCAAATACTATATTATCAAATAGCAATAAGCAATTATAACAACACAATAGCTAAAGCAATAAGATAAATGCAGTAAGTAAGAACACAAGATGTATAGTAGTTCGGAGACTAAACTGCTCCTACATCCACTCTCCTAATTTTATAGGATAATTCCTTAATCACTTCGGAATTAACTTGTTTTTTCAGTGCCAAGGTGCACTCTACTTCTTCTTCTTCTTCTCTTCTCTTGATTTCTTACAACCTTCTCTCGTTGCAATACTCTCAATCACTACTACGAACTAAACAATACTCTCAAACTATCTCTCAAGGTGAAAGTAGGGTTTTGTTCTTGTACCAACTAAGTGTGATATCCTTTACAATTTAAGAACGAATGTAAAGGCTAGGATATCACTGTCTAGGCTTTGGATAATCAACAATAAGCTTGCCTAGTGGGGACTAAAGATAACACTCACAAATGAATATGCTTAAAAGCTTTGATCTCTCGAGTGTTTTGAATACTTTTTAATGCTAGAATGTGTATGGCTTGTGTGTCTTGTTGTGTGTCCCATTTTATTGAAATGATTCAAGATGTGGCCTATTTATAGATGAAGCAAACTATCCGTTGGTGGAGATAGCAAACTTATCCATAAATTTGAACTTTCAAATTGTTCAGGGGCCTGCATGAAAATAGTACATGCATTCACGCCCATTCTGCATTTTGCATTCCATTCTCAGAATTTGTTATGCGCAGTGACAGGTGGCATCAATTTATTGGTTGATTTGGAATAATTCTGTCCTTTTCTCTAACGGCCTCGTACTGGGTAAAACGCCTAGTCATCCATCGTCTTTGACCATAAGTGTGTCAAGTCCAAAGTATATGAATATCCAAATTCATCATACTTGACTTTTGTCATTCCGCATACTTGTCTTCATGAGTCTTTGTCACTTTCTTCACAACACTTCAGCTCCTTGTCTTCAATGATACTTGTCTTCATGTGCTTTGTGTTTTCAGGTCATTTGTCATAGATTCAAAGAATACTCTATCTAAGAAAAATTAAAGCTCCCTAACATATATGAGTTTTTCTAACCTGGAAATCTAGACTTGGCAAATCATCATACTTGGGGTTTTACTTAGGGTTTTGGTATCAAATCAAAATCAAATTTTGAGAAAAATGCAGTTTTGGTCCCACCATCCACGGGCACTCATGATTTTGGTCCCATGATTCTGAATTTTGGTCCCGATAGCGAAAAACTTGACACATTTGGTCCCAAAATCGGAAAATCTAACACATTTGGTCCCACCCCCGTTAAATGTTGACGGAATGAGTCATGTGACCGTTAGTCATTTATTTTTCCATTAAAAAATAGTAAATAATATTCTTATAAACAAAAAAATATATACTCGGCTGTGGTAATTACACAAATGCCAAGAAAGAACCTAATAACATTTGCAGATTCTGCCTCTATCTGACTCCATTCATCTTCTGTGATTGAATTTCTCAAAGTAAAAATCATCCAAAATGCAAAATCGATTGGAAAGGTATGAATGTAACAATATCATCACCGTGTATTTTTCGATTGAGATATCCTTCAAACACTTTCCACTTGAGACAAAAACCTTCCGCCGGAGCCGACGCCGCTGACACTCATCGGAAGCCTCCACTTGCTCGGCGACCAGCCACACAATTCCTCACTCATAGGACAAGAACTGCTGCTAAGATGAGAATTAGAGCGAGAATTTCATGTGAAAGTTTCTTCATTTTTCTGGAAACGAGCATAGCAAGTTGAAAGATTGGAGATTGGTTTGGCAGCACAAAGATTGGGATTGTTTAGGAAATTGCTATCATACGCTAGGTTATCGAACTCAATTGAGATTTTTCCGGCGAGTTGATTGGAAGATAGATTGAGGGAAGAAAGCTTCAATTGCCCTAATTGAGGAACTCAATTGGGATTTTTTCGGTGGGTCGATTGGAAGATAGATTGAGGGAAGTAATTAAGCTTCAATTGCCCTAATTGAGGTGGAATTATGCGGAAAATTGGTTCTGTGAGAAATTCAAATCGATAAGATCCGACAGGGAGCCAAACGCCGACTGATTGAACCAGAAAGCTAATTTCCGGCGAGATTGAAGCCTCCACTTGCTATGCTCGTTTCTAGAAAACGAAGAAAATTTCATCTCCGTCGCCCAAGCATCTCCTCCATCTCCGTCGCCAAAGCATCTCCTCCATCAGTTGCAGAGGACATCTCCTCCCTAGCTAGCCGCCGTCGCCCCCCTCCATCGGTTGCAGAGGACATCGAAGATGGAGAGATTTCGATTTTTAGGCATCTCCTTCGTTTGTTTCCCCTCCTCCATCGAAGAAGAAGGCGAGACGCGGCCGCTGCTGTTGAAGAAGGCGGACGACGCAGCCGCTGTTGTTGAAGAAGGCGGACGACGCGGCCGCTGCTGTTGAAGAAGGCGGACGACGCGGCCGCTGCTGTTGTTCACGTCGCCGGCCGTCGCTCCCCTCCTCCTTCCCCCGATTTTGATTTTTAGTTTTTGATTTTCCATTGATTAGGGTTACTTTTTATTTTCTTATTTTTGTTTTAATTCGATTTTTTTTAATAATATTCTAAAATATGTATTTTTTTCATTTATTTTTATCAAAAAATAGGTTGACTAACAGTTGCCTAATTTTGGGACTAAATGTGTCAAGTTTTTCTCTTCGGGACCAAAATTCAGAATGTTGGGACCAAAATCATGAGTGCCCGTGGATGGATGGTGGGACCAAAAGTGCATTTTACTCTCAAATTTTCTTTTACTAATATAAACCATATCCCAACAATTTCTCCCTTTTTGATGATGCCAAAACCTACTTACTTCAAAAGATCCATAGGGATTTCTTTTTCAGTAGATTTGAATAAAACAGGACAACTAGCATGTATCTTCTATACATAGAAAAATTTCACAGAATAAATTCAGATTATTAACCTAAAAAGGGCTAATTTCTCTGAGTTCTATAAAACTTGATCTAAGCAAGAATTAAATTTTACACTACAAAAAAACAGAGATTTAGAAACGAATTAGATACCATAAACATTGTATCTAAACAGGTTAGAAACGAATTTTGGAACCATTTTCTATCTGTTCCTAATCGCATGGTATCTAATGTTAGGAACGGTTTTTTAAATTCCGTTTCTAATAAGAGACAGATTTGAGACCGTTTTTTCGGTTTATAATGAGAGACGGAATTTGACACCGTATATTCTCGTATCTAAACGATGAACGACCCGTTTTATATCCGGGTCAAAATTCCGTTTCAAATGTCGTTTCGTCTCTAAATCCGTATCTAAACGATAAACGACCCGTTTTACATCCGGGTCAAAAATCCGTCTATAATTTCGTTCTTAATTAGAAACGACGTTTTGTCGTCTCTAAATCCGCAAAAATCCGTCTCCAAGAGTTAACAACCCAATCCCCATTCCAAGCCTTTAATCCTCATTCCAAGCCCGAACCCGACCCGACACCCATCCCACCCTACCCTACCCTACCCTACCTTGCAACCACCCCCCTCTCCAATTATTTAATCCCCATTTCAAGCCTTAATCCCAATCCCACCAAGCCCGAACCCGACCCGACCCCACACCATCCCAACCCAAACCCACACCGTCCCAGCCCGAACCCAACCCGCCATCCCACCCCACAACCACCCCCCTCTCCAACTATTTAATTGACCTTTTTTTGGTCTATATGGGAATTGAACCCAGGTGGATAAGTGTCTATTATTAAGCATCTGCCACTAGGACAGATAACTCTTTTGTTTTATCTTTTAATATTAATTGTATATGTATATTAATTTATTTCTTTTACGTGTATTCAAATTGTAACTTTTAAATTTGTAAATCTAAAAATTGTAATTACTCACCGTCGTCAATAAGCTGTAAAATATTAAGAACAATGCATAGTTTAGACACTTTATTTTATTATAATAGTTTAACATATATAATTAATTAATTTGTAACTTTAAAAATATATAAAAAAAATTGTTATTGAATAATTTCAATTGTAAAAGTCGATCTTACTTTATAAATTAAAATAAATAAATTAAATTACGTTTAATCTTCATCTTCAGCCTTTAAATCTAATCAATGATTCATTCATTGTTACGTGCACTCAAGTACACCGTGTACTTGAGTGGACCTTGACCGGTCAACTGTTGACCGTTGATCAGTCAATGGTCAAACTATGAAAAAAAAAATCGATTTGTTTTTTTGAAAATGTGTATGTTAGTATATTGAAAAGTGCATCATCGTTTTTTAATGAAAAGTGTATGTTATTATATTTCAAAAATTGAGTTTTGAACTTGTGACATTATGGTAAGGCAATTCAAGGACAACCACTAGGGCTGTGATATCGCTGGATAGGTGCAGTAGTATACTTGACACACTTGAATGACAGAATTTATATATTTGTTCCTATACCATTTATATCTTTGTTCCTAAGGGGATAAATCACATTTGAACAATTTATATATTTGTTCCTATACCATTTATATCTTTGTTCCTAAGGGGATAAATCACATTTGAACAATAAGATATCCTAGGACATCCCGCATATTCTAAAATTAAATTAAATATAGAAAAACTGGTACTACTTAATATAGAAAAACTGGTACTCGGTGCTAAAATTAAATTAAATATAGAAAAATTGGTATTAAATTAAATTTCAAAAAATTGAGTTTTGATCTTGTGACATTATGGTAATGACAACCACTAGGTAGTAATACCGTGTACTTGAGTACACAGTCCTACCCAGGGATAGGTGCAGTAGTATACTTGACACACTTGAATGACACAATTTATATCTTTGTTCCTATACCATTTATATCTTATCCTAATATTCTACTTTAATTACTACAGTCTTTATTGGTAGTCGATCTTCTTGATGCAAACTTGGATATATGAAATTTGTATCCAATGAGTCCTGAATGAATTCTGAATTGAGTACTTTAATTACTACCGTCTTTATTGATAGTCGATCTTTCTTGATGCAAACTCGGATATATGAAATTTGTATTCAACGAGTCCTGAATGAATTCTGAATTGAGTCAATATTATCTTGAAATTTACTGAGATTGATTCAAGGTGTTTGCCTACTTGAATTTAGTTATGTGTACGTGTATGTGTGTTCTAGACGCATGCTGATTTAGTTAGGTGTATATGCGTGTATGAGCATGATAAATCTCATTTTTATACAATAATTTACTAAATTAAATGATAATTGTAATTTATAGTAGGCGAATTGATAAGTAAATTGATATATTATAATAAAGGCTTGAGATGCACAACTTACCTCGTCAATCTTGATGGTAGAGACAATATTATTAATGTCGTGACACCTACGTTCTTGAGTTATCGAGTTTGAAAGAAATTCAAGAATTATTTTCATTAATCCATATATTATATATATTGTCATATAATACATATTTCCATATAAAAAATATAGAATATATAACATAATATTATTATAATATCTATATTTATTATATAAACTTATTTTTTAAGAATGGACAAAAATCGAAATTGACATATTATTATATTATTAGATAGGATTAGGTTTAATTTCCTTTTGAATGTATTTTTCACAAATTTAGTAAAACTAAATAAAAATAATTTCTATAAAAAGATTTTCAATTTTTATTTCAAGTTCATTTTGACACAAAATAATTTTTTATTTTTATCTCGATTGATCTTATCCTTTTTACTATACTATTTAGACTATTTTACCATTAGCAATGCTTCAAGTATTTATACTTTTTTCTAAGTGGATGATAGCATTATTTTTTAATCTAGAACTTTTTATAAAATACTATACAAGTTTCTTTATAAGTCTTAATAGTAGTTTTATAAAGATTTAGAAACTTTTAAAAATTATTGAATGACTTTTTTTTTTAATCTAACGTTCATACAAAATTGATATACATACTTTGATTAGAGAATCAATTCTTGGAATATTTTCATTAGTTTATACTTTTTCTAAATTGATGATAGAATTATTTTTTAATCTAAATTTCTTTTAAAAATACTATACAAATTTAAAAAATTATTAAATGACACCTCCTTTTTTTTAATCTACAAAATTGATATACGAGAATCAATTCTTGGAATATTTTCATTAGAAAATCAATTGATATATATATATATATATATTGGCATATGGAATTGAAGATATAATATAATAATATTATTATTATAATATCTATACCTATCCTAAAATATATGTACATAGTATTATTCTAACATTTATATTTATCCGATACATACAAGATATATTAATTGATTTTTTTATTTTTTTTTTACTATTTATTAATTAAATAAAAGAGTAAATAAATTAATATAACTCCGTCCATATTCTCTCATTCTCAATTCTCTATATACATAAGTTTTTGATTTATTTTTTAATTTAATTTTATCATTTGACTAATTAGATACAGATTAGAGATGGTTAGATTCCGTATCCCAAATTTCGTGTACTACCTTATCTCGTTTTATATTGGGGAGAAAAAATTGATTGTTTAGAGACGGTGGTATATGTATCTAATCCGTATCTAAAACTCTCGAAATTGAAAGTCACGTATCTAGTCCGTATCTAAAACTTTCGAAACTAAAAGTCGTATCTAATCTGTTTATAATGAGAGACGGTTTTATTTTCGGTTTCAAATCTCGATTTTTTAACAAATCCGTATCTATTAGAGACGGATTAGGTGTCCGTCTCAAAATTTCGGTATCAAAATCAGGCTTTTTTTGTAGTGTTTAAAATCATTTTGCTAGAGCCTATTTTTAGACAAAAAATAACACAAGTATAAAGACTCAAAAATTGTTGTCCAATGCATGAAATAGATAATCATCATCCAAAATAAGATAGCACAAGGTAAGAGCAGAAAGTTGTAAGTTCTAGCTCTTAAGGAGCAACAATTGTCTGGAAATTTAAAAATAAGCATAGATTAAAGAGTTCATGATAGTTTGAATTTGAATCTTGACTTGACCTTTAGCAGCTACATCACTTGGCTGCATCTGACTTCTTCTTCAGGAAGGTTGGGAGTTCCTTGAACAGTGGAGTCAGCCCATATGATGCAAAGTGCCTATTCTTCAAGGCCATGACTTCCTCGTTCTTCCCAATTAAGTCTTCATCCTTGACAAGTTGCACAAACTCATCAGTAATAGCTTTCCTATCAATGCCATTTCCATCAGTCTTCATTGGTGGAGTCCAGAAAATCTGTTTAGGAGCCTTGACAATAACTTTCTCCTTCTGAGCAGCTCCAAGAATCTTTGTGTACAATTCTGGATAATTCTCCATCATAAAACCTTCATAAAGACCATCAATGTCTTCAAAGTCTCTCCATCTCTTAACAACAAAGAAGAGATGATCCCATACTCGATTGGCTTCTTCCCAAGCACCATTGAGTTCAGTAGGAACCCAGCTGTCAGTATGAGGGATCCTTTCCAAGGTTTCAGAATTCCTCTTGGTTCTATTCTCCATCATCAGAGCATAAGAACTCTTGTAAGATTTAGAATTTCCTGGAAGAAAATTTGTGTGCCTCTTCAGTCTGCATTCCTCAGCATCTTTGAACATTTTAGTCCTTTCTTCAATAACCAGCCTTCTTACTCCTCTCCTGGTCTCTGCATCTTGACCAGCTCCTTCAGCAAAGATATTTGCAACTTCTTCAAAAACAGGAGTTTTGGCTTTAGCAGGCTCAGCAGCAACTTCAGGAGAAGCTCTCCTAACAAGCAACTTATCTTCCCTTCTAATCAGTGTTGAAATTTCCATTTCCTCATCATCATCTGGTTCACTGGACTTGTACTTCTTGCTTTTCTCTTGATCAGAAATATCAGCAAGCTTCTTTCTTTTCAGATTGGGTTTCCTTATTTTTCCACTCCTAGTTTTGGGACAGTCTTCCTCCTCTGTAACATCACCAATATCCAAAACCTTTGCTTTCCCCTTTCCTTTGCTACCTTCCCCCTTACTATTCTCATCCCCCTTCATCAGATCTTCCCCCTTCTTCTTATTTTCCCCCTTTTTGGCATCATCACATGCCTCAAGGTTGATGGGGTCAGCAGGGTTGCAAGGCATCAATCTTAGCCACAGTAAGTGAGAGTTCTTGTTGGTAGGTGTCCATCTTTTTCATCTGGGCAGAATTGGGGTCAACATGATTTATCAGAAAGGCAGAAATAGTGGAACTTACAGACTCTTCCACTTGCTTCTTCACAGCTTGATCAACTTGGGTCCTCATCATCTTGATTATACCCTCCAAGTTGTCTTTGAATAGATCAGAAGCAGCATTTAGTGAACTCTTGATGGTTTCTCTAATCAGTTGATCTCTTTGACTCCCCATTGATTGAGTCAGCTTTTCAATGTCCTTTGACAGCATCTGGGAAATCTCGTCCTTCTCCTTGGCAACATCATCCTTTAGCCTCATAATTTCCTCTCTGTCCTTCTTGATCAACTCTTTCTCAGTGTGGAAGTATATGGTAACAACATCTGACATGATCTTTGATGACTCTCCAATCTTGGGTAGAGTCCTTCACTTCCTTTCCAACACTGTCCATCTTTTTATCAAAGGTCTCAAAACCTTTTTCAACAGCTTCTAGCTTGATAGTTGTGGAGTTCATTTTCTCTTCCAAACTCTCCACCTTGATACATAAATCCATAGCATTATTATCAACAGTTTCCTCCAAGTTCTCCATCCTCCTTGTCATCCTTCTTGCCTTTGTGTTCAAGTTGAGCAATGACCTGTGCTGGGCTTCATTTGTGGGAATGATAGTTTCATCCAAACTATCTCTGACATACTTTCCCATGTTTAGGCATAAACCTACAACATTCTCCAGCCTTTTCCTCTCAACTTCATCAATTTGTTCAATCTCAGTATTGAACTCATCCTGTACAGCTTTCATTCTTTTATCCTCCTTATCAATGATGCAGACTTCAGTCAGTGCAAGAGCATCTAGGTGAATTGGGAACTCCATCGAAGTTGATGGTGTTGCAGCTATTGCCTCATTTTCCAAGGGCTTCTTCATAGCAGCTGGTTCCTCATTTTTCACAGCATCTTCTTGAGAAGTATTGGCGTCCACTCCATCTTTCTTGGCCTCAGCTTCAGTGACTTCAGCAGGAGTTGACTTAATCAACTCAGCATCATGAATGTTAGGATTTTCAGCAGTTTTCTCAGATGGAGTTTCAACAATGACAATCTCCATTGATTCAGTGGCTTGAACAGCTGACTGTACTTCTTCTTCAACATTTTCAATCAATTGACTTTGGTCAATTTCATCAATCTTCTCTCCTTCACTAGATTCTCCATTCTTTATCTCCTCAATGGCAGTCTCAACTCCATCAAAGAAATCTTTCTCAGCAGGCTTTTTACCTTCAGTGGTGTCTACCTCCATGGCAGCATTCTTTTCATCATCATTGTCCTCAACAATCTTGGACATCTCCTCAGTCTTGTCCTCAGTACTTTTGGACATCTCTTCTGTCTTGTCCTCAGCTTTCTTGGACATCTCAACATCCTCCTCCATCATGTCTTCAAGGTTCAGATCAATCCCAGCAATAATGGATTGAACAGCTTCCTTTTGAATCTTAATGTTCACCAGGTTAGCAAACAACCTTTCATCTGTCAATTCAAAAGTGGATTCCACCTCAGCAAATTCTGTCAATCTTGCCTCCTCATTTTCCCACCAGTATAGTCCCTTGGACTCAATAACCTTCCCAATATCATACATGGATTTCTTCCTTATGTCCACAATTAATCTAAGATCATAGAAGATTGATCTTAAATCAGGATATTTGGCAAGTTGGGGGTAAAGTTGGTCTAGGAAAAATTTGGATTCATCTTTCAATGACATTTCATAAGTGTATTCAGGGGCTGTATCTGACTTGGATGAGGGTTGAGGTTCATCAAAAAGAATGTGTATAGGGGTATCAGACTTGTAGGCAATTTTAAGAATGGTTGGATCATTCAAGTGAGGGGTAGTTTCAATAGCTTTTGGGCTATGACTTGAGGGTTCTGGATCATTCAAATCTAGGTTTCCAGGTGATACTCTCTCTTCATCATCATCACCTTCATCATCATATGAACCTTCCAGTTCAGCTTGCTCATCAACATCCATTTCTTCTTCAGAAGTATCAACATACTCCTCTTCATTTTTTTCTCCACTTGAACTAGGGCTTGACATGGCCCTCCTTTTCTTGGTCTTTGAGGCTGTCTCAACCTCCTTTCCTTTCCCTTTCTTCTTGGCTTGTTCAAGAATACTGATCACCATTTGTGTTGCTACTTCATTCTTTTGCTTGGCAAACTTAACTTGCTCCCTTGTTGAGGCTTTTGGTGACTTGATCTCCAGCCCCAATATTTTCTGAGTTCTCACTGATAATTGTCTAAACAATATCTTGGTGGTATTGAAATTAACTCCATCTTCAACAATGTCCTCAGGTCCTTTCTCATATAAGAAAGCAGCAACTTTTGTACAGAAGGCTAGTGTCTTCTTGATAGCCACCTTCCTTACATCCACAATTTTAAACTTTGCTTTCTCTTCTACAAGTTTCTTCAAAAAATAACCTTTCCAGTTCATTGGCTTCTTTCCTCCATCAATGACTGCTTTCATCAATCTTACCTTGGATCTGCTGATCTAATCATAGCTCCCTGTGGTGCACATCACATTCTTTGCAACCACATCTAGCAATAATTGATAGTCTTCTTTCAAAACTCTCTTGTGTAGACCAGATTTGAGAGGTACTGGATCATCTATCCATTGGTTGGCAACTTCTTGCTCATTATGCCTCATATACTCTTCAGGATCCTCTCTAGTAGCATTCAGACCAAAGAAATCATCAAAGTCTTCTTCAGTAAACTCAAACTTTTCAGCAGTCCTTTTGGTTGTGTCTGGTTCATGAGTCATAATGTAACCAGATCCTGAGCTTTTCTAAGTAAATGTGCCTAAGAACTGAGTAGTTGAAAGTTCCAGGCATGTCTTGGGGATGGCCTCGAGCCATTTCCTCAATCCAGCTTGCTCCAGCCAAGTAACAATCCTTCTTGTGTGTTTATTTGCCAGATTGTCAAAACACACTATTTGCTCAAAGTGGAGCACGGTTGCTTCACTTAGATAGTTCCAGTTGATGTCCAAATCAGGGTGATTGAAGTCAACTAAAAATATAGCCAATATACAGTATTAGTATGGTCTAATAGCAAATCTTTCCATATAACTACTGAATCATATGATTAGGCTATCTTTAAACAATATCTTGCATTTATGTCTAAGATTTACTGTGGATAGATTTACATAACATGTTCATAGCATCATAATACCATATCCAACAATGTTTTAAGCTTGTAATCATGATCTCTAGACACAATATTTGTATGATTCTAAGATATTAACACGATTTTAAGTATCACAACATGTATCTAACAACATATCATTCAATAAATGACTAATCCGTAAATATAGCATCTAAAGAATTTAAACAGAGTCATTAAAACTAAAACAGAGCATGTTATGTTTCTTGAAAGCTTTACAAATATGCATGTCTTTTAACAGATGATTATGAGAAATACTAACCCATTTCCAAAGACATTTTTGTTAAAGTTATAGAGCTTTGAGCAAAACTTGTAGATGAGTTTGAGGATTCTTGAGAGATTCAGCTTAGGGTTTTTCAGATTTTTTTTTGAAAAAACGTAAATTGTGAAAAATTCTAAGTTATGCTTTTATATCTCCTCAACTGTACAATTTGAAAAGTGTTAGGTGTAGGGCTGAGATTGAATTGATAACATTTAATGGTTTAGATCAATTCTGTTACACCAAAGGACGCAAATGTCGTGTCCTGCGCACAGTGAGTTGCTTTTTCAGAAAATCGTGCAATTGATCGTCTTTTAGCAAAGATCTCTTGTTTATCGATTATGAGCATTAAATGCGTACTATAACAGAGTTTAACTTTTATGAAAAAGAAAACTTATCTACAGTCAAGTGACAACTTGACTGAATAACCCTTGACAACTTCTATTGAAGTTTCTCATGTACTTTGTCATCCTCTACGTTGTCCTTCGTAGTTTTCCTCGTACTTGTCAGGTATCTTTCCTTGATTTTACTCAAGAATGCCATGTACTTTGTCCAAGTTTCCTGCATGAAAATTCTTGAAAATAATATCAGTATGAGAAAAATAAGTTAATGAACTTTGAATTGTCTCATCTAACTTATCCTTCCTAAAACTTCACTCTAAGTTCCCCCTTGGATTAATACTAGTATCTCTGGCATGAATAAAGTGATTCCTTATACTTTAAACATTCTCTCCAGGATCTAATAAACCAAGTTCTATTGAAAGTTCCTTGAACCTTGTTTCAGCTAGGGGTTTTGTAAGAATATCAACCTTTTGCTTATCAGTATGAATCTTTTCCATTCTGATGTCCTTTTTCTCAACATGATCTCTAATGAAGTGATGTCTAATATCCACATGTTTACACCTTGTGTGTAACACTGGATTTTGAGTAATAGCAATGGCACTATTATTATCACAATAGATAGGTACATCTTTTGTGACAACTTTATAATCTCTTAGCTGTTGTTTGAGCCATAGGATTTGAGCACAACAACTTCCAGCAGCCATGTATTCAGCCTATGTGGTTGAAGTAGCTATAGAAGTTTGATTCTTGGAAAACCATGAAATCAATTTGTTTCCTAAGAATTGACAAGTGCCAGTAGTTGATTTTCTGTCTATCCTACATCCTCCATAGTCAGCATCAGAATAACCAGTCAACTCAATGTTGTCTTCAGATGGATACCACAATCCTAAGTTCACTGTGCCTTTTAAATACCTAAGTATTCTTTTGGCAGCCTCTAAGTGACTTTTCTTTGGATTGGACTGAAATCTAGCACAAACACCAACTGCAAAAGTAATATCAGGTCTGCTTGCAGTTAGATATAATAATGAACCTATTATTGCTCTATATTTAGTGGGGTTGGTATCTATTCCATCAATGTCAGGATCCATTTTCCAATTTGTATTCATAGGAATCCTAATTGGTTTACTATTTTCACAACCAAACTTCCTGATCATTTCTCTAGTATACTTAGCTTGATTGATGAAGATTCCTTTCTCAGATTGTTTGACTTGTAAACCTAGGAAAAAGTTCATCAATCCCATCATTGACATTTCAAACTTCCCTTGCATGAGAGTTGAAAATTTCTTGCACATATCGTCATTAGGTGAACCAAAAATGATATCATCAACATATATTTGTACTAACAGAATATCATTTCCTTCACTTACCCTAAATAAGGTCCTATCAACTGCGCCTTTCACAAATCCATTGTCCAAAAGGAATTGTGATAGTGTCTCATACCAAGCTCTTGGTGCTTGCTTGAGACCATAAAGTGCTTTCTTCAATCTATACACTTTGTCTCCTTCTTCAAAACCAGGTGGCTGCTCTACATATACCTCTTCTTTAAGTACACCATTCAGAAATGCACTCTTCACATCCATTTGGTATACTTTGAACTTCATATGAGTTGCATATGCTAAGAACAGCCTAATTGCTTCTAACCTAGCTACTGGGGCAAAGGTCTCATCATAGTCTATTCCTTCATGTTGACTATAACCTTTGGCAACTAGTCTGGCTTTGTTTCTAACTATAACATCATTTTCATTCTTCTTGTTCTTGTAAACCCATTTAGCTCCTACAACATCCCGATGTGTTGGTCTGTCTACCAGCTCCCAAACATCATTCCTTTTGAACTGATTTAGTTCCTCTTGCATTGTTGTAATCCAGTTGGAGTCTTCCATTACTTCTTCAATGGTTGTGGGTTCTGTTTCAGAAAGAAAACAACAAAATAAAGCACTCTCTCCATGTTGTCTCCTAGTGATTACACCACTAGTAGGATCACCAATTATCTAGTCTGAAGGATGAGCATCTAGCCATGTCCTTCTAGACTGATCATTTACAGATAAGTTAGTCTCATCTGGTTCAACATTTAATTCAACATAAAATTCAGGAAAGTTAAAAGCTGGATCAGTTTCATATTTAGGGGTGTTGTCCATGTCATTGACATTGGTATTCTCAGGTTGAGTTCCCCCTAAATCATTTGATCCTTGTACTCCCTCAGCATTACCAGCTTCTTCATTGGGAGAACTTACCTCAGGTTGAGTGGGTTCATTCAACTCAACATTGCAGTTTTCCTCAGGAATGTTGACTTCAGGTAAGTTGTCTTTATCTTGATTGGCTTCAGATATGTTGGATATCTTGAGGTTGTCCAAGTCAGGATAATGTACATCAGTAAATACAGATTCTTTTCTTTCACCATCTTTTAACCTTGTCACCCTTGTGTTGATTTCACCATGGGGTTTGTCTTCTTTGTTTGAGGTCCTATGCTTGAAAGAAAACTCATCAAAGATAACATGAGGTGTTTCTTCAACAATAAGAGTTCTATAATTATAAACTCTGAAAGCTTTGCTGGATGAAGAATATCCTAGAAAGATTCCTTCATCTGCCTTGCTATCAAATGTTTTTAATTGTTGCTTCCCATTATTGTGAATGAAACATGTACATCCAAAAATGTGAAAGTAAGAAATTCTTGGTTTTCTCCCTTTGAAGAGTTCATAAGGAGTTTTTCCTTGTTCCTTTGTTAGCATGGATCTGTTTTGGGTGTGACAAGCAGTATTGATTGCTTCTGCCCAAAACCTCTTTGGAATCTTTGCTTCTGCTATCATGGTTCTTCCAGCTTCCTTGAGTGTTCTAACTCTCATTTCTGCTACACCATTTTGTTGAGGTGTTCTAGCTGATGAAGTCTCATGAGTGATTCCATTTGCTTGACAGTATTCATTTATGTAAGAGTTGATGAATTCTGTTCCTTTGTCTGATCTGATCTTCACAATGCTCAAGCCTTTCTCATTTGTAATTTTCTTCATAAGTTCTGGCAGCTTCTGTTGAGTCTCCTTCTTCTTTAGCATGAATATTACCCAAGTGTATCTTGAGAAGTCATCCACTACTATTAGTGTATACTTCTTTCCACTGATGCTCACAGGGGTAATAGGTCCAAATAAATCCATGTGAAGTAATTGCAGTACTCTTGCAGTTGAGATGGCAGCCTTTGTTTTGAAGGATGCTTTGACTTGCTTTCCTTCTTGACATGCTTGACAGATATGTTCTTTTGTGAATACTTCATTTGGTAGGCCATCTGCTAAAGATAATCTTGCAAGTTTGTTCAAAGTCTTAAAATTCAGATGGTTTAGCCTTTTGTGTCATAGCCAACTGAGATCTTTAGAGCTTTTTGCAACTAAGCAGATATCTTCAGGGGATTTGTTCCAATCTACAAGATAAACATTACCTTTCCTTGACCCAGTTAGTAGTAACTGTTGATTTGATTTGTTCCTAATATAACATAAGTTACTAGAAAACTCAACATTAAAACCTTTATCACAAAATTGGCTTATTGAGAATAGATTGTGTTTCAGACCATAGACATATGAAACATTTGTAATACTTACAGTACCAATTTTGAGAGTTCCATAACCTTTGGTTGTTCCTTGTGAGTTGTCACCAAAAGTTACTTGTGGTCCATCTTGTTCAACAAAATCAGACAAAAGTTCCTTATTTCCAGTAATATGTCTTGAACATCCACTGTCCAAGTACCATGTAAGTTCTTTAGGACTTCTTTTCTTTGTTGATGGAACCACTGGAACCTCATCATTATCTTCAATAGCCATAAGACACTCTTCATCACTGCTGTCAGTAAACATCTCAGATGATGAAGATGGAAGTTGATCATCTTCAGAGGTTTCTTCTTCAGCTTTCAAAGCTTTTCTTTTTCCATATTTCTTGTCCCTCGTAGCTTGTCTTTCCTTCCTTTCCTTGGAAGTCAGCTCTGGACAGTCATATTGGAAATGTCCTGTCTTCTTGCAGTTGTAGTATGTATCCTCATCTTCATCTTTCTTCTTTTCAGCATCTCTCTTCTTAGTTGATGAAGATGGATCTTCTTTGGAGTTGTCCCTTCTAGATCTCCTTTCATCATTTTTCTTCTCAGGTGAGTTGAATCTTCTTCTTCTATCTTGGTAAAATCTTTTGTATTTACCAAATCTAGAATTTAATCTTTCAAATCTTCTAGCCATCATTGCCAACTCATCTGAAATGTCAGCTTTGGAAGCTCCTTTTCCACTCTTGCTTGATTTGCTGGCTTTCTTGGAATCAGGTTCATTGGATTTGGCCTTCAGTGCAATCCCTTTGCTCTCAGGTTCCTCAGTGTTGTTCTTTATGTTCAAGTCATATTCATATGCCTTGAGTTCTGAGAACACTTGTTGCATTGGCATTGTTGATAAATCCTTCGTATTCTACATCATGACAGCATACACATTCCATTTGGTTGTCAAGCTCCTAAGAATCTTCAGAGCCACTTCTCTCTTGGAGTATACTTTTCCAAGTGAGTTGATCTCATTCATGATGTCTGTGAACCTTCCATCCAGTTGATCAATGTTTTCTTCAGACTTCATTCTAAATTGCTCATACTTTTGAACAACAACTTGAAGTTTGTTTTCCTTGATCTTGTCAGTTCCTTCACACATTAGAGCTAATGTGTCCCAAATCTCCTTTGCAGTTGTGCAGTGAAACACTCTACCCATTATAGCATCTGGAATGGTCTGATATAGAGAGTTCATTGCTACATAGTTGAGGTTCTACTTCTTTCTTTCTTCAGGAGTGAGCTCATCGTCATCTTTTGGAATTTCTTGTGCTCCAGTTGCTCTTTGGGCTTCTGTAACATTTGTGTTAGGTTTCATGAACACAAATGGGCCTTTAGTGATCACCCTTAGCATCTCATCATGGAGACAAGCCAAGTGAGCTCTCATCCTTATCTTCCAGAAGTCATAATTCTCAATAGAGAACATAGGCAGTTTCTGGTAAGATGTCTTGTTGATGGGGTTGGTTCCCATAGCAGTAGGTGGTGGAACAGCTACACCAGAATTCTCAGAAGAAGATGTGTTAGGCATAGTGGATAATCAGAAATAATGAATATCACAGAAAGTGCACAAGTAGATCAGTTTAGGTAACCAAAGTTGATCCTCAAAGCAGTGGTCTTTAAACCCCTGCTCTGATACCACTTGTTGGTCCCAAAAAGGAGTGTGACACGTGTATGGGGGGGGGGGGGAATACACGTGTATGTGTTTTTCAAAAACTTTTGCAAGTAATCAACACAAATAATCAGAGTCAAGTTTCACAGTATGTCAAATCCTATGAAAATACTAAACAGTAGATTCTAATGGATCTTAACAGTATGCAACTTGTATGCAGTATAAATGATAGGCCCTATTATATATACTCCTCAAGTAATATGCACTCAAATATTATATTATCAAATAGCAATAAGCAATTATAACAACACAATAGCTAAAGCAATAAGATAAATGCAGTAAGTAAGAACACAAGATGTATAGTGGTTCGGAGACTAAACTGCTCCTACATCCACTCTCCTAATTTAATAGGATAATTCCTTAATCACTTCGGAATTAACTTGTTTTTTCAGTGCCAAGGTGCACTCTACTTCTTCTTCTCTTCTCTTGATTTCTTACAACCTTCTCTTGTTGCAATACTCTCAATAACTACTATGAACTAAACAATACTCTCAAACTATCTCTCAAGGTGAAAGTAGGGTTTTGTTCTTGTACCAACTAAGTGTGATATCCTTTACAATTTAAGAACGAATGTAAAGGCTAGGATATCACTGTCTAGGCTTTGGATATTCAACAATAAGCTTGCCTAGTGGGGACTAAAGATAACACTCACAAATGAATATGCTTAAAAGCTTTGATCTCTCGAGTGTTTTGAATACTTTTTAATGCTAGAATGTGTATGGCTTGCGTGTCTTGTTGTGTGTCCCGTTTTCTTGAAATGATTCAAGATGTGGCCTATTTATAGATGAAGCAAACTATCCGTTGGTGGAGATAGCAAACTTATCCATAAATTTGAACTTTCAAATTGTTCAGGGGCCTGCATGCAAATAGTACATGCATTCACATCCATTCTGCATTTTGCATTCCATTCTCAGAATTTGTTATGCGCATTGACAGGTGGCATCAATTTATTGGTTGATTTGGAATAATTCCGTCCTTTTCTCTAACGGCCTCGTACTGGGTAAAACGCCTAGTCATCCATCGTCTTTGACCATAAGTGTGCCAAGTCCAAAGTATATGAATATCCAAATTCATCATACTTGACTTTTGTCATTCAGCATACTTGTCTTCATGAGTCCTTGTCACTTTCTTCATAACACTTCAGCTCCTTGTCTTCAATGATACTTGTCTTCATGTGCTTTGTGTTTTCAGGTCATTTGTCATAGATTCAAAGAATACTCTATCTAAGAAAAATTAAAGCTCCCTAACATATATGAGCTTTTCTAACCTGAAAATCTAGACTTGGCAAATCATCATACTTGGGGTTTTACTTAGGGTTTTGGTATCAAATCAAAATCAAATTTTCTTTTATTAATATAAACCATATCCCAACATAATACCAACTCTTTTTTGTCTGATTATTTCTTTTAATCTCTTTGTTAATTCTTGCAACATGTGACAACATTCTTTTTAATGATTTTACATTTTTCATGGGGTCCTCTCTTAAAAGATGTTTCTAGGCTGAATAATAATGGCTTCAAGAAATCTAACAGGTCTAATTCCTCTGCATAGTATTTGTCTCTATCTATATATGCATGATTTTTTGTATCGAAAAACAAATTCATTATCTTTAGAAAACAGTTTGGCTAAGCAAATAAAGCAACAACTTGAAGTAGGTAAGTTTGTGGAGGCAACTGAAACATGGGGTGATCTTGAAGAACTTATTAGTGCTAGCAGCAGTTCAGTGGTAATTTTGATTTCAGAATGTTAAATATATATAGTAGGAAAAATTATGGATCTTGAATAAAATTGAGATTTTTTTTTTGCAGGATTTCTACAATTTTCTATTAGATGAAGGGATGGACCCTATATCCATGACAACTTCTGTAATATCACAAAAAATATCGATTAAACGATACTCGAGATATTTGAATTCGTTGAGGAGGCCGTTACGAAATTCACGAGCTCTTGAATGATTTCTTTTGATTATCGGTGAAATTTTGAATTCAATTGGATTTAGATTTAGGGTTCTCTATGTCTCGTTAGTAATGTTTGATTATTGATTCTGTTATGAATCTAATTTCTTAGAAACTTAATTCAAACAGAGGTAATTTCAATATCGCTTTAATCGATTTTTTTATATTTATACTTAAATTGGTATAACTTTTGGTAGCATGTAATTAACTTATATATTTGTGATGACATTTCATGTTTTTTTGTGTATATTTGACGTATGTTTGTGTACGTTTATTTATTTGATTTTTTGGTATTTGACGTGTTATATATATATATATATATATATATATATATATATATATTGTAGTGGTATAATTAAGTTTTGGTTTTGTATAAACAGGATTTTTAAAATATAAAATAATTATTAAAAAATATATAAAAAAAAAATATTACTTAGACAGCGGTTCATAACCGTTGTCCAAGTGAAACGAAAAATTAAAAAAAAATTACTTATACAGCAGTTATGAACCGTTGTCCAAGTGAAAGGAATTAAAAAAAACACATAGACAACGGTTTATAACCGCTGTCTAAGGTCCCCACTTGCAATGCGGTTCGAAACCGCTATCCAAATGTTTTTACTTAGACAGCGGTTTTTAACAGCTGTCACTTGGAGAGCTGTTTTAAAAGCTCTCCAAGGCACTTTTTAAGGGCTATGCAAAGCCAAATATGTATTATTGAACCTAGGATTTTTATGGGTCAAATATGACGGGCTAGAGATATTTGTGCTTATCCAGCAAGACTTAGTCTTTGTTCTTATCCACAACATGACTTGGTGGGCTAAATTATTTGATGGACTCAGATATCATATTTGAGCCTGATTTGATTTACTAGACTTCAGAGGTTCGTCTTGATTTACTGGACTTCTGAGGCCCGACTGAATTTGTTGGGCTTTTAGAAGTCCGACTTGATTTGTTGGGCTATGGAGGCCCATCTTGATTTATTATGCTTTGAATTAGGCCCAAATTATTTTAATTTTGCTTGTCTACACTTACACTTTCTGCACATTTTTCTTTTATTACATTTTCTCTCTCCATCTTTTTACTTTATTTTTTACTTACAACTTTACATAAAATATTATATTTCTTTAAACTTGTGTCATCCCCAAATGTAAAAATTAGAGGGGGCAGTAGGAGTATTTATTATCATTGGTTTAATTAAGTTTAGAGGTTGCATATATATCTAGAGGCTATTTGTGTTTAAATTGAGTTTCTTTGGCAAGTTTTAATGTAATGACGATGTACCACTGGTCTGGGCATTTCTATGCCCTTTCTATTTTGAACCGTTAATTTTTGCCCCTTTTTTTTTTTTTTCTAAAAAAGAACACTCAAAACTAGTTTAACAACAACAGAAATATAAATATAACAAACTTATTACAATGATCCATAATAATTCAAACCGAAGTAAAAAGGAACAATGATTTTGCCATTATTGCATATTTTCATCATCACAAGGCATGGCAGAAGTATCCCGGTTCAATTTCCATATTCCACATTTCATTCTGCTGAATTTTTAACACATATCAATTATCCATACATACAGTAGAATAAGATGCGGAACAATATCAAAATAGGTATAAGTGATCTCATCCGGAATTAGTATCCTGATAGAGTAGTTTCTCAAATAGCTCCATATGTTGTTTTAGCAACGTGATACCATACAAAAGGCTCCCATCGTTTTGTGGATCAGGCAACAGATAACTTTTCCCTTCATATGGAGCTGCTCCGGGTCCGGAGTAAACGGGTCCTCCCCACCCGAAATCCGCATCGTATGGCTGTAGCCGCACCCAACTGGTGATCCCCAGATTCGGGCAATTAGTAGTGTGGGCGCCCCGTGCAAGGGCGCTCACATCCCCCTGCAACTCCAAGTAATCAATAGCCGACCTCAAGTACTCATCGTCCATTCGGGCTATCGCCTCGTGAACTTTACCCACCGCAAACCTCAGCGGACTCGAGGCGAGTTCCCCACACGAAGCAATTGGAGTAGCCGAGAATATCACATTGCCAAAGAAACCCAACGGAAGCGAAGGCCGCAGCCTGGTTCGTCCGTCTACGGGAATATGCAACTTGGATTCCTGATCTCCAGGCAAGCCACGTGCCATGCACACGCACCGCCACAGATGGCCTGTAACCACCTCGAACGTAGTGTATTTCAGTGTGTTACTCTCATTGCATTTTTCTTTGAGGGCATTCAGTTGTGCACGTGTTAGCTTGAATATCGAAAAGGTTGTCTCAAAGCTGCTATCCAATGGAGGAGTACTTTTCAATGGTGGTGGGGGTTGGTACTCGATGTGGGGGAACTGCGGGCGTGGAGGATCGCGTGCAGCAAGGACACTCCGGTCGAACATAGGAGCGATGTCGATGGTCTGGCCCCGAGCAAGGTCAGACCATGATTTGATAAAATGGACACCAGAACCTCCATCTGTTAAGTGATGCTCATTCGCAACACCTAAACTAACTCCACCACATTTGAAACGAGTTAACTGCAAAATAATTTAACTTAAATTATTCATGTCTTCCAGATCTACCAAAGTATATATTGACATTAATTATGCCAAATTTTCCTTATATTATTGGTCTGCAATCTATACGTACTTTCACAACATTCACATATTTACACAAAATATATTTACTTTTTTTGAGTCCACTTTTTTACACAAATGAATTAATTATTACCTGTAGTAGCAAAAGTGGGAAGGGTTGAGAATAATCGACGAGGGGGATGAGGCGGAGGTCCGGCCTGGGAGCAAAATCACCACCGAAATCATCGAGTGTAGCATCGCATTCGGCCTCGACGAACAACACCCCCTCGGCGTTGCAGTTGATCTCAAAGCGATTATCTTCTTCTCTCCTTTGCAGCCTCCCGGCATAGGGGTAGAACACAACCAGGGCGCGGCTCAGCGCCGCCTTCAGCTCCGTCGAGTCGAAGAAGTTTGCAGCGCCGGCATTGGAGCGGTACAAGTAGACGGCGTGTGTGTGGTAAGTAGCAGGCATTAACAAGTCCAAATTGGAGAGCCATACAGTGCCACCTGGCGTTTCTGCCATCGGCTTTACCATCGTCGAGTTATTCACCTTCACCTTCATGCTATGCTTCTGAATAGAGTAGAGAGAGATTTTTTGGAATTATATATGTAACCAATTACTTATGTTCCTACTCGCCCAGGATTCATTAAGTAATACTCCTTTCCTCCGTTTATAATAAGATGTGGTTGAGAAAGATTGAAATAATTAAAGAGAAAAAGTTAAAGGTAAAAATAAAAAAATATATTTGTAAATAAATACGAAAAATTTATAGGTCAACAGTACAAAATGGTAAAATGAAAATTTATAAATGGAAGAAGTGAGTAACAATATTTTACTCATGTCGGTGTGTAGTTTTTAATGAATTACGTCTACCTACCTCGCTTAATATTGACATAAATTTCAACTTTCAATAATAAAATATTCTACATACAACTCCTTTTTTATCACCTAAGATGGTGAAATTATAAAAAATATGGGCCAATGTTATGTGAAATATTTCGATCAATACATGCATTTCATATTAATCAGACCAAGTTAAAACTCTAAGTTTATTTAATTTAAAAGTTAAATTAAGATAATTTTAAAAAATTTGCGGGTCTTAAGCCTGAATCCGAGTTGCCCTGAAAATTCACGGGTCGCAAACAGGTGGTTTACTACATGATCAAAATATTGTTACTACAAGGTCAAAAAATTACCACTAAAAGGCCAAAAATTTAATACTACATGTCAAAATATTCTGACAAATTCACCCAAAGTTAACTGTGCAGAATATTTTTGGACATGTAGTAATACACTTTTGACCTTGTAGTGATAAATTTTTTGTCTTGTAGTAACATTGTTTTAGTCATGTAGTAGTCGAATAAGTCAGAATTATTTTAGTAATTTTGCACAAAAACAATTAGTGTCCAGAATATTTTTGGACTTGCAGTAATACACTTTTGGTCTTATAGTGACAAAATTTAGGTCTTGTAGTAACATAATTTTGGTCATTCAGTAAGATAATATTTTAGAGCGAAAATAAATATTCTAATTAAGGTTAATCAACTTTAACCAGCGTTTAACTTACAAATTTGACTTAATTTACTTTAATTAATCAATATTTTGCATGTATGTCATATTTCATATAGTTTTTGCCAAAAATATTATATATTATAAAAAATTATAAAAATGAATTGGTGGGACTAAATTATTAGTAGGGTTTTTATGTTTGATAAATAACCCCTAAACGTATATTCAAAACATTATACTCGTGTAAATTTACTCTATTAATTGCATCTTTAATGCGTGTCGCTTCAATATTGAACGTTAATTATTTTTTAATATAAGACATGTCAATCATTTTTATAATATAATAAAATGTGAAACACTAAAATTGAAATATTTTATGATTTTATTTATTCTGTCCAGGAATTTTCACTAATCTCAAGTTATGATTGATAATTTGACAAAATGATCTTGACGCAGGTTAAATGTAATACATGCATACTCCCTCTCCCATCTTAACTTTCCCCATCTTTTGACACACACAAAAAAAAAAGAGAGTAAGATCATTTGAGGGGTAATATATGTAGGTTTAAAAGTAATTACTCTCGCCGTCATCTAAAATTTTGCTCAAACCATTTTTTGGTTCACAAAATATATATTTATTCTATTTAAATAGTTAACTTTTGAATATTTTTTTTACTTTATTAACAAATTAACAAGATTGAGTATGTACCAACAATATTCTTTACTCGTAATCCCACATATATTTTTTATAATTAAAATATGATTTTTTTTAAAAACATGTATAAAAAGAAGTGAGCAAAATTTTATTTTACTGGACAGAGTGAGTATATTTTATGGAATAGTGTATATGTGTGGGTTTAAAAGTAATGATATTTTATGTAAAATTATACTCCCTCCGTCCACCAAAAGTGTGCTCATTTCTTTTTTTTTTTTAATTTACAAAAAATATATATGCTTATTGTACTTAAATAGTTTACTTTTAAATATTTTTCTACTTTACTAACAAATTGAGTATCTACCAATGTTATTATGAGACTAGACTTTATGGAAAAACTTCTATTTGTAAATGTGCAAGTTAGTTTGAAACTTCTAAAAAATAAAATATACACCATCCTTTTTTATTTGTTTAATTTTATAATTTCCATTTTTTAAAATAGAAATACTATTCTTACGCACTATTTTATTTTTATTTATCTACCCTCTCAAACTTTCCCTTTTATATAAATAATTAATTTTTTTTAATTATTGTGTCCAAATGAAAATTATAAAAATAAATCGAAGAAGTACAAAATATATCAGAAATAGAAAAGTGAAATTAATAAAGTTTATCCATATCGATCGGTGCAGTGTTGTACGTGATTGTGAAAGAGAAAGTTGGGTGGGTGGCCGACAACAACATTAATTCAATTTATGAGATTAGACCACGGTTAAATGCCCATTTATCTTTTGAAATTTTGAGTAAAATGACTATACCCTGCTGAGTTCACCCCTAAAAAATTTTAAACCTTGAAAAAACTTAATTATAAACGTGAAAAGATTCATATTTTAATGATTGAAAAATGAAATTTCAATATGTAAGTGTTATTTATATACTCCCTCCCTCCGTTCCACTATAAGATTTTCAGTTTTTTTTTAATGTTCCACTATAAGTTTCTCATTTCATTTTTGACAAATTATGTTCTCTCACCCATCACATTACTCATATTTTATCTATTATTTTATCATACTTCATTTTATACTCCAATTTTAGAGTACTAATTTATTATTTTATCTCTCACCATCACATCACTTGTACTGCATTTATTATTTTATCATATTCCTTAATTAAAACACTCAAAAGAAAGGAAAAACTTATATCTAGGAGTGTGCAAAATAAAACCGGACCGAAAAAAAGACTGGAACCGGGCCGGTTCGGAACCGGACCGACCGGTTAGATTCCGGTCCGGTCCTCGGTCCGAAATTTTTAAGATTCCGGGTTCCGGTCCGGTCTAAAACCGGAATTTACCGGTCCAAGGACCGAAAACCCGGATTTACAATTTTTTTTTATTTTATTATTTGAATTTTAGAAATTACAAATCTCATTCTTCTGGCTCTTCGACTTTCTTGATAAAGGCGACAACCCTTCTCCAATCTCCACTCCTTGCAATTGTTTGGGCGACAACCCTTCTCCAATCTCCACTCCTTGCAATTGTTTGTGTTAGTTGTGGCTTGTGACTCACCCATTTTGAGAAGGTAATAGAGCCGGCGCAACGGAATACTCCACCCAATTGTTTATGTTAGTTGTGGCTTGTGACTCACCCATTTTGAGAAGGTAATAGAGCCGGCGCAACGGAATACTCCACCCAACGGAATACTCCACCCAATCTTCTTGCAATGTAAGTTTTCTTGAGTTATTGAGAAGGTTTAACCTATTTTACACAGCTTATAATGGTAATAATTATTTTTAATTTCTTGTTTCAAAATTTTAGATGGATAGTACTGATCTGATCAATCGGCTGATGCCCTTACTAATGAAGAACTCGAATCGAATGTGATTCACTCTCCACTTCTTCTCATAAGGAATTATAATGACAAAGTGGGATAGCTCCCTTACTAATGAAGAACTCGAATCGAATGTGATTCACTCTCCACTTCTTCTCATAAGGAATTATAATGACAAAGTGGGATAGCTCATGTGGTTAGAGCACCACTACCTAGGCCTTAGGTCCTGGGTTCGAGTCATGGGGAGGGGAAAAAAGGGTCTGAAACGGTCCAAACCCGGACCGGACCGGTTACATTCCGATCCGGTCTTCAGTCCGTAAAATTTTCCGGTCCGGTCTGGACCGGTTACATTTTGGTCCGGTCTTCAGTCCGTAGAATTTTAAGATTTCGGTCCCGGTCCGTAAAATTTTAAGATTCCGGTTCCGGTTCTGGACCGGTGCACACCCCTACTTATATCGGGACGGAGGAAGTATATTTTTTAAAACTTCGCAAAAATTAAAACTCAGGCTCTGGTTCATCGAGAATTTTCACAATTCTTGGTTGAAATTTTCGAGTTTTTTCTAAAAAAATCTTCCATATAAATATTTCAAAAAAATTGGTGAGTTTTTGATAAAAAAAAAAATCGGAAAAAATTTCTGAATTTTTGACCGAATATTCCTCAAAAATTAAGAATAAACTTCTGAGTAAATGAAAGAGAATAGTACTTTAAAATACAAAATCCACCCTAGTATTTCAATAGAAGGTGAACTCAAAACTGAAGTGTGAATCCACGGTAGCTTAAAGAAATAATAAAAGGGGCCATGAAATTAATGATTTACTCCTCGATATCACAACCCTATCTCTATATATATGTATGGTCACTATCACTATATTATTATTCAACATTAATTGACATACAACTACCCTAAAAAAAATAAAAAAATTGACATACAACTACCCTCAAAAAAAAAAAAAAAAAATTGACATACAACTTGTTCTTCCAGTATTTAAATTTACTGTGCGCGAAATTGAACGTGAAAGGAAATGAACTCCTGACTGAATTATATTGTTAATCATTGAATGGGCTCAGACTTTAATGTACAGCTATATTAGGGGTGAACTCAATACATAGGGGTAGTGTAGTTTTTTTGACTAATTAGTTCAAAATATGAATCGGAATATGTGGGGATCATATATCCGTGGCCCTGCATTTTTCCAACTAATTGCCTGGAAAATATGGGCCTTCAAATGCCTCAACAAGGAGTAATAAATATTTGGGCAGAATTGGGTTGTTTCTTCTTTATTTTGGGTACAGTTATTTTCACCTCTGTCTTTGTTTGTTTGATACACTCCCCCGTTCATTTATTATTTTAATGATATTGTAAACTACCAAAAATATTCTTTTAGATACCAAAAAAAACCAGGAATCTCCTCTACTTATTTTCATTTTTATCTTTCTATATATTTTCTTTCTTACCTCTCTTTATTTTTTCTTCTTTCCTAGCCTATATATCTCTAAATCAACTATCCATTACACATTTAATTTTATATTCTTTAATTTTTGTGTCAAAAGTCACTACAAAAAAAGAATCCAAATAGAGAGGGATTTAGCGAGGAAAAAGTCCTCTTTAACATGAATAAGGAGGGATTTCCCTTGCCAGAATTTTCTTGTTATTTTTTACCGAGCATTTTAATTTATCCCTCGCCTGGCCGCGAGCATTAAATTCCCTCGCCAGCCAGCGAGCATTAAATCCCTCGCCCTTTATAATTTTTAAGGGTTGGTCTGCTATGGACTCGAGTGCATGCTGTGCATCCTGGTGCATGTTGCACTTTTCAGTTACTGACTTACACTTTTTGGTAAATGGTGTTGCACTTTTCAATTATTAAACTGTATAAGTAATAATTGAAAAGTGCAACACCATTTACAAAAAGTGTAAATCAGTAAACTGAAAAGTGCACATGGACTAGGGTGCACAGCATGCACTCGAGTGCATACTAGACTTTACCAATTTTTAAAACAATGTCCCTCGTTAAATGGTGAGGGATTTGTAATTACCTCGCTATTTTGCAAGGGTTTTTTGAACCCTCAATATTTCCGTCTCCATCTACTCCCATCGTAAAATCTCTCGCTATTTAACGAGGGATTACATACCCTCGCAATTTTCTCTCGTAATTTTGACAATTATTTGTAGTGAGTCAGTGCAGATTTATCTAATGGACGGAAGGAGTATGTATTAAAATTAATTATAATTTCATATTAAATTATACACAATAATGTTGGAACCATCTAGCAAATTCTTTTTGAATACTGGCATCTTCTTCTGCATCTAGGATGTTCGGATCTTCTTGTCGAAGTTGCTTATAAGAGATCTTAATTCATAACAATATACAATTATTGTAAATAAATATTTTAACGTGTGTTTAATTAAATAAAATATGAAGTACTTATTTAATGTATGGTTGAAACTTCATCACAATTCAATAACATGTGTATATGTACAGTTTCAACCTATTTGTCGTTTAATCAGTTACAAAAAAATGACATAAAAACTTATATATACACACATTATTGTTGATGTTGTTATTCGTGATGTTATCACATATGCTACAACATTAGAATTCTACCTTTCTTTAATTTTTCCAAGTCTTAATTTACATGTTGCACTTGATGTTGCTTTTGATGTTGCGACATGTAGGTTGAAAATTTAGAAGGTTCTACGTACATAGATCAGAAAAGTTTGAAGGTTCCAGAATTGAGGAGAATGATCTTGATCATCCGGTTACATCTACAAACATCAAGAAAGACCTAGAATAAACTGGAATGAGGTTGCACGAATAAGGAGAGATTGAATCCTAAAATAAAGGATCTCATGAATGAAACTTCCTAGATTCGGATTTGACATCGATAAAACGCATGAAGACTTCATTATTTATATGGAAATATTAGTCAATTAATATCTACATTCTACACTACTATTGGCATGTTAGGTATTAAGGTCACTATTATCCTCTTGTAGTCGTGGTGAAGTGTTATAACTTCATGTACAACGAATGAAACTTCCTAGATTCGGATTTGGCAGTGTTTTGCACCTAGCCTTTTCAGGTTTAGTACTTGTTATTAGATCTTAGTTTCGATGATGAAAGTTATATGTTGTAATATATTAACACAACACTTTGTATTCACTCTTATTTTAGTGAAGGTTTCTTCAGAGATAATTTTATTTTATGTCCTGTAACTTAGACATAATCCAGTTTATATCCTTTAAGTTTTCACTTTTTCAATTTACGTCCTAGGGTGTTCAATTTATGTCATTTTTGCCGAAAAATTGAAATTCCGGTCAAGTAGTCCAATTTACGTCCTTTAAGTTTGAAAATTAGAAATTAATAATTAAAAAATTTGGTAAAAAATTAAAAATCTCATTAAAAACTAAAAAATATCATTAAAATTTATAAATTGTGTAAAATAAAAACAAAAAATTCAAAATTTCTAAAAAACTTAAAAAATATACAATTCTAAAAATTTGAAAAATGTGTAAATTAAAAACATTTTTTTTCTAAAAAACTCATCAAAACATAAAATTCTAAAAATAAAAAATCTATAAATTAAAATTTTAAATATATTTAAAATAAAATTATAAATTATAAAATTCTAAAAACCTGATCATTAAAATGAATTTTACACGGTTATACAATCAATCAAGGCGTGGAATACAAAAAAGTTTAGGAGTTCGAGAAAAAGATTGAATGGCGAATGAGTTCGAATCAAGTCTGATTTTTAATGAAATATTAATAATTTTTGTTGGGATATGAATCCTAGAACAAGTCCTAAATGATGAATAAAAGATGAAGTTTTGATAAGCCAAAAGTAGTATGAATATTTTCTAAGTGTTGACTAATCTAATCTAGTTGAGTTAAGTCATCTTGTACCAGACCAGTAGAGTTCACATAAGTTCACATGAAAAGATAAGTACAGTTTATAAGTACTTCATATGTGTTTACAGTATTTGTTAAGTTTGTTACTGAGCTATTTAAATGTTGTATAGAGCTCATGATGTTTTGTATGTAATAGATTAGTTTTATTGTATAGTTTATAAGTTGACTAAGCTTGTATTATAAAAGCTTAAGGTAATGTAATAGTCTTGATAGGTTTAGTATAGTCTAATGATTGAACAAGGAAGACCAGACAAGAAGAACTGAAGTCTACTACTCAAGACAGATGGACTACAAGACAAGTACATACAAGTCTACTCAAGACAAGTCAATGTGAAGTTAGTTCGAAGCGCGTATAAAGATGAAGATAAAGAAGTTAGTTATGGAATAACTAATTCGTAACAGAAACGCGTGGATTGATAAGAAGATTCAGTTGAAGTTAGTTTTCAAGAAAAGTTGGTTACAACTAACTAAGTTCTTGATGTTTATAAATACTTCATGATGGTGATCATTTGGAGACTACTGTTACTGCAACTACGCATACTGAATATTGATTACTGAAGCGTATTAAAGCTACATACTGAAGGTTACTCTCAGAGTTTGATTGAAGATTCAGAAAGAAGCCAGAAGACAAGTGAAGAATTCAAAAGGCTACTACTGAATAAGTGTTTAGTTTTTGTTGTTATTTTTCAAGGTGCTAGATACTTGTAAAATTTCTAGTTAGATCATAGACATATCTGGAGGTATAGTCTTTGAAGATCTAAGTCTTCTTCTTGGGACTTAAAAGACAGGAATATACACTTGTACTCGATTGGAAGAGTTTAGTGGAAACATCACAACTGGGTTTGTGAGAGTGGATGTAGACAAGTTGTCGAACCACTATAAATCTTTGTGTGTTGTTTACTTTACTGTTTTAATTGTTTAATTGCTTAACTGTTTAACTGCTACTAAGCTTAACAAGTTGAGTGTAGAACAGAGTTCTCGAATTAAGAAGTTGAGTATAAACTTGAATTGGGCTCATTGTTAATTTCGTATTCCGCATATTGTATTCTGATATTTCGATAGATTTTTGAAAAGTCTATTCACCCCCCCTCTAGACATTTTCACTAGCTTACTCGTTATTAACTCAACTTTGGGGACCTACAAGTGGTATCAGAGCAGTAGTTTTCGAACTGCTGTTTCTTGATAACCGACTTAAGACTTAGGGTGAAGTCTTGTTCCTTGATTGTAGTTGCTTACGTATTCTTGATCAAACACTCTTGTTATATCTGTTTCGTGCTCCCTGTTTTTGACTTATCTGTTTTTCTTGATCATAACTCCACTTAGCACTTATTTCTTGAAATCATGTCTCTTGAGATCAGCGCTAACAAGTTACCCAAGTTCCAGGTTCAGGACTATGACTACTGGAAGCTGCGAATGGAAGCCATTTTCAGTTCCACGCACGACCTAATGATCTCTGTTATCACAGAAGGACCTATTGTTACTATGGTTCCTAATACTGCTGTTCTTGACCCAAGCAAACCAATTGGTACTCTCGTCAAGAAACCCAGGTCAGATCTAACCTCAGAAGAAATGCGTCAAAATAATTTGGATAGTTTGGCAAAGAATTACATTTTACACACCCTTCCTAACGAGTATCTGGGAAAAGTGTTAAAATGTAAGACTGCCAAAGAGATGTGGGACAGACTAGCTATTCTTTGTGAAGGGACTTCCCTAATCAAAGAAAGCAAACTCTCCACAGCTGTCCAAAGATTTGAATCATTTCAGATGAAAGCTGGCGAAACTATCGACCAGCTGGATACTCGTTTTACTAAGATCATGAATGATTTGGAAGTACTTGGTAAATCTTATACTGCTCGTGAGATCAATCTTAGGATTTTGAAGAGTCTTGATAGTCGTTGGAAAATGGTAAAGATGCTTGTTAAGAACACTCAAGATATTGATACGTGGACTGCTGAAACCATGTTTCAAACTCTTAAAGCCCATGAGTTTGATTTAGACGAAGATGAACCACTAGCCAGTAGTGATAGCGAACATACTGTATCTAAGAACGTTGCCTTTAAGTCTAGCTCTTCTAAGCCCTCTAAGGTAGACAGGTCCAAGTCTAGAACTAAGTCTGCCTCTGTGAAAGATGAGTTAGATATTGATCTTAGTCTGAAGGATCAGATGAGTCTCATGGTTAGAAAGTTTGATAGGCTCAATAAACGCTTCGGAAGATACAAGAAGTTCTATAGGGATCATAGAGCATCTACTTCTAAGAACTCGTCTGAGACCAGACGAGACCGAAACTCGTCCGAAAGGAGAGACGAAGTCTCGAAAAGTAACAGACGAGATAGAGAGTCTGACGATAGGAAGATTCAACGTTCTGATAGACGTGATAAACGTAGGGACAAATCTCCTATTAAAAAGGCTACTAATGATCTCTTGTGCTATAATTGTGAAAAGCCAGGTCATTACATTTATGAATGTCCAGACCTGAGCACTGACGATCGAGAAGAACGTAAAGCTCGAAGAGAAAGAAGATATAATCGTGGCAAAAAGGCTATGATGGCCAATGATGACTCTGATTCGGATTCAGACGAGTTGCCATCGTCCGTATCTAGCCACTCAACTGATCAAGATCACGACGAAGCATTCATAGTAGATGATGGCCTATGCTGCATGGCTAAAATCGACCAAGAGGTATCATCTGCTACATCTTTTCAATCTTGTGATGATTCAGAAACTGATGAAAGTGACACTGCTAGTAGTGAAGTAGGAAGCAGTCTTCAGCACTCAACTAGTGCAGTCGAAGACGACCTTCTACTTGCTAATCAAGCATTCATCGAAGTCAGTGATGAAAACATTGCATTAAAACAAGAAATCATTGATCTTAAGGAAGCTCAGTCAAAAGTAGATCCTAATATAACAGTCCTAAATAAACGCTTGACTGAAGAGTTGAGTAAACTCAAAGAAAAGTGTGCGTTGGCAGACAGGTTATATCAAGACCTACTTAAGATACATGCAACTGAGAGAAATGAATTCAATGTTTTAAAGAACAAGTGCAACCGACTTGAAGAACGTAATAAGTTCTTAGAGACCGAGGTAGTTACACTTGATCTCAAACTTACTGACCTGGTTAATTCTTCAAAGATTAACCTTGAACTGTCAGATAGGTATAGAGATCCAGGTGACAAGACTGGTATAGGTGCTGAGTCATCTAGCTCGTCTACTCGAGTCATTAAGAACCCTACTACTATTAAAGCAAGACTTTTGCCAAATGATAAAGGAAAAGGACCAATGTTATACGATATTGGAACTCCTTCTAATGGTACTGTACCTAAACAAGCTCGAGTTAACATTCCGATTACCAAGGGAGGTAAAAAGAATGGTAACAGCAAGCCTGTTCCATCTAGAACTAATCTTCAAAGGACCACTAATCGTGGACGACCCAACCAGGTCAGATACGAGGACTGGTATCCTGAGGAGACGAGTACTAGACAGGTACAGACTAGACGACAAGAGTCTAGACCTCCATTTATAAGGCAATCTCAACTCTACTCGTCTAGACCTAGACAGGTAGCTCCAAAATATCGTACACAAGCTGTCCTATATCCTCCACCTCTATCATACGATATTTTAAGTGAGGAAAGACCCAAACGCGTCTATAAACCGTATGGACCTAATGCTTTCAAACCCTACTCTAACTATCATAGACAAGTGCCTGCTCAAGTAGAGATTAAGTCGAAAGGCTATCTCCAAAGAGTAGACCCGAACTCGACTGATAGGCCAGAGAAGGACAACAAGGTCTTATTTTGCAACAAATATGGGCGAAAGCTTAAAAGATCGAACTTGTTCAAGACTCTAATGTATATCTGGATTCCTCTGAACATGACTAACCCCCAAGGACCCCTATAAACAAATGGGTACCTAAGTTATTGAATATCATCTATTGCAGGGTCGACTTGACTTGTATAAGAAGGGTGGCTCAGTAGGAGAAACCTGGTACATAGATAGTGGTTGTTCGCACCACATGACTGGTACCAAAGCCCTCTTGTCTAGCTACCATGAGCAAGAAGGACCAAAAGTGATATTTGGTGATAGCTCCACTGCTGTCACTAAAGGATTTGGTTACATCCGGAATGGAGACGTCGAAATACAAGATGTCTCATATGTTGAAGGTTTGAAATATAATCTACTCTCTGTTTCACAATTTTGTGATCGTGGTTACAAAGTGCAGTTCAAGAGCCGCAAATGCGAAATCATTGACAAAAGGACGCACACAGTTCTACTAGTCGGCGTAAGACAAGGTAGTGTGTACATAGTGAACTGGAACAGTTGTCCGAGGGACACCTGCCTACTTACTAAGAATCCTAAAGAACTTGGCTGGCTCTGGCATAGACGCCTCTGTCATCTAAACTTTAAGGTACTTAATAAGATAGCCAGAGATTACCTTGTAGAAGGTATTCCCAATGAAGTTTACTACAAGTCACATGTATGCACGGCTTGTCAACAGGGTAAACAGGTTAAAGGTTCATTTAAGTCAATTCCTACTCTCTCAACTAGTAGAGTTCTAGAACTCCTACATATGGATCTTCATGGTCCAATAACTCCTCCAACATTGAATGGTAGAAGGTACACACTTGTTGTTGTAGACGACTATTCTAAGTTCACTTGGGTAGTCTTTCTACACAAGAAGAGTGATACACAAACACTTCTGCCTGAACTGTTGAAGAAGTTACAAGTTGAGAAGAACCAGTCTATTGTCAAAATTCGAAGTGACAAGGGAACTGAGTTCATTAATTGCTATATCAAAGACTTTTGTGCTAATCGTGGTATCCAGCATCTCACTAGTGCAGCTAGGACACCACAACAAAACGGTGTAGCAGAAAGAAGGAATCGAACTCTCAAAGAAGCCTGTAGAACCATGATAGCTGAGTTCAACACACCTCAAAAGTTTTGGGCTGAAGCTATCAACACTGCATGCCATTCACAGAATAGAAGCGCGATCAATAAAGCTCTAGGCAAGACACCTTATGAGGTTTGGAAAGGTAGAAAACCCAGAGTTTCATATTTCCATATATTTGGTTGTAAGTGTTTCATTCACAACAATGGAAAGAGCAAGTTGAATGCTTTCGATGCTAAAGCAGACGAGGGGATATTTTTAGGATACTCCTCGACTAGCAAAGCATTTAGGGTATTCAACTACTCAACTCTTTGTGTGGAAGAAACACCACATGTGGTTTTCGATGAATCTCAACAGGACTCGTCTGCCGACAAGATCAGTAAGAAGGTAACTGATCTATCAATCGAATCTGACAAAGATTCAGAGATATATGAATCCGTTCAAGCCTACAACCCATTCCTAAAAGCTCTCGACTCTGATGACAAGGAGAAGGTAAGTGCTCAAGGTAAGTCTTCTAGACCAGTTGACATGCCTGCTCTAGTTGACTCATCTACTCCTATTAAAATTGATGATACAAATGATGTTGACATGCATGATGCTGTACATGATATAGATGATGATAGTATTCCTGTTAAGAATAGGAAAACATGGAAATCTGCGCATGACACTGAAAATATCATTGGTGACTCTACTATTGGTGTGAAGACTAGACGACAACTCTTTGAGTCGCAAGAACAGCCGAGTCCAACTATGTTTTGCTGGTGTTGTTTCCTCTCTGCTATTGAGCCTACCACTGTTAAAGAGGCATTGGCTGATAGTAATTGGATCATCGCTATGCAAGACGAGTTGAACCAGTTTGTTCGAAACGACGTCTGGGAACTTGTCGATAGGCCGAAACATCATAATGTAGTTGGCACTCGATGGATCTTCAAGAATAAGAAAGATGAGAATGATTTAGTCGTTAGGAATAAGGCTAGATTAGTCGCCCAAGGCTACTCACAAGCTGAAGGCATAGACTATGATGACACATATGCTCCTGTTGCTAGACTAGAAGCCATTAGATTGTTCCTTGCATATGCTGCTCACATGAAGTTTACTGTATATCAAATGGATGTTAAAAGCGCATTTCTTAACGGTATTCTTGCGGAAGAAGTGTATGTTGAACAACCTCCAGGTTTCGAAGTCAAAGGCAACCAGGTGTATAGATTAAAGAAGGCCTTATATGGACTAAAGCAAGCTCCAAGAGCATGGTATGACACTCTATCTCTCTTTCTATTGGAAAATGGTTTTACTAAGGGCAAGGTCGATCGAACCTTGTTCAGAAGACAAGAAGGGAAGGACATTTTACTCGTCCAAATTTACGTAGATGACATCATTTTTGGGTCACCTAACAAAAGGCTGAGTGAAAGTTTTTCAACACTCATGCAAAGTAAATTTGAGATGTCTATGATGGGTGAAATGAACTACTTTCTTGGACTTCAAGTAAAACAAACTCCAGAAGGTATTTTCATAAATCAGACAAAGTACACTAGAAATCTTCTAGACAAGTACGGGATCAAAACATGTAAGTCCACTGGTGTACCAATGCAACCAACTTACAGAATGGATCCAGATGAGAACGGTAAATGTGCTGACCAATCCTATTATCGTGGCTTAATTGGTTCTTTACTGTATCTAACTGCTAGTAGACCAGACATTGCATTCTCTGTTGGTGTTTGTGCTCGATTCCAAGCCAATCCAAAAGAAAGTCACATGGAAACCACCAAAAGGATCTTGAAATATTTGAAAGGGACCATCAATCGTGGTATATGGTATCCTTCAAATGATGATCTATCCTTAAGTGGGTATTCAGACTCAGACTTTGGAGGCTGTAGAATAGATAGGAAATCTACTTCTGGTTCTTGTCAATTTCTAGGCACAAAACTCATATCTTGGTTTTCTAAAAAGCAGACTAGTGTTGCAACTTCAACTACCGAAGCCGAGTACATGGCTGCTGGTAGCTGTTGTAGTCAACTACTTTGGCTCATACAACAACTTCGTGATTATAATATACATGAATCAAATGTTCCTATTTTCTGTGATAGTAATAGTGCAATTGCCATTACACAAAATCCTGTTTTACACACACGATGTAAGCATGTTGATGTGAAGCATCATTTCATACGTGATCATGTAGAAAAGAAGGATATTCGCATGGAAAAGATTCATACTGATTTTCAAAGAGCTGATATCTTTACAAAACCATTAGCTGAGGCACGATTTCGTGAGTTATGCATTAGTCTAGGACTAATTGATTTAGATCCTACTTGCCTATAGCTATGTACTAAGAGACAGGTACATCAATAAGAGGAGACAAGATCACTAGACCAGAGCACTCGACTACTCACGCAATAGACAGGTATACAAGGCTAGACTAGATGACCAAAACACCCGATGAGGAAGCTGGTAAAGCTGAGGGTAATACTAAGGGAATAAACACTTAAGGGGGAATCTTTGATTTCTTAAATATCCTTATGTTGACTCTTATGTGTGTTAAAAGGTCATCTTGTTCGAAACCTTGATCATTGCTTTAGATTGATATTCATCTTATTTATCTTACTCTACCTGTACCTATGATTACACATTGAAAATGATGAGATAGGTACATACAGTCGTTCGACGTTCAGAATAGACAGGCACAGGCGAAGGGGGAACTCGTCTTGTGTACTTGAGCCAACTCGTCTTGCGAAGCTTAAGTCTACTCGTCTGTTCTGGATGGACTCGAACAGACAAGCTAAGTGTTTCTCTTGATTGAAATATGTTAAGTGTCTATTCAAACAGATTAAGGGTATTATAGTAATTAGATAATGCTAAATTTTGAAAACCCTAGAATTGGATTTATACACTCCCATTCTTAATGAGGTGTATACACCCAGTTCTTACTCTACTACACTAGGTCAGATGTGTACACTCCCTGTCCTAACTAAGAAGAGTCGGATTTCAAAACTTACAATATCAAATCACATAATATTCTCGATTCCGTAACCGAATTTCAAAGGTCTCGACCGTTGGATTAAACAATTCAATCTTGGCCGTTGGATCACTTTTCAGTTCTAACAAAATTCACCTTTCTCACAACTCGACTTACGATTTCATAACTCTCCTACTCTAGCTCTCAAATTCGTGCAAAACCATAACCTTCCAAGTTCTTACTCTACTCACTCGATATGTCGATTGTTTCTCTTTTCGATGTCAGAACTAACATACAAGCAAAGTTTGATCTCGGTAGGTATATTGCTGAAAACAAGGTGCATGTGGAACCCTCGTTGTTTTTCAAAGGGCTTCACACTGACGGAAATCAAGAAATCCTCGACAAGTGTTCACGGTGTGGATTGAAGCCATATCTGGAGGCCTTTCCTCAAATCGTCTTGGAAGAGGAGGTGTTGTTGTTCTATGCCAACGCCACAAGGCGAGGAGATAGGATCGAATCATTTATTGGAACGAGTCGAGTGGAACTCACTCGTGAGGTGTTTTTCAGACACTTGAAGCTGCCCATCGGAACGATTGATGTGGAAAACTATGCCACCGGACAAGAGATGAGATATTTGAGCATCTTTTGTGGAAGGAAGATGAAGCTCAAGTCAGATGGCAAGGCTCCTGCCGTCAAGAAGGCCGAACTATTGGAGAAGTATCGCACGTTATTGGACATAGCAAGCAAGATGCTTCTATGTGCCACTGGTTCCTTTGACGCAGTCACTCAAGCTAAGACAAGGGTGATGGCTGCTATTTTTGATGGAATCACTGAAGGTAATTGGTTCAAGTTGATTGCTGACAGGATGATGTATTTCGAGAAGAGTGTTCGTGTTGATACCGACTCTAGTAGTTGGGTAGTATCACATACGGTTGGATATGGCAACAAGTTGAGTATTCTACTCCCCTTGTTACTACCAAACAAGTCGGACTGGAGCAATGGAAAGTCCTTCCATCCTCTTAAGTTCTATCTGAAGTCGGAAGCTCAAAGGAAGCAGGTCGCTGCAAGGTCAGCTGCCCCAAGGCGAGTTCAAATGGATGAGTCTCAAGCCCTACCATATGCCAACTCATCTAGCTCTTCAGAAGATGAGTCCGATGACAAGGAGTCAGAGACAGCTGCTATAGTTGAGTCAAGCTCAACTGACTCAGAGAAGACTCAGACAGAAGAGGAGTCGGAACAAGATAAGGAGCCGAGTGCTCAAGTTCCAGAGATGTACACTCTTGTAAGAGTTGGTTCGCCCACTCAACCAGACGAGTCGAGTATTCAGGTTGGTACATCTTCTCAATTTTTGTCAATTCCTCCTCTCTCTCATTCTGCTATTCGAACCAAGGCTAGATCACATCGATCTAGGCCTAGACCTCAACCCTCAACCTCACAAGTACTGGCGGCATTACCGCTTAGGGCCAGTCTACCCCAAAACACTCCCATAATAGATACAACTGATACTTCGACAGTTGTCACACCTGACCAAGCCACATTACAGCCCCCAGAAACCACCATCCAAACTCCTTCTTTACCTTCAACAGAAAATGTTGAACCCAACCCATCTACTTCAGGCAAGACGTCAGTTGCCACTGCAACAGCTGAGTTAGGGACCCCACCTACTCAGACCCCGTCTGAAGTTAGATTTGAATCCTTAGTTTATTACCCGATGTGTATGCGAGAGAAGAGAATTCGTGCTCGTGTATCCCGAAATCTGAAGAAGCAGCTCTCAACTCTCGACATCGACACTGCTTCAGAACAGTTTGAGAAGCTTGTGCGGATTTGCACTTGGTTTGCTCTGAAGAAGTCTTCTACAGATGATCTTTTCGAGGTCATTCAAGGCATGGGCGGAATCTCCAATTTCATGGATTGGGAGATGGAACAGAAAGAAAATAGTGGAGTTAAGGATCACTCCGAACTATTCCCTCGCAAGGCCTTGGTTGATCTAGTTAAAAGGCTGTTGAGTATTCCAGATGGTGTTCTAGAAGATGAGTTCTCGTTCGACGTCGGAACCCAGACTGATCTGGTGGAAGACGAGGTCAAGCCAGACGTTGTTGATATTGCTGTTCAGACTTCAGAACCCATTTTGGAAATTGAAGGTGGTTCAGATGAAGAAGCTGAAACTTCAGAAAACATTGAGTCTTGTGAACTTGGTGAAGAAGATGATGAGTTCATGGATGCAGTTATGTTTACTGAAGATGAACTTATTGAGAAAGTTCAGGAAGATAATGTCATTAATGTTCAGTCGTCTCAAGCTTTCCCAGTCGCCTCGATAGATGAGTTGAAAGAAGATTTGAAGACTGTCATCAAGTCAACTATCGATGATTTTCTCAAGACTGAACTTAAGAAAACTCTTGTTGAACAGAACAGTGTCCTTGTGACAAGTTCAAAAGAGATGATCTTGAATGAAGTCAATCAGTTGGATAACGACTTCAGGCAAGAGATGTTTAAGCAGATTGAAGGATTTCTCCAGAATCAAGTTGAATACTCGGAGAAAAGCTCAGTTGATTTTGCTCGCGTTCTAGCTACTGAATCCAAGAAGATGGAACGAGTCTATAGAGCCAAAATCGAAGTAGCTGATGTTCAAAGAAAGGAAGCCTATGACCAGTTAGCACAAGCGAAAGATTTTATCAGTGCTATGACTGAGGAGAACAGGAAGTTACGTCTGACTGCAACCCATTTTAAGAATGAGTTGAACTTATCTACTCAGAAGCTGGAGTTGGTAGCAACCAAACTAGACAAGCTGAGTCAGGACGGTTCTCATGAAAGGCAGATTGAAAAAGCTACAAACCTAATGAAGCAAGCAATGTTAGAAGAGATGACTCGGTTTACTTCTTTATTCTCTCTCAAGGCAACTGGTGAAGCCAAAAAGGGGGAAGAGACGAGTCAAATTGAAGTTATTGCTGAAAAAGCTAAGTCCAGTGCTGAACCTGAAATCAAGGAAGCTGCTGAAGCTATGCAAGATCTTAGAAGGCCTAAGAGAGGCAAAGGCAAGTTGGTTAAAACTGCAGATCTTGAGCAAGCTAAGGCTGAAGCAGTTGAGTTGAAAAAGAAGGAGAAGGGCAAAGCGGTTGCATCTCCTGAAGCTGAGGTTCAGACAAGGCAAGTATCAAAGAGAAAGTCTATTGTTTTAGAAGAGCCTGAAGATGTGGAGATAACAACTAAAGTGAAAAAGCAGAAGGTTGTTAATCCAAGTGATGAAACTCACTATGCTAGCAAGAAGAAGATTGGAAAGCATATTGAGAATCTACAGAAGTTAAAGGCTGATGAAGACAAGATGGAAGACAAGATGAGCTATATTCTTTGTTTGACAGATTTATGGAAGGACAACACAGAATGTTATGGAATTTAATCTTAAGGATTTCTGCTGGAGCAAACTTTAACATTCTTGTTCCTAGCTTTCCAAGATGGAAGTGTCCTATGACAAGCTCAGGTAGAAGAGTTGATATGAATCAGATCAAGAAATTTGAAGAAGATCTACTTGAGAAAGAGAAGATTGATGATGAAGATCACATCAGTATTATTCACAGAAGACTCCTAGATGCATTTCAAGTTCCAAATCTTGAAGGAGGTACTATGTCAGATTAGTTGTTTTTTTTTTGTGAAGTTTTTTTGCTCTGATACTTTGGTATTTTTATGTGTAATATCTACTGATCTATTTTGAATGAATGAAAGATAAGTACTATTTGATGTTAAAGACAAGATAACTACTTAACTAGTCTACTTATGAGAAAATATTCAAGTAGTTTTGGCTTCATCAAAAAGGGGGAAATTGTTGGGATATGAATCCTAGAACAAGTCCTAAATGATGAATAAAAGATGAAGTTTTGATAAGCCAAAAGTAGTATGAATATTTTCTAAGTGTTGACTAATCTAATCTAGTTGAGTTAAGTCATCTTGTACCAGACCAGTAGAGTTCACATAAGTTCACATGAAAAGATAAGTACAGTTTATAAGTACTTCATATGTGTTTACAGTATTTGTTAAGTTTGTTACTGAGCTATTTAAATGTTGTATAGAGCTCATGATGTTTTGTATGTAATAGATTAGTTTTATTGTATAGTTTATAAGTTGACTAAGCTTGTATTATAAAAGCTTAAGGTAATGTAATAGTCTTGATAGGTTTAGTATAGTCTAATGATTGAACAAGGAAGACCAGACAAGAAGAACTGAAGTCTACTACTCAAGACAGATGGACTACAAGACAAGTACATACAAGTCTACTCAAGACAAGTCAATGTGAAGTTAGTTCGAAGCGCGTATAAAGATGAAGATAAAGAAGTTAGTTATGGAATAACTAATTCGTAACAGAAACGCGTGGATTGATAAGAAGATTCAGTTGAAGTTAGTTTTCAAGAAAAGTTGGTTACAACTAACTAAGTTCTTGATGTTTATAAATACTTCATGATGGTGATCATTTGGAGACTACTGTTACTGCAACTACGCATACTGAATATTGATTACTGAAGCGTATTAAAGCTACATACTGAAGGTTACTCTCAGAGTTTGATTGAAGATTCAGAAAGAAGCCAGAAGACAAGTGAAGAATTCAAAAGGCTACTACTGAATAAGTGTTTAGTTTTTGTTGTTATTTTTCAAGGTGCTAGATACTTGTAAAATTTCTAGTTAGATCATAGACATATCTGGAGGTATAGTCTTTGAAGATCTAAGTCTTCTTCTTGGGACTTAAAAGACAGGAATATACACTTGTACTCGATTGGAAGAGTTTAGTGGAAACATCACAACTGGGTTTGTGAGAGTGGATGTAGACAAGTTGTCGAACCACTATAAATCTTTGTGTGTTGTTTACTTTACTGTTTTAATTGTTTAATTGCTTAACTGTTTAACTGCTACTAAGCTTAACAAGTTGAGTGTAGAACAGAGTTCTCGAATTAAGAAGTTGAGTATAAACTTGAATTGGGCTCATTGTTAATTTCGTATTCCGCATATTGTATTCTGATATTTCGATAGATTTTTGAAAAGTCTATTCACCCCCCTCTAGACATTTTCACTAGCTTACTCGTTATTAACTCAACTTTGGGGACCTACAATTTTTATTATTGGGTTTTTAGAATTTGTAATATTTAATCTACACAATTTAAAAAAGTTGATGAGATTTTTAGAATTTTTAATGAGATTTTGGAATTTTAATGAGATTTTTGAATATCTTAATTTTTAAATTAAACATTTTCGATTTTTTTAATTGTAGATTTTTTTTATTTTACACAATTTATAATTTTTAATTAGATATTTTGAATTTTTTTTTACACATTTTATAGTTTATAATTTTAATGATATTTTCGGATTTTTAATAAAAAAATTTAGAATTTATAATGATTTTTTTAGAAAATTTATTAAATAAATTTTAATTTTCAAAACGTAAATTTGACTATTTGGTCGGAATCCCAAATTATTTCTCACATTCCGTAGGACGTAAATTGAAAAGGTGAGAACTTACACAATATAAACTATGTAAAATGAAATTTTCTCGCCACAGACTTCTATTTATTTTTAAGACTGGTGTTGTTCATTTTTCACATTGTTTTTTCTTGGTGTTTTTGTTTCTATCATTACCTTTTAATGCTTTGAACCGCTTGCTACCACTCCGAGTACATCTTGTTCTAGGATCATTAATTAATAATATTTTCTCCTTTAAAAAATAGTGTAATTTTACACTTTCAATTTGATTATTATTTTATGATTTTGTTGGATCCTCTTGTACAAATTTCTGTTATCTTTCTAGCTAATATCTGTAAATTGTAAAAACAACTCTTATTTTTAATTGTATTATTAATTTTGAAAATTATTTTCTGTAGCAGCCCGTTTTTGAAACATCTGATAACGATACCTTTTATCTCGAGCATGTAATCGGTGATTGAACGATCACCCTTGTATGGGTTATGGAGCTGAGGCGATTGGGAAGCCTTGCCATAGGTGCGCTGCGTGCGAATTTCGCACCCACAATGAAGGGAATCAGCGTGGGAGTGAGCGATCCAATGATTGCGCAGAGTATGAGATGATCTTGACGAATTCAAAGGAGATGAGAGGGATTGGTGGCCGAACAGACCATAGCCAGTCAGAAGAATTCGAAACTGGTCGAACTCAGTTTTAAAGGTGCAATGTTGAAGGCGATGGGGCCGGTGAGATTGGTGGTCGGAGGGATAATGTCGTCGGTACAATTAAACGGCATGATCGGTTGGAGTGTTTCCTAATTTTTAGGAAAGCAACTATGGCAATTGTTTATGAGTACTGCTACTAACACCCCCAAAATGTTTTATTCACACCCTATAATTTAAAAAACAAAAATAGTTATATATAAAATTACTAAATAAGCCATATATAAATAAAGAATAAAAAAATTGAAAACATAATTAAAATTTGAAAATTATTTTAAAAAAAACTAAATCTTTAAAAATAATTAATTTAAATAAATAGGAGTATTATTTTTTTGAAAAAGAAAATCAGAAAAAATTTAATAAAAAATAAATTAATCAAATAAAAAATTCAAAAAAAAAATTAAAGTAAAATAAAATCATAAAAATTCTTATAAATTTTAATAAATCGTCAAAAAATAATTAAATAAAAAGGTAAGAAAACGAATTTTAAAAAAATCTAATTTTTTTTTAAAAAGAAAACACCTAAATCTTCAAAATTAATTATAAATGTTAAAAAATTGATTAAAGCTAAAATAATTAATTATTTTTTAAGATTTAGATGATTTTTTTAATATTATAAATTTTTGTTAAGCTTTATTTTATTTTTGAAGATTTAATTTTTTGAATTTAATATTTATTTAAGATTTAGTTGATTTTTCTTTCACATTTTATTTTTTCGTTTTAAAAAAAATAAATTAAATCCGATGTTTTTAATTTTATTTATTTAATTCTTTTCAGTTTTTATTTAAATTTAATTGATTTTAATTTTTTAATTAAATTTTTTCGACTCAATTATTTTAAAATTTTAGTTGATATTCCTAATGTTTTATATATATTTTAATTTATTTTTCCATTCAAATCTTTTTAATATTTAGTTGATTTTTAAAAAATATTTTTAATTTTTATTTAATTTTTTAGTATTATTGATTTTTTTGTTAATTGATTTTTAAAATTTATATATTTTTAAAAATTTAATTAATTTTAATAATAATTTTTTAGTTTTTATTTGTTTTGAGGGATTAAGGGTAAATAGAAAAGAATTAGGGTGTACGTGTATAGTAATAAAAATTGTTTTTTAAATTTTAATGGGGGTGTGTTTAACATTTGTGATATGTATAACATTTTATGGGGTGTTAATAGCCCCGCCCTTGTTTATTGAGATTATATATTATATAATCTTTTGTGTACATTCTCTCTTGTATTAAGTTTGTCCCACATCGGAATCATATTCATATGAATAAATTATTTTCCCACTCATTCTCTATAATTAAATATATTAATTTTAATACATACTCCTTTCGTCCATTTGCACTAGCTTTTGACACAAAAATTAAAGAATATAAAATTAAATGTGTAAGGGATAGTTGATGTAGAGATTAGAGATGTTTATCCGGATCGGGCTGACCCGTTTAACCCTAGAAAATGCAGGGTTAGGGTTCATGAATCATAGGTCCATTTAAATTCGGATTTTTTTTTGACCCGGACCGATTAGCCCGCGAGCTAAACTGGGCCAGCCTGCAGGTCTACAGGGCTAGTCCGAGTTGTTACCCTTTTTTTTTTTTTTTTAATAAATAACATGCGAACAAAGTTTGAGTCATTTGACCCATAACCATAACTATAAGCATTAAACAACACATTATCATTTATTAGTCAGTATTACTATTTTTTTATTAGATTATGAAATTTGTAGCTTTATTTTGCCATATTAAGGACCAATGAGTTCTAAAATTGTGTTTAAATCATATTTTTGTTTTCTTATTTACCGATCATCACTACAAGAAAACTGCAATTTAACCATGAAAAAATTTGTCGCTAATTCTAATATTTTCGTCGCTAACGTGAGATAGCGATGAAATAATTTTGTCGCAGAATTTGTTGCTATACACCCGTCGCTAACGTGTTTGCGACAAAAAAAATTAATTTCATCACAAATGTTTGCTATGAAAATTTGAGTTTCATCGCAAATTATTAGCGACTGAAATTTGAGTTTCATCACAAAATATTAGCGACGAAAATATAAGTTTCATCGCCAAATGTTAGCGACGAAAATATGAGTTTCATCACAAAATGTTTGCGAGGAAAATCAAATATTTATCGCAAACACGTTAGCGATGGGTGTATTGCAACAAATACCGCGACAAAATTATTTCATCGCTAACTCACATTAGCGACAAAAATATTATAATTAGCGACAAATTTTTTCGTGTCTAAAATAGTAGCTCCTTACTTCGTTGCTAATTTTTTTGCGATAAATATTTTAATTTCGTTGCAAATGTTAGTGATGAAACCCATATTTTTGTAGCTAATATTTGGCTATAGATATCCGATTTACGAATCATTCTCTAAACCCACTTCCGTACTGGACCAACCCAACCTACACCCACACCCGACCCGCCCCAACCGAACCAACTCAATCGTTCTCTAAACCCACTTCCGCACTCAGTCCGTCCTGCCTCGCACCCACACTCGACCCGCCCCGCCCCAACCCGTACCCAAGCTACACCCGCCCCGCCTCAACCGACCTCAACCCAACCCGACCCGCACCCATTGGTACAACAGCCTAAGGTGGTATAGTTATTATAGATTTGATTTATTTCTTATTTTCGTTGAATAATTCCTTTGTAAAATATTCTTGAATCTGAAATTTGTTTGTGCAAAAATAGGCATGTACTACACCTCTCAAAAGCTTGAAAAATTGAGAATGTTACAGCATACTAAAAGATGTACCAAATTCACTGAGTAACTATGGAGCACGGAGTTCGCTACTACGATGCCTTCTTTTCAAAAGGTGAATTTTGGTAAAAACATCAAGAGGTTCGTAATCCATTAAGTAAGTATGGGGCACGGAGTTCGCTACTACGATGTACTCTACAGGAACAATGGATCAATACGAATTAGATGCTGTAGCACAAAAAGAAGAAATGCAATGAAAAGAAAAATGTTGAAAAATTGGCTACATTGGATAGGTAAACCTGTGAAAAACCAATGTTGAGTTGTATGTCAAATCCTTGAGCACAACATTACATGATTCAATTATATTTTTATAAGTTATAATTATTTAATTAATTGTGGGAATTTATTTTATTTATTTATAATTATACTAACCACGTTCTTTTATTATTTCAGATTATACACATTTTTTTTAATTCTAGAATATTCCTAATTTAATTGTTGGGATATGAATCCTATAAACAATGTTCTAATTGATGATTATATGTTTTGATGGCCAAAAGCAACTTTAGAGTTAATGATATATGTGATTATATGATTTTCTATGTGAGTTATATGATATAAGTTTACTGATCTTATTATCTGAGATTACTGATCTTATTGTAATATGAAGTCTGAATTTACTGATCTTATGATTTACTAATCTGATATATGAACTGTTTAAGAACTAAGCTGATTGAAATATTGTATAGACAGCTTATAGTATAGGACTTAATTATACTCATCTGTATATAGTTCAGTTGATGTATAGATAGGTTTTATATTTGTAAAGTTGTATTTTATTGTATTACAGCATTGTAATGGTTAGAACAGAAGATTAGTTTGAAGTCAGAAGACTAAAGATGACTAAGAGTTATCAGAAGACTATTTCAGAGATTGAAGATATCAAGTGAAGTTTTTTAAGGAAGCTGAACAGTTTTGAAGAACTGTGCTGACTGACCAAGAGCAGTAAAACTAAGAAGAGTAGTTTACTGTGCTGAGTTGGTTTGTTTGAAGAATAAGTTTGGATAACTTATTTGAAACGTAACTGAAGATATTGTTGAAGATATGCTGACTTGGAAGATAAGTTTTAAGTTGGTTACAAACTGAAGGAAGTTACAACAAGAAACGGTTATGAGTTAGTTGAGAGTTAGTTCACAAACTGCTAACTGTCATACTATTGCTTATAAATACCGTATGATCTTCTACTTGAAAAGACTACTGAAACTACTACTACTCGAAGTATGAAAGAGCAAATCAAGAAGCATTCAAGTATTCAAGAACTCACAGAGTTGAAGATCAAGAAGAACTAAAGAGAAGCCACAGATTTAAATTGAAGAAACAAAGAATATCATCAAGAGAAGTTTTACTTTTCGTTTTTAAGTTTGTATTGTGTAAACAAGTGTGCTAGTTACTTGTGAAATTACTAGTTGATCGAAGATACACTTGGAAGTGTAATCGATAAGATCGAAGTCTTAATCTTGGGACTCTAAACAACAAGTACTCAAGTGGAAAAGAGTAATAAAACATCGCAACTGGAGTTGTGAGAGTGGATGTAGACAAGTTGTCGAACCACTATAAAAATCTTGTGTTCTTTACTGTTATTAACTGTTGATATATTTGTTGAGCAAGAACAGTAAGTTTTCTGAAGAAAAGATTTAAAGAAAAGTTGAGTATAAACAAGAACTGTTAGTACTGATCTGATTCTAAGAACAGTATTGTACAGAACACATTTCCGCACTTAAACTCTGATATTTTGATAGAATTTTAAAAGTCTATTCACCCCTCCCCTCTAGACTTTTACTAGCTTAATCAATCTAAACTCAACTTTTGGGACCAACAAGTGGTATCAGAGCAGTAGTTCTTTGGACTGCTGTTTCTAGATAACCCTATAGACTTTGGGGAAAGTCTAATTGTCTCTCATTACTGATAACAGTTTCTTGATCTTACTTGTCTTTCTTGACTTATTTGTCATACTACTGATCTTACTGCTTGTTTCATCATGGAAGAAACTAACATCAATAAACTTCCAAAGTTCAAGGTTGCAGATTACGATTATTGGAAACTGAGGATGGAGGCCATATTCAGTTCAACCCATGATCTAATTATGTCTGTGATCAAAGAAGGTCCTATTACTACCATGATACCCAACACTGCAACTCTGGAGCCTTCAAAAGCCATTGGTGTTCTCGTACCAAAACCCAGGTTAGATTTAACTGCTGAAGAAATGAGGCAGAACAATCTAGACAGCTTGGCAAAGAATTACATTTTGCACACCCTTCCCAACGAGTATCTTGGAAAAGTGGTTAAATGTAAATCAGCCAAAGAGATGTGGGACAAGTTAGCTATCATTTGTGAGGGAACTTCTCTTATAAAGGAAAGCAAACTATCCACTGCTGTCCAGAAGTTCGAATCATTTAAAATCAAGACTGGTGAAACAATAGACCAGCTCGATACTCGCTTTACCAAGATTATGAATGATCTGGATGTTTTAGGCAAGACTTATACCAATAGGGAGATCAATTTACGTATCCTTAAAGCCTTAGATGAACGGTGAAAAATGGTCACACTGATCATTAAAAACACTCAGGATATAGATAACTGGTCTGCTGAAACTACCTTCCAAACCCTTCAAGCACATGAGTTTGAGTTGGATGAAGAAGATCCAATAGTTAATGGTGATAGGGTTAAGGAAATCTCCAAGAGTATTGCACTTAAGGCGTCTACCTCTAAGAAGCCTAGATCATCTATGTCTAAGTCCTCAAGCATAAAAGATGAACTAGAGAGTACTGATCTTGATCTTAAGGATCAGTTGAACTTAATGATTAAGAGGTTTGATAAGCTTAACAAAAGGTATGGTAGATACAAAAGATTCTATAAGGACACTCAGAGCTCTAATAACAGGGACTCTTCTAGGACCAGAAGGGATCACAAATCTTCTGAAAGAAGAGATGAGATCTCTAATGAGAAAAGAAGAGATAGGAACTCTGCTGATAGGAAGGATAGGAATTCTACTGATAGAAAGGACAGGAACCGATATCACTCTCCTACTAAACGTTCTACTAATGAACCTCTGTGTTATAACTGTGAAAAGCCAGGTCATTACATCCACGAATGTCCTGATCTGAGTGCTGAAGACAGAAGAGAAAGGAAAGCAAGGAGAGATCGCAAATATGCAAAGGGTAAGAGGGCAATGGTGGCTAACAATGAATCTGATACGGATTCAGATGAGTTGCCATCCTCCTCTTCTGATTACCCTTCCAGCAGTGAGAAAGAAGTCTTCATTGCAGATGATGGACTAGTCATGATGGCAAAAATAGATCAAGAGGTATCATCTGTCACATCTTTTCAATTTTGTGATGAATCAGATTCTGATTCTGATTTATGTGACACTGCTGATAGTAGTGTAGGGAGTAGTCTTCACCATTCCAATGGAATGAATGAAGAAGACCTCCTACCAGCTAACAAAGCATTCATAGAAATCAGTGATGAGAACATATCTTTAAGACAAGAAATCATGAGTCTTAGAGAAGCTCAAATGCAAGTGGATCCTAATATAACTATTCTAAATGCACGACTATAAGAAAAGTTGTCCCAACTCAAAGATAAGTATGCATCTATGGACAAGTTATATCAGGGTATGCTTCATACACAAGCTAAAGAGACAAATGAGTTCAATGACTTAAAAATTAAATGTGAAAAACTTGAAGAGCGCAATAGATTCTTAGAATCTGAAGTACTGAGCTTGGATCTAAAGCTATCTGATATGATTAACTCTTCTAAGATTAATCAAACATTATCAGACAGATACAGAGCTCCTTATGATAAGAGTGGAATAGGTACTGATCTGCCTAGTCCCTCTACTTCAGGCATTAAGAACACTACTGGAGCTAGTTCAAGTTCTTTGCAATTAGATAAAGGAAAAGAACCTATGATCTATGATAATGAACCAAACTCCAAAGTACAGTCTAAATACATTCCTCCTAATGCCAAGAATGGTAAACAAAAGAATGGATCTAGACCAGTACAGTCAAGACCATACCAGAAGAGTTCTACTCCTCTGACCAGAGCTGAAAAGTCCTGGAATCAGAAGAGGCAGACTCAGAACAGTAGGTCAAGACAAACTCAGGCAAGTTGGAAACAGCCTAGACCTCCTTTCATAAGGCAGTCTCAGCTGTACTCAACGAAACCTAGGAAATTTGTGCCTCATTATCATAACAAACCTGTTCTTTATCCTCCACCTTTATCTTATGATATCATTGGAGAGGAAAGACCAAAACGCATCTATAAGCCGTATGGTCCACAGGCTTTTAGACCATATGCAAACTATTACAGACATACTGATCTTACTGAAAAAGGGATAGAACCAAGGAAAGGCTATCTCAGAAAAATAGATCCTAAGTCTGCTGATAATTTGGATAAGGTCAATAAAGTACTGTTCTGTGATAAGCATGGTAGAAAACTTAAGAGGTCTCAATTATTCAAAACTTCAATGTTTATTTGGATACCTCTCACTACTAACCCCCAAGGACCCCAATAAAGAAAGGGTACCTAAATTATTAAGATCACTACTTGCAGGGTCGACTGGATCTTTACAAGAAAGGTGGTTCAGTTGGAGAAACTTGGTACATAGACAGTGGGTGTTCTCACCACATGACTGGTACCAAGACTCTTCTTTCTGACTATCATGAGAAGGAAGGACCAAAAGTGATCTTTGGTGATAGTTCCATGGCAATCACAAAAGGATTTGGATACATCAAGAATGGAGATGTAGAGATTCAAGATGTCTCTTATGTTGAAGGTCTGAAATATAATTTGTTATCTGTCTCTCAATTTTGTGACAGGGGTTACAAAGTTTACTTCAAAAGCACCAAATGTGAAATCTGGGATAAAAGAACTCATACAATTCTACTAATTGGAGTTAGACAGGGCAGTGTCTACATTGTAAATTGGAATAGCTGTCCTAGGGATGCTTGCCTTCTTTCTAAAAGTCCTAAAGAAATCAGTTGGCTATGGCACAGACGCTTATGCCATCTGAACTTTAAGATTCTTAACAAGATTGCAAGAAACTACCTTGTTGAAGGTATCCCTAATGAAATCTATTTCAAGTCACAAGTGTGTGATGCTTGCCAAAAAGGTAAACAGGTAAAGGTTTCCTTTAAGTCAATTCCCACTCTTTCTACTTGTAGAGTCTTAGAACTCTTACACATGGATTTACATGGTCCAATAAAACCCCCTACACTGAATGGTAGAAGGTACACTTTGGTTGTGGTAGATGATTATTCAAAGTACACTTGGACAATCTTCTTACACAAAAAGAGTGATACACAAACCCAACTACCAGATCTGTTAAAGAGGTTGCAAGTAGAAAAAGGTCAGCCCATTGTCAAAATCAGGAGTGACAAGGGGACTGAATTTATAAACTGCTATATTAAAGAATTTTGTTCTAAGTCTGGAATTCAGCATTTGACAAGTGCAGCTAGGACACCCCAACAAAATGGTGTAGCTGAGAGAAGAAACAGAACACTAAAGGAAGCATGCAGAACAATGCTTGCAGAATACAACACACCACAGAAGTTCTGGGCTGAGGCAATCAACACTGCCTGTCACACTCAGAACAGATGTGCATTCAACAAAGTACATGGTAAAACTCCTTATGAGGTATGGAAAGGTAGAAAACCAAGAATTTCATATTTTCATATCTTTGGATGTAAGTGCTTTATTCATAACAATGGAAAGAGCAAATTAAATGCTTTTGATGCCAAAGCGGATCAAGGAATATTCTTAGGATATTCTTCCACAAGCAAGGCATTTAGAGTTTTTAATTACTCTACTCTATGTGTAGAAGAAACACCCCATGTTGTCTTTGATGAAGTTGTACAGGACTCTGCTGATCATCAGATCAGTAAGAAAGTTGATGATCTGACCATTCAAATTGATAAAGACACTGAAGAAACAGAAATCTATGAATCTGTACAAGCTTACAATCCATTTCTAAATGTTCTAAACAAAGATGATGATGTAGAAAAGGTAAAAGACAATGGTAAGTCTTCTAGACCAATTGACATGCCTGATTTGGTTGACTGTTCTCCTGTGAATAAACCTGCTGAAAATGATGATATTGATATTGATGATTCTGTTATACATGATGTGGATGATGAAAGTATTCCTGTTAAGACTAGAAAAACATGGAAATCTGCTCATTCTACTGATCTGATTATTGGTGAATCTCATAAAGGTGTTAAGACCAGAAGACAACTGTTTGATTCTAAGCCTGAACCCAGTAATTCTTTATTTTGTTGGTGTTGCTTCTTATCTTCTATTGAACCTGCTAATGTGAAAGAAGCCTTATCTGACAGTAACTGGATTATTGCTATGCAAGAAGAATTGAATCAGTTCACTCGAAATGATGTATGGGAACTTGTAGAAAGACCTACTGATCACAATGTGGTAGGTACAAAGTGGATTTTCAAAAATAAGAAAGATGAAAATGATCTTGTTGTGAGAAACAAAGCCAGATTAGTGGCTCAGGGCTACTCTCAAGCTGAGGGTATTGACTGTGATGAAACATTTGCTCCTGTAGCTAGACTAGAAGCTATAAGATTGTTTCTTGCTTATGCTGCTTATATGAAATTCACTGTGTATCAAATGGATGTGAAAAGTGCCTTTTTAAATGGTATACTTGTTGAAGAAGTTTATGTAGAACAACCTCCTGGATTTGAGGTAGATGGTAATCAAGTATACAGGTTGAAGAAAGCACTCTATGGTCTAAAACAAGCTCCAAGAGCTTGGTATGACACTCTTTCACTATTCTTAGTTGAAAATGGATTTACTAAGGGCAAAGTGGATCGAACTTTGTTCAGAAGACAAGAAGGTACATACATTTTATTAGTCCAAATTTATGTTGATGATATAATATTTGGATCTCCTAACAAAAGCATGAGTGAGAGTTTTTCAAAACTTATGCAAAGCAAGTTTGAAATGTCAATGATGGGAGAAATGACTTATTTTCTTGGACTTCAAGTGAAACAATCATCTGATGGTATCTTTATCAATCAAGCAAAATATACAAGAAATTTGTTAGATAAATTTGGTATCAAGACCTGTAAAACAGTTGGAGTACCAATGCTGCCAACCTACAAAATGGATCCTGATGATCAAGGTAAGTCTGCTGACCAATCCTATTACCGAGCTTTAATTGGTTCTCTACTCTATTTAACTGCTAGTAGGCCAGACATTGCATTTGCAGTAGGTTTATGTGCTAGATTTCAGGCCAACCCCAAAGAAAGCCATGTGGAGACTGCTAAAAGGATATTGAAATATCTAAAGGGTACCATTAATCGAGGTTTGTGGTATTCTGCAGATGATGATTTATCCCTAAGTGGTTATTCAGATTCTGACTTTGGTGGTTGCAGGATAGATAGAAAATCAACTTCTGGTTCATGCCAATTCTTAGGTTCTAAGCTCATATCATGGTTTTCAAAGAAACAAACTAGTGTGGCAACATCTACCACTGAGGCAGAATATATGGCTGCAGGAAGTTGTTGTAGTCAGCTTCTTTGGCTAATGCAACAACTTAGAGACTACAACATTGTGGAATCCAATGTACCTATATTCTGTGACAGCAATAGTGCAATTGCCATCACTCAAAATCCCGTTTTACATACTAGGTGCAAGCATGTAGATGTTAGGCATCATTTTATTAGGGATCATGTTGAAAAGAAAAACATTAGAATGGAAAAGATCCATACTGATATTCAGAGAGCTGACATTTTCACAAAACCTTTGGCTGAAACTAGATTTGGAGAGCTATGCATAAGTTTAGGATTGATAGACATGGATCCTGCATATATATAGAGCTATATACTAACATTTCAGGTACTGAACTGATATCAAGATCAGTTCACCAAGATAGGTGATTCTGAAGAACAGACCATGTCAAGACCTCTACATTCATCACAAACAGGTAAATAGGTTACTAAGGTGCCTAAATCCCGATGAGGAAGCTGGTAAAGCTGAGGGAATTGAGAATATACATTTAAGGGGGAATCTATGATTTCTGAAAAATCCTGTATGTTGACTCAGAGCACAAAGACACCTTAGAACAAAACCTTATATAGACCTATTTTAATTATTCTTTACTATTCTGTACTATATTTCACCATCTATGCATGAACTAACACTTCTACCAAGGTGAAACAGGCACAGAAGAGGAGTTCTCCACTGAAGGGGGAACTGATCTGATTACAGATTAGATCTGTCTACAAATCTGATCTGATTACAGCACATATCTGTCTACAGACATGTTCTGACTATTGAAATGATTTGTCTACAGAACTATTCTGATTACAAAATTAATTTGTCTACAGAACTATTCTGACTACAATATCATTCAATCTACAGAACTGATCTGATTACTGATTAACCTGTCTACAGAGCTTATTTGATTACAGGGAAAATCTGTCTACAGAATATCTACAGTACTGATCTGAGATAGTACTGTGCTGATATCAAAAAGGGTGAAAATCAGAAAAGTTGGGAACTGATCTGAGGATTACTATGCTGACCCAACTACTGAGCTGATCTTCAAATGAGTACTCAGCTGATCACTATACTCAGCTGAACCCAGATAAGTAATATTCTATAATGCAGTAATAAGAAATTGAAGTATAATGTGCATGGAAAACAACTGTGCTGATATACATCAGAACAGTATTTTGCCTTAGAGCACTTCTAAGTCAAGGTCTGTTCAAAATTAGATCATTTATAGAGAAGATTAATACACTCCTCTATTTCTAACCTAATTTAAAAGGTGTATTTATCAACACTAGTTGGCTCCAAATTGGAATTGAGATGTTATGAATTTGGAACATTTTTTTTATTTACACCTTTTCAATAACTCAATCCAAACCACACAACGTGGAAATCAAAATCAATCCAAGCCCTAGATATTGATTTGATTTTAGATTTACACGATCTCATTAACTTCTTCTTCTTCATTACACAAGAATCTTTCTGCAAAACTCTCTAAGCTCAAGCCTTCTCAAAATACCCTTACTCTTGCAAACTTCTCTTCTCTATTTCTTTTCAATGGCGATTATCGATATTATTAACGAAGAAAATGAAGTAGCAGGAACTTTTGATTCATCCAGATGGATGCGAGAGAAAGGAATCTTCGTCGAAAACTCTGTTTACTTCACCGGACGTCAGAAGGCAGAGAATCAAGCCATTCTCACCATGTGTGAAGAATGTGGGCTACGGAAATACCTAGAATCATTTCCTGTGAAGGTTTACGAACCTGAGGCGATGGAATTCTTTCTTCAGGTGCAGGGTGACACAAACAACATTCGCTCGATAGTTTCTGGTCACAGGGTTGTCATTTCCAGAGAAACCCTAGGAATCGCGTTCAATCTTCCAGACGGGCCGATAGACATTCTGAGCTATATGGCAGGGCAAGAGAAGGTTCGCGTGGGCAGATGGTTGAATGTTGACCCAGCGACCTTGTCCAATTTGAAGAAGGATATTCTCCCAGAAGGTATGCAATTGTTGATGGATATAGCTGGAAAATGCTTGTTAGGGCAACATTGCAGTCAAGACGCTCTTACCAATCTCAAGATTCGCATTATGGCTGCAATTACTGATCGAGTCAATGGTAATTGGCAAGGATTTCTGCTTAGCAGATTATTGGCTGAACGAGAGAAAGTGGTTTTTGATGAGGTCTCAAGAGAATTTTCCATTAAATCCATGATGGGTTTTGGAAGTAAATTGTGTATACTGTTGCCTCAATTAGCTGAAAGGAAGTTGGATTGGAGTCGTCCAAAAATATTTCATCATGGCAAATTCTTGTTCAAGAAGGAGTCCACTTTGTTTGAACAAAGCCAGAGGAATCATCCGCAAGAATCTGGTGGTTCTATGTTCCGTTCTGACAATGATGAGCCGGAGTCGAGAACGAAGGCTAGGCATGATCCTCCACGAGCTGGATTACGAAGAGGTCGTTCAGCCAGGGCCGTTTCTGAAAGGTCAGAAGAGTCTGTTGCAGCTGTGAAGGAGTCTTCTGTGGAAGAGGTAAGTTCTTCAAGCCTTATCCTTTCACATAAGAGAACTAAAGTTTCTGGTGTTCTTAGACCCAGAAGAGTCCTCCGGAACACTACCCCTTCTCCCTCAACCTCTCATTCTATTCAAGCCCAACCCCTTGAAGCTGAGCCTTCCTGTTCTGAGGAGTCAGTTCACTACTCTCCTATTCATCAGAACACTCCTCCCTCAACCCCTCAGAACACTTCTTTTCATTCCACTCCTCATTATGATCCTCACCATTCTTCTACTCCCCATTCTGTTCCTGAACCTGAATCTGAACCCGTTCATGATCACTCTACTGAGCATGAACATATACCTTCTTCTGAACCAATTGAAATTACATCCTCCCCGGAAACGGAATTTATCCAACCTGAATCAGTGTTTTTGATGGATTATCCTATCTGTGACAAGGAACAGAGGATCCGATTTAAGTTGAGAAATGCTCTTCTCAAAAGCTTTCATGGTTTAGATGACAGCACTAGAACCTTTGAGCAACTTCTAAGGATAGGTACTTGGGTGTATCTTAGAAGCATAGGTCTAGATCAACTGATGATAGTGGCTGAAGGTATGGGTGGTCTTTCTGTGTTTCATGACTGGGAACAAGAACAGAAAGAAGCTGCAGATGTTAATTCTTACACTGAGCTATCAAGTTTGGAATCTGTTATTCAGTTGATTGAAAGAATAACTGGTTGCAAGTATTCCATGGTTAAGTCTGCTGATGTAGATGTTGATACTGATGTCAACATGGATGCTGATGATACTGAAGTTAAACTTTCTACTGATCAAGCTGATGATGAAGCTGATTATGAAGCTGATATGGAAGCTGATTATGAAGTTGATACCAATGCAACTGAGATGTTTGAGAACACAGTTGTAGCTGAAGAAACAGAAGTTTTAGAGGAACAATCTTTGGGTGCTGATGAGTTGGAAAGTACACCAGTCATTGCTGATGAACATACTGTGCTTGATGAGACAGTACAAGATGTTCATACTGAATCTGAGCAAAATAACTCTAGCTTTGAATTGTTGAAAAAGCACAATGAAGAGTTACAAAGTAAGTTGGATGAAACTTTGAAGAGGTTTCAACAAGCTACTGAAAAGCTGGAAAGATTGACTGCTACCAGTTCATATGAGCAAGTGTTGGAACACACAATGTCTAAGATCTATGATCTGCATAGATTGCAAGAGAAAAAGCTTTCTGTTGAGTTGCAAAAGAAAATTGAGCTGCTTGTGACACCCTTGAAAGATTGGCAGGATGAAGCCAAAAAGGGGGAAGTAAAGGTCATGAAAGTGATGGAGCAGACTCAAACTCAACAAGCTCAACTGGTTGTGAGTCAAGATGAGTTGAAGACAAGCATTGATGATTTGAAAGAAGAAATCATCAGTCTGAAGCTAAAGTTACAAAATCCTGAATTTGTTACTGAGAAACATGTTGCTGAATCTTCTTCAGGAAAGAGAAAAAGAAAATTTATTATTGATGATGAAGAAGAGACTGAAGGAACTGGAAGATTAACCAGGTCTAAAAGCAAGCTGAAACATGTGGTTACTGATAGTAGGCCAAGTGATGAAAAGATGGCTGAAGCTATTGAGAAGCATAATCAGATGCTTACTCAGAAGAAAATTGAATTAGCTGAGAAAAGATCTGCTGAACAGATTAGAAAACAAAAGATGAAATATGCAGAAGCTTCAAGAAAGAAATTTGATAATAGAGTTGCTGCATTGAAAAAGAAAAAGAAGTCTAAACCTGTTGGAATTGTTCTGGATGAACAATTTATGGAATTTGTTGTTGATCCGGAAGATATGGAGTTCTGGAACAATTTGAAAAAGAAATGGCAGATTGCTAATTTTATTGTGAAGAAATTTGGTGACCATTCAAGCAAGGAAGATGAATATTCTGACTTTGATGCATTCATGATGAATATCTCAAGAGATTTTTGGGAACATATTCTGTTGTTAGCTGCTGGTGCAGGAATACAGATCTTATGTCCTGAAGAACCAATTTGGGATCCTCCAAGACTTGAAAATGGTGAACCAGATTACTCAGAAATTGGAAACATAATTTCAAGGATTATTCAAGATGAAGGAATCACTGATCATAAGCACATGATGGATATCAAGAACAGAATGTACTTGGCATTCAGAATTCCTGATAGAGACTGAAGATGAAGGACTATGCTGGAAAAGATAACACTTCTTAACCTTATCTTTATATTTCTTTATTTTGATATTTCTGTGACTATGTGAAGTATGTGTAATATCTGATCTGATATGAATCCTAATCTGATTTTTGAATTGATGAACTATATGAATGACTATATATCTTAACTACTGATCTGTTAATGTTTAAGTAGTTTTGGCTTCATCAAAAAGGGGGAAATTGTTGGGATATGAATCCTATAAACAATGTTCTAATTGATGATTATATGTTTTGATGGCCAAAAGCAACTTTAGAGTTAATGATATATGTGATTATATGATTTTCTATGTGAGTTATATGATATAAGTTTACTGATCTTATTATCTGAGATTACTGATCTTATTGTAATATGAAGTCTGAATTTACTGATCTTATGATTTACTAATCTGATATATGAACTGTTTAAGAACTAAGCTGATTGAAATATTGTATAGACAGCTTATAGTATAGGACTTAATTATACTCATCTGTATATAGTTCAGTTGATGTATAGATAGGTTTTATATTTGTAAAGTTGTATTTTATTGTATTACAGCATTGTAATGGTTAGAACAGAAGATTAGTTTGAAGTCAGAAGACTAAAGATGACTAAGAGTTATCAGAAGACTATTTCAGAGATTGAAGATATCAAGTGAAGTTTTTTAAGGAAGCTGAACAGTTTTGAAGAACTGTGCTGACTGACCAAGAGCAGTAAAACTAAGAAGAGTAGTTTACTGTGCTGAGTTGGTTTGTTTGAAGAATAAGTTTGGATAACTTATTTGAAACGTAACTGAAGATATTGTTGAAGATATGCTGACTTGGAAGATAAGTTTTAAGTTGGTTACAAACTGAAGGAAGTTACAACAAGAAACGGTTATGAGTTAGTTGAGAGTTAGTTCACAAACTGCTAACTGTCATACTATTGCTTATAAATACCGTATGATCTTCTACTTGAAAAGACTACTGAAACTACTACTACTCGAAGTATTCAAGAGCAAATCAAGAAGCATTCAAGTATTCAAGAACTCACAGAGTTGAAGATCAAGAAGAACTAAAGAGAAGCCACAGATTTAAATTGAAGAAACAAAGGCTATCATCAAGAGAAGTTTTACTTTTCGTTTTTAAGTTTGTATTGTGTAAACAAGTGTGCTAGTTACATGTGAAATTACTAGTTGATCGAAGATACACTTGGAAGTGTAATCGATAAGATCGAAGTCTTAATCTTGGGACTTTAAACAACAAGTACTCAAGTGGAAAAGAGTAATAAAACATCGCAACTGGAGTTGTGAGAGTGGATGTAGACAAGTTGTCGAACCACTATAAAAATCTTGTGTTCTTTACTGTTTTGATTTGATTAACTGTTGATATATTTGTTGAGCAAGAACAGTAAGTTTTCTGAAGAAAAGATTTAAAGAAAAGTTGAGTATAAACAAGAACTGTTAGTACTGATCTGATTCTAAGAACAGTATTGTACAGAACACATTTCCGCACTTAAACTCTGATATTTTGATAGAATTTTAAAAGTCTATTCACCCCTCCCCTCTAGACTTTTACTAGCTTAATCAATCTAAACTCAACTTTTGGGACCAACATTAATTAATTTATTAATTAAGATTTTACCCCACTAACTCACCCATGATTTACTTGTGGCTGAATTTGTGGAGCATTATCCATTTAATCTAGAATTTTCTTTAAGTCAAGCCTTAATCACACGTACATTATTCCAACTACTAAGCTCTCTCTATAAATACTCCCATTTCATGTTTTTCTAAGCTTTGTAATTAATTGAGTAAGTTGAGTATTAATTTTGCAGATTTGTTATAAGCTAACTGTGTGTCTCGATTCTTGTGTTGATACCTTTCGAATTCTTGAGTTTAAATGGTAGGAAACAAGAAAACCCACTCACAGAAACCAAAATCTACCAACTCACAACCGTCATCTCCATCTCTCTCGAATCTTCACACACTAGCTTCCATGGCTGCTTCACACGAAAATTCACCCCCAACTGCCGCAACCGTCACACCTATTCCAGCTACTCCAACAACCATCCACATCCCAAACCAAGCTACACTCTCCGAGCTGAACCAGGCGGTTGAGAATTTTTCTCAATCGATGAGATCGTCTAATCCACCCATCCTCACAATTGGTGATTTGTCTATTGACATCTCTCACTACTTGCGCACCAACGAAGTGATCACTACTGCACCTTCTTCATCCACAGCCGAAAAGCCCCAAATTCCGAGCCCTAATGCTGAAACAGAGGCCCCGACTGCTGCCTCTATGGGGGAGAACGAGAAGGAGATTGAAGAATCCCCTGTTGCTGAGTCAAAGGAGCCGTCGAATGCGGAGACATCCGACAATGAGGACGCTCAGATGGAGGATGCTGAAGCACTCGAAAATTCCGACAAAACTGACTCTGATATCTCAAAGTCGGACTCTGAACCGATTCCTTTCAAGAGGAATGTTGAGAAAGGGAAGAGAAAGAGGATCCCAGTACAAAGGAGACGATCAAACCGAGTTTTCACTCGTGTTGATTATTCTGACTCTTTGAGGAAGAAGAAGAAACTAGGTGGTGATGTTGCTGAACCGATTCAGGTATTCTCTGAATCTGAAGAAGAAGTGGTGATTGAGAGGCCAACTAAGAAGAAAGTTGATCCTAAGGGGAAGGGAAAGGCAAAGATTGATGTTGTTCGAACAATGCCTGAAGAACTAGAACCTGATTCTGATTCTGATTCAAGCAGTGCAGCTTCAGACAAAAGCTCTGAAAAAGAAAGGGAATCCAGTTCTGAGGAGGAGAAAGAACCAAGCTCAAAGGAAAGTACTTCTGAGGAAGGTAATTCTGAAACTGAAGTACATTCTGATATTGATGGATTGGTTGATAAGATAACTAGGTTGTCTAGGAGAAAACTGTTGATGGAAAGGAGAATTCATGTTTCTGATTTTGAGAGTAAGAATTTGATTCAATTCTTAGAGGATAGAAAATTGATGAAAGCTCTAAACTTGTGTGATACTTTTGTTTCTGATTGGGTGTATGAATTTTATGCATGTCTGAGGAAGAGTAATGGTAGGAGGAGTTCCCGTTGGTATGGGAATGTACAGTTTAGGGGGAGTATAATTCCATTTACACCAGAGTTGATAAATGATTTCTTAGGCATAAAACCAGTACTTGATGATGATGAACCTGATTTGGATGTGGTTACTGCTTCTATGACTGGTGGTTTGTTGACTAGATGGAAAAATGGAATGTTGGCCAAGGACCTTACTTCTCTTTATTCTGGGTTGCACAAATTGATTGTTTATAGTTGGATACCCTCCACCAACTCAACTAACAAATGATCATGCAATCTTGCTTTATAGGATAGTGGTTTTGAGGAAGTTTAATTTGGGATTGACTATTTTTCACCACATGATGAAGTTTAGTGGTGACATTTCTGATAAAGGCAACCTTCCATACCATGTACTTATATGTTCATACTTGAAGATGCATGGTTTTAGCCCTAAGAAGACTGAAGTTCTTAGAGGTAAGGTTCCTTTATACACCATTTCTCCTGCTTTGCTCATTGGTGAAAGAGTGAAAGATCTGCCCTTGCACAATCCTGGAAGTTCTTCTCAAAGACCAGCTTCTGCTCAACCTCAACCTCAACCCACACCAGCACAGAGACCTGAACAGAACACAGCTGCACCTAATGCTGCACCAGATGCTGAGAACATTGGTGGTAATTCTAACACCACATTCTCTGTTCCCAGATCTTTTATATTACTGCAGTTACAGCACTTACAGGACCAGATTGATGAGCTCCAGTTCATCAAAGACAGGTGGACCAGGCTACTTTCCACTACAACAGGGGGAGTACCACCTTCCACTTCAGCTAGAGCTTCTGGAGTTGTTATTGAAGAGCTGAATCCTGAAGCTGGAGGTGTACCTGATGCTGCTGCTAACAATGTTGTTGCACTCTTTGCATCAACCTGTTTTATTGAGGAACCAGAGGAGGCTGATGAAGACAAGTTTGCTGATGCTGCTGAAGATGATGAGGATATGGAAATCCTCTATACTGATATCTGAACAGATGATGCAAGACAGGGGGAGTACTGAAGTATAGATGGCACATGTGCAGGACCTTGATGCTGCTGCTATTGTTATAGCAATTCATGCCATTTTCAGTCCTACTTTTATTTTGTTATTCTGTTATGTTTAAGTTAAAATTCTGTTTATTCTGATACAATATTTACTATTTCTAGTTGATAGGTTGTTTATATTTATCTTGCTTAAATTAGTTTGCACTAATGATATTTGATTACTGCTTATTGCTTAATTTGTTTTCTTATCATTAACTGCCTACTGCATGATGGATATGCCTTGTTAAGTTTGTTTATTTTGTTCTTTTGCTCTGATTATTTGTTTGTTTTTTAGTCTTACTTAAGTCTTAGAACTAATCTGGTATATACCCTTATATGCTCTGATTTAATCTTTGATTTTTGTAAAAGTTATATGTTTTGTAAACAAGTGTACTGTTTATACTTGTTTTGGTTTTGAATAAGATTACTTTGATCTTATGGCACGGATCTTAGTAAAATTATTCTTGATCTTCTTTTGATTTGATCCAACGGTTACAACATGTATTGTCTTGACTAGTATTTAGCCTTGATGTTAACCTCACCTAAATACATAAAACTGAGTATGTATAGAAATATATGTGCATCAGGTGTGTTGTAGTCGAAAGGTCAAATTGGGGGAGATTGTAGATGTTGTTAACTCTTAAATGCTTTAACATTATCAACAACATCTTAATTTGACCTTCCTTGATTTATTCTAAGTCTTTTCTGAAATGTTACATTAAATGTTGTACTAAATGCTCTCACATTCAGGAACGATTCTAGAAGCTTCTACAAGAGTCTGGAACCTGGAAGATTCCAGAAGGTTGGAGAACATGCTAGAAGAGTTTAGAGCATTGTAGAACGACCTGGAAGATGGAAGAAGGATCTAGAAAGATCATGGAAGTTGAGGTCCTAAAAAATAGGATCTCATAATGGAAGGATCTAGAACTTGGCTATTTCTCTATAAATACCGCTGGAGCCTTTCATTTCAAAGCATGCACTATTCGAGTAACACCTTCTTGAGCGTTCAACCCTAGTTCGGAGTTATGGTCAGTAGTTGTATCATTTAACGTACGTCGAGGGATACCACACCTTCCAGTGTACTTAGTTCTAGTCTTGTATCGAGTGAGAGTGAATCATAGATCAGATTAGTTCTTTAGACAGTGTTCTTACACTTAAGTCTATTTGCGGATTCAGGCACCTGCCTCGATCGTAGTTTCTGTTTGTGGAATGTTGAAGTAATTGCTGAGACATTTCACACGACATTTTTGTATATAACTTAGGAACTAAGTTATTTTTCGCCGTAAGGCTTAGCATAGGTTTTGTTATTAATAAAATCTATGTTAAAAATTATTCCATTGTGTTCTTATTGTGTTTTAGTGTTTTAGACTTCCGTTGTGTACTGTATTTATTTATTCACATTCTGTTAGAGTTAATGCTACACTAATTGTCACAACATACAGTGTAACATTGTTCTGTTTTTTTACTTAAACACTAGATACTACCCCACGCACACTTTCAGACTCTAATAGATTTAAATTAATAACCTATTCCCAATTAGATAAAACTCTTAGTGAAATGACCTTAACAATAATTTACCCTTAATATTAACAACAAAATAAAATAATTTGTTAAAAGTGTAGCGATAAAATATTTTAATTTTGTTGCAAATATTAATTCCAAGAAATTAGCCACAAAAATATATTTCATCACAAAATAATAGCGACTAAATATAATTTTCATTGTTGTCCTAATTATTAACAACAAAATAAAAGAATTTGTTGCTAGTTTAGCGATGAAATATTTTTATTTCATCGCAAAAAGTAATTTAAATAAATTAGCCACAAAAAATTATATTTCATCGCAAAATATTATCGAAAAAATATAATTGTCATTGTTGTTCTGATTATTAACATCAAAATGAAGCAATACGTTGCTAGAATAGCGATGAAATATTTTAATTTCATCGCAAAAATTAATTTCAATAAATTAGCCAAGAAAATTTATATTTCATCGTAAAATATTAGTGACGAAATATAATTTTCATTGTTGTTCTGATTATTAACAACAAAATGAAGCAATTTGTTGCTAATATAGCGATGAAATATATAAATTTTATTGCAAAAATAAATTTCAAGAAATTAGCCACAAAAATTTCAATTTCATCTCAAAATATTAGCAAGAAAATATAATTGTCATTGTTGCTCTGATTATTAACAACAAAATGAAGCAATTTGTTGCTAATATAGTGATGAAATATATAAATTTTGTTGCAGAAATTAATTTCATGAAATTAGCCACAAAAATTTCTATTTCATCGCAAAATATTAGCAACGAAATATAATTTTCATTGTTGTTCTGATTATTAACAACAAAATGAAGAAATTTGTTGCTAATATAGTGATGAAATATATAAATTTTGTTGCAAAAATTAATTTAAAAAAATTAGCCACGAAAATTTCTATTTCATTGCAAATTATTAGCAACGAAATATAATTTTCATAGGTTTTCTGATTATTAACCAAAAAATGAAGCAATTTGTTGCTAATATAGCGATAAAATATATAAATTTTGTTGTAAAAAATAATTTCAAGAAATTAGCCACGAAAATTTCTATATCATCGCAAAATATTAGTGACAAAATATAATTTTCATTTTTGTTTTGATTATTAACAACAAAATGAAGCAATTTGTTGTTAATATAGCAATGAAATATGTAAATTTTATTGCAAATATTAAATCTGACAATTTAGTGACGAAAATTTATACTCCCTCCGTCCCCGAGGAATTTGCACCTCTGGGATGGCACACATTTTAAGAAATGTGTAAGAAAAGGTGTAATGAGTGATGTTTTGAGGGGTAGTTTTGTAAACTTTTATTAATAAAGTAAAGTAAAAAGTAGATTGAGTGTGGAAAAGTAATGGCATATGGGTAAATATGATTATATTTTAAGGGTGAGGGTTATGAAGATATTTCCTTTTATGGAGTGTGCAAATTGGTATGGGACATCCATATATAGAAAGTGTGCAAATTCCTGTGGGACAGAGGGAGTATTTCGTTGCTAAAAATTGATTTTAGCGATGAAATTTAGATTTGTCGCAAAATTTTCGTCGCTATTCCCCCTGTTTCTTGTAGTGCATTAACTAATTATATATTTTTCTATTTTATTTTCTTGTTGGACGTGCTAATTGAAACCTTTAATTTTAAAAGAAAAAAGTTAGTGTAGCCCGTTTAACCCGTGGCCCGCTGGGGTTAGGGTTAGGTCCCAACAATTGTAGGATCGTTAAGTATGAACCGGTTAAGACCCTAACTCGTTTAGCCCGTAGTCCTGTAGGGCTGACCCTATAGGACTAGGGTCAGATAGGGCCAGTCCGATAGACATCTCTAGTAGAGATATGTAGGAAGAAGAAAAAGTAGAGAAAAGTAAGTAAGAAAGAGAAAATGTAGAGAGAGATAAAAATAAAAATAAGTAGGAGAGATTCTTAAGATATTTTTTTTAGATTCTTGGTTTTTTTTTTTTTAAGATTTCGACATCGATTGGGCGGAGATGATGGTGGAGGCTGTTGCAATATGTTGAACATAAGCTATGTGTCTACTCAATTAGAAATTAGAGTGTGTATCTGAAATAATATTTTTGGTATTTTACAATATTATTAAAATAATAAATGAATGGAGGAGTGTATCTAATAAAGACAGAGGTGAAAATAAATGTACCCAAAAGGCCAAAATAAAGAAGAAACAACCCATTTCGGCCCAAGTTACCTTTTACTGATTAGACATTAACTTTTGTTATGCCTTTGTAAATAATATTTTCTGATGTTAGAACCTCTCTAGTTTTATCTCGTGATGACAACAAATATTTTGTTCTCTTTGTTGATTACTTTACTAAATATGTGTGGCCTTATCCATTAAAAAGAAATTCTAATGTATTGCCTACCTTCGTTGCATTTAAAGCTTTATTGAAAAAATTTATCAACTCAAAAATTGTTACACTTTACTCTGACAATGGAGGGGAGTACATTGCTCTTCGTCCTTTTCTTACCACCCATGGCATCACTCACCTCACAATCCCCGCCCCCTACCATACTCTCGAACACAATGGTACCTCTAAGCGCCGCCATGATCACATTGTTGTCACCGACTTAGCTCTTCTTCATCAAGCCTCTATGCCCCTCACACTCTAGCCCTTTGCCATCTCCGCTGTTACATATATCATCAATATGGTCTCCTCTTTCGAAAACTCTTTCATGCTCCATCCAATCTATCCAAACTCCGGGTTTTTGGGTGTCAGTGTTTTCACTGGCTTCGACCCTATAGCCCTCATAAACTAGCTCCTCCTTCCCTCCCGTGTGTCTTCTTAGGATACTCCCTCACTCAAAGTGTCTACATGTGCCTAGATACATACTCCAATCGTATATACACATCCCATCATGTCGAGTTCGTGGAAGGCAAATTTCCTTTCTCCATGGACTCGCCTCCCTTACCCTTGTCCCCTGTCAGTTGGATAATAAATTCATACTCCAATATTCACACATATAGATATATATTGTCACAGTTTTAAATGAGAACTCCCCAAAGGAGCTTTACTTATACAAACAAAAGTTAAACTTCTTCTAATCTAGCATGGATACAATTAAATACAATATTATCTACAAACTAACAAATTTTACAGTGCTATCAATGACTTAATTGTTATTTTAACTTCACCGCACACGCTACACCACATATATATTTATATATATATGCATACACACATATAAGTAGCAAATTCTATTGGACAATTCGTGTTAATAAAATAATTAGGGGGGTTAATAAAACAATTAGGGGGGTTTGGATTGGTGGTTTCTAATTCTACTAAAAAGCAATAAAAATAACACGTAAACAAATAAAAGGAAATTATAGTTCTCGGATTTGCATCCCCTTGAATGATTCTCATACACAATTAAAATTCACAAATGTCTCAACTCTTCTTTAAATCTTGCCCCTAAATCAGTGGTACGACCAAACTATTAATTAAAAGGTACGACCTCTAATTAACATATTCTAATGAATAACCCCAAAACATGTATTCAAGATTCAACTCATAGAATGCATTAATGAACCAAAATAATAGAGCAAACTAGACTGTGAATACGAGACACTCATTTCATACAACCTAGACTTCGCTATCCCTAGGGTGTTCTGCCCTATTTGCAACTCCAATTACACAATTATAACAATTACGGATTATAATATGCAATTTAGCTAGAAATAAATATTTAATCATGCAAGTTGACCAGGCTCACAAAATCAATAAATATCACATACATAATATAAAAACAAATAACGAAGAAATCAAAGAGATCGAATTAAGAAATTTGTTACTAAATAAATGGGCAATCTCATAACAAAGGTTTGCGCCTCCTCGAACTAGAAAACAAAATTAGCCAATCATGGGTACAAAGATCTCATGGTAGACTCTCATCGGAACCTTCCTCTCAAAACTCACACTGACTACTTTCTCCAATATGAATTCGGCCGCCTCCAGCAAAGTTCGGCGACTCACGCCTCTTTCCTCCTTCGCGGTTGTAGTATCTGCCTCCCTTTTCTTATTCTTTACGGCTGGTATATGATGCGGCCTAAAATTGTCATGGAACAAGAAGTCGACACGTGTATAGAGGATAAGATAAAAAAGGAGATATGGGATTAATTAATACTCTCTGAATAAAGAATCTCTTCCGGAGGTCCCTCCGGAGGGAGCTCCACCCGGGGAAAGATATCAGGAAGACCTAATCTTGATAAGAATTAGTAGTCCGAGGATTTAGGAGGAGTCCCGTACGAAACGGCCCGAGAATGGGTAAAGGAAGACTCATTCTTCCTTTATCTCAGTGGATGAAGTCCACTAGGGGGAGTGGTTCCGGTTCTTTAGGGAGTGAGAGAGGGGAGGACCCTGTCAACGCAGCAGGGCCAAGTCCAAAGTGCAGCTCCGAAATAGAAGGAAACCCTAACTTCCTCTTAGGTGGGAACTCTCTATAAATAGGTAAACTGAGGTACATTTTCAGGTGACGATCTCTAACTTTACTTAATATATTACGCTGCTTACAACAACATTCTGATTTCCTTTGAGAACCTCACTGATAATTAAAGGACTCTTCAGTCCTTGCCATACACTGAATTACCGATACTGACTTGAGCGTCGGAGTGTCCGCGCCGTAGTCCCCTCCGGTGTGTCTTTTGCAGGTTCTTGGAGGATCATTCCAGAGGAAGCAGTGTACCTGGACTATTCATACGCATTCGGGAATTTGGATATCTGACTCCTAGGATATCCAATCTATTCGTGCAAATTTTGGCACATCATCTGGCGCCGTCTGTGGGAAACGTCTAAGAGATCTTCTCACGAATTTCTATTTGTTTGAACGATGGGCGGAGGAAATAACACAATCACGCCTACTCTAGGGAAGTTCGGGAAAATAACTTGTATTCGTTCCTTCAGGGGAAAATCCGTCCCCCACACCTGTAAAAGGTCAGAACTTGATGGAAGAGGCTCGAGACACCCCTATCTCTACAGGGGGTGATATTGTTGGCACGTCTGGAGCCCTCGAGAGTGGACCTGGCAAGGAGATACCTCCAGCCACTGCAGGGGATGACAACATTTATGCCCCTCCACGAGCAGCAGAGTATTCAGGACCCCGAGGTCCAGAATCCAAACTTGGAGGTACGAGGTGGAGTATTCAGGGCCCTGAGGTCCAGGATCCCAGGATCGGATCTGGAGGTACGAGGCAGAGTATTCAGGACCCCGAGGTCCAGAATCAAAACTTGGAGGTATGAGGAAGAGTATTTAGGGCCTCGAGGTCCAAAATCTAAACGTGGGAGTACGAGGCAGAGATATGATAAGTGCATCGGTACTACAGGTTAGTACAGATGTTTGATAGAGCCTAAAGTATTAGATCTTTTATAGTAATTTGATATTGTTATGAGCATATTTTAATGATATTGACATGTATGACACGAACTTATTTTTTCCATTGAATTAAGCATGATTCTCCTAACCTTACATGATTGATACTCTAGAAACGATCTTAGAATTGAGAATTACTTGAAATCGTAGAAGCATGGGTAAGCAATTCACATGTTGAGTCTTGTGATTGCTTTATGTGGTAGAATTAATGATTAGACGTTGATGATGATTATGATTTTGGAAGCAAAGATTAACATAATTATTGTTTTTATTGCACACGATTAACATGTTTCCATATTTTAGATATAATTTCATATTATAGATTAAGTCTATCCAGGTTCTGGAGGATCTCTGGGTAGGTTCAGAAGATTTCAGATTATAGATTAAGTCTATCCAGGTTTTGGAGGATCTCTGGGTAGGTTCGGAAGATTTCAGATTATAGATTAAGTTTATCCAGGTCCTGGAGGATCTCTGGGTAGGTTCAGAAGATTTCAGATTATAGATTAAGTCTATCCAGGTTCTGGAGGATCTCTGGGTAGGTTCAGAAGATTTCAGATTATAGATTAAGTCTATCCAGGTTCTAGAGGATCTCTGGGTAGGTTCAGAAGATTTCAGATTATAGGTTGATTCTATCCAAGTCCTGGAGGATTTCGGGATAAGCTCAGAAATGGAAAAGTGAAGGTTGAGCCTATTTAGGTCCCTGAGATCAAGGCCAATAGCCATAAACAGACAAAACGATAAGTCCAAAAACTAGAGTGGGTGAGGGGATGATTGATTACCTGAAGCGGGTAGAGAACTTGAGAATCTTCAGAGCCGAAAAGTATCTCACCCTTGAAGAGGTGAGGCAAGCCAAGAGGCTGGAGGTGAAACCAGCTAGTGGAGAGAGGAAGAGAGAATCTACAGCAAGGAGGTCCAGCCCAAAAGCTCCCCGAAACTCCGGAGGAACAGGAAACCGCAATGCTGCGGGAGGATCCCGATCGGGGCCTCGAGGGAGGTTTTAGAAATATACCCAACTGTGATTGGAACCTACAGAGGTCTTGGAGGTTGCTGGAGATCATCCAGATCTGAAATTCCCTTATTCGAGGAACCGAGGTCCTCAAAAGCCCAAGTCGGACCGATTTTGGAGGATGAAATTGAGAGAATGATTCAAGTTGGACATCTGAGAGAATTTGTTTACGTAGTTGACCGAGGCCCTCGAGGGCAGAAGAGGAGAGAACTTGAGGACAGGAAGACCAAGAAGGAGGAGGCCTCCTAGAATCGGGATAAAAGCCGACCCCCTTAGTTGATATCCCTGAGGTGAGATCCGGGAAGAATTTCAGAGCTCGCGAGGACTAAGAGGTTCGAGGATCAAAGAAAATGATCCTCTTCTGAGATTTGAGATTAGAGAGACTAATCATCTTGTCGAGACTGGAGGTCCTGGAGAGGGTACAGGTTTCAGGTTTGAGATCAAAAGAGACTTGATTTGCATCCTTTAATTATTTCATATTTAAATTATATAATTGAGGCTTATGAAGCTTATCTGAGCACTTGAGAGCCTGTGTTGGAGGCCTTTTTTGGTGTATCTTTACAGGATCAATTCGGGATTGATATACGAGTAAACCTGGAGATCTACATGTCAGTCCAGAACCTGAACTAGAACATAACGAGGGAGCTTCCTCTTAGGAGCTCCCCAGGCTTGAGTTAAGTTACCTGGTCTATGACGAATAATGAGTTCATGAGGAGGGGCTGGAGAACCTAGAAGTACTAGAGGAGCTCGAGAGAGCAAGATTACCGAAGAAAGAATGGAGCCATGGAAAACCAGCCGAGTCATTGGACCATAACACCTAACCTGTTATTGGGCTGATCCCCAAATGACGAGTACATTTGGGACCATCGGTTAGTACATGCATTTGATAAAGTTAGAGAGGTTAGATCTTTTTACAATGACTTGAGGTCATAATGAGTATGACATGTATGGGTTATGATTTTGGTTGATTTGATGTGACTAATATATGAGAACCATGCTTATCTCTTATTGGATTAAGTACAACCCCCGTGAATTTTTATGATTATTTTGCGTAGGTGCTCTGAATATGACAATGACTTGATGATCTCAGTAAGTATGAGTAGAAAACCCGCATGTTGAGTTTATGTGGTTATTATATGCTTTATAATTCATGATTGAGGATGGATGGTGGTTCATGCTTTTAAAATATGAGGTTAAATATCTTTGAATTATGTGTGATTGACATGCCTAGATATTCTAGATATGATTTTAGATTTCAGATTAAGTTCGTCCAGATCCTGTGAGGCTTCTGGGTAAACCAGGAGATCGAGTGTAAAAGATTGGGTCGAAGAATATGAAGACTGACAGTCTGTCAAAGTTGGCTAGCTCCGTAGAGCCTGAAGGGCAAGGAAAAATAACATTTGTGGTAGCACAAAGAGAATCTACTGAGCCCATGATTGGGGCGATCGAAGAAGGGGATGACTAAAGGAAAGAAATTCTGGAAGAGCTGAATAAGGGACCAGCCCCTGCAGCTTCTTGAGAAGCTCGAGCTTTGCGGTTAAGATACTACATCTTGGGTGGCCAATTATACAAGCGATCGTTGACCCATCCCTATCTAAGATGTCTCCCGAAGGAGACGGACCTTGCAAATGCCTTACATTTCGATGCTTAAAGGGGGTGATGAAGGGTCTAGGCCTACTACCTCCGAGATGCTGATATGAAGCCACGTAAGTGAAAAGTGTATATTTTACTTTTTTACTTTGTGATATGATATGAGTTACCTAGACGTAGTTGTTTAGAGCATAAAACCTCGAAGCATATGAGCATTTGCTAAGGCTTCAGAAATGATTGATTTGAGAAATGCTAAGGTGATTACTTAGGAGAATTTCGTGATTGAATCGAGAGAATGATTGAGAATTTAGGCATGGTTAAGAACGTGTTTTTGATTAGTGATGAGTCCAATTTTTTCTAAATTATGTTAAAATGTATGTGTATCTTTGATGAATATTTGAAGATTTTATGAGATGTGATGAAAACATTTGGAGATTTTTGGAAATTTGTTTGAGCACATATTTCCTAACAATTTAAGATATGATTCATAAGCACACTTTGAGCATTCTGAAACGCGTGAGGGCTAACCACCCTGAGTAGCCGGATGGCTAAGTTTGAAAATTAGGAGTGATGAAATGATAAAGGATCTGTAGAGCACTGAGCATATATGAGATATGAGAATTCAAAAGTGAGAAACACTTAAAGGCCACGAGGCCGAGGGAAGCTAGAAAGTTCCTCACCCTACTCTAAATCCAAGCAGATTACTTGAACTTGAAAGGTCTAGATATGATCAACACCTTGAATTGAGAATGAGAAACACTCAGAGGCCTAGAGGCCGAGGAGCTCCGGAGAGCCCTCACCATACTTAAGACCCAAAAGGGTTACTCAATGAAAAGAAAGATTTTATGAATCAAAATCTTTTAAGAATGAGAGTGAGAGACACTCAGAGGCCTAGAGGTCAAGGAGCTCCGGAGAGCCCTCACCATACTTGAGACCCAAAAGGGTTACTCAATGAAAAGAAAGATTTTATGAATCAAAATCTTTTAAGAACGAGAGTGAGAGACACTCAGAGGCCTAGAGGCCGAGGAGCTCCGGAGAGCCCTCACCATACTTGAGACCCAAAAGGGTTACTCAATGAAAAGAAAGATTTTATGAATCAAAATCTTTTAAGAACGAGAGTGAGAGACACTCAGAGGCCTAGAGGCCGAGGAGCTCCGGAGAGCCCTCGCCATACTTAAGACCCAAAAGGGTTAATCAATGAAAAGAAAGATTTTATGAATCAAAATCTTTTAAGAACGAGAGTGAGAGACACTCAGAGGCCTAGAGGCCGAGGAGCTCCGGAGAGCCCTCACCATACTTGAGACCCAAAAGGGTTACTCAATGAAAAGAAAGATTTTATGAATCAAAATCTTTTAAGAATGAGAGTGAGAGACACTCAGAGGCCTAGAGGCCGAGGAGCTCCGGAGAGCCCTCACCATACTTGAGACCCAAAAGGGTTACTCAATGAAAAGAAAGATTTTATGAATCAAAATCTTTTAAGAACGAGAGTGAGAGACACTCAGAGGCCTAGAGGCCGAGGAGCTCCGGAGAGCCCTCACCATACTTGAGACCCAAAATGGTTACTCAATGAAAAGAAAGATTTTATGAATCAAAATCTTTTAAGAACGAGAGTGAGAGACACTCAGAGGCCTAGAGGCCGAGGAGCTCCGGAGAGCCTTCACCATACTTAAGACCCAAAAGGGTTAATCAATGAAAAGAAAGATTTTATGAATCAAAATCTTTTAAGAATGAGAGTGAGAGACACTCAGAGGCCTAGAGGCCGAGGAGCTCCGGAGAGCCCTCACCATACTTAAGACCCAAAAGGGTTAATCAATGAAAAGAAAGGTTTTATGAATCAAAATCTTTAAACGAAAGTGAGAGACAAGTAGAGGCTCAGAGGCCAATGAGAACTGGGGAGCATCTCCCCATAACCAAGACCCAAGATGGGTACTTAGAAAACAAAAATTTCGCTAAAGTCAAGGAAAACCTCCTCGAGCCACCTGAAACCAGAGGTGATTCCTTGAAAGGGGGAGAGATTCCCTAAAGTTCTTGAGAAAATTCTTTGAAGGTTATGAAACCAAGAGTCAGGCCATTGCCAAATTACAGGCGGCCAAGGTGGGTATGGCTGAGCTAAAGCCTCTGGAGCGGTTGGTCTATCCTTATATCTCTGCCCCCAAGACTGTAATAGGAGCAGATGGAGAAAAGGGTGCTGAGGCTACCTTAGGAGATGAAGAGGGCCCAGAGGAGGGCTGACTGGGCGACCGGCGATGAGGAGGCCTGGGAAAGAAGACGCCTGAGAAGAAAAAATAATGGGAGAATTTCCGAGAAGATGAAATTTGAAGTGAGTAAGAAAAGAGAAAGTAATTGCGTGAAGTGAGTAAGAAAAAGGGGGTTAGAATTGAGGCTTCTCCTCGAGAAACTAGCAAGAGAGAGAAAATTGCGACTGTGTGGGACCCAGGCACAGAAGTCGAAGCGTCTTTTCGGAACCGAGGGCGGGAAAAATCTCCGAAGGGAAGCACTTTTGAAATTCCTCTCCGAAGCAAGAATAATACACGTCTCTCCAGAAACGCCTCTGTGCTAAATTCACTTGAACCTCTTACTCTCACAAAAGATATAATCACTTTATGAGAGTAGGGGGGAGTAGATGATGCGGCCTAAAATTGTCATGGCACAAGAAGTCGACACGTGTATAGAGGATAAGATAAAAAAGGAGATATGGGATTAACTAATACTCTCTGAATAAAGAATCTCTTCCGGAGGTCCCTCCGGAGGGAGCTCCACCCGGGGAAAGATATCAGGAAGACCTAATCTTGATAAGAATTAGTAGTCCGAGGATTTAGGAGTAGACCTGTCAAAACGGGCCGGCGGGGCGGGGCGGGCCAAAATCGCAAAAGCCCGCCATTTGGCGGGGCGGGGCGGGCCAACCCGTTTGCAAGGCGGGCTCCCAAAACCCCAACCCAACCCAAAAATAGGCGGGCCGCGGGTTTTGGCGGGCCAACTTTTTTTTTTTACAAAATATTTATTAAATTTATCAAGAAACATAAAAAATTATTGTATATATATTTATTTGTATAATATATTATAAATACAGTAATAATATACCTATATATTAAAGTAATATACTTATATTTTATATACATAAAATAAAATAGGGTATTATGAGTACAAAAAATGAAGAAAGAAGAAAAAAAATGAAACTGCTTATATAATCTGTTATGCGCTAGAGTTTTTAATATTAATTAGGTTTATTATATATTGTTATTAAATAAAGTTGGATAGCTTAAGTGGTTAGAGCACTATTAGTCAAATAGTAAGGTTTTGAGTTCGATTCTTAGAAAGGGCATTATTTTTTAATTAAATATAATATTTTTAAAAAAAATCAAAAAATGGCGGGCCAGCCCACCAAAGACCGCACCAACCCGCCAAAAACCGGAGCCCAAACGGGCCGGACCGCCTGGGCCCGCCTCCTGGCGGGCTTGGAAAATCCTGGCCCAACCCACTATTTTTAGTGGCGGGGCGGTCTGGCCCAACGGGCCCAGCCCGTTTTGACGGCTCTATTTAGGAGGAGTCCCGTACGAAACGGCCCGAGAATGGGTAAAGGAAGACTCATTCATCCTTTATCTCAGTGGATGAAGTCCACTAGGGGGAGTGGTTCCGGTTCTTCAGGGAGTGAGAGAGGGGAGGACACTGTCAACGCAGCAGGGCCAAGTCCAAAGTGCAGCTCCGAAATAGAAGGAAACCCTAACTTCCTCTTAGGTGGGAACTCTCTATAAATAGGTAAACTGAGGTACATTTTCAGGTGACGATCTCTAACTTTACTTGATATATTACGCTGCTTACAACAATATTCTGATTTCCTTTGAGAACCTCACTGATAATTAAAGGACTCTTCAGTCCTTGCCATACACTGAATTACCGATACTGACTTGAGCGTCGGAGTGTCCGCGCCGGAGTCCCCTCCGGTGTGTCTTTTGTAGGTTCTTGGAGGATCATTCCAGAGGAAGCAGTGTACTCGGACTATTCATACGCGTTCGGGAATTTGGATATCTGACTCCTAGGATATCCAATCTATCCGTGCAAATTTTGGCACATCAGTATATATAATAACTCTTCCGCAAAACTCACTCTGATCAGTTGCCCTCCTGAATGCCACAGCCCAAACCAAGCCCAAGTCTCTTGTTTAAATTAGGTTCTCTCCCACTTTACTCATGGGCCCAATTTTAATGTTAAAGTAATGGACTTTGGGCTTTTAATTTATGTCATGGCCCAATATTGAGTTCCTCAATGTTGGGTCAATTTCTTCTCACACGGGCTTGTCAATGTAATTTCAAATATTCCAAATTTACCTGAATTAAATACGAAAATAAAATATCAAGGTAATTGAAACCACAAAATAATGAGTCGAAAAAATACACTAAAATAGAAAATTAATTCAAATAGAATATTCAATTAAAGCACAAAAATATGCAATAATACCGACTCATCACTCTCCCTCCCACTTTCCTAGGTGATCCTAAGGAGCTAATCACTGCTCCTTGGTGGCTTCCTAACATGCGGAGAGCTGTCCAAGAGTTGCTAGACCAGGAGCTAAAGCTTGAAGATCTGAAGCCGGTGGAGGCCCTCGAGTACCTTGTGGATGCGCCCAAGGATGTTCCAGGCTGTGAGGACAACGAGGAGGAAGGACGTGGGTCGAGCAACCAAGCTGATGTAGGGGTGGCTGCAGGCGAGCATTCTCCTCAGGACTAAGAATTTTACTCTGTTTTTATTTTCGTTTTCATTTTCTGCACTGAACAATTTACTTTTTCGCTGCAATACTTGAACACTTTATGAGTTTTTTCATAACCTCTTTATTTTAGCTTGGGGCCTTCGTGCCTTTGTTTTGGTGAGGCTTTCCAGCCTCTTTTTGGAATGGTGGGGGATTTTCACATCCCCCGTTTTGTTTATGAAGAGTTGAGACTTTAGGCCTCGTAATTTCGTATCTGATTTTCTTCATACTTGCTGCACATTTCATGCTCATATGTTTTCATACTTAAATATATATTCTACTTGCAGAATGTTTATCATATACCATAAATGTCATGCTCATAAATTTCATCAAGTAGAAAGTCATAAGTAGTTCAATTGTATCTGATGAATTGTCTTAAAACCTGAATGGGTGTTCCATTCTTTATTTTTTATCAAAAAATCGGCACAACTCAGCACATATAGGCTTCGAGGTTTTAAGCAATGGTTCATAACATCTCATTACATCAAAAAGTAAAAAAGTAAAAAGTAGTACTTTTTCACTTACTTGAGTTTCTGGCTTGTTGTCTTCGGAGAGTTAGGTTAGTCCACCTTCACCCCTCTCAAGCCTCGAAGTCTATATTCCCAGACTCAAATCTGAAGCGTCATTCACTTTTATTCTCATTTCAGCTACTCCAGCTTTGATCTGAAGATCAATAACCTGAAATCTCAAAAGTAGGATTTTGATTTACCTTTTCATTGTTAAGTTATCTAGCCCTTTGAGGACTACAAATTTCTAGGCCCCTTAGGGTACCAAAGAGTTCAGACTTCGAAGGGTGTCATAATTTCAGACCCCGAAGGGCGTTAACGTTTCAGACCCCGGAGGGCGTTGTCGTTTCAGACGCCCTCCGGGGCGTTGGCGTTTCAGACCCCGAAGGGCATTGGTGTTTCAGACCCCGGAGGGCATTAACATTTCAGACCCGGGAGGGTACTGACATTTAAAACCCAGAAGGGCGTTAGCATTTTAGTCCCCGGAGGGTGCTGACATTTCAGACCCCGGAGGGCATTAGCATTTCAGACCCCGGACGGTGCTGACATTTCGGACCCTGGAGGGCGTTAGCATTTTAGACCCCGGTGGGTGCTGACATTTCAGACCCCGGAGGGTGTTAGCATTTCAGACCCCGGAGGGTGTTGATATTTCCAGGTATCTTTTCAATTCGATTTGGGATGGTTGCCAGGACCTCAACACTTCATAACTAAAGATATTCAAATGTGATAACATTCAAAAGTAAAGCTTCATTGATTATTAGCAAATGTCAACATAGGTCAAAGACAACCTACGCCGGTCTCATTAAAAACCTCCTTATAGTAAAACCAGTGGGAAACCCATAAGGAGGGAAAAAGAGTTTCGGTGAATCATCTCAAATACAACGTTCATGCAGAAAACAAATTGTACTCTAAGAATTAAAACAGAAACAAATCATGCTCGAAACAAAAGCAAATCATGATCTCTCAAATGAAGAACTTCTTTAGGTGACATACATTCCAGGGACGGGCTATTGCATTTCCCTTCATGTCCTGAAGTCTGTATGCTCCTCCTCTCAATACCTGGATAACTCGGTAAGGTCCTTCCCAGTTGGGCTCGAGCTTTCCAGTTTGTTTCAGCGTATCGGCCTTCCTCAGGACTAGGTCTCCAGCTTCGAACGACCTCAGGGTCACTCTTTTGTTGTATGCAGCTCGTATCCTGCTCTTGTACTTTTCAACCTGTAATCAGGACATCTCTCTCTATTCTTCATGTAGGTCCATGGCTTCTCTCATTAAGCCACCATTTTGACCTTCATCAAATTGAGCAATTTTGTGAGATCCTATCACTATCTCTGGTGGGAGCACCGCCGCAGTGCCATAAACAAGCTGGAAAGGTGTCTCTCCAGTGGCGGCTCTAGGGCCCGTCCTGTAGGACCACAGAACTGAATCTAGCTCTTCTACCCATCTACCTCCAACTCTCGAGAGGCGGGTCCGGATTCCATCTACAATTGTCTGATTCGGTACCTCCACTTGACCATTTGTTTGGGGATGAGCCACTGAGGTGAATCTTTGTGTGATCCTTTGTCCGTTTATGACCGTTTATGAATTATATACTCCCTCCGTCCTATTATTAATTGAACATTTGCCAAAAACGTCTGTCCCATTATTAATTGAATATTTCCTTATTTGAAAAAGGTAACCTTTTTCTCCTTTAAAAAACTCTCTCAAACATCTCTTATTTACACCACATGTCATTACTTTTTACATACTAACTAAAAATTCTCTCTCCAATAAAGTTGAATTACCCATAATATCCCCTATAAAAGTCAACTTTATCACTTTTAATACTAATTAACAATTCTTACATTAAAACCCGTGCAAACAGTAAATGTTCAAGTAATAAAGGGACGAAGAGAGTATATAAATTTTGCTAAAAATATTTAAAAATTAATAATTTCATGGGCTGGGCCGGCCCGCTAGCCCAGCGGGCTAGGCTGGGCTCAAATTTTATAGGCCCGACTAATTCATGGGCCGGCCCAACCCAACCCACGAACATCTCTGGGCTGGGCCAGGCCGCCCGATTTGCCAACTCTACACAGAACCATCAACATAGATTTTCCAGCCTTCTATCTCCTCCAGCTTGGTAGATTCCTAGATGAAATCTGACAGAGCTTGAGCTAGATGGAACATCTAAAAAAAAAAAAAAAGTGAGAAGCTTATAGTAAGATAGAGAGAGTATTATTTTATCTACTTTATCTATTTTTTCTTAAAACTTATATAAAAAAATATAAGTATATTTTTTGTTCACGGAAGAGTAATATTTACACTCTAAATTTTACACACAAAAATAAGAAAAATGCACTTTATGCTTTTTTGGGCTGATTTATAGGACTGAGAGTAAAATCTATATGACTAGGGCCCGATCAGAAAATAAAAATTATTTGCAGAATTTTATACTCCATCCTCCATCTTCATTTAATAAACTTCATCTTAATTTAATAAATATGATTCATTTGACATGATATATTTTTTTTTAGCTCAATTTGATATGAATTATAAAAAATGTTGATTGTTTATTTATAAAGAAAATAACTTAGTGTACCGAGGGAATACATATTTTTATTTATAAATGTATGAATATTAAATTTCAATTGACAAAAAATAAATTAGACTTATTAAGTTTAAAGGTAATGGTCCAAGTGTTTGCAAACAATATTGGACCGCGCGAAAGTTAAGAAATAATCTGCATTTAAAATTTCACTTCGTAGTCTAGTTCTAATAGTTTCATTTCACTTAAGCAGTCTAGTAGGTTGTGATCATTTCGATTGGTTTCTTCTCTCTAAATCTAAGGTTGACGATTGAGATGGCGGAATGCGAATCAGAGCATTTGTACGACCTTGATTACAGGGCTACCGACGAAGATCCCTGGTACAATGTCTACGCCGTCTTCGACCCCACCGCCGAGAAACTCACCCTCAAATACTTGGGGGACCACCAGGTCGTCTTTACCGCCGCCGATTTCGCCACCGAGGCCCAAGTGGAGGAGCTCTCAGCCCGATTCCGAGCCGCTTCAGTGTCCTTGGATGACCATCAGTGCCGGACGCTGTCAATCGGGACCAACGTCTGCGCTGCCCATGCCATATCTTACGACGACCTCAGGTTCTACGACGCCGTTATTGTATCCGTGAGTTCTCGCCCACTTTTTTCCCTATTTTTATTTTGTCTGTCAAGTCAGGGTGTCTTTCGGTTCATTTGGTTGCTTTTTCACGGAAATAGCTCTAGAGATAGTAATCACTCTGCTAGCTGACACAAAATCCCCTAGAAATGGAAAAAATCAGAAAAAGGAATCAAAACGGTTTGTAAATTGGCAGCAGATTTGCAGAAATTGCCAATAGCCAATAGCGTGTGATCCTCTGTAGCTAGACTTCCATCAGCTACTTGTGTGTGTGAAATGATGAGCTGAATAATAGGATGTAGTGTGTGATCAAGATATGTATATTTTTCCACCGAAATTTGTCCTTTATAGTTTATAGAACTAATGATTGTATGAACTTAGAAGTATATTTCACTGTTTGAGATTCAAAATTTATGCTGATTCGTTTCTTGCAATGTTGATAGATGCAAAGCCTGCACTTAATTCTACTATTTTTCTATTCCATTTCAATTTCTCTATTGTACTTGATATCCTCAAGCATGCGTGTCAAATCTTACTGTATAAAATATTTGTGAAGAAATATGTATTTGTCCAGCGTGGATTGAAATATGTGATGCTATGAGTCTTTAAGTAAAGATATTTCTGATTTTTTAAAAGGAATCAAGCTGGTCGAAGTCTAGTTTCTCCTTGGTTTAGTAATACCCAATTTATATCATGTTGTTTTGATCCTGAATCTGGTAGGTAAAACAACGGCCACATTTATTTTCTTACGGAGAAGAGTGTCGGTGCAAATTTGAGCTATTCTGGCTAAATGGGCGAGGTCGTGGTACCTTAACCGAGGTTGACAGTATGAACATATTCATTGCAGTACCTGCTACCCAAATTGATCCTAGAATCTCTTCTTTTGCAACGATGGTTAAGAAGAAAATCGCATCTTCCAATTCTATCATTCCCAGAGAGAAAATATCAGAATCATCACAAAACAGATCCCCGGTAAGGCCTTAATGTTTAAGAAGATGGACATATTTCCCATTATCTTCTTGGGGTTTGATTTCATTAACCTGTTTGCAGGAGATGGACACTAGCATGAAGCAAAAAAGTTTAGTGTTGGAAAGTGAAGGTTTGCCTCTTTCAAAATGTCTACCATCTAAATGCACAAAATAATAGTCATAAAATTTTACTCGCTAAAATTCATATGAAGAAGAACGTTCTTGTGCATGGACAAGATATTGTGTTATTTAATTGTGGGAAGTTCTGTGATACTTACCTAGAAAGAATTTCATTTCAGGTTACATCTTTTTTTTCTCCTTCCTGTTTAAGTTCTTTTCTCAATATTTCTTTAGCAAACGTTGCACTACTGAATTCATTATGAATATGTAACTTAGTGAAAGAGCTGACTGACCCCTTCGTCGATCAAGAACTTCATTCATAAGCATACTAATATTCCAAATAACATGTACCTTCTGCATACTCAGAGTGTAGTCATCAAACTTTACTCTGCAATTAATATTCATATTAAGAAAAATATTCTTGTGTTGTGCAGTCCTATTGGCAAGATATTATGTTATTTTATTGTGAGAAGTTTCATGTGGGATGAATAGAGAGAATTTCATTTTGGAAGGCTATCTCTTAATTTGGTTATATCTTCTTTTCCCCTTACTCTATATGTTCTTTTTCAATTTTTATATATGGGACCAAGACCTTGCATTAACGAATTCATACTAATTAGTAACTGGGAGAAATACCTACCCTTCATCAGTCAAGGGTTTCATTTATAAGCAGACTACTATTCTCAAAGTCATGTACCGTCTAAATGCGTGGAATGTAGTCATCAGTCTTGATTCTTTAATTAAACTTCATATTTAGAAAGAATGAAAATTAGGAAAGCTATCACTTAATTTGGTTACATCTTTTTTCCCCTTCCTTTATATGTTATGTTTTTCTTTTTATAGGAACCTCAGGGAAGATGAGCAGTTATAATGCATTGACAAATCAAGATGAAGATATGGGATCGAGTTGCAATACTGAAGTCATTCTAATTAGTAACTTGGAGAATGACCTGACTCCGTCATCGATCAAGGACTACATTTATAAAAAGACTAGTATTTTGCCACAAGCATTTGTTTTTCCAAGACTGTTTTCGGACCCATATGGAAAAGGAGCCATCATGGTAGACTCTCAGAAGAAAGCTCAGATAATATATGAGTTCTTGGAAAATCCCAACCACATAGTTGTGTCTTCAAGGGAAAGGTATTCTTTAGTGAAAGTAGTTTCCTTAATAGTAGATTTGTTTTACAAAAGTTGCTGGATCTTAACTTGTTTCAAAAGTTCATTTTACTATTTCGGTTGTTTGAATTGTTTGGGTTATGAAAATTGTTGTCACTGGTTTTTTTTTTTTCTGTCCTTCTGTACAGCCTTTAACTTCTAATCTTTCTCCCTCTGTTTTGTATGATGACTCTAGTTATAGGAAATTGTCCCTTGAATCTGATCAAGATATATTTTAGTGCTTTTGAACTGAATCTGGTACGGCCGCATCACTGTTGCCAAACTGGTCTATTTTGGAATATTTTGATTAACTTGTTGTATGATTACCAAGTTCTTAAGGCCAGCAAAAATATTTGAAGTGCTTTAGATGTAATATAGAAACTATTCCTTGTGATACGTATTTTCTTCTAAGAGTTACGGGATCAAGGAAGATATTTAGATCCTCCTGTAGACCTTAATTTCTTTTTGTATGCCACTCAATAATTCAATCAAACAACTTCTCTTTGGCAAGATCAGTTTGGATTTCTTTCTCAAATATAGAAGAAAGTAAATCCCTTAGAAGCAGCTCTCTTGTGACTGGAATACATGGGACGATTAAAAGATTGATGATAAATTTCAATACAAACTTAAATTCACTGTTTCTGACTTATGGAAACTTTGGACTTTGATGATGTGAAATATTGTTGGCCTGGCTTACTGCTATAGCCTACCTATTGTAGAAGCTTATTCACAAGTTCAAGTCCAATAATCAAATACATGCTGCCAAAAAAGTGTTGAGTTGTGTATCATGGGTTAATTAATTTCTGTTTTTTTATGCCATTATAATGTTTCCTCAGCACAGCATCCAATATATTAGTATCTCTGGTTTTACGAACTGATCCACAGATATGCTAACCCAGGCTTCTCTCTGAGATCTTATTACGCAAGCTTCTACTACTTTTGTATTAAATGTTTTTTTCTATTATATCGAATTCAGCTTTCATGTACTGTATATCTGTGCAGGCCATGGGTGGTTACAGAAAAAGCATCAGTGGGAACATTTGGGCCAAATATATGGAACTTAATCCCCATGACCCTGGTAAGATAGGTATTTTCTTGATGGTTCCATTATAAATTGCGGGAAAGCAATGAGAAGATTCCATTTGTCGTCACTTCACAGACATGTAAGCGGAAGAAAAAAATAAGAAGTGCAGACTTTTGGCCTATTTTAATGGTTTTGTTGTGATTGACATGTGGTCTGAATTGTTACATGTTGCATTAAAAGTATTAAGTTGAGACATGCATGCATATATTTCAAGGCTTCCAAATATTAACATGCTATCCTTTTTCTAAATTGTATTGATATCCTAAATTGCTGATATACAGGATGAAACCAAATATAAAAGAATTGATGAAAGTAGAACTGGCGAAGAACTTCAGATAGTCCGTTCAGGAACTGAATCTTACAACAGAGCAAAACAGCTGAAAGACTTGCTCGTTGAATATATACGCCATGAGTCACGACTATGCAAGACGCTAGTTTTGGAAGAACAGAAGATCTGGGACTCGTTTCAACCAGCTTAGGAAGCTTTCAGTGAATGATCCTTGATATCTGTACAGCCAGGTAGTTCAGAATATCCTATATATTTTTATTTACTACTGTACAATTGCGAGTTTGTCTTCCGTGACCTTTATAATTACAAATTACTCCCTCCGTCCCACAACTGTTTGCACACTTACCTTATTTGTCCGTCCCACAATTGTTTGCACACTCATAAAAGGAAACTTATTCATAAACCCCACCCTCACAATATTGACATATTTACACAAAATGCCATTACTTTTACTCTCTTTCCAATCACCTTTTTACTTTATTCATATAACTTTACAAAAAATTACCCCTCAACACTCCACTCATTACACTTTTTTCTTAAAAAGTGTGCCCACTTTGTGGTGCAAACACTTCCGGACGGAGGGAGTACAAGATATGGATTATGTCTTTTGTCATTATATTTTTCCTATATTATTGTATTTTGTCAATGTATTTTTCCCATAGTAAGCACAATTAGTTGCAGATCTTTGTCGATCTTTTTAATTTGGTAGTTCAAATTTGAAATCTTGCAACCCAGCAACCCCACCGTTTTCTCATCAAGTGTTACCAGCTACTGGCGCCAGGATGAGCATAACATTAGCAGAAGTACCATCTCCTGATATTGGAATAAAGGGTGTACCATTTTTGTACTTGGTGATAGATTTCTTTTTTTTTTTTTTTTGACGGGGTGATAGATTTCTTTTTTACAACCACTGTAATCTTGTTTAATGGAGATTGTTGGATACCATTTTGAACATATTTGCTTCCATTTCTGTGTGAAACAGGCACTGAGAAAGTTTTTGTCAAGGCTCAAGTTATTGAACTCTGCATAATCATCTGCGCTTTTTTAAGCAATGACATTTGTTGCGGCTCGACTCATCAATGTATAGGTGTCCCAGACCTTGTTATGCAACTGCTCATGTCATCTTTAGCATTCTGCTCGCAGCAAGCACCTCCCATTTTACATTCTCCTTTGCAGTGACATCAACGACATGTGTTTAATTTTAGTTTTTTTTTTTTAATGCAGCAGGTGTATGGACATGCTTATTTTAACAATATTGCATTAGCATTTATCTGAGAATCGAAGAGGCTTATATATAATTTGAAGTTTGTTTTCTTTTTTTTTTTTGGTTGAGATAATTGAAAGCACTAACAAGAGGAATTGCAAGAGATGAGCTTCTTCATTTGATTCTTGTGATAGATAAAGTTAAAATTGTGTATTTAAACTAAAGCACTAAGCAAAGAAGACAAAATCTGCTCTCTTTTCCCTACAAGGTGGCATTGGTTTCCCACACAAGCAATAATTGTGAGCATATGCAACTACAGGAAATACATTATAAGGCCTTCCCTGTGGGATCTCTCCACATGCCTCAGTCCTTCAATCTCGTTCGTTTCTTGACACGTCGAGTATCACCTGCAATCTTATTGTTTCCTGGCTATGTTGAGCAACTTTAAGTTCAACCCTTTACTGAAATCTGGAATGCTCCCTGATATTTGATTGCTGGACCATGAATTAGCTCGTCTCGTTTGTTAGTATCCTCAAGAAGGAAGCATAGAGCCGGTTGATTGAGGAGAGATCAGATGAGTGAAATGTTTACACTCTGTAAACTTGTCATCTTAGTTAAGAAAGTCGAAATCCCATGTCTGAAAATGCAGATTTTTTTATGAAAATGTCTTGTGATGATGGTGGATCAATTTGTTAACTCTTTCCAGCCACCGTTGCAGAAATTTCTTCAATCTTTTTTTATGTGAGAAAAGCTAAACACGGCAGCTAAAGTGGAACGGTAGTAGTAACATTTATTTTTCATGTTATTTTTATTTTCTTTCATGTAACTTTATTTACAAAAATACCCCCTGAAAAAATTTCTGGAAAATAATTTAGCAATTTATGTGTCAAGATTTGATAGTTTGTGTATAATGTGTCCAAAAAAAAAAAGTTTAGTAAATTAGGTGCAAAATCAGTTATGATTTGGTGAGCATCACATGCCCTCTTCTTTATCTCATCCAGATGTCATTTTTTGCACACTGGTCTCCTGTTGGTGTGGGAATGGATGACTTTATAAAAAAAAAATGTTTAGGCTTGATATTTAATTTTTTGGTTCAAGTTTAATTCATGGCATATTGTGAACTTTTTTTGAAGACTATGTATGACAGTAATGACACTTTTAAATACTAAATAGGTCAGGCTTTTAAAAGGTCTTTTTAGTCGTCCTATTTATTTGTTTTCTGAAATAAATTTTTACAACTTGTATTATCATTAAATTATAAAAAAATAAAAAAAGAGCATTATTTTTAAGATAATCTCATCATATATTTAATACTTATGCATCACGTATTATGTATTATATTATATTTATTTTATTTTGATATATTGTATATTATATATTTATGCATATAAATAGAGTTAAAAGATGTATGAAAAAGTTCAAGTACACTTTATTTAAGTAATCGGACTTTTAAAAAAGCATGAACCTTGCTAGCTTCTTTATTAAACGAGTCGAACCAAGTTTTAGTAGGTTGATTCGAAAGCTACTGAATAGTTTGGTTCATTCTCACCCCTATTGTTATACTCTCTCTGTCCTGTAAAATTTTACTCACTTCTTTTTATATGTGTTTTTAAAAAAATCATATTTTAATTATAAAAAATATAGGTGGGATAACGAGTAAAGAATATTATCGGTAAATACTCAGTCTTGTTAATAAAGTAGAAAAAATAATCAAAAGTTAATTATTTAATTAGAATAAACATATATTTTGTGAACTCAAAAATTGGTCTGAACAAAATTTTATAGGACTGAGTGATGTAGGCTCGGAAGCGTATAAATAAAGGAATATACGAAGAACACACACTATCCGTTGATTCTACGAATACCCGGAAAAGTGGCAAAACTCAGATACGTTGATTCACACAGAATACCGTAAAAGAGATCGTGAGATAAACTCTCGTTTTTTTTATTAATCAAATCACCTCCTTTTACAATGAAAAACACTCCCTATTAATAGTAGACAAACCTCAACAAACCCTAATCTAAGGCCCAATACTATCGTGGGCTTATAGTACTTAAATAGGAAATAACAATTATAATTAAAATACGAATCAAATCAAGCCATCAATTTCCAATCACGCCTTAATTGCTGCTAATTGATCTCCATCAATCTCCATCATTCTCACCCGGTTGAAAACGATTCGACCTCGAATCGCTACTAGCTTCATTCTCCTTGTGAAGGTACAGAGATAAGCTGGAACATCTTTGTACTCTTTTTGCCACAAAATAATAACAATTTGACATTTTGTTACAAGAGCACTAGTGTGATTTCCATTGTCATTAGTAAAAATCACAAAATAATTATTCCCTACCTCCACCGTTGAGTCAATGGTATTGGGATGAACATCTTCAACTATAACAATACTTTCATTCTCCTCATCAAAAATTGGAGGGCCACTATAGCCATCGACATCATTATCAACCAAAATATCGACAAAATTATCGAAAATTGGCAATCCATCAAAACCACATTCATCATCAAAATATTCATCAAAAATTGGTGGTCCCTCATAACCACAACTTTCATCAAAATATGTATAAAAAAATGGAGCCATCATCAAGAATCGTACCTGATCTCTGAATACCAACTGATGCAGCTAGAAAGCGTATAAAAATAAGATAGAAAAGGAACACAAAAGAACACACACTATCCGTTGATTCTACGAATTCCCGGAAAAGTGGCAAAACTCAGATACGTTGATTCACACAGAATACCGTAAAAGAGATCGTGAGATAAACTCTCGTTTTTTTTATTAATCAAATCACCTCCTTTTACAATGAAAAACACTCCCTATTAATAGTAGACAAACCTCAACAAACCCTAATCTAAGGCCCAATACTATCGTGGGCTTATAGTACTTAAATAGAAAATAACAATTATAATTAAAATACGAATCAAATCAAGCCATCAATTTCCAATCATGCCTTAATTGCTGCTAATTGATCTCCATCACTGAGGGAGTACAATAATGTAACATTTTCTATTACACCATCCAATGACAAATAGACCAATTAAAAAGGAACAATGAGAAGATCATCGTGCTTAATGTATATCTCCTTTTTTTTTTTATCTCATCTAGACATCGTTTTTTGCAAACGGAATCTCTTATCTATATATATATATTTACAAACTTTTGGACTGCCACGTGTCGCAGCCTGATTCGTCTGCCACAATCTCTCTCCTCTCAATGTTCTCCATTTCAAAAATCCTCCTCTCACCTCATTTTCCTCATTTTCATTCTAATCTCATCCGTCCATTTAAACAAATTAATATTAACCGTTCGATCTTTATATAATCTCCTATATAATAACTCTCTCTTACGTTCATTTTCAACATTCATTTTCAGAGAACTTTAGAAGCGTCTATTCTGATCAGATCATCAGATGTCTCATAGTTTTTATTTTATTTTGTTTCGTACGCCCTTCTTTCTATGATTATGATCAGATGCCATTTCTTCTTTATGCGTATGAGTTGATTCTAATCCGATGTCATATTATATCACAAGGGCTTCTCGATTATGTGAGAGCCCTCGCCTCTCACTGTTGGGATGATTTAGATGTCATTTCTTTATTATGTGTATCCGTTGATTCTGATCCGATGTCAAATTATATCACAAAGGCTTCTCGATTATATGGTAGCCCTCACTATTGGGATGATCCGCCTAACTTTGTGGTCGAACTTCCCCGAGCACATGCTCCTGCAATGAATAAAAGAGTTGTTATTAATTTAATATAAAATATTATGTATTATTTACGAATGATGGTTGGTGTATCATTTGATCCAATGTTTGTATAATATAATTATTAAGATTTCGTCTATCATTTTTTAAAGTGTATTTATGATAGAGAAACATTTTTCACAATTTAAGAATATACATATTTATATTATAAATTTGAAGACAGTAACCCAAAAAGTTTCCCATGTATTAATTTAGTAAGATATATCACTAAAAAAATATTGTTAAATGTATTAATATAAAAATAAAATCTCTATTAAGTCAAAAACTGTATTGACTAGATATTCAAATTAATTTAGTCACAAATAAAATTTATGCCAATGACCTTAAATTAAGAAAATAAAATAATTGATCCATATACTTAATTTATCTTTGACACGTGACATAAAATATTGTTAACTATAATATGTACTTAATATTTGAAATTCCTTAAATTTTAAAAATTCCTTAAACCAAATTCCTTCAATGTAAACCTAAGTCCTAATTGCACAAAAATTGCTTCTATTGTGACATAAATTTGGCAAGTCCATAAAAAAAATGTTGTCAATTTACATAAAAATTGCACATTAATATATATTGAAAACTCACTATATTATAAATGGAGCTAATTAATTGTTCCATAATATATGCAACTAATATATAGGATCCAATAAACGTAACTCATTTACATTTCTTCAAATTTATTATTATACATTTTTTAAGCACACGTTTTAAAATTAATTGAGCCATAATTTACTCAATTAAATTTCCACAATTATTGCCTATTGAATACCTTCTTTAATTCATAGAATCCACTATGTCAACTTAAAAGTTCAAATTAAAATTTCAATATACATTTCTTTCCACCAATTTTCGATTATAAAGAAGGGGTTTTCAAATATCAACCAATATAAAATTTTATTGATTAATAATTAAATCTTATTATTCTTGCATTTTTTATTGAATATGTGCTTAAATTGAATTGAGTGACAAAATAATTAACGAAATAACAACTTCAACCCGAATAAACAAAGAGAATACAAATAACAAAATAACAACTCTCCTCTTAGATATATATATATTCTTTCTTACTAATGCTCTTACTGTCCTCTTGATATATATATTCTTGCTTACTAATGCTCCTATTGTGAGTTTTAATTAATTTATTCAATTTTATTTTTTTGCGGTTTTTTTTTTGTTCTTTAAATTTGAAGGTCTTCCAGAAGTCAATTTTGTTTATTCACGAACGTCTGATTCATTCCAATAATTTAATGTTCTTATTCTAACTGTTTTTTTTTTTTTTTTGTTACAAGTTAAATATCCATCCCTTTTCCCCTCCCCATGACTCGAACCCAGGATCTAAGGCCTAGGTAGTGGTGCTCTAACCACTTGAGCTATCCCACTTTGTCATTCTAACTGTTATTCAATGTATGCATTTCTTCATTGATTGTTCATTCTAATTTTACATTGCATTTTTTTATCCTATGTATTTATTTATTTTCCTTAATTCTTTCTTTTTTTCAAATTCATTTTTTCACTTCATTTTTGTTGCTCCTCTTAATTAATGTTTGTCCTTTCTTTTAAAATTTTATCAATTTATCAAATTTATATATCATTAAAATATCTTTTTTTTTTAAATTCAATTTTCATACTGTAGAACACAATATAAATTAAAATTTGTAATAATTTTTTTTCTTAATTCTAACTCAATTAGACAATCACTTAAAATTCAACTATAACATTTTAAAATTAAGACTTTTATTTAAAAATAAATAAATTTTTAATTAATAAATAAATAAAAAATAAAATATGTTATAAATTTATTTCAATCCCGCGTAAAACGCAGGTCTTACACTAGTTACACAGTGATGAAAAATCTTCTATTACACATTTACACCACTCACATGAATGACACAATAGACAATGCAATTAAAAAGGAACCATAATCAGTGTGCTTAATTATAGTGTCATTCATCAAAGTAATATAGGAAATGTTACACGAGTCTCTTGAAAAGTTCGTGTTTCATTTCATTACTATATAGTGCAAACCGCGTAATTCATTTCATTAGTGAGTAGTACAAACAATTGTAGATAAAGTAGATATATTATAGAATATTGTTTGATAGAAATTTTAAGTAATTAAATAATGATCGAAGGGTGATGGTTTTAATAAAATGTATAAGACTACATTTTGTGGACAGAGAATATATAAGACAAATGATATTACATTTTGTGCACGAGAAAGTAGTAATATGTTAATATCATCAATCTCTATGGACCAGCGGGATTGATGGTTTGGGAGGCTGATTTTGGATTGAACGTTGAGTTAAAAGACATATTGTTGTATGAGTTTTGGGAAATTTTTGTAAATTCTAGTAAGTTTTTTTCTCGGGGTTTATACAGTTTTTTCGGATTATATAGCAAAAAAGTGTGAAAGAAACGACTAGGCCAACCGGAGAACGGGATCCCGATCAATTGCCCTTGTAAGTATTAAAGTTTTTCATTACCACAATGTTGCTGTCAACGATTTTAAAATATGAACTAGCTAGTGTGCATGGCAACACAAGAGATCAGCTCTAATACGAAGATAAAGATAAGAAGGGCATTTTATTTATAATATTTTATTGTGAATTAAATTAAATAGAAAAGGGCATACACATGAAATGGAGGAGTTTTAGTTTACCTAACAAGTCCCAAATTGAGAATTCCCCACGGATTATCGGGCCACGATTTTTCTTTGGCCTTCATCACCAAAACCCTACACCACGCAACCCATCCCTGCCACGTCATCCTCTTATCCCATGGACTCCCCCACTCCACCAGCAACCTCAGCCCTCTCTCCGCCGCCTCCGCCGCCGCCTCGAACCTCCCTTCCCCCAAATACAACTGCCCCAACACCACATGAACTTCCCCCACATATGGATTCTTCTCCACACTCCTCAACAGCATCTCCTCCGCTCCAAGCGCCGCCGCATTACACACCGCCTCCCAGTACAAATCCCTCGCTTCAATCTGATCTTTCGATTCAACAACGCCCCTGCACCTGTTCAACACCGGAGGAATTACAAGCTCCAGATCTTCATCTCGAAACGACGTCGTATCCCGCTTTTCCCCAATTTGTAATTGAGTGTAAATCTCCTCTTCCCTCACAATCAAAGAGTAGATTGCGCCCATTCTCGAAACGGAATTCATCCACAAGCCTGGCTTACCGTCGCCGGGCCATAGAGATGTCAGAATTTTGCTGCCGGAAAACTCCAGCCGGCCGTCGGAGTTCTCGAACAAGGCATCCTGAAAGCTGAATAGCTGATCGCTGAAATCCGCCATTGTCATGAGGAGGAAAGTAGCGATAAGCCTCCTGGAAAGCAGAACATCCTCCCCTGTTTTGATGTGCTTGACGCTAATCCCCTCCGGCGGACAAATTGATCGGAGTTTCACTCTCCAATCCTCGTCTTCTCCGACTTCCTCCCCTTTTTTTATCTTATCAATTGAAATTTCCGACGATCGGAGATCTTCGATAAGCTCGGCATCTGTGTACTTGAAGAGGAGTAAATCATGGATGAGAGGCTGCCGCGGGACGATGCAGAAGAGGTGAATTAGCCGCTCCGCGGCGGCGCCGACGTGGCCGCGTACGGTGTCGCGGCCGGTGGATGAGGGCGGGAAGATGGCGAGATTGACGTAGGAGTTGGAGTAGGCAGAGTGGAAGAGGCCGCAGAGGCAAACGGCGTCGGGAGCTTTCCATATCTTGAGAATGCGGTAGACGCCGATGAGGTGGTCGAGGAAGCTGCCGTGCTTGTGCCAGCACTCGCCGGCGCCGGCGCCCTGTAGCACGGCGACGAGGCGTGGGAGGTTTTCATCGACGGCGTGAAGCTCGCCGCGGAGGAAGGGGCGGGCCGATTCGAGCAAGTTTTGTAGAGTTTGATTATGAATATCAAAGTGGTTGGGATCGAGAGAAATTGAAGGTGGTGCCATGGCAGAGATTGTTGTACAGAAGAGAAAGAGAGAGAGAGAGAAACGTTGGGAGATACTAGTGTAGTGTAGTGTAGTGTAGTGTTGTGTTAGATCAGATAAGCTTCACAATTCAAAGCTGTCTATAACTTCTTTTGTTTTTATCTTTCCTTTTCAAAATGGATAGGCCACCATAAGTTGTTACACACACACACACACCATTATAAACTTACCAATTAAAATTTAAAATTCAAACTTTTATTATTAAACACATTCAAATTCTTTTCAATTTATCCTTCATCCCTCAAAACTAATACTCCCTCTAATATAAAATATCTCATTTGTAAAACTTATACTTAGTGAATAATTTTAACTCTTTTATAAAACGTATAATTCAACAAATATGAACAATATAGACAGTATGAATAATATACATAATGCAAATAAAGCTATAAATGAACACAAGTATTTATAGTGGTTCGAACAACTTGTTCTACGACCACTCTCACTAATCAGATATTGAAATTATATTTCTTGCTAACTTTATAGTCCTAAGAGAAGACCTTTGATCAAGATACACAACTACTTTCTTTGTATGTGGATCTACTTGTTGTGGAGGGAACAAGTACCCTTTACAACTTTGGTTCTAAACTGGTAATGTAAAAGAATGTTTATAACCAACTCAACGTGTTCAAAAACACACTGCTAATTCTAAGCACTAAAGATAAAAAATTTGTATGCAGGCTTAGGATTGGAAACTTAGAGCTTAAGGATAGATAAACTTTGCAGGCTCTAAGAACTCGATAGGATATTTTTCAGACAGATGAGTGTTCTTGAGTACTTCTGATTTCTGGGAGTTCTTGCTTGGAGTTTCTGTAAAATTGTTCCAAAGAACAAGTATTGTATTTATAGAGGATTTGAGCTCCAAAACTAGCCGTTGCATCAAATCTTCTAAGTATGGTCGAGATCTTCATAGAAGGGATGTGCCCTGAAATTCTGGTGCGACATTTCCATAAAAGGGAACGTGCATTTAATGCTTTGTACTTCTCCTGACGATCTCTGAACGACCTAGTTCAAGTCAACTCTATAGCTTCGTTGTCATCTTCTCATTGGTACACATCAGCCGAGTTGTTAGAACATCTGTTTTGTCTTCTGTTAGAGCAATTCAGAATAGGTCCGACATTCTCATTGTCTTCTGTTATCTTTGCCTCTTCTCTCAATGTGTAGCATCATAAATGAACTGCCACTTCTTCAAGTGCTTATCATCCTAAATGCTAACGGTCATCTGAACTTCAGATGAGCTTGACTTCAATGCTTTAGAGGCTTCTTCTCTACAAGATCAGGTGAGCTCATATCTGCTGAATGGTCTTCTGATTTGTTGCAGATATCATATAGTTAATTTCAGTTGATAAGGCATACAACAAACTATCAATCAGAACCTTGGCCGACCAAGCTTGTTCTGGAGTGTGAGGTCCTTCAAACGAAACGCAACCTTCAGCCACCATCCTCTCCTTGGCCCACAAGGTTGAATTGAATGTTTCTGGATTCACTGGAGAAACCTCCTTACGAGTAGCAGTTGGATGCCTTGAAGCCACTTTAGTAAAAGATTGAATGTGAGAGAGAAAGAGTTCAAGAAATTTGAGTGCGTAAACTAAAAATTTTCTCTAACACTTGCTTTTATATGAATGACAAAGTAGCTTCAAAGGCTCAGATTTGATCTTAGAAATGTAATGAAAGGCTTAGATGGTTGGGGTGAACTCATCTAGGTTTCAAAATCAATTTTTGCCGCTTCATCTTCTAAATGGACTTCAAATTAAATCAAAATTGTTTTCTGTTTTCAGCATATAAAATTTTCGGTCCACATTTAATGTTAAGCATTCTATTGGTTGGTTAAGTAAAGTAATTGTCTACTCAGCGCGTAAAGTAATGAATTGTACTCATTACCAAAATAGGCAACCTAAACACGTCTTAGACAAATTCATTTACCAAACCACCATAGATTGAAAGAATTTAAGTTTTGGATACTGAGCCATATTAAATGAAAACAGAATTGGTTTTAATTGAAAACAGAACGCATTTAATATTCTTCTAATCATTAGACATAAATGAGTTAGGTAGAGATAAATGTTATCTGGTATCAGTTGTGCACTGAAAACAGTTGATGTTGTCTTTTGAAATGATCTTCTGTTTTCGAATATCAACTGAGTTCCCCCTTCAGCTGATTCAACTTGATGTCTAAATTTGGATAACACTTGCTCTCAATGGTTGAATCCATTAGATGGAAACTTTGGGTACTTGGTGGAAATATCAGTTGCGTTCCCCCTTCAGCTGATAACCACTTGCTTGATATCTTCTTGACAATACTTTTGCAGTTCTGAAATACCACCTTGTATAATAATAATAATCACTTGTTAGAACTGTGAATTTTGAAACACAAAAATTTATATGCAATATTACATACATGCAATATTGATCAATTAAGTCAATTGGGCTGAAAATATTGACTTATTAAGTTAATGAGCTGAAAATATATATTATTGGGCCACCATTAATTCATTTGGGTTAATTCTTAATTTATTTGTCAACCGGCCCGCTTATGTTCTAATTTTGACCAAAAATTTTAACCCGTTTATTTTACCAGTTTCTATGATTTTTTTTATCTTTTATTTTATTGACGAATACGGGATATTAAATGTAGTAAATCAAATTGTAATATGTAGTAACACATTATTTTATGTAGTAATAACACAAAATAGTTTATATAATAATACAAATTCTTTTATTTAGTAACACGTTTTTTTCTAGTGTTTTTATTAATGTAGTAACTCACATTATAATACGTAGTAACATATATTAGCGCATGTAGTAAACACAATAACCATGTTGTAATGCAAATCATTTGATAAAGTTACATATAGTAACAAACGAATATTCAATATAGTAATTCAAACTATAGTATTTGGTAACATATAATTTTTTATATAGTAATACTGATTCTTTTATGTAGTATTTTTTTCTAGAATTTTTATTGATTAAGTAACTCACATTATAAAATATAGTAACATATATTATTGCATGTAGTAATATAAAATAACCTTGATCCATAATAATTATTAAAGAATATTTAAAGAAATAGAAAATATTTAAAGATTAAGGTCGTCGTAAATTGAAACGTTCGGCCGCGGACAGGGGTGGCCGAAAACTGCTCAGAGAAGACGACTAAGTACAATTTCTGCTAGTACGTGTATTTATAAAAAATATGGGTGTGAATTGAACTATCAGCGGGTGTATTTATAAAAAATGTGGGTTGAGCTGTTAGTGGGTGTATTTTTAAAGAATGTGAGTGTGAATGACTGAAATGCATATATGCAATATTTCACATAAGATTAGCCATTTTGAAATATGGGGTGGGGTGGGGTGGGGGGGGGGGAAATAGAAATACAAAATTGTTACTGAATTGAAATACAACTCTTCTGATTTACGGATCTTTAAGAATTTCAAAGAAATTCCCCCTAAAATAGATATCTCTTGTTAAATATCCCTCAACTTTAACCATTTTCTTCATTGGGACTGGACTTACCTGATTGATGAGTGTGTCTATTCAACTCATCTGGTCTTTTTGTCAGGCTTGGGCAGCTCCACGATCAGCTGAATCAGAGAGGACTTCTCAGCTGCAGGCTTCGAAATATCCAACTCAAAAAGTCCTAATGAGAATCACAACTCTCTAAACCTCATCTCAGCTAGAGGCTTAGTGAGCATATCCGCTCTCTGGATATCAATGTGAATCTTTTCCATTCTAATATCCTTCTTCTCCACATGATCTCGAATGAAATGATATCTAATATGCACATGCTTACATCTAGTATGGAGAACAGGATTCTGAGTGATGGCTATTGCACTGTTGCTATCACAATAAATTGAGACTTCTATAGCAACAATGTTGTAATCCAATAACTGCTGACTTAACCATAACAGCTGACTACAACAACTACCAGCAGCCATATATTCGACTTCAGTAGTGAAGGTAGCAACTGAGGTTTGCTTCTTGGAGAACCAAGATATCAACTTACTTCCTAGAAACTGACAAGTGCCAAAAGTAGATTTCCTATCTATTCTGCACCCTCCAAAGTCAGAATCGGAATAGCCACTCAAATCAAAACTATCTTCTCATGGATACCACAAATCCATATCCACTGTACTTACATTTGCTAAATTGTTTTATACACATATATATATATATATATATATATATATATATTGTTTTCATCAAATACAACTGTAAAATAAGTGTACTTAGCAAAATATGAAAATTAGAATGATAAAAGTATAAACGGTTCACATCTTTCATTATAAAACTGTTAAATAAAATCATCATATTGCATTAGAAACCTAATAACCATAAAATGAAATTTAAATAAAATAAAATCAACAAACTAATAGAAAATTGTTGAGCTATTATAGACTCGGTCATATTTCTTTGAAGAAGCAGATCATCAACATAATTCTAATCTTAAATTGAGCATTGACTACTGAACATACAATTGCAGCTCATAATGCAAGGATGAAAGTTCATGTTACATTGATAAATATGACTCATTAAATAGAGTAAAAATCTAATGTTCATATGAGAGAAAAAAAAAAGTAAGATGAAAAACTTTATGGAGATTAAATCTCAACAATTTCAACTTGTAGTAAAACAGAAAAACAAAACAAAAACCAAAGTCGATTGTAAGGGGAATCAAAAGGTTTTCAAGGGCAAGAGAAATTAAACATTAAGGACAAGTGTGTGCAATACAAAAAAAACAATATTTAAATCCAAAACAAATTGAAAGAAAGAAAAAGAACAAACAATACAGATGGTATTTTTTTATCAATCAATAAAAATGCAATAAAGGAAAGGATTAGACAAACTTAACTTATTAACTAATACACACTAGATAACATGCACTTAATAATGATATAAAAGGTAAATTTTAATCAATAAATGAGATTTGTAATCCGCAAGATGCAACATAGATTATACATGAAAATAAAATCAATGTTCCAAATTCATGAAAAATAAATAAAATATGGCAGCAAGTTTTAAGAGAAACCTTTCTCGGAGTTGTGAGTATCATCAACTAGTTTTGCTATGTTTGCCTCATTCAATGTTACATCTATGGCAAGGGAGGAACCATGTTTAGTGCCTTGAGAATAAAGGTATAAGTGAAGGCATCTTCCTGGAGCTTTTCAAACCTACATCAGAGAAAGCAATTCAAAACTCTACACTTCCAACATCGAAATACGAAATGAAAAATCAGGAAAGCCTCAATTTGAGATACGAACAAATTATGCATTAGGATACACTCTTGGCACGGCACATCTTCAAATGCAGATAATCGAAGTGTTTGCAAACACAGAATCACTTTTCTTTTCCAAAAAAAAAAAAGTCTCTACCAACTGGCTCATTTTTAAATGCAGATAATCGAGGTTTTTGCAAACCCAGAATCACTTTTTTTTCAACAAAAAAAAAATGCCAGTATACCAACTTTGTAAAAAAGTGATTCTGGAGTATTCTATTGTGTTTGCAAAACAGGCCGTTAACAGATAAGAGAAGCAAATGTTGCATGAACAAATAAATGTAATATCATCACCTTCCTGACTTTGAAAAATGACCAGCCCCAAGTTCGCATTTGAAGAGCAAAAGGTTATCATCAGTCTTCATTTGTCTCAACTTTGCAACAAATTTAGCTGGCTCATGGTACATAACTCGTGGATCTGCCACAGTTAAAACAAATGTGTTCAGATTATACCTTTTGTATAATAACAAAAATCTAAGAAACCCTTTATATTATATCTGAAAAAGTACATATTGTCTTCTCCTTAGAAAATGAATCTGAAAAAGTACATATTGTCTTCTCCTTAGAAAATGAACTAGGAGTCTTCAACTTGCTTAAAGAAAAATCATTCACATAGAATCCAAATCCATGATTATAACAAGTGGGATGCATAACATATTCCAGACTTTCCTATTAAGGCATCATACGACACGAGTGATGCAAACAATGAATAACAATTTTCCCAGATCAGTAAGCTAGCTAAAGAAATGTATTTCTTTCAATTCCCATGGTAAAGGGTACAAGAGTATTAACACTAACCATTTAATCCGGCTGTCACAAGAATAGCTGGATAATTTTGCGCTTTAATCTGTAAGAAGAAAAAAAGTTAATCTATAAATGTAGGGTAAAATATTGATAGTCAGTGAACTGAAAACACACGTGCTGAATATTATTTCTTACATCAGTATGGAAACATTAAAAACTTATCCGACTTAAAACTCACATTATCAACTGGGGAATAAGACTTCATGTAGAAGTAAAACTCCTCTTTGCGAGGATCACCCCATTCCTGCAGTTACAAGAGTAAGAAATATGAGTAAACAATGATTTATTTAGTCTGTTGGAAGTGTTGAGACTTATTTTGAAAAATCTTTGGATTTATTTCCAAGTTTGGTTAAAGTATATTTTTATTACATAATCTATTAAAGGATTCACCTGAGGCTTAAAAAGTATATTTTTATTACATAATCTATTACAGTAAATAAATTTTAGAAAACAGTCTTCTGGATACATGATATAAAAGTATAATAAGTGTCTAAACTTTTAATACATTTTAGTTGCATTATTCTTTTCCCTACTCCTTTTCCCATCAGAAACTATGCCAACATCTTAAATCGCATGTAGTCTTTATAAAATGCAGCTTTAGACCTTAAGGAAGCACTGCTTCAGTTCCCTACTCCTTTTCCCATCAGAAACTATGCCAACATCTTAAATCGCATGTAGTCTTTATAAAATGCAGCTTTAGACCTTAAGGAAGCACTGCTTCAGTTCCCTACTCCTTTTCCCATCAGAAACTATGCCAACATCTTAAATCACATGTAGTCTTTATAAAATGCAGCTTTAGACCTTAAGGAAGCACTGCTTCAGTTCGTTTAGCCCTTAGCTTTGCCATTTTTTCTATTCGCTGATATGAAAAGCCTCACAGCCTCATTTTGTTCCTGTAGGACTAGGCTCTGACTCCTAAAATTAGATAGGGTGAAATTTTGAACTATGATATAACTAATATAGTCGAGGGAAAGCTCTGTGAGCTATATGTTGCATGAGTCTTTTGAGGGAAGTTCTTTAGCTGGTGATGAATCGCAGATGGAATCTCAATTCAAAATGGGTTCAGGTCCTTATCTGGTCATTCTAATACTACTTGTAACAAGGGAGAGAAGGTTAGGGATGAGAAATTTCCTCCCCCAAATACAAACATTCTAATACTACTTGTAGAACATTTGATTATAGCAACTTATCCTAGATAACATTATTCAGTAAAAGTGGGTAGATGGTCATCTTTGGCAGAAAATATGGAACTGAAGGAGAACTGGACTTTCAGGGTTAATCGACCAACCAATTAAGTAACAGCTATATTTAGAAAAACTTGGCATGCAAGCTATGAAGCAAACTAACCTCCCACTCTGAAGTTGTAAGGGGGATAGTTGGATCAAGCATGGTGGTCAGGGCATCAACAAAAGGCACTCCGAGCACAGCGGCCTTAAATAAATCAGGCCGCATGTTGATAACAGAACCAATTAGCAAACCACCAGCGCTTCTTCCCTCAATGCAAAGTTTTTCCTTAGAACAATACTTATTTTCAATCAAATATTCCGCGCAATCAATAAAATCCGTGAATGTATTTTTTTTCTTGAGCAGTTTTCCATCTTCATACCATGGTCTCCCCATTTCACCACCTCCACGAACATGAGCAATTGCAAATATTAAACCCCTGTCCAACAAAGACAGCCTTGATGCCTTGAAATATGGATCTACACATATCTGTTTGGAATATCAGCAGTTAGAAAACAAGTCATGTGAACCTTAAAAATTTTGCCACACAGAATATATGACAGTTGCTGGTTTCAACAGTTTCGACCGTATGAATCTCTATTTGTGGATATCAAGCGTACAGAAGGAAAAAAAAAAAAGGGTAATACATGTTTGGTGAAGAGAACGGTATTAAGTCACTGTATGATAGAACAAATTCACAGAAATATTTAATCAATGATGTGATGCATTACCTCATAGGATCCATAACCATAAAGAAGTAATGGATCCGAACCATCGAGCTTCACTAGATCTTTTCTATATACAACTGAAATTGGCATGTGAGTGCCATCAGCAGCAGTAGCCCACTGTCTCTCAGTTACGTAATTAGCAGAATCAAAGCCTCCCAAGACCTGAAAATGCAAGCAGATAGTTAATTGAAAATGTATTCAATTTTTAAAAAAAAAAATGGTTTCAAAAGGACTGAGACATTCTTGGCATGCAAGAGTAAGGTGAGAACTAATTAAAGAGTGTAGCATGAATGCAGACCAATCTACAACCCAGTGTCTATCAATTGTTTTTAACAATATATGCAATATGTTCTTTAAAATCCCAATTGGAGAAAAAAAAATCCAATTATGAAGAAACAAGTGCACGGTGCACCATGAAAAAACATGCAGAAGAAAAATCCATCCTGGCACTAACAGAAAAGAGCTAACTTACCGCATCAATCTTCTTGAGAACTGAAATCCCAGAGTCCATATCATAGTCGTATACAGAAGGAGGTGTTTTCATCGAGCTATAGCGAAATCTCAAAATACTAGAAGAGAATTCCGACTCTGATGGATCCACTGAATATATGGGATCAACAAAATCTACATTTCGACCACCACGAAGTCCGTCAAGTGGCTCTCCAACAGCTGGTAGGCGATGTATTATTATCTTGGGCAAACCATTTTCACGCTCATAAACCACAAGATGATCACTAAATAGTCGCATTTCCTGAATATTTACACTGGTGGAAGTAATAAAACGTGTCAACTTAATTTATCATCAGATCTCAACTGAATGGAGAGAGTTGCTTAATTTGCTTGAAGATCTTCATCCACAGATACTAAAAATTAATAACATGTAGGAGTCATGTATCAGTTTCTTGATCAATGTGATGAGTTTTCGCTAGGTAAATAGATAAATTAGCCATATGGCCTATAGTCGACTACATTGTCAAGTTGAAAGACCATGGGTTCAAACATGTTATTTAAGGAACATCCGTACATTTAGGATTTAGCAATTTGCAGTGTGCAATTTTTCGTTGCAGTTTTCTAACTATGATTGATTACCTGGCTCAAGTATTAGATTGGAAATTCTAGTGTTTCCTAAGATTATCCTGGTAGGTAAGATTAAATCTACAGAAAGAATAAGGAGATCTCAATTTGTATAATTGATAGATAAGTATTCCAGTACGAAGATGACAGTGAGGCTGCTTTTTGGAGGGTGTTACTCTAATATTTCTGCAGCTTTCTAGTAATCTTTCAGGTTTACTTGATTATGATCTGTTAGTTTGGATATTAACATTTTTTATCTAGTTTATCAGATTTGTGTGAAATTTCAGGATGTGTTGCAGCTCCAAATGAAACCAACCATATTGAAAGCACACAACTAAACTTCAAATGATCAACACAAAGTATATCAAATCAAAATGCACAGATAGCAAGCATATGCTAAACTTAAATCTAGTGCATGCCATACAATATCAGGAATATAATTAGTTGCAACATAACAAATCCACGCAACTAAACTTCGGTTTGCATCTGAATACAAGAAGATGCCATCCACAACAAAGTTTCATTTATTTACACTACAAATAACAAATAACGAAGTGTTAAGGTACACCTGAAATGGCAAATCATTACTTCTATTATGAGTATTTTAATGTGAATTCAAGTTCAAATAATAATTCAAACAAAAAGAGTTATCATTAAATTAGTAGTGGGGATGTTCTGGGCTACATGGATTTTTACCTTGGCCGATGAGGAACAAGAACTGTGGTAGCTGATGTATTATCTACCGGGCATGCAAGTATTTCAGAATTATAACACTCATCACTTCTTCTTTTAATAAAAAAATGATTCCCGCGATGACTTGCTGATGTGTCAATGCCATCCAATCGTGGTGTCAAGACAATAAGCCCATCTTCAGGCTTTGAAACATCAAGGTAAAAAACGAATTTTGTAGTTGGGCTCTCAGATTCAACAAACACAAACTTCTTGCTCTCAGAGGCAGTAAGATCAAGAGATAAAATAACATCCTTTTCATGATAAAGGCAACGATCAGAAGATTGTTCTGTCCCCAGCTTATGCAGCCACGCCTGCAAAAAGAAATAAAATCATAAATAGTTCAGGAAAGTATGCATACCAAAAAAAGGGAAAATGAAAAGAACAGATTATCTTTTTAATTGGCAGCTTAAGAGACTCTCTATAGTTTTCATTAAGAATACAATATCCATTCCCATTCATGGTTCATATGATCTAAAGGAGCTCTATGCCTTTTCTTTGATAAGGAACACAATTCTATAACAGAGAAGAGAAAACAAAATTAAATCTCCTATCCCTCATCCTCCGGCCCTCCCCGTCGTCATTATCCAACAGCCACACCTCCCTCTTATGCAGCATTGTCCCCATTATTCAACTACAATTACCCACACCTATTCCGTTCTTCAAACCTACAGCAACTGTCACATTTGTTGACTGTCAAACCAAGCTTAGGTTACATCGAATCATCATATAGCCTCAGTTTACTTTTTCCTCTTCCTGAGTATCCATCCACTACAATTATCTCTCTCGAAGTCATTTAAGTTCTGCTTTTTATTTGCACATTTTCCAGAAGAATCTAAGAAAGTTTGATGCTCTAAGGTTCTAATGTACTTACCATTCTCTTAACAAAAATATATCACAGGTAAATTATGTTGAAGCAACAGCTTTAGTTCAATATATTAAGGAATAAAGAATTGGATTTATCATTTTTGATGATTCATTCAGTTTGTTTTTATTGACAAAAGGAAAATAATATTCTTATCATTACACTCAAGAGAAATCATTTACATTATATATTTCAACTTATCAGTCATACCTTGTCGGGTCGGAGGATCTCATCTTTAGTGAGGTAAACTAAAGTGTCATCACCTGCCCATTCAAATTCTGAATTAACTCCAACCAAAGGCTTACCTACTGGTACTTGAGACTCAGCATCAATGACATAAATTGTGTACATTTCATCTCCTTTAGTATCCTCTGCATAAGCTACCAACTTATTGCTTGGATTAACCTGGATTGAAAGACATTAATGAATAATAGTGCCAAGATGAAAGGCGGTACAATTGTACTGACAATAAAAGTTGCTTTAGAGGGGCTAGAGCACTAAATACTCAATTTTATTGTACATTTTTAAAATAAAAAATAAAAAGGAAGAAGAAGAAGAGAAGGTGATCTTGCTTTAAAAGCATCGATGCAGTAAAATGCGTGTTCTTGAGCTTTGACATTTTCATCAAGAAGTATCTGCTCAGGAGGGGCATCAGGTCCAGTCGGCATGATGTCATGAACATTTGCTTGTGCATTTACATTAGGCACAAGGCGGCGGCAACGTTGGACATATTCTTTACCCTCCAAGGTTCTTTTGTAATAATAGTAAGGTCCTTGACGTATAGGCGCTGATATGTCATCTTCTTTCACACGACTCCTGATCTCACTATAAATCAGATTTTCTAATCTTTTGGTTCCTGATTAAGCATTAACTGATCAGTTATTGTTGCACATTCTACTTGATACAAAATCATCTTGAGGCAGATAATCAAAACAAGAGGCATTCTTTGAGGTTTCAACAGAAATGTAATTTTATTATTGTGCTACAATTGGCATCTGTGTTATCACTTATTAGACAGTTTTTCTAAATGACACAATCTGTACTAGCATGTTTAATGCAACACTAGTCCTTTAGACTCTAATATTGGAGCCTTTTTGGAAATTAGGTACCCAAATCAAGTCAAAAAAGAAGAAAAGAAATTCATCAAGAACCCAGACCCTCCCAGCAAGTGCGGGTATCATACATGCATTCACTATCTACAAAAATCAATAATACAAAAATTAAAGAACAGTTCAGTATGTAAATAGTATATAGCACCTCACATATTCACAACTAAGAATGCAGTTATCTGTTATTTCATCATGAAACTTATGCTATATGTGTAGTGGCGTATTTAATATTTATTTATTTATCATGAAACGAATGCCTTTTTGCCCAGGAATGCACCCATCCAAGGCAATTTTTAGGGAATCTATATAAGCCCCAACAGTTCAACTTATGATATTTGTGTAGTTGTGTATTTATTTATATAAAACAGTACCCCAATTCGCAATTCTGTCCATTTTTCATTTAACTCAATGCATTTGTATTGACGAAAAGACATACAAAACGCCTTTTTGCCCAGGAATGCACCCATCCACAGCAATATTTACGGAATCTATATAATCCCCAAAAGTTCAACAATGAGATATATACATTTTGTATGCAACACCCTAATCAAAATAAAGGGATCCGATCCCCCTTCTCCTGGAACCAAAAACCGGACTAATTGGCCAACTCAAATAACACACTGTCCCGAAACAGAAACCTTAGCAACAAAAACCTAGAAACCACAGAGAGTGAAAGAGTGAGAGTGAAACAGACCAGACATAACATGATCGGTATAAGCATTCTCGTCCCCGAGATGAGCCAAAATTTGAGGGTCAGATCGAGAATCGTCGCGAAGCCAGTAATAGTTATCCACTCTGACGTCGCCAAACATCTCCATCTCGTGCTTCACTTTCTTTGCAACCGGTGGTTCCATGTTTGATAATGACTGCGAAGCTTCGTTGATAATCAAACTTCGCCGCCGCTGAGATTTCAAAGAAGAAGACTTGAAGAAATTATTGTGGAAACAGAGTACTGGGAGCGAAGAAACTGTTGTCTTTGTACTTGCTGAGACTGCGAATATGTAATGCGGCAAATGACGGAGTCCGCTCATACCTCAAAATCTTCGGCCGGGGGAAATACAAAAAGGGTCTGACTATTTACACCTCCATTTCAGATGGATGCACCCCATCTCACATTTAATTAATATAATAATCATGTAAAAAACCAAAAATACCCTCCACTAAAATACTGTGTACTAGACGCATGCACCCTCCTTACTAAGCTCACTCTATTGTCATTTATTTCACATTTTTCCTCAAACACATCCGTGACACATTTCTGTTAACCACCAAACCAAAAAAATCTAACAAATACTTAGAAAAATTACAATTTTTTTTTTTATAAATTTCGCCCAACCAGGGTCGACCATATACACTCACGTTGACAACGAAAGTGTATATACCCGACATTAGTGGGTCGAAAACAAATAATTTTAAAAAAAAAAAAAATTGGCAGCTTAATGTCGACAAAATACACAACTCGTCTGTCGAATTTTAAAAAAAAAAGGTTTCTGCAGAAAACCCTAAAAAAGAGGGGGGAACCTGGGGATGGGGTGGCCGGCCGACATTTGGGGATGGGGGCGGTGGCGAGGTCGACGGGAGAGAGAGGCCGCGCCGGAATCGAGGGGAGTGGGAGAGGGAGGTCGCGCCTCGCCGCGGTCAACTCAAAAAATGGAGGTGGCCGCGTGGGGCCGGGAATCGAGGGAGGGGACAAAAAGTACAACACTACAAAAAAATCGGGATTTGCCGACGGAATAGATTACGTCGGTTGTACCGACGGATTTCCGACGGAATATCGGAATCGGCATACTCCCGACGGATTTCAACTTCCGTCGGGACGTTCCAACGGAATTCCCGACGCAATATTCCGTCGGTAGCCGACCCGCCTTTACTCCACCGCCTCGTAAACCCCTCAAAAGACGCGTACCATAAATATTCATATGCTACCGACGAATTTTATTTTTATATATAAACTGCCGAGAGGAGGCAGTAGGCCTAAGAAGGAAAAAAAATTCACTTTCCTCCGTGCGTGGATTGGAAGACGAAGAGCATTCCATACGATCATCTACTTCAGTTTTCTTCAATTTAAACGGTACGTTTTATAAATTATTAATTAATTTTAATTAAGTTATTGTATTATTGTAAATTGCATGTTAATTATTATAAAATATCATGTACGTACGTAGTTGATGAATATGTGTAATTAATTGATATATATGTTACGTGGATTAGGATGTTTTTTATTGGTTAATTGTAATTAATTGTTCGTGTTATATATAGTGTAGTTCTTTATAAATTTATTATTTTTTTACGTTAGATTGTTATATATTTTTTTTATTTAATTAATATATAATTGGTACTTGTTAGTTAGTGTTAAATAATTAATTATCTAGTTAGTGTTAAATAATTAATTATCTAGTTAGTGCATGTAATGTGTTTTGATAATTAAATTAGGTTATTATCAATTAATTAAATTAGGTTATACTGTCGATTAAACTAGGTTATTATTGTTGATTAAATTAATAATTATTGTTATAAGTAGGGTTGTTGTTGATTAATATAGTAATTTTTGTTATTGTTTAAATTAAGTCATTATTAATTAACTTGGTAAATTATTGATTTCATTAGTAACTTGTTATTGATTAAATTAGGAAATTATTGATTTCATTACTAAATTATTATTGATTAATTTATTATACTGTTTTAATTTTATTTATTAAAATAGATGAGTCAAGATGTGAATGCTCCTTCTGGTGCTGGTGGGGCCTCAGGGTCTCGACGTAGCCGGTTGAAGAGGGGCTCACTTAGGCCTGAGCCTACTTTGATGTCGGCTCCTACGACGTCGCCGCCCGTTCCACGTAGTTGTCTATCGTCGCCCATTCCACAGCAGTCGCCACCGTCATCGCAGTTGTCGGCAGCTCGTCAAAATCCTAGGGCATCCGTCGAGACCAGACAGGTCGTATGGATTCACGATGGACAGTAAGTAATTAATTAAATAATTTTAAGGTTTAACAATATTTAATAACATTAATTTTTTATTTATAATGTGTTTGTTTGTTAATAATGTCACATATTTTTGCTTAGTAACGAGGTGTCGAAGATTTGCACAGAATCAATTCTTAAGTGCAAGATTGATGCGAATGCGTACTCTTGGCTGAAGGTGCCGCCTACAAAAAAGGATGAATAATTTGAGGAGTTCCAGGTATTTGAGCACATTCAATTAAATATTAATAAACAATTTATCATATATATTATTTGATAAATATGTTGATCGAATATGTGCAGAAACGTACTTATTGGCATATGGAGTTTGTTGCGTCAAAAAGTAACGATGAATGATACCGAATCTCCATGCTCGGATTAGGGCGGTTTTTGGGTTTGAATCGTCACTTTTCTGCAAGCTTTCTCACGAGTGATCCTCTCCTAAGCTCCCAAAAGACCTGCAAAAACACGCCGGAGGGGATTCCGGCGGGGAATCTCCGACGCTCAAGTCAAAGGTTTTCTCGGGAGAGTCAAAGAGGAACTTCCCTAAGAATTGAGGGATTGTTCTCGCAAGAATCATAGGGTTTCATAGTGTTTTCTGTATATTTCGTGTAAAAGTATGTGTATTTCTTATGTATGTAAAACGTAGTAAAAAATAGTATGAAAAACCTTCTTATATACATGGCGATTTACCTGGGAAAAAAGGAGAATCTTTCCTCCTCTTCTCTCTCAACTGCTTCCTTAAGATTCGGTCTCATAACTTTCTTTACCCACATTCATTTTGGGCCCCTTTTGACCAAGACTCAATTCCAGCGATTTCCTTCTTGGGTCAGAGGTATTTAGGCCTAGAATATTTGGGCCAGGGACATTTGGGCCAGAGATATAGGCCGCAGATCGGGTTTGGACCTATTTTCTTCCCTATGCTCAAGAGTGTATTAATCATTTCACAAAACGAATATAAATATTTAATAAGGATAACTCATAGTCTATCCACGTGTCGTCACCTCATAGGATGACATATTTTGGCCGCATCAACCACTCCCCCTACTCTCGTAAAGTGTTTCAAACTTATGAGAGTAGGAAGAAGTAAGATGAGTTAGCCTCAGTATCTCTATGTGCAAATCATCAATAATTTAAAAACAATAATCATTGAAATCAAACTTTGAGAAGCGCAGCATAACGCTCCAGAAAAATTATACCTCTCAGAACCCTCGAGCCCTGGGGAGCTCAAAACTCTTTGAAATTTCCTCTCACCTTCTCTATAACTTCTCTTGTTTCTTTTCTCTCCATATGCCTTTCTTTCATATATGTACGTACTTGTTTGGAGTCTGATAGTTTTAACAACTTAGAACGACCCCTACTCCCCCCAGGCCTTAAAGCCTATCATGAGTGGAGCTCTCACTTAATAATCTGGCCTCATGGCTTCAAATCAAGCTCATCATTGAACCTCAGAATTGTGAGGGGCTCTCTAATTCCCCTCGGCCTCGTGGCCTCAAGTCAAGTTCATTATTGAACCTCAGAATTGTGAGGGGCTCTTTATTTCCCCTCGGCCTTGTGAGGGCTAGGGTCTTATATCCCTAGTCTTGAATGGTTTTAGCTGCCTCACTTTATTTTACCTTCTTTTGTCGTACTTGCACTCTTCATCTCATTGCATGTTCATATGTATGTCGCTATTCGTTCTCCAGCATATTACATGTTATGTCTAAGATAATGAGTTTATGCTGTCATTCGCCTTAGTATCTCTTTGGTTTGGTTTTGATAACCTCTTATAACTCTGGATACGGTGGGGTTCATCAGAACCCACGCAAATATCTCTGGGTGGGGTTCATCAAGAACCCACGCAAATTTCTCAGGGTGAGGTTCATCAAGAACCTACGCAATTTCTCAGGGTGAGGTTCATCAAGAACCTACGCAATTTCTCATGGTGAGGTTCATCAAGAACCTACGCAATTTCTCAGGGTCTTTTTGGCCTCGTGGTTTTAGAGTGTATTTCGCTCTTAAATCAGAGTACAAGTAGGTTTATTCTGCCCCCTTTTCAGGGATATAATTTTCAGTCCTCCAGGGATATTGCCCCACAGATATACTAGGATATATTCGCATATAGCAGTCATGTAAAATAATCATTTCATCAATCTTTTCAAGTAGTTATCTCATGCAAGGAATCTTAGAAATATCTCAAAACATCATATCTTATTAAATTCACAAACAATAAATGCAAGTCATACATGGCTCATGCCAACCGCCCTACCCCCTCTACCGAGAGGGTAAAATTACCCATCGAATTTCTCAGGGACTCCGCATCCCTCAACTGTTCTCATGTGTACTCTTATCTCTGATATACCTCAAGGTTTTGGATACTCAACTCAAGTTTGGGGAGCTCCGGAGGGAAAACTCCTTCATTATGTTCTGGTTCAACTTCTAGAGTGACATGTAGATCTCCCGGTTTACTCGTATATTACTCGTACATGAGAGAACTAAACATATAGATGTGAAGTTGTACTTTGTAAGAGATATTGTAGAGAAGGGGGTGGTCCAGGTAGTGAAGACTGCTACAAAGGAGAACCCTGCTGATGCGTTCACTAAGGCATTACCTAAAGAGAAGTTTGGCTTGTGTCTTAGACTTATTGGACTGCATTAATTCCTCCGAGGAGAAGGCTGCTGATCCTGTGGCAGAGGAGCAGTGGTGGAGACTATTCTTTGAGGAGAATAGTGGTTTTGTGTTTTGATGGAGATTAGTTCGATTATGAGCTAAAGGTGGAGAATTGTGAGTGTTATCTCATAATCTCATAGTCAGCACAGTAAGTAGTGAGCCGATAGGATCAGATAAGATGACTTAGGCCGAAATCAGATGAGTTGAAGGTTTTCAATCAGCTGAGGAGGTGATGTTTAGAGTTCAGCACAGTTGGTCAGATCAGCACAGAAGTGGATCAGCACAGTACTTGATCAGCACAGGTACTTCAGTAGAGTAGATCATTACAGTACTTGATCAGCACAATACTTGATCAACACAGTAAAGATCAGCACAGTAGAAGTCTATCAACAGAGTCAGCTTTTGATCACAAGAATAGAAGAGTTGAGGATCAGAACACTAAGTAGTGTTTTGATCTTTATGGACAAGTCTTCTGATATGAAAGTTAGTTAGTTTAACTAGATGTATTACAGTTACAACTACTTGAGGGCATAACTACCATTTCGGTTGGGCAATAACAGAGCACATGGGTTGTTCCAAGCGGTTGCAAACGGTTGATAACTACTCAAGCAGTTCCTAACAGCAGCAACTACCTTGGTCTTTATATACTCTTGTATGTGTACATTGTAAAGGTTGCGTTTTTGGATGCAAGTACGATTGTAATCTTTGGGTTGTGTGAGTTCACGAGTGAAGTGAGGAAATATCCTATTCCGAGTGAATGAGTGTGTAAACATTCTTGATCAATCAAAGAAGTACTCGTCTAGTCCAGTGGATGTAGATCACATTGATCGAACCACTTAAATTATTTGTGTGTTGTTTGTCTCTTTGCTTACTTTTGGAATTACTATCTTAGCTGGTTATTTCTTATATCTTCAAGTATTCTACTTGGTTGGAGACGTCTAATCGACTGAAATCCTTGATAGTAGTTAAGTCATTTAGCACTCAAAAAATAAAAATAAAACAGTGAATGTATGTGTTGAAACAAGCAACGACACCATTGATGGGCTAAAAGAATGCTCCCAATATTTGAAAGGAGCAGGAAACAAAGGTGATATTTAGACAGTAAGGTCAGCGGCGTTGACTAATGTCGGAACATGTGATGATGAGTTTGAAGATAGTGAACCGTCTAAGGTTAAGGAGACCAGCAAAAGAGCACAAGATTTGATTGATGTTCTTCTTGTTAAATGGTTCGTATTATGAGTATTGTGATGCTAGATTAATTTTGGAGGATTTTATTTGATATATACGAGTCCTTTTCCCATTTTTTAAAAATAGATGAGTAATATTCGATGGATGCATTTAATTTAGGTATCTTTCAAAAATAGCAATTTGTCTTATACTAGAACAAAAAAAGTTACTCCCTCCGTCCGCCTATAAACTTTCCATTTTACCATTTTGGTCCATCCGCCTATAAGCTTCACGTACCTTTTTTTGGTAAATACTTTTTCTTACAATTCACTTTATATCACTACAAAAAACGCATCGATTAGAGACCGATTTTGAGACTGTAAAGGCAGTCTCAACACACGTTAGAGACTGATTTGGGACCGATTTATGGTGGTCCTTATTTCATTGGTACCTAATATTGAGAGACCGAATTTATGACACAGTCTCAGATTAGAGACCGATTTTCGGTCGGTCTCTAAACGATAGACCGACAATTCGGACTTAAAACGGTCCCTAAACGTGAATCGGCCCGACCTATTTTCGGGCCTTAAAACACAAATCGATCTCTAGTGTATAATTAGGGACCGAATATTCGGTCTCTAAATAATAAAATACAAACCCGACCCAGACACCCACCCTCTTTATTTACCCAACCCTGACCCGACCCAACAACCGACATGCACACCCACACCTTCTTTATTTACCCATACCCACCCCTGACCCGATACCGATCCGACCCAGCACACTACTAGAAAAAAGGTCTAATACTACATTAATTTTAATACACTACAAAAGAAATGTATTATAAACTAGTCTATTAGTACAATGAATTCCCATAACCTAAAACTACACTAGTATATGACCTATTAATACATTATAAATTAAATGTCATATTAAACACTGTTAGTACATTTTGACTAGTGTATTATCATATTTATTTTAATTTTAAAGAATTAATAATTTTATATTTGTGATATAATTTATTTTAATTCTAATTTTTGGACAATTAAATTCAAAACAAGAATGAGTGGGCGGTTAGAATTATTCGGCACACAAAAAGAGAATGAAAACCATTCCCACTCTAAATTCATGAAATTAACAAGTTCTTTGTCCTAATCTTCTTCCCAATTCCATGGCCAAATCCTCCTTCCATCAATCGCCCATTACCGAAGCACATCTGCTCCCTTCAATTCTTCACCCAGACGTCAATTCATCTACTGCTAAATCTGTATTGTGCGTTCAAAAATGTTCTTCCTCTCGTGTTCAGCATTCGACAAAAATATATTACTGAAGCTATTTCAGTTTACGGGTTGTAATCTCTCCGACTCTTTTTTTATACATCAAATCTCTTCTTTATTATTGTTAGGGTTTTTAGTTTTGTCAATGTTTGTTTACCCCCAAATCTTAAAAAATAATTAGGGCAGACAATTAAATTTCTTTGCAAATCTTGCTCTATTTCTGAACTATGTATGACTTTTAGGGATATTATGGAACTATTTCCATGAAATTTGTGATGAAACTTTTTGCACTTCATTCTGGTTGTATCTGTGACGCCTTTTTAAAACATGGGTCCTATTATAGAATGTGGCATTAAGCAATTCCTTTGCTAAATTCAAGTATAAACGTGACTATTTTTTTATTCTATTCACACTCATATGTGTTATTTGCATGTTTCCATATATATACACGGTTCAAATTCTGCCATTGAAAGAACTTTGAATATCTGGGCCAACTGATCTAGTTTTTCCAGGTACTAATTTGTTGCCATGTAGTGACTTTACGTTAGTGATAAGTTCATGCTAATTGTATATCTGTAGTATTTTCTGGTTTTGAAAAATATGTGCAGCAGCATGTTGGTTCCATTTATTTTGGTTAGTTTGCCTAGCTGAAATGATGTGTTAAGTATGACTCTAATATTCCAGGGATCTATACCCTGTTTCAGGAGAGTGTTGAGTGCTATTGAAATTAGAGCATTATTAGCCTAAATGAGTGAAATTGATATGGATAGATTTTAACATCGTAGAGAACATATATAATAGCAATAAAATTACATCACTTTAACATGAATCTAAAACATATAACGACTGATAAATTGAAGATTCCACTGTAATTTAAAAATAGATCTACAGGAAACTGATTAATCTATAATTGTTCCTTTACATTTGGTTCTCAATATTCTCTTCTTATCAAAGTAAAACATCCATTATTCAATAACTTGTACTAACCTGTTTTCTGATTATCTCTTACTTTCAAGTCGTTCACCCAATTCATGACCAAACTATGTGCTTGACTTCAGAGTACAAAAAAAGACTCAAGGAGGAATACAGTTGGTCTTTCTTTCTTACATTCTTTCCCTCTGGTACTAAATCACTTTCTGGAAATGTTTTCTTGATTATGAATTGTTTGGACAGGAATTGAACCATGGACATTTGTACAGACACTGGGATATGTTGTCTTTATACCAGTCGGCTACCCTCATCAAGTTCGAAACTTTAAGGTACAATAGTTAGCTTTGGTATGAGCTCAAAATGATACTTGTAGGTTACATTGGCTCTTGATTGGATTGTTTAGAAATAGGCTGGGTCTCTAGAATTTATGTGTAATTTGAGTTGGATTAATGTATCCAGTCGTTTGATACTCAGATCTGCCTGTTTTTGGTTCATTTCTCATGCCAATTTATTCTTGAGTTGCTTTTGCAGTGCTATTTTTGCACTTGGATTCTGTTTTATATTGAAGTTTTTATGTATTTGAATTTTAAGATCGATCTCGTCAATGGACATGTATTTCTCTTGAAGTTTCAATTTTTGTCTTTAGCAATGCAGGATTTTGCGATGACTTTTTTTCTCTCTTTTTGCTTTTGTCTATAGAGTTTGATTGTGGGCCCGGAATTTATAGACATTTTATTTTAATTGAGGGTATGATCTTGATTGTTCATATAGAGTTGATTTGGTTTATATTTGTGCTTTTGTTTCCTTGGATCTATTTTTTGCCTTCAAAATGGATTGTGTGCTCAATTTGTTGGGTTTAAAATTTAAATTATTTATTATGAGGTGTAAGAATTGTTGCTCTGACTGTCATTGCTTCTGACTAATGAATCAACTAATTATAACATTTTGTTTGTGTGAATCATCATGCAGGAATTTAGGAACTGAAGAAAGTTTTATTTGATTTACTATACTTTAGATTTCAGAACGATCCCAATAGGAGCTCCTGTCTTGTGGCATTGCATTGCTTGATCTACCTACTGTAATCACACCTCCAGAGAAGCATACAAGATTATTTTTCTCAATTTCTCTTCTTATCTTGTAACATATTCAACTACATTGTTTCTCTTCTTATCTTGTAACATATTCAACTACATTAACATATCAATTTATTATAATTATGAATCAATATTAATTAATTGTTAATATTATCATCATCGTTAATTATGAAATAATTAATTAGTTAATTATAAATATATATTAATAAATCTAATGAGATAATGAGAGATAATAGTAACCGAATATATATATATATATATATATATATTAATTGTATTATCGAATATATAATATATAAATAAATAAGTGTACTAAAAAACAATTATAAATGTCCACATAACCCATTTTTCTTGTAGTGGCAACCCACACCCACTTTATTTAAATGACCATTTTATTTTGGTCTTTGTGGGAATTGATCCCTGGTGGATGGGACACCTACAACTTTGACAAGTAATTGTTTGTGTAACTTTTAAAATTAATTATATACATATATAATTAATTTATTTATTGTATATGATATAAGTAATAAATTTTCAAAACTTCATTTGTTAAATCATTTCACATATATTAATTGATACAAATTATTCAATTAATTGTAAAAAAATCAATGTTATTTAAAAAGTCCAAAACAATATTAATAACTATTTAAAACTAATAGTTATTCCGACATTTCTTCAACGCTTTTAAATGCTTTATTCCGACATTTCTTCAAAGTACACAGACACTTAATTTTATAGTTAAACATATATTGTGGCCTCATCTTCGCAAAATCAATGAATTTGCGAACTTCATTGTAAAATTCACTGTTCGTACTTCCATCAACGAATTGAGGAGTATAATACATCCACCGATGGTCCGATAGTTCCATTTATAATCAATTTTTTAAGAAAATATATAATTGACATGTGTATATAAGATATATATTTCCATATAACAATCATTTGATCCCGACGTCATTCAGATTCAATCGTGATTTTTTGAAATTGTTTATTTTAATATTTGACAATTATTTTACTTTAAAACATAATTCGAATAACAATCACTATATCACGAATTATGATGTATGATTACTTCTTACTATAATTTATAATCTTAGGAGTATAATTTATAATCACGAAAAACGGTTAAACATAATTACGAACTTAAATTTTCAAAGCGAAAAAATCAGTTTAATCGAAGATAAATAAATTGTCGGAAAAATAAAGGTGTATATTTGGTCTTTGATGAAATATGGGTCGACATCAGCATGTTTCATAGTCGTTCCAATTTATTAGTAATTTGAAGATGATCATGATACTTTTCAGAATAAATAACTTTAATTAGTACTGGTATTTAATTTATGAAGATAACACTGTCCCTAGTCTATATTATTTACTACTATTATATATATATATATATTTATATATATATTAATTAATTATATGATGTAATATACATTAAAAGAAAATTATCATAATATGAACACTTCATAAATTAATTAATATGAGAAAATATTAATTTAAATGAAGAGGGAATGAGAAACCTTACGTTGAATTCGAAACGAGATGTTCAAAGTGATATTGGAGAGGAAAATCAAGGAATGACCTATTTAGAAGCTGGTTTGTGGGTTAAAATTGAGAGAATGGCATGTGATATATATGGGCTATTTATTCGCAAGAATGGGGCGTGGGCTGGGCTTTCTTCCGGAGTGTTCAGAGACCGCTAAAATCGGTCTCTAAACACAACCGCCTGATTTGGGACCGAAAAATAGGTCTCTACTGTTTAAAATTATCTATATATACAATATTAGGGATAATATTTTAAAGATTTGTATTTTTAAATATTATTCATATCTCTTAAAATATACATATAATCGTCCATGTGATTTGTCTCTCCCAACGATAGACAAATATTTCTCTTCTTCTAAATTCGATTCCTCCATCTCGAACAAATTAAGTCATAGAGCCAGATTCGTTGGAAGTGGAGACGATAGTGCCCGATTCAATTGATTTAGAGATCGTAGTGCCCGATTCAATTGATTTAGAGATCATAGTGCCTGATTCAATTGATTTAGAGATCGTAGTGCCTGATTCAATTGATTTAAAGATCGCAGTGCCCGATTTAGTTGATTTAGAGGAGGTAGTGAAAGATTCCACGGATTTAGATAGCGTAGTAAAAGATTCTTTTTCAGATGTGGATACTTTGTCCGAGTTTAAAGGATTCTCGCCCGATCCTGATGGTAAGTGATCGATGCACATACGTATAAAACAACATGTCGAATTTTTTATACCAATTAAAGACTGAATTTTTGGTCTCCAATTAAATTTCAAAATCAGAATTTTAATTTCGGTTTAGAGACTGATATTCGGTGGCTAAATGGTTTGAAAAATATAATATTAAAGACGGAACTGAAAACAGTCTCTAAACGAGCGGTCAAAATTGGTAGTCAATTAAAATTTTGGGATTCAAAATTTTTGATACCAATTAAAGACTGAATTGTCGGTCTCTAAACAAAATTCAAAATCAAAATTTTAATTTCGGTTTAGAGACCGAATTTCGGTCACTAAGTGGTCTGAAAACATAATATTAAAGATCGAACTGAAAACAGTCTCAAAACTTGATTTTTTTTTCGGATCGGTCTCAAATCAGTCTCAAAATTTTAGTCTCTAATTGAGGCATTTTTTGTAGTGTATCTTACTTTTTCTCTCTATCTCTCTCCTCTCTCCTCTCTCAATCACATCACTTGTACTATATCTATTATTTAATCACTTTTCTTAATCTATGTGCCAAAAAGTAACGTGAAATTTATAGGCGGACGGAGGGAGTAATTTATAAACATGGCTGTTCAAGTATTTCTTACATGTTAGCCGTTGGTAACACTTTTCTGTTGATAAAAGTAAGGTTGTTAGTTTCATATACTTTCTCCATTTTTTCATTAAGTGTTGTTTTAATATTTTTTTTCTCTTGTACATAAATAAGTGATATTTTAGAATTTTTTACACCATTTATTCTCATTATACCCTCATATATATTGAAAAAGATTGATTAAAAAATTTGAAAAGATTCAAAGGGAATTAATGTAATTAATTTTTTTTTTTTTATAATTTAAATAAAAATTCATGTCAGTTTTTACAGCTAATTAAAAAAAAAACATTACACGTAGGAATTACCGGTAACTTAGAGTAGCAAGTCATGTGACTATTTTTTTAAAAATTGAAAGTTAGTGGAAATTAAGAGAAAGAAAATTAAAATGGTTGATAGTTAAAAAAAAAACTTGTTCCCCAAAAATAATAGTAACATTAATGTTTGGATGAGGGAGTATTATTTAAATATTTTATAAATTTAATTTGCTGAAATTCTAAGTAGAGTTTAATTGTATATTTAAGATGACTATAATATTCCATAAATTTAATGTTAAATTTCCTTATTTAAGAAAAAATCGGTATATATATTTTTTAACAATAACAATATTTTTATTCATATATCTTTAAAAAAAAAACCGCCTCTTATCCGTAAAGACCCCAAGTAGCGCCAAAAGTTGGGTGTTTTACTTATAAATATTTTAGTAAGCACTCTAGCTATCAATTCATTCATCTCTTTCAACTCTCTAATTATTTCATCAATTTTTATTTATATAATTACAACTTACAAAATTCAATAGTGCAAATTAATTAATGGAGTTTTCCCCGGAGAATCTTCGTGTCCTCGTTGTGGATACTGATATAAACGAGTTAAAGAATGTGGAAGGAATGCTCACGGAGTGCAACTACAAAGGTTTAATCTCTCTTTCTCTCTTTTAGTGGATTCAAATTTAACTTCTAAATTGTTGAATTCTTGAAAGTATATAAACTCTCCCCCTCTCTCTCTCTTAGTGGATTGAAGTTAATTTCTAAATTCTTGGAAATCTTGAAAATAACTCAGATTTTTTAATAGAATATTTAACGTTTATGTGTTTTGTATTTGTTTAATGAAATAAAGATTGAGAAGGAACGACAATAGCGTCTGTTTCTTGATTGCAATGAAAATTAATTAAAAAAGCCAAGTATATTTATAATATTAATTCCTAAATTCTTGAAAGTGGATCGATGATATATAATTAATCTTGAAAGTCGACTCCTGGTATATTTATATATATTGGATTTGTGTGGGGTGTTGAAAAGTACTTTGAGAGGAAAAAAAGGATTATATATCTAAATTAAGTTGTGAGAAACTACTTATATATACTGTATTTATAATATGAGGGTTCAATTAATCCCTAATCTTAAAAACATGTAGAATTTAAAGACCCAATATATGTATTATTTATATTAATTCTTGGGTCTGCATTGATTGATATATAGTGTTGTGTTGCGTTGGAGATTGAAATGAATATAGCTAGAATTCAAGTCATATATATATGCTGATTTGCGGCTGCAGTTTTATTTGTTTCTATTAATTATATATATGTTTCTATTAATTATATATGGTTATATTCAAATGAAATGATATAATGTACGTATGTAATAGTATATTGTAACGAGTACTGAGTTTGTGCATGTAGTAACAACATGCAATTTAACAAAGGAGGCAATTGGGTTGCTTGGAAACAACAAGCTGGAGAGATCAGATGAGTTTGATATTGTTATAACGGATGTGAACAATGGCTTCCTATTTCTCAAACATGTTAGTCACAACTTAAAAGTTCCGGTGATAAGTAGTGAGTCTTCTTTTTCTTCTTCTTCTTAATACTTATATATATATATATATACATATATTGATGTAGTTAATCCATTTGTTAAATTGATATATATACTAGTGATGTCGAGAGATGGTACTGAAGCGAGCAAGGTAGAGCAAGGTATCAAATGTGGTGCGTGTGGGTACCTTCTGAAGCCTATAAGTAAGAGAGATGTCGAATACATATGGATACATGTGTACAAAAAAAGAAGGGAACAAATTGGAGATGATGCAGGTTTGATTGTAAAGAAAAGAAAGGAGGAACTGTTAATTGAGACTGTGAACAAGAAACCCAGGAGGCTGGTTTGGGATAATGAACTTAAAGAAAAGTTCGTGGAGGCTGTGAATGAACTTGGTTTTAACAACGGTAAGTCTTTAATTAATCATGCATGCAACTTATAATTTTATTAATTCTAGCTAGCTAATTAATTAATGTTGTGTTATAAGCTACCGCGGGGAAAATACAAAAACAAATGGGAGTGCCATGGTTGACGAGAGACCAAGTTAATAGCAAATGGCAGGTAATTAATTTTTTGTTTCGATCTCGATCACTGAATTAAATAATTATTATTATATTAATTTTTTGAATGGTAATTAATTATATTTCAGAAGTATAAAATAAAGGAAATGAATAAAAAAGCAACACAGGTACCTGCCCTGCAGCAGCAGCAGCAGCAGAACAATGCTATTGCTCATCAGAATAATATTATTCCCGCGGCGGCGGCCAACCTGGAAACAACATTTGGTTACAACAATAATGTTTCATCATCTCAACTACTAGTAGTCTATGGTGATTCATTTTCTTTGGACGACATATTCTTCGATCTCGACCATAGTCCGCCTGCACATCCAAACGTTGATTCTTCCGTGCCGCCTTTGGACTTCCAATTCAATTTTTTGAGTGATGATAATATTGTTCCAAGCCTACAACAACCTCATCCAAACGACAACACTACTTTTTTTCCAAGCCAACAACAAGATCACCTAATGTTTCTTTAGAGACTTTGGACTAGCTTATTCAAACTATCATCCTAGCTCCTTCATCTTACAAAGGTATGTAATTAATTGGCCTTCATCTATTAATTACAGTATTTCACTTTCTACATAACATGATCATCTGATTTATTTATATATGTATGCTTTCAGTTAATTGCTGGGATAAAAGCTCGCTCTTCAACAACATATATAGCTAGTAACATGACAAGCGACGTCGTTTCTGTTGGAGTGTGGGGTCTGAATTAACCTAATGGGCTTCGAGTGGGGAGCAAGTTTGTTCCTAATGGCCTTAGGGTTAATTATGGTATTAATAGATGTTCTCTCTTTGTAATCAGTGCGTATCCGAAAAACATAGTGAAATACCTGGCTTGGCATCGCCCCCAGACGTAGTCGCAAGACGAACTGGGTAAACAAATCTCGTGTTATTTTCTCTTTCGTTATCGTGTGCGTCTGTTTATTCCTAACAACTGGTATCAAGACCCTCGGGTTTAGAGGGAGTAGTCACAATCTGTTGCAAATTATATTTCTTAGGCCCGAGTCTCGCCCATGGCCTGTCATAGGCTTTTTTCAAGGCTCAAGCCTGACCTTTTTAATAAATAGGCCTGGCTCGAAAGCCTTCTAAAGGCCTCTTAATCTTATTAGTGTATTTTTTTAAAAAAAAATCTACAACAGTATTATCATCCAATTATAAAAATTAACTCTTTAAATCTCAAAATGAAGAAATGGAAGTAATAGAATGTTCCAAAAAAAAAAATATTCAAATATTTTTTCAACTAGTACAAAGAAAAATATAACTAGTGTTACTAAATTTTCTTACTTATTTATTTATTTGAAAATCACATATTATATAAGTATATACTTATAATAAGTTAAAAATTGATGGTTAGAGAATTTTCTCTAATATATATGTGGTTTGTGAAGTTATATAGGCCGGTCTGTTGGGTTTAAAAGGCTTACGAAAAAGCTTGAGCCCGGCCTATTTAGTTAAATAGGCTTCTAAAAAAGTTTGAGCCCGGCCTGTTTATTAAACGAGCCGAGTCGAGCTTTAATAGGCCGAGTCGTAGGCCCCTGTCGGGTAGCCTGGCCCATTCCCACCCCTATTTAGACTTATTCAAAGTATGATCCCACCAGCTGATTCATCTTCCTAGATCTTACAAAGGTATGTAATATGCCTACACTACCTCCATCCATTAATTATTTTATTTCACTTTCTACATAATTAGATCATCTCATTTATTTTTATATATATATATATATATATGTGTGCGCGCTTTCAGTCAGTTAATTGTTGGGATCGATAAAAGCTCGCGTTTCAACAAGATATTGTTAAGATTAATGCAATATTGGTATGTCATCTGATTCTATATATCACAAGAGTAGCTAGTCGTCTGATTTTGGAGTTCAGCACAAGTTGAGTAAGGTGTACTCAGCCGATAAGGTTTAGTAGTCTGTTATAGGTATCAACTAATCTGAGATGAGTTGAGGACAACTCTGCTGGTGCAAGTCGTCAGATCATATCAGATCAGTTGGGTCCAAGTCTGCTGAATTTCGGTTATTTTGTTAGTTAGTTAGTTTGTTAGTGGTAGTTATCCATAACATTATACACCTATAAATACACCATCTAGTGCATAGATTGTGAGTAATGAGAGTATTGAGTTTCGTAGGACTTAGTGAATATTCTGCGATTAGAGATCAAGCTTTGTGAATACTTGTAATCTATAACTTTCATTCCTGATTGGTGAAGAGAGTCTTCTATCTTCCGTGGACGTAAATCATTTGATCGAACCACGTAAATCCTGTGTTTTTCTTTGAGTTTTTTATTTGTTTCAATTCTTTGTGTTTCTTTGTTGTCTTGCATTACTACACATTTAAGCATGGAGAGCTGCACTAAGAGAGCCCTTTTTTCAAACAGCTCTCCAAGTAAACGCTTGGAGAGCGGTTTTATTAAAAAAAAAAAAAACATAGAGAGCGGTTTGAAACCGCTGTGCAAAGAGGCTTAGAGAGCGGTTTAGAACCGTTGTCCAAGTAAACACTTGGAGAGCGGTTCTTAACCGCTGTGCAAGAGTTTTTTTTTTTTATTATTGACAGTAAACCGCTGTGCGTCTAGGTCAAAACCATTAATTCGGCCTCCAGCTCCAATCGAAGCTTTAATTTCTCCCCCAAATTCAAAAAACGCGCTCTCCCCCAAATCAACAGTCGTCGTCGCCTCCCCCTCCCTCCTTGCGCCGTCGCCGTCGCCTCTCTCTCCCGTCGTCGCGCCGTCGCTGGCCTCCCTCTCTGCCCTCTCGCCGTCACTGGCCTCCCTCTCCCGCACTCGCGCCGTTGCCGTCGCCTCCCTCTCCCGCCTCGTCGTCGTCGTCAGGGCCTCACCACAGCCAAGTCGCCGTCGTCTTCCTCCACCGCCACATTTTCGCCGTTCCCAGCCCCATCGCACTGCCTCGCCGCCGTACCAGAACGTAGCCGTACAGAACAGGTGAGCAGATGATTTTTATTTTATTTTTTTCGATCTGAGTAGATAATTGTTTTTAGATCTTTTGTGTTCACCCCCTTTGGAATTATGGTGCCATCGTTCTGAATTTAGCATATTTTGCATAGGGGATCAGGGAAACTTGCTCTAATTTAGTTTCATGGTATTTGTATTTATGCATTAGTAAATGTTAGTGGTTGAATGAGCAAAATAATAGGGTATTTGTATCTATGCATTAGTAAGTTAGATCCTGATTAATGATTGAATATCCTCTAAATTTTATAGCAAAGTGATTGAATTAGAATTAGGTGAACTGGTGATGAATTTGGTGAACTTCATAATTCTCTTAAAATCCTCTAAATTTTATTGCAAACTGATTGAATTACGTGTCTCTTTTATCAATTTAGTTTGAGGTACACTCCTTTGTTCTTATATGTGATTTGCTGCTTATGAATACTTCTCTGAGGGTGTCAAGCTATTTTGGTAATTTGTTAAATGTTTTTGTGATTTTAATTACGAGTGACTATCATTCCGAATTTTTTCATATTTTGCATAGGGAATCAGGGGAAACTTGCTCCAATTTAGTTGCATTAGTTAAATCCCGATTAGTGATTGAATGAGCAAAAGAATAGAGTATTTGTATTTATGCATCTCTAAATTTTACAGCAAAGTCATTGAATTCGAATTAGGTGACTGATGATGAATTTGGTGAACTTTATCATTGTCTAAATTTGACAGAAAGACGCCGCTTAGATTTCTCACACTTATCTAGATTTCTCTTTACTACGTGTTCTCTCTTAATTTTTTAAATTTCATTAAAATATAAGTACACTATAAACTAATTAACATGCCATAACTCAAGAATTTTATCAATTTTGTTTGAGGTACACCTCGTTAATGTTATTTTGTGATGCCATCATTCTGAATTTAGCATATTTTGCCTCTAATTATATGTATGATCAGCAATTAATTTTGTGTATGATGTATGATTTTTTTCATCAATGATTTAAATAAATGTATGATTTCTTTGTATGCTAGTGTTTTTGTTCTTCACAAATTTTTACTGTCGTTCCATCTTTTAGAGAATATGATGATAATGTATGATTCTATTTCTACCAAATGATTGCATTAAAAAACACTTATCAATACGTAATAAATCCAGAAAACTTATTTGGGTAGATAGCAATTAATTTTGGGCCAAAGGCCCAAAGGGAGATACGTAGTTAAGGAAAAAAAAAAAGTCACAGTTAAATGCCCAACTTAGGAGTAGAAATAAGTATATATCTATAACTCAAATGACAAAGTGAGATAGCTCAAGTGGTTAGAGCACCACTACCTAGGCCTTAGGTCCTGGGTTCGAGTCATTTGGGGAGGGGAAAAAAAGGGTCTTGAGAAACACTTCATATTGTATTTCCTATATGCATCTATAGTTTTATATGGATCGAAAGTGGGTTCGAGCCGATCGATTACCAGAGGAGTATAGGAATGGGGTGGAAGAGTTTTGTAATCATGCAATTAGACACTGCACTGACCATCGGTACATTCCATGTCCTTGTTGGAAATGTATGAATGGAAAAACTATTAGAGGTCGAGAAAATTTGTTCGCACGCTTGATGATTCACGGTATTGATAAAGCATATACCGTTTGGACATCTCATGGTGAGACAAGAGATACATGTAGCTCAAGCAACCTAGGAACTGAGTTTAGGTTTGAAGATATAGTGGATGCAGATAGTTTAGAAGATGTACCTACTGTTGATACATCGAGTGGGGATGACGATGAGCTGCGAGATCACCTGTATATGTTAGAGAAGTTAAGGGATTCAACTGGATTACCCCTTTGGCCCGGGTGTAAGAAGGCAACAAAACTGTCAGCTGTGTTGATATTGTTGAACTTAAAAGCAGCTCACGATTTATCTGATGCGTGCTTCACAAATATGCTGGAAGCAATTAGTGGTCTATTGCCTGATGAAAATGTACTGCCTAAGAGAGCATATGATGCTAAACAAATGCTCAAGTCCATCGGGTTAACACATCAGAAAATTCATATTTGTCCGGATGATTGTATCTTATTTCGGAAGGAGTATGCAGACCTCGATGAATGTCCCAAGTGTGGGAAGAAGCGATATAAGAAAAATAAATCTCTCGCGAAGGTGATGTGGTACTTTCCAATAATACCAAGATCCAGGAGAATGTATAGTAGCGTTGTGGATGCTAGAAATTTAACTTGGCATCATGATGATAGGATCAAAGATGGAATGCTAAGACACCCTGCTGATTCACCCCAGTGGAAGACATTCGATGTCAAGCATCCAAAATTTGGCAACGAGCCACGACACTTGCGTCTTGCACTCTCAACTGACGGAATGAATCCGTTCGGTATTCAAAGTACCAACCACAGTACATGGCCAGTGATTCTGTTAGTTTATAACCTTTCACCCGAGTTGTGCATGAAGCGCACTTACATGATGTTGTCTACGTTGATATCAGGACCCAAACAACCTGGTAACGACATAGATGTATATCTGGCTCCTTTGATAGAGGACTTGAAGCTCCTGTGGGATGAGGGTGTCGATGTGTATGATGCTTGTAGAAATGAGAATTTCAAGTTGAAGGCCATGATGTTTGGAACTATCAATGACTTTCCCGCTTACGGAAATCTATCTGGATATAGTGTGAAGGGGGCCGATGCATGTCCTTGTTGTACCAAGAAGACACATCACATTCGCTTGAGTCATTATAGGAAGACCGTTTATATGGGACATAGGAGGTGGTTGGACCCAACGCATAAGTACAGAAGAATGGCCGATGCATTCGATGGCATAATCGAGAGAGATGAAGCACCACGTTTATTTTCAGGTTCGGATGTATTGAATGAGATGAAGAATATCAACACACAGTACGGAAAGAGCTTCAAAAAAAGTGTCCCCACTAGCGGTTGGAAGAGGGATCCAATTTTCTTTGAATTGCCCTATTGGAAAGAGTTGTATGTTAGAAACTTCATTGATCTAATGCACGTTGAGAAGAACGTTTGTGCCAGCTTGCTCAATACTCTACTAGCTGATAAGAAGTCCAAGGATGGTTACAATGCAAGAATGGATATGATTGATATGGTAATAAGATTAGAACTAAAACATGTGCCTAGAGAAAAGGGCAAACCGTTCTTACCTTCTACTGCACACACCTTGTCCAACAATGAGAGAAAAGAGTTACTTCAGACACTAAAGGATGTGAAAGTACCAGAGGGTTATTCGTCCAACATACAGAGACTTGTATTAGATGATGGCATGAGACTAACGAATCTGAAATCGCATGACTATCATGTCATCATGGAGATTTTCTTGCCCATTGCAATACGTTATATCTTGCCTGAAAATGTGTGCATAACCATAACAAAGTTATGTTGGTTCTTCAAGGCAATGAGTAGCAAGGTCATAGATCCTAGAAAATTGCTTGGTTTTCAGAGACAGATTGTGGGGACGCTCTGTGAGCTTGAGATGTATTTCCCTCCATCATTTTTTGATAAAATGGTTCACTTAACCGTTCATTTGGTACACGAGATAAGGATGTGTGGTCCTGCTCGTATGCGATGGATGTATGGTGTAGAGAGATATATGAAAGTGCTAAAAGGATATGTGATGAATATGTCCAGGCCGGAGGGATGCATTGCAGAACACTATTTAGTAGAAGAAGCAGTCGAGTACTGGTCTGAATTTATTCTGAATGTCGATGCAATTGGACTTCCAATTACCCGGTACACCAATAGGATGGATGGTGAAGGCATTACTGGTGGTCAACATGTAAGTGTTTGTATGGAGGAACTAACATGGATGCACTTGTGCGTACTTCACAACACGGTCGATGTGCTTCCTTTTATTGACATGCACATGCAAGCACTTGCTGAGACATTTCCCACCAGAGATAGATCATGGATTGAAGTTGAGCACAATCACACGTTTGTTGACTGGTTCAATGGTCATGTAGTAAGTATGTTGTCACAGGATAAAGATTCAGTGAAAGAAAGAGTTAAGTGGTTATCCAGAATGCCTGATAGACATGTGTATTCATACAAGTGTTATCTTATTAACGGATACACATTTTATACAAGAAATCATGATGCCACAAGTACAATGCAGAATAGTGGCTTGTCCATTACTGCAACTACATGGGATCAATCGAGCACTACTTACTTTGGACAGATTGTCAACATTTGGGAACTCGACTATGTTGTTCACCGCCAACCAATCTTCGAGTGTAGTTGGGTGAGGATCCCTAACGGGGTCCAAGTTGAATGTTCTGGATTCGTACGCGTTGATTTGAAGAATGTGGGATACAGAGATGACCATTACATAATGGCCAGTCAAGCTCAATAAATATTCTATGTCCCCGACCCAGTTAATAAGAAATGGTCAATTGTGGTTCTGTCAAACAAATTGAACAATAGTTACCAGATTAGCGATAACGTCGATGAAGATGATCCTTTTCAGAACTTCACTCATCATGTACCCTCTTTCGATGATCCTGCAAATCCACGCCCGTACCAGAGAACAACTAGAGATGAGGATGAATATGGCAAACCAGATCTTGTTAACATTCATGGTTATGAATGAGAAAAGTCAGCCAAAAAAAGAAAAAGAAAAACAAGTGCTAAAAAGAAATGTACAAATTTATTAAATGTTGTTTCTTCTGCTTTATTGAATATTGTGTCTTCTGCTTTATTAAATCTTGTTTATTCTGCTTTATTAAATGTTGTTTTTCTGCTTTATTGATTATTGTTTGTTTTTTTTATTAAATGTTGTTTCTTCTACTTTACAGGATCATGTCTTTTTTGCAACATCCCGGAGATTCTGATGGAGATTATGATTCAGGGTGCATATGATCGACATCATACTAATGAGTTGAGAAAGGGTGTCACTGATGCTCCCACCAGTAGCAGCTCTGGGGAGAAGCGCGCGAGAGGTATAGTGACGATGTCTTCTATTAAGAGGGCTCGTAGTAAAGGGAAAGTACTTAAGGTAATTTTATTACAATTGAACAGTTGAAATTGTAATTACATTGATTGATCGTTGAACCTAATTAAATAGTATGTTATTGCAGTTATCGTTCAATGAGTATGGACAGCCCATAGGAAAAGAGAGTCAAAAGTTGTCCTTCTACCTTGGAGCTGCAGTCAGGAGCGTAATCCCTATTGTGCTGCCATCCACGGACTGGCGTAGCGACATACTGACTCCTTTGAAGGAAAGATTATGGGACGAACTGTCGGTATATTGATTATATGCTTATTGAAAGTTGTTGTATAATTAATTTATTTACTAAATTGTCATGTTATATGCGTATAGACTACATTCATCGGCCTTGACCATTCCATGAAGAAGCAAATACTGTCACAAGCTGGAATAATGGCCAAGAATTTTCAGGCTTGGCTGAGAAGTAGCACACTAGATCCGGACACCAGACTTTACTCGGCTAGTCCGCCTAAGGAGTATCAGAATAGCCTTATGGTTGCCCAGTACTGGGAGGAGTTTGTTCGTAGAGCTATGGATGATGATTTCCAGGTAAAATTGATCAATGTCATTTTCCTCAATTCATAATGCTTTATGCTTTTCAGTGTTTATCGTATTTCTATTACACTGTAGAGGCGAAGTCAGCAAAATCGCCAACAAGTCAAGGCGATGGAGGCTCGATATCGTGGATTGAACAAAGGTTATGCACGCATAAGAGAAGATATGGTGAGAAAAAAATCCTAACTTTTAATTTTTTTTATATATTCACTTTTAATATATATAATGAAGTGACACTTTCATCACTATCGTAGAAAGAAGAAAGAAGGAAAGCGGGAGAGAGTGAGCCTCTTGTTACCCGTTTCGATTTATTTCAGACTACCACAAAGACTCGGGACGGGGGTATTCCCGATTCCAGTGCACAGCGTATCATCGAAGAAGCGGCAATCTATCCATTAATTTATCTTTCAATTACAAACTATTATTTCTAAAAAAATAATTAAATAATATTTTTTTGTGATTTAGGAGCGCATATCTCAGACCATGACGCCCGACGACGTCCGCAGTATCGGTACTGATGATTTGTATGGACGGGCTGTAGGTCGTCAGGAGCATCCCGGCCGCTTACGGAGTTTGGGATATGGCGTGATGAAGACCTCGTTAGCGATGGCACCTGCTTTTCAAGCCATGAATATGATGGGTATACTTTCTGAACAAGTTGACTAGAGATATGGAGACTATAAGGTCCGAGAGAAAATCCAGTCACAGATTGTCGTCGAGTGGAGCAAGTTGTGATAATAGCGTCGCTGATGCTAGATTTTCGGCTGATGGTAGAGACGAATTTATTGAGGCACTTTAAAACATCTCTCAGGTATCAAAATGTGCATGTCTCGCCTTTGTTTTAATTAAAGACTAGTGTATTAAAATTTTCTAACTAAATATGTAACACCCGTCATTTTCCAATCACCATAAGTTATTAAAAATAAATAAAATACTATATTTTCTTTAATATAATTATAATATGATAAATATATGTGTATAAATTATTGAAGATATTATTGAATTATAAGATTTTCTACCCTTAAAGGAGATATCGTTTTAGTACATATATGTACATACGAAATCAACTTAATATTATTATTATTAATTTAAGATGGAAATAACCTTGATCAACACGTTAGAATTCACAAATCTAATCTCAAGTTTCTCGATCAATTAGAATTTCAATTGGAGACTAATCTTGTCTCCTAATTCTCCTAATTATTCTCCTAATCCCAAATTATTCTCAACTAATTCTATCTCTTCCACTCTTACTTTATGATACCGAAATTTTCTCAAAACAATCACAGAAGATAAATCTCTTCTCCCACAACACATTTAAATGTGATATAGTTTCCTCCTTTCTGGATCAGAAGTAGTAGCGGCACTCCAGCTCGAAAGAAGTAACGTATCTTTCTTATTCCTCTTGTTTATTCAATTGTCAAAATCTACGTAGTACTGGTACGTTTTCAAAACAAATCTACTGCTTAATTATAAATTGCTTTCCATGTCAATCCAAATGATTTTAATCTATATTCTGTTACACATTGGTTTAGTTTATGGATTCCGAAAATTTAAATACTCAACTCCTTCCGAGTTAATTTCCAAATACTTCTTAAGAATATAATTTTAATTCTAATGCTTTTAGATGTTCCGTAAACGTTTGTCTTTTTAAAAGAAAATGGCCAACACGTTTTCTTAATATATATAACTCCTGTTGACCAAACCTTTATATTATATAAAAATATTCTTCATTTAACATTTACATTACTGTTAATTTAGTTAGTAAATAATTATTGTTATATTAGTAGTGATAAATTTATATAAACATTTTCAAGTCGAGTACTCATACTAATAAATATTATACGGATTAATTTATTTTAAGATTCTGTTAGAGATATAAGACATGTTATTAGTTCAATTAAGTTAGTATTAAGACATGCCATCACTTATTGTTTTAGGTGACGAGAGACGTTCGTGATAAGTCAAGCTATATAATTACGAGATTAATCAAGACTTTAAGGTGGGGTTTTCTTACTTACGTATTCACTTTGTCACCTTTAAATGTTATTTGTGAATTTAATTGTTGCTTAGCTACATGATCCTATGTTTATGATTATTATGGATTATTTCGACGGAAAGGTCGTTATAGCTAGCGGGGACGACGGTCCGGGATGGTAAGATCCTTGGGGGCAACTCCACCGTATACAGATTGGCCAATTTAATTGGTCAATATATGGAAGAATGTTTATTATGGGTTATTTCGACGGAAAGGTCGTTATAGCTAGCGGGGACTACGGTCCGGGATGGTAAGATCCTTGGGGGCAACTCCACCGTATACAGATTGGCCAATTTAATTGGTCAATATATGGAAGACTTATGTACGCATGTTTGTGAGTTTATGGTTATTTTTGCATTGATATTTAACTGTGACAAAGAGAATCCCACTGAGCTAGTTGTTTTGCTCACCCCAATCTATTTAATATTTTACAGATAGACAGAGTTGCGGTGGAGGGACGGTGGAAGTGGATGTCTTGCCATGCAAAGTTTCTTTTATATTATTTTTCTTTGAATTTAGTTGCATCTCGAATTAGACATAATTTTTCACTAATGCACTATTTTATTTTTTTGAAACAAGTATTTGAGTTTTATTAAATCTTCCGCTGCAAATCTTTTTATAAATTTGTAAATTCGAATTTCATTAGCATTCAAAGTATGTTTTCATCTAGGCCCTAAAATCAGGATGTGACAGAGTGGTATCAGAGCAGGTCCACGTTCTTGTAGACTTGTAAAAAAAATAAAAATCTCTTTCTTTTAGTTTCAATTATTTAAACCTTTATATACATGTATTCATTTTGTTTATAAGTTATAAGTTATGACATCCACTACCGCCCACCGCTTCAACTCAAATAAGGTATGATATGATATGTAATTCATTTGATATTTATTATTGAGAGATGAACATATAGCACAAGGATTAAGTATTTTTTTTTTCCAAGAAATGAGGAATTTCTAAAGATTTATAAAAGGAGATAATGATTTGTTACTATATTGATAATGACTAGTAGAAATAGAAACGATGCCGCCACGTCGACAACCTATTCAAAATCAGGTGGAGGAAAACCAGAATCAAACCAACAATGAGCCTCAGAACTTACGAACTAATGCTAGCATCGTGGAGCAGTTTCGTCGTTATAAACCACCTACCTTCAACGGACGTGATGGACCCACGGCAGTCGAGGAGTGGTTACGAGCTCTTGAGCGCGTGTTTCGCCTTCTCGGATGCACAGACTATCAACGTGTGACTTGCGCTGAGTTCCAGCTAGTGGAGGACGCTGACCATTGGTGGGAAGGCTACTGGAGATCAAGAACAGACGAAGAACGTAACATACTAGAATGAAATGGATTTAAGGAGATTGTTATGGAAAGATTTTACCCCGAGACCTATCGGGAGCAGATGGAGTCGGAATTCTTTGAATTCCAACAAGGAGGCTTAACTGTGGAGGAGTATGAGAGAGAGTTCAGTCGGTTGGCACGTTTTGCCCCGCACATGGTAGATACCGAACGAAAGAAAGCCCAGAAATTCAAGAAGGGACTACGTCCTGAAATACGCAGTATCCTTGCTAGTCACGGGGACATGCCTTTTAGTAATCTGGTGAAGAGAGCATGGGAAATTGCAGCAAGTCAACAACTTGACAAGAACAGTCGAAAGCTGTTGGTCCTTGGTGGAGTATAACACAAGTGTATGGGGGGGGGGGGAATGCACTTGTGTATGCAAATTCTTTTCTTTTTAACAAAACTGGTCTTATCAGGCAGGTTGTCTTACAACTGGCCTGAGTGTGATCTTTGATAGATACTTGTCCTACTGATTACTATTGAGTGATCAGTTGGCTAGATATCTAAAAGAGTTGCTAAGTGCGGAATGTGGTTGGCCTTTGACTTAAAGAAATACTCCAAGTTAATTTCTGAAAAGACAGTTATCAGGGACTTTGTCCAAAACAGATTTTCTCACTTACTGAGTGTTTTCTCTTTAAAATATGTTTGAATATGAATGCAATAGAGAATGCAGTAAGTAAGGGAGACACAAGTTTATAGTGGTTCAGAGACTCAAGCTCCTACATCCACTTTCCCTGATTGAACAGGATAATTCCTTCACAATGGAATTAGCTTGTTTTATAGTGCCAAGGTGCACTGATCAACAACACTCTCTTAGTGTTTTGATCCCTAGGAAAATCTGAGTCCTAGTGCTCAATCTCACTGAGTTAAGACTGTGTTTCACTCTAACAGTCCTTAACTCCTCACTTCTACAACAAACACTCTCTTCACTAAATGAGATAAGGTTTGAGGTTTGGTTCCAACTAGTAGAGATATCCTTTACAATGAGAACAGATGTAAAGGCTTAGGATATCTCAATGCTAAGCAAGGATGTTTACAAAGAATGGCTTAGCTAACTTGAAGTGATTCAGGAAACTTGGGATTCTTGAGAATAGCTTGGTTTCCTTTGAAAGCGTAATATGAGTTTTATAGCTTGTAGTTGGATTGTGAATCCCTTTTGATCACTTCTGTATATATAGGCATATTTGAACAACTATCCGTTGGAGAGACAGCAATTCAAACATGTCTATTTGCAGCACCATTGAAACGGCTAAGAAGCTTGACTTCCTTTTATCCACTGTGTAAAAGGGCTCTTCAATGGTTGCTTGAATGAATGTGTTGACTTCTGAAAAATGCGGCTGAGATGACTTGTGACAGTTTCCAAATAAGCACACTTCCCAAGGTTGATTTGTGGCAGAATCTACACTCAACCAACGGTCAGATGGGACAAGCTCCCTGAACATTCTTGCTGCTGTTTTAGAATGTTCCAACATTCATTCAATGCTTCACTCTTTAATGCTCCAAGTCTTCAATGCTTGGTTCAGGCATGATTGGCAATAAATGCTTCATTGAATGTGTCTTCAGTAAGCTTTTGACATTCAATTCTCTTGGTCATTTGTACTTCAACTGTCTTGATCTTTTGCATTTATGAGCACAGCTTTAGTGTTCTTGATCTCTTCAGCCCGGTTGTCCACTTGGTCAGCTGTCCTGATGCTTCAGCAACTTTGGCCTCAAGACTTAATACCTATCAAACTTTCTAACATAAAGCATTGGACAACTATCCTGAACTCTAAAATCTCACAACATCTCTGAGATTTTTAACTTAAGCATTCTACATACTCAAGTGTTCTGGGACAACTTGCCTGAACAATAACTTGAGCATATCTCAACTAATTTGTACATCATCAATCAGGGGTTTTGGTATCTAGATCAAAATCATTTTATTCCCAACAATTTCCCCCTTTTTGATGATGCCAAAACCTATTACAAAGGAACCTTGACTTATACTATACTTTACCTTCAGGATGAATGAACTGGTCAACTTTCCTGAAAGAAACTGTTAGCACAATAAATCAAGTAAATATGTAATGTCAGGTTAGTTGAGATAATGAGTTGTTATCTCTTGATAGAAAATCAGTGGTCCTTTTATATATTATCAAGCATTACAGGTCAGAAAATTCAAAGGACATACTAACTGATACAAGAAAACAGAATAACAACAAATAACATCAATCATAAGCAAAGATAGGGAAGAGATAAACTTATCCATCAGAGAGTTCCATCATCTTGGGGAGCAATGCCATATTGAGCCTAGACCCTTTTCTTCAGCTCCCAAACATCCTTGTTGGAGCCTCTAGGGCCTATCTTCATCTTCTCCATCTTCATGATGTTGATGAACTCCTCCAGAATCTTTCCCTCATCGATCAAGTTCCCATTGAACTTAGGAGGCATGTACAGAATTGGACCAGGGGCCTTGAACTCCACTCTTGCCATATCAGCTGCTGCAAACAGCTTTTGGTAGAGGTCCCTATGATTCTCAAACATGAACTGGACAAAGACTTCATCCACACTCTCTCCAAGCCACTTCCCAATGACATAAAAGTCATATACAAAACTTCTCTTGGCCTCCTCCCATGCATCATTCAGTGAGATTGGAACCCACTTATCATGGTGAGGGTACTGAGTGTCCCATCTTTGCAGCATTTGAGGTTTGAGTCTTCTGTATGAAGCTCTCCTTCTTGGGGCTTTGAAATTTGCCCTTCTTTCATCCCTTGCCTTGTTGGCCTCAACCAATTGCTCCATCCTCTCTTTAGCTCTCTGAAGAGCTAGCTTCTCTTGGGTTTCTGGATCTTTTCCAAAACCTTCTTCAAACAATTTAGAGGGATCATCAGCAAGTTTGGGCACACCAACTTCAGGCATTCTGTCCTGGACTTCTTCTATAACCTCTTCTTCTTCAATGGCAGGCAGCTTGGCTGCTTTCTTCAATCTTTTTGATTGCCTTACTGGAGTAGATTCATCAGACTGAAATTCTGATGGCAAAGTCAGGCTGGTTGGGAAATCATTAAAGGCTTGCAGTTCCTTCCTCTTTCTTTCAGATGATCTTGTCACCTTCCCCCTTACTTCAGCAGCCTTCTCTTTAGGTTCAAGTCCTGTAGACTCACCACCTGGCCTTTGAAGCTTTCTTGCCTGACTTTCCATAGCTGACATCATGGACTCCTTGACAGCTATTTGAATCTGCTCTTCCTCAGTCAAATTTTCAACATTCATTGGGCCTTTGCCTTTCCCAATGTCTTCTACTGCTTCCTCCTCAATCTCAGGGACCTTCTCTTTTCCCTTAGATTCACCAATCACCAAGGTTCCCTTTGCCCTTGCTCTCTCTCTTTCCCCCTTTTTGGCATTATCAAAACACTGGGGCTTTAGTTCACTCATTGAGACTGAGAGGTGTGAGTGGGCCTGAGTGAGGGACTTCAACTCCTGCAGTAGATAAACATTCTCATCATGAATGTTTTGCATTTTATCATCTGCCATGCTCAAGAAGGTGTGAACAGGCTTCATCTTTTGGGAAACAATGGCATCCAATGTGGCTTTCAGTGATTGATCAAGTTTGGCCTGAAGTTGATCAGTGAGGTTGGCCACAACTTGATCAGACACTTTGGCCATGAGTTCAACAGTGAATTTCTCAGCAGCCTCCTTCACCAGTGCAGCTTTCAACTCTTCTGCCTTCTTTCTCTGGGCTGTTGTCCTCTGCCTTAAAGCATCCTTGATTGTCTTTCTCAAGGCTTTCACATTATGCTTGTACAAATCTTTGAGACCCTGCTGTTCTTTCTTCACTGTTCTTGTGAATTTACCCATAGCATCCTTGGCTTTAGTCACTTCAGTTGAAACTGTTTGCAGTCCAGTTTCAACTCCACATATTCTTGCATCAAGAGTGGGCAATATCACTTCTTCTGACCCTGTTAGCCTCATCTCCACAGAGGCTAGAGTCTTGCCTTGGCCATCTAAGGTATCAACAGTTGTTGCATGAGCCTTCTCAACTTTCCTGACCAGTGTGTCCAACTTCTCTGACTGCTCTTCAATGATGGATGCAGTCTGAGTAGCAATTTGAAAGTGAGCCTCAGAGGTGTTGGCTTGTTCAAAGTAGATCTGGTTAAGTGTGGACACATTTGCTGAAACTGCTTCAAGATCAGTGTCAGCATCAACTGGTATATCTGTCAGGGAGGCATCTGCAAAAATTTGCTCAAGAGTGACAGCAACAGAATCTGCAAAACTAATAGTGTTAGTGAAAACTCCCTCATCTCCCTCAATTTCTTTTTCTCCCATAAGGTCTGATACATCAGCACCTTCTCTCTCATTTTCAACTATATTCTTTTCTTCTTTATTCTCAAGAGATAGACTCACATTCACTGGAGAATCAGGCCTCCTTTCACCAAGGGATTCATCAAGTTCAGATTTGACTTGAAGAATAGCCTGACTCTCATATTGGGCTGCACCCAATATTTCTACTTCCTCACCCTCTATTTGTGGTGCATTCAAGGAACCTGTAATCACACAATCCTCACCATCATCTCCCTCTGATTTTTCAGCACTATCAGCCTTTTCAACTCCTTCAATGCCTAAACCTGACACCTCCATATCCTCAACAGGATCCACAGAGGGCAGTTGTTGGGAGATCACAGAGCTTGGGCATCCCAAGGCCACTGAGTCATCCTGAATGACTAAAGGCTGGTCAATGTCCAACTTGCCTAACATTGATGAGGCTTTAGCCAAACTAGCTTCTCCCATGGAAATCTCAGCATTGTCAAGCTGTGCCTCAGGTTCAGAAGAACCATCCTTGGCCAATGCATCTTGGACTGAGTTACCATATTTGGTCAACTCCTCTGAATGATCAGAGTCCTTCACAGAATGAAAGGTCAAGTAATGTACCTGAGCTGAGTTGAGGCCTGGGGGATTGGGATTGGTTTGATCATCATCATCATCATCATCATCAGATGGGCTGTCAGGATGCTTGATTCCTTGTGCTATTTTCTCTCTTTCAGCAAGCACCTTCTCATGAACAATGGTGCAAAATAGGGCCTCAGTGGTTAATACACTGGTCTTCTTTACATTTGCAAAGTGTAGCAGCCTATTTTCCTCAACCTGCCACCAGTTGGCACCCTTATCCTGAATAGCCTGAGCTATTTCCACAATAGTTCTATCTTTGATCTCAACAAGTGCTCTGAGATCATAGAACTGTTGTTGCAGCCTAGGATATGCCTTCAATCCTGGATATAATTCATCCACATTGGCTCTTGCAATCTGCCTCAACATTCCCTCATAGGTGTACTCTTCACCACTATCATCTCCAGAAGAGTTGGTTTGGGATTCAGGAAAGTTGGATTGGGATTCAGGTAAGCTTGGCTGAATTTCAGGTAAGTTGGGTTCAGTAGGGTTGGGTTCAGGAGAGGTCAAAACAAGTTGGGATTCAGGTGCTTTTGAGAGCATTGTGCCTGAAGAGGTAATTGGAATGGCTGGAATGGGTGGGAAAACAACTTGATCACCTTCTTGAATGGCAGTTTCAAGAAGTTTGGTATATGAGAGTAGTCTTGGATCAAGGGGGGAAAGAGGTCTATCTTCAAGATTGACCAAATCTGCCAGCACATCAAGACCTATTCTATCAGGTGCACCTTCAGGAGAGTAAACCTTTTTGGCAATGATTGGGGCATCTTCAGGAGTCTTGCACTCCTCTTCTTCTTGCCTTGGAGATATTCTTCTAGATTGAATATCAGGGGAGTTGGCTTCAGGGCTGTTGGGTTTTGAATTTGACTTGGAGTTAGACTTGCTTGCCTGTCTAATCTCCTTGAAAAACTCTTTCTCCTTCTTTTCTTCTTCCATCATCCTCTGCTTCTCAGAAGTCTTGATGATTCTTCTTCTCCTTTCATACCTTGTTGGCTGGTCAAGGTCTCTGAATTCTGTGATTGTCTCAGGTTGCAGTGGGACAATCTCTCTGAATACTTCACCCTCTTCAGGAGGGTTGACTCCTTCCTCAGCCACCTTCTCAATTTCCTCAGAAGTGCATCCTCCACTCCTTGACATGCTTTCAGGGAAAGATTCACTTAGAATCTGCTTCATCTTCTTCATCTTTGGCTGGATTTTGGGTGATTGTGCTTTCCTTTTCCTTGGAGAGGCTCTGGTTGCTGGAACAGTGGCAACAGCTTTCTTGGAGGCAGCCTCCTGCTTTCTCTTTTCTGTCCTTGAAGACAGCTTTCTAAACATCACCTTTTGTGCAGGAAAAGGCTTTGGCTTTGCTTGGAGATGGGTGTAATGAGCAAATCTTTCCAAGAGCAGACTGGCTCTTGTGCAAAATTGGAGTCTTCCTTCAACCACCACCTTGTGGTGTTTCATCTCCTTAAACTTAAATTTTTCATTCATCATCTTGTCAAGAATGAAATTTTTCCAGTTGAACTTGACTCTCTTCTCAGCAGAGTCAATCACAACAGCCATCACTCTCAACTTAGGCATACGTATTTGTTCAACACTCCCTGAGTGGATTAACAGACTTTTTACAACACAATCAAACAAGTGTCTGTAAGGAAGCTTTAAAGTGTTCTTGTTCTGAGCACTTACAAGTTTCTTTGGTTCTATCATCCAAGAGTAGTAGAACTCCTGATCATCTCCTTCCTTGTACAATTCTGGATTCTGGCCTTCTGATGGTAGCCCAAAGCTAGCATCTATATCCTCTGCAGTGAAGATGATGGAGTGTTGGCTTTCTTCATCTTCATCTTCTTCAGCATATGTGAGCTTGGTGTACACATCTCCCTTTTTCCCTTTCCATCTGAGATGGGCAAAGAATTCTGCCATGAATGGATTCAGGCATGAATCAGGCTTGGTGCCAAGGAACTTTTCTAGCCCTGCCTCCCTCAGCCATTGGAGGACTTGTTGAACTTCTGTGTCTGGGCTATCAAAGGCTACCAGTTTTTCAAACCAAAGGGAATTTGGGTTGCTAAGATAAGAGAAATCAATGTCCAAGGAGGAATCATTGAAGTCTACAAGCTCTTCTCTCTTGATCTTAGGTGCCATGGATAATATGAGAGATTGGAAAGGAGTTGCAGGTTTGAGAGTTTGAAGAAAATCTTAAGGGTTTTTTTTTTTTTGAAATTTTGAGTGCGTAAGGATGGTGGTGAAAACTGAGGAGTTTATATATGTGGGGAGTTTATTAACCGTTGGTTAAAAGAAACTAACCGTGGGTAATAAGTATGACCAATTGGATAATATGTGGTAATGGGATTGAGGCGGTTTGATGGAAGTTTAATGCAAATTAATGGTCTTGATGAAGGCTCAAGAATTCATGAAATCCCAATTAAGATTTTTGCATTAAATGCTGATTTGCCTTTTTGGTGGTAAAAATCTTTATAGCACACTCCATCCTAAAATGGCCTACTCTTAGACCAAGAAACCTCTTAAATGTCTAATCAATGCTAAAAATAGCAATGATTATCTAATTAACTCGGACAAACATCCTGAGGTGTGCTTTGGTTTCTGTGTAGGTCAAACTGCCTGATGAACTTGCCTGAGTGGGTCCCAAAGTTGCTGACTGGGTCCCACTTGGACAAATCCCCTGACCAACATTGCTGAACATCATAGGGACAACCTTGCTGAGTTTCCCTCTTTGGCTGACAGCTTCAGTGAGGTTGGTCAACTTTGCTGAAGTTCAACTTTGATGAACTTCCCCCTTCATATGAGCTTACTTTCCTCATTTTTCCATCTTGCCTGGATCAAGTAACCCCAATTCAGCTCACAATTCCAAGAACCTTGCTTCAGCTAGAGGCTTGGTCAAAATATCAGCTTTTTGCTTATCAGTGTGAATTTTGACAAGCTTGATATCTTTCTTCTCCACATGATCCCTTATGAAGTGATGCTTGATGTCCACATGCTTGCATCTGGTGTGGAGCACTGGATTCTGTGAGATGGCAATTGCACTATTGTTGTCACAGAATATTGGCACTTCATTTGTGATGACTTTGTAGTCTCTAAGTTGTTGCCTGAGCCAAAGTATCTGAGCACAACAACTTCCAGCTGCAACATATTCTGCTTCAGTTGTTGAAGTTGCAACTGTATTCTGCTTCTTGGAGAACCATGAGATAAGCTTGCTGCCCAAGAATTGACATGTTCCAGAGGTGGATTTTCTGTCAATTCTGCATCCTCCATAATCAGCATCTGAATATCCAGTGAGCTCAATGTTGTCATCAGCTGGATACCACAATCCAAGATTCTCAGATCCCTTGAGATATCTTAGGATTCTCTTGGCAGCATCAAGATGGCTCTTCTTTGGATTTGCCTGAAATCTTGCACACACTCCAACTGCAAATGTGATGTCAGGCCTGCTTGCAGTGAGATATAGCAAGGATCCTATGATTCCCCTGTAGTTAGTGGAGTTTGTTGACTCTCCACCTTCATCAGGATCCATCTTCCAGTTAGTATTCATAGGAATTCTGACTGGCTTGCTTGTAGCACATCCAAATTTTTTGATCATGTCCCTTGTGTACTTGGCCTGATTGATGAATATCCCCTTCTTTGATTGAGTGACCTGAAGTCCTAAGAAGAAATTCATCAATCCCATCATGGACATTTCAAATTTGCTCTGCATGAGTTTGGAAAACTTTTCACACATCTTCTCATTTGGAGATCCAAATATAATGTCATCCACATAGATTTGTACTAACAAGATATCATCTCCTTCACAGATTCTGAACAGAGTTCTGTCAACAGTGCCTTTGACAAAACCATGATCTAGAAGAAACTGTGATAAGGTGTCATACCAAGCTCTTGGAGCTTGCTTTAAGCCATAGAGGGCTTTCTTCAATCTGTACACCTTGTTTCCTTCCTCAAAGCCTGGGGGCTGTTCAACATAAACTTCTTCTTTGAGCACCCCATTGAGAAATGCACTCTTCACATCCATTTGATACACTTTGAATTTCATGTGAGCTGCATATGCTAAGAAGAGTCTGATTGCTTCAAGTCTGGCCACTGGAGCAAAAGTCTCATCATAATCAATCCCTTCAGATTGACAATATCCTTTGGCCACCAGTCTTGCTTTGTTCCTCACAATGATGTCATTTTCATTTTTCTTATTTTTGAACACCCATTTGGTTCCAATGACATCTTGATGAGTTGGCCTATCCACCAGCTCCCATACTTCATTTCTGGTGAACTGGTTCAGCTCTTCTTGCATGGCTATGATCCAGTTGGTGTCTTGAAGTGCTTCCTCAATATCTCCTGGTTCTATTTCTGAAAGAAAACAACAAAACAAGGCACTTTCTCCATGAAACCTTCTAGTTTTGATCCCTTCACTTGGGTTACCAAGTATCAGGCTAGTTGGGTGGTCTTGCAACCAAGTCCTTCTAGACCTGATCCCTTCAGGAGGATTGTCCTCATCTGAGGTTGGATCACTAGACTCATTAAATTCAGGAAAATTAATTGAAGGATCAAGCTCAGGATCATATTCAGGGGTATTGTCCTCATTGTCAGATGAGTTGACATTTTCATTGGTTCCCCCTTGAATATTGGATCCATTAACTACCTCAGCATTGCCTGCTTCTTCATTGGTAGTTGTTACCTGGTTTTGAACTGGGATTGGATCAATCAGTTCAATATCACCTTCAGGTTGATTGGCTCCTGGTTGATTGCCATCAGGTAGGTTGTCCAGTTTTTGACAATCATGAAGTTCAGGCTGGGCAACATCTACAAACACTGTCTCCTTGCTTTGAAGCCTTAATCTGGTTGTTCTTTGTGTTATCTCATCAATATTCAGGTTTCTATCCCTGAACTCATTAATAGACTCATCAAACACAACATGAGGTGTTTCTTCCACAATAAGGGTTTTGCAATTGTAAACTCTGTAAGCTTTGCTGACTTGTGAATATCCAACAAATATTCCTTCATCAGCTTTGCTGTCAAAAGCTTTCAATTGCTCCTTCCCATTATTATGAATGAAACACTTACAACCAAATATGTGAAAATAAGCAACAGTGGGCAATCTACCTTTCCATATTTGATATGGGGTTTTACCTTGTCCTTTGGTGATTAAGGACCTGTTTTGAGTGTGACATGCAGTGCTAATGGCTTCAGCCCAGAACCTTTTAGGCAGTTTGGATTCAGCAATCAATGTTCTTGCTGCCTCTTTCAAGGTCCTGTTCCTTCTTTCAGCAACCCCATTTTGTTGAGGTGTTCTTACTGCTGAAGTTTCATGTGTGATGCCATTCTTGCTGCAGTACTCATTGATGTATGAGTTTATGAACTCAATGCCTTTGTCTGATCTGATCTTGACAATACTTAGGCCCTTTTCATTGCTCAATCTCATCATCAATTCTGGTAACTTGACTTGGGTCTCCTTTTTGTTCAGCAAGAATACTACCCAAGTGTACCTGGAAAAATCATCAACAACAACTAAAGCATATTTTCTTCCATTTATACTTACTGGGATTATTGGCCCAAATAAATCCATATGCAGTAGTTGAAGAACTCTCTCAGTTGAGATGACAGGCTTTCCTTTGAATGAAGCTTTGATCTGCTTTCCTTCCTGACATGGCTGGCATATGTGTTCTTTGGTGAACACTTGATTTGGCAGCCCTTTAACTAGAGAGTTTCTTGCAATCTTGTTGATGGTTTTGAAGTTCAGGTGATTCAGTCTCTTGTGCCACAGCCAGCTTTGCTCACTTGTGCTTTTGGCAACAAGACAAACTGGTTCAGGGGTTTTGCTCCAATCTGCAAAATAGACATTTCCCTTTCTCACCCCTGTTAGTAGTACCTGTTGTGTTGATTTGTTCTTGATAGTACATTCATTTGGTGCAAATTCAACACAAAAACCTTTATCACAGATTTGACTTATAGACAGCAAGTTATATTTTAGGCCTAGGACATATGAGACATCAGTAATTTTAACACTACCAATGTTTAATGTACCATAACCTCTTGTGATCCCTTGAGAGCTGTCTCCAAAGGTTACTGAAGGACCATCCTTTTCAATGAATTCTGAGAGAAGCTCTTTATTCCCAGTCATGTGTCTTGAACATCCACTGTCCAAGTACCATGCTGTTTTCTTGTTGATGCTTCTCTTCTTCTTGTGGTCCTTGCAGCCCTGCAAAGTCAAAATTTAGGTACCCTTTGAGTGTTGGGTCCTAGAGGGTTAGCTGTACCTTTTGGAATCTAAATCTGCCTGATAACTCTGATTGACTCAAAGTGACTGACTTGGTTTCCATTTACATCTACATACACAGTTTGACCCTTAAATACCTTGGGTGATCTCTGTGTATAAGTGTTAGCCTTGTAAGTTTCAGGAGAATTAGTGAATTTCTTTGGGACATTTCTCCTGAAGTTATTAGGCTTAGGTGCAGCTTGGTAAGACTTTTGAGAATAAGGTTTTGGATGGCCTTTTCCATTTGGCAAGTAAGGTCCAGGCTTCCTGAATGTTTTATACCTATCAGAGGGGATTGACCTTAATCCATTCAGTTGAGGTTGCCTCATTTGAGTTGGCCTTTTCTGAACAGGTTTTGGACAACTCCTCTGATGATGATTCAGATAGGTTGACCTTCCATTGGTTCTACCTTTCTGAACCTCATTTCTCCTGTAAGCAATGCCTTTAACCTTTTCCAAAGGTATGGGTTTAGGTACATTGTTCACTAGAGTTGGTATAAAACTTCCTTTTCCTTTATCCTTGATCAGTGGTTGATTTACTTCTATTTCATTTTGTTGTGCCACTGATCTTACAAAAGTCATCTTAGAATTGCTTGATGAAGCAATGCTAAGACCAGGTGAGGGTTCAAATGGATTATAGCCTAATCCACCCTTTTGAGCAAATGGTCTTTGGAATCCTTGAATCTCCTCTATTGCCTTAGCAGATTTGTTCAAGGCAGACATTTTCATTTTTAAGCTCCCCTCACTTAATTTTAGAGTATCAAATTCACTTGAGAGATTGTCAAATTTTGCTTGAAAAATTCTAAGATCAAAATCCTTTTTCCTTAAGGCCAGCTCTTGATCATCAATCAACTTTTGTTGTTCAGAGACTTTGAGAGACACTTCCTCAAGTTCTCTCACAATCTGCCGATACAACTCAGTTGATTTAATGTCAAGCTCAGGTTCAGGAAGGTTGGGAGTTTGAGCTTTCGAATTCAGTAGCTCATTTTCTCTAAGTGCTATATTGCATACTTCTCTTAGTCTGGTGAAATCCTCATGTGTGTTAATTGAAGAACTGGAAGAACTAGAAGATGAACATACCTCATCATTTTCAAGTGCCATTTGACAGTCATCATCACTGTCACTGTTGGAGAATAGTCCATCATCAGAAGAGTAGACACTCTCTTCACTAGCTGAATCTCCGGCTACCATAGCCTTCCTGCTGTTCAGCCTCTTGTCTCTTTTGTTCTGCCTTTCCTTTCTTTCTTTGGCACTAAGGTCAGGACAATCATACTGAAAGTGACCCTTCTTCTGGCAGTTGTAACACACATCTTCATCATCATTCTTCTTGCTTGAGGACTCCTTCCTCCTTGATGATGATGGTTCACATTTGCTGAATTTCTTTCTATCAGCATATCTGTCTTCTTTCTTTTCATCAGAGACTTTGTCCTCTGATTTATGTTCAGGAGAACTGAATCTCCTTCTGGTTCTGTTATCTTGGTAGAACTTCTTGTATCTACCAAATCTGGAGTTGAGCTTCTCAAATCTTCTAGCCATAAGTGCCAGCTCCTCCTTTATTTCAGATTTTGAAACAGATTGAGAAGACCTTTGAGTAATTTTCTTTTCTGTTTCAGCAGCTTTGAAGGCAACACCTTTGTTTGAGGAGGATGGCTCTTCATGCACCTTCTTTCTGTTGAGATCAAACTCATATGCCTTGAGTTCAGAAAATACTTGCTGCATTGGCATGTTGTCAAGATTGCTCGTATTTTGCATCATGACAGAGTATATATCCCACTTGGATGTGAGACTTCTTAAGATCTTCAAGGCAACTTCTCTTTTGGCATAGAACTTGCCAAGAGAGTTTATCTCATTCATGATGTCAGTGAACCTGCCATCAAGATGATCAATAGTTTCATTGGCTTCCATAGAGAATTGTTCATATTTTTGGATAGCCACTTGAAGCTTGTTCTCCTTGATCTTTTGGGTACCTTCACACATAAGTGCTAAGGTATCCCAAATCTCTTTTGCTGATGTGCAGTGATACACTCTTCCCATCACTGCATCTGGAATAGTCTGGTACAGTGTGTTCATTGCAATGTAGTTCAGGTTGTGCCTTTTTCTTTCCTCAGCTGTAAAGTCATCTTCATCCTTTGGCAGCAACTCCCTTGGATCTGCTTTCTGGGCATCAGTGAGCTTGGGATTTGCTTTGGTGAATGTGAAGGGCCCTCTGGTGATGACTTTAAGCATCTCATCATGCTGACAAGCAAGATGTGCTCTCATCCTGATCTTCCAGAAATCATAGTTCTCAATTGAGAACATTGGCAGTTTGTGATGAGAAATATGGTTGACTTGGTTTGGACCCATATTGTTGATGGTGTTGACAGCATCTCCTGGAACTGCTTTGTTAGCCATTTCAATGGATGTAATATAAGATGAACACAGATAAAATTTTCAGAAATTTGGATCAGTTCAGTGACCACAGAAAATTTGATTTTGAAAATCAGTTGGATTTTCAGAAGCAGTGGTCTATGAACCCCTGCTCTGATACCACTTGTTGGTCCTTGGTGGAGTATAACACAAGTGTATGGGGGGGGGGGGAATGCACTTGTGTATGCAAATTCTTTTCTTTTCAACAAAACTGGTCTTATCAGGCAGGTTGTCTTACAACTGGCCTGAGTGTGATCTTTGATAGATACTTGTCCTACTGATTACTATTGAGTGATCAGTTGGCTAGATATCTAAAAGAGTTGCTAAGTGCGGAATGTGGTTGGCCTTTGACTTAAAGAAATACTCCAAGTTAATTTCTGAAAAGACAGTTATCAGGGACTTTGTCCAAAACAGATTTTCTCACTTACTGAGTGTTTTCTCTTTAAAATATGTTTGAATATGAATGCAATAGAGAATGCAGTAAGTAAGGGAGACACAAGTTTATAGTGGTTCAGAGACTCAAGATCCTACATCCACTTTCCCTGATTGAACAAGATAATTCCTTCACAATGGAATTAGCTTGTTTTATAGTGCCAAGGTGCACTGATCAACAACACTCTCTTAGTGTTTTGATCCCTAGGAAAATCTGAGTCCTAGTGCTCAATCTCACTGAGTTAAGACTGTGTTTCACTCTAACAGTCCTTAACTCCTCACTTCTACAACAAACACTCTCTTCACTAAATGAGACAAGGTTTGAGGTTTGGTTCCAACTAGTAGAGATATCCTTTACAATGAGAACAGATGTAAAGGCTTAGGATATCTCAATGCTAAGCAAGGATGTTTACAAAGAATGGCTTAGCTAACTTGAAGTGATTCAGGAAACTTGGGATTCTTGAGAATAGCTTGGTTTCCTTTGAAAGCTTAATATGAGTTTTATAGCTTGTAGTTGGATTGTGAATCCCTTTTGATCACTTCTGTATATATATGCATATTTGAACAACTATCCGTTGGAGAGATAGCAATTCAAACATGTCTATTTGCAGCACCATTGAAACGGCTAAGAAGCTTGACTTCCTTTTATCCACTGTGTAAAAGGGCTCTTCAATGGTTGCTTGAATGAATGTGTTGACTTCTGAAAAATGCGGCTGAGATGACTTGTGACAGTTTCCAAATAAGCACACTTCCCAAGGTTGATTTGTGGCAGAATCTACACTCAACCAACGGTCAGATGGGACAAGCTCCCTGAACATTCTTGCTGCTGTTTTAGAATGTTCCAACATTCATTCAATGCTTCACTCTTTAATGCTCTAAGTCTTCAATGCTTGGTTCAGGCATGATTGGCAATAAATGCTTCATTGAATGTGTCTTCAGTAAGCTTTTGACATTCAATTCTCTTGGTCATTTGTACTTCAACTGTCTTGATCTTTTGCATTTATGAGCACGACTTTAGTGTTCTTGATCTCTTCAGCCCGGTTGTCCACTTGGTCAGCTATCCTGATGCTTCAACAACTTTGGCCTCAAGACTTAATACCTATCAAGCTTTCTAACATAAAGCATTGGACAACTATCCTGAACTCTAAAATCTCACAACATCTCTGAGATTTTTAACTTAAGCATTCTACATACTCAAGTGTTCTGGGACAACTTGCCTGAACAATAACTTGAGCATATCTCAACTAATTTGTACATCATCAATCAGGGGTTTTGGTATCTAGATCAAAATCATTTTATTCCCAACAAAAGCCAACTGAAAATTTTGGAAAAAGAAAGGGAGAAGGATCTAGTGAAGGGGATGATGAAAGTAACAAGCGAGAGAGAGCTAATGAGGATGTAGGAAGTAATAAAATATCAGATAAACGTACTTGTCCGCAATGTGGAAAGAGTCATAATGGTGAGTGTTTGTTGGGCCAAAATCGATGTTATTGGTGCAAGGAACAAGGACATGTGATAGCTGAATGCCCAAAAACGAAACGTGGAGCTGGTGTAAAAGGACCAAATGCGGAAAGCGGTGGTAGAGCTCGAACTTTTGTCATGGGACGGTATAATCAAGGTACGTAACCAATTTCGAGGACGAAATTTATTTTAAGGAGAGTAGGATGTAACTAGGGGTGTGCACCGGTCCAAAACCGGACCGGACCGGGACCGGTTTGGACCGGGACCGGAATCTTACCAAAAGGTCGGACCGGAGACCGGACCGGAGACCGGACCGGAATCTATCCGGTCCAGACCGGACCGGACCGGAAAATTCCGGTCCGGTCCGGGTTTGGACCGGTTGGACCGGAATTGTTTTTTTTTTTTAATTTTTTTTTTAAATTTATGGAAGCAAGAACAAGATTGATGAATTTGTGTATGAAAATTAAAGTGTTTGCTCTTCATTACGTCAATGTGAATTTTATTTACATTGTTATTAATGATCTTTTGACCCTAAAAATAAATTAAATATGTTTGTTAAATTATATATTTGTAAAAAATGTAATAAGATCTCAACACATTTTCACCAATTACTTGGTTTTGAAAAATAATTGAGAGTGCATTAGTAAAGAAAATATAAAAAAAAAATTTAAATTTTTTTTTAAAAAAAAATTCCGGTCCAAACCGGAAAATTCCGGTCTTGGACCGGACCGGAAGACCGGAATCCAAAATTTCCCGGACCGGAGACCGGACCGGAATCTAACCGGTCGGTCCGGTTCCGGTTTATTTTTGAACACTCTTAGATGTAACACCCGCCATTTTCCAATCACCATAAGTTATTAAAAATAAATAAAATACTATATTTTCTTTAATATAATTATAATATGATAAATATATGTGTATAAATTATTGAAGATATTATTGAATTATAAGATTTTCTACCCTTAAAGGAGATATCGTTTTGGTACATATATGTACATACGAAATCAACTTAATATTATTATTAATATTATTTGTTGGTCCCAAAAGTTGAGTTAAGATTGAGTAAGCTAAGAAAAAGTCTAGAGGGGAGGGGTGAATAGACTTTTCAAATTCTATCAAAATATCAGAGTTTAAGTGCGGAAATGTGTTCTGTACAGTACTGTTCTTAGAATCAGCTCAGTACTAAACAGTTAGCTTTTATACTCAACTTTTCTTTAGAAAACTTACTGTTCTTGTTCAACAAATATATCAACAGTTAATCAAAACATAACAGTAAAGAACACAAGATTTTTATAGTGGTTCGACAAATGTCTACATCCACTCTCACAACTCCAGTTGCGATGTTTTATTACTCTTTTTCACTTGAGTACTTGTAGCTTAGAGTCCCAAGATTAAGACTTTGATCTTGTCGATTATACCACCAGGTATATCTTCGATCAACTAGTAATTTCACAAGTAACTAGCACACTTGTTTACACAATACAAACTTAAAACGAAAAGTAAAACTTCTCTTTGTAATAGCCTTTGTTTCTTCAAATCAGATCTGTGGCTTCTCTTCAGTTCTTCAATCTTCAACTCTGTGAGTACTTGAATACTTGAATGCTTCTTGAATACTTCGAGTAGTAGTAGTCTCAGTAGTCTTTTCAAGTAGAAGATCACACGGTATTTATAAGATCTAGTATGACAGTTAGCAGTTTGTGAACTAACTCTCAACTAACTCATAACCGTTTCTTGTTTTAACTTCCTTCTGTTTTGTAACCAACTTATCTTATCTTTCCAAGTCAGCTTATCTTCAACAATATCTTCAGTTATGCCTTAAATAAGTTATCCAAACTTATTCTTCAAACAAACCAACTCAGCACAGTAAACTACTCTTCTTAGTTTTACTGCTCTTGGTCAGTCAGCACAGTTCTTCAAAACTGTTCAGCTTTCTTCAAAAACTTCACTTGATTTCTTCATTCTCTGAAGTAGTCTTCTTAGTCATCTTTAGTCTTCTGACTTCCATCTAATCTACTGTTCTAACTATTACAATGCTGAATACAATAGAATACAACTTTACAAATATAAAACCTATCTATACATCAACTGAACTACATACAGATGAGTATAACTAAGTCCTATACTATAAGCTGTCTATACAATACTTCCATCAGCTTAGTTCTTAAACAGTTCATATATCAGATTAGTAATAGACTAAGATCAGTAAACTTAAACTTCATAATACAATAAGATCAGTAATCTTATATCAAGTATTTCACATAGAACAACACATAATCACATATATCATTAACTCTAAAGTTACTTTTGGCCATCAAAACATATAATCATCAATTAGAACATTGTTTATAGGATTCATATCCCAACAATTTCCCCCTTTTTGATGAAGCCAAAACTACTTAAACATTAATAGATCAGTAGTTAAGATATATAGTCATTCATATCAGTTCATCAATTCAAAAATCAGATTAGATTCATATCAGATCAGATATTACACATACTACAACTAAGTCACATAATCACAGAAATACAAAATAAAGAAATAAAGATAAGGATAAGAAATGTTATCTTCTTCAGCATAGTCCTTCATCTTCAGTCTCTATCAGGAATTCTGAATGCCAAGTACATTCTGTTCTTGATATCCATCATGTGCTTATGATCAGTTATTCCTTCATCTTTGATGATTTGTGAAATTATGTTTCTGATCTCTGAGTAATCTGGTTCACCATTTTCAAGTCTTGGAGGTTCCCAAACTGGTTCTTCAGGACATAAAATCTGAATACCTGCACCAGCAGCTAACAACAAAATATGTTCCCAAAATTCTCTTGAGATATTCATCATGAATGCATCAAAATCAGAATATTCATCTTCCTTGCTTGAATGGTTACCAAATTTCTTCACAATAAAATTTGCAATCTGCCATTTCTTTTTCAAATTATTCCAGAACTCCATATCTTCTGGATCCACAACAAATTCCATGAATTGTTCATCCAGAACAGTTCCAACAGATTTAGACTTCATTTTCTTTTTCAATGCAGCAACTCTATTATCAAACTTCTTTCTTGTAGCTTCTGCATCTTTCATCTTTTGTTTTCTAATCTGTTCAGCAGATCTTTTCTCAGTTGCTTCAATTTTCTTCTTAGAAAGCATCTGATTATGCAGTTCAACAGATTCAGCTATCAGCACATCACTTGGTCTGTTTTCAGTATCAACATGTTTCAGCTTGCTTTTAGATCTGGTAATTCTACCAATCTGTTCAGTCTCTTCTTCATCATCAATAATGAATTTTCTTTTTCTTTTTCCAGAAGAAGATTCAGCAACAACATGTTTCTGAGTAGCTGTTGTTTCTTGAGTAACAGAATCAGGATTTTGTAACTTTAACTTCAGACTGATGATTTCTTCTTTCAAATCATCAATGCTGACTTTCAACTCATCTTGACTCACAACCAATTGAGCTTGTTGTGATTGAGTTTGTTCCATCACTTTCATCACTTTTACTTCCCCCTTTTTGGCTTCATCTTGCCATTCCTTCAAGGGTGTTAAAAGTATCTCTACTTTCTTTTGCAATTCAGTAGAAAGTGACTTGTCTTGTAATCTATGCAGATCATAGATTTTATTCATAGTGAATTCCATTATCTTGTCATAAGAATTTGCAGCAGTCAAACTTTCCAACTTTTCAGTGGCTTGTTGAAACCTCTTCAAAGTATCATCCAGCTTACTTTGTAACTCTTCATTATGCTTTTTCAACAATTCATAGCTAGAGTTGTCTTGAGCTGTCTCAGAAGGAACTGTTCTTACTGTCTCTTGAACATCATCAAGCACAGTATTCTTATCAACATCAATTGGTGTGCTCTCCAATTCATTAGCACCCAAAGATTGTTCCTTTAAGACCTCAGTGTCTTCAGCTACAACTGTGTTTTCAAACATCTCAGTTGCATTGGTATCAGCTTCATAATCAGCTTCCATATCAGCTTCATAATCAGCTTCAACATCAGCTTCAACATCAGCTTGATCATCAGAATGTTTAACTTCAGCATCATCCGCATCCATGTTGACATCAGTATCAACATTCACATCAGCAGACTTAACAATGGAATATTTGCAACCAGTTATTCTTTCAATCAACTGAATAACAGATTCCAAATTTGATAACTCAGTATAAGAATTAACATCTGCAGCTTCTTTTTGTTCTTGTTCCCAATCATGAAACACAGAAAGACCACCCATACCTTCAGCTACAACCATCAGCTGATCTAGACCTATACTTCTAAGATATACCCAAGTACCTATCCTTAGAAGTTGCTCAAAGGTTCTAGTGCTGTCATCTAAACCATGAAAGCTTTTGAGAAGAGCATTTCTCAACTTAAATCGAATCATCTCTTCCTTGTCACAAACGGGATAATCCATCAAGAACACTGATTCAGGTTGGATAAATTCAGGTTCGGGAGAAGAGGTAATTTCAATTGGTTCAGAGGAAGGTATATGTTCATGTTCAGTAGAGTGATCATGAACTGGTTCAGATTCAGGTTCTGGTTCAGGAGAAAAATGAGGAGTAGGAGTATGGTGAGGATTAGCTTGAGGAGTGGAATGAAAAGAAGTGTTCTGAGGGGTTGAGGTAGGAGTGTTCTGATGAATAGGAGAGTAGTGAACTGACTCCTCAGAACAGGAAGGCTCAGCTTCATGGGGTTGGGCTTGAATAGAATGAGAGGTTGAGGGAGAAGGGGTAGTGTTCTTGAGGACTCTTCTGGGTCTAAGAACACCAGAAACTTTAGTTCTCTTGTGTGAAAGGATAAGACTTGGAGAACTTACCTCTTCCACAGAAGACTCCTTCACATTGGCAACTGACTCTTCTGACTTTTCAGGAACAGCCCTAGCTGATCGACCTCTTCTTAATCCAGATCGGTGAGGATCATGCCTAGCCTTTGTTCTCAACTCCGGCTCATCATTGTCAGAACGAAACATAGAACCACCAGATTCTTGTGGTTGATTCCTCTGGCTTTGTTCAAACACAGTAGACTCCTTCTTGAACAAGAATTTACCCTGGTGAAATCTTTTTGGACGACTCCAATCCATCTTCCTTTCAGCTAATTGAGGCAACAGTATGCTCAATTTACTTCCAAAACCCATCATGGATTTAATGGAAAATTCTCTTGAGACCTCATCAAATACCACTTTCTCTCTTTCAGCCAATAATCTGCCAAGCAGAAATCCTTGCCAATCACCATCAACACGATAAGTGATTGCAGCCATAATGCGAATCTTGAGATTGGTGAGAGCGTCTTGACTGAAATGTTGCCCTAACAAGCATTTTCCAGCAATATCCATCAACAATTGCATACCCTCTGGAAGAATGTCCTTCTTCAAATTTGATAACGTCGCTGGGTCAACATTCAACCACCTGCCCACGTGAACTTTCTCTTGCCCTGCCATATAGCTCAGAATGTCTATTGGCCCGTCTGGTAGATTGAACGCGATTCCAAGGGTTTCTTTAGAAATGACAACCCTGTGGCCAGAAATGATCGAACGAATGCTGTTTGAGTCACCCTGTACCTGAAGAAAGAATTCCATCGCCTCAGGTTCATAAACCTTTTCAGGATATGATTCTAGGTATTTCCGTAGCCCACATTCTTCACACATGGTGAGAATGGCTTGATTCTCAGCTTTCTGACGTCCGGTGAAGTAAACGGAGTTTTCGACGAAGATTCCTTTCTCTCGCATCCATCTGGTAGAATCAAAAGTTCCTGCGACTTCATTTTCTTCGTTAAGAATCTCGATAATCGCCATAGGAGAGAAATAGAGAAGTGTAGTTGCAAGAGTAGGAAGAATCGAAAATGCTTGAGCTTAGAGAATTTAGCAGAAAGATTTAGAGTAATGGAGAAGAAGAAGTTAATGTGATCGTGTAAATCAAAAATCAAGGCAAATTTAGGGCTTGGATTGATTTTGATTTCCACGTTGTGTGGTTTGGATTGAGTTGTAAATTGGGAGAAACGTTCCAGATTCATAATAGCTCAATTCCAAATTGGAGCCAACTTGTGTTGATAACTACACCTTTTAAATTAGGTTAAAAATAGAGGAGTTTATTAATCTTCTCTATAAGTAATCTAACTTTGAACAGTCCTTGACTTAGAAGAATCCTAAGACAGGATACTGTTCTGATGTATATCAGCACAGTTGTTTTCCAACACATTATACTTCAATTTCTTATTACTACTATATGGAATTTTACTTATCTGGGTTCAGCTGAGTACTGTGATCAGCTGAGTACTCTTTTGAAGATCAGCTCAGTAGTTGGGTCAGCTCAGTAGTCATCAGATCAGTTCCCCAACTCTTCTGATTTTCACCTTTTAAATACCAGCACAGTACTTTCTCAGATCAGTACTGAAAATATTCTGTAGACAAATTTTCCTGTAATCAAATAAGCTCTGTAGACAGTTATAATCAGTAATCAGATCAGTTCTGTAGAGAGAATGGTATTGTAGTCAGAAAGGTTCTGTAGACAAATTAACTTTGTAATCAGAACAGTCCTATAGACCAACCAACTCAATAGTCAGAACATGTCTGTAGACAGATTTGTACTGTAATCAGATCAGATTTGTAGACAGATCAAATCTGTAATCAGATCAGTTCCCCCTCCAGTGGAGAACTCCTCTTCTGTGCCTGTTTCACCTTGGTAGAAGTGCCAGTTCATGTATAGATGGTGAAATACAGTACAGAATAGTAAAGAATAATTAAAATAGGTCTATATAAAAGACTTGTTCTAAGGTGTCTTGTGTTCTGAGTCAACATACAGGATTTTTCAGAAATCATAGATTCCCCCTTAAATGTATATTCTCAATTCCCTCAGCTTTACCAGCTTCCTCATCGGGATTTAGGCACCTTAGTAACCTTTTTACCTGATTGTGATGATTGTAGAGGTTTTGACATGGTTTGTTCTTCAGAATTACCCATCTTGGTGAACTGATCTTGATGTCAGCTCAGTACCTGAAATGTTAGTATACAACTCTATATACATGTAGGATCCATATCTATCAATCCTAAGCTTATGCATAGCTCCCCAAATCTAGTTTCAGCCAAAGGTTTTGTGAAAATGTCAGCTCTCTGAATATCAGTATGGATCTTTTCCATTCTAATGTTTTTATTTTCAACATGATCCCTAATAAAATGATGCCTAACATCTACATGCTTGCATCTAGTATGTAAAACGGGATTTTGAGTGATGGCAATTGCACTATTGCTGTCACAGAATATAGGTACATTGGATTCCACAATGTTGTAGTCTCTAAGTTGTTACATTAGCCAAAGAAGCTGACTACAACAACTTCCTGCAGCCATATATTCTGCCTCAGTGGTAGATGTTGCCACACTTGTTTGTTTCTTTGAAAACCATGATATGAGCTTAGAACCTAGAAATTGGCATGAACCAGAAGTTGATTTTCTATCTATCCTGCAACCACCAAAGTCAGAATTTGAATAACCACTTAGGGATAGATCATCATCTGCAGAATACCACAAACCTCGATTAATGGTACCCTTTAGATATTTCAATATCCTTTTAGCAGTCTCCACATGACTTTCTTTGGGGTTGGCCTGAAATCTAGCACATACACCTACTGCAAATGCAATGTCTGACCTACTAGCAGTTAAATAGAGTAGAGAACCAATTAGAGCTCTGTAATAGGATTGGTAAGAAGACTTACCTTGATCATCAGGATCCATTCTGTATGTTGGCAGCATTGGTACTCCAACTGTTTTAGAAGTCTTGATACCAAATTTATCTAACAAATTTCTTGTATATTTTGCTTGATTGATAAAGATACCATCAGTTGATTGTTTTACTTGAAGTCCAAGAAAATAGGTCATTTCTCCCATCATTGACATTTCAAACTTGCTTTGCATGAGTTTTGAAAAGCTCTCACTCATGCTTTTGTTAGGAGATCCAAATATTATATCATCAACATAAATTTGGACTAATAAAATGTCTGTACCTTCTTGTCTTCTGAACAAAGTTCGATCCACTTTGCCCTTAGTAAATCCATTTTCAACTAAGAATAGTGAAAGAGTGTCATACCAGGCTCTTGGAGCTTGTTTCAGACCATATAGTGCTTTCTTCAACCTGTATACTTGATTACCACTTACCTCAAATCCAGGAGGTTGTTCTACATAAACTTCTTCAACAAGTATACCATTTAAAAATGCACTTTTCACATCCATTTGATACACAGTGAATTTCATATAAGCAGCATAAGCAAGAAACAATCTTATAGCTTCTAGTCTAGCTACAGGGGCAAATGTTTCATCATAGTCAATACCCTCAGCTTGAGAGTAGCCCTGAGCCACTAATCTGGCTTTGTTTCTCACAACAGGATCATTCTCATCTTTCTTATTTTTGAAAATCCACTTTGTACCTACCACATTGTGATCAGTAGGTCTCTCTACGAGTTCCCATACATCATTTCTAGTAAACTGATTTAATTCTTCTTGCATAGCAATAATCCAGTTACTGTCAGATAAAGCTTCTTACACATTAGCAGGCTCAATGGAAGATAAGAAGCAACACCAACAAAATAGAGAATTACTGGGTTCAGGCTTAGAATCAAACAGTTGTCTTCTGGTCTTAACACCTTTATTGGATTCACCAATAATCAGATCAGTGGAATGAGCAGATTTCCATGTTTTTCTAGTCTTAACAGGAATACTTTCATCATCCACATCATGTATAACAGAATCATCAATATCAATATCATCATTTTCAGCAGGTTTATTCACAGGAGAACAGTCAACCAATTCAGGCATGTCAGTTGGTCTAGAAGACTTACCATTGTCTTTTACCTTTTCTACATCATCATCTTTGTTTAGAACATTCAGAAATGGATTGTAGGCTTGTATAGATTCATAGAGTTCAGTCTCTTCACTGTCTTTATCAGTTTGAATGGTCAGATCATCAATTTTCTTACTGATCTGATGATCAGCAGAGTCCTGTACAACTTCATCAAAGACAACATGGGGTGTTTCTTCTACACATAGAGTAGAGTAATTAAATACTCTAAATGCCTTGCTTGTAGAGGAATATCCTAAGAATATTCCTTGATCAGCTTTGGCATCAAAAGCATTTAATTTGCTCTTTCCATTGTTATGAATAAAGCACTTACATCCAAAAATATGAAAATATGAAATTCTTGGTTTTCTACCTTTCCATACCTCATAAGGAGTTTTACCATGTACTTTGTTGAATGCACATCTGTTCTGAGTGTGACAGGCAGTGTTGATTGCCTCAGCCCAGAACTTCTGTGGTGTGTTGTACTCAGCAAGCATTGTTCTGCATGCTTCTTTCAGTGTTCTGTTTCTTCTCTCAGCTACACCATTTTGTTGGGGTGTCCTGGCTGCACTTGTCAAATGCTGAATTCCAGACTTAGAGCAAAATTCTTTAATATAGCAGTTTATAAACTCAGTCCCCTTGTCACTCCTGATCTTGACAATGGGCTGACCTTTTTCTACTTGCAACCTCTTTAACAGATCTTGTAGTTGGGTTTGTGTATCACTCTTTTTGTGTAAGAAGATTGTCCAAGTGTACTTTGAATAATCATCTACCACAACCAAAGTGTACCTTCTACCATTCAGTGTAGGGGGTTTTATTGGACCATGTAAATCCATGTGTAAGAGTTCTAAGACTCTACAAGTAGAAAGAGTGGGAATTGACTTAAAGGAAACCTTTACCTGTTTACCTTTTTGGCATGCATCACACACTTGTGATTTGAAATAGATTTCATTAGGGATACCTTCAACAAGGTAGTTTCTTGCAATCTTGTTAATAATCTTAAAGTTCAAAAGGCATAAGCGTCTGTGCCATAGCCAACTGATTTCTTTAGGACTTTTAGAAAGAAGGCAAGCATCCCTAGGACAACTATTCCAATTTACAATGTAGACTGTTGAGATATGAATATCCTTAGTTTAGTTTTGATAAACCAAATCAAACATGTAATAGGATAAGTTGTATTGTATAGACAACTTTATTATACATCTTGTAATAGATAGGACTCTGGTTAGAAAAGAAGACATGTCAATGCTCAAGAAGAGAAGAGAAGACCAAGACCAGAAGTCATCTTACATCAGCTGAGTAGAAGTCGTCTTACATCAGCTGAGTAGAAGTCATCTTACAACCAGCTGAGTAAAGACAACAGAGTAAAGACAGCAGCTGAGAAGAAACAACAGTTGTGTAAAGCCAGCTGAGTAAAAACAGCAGAGTGAAGTCTTCTTACCAGCAAAGTGAAGTCTTCTTACCAGCAGAGTAGAAGTCTTCTTACCAGCAGAGTGAAGTCTTCTTACCAGCAGAGTAGAAGTCTTCTTGCACGATTAAAGGAAGACCAATCACAGCTGAAATCAAGGATTGACAAGATATGTGCACAAGAAAGGAAAGTCAAAGATATGATTGAAATTACATGACAATGGTAATATTCAATCATATCAAATTAAGAGATTGTCAATTCCTCAATTAGTGGAGATTTGAATTGCTATCATCCAACGGTAACATTCAAACATCAACACTATATAAATGAGCTCATACATCATTGGGAGTGTGTGAAGAGGTGTGAGATGCAAAGGTCGAGCAAAGGTCTTAAACTCCAGAAATAAGAAGAGCTCAAGAAGATCATTCATGAAGATTCAACACGCATCACCTCATCCCCAGTGAGTGAACTCATACCATCTAAGCCAGTGCAACCACTCATATATATCCATAGCTTAGAGAGAATTTCCCAATCCTAGCATGAGGCTAAAACATATTGTAAGGGAAATTCTCACCTAGTTCATATACACAAAACCCACCTTCTACCATAAAACCTTAGAAGTGAAGTTGAGTGTTTATCACTGTAAAGAGTCCAAGTGCTCTATAATCACTTGTGGAGTTCAAGTGCAAGTGCTTACAATCACTTGTGGGGAAGTGCAAGTGCTTACAATCACTTGTGGAGACCGTAGCAGTTAAGGGAACTGGCTCAGATCTCAAAGTCCTACCCTTGGGACTATAAAGGACAAGGCCCTTGTAATTTGTGGTAAATTAAAGGGATTAAACATCACGTGTGGACGTGAGAGTGGACGTAGGAACGTATATCCGAACCACTATAAATTACTGTGTTATTTACATTTCTGCACTTTACATTTCAAGTCTTTTCATACATATTTGTGCATAAACTGTTTTACACACTGTATTTATTAAATAGACGAGTATAATATTTATGGGCACACTACAATTTCGCACTTAACTCCGATAAGTAATTAATCAGTCGACTAACTAGTCCTAGGCCCCTAGTGAAATCAGCGGACTAGTTACTTTGAAGAGTTAGTTTATTTTCCACACAATCAGCAGACATCAAGTCAGCTGATCTTACACTCGTCTCAGGGACCAACAAGTGGTATCAGAGCCGTGTGTTCAAAAGACCATTGCTTTGAATTTTTTATTTTCGAAAATCTGCACTTTTTCTGTTGTTTTCAGAATTTAGCGTGTGAGTAACCTTTTTAAAGTGGAATTGATGTTTTGAATCGAACTCACTGCTTTGCAGTGACGTGTAATGCTTTTTGGCCAAATTCCATCGTTTGAGCCATCAAAAACACGTTTTACTGTTTTCAATGGTCACCTGAATAGATCCATTTTTGAAAAACTGTTTTGCATGCATTCTGTTTTCATAAAAATCATACTTGCATGTATTTGGATAATTGTGTGTTAAGAGCAGGTCAACAACTAAGGGGGAACTTCAGTTCAACTGAGTTCTAGCCCTATCTGGATTTACACGCGTATGAGCAAGAAGAGGAGATCAAGATGATCAAGTTGTTAGAAGACCTGAAGGCAAGAAGAGCTTAATTGGAAGTCGTCTGATTTGCAACATATCAGCTGAAGAGTAGATAAGAAGACCTTTGTAATAGCTGATTAGGTGAGTCCGTGCTTGTAAAGTGCAATATTAATAAAACTCATCTTTTTAGCTTTTGGAGATAACATCTAGTTATCTCATCTGATGACAACTTCTCATTGTCCTCATACAAAAGCCTTCTGTTTTTACTCTTCTGCACTATTATATGGACTCTAGCACTGTCTGTTCTTTATTGCTTCAGTTAGTGTTAGATGATTTGGTTATATCAAAAAGGGGGAAATTGTTGGGATATGAATATCCTTAGTTTAGTTTTGATAAACCAAATCAAACATGTAATAGGATAAGTTGTATTGTATAGACAACTTTATTATACATCTTGTAATAGATAGGACTCTGGTTAGAAGAGAAGACATGTCAATGCTCAAGAAGAGAAGAGAAGACCAAGACCAGAAGTCATCTTACATCAGCTGAGTAGAAGTCGTCTTACATCAGCTGAGTAGAAGTCATCTTACAACCAGCTGAGTAAAGACAGCAGAGTAAAGACAGCAGCTGAGAAGAAACAGCAGCTGTGTAAAGTCAGCTGAGTAAAAACAGCAGAGTGAAGTCTTCTTACCAGCAGAGTGAAGTCTTCTTACCAGCAGAGTAGAAGTCTTCTTACCAGCAGAGTGAAGTCTTCTTACCAGCAGAGTAGAAGTCTTCTTACACGATTAAAGGAAGACCAATCACAACTGAAATCAAGGATTGACAAGATATGTGCACAAGAAAGGAAAGTCAAAGATATGATTGAAATTACATGACAATGGTAATATTCAATCATATCAAATTAAGAGATTGTCAATTCCTCAATTAGTGGAGATTTGAATTGCTATCATCCAATGGTAACATTCAAACATCAACACTATATAAATGAGCTCATACATCATTGGGAGTGTGTGAAGAGGTGTGAGATGCAAAGGTCGAGCAAAGGTCTTAAACTCCAGAAATAAGAAGAGCTCAAGAAGATCATTCATGAAGATTCAACACGCATCACCTCATCCCCAGTGAGTGAACTCATACCATCTAAGCCAGTGCAACCACTCATATATATCCATAGCTTAGAGAGAATTTCCCAATCCTAGCATGAGGCTAAAACATATTGTAAGGGAAATTCTCACCTAGTTCATATACACAAAACCCACCTTCTACCATAAAACCTTAGAAGTCAAGTTGAGTGTTTATCACTGTAAAGAGTCCAAGTGCTCTATAATCACTTGTGGAGTTCAAGTGCAAGTGCTTACAATCACTTGTGGGGAAGTGCAAGTGCTTACAATCACTTGTGGAGACCGTAGCAGTTAAGGGAACTGGCTCAGATCTCAAAGTCCTACCCTTGGGACTATAAAGGACAAGGCCCTTGTAATTTGTGGTAAATTAAAGGGATTAAACATCACGTGTGGACGTGAGAGTGGACGTAGGAACGTATATCCGAACCACTATAAATTACTGTGTTATTTACATTTCTGCACTTTACATTTCAAGTCTTTTCATACATATTTGTGCATAAAATGTTTTACACACTGTATTTATTAAATAGACGAGTATAATATTTATGGGCACACTACAATTTCGCACTTAACTCCGATAAGTAATTAATCAGTCGACTAACTAGTCCTAGGCCCCTAGTGAAATCAGCGGACTAGTTACTTTGAAGAGTTAGTTTATTTTCCACACAATCAGCAGACATCAAGTCAGCTGATCTTACACTCGTCTCAGGGACCAACATAGGCACTGCCCTGTCTAACTCCAACTAGTAGAATTGTATGTGTTCTTTTATCCCAGATTTCACATTTGGTGTTTTTGAAGTAAACTTTGTAGCCCCTGTCACAAAATTGAGAGACAGATAACAAATTATATTTCAGACCTTCAACATAAGAGACATCTTGAATCTCTACATCTCCATTCTTGATGTATCCAAATCCTTTTGTGATTGCCATGGAACTATCTCCAAAGATCACTTTTGGTCCTTCCTTTTCATGATAGTCAGAAAGGAGAGTCTTGGTACCAGTCATGTGGTGAGAACACCCACTGTCTATGTACCAAGTTTCTCCAACTGAGCCACCTTTCTTGTAAAGATCCAGTCGACCCTGCAAGTAGTGATCTTAATAATTTAGGTACCCTTTCTTTATTGGGGTCCTTGGGGGTTAGTAGTAAGAGGTATCCAAATAAACATTGAAGTTTTGAATAATTGAGACCTCTTAAGTTTTCTACCATGCTTATCACAGAACAGTACTTTATTGACCTTATCCAAATTATCAGCAGACTTAGGATCTATTTTTCTGAGATAGCCTTTCCTTGGTTCTATCCCTTTTTCAGTAAGATCAGTATGTCTGTAATAGTTTGCATATGGCCTAAAAGCCTGTGGACCATACGGCTTATAGATGCGTTTTGGTCTTTCCTCTCCAATGATATCATAAGATAAAGGTGGAGGATAAAGAACAGGTTTGTTATGATAATGAGGCACAAATTTCCTAGGTTTAGTTGAGTACAGCTGAGACTGCCTTATGAAAGGAGGTCTAGGCTGTTTCCAACTTGCCTGAGTTTGTCTTGACCTACTGTTCTGAGTCTGCCTCTTCTGATTCCAGGACATTTCTGCTCTGGTCAGAGGAGTAGAACTCTTCTGGTATGGTCTTGACTGTACTGGTCTAGATCCATTCTTCTGTTTACCATTCTTGGCATTAGGAGGAATGTATTTAGACTGTACTTTGGAGTTTGGTTCATTATCATAGATCATAGGTTCTTTTCCTTTATCTAGTTGCAAAGAACTTGAACTTGCTCCAGTAGTGTTCTTAATGCCTGAAGTAGAGGGACCAGGCAGATCAGTACCTATTCCACTCTTATCATAAGGAGCTCTGTATCTGTCTGATAATGTTTGATTAATCTTAGAAGAATTAATCATATCAGATAGCTTTAGATCCAAGCTCAGTACTTCAGATTCTAAGAATCTATTGCGCTCTTCAAGTTTTTCACATTTAATCTTTAAGTCATTGAACTCATTTGTCTCTTTAGCTTGTGTATGAAGCATACCCTGATATAACTTGTCCATAGATGCATACTTTTCTTTGAGTTGTGACAACTCTTCTGATAGCCGTGCATTTAGAATAGTTATATTAGGATCCACTTTCATTTGAGCTTCTCTAAGACTCATGATTTCTTGTCTTAAAGATATGTTCTCATCACTGATTTCTATGAATGCTTTGTTAGCTGGTAGGAGGTCTTCTTCATTCATTCCATTGGAATGGTGAAGACTACTCCCTACACTACTATCAGCAGTGTCATATAAATCAGAATCAGAATCTGATTCATCACAAGATTGAAAAGATGTGACAGATGATACCTCTTGATCTATTTTTGCCATCATGACCAGTCCATCATCTGCAATGAAGACTTCTTTCTCACTACTGGAAGGGTAATCAGAAGAGGAGGATGGTAACTCATCTGAATCCGTATCAGATTCATTGTTAGCCACCATTGCCCTCTTACCCTTTGCATATTTGCGATCTCTCCTTGCTTTCCTTTCTCTTCTGTCTTCAGCACTTAGATCAGGACATTCATGGATGTAATGACCTGGCTTTTCACAGTTATAACACAGAGGTTCATTAGAAGTACGTTTAGAAGGAGAATGATATCGGTTCCTGTCCTTTCTATTAGTAGAGTTTCTATCCTTCCTATCAGCAGAGTTCCTATCTCTTCTTTTCTCATTAGAGATCTCATCTCTCCTTTCAGAAGATTTGTGATCCCTTCTGGTTCTAGAAGAGTCCCTGTTGTTAGAGCCCTGAGTGTCCTTATAGAATCTTTTGTATCTACCATACCTCTTGTTAAGCTTGTCAAACCTCTTAATCATTAAATTCAACTGATCCTTAAGATCAAGATCAGTACTCTCTAGTTCATCTTTTATGCTTTAGGACTTAGACATAGATGATCTAGGCTTCTTAGAGGTAGACGCCTTAAGTGCAATGCTCTTGGAGATTTCCTTAACCCTATCACCACTAACTATTGGATCTTCTTCATCCAATTAAAACTCATGTGCCTGAAGGGTTTGGAAGGTAGTTTCAGCAGACCAGTTATCTATATCCTGAGTGTTTTTAATGATCAATGTGACCATTTTCCACCGTTCATCTAAGGCTTTAAGGATACGTAAATTGATCTCCCTATTGGTATAAGTCTTACCTAAAATATCCAGATCATTCATAATCTTAGTAAAACGAGTATCGAGCTGGTCTATTGTTTCACCAGGCTTAATTTTAAATGATTCGAACTTCTGGACAGCAGTGGATAGTTTGCTTTCCTTTATAAGAGAAGTTCCCTCACAAATGATAGCTAACTTGTCCCACATCTCTTTGGCTGATTTACATTTAACCACTTTCCCAAGATACTCATTGGGAAGGGTGTGCAAAATGTAATTCTTGGCCAAGCTGTCTAGATTGTTCTGCCTCATTTCCTCAGTAGTTAAATCTAACCTGGGCTTTGGCACGAGAACACCAATGGCTTTTGAAGGCTCCAGAGTTGCAGTGTTGGGTATCATGGTAGTAATAGGCCCTTCTTTGATCACAGACATCATTAGATCATGGGTTGAACTAAAGATGGCCTCCATCCTCAGTTTCCAGTAATCGTAATCTGCAACCTTGAACTTTGGAAGTTTATTGATATTAGTTTCTTCCATGATAGAGTAGACAGTTAAGATCAGTAGTATGACAGATAGGTCAAGAAAGACAAGTAAGATCAAGAAACAAGTATCAGTGATAAGAGACAATTAGACTTTCCCCAAAGTCTACAAGGTTATCAAGAAATAGCAGTCCAAAGAACTACTGCTTTGATACCACTTGTTGGTCCCAAAAGTTGAGTTAAGATTGAGTAAGCTAAGAAAAAGTCTAGAGGGGAGGGGTGAATAGACTTTTCAAATTCTATCAAAATATCAGAGTTTAAGTGCGGAAATGTGTTCTGTACAGTACTGTTCTTAGAATCAGCTCAGTACTAAATAGTTAGCTTTTATACTCAACTTTTCTTTAAATCTTTTCTTTAGAAAACTTACTGTTCTTGTTCAACAAATATATCAACAGTTAATCAAAACATAACAGTAAAGAACACAAGATTTTTATAGTGGTTCGACAAATGTCTACATCCACTCTCACAACTCCAGTTGCGATGTTTTATTACTCTTTTTCACTTGAGTACTTGTAGCTTAGAGTCCCAAGATTAAGACTTTGATCTTGTCGATTATACCACCAGGTATATCTTCGATCAACTAGTAATTTCACAAGTAACTAGCACACTTGTTTACACAATACAAACTTAAAACGAAAAGTAAAACTTCTCTTTGTAATAGCCTTTGTTTCTTCAAATCAGATCTGTGGCTTCTCTTCAGTTCTTCAATCTTCAACTCTGTGAGTACTTGAATACTTGAATGCTTCTTGAATACTTCGAGTAGTAGTAGTCTCAGTAGTCTTTTCAAGTAGAAGATCACACGGTATTTATAAGATCTAGTATGACAGTTAGCACTTTGTGAACTAACTCTCAACTAACTCATAACCGTTTCTTGTTTTAACTTCCTTCTGTTTTGTAACCAACTTATCTTATCTTTCCAAGTCAGCTTATCTTCAACAATATCTTCAGTTATGCCTTAAATAAGTTATCCAAACTTATTCTTCAAACAAACCAACTCAGCACAGTAAACTACTCTTCTTAGTTTTACTGCTCTTGGTCAGTCAGCACAGTTCTTCAAAACTGTTCAGCTTTCTTCAAAAACTTCACTTGATTTCTTCATTCTCTGAAGTAGTCTTCTTAGTCATCTTTAGTCTTCTGACTTCCATCTAATCTACTGTTCTAACTATTACAATGCTGAATACAATAGAATACAACTTTACAAATATAAAACCTATCTATACATCAACTGAACTACATACAGATGAGTATAACTAAGTCCTATACTATAAGCTGTCTATACAATACTTCCATCAACTTAGTTCTTAAACAATTCATATATCAGATTAGTAATAGACTAAGATCAGTAAACTTAAACTTCATAATACAATAAGATCAGTAATCTTATATCAAGTATTTCACATAGAACAACACATAATCACATATATCATTAACTCTAAAGTTACTTTTGGCCATCAAAACATATAATCATCAATTAGAACATTGTTTATAGGATTCATATCCCAACATTATTATTATTAATTTAAGATGGAAATAACCTTGATCAACACGTTAGAATTCAAAAATCTAATCTCAAGTTTCTCGGTCAATTAAAAATTCAATTGGAGACTAATCTTGTCTCCTAATTCTCCTAATTATTCTCCTAATCCCAAATTATTCTCAACTAATTCTATCTCTTCCACTCTTACTTTATGATACCAAAATTTTCTCAAAACAATCACAGAAGATAAATCTCTTCTCCCACAACACATTTAAATGTGATATAGTTTCCTCCTTTCTGGATCAGAAGTAGTAGCGGTACTCCAGCTCGAAAGAAGTAACGTATCTTTCTTATTCCTCTTGTTTATTAAATTGTCAAAATCTACGTAGTACTGGTACGTTTTCAAAACAAATCTACTGCTTAATTATAAATTGCTTTCCATGTCAATACAAATGATTTTAATCTATATTCTGTTACACATTGGTTTAGTTTATGGATTCCGAAAATTTAAATACTCAACTCCTTCCGAGTTAATTTCCAAATACTTCTTAAGAATATAATTTTAATTCTAATGCTTTTAGTTGTTCCGTAAACGTTTGTCGTTTTAAAAGAAAATGGCCAACACATTTTCTTAATATATATAACTCCTGTTGTCCAAACCTTTATATTATATAAAAATATTCTTCATTTAACATTTACATTACTGTTAATTTAGTTAGTAAATAATTATTGTTATATTAGTAGTGATAAATTTATATAAACATTTTCAAGTCGAGTACTCATACTAATAAATATTATACGGATTAATTTATTTTAAGATTCTGTTAGAGATATAAGACATGTTATTAGTTCAATTAAGTTAGTATTAAGACATGCCATCACTTATTGTTTTAGGTGACGAGAGACGTTCGTGATAAGTCAAACTATATAATTACGAGATTAATCAAGACTTTAAGGTGGGGTTTTCTTACTTACGTATTCACTTTGTCACATTTAAATGTTATTTGTGAATTTAATTGTTTTTTAGCTACATGATCCTATGTTTATGATTATTATGGATTATTTCGACGGAAAGGTCGTTATAGCTAGCGGGGACGACGGTTCGGGATGGTAAGATCCTTGGGGGCAACTCCACCGTATACAGATTGGCCAATTTAATTGGTCAATATATGGAAGAATGTTTATTATGGGTTATTTCGACGGAAAGGTCGTTATAGCTAGCGGGGACTACGGTCCGAGATGGTAAGATCCTTGGGGGCAACTCCACCGTATACAGATTGGCCAATTTAATTGGTCAATATATGGAAGACTTATGTACGCATGTTTGTGAGTTTATGGTTATTTTTGCATTGATATTTAACTGTGACAAAGAGAATCCCACTGAGCTAGTTGTTTTGCTCACCCCAATCTATTTAATATTTTACAGATTGACAGAGTTGCGGTGGAGGGACGGTGGAAGTGGATGTCTTGCCATGCAAAGTTTTCTTTATATTATTTTTCTTTGAATTTAGTTGCATCTCGAATTAGACATATTTTTTCACTAATGCACTATTTTATTTTTTTGAAACAAGTATTTGAGTTTTATTAAATCTTCCGCTGCAAATCTTTTTATAAATTTGTAAATTCGAATTTCATTAGCATTCAAAGTATGTTTTCATCTAGGCCCTAAAATCGGGTTGTGACAAAATATCTTATTCGAACAGCCACCGACCTTTTGCTACCTTTATTTGGAGGATCCTACTCGGTTGGTGGCCACGGGATCGTTGCACAACAACTCCCATCAAATGATTCATGGTTGTCCACTCACTCCTGGTTTCGTGAGGGTCACACTAGAAGTAACCGTAGACGAAGAAGTAGATTCACCCTTGCCGAAAACCAGTAGATGATGTTGTCACAGTCGGAACAGCGGTCGGGTACTTCATCGAATGGTCGAGCAACTATGTCTCTCACACCGCGATGGTAAAGTATATGTTATTAAAATTTATTATCTTATGTGTCGTTCTAAATAATGTTGCAAATTGATTGTAAAAATTGCCTACACGACAAAAGCCTAAACAAAAATCAAGAGGTGTCGTAGACAGTCGGATGGAGAGAACGAGGGATGGGGGTATTGATGCGCGCATACTTGGTTATCCAATGTCTGGAGACTTAGAGCACGACTGCGCCGTACAGAATATGGTGAGCACGATAGTGCAGTCCAGTGCTTTCGATACCCTCATAATTCCGATAAGTGCTCACTTTCATCAACATTATTATGATGAATACACCGTTCTGGACAATGTGCTTGAAGTATTGAACGACCAGTGGTTGAGTGCAACCACCATAGCCTTTTACCTCAAGTATGTGTTTATTAATTATCAGTATTTACTTTCTATACTGTTTAATTTTCTTTTTAAATTTTAATTAGCATATATATGTTGGTTAAAGATATTTGGGTAAGGTATATCTCTCTAGAGATAACCGAGCATGTGGAATGTATTCCTTCGTCTCCCCCCAAGTGTCTTGTGTAGTGGGTGATAGGACACAGGGCATGGAAGGGATATTCGAACATATGCTGAGGAGTAATGGGAGAGAACATCTCATTTTTTGGCCAACAAATTTGGGGTGAGTACAATAAACATTTCGTTAAAATTTGTATGCATAATATGTTATTTGCACATTTGCAGTTAATTTTAATATTCTTAATATAATATAGGAACCATTGGGCGTTGGTCGCCATAAATATGAAGACATTAAGTGTCTTTTTTATGGACCCAGCTGTGGATGGGGTGGTTGCAAATCGTCGTGATCTCATGTCATACATGGAAGCGTAAGTTCATTTTTAATATTCTAATATAATGATTTATTTTACTTTTAAAATTATAATAGAAAATATATGCATATTTAATCTATTTTTTTTTCTAATTATAATAATAATAGTGTGATGACAATGTATCAGAGTCCCCTTCACAATCAAGGCTCAAGATCTAATTTCAATAGAGTGAGCTAGATAGATATTAAGGTAATTTAATTTAGTGAGTTATCAAATTAATAGAAAATAATCATAATTGTAATGCGCGCGTGCTTATAATTGCTAATCATAACAGGTTTCGAGGCAACGTGATGGTAACCATTGTGGACATTTTGTATGTTGTTATATTGAGGATATAATCCATTCTTATCAATTGACGATTCCTAACATTGTAAGTCAATTTATCAATTTATTTAAATTATTATTGATTGAATAAAAAATCATATACTATATATCTAACTATATTGATTGATCGTTGTTTGCAGTTTGTCTATGACTGTCCGTTCAAGACTTACAGCGACAAAAGAATGGACAAATGGAAAAAAGATTGGACAGGGTACCTTTACAATCGATTTTTGTATATGTATAATTAAACTAGTATAACTTTTGGTAGCATGTAATATATTAACTTATATATTTGTGATGATATTTCATGTTTTTTGTGTATATTAGACGTATGTTTGTGTACATTTATTTATTTGATTTTTTGGTATTTGACGTATATATATATATATATATATATATTGTAGTGGTATAATTAAGTTTTGATTTTGTATAAACAGGATTTTTAAAATATAAAATAATTATTAAAAAAAAATATATAAAAAAAATTACTTAGTCAGCGGTTCATAACCGCTGTCCAAGTGAATTGAAATATAAAAAAAATTAGTTAGACAGCGGTTCATAACCGTTGTCCAAGTTAAATCAGATAAAAAAATTACTTAGACAGCGGTTATATGAACCGCTGTCCAAGTGCTTTTACTTAGACAACGGTTTATAACCGCTGTCTAAGGTCCCCACTTGCAATGCAGTTCTAAACCGCTGTCCAAGTGCTTTTACTTAGACAACGGTTTTTAACAGTTGTCTAAGCTTAGACATGTGTCACTTGGAGAACTGTTTTAAAAGCTCTCCAAGACACTTTTTAAGGGCTATGCAAAGCCAAATATGTATTAGTGTTGATTTATCATTTGTGAAGAATTACTTTGTGGATACAATTCCATAACGGATATAATATAGTACCACCAGCGGCGTCGTTTCAATCGAGATGCAGACTTAATTTTACAACAAATTAAAGGAGAATGTACCCTCTAGCTAGTAGCTACTCCAACCATTAATCATCCCAACAATCTCTCTCTCCCGCCCGGCCGGTACATATATTAATTTATATTATAATTGGAAGAGAATTTAAAATTAATTGTATTATATATATAATTAATTAATTATATATGGCCAATTAATTTTCAGGAACTAGCTATATACAAAGATTGTGCACTCGGAGGCCATTTATGTTCCAAGTTTTGATTAAGTTGCCATTTTTTTATTCATAACTATTACTCTACTCTTCTGTATATGCGTGGCTGATCTCTTTATTCATTTATATTTTATCTATTTTTCTTAATGATTAATGAATAGATGCGTGACCATTTTATAGCTTGTTTGCAAATTGCTGGCTAGTTATCTATTATAATATCACCAAGAAAAAATCGTGGGTCTCAAATTTGATTCTTTTGTTTTCATATTTTTTTGTGTTACATCACATATTTATTTTAATAAATCATTTGCATGTGAGAGTACCAATATGACATAATGCCCTATCTTAATTGGACAAATAATTTTTTAGATTTATACTCTCCAGTATTCCATAGTTATCAATTTTTTTTTTAACACCTCAATACCATAGGATTGAGAGGAAGAATAGAGACGAACTTGCCCAGGTAATCACACAATTAGAGTGTTCTACTCTATCTAATTAAACTAAATTAATTCATAATCGTGTTTTTCCACTCGAATACTAGCAACCAAGCTCATATGATCTTCTCACCAATTACCTAAACTCTCATTTAAGCAATCAATGTATATTTATGGGATTCTAATAAAATTTACCCAACTCTCGTTGCGATAAACCAATATATACTCAAATCACACTATCCCGACCCTCGATTATACGATCTAACACAATTAACCAACTCTCGTTGCACTAATCATGCTTCACATATAACCTAATAATTGAAATCAGGCAATTGATCATTTAAAACCCATAAACCTAACCAATGCACATTCCAATTGAATCACACAATCAAAATTAAGCTAATAACATTAATTTCATCACAATTCCAAAACACCCAAACACAAATATGCTTAGCACATGGCTAATTTAATGAAATTCATGAAAAAATGCAATAAAATCAACATACCCATAATTAATAACACCAAGATGCTTAAAGAAAAGTAAGATATCACCTCTTTGAATTGTAAAATAAAATAAACCTTGAAATTCTCCACAAAATCTCCAATCTCTTGCTTGAAGTGAAATTACAACTAAATTTCCAACTATTCTATGAAAATTAACTCTAATCTATGGATTAAACTATCTAAAATGAATGAGGAATGATGAAAAATGGTGTGGTGAAGCTCCTAAACTCTTCCAATGGCTGCCTTCCTCCAAAAAAATAAAAAACCTATACTTTTATACTCTTTCAAAATGGTTTGGCACATCCCTAGGTCAAATGGGAAAGAAGAGTGAATTTTTTATGTGACTCGGCCGAGCTGGTGAGCTCGGTCGTGCTACCTTTAAGAAAAGTGTGGCCACGACTTTAATCTTCAGGGGCTCGACCGTGCAGTAGGGCTCGGTCATTCTCCTGAATCTTCTTTGGTCCCTGTGACAAGGTCCGACTCTTCGGAACCATGGCTTGGTCGAGCCCTTCATTTGCCTTGCCTTGCCTCGACTCGACCGAGTTGTTGACTCGATTGTGCATGTTCCTCTCTTGCTAGGCTCATATCTTTTGATCCGGGGCTCCGATCGGCCTGATTCTTATTTCGTTTTGACCCTCTCTCTTTGATGTCTTTCATGTGGTCAACTCATTGATTTGATCCATCCATTTGATGATTCGTGATTTGCTTTAAAACTTCTCATTTTTCCTAAAAATCAAGCAAATATAATCATGTGTCACAAATTCGACAATTACACTTCTTTCACACGATTTTGCAAGCATGCTACAACATTCAAAGCAATATTAATCCCTAAATTCGAGCAATCTCACGATAAATCACGAATTTTCTGGGAAGAATAGTCTTGAGCAAAACTTTTATAAATTTTATATTCAAATACTATATGAAGTTATGAACCATTTAATTTATTACATGATTTATTGGCAAGTATAAATAATTTTATAAAATCATTTTCCTAAACCGCGCAAGCTAAAAAAGCTACTGGGAGCACTAGACTATTTTTGAAAATAAACCAAAACTCTACTTTGTCACCATCAAATGTCATGATAAAAAGATTATGTGTGTTCTACACTTCAAGATTTACTTAAATGTATAAATTTCCCAATTTTCTAACCTAGTTTTAGTATTTTAGAAAAATGCACAAAGTAGACTATATGTGACTTTACACCGATTTTAAAAATTAAATCAAGACTCCTATTTTTTACAACCAAAATTTTTGGTACAAATTTTATATACATTCTAAACTTCAAGGAGCGCCTACAGTTTAAATTTCACAATTTTTAAACGATTTTTAATAATTTAAATAAATTCTAAAAATTGAGGCACAAACCATTTGATCATGCAGACATTAGTTGACATTAGTTTTTCATGAATCTGTTACTATTTTACTATTTTTACAAACTAGTTTCCTCTTCTTTCAAGAAATACAAAGTGTAATATGTTTATAGACCTATCAAGATTAACATGAATTTCTATAGATCAAGATTGCTCAAAATTTGAAGGGTAGAAGACCCTTGAAAATAGAGTCCATAAGTGAAATCAGATGACAAGGCCCTTTGTATGCCTTAGTCAGCTGATATGGACTCAAGCTATGCAACTCAACTATTGTAACCTTAAGTACTTCAAAGTTGTTTAACTTTGTTAGAAGACAAACATTTATTCTAAGGGAAGAAAGGATTTTTCTGACGACAAAAAGAATGTTTCAGCTCTACTGATTGACATATTTGTCTGATTTAAAAAAATCGTTGAGAGGTTTGAACAACTTAGCTGACGTGGACCAGTGAAAAGATGTCAGTACAACTATTGAGTTGACAATGACTGAAGAATGTATAGCATGTACGATGCAAGTATAGAAGCATTTAATGCAAAGCTGAATATAACAATCTAACACCATAAAAGTCATTTAATAATGAAAACTTGTAGCCTACAAATGGAGCATTTGTAGGCTAATTCATTATCAATGACTAGTTTTTTTTCAAATCCTTCATATAAATACAAAACAATCATCCTAAGTGACGATCACAGAAACTCCCAAAATATAGTCTTATACAAGAGAGTTTATCTACACATTAAAAACCCATGGCTTGTTAAATAAAAAGGTTATTAACGACGTTACGGCCAAATTAGTACTCAGTATTTTGTTTCACAGTGTAAGAATAGGTATGTGATCACCGTTAATGAGGTGATAGCCTAATAAGAATGATTCACTATTTATAAGAGTATTTACAAGGAGATAATTAAGGTAAATACAACAACCATATCAAAGAGATATATACAAAGATATGGACTAAAATAAAAAGATATTATTCATATATTATTATTCCCTATTACCCCCCCGTCAAACGATGTTGTGGATGCAATCGAACACAGAGCCTGGAACGTAGTAATTCGAAGTTGGGGCGAGGAAGACTCTTGATGAAGATGTCGGCGAGCTGAAGAGTCGATGGGACGAACTTGATGATAAGGCGACCAGAAGAGACCAGTTCGCGAACATAGTGGCAGTCAATGTCGATGTGCTTTGCTCGTTTATGAGAAACTGGGTTTTGAATCCAAAACAAGACACTCTTGTTGTTGCAAAGCAGTGTGGGAGCCGAAGAAGGAAGCTGACCAAGTTCCCGAAGAAGTTGAGTGACCCAAATCATTTCTTGGTCTATGTTTGCGAGTGCCATATACTCGGATTCATAGCTCGAGCGAGCAACAGTGGGTTGTTTCTTCGCGCTCCAGGAGATTAAATTTCCGCCCAAAAAAACGAAAAACCATAATTGGAGCGACGAGTCTCAGTGCAACAGGCCCAATCTGCATCAAAATAACTAACGAGCGAGTAATCACTTGTCCGGCCAAAGGAGAGCCCATAATTGATGCGACCTTAACATATCTGAAGATCCTTTTGATTGCGAGGAAGTGGTTAGTGGTCGGCAAGTGTAAAAATTGACTGACATGATTAACAACATATGATAGATCAGGACGCGTGATCGTCAGATACTGTAAAGTGCCGACTAGAGAGCGGTAAACAGTGTGGTCGGCAAAAGATTCTCCTGCACTAACCAAAGATTCCCCGACTGCGAGGGGAGTCGAGACTGGCTTTGAGTCGAGCAACTCCGCTCGAGATAAGACATCACGAGCATACTTCGCTTGGCTGTGAAAGAGACCAGTCGACGAGTGAGTGACCTCGAGGCCGAGGAAGTAGCTGATGCGACCAAGATCTTTGATCACAAATTCCTTGTTGACACGGCGAATAAAACGTCGAATATCATCCTAGTCGCTCCCTGTGACAATAATGTCATCCACATAAAGCATGAGGTATAGAGTGACTTTACCAAGTTTGAAGTAGAAGAGTGAGGGATTTGCTCGGCTGCACAGAAAGCCCAAAGTCTTAAGGAAGCCACTGAAGCGAACAAACTAGGCTAGAGGAGCTTGTTGAAGACCATACAATGCCTTCTTGAGGCGACAAACATGGTCGGGAAAGCGAGGATCAACAAAGCCAGGAGGTTGAGCCTTGTAAACAGTGTTTGTCAATCTTCCATGGAGAAAGACATTGTTCACATCGAGCTGGTGCATGTGCCACAGATTCCGAACAACCAGACACAGGATGAGGCGAACGGTAGCGGCCTTTACGACTAGACTGAAGGTGTGCGAGAAGTCAAGGCCTAGAACCTGCGAGAAGCCCTGGGCGACCAGACGAGCTTTGTAGCGATCAACTGTACCATCTACAAAAAATTTGGTGCGAAAAACCCATTTCGAACTAACAATGTTTGTGGAGGGAGTGCGAGGAACGAGCTCCCAAGTTTGATTAGCATGCAGGGCATCGAGCTCAGATTGCATTGCAACTAACCAGTGCGGATGCTCTAGGGCCGATTTGAAACCCTTAGGCTCATCAGAGACCGATTGGACGGACAGGAGTCCGGAGGTTGCAATATCGGCAATGTGCTGAGCCTTGAATATCCCAGATCTGGCACGAGTAACCATCGGGTGAGTCAGGACAGGAAGCAGGCGAGCAGCTGGGCGAGAAGGAGGCTGCTGAACTGCGGGGCGAGCAAGAGGATGCTGAACTACTGGGTGAGCAGGGGGCTGCTGAACTACGGGGCGAGCAGGAGGCAGGGCGGACTCCTGTGAGTCAGGGCAGAGACTACAAGGGAGCCGGCAAGGAGCAGCAGATGATTCCATAAATGAACTGATTTTAAGTGAATCAAGCGAGGATGAGGCATGAGCAGCCGAGAACGGGAACACTGATTCATCAAACTGAGCATGATGAGTAGTGTAGAAGCGGGAAGCAATTGGATCGTAACATCGAAACCCCTTGTGGGAAGAACTGTATCCCATAAAAATGCATGGAGCATAGCGAGGAGCAAGCTTGTGGAGAGCATAGTCGCGGAGATACGGAAATACCCTACATCCAAAGGTTCTGAAGTTCGCAAAGTTGGGGGTAGTGTCGAACAATAGCTGAAAGGGCGATCTGTCTTTGAGAATAGGTGTGGGCAGCCGATTAATGATGTAGACAGCAGTGGAGAAGGCATCAACCCAAAAGTGAGCAGGCATGCTCAACTTAAACAACAAAGAGAGCCCAGTTTCAGTGACATAACGATGTTTGCGCTCAACTCGACCATTTTGCTGAGGAGTGTATGGGCATAAGATGCGATGATGAATGCCATGGTCGGCAAGGAAGCCATGAACGCGACCATTAACAAATTCGGTTCCACCATCACTTTTTAAGACTTTGATCGAAGTGGAAAACTAAATGCCAACAAAAGTGTGAACCGAACAAACACATCGTAGAAATTAGATTTGGCGTGTAGAGGATAAAGCCAAGTGAATCTGGATAAATCATCCACAAATATAACGAAATATTTAAAACCATCGTTCGAAGCAACAGGGGCAGGTCCCCACAAATCACAATGAACTAAATGCAAAACACGAGATGCTCGCTTATCATTTAATGCAAAAGATAAATGTTTACTCTTAGCCAATTGACACGGAGTACATAAGCCCGGTTTGGGCAAAACAGAAGTAAGGGACAACAAACCCAATTTATTCAACAAATTAACGATAGAAATAGGAACATGGCTGATTCACGTGTTATACAACACTAAAATAAACAACCGAAAGTGTACGGTGTCTATCGTAGCGTGATAAGCACGAGGTCGATCCCACAGGGAGGTTAAGCGTAAAAGGGTAGTTTGTTAATCGAGTTCTAAGTAGACGTGATCGAATAGTTTGAATGTTGAATTACTCTAAAATTACCTACCAAAGTGTCACAAATAAGTAACAAAGAGCAATGAAAATCGATCTACTAGCATGCGAATCAAGAAAACGAAAGTAAAATGGATGAAAACTCAATTAAGAGAAGGTGGGTTCCAAGGCAATTGCAATACATAGATATCCGTTCATGAATGTTATCTCGTTTAAATGGCCATTAAGGTTATCTCATATAGGGTGATCACACAAGAAGAACTAATCGATCTCTCGATACAAATTAATCCCAAAAGCGCATGCAACATAGGTTCGTATCTCTACATCACAAACATTACACCGCCTAAAATAGCCCCTAAGATCATTCAATTCCCTCTCCGATAATTAATCCTCTCTCGAGATCATAATAATACCGGGTTGCATGCTTGCATACGATTAAATGGAATAAATCTCTCGATACTACCCCAATTAACAATGAATTAAGAAAATCATCATGGCCACTAACAACATGCTTTACAATGGATAATTAAACATGCAAATAAGAGATAAACACCAATTAAAGCGAAAAATTAATCATAAACTTCAATCCAAGTATCTACAATGCCTTAGAACCACAAAGTGTTCTAGCCAATCAACAACATAATCACTTTAACAAAACCAAATGAAATAACTAAATAAAAAGAGAGAAAAATAGAAAGTTTAGTCTAATGGATGGTGTTCTCCTCGTGAGCGGATTCTCCAAACGTATGTCTCCCTCCTTCTTCTTCTTTTTCTCCCCCTCTTTCAAAGTATGACTAGAGGGTTTATTTATAACTTGAAAATTAGAGCTAAAACTTCTAGAAAAAATTATTTCCAAAAATATAATTTCCTTTTCTCTCTTCAAATTTCCAAATCTTCTCTCTTTCCTTTTTCTTCAAATTTCCTTTTCTTCTCTCGGTCACTGGCTTGGGGCTCAAGCTACATATTGGCCCAAATTATTTCTTTGAATAAATTTGACTCGTTTTACCCACGAACTCGATTTCTTCCTTCGTTGACTTCACTGAAAATTAGGTATGTATTTTTACCTTCCAAAATAGTCATTTTTCCTACAAAAACGACAAAACACCAACTTTCTCTTATTTTGACCAAAACATCCATAATCGACCAATAAATCAATGAAATCACAATCAAAATGAGCTTCATATGTGCATAAAAAACGTGTAAATTCCACCCGAATCAAACTCCCCCAAACTTAAAATGTTGTTTGTCCTCAAACAACTATGCACTTAAAGCAATGAGGGTGGAATGATCACAATGGAATATTCAATGCAAACCACACATGTGAGGTAAAATGTAGTGATATCTCTTTCTCAAAGTGCATTTCTCAATGAAAGTCATAGACTCATTATTGCAATTCACACTCATGGATCAAAGAATGCACAAACACACAACACATTGTGAATGGGAAACATAATCCAAATGCTCAAGTCCTCTACTCACATGATATAGTGTTTCTCTCAAACACACAAATAAATTGAGGATATTAATGCACTCATCAACCAAGTTATGCTATGCAATCACTATATGCTTGCCCAACTTCTACTTTCTACAACACTCAAATGCTCAACAATGTGATCAATATGACTTTATCAAGGATGTAACATTGGCTCTTTGGACAAGGTAGGATGAATTTGAGAATTTGTGACTCTTCTAGTGGAGGACAAAGCTTGTTGTTTCACAATGTGTGCTTTCACTTTCAAAGCTTACAAACTCCATCCTCACTTTTCATTTTTTTCTTTCTTTTTCAAGCATTCATCACCTCATATTTTTGAACCATTTTTTCTTTTCAAACTTTTGGGGCTCTTTGTCCCTCTTTTCTTTTCCATTGATGATTTTTTTTTTCATCTTTTTTTCATCTTTCAACTTTTCCAATTTCTCCTTTCACCAAAGATATTCATTCAAGCACATGTTTTCCACTTTGTCTTTTATCCCCCACTAGATGTAGGTATCAAAGGCTCAAAAAGGCTAAGTGGTTAACATTGGAGTTTGCCAAGAAAATGAGGAATTAAGCTCAAAGGGGCTAACTACGGAAGATTACTTCGGTTTTAGAAAATTTTGGCTAAGTGACTCTTTAGAACAAAATGGCCTATATCATATCACAAAGTTTCACACAATCATGCTTTCAAATAAGAACTTGGGCAAGTTCTAAGATCACTAGCAATAACCTAATCCACTCTCAAATGAACTAAACAGGATTACATGTTCAATTTAGGGCTCAATTCTCACCGGTTTATTCAATAGGACTCTCACAATCATCAAATGTCCCCAAACAACAACACATCATGCATTCATGCCATCAAAGATCACAAATATAAACACAACATGATACTATATTCCAACACCAATCATGCATACATTCAAAGCTAATAGACATCACCACAACTACTCAACAATGGATTCCAATGATTATTCATGCTCACATTTCACCAAAGATCCACTACCCACATGTGATCAAAACCAACTTAAACAATATAATCATGTGAAAGCCAAATGTGCGCCGGTGCAAAATGTGACACAAGTAGAATGACGAACCGGTGCAAGGATAACAACTAGTAGAAAAATAAAATAAAAATAACTCCCCCAAACATAGAATTTTACTATGTATAAATTCTAAGTTTGGGACTACAAGTTGTTACCTCCCTCCTTGCACATCCAATGCTTCTTCAAAGATCAACATTGCAACACTTGCTTCCCCTCTCCAAAGTTGGTTTTGCTTCCTTCTCCATTCTCCAAGATATGATATCCATGATATTCCTCATCCATACCTACAAAAGAGACTAAGCTATCAAGACTGCTAAAATAAAAAACATAAAAGCAATAAAACCCTGGGTTGCCTCCCAAGAAGCGCTATTTTTAACGTCCTATGCCGGACGGTTCTCCTTGAGATGATTATCACGTCACCCCCTTATCATCCTTGTTCTTGACCTTCTTTGCCCAACTAACTTTCTTAAATCCATGGAAACATCCACTAGCTAGCCCATCCGGCTCTTCATTCATGTCATAAGAAGTTGAGGCCTCATTCATCCCCAAGCTTGCACAAACTCCCCCAAACTTGGCCTTCTTGCCCATCTTCAACTCATGCTCTTCCACTTGGGGGTCCTCTTTCACAACATTGACCTTCAAATCTTCTCCTACCTCCTCTTTCATGGGTATTGGAGGGTACTCTCCCTTGGGAAACCCATACTCTCCATTCTCATCATTTCGGAGTTTGATAGTTCTAAACATGTCAATCGTAACTATCTCTTGGTTCATTCGAAGCTCCAACTCTCCATTCCTCATATTAATAATAACCCATCCGGTTGCCAAAAATGGCCTTCCCAATATCAATGGAATGTTTTTGTCTTCCTCCATATCCAAAACCACAAAGTCTACCGGAAAGAGAAACTTGTCAATTTTGACCAATACATCCTCCGCTATACCCAAAGGGTATGTCATAGACCTATCCGCCAATTGGAGGTTCATTGTGGTTGGTGTGAGCTCTCCTAAACCAAGTGACTTGAAGAGTGACAATGGCATGAGGTTGATGCTTGCTCCCGAATCACATAGAGCTCTTAATGTACCTCCATCTCCAATAGTGCATGATAAAGTGAAGGATCCGGGATCCCTAAGCTTTGGAGGTAGCTTAACTTGAATTATGGAGCTACAATGTTCGGTTAAGTGCACCGTCTCATATGCCTCCATTTTCCTCTTGCTTGACATTATCTCCTTCAAGAATTTGAAGTAATGTGGTATTTGTTCAAGAGTTTCGGCGAAAGGGATGTTGATATGGAGTTTCTTGAACATCTCCGCAAACTTGACAAACTTGTTATCCAAGTTCTTCTTCTTCATCCTTTGCGGATATGGGAGGGGCACTACATTCTTGCCTTTGTTTTGTGGAGGGATTGCCTCCCCATTCTTCTTCTCCCCTTCTTTCTCTTTCACTAAGCCATCTTCTTTGTCAACACCCTCGGGTGCCATTACCACTTCCTTCTCTAACGGCATCTTGGGCCCTTCGTAGCTTGTCCCACTTCTTAGCCTTATGGATTTGCATTGCTCCTTAGGATTTAGCTCCGTGTTAGAGGGGAATTGCCCCGGAACGTGTTGCTTTCCAATGATGGTGGCAAGTTGGCCTATTTGCTTTTCCATAGCTTTCATGTGAGTGGTCACATCTTTGATCATCTCACTATGCTCATCAAGTTTTTGCCATATCTTTGCCACATTATGCTTAGTCTCTTTCATGAAATTCTTGGTTTCTCCCATGAATGCACCAAACATCTCTTCCAAGGATAACTTTGATGGAGATTCCACAATTTCACCATCTCTTACGTTGAAATTCGGAGGTGGTATGATGGTGTTCCTTGTGTTAGCATAGGAGAAATTATCATGGTTTCTCAAGCCGGGATGGTATTGGTTCGGATTAGAGGGGTGATAGTTCCCATGGGTTTGTCTTTCTCCCCAACCTCTTTCTCGATAATTTCGGTCCCGTTGGTTGTTCATGTAATGGGCCTCTTCATATTGATCATTATTGGGCTCCACTAGTGCTTTGGCCGTCATCAAAGAGATTAGCTTATCCACTTTGTTGGATAAGTTGACACTTTCTTCCGAATTTTGAGTGGAAGCTACCCTTCGATTTTGCCTTCGTTCGGATGGCCATTGATTGCCATTCTTAGCCATCTCTTCCAAGAGCACATAACCTTCTTCCGTCGTCTTTCCCAACAAAGAACCTCCACCGGCCGAGGCATCTACCATCCCTCTCGTACGGTGATCCATTCCGTTGTAGAAGTAACATATCAATTGGTCTCTCGAGAACCCGTGTTGTGGGCAACTTCTAATGAGATCCTTAAAGCGCTCCCAAGCCTCGGCCAACGACTCATCATCATCTTGCATAAATGAAGATATCTCCCCTCGTATCTTGATGGTCTTGCTTGGAGGGAAGTACTTCATTAGAAATGCATCAACAAGGTCGGCCCAATTCTCAATGGTCCTCAAGTCAAGAGAGAGGTACCATTGCTTTGCTCGGTCCCGGAGTGAGAAGTGGAAGAGTTGCAAGCGGATGTAGTCTTGGGGAACACGGTTGATCTTAACCGTTCCACTTATCTCGAGAAATTGAGACAAGTGGAGGTTAGGATCCTCCTTGGAGAGCCCACCAAATTGGTTGTTTTGCACCATCACAATCAAGGCCAGCTTGAGTTCAAAGTTGTGTGCATCAACGGGTTCCCGACCCGCTCCTCCATAGGGCCTTGGAATAGGACGGAAGTGGTCTCTCAAGACTCTTTGTGGTTCCTCATCCTCCCTTCGTCTACCATCTCTTTCCATGCCAAAATTCTCTTCAACTCTCCGACGAAAGTTGTCCCTTAGCACTCCTTGAGGTCGGTTACCTCCATTCCCATTAGGTTCCTCAACTCCTTCTACCCCGTGATTCTCAAATTCCTCCTCTACCTCTTCTACAACCGGATTCTCCCTTCGATTCATCTCTTCTAAATCAATCCTTCTTCTTTCGGCGTTTTGTCTTCGACAACGAGCTTCGATTTCCGGGTCTAGAGGTAGCAAAACTTGTTGATCTCTCCTAGCTCGGGTGATCATATGCCATGTCTTGACAAGAGTTCAAAAGAAAGTAAGAATCGCAAGTGAAATCAAAGTAAAACAAACACAAATATTTTTGGATTTTTGAGAAATAAGGAAAGCAAGTAAAATGTCTAAACTAAAACTCTATTAACCTACACTCTAGAGCTATAAAAACCTCACCGGCAGCGGCGCCATAAACTTGATTCACGTGTTATACAACACTAAAATAAACAACCGCAAGTGTACGGTGTCTATCGTAGCGTGATAAGCACGAGGTCGATCCCACAGGGAGGTTAAGCGTAAAAGGGTAGTTTGTTAATCGGGTTCTAAGTAGACGTGATCGAATAGTTTGAATGTTGAATTACTCTAAAATTACCTACCAAAGTGTAAAAAATAAGTAACAAAGAGCAATGAAAATCGATCTACTAGCATGCGAATCAAGAAAACGAAAGTAAAATGGATATAAACTCAATTAAGAGAAGGTGGGTTCCAAGGCAATTGTAATACATAGATATCCGTTCATGAATGTTATCTCGTTTAAATGGCCATTAAGGTTATCTCATATAGGGTGATCACACAAGAAGAACTAATCGATCTCTCGATACAAATTAATCCCAAAAGCGCATGCAACATAGGTTCGTATCTCTACATCACAAACATTACACCGCCTAAAATAGCCCCTAAGATCATTCAATTCCCTCTCCGATAATTAATCCTCTCTCGAGATCATAATAATACCGGGTTGCATGCTTGCATACGATTAAATGGAATAAATCCCTCGATACTACCCCAGTTAACAATGAATTAAGCAAATCATCATGGCCACTAACAACATGCTTTACAATGGATAATTAAACATGCAAATGAGAGATAAACACCAATTAAAGCGAAAAATTAATCATAAACTTCAATCCAAGTATCTACAATGCCTTAGAACCACAAAGTGTTCTAGCCAATCAACAACATAATCAAATTAACAAAACCAAATGAAATAACTAAATAAAAAGAGAGAAAAATAGAAAGCTTAGTCTAATGGATGGTGTTCTCCTCGTGAGCGGATTCTCCAAATGTATGCCTCCCTCTTTCTTCTTCTTTTTCTCCCCCTCTTTCAAAGTATGACTAGAGGGTTTATTTATAACTTGAAAATTAGAGCTAAAACTTCTAGAAAAAAATATTTCCAAAAATATAATTTCCTTTTCTCTCTTCAAATTTCCAAATCTTCTCTCTTTCCTTTTTCTTCAAATTTCCAAATCTTCTCTCTTTCCTTTTTCTTCTCTCGGTCACTGGCTTGGGGCTCAAGCTACATATTGGCCCAAATTATTTCTTTGAATAAATTTGACTCGTTTTACCCACGAACTCGATTTCTTCCTTCGTTGACTTCACTGAAAATTAGGTATGTATTTTTACCTTCCAAAATAGTCATTTTTCCTACAAAAACGACAAAACACCAACTTTCTCTTATTTTGACCAAAACATCCATAATCGACCAATAAATCAATGAAATCACAATCAAAATGAGCTTCATATGTGCATCAAAAACGTGTAAATTCCACCCGAATCAAACTCCCCCAAACTTAAAATGTTGTTTGTCCTCAAACAACTAAGCACTTAAAGCAATGAGGGTGGAATGATCACAATGGAATATTCAATGCAAACCACACATGTGAGGTAAAATGTAGTGATATCTCTTTCTCAAAGTGCATTTCTCAATGAAAGTCATAGACTCATTATTGCAATTCACACTCATGGATCAAAGAATGCACAAACACACAACACATTGTGAATGGGAAACATAATCCAAATGCTCAAGTCCTCTACTCACATGATATAGTGTTTCTCTCAAACACACAAATACATTGAGGATATTAATGCACTCATCAACCAAGTTATGCTATGCAATCACTATATGCTTGCCCAACTTCTACTTTCTACAACACTCAAATGCTCAACAATGTGATCAATAGGACTTTATCAAGGATGTAACATTGGCTCTTTGGACAAGGTAGGATGAATTTGAGAATTTGTGACTCTTCTAGTGGAGGACAAAGCTTGTTGTTTCACAATGCTAGGCGAAGTGCGGCCTAATCGGAGCTCGGACGGTCCCTGCGTTACGCTTGCTAAAATCATTCGAGAAGTTTGTAACTTTTCTTAAAAGTTAACCAGGTGGGTGTCACTACTGTATTGCCGATGTAAATGTTATATGGACTGTTGGTGTATTCTGAATTGAACTAAACAAACATCAACATATAACTAAAAATACAAGAATAAATTATGATATACTTATTTCATGATATTATGATATGTGATATATGACTTTCGATTTCACGAAGGAGGTGGGAAGTGTTTATGGGGATTGCACGTGGTAAGTCGTTGCCAGTGTGGTCCCACTATGATAAAAGACTTTTATAGTCAACAGACTTTTGTAGTCAAGGGAGATGATGGGGATTGCACGTGGTAAGTCGTTGCCAGTGTGGTCCCACTATGATAAAAGACTTTTATAGTCAACAGACTTTTGTAGTCAAGGGAGATGATGGGGATTGCACGTGGTAAGTCGTTGCCAGTGTGGTCCCAATATGATAAAAGACTTTCGTAGTCAACAGACTTTTGTAGTCAAGAAATGTGATGGGGATTGCACGTAGTAAGTTGTTGCTAGTGTTGTCCCCCCTATGATAAAGGAGATGAGATGATGGGGATTGCACGTGGTAAGTTGTTGCCAGTGTTTTCCCCCCTATGATAAAGGAGATGAGAATATAATGGTGATATAAAAGGAGATGATTGGGATTGCACGTGATAAGTCGTTATCAGTGTCGTCCCACAATGGTGAAGGAAATGATGAGAATTATTATCAATGATATGAATTTGAGTGAAATATGAATAAGAATTATTTACTATAAAATACTAATAATTATTATTTCGGCGTACTGCCAATCTGTGTAACAGCGTACAAGGATATCCACTGAGATTTTTATCTCACAGAGTTCCCCCATATTAAGATGTTATAATATATCTATTTGAGACTTATGATAATAAATTGAAATGTGTTATGAAAGACGATATTTTTTATTATGTCGAGTGACAAACATTTCTTAAGCAACTCGATGATCATTATGTAAGGTATCTTCAAACCAAATACTGCTTATCATATTCTAAATTTTCAAATAAATGGGCCCACACTGCTTCTATTACAACTTATAACTATCTTTAAATTATTTCCGCTGCAAAACTCTTATCGATTCACTTGTGTTATTATATTTTTAAAGAAATTTTCAAGTTCGGATTTTCAGTCACTAAGTGGCGACTCGAATTTAGAGTGTTCGAGCCTTAAAGGCTGCATTCCGGATTCGTGGCGTTACAGGTGGTATCAGAGCCTAGGTTCAAACCTTCGGCCAAAATGATTTATTTTCTCTTCTTTCAAAATGTTTATTTTAAAAAGTTAAGTCTTTCCGCAAAAGTCCTTCAAACAAAAATATATATTTATCTTTATACATATGTACAAGTAAGAGAAATTTGGTTCAGTAAGTCTTATACTAAAGTATGTCAAAAATATTAAGATAATGTTAAAAGGTATAACTCGTGGGAAAATGTGTCTCCTGCTGCAGCCGAAGCTCCCTCAAGGTATGTAAGTATTTAAAGTTTCAAGTAGTAGTTCTAATACGATAATATTTATGAAAGTAGAAATTCCATCGTCTATGAAAGTTACGAAATAAAATTATGTCTTGATATGATGAAGTTATGAAAAGGGAAGAAAGTAAGTTATGTTTGATACGATAAGTATATGAAGTAAACAATGATTATGAAAGAATCTTTTACAAAGTGAAAAGTGTTGTGATATGATTAATTTACCAGTTTCCTATAGTACGAGTGCAAGTTTATAAAAGTATTTCACATGCGTTCACGATACTTATGATATATATATTTTTTTTCCTTTTGAAAAATAAGACGGACCTAAAAGTCTTATTTTATTTTGACATCAATCCCTATTTCACTACATAAACTCAAAAACGCTAGATGCATATGATCTTGTTTTATATTATTGGGATTGTTGTTCTTTTTCAATGGAGAAGGTCACTCCTCGTATTAAATATTATATATATTACATTTTGCAACTTACTTCAAGTGGGTTTGCTTTATTCTATCCGTTACTTTTACCTAATTGTCGCTTTAATGACATGCGATCAATGGTTCCCTAACATACAAACGACGACGTGCCGTCATTGTGCCGCTGAATCTAGACAGTGTGTTCCAATGTACTGTGTACTCTCAACGTAGAACTGGTGCTAGTACCTTGTCATTACGATTTTTAGGTTCTGTTTTTGAAAGTTTCGTCACACCTATATGAAGTAATATATTCTTTTCTTTTCAAACCTTTAGATGGCACCACGTGGACGTGGACGAGCTACTAGGAATCGTGCTCAGGACCCTTTCGAAGAATCAGTAGGACAACAACCCCCTAACATTACCTCTGGAGCCGACAGGGCAAGAGAATTCTTCAACTCTCTCTAAACTTTTATGCAACAACAAACCCCACCACCACTTGTACCTATGCCTCACCCGCCACCAAGAGCTAACAAATTTGTCGAACAGTTTCGACGTATGAAACCACCAAAATTAAATGGGAAAGAGGGTCCTATGGAAACTGAAGAGTGGATTGCTGGTCTGGAGCGAATCTATAAACATATGGTTCTGACTGATGCACAAAAGGTCTCTTGTGCACAGTTTCAACTTGGAGAAGATGCTGCCCAGTGGTGGGAATCTTACGACCGAACCTTGAATGCTGAAGGAAGACAATCTTTGACATGGGAGGAATTCAAGCAGGCAGTAATGGATAGGTATTTCCCGCAAGTTCTTTGCGATCAGAAGGAACAAGAATTTGTCAACCTGCGACAAGGAACTCTCTCAGTGACAGAATATGAGAGGAAATTTAATCAGTTGTCACGATATGCTCCACATCTGGTGGAGATCGATGAGAAGAAAGCAAGGCGGTTTGAACGGGGTTTGAGACCTGAAGTTGGAGGTACTGTAGCCGGGCTAAAACTTATGAACTACAACGAGGTTTTCGACCGAGCACTAATTATTTCTATCGGCATGGGATTAGAATTTAAGCCAATCCCCGCGACACTATCAGTTAACCGAAATTTGCAACCTAACTTTAAGAGGAACCAAAACCCGCCTACGAATGGAAATAATTTTGCCATTGGAGTTAGGCCAAGGAACCAACGACTATGTCCCAAGTGCAACAAGGCATATGGAGGAGAATGCTGGTTTGGGAAGGGAGTATGCTACAACTGCCGTCGGCCGGGACACAAGATTGGAGAATGCCCTGAAGAACTATTTGAACGACCACCGTTGAGGATTAATAAATTCGATGACAACCAAATCATACCGCTACCAATAAGGAGTGGCTCGGGACAAGATCATAAAAAATGGGCTGTGGTAAATGCTATTCTCGAGGAAGGTAACGAAACCGACACATAATAAATCAGGTTAGGCATATTACTAGTACTCGATTTCACCTACATACATATTATTTCGTACTGAAGCTTTCTAAACTTTTATATTCAATAACTTTAAAGGAAGCTTGAAAACTAAAGTGTTAAAATATAAATATTAAATATGCATGTTTAATATGAGAATTTTGAAAAAATTTGAGAGGTTGAAATATAAATATATACATAGGATAAGATGGAGGCCAAATAAATTTTACTAAATAAGATATATATATATTGGTGAATGCAACTTATATGGTTATGGAATTTGAAGTATAGAATATTCGAAATAAATGCGATTACCTTTTTTTTAAACTTGTGTATTGAAAATGCAATAAGAGATATGAAAAATGAGTAAGTGAAATTTCGGGGACGAAATTCTGTTAAGGGGGTAGGGATGTAACACCCCGTCCCAAAATTAATATGGAATAAAGATATATATAATTTAAGAGTATTTCGATTATATTAACATTGTTATTTGTTTTGAAAAGACTTGATTTTCAGGAAGACGGACGAGCATTCTGATCCGGGAGCACTCCTAGCACATAATAAAGAAATAAATAAAGTATAAGGTTTGATAAATATTTAATAATGCAAAAAAATAATAGAAATCTTATAAACAACTTTACAAATTATTTTATGAAATTTATGGTAAATGACATAACAAAACAAATTATAAAAATAAAATTGTCCTGTTATCTAAATCTTGATATGAAACATATAAATTTAATTTGTCTACTTGATTAATCACACGATGGATATTACATTATTAGAATTTAAAGTAGAAATGCATATACACACACACACGTGTTTCCTTCATTCTTTGTCAAAATTCATACTATAATTTAATGTTTGATGACTTGCTCTACTTCTATTTTTTTTAGTGATCTGTTTCATTAACCCAAACCCAAAGGCCCATTTAATTTGATTTTCTAATCTAAGCACACTCATTTTATTTGTAAAAGCCCAAAAAAAAATAACATCCAGAACTTACTGCTACAGTTCTTTCTACACACCACAAAACATTATGTGGTGATAATTTAACCACATCTCCCTGCACCTTTCAGTTGGCCAATAGGTAACTATTACCTTCCTCTATATATATCCCCCTACTCCAAGCTTCTTATTCATCCAGATCTGCCAAGAAACACGTCTAACCCCTGTCCTTTTCACTACTCAGTGAACTCCAAGAATCAATCCACACGAAATGAAGAACACCACCCCTTTTTCTTCTTTGCTGCTGCGTTTTATTTCACGGTTGTATTTGATAACTATTTCTTCAATAATCTTGCAACAATCATGAAGAACTCGAGCCAACTTTATCCATGATGAATCCCCCAGGTTCCCACACAAATTCGAGTCAATATCTTAGCCTGAATCGAGAAAACTACACAGGTTTTAACACACAACCCATTTATGTGCTATTTACGTAAGTTTCGATTTCCGTTTATGATTTTTGGTACTTGAATCTGGTGGAATATGTGTTATAATTGTCTTATGGTGATAAGGTTATGTGGTCGGCATGTTTAACTGTTTCGAAGCATGAACTGAATGTACAAAAAACGTTTTTGAAACTCAGCAAACAAACTGAAACTTTGATGTTGGAAATAGCAACTTTAGGAGCCGATATCTTTTTATAGAAAAATGATTTTGACTCAAAACCAAAGAGGTTATGATCTCCATATGGTAGGGAGTTTGAGTGTAAAAAATTACGCAAATTGGTTCAGTATTCTGGGAGTTATTCGATTTTTAAAGTTAAGGCAGTAAGCTGGAAAATAAAGAAAAACAGGGCATGTTCATTTCAGTTTGAAACTTAGGAGTCGTTTTTACTCGACTTCGAGACGCGTTTTTCACAAAAGTTTTTATTGCCAGTAAACTTGATATATCGTAGTGTAATTAACCCAAGATTTCATGTTAATTGAATTAACCTTTTGACGAGAAATGATTGATGAACATACGCAAAAATTCACTATTTTTAAGAATGTCCAATTTTGCAAAATTACAAATATTATCTTTTGAGTCACAATTAAATTCTGGAAAAATATCTATGTTGATAGAAATATTTTGAAATGCTATGGAAATGATTTTCATAAGAATCAAACAGCTATAACTATTTTATTATAATTTTCCGAGCAAAAAGGACCAATAATGAAACAGGCACAATCTTACCCAAATCCAAAAAAAAAAATATTCGGCATGTGTTAAAACTTTTTAAACAGATCTTGAAATATTTTTAAAGTATCTAAATACCTACTCTATAGTTAAACCATTTTTTCCGCAAACAATTTGTTTATATTTATTATTATAATATATATGCTAAATATACGGGTGCTATTTCGTTTGTGAATTTTGTGTATGAAAGTGTCAATACTGTGATGATATATCTACTTTATTATCACTATTATTTTTCGCGCTAATAAAATAAGAATGATTTTTATTTAAACATGATTAAGTTAAACCCTCCTACTTTAAATACATTATTTATAAGTTACTCTTATGTGATTTGTTAAGTGAGGAACATGTTTATATTATATATGAGTTACTACATAAATGGTTATTATTTGTTGAAGCACATTGATAAGTATTAAAATGTATTTTATTAAATTTATTATTGTGGTATTTCTTGTTATGTGATTATAAGATTTTCATGAAGATAAATTGTTAAGTAAATTTAAGAATCGAGATTTCTGATAATAAATAAATATTCAAGAAAACGTGCTAGGCGAAGTGCGGCCTAATCGGAGCTCGGACGGTCCCTGCGTTACGCTTGCTAAAATCATTCGAGAAGTTTGTAACTTTTCTTAAAAGTTAACCAGGTGGGTGTCACTACTGTATTGCCGATGTAAATGTTATATGGACTGTTGGTGTATTCTGAATTGAACTAAACAAACATCAACATATAACTAAAAATACAAGAATAAATTATGATATACTTATTTCATGATATTATGATATGTGATATATGACTTTCGATTTCACGAAGGAGGTGGGAAGTGTTTATGGGGATTGCACGTGGTAAGTCGTTGCCAGTGTGGTCCCACTATGATAAAAGACTTTTATAGTCAACAGACTTTTGTAGTCAAGGGAGATGATGGGGATTGCACGTGGTAAGTCGTTGCCAGTGTGGTCCCACTATGATAAAAGACTTTTATAGTCAACAGACTTTTGTAGTCAAGGGAGATGATGGGGATTGCACGTGGTAAGTCGTTGCCAGTGTGGTCCCAATATGATAAAAGACTTTCGTAGTCAACAGACTTTTGTAGTCAAGAAATGTGATGGGGATTGCACGTAGTAAGTTGTTGCTAGTGTTGTCCCCCCTATGATAAAGGAGATGAGATGATGGGGATTGCACGTGGTAAGTTGTTGCCAGTGTTGTCCCCCCTATGATAAAGGAGATGAGAATATAATGGTGATATAAAAGGAGATGATTGGGATTGCACGTGATAAGTCGTTATCAGTGTCGTCCCACAATGGTGAAGGAAATGATGAGAATTATTATCAATGATATGAATTTGAATGAAATATGAATAAGAATTATTTACTATAAAATACTAATAATTATTATTTCGGCGTACTGCCAATCTGTGTAACAGCGTACAAGGATATCCACTGAGATTTTTATCTCACACCCCAAAACTAATATTTTTCAGGTTATGATCGAGAGGGGCCGGCGTTGTAGCAGGGATGACACAGAGTTCCCCCATATTAAGATGTTATAATATATCTATTTGAGACTTATGATAATAAATTGAAATGTGTTATGAAAGACGATATTTTTTATTATGTCGAGTGACAAACATTTCTTAAGCAACTCGATGATCATTATGTAAGGTATCTTCAAACCAAATACTGCTTATCATATTCTAAATTTTCAAATAAATGGGCCCACACTGCTTCTATTACAACTTATAACTATCTTTAAATTATTTCCGCTGCAAAACTCTTATCGATTCACTTGTGTTATTATATTTTTAAAGAAATTTTCAAGTTCGGATTTTCAGTCACTAAGTGGCGACTCGAATTTAGAGTGTTCGAGCCTTAAAGGCTGCATTCCGGATTCGGGGCGTTACAGGTGGTATCAGAGCCTAGGTTCAAACCTTCGGCCAAAATGATTTATTTTCTCTTCTTTCAAAATGTTTATTTTAAAAAGTTAAGTCTTTCCGCAAAAGTCCTTCAAACAAAAATATATATTTATCTTTATACATATGTACAAGTAAGAGAAATTTGGTTCAGTAAGTCTTATACTAAAGTATGTCAAAAATATTAAGATAATGTTAAAAGGTATAACTCGTGGGAAAATGTGTCTCCTGCTGCAGCCGAAGCTCCCTCAAGGTATGTAAGTATTTAAAGTTTCAAGTAGTAGTTCTAATACGATAATATTTATGAAAGTAGAAATTCCATCGTCTATGAAAGTTACGAAATAAAATTATGTCTTGATATGATGAAGTTATGAAAAGGGAAGAAAGTAAGTTATGTTTGATACGATAAGTATATGAAGTAAACAATGATTATGAAAGAATCTTTTACAAAGTGAAAAGTGTTGTGATATGATTAATTTACCAGTTTCCTATAGTACGAGTGCAAGTTTATAAAAGTATTTCACATGCGTTCACGATACTTATGATATATATATTTTTTTTCCTTTTGAAAAATAAGACGGACCTAAAAGTCTTATTTTATTTTGACATCAATCCCTATTTCACTACATAAACTCAAAAACGCTAGATGCATATGATCTTGTTTTATATTATTGGGATTGTTGTTCTTTTTCAATGGAGAAGGTCACTCCTCGTATTAAATATTATATATATTATATTTTGCAACTTACTTCAAGTGGGTTTGCTTTATTCTATCCGTTACTTTTACCTAATTGTCGCTTTAATGACATGCGATCAATGGTTCCCTAACATACAAACGACGACGTGCCGTCATTGTGCCGCTGAATCTAGACAGTGTGTTCCAATGTACTGTGTACTCTCAACGTAGAACTGGTGCTAGTACCTTGTCATTACGATTTTTAGGTTCTGTTTTTGAAAGTTTCGTCACACCTATATGAAGTAATATATTCTTTTCTTTTCAAACCTTTAGATGGCACCACGTGGACGTGGACGAGCTACTAGGAATCGTGCTCAGGACCCTTTCGAAGAATCAGTAGGACAACAACCCCCTAACATTACCTCTGGAGCCGACATGGCAAGAGAATTCTTCAACTCTCTCCAAACTTTTATGCAACAACAAACCCCACCACCACTTGTACCTATGCCTCACCCGCCACCAAGAGCTAACAAATTTGTCGAACAGTTTCGACGTATGAAACCACCAAAATTAAATGGGAAAGAGGGTCCTATGGAAACTGAAGAGTGGATTGCTGGTCTGGAGCGAATCTATAAACATATGGTTCTGACTGATGCACAAAAGGTCTCTTGTGCACAGTTTCAACTTGGAGAAGATGCTGCCCAGTGGTGGGAATCTTACGACCGAACCTTGAATGCTGAAGGAAGACAATCTTTGACATGGGAGGAATTCAAGCAGGCAGTAATGGATAGGTATTTCCCGCAAGTTCTTTGCGATCAGAAGGAACAAGAATTTGTCAACCTGCGACAAGGAACTCTCTCAGTGACAGAATATGAGAGGAAATTTAATCAGTTGTCACGATATGCTCCACATCTGGTGGAGATCGATGAGAAGAAAGCAAGGCGGTTTGAACGGGGTTTGAGACCTGAAGTTGGAGGTACTGTAGCCGGGCTAAAACTTATGAACTACAACGAGGTTTTCGACCGAGCACTAATTATTTCTATCGGCATGGGATTAGAATTTAAGCCAATCCCCGCGACACTATCAGTTAACCGAAATTTGCAACCTAACTTTAAGAGGAACCAAAACCCGCCTACGAATGGAAATAATTTTGCCATTGGAGTTAGGCCAAGGAACCAACGACTATGTCCCAAGTGCAACAAGGCATATGGAGGAGAATGCTGGTTTGGGAAGGGAGTATGCTACAACTGCCGTCGGCCGGGACACAAGATTGGAGAATGCCCTGAAGAACTATTTGAACGACCACCGTTGAGGATTAATAAATTCGATGACAACCAAATCATACCGCTACCAATAAGGAGTGGCTCGGGACAAGATCATAAAAAATGGGCTGTGGTAAATGCTATTCTCGAGGAAGGTAACGAAACCGACACATAATAAATCAGGTTAGGCATATTACTAGTACTCGATTTCACCTACATACATATTATTTCGTACTGAAGCTTTCTAAACTTTTATATTCAATAACTTTAAAGGAAGCTTGAAAACTAAAGTGTTAAAATATAAATATTAAATATGCATGTTTAATATGAGAATTTTGAAAAAATTTGAGAGGTTGAAATATAAATATATACATAGGATAAGATGGAGGCCAAATAAATTTTACTAAATAAGATATATATATATATATTGGTGAATGCAACTTATATGGTTATGGAATTTGAAGTATAGAATATTCGAAATAATGCGATTAGCCTTTTTTTTAAAACTTGTGTATTGAAAATGCAATAAGAGATATGAAAAATGAGTAAGTGAAATTTCGGGGACGAAATTCTGTTAAGGGGTAGGGATGTAACACCCCGTCCCAAAATTAATATGGAATAAAGATATATATAATTTTAAGAGTATTTCGATTATATTAACATTGTTATTTGTTTTGAAAAGACTTGATTTTCAGGAGACGGGACGAGCATTCTGATCCGGGAGCACTCCTAGCACATAATAAAGAAATAAATAAAGTATAAGGTTTGATAAATATTTAATAATGCAAAAAATAATAGAAATCTTATAAACAACTTTACAAATTATTTTATGAAATTTATGGTAAATGACATAACAAAACAAATTATAAAAATAAAATTGTCCTGTTATCTAAACTCTTGAATGAAACATATAAATTTAATTTGTCTACTTGATTAATCACACGATGGATATTACATTATTAGAATTTAAAGTAGAAATGCATATACACACACACACGTGTTTCCTTCATTCTTTGTCAAAATTCATACTATAATTTAATGTTGATGACTTGCTCTACTTCTATTTTTTTTAGTGATCTGTTTCATTAACCCAAACCCAAAGGCCCATTTAATTTGATTTTTCTAATCTAAGCACACTCATTTTATTTGTAAAAGCCCAAAAAAAAATAACATCCAGAACTTACTGCTACAGTTCTTTCTACACACCACAAACATTATGTGGTGATAATTTACCACATCTCCTGCACCTTTCAGTTGGCCAATAGGTAACTATTACCTTCCTCTATATATATCCCCCTACTCCAAGCTTCTTATCATCCAGATCTGCCAAGAAACACGTCTAACCCTGTCCTTTTCACTACTCAGTGAACTCCAAGAATCAATCCACACAGAAATGAAGAACACCACCCTCTTTTTCTTCTTTGCTGCTGCGTTTTATTTCACGGTTGTATTTGATAACTATTTCTTCAATAATCTTGCAACAATCATGAAGAACTCGAGCCAACTTTATCCATGATGAATCCCCCAGGTTCCACACAAATTCGAGTCAATATCTTAGCCTGAATCGAGAAAACTACACAGGTTTTAACACACAACCCATTATGTGCTATTTACGTAAGTTTCGATTTCCGTTTATGATTTTTGGTACTTGAATCTGGTGGAATATGTGTTATAATTGTCTTATGGTGATAAGGTTATGTGGTCGGCATGTTTAACTGTTTCGAAGCATGAACTGAATGTACAAAAAACGTTTTGAAACTCAGCAAACAAACTGAAACTTTGATGTTGGAAATAGCAACTTTAGGGAGCCGATATCTTTTTATAGAAATAATGATTTGACTCAAAACCAAAGAGGTTCTGATCTCCATATGGTAGGGAGTTTGAGTGTAAAAAATTACGCAAATTGGTTCAGTATTCTGGGGAGTTATTCGATTTTTAAAGTTAAGGCAGTAAGCTGGAAAATAAAGAAAAACAGGGCATGTTCATTTCAGTTTGAAACTTAGGAGTCGTTTTTACTCGACTTCGAGACGCGTTTTTCACAAAAGTTTTTATTGCCAGTAAACTTGATATATCGTAGTGTAATTAACCCAAGATTTCATGTTAATTGAATTAACCTTTTGACGAGAAATGATTGATGAACATACGCAAAAATTCACTATTTTTAAGAATGTCCAATTTTGCAAAATTACAAATATTATCTTTTGAGTCACAATTAAATTCTGGAAAAATATCTATGTTGATAGAAATATTTTGAAATGCTATGGAAATGATTTTCATAAGAATCAAACAGCTATAACTATTTTATTATAATTTTCCGAGCAAAAAGGACCAATAATGAAACAGGCACAATCTTACCCAAATCCAAAAAAAAAAATATTCGGCATGTGTTAAAACTTTTTAAACAGATCTTGAAATATTTTTAAAGTATCTAAATACCTACTCTATAGTTAAACCATTTTTTCCGCAAACAATTTGTTTATATTTATTATTATAATATATATGCTAAATATACGGGTGCTATTTCGTTTGTGAATTTTGTGTATGAAAGTGTCAATACTGTGATGATATATCTACTTTATTATCACTATTATTTTTCGCGCTAATAAAATAAGAATGATTTTTATTTAAACATGATTAAGTTAAACCCTCCTACTTTAAATACATTATTTATAAGTTACTCTTATGTGATTTGTTAAGTGACGAACATGTTTATATTATATATGAGTTACTACATAAATGGTTATTATTTGTTGAAGCACATTGATAAGTATTAAAATGTATTTTATTAAATTTATTATTGTGGTATTTCTTGTTATGTGATTATAAGATTTTCATGAAGATAAATTGTTAAGTAAATTTAAGAATCGAGATTTCTGATAATAAATAAATATTCAAGAAAACGTGCTAGGCGAAGTGCGGCCTAATCGGAGCTCGGACGGTCCCTGCGTTACGCTTGCTAAAATCATTCGAGAAGTTTGTAACTTTTCTTAAAAGTTAACCAGGTGGGTGTCACTACTGTATTGCCGATGTAAATGTTATATGGACTGTTGGTGTATTCTGAATTGAACTAAACAAACATCAACATATAACTAAAAATACAAGAATAAATTATGATATACTTATTTCATGATATTATGATATGTGATATATGACTTTCGATTTCACGAAGGAGGTGGGAAGTGTTTATGGGGATTGCACGTGGTAAGTCGTTGCCAGTGTGGTCCCACTATGATAAAAGACTTTTATAGTCAACAGACTTTTGTAGTCAAGGGAGATGATGGGGATTGCACGTGGTAAGTCGTTGCCAGTGTGGTCCCACTATGATAAAAGACTTTTATAGTCAACAGACTTTTGTAGTCAAGGGAGATGATGGGGATTGCACGTGGTAAGTCGTTGCCAGTGTGGTCCCAATATGATAAAAGACTTTCGTAGTCAACAGACTTTTGTAGTCAAGAAATGTGATGGGGATTGCACGTAGTAAGTTGTTGCTAGTGTTGTCCCCCCTATGATAAAGGAGATGAGATGATGGGGATTGCACGTGGTAAGTTGTTGCCAGTGTTGTCCCCCCTATGATAAAGGAGATGAGAATATAATGGTGATATAAAAGGAGATGATTGGGATTGCACGTGATAAGTCGTTATCAGTGTCGTCCCACAATGGTGAAGGAAATGATGAGAATTATTATCAATGATATGAATTTGAATGAAATATGAATAAGAATTATTTACTATAAAATACTAATAATTATTATTTCGGCGTACTGCCAATCTGTGTAACAGCGTACAAGGATATCCACTGAGATTTTTATCTCACACCCCAAAACTAATATTTTTCAGGTTATGATCGAGAGGGGCCGGCGTTGTAGCAGGGATGACACAGAGTTCCCCCATATTAAGATGTTATAATATATCTATTTGAGACTTATGATAATAAATTGAAATGTGTTATGAAAGACGATATTTTTTATTATGTCGAGTGACAAACATTTCTTAAGCAACTCGATGATCATTATGTAAGGTATCTTCAAACCAAATACTGCTTATCATATTCTAAATTTTCAAATAAATGGGCCCACACTGCTTCTATTACAACTTATAACTATCTTTAAATTATTTCCGCTGCAAAACTCTTATCGATTCACTTGTGTTATTATATTTTTAAAGAAATTTTCAAGTTCGGATTTTCAGTCACTAAGTGGCGACTCGAATTTAGAGTGTTCGAGCCTTAAAGGCTGCATTCCGGATTCGGGGCGTTACAGGTGGTATCAGAGCCTAGGTTCAAACCTTCGGCCAAAATGATTTATTTTCTCTTCTTTCAAAATGTTTATTTTAAAAAGTTAAGTCTTTCCGCAAAAGTCCTTCAAACAAAAATATATATTTATCTTTATACATATGTACAAGTAAGAGAAATTTGGTTCAGTAAGTCTTATACTAAAGTATGTCAAAAATATTAAGATAATGTTAAAAGGTATAACTCGTGGGAAAATGTGTCTCCTGCTGCAGCCGAAGCTCCCTCAAGGTATGTAAGTATTTAAAGTTTCAAGTAGTAGTTCTAATACGATAATATTTATGAAAGTAGAAATTCCATCGTCTATGAAAGTTACGAAATAAAATTATGTCTTGATATGATGAAGTTATGAAAAGGGAAGAAAGTAAGTTATGTTTGATACGATAAGTATATGAAGTAAACAATGATTATGAAAGAATCTTTTACAAAGTGAAAAGTGTTGTGATATGATTAATTTACCAGTTTCCTATAGTACGAGTGCAAGTTTATAAAAGTATTTCACATGCGTTCACGATACTTATGATATATATATTTTTTTTCCTTTTGAAAAATAAGACGGACCTAAAAGTCTTATTTTATTTTGACATCAATCCCTATTTCACTACATAAACTCAAAAACGCTAGATGCATATGATCTTGTTTTATATTATTGGGATTGTTGTTCTTTTTCAATGGAGAAGGTCACTCCTCGTATTAAATATTATATATATTATATTTTGCAACTTACTTCAAGTGGGTTTGCTTTATTCTATCCGTTACTTTTACCTAATTGTCGCTTTAATGACATGCGATCAATGGTTCCCTAACATACAAACGACGACGTGCCGTCATTGTGCCGCTGAATCTAGACAGTGTGTTCCAATGTACTGTGTACTCTCAACGTAGAACTGGTGCTAGTACCTTGTCATTACGATTTTTAGGTTCTGTTTTTGAAAGTTTCGTCACACCTATATGAAGTAATATATTCTTTTCTTTTCAAACCTTTAGATGGCACCACGTGGACGTGGACGAGCTACTAGGAATCGTGCTCAGGACCCTTTCGAAGAATCAGTAGGACAACAACCCCCTAACATTACCTCTGGAGCCGACATGGCAAGAGAATTCTTCAACTCTCTCCAAACTTTTATGCAACAACAAACCCCACCACCACTTGTACCTATGCCTCACCCGCCACCAAGAGCTAACAAATTTGTCGAACAGTTTCGACGTATGAAACCACCAAAATTAAATGGGAAAGAGGGTCCTATGGAAACTGAAGAGTGGATTGCTGGTCTGGAGCGAATCTATAAACATATGGTTCTGACTGATGCACAAAAGGTCTCTTGTGCACAGTTTCAACTTGGAGAAGATGCTGCCCAGTGGTGGGAATCTTACGACCGAACCTTGAATGCTGAAGGAAGACAATCTTTGACATGGGAGGAATTCAAGCAGGCAGTAATGGATAGGTATTTCCCGCAAGTTCTTTGCGATCAGAAGGAACAAGAATTTGTCAACCTGCGACAAGGAACTCTCTCAGTGACAGAATATGAGAGGAAATTTAATCAGTTGTCACGATATGCTCCACATCTGGTGGAGATCGATGAGAAGAAAGCAAGGCGGTTTGAACGGGGTTTGAGACCTGAAGTTGGAGGTACTGTAGCCGGGCTAAAACTTATGAACTACAACGAGGTTTTCGACCGAGCACTAATTATTTCTATCGGCATGGGATTAGAATTTAAGCCAATCCCCGCGACACTATCAGTTAACCGAAATTTGCAACCTAACTTTAAGAGGAACCAAAACCCGCCTACGAATGGAAATAATTTTGCCATTGGAGTTAGGCCAAGGAACCAACGACTATGTCCCAAGTGCAACAAGGCATATGGAGGAGAATGCTGGTTTGGGAAGGGAGTATGCTACAACTGCCGTCGGCCGGGACACAAGATTGGAGAATGCCCTGAAGAACTATTTGAACGACCACCGTTGAGGATTAATAAATTCGATGACAACCAAATCATACCGCTACCAATAAGGAGTGGCTCGGGACAAGATCATAAAAAATGGGCTGTGGTAAATGCTATTCTCGAGGAAGGTAACGAAACCGACACATAATAAATCAGGTTAGGCATATTACTAGTACTCGATTTCACCTACATACATATTATTTCGTACTGAAGCTTTCTAAACTTTTATATTCAATAACTTTAAAGGAAGCTTGAAAACTAAAGTGTTAAAATATAAATATTAAATATGCATGTTTAATATGAGAATTTTGAAAAAATTTGAGAGGTTGAAATATAAATATATACATAGGATAAGATGGAGGCCAAATAAATTTTACTAAATAAGATATATATATATTGGTGAATGCAACTTATATGGTTATGGAATTTGAAGTATAGAATATTCGAAATAAATGCGATTACCTTTTTTTTAAACTTGTGTATTGAAAATGCAATAAGAGATATGAAAAATGAGTAAGTGAAATTTCGGGGACGAAATTCTGTTAAGGGGGTAGGGATGTAACACCCCGTCCCAAAATTAATATGGAATAAAGATATATATAATTTAAGAGTATTTCGATTATATTAACATTGTTATTTGTTTTGAAAAGACTTGATTTTCAGGAAGACGGACGAGCATTCTGATCCGGGAGCACTCCTAGCACATAATAAAGAAATAAATAAAGTATAAGGTTTGATAAATATTTAATAATGCAAAAAAATAATAGAAATCTTATAAACAACTTTACAAATTATTTTATGAAATTTATGGTAAATGACATAACAAAACAAATTATAAAAATAAAATTGTCCTGTTATCTAAATCTTGATATGAAACATATAAATTTAATTTGTCTACTTGATTAATCACACGATGGATATTACATTATTAGAATTTAAAGTAGAAATGCATATACACACACACACGTGTTTCCTTCATTCTTTGTCAAAATTCATACTATAATTTAATGTTTGATGACTTGCTCTACTTCTATTTTTTTTAGTGATCTGTTTCATTAACCCAAACCCAAAGGCCCATTTAATTTGATTTTCTAATCTAAGCACACTCATTTTATTTGTAAAAGCCCAAAAAAAAATAACATCCAGAACTTACTGCTACAGTTCTTTCTACACACCACAAAACATTATGTGGTGATAATTTAACCACATCTCCCTGCACCTTTCAGTTGGCCAATAGGTAACTATTACCTTCCTCTATATATATCCCCCTACTCCAAGCTTCTTATTCATCCAGATCTGCCAAGAAACACGTCTAACCCCTGTCCTTTTCACTACTCAGTGAACTCCAAGAATCAATCCACACGAAATGAAGAACACCACCCCTTTTTCTTCTTTGCTGCTGCGTTTTATTTCACGGTTGTATTTGATAACTATTTCTTCAATAATCTTGCAACAATCATGAAGAACTCGAGCCAACTTTATCCATGATGAATCCCCCAGGTTCCCACACAAATTCGAGTCAATATCTTAGCCTGAATCGAGAAAACTACACAGGTTTTAACACACAACCCATTTATGTGCTATTTACGTAAGTTTCGATTTCCGTTTATGATTTTTGGTACTTGAATCTGGTGGAATATGTGTTATAATTGTCTTATGGTGATAAGGTTATGTGGTCGGCATGTTTAACTGTTTCGAAGCATGAACTGAATGTACAAAAAACGTTTTTGAAACTCAGCAAACAAACTGAAACTTTGATGTTGGAAATAGCAACTTTAGGAGCCGATATCTTTTTATAGAAAAATGATTTTGACTCAAAACCAAAGAGGTTATGATCTCCATATGGTAGGGAGTTTGAGTGTAAAAAATTACGCAAATTGGTTCAGTATTCTGGGAGTTATTCGATTTTTAAAGTTAAGGCAGTAAGCTGGAAAATAAAGAAAAACAGGGCATGTTCATTTCAGTTTGAAACTTAGGAGTCGTTTTTACTCGACTTCGAGACGCGTTTTTCACAAAAGTTTTTATTGCCAGTAAACTTGATATATCGTAGTGTAATTAACCCAAGATTTCATGTTAATTGAATTAACCTTTTGACGAGAAATGATTGATGAACATACGCAAAAATTCACTATTTTTAAGAATGTCCAATTTTGCAAAATTACAAATATTATCTTTTGAGTCACAATTAAATTCTGGAAAAATATCTATGTTGATAGAAATATTTTGAAATGCTATGGAAATGATTTTCATAAGAATCAAACAGCTATAACTATTTTATTATAATTTTCCGAGCAAAAAGGACCAATAATGAAACAGGCACAATCTTACCCAAATCCAAAAAAAAAAATATTCGGCATGTGTTAAAACTTTTTAAACAGATCTTGAAATATTTTTAAAGTATCTAAATACCTACTCTATAGTTAAACCATTTTTTCCGCAAACAATTTGTTTATATTTATTATTATAATATATATGCTAAATATACGGGTGCTATTTCGTTTGTGAATTTTGTGTATGAAAGTGTCAATACTGTGATGATATATCTACTTTATTATCACTATTATTTTTCGCGCTAATAAAATAAGAATGATTTTTATTTAAACATGATTAAGTTAAACCCTCCTACTTTAAATACATTATTTATAAGTTACTCTTATGTGATTTGTTAAGTGACGAACATGTTTATATTATATATGAGTTACTACATAAATGGTTATTATTTGTTGAAGCACATTGATAAGTATTAAAATGTATTTTATTAAATTTATTATTGTGGTATTTCTTGTTATGTGATTATAAGATTTTCATGAAGATAAATTGTTAAGTAAATTTAAGAATCGAGATTTCTGATAATAAATAAATATTCAAGAAAACGTGCTAGGCGAAGTGCGGCCTAATCGGAGCTCGGACGGTCCCTGCGTTACGCTTGCTAAAATCATTCGAGAAGTTTGTAACTTTTCTTAAAAGTTAACCAGGTGGGTGTCACTACTGTATTGCCGATGTAAATGTTATATGGACTGTTGGTGTATTCTGAATTGAACTAAACAAACATCAACATATAACTAAAAATACAAGAATAAATTATGATATACTTATTTCATGATATTATGATATGTGATATATGACTTTCGATTTCACGAAGGAGGTGGGAAGTGTTTATGGGGATTGCACGTGGTAAGTCGTTGCCAGTGTGGTCCCACTATGATAAAAGACTTTTATAGTCAACAGACTTTTGTAGTCAAGGGAGATGATGGGGATTGCACGTGGTAAGTCGTTGCCAGTGTGGTCCCACTATGATAAAAGACTTTTATAGTCAACAGACTTTTGTAGTCAAGGGAGATGATGGGGATTGCACGTGGTAAGTCGTTGCCAGTGTGGTCCCAATATGATAAAAGACTTTCGTAGTCAACAGACTTTTGTAGTCAAGAAATGTGATGGGGATTGCACGTAGTAAGTTGTTGCTAGTGTTGTCCCCCCTATGATAAAGGAGATGAGATGATGGGGATTGCACGTGGTAAGTTGTTGCCAGTGTTGTCCCCCCTATGATAAAGGAGATGAGAATATAATGGTGATATAAAAGGAGATGATTGGGATTGCACGTGATAAGTCGTTATCAGTGTCGTCCCACAATGGTGAAGGAAATGATGAGAATTATTATCAATGATATGAATTTGAATGAAATATGAATAAGAATTATTTACTATAAAATACTAATAATTATTATTTCGGCGTACTGCCAATCTGTGTAACAGCGTACAAGGATATCCACTGAGATTTTTATCTCACACCCCAAAACTAATATTTTTCAGGTTATGATCGAGAGGGGCCGGCGTTGTAGCAGGGATGACACAGAGTTCCCCCATATTAAGATGTTATAATATATCTATTTGAGACTTATGATAATAAATTGAAATGTGTTATGAAAGACGATATTTTTTATTATGTCGAGTGACAAACATTTCTTAAGCAACTCGATGATCATTATGTAAGGTATCTTCAAACCAAATACTGCTTATCATATTCTAAATTTTCAAATAAATGGGCCCACACTGCTTCTATTACAACTTATAACTATCTTTAAATTATTTCCGCTGCAAAACTCTTATCGATTCACTTGTGTTATTATATTTTTAAAGAAATTTTCAAGTTCGGATTTTCAGTCACTAAGTGGCGACTCGAATTTAGAGTGTTCGAGCCTTAAAGGCTGCATTCCGGATTCGGGGCGTTACAGGTGGTATCAGAGCCTAGGTTCAAACCTTCGGCCAAAATGATTTATTTTCTCTTCTTTCAAAATGTTTATTTTAAAAAGTTAAGTCTTTCCGCAAAAGTCCTTCAAACAAAAATATATATTTATCTTTATACATATGTACAAGTAAGAGAAATTTGGTTCAGTAAGTCTTATACTAAAGTATGTCAAAAATATTAAGATAATGTTAAAAGGTATAACTCGTGGGAAAATGTGTCTCCTGCTGCAGCCGAAGCTCCCTCAAGGTATGTAAGTATTTAAAGTTTCAAGTAGTAGTTCTAATACGATAATATTTATGAAAGTAGAAATTCCATCGTCTATGAAAGTTACGAAATAAAATTATGTCTTGATATGATGAAGTTATGAAAAGGGAAGAAAGTAAGTTATGTTTGATACGATAAGTATATGAAGTAAACAATGATTATGAAAGAATCTTTTACAAAGTGAAAAGTGTTGTGATATGATTAATTTACCAGTTTCCTATAGTACGAGTGCAAGTTTATAAAAGTATTTCACATGCGTTCACGATACTTATGATATATATATTTTTTTTCCTTTTGAAAAATAAGACGGACCTAAAAGTCTTATTTTATTTTGACATCAATCCCTATTTCACTACATAAACTCAAAAACGCTAGATGCATATGATCTTGTTTTATATTATTGGGATTGTTGTTCTTTTTCAATGGAGAAGGTCACTCCTCGTATTAAATATTATATATATTATATTTTGCAACTTACTTCAAGTGGGTTTGCTTTATTCTATCCGTTACTTTTACCTAATTGTCGCTTTAATGACATGCGATCAATGGTTCCCTAACATACAAACGACGACGTGCCGTCATTGTGCCGCTGAATCTAGACAGTGTGTTCCAATGTACTGTGTACTCTCAACGTAGAACTGGTGCTAGTACCTTGTCATTACGATTTTTAGGTTCTGTTTTTGAAAGTTTCGTCACACCTATATGAAGTAATATATTCTTTTCTTTTCAAACCTTTAGATGGCACCACGTGGACGTGGACGAGCTACTAGGAATCGTGCTCAGGACCCTTTCGAAGAATCAGTAGGACAACAACCCCCTAACATTACCTCTGGAGCCGACATGGCAAGAGAATTCTTCAACTCTCTCCAAACTTTTATGCAACAACAAACCCCACCACCACTTGTACCTATGCCTCACCCGCCACCAAGAGCTAACAAATTTGTCGAACAGTTTCGACGTATGAAACCACCAAAATTAAATGGGAAAGAGGGTCCTATGGAAACTGAAGAGTGGATTGCTGGTCTGGAGCGAATCTATAAACATATGGTTCTGACTGATGCACAAAAGGTCTCTTGTGCACAGTTTCAACTTGGAGAAGATGCTGCCCAGTGGTGGGAATCTTACGACCGAACCTTGAATGCTGAAGGAAGACAATCTTTGACATGGGAGGAATTCAAGCAGGCAGTAATGGATAGGTATTTCCCGCAAGTTCTTTGCGATCAGAAGGAACAAGAATTTGTCAACCTGCGACAAGGAACTCTCTCAGTGACAGAATATGAGAGGAAATTTAATCAGTTGTCACGATATGCTCCACATCTGGTGGAGATCGATGAGAAGAAAGCAAGGCGGTTTGAACGGGGTTTGAGACCTGAAGTTGGAGGTACTGTAGCCGGGCTAAAACTTATGAACTACAACGAGGTTTTCGACCGAGCACTAATTATTTCTATCGGCATGGGATTAGAATTTAAGCCAATCCCCGCGACACTATCAGTTAACCGAAATTTGCAACCTAACTTTAAGAGGAACCAAAACCCGCCTACGAATGGAAATAATTTTGCCATTGGAGTTAGGCCAAGGAACCAACGACTATGTCCCAAGTGCAACAAGGCATATGGAGGAGAATGCTGGTTTGGGAAGGGAGTATGCTACAACTGCCGTCGGCCGGGACACAAGATTGGAGAATGCCCTGAAGAACTATTTGAACGACCACCGTTGAGGATTAATAAATTCGATGACAACCAAATCATACCGCTACCAATAAGGAGTGGCTCGGGACAAGATCATAAAAAATGGGCTGTGGTAAATGCTATTCTCGAGGAAGGTAACGAAACCGACACATAATAAATCAGGTTAGGCATATTACTAGTACTCGATTTCACCTACATACATATTATTTCGTACTGAAGCTTTCTAAACTTTTATATTCAATAACTTTAAAGGAAGCTTGAAAACTAAAGTGTTAAAATATAAATATTAAATATGCATGTTTAATATGAGAATTTTGAAAAAATTTGAGAGGTTGAAATATAAATATATACATAGGATAAGATGGAGGCCAAATAAATTTTACTAAATAAGATATATATATATTGGTGAATGCAACTTATATGGTTATGGAATTTGAAGTATAGAATATTCGAAATAAATGCGATTACCTTTTTTTTAAACTTGTGTATTGAAAATGCAATAAGAGATATGAAAAATGAGTAAGTGAAATTTCGGGGACGAAATTCTGTTAAGGGGGTAGGGATGTAACACCCCGTCCCAAAATTAATATGGAATAAAGATATATATAATTTAAGAGTATTTCGATTATATTAACATTGTTATTTGTTTTGAAAAGACTTGATTTTCAGGAAGACGGACGAGCATTCTGATCCGGGAGCACTCCTAGCACATAATAAAGAAATAAATAAAGTATAAGGTTTGATAAATATTTAATAATGCAAAAAAATAATAGAAATCTTATAAACAACTTTACAAATTATTTTATGAAATTTATGGTAAATGACATAACAAAACAAATTATAAAAATAAAATTGTCCTGTTATCTAAATCTTGATATGAAACATATAAATTTAATTTGTCTACTTGATTAATCACACGATGGATATTACATTATTAGAATTTAAAGTAGAAATGCATATACACACACACACGTGTTTCCTTCATTCTTTGTCAAAATTCATACTATAATTTAATGTTTGATGACTTGCTCTACTTCTATTTTTTTTAGTGATCTGTTTCATTAACCCAAACCCAAAGGCCCATTTAATTTGATTTTCTAATCTAAGCACACTCATTTTATTTGTAAAAGCCCAAAAAAAAATAACATCCAGAACTTACTGCTACAGTTCTTTCTACACACCACAAAACATTATGTGGTGATAATTTAACCACATCTCCCTGCACCTTTCAGTTGGCCAATAGGTAACTATTACCTTCCTCTATATATATCCCCCTACTCCAAGCTTCTTATTCATCCAGATCTGCCAAGAAACACGTCTAACCCCTGTCCTTTTCACTACTCAGTGAACTCCAAGAATCAATCCACACGAAATGAAGAACACCACCCCTTTTTCTTCTTTGCTGCTGCGTTTTATTTCACGGTTGTATTTGATAACTATTTCTTCAATAATCTTGCAACAATCATGAAGAACTCGAGCCAACTTTATCCATGATGAATCCCCCAGGTTCCCACACAAATTCGAGTCAATATCTTAGCCTGAATCGAGAAAACTACACAGGTTTTAACACACAACCCATTTATGTGCTATTTACGTAAGTTTCGATTTCCGTTTATGATTTTTGGTACTTGAATCTGGTGGAATATGTGTTATAATTGTCTTATGGTGATAAGGTTATGTGGTCGGCATGTTTAACTGTTTCGAAGCATGAACTGAATGTACAAAAAACGTTTTTGAAACTCAGCAAACAAACTGAAACTTTGATGTTGGAAATAGCAACTTTAGGAGCCGATATCTTTTTATAGAAAAATGATTTTGACTCAAAACCAAAGAGGTTATGATCTCCATATGGTAGGGAGTTTGAGTGTAAAAAATTACGCAAATTGGTTCAGTATTCTGGGAGTTATTCGATTTTTAAAGTTAAGGCAGTAAGCTGGAAAATAAAGAAAAACAGGGCATGTTCATTTCAGTTTGAAACTTAGGAGTCGTTTTTACTCGACTTCGAGACGCGTTTTTCACAAAAGTTTTTATTGCCAGTAAACTTGATATATCGTAGTGTAATTAACCCAAGATTTCATGTTAATTGAATTAACCTTTTGACGAGAAATGATTGATGAACATACGCAAAAATTCACTATTTTTAAGAATGTCCAATTTTGCAAAATTACAAATATTATCTTTTGAGTCACAATTAAATTCTGGAAAAATATCTATGTTGATAGAAATATTTTGAAATGCTATGGAAATGATTTTCATAAGAATCAAACAGCTATAACTATTTTATTATAATTTTCCGAGCAAAAAGGACCAATAATGAAACAGGCACAATCTTACCCAAATCCAAAAAAAAAAATATTCGGCATGTGTTAAAACTTTTTAAACAGATCTTGAAATATTTTTAAAGTATCTAAATACCTACTCTATAGTTAAACCATTTTTTCCGCAAACAATTTGTTTATATTTATTATTATAATATATATGCTAAATATACGGGTGCTATTTCGTTTGTGAATTTTGTGTATGAAAGTGTCAATACTGTGATGATATATCTACTTTATTATCACTATTATTTTTCGCGCTAATAAAATAAGAATGATTTTTATTTAAACATGATTAAGTTAAACCCTCCTACTTTAAATACATTATTTATAAGTTACTCTTATGTGATTTGTTAAGTGACGAACATGTTTATATTATATATGAGTTACTACATAAATGGTTATTATTTGTTGAAGCACATTGATAAGTATTAAAATGTATTTTATTAAATTTATTATTGTGGTATTTCTTGTTATGTGATTATAAGATTTTCATGAAGATAAATTGTTAAGTAAATTTAAGAATCGAGATTTCTGATAATAAATAAATATTCAAGAAAACGTGCTAGGCGAAGTGCGGCCTAATCGGAGCTCGGACGGTCCCTGCGTTACGCTTGCTAAAATCATTCGAGAAGTTTGTAACTTTTCTTAAAAGTTAACCAGGTGGGTGTCACTACTGTATTGCCGATGTAAATGTTATATGGACTGTTGGTGTATTCTGAATTGAACTAAACAAACATCAACATATAACTAAAAATACAAGAATAAATTATGATATACTTATTTCATGATATTATGATATGTGATATATGACTTTCGATTTCACGAAGGAGGTGGGAAGTGTTTATGGGGATTGCACGTGGTAAGTCGTTGCCAGTGTGGTCCCACTATGATAAAAGACTTTTATAGTCAACAGACTTTTGTAGTCAAGGGAGATGATGGGGATTGCACGTGGTAAGTCGTTGCCAGTGTGGTCCCACTATGATAAAAGACTTTTATAGTCAACAGACTTTTGTAGTCAAGGGAGATGATGGGGATTGCACGTGGTAAGTCGTTGCCAGTGTGGTCCCAATATGATAAAAGACTTTCGTAGTCAACAGACTTTTGTAGTCAAGAAATGTGATGGGGATTGCACGTAGTAAGTTGTTGCTAGTGTTGTCCCCCCTATGATAAAGGAGATGAGATGATGGGGATTGCACGTGGTAAGTTGTTGCCAGTGTTGTCCCCCCTATGATAAAGGAGATGAGAATATAATGGTGATATAAAAGGAGATGATTGGGATTGCACGTGATAAGTCGTTATCAGTGTCGTCCCACAATGGTGAAGGAAATGATGAGAATTATTATCAATGATATGAATTTGAATGAAATATGAATAAGAATTATTTACTATAAAATACTAATAATTATTATTTCGGCGTACTGCCAATCTGTGTAACAGCGTACAAGGATATCCACTGAGATTTTTATCTCACACCCCAAAACTAATATTTTTCAGGTTATGATCGAGAGGGGCCGGCGTTGTAGCAGGGATGACACAGAGTTCCCCCATATTAAGATGTTATAATATATCTATTTGAGACTTATGATAATAAATTGAAATGTGTTATGAAAGACGATATTTTTTATTATGTCGAGTGACAAACATTTCTTAAGCAACTCGATGATCATTATGTAAGGTATCTTCAAACCAAATACTGCTTATCATATTCTAAATTTTCAAATAAATGGGCCCACACTGCTTCTATTACAACTTATAACTATCTTTAAATTATTTCCGCTGCAAAACTCTTATCGATTCACTTGTGTTATTATATTTTTAAAGAAATTTTCAAGTTCGGATTTTCAGTCACTAAGTGGCGACTCGAATTTAGAGTGTTCGAGCCTTAAAGGCTGCATTCCGGATTCGGGGCGTTACAGGTGGTATCAGAGCCTAGGTTCAAACCTTCGGCCAAAATGATTTATTTTCTCTTCTTTCAAAATGTTTATTTTAAAAAGTTAAGTCTTTCCGCAAAAGTCCTTCAAACAAAAATATATATTTATCTTTATACATATGTACAAGTAAGAGAAATTTGGTTCAGTAAGTCTTATACTAAAGTATGTCAAAAATATTAAGATAATGTTAAAAGGTATAACTCGTGGGAAAATGTGTCTCCTGCTGCAGCCGAAGCTCCCTCAAGGTATGTAAGTATTTAAAGTTTCAAGTAGTAGTTCTAATACGATAATATTTATGAAAGTAGAAATTCCATCGTCTATGAAAGTTACGAAATAAAATTATGTCTTGATATGATGAAGTTATGAAAAGGGAAGAAAGTAAGTTATGTTTGATACGATAAGTATATGAAGTAAACAATGATTATGAAAGAATCTTTTACAAAGTGAAAAGTGTTGTGATATGATTAATTTACCAGTTTCCTATAGTACGAGTGCAAGTTTATAAAAGTATTTCACATGCGTTCACGATACTTATGATATATATATTTTTTTTCCTTTTGAAAAATAAGACGGACCTAAAAGTCTTATTTTATTTTGACATCAATCCCTATTTCACTACATAAACTCAAAAACGCTAGATGCATATGATCTTGTTTTATATTATTGGGATTGTTGTTCTTTTTCAATGGAGAAGGTCACTCCTCGTATTAAATATTATATATATTATATTTTGCAACTTACTTCAAGTGGGTTTGCTTTATTCTATCCGTTACTTTTACCTAATTGTCGCTTTAATGACATGCGATCAATGGTTCCCTAACATACAAACGACGACGTGCCGTCATTGTGCCGCTGAATCTAGACAGTGTGTTCCAATGTACTGTGTACTCTCAACGTAGAACTGGTGCTAGTACCTTGTCATTACGATTTTTAGGTTCTGTTTTTGAAAGTTTCGTCACACCTATATGAAGTAATATATTCTTTTCTTTTCAAACCTTTAGATGGCACCACGTGGACGTGGACGAGCTACTAGGAATCGTGCTCAGGACCCTTTCGAAGAATCAGTAGGACAACAACCCCCTAACATTACCTCTGGAGCCGACATGGCAAGAGAATTCTTCAACTCTCTCCAAACTTTTATGCAACAACAAACCCCACCACCACTTGTACCTATGCCTCACCCGCCACCAAGAGCTAACAAATTTGTCGAACAGTTTCGACGTATGAAACCACCAAAATTAAATGGGAAAGAGGGTCCTATGGAAACTGAAGAGTGGATTGCTGGTCTGGAGCGAATCTATAAACATATGGTTCTGACTGATGCACAAAAGGTCTCTTGTGCACAGTTTCAACTTGGAGAAGATGCTGCCCAGTGGTGGGAATCTTACGACCGAACCTTGAATGCTGAAGGAAGACAATCTTTGACATGGGAGGAATTCAAGCAGGCAGTAATGGATAGGTATTTCCCGCAAGTTCTTTGCGATCAGAAGGAACAAGAATTTGTCAACCTGCGACAAGGAACTCTCTCAGTGACAGAATATGAGAGGAAATTTAATCAGTTGTCACGATATGCTCCACATCTGGTGGAGATCGATGAGAAGAAAGCAAGGCGGTTTGAACGGGGTTTGAGACCTGAAGTTGGAGGTACTGTAGCCGGGCTAAAACTTATGAACTACAACGAGGTTTTCGACCGAGCACTAATTATTTCTATCGGCATGGGATTAGAATTTAAGCCAATCCCCGCGACACTATCAGTTAACCGAAATTTGCAACCTAACTTTAAGAGGAACCAAAACCCGCCTACGAATGGAAATAATTTTGCCATTGGAGTTAGGCCAAGGAACCAACGACTATGTCCCAAGTGCAACAAGGCATATGGAGGAGAATGCTGGTTTGGGAAGGGAGTATGCTACAACTGCCGTCGGCCGGGACACAAGATTGGAGAATGCCCTGAAGAACTATTTGAACGACCACCGTTGAGGATTAATAAATTCGATGACAACCAAATCATACCGCTACCAATAAGGAGTGGCTCGGGACAAGATCATAAAAAATGGGCTGTGGTAAATGCTATTCTCGAGGAAGGTAACGAAACCGACACATAATAAATCAGGTTAGGCATATTACTAGTACTCGATTTCACCTACATACATATTATTTCGTACTGAAGCTTTCTAAACTTTTATATTCAATAACTTTAAAGGAAGCTTGAAAACTAAAGTGTTAAAATATAAATATTAAATATGCATGTTTAATATGAGAGTTCTGAAAAAATTTGAGAGGTTGAAATATAAATATATACATAGGATAAGATGGAGGCCAAATAAATTTTACTAAATAAGATATATATATATTGGTGAATGCAACTTATATGGTTATGGAATTTGAAGTATAGAATATTCGAAATAAATGCGATTACCTTTTTTTTAAACTTGTGTATTGAAAATGCAATAAGAGATATGAAAAATGAGTAAGTGAAATTTCGGGGACGAAATTCTGTTAAGGGGGTAGGGATGTAACACCCCGTCCCAAAATTAATATGGAATAAAGATATATATAATTTAAGAGTATTTCGATTATATTAACATTGTTATTTGTTTTGAAAAGACTTGATTTTCAGGAAGACGGACGAGCATTCTGATCCGGGAGCACTCCTAGCACATAATAAAGAAATAAATAAAGTATAAGGTTTGATAAATATTTAATAATGCAAAAAAATAATAGAAATCTTATAAACAACTTTACAAATTATTTTATGAAATTTATGGTAAATGACATAACAAAACAAATTATAAAAATAAAATTGTCCTGTTATCTAAATCTTGATATGAAACATATAAATTTAATTTGTCTACTTGATTAATCACACGATGGATATTACATTATTAGAATTTAAAGTAGAAATGCATATACACACACACACGTGTTTCCTTCATTCTTTGTCAAAATTCATACTATAATTTAATGTTTGATGACTTGCTCTACTTCTATTTTTTTTAGTGATCTGTTTCATTAACCCAAACCCAAAGGCCCATTTAATTTGATTTTCTAATCTAAGCACACTCATTTTATTTGTAAAAGCCCAAAAAAAAATAACATCCAGAACTTACTGCTACAGTTCTTTCTACACACCACAAAACATTATGTGGTGATAATTTAACCACATCTCCCTGCACCTTTCAGTTGGCCAATAGGTAACTATTACCTTCCTCTATATATATCCCCCTACTCCAAGCTTCTTATTCATCCAGATCTGCCAAGAAACACGTCTAACCCCTGTCCTTTTCACTACTCAGTGAACTCCAAGAATCAATCCACACGAAATGAAGAACACCACCCCTTTTTCTTCTTTGCTGCTGCGTTTTATTTCACGGTTGTATTTGATAACTATTTCTTCAATAATCTTGCAACAATCATGAAGAACTCGAGCCAACTTTATCCATGATGAATCCCCCAGGTTCCCACACAAATTCGAGTCAATATCTTAGCCTGAATCGAGAAAACTACACAGGTTTTAACACACAACCCATTTATGTGCTATTTACGTAAGTTTCGATTTCCGTTTATGATTTTTGGTACTTGAATCTGGTGGAATATGTGTTATAATTGTCTTATGGTGATAAGGTTATGTGGTCGGCATGTTTAACTGTTTCGAAGCATGAACTGAATGTACAAAAAACGTTTTTGAAACTCAGCAAACAAACTGAAACTTTGATGTTGGAAATAGCAACTTTAGGAGCCGATATCTTTTTATAGAAAAATGATTTTGACTCAAAACCAAAGAGGTTATGATCTCCATATGGTAGGGAGTTTGAGTGTAAAAAATTACGCAAATTGGTTCAGTATTCTGGGAGTTATTCGATTTTTAAAGTTAAGGCAGTAAGCTGGAAAATAAAGAAAAACAGGGCATGTTCATTTCAGTTTGAAACTTAGGAGTCGTTTTTACTCGACTTCGAGACGCGTTTTTCACAAAAGTTTTTATTGCCAGTAAACTTGATATATCGTAGTGTAATTAACCCAAGATTTCATGTTAATTGAATTAACCTTTTGACGAGAAATGATTGATGAACATACGCAAAAATTCACTATTTTTAAGAATGTCCAATTTTGCAAAATTACAAATATTATCTTTTGAGTCACAATTAAATTCTGGAAAAATATCTATGTTGATAGAAATATTTTGAAATGCTATGGAAATGATTTTCATAAGAATCAAACAGCTATAACTATTTTATTATAATTTTCCGAGCAAAAAGGACCAATAATGAAACAGGCACAATCTTACCCAAATCCAAAAAAAAAAATATTCGGCATGTGTTAAAACTTTTTAAACAGATCTTGAAATATTTTTAAAGTATCTAAATACCTACTCTATAGTTAAACCATTTTTTCCGCAAACAATTTGTTTATATTTATTATTATAATATATATGCTAAATATACGGGTGCTATTTCGTTTGTGAATTTTGTGTATGAAAGTGTCAATACTGTGATGATATATCTACTTTATTATCACTATTATTTTTCGCGCTAATAAAATAAGAATGATTTTTATTTAAACATGATTAAGTTAAACCCTCCTACTTTAAATACATTATTTATAAGTTACTCTTATGTGATTTGTTAAGTGACGAACATGTTTATATTATATATGAGTTACTACATAAATGGTTATTATTTGTTGAAGCACATTGATAAGTATTAAAATGTATTTTATTAAATTTATTATTGTGGTATTTCTTGTTATGTGATTATAAGATTTTCATGAAGATAAATTGTTAAGTAAATTTAAGAATCGAGATTTCTGATAATAAATAAATATTCAAGAAAACGTGCTAGGCGAAGTGCGGCCTAATCGGAGCTCGGACGGTCCCTGCGTTACGCTTGCTAAAATCATTCGAGAAGTTTGTAACTTTTCTTAAAAGTTAACCAGGTGGGTGTCACTACTGTATTGCCGATGTAAATGTTATATGGACTGTTGGTGTATTCTGAATTGAACTAAACAAACATCAACATATAACTAAAAATACAAGAATAAATTATGATATACTTATTTCATGATATTATGATATGTGATATATGACTTTCGATTTCACGAAGGAGGTGGGAAGTGTTTATGGGGATTGCACGTGGTAAGTCGTTGCCAGTGTGGTCCCACTATGATAAAAGACTTTTATAGTCAATAGACTTTTGTAGTCAAGGGAGATGATGGGGATTGCACGTGGTAAGTGATTCGGGTGGAATTTACACGTTTTAGGGGCACATGTGAGATGTATTTTGATGTGGATTTCATTGAATTATGCATGGAATATGACTATTTAAGCCAAAATGAGAGAAAGGTTGTGTTTTGTCGGTTTTGTAGGTAAAACGATGGAATTTGGAGCAAAACACATACCACAAGTGATCGGACTAGAAAGAGGAGTGCACGGTTGGATTCGTCGCGGAAAACGGAGTGGATTAGCCGAAGGAATCAAGTCAATCCGACACCCGAGGCGAAAGTTATGCACGAAACGAGAAAAGGCCGAAATCGAGGTGCGAGGCAACTCGGCCGAGTGACCTTACTCGGCCGAATCTGAGAGTTTGGCCTCGACTGCGCACACGGCCGAGTGACCTTACTCGGCCGAATCTGAGAGTTTGGCCTCGACTGCGCACACGGCCGAGTGACCTTACTCGGCCGAATCTGCGAGTTGGAGTTTTTCTGCGCACTCGGCCGAGTAACCCAACTCGGCCGAGTTGAAATAAAGGCTTGAATACCACTCGGCCGAGTGACCCAACTCGGCCGAGTAACGCGCATACCCTATTTTTTTGTGAAGATTCAACCAACACCCCAACTCGGTCGAGTCACTTCCAAATTCGGTGCCAAACGCGTGTTTTCTCCATTTTCGAGGGACTAACTTGCAAAGATCATATCCAAACCCTACCCCAACACTATAAATACCCCAATTCTTAAACTTCACACCATCTTACCCCTCTCCCAAGAATTCTTACACACATAAACACACACTTGGAGGTTTTGGGCCATAACTTCTTCAATTCAACACCAAATCATGCAAGGGAGGAGCCACTAGCTTGGGAATTCAATTCCTCACCATACCATAGTCTAAGCTTTCTTTTATTTTCACTTTTTATTGCTTTGATCTTAGTTTATTTGTAATTTGAACATGTGGTTGATTGGCTAAGAACACTTTTGGTTCTAAAGCCTTGTAAATACTTTTGATGATATCTATGAATTAATGTTTTGCTTATTTGGTGTTTGTGTGGCTTAATTCTATTTGGATGCTTGGTTTATATTGCAAAGCATGTCATTATGTGTACAATGATGATGTGTTGATCATAGTTAATTGAATTAGGTTGAGAAATCTAGTTTGGTTGATTGATTGCAAGCATTTGACCTAATTTTATTGTGAGATTGAAAGATGATCAATGATTAGGAAGATGTGTGATGATCTTAGGAGCGTGATTGGGTTTTATTGTGCAATTTAGGTAGAGATACTAGGTTGTGTGATATCTCCTTTGAATTACTTGGATCGAAAGAACTTTTAATTCATTATTACGTGATCAATCTTATAGACAAAGCATGAACACCACTTGAGTAGATAGTTAATCATAGATGGATTCACTAGAATTGCATGTGCTTTAGGACCTACCTTCTCTTTATTGAGTTACATCCATTTTTACTTTCGTTTTGTGATTTGTATGCCATTTGATCGATTTTATATTTGCTCTTTGTTGCTTATTCGTGACACTTGGTAGGTAATTTTAGAGTAAACCATCAAAATCAAATTATCGATCACGTCTACTTAGAATTCGACTAGCAAACTACCCTTTTACGCTTTAACCTCCCTGTGGGATCGACCTCGTGCTTATCACGCTACGATAGACACCGTACACTTGCGGTTGTTTATTTTAGTGTTGTATAACACGTGTATCAGTAAGTCGTTGCCAGTGTGGTCCCACTATGATAAAAGACTTTTATAGTCAACAGACTTTTGTAGTCAAGGGAGATGATGGGGATTGCACCTGGTAAGTCGTTGCCAGTGTGGTCCCAATATGATAAAAGACTTTCGTAGTCAACAGACTTTTGTAGTCAAGAAATGTGATGGGGATTGCATGTAGTAAGTTGTTGCTAGTGTTGTCCCCCCTATGATAAAGGAGATGAGATGATGGGGATTGCACGTGGTAAGTTGTTGCCAGTGTTGTCCCCCCTATGATAAAGGAGATGAGAATATAATGGTGATATAAAAGGAGATGATTGAGATTGCACGTGATAAGTCGTTATCAGTGTCGTCCCACAATGGTAAAGGAAATGATGAGAATTATTATCAATGATATGAATTTGAATGAAATATGAATAAGAATTATTTACTATAAAATACTAATAATTATTATTTCGGCGTACTGCCAATCTGTGTAACAGCGTACAAGGATATCCACTGAGATTTTTATCTCACACCCCAAAACTAATATTTTTCAGGTTATGATCGAGAGGGGCCGGCGTTGTAGCAGGGATGACACAGAGTTCCCCCATATTAAGATGTTATAATATATCTATTTGAGACTTATGATAATAAATTGAAATGTGTTATGAAAGACGATATTTTTTATTATGTCGAGTGACAAACATTTCTTAAGCAACTCGATGATCATTATGTAAGGTATCTTCAAACCAAATACTGCTTATCATATTCTAAATTTTCAAATAAATGGGCCCACACTGCTTCTATTACAACTTATAACTATCTTTAAATTATTTCCGCTGCAAAACTCTTATCGATTCACTTGTGTTATTATATTTTTAAAGAAATTTTTAAGTTCGGATTTTCAGTCACTAAGTGGCGACTCGAATTTAGAGTGTTCGAGCCTTAAAGGCTGCATTCCGGATTCGGGGCGTTACACCCCGCCTTCCGTTGTTGCTCTAGCCCCAGTCGCAACCCAAGACGATGACATTCTTGGTGGGCAATTCGGTGTTATCGGTGATAATATTGATGATTTTTTTAATTATAGTGGTTGATTGTTGAACTATTTATGTTTTCTGTCGAACAATTTTTTTTCTGTCGAACTATTTTATTGTATGTTGAACTATTTTATTTTTATATTACTGTTTCTATCTATCATTTATTTCCTTTTTATGTTTAGTTGTTGTGTTTAAATATTAAAAAACAAAACAATTTAACTAATTTTTTTTAATCATAATATTACCGATGGATTGCACTTTTACGTCGGTAATTTAAATACATAATATCGACGGAAATTTATGTTGGTAAGCATGTTTATAGACGGAATTTGGTCCAGTGCAATACAGGTGGATGTACCCATTTGAAAGGTAAACTCATACTTACTTCATTTAATTATATATATATATATATATATATCCACAACTTGAAACGCAATGCTAAACAAAAGGCGAACGTGGAAGCATCAATTGTTAAATCATATTTGAATGAAGAGGTTGGCATGTTTTGTTTTTATTATTTTGAAGACCATGTCAACACGAGGTTGAGAAGTGAACCACGTAACTACGGTGGTAGAGGTACGAACAATATCGATGAAGAGGTCGCTGGCATACTCTCCATATTCAAGTCTATGGGGCGACCTATAGGAAAATCCACTGAAAGATATTGGGAGACGAACACAGAGGCAGAAATAACACAAACGTATGTGTTATTCAATTGTGATGAAGTTCAGACTTACATTGAGTAAGTATTTCATATATTTATCATCTAATTAAATACCATTTCATTTATATTAGTTAATATTAATTGTGGTTGGATGTTGTGAATTAGGTTGTATACTCAAGAACTACAATGTGCAGAACAAAACATCTCAGATACAAACATAGATGCTCGTCTTCAACGTGAATTTGCCCGATGGTTCCAACGTTATGTGAGTACCATTTAATTTTATTTTACGTAAATAAATAATTGTTTTAATTAATGTTAATTTGAAATGTATAGGGACGGTCACACGATTTTGAGAGCCGATTCTTACAGGATCTCAGCAAATGACGACTACGTCATGTAAGGACTTACAACGGCTATATTGTGAATGGCTACAGATTTCATACATCTGAGTTTGCATCAAGAAAAACAACTACCAACAGTGGTGTTTGCATTAAAAGTGTGAATTACAATGTAGATGCAAGTGATTACTTTGGGGTGTTGCATGAAGTCGTTGAATTAGAATATCTGGGATATCCAGCAAAGACTATAGTGTTGTTTAAGTGTCATTGGTTTGATTCAGGCCCTTTAGGAACAAGAATTTATCTGGAGTACAAGTCGTGGATATTAATTCGAAAAGGAGGTATAGCGGGGATGCTCCATTTGTATTTGTCGATCAAGTATCTCAAGTATACTGCTGCACGTATCCAGGAGGATCACATAATAATGAATGACACACTATTTGCAAAATAAAGGCAAGGTCAATGGTAGAAGTCCCTAAAAAGGAAAAGAATAATGAAGATGAATCTCCATTTCAAACGGAAAAAATAGAGGCTCGAACTGAAGTCTTTACGGGAGATTTGAATCTTTATGTAGACTTGACGGCTGCAAATCCACAATTGATCCAAAATGAAAATGATAGTTAGATGAGGAGGAGGATGAAGGTGATGAGGAAGAGGAGGATGAATAGAAGGAGGGGAAGATGAAGATGAAGCAAATAAAGAAAAGGAAGACCAAGACAAAGAAGATGAATATTAAATTAATGTAATCTAATTATTTTAATTTGTACAATTTATAAAAGTTATTTATTTATCATTTAGTTACAAATTATAAATTAATCACAACTAATATATGTGATAATGAAAATAAATAAATGGATTTGTTAAAAAAAAAAAGAGTAAAAAATGTATAAATATTGATATTTTAGAATTTTAATAAAAGCTTCAAAATTATATTTACAATATATAAATAAAAAAAATTGGAATAATTATAAGTCACAAATTTAGTTATTAATATATGAGAAATAAATTAATTTTGTGAATTAAAAAAAAAATGGGTAAAAAATGAGTACATATACAATTAATATTACAATTATAAACAAAAAATGACTTGTTCGAGTGGTAGGCACCTACACACCCGGGTTCGAGACCCAGCTAGGCCGAAAAATCGGCCAATTAAATACAAGGCCCACAGGCGCGGGTGCGAGTCGGGTTCGGCCCAGGTCCAATATGCAATAGCGACGAAGTTTCCGACGGAAATATAAAATTTTCGACGAAATAATTTCACAAAAAAAATAATTAGAACTAACATTTCCGACGGACCTACCGACGAAATATTTAATTTTCCATTATTTTTAAAAATAAATTATCGACGGAACTATGACCCGGTTCGAAACCGGGTCGTGGAGTATACCGACAGACTGATTCCGACTGTTTTATTCTGTCGGTAATAATTATCGACGATGACGGTTCCGACCGAATTAATATTTCCGTCGGTATGCAGGGCCTTTTTTTGTAGTGATCATTACTTGTTTATTACTTGAAAGTGCATAGAATTTGTTTTGATTACACACAGTATAGTTTATTAGGAAAAACCGCTTTTCATAAGTGTTGACATAACTATTGATTTTTAGTGAGTAAAATTAGGTGATTTATTAAGTTATTTCAACGAGTATAAAAAGGGTCTAGACATTTCCGCATATAGATTGTTTGGGCTGGCAGCGGATAGCCCGAGCACTAGCTTTGCAAGATGCAACCATTGTTCTAATATATATTCAATAATTTAGAATGAATTTCATGTTTAATTCAGTTGTTTTGTGAGGTAGTATTGTTGATACCAATTAAGTAAATTAATTGACTATATATACTTTAATTACAGTCCGGCCTCTTGGCCATTCTAATTCTTCTACTTAGTTAATCAACAAAATTTCTGTGTCTAACAACAGGACAGGACAGGACAGGACAGGTATATTGTCGATCCCACATCGGAGAAACACAGAAAATATTGGGGGGATGGTGCTGTATAAAATAGTCTCGATGTGCATCAAGCTCCATACTTACCTGGACGGGGTCAATGGGCGATCAGCAAGGCTCATGGCCTAGGTTGGCGACCTCCATTGCACTCAGGAGGGGCGCCCGCCTAAGGTCGGCCCAAGTGGTCGAGCCTACGTCATAATTTGTGCTAGAGGGGGCCTGCGTTCGCGCGGCCCCTGCCCCAATTCAAGTCCAACTGTTGAGTTTCAATGAATGGCTCTTTTCATAAACTTTCTCGTATACACACGAAACATAATTCAGAAACAATGGAAGTACTATACAGTCAGTACTTTGTTCGTTCCGTGACTGGTTATTCCATAACCACACTCTCCTGTGAATACTCCACTCCACTGGAGTACGTAGAACTGGAAATCGGATCCATTTGCATCAATGGCAACAGATACTGGTTGATATACCCTGTGATCTTAGCAGCGTGGGACTCCTCCTCCTTTATTTCACTGAGACAAGTCCCTGGAATAGCCGGAAAGTTGAAGAAGATTCCGTGGACGTTGTTCTATTTTGAATATATGCATTGATGCCAATTAAATTAATTAAATATGAAATGATTAAACAGTAGTTTTTGCCCCAAAAGAAACACTATATACTAGCTCTTGTATCATTGTTTTGAGTTATATTATATACATATCTCTAATATCATTTCAAACTTCTTTATTTTCTCTTAATTTGATCCAACACTTTCTCATGCTGATTCCTGAGAATTAGTTAATATGCAGTAGCTAGCTAGGCTCTTCTGAACGTACATTAAAAGATTAAGAATCGAAATATTAAATACGTAAAAATCACCATTCACTTTTTTATAGCAGTATCATCCCACATATATCGCGCGAAACTCCGAGCAAGCATCGAGAGACGGGACAAACATAAAAGCATAATCGCATCACTGGAAGAAACATACCTTTCTCGGCCTCCATTGGGCTCAGCCCGACGCATGACTAAAAAACGATCACATATCGTAGTGTCCAGCGAATTTGGGACAAGAGTTTGAAAAATCGCGAAAATTTACGACTAGATTGATACACATTTAACTTTCTCGGAACCATTTTATATATACAAAGAAGTACTCTGGACGGAGGAAAAAAAGTGGTCAAATAGTTACCTACACACGAGGACACCTAATCATTCATTTTCCACTCTTTCCTCTCAAATCATTCGAACCAATTAAGCACCCCTGAGTTGCATTGCATGTGTTTTGTTTGTTGTAAAAAATGATCATGTATAAATATTTTGATATTTAGCAACAGTAGATTGTTGTATGACTATATGAAGCGCGACACATATTAAATTTTAGAATATATGTAATTGCAAAATTTGAATGAGATCGGCACAGCCAATCAATGCAAAATCGAGATAAAGGAATTTAGTAGAAATATGAATAATTACAGAAAGATGGAGTTATATTAATTACCGAGAGGCAAGAAAATATTGAAACTAAATTTGGTGGGGTGCGCCAGGCCGAGGCAGTAGTGCAACACCAAGACGACGCTCAAGAGCCCCAGCAGCAAGCTACTGTGACGGACTCTTCCCCTCAAAAAATAAATTTAATATCGTGTGAGCCGTTGGCTCACATATCAGATATTAAACTGATAAGAACAGATACTACACTTGATCTTAGCCAAAAGGCCGAGAAAGGTATGGTTGATACAATTCTCGATCTCCCAATTTATTCCAATGTCTCTTCACATCTTCTTACTGTTTTCGATGTGGGACTGCAGTTCTCTGGTTGATTAAAATAATTCTCTTTTTTTTCAGTTAATTTGATGATGATGCAAAAAATTAATGCTAAAGTCACTGGTTTAATTTTTATATATATCATTGCCCTTTTGAAATCGATTTACATACTTATTTGCATGGACGAGAAGATAATACGTATGTTTTGTCATACTAGAGATCATCTAAGGGGGGCTGGTTAATTAATATAAGATTGTATCTTTGATCCAAATTCTTTGAGACTAAATTGTAAGGACCAAACTCAAAAGAGATAGCCCCACCAAAAATTGGTGTATGCCGCTTTAGCGCAACGAGCACACGGTATTCTTTAGTAAAAGGCGAAAGAATAGTTCGCTTTGTGCTCATTGCGCGGCTCCATGTTGTTTTCATGATCCTATTTTTCACATTTTTATGCTTTGTCTTTGTCATCTGCAGGTTGGTAATTAAATGATGTGGGATTCTTTCTATTGCTTATGCATCCAAGTAATCATATATTGTTCAAGACTTGGGCCACCATGTTGGTTATTATAAAACTGCCCCACACTAAACTAAAGACGCAAGGTATGTAATACACCACATATATACTTTGTTTTCTTACTGATATTAGAGAAAAAAATGAGTTTCCCAAACTTAACGACTCGAAATCGAAAACAGATATTGTTGGTGGATTAAGGGGACGAAAACAGGTCAAGAGAAAAAATATAATAAAATTAGTGTCTGTCAGACAGCTGCTCGACCATCCCAACCAGCCGAGGCTAATCAAGAACGATCCTCTAATGCTTTAATATATATATATATACTCCCTCCAATTCAAAATGTATGACGTTTTGACATTTCGTTTTCTTTGTAAATTATATGACGCCGTTTTGCACTTTTCAATGTAAATCACTCCCTCCGTCCGCCTATAAGCTTCCCACTACTTTTTGTCACATAGATTAAGAAAAGTGATTAAATTATAGATATAGTACAAGTGATGTGATTGAGAGAGAGAAGGAGCTTGATAGGGAGAAAAAGTAAGATATAAAGTGAAGTGTAACAATAAGAAATTAAAAGATATTTGCTAAAAAAGGTAAGTGAAGCTTATAGCGGACGGACCAAAATGGCAAAATGAAAAGCTTATAGGCGGATGGAGGGAGTAATTACTTTTTTTCCTCAATTACCCTCAAACTAATTAATAATAACTTAGATAGTATAATTTTTAATGTAGAATACTAGAGCAATTAATTAGGGGTATAGTAAGAAGTTACTCCCTCCGTCCCGGAAGTGTTTGCACCACTTTGTGGGCACACTTATTAAGAAAAAGGTGTAATGAGTGGAGTGTTGAGGGGTAATTTTGTAAACTTATATGAATAAAGTAAAGAAAGTGGTTGGAATAAGTGTAAAAGTAATGGCATTTTGTGTAAATATGTGAATTTTGCGAGGGTGGAGTTTATGAAAAAGTTTCCCTTTTAGGAAGTGCAAACAATTGTGGGACGGACGAATAAGGAAAGGGTGCAAACAATTGTGGGAAAGAGGGAATATTAATTTTTTTAATATATGCGCATAAGTCTAAACACTACAAGAAGCAGGGGGAATAGCAACGAAAATTTTGCGACAAATCTAAATTTCATCGCTAAAGTCAATTTTTAGCAACGAAATAAAAAATTTCGTCGCTAAATTCTTAGATTTAATATTTGCAACAAAATTTATATTTTTCATCGCTATACTAGTAACAAATTGCTTCATTTTTTCGTTAATAATCAGAACAACAATGAAAATTATACTTCGTCGCTAATATTTTGCGATGAAATAGAAATTGTCGTGGCTAATTTCTTGAAATTAATATTTGCAATGAAATATTTTAATTTCATCGCTAAACTAGCAACAAATATTTTATTTTATTGTTAATAATTCGAAGAACAATGAAAATTATATTTCGTTGCTAATATTTTGCTATGAAAAAAGAAATTTTCGTAGCTAATTTTGGCGACGAAATTAAAATATTTCATCGCTACACTAACAAAAAATATTTTATTTTGTTGTTAATAATCAGAACAACCATAAAATTATATTTCATCGCTAAAATAGCGACGTAATACAAATTTTTGTGCCTAATTTTGTGGATTTAATTTTTGCGACGAAATTAAAATATTTCATCGCTAAACTAGCAACAAATTATTTTATTTTGTTGTTAATAATCAAACAACAATGAAAATTATATTTTGTGGCTAATATTTTATTATGAAAAAAATCGTGGCTAGTTTCTTAGAATTAACTAGTAATTCTCCCGTGCGTTGCACGACAAATTGATTATTACTAATAAATTTTAATTGATCATTTATAGAATATTACTCCTTTTGTGTGATTTAAAATTTTTAATGGTTGAATTTCATAGAATTTGAAGAACAATACTACCATGTGACACAATATCATTGATTTCATCTTGTGAATGAAACTTCAATTGCATTTTTTGAAATCTATTTTCACTTATAATTATTGATGGAATATTACTCAATCTGTCTAATTATCACATAATTTAAAAACTATTAGTATAAAATAAAGTGTAGTAAAATTGATATGATTGAAGTGGGGGAATAAAATTGATTGTAGAAGAAATTAAGAGTAAAAGAGGTGGGGTCACAATGTTTCTACAAAAATAAAATGAGAAATTTTTTGTGAGACATCTAAATGAAAAGATGAAAGCTTTTGACGAAACAAAGTAATTAATTAAAATTCAATTTTACAAAATAAGATCCATGAAACTATATCATAAAAATTTTAAATTATAATTACAATCTATATATAATCTTGGGAAACAAAAGTATGTACAAATATACATAAATTAATTACAAATGTTTTATTAATAATTAAAATTTATAGGAGTATGTTTAATTACAAATGCATTTTTAATAGTTAAAATTTTAATACTTGTAATGATATGATATGTGTTTGTTTTGAAATTTAATGATATGATATGTGTTTGTTTTAAAATTTAAGTAAATTATAATTTAAATTTATGTTATAAAATTTATATGTATTTATATAAGATTTATAGTAGATTAAAATTTCAGAAAATTTAATTAAATAAAATAGATTTAAGTCGAGTAATTAATTAAACAATGTTAAACTATATAACGTTCAAACACTAATATTCATAATAGAATGCCACTAAAATATTTTTTCTTTTAAATTATAAAAAATCCACAAAATAAATTTTGTATTTTAAATATTTTTAAAAGTTGTGATTAAAGAAAGAAATGATTCAACAGTGAGCTCAAAATTTATGAAAGCTAGAATTAAAATAAAAAAAAAACAGATGGGCCCACAAACAGTTTTGGAGGGAATTGACTTGGTCAGACTTTGTTGTTATTATATATATATAGATATTTGCGACGAAATTAAAATATTTTACCGTTATACTAGCAACAAATTGTTTTATTTTGTTGTTAATAACCAGAACTACAATGAAAATTATATTTCATCGCTAATATTTTGCGATGAAATAAATAAAATTGTTGCTAATTTCATAGGATTAATATTTGCGACGAAAATAAAATATTTCATGGATACACTAGCAACAATTTTATTTTTTTATTTCGCTGTTAATAATCAGGACAACAATGAAAATTATATTTAGTCGCTATTATTTTGGGATAAAATAGAATTTTCGTGGTTAATTTCTTGGAATTAATATTTGCGACAAAATTAAAATATTTCATCGCTATATTTGCAACAAATTATTTTATTTTGTTGTTAATAATAAGAACGACAATGAAAATTATATTTCGTCGCTAATATTTTAGTGACAAATTGATCGAAATTAAAAACGATGACGAGAAGGATAACGAGGGAGAAAATGATGTGAATGAAGATGGACATAAATTATATTTTGTTGTTATTATTTTTTTGGAATTGTTAAAGTAAAATTGATTTTTTACAATTGGAATAGTTTTACTAATGTGTTTGCGACAAATGTTTGATTTTCCTAGCAAACTTTTTGAAATGAAAACTCATATTTTCGTCGCTAATATTTTGCGATGAACCTCATATTTTCATCGCTAATATTTTGCGATGAAACTTATATTTTAATTGCAAACATTTGCGACAAAATTAAAATATTTGTCGCAAACACGTTAGCGGCGGGTGTATAGCAACAAATCTCGCGACAAAATTATTTCATCGCTAATTCACGTTAGCAACGAAAATATTAGAACTTGAAATAAATTTTTCGCAGCTAAATTGCAGTTTTCTTGTAGTGAAAGTGACATACATTTTGAATAGGAGGAGTACTTATTAAAAAAAGGGAAAATATCACTTTTGATCACTGTACTTTACCACTTTTCACATTTGGTCACCCACATTTCATCATTATCAAAATTGGTCACTCAGTTATTCTTTTCTATCAATTTTGATGCTGCTGTTAGAGAATCCGTCATTTACTAAAGGAGAAAAGGTTTTGAGCGCCAACTTTTATTTTCCCTCTTTTAATTTCTTAATCCTAACCCCCCAAACCCTTTTTTTTTTTTTTTTAATTTTTTTACTGAATTTATCTTCAATTAATATTACTGGTGTGTGGTTAGGAATCGATTATCAAACCCAAATAATTATAAATGGGGAAATGAATTCTAATAATTAACTAATTTAAAATAAGTTTATATTCTCAATCATTATACAAATTCAATATGAAAATTCGTAATTGAAATATTATTCAAAAAAGTCTGAAAAACAGAGTACAAAAGGAAGTCTGGATAGTTTTAAACCACAGTGAATACAATAATTATAAACCATCGAACTACACACCATAATTATAAAAACAGAGTTTATAACTAGTACATGACCACCACAATTTGACTAATTTGGCTTGTCATCACTCTCACTTGTTTTTCCTTTGTTATTTTCCTTTGTTTGGTCATTTTGTTTCTTTTGGTCATTTTGTTTCTTTACTTGAGTATTGATTGCTGGAGTATTTTTCACACTGATTGACTGAGATTCTCCAATGGCTTCTTTAACTTCTTTTTTTTTATGAAAGAGATAAGTCCAACTTTCAACTCAAGCTTTCTAGATGATCAGTTACTTCATTAAATTTTGGGAATTTAGACAAATTTTCTTCATCAAACCTTGAATACTCTCAAACTATCACTACTATTATCAAATGTCTCATTTTCATCCTCTACCCTAGCATAAACCTTCTCACTCACGTACTTATTTTCCATCTTATCACCAATAATTCCAACACGATTAAACTCAGCATCATGATCAATATACTTTTCATATAACATATCATCCTCATTCATATCATATTCACTATCAACAAGAACGTTACTATCTTCGAAATTTTCAGAATTGGAGGCCCAGACTCATTTAAAATCACATTATCTAAAAAAGACATATCAACTTCAGGACCAAAATCACCACCATCAACCACAGTCATTTCCCTCTCACTATCTAAATGTTGAAAACAAACAAATTTGTTTTTGATAAAAATGTAAACAAAACAAAACTAATTAACCCATATATTTAAACGTAAAAGTTATAGAAACTTACCGTATTGGGGTGCAAAAGCATTTTGGTTCCTTTTAGACATCTTCAATTCTTCGTACAAACTCAAAATCACTCTGTTGTGTTTGGGAGTTTAGGATTAAGGAATTAAAAGAGGGAAAATAAAAGTTGATGCTCAAAACCTTTTCTCCGTTAGTAAATGACGGATTCTCTAACAGTAGCATCAAAATTGATATAAAAGAATAAGTGAGTGACCAATTTTGATAGTGATGAAATGTGGGTGACCAAATGTGAAAAGTGGTAAAGTTCAGTGACCAAAAATGATATTTTCCCTTAAAAAAACAAAGAATATATTTTTATAATTTTACAGATATATTATTTTTATTATCTAACGTTTCATAATGAAAAATGATCATGTATACATATTTTTATATTTAGCAACAATAGATTGTTTTATGACTTTATGAAGCGACACATATTAACTATTAGAATGTAATTGCAAAATTCGACAAATATTAACTTTTAAGAATTTGCTTGTTATTTTTTTTAGAAGTTGTTGGGATATAGTTTATATTAATAAAAGTAAAAAATTAATTTTTATTAAATACCAGAATTCTAGAAAACCTCAAGTATGATGAATTGCCAAGATATGTCTTTCAGATTAGTAAGCTCATACATGTTAAGGAGTTGTATTTTTGTTAGGATAGATATTTTTAAATCTATGTCAACTGATATGAAGACCAAGAGCTATAAAGAGAAAACAACGATGAAGAGCAAACAGTTATTAAGAAGCAAAAAGATCTATGAAGTCAAGATAGATGAAGAAGTGAAGTTATGGCACTGTAAAAACAAGTTAATTCCGAAGAGATTAAGGCATTATCCTACTAAATTAGGAGAGTGGACGTAGGAGGAGTTTAGCCTCTGAACCACAATACATCTTGTGTTATTTACATTCTGCATTTACTTACTTTTTTAGTATTTGATTAATCCACTACAAAAACACTCGTTTTGTCGACGGAAAGTTACCGACGGAACCGATTCTGTCTGAAGTACCGACGGAACCTCGGAATTTAGAAAGTCAACAGAATTTCCGACGGATTTTGGTTTCCGTAGGTAGTTACCGACGGAACGTATTTGACAGTGAATCGGTGCCGTTTTTGGCATAATTTCTGACGGAAATTTTCGTCGGTAGTTTAAAATTCGGTTACCGAAAGAAATTTTCATCGGTATTCGACCCGATTTCATTGCACCGCCTCGTAAGCCACTAAAAAGACGCGTGCCATAAATATATATATATGTATTATCGACGAAAATTTTCGTCGGTAATCCATTTTTTTTTATATAATCTGCCCGGTTGCAGATTGTTTCGAAATAGAATTTTTTTTCTACTTTCGTCTCGTGAATTCAAACGCGAAGAGGTCCTGACGAGGTGATTTATGGGCATTGCGAGCAATCCCTCCGACCATCTCCTTCGATTTTTGCCATCTCAGCGGTACGTTTTGTTAATATTAATTAATTTTAAGTTATTGTAATATTAATTGCATATTGGTTATAGATTAATATAAAATTGCATGTAGTTGAAGAATGTATATAATTAGTTAATATGGTACGTGGATTATGATGTTATTTGTTAATTATAATTAATTGTTAGTGTTATAATGTAGTGTTTTATTGTTAGTTAGAGTGTTATATGTAGTAGTTTATTTAATTAATGATTGACAATTGTTAGTTAGTGTTAAATGTTTTAGCTAGTTAGTGTTATAAATATTGAGTTATTGTTTGGATTTTGATTAAATTAGGTTATTGTTAATTAAATTAGAAAATTATTGATTAAATTAGGAATTTTTTTATTAAATTAGAAAAATATTTATTAAACTAGGTTATTATTGATGATTAAATTAGTAATTATTGGTTTAATTAGGTCATTGTTGATTAAATTAGCAATTATTGATTAAATTAGACCATTGTTAATTAAATTAGTAAATTATTGATTAAATTAGGCCATTGTTAATTAAGTTAGTAAATTATTAATTTCATTAGGAAATTATTGATTAAATTAGGAAAATATTGATTAAATTATTAAATTTATATTAAAAAAATTATTGATTAAATTAGAAACATGTTGATTAAATTAGGTCATTGATAATTAAATTAGTAGATTATTGATTTCAGTAGGAAATTATTAATTAAATTAGACTATTGTTAACCGTGGGGCCTCGGGGTCTCGTAGCTGATCGAGGAGCAGGGATTCATTTAGACCTCAACCTTTGATGGCTCCTCCGACGTCGCCGCCCATTCCACGACGTTTATCGTCGCACATTCCACAGTCATCACCACCCTTTCAATCGGCGTCGCCGCCCTTTCCACAATCGTCGCCGTCGTCGTATCATTCGTCAGCAGCTGCAGGAAGCTCTCATCAGCATCCTGTTGCATCTAGGGAGAAAGGGGAGTTGATATGGATCCAGTATGGAGTGTACATAATAATTAAATAATTTATTTTTTATTTATAATGTGTTTGTTTGTTAATAATGTCACAGATTGTTGTCTGGTATCGAGCTGTCTAGGATCTGCACGGCTTCCATATTACCGCCTTATCGATCGCTTCGGGTGAGATCTCTTGGAAGTTGATGCCACAAATAAAAAAGGTGGAATACTTCGAGGAGTTCCAAGTATATAAGTACAATCAATTAATGTTTATTAAATAATAAACAAAATTTATTATATATATTATTTGATAAATATGCTGAATATGTGCAGACAAAAGCCTATTGGGACCCGACGATCTACCCAGACGAGGTTATATGGATGTTTTGGTATGTTATATGTGCTGAACAGTATAAGGAGTTGATGTACAACTGGAGAACGGCTTGGCGCACTAGGGGGAAGACGCGGGCCTTGGGTGAGGATGAGAATGGCTTGAATTTGTAGGATTCGTGGACGGTGGCTTGGAGTGACCCGAAGTGTGAGGCTGCTCAGTTCAACCGATTTGGACCGGTTGAACATTGCTCATCAGTTGGATCCGGCTACACAGAGGTCCACATACGGGCGCACGACTAACGTCCACGTAAGTTTAAGTTTACATATTATTTAATTTAATTAAATTCAATAAAATATATATAGTTTATTAAATTAATTAAAAATTCTAATTATGTAGTTTATTGTGCACCAGAGGATTGAAGAGCGACTTGAGCAACGTTGTCAGGTCATCTGGTCTGTCCCAGACTGCATCGCATATGCCTCCATATCCTTCAGTACCATTCAGGACTTGAATATTATGGTAGTGTTCAGCCACTACATCCGCAAGCTAAGTAACAATATGGGCCGGTCGTTGGGGTAGTCGGCTGAACAGATTGAGAAGTTCTATCAAGATACCATGAATGATCCCCCGCCTTCCGTTGTTGCTCTAGCCCCAGCCGCAACCCAAGACGATAACATTCTTGGTGGGCAATTCGTTGTTATCGGTGATAATATTGATGATTTTTTTAATTATAGTGGTTGATTGTTGAACTATTTATGTTTTCTGTCGAACAATTTTTTTTCTGTCGAACTATTTTATGTTATTGCTGAACTATTTTATTGTATGTTGAACTATTTTATTTTTATATTACTGTTTTTATCTATCATTTATTTCCTTTTTATGTTTAGTTGTTGTGTTTAAATATTAAAAAACAAAACAATTTAACTAATTTTTTTTAATCATAATATTACCGATGGATTGTACTTTTACGTCGGTAATTTAAATACATAATATCGACGAAAATTTTTGTTGGTAAGCATGTTTATCAACGGAATTTGGTCCAGTGCAATACAGGTGGATGTACCACTACAAAAAACGCATCGATTAGAGACCGATTTTGAGACTGTAAAGGCGGTCTCAACACACGTTAGAGACTGATTTGGGACCGATTTATGGAGGTCCTTATTTCATCGGTACCTAATATTGAGAGACCGAATTTATGGCACAGTCTCAAATTAGGGACCGATTGTCGATCGGTCTCTAAATGACAGACCGGCAATTCGGTCTTAAAACGGTCCCTAAACGTGAGTCGGCCCGACCTATTTTCGGGCCTAAAACAGTCTCACATCGGTCTCAGATTAAGGACCGATTTTCGGTCGGTCTCTAAATGAGAGACCGACAATTCGGTCTTAAAATGGTCCCTAAACGTGAGTCGGCCCGACCTATTTTCGGGCCTAAAACAGTCTCTCATCGGTCTCAGATCTTACCCAGCAACTGCCCCCGAAACCCGACCCGCTGACCCACACCCACTCTCTTTATTTACACCCACCTTCACACCCGCATCGCCAACCCGATCCGACCCGACCCGCCAACCCACACCCGCCTTCGAGACCCGACCCGACCCGCCAACCCACACCCGCCTTCGAGACCCGACCCGACCCGCCAACCCACACCCACTTTATTTAATTGGCCATTTTATTTTGGCCTTTGTGGGAATTGATCCCTGGTGGATGGATGTCCATTTCTGGGCACCCACCACTTTGACAAGTAATTGTCTTGTGTAACTTTTAAAAATAATTATATACATATGTAATTAATTTCTTTATTATATATGTTTTAAATAATAAATTTTCAAAATCAACGTTACTTTAATTTAAAGAAGTCCAAAATAATTAAATCATTTCCACATATATTAACTGATAAAAATCATTGAATTAATTGTAAAAAATCAATGTTACTTTTAAATATTTTATTTTGACACTTCTTCAAAGTACATGGACACTTGATTTTATCGTTAAACATATATTGTGGCCTCGTCTTCGCAAAATCAATAAATTTGCGAACTTGATTGTAAAATTCACTGTTCGTACTTCCATTAACGAATCGAGGAGTATAATACATCCACCGACGATCCGGTAGTTCCATCTATACGTACTCAAAATCAAAATGATTACATAATTGACATATGTATATAAGATAAATATTGCTATATTATTATATTCAAAGAATAAATATTGTTGCATTATTGTACTAAAATTAATAATGTTAATAATAATATTTAATTTGGTAGATATGTGAGAAGAATGTGGTGGACCCCATCGTTAATCCAAAATTTAAAGCTAAAAAATTTGATAGCAAACAGGGTATGCTCTATGAGAAATTAATTCAAGATCTTTAATTTGTTTGACTTTTAAGTAGATCAACTTTGAATCGTATACCATATAAAGTAAAATTTTGGGAATTTAGTTATTTCATAAAAACTTAATTTGTCAGTATTAACTACTTAAGTCAAAAATATTAATTGTGGAATTCTAAATTGATTATTATGAATAAATTGTACTAATACTCGATCTTATAATATGTGTATAGATAAAATTGTACAAAAATTTTTGAGTGAAATATTTTAACAGTTTTAATTTAATATTAGACAATTAATTCACTCTAAAACCTAATTTACATGTATTCATACTTTCAACAGGTTTAATTGGACATATAATAGTACACATACGATGATGATATCTTTCACAATAATTAATTCTAATTAGTATTTGATTTGATATCATAACAACGTCAGTGGTCTATCTTATTTACTACTATTATACATATCTATTAATTATATGAAAATAAAATTATCAACGAACACTTAATTAATTAATATGAGAAAACATTAATTTAAATAAAGAGGGAATGAGAAATCTTACGGTTGAATTCGAAACGAGATCTTCAAACTGATATTGGAGAGTAAAATCAAGGAATTGTCTATTTAGAAGCTAGTTTGTCGGTTTAAATTGAGAGAGTGACATTTGGGACCGACAATATCGGTCTATAACCACAACCGCGTAATTTGGGACCGATTTGGGACCGAATTATGCAGTCTCTACTATGTTAAAAATTATCTATAAAACAAACAACTTGATTAAATACCTATTCGTGACCAAAAATATTGGTCTATAAAAACAACCACCTGATTATTGGACCGATTTGGGACCGAAATATGCGGTCTCTACTGTTAAAAATTATCTAAGAATATTCTTCTGGAGTGTTCAGATACCACTAAAATCGGTCTCTATAAAATAAACAGTTTAATTTGATACCTATTCGAGACCGAAAATATCGGTCTATAAAAACAAACGCCTGATTTGGGACCGATTTGGGACCGAAATATGCGGTCTCTACTGTTAAAAATTATCTATATTTACAATATTAGGATGAATATCTAATATAATATAGATATAATCGCCAACTTATTTATCTCTCTCAATGATGGACGAAAATTCTTCTTCTCCTAATTCTGATTCCTCCCTCTCGAACAAAGTCATAAAGCCAGATTCGATGAAAGTTGATACGGTTAATTAAAATTTTGGGATTCAGAATTATTTATACCAATTAAAGACTGAATTTTCAGTCTTCAATTAAAATTCAAAATCAGAGTTTTAATTTCAATTAAAATTCAAAATAAGAATTTTAATTTTAATTTAGAGACTGAAATTCGGTGGCTAAGTGGTCTGAAAAACATAATATTAAAGACTGAATTGAAAATAGTCTTTAAACGAGCGGTCAAAATTGGTAGTCAATTCAAATTATACTTTTCAAAATATTTGATACCAATTAAAGACTGAATTGTCGGTATCTAAACAAAATTCAAAATCAAAATTTTAATTTCGGTTTAGAGACTGAAATCGGTCTCTAAGCGGTCTGGAAACATAATATTAAAGATCGAATTGAAAACAGTCTCAAAACTCAAATTTTTTTAGGATCAGTCCCAAATCAGTCTCAAATTGAGACTGATTTATGCCGGTCTCAAAACTTTGGTCTCTAATTGAGACATTTTTTATAGTGTACCCATTTGAAAGGTAAACTCATACTTACTTCATTCAATTATATATATATATATATATATATATATCCACAACTTGAAACGCAATGCTAAACAAAAGGCGAATGTGGAAGCATCGATTGTTAAATCATATTTGAATGAAGAGGTTGGCATGTTTTGTATTTATTATTTTGAAGACCATGTCAACACGAGGTTGAGAAGTGAACCACGTAACTACGGTGGTAGAGGTACAAACAATATCGATGAAGAGGTCGATGGCATGCTCTCCATATTCAAGTCTAAGGGGCGACCTATAGGAAAATCCACTGAACGATATTGGGAGACGAACACTGAGGCAGAAATAACACAAACGTATGTGTTATTCAATTGTGATGAAGTTCAGACTTACATTGAGTAAGTATTTCATATATTTATCATCTAATTAAATACCATTTCATTTATATTAGTTAATATTAATTGTGGTTGGATGTTGTGAATTAGGTTGTATACTCAAGAACTACAACGTGCAGAACAAAACATCTCAGATACAAACATAGATGCTCGTCTTCAACGTGAATTTGCCCGATGGTTCCAACATTATGTGAGTACCATTTAATTTTATTTTACGTAAATAAATAATTGTTTTAATTAATGTTAATTTGAAATGTATAGGGACGGTCACACGATTTTGAGAGCCGATTCTTACAGGATCTCAGCAAATGACGACTACGTCATGTAAGGACTTACAACGGCTATATTGTGAATGGCTACAGATTTCATACATCTGAGTTTGCATCAAGAAAAACAACTACCAACAGTGGTGTTTGCATTAAAAGTGTGAATTACAATGTAGATGCAAGTGATTACTTTGGGGTGTTGCATGAAGTCGTTGAATTAGAATATCCGGGATATCCAGCAAAGACTGTAGTGTTGTTCAAGTGTCATTGGTTTGATTCAGGCCCTTTAGGAACAAGAATTTATCCGGAGTACAAGTCGTGGATATTAATTCGAAAAAGAGGTATAGCGGGGATGCTCCATTTGTATTTGTCGATCAAGTATCTCAAGTATACTGCTGCACGTATCCAGGAGGATCACGTAATAATGAATGACACACTATTTGTAAAATAAAGGCAAGGTCAATGGTAGAAGTCCCTAAAAAGGAAAAGAATAATGAAGATGAATCTCCATTTCAAACGGAAAAAATAGAGGCTCGAACTGAAGTCTTTACGGGAGATTTGAATCTTTATGTAGACTTGACGGCTGCAAATCCACAATTGATCCAAAATGAAAATGATAGTTAGATGAGGAGGAGGATGAAGGTGACGAGGAAGAGGAGGATGAATAGAAGGAGAGGAAGATGAAGATGAAGCAAATAATGAAAAGGAAGACCAAGACAAAGAAGATGAATATTAAATTAATGTAATCTAATTATTTTAATTTGTACAATTTATAAAAGTTATTTATTTATCATTTAGTTACAAATTATAAATTAATCACAACTAATATATGTGATAATGAAAATAAATAAATGGATTTGTTAAAAAAAAAAAGAGTAAAAAATTTATAAATATTGATATTTTAGAATTTTAATAAAAGCTTCAAAATTTACATTTACAATATATAAATAAAAAAAAAATTTTGAAATAATTATAAGTCACAAATTTAGTTATTAATATATGAGAAATAAATTAATTTTGTGAATTAAAAAAAAAAATGGGTAAAAAATGAGTACATATACCATTAATATTACAATTATAAACAAAAAATGACTTGTTCGAGTGGTAGGCGCCCACACACCCGGGTTCGAGACCCAGCTAGGCCGAAAAATCGGCCAATTAAATACAAGGCCCACAGGCGCGGGTGCGAGTCGGGTTCGGCCCAGGTCCAATATGCAATAGCGACGAAGTTTCCGACGGAAATATAAAATTTTCGACGAAATAATTTCACAAAAAAAATAATTAGAACTAACATTTCCGACGGACCTACCGACGAAATATTTAATTTTTCATTATTTTTAAAAATAAATTATCGACGGAACTATGACCCGGTTCGAAACCGGGTCGTGGAGTATACCGACAGACTGATTCCGACTGTTTTATTCTGTCGGTAATAATTATCGACGATGACGGTTCCGACCGAATTAATATTTCCGTCGGTATGCAGGGCCTTTTTTTGTAGTGATCATTACTTGTTTATTACTTGAAAGTGCATAGAATTTGTTTTGATTACACACAGTATAGTTTATTAGGAAAAACCGCTTTTCATAAGTGTTGACATAACTATTGATTTTTAGTGAGTAAAATTAGGTGATTTATTAAGTTATTTCAACGAGTATAAAAAGGGTCTAGACATTTCCGCATATAGATTGTTTGGGCTGGCAGCGGATAGCCCGAGCACTAGCTTTGCAAGATGCAACCATTGTTCTAATATATATTCAATAATTTAGAATGAATTTCATGTTTAATTCAGTTGTTTTGTGAGGTAGTATTGTTGATACCAATTAAGTAAATTAATTGACTATATATACTTTAATTACAGTCCGGCCTCTTGGCCATTCTAATTCTTCTACTTAGTTAATCAACAAAATTTCTGTGTCTAACAACAGGACAGGACAGGACAGGACAGGTATATTGTCGATCCCACATCGGAGAAACACAGAAAATATTGGGGGGATGGTGCTGTATAAAATAGTCTCGATGTGCATCAAGCTCCATACTTACCTGGACGGGGTCAATGGGCGATCAGCAAGGCTCATGGCCTAGGTTGGCGACCTCCATTGCACTCAGGAGGGGCGCCCGCCTAAGGTCGGCCCAAGTGGTCGAGCCTACGTCATAATTTGTGCTAGAGGGGGCCTGCGTTCGCGCGGCCCCTGCCCCAATTCAAGTCCAACTGTTGAGTTTCAATGAATGGCTCTTTTCATAAACTTTCTCGTATACACACGAAACATAATTCAGAAACAATGGAAGTACTATACAGTCAGTACTTTGTTCGTTCCGTGACTGGTTATTCCATAACCACACTCTCCTGTGAATACTCCACTCCACTGGAGTACGTAGAACTGGAAATCGGATCCATTTGCATCAATGGCAACAGATACTGGTTGATATACCCTGTGATCTTAGCAGCGTGGGACTCCTCCTCCTTTATTTCACTGAGACAAGTCCCTGGAATAGCCGGAAAGTTGAAGAAGATTCCGTGGACGTTGTTCTATTTTGAATATATGCATTGATGCCAATTAAATTAATTAAATATGAAATGATTAAACAGTAGTTTTTGCCCCAAAAGAAACACTATATACTAGCTCTTGTATCATTGTTTTGAGTTATATTATATACATATCTCTAATATCATTTCAAACTTCTTTATTTTCTCTTAATTTGATCCAACACTTTCTCATGCTGATTCCTGAGAATTAGTTAATATGCAGTAGCTAGCTAGGCTCTTCTGAACGTACATTAAAAGATTAAGAATCGAAATATTAAATACGTAAAAATCACCATTCACTTTTTTATAGCAGTATCATCCCACATATATCGCGCGAAACTCCGAGCAAGCATCGAGAGACGGGACAAACATAAAAGCATAATCGCATCACTGGAAGAAACATACCTTTCTCGGCCTCCATTGGGCTCAGCCCGACGCATGACTAAAAAACGATCACATATCGTAGTGTCCAGCGAATTTGGGACAAGAGTTTGAAAAATCGCGAAAATTTACGACTAGATTGATACACATTTAACTTTCTCGGAACCATTTTATATATACAAAGAAGTACTCTGGACGGAGGAAAAAAAGTGGTCAAATAGTTACCTACACACGAGGACACCTAATCATTCATTTTCCACTCTTTCCTCTCAAATCATTCGAACCAATTAAGCACCCCTGAGTTGCATTGCATGTGTTTTGTTTGTTGTAAAAAATGATCATGTATAAATATTTTGATATTTAGCAACAGTAGATTGTTGTATGACTATATGAAGCGCGACACATATTAAATTTTAGAATATATGTAATTGCAAAATTTGAATGAGATCGGCACAGCCAATCAATGCAAAATCGAGATAAAGGAATTTAGTAGAAATATGAATAATTACAGAAAGATGGAGTTATATTAATTACCGAGAGGCAAGAAAATATTGAAACTAAATTTGGTGGGGTGCGCCAGGCCGAGGCAGTAGTGCAACACCAAGACGACGCTCAAGAGCCCCAGCAGCAAGCTACTGTGACGGACTCTTCCCCTCAAAAAATAAATTTAATATCGTGTGAGCCGTTGGCTCACATATCAGATATTAAACTGATAAGAACAGATACTACACTTGATCTTAGCCAAAAGGCCGAGAAAGGTATGGTTGATACAATTCTCGATCTCCCAATTTATTCCAATGTCTCTTCACATCTTCTTACTGTTTTCGATGTGGGACTGCAGTTCTCTGGTTGATTAAAATAATTCTCTTTTTTTTCAGTTAATTTGATGATGATGCAAAAAATTAATGCTAAAGTCACTGGTTTAATTTTTATATATATCATTGCCCTTTTGAAATCGATTTACATACTTATTTGCATGGACGAGAAGATAATACGTATGTTTTGTCATACTAGAGATCATCTAAGGGGGGCTGGTTAATTAATATAAGATTGTATCTTTGATCCAAATTCTTTGAGACTAAATTGTAAGGACCAAACTCAAAAGAGATAGCCCCACCAAAAATTGGTGTATGCCGCTTTAGCGCAACGAGCACACGGTATTCTTTAGTAAAAGGCAAAAGAATAGTTCGCTTTGTGCTCATTGCGCGGCTCCATGTTGTTTTCATGATCCTATTTTTCACATTTTTATGCTTTGTCTTTGTCATCTGCAGGTTGGTAATTAAATGATGTGGGATTCTTTCTATTGCTTATGCATCCAAGTAATCATATATTGTTCAAGACTTGGGCCACCATGTTTTTGATTACAAGTTAAATACCCATCCCTTTTTTTCCCCTCCCCATGACTCGAACCCAGGACCTAAGGCCTAGGTAGTGGTGCTCTAACCACTTGAGCTATCCCACTTTTGTCCTTGGGCCACCATGTTGGTTATTATAAAACTGCCCCACACTAAACTAAAGACGCAAGGTATGTAATACACCACATATATACTTTGTTTTCTTACTGATATTAGAGAAAAAAATGAGTTTCCCAAACTTAAACAGATATTGTTGGTGGATTAAGGGGACGAAAACAGGTCAAGAGAAAAAATATAATAAAATTAGTGTCTGTCAGACAGCTGCTCGACCATCCCAACCAGCTGAGGCTAATCAAGAACGATCCTCTACTGCACCAGTGACTCGAGCTATAGAACAGATCCTGTTCAAGTAAGGTCGTGACATATACAGCTACGCTTTCTTTATATATAATGACTCTTTATTCATCACATTTTCGATGTGGGATTAATTTCCTCATAACACTTAATTAAATAAGCTTAAATATTATATATTCTGATAATTATATTTTTGACACGAAAATACGATACATGCATGTGTTTGGAGATACAGATAGATACCTATTTAATATTGAAATTAAGTGAAAATTAATTATGAAATAAAACTTTTGAAATGATCATATTAGCCATACGGAAAAATATCTCATGCTATTCTAATAGGGACTTCTTCCTTGATGTGTTAATCTCGCATTAATTTTTCTTACTTGTCATTTTACGAATAATTAGCTAGTGTACACACGTCATTTTATTAAATTAATTCATTCTCTTAAAATATGACACGACGTTAGAATAAATTCTTTATTACATTTTCATTTATTAATAATAAAACCCACTTTTATGTTAAGTGCATTTCTATTATGTTATATATTTATTTAAATTATTTAGTAACTTAATGTATTTGAAAAATAATGCTTTAATATATATATATATATATATATACTCCCTCCAATTCAAAATGTATGACGTTTTGACATTTCGTTTTCTTTGTAAATTATATGACGCCGTTTTACACTTTTCAATGTAAATCACTCCCTCCGTCCGCCTATAAGCTTCCCACTACTTTTTGTCACATAGATTAAGAAAAGTGATTAAATTATAGATATAGTACAAGTGATGTGATTGAGAGAGAGAAGGAGCTTGATAGGGAGAAAAAGTAAGATATAAAGTGAAGTGTAACAATAAGAAATTAAAAGATATTTGCTAAAAAAGGTATGTGAAGCTTATAGCGGACGGACCAAAATGGCAAAATGGAAAGCTTATAGGCGGACGGAGGGAGTAATTACTTTTTTTCCTCAATTACCCTCAAACTAATTAATAATAACTTAGATAGTAATAATTTTTAATGTAGAATACTAGAGCAATTAATTAGGGGTATAGTAAGAAGTTACTCCCTCCGTCCCGGAAGTGTTTGCACCACTTTGTGGGCACACTTATTAAGAAAAAGGTGTAATGAGTGGAGTGTTGAGGGGTAATTTTGTAAACTTATATGAATAAAGTAAAGAAAGTGGTTGGAATAAGTGTAAAAGTAATGGCATTTTGTGTAAATATGTGAATTTTGTGAGGGTGGAGTTTATGAAAAAGTTTCCCATTTAGGAAGTGCAAACAATTGTGGGACGGACGAATAAGGAAAGGGTGCAAACAATTGTGGGAAAGAGGGAATATTAATTTTTTTAATATATGCGCATAAGTCTAAACACTACAAGAAGCAGGGGGAATAGCAACGAAAATTTTGCGACAAATCTAAATTTCATCGCTAAAGTCAATTTTTAGCAACGAAATAAAAAAATTCAACGCTAAATTCTTAGATTTAATATTTGCAACAAAATTTATATTTTTCATCGCTATACTAGTAACAAATTGCTTCATTTTTTCGTTAATAATCAGAACAACAATGAAAATTATACTTCGTCGCTAATATTTTGCGATGAAATAGAAATTGTCGTGGCTAATTTCTTGAAATTAATATTTGCAATGAAATATTTTAATTTCATCGCTAAACTAGCAACAAATATTTTATTTTATTGTTAATAATTCGAAGAACAATGAAAATTATATTTCGTTGCTAATATTTTGCTATGAAAAAAGAAATTTTCGTAGCTAATTTTGGCGACGAAATTAAAATATTTCATCGCTACACTAACAAAAAATATTTTAATTTGTTGTTAATAATCAGAACAACCATAAAATTATATTTCATCGCTAAAATAGCGACGTAATACAAATTTTTGTGCCTAATTTTGTGGATTTAATTTTTGCGACGAAACTAAAATATTTTATCGCTAAACTAGCAACAAATTATTTAATTTTGTTGTTAATAATCAAACAACAATGAAAATTATATTTTGTGGCTAATATTTTGCTATGAAAAAAATCGTGGCTAGTTTCTTAGAATTAATATTTGTGAAGAAATTAAAAGATATTTGCTAAAAAAGGTATGTGAAGCTTATAGCGGACGGACCAAAATGGCAAAATGGAAAGCTTATAGGCGGACGGAGGGAGTAATTACTTTTTTTCCTCAATTACCCTCAAACTAATTAATAATAACTTAGATAGTAATAATTTTTAATGTAGAATACTAGAGCAATTAATTAGGGGTATAGTAAGAAGTTACTCCCTCCGTCCCGGAAGTGTTTGCACCACTTTGTGGGCACACTTATTAAGAAAAGGGTGTAATGAGTGGAGTGTTGAGGGGTAATTTTGTAAACTTATATGAATAAAGTAAAGAAAGTGGTTGGAATAAGTGTAAAAGTAATGGCATTTTGTGTAAATATGTGAATTTTGTGAGGGTGGAGTTTATGAAAAAGTTTCCCATTTAGGAAGTGCAAACAATTGTGGGACGGACGAATAAGGAAAGGGTGCAAACAATTGTGGGAAAGAGGGAATATTAATTTTTTTAATATATGCGCATAAGTCTAAACACTACAAGAAGCAGGGGGAATAGCAACGAAAATTTTGCGACAAATCTAAATTTCATCGCTAAAGTCAATTTTTAGCAACGAAATAAAAAATTTCGTCGCTAAATTCTTAGATTTAATATTTGCAACAAAATTTATATTTTTCATCGCTATACTAGTAACAAATTGCTTCATTTTTTCGTTAATAATCAGAACAACAATGAAAATTATACTTCGTCGCTAATATTTTGCGATGAAATAGAAATTGTCGTGGCTAATTTCTTGAAATTAATATTTGCAATGAAATATTTTAATTTCATCGCTAAACTAGCAACAAATATTTTATTTTATTGTTAATAATTCGAAGAACAATGAAAATTATATTTCGTTGCTAATATTTTGCTATGAAAAAAGAAATTTTCGTAGCTAATTTTGGCGACGATATTAAAATATTTCATCGCTACACTAACAAAAAATATTTTAATTTGTTGTTAATAATCAGAACAACCATAAAATTATATTTCATCGCTAAAATAGCGACGTAATACAAATTTTTGTGCCTAATTTTGTGGATTTAAATTTTGCGACGAAACTAAAATATTTTATCGCTAAACTAGCAACAAATTATTTTATTTTGTTGTTAATAATCAAACAACAATGAAAATTATATTTTGTGGCTAATATTTTGCTATGAAAAAAATCGTGGCTAGTTTCTTAGAATTAATATTTGTGACGAAATTAAAATATTTTACCGTTATACTAGCAACAAATTGTTTTATTTTGTTGTTAATAACCAGAACTACAACGAAAATTATATTTCATCGTTAATATTTTGCGATGAAATAAAAAAAATTGTTGCTAATTTCATAGGATTAATATTTGCGACGAAACTAAAATATTTCATGGATACACTAGCAACAATTTTTTTTTATTTCGTTGTTAATAATCAGGACAACAATGAAAATTATATTTAGTCGCTATTATTTTGGGATGAAATAGAATTTTCGTGGTTAATTTCTTGGAATTAATATTTGCGACAAAATTAAAATATTTCATCGCTATACTTGCAACAAATTATTTTATTTTGTTGTTAATAATAAGAACGACAATGAAAATTATATTTCGTCGCTAATATTTTAATGACAAATTGATCGAAATTAAAAAAGATGACGAGAAGGATAACGAGGGAGAAAATGATGCGAATGAAGATGGACATAAATTATATTTTGTTGTTATTATTTTTTGGAATTGTTAAAGTAATATTGATTTTTTACAATTGGAATAGTTTTACTAATGTGTTTGCGACAAATCTTTGATTTTTCTCGCAAACATTTTGAAATGAAAACTCATATTTTCGTCGCTAATATTTTGCGATGAACCTCATATTTTCATCGCTAATATTTTGCGATGAAACTTATATTTTAATTGCAAACATTTGCGACAAAATTAAAATATTTGTCGCAAACACGTTAGCGATGAGTGTATAGAAACAAATCTCACGACAAAATTATTTCATCGCTAATTCACGTTAGCAACGAAAATATTAGAACTTGCGATAAATTTTTCGCAGCTAAATTGCAGCTTTCTTGTAGTGAAAGTGACATACATTTTGAATAGGAGGAGTACTTATTAAAAAATCAAAGAATATATTTCTATAATTTTACACATATATTATTTTTATTATCTAACGTTTCATAGTGAAAATTGATCATGTGTACATATTTTTATATTTAGCAACAATAGGTTGTTGTATGACTTTATGAAGCGACAAATATTAACTTTTAGAATGTAATTGCAAAATTCGACAAATATTAACTTTTAGGAATTTGCTTGTTAATTTTTTTAGAAATTGTTGGGATATGGGTTATATTAATAAAACTAAAAAATTGATTTTGATTAAATACTAAAATTCTAGAAAACCTCAAGTATGATGAATTGCCAAGATATGTCTTTCAGATTAGTAAGCTCATACATGTTAAGGAGTTGTATTTTTGTTAGGATAGATATTTCTAAATCTATGTCAACTGATATGAAGACCAAGAGCTATAAAGAGCAAACAACGATGAAGAGCAAACAGTTATTAAGAGCAAAAAGATCCATGAAGATTAAAGATCTATGAAGTTAAGATAGATGAAGAAGTGAAGTTATGGCACTGTAAAAACAAGTTAATTCCGAAGAGATTAAGGCATTATCCTACTAAATTAGGAGAGTGGACGTAGGAGGAGTTTACACTACAAATAATTGTCAAAATTTCTAGGGAAAATTGCGAGGGTATGTAATCCCTCGTTAAATGGCGAGGGATTTTACGAGGGAAGCATATGGAAAGGGAAATACCGAGGGTTCAAAAATCCCTCGCAAAATAGCGATGGAATTATAAATCCCTCGCCATTTAACGAGGGACATTGTATTAAAAATGATAAAGGGCGAGGGATTTAATGCCCACTGGCTGGCGAGGGAATTTAATGCTCGCGGTTAGGCGAGGGATAAATTAAAATGCTCGGCTAAAAGTAGCTAGGAAATTCTGGCAAGGAAATTCTGGCGAGGGAAATCCCTCGTTATTCATGATAAAGAGGACTTTTCCCTCGCTATATCTCTCTCTATTTGAATACTTTTTTTGTAGTGTTAGCCTCAGAACCACAATACATCTTGTGTTATTTACATTCTACATTTACTTACTTTTTTAGTATTTGATTAATCCACTACAAAAACACTCATTTTGTCGACGGAAAGTTACCGACGGAACCGATTCTGTCTGAAGTACCGACGGAACCTCAGAATTTGGAAAGTCAACGGAATTTCCGACGGATTTCGGTTTCCGTAGGTAGTTACCGACGGAACGTATTTGACAGTGAATCGGTGCCGTTTTTGGCACAATTTCTGACGGAAATTTCCGTCGGTAGTTTAAAATTCGGTTACCGAAAGAAATTTTCATCGGTATTCGACCCGATTTCATTACACCGCCTCGTAAGCCACTAAAAAGACGTGTGCCATAAATATATATATATATGTATTACCGACGAAAATTTTCGTCGGTAATCCATTTTTTATATAATCTGCCCGGTTGCTGATTGTTTCAAAATAGAATTTTTTTTTTCTACTTTCGTCTCATGAATTCAAACGCGAAGAGGTCCTGACGAGTTGATTTATGGGCATTGCGAGCAATCCCTCCGACCATCTCCTTCGATTTTTGCCATCTCAACGGTACGTTTTGTTAATTATTAATTAATTTTAAGTTATTGTAATCTAAATTGCATATTAGATTAATATAAAATTGCATGTAGTTGAAGAATGTATATAATTAGTTAATGGTACGTGGATTATGATGTTATTTGTTAATTATAATTAATTGTTAGTGTTATAATGTAGTATTTTATTGTTAGTTAGAGTGTTATATGTAGTAGTTTATTTAATTACTGATTGACAATTGTTAGTTAGTGTTAAATGTTTTAGCTAGTTAGTGTTATAAATAATATTGAGTTATTGTTTGGATTTTGATTAAATTAGGTTATTGTCGATTAAATTAGGTTATTGTTAATCAAATTAGAAAATTATTGATTAAATTAGGAATTTTTTTATTAAATTAGAAAAATATTGATTAAACTAGGTTATTATTGATGATTAAATTAGTAATTATTGGTTTAATTAGGTCATTGTTGATTAAATTAGCAATTATTGATTAAATTAGGCCATTGTTAATTAAATTAGTAAATTATTGATTAAATCAGGCCATTGTTAATTAAGTTAGTAAATTATTAATTTCATTAGGAAATTATTGATTAAATTAGGAAAATATTGATTAAATTATTAAATTACAGATTATATTAAAAAAATTATTGATTAAATTAGAAACATGTTGATTAAATTAGGTCATTGATAATTAAATTAGTAGATTATTGATTTCAGTAGGAAATTATTAATTAAATTAGACTATTGTTAACCGTGGGGCCTCGGGGTCTCGTAGCTGATCGAGGAGCAGGGATTCATTTAGACCTCAACCTTTGATGGCTCCTCCGACGTCGCCGCCCATTCCACGACGTTTATCGTCGCACATTCCACAGTCATCACCACCCTTTCAATCGGCGTCGCCGCCCTTTCCACAATCGTCGCCGTCGTCGTATCATTCGTCAGCAGCTGCAGGAAGCTCTCATCAGCATCCTGTTGCATCTAGGGAAAAATGAGTACATATACCATTAATATTACAATTATAAACAAAAAATGACTTGTTCGAGTGGTAGGCGCCCACACACCCGGGTTCGAGACCCAGCTAGGCCGAAAAATCGGCCAATTAAATACAAGGCCCACAGGCGCGGGTGCGAGTCGGGTTCGGCCCAGGTCCAATATGCAATAGCGACGAAGTTTCCGACGGAAATATAAAATTTTCGACGAAATAATTTCACAAAAAAAATAATTAGAACTAACATTTCCGACGGACCTACCGACGAAATATTTAATTTTTCATTATTTTTAAAAATAAATTATCGACGGAACTATGACCCGGTTCGAAACCGGGTCGTGGAGTATACCGACAGACTGATTCCGACTGTTTTATTCTGTCGGTAATAATTATCGACGATGACGGTTCCGACCGAATTAATATTTCCGTCGGTATGCAGGGCCCTTTTTTGTAGTGATCATTACTTGTTTATTACTTGAAAGTGCATAAAATTTGTTTTGATTACACACAGTATAGTTTATTAGGAAAAACCGCTTTTCATAAGTGTTGACATAACTATTGATTTTTAGTGAGTAAAATTAGGTGATTTATTAAGTTATTTCAACGAGTATAAAAAGGGTCTAGACATTTCCGCATATAGATTGTTTGGGCTGGCAGCGGATAGCCCGAGCACTAGCTTTGCAAGATGCAACCATTGTTCTAATATATATTCAATAATTTAGAATGAATTTCATGTTTAATTCAGTTGTTTTGTGAGGTAGTATTGTTGATACCAATTAAGTAAATTAATTGACTATATATACTTTAATTACAGTCCGGCCTCTTGGCCATTCTAATTCTTCTACTTAGTTAATCAACAAAATTTCTGTGTCTAACAACAGGACAGGACAGGACAGGACAGGTATATTGTCGATCCCACATCGGAGAAACACAGAAAATATTGGGGGGATGGTGCTGTATAAAATAGTCTCGATGTGCATCAAGCTCCATACTTACCTGGACGGGGTCAATGGGCGATCAGCAAGGCTCATGGCCTAGGTTGGCGACCTCCATTGCACTCAGGAGGGGCGCCCGCCTAAGGTCGGCCCAAGTGGTCGAGCCTACGTCATAATTTGTGCTAGAGGGGGCCTGCGTTCGCGCGGCCCCTGCCCCAATTCAAGTCCAACTGTTGAGTTTCAATGAATGGCTCTTTTCATAAACTTTCTCGTATACACACGAAACATAATTCAGAAACAATGGAAGTACTATACAGTCAGTACTTTGTTCGTTCCGTGACTGGTTATTCCATAACCACACTCTCCTGTGAATACTCCACTCCACTGGAGTACGTAGAACTGGAAATCGGATCCATTTGCATCAATGGCAACAGATACTGGTTGATATACCCTGTGATCTTAGCAGCGTGGGACTCCTCCTCCTTTATTTCACTGAGACAAGTCCCTGGAATAGCCGGAAAGTTGAAGAAGATTCCGTGGACGTTGTTCTATTTTGAATATATGCATTGATGCCAATTAAATTAATTAAATATGAAATGATTAAACAGTAGTTTTTGCCCCAAAAGAAACACTATATACTAGCTCTTGTATCATTGTTTTGAGTTATATTATATACATATCTCTAATATCATTTCAAACTTCTTTATTTTCTCTTAATTTGATCCAACACTTTCTCATGCTGATTCCTGAGAATTAGTTAATATGCAGTAGCTAGCTAGGCTCTTCTGAACGTACATTAAAAGATTAAGAATCGAAATATTAAATACGTAAAAATCACCATTCACTTTTTTATAGCAGTATCATCCCACATATATCGCGCGAAACTCCGAGCAAGCATCGAGAGACGGGACAAACATAAAAGCATAATCGCATCACTGGAAGAAACATACCTTTCTCGGCCTCCATTGGGCTCAGCCCGACGCATGACTAAAAAACGATCACATATCGTAGTGTCCAGCGAATTTGGGACAAGAGTTTGAAAAATCGCGAAAATTTACGACTAGATTGATACACATTTAACTTTCTCGGAACCATTTTATATATACAAAGAAGTACTCTGGACGGAGGAAAAAAAGTGGTCAAATAGTTACCTACACACGAGGACACCTAATCATTCATTTTCCACTCTTTCCTCTCAAATCATTCGAACCAATTAAGCACCCCTGAGTTGCATTGCATGTGTTTTGTTTGTTGTAAAAAATGATCATGTATAAATATTTTGATATTTAGCAATAGTAGATTGTTGTATGACTATATGAAGCGCGACACATATTAAATTTTAGAATATATGTAATTGCAAAATTTGAATGAGATCGGCACAGCCAATCAATGCAAAATCGAGATAAAGGAATTTAGTAGAAATATGAATAATTACAGAAAGATGGAGTTATATTAATTACCGAGAGGCAAGAAAATATTGAAACTAAATTTGGTGGGGTGCGCCAGGCCGAGGCAGTAGTGCAACACCAAGACGACGCTCAAGAGCCCCAGCAGCAAGCTACTGTGACGGACTCTTCCCCTCAAAAAATAAATTTAATATCGTGTGAGCCGTTGGCTCACATATCAGATATTAAACTGATAAGAACAGATACTACACTTGATCTTAGCCAAAAGGCCGAGAAAGGTATGGTTGATACAATTCTCGATCTCCCAATTTATTCCAATGTCTCTTCACATCTTCTTACTGTTTTCGATGTGGGACTGCAGTTCTCTGGTTGATTAAAATAATTCTCTTTTTTTTCAGTTAATTTGATGATGATGCAAAAAATTAATGCTAAAGTCACTGGTTTAATTTTTATATATATCATTGCCCTTTTGAAATCGATTTACATACTTATTTGCATGGACGAGAAGATAATACGTATGTTTTGTCATACTAGAGATCATCTAAGGGGGGCTGGTTAATTAATATAAGATTGTATCTTTGATCCAAATTCTTTGAGACTAAATTGTAAGGACCAAACTCAAAAGAGATAGCCCCACCAAAAATTGGTGTATGCCGCTTTAGCGCAACGAGCACACGGTATTCTTTAGTAAAAGGCGAAAGAATAGTTCGCTTTGTGCTCATTGCGCGGCTCCATGTTGTTTTCATGATCCTATTTTTCACATTTTTATGCTTTGTCTTTGTCATCTGCAGGTTGGTAATTAAATGATGTGGGATTCTTTCTATTGCTTATGCATCCAAGTAATCATATATTGTTCAAGACTTGGGCCACCATGTTGGTTATTATAAAACTGCCCCACACTAAACTAAAGACGCAAGGTATGTAATACACCACATATATACTTTGTTTTCTTACTGATATTAGAGAAAAAAATGAGTTTCCCAAACTTAACGACTCGAAATCGAAAACAGATATTGTTGGTGGATTAAGGGGACGAAAACAGGTCAAGAGAAAAAATATAATAAAATTAGTGTCTGTCAGACAGCTGCTCGACCATCCCAACCAGCCGAGGCTAATCAAGAACGATCCTCTAATGCTTTAATATATATATATATACTCCCTCCAATTCAAAATGTATGACGTTTTGACATTTCGTTTTCTTTGTAAATTATATGACGCCGTTTTGCACTTTTCAATGTAAATCACTCCCTCCGTCCGCCTATAAGCTTCCCACTACTTTTTGTCACATAGATTAAGAAAAGTGATTAAATTATAGATATAGTACAAGTGATGTGATTGAGAGAGAGAAGGAGCTTGATAGGGAGAAAAAGTAAGATATAAAGTGAAGTGTAACAATAAGAAATTAAAAGATATTTGCTAAAAAAGGTAAGTGAAGCTTATAGCGGACGGACCAAAATGGCAAAATGAAAAGCTTATAGGCGGATGGAGGGAGTAATTACTTTTTTTCCTCAATTACCCTCAAACTAATTAATAATAACTTAGATAGTATAATTTTTAATGTAGAATACTAGAGCAATTAATTAGGGGTATAGTAAGAAGTTACTCCCTCCGTCCCGGAAGTGTTTGCACCACTTTGTGGGCACACTTATTAAGAAAAAGGTGTAATGAGTGGAGTGTTGAGGGGTAATTTTGTAAACTTATATGAATAAAGTAAAGAAAGTGGTTGGAATAAGTGTAAAAGTAATGGCATTTTGTGTAAATATGTGAATTTTGCGAGGGTGGAGTTTATGAAAAAGTTTCCCTTTTAGGAAGTGCAAACAATTGTGGGACGGACGAATAAGGAAAGGGTGCAAACAATTGTGGGAAAGAGGGAATATTAATTTTTTTAATATATGCGCATAAGTCTAAACACTACAAGAAGCAGGGGGAATAGCAACGAAAATTTTGCGACAAATCTAAATTTCATCGCTAAAGTCAATTTTTAGCAACGAAATAAAAAATTTCGTCGCTAAATTCTTAGATTTAATATTTGCAACAAAATTTATATTTTTCATCGCTATACTAGTAACAAATTGCTTCATTTTTTCGTTAATAATCAGAACAACAATGAAAATTATACTTCGTCGCTAATATTTTGCGATGAAATAGAAATTGTCGTGGCTAATTTCTTGAAATTAATATTTGCAATGAAATATTTTAATTTCATCGCTAAACTAGCAACAAATATTTTATTTTATTGTTAATAATTCGAAGAACAATGAAAATTATATTTCGTTGCTAATATTTTGCTATGAAAAAAGAAATTTTCGTAGCTAATTTTGGCGACGAAATTAAAATATTTCATCGCTACACTAACAAAAAATATTTTATTTTGTTGTTAATAATCAGAACAACCATAAAATTATATTTCATCGCTAAAATAGCGACGTAATACAAATTTTTGTGCCTAATTTTGTGGATTTAATTTTTGCGACGAAATTAAAATATTTCATCGCTAAACTAGCAACAAATTATTTTATTTTGTTGTTAATAATCAAACAACAATGAAAATTATATTTTGTGGCTAATATTTTATTATGAAAAAAATCGTGGCTAGTTTCTTAGAATTAACTAGTAATTCTCCCGTGCGTTGCACGACAAATTGATTATTACTAATAAATTTTAATTGATCATTTATAGAATATTACTCCTTTTGTGTGATTTAAAATTTTTAATGGTTGAATTTCATAGAATTTGAAGAACAATACTACCATGTGACACAATATCATTGATTTCATCTTGTGAATGAAACTTCAATTGCATTTTTTGAAATCTATTTTCACTTATAATTATTGATGGAATATTACTCAATCTGTCTAATTATCACATAATTTAAAAACTATTAGTATAAAATAAAGTGTAGTAAAATTGATATGATTGAAGTGGGGGAATAAAATTGATTGTAGAAGAAATTAAGAGTAAAAGAGGTGGGGTCACAATGTTTCTACAAAAATAAAATGAGAAATTTTTTGTGAGACATCTAAATGAAAAGATGAAAGCTTTTGACGAAACAAAGTAATTAATTAAAATTCAATTTTACAAAATAAGATCCATGAAACTATATCATACAAATTTTAAATTATAATTACAATCTATATATAATCTTGGGAAACAAAAGTATGTACAAATATACATAAATTAATTACAAATGTTTTATTAATAATTAAAATTTATAGGAGTATGTTTAATTACAAATGCATTTTTAATAGTTAAAATTTTAATACTTGTAATGATATGATATGTGTTTGTTTTGAAATTTAATGATATGATATGTGTTTGTTTTAAAATTTAAGTAAATTATAATTTAAATTTATGTTATAAAATTTATATGTATTTATATAAGATTTATAGTAGATTAAAATTTCAGAAAATTTAATTAAATAAAATAGATTTAAGTCGAGTAATTAATTAAACAATGTTAAACTATATAACGTTCAAACACTAATATTCATAATAGAATGCCACTAAAATATTTTTTCTTTTAAATTATAAAAAATCCACAAAATAAATTTTGTATAAGTACCCATTTGAAAGGTAAACTCATACTTACTTCATTTAATTATATATATATATATATATATATATATATATATCCACAACTTGAAACGCAATGCTAAACAAAAGGCGAACGTGGAAGCATCGATTGTTAAATCATATTTGAATGAAGAGGTTGGCATGTTTTGTTTTTATTATTTTGAAGACCATGTCAACACGAGGTTGAGAAGTGAACCACGTAACTACGGTGGTAGAGGTACAAACAATATCGATGAAGAGGTCGATGGCATGCTCTCCATATTCAAGTCTATGGGGCGACCTATAGGAAAATCCACTGAAAGATATTGGGAGACGAACACTGAGGCAAAAATAACACAAACGTATGTGTTATTCAATTGTGATGAAGTTCAGACTTACATTGAGTAAGTATTTCATATATTTATCATCTAATTAAATACCATTTCATTTATATTAGTTAATATTAATTGTGGTTGAATGTTGTGAATTAGGTTGTATACTCAAGAACTACAATGTGCAGAACAAAACATCTTAGATACAAACATAGATGCTCGTCTTCAACGTGAATTTGCCCGATGGTTCCAACGTTATGTGAGTACCATTTAATTTTATTTTACGTAAATAAATAATTGTTTTAATTAATGTTAATTTGAAATGTATAGGGACAGTCACACGATTTTGAGAGTCAATTCTTACAGGATCTCAGCAAATGACGACTACGTCATGTAAGGACTTACAACGGCTATATTGTGAATGGCTACAGATTTCATACATCTGAGTTTGCATCAAGAAAAACAACTACCAACAGTGGTGTTTGCATTAAAAGTGTGAATTACAATGTAGATGCAAGTGATTACTTTGGGGTGTTGCATGAAGTCGTTGAATTAGAATATCCGGGATATCCAGCAAAGACTGTAGTGTTGTTCAAGTGTCATTGGTTTGATTCAGGCCCTTTAGGAACAAGAATTTATCCGGAGTACAAGTCGTGGATATTAATTCGAAAAGGAGGTATAGCGGGGATGCTCCATTTGTATTTGTCGATCAAGTATCTCAAGTATACTGCTGCACGTATCCAGGAGGATCACGTAATAATGAATGACACACTATTTGTAAAATAAAGGCAAGGTCAATGGTAGAAGTCCCTAAAAAGGAAAAGAATAATGAAGATGAATCTCCATTTCAAACGGAAAAAATAGAGGCTCGAACTGAAGTCTTTACGGGAGATTTGAATCTTTATGTAGACTTGACGGCTGCAAATCCACAATTGATCCAAAATGAAAATGATAGTTAGATGAGGAGGAGGATGAAGGTGATGACGAAGAGGAGGATGAATAGAAGGAGAGGAAGATGAAGATGAAGCAAATAATGAAAAGGAAGACCAAGACAAAGAAGATGAATATTAAATTAATGTAATCTAATTATTTTAATTTGTACAATTTATAAAAGTTATTTATTTATCATTTAGTTACAAATTATAAATTAATCACAACTAATATATGTGATAATGAAAATAAATAAATGGATTTGTTAAAAAAAAAAGAGTAAAAAATGTATAAATATTGATATTTTAGAATTTTAATAAAAGCTTCAAAATTTACATTTACAATATATAAATAAAAAAAAAATTGGAATAATTATAAGTCACAAATTTAGTTATTAATATATGAGAAATAAATTAATTTTGTGAATTAAAAAAAAATGGGTAAAAAATGAGTACATATACAATTAATATTACAATTATAAACAAAAAATGACTTGTTCGAGTGGTAGGCGCCCACACACCCGGGTTCGAGACCCAGCTAGGCCGAAAAATCGGCCAATTAAATACAAGGCCCACAGGCGCGGGTGCGAGTCGGGTTCGGCCCAGGTCCAATATGCAATAGCGACGAAGTTTCCGACGGAAATATAAAATTTTCGACGAAATAATTTCACAAAAAAAATAATTAGAACTAACATTTCCGACGGACCTACCGACGAAATATTTAATTTTTCATTATTTTTAAAAATAAATTATCGATGGAACTATGACCCGGTTCGAAACCGGGTCGTGGATTATACCGACAGACTGATTCCGACTGTTTTATTCTGTCGGTAATAATTATCGACGATGACGGTTCCGACCGAATTAATATTTCCGTCGGTATGCAGGGCCTTTTTTTGTAGTGATCATTACTTGTTTATTACTTGAAAGTGCATAAAATTTGTTTTGATTACACACAATGGCAACAGATACTGGTTGATATACCCTGTGATCTTAGCAGCGTGGGACTCCTCCTCCTTTATTTCACTGAGACAAGTCCCTGGAATAGCCGGAAAGTTGAAGAAGATTCCGTGGACGTTGTTCTATTTTGAATATATGCATTGATGCCAATTAAATTAATTAAATATGAAATGATTAAACAGTAGTTTTTGCCCCAAAAGAAACACTATATACTAGCTCTTGTATCATTGTTTTGAGTTATATTATATACATATCTCTAATATCATTTCAAACTTCTTTATTTTCTCTTAATTTGATCCAACACTTTCTCATGCTGATTCCTGAGAATTAGTTAATATGCAGTAGCTAGCTAGGCTCTTCTGAACGTACATTAAAAGATTAAGAATCGAAATATTAAATACGTAAAAATCACCATTCACTTTTTTATAGCAGTATCATCCCACATATATCGCGCGAAACTCCGAGCAAGCATCGAGAGACGGGACAAACATAAAAGCATAATCGCATCACTGGAAGAAACATACCTTTCTCGGCCTCCATTGGGCTCAGCCCGACGCATGACTAAAAAACGATCACATATCGTAGTGTCCAGCGAATTTGGGACAAGAGTTTGAAAAATCGCGAAAATTTACGACTAGATTGATACACATTTAACTTTCTCGGAACCATTTTATATATACAAAGAAGTACTCTGGACGGAGGAAAAAAAGTGGTCAAATAGTTACCTACACACGAGGACACCTAGTCATTCATTTTCCACTCTTTCCTCTCAAATCATTCGAACCAATTAAGCACCCCTGAGTTGCATTGCATGTGTTTTGTTTGTTGTAAAAAATGATCATGTATAAATATTTTGATATTTAGCAACAGTAGATTGTTGTATGACTATATGAAGCGCGACACATATTAAATTTTAGAATATATGTAATTGCAAAATTTGAATGAGATCGGCACAGCCAATCAATGCAAAATCGAGATAAAGGAATTTAGTAGAAATATGAATAATTACAGAAAGATGGAGTTATATTAATTACCGAGAGGCAAGAAAATATTGAAACTAAATTTGGTGGGGTGCGCCAGGCCGAGGCAGTAGTGCAACACCAAGACGACGCTCAAGAGCCCCAGCAGCAAGCTACTGTGACGGACTCTTCCCCTCAAAAAATAAATTTAATATCGTGTGAGCCGTTGGCTCACATATCAGATATTAAACTGATAAGAACAGATACTACACTTGATCTTAGCCAAAAGGCCGAGAAAGGTATGGTTGATACAATTCTCGATCTCCCAATTTATTCCAATGTCTCTTCACATCTTCTTACTGTTTTCGATGTGGGACTGCAGTTCTCTGGTTGATTAAAATAATTCTCTTTTTTTTCAGTTAATTTGATGATGATGCAAAAAATTAATGCTAAAGTCACTGGTTTAATTTTTATATAGACGAAAACAGGTCAAGAGAAAAAATATAATAAAATTAGTGTCTGTCAACCATCCCAACCAGCCGAGGCTAATCAAGAACGATCCTCTACTGCACCAGTGTGACTCGAGAACTCGAGCAAGGGAGCTGTTAATCACGCTCTAGCCGAGCAGCCCATGGCTCATCCACCAGACTTCGTTTCCTGTCTCCTTAGAACTCAAGGATACAGAGGTACGAGCCTATAGAACAGATCCTGTTCAAGTAAGGTCGTGACATATACAGCTACGCTTTCTTTATATATAATGACTCTTTATTCATCACATTTTCGATGTGGGATTAATTTCCTCATAACACTTAATTAAATAAGCTTAAATATTATATATTCTGATAATTATATTTTTGACACGAAAATACGATACATGCATGTGTTTGGAGATACAGATAGATACCTATTTAATATTGAAATTAAGTGAAAATTAATTATGAAATAAAACTTTTGAAATGATCATATTAGACATACGGAAAAATATCTCATGCTATTCTAATAGGGACTTCTTCCTTGATGTGTTAATCTCGCATTAATTTTTCTTACTTGTCATTTTATGAATAATTAGCTAGTGTACACACGTCATTTTATTAAATTAATTCATTCTCTTAAAATATGACACGACGTTAGAATAAATTCTTTATTACATTTTCATTTATTAATAATAAAACCCACTTTTATGTTAAGTGCATTTCTATTATGTTATATATTTATTTAAATTATTTAGTAACTTAATGTATTTGAAAAATAATGCTTTAATATATATATATATATATATATATATATATACTCCCTCCAATTCAAAATGTATGACGTTTTGACATTTCGTTTTCTTTGTAAATTATATGACGTCGTTTTGCACTTTTCAATTTTGTGCCTAATTTTGTGGATTTAATTTTTGCGACGAAATTAAAATATTTCATCGCTAAACTAGCAACAAATTATTTTATTTTGTTGTTAATAATCAAACAACAATGAAAATTATATTTTGTGGCTAATATTTTATTATGAAAAAAATCGTGGCTAGTTTCTTAGAATTAACTAGTAATTCTCCCGTGCGTTGCACGACAAATTGATTATTACTAATAAATTTTAATTGATCATTTATAGAATATTACTCCTTTTGTGTGATTTAAAATTTTTAATGGTTGAATTTCATAGAATTTGAAGAACAATACTACCATGTGACACAATATCATTGATTTCATCTTGTGAATGAAACTTCAATTGCATTTTTTGAAAGTGGTTGGAATAAGTGTAAAAGTAATGGCATTTTGTGTAAATATGTGAATTTTGTGAGGGTGGAGTTTATGAAAAAGTTTCCCTTTTAGGAAGTGCAAACAATTGTGGGACGAACGAATAAGGAAAGGGTGCAAACAATTGTGGGAAAGAGGGAATATTAATTTTTTTAATATATGCGCATAAGTCTAAACACTACAAGAAGCAGGGGGAATAGCAACGAAAATTTTGCGACAAATCTAAATTTCATCGCTAAAGTCAATTTTTAGCAACGAAATAAATAATTTCGTCGCTAAATTCTTAGATTTAATATTTGCAACAAAATTTATATTTTTCATCGCTATACTAGTAACAAATTGCTTCATTTTTTCGTTAATAATCAGAACAACAATGAAAATTATACTTCGTCGCTAATATTTTGCGATGAAATAGAAATTGTCGTGGCTAATTTCTTGAAATTAATATTTGCAATGAAATATTTTAATTTCATCGCTAAACTAGCAACAAATATTTTATTTTATTGTTAATAATTCGAAGAACAATGAAAATTATATTTCGTTGCTAATATTTTGCTATGAAAAAAGAAATTTTCGTAGCTAATTTTGGCGACGAAATTAAAATATTTCATCGCTACACTAACAAAAAATATTTTATTTTGTTGTTAATAATCAGAACAACCATAAAATTATATTTCATCGCTAAAATAGCGACGTAATACAAATTTTTGTGCCTAATTTTGTGGATTTAATTTTTGCGACGAAACTAAAATATTTCATCGCTAAACTAGCAACAAATTATTTTATTTTGTTGTTAATAATCAAATAACAATGAAAATTATATTTTGTGGCTAATATTTTGCTATGAAAAAAATCATGGCTAGTTTCTTAGAATTAATATTTGTGACGAAATTAAAATATTTTACCGTTATACTAGCAACAAATTGTTTTATTTTGTTGTTAATAACCAGAACTACAATGAAAATTATATTTCATCGCTAATATTTTGCGATGAAATAAAAAAAATTGTTGCTAATTTCATAGGATTAATATTTACGACGAAACTAAAATATTTCATTGATACACTAGCAACAATTTTTTTTTATTTCGCTGTTAATAATCAGGACAACAATGAAAATTATATTTAGTCGCTATTATTTTGGGATGAAATAGAATTTTCGTGGTTAATTTCTTGGAATTAATATTTGCGACAAAATTAAAATATTTCATCGCTATACTTGCAACAAATTATTTTATTTTGTTGTTAATAATAAGAACGACAATGAAAATTATATTTCGTCGCTAATATTTTAGTGACAAATTGATCGAAATTAAAAACAGTGACAAGAAGGATAACGAGGGAGAAAATGATGCGAATGAAGATGGACAGAAATTACATTTTGTTGTTATTATTTTTTGGAATTGTTAAAGTAATATTGATTTTTTACAATTGGAATAGTTTTACTAATGTGTTTGCGACAAATCTTTGATATTTCTCGCAAACATTTTGAAATGAAAACTCATATTTTCGTCGCTAATATTTTGCGATGAACCTCATATTTTCATCGCTAATATTTTGCGATGAAACTTATATTTTAATTGCAAACATTTGCGACAAAATTAAAATATTTGTCGCAAACACGTTAGCGGCGGGTGTATAGCAACAAATCTCGCGACAAAATTATTTCATTGCTAATTCACGTTAGCAACGAAAATATTAGAACTTGCGATAAATTTTTCGCAGCTAAATTGCAGTTTTCTTGTAGTGAAAGTGACATACATTTTTAATAGGAGGAGTACTTATTAAAAAAACAAAGAATATATTTTTATAATTTTACACATATATTATTTTTATTATCTAACGTTTCATAATGAAAAATGATCATGTATACATATTTTTATATTTAGCAACAATAGATTGTTGTATGACTTTATGAAGCGACACCTATTAACTATTAGAATGTAATTGCAAAATTCGACAAATATTAACTTTTAAGAATTTGCTTGTTATTTTTTTAGAAGTTGTTGGGATATGGTTTATATTAATAAAAGTAAAAAATTAATTTTGATTAAATACCAGAATTCTAGAAAACCTCAAGTATGATGAATTGCCAAGATATGTCTTTCAGATTAGTAAGCTCATACATGTTAAGGAGTTGTATTTTCGTTAGGATAGATATTTTTAAATCTATGTCAACTGATAGAGAAAAATTCATTTTACGTCCTATAACTTAGGCCTAATCCAATTAATATTCTTTAAGTTTTCACTTTTTCGATTTACGTTCTTTTTTGTCCAATTTTCATCCTTTTTGCCGGAAAATTTTCAAACTCACTGGAATTTGAGGAATAAATTGAGATTCCGGAAAAATAGTCCAATTTACGTCCTTTAAGTTTAAAAATTAAAATTAAAAAAAAATTCTAAAAATATCATTCAAAATTTTAAAATATTATTAAAAATCCGAAAATATCATTAAAATTAAAAACTATAAAATGTGTAAAATAAAATTTAAAATATATTATTTAATTTTTAAAAAATCTCATTAAAATTTATAAAATGTGTTAAATAAAAATAAAAAAATTTACAATTCAAAAACTCGAAAATGTTTAACTTAAAATTAAGAAACTCTAAAAATCTCTTTAATTTTTTTAAAATGTGTAGATTAAATATTAAAAATTCTAAAAACCCAATAAGAATAATAAAAATTATTAAAAAATTAATTAGACTTGATTCGGACTCATCCGCCATTAAAAATTTTCTCGAACTCCTAAATTTTTTTTTGTATTCCACGCCTTGATTGACTGTAGAACCGTGTCAAATTCATTTTAATGAGGTTTTTAGAATGGTATAATTTTTTATTTTATTTTAAATATTTTTAAAATTTTAATTTATAGTTTTGTTTTTATTTAGAATTTTATGTTTTTCTTATATTTTTAGAAATTTTTTATTTTTAATTTACAAATTTTTCAAATTTTAGATTTTTTAATTTTTTTTAGAACTTTAGAATTTTTTATTTTTATTTTACACAATTTATAAATTTTAATGATATTTTTTGTTTTTAATGAGATTTTTAATTTTTTTCAGAATTTTTTAATTATTAATTTCTAATTTTCAAACTTAAAGGACGTAAATTGGACTATTTGACCGGAATTCCAATTTTCCGGCGAAAAGGATATAAATTGGACTTAAAAGGACATAAATTGGACACCCTAGGACGTAAATTGAAAAAGTGAAAACTTAAAGGATATAAATTGGATTAGACCTAAGTTACAGGACGTAAAATGAAATTTTCCCTCAACTAATATGAAGACCAAGAGCTATAAAGAGCAAACAACGATGAAGAACAAACAGTTATAAAGAAGCAAAAAGATCTATGAAGATTAAAGATCTATGAAGTCAAGATAGATGAAGAAGTGAAGTTATGGCACTGTAAAAACAAGTTAATTTCGAAGAGATTAAGGCATTATCCTACTAAATTAGGAGAGTGGACGTAGGAGGAGTTTAGCCTCTGAACCACAATACATCTTGTGTTATTTACATTCTGCATTTACTTACTTTTTTAGTATTTGATTAATCCACTACAAAAACACTCGTTTTGTCGACGGAAAGTTATCGACGGAACCGATTCTGTCTGAAGTACCGACGGAACCTCGGAATTTGGAAAGTCAACAGAATTTTCGACGGATTTTGGTTTCCGTAGGTAGTTACCGACGGAACGTATTTGACAGTGAATCGGTGCCATTTTTGGCACAATTTCTGACGGAAATTTCTGTCGGTAGTTTAAAATTCGGTTACCGAAAGAAATTTTCATCGGTATTCCACCCGATTTCATTGCACCGCCTCGTAAGCCACTAAAAAGACGCGTGCCATAAATATATATATATATATGTATATGTATTATCGACGAAAATTTTCGTCGGTAATCCATTTTTTTTATATAATCTGCCCGGTTGCAGATTGTTTCGAAATAGAATTTTTTTTCTACTTTCGTCTCGTGAATTCAAACGCGAAGAGGTCCTGACGAGGTGATTTATGGGCATTGCGAGCAATCCCTCCGACCATCTAGCTCCTTCGATTTTTGCCATCTCAACGGTACGTTTTGTTAATTATTAATTAATTTTAAGTTATTGTTATATAAATTGCATATTAGTTATAGATTAATATAAAATTGCATGTAGTTGAAGAATGTATATAATTAGTTAATATGGTATGTGGATTATGATGTTATTTGTTAATTATAATTAATTGTTAGTGTTATAATGTAGTGTTTTATTGTTAGTTAGAGTGTTATATGTAGTAGTTTATTTAATTAATGATTGACAATTGTTAGTTACTGTTAAATGTTTTAGCTAGTTAGTGTTATAAATATTGAGTTATTGTTTGGATTTTGATTAAATTAGGTTATTGTCGATTAAATTAGGTTATTGTTAATTAAATTCAAAAATTATTTATTAAATTATGATTTTTTTTTTAAATTAGAAAAATATTGATTAAACTAGGTTATTATTGATGATTAAATTAGTAATTATTGGTTTAATTAGGTCATTGTTGATTAAATTAGCAATTATTAATTAAATTAGGCCATTGTTAATTAAATTAGTAAATTATTGATTAAATTAGGCCATTGTTAATTAAGTTAGTAAATTATTAATTTCATTAGGAAATTATTGATTAATTTAGGAAAATATTGATTAAATTAGTAAATTACAGATTATATTAAAAAAATTATTGATTAAATTAGAAACATGTTGATTAAATTAGGTCATTGATAATTAAATTAGTAGATTATTGATTTCAGAAGAAAATTATTAATTAAATTAGACTATTGTTAACCGTGGGGCCTCGGGGTCTCGTAGCTGATCGAGGAGCAGGGATTCATTTAGACCTCAACCTTTGATGGCTCCTCCGACGTCGCCGCCCATTCCACAACGTTTATCGTCGCACATTCCACAGTCATCAACACCCTTTCAACCGGCGTCGCCGCCCTTTCCACAGTCATCGCCGTCGTCGTATCATTCGTCAGCAGCTGCAGGAAGCTCTCATCAGCATCCTGTTGCATCTAGGGAGAAAGGGGAGTTGATATGGATCCAATATGGAGTGTACGTAATAATCCATTACCGCCTTATCGATCGCTCCGAGTGAGATCTCTTGGAAGTTGATGCCACAAATAAAAAAGGTGGAATACTTCGAGGAGTTCCAAGTATATAAGTACAATCAATTAATGTTTATTAAATAATAAACAAAATTTATTATATATATTATTTGATAAATATGCTGAATATGTGCAGACAAAAGCCTATTAGGACCCGACGATCTACCCAGACGAGGTTATATGGATGTTTTGGTATGCTATATGTGCTGAAGAGTATAAGGAGTTGATGTACAACTAGAGAACGGCTTAACGCACTAAGGGGAAGACGCGGGCCTTGGGTGAGGATGAGAATGGCTTGAATTTGTAGGATTCGTGGACGGTGGCTTGGAGTGACCCGAAGTGTGAGGCTGCTCGGTTCAACCGATTTAGACCGATTGAACATTGCTCATCAGTTGGATCCGGCTACACAGAGGTCCACATACGGGCGCACGACTAACGTCCACGTAAGTTTAAGTTTACATATTATTTAATTTAATTAAATTCAATAAAATATATATAGTTTATTAAATTAATTAAAAATTCTAATTATGTAGTTTATTGTCCACCAGAGGATTGAAGAGCGACTTGAGCAACGTTGTCAGGTCATCTGGTCTGTCCCATACTACATCGCATATGCCTCCATATCCTTCAGTACCATTCAGGACTTGAATATTATGGTAGTGTTCAGCCACTACATCCGCAAGCTAAGTAACAATATGGGCCGGTCGTTGGGGTGGTCGGCTGAACAGATTGAGAAGTTCTATCAAGATACCATGAATGATCCCCCGCCTTCCGTTGTTACTCTAGCCCCAGCCGCAACCCAAGACGATGACATTCTTGGTGGGCAATTCGTTGTTATCGGTGATAATATTGATGATTTTTTTAATTATAGTGGTTGATTGTTGAACTATTTATGTTTTCTGTCGAACAATTTTTTTTCTGTCGAACTATTTTATGTTATTGCTGAACTATTTTATTGTATGTTGAACTATTTTATTTTTATATATATTATTGTTTTTATCTATCATTTATTTCCTTTTTATGTTTAGTTGTTGTGTTTAAATATTAAAAAACAAAACAATTTAACTAATTTTTTTTAATCATAATATTACCGATGGATTGTACTTTTACGTCGGTAATTTAAATACATAATATCGACGGAAATTTCTGTTGGTAAGCATGTTTATCAACGAAATTTGGTCCAGTGCAATACAGGTGGATGTACCCATTTGAAAGGTAAACTCATACTTACTTCATTTAATTATATATATATATATATATATATATATATATATATCCACAACTTGAAACGCAATGCTAAACAAAAGGCGAACGTGGAAGCATCGATTGTTAAATCATATTTGAATGAAGAGGTTGGCATGTTTTGTTTTTATTATTTTGAAGACCATGTCAACACGAGGTTGAGAAGTGAACCACGTAACTACGGTGGTAGAGGTAATAATTATCGACGATGACGGTTCCGACCGAATTAAGGGGGCCTGCGTTCGCATGTGTTTTGTTTGTTGTAAAAAATTATCATGTATAAATATTTTGATATTTAGCAACAGTAGATTGTTGTATGACTATATGAAGCGCGACACATATTAAATTTTAGAATATATGTAATTGCAAAATTTGAATGAGATTGGCACAGCCAATCAATGCAAAATCGAGATAAAGGAATTTAGTAGAAATATGAATAATTACAGAAAGATGGAGTTATATTAATTACCGAGAGGCAAGAAAATATTGAAACTAAATTTGGTGGGGTGCGCCAGGCCGAGGCAGTAGTGCAACACCAAGACGACGCTCAAGAGCCCCAGCAGCAAGCTACTGTGACGGACTCTTCCCCTCAAAAAATAAATTTAATATCGTGTGAGCCGTTGGCTCACATATCAGATATTAAACTGATAAGAACAGATACTACACTTGATCTTAGCCAAAAGGCCGAGAAAGGTATGGTTGATACAATTCTCGATCTCCCAATTTATTCCAATGTCTCTTCACATCTTCTTACTGTTTTCGATGTGGGACTGCAGTTCTCTGGTTGATTAAAATAATTCTCTTTTTTTTCAGTTAATTTGATGATGATGCAAAAAATTAATGCTAAAGTCACTGGTTTAATTTTTATATATATCATTGCCCTTTTGAAATCGATTTACATACTTATTTGCATGGACGAGAAGATAATACGTATGTTTTGTCATACTAGAGATCATCTAAGGGGGGCTGGTTAATTAATATAAGATTGTATCTTTGATCCAAATTCTTTGAGACTAAATTGTAAGGACCAAACTCAAAAGAGATAGCCCCACCAAAAATTGGTGTATGCCGCTTTAGCGCAACGAGCACACGGTATTCTTTAGTAAAAGGCGAAAGAATAGTTCGCTTTGTGCTCATTGCGCGGCTCCATGTTGTTTTCATGATCCTATTTTTCACATTTTTATGCTTTGTCTTTGTCATCTGCAGGTTGGTAATTAAATGATGTGGGATTCTTTCTATTGCTTATGCATCCAAGTAATCATATATTGTTCAAGACTTGGGCCACCATGTTGGTTATTATAAAACTGCCCCACACTAAACTAAAGACGCAAGGTATGTAATACACCACATATATACTTTGTTTTCTTACTGATATTAGAGAAAAAAATGAGTTTCCCAAACTTAACGACTCGAAATCGAAAACAGATATTGTTGGTGGATTAAGGGGACGAAAACAGGTCAAGAGAAAAAATATAATAAAATTAGTGTCTATCAGACAGCTGCTCGACCATCCCAACCAGCCGAGGCTAATCAAGAACGATCCTCTAATGCTTTAATATATATATATATACTCCCTCCAATTCAAAATGTATGACGTTTTGACATTTCGTTTTCTTTGTAAATTATATGACGCCGTTTTGCACTTTTCAATGTAAATCACTCCCTCCGTCCGCCTATAAGCTTCCCACTACTTTTTGTCACATAGATTAAGAAAAGTGATTAAATTATAGATATAGTACAAGTGATGTGATTGAGAGAGAGAAGGAGCTTGATAGGGAGAAAAAGTAAGATATAAAGTGAAGTGTAACAATAAGAAATTAAAAGATATTTGCTAAAAAAAGGTAAGTGAAGCTTATAGCGGACGGACCAAAATGGCAAAATGAAAAGCTTATAGGCGGACGGAGGGAGTAATTACTTTTTTTCCTCAATTACCCTCAAACTAATTAATAATAACTTAGATAGTATAATTTTTAATGTAGAATACTAGAGCAATTAATTAGGGGTATAGTAAGAAGTTACTCCCTCCGTCCCGGAAGTGTTTGCACCACTTTGTGGGCACACTTATTAAGAAAAAGGTGTAATGAGTGGAGTGTTGAGGGGTAATTTTGTAAACTTATATGAATAAAGTAAAGAAAGTGGTTGGAATAAGTGTAAAAGTAATGGCATTTTTTGTGTAAATATGTGAATTTTGCGAGGGTGGAGTTTATGAAAAAGTTTCCCTTTTAGGAAGTGCAAACAATTGTGGGACGGACGAATAAGGAAAGGGTGCAAACAATTGTGGGAAAGAGGGAATATTAATTTTTTTAATATATGCGCATAAGTCTAAACACTACAAGAAGCAGGGGGAATAGCAACGAAAATTTTGCGACAAATCTAAATTTCATCGCTAAAGTCAATTTTTAGCAACGAAATAAAAAATTTCGTCGCTAAATTCTTAGATTTAATATTTGCAACAAAATTTATATTTTTCATCGCTATACTAGTAACAAATTGCTTCATTTTTTCGTTAATAATCAGAACAACAATGAAAATTATACTTCGTCGCTAATATTTTGCGATGAAATAGAAATTGTCGTGGCTAATTTCTTGAAATTAATATTTGCAATGAAATATTTTAATTTCATCGCTAAACTAGCAACAAATATTTTATTTTATTGTTAATAATTCGAAGAACAATGAAAATTATATTTCGTTGCTAATATTTTGCTATGAAAAAAGAAATTTTCGTAGCTAATTTTGGCGACGAAATTAAAATATTTCATCGCTACACTAACAAAAAATATTTTATTTTGTTGTTAATAATCAGAACAACCATAAAATTATATTTCATCGCTAAAATAGCGACGTAATACAAATTTTTGTGCCTAATTTTGTGGATTTAATTTTTGCGACGAAACTAAAATATTTCATCGCTAAACTAGCAACAAATTATTTTATTTTGTTGTTAATAATCAAATAACAATGAAAATTATATTTTGTGGCTAATATTTTGCTATGAAAAAAAATCGTGGCTAGTTTCTTAGAATTAATATTTGTGACGAAATTAAAATATTTTACCGTTATACTAGCAACAAATTGTTTTATTTTGTTGTTAATAACCAGAACTACAATGAAAATTATATTTCATCGCTAATATTTTGCGATGAAATAAAAAAAATTGTTGCTAATTTCATAGGATTAATATTTGCGACGAAACTAAAATATTTCATGGATACACTAGCAACAATTTTTTTTTATTTCGCTGTTAATAATCAGGACAACAATGAAAATTATATTTAGTCGCTATTATTTTGGGATGAAATAGAATTTTCGTGGTTAATTTCTTGGAATTAATATTTGCGACAAAATTAAAATATTTCATCGCTATACTTGCAACAAATTATTTTATTTTGTTGTTAATAATAAGAACGACAGTGAAAATTATATTTCGTCGCTAATATTTTAGTGACAAATTGATCGAAATTAAAAACGATGACGAGAAGGATAACGAGGAAGAAAATGATGCGAATGAAGATGGACATAAATTATATTTTGTGGTTATTATTTTTTTGGAATTGTTAAAGTAAAATTGTTTTTTTACAATTGGAATAGTTTTACTAATGTGTTTGCGACAAATGTTTGATTTTCCTCGCAAACTTTTTGAAATGAAAACTCATATTTTCGTCGCTAATATTTTGCGATGAACCTCATATTTTCATCGCTAATATTTTGCGATGAAACTTATATTTTAATTGCAAACATTTGAGACAAAATTAAAATATTTGTCGCAAACATGTTAGCGGCAGGTGTATAGCAACAAATCTCGCGACAAAATTATTTCATCGCTAATTCACGTTAGCAACGAAAATATTAGAACTTGCGATAAATTTTTCGCAGCTAAATTGCAGTTTTCTTGTAGTGAAAGTGACATACATTTTGAATATGAGGAGTACTTATTAAAAAAACAAAGAATATATTTTTATAATTTTACACATATATTATTTTTATTATCTAACGTTTCATAATGAAAAATGATCATGTATACATATTTTTATATTTAGCAACAATAGATTGTTGTATGACTTTATGAAGCGACACCTATTAACTATTAGAATGTAATTGCAAAATTCGACAAATATTAACTTTTAAGAATTTGCTTGTTATTTTTTTAGAAGTTGTTGGGATATGGTTTATATTAATAAAAGTAAAAAATTAATTTTGATTAAATACCAGAATTCTAGAAAACCTCAAGTATGATGAATTGCCAAGATATGTCTTTCAGATTAGTAAGCTCATACATGTTAAGGAGTTGTATTTTCGTTAGGATAGATATTTTTAAATCTATGTCAACTGATAGAGAAAAATTCATTTTACGTCCTGTAACTTAGGCCTAATCCAATTAATATTCTTTAAGTTTTCACTTTTTCGATTTACGTTCTATTTGGTCCAATTTACATCCTTTTTGCCGGAAAATTTTCAAACTCACTGGAATTTGAGGAATAAATTGAGATTCCGGCAAAATAGTCCAATTTACGTCCTTTAAGTTTAAAAATTAAAATTAAAAAAAAATTCTAAAAATATCATTCAAAATTTTAAAATATTATTAAAAATCCGAAAATATCATTAAAATTAAAAACTACAAAATGTGTAAAATAAAATTTAAAATATATTATTTAATTTTTAAAAAATCTCATTAAAATTTATAAAATGTGTTAAATAAAAATAAAAAAATTTACAATTCAAAAACTCGAAAATGTTCAACTTAAAATTAAGAAATTCTAAAAATCTCTTTAATTTTTTTAAAATGTGTAGTTTAAATATTAAAAATTCTAAAAACCCAATAAGAATAATAAAAATTATTAAAAAATTAATTAGACTTGATTCGGACTCATCCGCCATTAAAATTTTTCTCGAACTCCTAAATTTTTTTTGTATTCCACGCCTTGATTGATTGTAGAACCGTGTCAAATTCATTTTAATGAGGTTTTTAGAATGGTATAATTTTTTATTTTATTTTAAATATTTTTAAAATTTTAATTTATAGTTTTGTTTTTATTTAGAATTTTATGTTTTTCTTATATTTTTAGAAATTTTTTATTTTTAATTTACTAATTTTTCAAATTTTAGATTTTTTTATTTTTATTTTACACAATTTATAAATTTTAATGATATTTTTTGTTTTTAATGAGATTTTTAAATTTTTTTCAGAATTTTTTAATTATTAATTTCTAATTTTCAAACTTAAAGGACATAAATTGGACTATTTGACCGGAATTCCAATTTTCCGGCGAAAAGGATATAAATTGGACTTAAAAGGACATAAATTGGACACCCTAGGACGTAAATTGAAAAAGGGAAAACTTAAAGGATATAAATTGGATTAGACCTAAGTTACAGGACGTAAAATGAAATTTTCCCTCAACTAATATGAAGACCAAGAGCTATAAAGAGCAAACAACGATGAAGAGCAAACAGTTATAAAGAAGCAAAAAGATCTATGAAGATTAAAGATCTATGAAGTCAAGATAGATGAAGAAGTGAAGTTATGGCACTGTAAAAACAAGTTAATTCCGAAGAGATTAAGGCATTATCCTACTAAATTAAGAGAGTGGACGTAGGAGGAGTTTAGCCTCTGAACCACAATACATCTTGTGTTATTTACATTCTGCATTTACTTACTTTTTTAGTATTTGATTAATCCACTACAAAAACACTCGTTTTGTCGACGGAAATTTATCGACGGAACCGATTCTGTCTGAAGTACCGACGGAACCTCGGAATTTGGAAAGTCAACAGAATTTTCGACGGATTTTGGTTTCCGTAGGTAGTTACCGACGGAACGTATTTGACAGTGAATCGGTGCCGTTTTTGGCACAATTTCTGACGGAAATTTATGTCGGTAGTTTAAAATTCGGTTACCGAAAGAAATTTTCATCGGTATTCCACCCGATTTCATTGCACCGCCTCGTAAGCCACTAAAAAGATGCGTGCCATAAATATATATATATATGTATTATCGACGAAAATTTTCGTCGGTAATCCATTTTTTTTATATAATCTGCCCGGTTGCAGATTGTTTCGAAATAGAATTTTTTTTCTACTTTCGTCTCGTGAATTCAAACGCGAAGAGGTCCTGACGAGGTGATTTATGGGCATTGCGAGCAATCCCTCCGACCATCTAGCTCCTTCGATTTTTGCCATCTCAACGGTACGTTTTGTTAATTATTAATTAATTTTAAGTTATTGTTATATAAATTGCATATTAGTTATAGATTAATATAAAATTGCATGTAGTTGAAGAATGTATATAATTAGATAATATGGTACGTGGATTATGATGTTATTTGTTATTTATAATTAATTGTTAGTGTTATAATGTAGTGTTTTATTGTTAGTTAGAGTGTTATATGTAGTAGTTTATTTAATTAATGATTGACAATTGTTAGTTAGTGTGAAATGTTTTAGCTAGTTAGTGTTATAAATATTGAGTTATTGTTTGGATTTTGATTAAATTAGGTTATTGTCGATTAAATTAGGTTATTGTTAATTAAATTAGAAAATTATTGATTAAATTAGGAATTTTTTTATTAAATTAGAAAAATATTGATTAAACTAGGTTATTATTGATGATTAAATTAGTAATTATTGGTTTAATTAGGTCATTGTTGATTAAATTAGCAATTATTAATTAAATTAGGCCATTGTTAATTAAATTAGTAAATTATTGATTAAATTAGGCCATTGTTAATTAAGTTAGTAAATTATTAATTTCATTAGGAAATTATTGATTAAATTAGGAAAATATTGATTAAATTAGTAATTACAGATTATATTAAAAAAATTATTGATTAAATTAGAAACATGTTGATTAAGTTAGGTCATTGATAATTAAATTAGTAGATTATTGATTTCAGTAGAAAATTATTAATTAAATTAGACTATTGTTAACCGTGGGGCCTCGGGGTCTCGTAGCTGATCGAGGAGCAGGGATTCATTTAGACCTCAACCTTTGATGGCTCCTCCGGCGTCGCCGGCCATTCCACGACGTTTATCGTCGCACATTCCACAGTCATCGCCACCCTTTCCACAGGCGTCGCCGCCGTTTCCACAGTCGTCGTATCATTCGTCAGCAGCTGCAGGAAGCTCTCATCAGCATCCCGTTGCATCTAGGGAGAAAGGGGAGTTGATATGGATCCAGAATGGAGTGTACGTAATAATTAAATAATTTTAATTTTTAACATTATGATTTATTTTTTATTTATAATGTGTTTGTTTGTTAATAATGTCACAGATTGTTGCCTGGTATCGAGTTGTCTAGGATCTGCACGGCTTCCATTACCGCCTTATCGATCGCTCCGGGTGCGATCTCTTGGAAGTTGATGCCACAAATAAAAAAGGTGGAATACTTCGAGTAGTTCCAAGTATATAAGTACAATCAATTAATGTTTATTAAATAATAAACAAAATTTATTATATATATTATTTGATAAATATGTTGAATATGTGCAGACAAAAGCCTATTGGGACCCGACGATCTACCCAAACGAGGTTATATGGATGTTTTGGTACGCTATATGTGCTGAACAGTATAAGGAGTTGATGTACAACTTGAGAACGGCTTGGCGCACTAAGGGGAAGACGCGGGCCTTGGGTGAGGATGAGAATGGCTTGAATTTGTAGGATTCGTGGACGGTGGCTTGGAGTGACCCGAAGTGTGAGGCTGCTCGGTTCAACCGGTTGAACATTGCTCATATGTTTGATCCGGCTACACAGAGGTCCACATACGGGCGCACGACTAACGTCCACGTAAGTTTAAGTTTACATATTATTTAATATAATTAAATTCAATAAAATATATATAGTTTATTAAATTAATTAAAAAATTTAATTATGTAGTTTATTGTCCACCAGAGGATTGAAGAACGATTTGAGCAACGTTGTCAGGTCATCTGGTCTATCTCAGACTAATTTTTTTTAATCATAATATTACCGATGGATTGCACTTTTACGTCGGTAATTTAAATACATAATATCGACGGAAATTTCTGTTGGTAAGCATGTTTATCGACGGAATTTGGTCCAGTGCAATACAGGTGGATGTACCCATTTGAAAGGTAAACTCATACTTACTTCATTTAATTATATATATATATATATATATATATATATATATATATATATCCACAACTTGAAACGCAATGCTAAACAAAAGGCGAATGTGGAAGCATCGATTGTTAAATCATATTTGAATGAAGAGGTTGGCATGTTTTGTTTTTATTATTTTGAAGACCATGTCAACACGAGGTTGAGAAGTGAACCACGTAACTACGGTGGTAGAGGTACAAACAATATCGATGAAGAGGTCGATGGCATGCTCTCCATATTCAAGTCTAAGGGGCGACCTATAGGAAAATCCACTGAACGATATTGGGAGACGAACACTGAGGCAGAAATAACACAAACGTATGTGTTATTCAATTGTGATGAAGTTCAGACTTACATTGAGTAAGTATTTCATATATTTATCATCTAATTAAATACCATTTCATTTATATTAGTTAATATTAATTGTGGTTGGATGTTGTGAATTATGTTGTATACTCAAGAACTACAACGTGCAGAACAAAACATCTCAGATACAAACATAGATGCTCGTCTTCAACGTGAATTTGCCCGATGGTTCCAACGTTATGTGAGTACCATTTAATTTTATTTTACGTAAATAAATAATTGTTTTAATTAATGTTAATTTGAAATGTATAGGGACGGTCACACGATTTTGAGAGCCGATTCTTACAGGATCTCAGCAAATGACGACTACGTCATGTAAGGACTTACAACGGCTATATTGTGAATGGCTACAGATTTCATACATCTGAGTTTGCATCAAGAAAAATAACTACCAACAGTGGTGTTTGCATTAAAAGTGTGAATTACAATGTAGATGCAAGTGATTACTTTGGGGTGTTGCATGAAGTCGTTGAATTAGAATATCCGGGATATCCAGCAAAGACTGTAGTGTTGTTCAAGTGTCATTGGTTTGATTCAGGCCCTTTAGGAACAAGAATTTATCCGGAGTACAAGTCGTGGATATTAATTCGAAAAAGAGGTATAGCGGGGATGCTCCATTTGTATTTGTCGATCAAGTATCTCAAGTATACTGCTGCACGTATCCAGGAGGATCACGTAATAATGAATGACACACTATTTGTAAATTAAAGTCAAGGTCAATGGTAGAAGTCCCTAAAAAGGAAAAGAATAATGAAGATGAATCTCCATTTCAAACGGAAAAAATAGAGGCTCGAACTGAAGTCTTTACGGGAGATTTGAATCTTTATGTAGACTTGACGGCTGCAAATCCACAATTGATCCAAAATGAAAATGATAGTTAGATGAGGAGGAGGATGAAGGTGATGAGGAAGAGGAGGATGAATAGAAGGAGAGGAAGATGAAGATGAAGCAAATAATGAAAAGGAAGACCAAGACAAAGAAAATGAATATTAAATTAATGTAATCTAATTATTTTAATTTGTACAATTTATAAAAGTTATTTATTTATCATTTAGTTACAAATTATAAATTAATCACAACTAATATATATGATAATGAAAATAAATAAATGGATTTGTTAAAAAAAAAAAGAGTAAAAAATGTATAAATATTGATATTTTAGAATTTTAATAAAAGCTTCAAAATTTACATTTACAATATATAAATAAAAAAAAAATTGAAATAATTATAAGTCACAAATTTAGTTATTAATATATGAGAAATAAATTAATTTTGTGAATTAAAAAAAAAATGGGTAAAAAATGAGTACATATACCATTAATATTACAATTATAAACAAAAAATGACTTGTTCGAGTGGTAGGCGCCCACACACCCGGGTTCGAGACCCAGCTAGGCCGAAAAATCGGCCAATTAAATACAAGGCCCACAGGCGCGGGTGCGAGTCGGGTTCGGCCCAGGTCCAATATGCAATAGCGACGAAGTTTCCGACGGAAATATAAAATTTTCGACGAAATAATTTCACAAAAAAAATAATTAGAACTAACATTTCCGACGGACCTACCGACGAAATATTTAATTTTTCATTATTTTTAAAAATAAATTATCGACGGAACTATGACCCGGTTCGAAACCGGGTCGTGGAGTATACCGACAGACTGATTCCGACTGTTTTATTCTGTCGGTAATAATTATCGACGATGACGGTTCCGACCGAATTAATATTTCCGTCGGTATGCAGGGCCTTTTTTTGTAGTGATCATTACTTGTTTATTACTTGAAAGTGCATAAAATTTGTTTTGATTACACACAGTATAGTTTATTAGGAAAAACCGCTTTTCATAAGTGTTGACATAACTATTGATTTTTAGTGAGTAAAATTAGGTGATTTATTAAGTTATTTCAACGAGTATAAAAAGGGTCTAGACATTTCCGCATATAGATTGTTTGGGCTGGCAGCGGATAGCCCGAGCACTAGCTTTGCAAGATGCAACCATTGTTCTAATATATATTCAATAATTTAGAATGAATTTCATGTTTAATTCAGTTGTTTTGTGAGGTAGTATTGTTGATACCAATTAAGTAAATTAATTGACTATATATACTTTAATTACAGTCCGGCCTCTTGGCCATTCTAATTCTTCTACTTAGTTAATCAACAAAATTTCTGTGTCTAACAACAGGACAGGACAGGACAGGACAGGTATATTGTCGATCCCACATCGGAGAAACACAGAAAATATTGGGGGGATGGTGCTGTATAAAATAGTCTCGATGTGCATCAAGCTCCATACTTACCTGGACGGGGTCAATGGGCGATCAGCAAGGCTCATGGCCTAGGTTGGCGACCTCCATTGCACTCAGGAGGGGCGCCCGCCTAAGGTCGGCCCAAGTGGTCGAGCCTACGTCATAATTTGTGCTAGAGGGGGCCTGCGTTCGCGCGGCCCCTGCCCCAATTCAAGTCCAACTGTTGAGTTTCAATGAATGGCTCTTTTCATAAACTTTCTCGTATACACACGAAACATAATTCAGAAACAATGGAAGTACTATACAGTCAGTACTTTGTTCGTTCCGTCACTGGTTATTCCATAACCACACTCTCCTGTGAATACTCCACTCCACTGGAGTACGTAGAACTGGAAATCGGATCCATTTGCATCAATGGCAACAGATACTGGTTGATATACCCTGTGATCTTAGCAGCGTGGGACTCCTCCTCCTTTACAAGTCCCTGGAATAGCCGGAAAGTTGAAGAAGATTCCGTGGACGTTGTTCTATTTTGAATATATGCATTGATGCCAATTAAATTAATTAAATATGAAATGATTAAACAGTAGTTTTTGCCCCAAAAGAAACACTATATACTAGCTCTTGTATCATTGTTTTGAGTTATATTATATACATATCTCTAATATCATTTCAAACTTCTTTATTTTCTCTTAATTTGATCCAACACTTTCTCATGCTGATTCCTGAGAATTAGTTAATATGCAGTAGCTAGCTAGGCTCTTCTGAACGTACATTAAAAGATTAAGAATCGAAATATTAAATACGTAAAAATCACCATTCACTTTTTTATAGCAGTATCATCCCACATATATCGCGCGAAACTCCGAGCAAGCATCGAGAGACGGGACAAACATAAAAGCATAATCGCATCACTGGAAGAAACATACCTTTCTCGGCCTCCATTGGGCTCAGCCCGACGCATGACTAAAAAACGATCACATATCGTAGTGTCCAGCGAATTTGGGACAAGAGTTTGAAAAATCGCGAAAATTTACGACTAGATTGATACACATTTAACTTTCTCGGAACCATTTTATATATACAAAGAAGTACTCTGGACGGAGGAAAAAAAGTGGTCAAATAGTTACCTACACACGAGGACACCTAATCATTCATTTTCCACTCTTTCCTCTCAAATCATTCGAACCAATTAAGCACCCCTGAGTTGCATTGCATGTGTTTTGTTTGTTGTAAAAAATGATCATGTATAAATATTTTGATATTTAGCAATAGTAGATTGTTGTATGACTATATGAAGCGCGACACATATTAAATTTTAGAATATATGTAATTGCAAAATTTGAATGAGATCGGCACAGCCAATCAATGCAAAATCGAGATAAAGGAATTTAGTAGAAATATGAATAATTACAGAAAGATGGAGTTATATTAATTACCGAGAGGCAAGAAAATATTGAAACTAAATTTGGTGGGGTGCGCCAGGCCGAGGCAGTAGTGCAACACCAAGACGACGCTCAAGAGCCCCAGCAGCAAGCTACTGTGACGGACTCTTCCCCTCAAAAAATAAATTTAATATCGTGTGAGCCGTTGGCTCACATATCAGATATTAAACTGATAAGAACAGATACTACACTTGATCTTAGCCAAAAGGCCGAGAAAGGTATGGTTGATACAATTCTCGATCTCCCAATTTATTCCAATGTCTCTTCACATCTTCTTACTGTTTTCGATGTGGGACTGCAGTTCTCTGGTTGATTAAAATAATTCTCTTTTTTTTCAGTTAATTTGATGATGATGCAAAAAATTAATGCTAAAGTCACTGGTTTAATTTTTATATAGACGAAAACAGGTCAAGAGAAAAAATATAATAAAATTAGTGTCTGTCAACCATCCCAACCAGCCGAGGCTAATCAAGAACGATCCTCTACTGCACCAGTGTGACTCGAGAACTCGAGCAAGGGAGCTGTTAATCACGCTCTAGCCGAGCAGCCCATGGCTCATCCACCAGACTTCGTTTCCTGTCTCCTTAGAACTCAAGGATACAGAGGTACGAGCCTATAGAACAGATCCTGTTCAAGTAAGGTCGTGACATATACAGCTACGCTTTCTTTATATATAATGACTCTTTATTCATCACATTTTCGATGTGGGATTAATTTCCTCATAACACTTAATTAAATAAGCTTAAATATTATATATTCTGATAATTATATTTTTGACACGAAAATACGATACATGCATGTGTTTGGAGATACAGATAGATACCTATTTAATATTGAAATTAAGTGAAAATTAATTATGAAATAAAACTTTTGAAATGATCATATTAGACATACGGAAAAATATCTCATGCTATTCTAATAGGGACTTCTTCCTTGATGTGTTAATCTCGCATTAATTTTTCTTACTTGTCATTTTACGAATAATTAGCTAGTGTACACACGTCATTTTATTAAATTAATTCATTCTCTTAAAATATGACACGACGTTAGAATAAATTCTTTATTACATTTTCATTTATTAATAATAAAACCCACTTTTATGTTAAGTGCATTTCTATTATGTTATATATTTATTTAAATTATTTAGTAACTTAATGTATTTGAAAAATAATGCTTTAATATATATATATATATATACTCCCTCCAATTCAAAATGTATGACGTTTTGACATTTCGTTTTCTTTGTAAATTATATGACGCCGTTTTACACTTTTCAATGTAAATCACTCCCTCCGTCCGCCTATAAGCTTCCCACTACTTTTTGTCACATAGATTAAGAAAAGTGATTAAATTATAGATATAGTACAAGTGATGTGATTGAGAGAGAGAAGGAGCTTGATAGGGAGAAAAAGTAAGATATAAAGTGAAGTGTAACAATAAGAAATTAAAAGATATTTGCTAAAAAAGGTATGTGAAGCTTATAGCGGACGGACCAAAATGGCAAAATGGAAAGCTTATAGGCGGACGGAGGGAGTAATTACTTTTTTTCCTCAATTACCCTCAAACTAATTAATAATAACTTAGATAGTAATAATTTTTAATGTAGAATACTAGAGCAATTAATTAGGGGTATAGTAAGAAGTTACTCCCTCCGTCCCGGAAGTGTTTGCACCACTTTGTGGGCACACTTATTAAGAAAAAGGTGTAATGAGTGGAGTGTTGAGGGGTAATTTTGTAAACTTATATGAATAAAGTAAAGAAAGTGGTTGGAATAAGTGTAAAAGTAATGGCATTTTGTGTAAATATGTGAATTTTGTGAGGGTGGAGTTTATGAAAAAGTTTCCCATTTAGGAAGTGCAAACAATTGTGGGACGGACGAATAAGGAAAGGGTGCAAACAATTGTGGGAAAGAGGGAATATTAATTTTTTTAATATATGCGCATAAGTCTAAACACTACAAGAAGCAGGGGGAATAGCAACGAAAATTTTGCGACAAATCTAAATTTCATCGCTAAAGTCAATTTTTAGCAACGAAATAAAAAATTTCGTCGCTAAATTCTTAGATTTAATATTTGCAACAAAATTTATATTTTTCATCGCTATACTAGTAACAAATTGCTTCATTTTTTCGTTAATAATCAGAACAACAATGAAAATTATACTTCGTCGCTAATATTTTGCGATGAAATAGAAATTGTCGTGGCTAATTTCTTGAAATTAATATTTGCAATGAAATATTTTAATTTCATCGCTAAACTAGCAACAAATATTTTATTTTATTGTTAATAATTCGAAGAACAATGAAAATTATATTTCGTTGCTAATATTTTGCTATGAAAAAAGAAATTTTCGTAGCTAATTTTGGCGACGAAATTAAAATATTTCATCGCTACACTAACAAAAAATATTTTAATTTGTTGTTAATAATCAGAACAACCATAAAATTATATTTCATCGCTAAAATAGCGACGTAATACAAATTTTTGTGCCTAATTTTGTGGATTTAATTTTTGCGACGAAACTAAAATATTTTATCGCTAAACTAGCAACAAATTATTTTATTTTGTTGTTAATAATCAAACAACAATGAAAATTATATTTTGTGGCTAATATTTTGCTATGAAAAAAATCGTGGCTAGTTTCTTAGAATTAATATTTGTGACGAAATTAAAATATTTTACCGTTATACTAGCAACAAATTGTTTTATTTTGTTGTTAATAACCAGAACTACAACGAAAATTATATTTCATCGCTAATATTTTGCGATGAAATAAAAAAAATTGTTGCTAATTTCATAGGATTAATATTTGCGACGAAACTAAAATATTTCATGGATACACTAGCAACAATTTTTTTTTTATTTCGTTGTTAATAATCAGGACAACAATGAAAATTATATTTAGTCGCTATTATTTTGGGATGAAATAGAATTTTCGTGGTTAATTTCTTGGAATTAATATTTGCGACAAAATTAAAATATTTCATCGCTATACTTGCAACAAATTATTTTATTTTGTTGTTAATAATAAGAACGACAATGAAAATTATATTTCGTCGCTAATATTTTAATGACAAATTGATCGAAATTAAAAAAGATGACGAGAAGGATAACGAGGGAGAAAATGATGCGAATGAAGATGGACATAAATTATATTTTGTTGTTATTATTTTTTGGAATTGTTAAAGTAATATTGATTTTTTACAATTGGAATAGTTTTACTAATGTGTTTGCGACAAATCTTTGATTTTTCTCGCAAACATTTTGAAATGAAAACTCATATTTTCGTCGCTAATATTTTGCGATGAACCTCATATTTTCATCGCTAATATTTTGCGATGAAACTTATATTTTAATTGCAAACATTTGCGACAAAATTAAAATATTTGTCGCAAACACGTTAGCGGCGGGTGTATAGCAACAAATCTCGCGACAAAATTATTTCATCGCTAATTCACGTTAGCAACGAAAATATTAGAACTTGCGATAAATTTTTCGCAGCTAAATTGCAGCTTTCTTGTAGTGAAAGTGACATACATTTTGAATAGGAGGAGTACTTATTAAAAAATCAAAGAATATATTTCTATAATTTTACACATATATTATTTTTATTATCTAACGTTTCATAGTGAAAATTGATCATGTGTACATATTTTTATATTTAGCAACAATAGGTTGTTGTATGACTTTATGAAGCGACAAATATTAACTTTTAGAATGTAATTGCAAAATTCGACAAATATTAACTTTTAGGAATTTGCTTGTTAATTTTTTTAGAAGTTGTTGGGATATGGGTTATATTAATAAAACTAAAAAATTGATTTTGATTAAATACCAAAATTCTAGAAAACCTCAAGTATGATGAATTGCCAAGATATGTCTTTCAGATTAGTAAGCTCATACATGTTAAGGAGTTGTATTTTTGTTAGGATAGATATTTCTAAATCTATGTCAACTGATATGAAGACCAAGAGCTATAAAGAGCAAACAACGATGAAGAGCAAACAGTTATTAAGAGCAAAAAGATCCATGAAGATTAAAGATCTATGAAGTTAAGATAGATGAAGAAGTGAAGTTATGGCACTGTAAAAACAAGTTAATTCCGAAGAGATTAAGGCATTATCCTACTAAATTAGGAGAGTGGACGTAGGAGGAGTTTACACTACAAATAATTGTCAAAATTTCTAGGGAAAATTGCGAGGGTATGTAATCCCTCGTTAAATGGCGAGGGATTTTACGAGGGAAGCATATGGAAAGGGAAATACCGAGGGTTCAAAAATCCCTCGCAAAATAGCGATGGAATTATAAATCCCTCGCCATTTAACGAGGGACATTGTATTAAAAATGATAAAGGGCGAGGGATTTAATGCCCACTGGCTGGCGAGGGAATTTAATGCTCGCGGTTAGGCGGGGGATAAATTAAAATGCTCGGCTAAAAGTAGCTAGGAAATTCTGGCAAGGAAATTCTGGCGAGGGAAATCCCTCGTTATTCATGATAAAGAGGACTTTTCCCTCGCTATATCTCTCTCTATTTGAATACTTTTTTTGTAGTGTTAGCCTCAGAACCACAATACATCTTGTGTTATTTACATTCTACATTTACTTACTTTTTTAGTATTTGATTAATCCACTACAAAAACACTCGTTTTGTCGACGGAAAGTTACCGACGGAACCGATTCTGTCTGAAGTACCGACGGAACCTCAGAATTTGGAAAGTCAACGGAATTTCCGACGGATTTCGGTTTCCGTAGGTAGTTACCGACGGAACGTATTTGACAGTGAATCGGTGCCGTTTTTGGCACAATTTCTGACGGAAATTTCCGTCGGTAGTTTAAAATTCGGTTACCGAAAGAAATTTTCATCGGTATTCGACCCGATTTCATTACACCGCCTCGTAAGCCACTAAAAAGACGCGTGCCATAAATATATATATATGTATTACCGACGAAAATTTTCGTCGGTAATCCATTTTTTATATAATCTGCCCGGTTGCTGATTGTTTCAAAATAGAATTTTTTTTTTCTACTTTCGTCTCGTGAATTCAAACGCGAAGAGGTCCTGACGAGTTGATTTATGGGCATTGCGAGCAATCCCTCCGACCATCTCCTTCGATTTTTGCCATCTCAGCGGTACGTTTTGTTAATATTAATTAATTTTAAGTTATTGTAATATAAATTGCATATTGGTTATAGATTAATATAAAATTGCATGTAGTTGAAGAATGTATATAATTAGTTAATATGGTACGTGGATTATGATGTTATTTGTTAATTATAATTAATTGTTAGTGTTATAATGTAGTGTTTTATTGTTAGTTAGAGTGTTATATGTAGTAGTTTATTTAATTAATGATTGACAATTGTTAGTTAGTGTTAAATGTTTTAGCTAGTTAGTGTTATAAATATTGAGTTATTGTTTGGATTTTGATTAAATTAGGTTATTGTTAATTAAATTAGAAAATTATTGATTAAATTAGGAATTTTTTTATTAAATTAGAAAAATATTGATTAAACTAGGTTATTATTGATGATTAAATTAGTAATTATTGGTTTAATTAGTCATTGTTGATTAAATTAGCATCTTGTTGCATCTAGGGAGAAAGGGGAGTTGATATGGATCCAGTATGGAGTGTACGTAATAATTAAATAATTTATTTTTTATTTATAATGTGTTTGTTTGTTAATAATGTCACAAATTGTTGTCTGGTATCGAGCTGTCTAGGATCTGCACGGCTTCCATTACCGCCTTATCGATCGCTCCGGGTGAGATCTCTTGGAAGTTGATGCCACAAATAAAAAAGGTGGAATACTTCGAGGAGTTCCAAGTATATAAGTACAATCAATTAATGTTTATTAAATAATAAACAAAATTTATTATATATATTATTTGATAAATATGTTGAATATGTGCAGACAAAAGCCTATTGGGACCCGACGATCTACCTAGACGAGGTTATATGGATGTTTTGGTATGCTATATGTGCTGAACAGTATAAGGAGTTGATGTACAACTGGAGAACGGCTTGGCGCACTAAGGGGAAGACGCGGGCCTTGGGTGAGGTTGAGAATGGCTTGAATTTGTAGGATTCGTGGACGGTGGCTTGGAGTGACCCGAAGTGTGAGGCTGCTCGGTTCAACCGATTTGGACCGATTGAACATTGCTCATCAGTTGGATCCGGCTACACAGAGGTCCACATACGGGCGCACGACTAACGTCCACGTAAGTTTAAGTTTACATATTATTTAATTTAATTAAATTCAATAAAATATATATAGTTTATTAAATTAATTAAAAATTCTAATTATGTAGTTTATTGTCCACCAGAGGATTGAAGAGCGACTTGAGCAACGTTGTCAGGTCATCTGGTCTGTCCCAGACTGCATCGCATATGCCTCCATATCCTTCAGTACCATTCAGGACTTGAATATTATGGTAGTGTTCAGCCACTACATCCGCAAGCTAAGTAACAATATTGGCCGGTCGTTGGGGTGGTCGGCTGAACAGATTGAGAAGTTCTATCAAGATACCATGAATGATCCCCCGCCTTCCGTTGTTGCTCTAGCCCCAGCCGCAACCCAAGACGATGACATTCTTGGTGGGCAATTCGTTGTTATCGGTGATAATATTGATGATTTTTTTAATTATAGTGGTTGATTGTTGAACTATTTATGTTTTCTGTCGAACAATTTTTTTTCTGTCGAACTATTTTATGTTATTGCTGAACTATTTTATTGTATGTTGAACTATTTTATTTTTATATATATTATTGTTTTTATCTATCATTTATTTCCTTTTTATATTTAGTTGTTGTGTTTAAATATTAAAAAACAAAACAATTTAACTAATTTTTTTTAATCATAATATTACCGATGGATTGTACTTTTACGTCGGTAATTTAAATACATAATATCGACGGAAATTTTTGTTGGTAAGCATGTTTATCAACGGAATTTGGTCCAGTGCAATACAGGTGGATGTACCCATTTGAAAGGTAAACTCATACTTACTTCATTTAATTATATATATATATATATATATATATATATATATATCCACAACTTGAAACGCAATGCTAAACAAAAGGCGAACGTGGAAGCATCGATTGTTAAATCATATTTGAATAAAGAGGTTGGCATGTTTTGTTTTTATTATTTTGAAGACCATGTCAACACGAGGTTGAGAAGTGAACCACGTAACTACGGTGGTAGAGGTACAAACAATATCGATGAAGAGGTCGATGGCATGCTCTCCATATTCAAGTCTAAGGGGCGACCTATAGGAAAATCCACTGAACGATATTGGGAGACGAACACTGAGGCAGAAATAACACAAACGTATGTGTTATTCAATTGTGATGAAGTTCAGACTTACATTGAGTAAGTATTTCATATATTTATCATCTAATTAAATACCATTTCATTTATATTAGTTAATATTAATTGTGGTTGGATGTTGTGAATTAGGTTGTATACTCAAGAACTACAATGTGCAGAACAAAACATCTTAGATACAAACATAGATGCTCGTCTTCAACGTGAATTTGCCCGATGGTTCCAACGTTATGTGAGTACCATTTAATTTTATTTTACGTAAATAAATAATTGTTTTAATTAATTTTAATTTGAAATGTATAGGGATGGTCACACGATTTTGAGAGCCGATTCTTACAGGATCTCAGCAAATGACGACTACGTCATGTAAGGACTTACAACGGCTATATTGTGAATGGCTACAGATTTCATACATCTGAGTTTGCATCAAGAAAAACAACTACCAACAGTGGTGTTTGCATTAAAAGTGTGAATTACAATGTAGATACAAGTGATTACTTTGGGGTGTTGCATGAAGTCGTTGAATTAGAATATCCGGGATATCCAGCAAAGACTGTAGTGTTGTTCAAGTGTCATTGGTTTGATTCAGGCCCTTTAGGAACAAGAATTTATCCGGAGTACAAGTCGTGGATATTAATTCGAAAAAGAGGTATAGCGGGGATGCTCCATTTGTATTTGTCGATCAAGTATCTCAAGTATACTGCTGCACGTATCCAGGAGGATCACGTAATAATGAATGACACACTTTTTTCTACTTTCGTCTCATGAATTCAAACGCGAAGAGGTCCTGACGAGTTGATTTATGGGCATTGCGAGCAATCCCTCCGACCATCTCCTTCGATTTTTGCCATCTCAACGGTACGTTTTGTTAATTATTAATTAATTTTAAGTTATTGTAATCTAAATTGCATATTAGATTAATATAAAATTGCATGTAGTTGAAGAATGTATATAATTAGTTAATATGGTACGTGGATTATGATGTTATTTGTTAATTATAATTAATTGTTAGTGTTATAATGTAGTATTTTATTGTTAGTTAGAGTGTTATATGTAGTAGTTTATTTAATTACTGATTGACAATTGTTAGTTAGTGTTAAATGTTTTAGCTAGTTAGTGTTATAAATAATATTGAGTTATTGTTTGGATTTTGATTAAATTAGGTTATTGTCGATTAAATTAGGTTATTGTTAATCAAATTAGAAAATTATTGATTAAATTAGGAATTTTTTTATTAAATTAGAAAAATATTGATTAAACTAGGTTATTATTGATGATTAAATTAGTAATTATTGGTTTAATTAGGTCATTGTTGATTAAATTAGCAATTATTGATTAAATTAGGCCATTGTTAATTAAATTAGTAAATTATTGATTAAATCAGGCCATTGTTAATTAAGTTAGTAAATTATTAATTTCATTAGGAAATTATTGATTAAATTAGGAAAATATTGATTAAATTATTAAATTACAGATTATATTAAAAAAATTATTGATTAAATTAGAAACATGTTGATTAAATTAGGTCATTGATAATTAAATTAGTAGATTATTGATTTCAGTAGGAAATTATTAATTAAATTAGACTATTGTTAACCGTGGGGCCTCGGGGTCTCGTAGCTGATCGAGGAGCAGGGATTCATTTAGACCTCAACCTTTGATGGCTCCTCCGACGTCGCCGCCCATTCCACGACGTTTATCGTCGCACATTCCACAGTCATCACCACCCTTTCAATCGGCGTCGCCGCCCTTTCCACAATCGTCGCCGTCGTCGTATCATTCGTCAGCAGCTGCAGGAAGCTCTCATCAGCATCCTGTTGCATCTAGGGAAAAATGAGTACATATACCATTAATATTACAATTATAAACAAAAAATGACTTGTTCGAGTGGTAGGCGCCCACACACCCGGGTTCGAGACCCAGCTAGGCCGAAAAATCGGCCAATTAAATACAAGGCCCACAGGCGCGGGTGCGAGTCGGGTTCGGCCCAGGTCCAATATGCAATAGCGACGAAGTTTCCGACGGAAATATAAAATTTTCGACGAAATAATTTCACAAAAAAAATAATTAGAACTAACATTTCCGACGGACCTACCGACGAAATATTTAATTTTTCATTATTTTTAAAAATAAATTATCGACGGAACTATGACCCGGTTCGAAACCGGGTCGTGGAGTATACCGACAGACTGATTCCGACTGTTTTATTCTGTCGGTAATAATTATCGACGATGACGGTTCCGACCGAATTAATATTTCCGTCGGTATGCAGGGCCCTTTTTTGTAGTGATCATTACTTGTTTATTACTTGAAAGTGCATAAAATTTGTTTTGATTACACACAGTATAGTTTATTAGGAAAAACCGCTTTTCATAAGTGTTGACATAACTATTGATTTTTAGTGAGTAAAATTAGGTGATTTATTAAGTTATTTCAACGAGTATAAAAAGGGTCTAGACATTTCCGCATATAGATTGTTTGGGCTGGCAGCGGATAGCCCGAGCACTAGCTTTGCAAGATGCAACCATTGTTCTAATATATATTCAATAATTTAGAATGAATTTCATGTTTAATTCAGTTGTTTTGTGAGGTAGTATTGTTGATACCAATTAAGTAAATTAATTGACTATATATACTTTAATTACAGTCCGGCCTCTTGGCCATTCTAATTCTTCTACTTAGTTAATCAACAAAATTTCTGTGTCTAACAACAGGACAGGACAGGACAGGACAGGTATATTGTCGATCCCACATCGGAGAAACACAGAAAATATTGGGGGGATGGTGCTGTATAAAATAGTCTCGATGTGCATCAAGCTCCATACTTACCTGGACGGGGTCAATGGGCGATCAGCAAGGCTCATGGCCTAGGTTGGCGACCTCCATTGCACTCAGGAGGGGCGCCCGCCTAAGGTCGGCCCAAGTGGTCGAGCCTACGTCATAATTTGTGCTAGAGGGGGCCTGCGTTCGCGCGGCCCCTGCCCCAATTCAAGTCCAACTGTTGAGTTTCAATGAATGGCTCTTTTCATAAACTTTCTCGTATACACACGAAACATAATTCAGAAACAATGGAAGTACTATACAGTCAGTACTTTGTTCGTTCCGTGACTGGTTATTCCATAACCACACTCTCCTGTGAATACTCCACTCCACTGGAGTACGTAGAACTGGAAATCGGATCCATTTGCATCAATGGCAACAGATACTGGTTGATATACCCTGTGATCTTAGCAGCGTGGGACTCCTCCTCCTTTATTTCACTGAGACAAGTCCCTGGAATAGCCGGAAAGTTGAAGAAGATTCCGTGGACGTTGTTCTATTTTGAATATATGCATTGATGCCAATTAAATTAATTAAATATGAAATGATTAAACAGTAGTTTTTGCCCCAAAAGAAACACTATATACTAGCTCTTGTATCATTGTTTTGAGTTATATTATATACATATCTCTAATATCATTTCAAACTTCTTTATTTTCTCTTAATTTGATCCAACACTTTCTCATGCTGATTCCTGAGAATTAGTTAATATGCAGTAGCTAGCTAGGCTCTTCTGAACGTACATTAAAAGATTAAGAATCGAAATATTAAATACGTAAAAATCACCATTCACTTTTTTATAGCAGTATCATCCCACATATATCGCGCGAAACTCCGAGCAAGCATCGAGAGACGGGACAAACATAAAAGCATAATCGCATCACTGGAAGAAACATACCTTTCTCGGCCTCCATTGGGCTCAGCCCGACGCATGACTAAAAAACGATCACATATCGTAGTGTCCAGCGAATTTGGGACAAGAGTTTGAAAAATCGCGAAAATTTACGACTAGATTGATACACATTTAACTTTCTCGGAACCATTTTATATATACAAAGAAGTACTCTGGACGGAGGAAAAAAAGTGGTCAAATAGTTACCTACACACGAGGACACCTAATCATTCATTTTCCACTCTTTCCTCTCAAATCATTCGAACCAATTAAGCACCCCTGAGTTGCATTGCATGTGTTTTGTTTGTTGTAAAAAATGATCATGTATAAATATTTTGATATTTAGCAATAGTAGATTGTTGTATGACTATATGAAGCGCGACACATATTAAATTTTAGAATATATGTAATTGCAAAATTTGAATGAGATCGGCACAGCCAATCAATGCAAAATCGAGATAAAGGAATTTAGTAGAAATATGAATAATTACAGAAAGATGGAGTTATATTAATTACCGAGAGGCAAGAAAATATTGAAACTAAATTTGGTGGGGTGCGCCAGGCCGAGGCAGTAGTGCAACACCAAGACGACGCTCAAGAAAGGAATTTAGTAGAAATATGAATAATTACAGAAAGATGGAGTTATATTAATTACCGAGAGGCAAGAAAATATTGAAACTAAATTTGGTGGGGTGCGCCAGGCCGAGGCAGTAGTGCAACACCAAGACGACGCTCAAGAGCCCCAGCAGCAAGCTACTGTGACGGACTCTTCCCCTCAAAAAATAAATTTAATATCGTGTGAGCCGTTGGCTCACATATCAGATATTAAACTGATAAGAACAGATACTACACTTGATCTTAGCCAAAAGGCCGAGAAAGGTATGGTTGATACAATTCTCGATCTCCCAATTTATTCCAATGTCTCTTCACATCTTCTTACTGTTTTCGATGTGGGACTGCAGTTCTCTGGTTGATTAAAATAATTCTCTTTTTTTTCAGTTAATTTGATGATGATGCAAAAAATTAATGCTAAAGTCACTGGTTTAATTTTTATATATATCATTGCCCTTTTGAAATCGATTTACATACTTATTTGCATGGACGAGAAGATAATACGTATGTTTTGTCATACTAGAGATCATCTAAGGGGGGCTGGTTAATTAATATAAGATTGTATCTTTGATCCAAATTCTTTGAGACTAAATTGTAAGGACCAAACTCAAAAGAGATAGCCCCACCAAAAATTGGTGTATGCCGCTTTAGCGCAACGAGCACACGGTATTCTTTAGTAAAAGGCGAAAGAATAGTTCGCTTTGTGCTCATTGCGCGGCTCCATGTTGTTTTCATGATCCTATTTTTCACATTTTTATGCTTTGTCTTTGTCATCTGCAGGTTGGTAATTAAATGATGTGGGATTCTTTCTATTGCTTATGCATCCAAGTAATCATATATTGTTCAAGACTTGGGCCACCATGTTGGTTATTATAAAACTGCCCCACACTAAACTAAAGACGCAAGGTATGTAATACACCACATATATACTTTGTTTTCTTACTGATATTAGAGAAAAAAATGAGTTTCCCAAACTTAACGACTCGAAATCGAAAACAGATATTGTTGGTGGATTAAGGGGACGAAAACAGGTCAAGAGAAAAAATATAATAAAATTAGTGTCTGTCAGACAGCTGCTCGACCATCCCAACCAGCCGAGGCTAATCAAGAACGATCCTCTAATGCTTTAATATATATATATATACTCCCTCCAATTCAAAATGTATGACGTTTTGACATTTCGTTTTCTTTGTAAATTATATGACGCCGTTTTGCACTTTTCAATGTAAATCACTCCCTCCGTCCGCCTATAAGCTTCCCACTACTTTTTGTCACATAGATTAAGAAAAGTGATTAAATTATAGATATAGTACAAGTGATGTGATTGAGAGAGAGAAGGAGCTTGATAGGGAGAAAAAGTAAGATATAAAGTGAAGTGTAACAATAAGAAATTAAAAGATATTTGCTAAAAAAGGTAAGTGAAGCTTATAGCGGACGGACCAAAATGGCAAAATGAAAAGCTTATAGGCGGATGGAGGGAGTAATTACTTTTTTTCCTCAATTACCCTCAAACTAATTAATAATAACTTAGATAGTATAATTTTTAATGTAGAATACTAGAGCAATTAATTAGGGGTATAGTAAGAAGTTACTCCCTCCGTCCCGGAAGTGTTTGCACCACTTTGTGGGCACACTTATTAAGAAAAAGGTGTAATGAGTGGAGTGTTGAGGGGTAATTTTGTAAACTTATATGAATAAAGTAAAGAAAGTGGTTGGAATAAGTGTAAAAGTAATGGCATTTTGTGTAAATATGTGAATTTTGCGAGGGTGGAGTTTATGAAAAAGTTTCCCTTTTAGGAAGTGCAAACAATTGTGGGACGGACGAATAAGGAAAGGGTGCAAACAATTGTGGGAAAGAGGGAATATTAATTTTTTTAATATATGCGCATAAGTCTAAACACTACAAGAAGCAGGGGGAATAGCAACGAAAATTTTGCGACAAATCTAAATTTCATCGCTAAAGTCAATTTTTAGCAACGAAATAAAAAATTTCGTCGCTAAATTCTTAGATTTAATATTTGCAACAAAATTTATATTTTTCATCGCTATACTAGTAACAAATTGCTTCATTTTTTCGTTAATAATCAGAACAACAATGAAAATTATACTTCGTCGCTAATATTTTGCGATGAAATAGAAATTGTCGTGGCTAATTTCTTGAAATTAATATTTGCAATGAAATATTTTAATTTCATCGCTAAACTAGCAACAAATATTTTATTTTATTGTTAATAATTCGAAGAACAATGAAAATTATATTTCGTTGCTAATATTTTGCTATGAAAAAAGAAATTTGCGTAGCTAATTTTGGCGACGAAATTAAAATATTTCATCGCTACACTAACAAAAAATATTTTATTTTGTTGTTAATAATCAGAACAACCATAAAATTATATTTCATCGCTAAAATAGCGACGTAATACAAATTTTTGTGCCTAATTTTGTGGATTTAATTTTTGCGACGAAATTAAAATATTTCATCGCTAAACTAGCAACAAATTATTTTATTTTGTTGTTAATAATCAAACAACAATGAAAATTATATTTTGTGGCTAATATTTTATTATGAAAAAAATCGTGGCTAGTTTCTTAGAATTAACTAGTAATTCTCCCGTGCGTTGCACGACAAATTGATTATTACTAATAAATTTTAATTGATCATTTATAGAATATTACTCCTTTTGTGTGATTTAAAATTTTTAATGGTTGAATTTCATAGAATTTGAAGAACAATACTACCATGTGACACAATATCATTGATTTCATCTTGTGAATGAAACTTCAATTGCATTTTTTGAAATCTATTTTCACTTATAATTATTGATGGAATATTACTCAATCTGTCTAATTATCACATAATTTAAAAACTATTAGTATAAAATAAAGTGTAGTAAAATTGATATGATTGAAGTGGGGGAATAAAATTGATTGTAGAAGAAATTAAGAGTAAAAGAGGTGGGGTCACAATGTTTCTACAAAAATAAAATGAGAAATTTTTTGTGAGACATCTAAATGAAAAGATGAAAGCTTTTGACGAAACAAAGTAATTAATTAAAATTCAATTTTACAAAATAAGATCCATGAAACTATATCATACAAATTTTAAATTATAATTACAATCTATATATAATCTTGGGAAACAAAAGTATGTACAAATATACATAAATTAATTACAAATGTTTTATTAATAATTAAAATTTATAGGAGTATGTTTAATTACAAATGCATTTTTAATAGTTAAAATTTTAATACTTGTAATGATATGATATGTGTTTGTTTTGAAATTTAATGATATGATATGTGTTTGTTTTAAAATTTAAGTAAATTATAATTTAAATTTATGTTATAAAATTTATATGTATTTATATAAGATTTATAGTAGATTAAAATTTCAGAAAATTTAATTAAATAAAATAGATTTAAGTCGAGTAATTAATTAAACAATGTTAAACTATATAACGTTCAAACACTAATATTCATAATAGAATGCCACTAAAATATTTTTTCTTTTAAATTATAAAAAATCCACAAAATAAATTTTGTATAAGTACCCATTTGAAAGGTAAACTCATACTTACTTCATTTAATTATATATATATATATATATATATATATATATATATATATCCACAACTTGAAACGCAATGCTAAACAAAAGGCGAACGTGGAAGCATCGATTGTTAAATCATATTTGAATGAAGAGGTTGGCATGTTTTGTTTTTATTATTTTGAAGACCATGTCAACACGAGGTTGAGAAGTGAACCACGTAACTACGGTGGTAGAGGTACAAACAATATCGATGAAGAGGTCGATGGCATGCTCTCCATATTCAAGTCTATGGGGCGACCTATAGGAAAATCCACTGAAAGATATTGGGAGACGAACACTGAGGCAAAAATAACACAAACGTATGTGTTATTCAATTGTGATGAAGTTCAGACTTACATTGAGTAAGTATTTCATATATTTATCATCTAATTAAATACCATTTCATTTATATTAGTTAATATTAATTGTGGTTGAATGTTGTGAATTAGGTTGTATACTCAAGAACTACAATGTGCAGAACAAAACATCTTAGATACAAACATAGATGCTCGTCTTCAACGTGAATTTGCCCGATGGTTCCAACGTTATGTGAGTACCATTTAATTTTATTTTACGTAAATAAATAATTGTTTTAATTAATGTTAATTTGAAATGTATAGGGACAGTCACACGATTTTGAGAGTCAATTCTTACAGGATCTCAGCAAATGACGACTACGTCATGTAAGGACTTACAACGGCTATATTGTGAATGGCTACAGATTTCATACATCTGAGTTTGCATCAAGAAAAATAACTACCAACAGTGGTGTTTGCATTAAAAGTGTGAATTACAATGTAGATGCAAGTGATTACTTTGGGGTGTTGCATGAAGTCGTTGAATTAGAATATCCGGGATATCCAGCAAAGACTGTAGTGTTGTTCAAGTGTCATTGGTTTGATTCAGGCCCTTTAGGAACAAGAATTTATCCGGAGTACAAGTCGTGGATATTAATTCGAAAAGGAGGTATAGCGGGGATGCTCCATTTGTATTTGTCGATCAAGTATCTCAAGTATACTGCTGCACGTATCCAGGAGGATCACGTAATAATGAATGACACACTATTTGTAAAATAAAGGCAAGGTCAATGGTAGAAGTCCCTAAAAAGGAAAAGAATAATGAAGATGAATCTCCATTTCAAACGGAAAAAATAGAGGCTCGAACTGAAGTCTTTACGGGAGATTTGAATCTTTATGTAGACTTGACGGCTGCAAATCCACAATTGATCCAAAATGAAAATGATAGTTAGATGAGGAGGAGGATGAAGGTGATGACGAAGAGGAGGATGAATAGAAGGAGAGGAAGATGAAGATGAAGCAAATAATGAAAAGGAAGACCAAGACAAAGAAGATGAATATTAAATTAATGTAATCTAATTATTTTAATTTGTACAATTTATAAAAGTTATTTATTTATCATTTAGTTACAAATTATAAATTAATCACAACTAATATATGTGATAATGAAAATAAATAAATGGATTTGTTAAAAAAAAAAGAGTAAAAAATGTATAAATATTGATATTTTAGAATTTTAATAAAAGCTTCAAAATTTACATTTACAATATATAAATAAAAAAAAAATTGGAATAATTATAAGTCACAAATTTAGTTATTAATATATGAGAAATAAATTAATTTTGTGAATTAAAAAAAAAATGGGTAAAAAATGAGTACATATACAATTAATATTACAATTATAAACAAAAAATGACTTGTTCGAGTGGTAGGCGCCCACACACCCGGGTTCGAGACCCAGCTAGGCCGAAAAATCGGCCAATTAAATACAAGGCCCACAGGCGCGGGTGCGAGTCGGGTTCGGCCCAGGTCCAATATGCAATAGCGACGAAGTTTCCGACGGAAATATAAAATTTTCGACGAAATAATTTCACAAAAAAAATAATTAGAACTAACATTTCCGACGGACCTACCGACGAAATATTTAATTTTTCATTATTTTTAAAAATAAATTATCGATGGAACTATGACCCGGTTCGAAACCGGGTCGTGGATTATACCGACAGACTGATTCCGACTGTTTTATTCTGTCGGTAATAATTATCGACGATGACGGTTCCGACCGAATTAATATTTCCGTCGGTATGCAGGGCCTTTTTTTGTAGTGATCATTACTTGTTTATTACTTGAAAGTGCATAAAATTTGTTTTGATTACACACAATGGCAACAGATACTGGTTGATATACCCTGTGATCTTAGCAGCGTGGGACTCCTCCTCCTTTATTTCACTGAGACAAGTCCCTGGAATAGCCGGAAAGTTGAAGAAGATTCCGTGGACGTTGTTCTATTTTGAATATATGCATTGATGCCAATTAAATTAATTAAATATGAAATGATTAAACAGTAGTTTTTGCCCCAAAAGAAACACTATATACTAGCTCTTGTATCATTGTTTTGAGTTATATTATATACATATCTCTAATATCATTTCAAACTTCTTTATTTTCTCTTAATTTGATCCAACACTTTCTCATGCTGATTCCTGAGAATTAGTTAATATGCAGTAGCTAGCTAGGCTCTTCTGAACGTACATTAAAAGATTAAGAATCGAAATATTAAATACGTAAAAATCACCATTCACTTTTTTATAGCAGTATCATCCCACATATATCGCGCGAAACTCCGAGCAAGCATCGAGAGACGGGACAAACATAAAAGCATAATCGCATCACTGGAAGAAACATACCTTTCTCGGCCTCCATTGGGCTCAGCCCGACGCATGACTAAAAAACGATCACATATCGTAGTGTCCAGCGAATTTGGGACAAGAGTTTGAAAAATCGCGAAAATTTACGACTAGATTGATACACATTTAACTTTCTCGGAACCATTTTATATATACAAAGAAGTACTCTGGACGGAGGAAAAAAAGTGGTCAAATAGTTACCTACACACGAGGACACCTAGTCATTCATTTTCCACTCTTTCCTCTCAAATCATTCGAACCAATTAAGCACCCCTGAGTTGCATTGCATGTGTTTTGTTTGTTGTAAAAAATGATCATGTATAAATATTTTGATATTTAGCAACAGTAGATTGTTGTATGACTATATGAAGCGCGACACATATTAAATTTTAGAATATATGTAATTGCAAAATTTGAATGAGATCGGCACAGCCAATCAATGCAAAATCGAGATAAAGGAATTTAGTAGAAATATGAATAATTACAGAAAGATGGAGTTATATTAATTACCGAGAGGCAAGAAAATATTGAAACTAAATTTGGTGGGGTGCGCCAGGCCGAGGCAGTAGTGCAACACCAAGACGACGCTCAAGAGCCCCAGCAGCAAGCTACTGTGACGGACTCTTCCCCTCAAAAAATAAATTTAATATCGTGTGAGCCGTTGGCTCACATATCAGATATTAAACTGATAAGAACAGATACTACACTTGATCTTAGCCAAAAGGCCGAGAAAGGTATGGTTGATACAATTCTCGATCTCCCAATTTATTCCAATGTCTCTTCACATCTTCTTACTGTTTTCGATGTGGGACTGCAGTTCTCTGGTTGATTAAAATAATTCTCTTTTTTTTCAGTTAATTTGATGATGATGCAAAAAATTAATGCTAAAGTCACTGGTTTAATTTTTATATAGACGAAAACAGGTCAAGAGAAAAAATATAATAAAATTAGTGTCTGTCAACCATCCCAACCAGCCGAGGCTAATCAAGAACGATCCTCTACTGCACCAGTGTGACTCGAGAACTCGAGCAAGGGAGCTGTTAATCACGCTCTAGCCGAGCAGCCCATGGCTCATCCACCAGACTTCGTTTCCTGTCTCCTTAGAACTCAAGGATACAGAGGTACGAGCCTATAGAACAGATCCTGTTCAAGTAAGGTCGTGACATATACAGCTACGCTTTCTTTATATATAATGACTCTTTATTCATCACATTTTCGATGTGGGATTAATTTCCTCATAACACTTAATTAAATAAGCTTAAATATTATATATTCTGATAATTATATTTTTGACACGAAAATACGATACATGCATGTGTTTGGAGATACAGATAGATACCTATTTAATATTGAAATTAAGTGAAAATTAATTATGAAATAAAACTTTTGAAATGATCATATTAGACATACGGAAAAATATCTCATGCTATTCTAATAGGGACTTCTTCCTTGATGTGTTAATCTCGCATTAATTTTTCTTACTTGTCATTTTATGAATAATTAGCTAGTGTACACACGTCATTTTATTAAATTAATTCATTCTCTTAAAATATGACACGACGTTAGAATAAATTCTTTATTACATTTTCATTTATTAATAATAAAACCCACTTTTATGTTAAGTGCATTTCTATTATGTTATATATTTATTTAAATTATTTAGTAACTTAATGTATTTGAAAAATAATGCTTTAATATATATATATATATATATATATATACTCCCTCCAATTCAAAATGTATGACGTTTTGACATTTCGTTTTCTTTGTAAATTATATGACGTCGTTTTGCACTTTTCAATTTTGTGCCTAATTTTGTGGATTTAATTTTTGCGACGAAATTAAAATATTTCATCGCTAAACTAGCAACAAATTATTTTATTTTGTTGTTAATAATCAAACAACAATGAAAATTATATTTTGTGGCTAATATTTTATTATGAAAAAAATCGTGGCTAGTTTCTTAGAATTAACTAGTAATTCTCCCGTGCGTTGCACGACAAATTGATTATTACTAATAAATTTTAATTGATCATTTATAGAATATTACTCCTTTTGTGTGATTTAAAATTTTTAATGGTTGAATTTCATAGAATTTGAAGAACAATACTACCATGTGACACAATATCATTGATTTCATCTTGTGAATGAAACTTCAATTGCATTTTTTGAAAGTGGTTGGAATAAGTGTAAAAGTAATGGCATTTTGTGTAAATATGTGAATTTTGTGAGGGTGGAGTTTATGAAAAAGTTTCCCTTTTAGGAAGTGCAAACAATTGTGGGACGAACGAATAAGGAAAGGGTGCAAACAATTGTGGGAAAGAGGGAATATTAATTTTTTTAATATATGCGCATAAGTCTAAACACTACAAGAAGCAGGGGGAATAGCAACGAAAATTTTGCGACAAATCTAAATTTCATCGCTAAAGTCAATTTTTAGCAACGAAATAAATAATTTCGTCGCTAAATTCTTAGATTTAATATTTGCAACAAAATTTATATTTTTCATCGCTATACTAGTAACAAATTGCTTCATTTTTTCGTTAATAATCAGAACAACAATGAAAATTATACTTCGTCGCTAATATTTTGCGATGAAATAGAAATTGTCGTGGCTAATTTCTTGAAATTAATATTTGCAATGAAATATTTTAATTTCATCGCTAAACTAGCAACAAATATTTTATTTTATTGTTAATAATTCGAAGAACAATGAAAATTATATTTCGTTGCTAATATTTTGCTATGAAAAAAGAAATTTTCGTAGCTAATTTTGGCGACGAAATTAAAATATTTCATCGCTACACTAACAAAAAATATTTTATTTTGTTGTTAATAATCAGAACAACCATAAAATTATATTTCATCGCTAAAATAGCGACGTAATACAAATTTTTGTGCCTAATTTTGTGGATTTAATTTTTGCGACGAAACTAAAATATTTCATCGCTAAACTAGCAACAAATTATTTTATTTTGTTGTTAATAATCAAATAACAATGAAAATTATATTTTGTGGCTAATATTTTGCTATGAAAAAAATCATGGCTAGTTTCTTAGAATTAATATTTGTGACGAAATTAAAATATTTTACCGTTATACTAGCAACAAATTGTTTTATTTTGTTGTTAATAACCAGAACTACAATGAAAATTATATTTCATCGCTAATATTTTGCGATGAAATAAAAAAAATTGTTGCTAATTTCATAGGATTAATATTTACGACGAAACTAAAATATTTCATTGATACACTAGCAACAATTTTTTTTTATTTCGCTGTTAATAATCAGGACAACAATGAAAATTATATTTAGTCGCTATTATTTTGGGATGAAATAGAATTTTCGTGGTTAATTTCTTGGAATTAATATTTGCGACAAAATTAAAATATTTCATCGCTATACTTGCAACAAATTATTTTATTTTGTTGTTAATAATAAGAACGACAATGAAAATTATATTTCGTCGCTAATATTTTAGTGACAAATTGATCGAAATTAAAAACAGTGACAAGAAGGATAACGAGGGAGAAAATGATGCGAATGAAGATGGACAGAAATTACATTTTGTTGTTATTATTTTTTGGAATTGTTAAAGTAATATTGATTTTTTACAATTGGAATAGTTTTACTAATGTGTTTGCGACAAATCTTTGATATTTCTCGCAAACATTTTGAAATGAAAACTCATATTTTCGTCGCTAATATTTTGCGATGAACCTCATATTTTCATCGCTAATATTTTGCGATGAAACTTATATTTTAATTGCAAACATTTGCGACAAAATTAAAATATTTGTCGCAAACACGTTAGCGGCGGGTGTATAGCAACAAATCTCGCGACAAAATTATTTCATTGCTAATTCACGTTAGCAACGAAAATATTAGAACTTGCGATAAATTTTTCGCAGCTAAATTGCAGTTTTCTTGTAGTGAAAGTGACATACATTTTTAATAGGAGGAGTACTTATTAAAAAAACAAAGAATATATTTTTATAATTTTACACATATATTATTTTTATTATCTAACGTTTCATAATGAAAAATGATCATGTATACATATTTTTATATTTAGCAACAATAGATTGTTGTATGACTTTATGAAGCGACACCTATTAACTATTAGAATGTAATTGCAAAATTCGACAAATATTAACTTTTAAGAATTTGCTTGTTATTTTTTTAGAAGTTGTTGGGATATGGTTTATATTAATAAAAGTAAAAAATTAATTTTGATTAAATACCAGAATTCTAGAAAACCTCAAGTATGATGAATTGCCAAGATATGTCTTTCAGATTAGTAAGCTCATACATGTTAAGGAGTTGTATTTTCGTTAGGATAGATATTTTTAAATCTATGTCAACTGATAGAGAAAAATTCATTTTACGTCCTATAACTTAGGCCTAATCCAATTAATATTCTTTAAGTTTTCACTTTTTCGATTTACGTTCTTTTTTGTCCAATTTTCATCCTTTTTGCCGGAAAATTTTCAAACTCACTGGAATTTGAGGAATAAATTGAGATTCCGGAAAAATAGTCCAATTTACGTCCTTTAAGTTTAAAAATTAAAATTAAAAAAAAATTCTAAAAATATCATTCAAAATTTTAAAATATTATTAAAAATCCGAAAATATCATTAAAATTAAAAACTATAAAATGTGTAAAATAAAATTTAAAATATATTATTTAATTTTTAAAAAATCTCATTAAAATTTATAAAATGTGTTAAATAAAAATAAAAAAATTTACAATTCAAAAACTCGAAAATGTTTAACTTAAAATTAAGAAACTCTAAAAATCTCTTTAATTTTTTTAAAATGTGTAGATTAAATATTAAAAATTCTAAAAACCCAATAAGAATAATAAAAATTATTAAAAAATTAATTAGACTTGATTCGGACTCATCCGCCATTAAAAATTTTCTCGAACTCCTAAATTTTTTTTTGTATTCCACGCCTTGATTGACTGTAGAACCGTGTCAAATTCATTTTAATGAGGTTTTTAGAATGGTATAATTTTTTATTTTATTTTAAATATTTTTAAAATTTTAATTTATAGTTTTGTTTTTATTTAGAATTTTATGTTTTTCTTATATTTTTAGAAATTTTTTATTTTTAATTTACAAATTTTTCAAATTTTAGATTTTTTAATTTTTTTTAGAACTTTAGAATTTTTTATTTTTATTTTACACAATTTATAAATTTTAATGATATTTTTTGTTTTTAATGAGATTTTTAATTTTTTTCAGAATTTTTTAATTATTAATTTCTAATTTTCAAACTTAAAGGACGTAAATTGGACTATTTGACCGGAATTCCAATTTTCCGGCGAAAAGGATATAAATTGGACTTAAAAGGACATAAATTGGACACCCTAGGACGTAAATTGAAAAAGTGAAAACTTAAAGGATATAAATTGGATTAGACCTAAGTTACAGGACGTAAAATGAAATTTTCCCTCAACTAATATGAAGACCAAGAGCTATAAAGAGCAAACAACGATGAAGAACAAACAGTTATAAAGAAGCAAAAAGATCTATGAAGATTAAAGATCTATGAAGTCAAGATAGATGAAGAAGTGAAGTTATGGCACTGTAAAAACAAGTTAATTTCGAAGAGATTAAGGCATTATCCTACTAAATTAGGAGAGTGGACGTAGGAGGAGTTTAGCCTCTGAACCACAATACATCTTGTGTTATTTACATTCTGCATTTACTTACTTTTTTAGTATTTGATTAATCCACTACAAAAACACTCGTTTTGTCGACGGAAAGTTATCGACGGAACCGATTCTGTCTGAAGTACCGACGGAACCTCGGAATTTGGAAAGTCAACAGAATTTTCGACGGATTTTGGTTTCCGTAGGTAGTTACCGACGGAACGTATTTGACAGTGAATCGGTGCCATTTTTGGCACAATTTCTGACGGAAATTTCTGTCGGTAGTTTAAAATTCGGTTACCGAAAGAAATTTTCATCGGTATTCCACCCGATTTCATTGCACCGCCTCGTAAGCCACTAAAAAGACGCGTGCCATAAATATATATATATATATGTATATGTATTATCGACGAAAATTTTCGTCGGTAATCCATTTTTTTTATATAATCTGCCCGGTTGCAGATTGTTTCGAAATAGAATTTTTTTTCTACTTTCGTCTCGTGAATTCAAACGCGAAGAGGTCCTGACGAGGTGATTTATGGGCATTGCGAGCAATCCCTCCGACCATCTAGCTCCTTCGATTTTTGCCATCTCAACGGTACGTTTTGTTAATTATTAATTAATTTTAAGTTATTGTTATATAAATTGCATATTAGTTATAGATTAATATAAAATTGCATGTAGTTGAAGAATGTATATAATTAGTTAATATGGTATGTGGATTATGATGTTATTTGTTAATTATAATTAATTGTTAGTGTTATAATGTAGTGTTTTATTGTTAGTTAGAGTGTTATATGTAGTAGTTTATTTAATTAATGATTGACAATTGTTAGTTACTGTTAAATGTTTTAGCTAGTTAGTGTTATAAATATTGAGTTATTGTTTGGATTTTGATTAAATTAGGTTATTGTCGATTAAATTAGGTTATTGTTAATTAAATTCGAAAATTATTTATTAAATTATGATTTTTTTTTTAAATTAGAAAAATATTGATTAAACTAGGTTATTATTGATGATTAAATTAGTAATTATTGGTTTAATTAGGTCATTGTTGATTAAATTAGCAATTATTAATTAAATTAGGCCATTGTTAATTAAATTAGTAAATTATTGATTAAATTAGGCCATTGTTAATTAAGTTAGTAAATTATTAATTTCATTAGGAAATTATTGATTAATTTAGGAAAATATTGATTAAATTAGTAAATTACAGATTATATTAAAAAAATTATTGATTAAATTAGAAACATGTTGATTAAATTAGGTCATTGATAATTAAATTAGTAGATTATTGATTTCAGAAGAAAATTATTAATTAAATTAGACTATTGTTAACCGTGGGGCCTCGGGGTCTCGTAGCTGATCGAGGAGCAGGGATTCATTTAGACCTCAACCTTTGATGGCTCCTCCGACGTCGCCGCCCATTCCACAACGTTTATCGTCGCACATTCCACAGTCATCAACACCCTTTCAACCGGCGTCGCCGCCCTTTCCACAGTCATCGCCGTCGTCGTATCATTCGTCAGCAGCTGCAGGAAGCTCTCATCAGCATCCTGTTGCATCTAGGGAGAAAGGGGAGTTGATATGGATCCAATATGGAGTGTACGTAATAATCCATTACCGCCTTATCGATCGCTCCGAGTGAGATCTCTTGGAAGTTGATGCCACAAATAAAAAAGGTGGAATACTTCGAGGAGTTCCAAGTATATAAGTACAATCAATTAATGTTTATTAAATAATAAACAAAATTTATTATATATATTATTTGATAAATATGCTGAATATGTGCAGACAAAAGCCTATTAGGACCCGACGATCTACCCAGACGAGGTTATATGGATGTTTTGGTATGCTATATGTGCTGAAGAGTATAAGGAGTTGATGTACAACTAGAGAACGGCTTAACGCACTAAGGGGAAGACGCGGGCCTTGGGTGAGGATGAGAATGGCTTGAATTTGTAGGATTCGTGGACGGTGGCTTGGAGTGACCCGAAGTGTGAGGCTGCTCGGTTCAACCGATTTAGACCGATTGAACATTGCTCATCAGTTGGATCCGGCTACACAGAGGTCCACATACGGGCGCACGACTAACGTCCACGTAAGTTTAAGTTTACATATTATTTAATTTAATTAAATTCAATAAAATATATATAGTTTATTAAATTAATTAAAAATTCTAATTATGTAGTTTATTGTCCACCAGAGGATTGAAGAGCGACTTGAGCAACGTTGTCAGGTCATCTGGTCTGTCCCATACTACATCGCATATGCCTCCATATCCTTCAGTACCATTCAGGACTTGAATATTATGGTAGTGTTCAGCCACTACATCCGCAAGCTAAGTAACAATATGGGCCGGTCGTTGGGGTGGTCGGCTGAACAGATTGAGAAGTTCTATCAAGATACCATGAATGATCCCCCGCCTTCCGTTGTTACTCTAGCCCCAGCCGCAACCCAAGACGATGACATTCTTGGTGGGCAATTCGTTGTTATCGGTGATAATATTGATGATTTTTTTAATTATAGTGGTTGATTGTTGAACTATTTATGTTTTCTGTCGAACAATTTTTTTTCTGTCGAACTATTTTATGTTATTGCTGAACTATTTTATTGTATGTTGAACTATTTTATTTTTATATATATTATTGTTTTTATCTATCATTTATTTCCTTTTTATGTTTAGTTGTTGTGTTTAAATATTAAAAAACAAAACAATTTAACTAATTTTTTTTAATCATAATATTACCGATGGATTGTACTTTTACGTCGGTAATTTAAATACATAATATCGACGGAAATTTCTGTTGGTAAGCATGTTTATCAACGAAATTTGGTCCAGTGCAATACAGGTGGATGTACCCATTTGAAAGGTAAACTCATACTTACTTCATTTAATTATATATATATATATATATATATATATATATATCCACAACTTGAAACGCAATGCTAAACAAAAGGCGAACGTGGAAGCATCGATTGTTAAATCATATTTGAATGAAGAGGTTGGCATGTTTTGTTTTTATTATTTTGAAGACCATGTCAACACGAGGTTGAGAAGTGAACCACGTAACTACGGTGGTAGAGGTAATAATTATCGACGATGACGGTTCCGACCGAATTAAGGGGGCCTGCGTTCGCATGTGTTTTGTTTGTTGTAAAAAATTATCATGTATAAATATTTTGATATTTAGCAACAGTAGATTGTTGTATGACTATATGAAGCGCGACACATATTAAATTTTAGAATATATGTAATTGCAAAATTTGAATGAGATTGGCACAGCCAATCAATGCAAAATCGAGATAAAGGAATTTAGTAGAAATATGAATAATTACAGAAAGATGGAGTTATATTAATTACCGAGAGGCAAGAAAATATTGAAACTAAATTTGGTGGGGTGCGCCAGGCCGAGGCAGTAGTGCAACACCAAGACGACGCTCAAGAGCCCCAGCAGCAAGCTACTGTGACGGACTCTTCCCCTCAAAAAATAAATTTAATATCGTGTGAGCCGTTGGCTCACATATCAGATATTAAACTGATAAGAACAGATACTACACTTGATCTTAGCCAAAAGGCCGAGAAAGGTATGGTTGATACAATTCTCGATCTCCCAATTTATTCCAATGTCTCTTCACATCTTCTTACTGTTTTCGATGTGGGACTGCAGTTCTCTGGTTGATTAAAATAATTCTCTTTTTTTTCAGTTAATTTGATGATGATGCAAAAAATTAATGCTAAAGTCACTGGTTTAATTTTTATATATATCATTGCCCTTTTGAAATCGATTTACATACTTATTTGCATGGACGAGAAGATAATACGTATGTTTTGTCATACTAGAGATCATCTAAGGGGGGCTGGTTAATTAATATAAGATTGTATCTTTGATCCAAATTCTTTGAGACTAAATTGTAAGGACCAAACTCAAAAGAGATAGCCCCACCAAAAATTGGTGTATGCCGCTTTAGCGCAACGAGCACACGGTATTCTTTAGTAAAAGGCGAAAGAATAGTTCGCTTTGTGCTCATTGCGCGGCTCCATGTTGTTTTCATGATCCTATTTTTCACATTTTTATGCTTTGTCTTTGTCATCTGCAGGTTGGTAATTAAATGATGTGGGATTCTTTCTATTGCTTATGCATCCAAGTAATCATATATTGTTCAAGACTTGGGCCACCATGTTGGTTATTATAAAACTGCCCCACACTAAACTAAAGACGCAAGGTATGTAATACACCACATATATACTTTGTTTTCTTACTGATATTAGAGAAAAAAATGAGTTTCCCAAACTTAACGACTCGAAATCGAAAACAGATATTGTTGGTGGATTAAGGGGACGAAAACAGGTCAAGAGAAAAAATATAATAAAATTAGTGTCTATCAGACAGCTGCTCGACCATCCCAACCAGCCGAGGCTAATCAAGAACGATCCTCTAATGCTTTAATATATATATATATACTCCCTCCAATTCAAAATGTATGACGTTTTGACATTTCGTTTTCTTTGTAAATTATATGACGCCGTTTTGCACTTTTCAATGTAAATCACTCCCTCCGTCCGCCTATAAGCTTCCCACTACTTTTTGTCACATAGATTAAGAAAAGTGATTAAATTATAGATATAGTACAAGTGATGTGATTGAGAGAGAGAAGGAGCTTGATAGGGAGAAAAAGTAAGATATAAAGTGAAGTGTAACAATAAGAAATTAAAAGATATTTGCTAAAAAAAGGTAAGTGAAGCTTATAGCGGACGGACCAAAATGGCAAAATGAAAAGCTTATAGGCGGACGGAGGGAGTAATTACTTTTTTTCCTCAATTACCCTCAAACTAATTAATAATAACTTAGATAGTATAATTTTTAATGTAGAATACTAGAGCAATTAATTAGGGGTATAGTAAGAAGTTACTCCCTCCGTCCCGGAAGTGTTTGCACCACTTTGTGGGCACACTTATTAAGAAAAAGGTGTAATGAGTGGAGTGTTGAGGGGTAATTTTGTAAACTTATATGAATAAAGTAAAGAAAGTGGTTGGAATAAGTGTAAAAGTAATGGCATTTTTTGTGTAAATATGTGAATTTTGCGAGGGTGGAGTTTATGAAAAAGTTTCCCTTTTAGGAAGTGCAAACAATTGTGGGACGGACGAATAAGGAAAGGGTGCAAACAATTGTGGGAAAGAGGGAATATTAATTTTTTTAATATATGCGCATAAGTCTAAACACTACAAGAAGCAGGGGGAATAGCAACGAAAATTTTGCGACAAATCTAAATTTCATCGCTAAAGTCAATTTTTAGCAACGAAATAAAAAATTTCGTCGCTAAATTCTTAGATTTAATATTTGCAACAAAATTTATATTTTTCATCGCTATACTAGTAACAAATTGCTTCATTTTTTCGTTAATAATCAGAACAACAATGAAAATTATACTTCGTCGCTAATATTTTGCGATGAAATAGAAATTGTCGTGGCTAATTTCTTGAAATTAATATTTGCAATGAAATATTTTAATTTCATCGCTAAACTAGCAACAAATATTTTATTTTATTGTTAATAATTCGAAGAACAATGAAAATTATATTTCGTTGCTAATATTTTGCTATGAAAAAAGAAATTTTCGTAGCTAATTTTGGCGACGAAATTAAAATATTTCATCGCTACACTAACAAAAAATATTTTATTTTGTTGTTAATAATCAGAACAACCATAAAATTATATTTCATCGCTAAAATAGCGACGTAATACAAATTTTTGTGCCTAATTTTGTGGATTTAATTTTTGCGACGAAACTAAAATATTTCATCGCTAAACTAGCAACAAATTATTTTATTTTGTTGTTAATAATCAAATAACAATGAAAATTATATTTTGTGGCTAATATTTTGCTATGAAAAAAATCGTGGCTAGTTTCTTAGAATTAATATTTGTGACGAAATTAAAATATTTTACCGTTATACTAGCAACAAATTGTTTTATTTTGTTGTTAATAACCAGAACTACAATGAAAATTATATTTCATCGCTAATATTTTGCGATGAAATAAAAAAAATTGTTGCTAATTTCATAGGATTAATATTTGCGACGAAACTAAAATATTTCATGGATACACTAGCAACAATTTTTTTTTATTTCGCTGTTAATAATCAGGACAACAATGAAAATTATATTTAGTCGCTATTATTTTGGGATGAAATAGAATTTTCGTGGTTAATTTCTTGGAATTAATATTTGCGACAAAATTAAAATATTTCATCGCTATACTTGCAACAAATTATTTTATTTTGTTGTTAATAATAAGAACGACAGTGAAAATTATATTTCGTCGCTAATATTTTAGTGACAAATTGATCGAAATTAAAAACGATGACGAGAAGGATAACGAGGAAGAAAATGATGCGAATGAAGATGGACATAAATTATATTTTGTGGTTATTATTTTTTTGGAATTGTTAAAGTAAAATTGTTTTTTTACAATTGGAATAGTTTTACTAATGTGTTTGCGACAAATGTTTGATTTTCCTCGCAAACTTTTTGAAATGAAAACTCATATTTTCGTCGCTAATATTTTGCGATGAACCTCATATTTTCATCGCTAATATTTTGCGATGAAACTTATATTTTAATTGCAAACATTTGAGACAAAATTAAAATATTTGTCGCAAACATGTTAGCGGCAGGTGTATAGCAACAAATCTCGCGACAAAATTATTTCATCGCTAATTCACGTTAGCAACGAAAATATTAGAACTTGCGATAAATTTTTCGCAGCTAAATTGCAGTTTTCTTGTAGTGAAAGTGACATACATTTTGAATATGAGGAGTACTTATTAAAAAAACAAAGAATATATTTTTATAATTTTACACATATATTATTTTTATTATCTAACGTTTCATAATGAAAAATGATCATGTATACATATTTTTATATTTAGCAACAATAGATTGTTGTATGACTTTATGAAGCGACACCTATTAACTATTAGAATGTAATTGCAAAATTCGACAAATATTAACTTTTAAGAATTTGCTTGTTATTTTTTTAGAAGTTGTTGGGATATGGTTTATATTAATAAAAGTAAAAAATTAATTTTGATTAAATACCAGAATTCTAGAAAACCTCAAGTATGATGAATTGCCAAGATATGTCTTTCAGATTAGTAAGCTCATACATGTTAAGGAGTTGTATTTTCGTTAGGATAGATATTTTTAAATCTATGTCAACTGATAGAGAAAAATTCATTTTACGTCCTGTAACTTAGGCCTAATCCAATTAATATTCTTTAAGTTTTCACTTTTTCGATTTACGTTCTATTTGGTCCAATTTACATCCTTTTTGCCGGAAAATTTTCAAACTCACTGGAATTTGAGGAATAAATTGAGATTCCGGCAAAATAGTCCAATTTACGTCCTTTAAGTTTAAAAATTAAAATTAAAAAAAAATTCTAAAAATATCATTCAAAATTTTAAAATATTATTAAAAATCCGAAAATATCATTAAAATTAAAAACTACAAAATGTGTAAAATAAAATTTAAAATATATTATTTAATTTTTAAAAAATCTCATTAAAATTTATAAAATGTGTTAAATAAAAATAAAAAAATTTACAATTCAAAAACTCGAAAATGTTCAACTTAAAATTAAGAAATTCTAAAAATCTCTTTAATTTTTTTAAAATGTGTAGTTTAAATATTAAAAATTCTAAAAACCCAATAAGAATAATAAAAATTATTAAAAAATTAATTAGACTTGATTCGGACTCATCCGCCATTAAAATTTTTCTCGAACTCCTAAATTTTTTTTGTATTCCACGCCTTGATTGATTGTAGAACCGTGTCAAATTCATTTTAATGAGGTTTTTAGAATGGTATAATTTTTTATTTTATTTTAAATATTTTTAAAATTTTAATTTATAGTTTTGTTTTTATTTAGAATTTTATGTTTTTCTTATATTTTTAGAAATTTTTTATTTTTAATTTACTAATTTTTCAAATTTTAGATTTTTTTATTTTTATTTTACACAATTTATAAATTTTAATGATATTTTTTGTTTTTAATGAGATTTTTAAATTTTTTTCAGAATTTTTTAATTATTAATTTCTAATTTTCAAACTTAAAGGACATAAATTGGACTATTTGACCGGAATTCCAATTTTCCGGCGAAAAGGATATAAATTGGACTTAAAAGGACATAAATTGGACACCCTAGGACGTAAATTGAAAAAGGGAAAACTTAAAGGATATAAATTGGATTAGACCTAAGTTACAGGACGTAAAATGAAATTTTCCCTCAACTAATATGAAGACCAAGAGCTATAAAGAGCAAACAACGATGAAGAGCAAACAGTTATAAAGAAGCAAAAAGATCTATGAAGATTAAAGATCTATGAAGTCAAGATAGATGAAGAAGTGAAGTTATGGCACTGTAAAAACAAGTTAATTCCGAAGAGATTAAGGCATTATCCTACTAAATTAAGAGAGTGGACGTAGGAGGAGTTTAGCCTCTGAACCACAATACATCTTGTGTTATTTACATTCTGCATTTACTTACTTTTTTAGTATTTGATTAATCCACTACAAAAACACTCGTTTTGTCGACGGAAATTTATCGACGGAACCGATTCTGTCTGAAGTACCGACGGAACCTCGGAATTTGGAAAGTCAACAGAATTTTCGACGGATTTTGGTTTCCGTAGGTAGTTACCGACGGAACGTATTTGACAGTGAATCGGTGCCGTTTTTGGCACAATTTCTGACGGAAATTTATGTCGGTAGTTTAAAATTCGGTTACCGAAAGAAATTTTCATCGGTATTCCACCCGATTTCATTGCACCGCCTCGTAAGCCACTAAAAAGATGCGTGCCATAAATATATATATATATGTATTATCGACGAAAATTTTCGTCGGTAATCCATTTTTTTTATATAATCTGCCCGGTTGCAGATTGTTTCGAAATAGAATTTTTTTTCTACTTTCGTCTCGTGAATTCAAACGCGAAGAGGTCCTGACGAGGTGATTTATGGGCATTGCGAGCAATCCCTCCGACCATCTAGCTCCTTCGATTTTTGCCATCTCAACGGTACGTTTTGTTAATTATTAATTAATTTTAAGTTATTGTTATATAAATTGCATATTAGTTATAGATTAATATAAAATTGCATGTAGTTGAAGAATGTATATAATTAGATAATATGGTACGTGGATTATGATGTTATTTGTTAATTATAATTAATTGTTAGTGTTATAATGTAGTGTTTTATTGTTAGTTAGAGTGTTATATGTAGTAGTTTATTTAATTAATGATTGACAATTGTTAGTTAGTGTGAAATGTTTTAGCTAGTTAGTGTTATAAATATTGAGTTATTGTTTGGATTTTGATTAAATTAGGTTATTGTCGATTAAATTAGGTTATTGTCGATTAAATTAGGTTATTGTTAATTAAATTAGAAAATTATTGATTAAATTAGGAATTTTTTTATTAAATTAGAAAAATATTGATTAAACTAGGTTATTATTGATGATTAAATTAGTAATTATTGGTTTAATTAGGTCATTGTTGATTAAATTAGCAATTATTAATTAAATTAGGCCATTGTTAATTAAATTAGTAAATTATTGATTAAATTAGGCCATTGTTAATTAAGTTAGTAAATTATTAATTTCATTAGGAAATTATTGATTAAATTAGGAAAATATTGATTAAATTAGTAATTACAGATTATATTAAAAAAATTATTGATTAAATTAGAAACATGTTGATTAAGTTAGGTCATTGATAATTAAATTAGTAGATTATTGATTTCAGTAGAAAATTATTAATTAAATTAGACTATTGTTAACCGTGGGGCCTCGGGGTCTCGTAGCTGATCGAGGAGCAGGGATTCATTTAGACCTCAACCTTTGATGGCTCCTCCGGCGTCGCCGGCCATTCCACGACGTTTATCGTCGCACATTCCACAGTCATCGCCACCCTTTCCACAGGCGTCGCCGCCGTTTCCACAGTCGTCGTATCATTCGTCAGCAGCTGCAGGAAGCTCTCATCAGCATCCCGTTGCATCTAGGGAGAAAGGGGAGTTGATATGGATCCAGAATGGAGTGTACGTAATAATTAAATAATTTTAATTTTTAACATTATGATTTATTTTTTATTTATAATGTGTTTGTTTGTTAATAATGTCACAGATTGTTGCCTGGTATCGAGTTGTCTAGGATCTGCACGGCTTCCATTACCGCCTTATCGATCGCTCCGGGTGCGATCTCTTGGAAGTTGATGCCACAAATAAAAAAGGTGGAATACTTCGAGTAGTTCCAAGTATATAAGTACAATCAATTAATGTTTATTAAATAATAAACAAAATTTATTATATATATTATTTGATAAATATGTTGAATATGTGCAGACAAAAGCCTATTGGGACCCGACGATCTACCCAAACGAGGTTATATGGATGTTTTGGTACGCTATATGTGCTGAACAGTATAAGGAGTTGATGTACAACTTGAGAACGGCTTGGCGCACTAAGGGGAAGACGCGGGCCTTGGGTGAGGATGAGAATGGCTTGAATTTGTAGGATTCGTGGACGGTGGCTTGGAGTGACCCGAAGTGTGAGGCTGCTCGGTTCAACCGGTTGAACATTGCTCATATGTTTGATCCGGCTACACAGAGGTCCACATACGGGCGCACGACTAACGTCCACGTAAGTTTAAGTTTACATATTATTTAATATAATTAAATTCAATAAAATATATATAGTTTATTAAATTAATTAAAAAATTTAATTATGTAGTTTATTGTCCACCAGAGGATTGAAGAACGATTTGAGCAACGTTGTCAGGTCATCTGGTCTATCTCAGACTAATTTTTTTTAATCATAATATTACCGATGGATTGCACTTTTACGTCGGTAATTTAAATACATAATATCGACGGAAATTTCTGTTGGTAAGCATGTTTATCGACGGAATTTGGTCCAGTGCAATACAGGTGGATGTACCCATTTGAAAGGTAAACTCATACTTACTTCATTTAATTATATATATATATATATATATATATATATATATATCCACAACTTGAAACGCAATGCTAAACAAAAGGCGAATGTGGAAGCATCGATTGTTAAATCATATTTGAATGAAGAGGTTGGCATGTTTTGTTTTTATTATTTTGAAGACCATATCAACACGAGGTTGAGAAGTGAACCACGTAACTACGGTGGTAGAGGTACAAACAATATCGATGAAGAGGTCGATGGCATGCTCTCCATATTCAAGTCTAAGGGGCGACCTATAGGAAAATCCACTGAACGATATTGGGAGACGAACACTGAGGCAGAAATAACACAAACGTATGTGTTATTCAATTGTGATGAAGTTCAGACTTACATTGAGTAAGTATTTCATATATTTATCATCTAATTAAATACCATTTCATTTATATTAGTTAATATTAATTGTGGTTGGATGTTGTGAATTATGTTGTATACTCAAGAACTACAACGTGCAGAACAAAACATCTCAGATACAAACATAGATGCTCGTCTTCAACGTGAATTTGCCCGATGGTTCCAACGTTATGTGAGTACCATTTAATTTTATTTTACGTAAATAAATAATTGTTTTAATTAATGTTAATTTGAAATGTATAGGGACGGTCACACGATTTTGAGAGCCGATTCTTACAGGATCTCAGCAAATGACGACTACGTCATGTAAGGACTTACAACGGCTATATTGTGAATGGCTACAGATTTCATACATCTGAGTTTGCATCAAGAAAAATAACTACCAACAGTGGTGTTTGCATTAAAAGTGTGAATTACAATGTAGATGCAAGTGATTACTTTGGGGTGTTGCATGAAGTCGTTGAATTAGAATATCCGGGATATCCAGCAAAGACTGTAGTGTTGTTCAAGTGTCATTGGTTTGATTCAGGCCCTTTAGGAACAAGAATTTATCCGGAGTACAAGTCGTGGATATTAATTCGAAAAAGAGGTATAGCGGGGATGCTCCATTTGTATTTGTCGATCAAGTATCTCAAGTATACTGCTGCACGTATCCAGGAGGATCACGTAATAATGAATGACACACTATTTGTAAATTAAAGTCAAGGTCAATGGTAGAAGTCCCTAAAAAGGAAAAGAATAATGAAGATGAATCTCCATTTCAAACGGAAAAAATAGAGGCTCGAACTGAAGTCTTTACGGGAGATTTGAATCTTTATGTAGACTTGACGGCTGCAAATCCACAATTGATCCAAAATGAAAATGATAGTTAGATGAGGAGGAGGATGAAGGTGATGAGGAAGAGGAGGATGAATAGAAGGAGAGGAAGATGAAGATGAAGCAAATAATGAAAAGGAAGACCAAGACAAAGAAAATGAATATTAAATTAATGTAATCTAATTATTTTAATTTGTACAATTTATAAAAGTTATTTATTTATCATTTAGTTACAAATTATAAATTAATCACAACTAATATATATGATAATGAAAATAAATAAATGGATTTGTTAAAAAAAAAAAGAGTAAAAAATGTATAAATATTGATATTTTAGAATTTTAATAAAAGCTTCAAAATTTACATTTACAATATATAAATAAAAAAAAAAATTGAAATAATTATAAGTCACAAATTTAGTTATTAATATATGAGAAATAAATTAATTTTGTGAATTAAAAAAAAAATGGGTAAAAAATGAGTACATATACCATTAATATTACAATTATAAACAAAAAATGACTTGTTCGAGTGGTAGGCGCCCACACACCCGGGTTCGAGACCCAGCTAGGCCGAAAAATCGGCCAATTAAATACAAGGCCCACAGGCGCGGGTGCGAGTCGGGTTCGGCCCAGGTCCAATATGCAATAGCGACGAAGTTTCCGACGGAAATATAAAATTTTCGACGAAATAATTTCACAAAAAAAATAATTAGAACTAACATTTCCGACGGACCTACCGACGAAATATTTAATTTTTCATTATTTTTAAAAATAAATTATCGACGGAACTATGACCCGGTTCGAAACCGGGTCGTGGAGTATACCGACAGACTGATTCCGACTGTTTTATTCTGTCGGTAATAATTATCGACGATGACGGTTCCGACCGAATTAATATTTCCGTCGGTATGCAGGGCCTTTTTTTGTAGTGATCATTACTTGTTTATTACTTGAAAGTGCATAAAATTTGTTTTGATTACACACAATGGCAACAGATACTGGTTGATATACCCTGTGATCTTAGCAGCGTGGGACTCCTCCTCCTTTACAAGTCCCTGGAATAGCCGGAAAGTTGAAGAAGATTCCGTGGACGTTGTTCTATTTTGAATATATGCATTGATGCCAATTAAATTAATTAAATATGAAATGATTAAACAGTAGTTTTTGCCCCAAAAGAAACACTATATACTAGCTCTTGTATCATTGTTTTGAGTTATATTATATACATATCTCTAATATCATTTCAAACTTCTTTATTTTCTCTTAATTTGATCCAACACTTTCTCATGCTGATTCCTGAGAATTAGTTAATATGCAGTAGCTAGCTAGGCTCTTCTGAACGTACATTAAAAGATTAAGAATCGAAATATTAAATACGTAAAAATCACCATTCACTTTTTTATAGCAGTATCATCCCACATATATCGCGCGAAACTCCGAGCAAGCATCGAGAGACGGGACAAACATAAAAGCATAATCGCATCACTGGAAGAAACATACCTTTCTCGGCCTCCATTGGGCTCAGCCCGACGCATGACTAAAAAACGATCACATATCGTAGTGTCCAGCGAATTTGGGACAAGAGTTTGAAAAATCGCGAAAATTTACGACTAGATTGATACACATTTAACTTTCTCGGAACCATTTTATATATACAAAGAAGTACTCTGGACGGAGGAAAAAAAGTGGTCAAATAGTTACCTACACACGAGGACACCTAATCATTCATTTTCCACTCTTTCCTCTCAAATCATTCGAACCAATTAAGCACCCCTGAGTTGCATTGCATGTGTTTTGTTTGTTGTAAAAAATGATCATGTATAAATATTTTGATATTTAGCAATAGTAGATTGTTGTATGACTATATGAAGCGCGACACATATTAAATTTTAGAATATATGTAATTGCAAAATTTGAATGAGATCGGCACAGCCAATCAATGCAAAATCGAGATAAAGGAATTTAGTAGAAATATGAATAATTACAGAAAGATGGAGTTATATTAATTACCGAGAGGCAAGAAAATATTGAAACTAAATTTGGTGGGGTGCGCCAGGCCGAGGCAGTAGTGCAACACCAAGACGACGCTCAAGAGCCCCAGCAGCAAGCTACTGTGACGGACTCTTCCCCTCAAAAAATAAATTTAATATCGTGTGAGCCGTTGGCTCACATATCAGATATTAAACTGATAAGAACAGATACTACACTTGATCTTAGCCAAAAGGCCGAGAAAGGTATGGTTGATACAATTCTCGATCTCCCAATTTATTCCAATGTCTCTTCACATCTTCTTACTGTTTTCGATGTGGGACTGCAGTTCTCTGGTTGATTAAAATAATTCTCTTTTTTTTCAGTTAATTTGATGATGATGCAAAAAATTAATGCTAAAGTCACTGGTTTAATTTTTATATAGACGAAAACAGGTCAAGAGAAAAAATATAATAAAATTAGTGTCTGTCAACCATCCCAACCAGCCGAGGCTAATCAAGAACGATCCTCTACTGCACCAGTGTGACTCGAGAACTCGAGCAAGGGAGCTGTTAATCACGCTCTAGCCGAGCAGCCCATGGCTCATCCACCAGACTTCGTTTCCTGTCTCCTTAGAACTCAAGGATACAGAGGTACGAGCCTATAGAACAGATCCTGTTCAAGTAAGGTCGTGACATATACAGCTACGCTTTCTTTATATATAATGACTCTTTATTCATCACATTTTCGATGTGGGATTAATTTCCTCATAACACTTAATTAAATAAGCTTAAATATTATATATTCTGATAATTATATTTTTGACACGAAAATACGATACATGCATGTGTTTGGAGATACAGATAGATACCTATTTAATATTGAAATTAAGTGAAAATTAATTATGAAATAAAACTTTTGAAATGATCATATTAGACATACGGAAAAATATCTCATGCTATTCTAATAGGGACTTCTTCCTTGATGTGTTAATCTCGCATTAATTTTTCTTACTTGTCATTTTACGAATAATTAGCTAGTGTACACACGTCATTTTATTAAATTAATTCATTCTCTTAAAATATGACACGACGTTAGAATAAATTCTTTATTACATTTTCATTTATTAATAATAAAACCCACTTTTATGTTAAGTGCATTTCTATTATGTTATATATTTATTTAAATTATTTAGTAACTTAATGTATTTGAAAAATAATGCTTTAATATATATATATATATATACTCCCTCCAATTCAAAATGTATGACGTTTTGACATTTCGTTTTCTTTGTAAATTATATGACGCCGTTTTACACTTTTCAATGTAAATCACTCCCTCCGTCCGCCTATAAGCTTCCCACTACTTTTTGTCACATAGATTAAGAAAAGTGATTAAATTATAGATATAGTACAAGTGATGTGATTGAGAGAGAGAAGGAGCTTGATAGGGAGAAAAAGTAAGATATAAAGTGAAGTGTAACAATAAGAAATTAAAAGATATTTGCTAAAAAAGGTATGTGAAGCTTATAGCGGACGGACCAAAATGGCAAAATGGAAAGCTTATAGGCGGACGGAGGGAGTAATTACTTTTTTTCCTCAATTACCCTCAAACTAATTAATAATAACTTAGATAGTAATAATTTTTAATGTAGAATACTAGAGCAATTAATTAGGGGTATAGTAAGAAGTTACTCCCTCCGTCCCGGAAGTGTTTGCACCACTTTGTGGGCACACTTATTAAGAAAAAGGTGTAATGAGTGGAGTGTTGAGGGGTAATTTTGTAAACTTATATGAATAAAGTAAAGAAAGTGGTTGGAATAAGTGTAAAAGTAATGGCATTTTGTGTAAATATGTGAATTTTGTGAGGGTGGAGTTTATGAAAAAGTTTCCCATTTAGGAAGTGCAAACAATTGTGGGACGGACGAATAAGGAAAGGGTGCAAACAATTGTGGGAAAGAGGGAATATTAATTTTTTTAATATATGCGCATAAGTCTAAACACTACAAGAAGCAGGGGGAATAGCAACGAAAATTTTGCGACAAATCTAAATTTCATCGCTAAAGTCAATTTTTAGCAACGAAATAAAAAATTTCGTCGCTAAATTCTTAGATTTAATATTTGCAACAAAATTTATATTTTTCATCGCTATACTAGTAACAAATTGCTTCATTTTTTCGTTAATAATCAGAACAACAATGAAAATTATACTTCGTCGCTAATATTTTGCGATGAAATAGAAATTGTCGTGGCTAATTTCTTGAAATTAATATTTGCAATGAAATATTTTAATTTCATCGCTAAACTAGCAACAAATATTTTATTTTATTGTTAATAATTCGAAGAACAATGAAAATTATATTTCGTTGCTAATATTTTGCTATGAAAAAAGAAATTTTCGTAGCTAATTTTGGCGACGAAATTAAAATATTTCATCGCTACACTAACAAAAAATATTTTAATTTGTTGTTAATAATCAGAACAACCATAAAATTATATTTCATCGCTAAAATAGCGACGTAATACAAATTTTTGTGCCTAATTTTGTGGATTTAATTTTTGCGACGAAACTAAAATATTTTATCGCTAAACTAGCAACAAATTATTTTATTTTGTTGTTAATAATCAAACAACAATGAAAATTATATTTTGTGGCTAATATTTTGCTATGAAAAAAATCGTGGCTAGTTTCTTAGAATTAATATTTGTGACGAAATTAAAATATTTTACCGTTATACTAGCAACAAATTGTTTTATTTTGTTGTTAATAACCAGAACTACAACGAAAATTATATTTCATCGCTAATATTTTGCGATGAAATAAAAAAAATTGTTGCTAATTTCATAGGATTAATATTTGCGACGAAACTAAAATATTTCATGGATACACTAGCAACAATTTTTTTTTATTTCGTTGTTAATAATCAGGACAACAATGAAAATTATATTTAGTCGCTATTATTTTGGGATGAAATAGAATTTTCGTGGTTAATTTCTTGGAATTAATATTTGCGACAAAATTAAAATATTTCATCGCTATACTTGCAACAAATTATTTTATTTTGTTGTTAATAATAAGAACGACAATGAAAATTATATTTCGTCGCTAATATTTTAATGACAAATTGATCGAAATTAAAAAAGATGACGAGAAGGATAACGAGGGAGAAAATGATGCGAATGAAGATGGACATAAATTATATTTTGTTGTTATTATTTTTTGGAATTGTTAAAGTAATATTGATTTTTTACAATTGGAATAGTTTTACTAATGTGTTTGCGACAAATCTTTGATTTTTCTCGCAAACATTTTGAAATGAAAACTCATATTTTCGTCGCTAATATTTTGCGATGAACCTCATATTTTCATCGCTAATATTTTGCGATGAAACTTATATTTTAATTGCAAACATTTGCGACAAAATTAAAATATTTGTCGCAAACACGTTAGCGGCGGGTGTATAGCAACAAATCTCGCGACAAAATTATTTCATCGCTAATTCACGTTAGCAACGAAAATATTAGAACTTGCGATAAATTTTTCGCAGCTAAATTGCAGCTTTCTTGTAGTGAAAGTGACATACATTTTGAATAGGAGGAGTACTTATTAAAAAATCAAAGAATATATTTCTATAATTTTACACATATATTATTTTTATTATCTAACGTTTCATAGTGAAAATTGATCATGTGTACATATTTTTATATTTAGCAACAATAGGTTGTTGTATGACTTTATGAAGCGACAAATATTAACTTTTAGAATGTAATTGCAAAATTCGACAAATATTAACTTTTAGGAATTTGCTTGTTAATTTTTTTAGAAGTTGTTGGGATATGGGTTATATTAATAAAACTAAAAAATTGATTTTGATTAAATACCAAAATTCTAGAAAACCTCAAGTATGATGAATTGCCAAGATATGTCTTTCAGATTAGTAAGCTCATACATGTTAAGGAGTTGTATTTTTGTTAGGATAGATATTTCTAAATCTATGTCAACTGATATGAAGACCAAGAGCTATAAAGAGCAAACAACGATGAAGAGCAAACAGTTATTAAGAGCAAAAAGATCCATGAAGATTAAAGATCTATGAAGTTAAGATAGATGAAGAAGTGAAGTTATGGCACTGTAAAAACAAGTTAATTCCGAAGAGATTAAGGCATTATCCTACTAAATTAGGAGAGTGGACGTAGGAGGAGTTTACACTACAAATAATTGTCAAAATTTCTAGGGAAAATTGCGAGGGTATGTAATCCCTCGTTAAATGGCGAGGGATTTTACGAGGGAAGCATATGGAAAGGGAAATACCGAGGGTTCAAAAATCCCTCGCAAAATAGCGATGGAATTATAAATCCCTCGCCATTTAACGAGGGACATTGTATTAAAAATGATAAAGGGCGAGGGATTTAATGCCCACTGGCTGGCGAGGGAATTTAATGCTCGCGGTTAGGCGGGGGATAAATTAAAATGCTCGGCTAAAAGTAGCTAGGAAATTCTGGCAAGGAAATTCTGGCGAGGGAAATCCCTCGTTATTCATGATAAAGAGGACTTTTCCCTCGCTATATCTCTCTCTATTTGAATACTTTTTTTGTAGTGTTAGCCTCAGAACCACAATACATCTTGTGTTATTTACATTCTACATTTACTTACTTTTTTAGTATTTGATTAATCCACTACAAAAACACTCGTTTTGTCGACGGAAAGTTACCGACGGAACCGATTCTGTCTGAAGTACCGACGGAACCTCAGAATTTGGAAAGTCAACGGAATTTCCGACGGATTTCGGTTTCCGTAGGTAGTTACCGACGGAACGTATTTGACAGTGAATCGGTGCCGTTTTTGGCACAATTTCTGACGGAAATTTCCGTCGGTAGTTTAAAATTCGGTTACCGAAAGAAATTTTCATCGGTATTCGACCCGATTTCATTACACCGCCTCGTAAGCCACTAAAAAGACGCGTGCCATAAATATATATATATGTATTACCGACGAAAATTTTCGTCGGTAATCCATTTTTTATATAATCTGCCCGGTTGCTGATTGTTTCAAAATAGAATTTTTTTTTTCTACTTTCGTCTCGTGAATTCAAACGCGAAGAGGTCCTGACGAGTTGATTTATGGGCATTGCGAGCAATCCCTCCGACCATCTCCTTCGATTTTTGCCATCTCAGCGGTACGTTTTGTTAATATTAATTAATTTTAAGTTATTGTAATATAAATTGCATATTGGTTATAGATTAATATAAAATTGCATGTAGTTGAAGAATGTATATAATTAGTTAATATGGTACGTGGATTATGATGTTATTTGTTAATTATAATTAATTGTTAGTGTTATAATGTAGTGTTTTATTGTTAGTTAGAGTGTTATATGTAGTAGTTTATTTAATTAATGATTGACAATTGTTAGTTAGTGTTAAATGTTTTAGCTAGTTAGTGTTATAAATATTGAGTTATTGTTTGGATTTTGATTAAATTAGGTTATTGTTAATTAAATTAGAAAATTATTGATTAAATTAGGAATTTTTTTATTAAATTAGAAAAATATTGATTAAACTAGGTTATTATTGATGATTAAATTAGTAATTATTGGTTTAATTAGTCATTGTTGATTAAATTAGCATCTTGTTGCATCTAGGGAGAAAGGGGAGTTGATATGGATCCAGTATGGAGTGTACGTAATAATTAAATAATTTATTTTTTATTTATAATGTGTTTGTTTGTTAATAATGTCACAAATTGTTGTCTGGTATCGAGCTGTCTAGGATCTGCACGGCTTCCATTACCGCCTTATCGATCGCTCCGGGTGAGATCTCTTGGAAGTTGATGCCACAAATAAAAAAGGTGGAATACTTCGAGGAGTTCCAAGTATATAAGTACAATCAATTAATGTTTATTAAATAATAAACAAAATTTATTATATATATTATTTGATAAATATGTTGAATATGTGCAGACAAAAGCCTATTGGGACCCGACGATCTACCTAGACGAGGTTATATGGATGTTTTGGTATGCTATATGTGCTGAACAGTATAAGGAGTTGATGTACAACTGGAGAACGGCTTGGCGCACTAAGGGGAAGACGCGGGCCTTGGGTGAGGTTGAGAATGGCTTGAATTTGTAGGATTCGTGGACGGTGGCTTGGAGTGACCCGAAGTGTGAGGCTGCTCGGTTCAACCGATTTGGACCGATTGAACATTGCTCATCAGTTGGATCCGGCTACACAGAGGTCCACATACGGGCGCACGACTAACGTCCACGTAAGTTTAAGTTTACATATTATTTAATTTAATTAAATTCAATAAAATATATATAGTTTATTAAATTAATTAAAAATTCTAATTATGTAGTTTATTGTCCACCAGAGGATTGAAGAGCGACTTGAGCAACGTTGTCAGGTCATCTGGTCTGTCCCAGACTGCATCGCATATGCCTCCATATCCTTCAGTACCATTCAGGACTTGAATATTATGGTAGTGTTCAGCCACTACATCCGCAAGCTAAGTAACAATATTGGCCGGTCGTTGGGGTGGTCGGCTGAACAGATTGAGAAGTTCTATCAAGATACCATGAATGATCCCCCGCCTTCCGTTGTTGCTCTAGCCCCAGCCGCAACCCAAGACGATGACATTCTTGGTGGGCAATTCGTTGTTATCGGTGATAATATTGATGATTTTTTTAATTATAGTGGTTGATTGTTGAACTATTTATGTTTTCTGTCGAACAATTTTTTTTCTGTCGAACTATTTTATGTTATTGCTGAACTATTTTATTGTATGTTGAACTATTTTATTTTTATATATATTATTGTTTTTATCTATCATTTATTTCCTTTTTATATTTAGTTGTTGTGTTTAAATATTAAAAAACAAAACAATTTAACTAATTTTTTTTAATCATAATATTACCGATGGATTGTACTTTTACGTCGGTAATTTAAATACATAATATCGACGGAAATTTTTGTTGGTAAGCATGTTTATCAACGGAATTTGGTCCAGTGCAATACAGGTGGATGTACCCATTTGAAAGGTAAACTCATACTTACTTCATTTAATTATATATATATATATATATATATATATATCCACAACTTGAAACGCAATGCTAAACAAAAGGCGAACGTGGAAGCATCGATTGTTAAATCATATTTGAATAAAGAGGTTGGCATGTTTTGTTTTTATTATTTTGAAGACCATGTCAACACGAGGTTGAGAAGTGAACCACGTAACTACGGTGGTAGAGGTACAAACAATATCGATGAAGAGGTCGATGGCATGCTCTCCATATTCAAGTCTAAGGGGCGACCTATAGGAAAATCCACTGAACGATATTGGGAGACGAACACTGAGGCAGAAATAACACAAACGTATGTGTTATTCAATTGTGATGAAGTTCAGACTTACATTGAGTAAGTATTTCATATATTTATCATCTAATTAAATACCATTTCATTTATATTAGTTAATATTAATTGTGGTTGGATGTTGTGAATTAGGTTGTATACTCAAGAACTACAATGTGCAGAACAAAACATCTTAGATACAAACATAGATGCTCGTCTTCAACGTGAATTTGCCCGATGGTTCCAACGTTATGTGAGTACCATTTAATTTTATTTTACGTAAATAAATAATTGTTTTAATTAATTTTAATTTGAAATGTATAGGGATGGTCACACGATTTTGAGAGCCGATTCTTACAGGATCTCAGCAAATGACGACTACGTCATGTAAGGACTTACAACGGCTATATTGTGAATGGCTACAGATTTCATACATCTGAGTTTGCATCAAGAAAAACAACTACCAACAGTGGTGTTTGCATTAAAAGTGTGAATTACAATGTAGATACAAGTGATTACTTTGGGGTGTTGCATGAAGTCGTTGAATTAGAATATCCGGGATATCCAGCAAAGACTGTAGTGTTGTTCAAGTGTCATTGGTTTGATTCAGGCCCTTTAGGAACAAGAATTTATCCGGAGTACAAGTCGTGGATATTAATTCGAAAAAGAGGTATAGCGGGGATGCTCCATTTGTATTTGTCGATCAAGTATCTCAAGTATACTGCTGCACGTATCCAGGAGGATCACGTAATAATGAATGACACACTTTTTACAAAATAAAGGCAAGGTCAATGGTAGAAGTCCCTAAAAAGGAAAAGAATAATGAAGATGAATCTCCATTTCAAACGGAAAAAATAGAGGCTCGAACTGAAGTCTTTACGGGAGATTTGAATCTTTATGTAGACTTGACGGCTGCAAATCCACAATTGATCCAAAATGAAAATGATAGTTAGATGAGGAGGAGGATGAAGGTGATGAGGAAGAGGAAGAGGAGGATGAATTAAAGGAGAGGAAGATGAAGATGAAGCAAATAATGAAAAGGAAGGCCAAGACAAAGAAGATGAATATTAAATTAATGTAATCTAATTATTTTAATTTGTACAATTTATAAAAGTTATTTATTTATCCTTTAGTTACAAATTATAAATTAATCACAACTAATATATGTGATAATGAAAATAAATAAATGGATTTGTTAAAAAAAAAAAAGAGTAAAAAATGTATAAATATTGATATTTTAGAATTTTAATAAAAGCTTCAAAATTTACATTTACAATATATAAATAAAAAAAAAAATTGGAATAATTATAAGTCACAAATTTAGTTATTAATATATGAGAAATAAATTAATTTTGTGAATTAAAAAAAAATGGGTAAAAAATGAGTACATATACAATTAATATTACAATTATAAACAAAAAATGACTTGTTCGAGTGGTAGGCGCCCACACACCCGGGTTCGAGACCCAGCTAGGCCGAAAAATCGGCCAATTAAATACAAGGCCCACAGGCGCGGGTGCGAGTCGGGTTCGGCCCAGGTCCAATATGCAATAGCGACGAAGTTTCCGACGAAAATATAAAATTTTCGACGAAATAATTTAACAAAAAAAATAATTAGAACTAACATTTCCGACGGACCTACCGACGAAATATTTAATTTTTCATTATTTTTAAAAATAAATTATCGACGGAACTATGACCCGGTTCGAAACCGGGTCGTGGAGTATACCGACAGACTGATTCCGACTGTTTTATTCTGTCGGTAATAATTATCGACGATGACGGTTCCGACCGAATTAATATTTCCGTCGGTAACCACAGTTTCTGACGTGAATTCCGTCGGTATGCAAGGCCTTTTTTTGTAGTGATCATTGCTTGTTTATTACTTGAAAGTGCATAAAATTTGTTTTGATTACACACAGTATAGTTTATTAGGAAAAACCGCTTTTCATAAGTGTTGACATAACTATTGATTTTTAGTGAGTAAAATTAGGTGATTTATTAAGTTATTTCAACGAGTATAAAAAGGGTTTAGACATTTCCGCATATAGATTGTTTGGGCTGGCAGCGGATAGCCCGAGCACTAGCTTTGCAAGATGCAACCATTGTTCTAATATATATTCAATAATTTAGAATGAATTTCATGTTTAATTCAGTTGTTTTGTGAGGTAGTATTGTTGATACCAATTAAGTAAATTAATTGACTATATATACTTTAATTACAGTCCGGCCTCTTGGCCATTCTAATTCTTCTACTTAGTTAATCAACAAAATTTCTGTGTCTAACAACAGGACAGGACAGGTATATTGTCGATCATTTTCTCCCACATCGGAGAAACACAGAAAATATTGGGGGGATGGTGCTGTATAAAATAGTCTCGATGTGCATCAAGTTCCATACTTACCTGGACGGGGTCAATGGGCGATCAGCAAGGCTCATGGCCTAGGTTGGCGACCTCCATTGCACACAGAAGGTGCCCCCCTTGCCGGAATTGGGGCTAATCGAGTTTCCGACGAACCCACCTTACCGACGAAATTCTCGACGGTGGCGGCTATTAGTCAACTAGGGTTACCTCCAAGTGTGTCTAGTAATGGAAACCCTAGATGTGCACCCACCAATTTACTCAATACACTCCCTAGGGTATACTCACAGCCAGATGCGCACCCACCAACTTACTCTATACACCTAAACACTTGGCCAGCCCTGCCTCAGGCACCACTGTCACACGAGGCACCCCCTATTCCACGGGTTCCATTACAGCGACCTAGGCCCACTTTTGCCTCGGTTGCTGGCTCCACTGCAGCTCCACCTGCTATATGTGGCATCCTTGGATCGATGAAGCCGGTCCGTAATGGGGATTTTTATGTGGTTAATATTGATGAGAATGTATATCAGAAGGGGTGGCTGCTTGTACTCATTCTCTTATTGGTCGGGTAATTATTTAGTCTGGGGACATGTCGTTTGATCACGTGCGTCTTTAGTCTACGTTGGGCAATATATGGGGCCTGACTTCGGGCCTCGGTGTGGTTTCATTGAGCAAAGGCTACTTCAACATCCGTATTAACTCTAAAATGGATAGGGACCGTGATTCGGGTGGAATTTACACGTTTTTTATGCACATGTGAAACTTATTTTGAATGTGATTTCATTGATTTATTGGTCGATTATGGATGTTTTGGTCAAAATAAGATAAAGGTGGTGTTTTGTCATTTTGTAGGAAACACGATGATTTTGGCAGAAAAACACATACTAAATCTCACTGGACCGTGGAAAGGAGTACACCATTGGATCCAGATCGAAAAATGGAGTGGAATGGAAGGAAGAATCGAGTCAATTGGAGGTCAGAGTCGAAAGTTACACATAAAACAAGTTTGAGGTGCGACACGGCCGAGTGGAACCTCGGCCTGCAACTTTGGGAATTTGGAGATGACTCGGTCGAGTCACTTCACTCGGCCGAGTAGGAGTGAAAAATTAACACAGTCGAGTGGTCAGACTCGGTCGAGTCCGTGGCCAACCTGCAACCTTCAAAATCGGCTCTCAACTCGGCCGAGTGGCCCCTGTTTCGGCGGTTTTTGTGTATTTTCTCCTATTTTCAAGGACCCACTTACAAAACTTGATTTTAAACCCTACCCCAACACTATAAATACCCTCATATCAGATTTTTGGCCATTGACTACCCCCTTTCACAAGAAATCCACACATACTAACACACACTTGGAGGTTTTCATCATCCCCTTCTTCCATTCTCATCAATTTGGAGCAAGGGGGCAACCAAAAGCTTGGGAATTCTAGTCCCCATCATCCATTAGCCTAAGCTTTCTTTTTCCTTCACTTTTTATTTAGTTTTATCATTAGATTTTGTTATAGTTGGATTATGTTGATTGTTGGCTAGAACACTTTTGGTTCTAGGTCCATGTAAATACTTTTGATGAAGTTTATGAATCAATGTTTTGCTTATTTGGTATTTGTGTTGCTTAATTCTATTCGAATATTTGGTTTTAATTGCAAAACATGGCAATAGTGTACATAGTGATGTGTTTAACCTTGATTAATTGAAATTGGATTGTGAAATCTCTTTTGATTAATTGAATGCAAATATTTAACCTAGTTTATTGTGAAATCGAGAGATGATCAATGATTAGGAAGGTGTGTGATGATCTTAGGAGCTTTAATGAGTTATGTAATACAATTTAGGTTGAGATACTAAGTTGAATTATTTTTCTCTTGAGTTATTTGGATTGAAAAGACTTCTAACTCATTATTTAGTGATCAATCTTATAGGAAAAAGCACAATACCACTTAAGTAGATCTTTAATCATAAATTGAGTTATTAGTGTTGCATGTGCCTCAGAACCTCTCTTCTCTTATTTGAGTTTAATCAACATTCTCTTTGTTTTTGTGATTTGCATGAACTTACTTGATCAAATCTCTTTATTACTCTTTTATTGTTTATTTGTGACACTTGGTAGACAATCTTAGGGTAATCAAACATTCAAATTTCGATCACGTCTATTTAGAACTAGATCAACAAACTTCACTTTTACATTCCCCCTCCCTATGGGATCAACCTCGTACTTACTTCGCTACAATATACACCGTATACTTGCAGTTGTGTATTTTAGAGTTGCGAAATACGTGAACAAGTTTATGGCGCTGTTGCCGGGGAGGGTTTGGTAGTTCTAGAGTGTAAGTTGAGATAGTTTTAGTTTAGACACTTTATTTGCTTTCATTATTCTCAAAAATTCCCAAAATATTTGTGTTTGTTATTTTTTATCTTGTTTACTCATTCTTCTTTGAAAATTTTTTTAGACATGTCTTATGATCACTCGAGCTAGGAGAAACCAACAAGAGTTGCTACCCCTAGATCCGGAAATCGAAGTTAATTGTCGAAGGCAAAATGCTGAAAGAAGAAGAAGAGAGTTTGAAGAGATGAATCGAGGGGGAAATCCGATTGTAGATGAAGTTGAAGAGGAGATAGGGAACCATAAAGATATCGGTGGAATTGTGGAGCCGAATGGGAATGGAGAAAATCGACCATAAAGAGTCTTAAGAGACAACTTTCACCGGAGAGTTGGAGAAAATGTTAATGTGGAAGGGAACGAAAGGCTCAATTAGAATGAGGAAAATGGTCCACAAAGGGTGTTGATGGATCATTTTCGCCCGATACCAAGGCCATATGGAGGAGCGGGTCGGAAACCCGTAGACGCTCACAACTTTGAGCTCAAGCCGGCATTGATCGTAATGGTCCAAAACAACCAATTTGGTGGGCTTTCCAAGGAGGATCCTAACCTCCACTTATCTCAATTCCTCGAGATAAGTGGAACAGTAAAGATCAACCGAGTGCCTCAAGACTACATCCGGTTGCAATTATTTCCATTCTCCCTTCGAGATCGTGCAAAGCAATGGTACCTATCCTTTGATCTAAGGACCATCGAGAATTGGAATGACCTAGTTGATGCATTCTTGATGAAGTATTTCCCTCCAAGAAAAACTATCCAAATTCGAGGGGAAATATCTTCATTTAGACAAGATGATGATGAGTCTCTAGCCGAATCATGGGAACGGTTCAAGGATTTGATTAGAAGTTACCCACAACACGGTTTCTCCCGAGACCATTTCATTTGCTACTTCTATAATGGAATGGGCCACCGAACAAGAGGTATGATGGATGCATCGGCCGGAGGGGGATCTTTGTTGGGAAAGACTACGGAAGAAGGATATGTTCTTTTGGAGGAAATGGCCAAGAATGGAAACCAATGGCCATCGGAAAGGAGGCAAAATCGACGGATAGCCTCAACACAAAACTCGGATACTCTTACAAACTTGTCCAACAAGATGTACAAGTTAACCTCTATGATGGCGGCCAAGGCATTAGTGGAGCCTAACGATGCACAATACGAAGAGGCCCATTACATGAACAACCAAAGAGACTGAAATCTTAGAGAAAGAGGTTGGGGCGAAAGGCAAAATCGTGGGAACCATCTTCCTTCCGATCCAAATCATTACCATCCCGACTTGAGACACCATGAAAATTTCTCGTATGCTAACCCACGCAATGCCATTCAACCACCGTCGAACTTCAATGTACGGGATTGTATGATCAAAGAGTCTTCCTCAAAGCTTACCATGGAAGAAATGTTTACAACATTCATGGGAGAAACCAAGAATTTCATGGGAGAGACGAAGAATTTTATGACAAAGACTTGGCAAAAGATTGCAAGTCAAGATGAGAAAATTGATCATTTAGCAAATGAGGTGATGGGAATCAAGAATGATGTGAAAGCTATTGAGATTCAAGTGGGTCAAATTGCTAATATGGTTGGAAATCAACACAAGCCCGGTCAATTTCCTTCAACCACGGAATTGAACCCCAAAGAGCAATGCAAGGCAATTAAGTTGAGGAGTGGCACAAGTTATGAAGGCCCCATGATGCCAAAGGAAGATGATGAAGAGGAGCAACAAGGAAGAAAAGTTGAGGAGAAAGATGTTGAAAAAGAAAAAAAGAAAAGAAGTGAAAAAGAGAATGATGTCTACAAGCCTCCATCTCCATACAAACCTCCACTTCCATATCCTCAACGACTTAAGAAGACAGGTTTGGATGCAAAATTTGTCAAATTCTTGGAGATGTTTAAAAAGATTCACATTAACATTCCCTTTGCGGAGGCTCTTGAGCAAATGTCTCACTATGCCAAGTTTTTTGAAGGAGATTATGTCCAACAAGAGAACGATGGTAGAATTTGAAACCGTGAACCTCACCGAAGAGTGTTGTGCAATCATTCAAGCCAAGCTACCTCCAAAATTAAGGGATCCCGATTCATTTACATTACCATGTGTAATTGGCAAGGAGGGAACTTATTGTGCTTTGTGTGATCTTGGAGCAAGCATAAACCTCATACCGTTATCACTCTTCAAATCACTTGGCTTGGGAGAATTGAAGCCTACTACCATGAATCATCAATTGGCGGATCGCTCCATGGCATATCCCATAGGCATAGTCGAGGATGTACTTGTAAAAGTGGGAAAATTCATCTTTCCGATTGATTTTGTGGTGCTTGACATGGAAGAAGATAGGGCAATCCTCTTGATCTTGGGAAGACCGTTCTTAGCAACTGGGGGAGCTATCATCAATGTACGAAATGGAGAGCTCGAACTAAATGTTGGTGATGATAAGATATCTTTCAACATTTATAGAGCTGTTAGATTTCATGATGATGATGAGGAGGATGAAGAGTAAGAGTATCCCAATAGAGATCACCATCCAACATCCGTGAAAGAGAAGACGGAAGAAGATTCTAAGATCAACATTGTGAAAGAAAACTCCAAGGTGGAAGACAAATATTTGAAGATGGGTAATAAGGCCAAGTTTGTGTGATCTTGGAGGGGTGAATGAGGCATCACATTCTTATAATATGATTGAAGAGCCGGATGGGCTAGCTTGTGGGTGTTTCAATATATTCAAGAAAATTGGATGGACAAAGAAGTTTAAGAACAAGAATGATGATGGGGTGACTTGACAAATCATCTCAAAAGAACCCCGTCCGACATATGACGTTAAAAATAACGCTACTTGGGAGGTAACCAAAGATTTTATTGCTTTCTTTATATTTTTGCTTATTTTAGTAGTTGTTTGATTGCTTAGTTGTTTTTGTAGATATGGATGATGAACATTATGGATCTAGCTTCTTGGAGAATGGAGAAGAAATCAAAGTCAACCTTGAAAAGAGAGAGCAAGTGGTGCAATGGTGATCCTTTACAGAAGTTTGGGATGTGCAAGGAGGGAGGTAACGAATTGTAAAATTCTAAGTTTGGGGGAGTTATTTTTTTATTTGATTCACTAGTTTGTTATCCCTTGCACCGGTTCGTCATTCTACTTGTGTCACATTTTGCACCGGTGCATGATTACATCTTATGAGCTTATATTGGTTGAGTTGGCTTTTATCATGTTGTTGGGTAGTGTATCCCATGCTTACATTTCACCACAAATACCCCGCCTCTGGAGGCCCACTTAGGAGAGGATGGTCATGCAACAGAGGATCAACATGATCCAACTATGAGAAATACCTACTCAGTTTCGTTAGACAACACTTTTGGGGTGCTCTTGGAGGAGAATTTAGACACATCACTTGTCAGTCACCGATCTTTTGAAGGACAATTGGTGTTGGAACGCTTTACAGGATAAGAGGGGTCACCCTGACCCTGCTGGGGTGTCGACCCCCACACATCAGCATTTCACTCGGGCGGCAGTCCGGAAGACCGCCACTAAAGCGAAGGGTTCCACTTCCACATGCCCACCTCCGGGAACGGGCCATTTATGGCCTTACACATGATTTTACGATTGCTCGCTTTGATGAGTTGAACAAAGGACAAAGTGTCCCAGATTATGACTCCCTCAGGGATATAACCAATGCGTCATTTATGGTAGAAGATTCAAGTTTGACTGAGCTTGCAGGTGTTGTCCAACACACCAGACACTGGTCTGGGAAGGGTTCGCCTCATCAGCCGCCGGATGAATCAGCCAGCTCTAGCACTTCAAAGTTCATGCAAGTCCCTTCACAACCGCTGGTCGGATATGCTGGATGACATGGATTAAAGGTGCTAATTCATGGAACACTTGCATTTGTCTTACTTTCACTATTCTAATTTAGACTTTGTTTTAGAGGAGTGTACCTTTTCTCTTAACCTCGGGTTTTGTCCCTAAGGAGGGTTTTCCCGGGCAAGGTTTTAACGGCACTCCGGCCTCTGACTCGACTTGTGAGCTTATAGTTTTAGGTTTTCTTTTCGTTTTTCTTTTTATATACCGTACCTTTTATTGTCCATTTTTTTCATATTATTTTCTCTCTGTCAATCAAATCACTTATACTTTATCTATTATTTTATTATACTTCATCTCATACTCATCTATTATTTTATCTCTCACCATCACATCACATCACATCACATCACATCACATCACTTGTACTATATCTATTAATTTATCATATTTTTTTAATTAAAACACCCAAAAGAAAGGAGAAACTTATAGTGAAATGGAGAAAGTATATATTTTGTGTGTTTTCTTAACAATTTGAAATCATTTTGAGATGTGCTTAAAATAAGGGCAGAATTGTAATAAAATGAGATGTACTTATTTTTTCTCGGACACAAATTTTAATGAATATTAATTACTTCACATGCAAAATAGATAGATTGAGGTATGATGAAAAATCCAGTTATAAATAAAATAATTGATTATTAATAACTTAAATGACAATTTAAGTAAATAAATCATAAAAATAAAATATCATAAATAATATTATTTAAAATAAATTAGATTACAAAAGAATAGGAATAATAAAATTAAAGTATTTCTTTTAGAAAATGAGTGAGTAGTGGCACCCAACATTTCACACAAAAAATAAAATAAAAAAATCACTTGGAAAACTGGTTTTATTGGGGGAAGAAACACACCCTAATATTCGCTCGGGTTTTTCTTCTTCTTCTTCTTCTCAGTTACGTTGAAAACTCCAGTTACGGTTTCTATTTTCTCCATGGCTAATCGATTTTGCCTCATCGTATACTTTCCCTCATCCTTTCAACACGCTCACCATCCTATCGCATAGGCCGCCGTCGAGCCATAACCACTCTCCCGCGCGCCCCTTCACTTCTGCCCATCTGTTTTGACTCTTGAGTTGATGTGTGCACGCAGAAATCGGTTTGTGGCGCGTGATGAGGTGTGTGTGTGTGTGTGATAGACTGAAATTGTGTGTTGTGCGTGAGTTGAGAGTACTGTGGCGTGGAGAGGGGGTAAAATTGCATTCATATTTCAGTTATATGTTACCTAATAATTGCATTTTCCCTCGTCCCAACTTTCCAGTGAATGATATTGAACCGACAAGGAACAAATACCAGAAGGGAATAAAGGAAGGATGTTTGAGGGATTGGTGAGACAGTTGATATTGGGGTATTTGGGCCGATACATTAAAGACATCCAAAAGGAGCAGCTCAAAATCACCCTTTGGAATGGTAATCATGTTCTCACCTTTTTCCTCTTTTCCTAGCCTATCTTACTTCTGTAGTTTTGTTACAATTATTTGAGTAAACTTATTACCGCTGTGTATAACACATTTTAGCTGAAAACATAGTTTCTGATAATGATCTTTTATAATTGCAATTTTTAACAGAGGAAGTATTATTGGAAAATGTGGAGCTGATTCTTGAAGCCTTCGACTACCTCCGGCTGCCATTTGCTTTCAAACAAGGTAGATTGATAAGTGGCTCTAAGTACAAAACAAGATCTACTGTGCCTGCCAATTTAATCAGAGAACACATTTGTAATTTGTTTAGGTTTTTTTTTTTTGGAATTAGAAATTTAGCATTCAAGCATCTCAGCTACTGAACACGATTTTTTCTGTGTATAATTCTATGTGAAAGGTAACTTGAATGAACTTGACATGTTGGTTTCTTGATTTATCCTTTAGAGAGTTGCTTATAGCTTGAATGAAATAAAAGTTAAAATGGACATAAGCGATCCAATGTAGGCAAAACAACTGGTGATGAAGTTACTACATATGATTTCAAAATGCATATTTTGCACATCACTCATTATCTTGTACTCCCTCCGTCCATGAAATGTAGTCCCATTTGACTCATTTTCTTTGTCCACCAAAAGTAGTCTCATACACTCATCACCCCTCAAACATCATTTAATTACTCAATTTGCCATCAACTTTATTCACAAACAATCACTTTATTCACAATGGACCCCACAATACCCTATAATACCCTTACTTTATCTACATTTTTCTTAAAACTTGTGTCCATCCACCATGGGACTACTTTTGGTGGATGGAGGGAGTATATTTCTAGCTGGACAGTTTTTTCCCAGGGAATAGAATATACATTCATCATTGTTGAACATAAATCTGCTTTGATGTTCTCTTGGCAGTGGATGGAATGTTGAATTGAGTATCTGTTATGGTTTCTCATTGTCTTTCCTTTCCTTGAGTTATTTTTAGACTGTACACATAATCATAAAGATTATCCCCAATAGATGACGAGTGTTTAGAGTAGGTGCGGGATAAGGTTAAACCTAGGTTGCTTGGATATTTTCTGTATCAGATATAACAAGAGATTGTACTATAGCTTTTTTGGTTTTGATGTATGTAAGGTACTCACTTGTCTCTTTGTACAATCTATCCTATATGAATACAATTCTCTTATTTCTTATCGAAAAAGAATAGTTGGTTGTACGTTTACGTAGTAGACCTTTACTCCATTATGACAAATAGAAAAAAGTGAATCATTAACTCAAATTAAAAGTTGAAGGGAAGGGAAGGCTTAAGAAAGAGTTGGAAAGACACTTAAAAAATAGGCAAAATGCATCTAAAGGCCCCTAAACTATCAACGTGTATTTCGAAAGACCCCTAAACCATTGTTTGTTTTAAAGAGCCCTTTAACTATTGAAATCTTGTTTCACGAGGCCCTTTTTTGACGGTCCGTCAGCAAGTCTCTCACGTGTGGGTTTTCGCGACGCGAGTGGTCATGTCAATGGGTGCATAATGCATCTAAAGGCCCTAAAACTACCAACGTGTGTTTTGAAAGGCTCCTAAACTATCAATGCTTGTTTCCAAAGGACCTTATTTAATACACGGCCACTTGCACAAACCCACGCGTGAGGGATACTTGCTGACCGCCCGTCAAAGAAGGGCCTTGTGAAACAAAATTTATATAGTTTAAGGGTTTTTTAAAACAAAAAATAGTTCAAGGGCCTTTCGAAACAAGTATTGATAGTTTAGGGGCCTTTAAATGCATTATGCTTAAAAAATAAATGTTACACTTAAATTTAGTTGAGAATATGTTATATATCATCCATATAGCATATCTGACATAATGGAATAAAGGTTAGTTTGTTGTTGTCGTTGTTGAATGACCAGGTGTAGTAGTTTGGCATAGTAAAGAGTTGTGTGGTTGGTACAAGGAGGAGGGGATTGTGCAGTCAAGGAAATAGAGGATTTTTGAGGATTATGGTGAGTCCATAGATGAGATTTGGGATAGAGTTAAACATAAAGTTGCTTTATCAGTTGTGAGTCATCATGTTTACAGGGGTCTAACTTTGTCGGAAGTAGCTAGAAAATGGTGCTTTGCTTTGTAACAAATCTGCTGTATTGATAGGGATTTCTCGTCCCTAATTTTTTTAAGCAATAAAATTTCTGTTCTTATCAAAAAAAAGATTTAACAGTCGAGGAAAATAAGAATTATGGATAGTCAGTTCTACACCATGTGCTTTTCAAAATTATGCTGATTTTGATGGGATGAGATGACTTCTTCAATGACGAAGACAAAAACGGGAGGGAATATATGAGTGGTCTGGATGCTGAATAGCGATGCTAGAATGGACAACATAAAGACCATGGTCGTAGGAATCTTATAGATATCCATGTTACGGATTTAGTTAGAGATTGGTGCTTTGCTTTTAAGTAATACTGTAATGTGTGGTATCTCTTCTTAATTTGTAAAAGGGATCTCTCATCCATTACACTTCCTATTCTAATAAACTTTTTGTTTCCCATAACAAAAAGAGCTGTCCGAGTTAATGATTGGCAATTGTTTGATTCTACTAAGAAAGGTGCTAGTGTGCTGCTACATTATTGCAGTGGTAATTTTATGATTATCCAACAAATTCATGTATTCCACTCGGCATGCATCTAGTTTACTGATTCTTGCACACTTACGATAAGAATTTTTCATCTGCGAACACTGTTCCTTGAACACTTAGATCTCTGTAGTTGATTTTTACTTCTCCTAGTTAGTATACAAAATCAAACCTGCTCATTTTTACCAGTCCTTATCATTTTTGTAGTCGGTTTGGTTTACTCATGACTTATACTTTATCTTGTAACAAGATCTCAATACGTTTGCTTTTGTAGGCCGGGTTGGAAAGTTAAGCATCAAAATTCCTTGGAAGAAACTTGGGTGGGATCCTATCATAATCATTTTGGAGGAAGTTTATATTTCTGTCTCTCAACGGGATGACACAGAGGTAATTCTGTTCCAAGATCATTAACATGAATTCTTGAGAATGTGGAATATTTTAAATAATATGTGACTCTTATGCCTGGCAAGTCTCGCATTATAGTGACAATTTTTTTCCGATAATCACCTGCTAAAGTTCCAGCCTAAAAAGTCCAGCCTTGTTAATAGTTCACTACTACTTTACTACAATATGGATGATTGTTATGGCCATTGACTGAGTTCCATGAGGTTGCCTAGAAGTATTAAATGGGTAAGGCAAGGGGCAGGCAGACAGGTATCTGGCCGTTTTATTTTTATCAGGGTTATTTAACCAGACAAAACAATAATCAATAAGACCTAAGAAGGATAAAACCCCTAACCTATGCTTGGATGAAAATTTGAATAGAGTGCTTGAAAGTGGTTGGTCTTTGGATGGGCCATTTCACTAAGGTAGGTATGGTTTTGGGCCCAGTCATAAACATGTAAGCTAAAAGCTGGAAATGATGAAAGAAGTTTTATACCTTCTTGCCAAGCTCTGGGATCTCCTATAAACCTGCTTGATGTGGACAAGGGAGGATATTAGGGGAATACCAACATTCTCCATGAACTTTGGTTACTTTCTCTAGCCTTTTAATGGTTGAGAATTTTGTATCTTTTTGGGCAGTGGTGCATGGATGCTGTTAAAGCAAGAGAATATGCAAGCAAAAAGGCTCAACTTGCTGCAGCCGAACTTGCAAAGTTATCGAGACGTGTATGTGGTGAGCATTCTGACTTCAGATTTCAGGTGTCATTTATGGTATTTATTAAACCAGAACTTAATCTTTGTCATGATATATTTTTATTGAATGTCTGGTTGCCAATAGAATCGCTGTGGTGGATTTCAAATTTTCAACCCACAAAGATTTATTTTTTGTGTCTGATGTCAATCTCGACTGGAGTCTTGTTCTTTAGATTGTACTATTTTCTTCTTTGGGTACGCAATTTCTTATTATAAATATGAAATTTGCTTTATAATAAATTATATTGTCAGTAACCATCATTATCTGCTATCACGTATATCATTTTTGTTAATTGCCTATAAAAACAGACTTAAAATATAAATAATGACGTCACGTAATTTTTTTTTCCTCTAATTTTGGTTTGTCTCATGACCGTCTTATCGAAATTGCAGTCTAGCGGTCTTTCTTTATAATGGGAACGGGCTCATTCTCTTCTAAAATACCACTACCTTTTTAAAAAAAAACTTCATAATAATGACATATAAGCTTGAGTTTTGCTGGTCAGTGCTTAAGCAGCCCTTTGCGTGTACAGCTAAAAGAAACTTGTGTGTAAAATCTAGTTTTCTATCAGGAGCAAACCTCAATGATATTTGTAGCCGACTGCAGAAACGAAACTAATTTGTTAAGTAGGCGTCCACAAACTGCATGATAAATGTCACTATTAATTTTTCTTTTTATTGACACATGCTGTTTGCTTGTTTGGATCCTTACTCTGAGGGATGAAAATAGTGTATCTGCTGAATTGATTTTTCGCTGAATTGCTTGTTTGATTCACTGCTTTTTGGTTTAAATTTTGCACTAATGGAATTTTTTATTGCAGACAATCAGACTGGAAAATCTTTTATCTCATACATCACTGCTAAGGTAAAATTCATTACCTGCTAGCTGAACAGTTTTCCACAGCAAATTAGAATATCTTAGCATTTTTTGGCCTACTATAAGGGAGAAGTGTATGTTTTGGTCCGGAGTGAAATTTCTGATTGAAAGTTGAACAATGAAAGTAAATTTAATATCCTCTATGCAAGATAATTGCTCAAATTAAAAATCTTATCAAAATTTGCAAGCCTACTTTTTGTATCCTTTCATCTTGATATAGGCTGTTAATTTCATTGATATTTTTCTCTTTAATTATTTTTTCCCCAAAGAAGCCTGATACACTGGTACTTGAAAAACCTTTTCACTACGTACTTCCGTTCATATTGCTTTTTCTTTAACTTTTACTGTGCACTTTTTCTCTAGATAGTGTCACGGGTGTGCATCAAGCTTCTATCTCACTCACCCCCATCTACACACCTACACTGACTCTAAAACTCACCTAAAGTTTCACTTGCACATAGACACACATCACCTCATCTTAGTCATCTAACATGTCCCTTTAAGCGAGCGAATAATGGAGTTAGTTAGAGATTGGTGTTATGCGTTGTAATTGGCTATTTTACTTCATGTAAGGAATTTCTCATCCTCCACACTTTCTAGTTTTAATAAAATTGCAGTTTCTTATAAAAGAACATAATTTTATAGTGAACCCTTCTCTTGGAACACTTTTGATGGATTGGTCTGCTCTTGCTTTGTTCCCATGTTCATCTAAACACTTGAGCTATTAAGGCTCAGTTTGTTTTTTGTTTAATAATATCAACATAGACTGACACACTTGCAAGCTCACAGTCACTCTCAGTCTCAACTTCACTGTCACCTTAAGTTCACCATTGCCTCCTTTCATTTTACTGCCGCTGGAGCTCAGTCTCCTAGTCAAAGCATTCTCAGCTTAGTCACAAAGTGAAGTCTTCTTTATCCCGTCCTTTTGACATTTTTTCTTTATTCTCAACACAAAATTCATTACTTCTCAAGTAGTTGCCTCTTCCACCTTTTGACCTCCCACCTCTTCAGCACTTTGGGGTTACTAGATTTGGATTATTGTAGTCAGCCTTTCTTGTAAAGAACTATCACTTCCAGGAGTTGACTGAATATGTACAGTTTATAGAGCAATGACTTTAAGACATTTGCATAGGGCTTTGATATTAAAGAACATGCCTTTTCTTAAAGACAAGAATTTATTAGCTGGTGTTTGATTCTATTATTTTTTGGTCATGTAGTTGCATTTAATGTAATTCTTCCTCTCATCTCTCTCTCTAACTTTCTTGCTTTCCTCCCCAAGATTCTTGATAGCATCCAAGTATCCATCAGGAACGTTCACATCCTCTATCATGACACACTGAATGCGACGGTATGATTTCTTTCATGTGGATTTATGTTGTTTCCTGTTTATTTACCAATGGCTATGATTGTTTACCGTTGAACTGCTTTTAATGATGGTATATATTTGAATATATACATTGAATTATTCTATGTTGGTGGTGTTAATTCATTAATTCGTAATGGTAATCTGTATTGTTTGGGATCGATGTTTTCCAGGAAGATATTTTATTTGGTTTGAAGTTTTCAAGTTTGACAATTATGAGGCAAACTGCTATCGGGTAACCTTTCTCCTGGCCTTATTATAATATTGTTTGTTTTGCATTTCAACCTTTTCTAGATGGTAGCATGCCTTTTCTTCATTATTTTGGAAGCTAAAGCGTTGACCACATCTGGGTTGCAAATTTTACTGTTGTGGTTTGTTGTTAATAATATTAACATTACAAGATTAGAGCTTTTGAATGACAAGGTCTCTTATCATACTAGACAAAAGGACTGTAAGCGTCTGAAAGCTACCACCATAAAGACAACAAAGTTTTTAGTGCTGTCACCAGAAAGGTAAATCCGTAATGATTATAAAGACCAGAAAGATAGATATGAAAGCTAGGGTTTTTCATAATTCGATTAACTGGCCAAACTGAAAACTGGACAGTGTCTTTTCTTTAGTTGAAGGTATATAAAGAAATTCATTCTTAAAATTTTAATATTTATTATTGTAATTTATTTTTATTTCACAAAAACTATGCAACAACAAATCCCCTATAGAATTGAAAAGGGATAATAGATTGCCATCTTGATTATTGGGCACACGATCCATAGATTTTTTTTTTTCTTTTTCTGTTAGAATCATAATATTTTAAGAGTAAGAAAAAGATGTTTACAACTGGACAAGACATCCACCCAGAACATGCTAGCCTAATGGCCCTAAGAGGATGTTAAAAGGCTAACTCTAAATCTCTAATCCCTAACCGTATCTGAAAAAAACAAATACTTAAACTGATCATACCTTTGAGTCTATAGAACATGCAACCCTAACTTAATTTTATCCCAACAGTCTAGTACTGGTTTCTTAGTATCATAGAAGATTGTCCTATTTCTTTTCAACCTTATGGGCCAGCATAAAATGGGGATATCAAGCCACTGTAGGATACATAAGTAACAAATATATACTACATGGACAACAACCTGTCACGAAAATTATAAGAATAAATAAAACTACATTTTTACGATTTTATTAGTTTTATTATGTTATATTTCCTGTCGTTACAATGAAGTTAATATAGGAATCTGAAAATTATGGGTATAACTAAACCGATCCCAACTAATTCAGTTTGTTTCTCGGTTTATGATTTTTGTTGACAGAACTTTTGCTATCAAATTATTAGTTTAGTTATGTCCGGATTGGCCAAATGTGCAGCTTTAATGAAAGGCGAAGTTTGGCTAGTTTTATTTTATTTTTGCACTATCTTAGATTTCCTTCTTACCAACAAATGACGTGTTAGATGTTGCTTAACTGTGGTTTTTCCATTATGCCTAGTCTGGTAGCAACATGTGTCTTTGCTGCACTCATCTGAGGCTGTTCAAAAGCATGACACTGTGTTTTGATTATTTACCAAGCTTCATTTTGCCGGTCTGGCATTTAGTTATCATTAATTGTTGTTAGGTTTTTCATCCATGGTCATCTTGTTAACATGCATTACTTGTTGATCACAATATTTGTTCATCTGAGTGAGTGAAAGCCATCCTACTATCAATAAGCAGATCTTGTATTTAAAGAATAACTTAAGCAGGATACAATGCTCATTTCCAATGAATCAGCAGTCAGTTTCTTATGATCTTTGCAGAAATCTGACAGTTATACTTGTTTCATTTCAGTTTGTTCCATCGTTTAATGCAAATATATGTGTTTTTCTTTCAGATCTTCATCTGCTAAAATTAGAGGGGGTCAAGTTAACAAATTGGTTGAAGTCCAGGGTTTAGAACTTTATTGTGATACCATTGTAAAGACTGGTGATTCAAGGACGAAGGATGCTATCACAAGGGAAGGACTAGAAGTAAACAAGTATTCATCTATATTAACTCCACTGGATGTATCAATATCCCTGTCGGTAAGCATGTCTGGCTTCTTCTATCCTGTAAAAGAATATTATTATCGATGTTATATCTTATTCCCTCCATCCCTGAAAAGCTTGCGGTGCTTTTTGGGCACAGAGTTTAAGGAAAAAGTGTAATGATTAGAGTGTTGAGGGGTAATTTTGTAAACTTTTATATATAAAGTAAATAAAGTAGTTGGATTGAGTGTATGGTGGGTCCCAAAAGTTATTGTAGGAAGGGTAAATATGTGTATATTGTGAGGGTGGGGATTGTGATGATTGTTTCCATTAAGGGGTATGCAAACTTTTGAGGGACGGAGGGAGTACTTTTATAAATTGTGATATTTGATGCTGGGGATATTCTTAGATTGTCCAATTTATTGAAAATTTGCTCCTCATGGACTCAACTTGTGTGCTAACTGCTAGAGTGTGATTGTGTTAAAGATGTTTGGTGAAAATTGATTCATCATTTGCGTCAGGATTAAATATACGGTTTGCGTTGTGGTCATTGAGTCATAATATATTTAAGGATGTTTCTTTGATGGATTTTGTTAGGAAGTGGTATTTTTCTTTGTAATCTTCTAGTACTCTAATATTCTTTGTAACTATTATGGATCCCTCATCCCTTTTTTAGCAAATTTTTTTTGTTTCTTATCAAAAAAATAAAATAAAATAGATTCATCATTTTTCTACGTAATCTAAAAGAAGCTGAAGGAGGGTTATTTGTTCCTTGCTGGGTAAATCAAAAAAGGAGGGATGCCTGCAGACAGTAAACTTCTCCGTTATGATCTACGGTAAGCCTAGGGGGAAATTCAGATGGTCCCGAGGTCTCAGACAAGGAGATCCACTATTTCCTTTTCTCTTTAATCTTGTGGGTGATAGGATTAGTACTTAGTAGACTGGTTGATAAGGCTAAGAGAGAGGCTCTTCTCAAAGTCTTTGTGGTGGGGAAGGATGGGTCGAGGTTTATCACCTTCAATTTGCTGAAGACAGTGGGATTTACTTTTGTTAGCTGGTTTGCATTTCGAGTATCTTAAGTAGTAGTCGGGCTTGAGAATCAACACGATGAAGAGTAACCTTTTAGGCATAAATGTGGAAGTAGTGGTGAACAGTCTTGCTACATCAGTGGGCTGTGGAGTGGGTAAGTGGCTAATCACTTATCTAGGCATTCCGTTGGGTGGCAACCCAGTTTAGGTGTCCTTTTGGGAACTGATTTTGGCAAAATATTCAAATAGGTTGGCAGGATGGAAAAAGGCCTTTTTTATCAAGAGGTGGCAGACTTATCCTCATCCTGTCGGTGTTGGATGCTTTACCTACATATTATATCTCCCTCTTTCGGATTCCCGTGGGAGTGGCTAAGCTGTTGGAGAAGAAGATCAAGTATTTTCTTTGGGACAGGGCTGATGGCAACAAAAGTGTTCACCTTGTTTCGTGGGATGTTTTAGTACGTCCCAAAGAGATGGGGGGATTAGGGACCAGAGATATTCATCTGAGAAATATAAGCTCTTCTTGGAAAATGGTGGTGGCGCTTTCAAGGTGAGGAAGAAGTCTTATGGCATAAAGTGATCAGAGAAAGTATGGTCTTTAGGAGAACAATTGGGATACCGGGTTAGCTGTGAGATCAACTTTTTGAATCCCTTGGAAATTCATTTCACATGTTTTCCCGGATTTTATGTGGCTGGCCCGCTGGTTGAGGTCAAGGTTTGGAGGGGGAACAAAATTCATTTTTGGAAATATTCTTGGCTGGGTAATTCACCTCTTTCTTGTGCCAAAATCTGTAATTTATATGTTTTCATAAAATATTGGAGGTTTCATTAGCAATAGACGTAAAGTGTTATGGAAGATGATTGATCCAGCTTTGTCTTGGTGGTCAATATGATTAGATTTTTTTTTTAGGATTCTGAGGAAACCATCGAGGATGTGTGGAATAGAACTGTGGTGAGAGTTGCTTGGTGGGTGTCAAATCATTGAGATTTCTGTTTTATTATTTTTATCATGTCAGATATAGTGATTTGAGAAACATGCTGTAGATGACTTTGTCAGTTTTATAAGGAATTCCTCATCCCTTTGTAATTTTTTTGCCAATTCATTAAATGTTTGATTCTTATCTAAACAAAAATTTCTCGTTGAACCCGTGGTTGTATTTTCGAACTAGGGCCTAGATGCTACAGCTACTAATACTGGATGGCAATTTTATTGCTGACTTATTTGAGATTTAAATGTTTAAATTTCTAACTGAACATGAAAAAGTAGAGAATGAACATTGTCAGCCCCTTGTATGAGGAATCCAACAGAATTTTACAATTTTATCAAGTAAAAAAAGTCTCCTTGCCTCTCTGACTCTCCATTATGTTTGCAGCACTTTAACTTGAATGTGCAATATATTGTTGCCTATATGATCTATCCTAATGATGTTTTTCACCACTCTGTATATTTTTCTGCGTCTGTCTGTTAAGTTTGATCGTAAGCTGACTCATATACATGATAGTGATGTGCGGCATATATATATATAATTTCTTTTTTAGTGTTTTTTACTTTGTTCTTACATGGGTTAGATAGGCTGCTTCGTTATCATAGACTCACTCAATTGATGTAGGTTGTGTTTATATTTCATTTACACAGCTTTCATCAATGTTTTACAGGTAAACAGATCAGGAAAACTGTTAAATGATGCTCCACAGTATACTGCCAATTTTGAGTTGGCTTGTGTGGTATGCTTAAAGTGTACCTTAATTAATTTATTTTTGCATCTAATTTATTTCCTCATATTTTTATGCGAATCTTGATAATTTTCTTTGGTTATGTGCATTTTTTAGGCCACCTCATTGAATGAGGTACAGCTGGAGCAGATCTTGTCTCTTTTCGATTATATATCTTTATCTCGATTGAGAGAAGAGTAAGTTTGCTTTAATTCAATTTTATTTTTCTGTCAGGATTAAACTCCTACAACACCATGGTTTTTTGTGAAACTGGAAATGAGAAGTGATGTCACAACAGCATTAATTTTATTTTGATGAATTAATCTGTTAAGACTATCCTACAATGATTCATATGATAATGGAAGTTGTTGAGAACTGTTTGAGCTGAGATCTAAACTTCATATCCCATCTACTAATTTTTTGTTTTTGCTGCTAGTTGTACTACATAACTAAAAATCCAGTTCAAGTCGATTGTATTCCTATCTCTGTGTTGCTTTGACTTTCTGAGTTTGTTTAAGTCCTTTTTTTGTTGTTTTACATATTATTTTCTCTGCAATCTGTTGGTGTGTTCCCACTCATGTGCTCTTGTTTGGATGGTCTGTGCCATTCATTTCTTTTCCCTTCAGTATTTGCTCTCATAGGTTATTGATCCCGTTTACTTGGCATGATCAGTCATGGTGGCCGGTTGAATTTGAATGCTCTGATTCTTTTGTTCTGTTTTCTGTTGATAGTTATGGGCGTTATCGTCCTTGGTGGAGCCCTTTAGAGAAAAAGCTTAGCGGATGGCAAAAAGCATGGTGGCACTACGCTCAAGAGTCTGTTTTTTCTGATGTTCGGAGGACATTGAGAAAAACATCTTGGAAATACTTTGGAGAGAAGCTGTAAGTTGATCTTTGCAAACATTAGTTTTTATCTTGTCGAGTGCTGTCTACTACTCTACTGTATATGAAATAAAAAGTTGCAGTCCCAGTGTTTGTTGCTTAGTGTTTTCTGTCTTTGTCCATGTTTGCTTCCTGTGAACTCCCATTTTCTATATTGTACATGGAATAAGTTAAAAGCACAGCTTTTTTGTGTGGGTTTCATTAGTACGTATCCTCATCTTTGCTTCTGTATTCTACTGCATATTCTGCGAGCTTTGTACTGGGAGGGAGTTGGCAGTTTATTTGTTTGTTTCTTTCCTTCCTTCCACCCCACCTGCGTTTCCATCAAAATCTGGATGGAGTTTAGATTGTATCTGAAATACATACACATGGCTGCAAGATTCTGAAATTGAATTTGTTTGCTTTAAATTCTGGAAGAAGTCAGTTATATGAGTTAGCTTTGTTTAATCTCCTGGCTCCAGTTATTATGAGAGGGTTTGTTGTAGGAAACTGGTTTCCTTTCTGGTAATACAATTGGTTTCCGTTGCTCCTAATTGAATTACCTAAATTCAATGTTGTGGATGGAAAATTGTATCCTCCCTCATAGAGATGTTCTGCTATACTAGTTGAATCCCAAAATGGTTTTCGACATACAGCTGAGATTTATTGTGTGATTATTGATATTGTTTTGAGGCTTACAATATCAGATTGTGTACACAAATGATTAATTTTAAGTGAATCATTTGCTCAGACCCTATCAGTATTTCTTCTATCGTGGACACTGAAGAAGAATATGTTGACAAACAAGTTCATATTGTGGACATATAGTGATAAATGCAAACTACAAGTAATGTAAATTAACATTGTTCTGCTATTTTAAGACCTGTTAGGCTGGTGCAATAAAATTGTGGCGAGTGGATGCCATTGGTTAGTTAGAATGAATAAAATTTGTCAAAAGATACCTTCCCAAAGAATTGTGAATTGTGTCTATGCTTAGGTATCAAGACCAATACATGCATAGAGAGGGCGAGAGATGTTTGAAAAACAAAGATCATCCTTTTCTTTTAGTTAGGGGCATAAGTTCTTGCTATGAATGAACAAAAATACTATGTAGATGGCAATAATAAAGCATCAGTTTGTGTAGACATGTTGATAAAACTCTGCATTAGTGTCAGTGAAAATAAGAAAGATGAGGTGAGACTTGAGAGAGGATAATGCCTAATGGGAATCCATTTATTAGTAGTAATATCCCATTTACTTGTTCTATTACTTTTGTGTATTGCTAATTGTGGCATGTACAATGCTGTTCAGTTACAAATATACAATGTGGATTTTTATTTTTTTGATTCTATGAGTTATCGCTTGTATCCTCATGTTGAAATGCATGTTTTGAATTCGTTATGTTTGAATGACAGCATCTCACGCCGGAAGTATGTGAACCTGTACAAGGCCAAGTTGAAATGCCTCAGAAACGATCAGGTGAGATGGTTACCTGTATTTGACGATACATAACATGCACACACTACCCATACATCTGTAGCTATGTTCTAGATTTCTGATGAAAAAATAGGGAAGAGAGTAAGAGAATAAGTGAAAAAGTAATAAAGGTGTCCTTAGATTTGGTGTAGTATAGGATTAAGGGCACAAAAAAATCAAAATATTATTTGCAGTCGACATATATCTAGATTGGAGCATTGTATTCATGATAGATCTATTATTACCTCATGGACTTGTCATCACTTTGTACTTTCCATAATTATAATTGATAGGTTTTTGTTTCTCATAAAAAAAAAAAAAAAAGAGGAGAGAGAACAAAATCGAAAATTACCGTTCAGATTATTTTTAAATAAGCAACAAGAATCAATAATCTATAGTTAAGGATTATGGGAATGCTTTCTTTTGTTTGGTTTTAAAAGAAAACGAAAGGGTAAGTTTGTATGAATACAATCTTCTTTTATGCATTTGTATTGTTTCCTTTAAACACCATACTTAGTAACTACTATAAATTTTTTAATATTTATAAGGAAATTGCATGGAATTTTAGTTTTAACGATTTCACTTTTCTTTCGTAATTAGTTGGTTTGCCAAATACAATTTTTTATGTGAGATAATGATAGTGAGGCTGAGCGTTGGAAAATGTATATGTTTGAAGAAAGAAGCAAGGACGAACTGAACTTGGTTTATTGGGCTTATTGGAAGAATGATTTCTTAATTGTATTTGAGCCTTAGCCTTGCAATTGGGCCTCAGGCCTAAATAATATATATAGGGTGAATTGCTGTACTGAGCATTCATTGAGAATTATACATTGTTGGACAACATACTGGTTGCAGCGGTTAATCCATGGCCTCTTCGTGAGGAATTATTCTTTCCTTGTTCTTGGAATATTCTTGAGATCATCTTAACTCTATCAGATAATCTGTTCAAAACGCAGATAGTTATATACTGTACCTTAAAGAAATATGACAGGATATGACTATGTTTAGATCAGATGTATCAAGTTTCTTTTTCGAGCTGTAATTATGCACACATATAGTGATGGAGATGTATTGTTTGTGAGATGAAAACTTAATCCGTGTTTGGTAATTTCCTAGATGTGTTCATCCTTGTTGCTAACATACCATGATACACTGTACGTATCATCAATAACTTGATAATGTAATCTAGTTTTTCTTTGAAATATCTTTTAACTAGCAATATAATGGTGTTGAGCAACATATAACTTCTAGTTCAAGTATGGTAGAATCTTTTCACGTCCTGCTGCTATTTTGGCATACTTGTTCTCATATGTCTAGGATGGTGATCAGCTTTCACTTCCAAATAACTTAATATTATCCTAGATTCTCTCATCATGGGTTTAACTTTTCATAGCCTCATTTGTTGCACTTAACTTTTAAACATGCTAATTTGAAACAAGCATCTAAAAACGGAAAATCCTATCTGTGCATCATTTATAGATTTTATATGAAAAGGTAGGGGATGCAATAAGAAATTGATTAATCAAAGCAGCTTAAGTGAACTCTTTGACTGCCCAACGATGGTACTTGAAATAAGTTTTAGCTGTTTCTTCCGTTCTCTCTACAGGATACTTTCCTTTTATGAGGTATTACTGAAAAATATGATATAGTTGATGCTTTCTGATCCTTATTTGCTCTTTCTGGTCTATGCTCATTTCTCGCATTGACTCTCTCCTTATGATCACACCATCAGGTGATAGAAACAGATGTTCAGCGTGAGTTGGAGGAAATGGAGAAAGAAACTGATATTGACGACATTTTAAATTACAGAGCTATTGCCGAACGTGAACTAGAGGTAGAATAATGCATAATATGCTCCTAAGTTATTATATTTCTTATGAAATTTGTTTCTTTTAGCTTTCTAACTTGTAATTTGAGTGTATTTCCTTGCAATCATGAATTTTCATTTGTAGGATTTCTTGGCGAACCCATCATCAAGATATGGGAGCAATGGTGGAAACATGGAAAAGTCTGTTGAGGATGATCGTCCTCCTAGCAAGCCTCGCGGATGGTTGAATTGGTTATCTTATGGGATGCTTGGAGCTGGGGGAACAGATGATTCCAATCAATTTTCCGGTGTCATTTCAGACGATGTTATTAAGGCATGCATATTTATTGTCTACTTATCAGCAATACATGGGCTTTGTAATATTGCTGGAGAAATACACATGCTTAATACTACTGAAAGTTTGGGATCTCTTTCTGTAGGACATATACGAGGCCACAAAATTTCATCCTGCTCCTGTAGTGCTTGGGGATTCTGATATGATCGATGAAGTTTACTTTTCTTCAATAAAGATCAACATTTCTGAAATTCATTCCAAGCTTCGGAGCATGTATGTGCGATTTACTTCTAACACGCTAGTGATAAACTCATATAGTTCAATAGTTGATAGGATAGGTTCTTAAAGAAGTGATTCTTTAAGATATTTGACATTGAACTAAAACAATGGACAACTTTCTTCAGTTATTTCAAGAAGTTGCTTGGGTCATGTTAGGAGTGGCAATTGTCTCATGTTGTGGCATGTCATGCTATCATGCATTTTGCATTATCTATTCATTTATGGTGATGACATTGTGATATTTCTGGTTCTCTTCTTCCAATGCCCTGATTGTGAATGAATTATTTGGAATATAATCATGTGTCGTATATAATTGCAGCTGATAGTCTGATATATATTTTAGGGAGCTTGGACAGGATATAGCTGATTTAACCCTCAATGGGATTTCCATAGAGGGTAAGGTCAGGGAGAAATCTGCTATTATTACTGCTTCTGTCAACTCCTCTCAGATTCTTAATCCATGTAATGGCCAAGTTGTTTTTTTCACAAAAAAGGTTTGTGGTTCTCTTCTTCAATTTTGGTCTTAATTACTCCTTGGTTCATGCAGTAAGTTTTTGGATTTGGTAAACATAAACGTATTGCAGAGGGATTATACAGATGTAGGATGACTTCCATCTGCCAGTTTTTACTAGGGCATCCTTATTTGGAGTATGAAGAATACTGAATACATGATTGTCTAATTATTAATGTATGACAGTCTATAACTGTGATCCATGCTTCTCCGTATAATTTTTGCCAAATATTACCTGTTTAGTTCTTGAAGTTTCCTTTATCTTCTTGGAGTTCCAGACCAGCAATACTCTGTTCTCTTCCCACTTACGTTGGAATTCTTAAGTCAGCCATTATTAATGCCTGCCTGCTATATGTGTTTAACTTGCTGAGGATCACCAGTACCTGCATCTGCCTAGAAAGTCCCGAATTGAACATATCCTTAAATAATGGGCTTCTGTGAGCACATAAATCTGAGATGATAAAGGTCTTTGATCTCTATAACCGACGTGTTAGCCAAATAGACCAAAGAACACCTGGGACAATTACCCTCCACAATATTTTGTCTCTTTTGTTAGGAGAGCCTCCCATAGTCTTTAGATGAGGTGTGGGATACAATCAAACTTAGAGTTGCTCTATGGGCATGTAGTCATAAGGTGTTTAAGGGCTGTTTAATGTCTGACTTAAGTAGAGGTTGGAGTTATGCCTTGTAACTCTGCTTTTGGTGCTCTAGGAATTTAGTATCCTCCATCTCAAACTGAAGTGCTTGCATGATCTTTTTTTCCCCCGAGTCTGACCAGAAAGACCATGCGTTTTTTGCATCTCATAGGAACTTGATTCTCCGCAGGTCAATTTGGATGATAATGTCCTTGAAAAGCAGCAGCCGTCTCTAGATATCAAAATGGATCTCTCTCCGCCAAATTGTGATGTTAATTCATCTGTGAAGGTTTCTGATGTTCCTAAGTTCGAGTCCTTTAATTACTTCAAACTTAAATTTATTCCTTTTTAATTTTTCTATTTGCCTGAGGTTTGTTATGGTTGATGACTAGCAGCTTTTGTATAATCCAGGTGACACTCAATCCAACTGAACTTCATTGTGATTCAGAGTTTGTGAAGAATATTTTGAATTTCTTACAAGTCCTGAACCACCTGAGCTTTCAACAGAAGAGGGTAATATTTCATTTTTGTTCTGATTGTGATATCATGGATCCCCATGTTTAGGAAGTTAGCCTTGCTTTATTAGCCTTTTCTGATACTTCGCTTTCAAAGTTTGAAGAATTATACTGTCTAGTTTTAAGTGTATTCACATATTTCATCCTTGTGCTCTTGCATCTCTCGACAACCTTACATGCTTTTGACCTCTAGTTTTAAGTGTATTCACATAGTTCACACTACAAGGTTGCATTACCATCAACTTTATCATCATCTTCTTTACCTTCCTATTTTCAGAATGTCGTTTTTATTATTTGTCTCTGCCTCCTTCACGGCTCTCTTTGCTAAATAATTTCTTTTTATATGTGTACCTCTAAACGATTTTGGAGATGCCTTAAGCATTTATTCAATATTGTGATCATTTAAAAATCCAACCTGGGTGTTGAATACTCACTTAGGCGTAGAACTTGGTCCTTTGTAATGATGGCAATTGCATTTCTGGTAAGCCATTGCAGCATTCCAGCGAACTTTAAGCATTCAGTCCTTCCTCCTATATCAGACTTGAGTTTTTCTACTCTGAAAAATCTACAATGCTACGTTAACTCTCATCTGGCAAGATCAGCCCATTTGTGAATATTCTTCACTACAAGGAAAAGTTCTTTAGCATATCATGACTTGTGTGCATTGTCAGGTTAAAGTTCCACTTGAGTACTAGTTGCAAATCTCATTTTCTGCCTTAATCTTCTGGATTTTGTCTTACTGCTGAGAACATGTTTAATACCTTGTTTTACATGGAAAATTGAAGTCAATACAGGTGATCCATTTATTGATGTACCTGTGAAATAATATCTTCACAAAGTTTACTTCATTCTTCTTGCAGATCCTGTCGTCCCTAAATGGCATTAACAATCTTAACTCGCGGATTCTATCAAAAATTGGGTAGGCTACATATCTAGGGAGTGCTTACTAGCTCCGCTAATACGTGCATATATTTTTGACATGTTTCTCATTGCCATTTGCTCCTTGTACTTACGTTTATTATCACATCTTCTTTGTGTTGCAGTTCTGTTATATCCAGTCGTAAGAAGATCATGTGGGATATCAGTCTTCTTAATACTGTTGTTAATATACCATGGGGAAGTGTTAATGATGGAGCTCATAATACAGTATGTATTTTTACACATTTGTTATTGCAAAAATGCTAATTAAATATGCTGGTTTCGTTCTGATGTTTGGGTGATCCATTAGGCATTGAATACAGTTTTTGTTTTTTTTTTCAGTTTTTTTTTTGGTCTGAGTTCTGGTAATACATCTCCAAAACCTTTTGTCCTTAAATAGTCAACTAACAGAAACAAGATAGAGTTCTATTTTAATGAACGAAGACACTGAAGGAACTCCCATTCTGGACTCGTTACGGTCCTTACGGAGCTAGAACTGCTAACTAGGATGATTGCGCCAACAATGGATATATCCATTTTATGACATTGAAATATGAAAACAGTAACACAGTCCTCTTTTTTTCCAGTCTTGGTAAAAGCACAAGTCGTAGAGATTTTCGAAACGTTCTTCTGATAGAGATTGCTAAAAATTGATGTTGTCTTTTATTTATTTGTCTGCTCATTATAGGATTCCTTGTCCCTTTATTATTAATCTTCTTCGATGAATGAAGGCTTCTTTTTCTTATTAAGGAAAACCATTCTTTCACATTTTAGTTCACAATTATGAAAGGACTACTTTCTTACTTCTACTACCTACTGCATAAAAATTAAAATTGCAGATACTGGATCGAGAGCTTTAAAGTCCCATAATGGATTAGTACCAAGTTCTTTCTCCTTCTACCATAATTCTTTCCCATTACAAAATTAATAAAAGACTAAGGCATTTATCTTTTCCAATGGCGTGTTTTTTAGAAAATTATGGATACGTCGACTTCACATTGGAATATATCAATTTAGACAAACATAAAATAGGCAAATGGGCCTTAATAAGTACCTTAACTAGCTCTAGGAAGGAAGACTATTGAAGATTATATTATTATTATTTATCCTTGTTAAGTTGTTCTATGCTAAGTAGGTAGAGCTTTATTTTTGTTAATAGATCTCTATTTTTCTTTCCTTGTTTTGGTTGTTACCCTAGGTCTTTTTCTCCCACCTTATGTCATATTAAAGAGTAAAGACTCAATTCCTTTATTCTTGAAGAACCTGACAGTTTTAAAAGCTTATTCCTTTGTGTTTGTCAGAGTCTACTTATCTGAATTACCTTGACTTAGCTCAACATTATTTCTGTACAATCCAGCTCAACATAGAACAGAAACTATGTTCTGATTCCTCTCAATCAAAGTTAATTCTTGATACTGCTAGCTAATTATAGTGGAACAGCCTTCCAATAAGTGTTGATTTGTTATGGCAGAGAGAATATAACTTCTGAACTGGAATATCCTTCATCTGGGGATTTCTGTGCATCTGAAGTACTTGAGAATTTTTTGAATGGCGCATCTAGTCTGCTTTAGCTCCTCACGAATAACTTTTTTTTGAATTCCTGTGTTGGTCAATAATTTTTCAACTTTTTTGCTTCTGTGGTTGTGGCACACTTTGAGTTGTTAATGCGTATATGCAATCTTATTGCACAGTTGCACTATTCCTAGTAAATTAACATTTTTGTGGTTAATTTGGGTTGAGGAGAACAAAAGAATTTTTGATGATAAATGTGAATCTATTGATGATTTATGGGATAGGATTAAACATAAAGTGGCTTTGTGGTCTCTTAGTCAAAATGTCTTTTAAGGGTCTGCTTATTTCTGATGTTACTAGGAGTTGGTACCTATTTTTGCAATAAAGTATATGTTTCTTATCAGAAAAAAAAAAAAACATTGGCAGGTCCTTGAAGTAGCAGCTATTTCCTTTACATCCCAATCTGAGATGGACTCTTCTTCTCACATGGGAGATACGTCTCACCTTCTTAGCAGTTATGTTGGATTTGGTTCAGATATCATTGAAGATTTGCATGTTGAGTTTCAGCTTCATGATCTGTATGATCACTTTGCAATTCAGATAAATGATGCACAGGTTAGTGGGTGTATCCTTCCCATATTGGTGTTCTTAAAGAAGTGTGGGCTAAGTTCAAATGTGATGCTTTGCAGATTAAAATGATGATGGCTTCTTCTGCAGCTATCCCTCTCATCGAGAAATTTAGTGCTTCTGCAAGCTTGGCATCCTGTATTTTACCCGATGAACCGATCCTTAAACAGTTGGAGGTAAGCTGTAACATTGACTAAATCCCTTTAGAGTATAGAGTCATGATATTATGATCTTCCTTCACTGGAGGTTCTCTATCATAATGTTCCATGCATCCTCAATCTTTTTGGGTATGAGTGTTGTGTTTCACCATATATGGCTCTCATTGAAGAGAAACTTACAGTGAGTTGTTTTTGGAACATTTTTTTTTGATAAGAAAACAAAGATTTTATTGCAAAAATTAGGGACGAGAGATCCCTATCATGTACATCAGGTTTTTACAATGCAAAGTCACCAATCCCCTAGCAAAGTTCAGCAATGTAGACCCTTACAAACTCTATGAGTTACTCAGATTAAAAACCGTAGCACCAATCCCTAGCAAAATCTGATAAGGATAGACCCTTAAAAACACTATTACTCACTGCCCATAAAGCTACTCTATGTTTAATTCTATCCCAAATCTCGTTCATGGACTCTAGCATCCTCAAAAATCCTCTTGTTTCTTTCTAACCATATAGATCATAACACTACCACAACCCACGATTCTCCACAGTAATTTCCCTTTTTTTATTGATAAAAACTCCAAGATTACTTTGCAGCAGCTCATTGACAGATTCAGTAAAGACCCAATGGACTCCAATTACTTCAATTGCTCGGAACCATAACTCTCTTCAGAAGGGACAATCCAGGAGTAAGTGATTGAGAACGTTCGAGAAGCTTCTGCACAAAACACACCGACTAGGGGAGGGACACATGTTAGGGAAACATTTTTGCATAACCTCTCAAGTGTTCATCTTTCCCAACAAAATCAACCAAAGAAAAACCTGGACTTTCTTCGGAACCGGAGCCTTTCAAAAAATTTGTGCCAAGAGTCAAAAGCTAAATTAGAATCAATGTATAAAGAAGTGAAGAAAGACTTAACCGAAAAGACCCGGAAGGATCAGCCATCCACACCCTCCTATCATCCCCATATTCCCTTAAAGCAACTGATTATAGACACTTTAACAAGCAGCTCACCCAATTCAAAAATTTCCCCTTCCCTTAAACCCCTATAGAAATGAAAATTCCAGGACATACTAGGAAGTTGACCTGGTGAAGATGAGAAAGAATTAATAGGCATGTTGTGGAGTAAATATAAACAGTAGTGAGAAGGAAAACGAGCAGCAAATGAAGAATTACCCCTCCATACGTCCTCCCAAAAACGCACAATGTTGCCTCTTCTTACCTCGACCTTTACCAATCACAAAAAAATCAGAATAGAATCGAGAAATGAACTTCCATAGGCTTCTAAAGGTTGTGTGAACAACAGCACCCGCGTCCCACCCATTCTCTTGAAGACAGTACTTACTGTGAATCCCTCTTGCCCACAATGAATTTATCTCGTTAGTGAACCGCCAACACCATTGCCCAATATAGCTTTATTTCTAGAATGAGTCTTCCAATGCCTAGCCCTCTCCATCTCTTTCGGTCAAGAAACAATCTCCCAAGCCACTAGATGATATCCTATATTAGCGACATGAAGTTGTGGGTATCGCGTCGAGGACCGATGAGATTAATTTGCGTCTTCCTGCTCTAGATAAAAAAAAGCCTTTTTCCACCCCGTGAGCTGTTTGGAGATTTTAGTGCCAATTGGGTCCCAAAATGATGACTTCAATGGATTACCTCCCAATGGAATGCCCAAGTGTACCATTGACCAGTCCCCCACACTGCAGCCCGCCATCGCAGCCAACCTATAGTGTGGTTGATTGAGGGTTTGGTGGATGTTAGGAGGCGGGAGCTGGCCTCGTCAATATAACTTTCACTGTAAATCATAATTTTACCCCTTTTTTACAATACCTTCTCCACTATTTTCTAATCTGTTTGGATAGTTCCTGCTCTTATAAAGTTCAGGATTTTCGTGGTTGTTGGTTTTGATAGGCTTCTCACTAGCGACGTGTTACATCGACATTTTCAGCATCACCAAATTGGTGTGTTTTGTGTAATTCCATAGATCGGGGACCATCTTCTTTTCAACTGCCCCTCTCTAATAATTTGTGGTTCAAATTGTTAAAAGGAGCTGGACATAATTTGGAGTTTGCACATTCACTTAGGTGGTGTTTGGTTTGGGATTGGTTTGGATTGGATTTGGATTGTGGTGGATTGGATTGGGATTTGGGTAATCCATGAATAGTAAATTGTGTGTAAGTTGTGTTTGGTTAAGGATTGAGAAGTAGGGGTAGATTTAACTTTATGTCACATCAAGAGTGATGTTATAATATTTTATTATTGTTAGTAGTGAAAGAAAAGTAAGAGAGAGAAGAAAGTAGGAGAGAGAATGAGTGTGTGAAAGAAAAGTAAGAGAGATAGTGATTTGACGGTATAAAAATAGGTGTGTAGGTGTATTATAGGGGTGGATTGGTATTTGTATTTGGATTGAGATGGATTGAAAGAGATTGAATTGGGATTGGGCCAATCCAAATCCGGATTGGCCAATCCCAAAACAAACACCGCCTTACTGAGAAAAATGTTCAACCTCAGTAGTTATATAAGTTAAAAGGGGTTATGTGTTATGTGGGTTGATTGTCCCAGCTTTGTATTGGTCTGTTTGGTTGGAAAGAGAGAGATTTTTCTATGACTATGAGGATTCTCTGGAGGAGGTGGTGGATAGGGTTAAGTTTAGAGTTGCTAGGTGGATTTAAAACCATCGAGACTAAGACTTTCGTTTTTGTTAGGTGTCATGATAGATTGTAGTCGACGAGCTGTGTTTTATTACTTTTATAGTTTATATGATTGTAATGCAGGATCCATCCCTTTGTACTGCCTGTTATTTTTATGAAATATTATGTCTTTTAAAAAAATACCTCCTCTTCGAAAATCTGGTGTATATAAGTTATTCTACTGGCCTATTGCTGGATATTTCTTCTTGAGGAATTATAACTAGTTGTTGGTTGGAATCAAACTTGGACGTTTGCCTAATCTATTGCCCTGGTAGAGTATTCAACCTATTAGTAAGCCAGAGTTGAAGAGGCTATTCATTTTAAGAAAGAAGCCAAATATGTTGGATTAGTAAATGTTGGAAACATATTATCTCATAATTCTTTGCTGTTTCATTTCTATTTAATTTTCTTTTCTCCCTTTTATGTCTTGATTGGTTATTGGCTTCGTTTATCAGGTTCATGTACAGGTCCCATCAGTTGTTGTTCACTTCTCTGCTTCCATTTGTGGCGAAATTATGGGATTAGTTTCACAGTTTAATATGCTTCTTCCTCCAGACTCCCCATCTTCACTTGAACTCATGTCAAATGACTCAAAGACCTCTGAGAATACCTGGTTCTCTATTGATGCTTGTTTTGATGCAGTTTATTTGCTAGTTAATCTTGATGATAATGTAGCTGACGGATGCACACTGAACCTCCATTGTCAGAAGTTAGGAATTTGGTAGGCTACCTTTGCATAGACATTCTGCCTGTGATTTGTTTTATGGTGTTTTTCTTATTCACATGGTGATCTTTTTTGTTTTATGATACTGATGCAGTAAAATAATTCAATGTTAAGATTGCAATCAGCATTTGATGCTTGAGAAAGAATGCTTCTTATCCTTTTGATTGTAATGGTTTTCTTTCATTAACATGATTTACTATAAGTATACCTTACCCCTTATTATAAAAAGTGTTGTCTGAGGGAACACAATGGAAATGTTATAGTGTTTTGGTGGTTTTTCCTGGGGAGAGAATATTACAACCGAAGTTTTGAAAGACTATTTATTAGAAACTTTATTATCCAAAGAACAGAAAACTGTTTCTGCCTTTTCATTATAGAATGATTCAGTCGTTCTCCACAAGTACGTGTAACATGTGAAATGCATGTGTGTTTGAATCCTGAACTCAATTTTCTATGTTTTTATTGGTAGAATCAGGTAATTTGTTTACTTGTTTTCTGAGGAATCAGGTAGCTTAAAGTTTTAAGAATGTGTCGCAGTCAGCATTGTTAAATCCCAGCACTTTATGTTTTAATATTTTTCTTTTATTACATGATTCCAGGTATGACCAAAGGGGTTTTCCCGACTGTTGGGTATCTATGCAAGCTTGTCGGATCACTGCTAGTTCCACAAAATACAATTGGGGAGATCTTGTCCTTTGCTCAAGCAGGACTATGTTGGATTCTGAATCTATAGGTCTGGATAACACAACAATCGATGGTAATGGTCAAAATGGACATTTGGATGATGGAAGTTCAGTAGCTTTTGGGTGCATATTTCTGCATTTTGAAGCTCTCAGAAATACTCAATGGTCTCTTCAGAAATGCACAATATGCGCTAGTGATCTTGACATTCATTGCTATCCATTTATTGTCGGCCAGTTGGTTCAATTCTTAGACAAAATAGCACTCTATGGAGAATCTAATATTGAGGGGAAAAAACAAGATGTGGAATATGAAAACTCATCAGTATATGATTTTGATGAAAATGATTCTTATGTATCAGCAGACATCCCATTAGGTCATGTTCCTTGCAACCCCAGTAACATTATTCATGATATGAGGCTTAAGTTCCGCAAAATCAGATGCTCCAAAGTTAGAGTTAAGGAGAAAACAAAGATTTTTGTTACTCTTCCTTCAAATTGTAATTTTGATACCGTTTCTTTAGTACAAACTCCTGTTGATAGGGATTCTCTTCTTGTCAATTTGAATCTTGGCAGTGTCACAGTGCATTTTCATGATTCCTCAAGCATCATTGGAACTGTTGTGGTTCCCTTGGCAAACTTATTACTTACCGCCTCTGCAGACAATTTGGACCTAGTTTGTTCTACTGAAGGAGTAGTTCTTTCTTCATCATGGTGGTCTCAATTAATCACTGAGCACCTTTGGGGGCCCTTATCTTCAAATTCTTCTCCTATTCTGAATTTACGTCTGAAGAAAAGGAACACTGGTCCACAATATTCACTACTTGAATGGAGTTTTCATATCCAGCAAGTTTCCTGCATTTTACCTCCAGATATTTTGACCATGTTTATCGGTTACTTCTTGTTACCGGAATGGAGCTCTTGTGCTGGGGATAAGCCTACTGACACCATGAATATTCAGGACTCCAGCACTATGACATTTAGTTTTGAAATAGTTGATTCTAACATAGTTACACCTTCCAAAAGTGATTGCTCTGAGTTCCTAAAACTCAACATTAAACAGCTAGCCGTTGCTTTCTCTGAGAACTTGGACAGAAATTCCATATCAAAAAGTATTCCTTCTGCATGCTGCATTAATGCTGGCAAATTTTCGGATAGAAATTCCTGTTTGGACTTCTCAGGATGTGACCTATCTCTATCCCTATTAATGTTGGAAACAGATATGGTTCATTCATTGAATAGATGCCAGAATCAATTCTTGGTTGCATCACTCAGTGTAGATGTGTGGGTGATAATACCCTATGATATAGATTCTTCCTATCCTGTTTGTGTCATGGCTATGGTCAATGACTCAATTGTTGATATTGAAGGTATGTGAAATTACTATTTCAATAAAATTAAACTCTTATGCTTATTGTCGCTATTGCTCTTTTGTTTATTCTTTATGTTAATTTACAGAAATGTGCGCAATTGCTGGTATCAATGCTATAGATTATGCCATTGATCAGTTTTCTTTGGTGGGCGAAGAATCCAATCTCTTCACTTCTGATGTACTAGATTTCCTACAGGCAAAGAAACTAATGACACAAAATGCTGCACTTCTTCCTAGAACCTCAGATGTAACATTCAGTGAGATGAGATTCTGTGTGAGGTCACTATCATTAAGATTTCACCAGTTGAAAAAGGATTCATCTTTTTCTGAGATCATGGCAGTGGCTGAGACACAGTTTGTGTGTTCTTTATCATTGATGAATGGCAAACCTCAGTGTTTTGACATCTCCTTCTCTTCAATGGCTCTATTTTCACTACTTAACTCTGTTGTGCTTGCCGAATTTACATGTCCTGGCTCAAGTTTGTCAGTACTTGACATGATTTTTGCTGCATCAGATCATGGTGAAAACCAGTTTGTTTTGTCATTTCCTTGTTTGGATGTCTGGATACATTTGCTTGACTGGATTGAGGTTGTCAATCTACTTAGCTCATTCAGCACAAAACTGTGTATGCTGAACTCAGGTGCATCAGCAGAAGGTGTGGCTAACATTCCAGTTAAAAATTGTAAATTAGCAGTAGATGATAGCCCAAATCATGTTGCGACAGAAAACATCAGTCATGCTGCTGGTTTATTCACTTTAACGTTAGAGCATGTTGGGCTGGCTGTTCATTTTCCTGCACTTGTTAGCGGAGATAAATATAATACATTTGGAAGGCCCCATGTAAATAAGCTGCCTTTTGGTGATTGTTGTTGCATGCCAAGTGGTAATCAGAAGTGTTTTCTTTCCATTAGCCTGCAAAGTAGAAACAGTAAAGTGGTTGCTGATGATAAAAGTGTGAAAGTGTCGATCAGTTCAGAGAATTTGAATGGAGTGCTGAAGCTATTTATAGGAGACACAGCCCAAACTTGGCCTCTTTTTCAATTATCCAAAGTTTACTTTGAGGCTGAAGTTTTTGGACATCAGACTGAGAATTTGTGCATGAATTTGCTGGTTCGTTCAGACAGTCTGGATTTGTCTCTTGGAGATCACATTCTATACCTCTTTCACTTTACCTGGTTCGAAAGGTCAGAAATGTCTTCTCAGTTTGAACTCAAGAAAATGGACTTAAAAGTGCAACTAAGAAGATTTTCTCTTCTTCTAACTGATTGGAAGGTAAATGCTCATGATGCAGTTCTTTCTTTTCTGAAACACTTTGATAATTACGGCTTATGAAAGTTTTTTTAATTGGTTATTACTTAGTGTTTGGCGATAATTTTGTATGATTGTTTTCTTACAGCCTAGTAACCAATGGATGTAATTTCTGAGTTTTCATTTATTTTTTTATTTACTTTTCTGATGTGTAGCAGACTTCTAATGGACCATTGCTGGAGTTTCTCGTGAGAAACACAATATTTTGGTCCAGTGTAACTGAGGATGAACTTGAAGGAGCAGTTGAATGTGACCTTCAAGTTAACTACTACAACATTGACAAGGTAGGCAATAAAACTTCATAAATTATTTCCTGAATTTTAATTTCTCATGGTACCTTTTGTCACTGTTCAATTCTAGGTCTTGTGGGAGCCTTTTCTAGAGCCTTGGAAATTTCAGTTGAGTGTGAATCGGAAGCAGGACGAGAGGGCTCTCTTCAGTGGCACATTCATGACAGACATCAATCTTGAATCTAAGACACATCTAAATTTGAATCTTAATGAATCCATTATTGAGGTATTTTTTATTTTCAGGAGAAGTTTAATAACACCTTATTGATGGATGCTACTAGTTTCCATATGATATTAGTTTGTCATATCTAATGTATCATGTTAACGAGGTTAACTCCATAGTTTATCTAACTGTCTACTTGATCACAAGGTATTCCTGAAATTGTGAGACACTAATGTTCTCAAAATTTATTTAAAAAGGTTTTCTCAAGGGCAAATGAGATGGTCAAGGATACATGGAGTCTTATGGAAATGACAGAAAACCCAGATCTTTCAAATTCCCTGATAACCAGAAGTGCAGGAACGCGGAGATACGCTCCGTACATCCTGCAAAACTTAACTACTCTGCCTCTAATTTACATCTGCCAGAGGAAACTTGGGGCTGATGATTTGGGCGTGTCCCCATCAAAAGGTGTCTTACAACCTGGTTCTTCTACTCTTATTTACATAAATGAATCACCTGAGGAACTACTTTTTCGCTATAGACCAGTGCAATCTTCTGACAGGCTCAACGATAAGCAATCGTTTGATACAGCACATCGATATGTTACTTTCCAACTGGAGGATGCCTCCATTCCTTCTGCTCCCATTTCAATGGATCTTGTTGGTCGTAGATACTTCGAAGTTGAATTTTCTAAATCATCACAAGTTTCCGAATCTCATAGTGATACAAATTTTATTAAAAGAAAAGCAGAAGGAAATGGGAGCATGGATTCAATTAGAGGATTTGCTATTCCTGTGGTGATCGATGTATCTGTGCAGCAGTTTACAAAGTTGATGCGCTTGTACTCAACAGTATGTCTAATTTCTTGACTCTTATAGTATGACTTTTGGCTCTTCTGGCTTCTTAGAAACTCTTTGCTTTCAGGTTGTGATTCTAAACTCAACCTCTGTGTTGCTTGAAGTACGATTTGATATTCCATTTGGTGTGGCTCCAAAGGTATTCTGGCAAAATTCAATTGGTACCTAGTCATGTGCTGGTTTTATAGGCTCCTAACAACTCATGTTTCAGATTTTAGGTCCAATATGTCCTGGACAGGAGTTTCCTCTGCCTCTTCACTTGGCTGAATCAGGCTGCATTAGATGGCGTCCTCTTGGTGATTCATACCTATGGAGTGAAGCTTATAATATCTCAAGTATCATCTCTCAAGATGTCAAGATTGGCTTCCTGCGTTCTTTTGTTTGCTATCCTACTCTTCCAAACGGCGAGGCATTTCGCTGTTGCATATCCATCAATGATCAGTGTCTGCCTCCGGTGGGCAGAGTAAAAACAGCGTGTTCCATAATTGAATCCTCTCACAATTTGGAGACACCAAGGAATCGATTATTATATCAAGTGATGTTAACTAGTCCATTAGTATTGAAGAATTATCTCATGAAGTCAATGACTGTGACATTAGAAGGTGCTGGTGCCACACGAACTGCCTTTCTTTCTGAGGTGTGTCCAGATGGCTATCCTGAGATCAATATTAGTATTGTTTTGTTCGTGGTTGCATTTTCTTATGCATATTCATTTCTACATTTGAGATATCTTTCATGAATTTAATGTTCTTCAGGCTGATTTTCAGGTCGAAACTCCTTTCCATCATATTGATTCTTCGCATGACTTTTCAATCACATTCCAAATGCGTGGATATAGGCCTTCAACTCTGAAGTATCCACGTTCTGAATCATTTAGCGAAAAAGCCAAATTTAGTGGAACTAAGTTCTCAGTATCTGAAACAGTTCGATTTGATTCTGAGTGTTCGGATGGTATGTCATAAGTAATCACATCATATATTTGTTTAATTGTTCATGTTAATAAATGGGTTTGAATTTATATAGAAACTTAATTGAAATGATATAGGACCATTATACGTTACAATGGAGAAGGTGATGGATGCTGTCTCTGGAGCTCGTGAAATATTCATATATATTCCATTTTTGTTGTATAATTGTACTGGATTCCCTCTAGCTCTCACAAGCTCCGCCAATGAAATGAAAGGATACAGCTGCATTATTCCTTCATGCTACAATTTGAACGAGAAGAATGTACTTGTTGAAAAGAAAGATGGTCTTCACCTTATCTGTTCTGATCAAAGTTTAGCTTCAGGTGATATTTTTTCTTTTAATAACTTCACTCACTGCTTAGGAAACCATGGCACAGATTGTTGGAAAGCTATTTCTTCCATTTAATTCATCTACTTTCCACCCCAGGTTCTACCAGTGAAACAAATTTAAATTCACCTGATCTTGTCGAAAATGGTAGTAGAAAGGTCTCTGCTTGCCTGTTTTCTCCTGATCCTCATTCAAATTCTGGGGAAATTATGGTGAAGCTAAGTAGGTACATGCGTTCTTCTGTGGAAAATTTCGCTAAACATTCATGGTCTGCCCCTTTTTCACTAGTTCCGCCAACTGGTTCAACCAGTGTTCTTGTTCCTCATCCATCCATGGAATCTGGATATGTATTATCTGTTTCTGCTATGGCTGCACCCTTTTCGGCAAGGACAAAAATTATCACTTTCCAGCCCAGGTATTTTCTTTATATCATAATGGTTTAGTTACATGTGTTTAGCACTCTATTCACTTTTAGACCCTTTCTTCTTTCTACAGATACGTGATTGCCAATGCATGCACCAAGAGTTTATGTTATAAGCAGAAGGGAACTGACTTTTCTTTTGTTTTGGGAGCTGGACAACATTCCTATATTCAGTGGATGGATACAAAAAGGTTTGCTACTTTAGTTATGCTATTCAGAAAAATAAATATAATTCACATCCATTTTGGCATTCCTAATCTTGGTGACATGAAAACTTAAGCTTATGAAGATAAACCTGTGCTCCATAGAAAACTGCTAAAGATTTTTCATTTTGAATGAGCTTTATTCAAAGAAGTTTTCAGTATTATGACTCCATTTTATTCTCAATTTTGATTTTCAAGTATATCGAGTATGGCACAAGGTTATCGATGTTGTGCATCTTGTTGATAATCGTATACCCTTTGTAACTTATATTTCTCTTATCTTCAGGGAATTGCTGCTTTCTGTTCGGTTTAATGAACCTGGGTGGGAGTGGTCTGGGTGCTTCTTACCTGAGCAGTTAGGTGACACTCAACTTAAAGTCCGCAATTATATGAATACTGGTGTGAGCATGATGCGCGTAGAAGTTCGCAGTGCTGATGTATCTCTTGGTGAAGAAAAGATAGTTGGAAGCACAAGTGGAAACTCCGGGACAAACTTGATTCTTTTGTCTGATGATGACACCGGCTTTATGCCATATAGAATTGACAACCATTCTAGGGAGGTTAGTTAATTCTTTATTTGTGCATTGTCATGATATATGTTTGAGGAATGTATAGAATATTGATAGACGGCCGTCTAGCTTAAAAGTATACAAAAGGAGAGCAAAGGGAATAAGAGGGTAAACTAGGTATTAGGTATCCAATGTAACCTCTCTATAAATATAAGGGGGGTAGTTACTAGTTGGTTATCAAGAATAGAATTGTAATCTTGCAGCCTATTGGCTTGTGGCAGAAGAGTAATCTTTCTGTGGCCCTCTCGAGGGAGTTTATCATTCAATATAGTTCCTGTTATTCCAAGATTAGCCTATCTCTTTTTCTCTCCCGTATTATCGTCTATCAAATATAATCTTAAGCATACTTCTAATAACATTTGTATTTGCCCACATCATGCTAAGACTCTGTCCCAGTTATCTCTCGGAAATAGGATCACATATTATGTAGACTTGTGACTCATTTTACTTGTCACTTTATTTAATTTGTAGGCATAAAAATATAGTCTTTCTTGTGACTCATTTTCGAGTTTCTGATCTGAGTGGGACCAATTTTAATTTATTTAATTTTTAGGCAGAGAAATATAGTTTTTCTTGTAACTTTCTTTGAAACCTCTCTCCACTCTTCTTTTATTAACTGCTGGAAAGAATTTGTAAATAGCCAAATATATGATCCTTGATAATTCTATGTTTATCCGTAAATTGTTTTTCACGTAGTGGCTGTTACTGAAATTGAAGGTTAGTCAAATTAACACCATCTCTTGTTTTAACAATATACAGAGGTTGCGGGTTTACCAGCCAAAATGTGAATCTTTTGAAACAATTATTCACCCTTATGCATCTTCCCCTTATGCATGGGATGAACCCTGCTATCCCCATCGTCTCATTGTTGAGGTATGGTACTTCTGAACCAAAATAATTTGCTATTTGGGGGGATAAAAAAAAAAACTCAGCTTTTAAATCTATCAGGTGCCAGGTGAACGCTTTTTAGGATCATATGCTATTGATGATGTATCATCTCATTCACTTGTGTACCTTCCTGCGACTTCAGAGGTATTATTCCTGTCTCTGATCTAACTCATCTATTTTTTTCCCTCGTACAAAAAACATGGCACTCCCTCATACAGAAATTTTTTCCTCTGTAAAGAAAGCTAATAAATTGTGTGGGTGTGTGCACTTCTCACGGTCCAGACTATGGTAAGCCCGTATTTCCGTCAAAATATCAAGAACTTCCTTATAAAAGAATTTAAGAAACTCTGGAAGAGGAAAATTTGTGAAGGAAACTGGGCTAACTAGATTGTTGCTGAATTAGTGATCTGATGCAAATGCAAGCAATTAGTTTTGTTACTGTGCTCTCTGTTTTCTTGTTTTCTTTGATGATTTCAAGCTACTCATCAACACAGTTAAAGAAAATGTGCAAAACATATCACACATCTTCTGTAGCTGCACGCAGAAAGGGCAAGATAGTTTGCTGAAAAATCACTGGAAACAATACTGTACAAAAAGGGAGGAGTTGGGTATTAGTTACAGAGAATTATACAATGTATTCATCTTAAAAAAAATTGAAAATACATTTAACAAATTTCTTGAAGTCTCTACTAGGTAAAATTACGATAGTAAAGAATTACTACTGCAAACATAGCAGCATGCACATAAATACTTGTCATTTTTAACCCCAACCAAGGCCATGCTTAAGCCCAATAAGCCCCCAATGTGCTAGGTGCAGTCGCTCCCTGGTGAATGGGACCTTTTAGAACATTAGGTAAATAAAATTCTAATATATTTTCTGTAACAAGGATGTCTTATATCCAGTCAGGGGAGGGTCTTTATAGATTGTGGGATTTGACTGATTATAAGTCAACACACGACGTGCTTACCTAGAAACTTGAGTTAAAACATTTTCACAAAAGCAAGCAAATCAAAATAGTTACTAGTAGAGCTTGTTTTGCTACAGTCTCACTTGCGTGCCCTAACTGTGGGCGCAGGGTATTTCAGTCAGTGTCAAACGTGACTGCAGAGTTCAGTAAAGGTGCATTGCCTCCATTTCTTCCAGATGCCTTGCATGCCTCTTTTGTTGATGCAAGCAATTTTTTATGTGCTGTGTAGAAAAAATCTTCTTTGGTATAACTGATGTTTGTGGCTTTCAAATTTTATTTCCAGAAACCTGAAAGAAAATTGCTCGTCTCTGTCCATTCTGAAGGAGCAATTAAGGTGTGTGTCAAGGTTTTTGCAGTTAGAATGCTTCTTTTTCTTCAAGATTTAATTTGCAGACTTTTCTTCAGGTTCTCAGTATTATCGATTCAAGTTACCATGTTATAAGTAGTGATTTGAAGAGGCTTCACATCCCTCAGTTGAAAGATAATGGAAAACAAACTCAGAAGCGTGAATCTTTTCTTAATTACAAGGAAAGGTTTTCCATTGGCATTCCCTTTCTTGGAGTCTCTTTAATGAATTCTCATCCTGAGGTATCATAGAATGGAAAGTTTCTTTTTATTTTTTTCAGTTTTTCCCAGTTTCATTACTCATTCTAAACAAGTAGTGTTTGTTTCTTTCATGGTAGGATTTACTCTTTGCATGTGCCAAGAACACAAAGCTTAACTTCGTACAGAGTTTAGACCAACAACAATTCTCCCTGCAAATTGGGTCATTGCAAATTGATAACCAGTTACGTACGACACCATATCCTGTAATCATGTCATTCAACTGTGGAAACAAGGACAGTATTCTAAACCAGATGAAGCTTAAAGATAGTAATACTAAGTTTATCAGTGGAAGTACAAATCAAATTGCTTCTTCAAACTTGCATGATCCAGTGTTCTCCTTGGGAGTTTCCAAGTGGAGAAACACTGATGCGGCACTGGTTTCATTTGAATCTATTAGCCTCAGGTTTGTGATTTTTCTGAAGATTATATTAACGTTTATAGGGTCATCTCTCCTTGTGATGAATTCCGTTCTTTTGCAGAATGGCAGATTTTTATCTTGAGATTGAGCAAGAAATTGTATTGAGATTGTTTGAATTTTGCAAAGTTGCATCTTCGAGGTTGCAGAACAGAGAGTCTCAATATATGAATTCCACCCAGAATCTCTTTTTTCCCGACTCGGATATCACAGGAGAAACGACAAAAAATGCTCTGTATTCTGCAAGGCTGGATGAGAAACATCCTCATCGGACGGGTACTACTCTGCTTAGTGAGGATCACAAAACAAGCTTTTTTCTTCCCCTCATGGTCCCTATTGGAGCTCCTTGGCAGCAAATTCACCTTGGTGCTCGAAAGCAGAAGAAAATATATGTTGAACTGTTTGATATGGGGCCAATTAAACTGACATTGAGGTTAGCAGATACCTACTTTCGACCCACCATACATTCCTATAGTTCCTGTAGATCTCACAATATTCTTCCTGCAGCTTTTCTAGCAGTCCATGGATCCTCAGGAATGGCATTCTTACATCGGGAGAATCTCTTATTCATGTAAGTGAAATTAATTGAAGGATGGTGAAGGATAATTTCTACACTTTGTGTGAATTCCAATTTCTACGCTAAATTACTGAATATATTGCTGTGTTTCAAGTGTCAACTCAATCATAACGTATTGTGTTTTCTGGTTTTATTTGCTGAATACATCTTTAGCAATTTTTTTACCAACTTCTCTAATTCCTTAGATTTGTGGTATTATTCTTTTGTAGAGAGGTCTTATGGCTCTGGCTGATGTTGAGGGTGTAAAATTTCATTTCAAAGAGCTAGTTCTTTCACACCAGATAGCTAGCTGGGAAACCATTGAAGAGATCCTTGTAGGCCATTACATGCGGCAATTTCTACATGAGATGTACAAGGTAACTGCCTCGATGTCTTTTCTCTCTGATGCATGTAAATTTACATTCCTCTGCTGATCACACTTAGTGTCTTATTATTATTTAGCATTTGATTTCAAGCACACTATGGCCTACTTTATTTTTATATTCTGTTGTATAGTTTTGTTGGTATTACACTATACAACTTTGACAGAAGCCATAGAGATAAGTGAGTAATAATCCTTCTGAAACTCAATGAAGGAAAACCTAAGTCTATAACTTACTATAAATTACACATGCTGAAACATGTGTTTGATGATGAAATGGTGAAGGCAACAATTATCTAATGTGCAACCAAGCCTGAGTTATAACTCTATCACATGATTCTATTAGTTGACTACCAATATGTATAACTGACAACCATTATGTACGGCTCTGTTAGTTGACAACATATCCTGAGTTATATATATTATTTAGTACTTGTCAATGTTATACTCTAGATCTTCTGTTTCTTTACCTTTAATGCAGATGCAGAGAACAATATATGGTTAATTTATAGAAGTCTGTAGCCCATGATTCCATTTTCTATTTGTTAAGAATAAGTGCAGTTATATAATTACTTTTGTGCGCCAAAGGCACTGTTCCAATTTTCTTTTGCTCAATCATCTTCTGAAAGGATCCTCTCAAATATTTAAGTGTCTCTTCTCCAGACGGCTTTGATTTGGTTTCAGGCTATTGGTTACATCAGAGGACATATTTTGATTTTCAATAGCCACGCCATACATTTTTGAATAGAGATTTCTCAGGACCCCAGAATGAGGCTCTGATGTCCTATACAATATCAAATTTCTTCTCATTTACTAATGAGCAGTAGTTGTATTCAAGATATAAGTATCATAAACTCATATTGAGAATCTGAAATCCCACAGTTCTATTTGATATAAAATGTCTTAAAGTTTTAATTTTGAAAAAAATAGAAATAACTTCGTAAAGTCCATGTTTGGATCTTATAAGCTTTTCTTTTCAGATAACTAGGAGTTATTCACATAGATAAACTCCAACATCTATTTTTAAAATTAGATTTAAAACGATGTAGCAGAATACAATATGTTTTTAAAAAATTAATCAAACACTCCTATTAGTCCAGAACCTCGAAATGAATCTCTTGCTAGTTTTCTAAATCATTATGTGGATTTTTACGCTCCAGGTTTTGGGTTTCCGTTGCTTTTTATGTTTCTTCTCATTGTTATTGGCAAAACCTTTTGCTTTACTATGAAATTATGGCAGTTGTAGACTTGTAGTGAACTTCTATTCAGATATAATTAATAATTGTCCTTGAAGACAATCAATTTTCACCGGGGACAATGACTCTGCAGGTTTTTGGTTCTGCTGGTGTTATAGGAAACCCAGTGGGATTTGCTAGGAGTTTAGGTCTTGGCATCAAAGACTTTTTCTCCCTTCCTATGTGGAGTGTTTTCCAGGTATAATACTGTAAATTGATTTCCCTTTTTCAAAAAGAGAAGTATCATATTTAACCAAAAATCACTTTTCCAGAGTCCAGCTGGACTTGTTACTGGCATGGCTCAAGGTACAACAAGTCTTCTCAGCAATACAGTTTATGCAATAAGTGATGCTACTAGTCAATTCAGCAGAGCTGCACACAAGGTACTTGGTTTTCTAGATGGACTTGGGTGCATATTCATCAATGTTTTTATCTCAATTTTTGCTTGATTTCAACTTGTAGGGTATTGTAGCATTTACATTTGACGACCAAACTGTGACGATGATACAAAGGCAACAGAAAGGGATGTCTTCACATAGTAAAGGAGTGATAAACGAGTTCCTAGAGGTGCTTTGACTTTTTGTGTGATCAATGCATGAATTTTGGGTTTTTTATATTTACCTTTCCCAATGAAACAGCTCAATTACCACGTCCTCTCTCTTTCATAATTTTAAAGGCTAATTATACTTCAAATAGCTGGATTGAAATTCTGTAGATTTTTTCTTCCAAGCATATGTTGGATATTCCAAGACCTTTATAGTATTCCCTCTTGCACGGTGACTATATTCCTATAATCTCAATTTAGTAAAGCTTATCTTTTTTGCATAGGGACTCACTGGTGTACTCCAATTACCGATCAAAGGAGCTGAAAAACATGGACTGCCAGGCCTACTTTCAGGTACTGCTACCCGTAAAAGTTCTTTAGGTTATGTTTGATTTGGGATTTGAAAATTGGATTTGGAATTTTGAAATTCTACTTTGGGATTTTAGAATCTGGTTTCTAAATCCACCCCTATAAATCCTATAAATGCCATTTTCTTCTACACCACAATCTCTTCAATGACTCGTTAATGCAAATATGATTATTTTTTTCCACTTTTATTTTATCTAGCACTTTTCACACCTTTTATTCTCATTTTTTCAACTTCTAATAAGACACACTAATCAGTACACTATTATCATTCACACTCTTACATATCGATTTGACATAAGTTAAATCTTACCCTATTTAAATTTCAGAAAAAACACAAATCAAACATGCCATTTGATCTTCCAAATTCACTTACTGGAGGTTTAATATTGTTTTCCTCCAGGTATTGCTGTGGGTGTCACAGGACTTGTAGCAAGACCAGCAGCCAGTATACTCGAGGTCACTGGAAAAACTGCACAGAGTATCAGAAACCGTAGTAGAATCCACCAAATGGGTTACCGATGTTATAGGGTCCGTTTACCAAGGCCTTTAAGCGCAGAATCTGCCCTGAAGCCTTACTCTTGGGATGAAGCGGTTGGAAAATATATACTCACTCAAACTGATGTAAAGCTGAGGGATGAGACAATAGTCGTTTGCAAAGCACTTAAGCAAAGTGATCAATATGTACTGATCACTGCTAGACTCATCGTAGTTGTTAGTTGCCCCAGTTTAACAGGCTTCGATAAACCTGGTTTCGTAGGGGTCCCGCCTGATCCAGAGTGGGTGATGCAATCAGAAATTGGAATGGATAGTGTGATTCTTGCTGACCATGATGGTGAGGTGGTGCACATTGTGGGAAGTGGGACAGATACATCTTTTAGGCAGAATCCTCAGCAGCTGAAAAGAGGAAACGATGTTGCAAAGGGAAATTTGTGGAGCAATTCTCATACTCCGCTCCCTTTCCTGCAAACGAACTTGGAATTTACGAGCCCTGAAGAAGCAAATGAGTTCTTGAGTGTATTGCAAAGTGTGATTGAGAGTGGGAAAGAACAAGGTTGGGGTTCTAAATATATTCTACACCAGAGCAATATTAGGTAGGCATATAGAAGATTGATAGTCGTCTCGTGACTTAGAGTACATGATCAATCAATATATTCAGTGAGTTGGGGGTTGGAATCCTAGTGTGTGTATATTGTACCCTTTTTGACTTTCTATAGGCTATTGGTATCCAATTTTCTATTTTACTGTTTTTGTTACCAAGCTTTAAATATAAAATATTGGTCATTTACCTGTAGTGTATACGGGTTTAAATAACTAAAACAATATTTTAATTTATTACAAAATGAAAAGATCAATATATGTTTCAAGTTAAGTCCTCGTTTACTGTTTGCACGTTTATTAAGGAATAATAGTATTAAATGGATTGTGGGGGTATTGAGATTAAGAGATGAAAAAAAAAAAAAAAGGTAGAGAGGGGTAGGAAAGATAAAGATAGAAAGTAAAAAAAAAGGTAAAGAGAGATGGTGGAGTGTTACAAAATAAGTAATTTAGTCTGTGAAGTTCTAAATGATCAAACTCTATTAAATGCACCTCAACTCTACAATTTTTATTGTTGAACAAACATTTTCCAGTTCAGCTCGTTTGCCATTTTTCTCCATTTTTGAAGGCGAGGAAAGATCGAAATCTCTTATCGTCTTTGTCGGATACAAACCCTTTGGCCCTTGATGATGATGATGAGCTTCTGCTGAATCCCTTTTTCCGGTCACGCCTGCGGCTACAGTACGTTGTGTTGTGTATTAAAAGCAGGTTTTTCTTTTTGATCAGCAGCTGGTAAAATCTTGATTGGTCGAGTTTGAAACCATTGAGGTTCATTTACTTTAAAAAACATTAACATGGCTGTAGTTGGAATTTCTATTTTTGGCGATCCGAACCAGCACGAATCGAACAGTTCCATCAATTCTTCTGCTTCCATGTTTTTGTACATTTTCATCCAACAAGATTAGTAATAATGTGGATTAATTTGAATTGTGATTAGCATCTATATAAATAGCATGTTTAATAATATTTCTGTAGCTGGCTAGTTCAAAATATGTATTAATTTAATTATTTCTTCAATCATTGAAGTAGCTTGCAACTCAAGTCATCGAATTCATATCATGTGGAAAACCCGTGTTTCCTTGCATCTATTAAACAATCTACCTCACTCCTACATGGCACGGCACCCCATTTCATTTTTTATTTTTCCTGCAAATTATACATTTTTTTAATGGGCCGCACTTATGTGCAATATTTCACGTGAAATATTAGTATATTTAAGGAAATACCAAAATTCGCGGGTCTGTAGCGGGTTTGACCGGTCAAACGAATATTTCCTAAAAAATCGCAGAAAAGTCGCGCGCAGGAGGCTAACAGGATAACGGGTTTCAGGTTTGTGTTACTATAAAGACAATTATATGTTACTACAAGACCAAATATGTGTTACTGTAAGTACAAATAACACATAAATTGACTTTTCACAGAAAATATTAAATATTAATACAAATTAATTTAAGGAAGGATAAAATAGAAAAATTTGCTCTTAATCCGTGTTACTATAAATACAATTATATGTTACTGTTCAGACAAATACGTGTTATTGTAAGGACAAGTAACACACAATTGACTTTTGAGTAACACATATTTGACCTTAAAGTAACACAGAAAAATGTGTTACTATATAAACACAAGTGTATTACTATGTGTTACTGTATAAATAAAACATTATTATTGAGAGAGAATGAGATACTCACATTAAAAAACGAAGAACAATAATTGAAAACACAAAAAACACAACTATGTTTAATAGTTTATCGTTAATTCATTCAAAAAAACAAAAATAATAATTTATCCGCTTGTTTCGTGATTAGCATATCAGAAATCTAACAGTTTCTATTTTTTTTTTTAATTGAACTCTGCGATTTCTCGCAGCGGGCAGATGATAAGGCATCGCAAAGAAGGAGAAATCTGTCGCGCGCAGAAGATAAGGCATCGCGAAGAAGGAGACCGGCGCAGAAAAGAAGGCAGCGAAGAAGAGTGACCGGCGGCGCAGAAAACAGAAGAGAGAAGAAGATGGGATACCGGATAAAAACATAAGAATATGTCATATTGCACCATAAGACTATGGTGAAATATTGTATATAAATTTTTGGCTTTTTTAATTCATTTCTTCCGTTATTTATCTCTATAATAACACAAATACGAGGGTTAGTTTCATGTTTTATCATGCACAATTTTTTTAGAAGATTCGTTTGACGCAACGGAACTACATATTTTTATCTCAATTGAATCAGAAATGAATATATTTCATACATAAAAATACTTTTTTTTACAACTTCTTGTGTTTTTAATGTGGTTAACATAAGTACATAATATAAGTGGAAATACTATATATATATACTCCCTCATCCTAATCTAAGCTTCCCCTAGGAAAATCAGAGAAAGAATAATTCAAGTGTAAAAAGGGCGATGGAGAGTAAAATAGTGGGGTCAATCGCTTTTAAAAAATAGAATGAGAAGCTTAAAGCAGGACCGAAAGACTATAGTATAATAAAGTTGTGTATTTGGAAAGTTAGAGAAGAATTTTTACAAATAATTTAAAACACAATAAAAAAATAAAAAGGAATGAAAGCTTACTCTGGAAGCCGACGAGTAGCATGGGTTGTTGAATTAGTGGAGCTTAACTCCTTGATTAACACATGTGAACGTGGCAGGGTTTCCAAAACAATAATTATTTTAGGTAAGACCTTGTGTCCTTTATATAAGTATGTGTAGGAATTATAGTATTTATTATATAAGAATTGGCTAAAGTTATCAATTATGTGTAGGAAAAATGATAACCTGGTTGAAGTTAGTGAAGGAGATAGTAATTGTGATGTCACTAAAAAAATGAATGAGAAAGAGAGCTGAAATACAACATAAGCTCTCTCTCTCTCTCTCTAGTCTAATGGTGCACAAAAATAGCAAAATCATCTGTACTTGCTTGTTAGTAGCAAAATATAATCTCCTCCCCGCCTGCTTGCTCAAAATCACACTCATACCTCTCTTGTGCTGCTTCAATAGAAGAAATTGTGATCAACATCTTCAATAATAATATCTCCACCGGTTGAAGAATTCCCATTGCTGACGACTGCCTCGCCTCTCTTGCGCTTTAAAATCTCCTTCAGAGGCTTCGGCCCATCAAAAGAAAGATTGTCCCCATCAACCGCCAAGTATTTTCTCTTCTTCAACTCAGCAAGACTTTTTGGACTATCAAAATCACCATTATTATTCTCCCTTCTCACTCTATGCTTCTTCCATCCACCATTACTGCTGCCTCCTTTTTGGATCCTTCCCTGCTCATTGTCCCTATCACTCGGAGATGATGAAGATCTTTCTGCAAGTCTTATTCTTCCTTCAAGACGACTGCTAAAAGGCGCCTCATGCCGTCTCTTCCTATGCAAACCTTGGTAGCTTCGATCTTCATCATTTATCGCGTGCATCAAACCAATGCGATGCTCACTCCGTGCACAAAAATGTCTTAGATCTAACTCACGATCAACTTCACCACGAGAATTATCCCGACCATAAGGCCTCCTTTTGGACATCCTGTCACATGAAGCTCTCTTCTGCTCCAGATCATATTGACCATTACGATACCCATTTGAATCATAACTGCGTAAATCCTTATGTCTACCATTATTATCGTCAGCAATCATATTGTAATCAGTCAAATGATTCATATCATACTCATTCCCAGCCTCATATTCCCTCGACATTCCATAGCGATAGAAATCAGAATCTCTCCCCTCGTCATCTACAAGAACATCAAAGCCAGGAGACGGTTCCCTCGAATTATCCCCTGCATCATCCTTAGTGTCCATCATCCCAGGTTCATCCAGGTGAGGATGGTGAACACAATTTGACCAGCTAGCCAGGTTTCTATAAGACACAGGAAGGCTAATGTAGTGAGGAAGTTCATCGAGGCTTGATGCAATCGTCTTCATTGTAGAAAGTTCATTTCTAATGATAGCAGGTTCCACTTCAACTGAAACCTGTGTATCTGCACGAGAATCCTCGACAAGTTTACCCTTATTTGTTGGTGGAACCTTCCTCTCATGCACACTAATTTCAGCCTGGTTTGAAGTTGAAGGCTCAACGGCAGATGAGGCTTTGTTTTGTATGGACTTTGGTGCGTGGAGAAATGGACACCAATCACCTTTTAAACAGAACCCACTTTGGAAATTTACAGGGCACCGTTGATTTGCTAGCTGCACTTTCAACATGGGCAGTAGGTTTTTGATCAGACCCAGTGAATGTCGGCATTTGTGTTCCCCCCAGCAATCCATCCAGTGGCTGAAGAATCAATTTAAAAAAATAGTTTGAAAACGAGAAACCAACCTAACAATTTTCCACTAATATCAGGGAGGACTCATGAATTTCTTCATTACGCCCCACCCCCACCCCCTAAAACCCATCAAAAAAACGGTTCATAAAATAATTACATTTCTGAGATAATTTATCATATTCATTAAAAAAGATTTGAATCAGCTTAGAAATTCAGGCTCGTTGGCATGAAGATGATAAAATATTATCTACAATCAAGAAAGGTAAATGACTAACCGGATGCCGAAACGCGCACTTTGGATTCAAGCAGTTACCATTTAACCAGAACCAACAGTCCCTTGGATTTACCCTGGCAATGTCACTATGACGATAGTCGCACTTATTTCCCTGCAGAAATAAAACAAAAACACTTTACATAACTGTTGAAATGTACTTGATGGTATCAATTAAACATCAATGTTCCATTTACAAATTTTTAGGATGCTTGATGGAAAAATCTAAAAAAGAAAAGGTAATAACTGTTGCTTAAGCAAGATTATCCAAAGAAAGCAATTTCTCAACAATTTGATTGCAAGAAACTGGATTTCCTTCAACTTGAACAGAGAAGGATTGGATCAGAATAAACAATTGAAACGACTAACAAATACTCTCTCCGTCCACTAAAAGTGTTCTCGCTTGCCTTATTGAGATGTCTACACTCAATGTTCTCGTACCCAAAATGGAATAACCCTACCCCACAACACTTTATCTAAACCTTCCAGCCATCTCTTTAATTACTCAAATTGTCATAAACAAGGACCCCACAATACCCTTCAACATAATACTTTATTCATAAACAATCAATTTTTCTAAAAACCTTCCCCAAAAGTTATGGGAACAATTGTAGTGAACGGAAGGAGTAATACAACAAACAGAAAGTCAGCAGGAACAATTTAACCAACTCAGGATCCAATCGTCTTAATCACTCAGAAAATCTATATCAACACGCGATTTCAAACCGCATTGTATGCAGGTAGAGAAATAGCAACTAACGCCATAAATGTAAGAAATTTCAAAATAGGAAATTATGAGTAAAGGTATTTCCAATTCCAGGGGTTAATGTTGCTAAAACTACTCGTCAGGAAATTAAATCTCAAAAGATATAAAAACGAAACAGTGCAACTTCATCACAAAAATACTACTCCAGTAATTACTCATAATGCCGAATCTGGAAAATGAAAGGAGGGTTTTAGGAGTGGACGGGGCAGAGAATATGGACCTTTTTGCAGGTTAAAGGAGAAGCGAGAAAGTAAACACAATCGGTGTTTCGCTTGAGGGCTTCGTCTTGTTCAGAAAGCGGCTGAGGCGCGGCGGCGTTGACCATTGTGCGATCGAAGCGGGGAGATCTAGGGCTAGGGTTTTATTTGTTAGTGTCTCATGCAGGCTGGTGTTTACAGTTGCAGCAAATGCATATACACTGGGTGGAGGACTAACAGAGGTTTTATTATGTGTATTTTCAGAAATATAAGGAGCGATGAATCAAATCTTTTAATAAATTAAATTTATTTTGTTATCTTTATTGTTAAATTCAACTCGTATAATTAAATATATATATGTCAATTTTTTAATTTTTTTTTTTTTTTTGAAGTAATATAATATATTTGAAGAAAAAAAATACGGAGTATTAAACTTTGAAGATGTGAGTGAAGTAAAAAAAAATGAATATCACACTATTCTCTGAAGCTCAGTATGTATATGTTAACTAATATTGTTAAATGAAATAATTAATAATGTTTAACGAAAATACCAAAACTAGCTATATACAGTGCAATTGGTGTATACAAAATTTTGTTATGTTAACGAAAAGTTAACAAATTTTGCATCTCTTGTATACTAATAGAGAGGTCATTTTGAATTTTGATAATGTGTCGTTGTGTGATTTAATTTGATAAGTTATATGAAGAGTTTGTGTAATACATTTGTCATATGAAGAATTTGTGTAGTATTAGGGTTATAAATTAATCAAATAATTTTAGTTGATTCAGTATTAGTATAATCGTATTTGAATTTTGATATTCGTATTTAAAATTTTATTATTCAAATTCATACAATTTTTTTGATTCTATTAGTAAATAAATATAAATGTAAAATCATGGAGTAATATTTAAATAGATATTCGAAAATTTTGATTTTATTGATTTTCTTCACAAAATTTTGAATCAAATACTTTCAAATCATATAGAATTGAATATTCAAAATCTGTCAAAAAAAATATATATATATATATATATATATATTCAAAAAATATATATTTGAGAATATGCTCTAAAAAAATGAATTGAATACTAAATTAAATTTATTATTCGAAAAATAAACGAATACGATACTTCCATTTACAACATGTGTTATTAAATTTACAATTTCATACCTGAACTTTTTAATTTTTTCAATTATATTGCATGACTATTTTTTGGCAACTTATGTTAGTATAGCACCAAAAAAATTCTAAAAATGTTGCAAATAAATTCACGACATTTCTTTATTGATTAATCACAATCTTTTAATTTATTTTTGTTTTACACACTATACGTTAGCAGGACTTGCTGAAAAAAGTAATGTGGTAAAATTATAACAATATAAATGGCATGTATTAATGGAAATATTTCTCTAAAATAATTTAGTAATGCATAGTTGCATACTGCCCGTCACACTCATTTCTCACTATTATAATTCTAATGTCAAATATTCAATTCTAGTTCATACTTTTCCTTTTTTATTAATTCTAGCACATAGTATTTTTATTTTCTTCAAATAATACCCATATTTTCAATTAGTATTTAAAAATATTTTGTTCTTATTTTTTGACAAAATTCGTCTGATGTGGCCGTTGAATTCCACGTGAACTATGTGAGTGTACACGTGTGCATATCTAATGTCATATTGACTTGAAGGAACAAAGCTATAGAAAGAGTAATGGATGAACATGTCATTGTGAAGATAATATCATACAAAAGTTTGTGCACAAAGTCGTGCAGTATCTTGTGCTATCTCTTATTAAGTTTTTGTTGGAAAATGTTGGTTTTGACCACCTTTTATAAAATATTAAGTGACAATTTTATAATCCATTTTGCGTAAATGGATTTAGTTGATTTGATTTCTCAAGACCAAATTTTGGGTGAATGAGAAATTAATATTAAAGTTGATCATTTCATGAGTGAATAAATATATTGTTGAATGTATTTATTATTATAATGATAATAGTGATGGATTGTGACTTAACATGAAATGTCATGTCTTTTGGTGAAATGATTATGTTCCAAAGGTTGTGTCCTTTAGAATTATTTCATTAAATTTAAAGGTGGTGTCTTTTAGAATTATTGCATTAATTTAAAAGACATGCCTTTTGATGAATAATTGTTTGTTTCCAAATGTTGTAACTTTTGGAAAGAAAAGATTATTATGAAGAGTCACAACTATTATCATAAAGACTCTTGGAAGTCTATAATAGATCCCCACATTTGCATTCCAAAATCACTCAAGCAAAAAGCTTTCTTGCATTCTTATCCTCCAAAGCATTCTAGTATTCTAAGTCCTTGCATTAGAGTTTTATCGGAAGTTCCGGATATCCATTTTGTGATTCGCCGATAGCTTCCGATTTGTAGTGCAACATTCGTGAAGTTTTAAGTCGTTGTATCTTGGGGACGGTTGTCAGTGATCCGTATTGCACCTGTGTACGGGGCAATAACGTCTTATGGAGATAGAGTCAAACTCTAGCCTCGACTTTCGTGTTTAAGTTTGTGTCAGCAATTAATCTTCGTCTACACATACATCAAATCTAACAATCGTAAGACGTTATTTTTGTGTATTCGAAGATTTGCGTGTAAGCGACAAAAATCTCACTCATTTTCAGGGAAGTTTATTTCAAAATATTTTGTGAATTTTAAATTAAATTCCTTTGAAATTGATTACTATTCAAATTATTTGTTTGAGATTATTTATGAATAACTTGTCTATTGAATAAATAATCTTCATAGTTTATTAGATACAAATCCAATGTTGCTGGAATTAATCGCTATCTCAGAAAATTGAATCAAATAGCAGCATTGTTGGGGTTTCGCGTAAACGGACGCGGCGCTTCTTCAAAATTGAAGAGTGGTGCATGATGATTCAGAAAGGTACGTAAAAATCATATATGTTCATGTTGATATATGATGTTGATGTATTGAGTCAAAAGAGATAATGTTATGGTCTAATTTATTTTATAATATGTGAAATATTATAAAATATTATTCCATAATGGTTCATTCCTTGATTGTGAATATCGAACTAAGGTTTTATTATGATCAAGAATGATATGTGCTTGCGAGCATAAATTATATTTTGGATATGATCCAAAATACCTCGACTCGTATAATTCGATTGGAGATTATACTCGAGTTAAGGGTGACACTAAAAGCCATATTTAAAATTGAATTTATTATTAAATTAATTTTAAAATTGAAATTGTGCTTGAGAGCACAAATGTTAATTTCAAAAGATTTTGACTCGTATAGTTTGATCGAAAATTATGCTCGATTTATGGGTGACATTAAATGCTACATTTGAAATTGAATTTAGTTTTGGTATGTTGACCAAAGATTAAATTAATTTTTGAGTTGGAAATTGGAATGAAGTCCAATAAAAGAAAAATTCAACGTTCGATTTTCCAATGTTTCGAGATTGTATCCAAATTTGGTGGATAAGAGAAATTCACAAATAAGGGGACAAGCAACTCGAATGTGGGGGAATGCGTCTCCACACATGGATACATTCGAATGTGGGGGAAAGAGGTCTCCGTCGACATATTCAAATGTAAGGGGGTTAGCAAAGGTGTGACCCTAAAGCTAAATATGGAAAAACCTAAAACGGTTGAATTCCGTGGAATGCTTTCCACAAGTTATATGGATTTGTTCATCTTGAAAAATCACATTCGAGTAAAGTCACCACACAAGGAGATAAAATCATGTGAACTATGAAAAGGGATAAAGTGATTCCATGATTATCTCGAAGTGTGGGAGTGACTAATAAAGATTGAAGCATGTGGTAATGCTTATCGATTTGAAATGAACAAATCGAAAATTTCTGAGGTGGAATTTTATGTAAAAAATATCTAGTTGTGAAAATTGGATATTTCGACACAAACTCTGAGCCCATCATTGGAAATGTGGGAGAGCAATGTCATGGAAATCCTCTAAGCAAACTTGCATAGCTCGTTCCACAATGGAATCGGAGTTCATTGCATTGGACAAGGCTAGTGAAGAAGAAGAATGGCTTCGAAACTTCTTAGAGGATATTCTCGGTTGGAACAAACCAGTGCCTCCAGTGATGATACACTGTGATAGCATGTCGGCTATTGGAGGGCACAAAGTAATATGTACAACGGTAAATCTCGACACATTCGTCGGAGACACAACACCGTTAGACATTTGATCTCAAGTGGAGTAATCTCCATTGACTATGTGAAGTCAAAAGAAAATATTGCGGATCCTCTTACAAAAGGCATTAATCGAGATCAAATGTATAGTGCGGTAAGGGGAACGGGGTTAAAACCCACACATTAAAGGGTGTTCATAGCGGTAACTCGTCCATGCTGACTGGAGGATCCCAAGAACTTGGTTCAACGAGACAACTAAGTTATGAAGCACTCAGATGTGCACTTGAGAAAACTAAATAAACCCATTCTCGATTCCCTTCAAGTGCAACTCTACACCTTCTGGTGCAGAAAAACCTGTTGAGGTGTGGTGAGGTTAAGCTTAACAGCTTTTAATGATTCCTATATCCCAATGGTGGAGTATTGCGGGGTACTCTTGATAGGAGATCACCTATATAAGTGTGAAGTGGGGCCGCTTCAAATGAAAATACACTTATGAATCCAAGATATGGTCCAGGGCCGAAATGGACACAACGTGAGAACCAAAGGGTATCAGAGTAGTTGTTGTGTATATGTCATTGTCTTGGTTTACACAAAACGCCAACCAGTTCAAGACATCGTGTTCACTGAGTGGCAAGTAAATCCCATGGCATTTTACTAGGGAAGGTTCAAAGCCTGAAGCTACCTATCCCGATGCAGTAACGGTTCGTCGGAACTTTCATAGGGAGTCACATGCATTAATTTCATTCATGTGGGGGATTGTTGGAAAATGTTGGTTTTGACCACATTTTATAAAATATTAAGTGACAATTTTATAATCCGTTTTGCGTAAATGGATTTAGTTGATTTGATTTCTCAAAATTAAATTTTGGGTGAATGAGAAATTAATATTAAAGTTGGTCATTTAATGAGTGAATAAATATATTGTTGAATGTATTTATTATTATAATGGTAATAGTGATGGATTGTGACTTAACATGAAATGTCATGTCTTTTGGTGAAATGATTATATTCCAAAGGTTGTGTCCTTTAGAATTATTTCATTAAATTTAAAGGTGGTGTCTTTTAGAATTATTGCATTAATTTAAAAGGCATGTCTTTTGGTGAATAATTGTTTATTTCCAAAGGTTGTAACTTTTGAAAAGAAAATATTATTATGAAGAGTCACAACTATTATCATAAAGACTCTTGGAAGTCTATAAATAGATCCCCACATTTGCATTCCAAAATCACTCAAGCAAAAAGATTTCTTGCATTCTTATCCTCCAAAGTATTCTAGTATTCTAAGTCCTTGCATTAGAGTTTTATCGGAAGTTCCGGATATCCATTTTGCGATTCGCCGATAGCTTCCGATTTGTAGTGCAACATTCGTGAAGTTTTAAGTCGTTGTATCTTGGGGACTGTTGTCAGTGATCCGTATTGCACCTGTGTACGGGGCAATAACGTCTTACGGAGATAGAGTCAAACTCTAGCCTCGACTTTCGTGTTTAAGTTTGTGTCAGCAATTAATCTTCGTCTACACATACACCAAATTTCTAACAGTTTTTTTCAATTGAACATTTTCTCCGATTGATCTCTAGGAAGTCATCTTAACATTTTTCAGTTTCATTTTTATGCAGATCCTGATGGCTCCGTGGAGACACTTATGTCTAGTAATGAAGGAGATTACGATATACAAAAGAATAAGAAAGTTAGAAGACAACAGTTTATTCTAGTAGAGTATGGATAAATGTTTGTGAAGTTGAAGATCGTAGCAGTCAGAGATCTGATGTTGTTGACTGTTGCACTCCACCACCAACATTATGAAGTCACACTTTTGCCTATATTTTAGGTCGTTTTGAATGTGCCTTGTTATAACATTTGTTTTCTCTTTTTTTACACGTGTTATAGAGTGATAAAATTTATGATCAAATGTCTTATAATGACATCTTTATTTTATAGGCGATAAATATGATCATTGCATTGTAAATACATTTTTCTTTTGCAATATTAGTGCAAATGTTTGATAAGTGCATTCCTTTAAGTTACTATCAATTTGTTTTAGACGTTTAATAAGACAAACCTTGTAAAAACTATGATTGAAATTATTTTTAAGTATAGGCTAAAATTGATTGAAAATGAAAAATGCAGATTAGAATTGATAAAAAATAAAAAGTATGGGCTAAAATTAATAAAAGATAAAAAAAAAAGTATGAGATACAATTAATTATTTCCACGTCAGCTGTCCACATGAAATCCGAAGGTCACGTCAGAATAAAAATGTTTTTAAATACTAATTGAAAGTATGGGTATCATTTTAGAAAAAATAATAGTGTGTGATAGAATTAATTTTTTAAAAAAATGGGCTAGAATTGAATATTTCACCTAATTCTAATTTATATTCCTCTGTATATTTCCCTTCAAGTACCCTCTTGAGAATATAAAGAAATTTAGCGTAAAATCTAGTAACAATCCAAATGCTAGTAATGTATGTTGTGGCCCTTGTGGGTCGATTAGAGATTTGTATGAACCAGTTTTATCATACAACTATTTTACAATTAAGTGAAATTCTTGAATGAAACGTTTTACGAATTCTAGTTCATGAAATCGATCCATATTTAACCCATTATTTAATATGGATAACAACACTCATTTTTCCATGTTTTCTTGTTCTCTGAAATATTTATATCACTACAAAACATGTTGAAGTGTCTTCTCAATGTATTAAGTCGCCGGAATCAAAATTCAAAGATAAAAAAGTGGAGACAAAATTATTTGAGAGAGAAGATAACACTCCCTCCTATTTTTAATAAGTGTAATTTTCACTTTGCATTTTTTTTTTTAAATTATAAGACGTTTTACATTTTTTTAATGTGAATTTATTGAATTTTTTCCTAATTTTATCTTGAAATATTTTAAAAGTTTAAATAAATGTGTAGTTTTAATAAAATAGACAAACATTTATTAGCAGTATGGAAAGGAGGGGCCTTCTAAGGACAGTCCAGTGTCGCGAACTATCAACAGTCCAGTAATCTGAGTCATCAGATCTGAAATCTAATGGCTTATATTTGATGATCTGCTACCTGTTGCACTTGGTGTCGCAGAATCCATCGTCTTGCATTGCACTTACTATCGTTTTTTGTCGCCCTATCACACTTTTAAATTAAATTTAATAATTTTAAATATATAATTATAAAATTACAAATTTATCCTCATATAATTAATAAAAAAAATTAATTAATAATATATAATATTTATTTTAATTCTATGCGAGTATACCGAGAATTGAGAAACACCAATTTTAATTATAATTTTTTATTGGGGAAATTATTGTTAAGGTCATTTCACTAAGAGATTTATCTAATAGGGCATAGGTTTTTTTTTTTAAATCTATTAGAGTCAAAATGGCACCTAATAAGACATTGTTGCCCTTTACCAATTTAAATAATTTGAAATTAATAAATATTAATAATTTGAAATTAATAATTTTGAATTAATGCAGTTCCTAGTTATACTCACCTTCCAATTATTAAAAAATTCCTAAAATTAAGCAATTCGAATTAATTGTTAATTATTCAAACAAATAAAATTAAAAAATATGCATTTTATGATCCTTCCAATTATTCAAATATTCCTAAAATTAAGCAATTCGAATTAACTGTTAATTATCCAAACAAAAAAAGTTAAAAAAATCTGCATTTTATGATTCAGAAATAAGCGTGTCATAAAGTATACAATTTTCCATATGTTGAATATGCATATATATATGAAATAGATTATGAATTTTAATATGAACAGTGAAATGAATTTTGGTATGTAGAAATGGGTTATGAAGACATATGTTCATTTCAATATGAAGTTTAAAACGGCATACAGGACTGAATTTTTTGGTATGCATAAAATAACATGAACCAATGTGCACAGAGTGACATGCATATCAATATGCAAAATAGATGTGCACATTTGTAAATGGCATATTCAAACAGGGGTTTGTTGTGATGTAGGGATTTCATACTTAATTCAGTTAATATCACTGAAAAGAATTGTTTAGAATAATAAGACGAAGACATAAAATGATAATGCCTACATCGGTATCCATGTTTCATCTGGAAAGTTCATTTTGATATGAAGTTGTAAGAGTAGTATATGCACCTTTTAGATGCACTGCGAATAGCAATTGAATAATAAGTATATCGAAATTCAAGCTGAAAAAGTTGATTGTAAACCAAACAACATGTGAATAAACAACTTTTTTTTCCATAAACTTAAGTATAATCGCATAAAACAACACCAAAATTACATGTTACATTGCAACTCTCTCAAATTCTGCACTCTCACCAAATTCTGCACCCTCTCACCATAGATCATGCTAATGGGTACCCATTCATCCATGTCATCACCCCAGATAAATGTATGCTTGTCAATTATTCCGGCACCCCAGGCTGTTTTGAGCTGTATTAGTTCCATTGGTCCTCTTGAACGACCTAATCGATCTTTATAAAACCACCCCCCACTTCTCATGATAACTACGATAAGCATAATATAAACACATCAATTCACTGAAACAACAATTAATTGAACAATCCTCACAGAAGACATAACATAAACAAGATGAAACGAAAAATCATGCAATGATGATAAAAACAACACTAAGAAATAAGCCTTGCAAGTAGCATGCACTCAATTGTTAAAAGGACACAAGATGAAGGATATTACATATGATAGAACAAAAACTAAATCAAGTTCAGCTGTCTGGTGGAGTATGGTTTCCAACGTAATTTCGGTCCCAAAAACATAGATCTAAAGCAGTGGGCATAGTCTTTAAACAAAAATACAGAGTCAGCTAATAAAAAAATTGATGACCTATTGTACTTACAGTCATAGTACCGCCTTTCAAGTGCTTTATAACCGATAGCCTGAGCGACATCAATTGGTCTACCCGGTGGGTATGGCCGCTGCCGGAACCCCCAAAGCCCAAAAAAGAACTGCCTAGCAAAATCCCAAAAGACGGCAAATCGGCGGGTTTCAATGGCGGTAACCCGCCGGGAATCCGGATCTCCGCCTCCGTAACCGGAAGCTTCAGGTCCCCTTTATACGCATGGAAGTAAATATTATTCACCGAATTCGACTGCGTAAAAACCATCGCCGCCTTCAACCCGTATTTCTTCGCGACATCCAAAACCCACGGGTAAAACGGGTCGTAAATCAGGCAATCGACTTCGGATCCGGAGCCCCGAAGTTTTTCAATGAGTTGACCCAGAGTCTCCGACCCTGTTTTCCAGCATATTTCGTAGTAATCTGAAGGTTTCGCCTTCTCGGCGCCGCCGTCGTCGTAGCCGTCGAAGATTGTCTCCACCGGGAATGAATCTGCCGGGAAATATTTCATGGATTTGAGGAAGAATTTAGTGGTGACTAACGTGATTCGTGAAATTCCTCTGTATTTCAATCGCTTGGAAAATTGAAGCATAGGGTTTATGTGGCTTTGCATAGGGAATGATATCACTAAACAGTTGGCTTTTCGGAGTTGTTTTTCATTCTCCATTGTTGTTTTTTTGTGAAGATCTGAAGATTTCTGAACAACTCGAAAAGTGTTCAAGTACAAAGTTTTTTAATCACAAGGTCCACAAGTCTAAAAAATAAAATAAAAAATCAACTCGAAAATTTACTATTACCTATCAAACTTGTCATCCGCTTCCTGCTTTGTTTTAATAGCTTTTCTTGGCATTGGCCTCCCATCCAGCCCAATCACATTCGGCACTGCCTTCACAATCACAATAAATAAAACTTTTTAACAAAGTAACAACAGCAATTCTAAAACAAGCTGCATTTAAACTCACACCAAATTCTGCACTCTCTCAAATTGATAGGTAACAGTAAATTTTCGAATCCATCGGCGTCTTCAGATTTGGAAAAGCCGCAGCATCGCCGACGATCGTCCTTCGTCTTCGCCGTCAGTGGCGACCACGATTCCGGCTACAGATCGGCGACGATTTCAGCCCCCACGGGTGCCGCCTCATCTATTTTCGTACCCTCCTTTTTGCTCAATTTTCTCCGGCGACTAGCGGCGGAAGGCCTCCATCTTCATCGTCCCTCTGTCTAGGTTGTCGATCTAGGGGTTAAATCCACTAGGAAAATGAAAGGTCAGACCGGCCACCACGAACCACCAGAAGCATCTCCGCCGGAAACATCACAGTCATGGTGGGGGAAGACCTCCGGCGAAGGTTTACAGCGACTCAGCGTGGGAGATGGAGTCCACGGCGAACAGATCAGCCATGGCGAAGGGGGCGACGACCGTGGCCATGGAGGGGGCGGCGGGGAGGTCATGGGCAGCGATGACGGCGGCAAGGTGGGTGCGGCGGCCAAGGTGGGGAGGGAGCTCGACCGATTGGGGTGGGGGAGGGATCTAGGGTTTTGTTTTTTTTGGGAATTAATTGATAACAATTAATTATGAATTTAAATTTCGAATTACATTTCAAATATATAAATTAAAGGAGTATATGAATATTAAGGGTAAATACGGTTTTTTGACACTAAATTGACCTTATTAGAAAATTTTAAAAGTTGTTATGTTTTAGTTGTTTAATAGGCTATAGAAATGACCTTATTAGTATGTGTATCATTTTAGAAAAAATAATAGTATGGGTATCATTTTAGAAAAAATAATAGTGTGTGATAGTATGGGTATCATTGAAAGTATGGGTATCATTTTAGAAAAAATAATAGTGTGTGATAGAATTATTTTTTTAAAAAAATGGGCTAGAATTGAATATTTCACCTAATTCTAATTTATATTCCTCTGTATATTTCCCTTCAAGTACCCTCTTGAGAATATAAAGAAATTTAGCGTAAAATCTAGTAACAATCCAAATGCTAGTAATGTATGTTGTGGCCCTTGTGGGTCGATTAGAGATTTGTATGAACCAGTTTTATCATACAACTATTTTACAATTAAGTGAAATTCTTGAATGAAACGTTTTACGAATTCTAGTTCATGAAATCGATCCATATTTAACCCATTATTTAATATGGATAACAACACTCATTTGCCGGAATCAAAATTCAAAGATAAAAAAGTGGAGACAAAATTATTTGAGAGAGAAGATAACACTCCCTCCTATTTTTAATAAGTGTAATTTTCACTTTGCATTTTTTTTTATAAATTATAAGACGTTTTACATTTTTTTAATGTGAATTTATTGAATTTTTTCCTAATTTTATCTTGAAATATTTTAAAAGTTTAAATAAATGTGTAGTTTTAATAAAATAGACAAACATTTATTAGCAGTATGGAAAGGAGGGGCCTTCTAAGGACAGTCCAGTATCGCGAACTATCAACAGTCCAGTAATCTGAGTCATCAGATCTGAAATCTAATGGCTTATATTTGATGACCTGCTACCTGTTGCACTTGATGTCGCAGAATCCATCGTCTTGCATTGCACTTACTATCGTTTTTTGTCGCCCTATCACACTTTTAAATTAAATTTAATAATTTTAAATATATAATTATAAAATTACAAATTTATCCTCATATAATTAATAAAAAAAATTAATTAATAATATATAATCTTTATTTTAATTCTATGCGAGTATACCGAGAATTGAGAAACACCAATTTTAATTATAATTTTTTATTGGGGAAATTATTGTTAAGGTCATTTCACTAAGAGATTTATCTAATAGGGCATAGGTTTTTTTTTTAAATATATTAGAGTCAAAATGGCACCTAATAAGACATTGTTGCCCTTTACCAATTTAAATAATTTGAAATTAATAAATATTAAATAGATTTACATCAAATCTTTTGAATTAATGCAGTTCCTAGTTATACGTACCTTCCAATTATTAAAAAATTCCTAAAATTAAGCAATTCGAATTAATTATTAATTATCCAAAAAAATAAAATTAAAAAATCTGCATTTTATGATCCAGCACCTTCCAATTATTCAAATATTTCTAAAATTAAGCAATTCGAATTAATTATCCAAACAAAAAAAGTTAAAAAATCTGCATTTTATGATTCAGAAATAAGCGTGTCATAGAGTATACAATTCCCCCATATGTTGAATATGCATATATATATGAAATAGATTATGAATTTTAATATGAACACTGAAATGAATTTTGGTATGTAGAAATGGGTTATGAAGAGTTGAAGACATATGTTCATATGCATGTCACTCTGTGCACATTGTTTCATGTTATTTTATGCATACCAAAAAATTCAGTCTTGTATGCCGTTTTAAACTTCATATTGAAATGAACATGCAATTTTAATATAGAGCTCAATCTTTGAATATGAATCAGTAACTTGAATATGAAAAACCTGATTCATTTCAATACACAAAGTTCACATACACTTTCATACAATTTTAATATAGAGCTCAATCTTTGATTTTATATCAAGTCCGACCCAGAAAAAAAAATTGTACTTTGTAACAGAGTACGAATAATTTAATGGTAGCTCGTGTTACAGCCTATTGAAGAAAAAGTTGTTCGAGAAGGCTCGTTTGTAGTACGTTTGGGGTCGAGATGCAGAAGGGCTCTTAAAGGGTCAGGATCAGCAGAATTGGGTGGCCTTGCAAGCAAATCAAGAATGGAAAACAGAACATATATCATTCTATTTCTAACAAGCATTCTGTCAAACAGGTAGGGGACAAAACTCATAACATTGAGTTTTCGATCAAGCAACAATTCTAAAAATTCCATCACACAAACCCATAACTTCCCACCAAAACTAAAGCTTATTTTTTGATTATTCAGATTCACTCGAGAAAAAAACAGAAGGTAGATCAGATCATTCTATTTCTAACAAGCATTTCGTCAAATAGGTAGGGGACAAAACTCATAACATCTAGTTTTCAACCAAGCAACAATTATAAACATTTCATCACACAAACCCATAACTTCCCACCAAAACTAAAGCTTATTTTTTGATTATTCAGATTTACTCGAGAAAAAAACAGAACGTAGATCATTCTATTTCAAACAAGCATTTCGTCAAACAGGTAGGAGACAAAACTCATAACATCTAGTTTTTGAACAAGCAACAATTCTAAACATTCCACCAAAACTAAAGCTTATGTTTCGATTATTTAGATTTACTCGAGAAACCCATATCTTAAATCCACACCAGAAACCCACAAAAACATAACAATCATCAACTTCAATTATCTCGCTCCGAGTATTGCACAACCCTCAAACTCAGGAACTTTGAAAATCCGAACAAAGAGATAAAGCAAAGAGGGGGAGAGTAAAGGGTTTTCAAGACAAAAAAAAAAAATCAAGAATTAGAACGATAAAATAGGTGTTGCAACTTACAGATATAGAGGAATACCACAGTATTTTGCTTTAAGCTAATATTAAGAAATAAATAAAACAAATGAAGCCATGATTCCATGAACAGAAGCCTGTTTGATTAACGAAAACTCGCTATGTGCACAACAGAAACTCAGATCGAAAGGCCAGATCGGCCACCACGAACCACTAGAAGCATCTCCGCCGGAAACATCTCAGTCATGGTGGTGGAAGACCTCTGGCGAAGGTTTACAGCGACGCCGCGTGGGAGATGGAGTCGACGGAGAACAGATCAGCCATGGCGAAGGGGGCGACGACCATGGCCATGGAGGGGGCGGCAGGGAGGCCGTGTGTAGCGACGCCACGTGGGAGATGAAATTGCAGAAGACGGCGGCGGCAGCGGTGGGAAAAGGGGGGCGGCGGCAGCCGTGGGATGGTGGGGAGAGGAAGAGGGCTAGGGTTTTGATTTTGATTTTGAGCGAATGAGTAGAATGAATTAAACGAATAGACAGATTCCTATTTATATAAGGGTATTCTTGATTTTTTAGCTCTAATTTGACCTTATTAGAAAATTTTAAAAGTTGTATGTTTTAGTTGCTTAATAGTCTATAGAAATGACCTTATTAGGGAATATTCTCTTATTTGATTTCTTAATACATGTGTATTACTCTAGAATGACACTTATTTTGAATAGGAGAGAGTTCAAATTAAAAAACTATCAATAAAATCTCTCACTTCTTAATTTGAAAAATATCACTTTTAAAAATGTTTAAATTATGTTGAAAAGTGATACTCCGTCCACGAAAAGTAGTCTCATTTGCCTTATATTCTTTGTCCACAAAATGTAGTCCCAATAATGTCCCATACCCCTTTTGAAAACTATCACCCTTCAACCATCACTTAATTACTCAAATTGCCATCAACTTTATTCACAAACAATCACTTTATTCACAATGGACCCCACAATACCCTAAAATACCCTTACTTTATCTACTTTATCTACCTTTTTCTTAAAACATGTGTCCCACTCTAATGGGACTACTTTTTTATGTTAAAGTGACACTTTTTACTAAAACATTATCAATTTTATCTAAACCATTCACTTTTATTTTAATGTAAAAAATATAAAGTTTTAAAAAAAAAAAGTGAGTATTCTAGAAAAAAAGAGTAATCACTTAAACCTAAAATACAACTCCAAGTCACTTTTTTAAAGTGATATATATTCCAAATGAGAAGTGTCACATTTTAGTTTTGATTTCAGTAATTGTGTCAAACATGTTATGTGCATGTATTCTCTCAAAATTAGTTGTTTCTAGCTTTGAGTATTGGTTGTTTCAATAATAAGCGAAGAAATTTTATAAATTAATACTCAATTAATTAATAAACTCTTTAAAATAATATTTTTGATCGGTCCGAACTCAACATAAATGGTTTATGAAGATTTCTTAAAAAATGACTCAATTGTATTTTGTTTTTTATTGAAATCAATATGTTCATAAAGTGATACACCGAACACAAAAGCATAATAATGAGAAAGATTGAAGAATTCTTTTAAATTAGACCCTTCATTTGATATATAATAATTAATTATGTACATGTGAAAATTTGAAATGGTGTTTATAAATTGAGTATTTTACTACTTTATAAATTAATAAAATATTAATTAATAACTCTTTTAATTAATAAATTTTAGTGATCCCAAGATTATTAATTTATAGAGTTTCTACTGTAATTTGATAAAATTTATAAAACGACACTTATTATTACATAGAGAAAATATATAGAACCAGGCTAAGGGTGTGTTTTGAAACTCTACAAACTGCTTCTAAAATCACTTATTTTTCAAAGGGTGGTGCTAAACATGCAGAATCTGTATGTACACCCTTTTATTTAAATTGTGCTAGAATGACTAATATACTCTTAATTCAAATATATTGTTTAAATATTATTTTTTAATAAAATATTAAAGTCTGACACCCTTTTCTCTCTCTTCTTATTTCTTCAAGGTAACTAATAAGGGCAATTCTTACGGTAGTCACATTTTACAAAGTGACTACGCAGTCACTTTATCGAATCGCGCCATGTGGCGTCGTAACCGTAAAAACGACCTGCTACCTGTCATACAGGTTTCAGTTATTTTTAGCATTATTTAAATTATATTTTGTTATTTACTATATTACCCTTCTTCTTAAATTTTATTTATATTTTACATGCACCTACTAATTTAATGAGTGCACCCCCTAATCATATTTTTACTACAATTATCTGCACCCGCTAATTTAATGAATTCACCCCCTAATCATATTTTTACAACAATTATCTGCACCCGCTCATTTAATGAGTTCACCCCCAAATCATTTCTTTTTTACAACAGTTATCTACACCCGCTCATTCTATGAGTTCACCCCCAAATTATTTTTTACCACAATTATCTGCACTCGCTCATTTTATGAGTTCACCCCCAAATTATTGTTTTACCACGGTTATCTGCACTCGCACATTTTATGAGTGCACCCCAAAATATTTTTAAAAAAATAATCACATTTAAAAGACTATATTATCCTTTTATTATTTTACACAAAATATAATAAAATAAACTCTAAAAAATCAATTCACCACCAAATCACTCATATTTAAAAAAAAAATGTAAAAATATAATTAATAAAAAACTATCGAAATTAGCCACAAATCTCAATTTTTTTTCTTTTTAATTTTTCTTCCCCCTCCTCTTTTTCTTTTTTCTTCCCATTTTCAATTTTTTTTTCAAAATTTTTATTTCCTTGTTTTTTTTTCTTTTCCTTTTTAAATTTTCCTGTCTTTCTTTTCCATTTTTTGCATGTGTATTTTTTAAATTTTAATACAAAATAATATTATAGGTATAATTTTATTAAAGTCGATCGGCGGTGCACCTAAATTTTAATTTTAATTTGATGAGTAAAGGACCTGCCGGAAATCCATGCATGTCGGCGGGTGACCTAGCCACCACCATGCCCGACCACCCCCTCGACGTCGACGGCGGCGCTTCGGTCTCGGCCGCTGAAGCCCGAGACCCCTCCTCGAATCGCAATCACGATTCTTCACTTCCATAACAATCGACATAATCTTCCATCTCGGCCACGATCCATGGCGGCCGAAATCATCTCCTCATTTCGACCACCGACGCGACTGCTTCGATCAATCTCCCTTGCGTTCGCGGTCCAGGAGCTTCTCCTACATCAACGGCGCTCGCCTGCAACACTCGGATCGACGTTGCCTCTCTCTCGTCGTTCATCTCTCGTCGTTCATCTCTCGTCGCTATCCAGGAGCTTCTCCTACATCAACGGCGCTCGCCTGCAACACTCGGCAATGACTCGGTTGTAGATTGTAAATGTATAAATTAGGGTTGATTTTATTATATTTTGTGTTAATTAATAAAAAAATAATAGTCTTTTAAATGTAATTATTTTTAAAAAAATATTTTGGGGTGAACTAATAAAATGAGCGGGTGCAGATAATTGTGGTATAAAAATAATTTGGGGGTGAACTCATAAAATGAGCGGGTGCAGATAACTTTGGTAAAAATATAATTTGGGGGTGAACTCATAAAATGAATGGGTGCAGATAACTATGGTAAAAAATGATTTGGGGTGATAACTCATAAAATTAGCGGGTGTAGATAATTGTTGTAATAAATTATTTTATTGTATAAGGATAAAAATGTAAATTTACAATAATATATTTTAATTAATTTAATAGAAAATACAAATTTATGACACATTACGACACATTACGACAATACATATCGTAAAATTTATAAAAGCTAACAGGTTATCAAATCTAAACCTTTTGATTAGATTTTTAATGGCTTTAATTAACTGACTACGGTAGTCATTACGACACGTTACGACACCCTGACTACATATAGAAGGTCCCAACTAATAATTACACGAATACAATTTTCAATGTGTGTATTTACTTAAAATTTATCCCTTTGTTACCGTTTCATACCAAAACTCTCTTCTTCGTCTCTTTCTTCTATTCGAACTTCATCTTCTACATTCCAAAAAAAAAAAATCATCTTTCTACCAGAATGTTTAACAACCCATAGACAACCATAAAAAGCACAATGACTAGAATTTCCTTGACTATTAAAAAGAACAACCATAAAAAAAAAAAAAAAATTGTAATCGTATAAAATTTATATTTGAATATTATTAAGATTAAGATTAAATTTATTTAGATATTATTAAGATTAAATTATCATATATTTTATTACATAATTTATTTAATATAACAAATATTATTAAAAAAAATTGAATCTTTATTTATTAAGATAAGATTAAATTTATTTAAGTCGGATGGGAGTAATTTTAAGAAATTCATAAACAAATTGTTGGAGTAATTTTAGGAAATTCAAATTATCTTAAATTATTTAAGATAACAAATATTATTAAAAAAAAGAATCAAATCTTAAATCCATTTGTTGGAATAATTTTAGGAAATTCATAAACAATTATTTGAGTAATTTTAGAAAATTCAAATTATCTAATTTATTTAATATAATAAATATTATTAAAAAAAAATTAATATTTTTTCGACAAATTAAACATACACTATATATTCTTGAAAAATAAAATTTAAATAAATTATATCTATATATATATAATAACACAATAGTGGCTTATTGGAGAAGTTCCCCTAAATTGCCAAAATAATAAAATATTGTTATAGTGGTCACCAATAAAATATCATATTTTAAAATTCTTTTTCTATATCTTCCTTTATTTTCATTTTCTCTCTCCACTCTTTATACCGGTCAATTTTCTATATTATTCATATAATATTATAATTCATATATATCTTTTTATATAGTATATTTCATCAAATCTTCATATCTATTTTATAAATATGTTTCTTTGTATCTATAAATATAACTAAAACATTATTACTTATTAAAGATTATATAAAATGAATATTTATTAATTATGCTCAATTAATTATTTTTGGTAAATTTTAATTTTATCCAATATTATTGTGACATTTATTTTTTAAATAAAATATTAAAATTAATGGTTCTAAAAAAATTCTTATACCATTGCATTGTATGTATACAAAAAAATCATTTATTAACATCACATTGTTTATATAAATTTATATATTAATTTATAAACCATCGCACGAGATAAATATTAGTCTATATATATATAAAAAAAACAGAATAGTGGCTTCTAGCAAGTTCCCTCCAAAATGTTTTAATAGTAAAATATTATTTTTTGCGAGTCCACCAATAAAATATTATCTTTTAAAATTATTTTTCTCTCTCTCTCTCTTCCTTTATTTTTATTATATCTCTCCTCTCTCTATGCAGTCAATTTTTCTTATTTGAATTTTTTCATTATTCTCTATTAGGAATATACTACTAATATTGTATCATTCATATAATATTATAATTCATATCTCTCTTTTTAGTATATTTGATCAAATTTTCATGTAGATATGCTTTTTTGTAGTGTTTATTAACAATATATAAGACCCATAAATAGAATGAGACAAAAAAATTTAACAAAACAATTAAGACAAAAAGGTTACAAAATATCAAGTATATAAATATAACTATTGTAAAACATTTTTACTTATTAAAGAGTATATAAAATGAATATTTATTAATTATGCTCAATTAATTATTTTTGACAAATCTTAATTTTATTCAATATTATTTTGACGTTTTTTTTTTAAATAAAATATTTAAAATTAATGGTTCTAAAAAAAATTCGTATACTATTGTATGTATACAAAAAAATATTTATTAACATCAGTACATCACACTGTTTATATAAGTTTATTAATTTATAAACCACGGGAGAAATACTAGTTTTCTTTAATAAGACAATTAAGAAAATTATATTATATTAACATTTAAAATGTAATGACTTCATTCTAAATTTTATATATTAAACTACAATTTTAAAAAAAAATGTCAATAAATATATATATATATATATATATAATATAATGGGGTGTTATAGTTTAGGGTTCGACTACTCGATTCTCATCGTTCAGAGTTCAGGGTTCGATTACTCGTTTCAATGTGTTGATCACATTCAAATTCAAATAGTGTACATTTATGATTCATTAATTTAATTTCCAATGTGTTAACCACATTTAAATTCAATAGTGTGCACTTAAGGTTCGACTACTTGATTCTCACCGTTCAGGGTTTAGGGTGTAGGGTTCGATTACTCGTTTCAATGTGTTTATCACATTTAAATTCAAAGAGTGTACACTTATGATTCATTAATTTAATTTCCAGTGTGTTAATCACATTTAAATTCAATAGTGTACACTAAAGGTTCGACTATTCCTCACCGTTCAGGGTTTAGGGTTCGATTACTCGTTTTAATGTGTTGATCACATTTAAATTCAAATAGTGTACACTTATGATTCATTAATTTAATTTCCAATGTGTTGACCACATTTAAATTCAATAGTGTGCACTTAAGGTTCGACTACTCGATTCTCACCGTTCAGGGTTCAGAGTTTAGGGCTTAGGGTTCGATTACTTGTTTCAATGTGTTGATCACATTTAAATTCAAATAGTGTACACTTATGATTCATTAATTTAATTTACAATGTGTTGATCACATTTAAATTCAATAATGTACACTTAAGGTTCGACTACTCAATTCTCACCGTTCAGGGTTTAAAGTTACAATTACTCGTTTCAATGTGTTGAATTATTAGTATTAGAAATTAAATTAAATACTCTACAATTATCACCTTAAATTACGAAAATTGAATTATTAGTGTTAGAAATTAAATTAAATTACGAAAATTGAATTATTAGTGTTAAAATAAAATATTTGACACTCAGGGATTAAAAATTTCATAATTTTACACTAAGGTTGTTAAAATGAAATATTTTACACTAAGGGATTAAAAAAAATCATAATTTTACACCAAGATTGTTAAAATTCAATATTTTACACTTAGAGATTAAAAAATTCATAATTTTACACCTAAGGTTGTTAAAATGAAACATTTTACACTTAGAAATTAAAAAAATTAATAATTTTACACCAAAGTTGTTAAAATTAAATATTTTACACTTAGAGATTAAAAAAAATCATAATTTTACACTAAGGTCGTTAAAATGAAATATTTGTTAGATTAAAGTTTATTAAAATTAAATTAGTGTTTGTTAGACTATGATTTATTAAAATTAAATCAGTGTTTTTTAGATTAAAATTAAAATTCAACCATCTCTATCAAATCTATTTCAATCAACTTAAATTAAAAATATGAATATTTGTTTTTTAATGATGATGTGTCATAATTATGTGTATTGGGGGAATTAATTTAATGGCCGTTTGCGTGTTTATTGCCCCTTTGCGTGTCTTGATTAGCGTAAATGCAGCAGAGATTAGCATGCGTGATTTATTTAATTAATATTTAGTCATTATCTCTAATTAAGGGTATATTGATAATTAAGTAATTAATAAAACATTAATTAAATAAAAAAAAATCTGTAATACAGATTCTGTATACACATCATTACTGTTTTTCAAAAAGAGCTTTGAAAATATTTGAAAATAAGTGATCGTAGAAGCAGTTTTCAAAGTTTCAAAACACCCCCTAAAAGGAAGCGCTTAAGAAAATGGGTGTTGAAGATTCCCTTAAAAAAAAAAAAAAAAAAAAAAAAAAAAAAAAGTGTTAAAGAGTTATTGTAAGACTATAAGAGCAAAAAGGTCTGCCTGACTAGGGGCATTATTATCATTATACATAAAGTAGGATGGCTAAATGAAAGCTATAATCTTGTTTTCCCCAAATCAGCAATGAATGAATAATGTTAATATCATGGACATTCTTGATGAACTTGCCATCACTCCACCATTTTCAAGCCATAAAATTTACAGATGACATCGATTGCCTGAAAATTGCATGCTCTTAGGCATCCTCCTTTCCTCTGTACATTCTCCTCAATTCAGTGAACGACAGCCAGCCATTAATCCTCATTGAAGTTTCAACGTGTTTTGTCAGGTTCCAGGAATTTCCCGTCAGAAAATTTCAACTGTAGGAAGCAGACAGGGAAAATATCAAGACAAGGTGATGAGCAAAAGGTTAATCATGGAAACTTAACTGCTTGTAAATCATATGGAGCATTATACAACACAACATAAGACCTAAAAGGTGTTTACATTCTATTTATCTGAATGAATATAAAGGCTGAAAAACAAACTCTACATTTCATCTTGCATGCACAAAATCAACCAAATTGAGTGAGTAGCTAGAGCAGACATGGAACTATGCAAGTTTGATTTTATAAAGCAGTTCCCCTGAAAAAGCATATCATAAAAAATGTGGGGAAAAAAAAAACAAGTTTGTAGATTAAAAAAGTCCAACTACAAGTCAAGAGTTCAATAACAATTCAAAAGTTAGTCTCAGAAGTGAACTACCTGCCTTGTTGCTTCAATAACGTTTGTTGCCTTCCGATTATGGTGTTTCAGCATGTAAGCGGTTAGCCTGTTATATTTCTTTGCTGATATGATCTACAGGGAAAAACACCACATGTCAACAATAGATAACAGCATATTTTAAGGTGCATGTGCCTCAAATGGCATATTTTTCACAAAGAAAAAAGTGAACTTTTATAATGAAAAGGACAGTTTAGTTGTTACCTACATATTGAAATATGGGCCCTAAATTTTGTACAAGATGAATGTTGTCCAGAATATAATAATGACTCAAAGATGGTGTACACCATTGTAAGAGTACTCTGTAAGTTGCTCAATCATTCTGATAACTTGTTCATATCCCATGGCATGTAAGTTTTAGACACCCATCTCGAACTGCACAGTAGCACTGCACAAGGCAAGAGAGTAAATGTGGACGAACATGCATAATTCCCATTATAAATTAAGTATATTGTTACATTTCTGCTATATTCATTTACAGATGAGGTAAATAAACAATCAACAAAACATGCAGAAGTCATGCTCAAAAAGCTTGCACATGGAAAGCAAATACCCTTCAGAAAAGAATTTTCTTATATGTTATATGCAAATGGTTAACATGCTTTCCCAGTCACAAATAACTACATGGAATGAAAAAGAACTTCAATTTACAATACTAAAATCTAAAACAAGTCGTTATAATTCAAACAGTGGGTTTAAGTAGAGAGTTGCGTTCAATGCTTACCGCTCTGTGCAAACTTGAAATTCAGAGAAACGAGGATAGCCAAACATCGAATGCCTTGTCTCAAATTTGTATGCTTCAATAAGGAACAGTTGGTCAAAGCATCAGAAATTCATACCAACTCAGGTTCATATGTTTTGTTTAGCAACTGATCTTTAACAGGAGCTAAACCTCTTTCCACCATTTCATTTATTAGGACATCAGCTTCTTCCCTGTTGCCAAGTTCATAATACTTACGTACGAGACAACCATAAACAACTTCATCAGGCTGAACTCCTTTTTCAATCATTTCACCAAGCAAGTCCCGTGCTTGCTGAAGTTGCCCACATCTTGAGAGCCCAGAAATTAAACATGTGTAGGCATGAAGATCAAGCTTCACACCATTTTCAGTCATTTGCTTTACAAGATCTAATGCTTCGTGAATATTTCCATGCTTCATAGTTCCGCCAATTAAAGATGTATAAGCAATTTTATCTGGTAGCAAGCCCTTTTCCGGCATTTCCAGAAACAGCTTTCTAGCATCCTCAATGCGGTCATTTTTACAAAGACCGTGAATTAGTGATGTATAAATAACAACATTTGGTTGCAAACCAACACTTCCCATGTAGTTGAAATAATCGATTGCTTCCTGGACATATCCCAATTTGCACAAGCCATAAATTAGTGAACAATATGTCACAACTGTTGGAGACATACCTCTTTCCCGCATTTGTTTAAGAGTATTTCTTGCCTCTTCGTTCTTCCCTGCCTTGAAATATGAATCAATTAGCGTTGTGTATATCACTCTACTGACCTCTATGTTATCCTCCTTCATTTCATCCAACAATGTTTTCACATCTTTGAACCTTTGAGAATTGCAAAGCCCCCAAGTTATAGTTCCATACAGAAGTAGATCGGTTCCCATGTTATTTTCTCTCATTTTATTCAGAATCCTCATAGCATCATCGCTCCTTTTGGCTTTAAGATACCCATGGATAAGAGCTGTATATGTTTTCTCATTTGGTACGATCCCATCGTTTAGCATAGCCATATAAACTTCTTCTGCTTCCTTCATCTTCCCTCCTTCACATAAGCCATCAAGCAGTGCTGTATAGGTGACAACATTCAACCTCACAGCAGTTTCCACCATCTCTTTTACAAACTTTAGGGCATCATCTATATTTCCCACCTTAAAGTTAGCATCAATCAAAGAAGTATAAGTAAATTCATTAGGAATCAGACCAACTCGTCTCATATCGATGAAAAACTTAATAGCCTGCTGCAACATACCATCTTTACAAAAAGCATCAATGAATGTGCTGTAAGTTACAACATTAGGTTTAATGCATCTTTCCCTCATTTCCCGAAGAAAGCTAAAAGACATTGCTAATTTCTCATATTTACAGTAGCAGTTAATCAAGGTGTTGTATGTAACTATATCAGGCGAACAATCCGCAGCTTTCATCTCCTCATATATACAGACTGCTTCACCCAATTCCCCAAGTTTCCCATAGGCATCTATAAGTGAATTATAAGTGACAACATCAGGAGACACGCCCCAATCCCTCATCTCCGTAAACAAGCTTCTTGCAGCTTTCATATCCCCTTCTTTACACAAAAGTCCAATCATTATGTTATAAGTAAAAACTGAAGGGGCTATTCCGGCCTCAATCATATCATCGAAAAACTTCTTCACTAACCCCCCATCTCCTACCTTTGAGAACTTATGCAAAAGGTTATTACAAGACCTTACTTTGGGAATAACTCTAAAGCTTCTCATTCTCAAGAAACACTCCCTAGCTTCCTCTAGCATTTCCAGCTCAACCATTACACTGAACAACTGATCAAACACTCCATAACCAGGGGCATAAACGTTCCTCGTTAACCACAAAACATCCACTATACTAGTACAAGAAGGAAATGGTTTGGCATCAAAGTTACTGTTTTTATGTAAAGTAATCAACTGCCTAAGAACATTGTGAGCGTCATTGTACATCCTCGAACAGAACAAAATATGAGCAATGACACAATAATTCTCAGTTGTATGCCGAAACCCATTGTGGGATTCGGACCATTTGAATAATTTCAAAGCTAATAGAGGATCCTGTTTTAGTTCAATCAAGATTTTTGACACCCGGACAGGGGCTAATGCGGAATCAAAGAAACTCACTAACCGAGAATCATCCCACCTCCCTTCACTTACAATGTTCCTTATTGTTTCTCGATTAAAAACTTCATCAAAATTGGTAAAAGTCGAAAATGAGAAGAAATGATTGGCCCAGACAATAACATTCCCGGAAAAGAAAGAACGTGAAGAATCGAATAGCAATGAGCTTACAGAATGATAACGAGAGGTTTTAAGCCTGCGCAGGAGAACTAACATGGCTAGAGCAAAACCGAAGAAACATGAAAACGGGTCAGACATGGGCGCCGTTTGAAATCGGACTCTGAACATTCATTGCAATCATAAAAAGACTACAAGAATGTTCAACAGCAGTGCAAGTATACTCTACAGAGGAAGTGTAGTATATGGAATGAGGTTAGTAGGGTTTTGGCAATGGGGTTTGAACAAAGGGAAATTTTAAAAAAAAAATCTGGGTATGTTCCCGGGCCCACTTTGTGATTACGGATTCGGGTCAGCTGAATGGATACTCCGATATGGCAAAAAGGAGATCCGATCAGATCAGAAACAAGTTATAATGGGCTAGGCCCAACAATGAAGTGGTTAGCTTGTGTTGGTTTAGAACACTCCATTTACACCTCCATTTCGGCTTAGAACACTCCCCCCGATTGATGCACACCCCCTAAAATATGTCAGGATGGATGCACCCCCTTAAATTATCCTAAATACCCTTTTGTCTAAAAAAAACTACTCGTATTTACTAAACACACACACCCTCCAAGCCCTAATTTCTCTCCTTCTCTTTCTCCTTCCACCTTTCCCACCCTCTCTTTCCCTTTCTAGTCGTCGCCTGCCACCGCCCCCTCCTGCCCCACCTCACTGGTGCCCCGCCCCCTCTCAACCCATCCGCCACCGCTCTCCCCCTCCCTCTGCCTTCTCTCTCACTTCTCTGTAAAAAAAAAAAAATAGAAACCGCGCGACCGACGCCCCCTCCCTCTCTCTTCTCTCCCTCCCCTCTTCTCCTCTTTTTTTCTTTTTTGCGTCATTTTTCCCGTCGCCCCCACCCCCACCAACCCTCTCGCCGCTGACGACCACCCCACCCAATACGCCACTGTTGGCCTCCCCACGCAAGACGCCACCCTCCCAAACCCGATCCAGACGACGGTAGATCCACTGTTGGCCTCCCAGGTTTGATTTTTTATTTCTTTTTTTTATTTCGGTCGACCAAATACACTCTCGTCGATAAATTGTTGTCGACGAGAGTGTATTTTGGTCGACCTAAAGTTGTCGAAATTTTTCAAAAATTTTTTTTTTTTTTTAGCAACAAGTGTCGACCATATTAACTCTCATCGACAACCTGTGGTCGATGAGAGTGATTTTTTTTAAAAAAAAATTGATATTTTTCTAAGTTCTGTCTGAAATTTTATTGTTTGGTGGTGGTGGCGGCGGCGACATCGGTGGCAGGGAGTAAAAATTAGGTTTAGGGTTTAAAAGTTGAAGGAGGGGTGCAGTTAGTAGTGGGATTGTATTTAGTAGTGTAATACTGTATGATTTAAAGAGTATTTTTTGTTTTTTACATAATTATTAGTATATTATTAAACTGACAGGGGGAGTGTTCTAAATCGAAATGGAGGTGTAAATAGTCAGGCCTTATGTTTAGTTAGTTAATCTTTTAAGAAAAAATTCCTATGTCTAATCTCCCTGGGAGTTTTTTTTATCATTTTTTCTTTAATTTTGTTGATGTGTCGTTCTTTTCTTAATTTAATATGATGTGTTATATTTTTATAAAGTATATATTCAAATGTCATTTTGTATGGTATTATTTAGGTGTCATCATAATGCTGAACTGTTTTTAAATAATTATAATGATATATCAAATATATGATAAGTATTTACTACCTTTAACATTAAAGGACTCGTTCACTTGGTGGATTTAGAAAAATGGCTCGTTTACTTGGCGGATTTAAAAGGTGGATATGTAAACCCACCACAATGGCACAATCCATGGTTATGGTAGGTTGGAGTGGTTTACATGCTAAACCCACCAAGCAAACAACCCATATTATAAATCATACTAATAAATTACTAAATATGTAATTAAAGTTAATTTATTAATTTTAAAAGATTATGAAATATAAATTATGCATATATTATAAATCATTAATATAAAAGATAACAATATTTTTTTTATCTAAATCACAATTAATCTACTAATGTATTTTGTTTTTAAGTTGAAAATTGATTAATTATGAATTACTTTTCAATATTTTTCTTCCATACTAATAGAGAGTTTTGTGTGTTGATGTGTCACTTTCTGGTAAATTTAGAAGATGCGTCGATTATAGAATTAATTATATATGATATGTTATGATTTTAAAGAGTTAGTAGTAATATTCAAAATAAAGCGACATGTAATAATTTTATTGGTTCAAAATATGGGTGACATAAATATTATGTGTTGTTGAAATTTAGTTTAAAAAGAATAATTTACTAAAATTTATTAAAAGTTGTTTTAATATCACTTAAATTGTTCATTTCCTCAGTTTCTAAATTTTTTTTATTTAAATAGTACTCCATTATTTAGAAGAAATTGTTGGAGTGTGGAGCCTGAATTGATCCTAACAGGCTTGGAGTGTAGGACAAGATTGATCCTAACGGGCCTGGAGTGGGGAGCAAGTCTTTTCCTAATAGGCTTAGAGTTAATTATGGTAAGTTTGTTCCTAATGGCTTAGAGTAGGGAACAAGTCTTTTCCTAATAAGCTTAGGGTTAATTATGACAAGTTTTCTATTATAAATAGATGTTCTCTCATTGTAATCAGCATCCGAAAAACATAGTGAAATACATGGCTTGGCATCGCCCCCAGACGTAGTCGCAAGACGAACTGGGTAAACAAATCTTGTGTTATTTTCTCTTTCGTTATCGTGTGCATGTGTTTATTTCCTAACAACTGGTATCTAGAGCTTCGGGTTCGGAGGGAGCAGTCACGATGAGCGACGAGAAGATTTCAATCAAGCAGTTTGACGGATCGAATTTCGGGTTCTGGGAGATGCAGATCGAGGATTACCTTTATGGTAAAGATTTGTATGTGCCCCTAAAGGAGAAGGAGAAACCCGAAAAGATGGAACAAAATGAGTGGAATCTGTTGAACAGAAAGGCGATGAGTGCGATACGTTTATCGCTGTCCATGAACGTAGCCTACCACACGACTAAAGCCAAGTCCGCAAGGGAGATGCTGCAGATCTTGGAGGAGATGTATCAGAAGCCCACAACGGCGAACAAAGTTCACCTGATCAGACGGTTGTTCAACCTCAGGATGTCGGAGAGCACACCCGTGCAACAACACCTGAACGAGTTCAACATGATCATTGGGCAGTTGTGTTCTGTCGAGATCGAATTCAGTGACGAGGTACTTGCTTTAGTTTTGTTATCTTCTTTGCTTGACAGTTGGGCTGCAACAGTAACTGCAGTTAGCGCTTCATCCGCGAAAGATAAACTGAAGTTTGACGAAGTGAGGGATCTGATGATTAGCGAGGAGGTTCGCAGGAAAGAGTCTGGATCCACTTCAGGGTCAGCGCTGAAAACAGAGGAAAGGGGCAGATCGAAGAGTAGGCAGAATCGTGGCAGATCAAAGTCCAGAGGAAAGAGTCAATCCAAGAAAGATAAAGACTCGATCCAGTGCTGGAATTGTGATGAGTTTGGTCACTACAGCAACCAGTGTTCAGCACCCAAGAAAAATAAGAAGGGACAGAACGAGAAGAAGACAGCAAACGCAACCACAGATGATATTGGAGACGCGTTAGTCTTAAGTGTCAGTAGTCCGCTAGAATCGTGGGTGTTGGATTCTAGAGCATCATTCCACTCTTGCAGTGATGCTAAAATAATGGAGAACTATGTGTCTGGCGAATTCGGACAAGTCTACCTTGCTGATGATGAGCCCCTGAAAATCATGGGAAAAGGAAATGTCCGGATAACCACACCAAACGGATCAACGTTGAAGCTGAATGGTGTGAGGCACATTCCAGGATTGAAAAGAAACTTGCTTTCAATCGGGCAGCTTGATGTAGAAGGATACTCAGTGACTTTCGGCAGCAACAATTGGAAGATCAGTAGAGGAGCCATGATAGTAGCTCGGGGGAAGAAGGAAGGTACGTTGTATACTACATCTAACCCCAAGGATTGTATTGACCTTGTGGGAGCTACGACCAACGTTGATTTGTGGCACTGTCGGTTAGGTCACATGAGCGAGAAAGGGATGAAGGTAATGTGTTCGAAAGGGAGACTTCCAGGGCTGAAATTTGTTGAAGTTGGCCTATGCGAGGACTGTGTTTTCGGGAAACAAAGAAGGGTGAGTTTCTCGAGAGGTGGTAGAGCATTGAAGGCAGAAAAGCTGGAGCTGGTGCATAGCGATCTATGGGGACCAGCGCCCGTGAAGTCCCTTGGTGGTTCGGAGTATTACATGACCTTCATCGATGACTCCACTCGAAAGGTATGGGTTTATTTTTTGAAAAATAAAACGGATGCTTTTGATACCTTCAGGAAGTGGAAAGCTCTTGTAGAGAATGAAACAGGGCTGAAAGTAAAGTGTCTTCGTTCTGACAATGGAGGTGAATATGAACTCCGTGAGTTCAAGGAATATTGTGCTGAGAATGGGATTCGCATGGAGAAGACTGTGAGAGGAACTCCCCAGCAGAATGGAGTGGCAGAACGAATGAACAGAACGTTGAATGAGCGAGCAAGATGCATGAGGTTGAAGAGTGGGCTGCCTAAGACGTTTTGGGTAGATGCAGTAAATACAGCAGCATACCTGATTAACAGAGGTCCATCAGTTCCGTTGGAGAACAGAGTACCCGAGGAAGCATGGACGGGAAAAGAGGTAAATCTGTCTTACTTGCGTGTCTTTGGCTGTGTTGCTTATGCTCATGTTAGCTCTGTTGATAGAAGTAAATTAGATGCTAAATCTGTTAAGTGTACGTTCATTGGTTATGGTGGTGATGAGTTCGGTTATAGACTCTGGGATGAGAATAACCGAAAGATTATTCGCAGTAGAGATGTAGTTTTCAATGAACAGGTTATGTACAAGAACAGATTGGAGGCATCAGATTCTGACAAAACCAATACCCAAGAGGTCGAGTTAGACATCTCAAACTCGAGTGGGAGTAAGGAGAGTCAGAATGAAGAAGAGGTTCTTATTGAAGAACCAAGGACCCCACCACCACCGGAGAATCCGCTGCAGAGACCAGTTAGAGAGCGACGTGCACCTAATAGGTATTCGCCCTCTAACTACTACTTGTTACTTACTGATAGTGGTGAACCTGAATGCTATGCAGAGGCAGAGCAGGGTGCAGATAGACGGAAGTGGAGAGTTGCTATGGATGATGAGTTAGCATCTCTTCTGTTGAACGGCACTTGGGAACTTGTTGAGCTCCCAAAGGGCAAGAAGGTCTTGCACTGTAAGTGGGTCTACCGAATCAAGAATGAAGCTTATGGTAGCAAACGTTATAAGGCCCGGCAGGTTGTCAAGGGGTTTGAGCAGCGACATGGTATTGATTATAATGATGTCTTTACTCCTGTTGTGAAACTGACCACTATTAGAATGGCGTTGAGTATGGTAGATGCAGAAAACTTGTTGTTACATCAGATGGATGTGAAGACAGCATTCCTCCACGACGACTTGGTGGAGGAGTTGTACATGACACAGCCTGAGGGGTTCGTAGAGAAAGGAAAGGAGGAACTTGTATGCAAGTTAAAGAAGAGCTTGTATGGCCTGAAACAAGCTCCAAAGCAGTGGTACATGAAGTTTGACAGCTTCATAATGGAGATCGACTACCAGAAATGCCACGCAGATCATTGTTGCTACCACAAGAGGTTTGACAAAAGCTTCCTTATTCTCTTGCTATATGTTGATGACATGTTGATCATAGGAGCTGATGTAAGAGAAGTGAATAAGTTGAAGAGGCAATTGTCCGAACGGTTCTCAATGAAGGATCTCGGAGAGGCCAAACAAATTTTGGGTATGAGAATTGAACGTGATAAGGCGACAGGAAGTGTGTATCTTTCGCAGGCGAGTTACATTCAGAAGGTCCTGGAAAGATTCAACATGTCAGAGTCGAAGCCCGTGAGTGTTCCATTGGGCAGTCAGTTCAAGCTTTCAAGAAGAGAGTCCCCCAAGAGCAAGGAGGAGCGTGCCCAGATGTTGAATGTTCCGTATGCCTCTGCGATTGGTAGCATCATGTATGCCATGGTGTGTACGAGGCCAGACATTGCTCATGCAGTGGGAGTAGTAAGCCGGTTTATGAGTGATCCGGGCAAGCAACATTGGGAAGCAGTCAAGTGGGTCCTACGATACTTGAGAGGTACCACAGATAAGGCCTTGTGTTTCAAAGGCAAGAGTATGGAGCTGGTGGGTTACGTGGATGCAGACTTGGCATCAAACGACCTTGATGGGAGAAGAAGTACAACCGGGTATGTCTTTACTTATGGTGGTACTGCTATATCTTGGACTTCCAAGTTGCAGAAGGTTGTTGCACTGTCCACTACTGAGGCAGAATATGTAGCTGTGACAGAGGCAAGTAAGGAGATGATATGGTTGCAGAATTTTTTGGGAGAACTTGGGAAGGAGCATGAGAATAGCACTCTTTTCAGTGATAGTCAAAGTGCTATATTTCTTGCAAAGAATACGGCGTTCCACTCAAGGACAAAGCATGTTGGGTTGAAGTACCACTACATTCGTCACCTTTTAGAGAAGAAGATCTTGCAGCTTGTGAAGATTCTTGGAAGTGAGAATCCAGCAGACATGTTTACTAAGGTAGTGACCTTAGAGAAGTTGAAGATATGTATAGCTTCAATTGGCCTTGGAACTTGAAGATAAGGTTTGGCGATGCCAAGTGGATACGGGAGGAGAATCAAGAAGATATGGTTACATGGAGAATTCAGTCTCCAAGTGGGAGATTGTTGGAGTGTGGAGCCTGAATTGATCCTAACGGGCTTGGAGTGTAGGACAAGATTGATCCTAACGCGCCTGGAGTGGGGAGCAAGTCTTTTTCCTAATAGGCTTAGAGTTAATTATGGTAAGTTTGTTCCTAATGGCTTGGAGTAGGGAACAAGTCTTTTCCTAATAAGCTTAGGGTTAATTATGGCAAGTTTTCTATTATAAATAGATGTTCTCTCATTGTAATCAGCATCCGAAAAACATAGTGAAATACCTGGCTTGGCATCGCCCCCAAACGTAGTCGCAAGACGAACTGGGTAAACAAATCTTGTGTTATTTTCTCTTTCGTTATCGTGTGCGTGTGTTTATTTCCTAACAGAAACTGGTTGAAGCAGAGAAGAATTTGGAGGAGTCGGAGAGCCTCTTGGATGAGAAGGATGATGAGATCGATGCGATCACTAAACAAGCTGCTCTTGATTTGGATAAAATGGTTTGTCTATCAACTTCCCTCGCCCTAGCCGAGATGCTGTTTCATCTTCATTTGGTTAGCCCTGAGCTCGACCTCACCGATCTGGCGATTAAGGTCGAAGACCAAATTTTGGAGGAGGAGCCCAAAAGTGGTTGTAGAATGCCTCTTCAAGAACTCCTCGATCTCGGACTCAGATTTCCTCGCCTTGAGGCATTGGGCGTGAATTTCGTAAGTTTCAAGAGTTCGAAATCGGCACATGCGGCCCCTGAAGTTGTCGATGTCGAGAATGTCGAGGTCGACCAAAGTGGTGCGCCCACCGAGGAAAGGGCTGAAATTGTTGATGGAACGGTCGACCTTACAACCACTGAAAATATTTCTTAGTTTAGACGTTCCTCTTTTCTTTATGTTTTTTGTTATTTTGCTCTTCGGCCCTTGGGGCCTCTTTTGTATGTTCGCCCTCCGGGGCTTTTATGAATGAAATTTCTTTGCTTTCAATCAAGTGTCTCTTCTCGTCATTTATTTTTCTTGTCGATCATTCAATATCTTTTTTTACAATACACTTAATGTTTATCCAAACTTAACCTTTTAGCATAAGTTTGTTCGTCATACCCAAGTTTATCCTCGTCAGAATAGATTTGTTCGTTTTAAGATGATCAATGAATATTAATTTCTATTAACATTCCATGTGTAATACATGGGTGCTCATCTAGTTAGTACATAGTGAAATGTTAATCGGAGTGACCCTAACTCATATACTGTAAATTTGTATTAAAGGGCCGCAAGACTAAATTTTTACTGATTCATTTTTAACAGTTCAGAGATTCTCTAATAGTTGTGACCTACTATTAACTCTAGCAAGCTGTGAGCCACTAACGAGCTAAGGAATTAAAAAATCATTAAAAATTAATTTTCAATATAAAATATTAATCATAATACGATACACTATATTTAAACTTGAAACCCAAACAGTGTTGGTAATTCATAATTTGATAAATGTGTCCACCCCTCGACATTCTGTCCTTCCCTCACTACCACGACACAAGTTTCCATATTTTTATACGGAGGGAGCATACAATACAAGTTTATTGCAGATATTTAGATTCTCCACTTACATACATTTGTATAAATAAATAATCATAAGATATTGCATAAATGTATAATTTGCTAAAGAACGCAACTTCTAATGATAGACTAGTACTCCCATATTGATTCAAAATTTCAATTTATGCATTAACTTTTAGAAATGTTTCTTTTGGGATTATGTAGAACGAGGAATATTCGGATGGAGAAATTATGAATGGAAAAATCTTGATGGGTATTGATTATGTGTGTTTGTTTTGGGATTTTGAGTATGATATGATATAATTTTATGTCAAATCAGTTGTGTTGTCTTCTTCTCATTGATCCACGTCATCTGAGTTAGTTAGACTTTCAATGGATCTTCATATGAGACTGTCAATTTAGCAGAGTTGCCATTCTCTTTGTCGTTTGGTTGTCTTTTCCAGTTAATAATGTCCATCTGAACTTATATGAATTTCTTTAAGTGCTTCAGGGTTGATCACTTGAGTTGCATAATTTCAAGTTCATACCAGTTCAGATTTATCATGCATCTGATTACTTGATGTGAATATCAGCTGACTAAGGCATACAAGGGCTATGTCATCTGATTTCACTTATAAACTTCAATATATTCAAAGTCTTCTAGTCTTCAATCTCCTACTTTTCTCATCTTGAGAAAATGTGTGTTGTTCCAGATATGGTCTCAGCAAATATGACATTCAACTGATCTCATATGATTAAGACTTAGAAACATAAGTTGATCGATACAAACTTCAGCTTATAAACCTACTAGAAAACATATTAACTTTCATTCAGATTACATGGATTTGATCATCAAAACTAATTAAATAGAACATTCAATATTGAGGAGGTTGATATCCTAACAAATGACATCCTAGTTGTTTACCAAAGTTATAAATCAAAAAGTTCATATCCCAACCATACTCATTTTATACTTAAAGAAAACTTTTGATTAGATTTTTATGCAGTGGAAACATAAGTCGGTTGACTTGGTGCACAACTAATTGTGCGAATGTGGTTTTGATAAAATGAGTATAGAATGATAAATATATAATATCAAAAGTTGTAAATGCACAAAGATTTATAATAGTTTGGAGACACAGCTCCTACGTCCACTTCATATATGATTCGGGTGGAATTTGCATATTTTTATGACACGTTTTAAGCTCAATTTTCTTAGGATTTCATGCTTTTATTGCTTAATTTTGACTAATTGCACTTGATAGAGAGAAAGGTGGTGCTTTGTGTATTTTGTAGGAAAAATGGTTATTTTGGAGGCAAAAACACTCACCTAATTTTTAGTGAAGTCAATTGAAGAAATAAATTGAAGTCGAGAGCAAAATGAGTAGAAAATGGAGGAGGGAAATTATTTGGGCCAACAATTAAATTGTTTGGCCCATTTAATTAGTTGCAGCAGCCCATGTGCTATAATTTTTCCAGCAAGCCTTAGGCCCATTGAATTAAACAAAGAGCAGGTAGTAAGCAAAAAGGGTGGGCAACAAAATTAAGTAGATGGGCCATTTTCATTTAATTTTTGGGCCCATTTGTTTTGATTAAAACTTGAAGCCCATGTTATATATATTTCGGCCAATACACAACGAAGGAGGGCAGAGAGCGAATTGGGGAAAGCAGGGAGCTGCGATTCTGCACACACTCACACCTAGTGGAAGGTGTTTCTTCCATTAGAGCTTCAAATGGTGGATTAGCTTGGAATTTTCACACTCCATCACCTACATTATCTAAGCTTTCTCTATCCCTTTTATTTATTTAGTTATTTCTCCTTTTATTGTATTTGAGATTATGTAAAACACTTTAGAGTTTCAAGGCTTGTAATTATTTGGATTGAAGTTTATGGATTAATGTTTTACTTTAAATGGTGTTTGTCTTTTATTTGTGTGTTTAATTATTATTTGAAAGCATGTTATTAGTGGTCATGATAATATGTCTTATTTATTGTTAATTGAAGTAGTATCAAGAGATTTATTCCATTAATCGTACATAAACATGCAACTCAATATTATTATGATCTCGAGAGAGGATTAATTATTGGGAGGGTATTGATGATCTTAGGAGCTATTTCGGGTTATATGATGCATGCTTAGTAGAAATACATGCTTGTGTGACATTTCCTTTGAATTAATTGGATTGAAAAATCTTTTAATTCATTATTTAGTGATCAACCCTATAAAGACAGACTTAATTTCCATTTGAATGAGTCATTTTTCATAAATGGATTTCTAAATATTGCATATGCCTTGAAACCACATTTTTCTTTGATTAGTTTTGTTATTTTCATTTCATTAGCTTGTTATTGATTTGGATTTGACTAGTTTTATTTACTTTCTTAGTGACATTTATAGATAGCATTAGAATTAGTCTTAATTTTTAAACCTTCCTTACAAATCAATCGTATCTAGATAGAATCGTGCAAACAAATATCACTTTTACACTAACCCTTCCCTGGGATCGACCTCGTACTTACTTCGCTACAATATACACCGTATACTTGCGGTCGTGTATTTTAGAGTTGTGAAATACGTGAATCAAGTTTATGGCGCCGTTGCCGGGGAAGGCGTTTTAGTTCTAGAGTGGTAGTTGGTTTGATTTTAAGCTAGATTTTACTTGCTTTTGAAAAATTCTTGAAAACACAAAAAATATTTGTTTTTATTTTCTTGCTTCTAGTGTTATCTTTGTATCACTGCTTCCCTTTCTTGTCATTTCTCCAGGTGAAGAAGGTTAAGCTCTTTTGAAGATATGAGTGATTCAGAGGCTATAGTGAATTTGGCAACTCAATTGGTTAGATTGACGACTTTGCTCATTGAACGAGCTCCCAATTGGTTGTCAAGGCCAAGTTATGTGGAAAGAGCAAGTTTTATGGGCTATCAAAGAGAGATGGACTATGGAGAAAGGCACTTCGGAAGCTTTTGTCACCACCATAATGAGTGTTACTACCCGTGATCGAGGGACCATGATGATTTTCATTATGCCAACTCGGGAAATTTCTTTCAACCACCTTCCAATTTTGGTGTGCCCAATGATGTCATGGATGAACCGTCAAAAATGTTAAGCTTGGAGGAAATGTTCATTTGTGTTATGGGAGAAACAAAAAAATTCATGGGAGAAACAAAAAAATTCATGGGAGAAACAAAAAAATTCGAGGGAGTGGTTGATGAAAGGTTGAACGAGGCGGATTCGACCCTTGAGGATTTGGAGCATAGAGTAGAAAGTATTAAGGCTCAAATGGATGACATTAAAACATTAATGAATGTGAGTGAGATTCAAGTTTGTCAAGAATCTACCATTGAAGAACAAATTGAAGATGACAAGTCTCCATCTACTACCAAGTGCAACCCAAAGGAACATTGCATGGCCATAGGCATACGAAGTGACATTAATTTGGAGGAAGGAGAAAAGATGATTGAAGAGTGTTACAAAGTTGAGTTCATGGAGGAGTTGCCCAAACTTGAAAACTCCCCCAATTCCTTCAAAATGTCCGACTTGGGTGGTGAAACAGGCAAGCAAAGACTTTGTGATAAGAGTGAAGGCCCCAATGGAGTAGCCCTACATTGTTTCGATGAACCCATGACCATGGATAGGATTGGATTTAAGAAGTATCGGGTCAAGGGGCAAAGTGGTGTGACTTGAAGAGTCAACGAGAGGGAGTGATGTCCGGCATAGGACGTTAAAAATAGCGCTACTTGGGAGGCAACCCAAGATTTTATTTGCTTTCTTTAGTTTATGCTTTTGTAGTTGTTTGATGGCTTGGATTTTGTGTAGGTATGGAAGATTAAATTTGGAGCACTTGGAGAAATGGAGAAGGATCAAGATCAATCATGATGTAGGAGAGCACTTGTGTAATGGTGATTTCTAAGAAGAGCTCTAGGATGTGCAAGGAGAAAGGTAACAAATTTTAGCCCAAACTTAGAATTCTTACATAGTAAAATTCTAAGTTTGGGGGAGTTTTTTTTTTTTTTTTTCACTAGTTTGTTACACCTTGCACCGGCGCACCATTCTACTTGGGTTACATTTTGCACCGGCGCACAATTTGTCTCTTATGCTTATTGTGATGGTTGATTTGATCTTGAATGATTATGCTTTAGTTGATTGTGGATGCATGGGTGCCATAGTTGTTCATTGATTTGTGTGTATGATTGAGGTGATCGTTCTTTGGATACTTGATTTAAGTATTGATGGATTGTTGAGTTTTTGATGTGGTGATGAGTTGATTGGTGAAGTTTGAACACTTGCATGACGATTTGTTGTGTGATGATTGATGTTTGTGAAAGTGTCCATATTCATGTTCATGTAAAACTGGTGAGCTTTTGAGCCTTTTGAATTGAAATATTAAATCGGTTTGATTTACTCTTTGAGAGCATCATTCATAATTTTACATTCTAGAACTTGCCATCGGTCTTATTTGAAACTAAGTTGTGTGGAGATTTTTTGAATATGATATAAGGCCATCTTTGTTTGAATAGTCACTTGGCCAAATTTGTCCTTACCAAATGAAATGTTATCCGTAGCTAGCCATTTTGAGCCTATTAACTTATATTTTTTTGGCAACCTACGTAAATTTAGCCTATTTGTCTATTTTTTCGAGCTTACCTTTATATGAACTAGTGGAGCGTAATTGTTGACAAATATGGTTGAGTTGAGCTTGAATGCAAATTTGGGAGGCTAGTTGTGCCTAAGTGAAAGAAAGAAAGAAAAGAAGAAAGAAGGAGAGAAAAAGTGAGAAGAAAAAGAAGGAAAGAAAGAAAGAAAGAAAGAAAGATGAGTTGATGAATGATGCATACAAAAGAGTGAGTGCATTGCAAAATTACCTCTTTTGTATAGCTACTTGGGAGAGCTTGAATGGAAAAAAAGTGTTCAATGGTTTTTGGTGGTGTAGAATGTGCTTAAAAGAGAACAAATAAATTGTGGAAGTTAGAGTTTTTGAGTTGCAATCCGCGCAATTGTAACTTTATCTTGAGAAGTTTTTGAGATGTGTCTATACGTCTTTATCTCTCGCTCTCCACTAGTTTATGAGTCACTTCATCTAAATCTACCCTACCTTGACCAAAGAGCCTACATTACAACCCAATAAAGTCCTTATTGATTCAATTGTTGACACACAAGAATTAGTAGAGAATGTAGACTTGTGGCAAGCTTATGGTTTTGTATCTTTGTGAATTGATGATTAAGTGCATACACATCCTACATAAATACTTTGAGTGTTGAGAGAAACACTTCCTTGAGAGGAACAATGAATTGGGCACATGAACTTGCATCTCTCAAAGCATGACATGTTTGAATGTTTGTGAATTTCTTTACCTTGAAGTTTTGTTGTCATTGAGGAAATTTAACAATTTTGTCTAATAACTTGTATACATTGAACATTTCATTCGCAATCATTCCACCCTCATGTTTTATTTTTCTCGTTGTTTGAGGACAAACAACATTTTAAGTTTGGGGAGGTTTGATTCGGGTGCAATTTGCATATTTTTATGACACGTTTTGAGCTCAATTTTCTTAGGATTTCATGTTTTTATTGCTTAATTTTGACTAATTGCACTTGATAGAGAGAAAGGTGGTGCTTTGTGTATTTTGTAGGAAAAATGGTTATTTTGGAGGCAAAAGCACTCACCTAATTTTTAGTGAAGTCAATTGAAGAAATAAATTGAAGTCGAGAGCAAAATGAGTAGAAAATGGAGGAGGGAAATTATTTGGGCCAACAATTAAATTGTTTGGCCCATTTAATTAGTTGCAGCAGCCCATGTGCTATAATTTTTCCAGCAAGTCTTAGGCCCATTGAATTAAACAAAGAGCAGGTAGTAAGCAAAAAGGGTGGGCAACGAAATTAAGTAGATGGGCCATTTTCATTTAATTTTTGAGCCCATTTGTTTTGATTAAAACTTGAAGCCCATGTTATATATATTTCGGCCAATACACAGCGAAGGAGGGCAGAGAGCGAATTGGGGAAAGCAGGGAACTGCGATTCTGCACACACTCACACCTAGTGGAAGGTGTTTCTTCCATTGGAGCTTTAAATGGTGGATTGGCTTGGAATTTTCACACTCCATCACCTACATTATCTAAGCTTTCTCTATCCCTTTTATTTATTTAGTTATTTCTCCTTTTATTGTATTTGAGATTATGTAAAACACTTTAGAGTTTCAAGGCTTGTAATTATTTGGATTGAAGTTTATGGATTAATGTTTTACTTTAAATGGTGTTTGTCTTTTATTTGTGTGTTTAATTATTATTTGAAAGCATGTTATTAGTGGTCATGATAATATGTCTTATTTATTGTTAATTGGAGTAGTATTAAGAGATTTATTCCATTAATCGTACATAAACATGCAACTCAATATTATTATGATCTCGAGAGAGGATTAATTATTGGGAGGGTATTGATGATCTTAGGAGCTATTTCGGGTTATATGATGCATGCTTAGTAGAAATACATGCTTGTGTGACATTTCCTTTGAATTAATTGGATTGAAAAATCTTTTAATTCATTATTTAGTGATCAACCCTATAAAGACAGACTTAATTTCCATTTGAATGAGTCATTTTTCATAAATGAATTTCTAAATATTGCATATGCCTTGAAACCACATTTTTCTTTGATTAGTTTTGTTATTTTCATTTCATTAGCTTGTTATTGATTTGGATTTGACTAGTTTTATTTACTTTCTTAGTGACATTTATAGATAGCATTAGAATTAGTCTTAATTTTTAAACCTTCCTTACAAATCAATCGTATCTAGATAGAATCGTGCCAACAAATATCACTTTTACACTAACCCTTCCCTGTGGGATCGACCTCGTACTTACTTCGCTACAATATACACCGTATACTTGCGGTCATGTATTTTAGAGTTGTGAAATACGTGAATCAAGTTTATGGCGCCGTTGCCGGGGAAGGCGTTTTAGTTCTAGAGTGGTAGTTGGTTTGATTTTAAGCTAGATTTTACTTGCTTTTGAAAAATTCTTGAAAACACAAAAAATATTTGTTTTTATTTTCTTGCTTCTAGTGTTATCTTTGTATCACTGCTTCCCTTTCTTGTCATTTCTCCAGGTGAAGAAGGTTAAGCTCTTTTGAAGATATGAGTGATTCGGAGGCTATAGTGAATTTGGCAACTCAATTGGTTAGATTGACGACTTTGCTCATTGAACGAGCTCCCAATTGGTTGTCAAGGCCAAGTTATGTGGAAAGAGCAAGTTTTATGGGCTATCAAAGAGAGATGGACTATGGAGAAAGGCACTTCGGAAGCTTTTGTCACCACCATAATGAGTGTTACTACCCGTGATCGAGGGACCATGATGATTTTCATTATGCCAACTCGGGAAATTTCTTTCAACCACCTTCCAATTTTGGTGTGCCCAATGATGTCATGGATGAACCGTCAAAAAAGTTAAGCTTGGAGGAAATGTTCATTAGTGTCATGGGAGAAACAAAAAAATTCATGGGAGAAACAAAAAAATTCATGGGAGTGGTTGATGAAAGGTTGAACGAGGCGGATTCGACCCTTGAGGATTTGGAGCATAGAGTAGAAAGTATTAAGGCTCAAATGGATGACATTAAAACATTAATGAATGTGAGTGAGATTCAAGTTTGTCAAGAATCTACCATTGAAGAACAAATTGAAGATGACAAGTCTCCATCTACTACCGAGTGCAACCCAAAGGAACATTGCATGGCCATAGGCATACGAAGTGGCATTAATTTGGAGAAAGGAGAAAAGATGATTGAAGAGTGTTGCAAAGTTGAGTTCATGGAGGAGTTGCCCAAACTTGATGATAAGTGCCTCGAGATGAGCAAAAGAGCCAAGTTTGGGGGAGTTTTCAAAGAAAACTCCCCCAATTCCTTCAAAATGTTCGACTTGGGTGGTGAAACAGGCAAGCAAAGACTTTGTGATAAGAGTGAAGGCCCCAATGGAGTAGCCCTACATTGTTTCGATGAACCCATGACCATGGATAGGATTGGATTTAAGAAGTATCGGGTCAAGGGGCAAAGTGGTGTGACTTGAAGAGTCAACGAGAGGGAGTGATGTCCGGCATAGGACGTTAAAAATAGCGCTACTTGGGAGGCAACCCAAGATTTTATTTGCTTTCTTTAGTTTATGCTTTTGTAGTTGTTTGATGGCTTGGATTTTGTGTAGGTATGGAAGATTAAATTTGGAGCACTTGGAGAAATGGAGAAGGATCAAGATCAATCATGATGTAGGAGAGCACTTGTGTAATGGTGATTTCTAAGAAGAGCTCTAGGATGTGCAAGGAGAAAGGTAACAAATTTTAGCCCAAACTTAGAATTCTTACATAGTAAAATTCTAAGTTTGGGGGAGTTTTTTTTTTTTTTTTTCACTAGTTTGTTACACCTTGCACCGGCGCACCATTCTACTTGGGTTACATTTTGCACCGGCGCACAATTTGTCTCTTATGCTTATTGTGATGGTTGATTTGATCTTGAATGATTATGCTTTAGTTGATTGTGGATGCATGGGTGCCATAGTTGTTCATTGATTTGTGTGTATGATTGAGGTGATCGTTCTTTGGATACTTGATTTAAGTATTGATGGATTGTTGAGTTTTTGATGTGGTGATGAGTTGATTGGTGAAGTTTGAACACTTGCATGACGATTTGTTGTGTGATGATTGATGTTTGTGAAAGTGTCCATATTCATGTTCATGTAAAACTGGTGAGCTTTTGAGCCTTTTGAATTGAAATATTAAATCGGTTTGATTTACTCTTTGAGAGCATCATTCATAATTTTACATTCTAGAACTTGCCATCGGTCTTATTTGAAACTAAGTTGTGTGGAGATTTTTTGAATATGATATAAGGCCATCTTTGTTTGAATAGTCACTTGGCCAAATTTGTCCTTACCAAATGAAATGTTATCCGTAGCTAGCCATTTTGAGCCTATTAACTTATATTTTTTTGGCAACCTACGTAAATTTAGCCTATTTGTCTATTTTTTCGAGCTTACCTTTATATGAACTAGTGGAGCGTAATTGTTGACAAATATGGTTGAGTTGAGCTTGAATGCAAATTTGGGAGGCTAGTTGTGCCTAAGTGAAAGAAAGAAAGAAAAGAAGAAAGAAGGAGAGAAAAAGTGAGAAGAAAAAGAAGGAAAGAAAGAAGGGGCCTTCTAAGGACAGTCCAATGTCGCCTGGACTATCAACAGTCCAGTAATCTGAGCCATCAGATCTGAAATCTAATGGCTTATATTTGATGACCTGCTACCTGTTGCATTTGGCGTCGCAGAATCCATCGCCTTGCATTGCACTTATTATCGTTTTTTGTCGCCCTATTACACTTTTAAATTAAATTTAATAATTTTAAATATATAATTATAAAATTACAAATTTATCCTCACATGATTAATAAAAAAATTAATTGATAATATATAATCTTTATTTTAATTCTCATATCATTAATAATCATAATAAACAATAAATTATCTTTTTTTATTTGAAAGAATTGAATTTTAGGTTAAATTATTAATTTAGTTGAATTTTTTATACAAATTTCTGTTTCGAGATCACAAAATTGGACGTGGCTATTGTATGTGCTATTGGTCGGTCGTCTATTCAGAATTCAGAAAACCAGTTGTTACAATTTATGATCATGGAGTAATTGATATGTTTATGATCAGAAAATTAGCGAAGATACTTTATATAATCTAACAAACAGAGATTCTGGGTTTTTTAAAATTTGGAGAAAACCTACAAAATTTCATTCCGATCCCAAACACGTTCAAAAAAACTCTCTGCACATCCGCTGCTCGTAATTTATATTTATATTTTTTATTTTTTTGTTCATTTTTAGTCGAATTATGAGTATTATTAGTATGTCTAAAAAGAAGTATTCTCAAATTGTTGATAATTACTGCTAGTTTTTTTTATATGATATTGAGCCTCTGATTGAACTTTTGATTTTTTTATGTGTTAATACTCTGTTTTTTCTGCACACTCAAATTAACGCAGTATTCTCAAATCTCAATTGTTATTCATATAAAATTTGTATGATTTCTATATGGTTATTGATTTGTTATTCATATAAAATTTGTATGATTTCTATATATGGTTATTGATTTATGAGATTTGTTTGAAATTTATGAATATGATAAGATTATGACATTTATTAATTTTATTTTTAATGTATATTTTGTAGATTTGTCTTCTCAACATGAGAATGATGACACAACTTCATCTAATAATACCTAAGATAATGATTTTGTCATTAAAAAGAAAAGACAAAAGACATCAATTGTGTGGATTAATTTTGAGGAATTTTTTGTTCATTTATTATAAAATTTCAGCATGTTTTATAATATTATAAAATTTCAGCATGTTTTATAATATTTTAGGGGGCTCAACATGAAGATGAGATTATTTTGAAAAACTGATGTATTTTTTCGTTGTAATTGTTGAAAGAACATTATGTTATTTTTTTTTTTTGAACATTTGTTATTACTCACGCACAATTCAAGAAATTGGTTGTTCAATTTGGTTATTTTCTTTGATAAAACAATTGGGCTGCCCACTTTTAATTAAATGCTAGCCCAAAACATTCTCCACTTTTAATTAAATGGGCTAACATTGTTGGCCCAAAAAGTCTCCACTTACTCGGTTTGCTCTCGATCACAATTTCTTTTTTTTTTTTTAACGTAAAGGAGGGACAATGTCACAATGGGCAACGTAGGACTGTTAGTGCCCTTAAAGAATTCAAACAAATTTATAATATATTTTAAGTTTAATTTGTCAATTAAAAAAATATTTGAAACATGTACTCCATAGTATAAATTTGTAAATTTGTTATTCATTTGAATCTAGGTAAATATTTTTCAATACACTCTTAACTCTAGAGGGCTGCAACATATAATTGTCTATGCATGAACATGTTTCAGAAGGTACACACTACACACCTACCATGAAAAGAGACTGACCTTTAACTTTTATTTGTCGTCATTGCAAAAGACAATAGAATAAGAAATTATCTTATTCGAAACTCTATGGGAGCCGTGTCATCGAAACACTCAATATTATTCTCAAAATAAAAACTTTACTACCAACATTCCTTCCAAAATAAAAATGTGTCCTCAATAATGTAAATTTCAAGTCTGGTAACAATCAATCTAGTTACATTATACAAATCAGACATTAGGTCAATATTCGTAAGCAACATTATATGGACACATAATTTTTAGAACTAATCGATGGTCTGATCATGACGTTTTCCTATAGTTCCATTCACATTTTCTAAAGTTTTTTTATTCTGATTTCACCAAAATTTTGCTTTCCAAAACATAGTTTGAGAATGACGTTTTAACACTTTGGAAAAAATAAAGTGTTTATTTCTACTAATTTATGAACAGTGTCGCCATGAGACCATCTCACTTTGAATAAGATAAGTGTTTATTCGTACTAATTACTGTTAATGGTATTACTGATTACAATTTATGGTATTACTCGTTATTACTTATTGTATTAACGACTATAATAAAATCATACATATAATATTATTTTGTATTAAAATTTAAAAAAAAATACACATGAAAAAATGGAAAATAAAAAAAAAAGTAAAAGGAAAAAAAACGAAGAAATTAAAAGTTTGGAATAAAAACTGAAAATGGGAGAAAAAGAGGAGAGGGAAGAAAACTTAGAAAGAAAAAAAATCAAGATTTTTGCCTAATTTCGATAGTTTTTTTTTTAAATTATGTTTTACGATTTTTTTCTAAAAATATGGATGACTTGATGGTGAATCGACGGTAACTCGGTAATGACTTGACTACATATTGTAAATATACAAATTAAGGTTGATTTTATTATATTTTGTGTAAATTAATAAAAGGATAATATAGTATTTTAAATGTAATTACTTTTTTAAAAATATTTTTGGGGTGAACTCATAAAATGAGTGGTGTAGATAAACGTGGTAAAAAATAATAATTTAGGGGTGAACTCATAAAATGAGCGGGTGCACATAACCGTGATAAAAAATGATTTGGGGGTGAACTCCTAAAATGAACGGGTGCAGGTAACCGTAGTAAAAAAAGATTTGGGGTGAACTCATAAAATGAGGGGTGTAGATAATTTAGGGGTGAACTCATAAAATGAGCGGGTGCACATAACCGTGATAAAAAAAATGATTTGGGGGTGAACTCATAAAATGAACGGGTGCAGATAACCGTAGTAAAAAAATGATTTTTGGGTGAACTCATTAAATGAGTGGGTGTAGATAAAATATAAATAAAAAATTAAAATTGGTGTGTACCGGTATCTTGCATGTACTCGAGTATCACCCTACAAATTAGGGTTGATTTTATTATATTTTGTGTAAATTAATAAAAGGATAATATAGTCCTTTAAATGTAATTATTCCATTTAAAAAAAAAATCTTCTGAGGTGAACTTATAAAATGAGCAGGTACAGATAACCGTGGTAAAAAATAATTTTGGGTGAACTTATAAAATGAGCGATTGCAGATAACCATGGTTAAAAAATGATTTGGGGTGAACTCATAAAATGAGCGGGTGCAGATAACCGTAGTAAAAAAAAAATTTGAGGGTGAACTAAATAAATGAGCAGGTGTAGATAAAATATAAATAAAATAATAATTTAATTCTATTAAAAAAATCTAATTTTACATTCGTATTGTTTAATTTAAATAATATTATTATTAATTTTAATAAAGGATAAAATAGTAAATAATAAAATAAAATTTAAATAATTATTTTAAAATATTAAAAAAAGGCAACAGGTATCAAGTTAGGGCGACACAGAGGGCGACACAGAGCGATGCAATTTGACATCCGAACTATTAATAGTCCAGGCGATACAAAAACTATCCTAAGAAAATCCCAAGAAAGAAAGAAAGAAAGAAAGATGAGTTGATGAATGATGCATACAAAAGAGTGAGTGCATTGCAAAATTACCTCTTTTGTATAGCTACTTGGGAGAGCTTGAATGGAAAAAAAGTGTTCAATGGTTTTTGGTGGTGTAGAATGTGCTTAAAAGAGAACAAATAAATTGTGGAAGTTAGAGTTTTTGAGTTGCAATCCGCGCAATTGTAACTTTATCTTGAGAAGTTTTTGAGATGTGTCTATACGTCTTTATCTCTCGCTCTCCACTAGTTTATGAGTCACTTCATCTAAATCTACCCTACCTTGACCAAAGAGCCTACATTACAACCCAATAAAGTCCTTATTGATTCAATTGTTGACACACAAGAATTAGTAGAGAATGTAGACTTGTGGCAAGCTTATGGTTTTGTATCTTTGTGAATTGATGATTAAGTGCATACACATCCTACATAAATACTTTGAGTGTTGAGAGAAACACTTCCTTGAGAGGAACAATGAATTGGGCACATGAACTTGCATCTCTCAAAGCATGACATGTTTGAATGTTTGTGAATTTCTTTACCTTGAAGTTTTGTTGTCATTGAGGAAATTTAACAATTTTGTCTAATAACTTGTATACATTGAACATTTCATTCGCAATCATTCCACCCTCATGTTTTATTTTTCTCGTTGTTTGAGGACAAACAACATTTTAAGTTTGGGGAGGTTTGATTCGGGTGCAATTTGCATATTTTTATGACACGTTTTGAGCTCAATTTTCTTAGGATTTCATGTTTTTATTGCTTAATTTTGACTAATTGCACTTGATAGAGAGAAAGGTGGTGCTTTGTGTATTTTGTAGGAAAAATGGTTATTTTGGAGGCAAAAGCACTCACCTAATTTTTAGTGAAGTCAATTGAAGAAATAAATTGAAGTCGAGAGCAAAATGAGTAGAAAATGGAGGAGGGAAATTATTTGGGCCAACAATTAAATTGTTTGGCCCATTTAATTAGTTGCAGCAGCCCATGTGCTATAATTTTTCCAGCAAGTCTTAGGCCCATTGAATTAAACAAAGAGCAGGTAGTAAGCAAAAAGGGTGGGCAACGAAATTAAGTAGATGGGCCATTTTCATTTAATTTTTGAGCCCATTTGTTTTGATTAAAACTTGAAGCCCATGTTATATATATTTCGGCCAATACACAGCGAAGGAGGGCAGAGAGCGAATTGGGGAAAGCAGGGAACTGCGATTCTGCACACACTCACACCTAGTGGAAGGTGTTTCTTCCATTGGAGCTTTAAATGGTGGATTGGCTTGGAATTTTCACACTCCATCACCTACATTATCTAAGCTTTCTCTATCCCTTTTATTTATTTAGTTATTTCTCCTTTTATTGTATTTGAGATTATGTAAAACACTTTAGAGTTTCAAGGCTTGTAATTATTTGGATTGAAGTTTATGGATTAATGTTTTACTTTAAATGGTGTTTGTCTTTTATTTGTGTGTTTAATTATTATTTGAAAGCATGTTATTAGTGGTCATGATAATATGTCTTATTTATTGTTAATTGGAGTAGTATTAAGAGATTTATTCCATTAATCGTACATAAACATGCAACTCAATATTATTATGATCTCGAGAGAGGATTAATTATTGGGAGGGTATTGATGATCTTAGGAGCTATTTCGGGTTATATGATGCATGCTTAGTAGAAATACATGCTTGTGTGACATTTCCTTTGAATTAATTGGATTGAAAAATCTTTTAATTCATTATTTAGTGATCAACCCTATAAAGACAGACTTAATTTCCATTTGAATGAGTCATTTTTCATAAATGAATTTCTAAATATTGCATATGCCTTGAAACCACATTTTTCTTTGATTAGTTTTGTTATTTTCATTTCATTAGCTTGTTATTGATTTGGATTTGACTAGTTTTATTTACTTTCTTAGTGACATTTATAGATAGCATTAGAATTAGTCTTAATTTTTAAACCTTCCTTACAAATCAATCGTATCTAGATAGAATCGTGCCAACAAATATCACTTTTACACTAACCCTTCCCTGTGGGATCGACCTCGTACTTACTTCGCTACAATATACACCGTATACTTGCGGTCATGTATTTTAGAGTTGTGAAATACGTGAATCAAGTTTATGGCGCCGTTGCCGGGGAAGGCGTTTTAGTTCTAGAGTGGTAGTTGGTTTGATTTTAAGCTAGATTTTACTTGCTTTTGAAAAATTCTTGAAAACACAAAAAATATTTGTTTTTATTTTCTTGCTTCTAGTGTTATCTTTGTATCACTGCTTCCCTTTCTTGTCATTTCTCCAGGTGAAGAAGGTTAAGCTCTTTTGAAGATATGAGTGATTCGGAGGCTATAGTGAATTTGGCAACTCAATTGGTTAGATTGACGACTTTGCTCATTGAACGAGCTCCCAATTGGTTGTCAAGGCCAAGTTATGTGGAAAGAGCAAGTTTTATGGGCTATCAAAGAGAGATGGACTATGGAGAAAGGCACTTCGGAAGCTTTTGTCACCACCATAATGAGTGTTACTACCCGTGATCGAGGGACCATGATGATTTTCATTATGCCAACTCGGGAAATTTCTTTCAACCACCTTCCAATTTTGGTGTGCCCAATGATGTCATGGATGAACCGTCAAAAAAGTTAAGCTTGGAGGAAATGTTCATTAGTGTCATGGGAGAAACAAAAAAATTCATGGGAGAAACAAAAAAATTCATGGGAGTGGTTGATGAAAGGTTGAACGAGGCGGATTCGACCCTTGAGGATTTGGAGCATAGAGTAGAAAGTATTAAGGCTCAAATGGATGACATTAAAACATTAATGAATGTGAGTGAGATTCAAGTTTGTCAAGAATCTACCATTGAAGAACAAATTGAAGATGACAAGTCTCCATCTACTACCGAGTGCAACCCAAAGGAACATTGCATGGCCATAGGCATACGAAGTGGCATTAATTTGGAGAAAGGAGAAAAGATGATTGAAGAGTGTTGCAAAGTTGAGTTCATGGAGGAGTTGCCCAAACTTGATGATAAGTGCCTCGAGATGAGCAAAAGAGCCAAGTTTGGGGGAGTTTTCAAAGAAAACTCCCCCAATTCCTTCAAAATGTTCGACTTGGGTGGTGAAACAGGCAAGCAAAGACTTTGTGATAAGAGTGAAGGCCCCAATGGAGTAGCCCTACATTGTTTCGATGAACCCATGACCATGGATAGGATTGGATTTAAGAAGTATCGGGTCAAGGGGCAAAGTGGTGTGACTTGAAGAGTCAACGAGAGGGAGTGATGTCCGGCATAGGACGTTAAAAATAGCGCTACTTGGGAGGCAACCCAAGATTTTATTTGCTTTCTTTAGTTTATGCTTTTGTAGTTGTTTGATGGCTTGGATTTTGTGTAGGTATGGAAGATTAAATTTGGAGCACTTGGAGAAATGGAGAAGGATCAAGATCAATCATGATGTAGGAGAGCACTTGTGTAATGGTGATTTCTAAGAAGAGCTCTAGGATGTGCAAGGAGAAAGGTAACAAATTTTAGCCCAAACTTAGAATTCTTACATAGTAAAATTCTAAGTTTGGGGGAGTTTTTTTTTTTTTTTTTTCACTAGTTTGTTACACCTTGCACCGGCGCACCATTCTACTTGGGTTACATTTTGCACCGGCGCACAATTTGTCTCTTATGCTTATTGTGATGGTTGATTTGATCTTGAATGATTATGCTTTAGTTGATTGTGGATGCATGGGTGCCATAGTTGTTCATTGATTTGTGTGTATGATTGAGGTGATCGTTCTTTGGATACTTGATTTAAGTATTGATGGATTGTTGAGTTTTTGATGTGGTGATGAGTTGATTGGTGAAGTTTGAACACTTGCATGACGATTTGTTGTGTGATGATTGATGTTTGTGAAAGTGTCCATATTCATGTTCATGTAAAACTGGTGAGCTTTTGAGCCTTTTGAATTGAAATATTAAATCGGTTTGATTTACTCTTTGAGAGCATCATTCATAATTTTACATTCTAGAACTTGCCATCGGTCTTATTTGAAACTAAGTTGTGTGGAGATTTTTTGAATATGATATAAGGCCATCTTTGTTTGAATAGTCACTTGGCCAAATTTGTCCTTACCAAATGAAATGTTATCCGTAGCTAGCCATTTTGAGCCTATTAACTTATATTTTTTTGGCAACCTACGTAAATTTAGCCTATTTGTCTATTTTTTCGAGCTTACCTTTATATGAACTAGTGGAGCGTAATTGTTGACAAATATGGTTGAGTTGAGCTTGAATGCAAATTTGGGAGGCTAGTTGTGCCTAAGTGAAAGAAAGAAAGAAAAGAAGAAAGAAGGAGAGAAAAAGTGAGAAGAAAAAGAAGGAAAGAAAGAAAGAAAGAAAGAAAGAAAGATGAGTTGATGAATGATGCATACAAAAGAGTGAGTGCATTGCAAAATTACCTCTTTTGTATAGCTACTTGGGAGAGCTTGAATGGAAAAAAAGTGTTCAATGGTTTTTGGTGGTGTAGAATGTGCTTAAAAGAGAACAAATAAATTGTGGAAGTTAGAGTTTTTGAGTTGCAATCCGCGCAATTGTAACTTTATCTTGAGAAGTTTTTGAGATGTGTCTATACGTCTTTATCTCTCGCTCTCCACTAGTTTATGAGTCACTTCATCTAAATCTACCCTACCTTGACCAAAGAGCCTACATTACAACCCAATAAAGTCCTTATTGATTCAATTGTTGACACACAAGAATTAGTAGAGAATGTAGACTTGTGGCAAGCTTATGGTTTTGTATCTTTGTGAATTGATGATTAAGTGCATACACATCCTACATAAATACTTTGAGTGTTGAGAGAAACACTTCCTTGAGAGGAACAATGAATTGGGCACATGAACTTGCATCTCTCAAAGCATGACATGTTTGAATGTTTGTGAATTTCTTTACCTTGAAGTTTTGTTGTCATTGAGGAAATTTAACAATTTTGTCTAATAACTTGTATACATTGAACATTTCATTCGCAATCATTCCACCCTCATGTTTTATTTTTCTCGTTGTTTGAGGACAAACAACATTTTAAGTTTGGGGAGGTTTGATTCGGGTGCAATTTGCATATTTTTATGACACGTTTTGAGCTCAATTTTCTTAGGATTTCATGTTTTTATTGCTTAATTTTGACTAATTGCACTTGATAGAGAGAAAGGTGGTGCTTTGTGTATTTTGTAGGAAAAATGGTTATTTTGGAGGCAAAAGCACTCACCTAATTTTTAGTGAAGTCAATTGAAGAAATAAATTGAAGTCGAGAGCAAAATGAGTAGAAAATGGAGGAGGGAAATTATTTGGGCCAACAATTAAATTGTTTGGCCCATTTAATTAGTTGCAGCAGCCCATGTGCTATAATTTTTCCAGCAAGTCTTAGGCCCATTGAATTAAACAAAGAGCAGGTAGTAAGCAAAAAGGGTGGGCAACGAAATTAAGTAGATGGGCCATTTTCATTTAATTTTTGAGCCCATTTGTTTTGATTAAAACTTGAAGCCCATGTTATATATATTTCGGCCAATACACAGCGAAGGAGGGCAGAGAGCGAATTGGGGAAAGCAGGGAACTGCGATTCTGCACACACTCACACCTAGTGGAAGGTGTTTCTTCCATTGGAGCTTTAAATGGTGGATTGGCTTGGAATTTTCACACTCCATCACCTACATTATCTAAGCTTTCTCTATCCCTTTTATTTATTTAGTTATTTCTCCTTTTATTGTATTTGAGATTATGTAAAACACTTTAGAGTTTCAAGGCTTGTAATTATTTGGATTGAAGTTTATGGATTAATGTTTTACTTTAAATGGTGTTTGTCTTTTATTTGTGTGTTTAATTATTATTTGAAAGCATGTTATTAGTGGTCATGATAATATGTCTTATTTATTGTTAATTGGAGTAGTATTAAGAGATTTATTCCATTAATCGTACATAAACATGCAACTCAATATTATTATGATCTCGAGAGAGGATTAATTATTGGGAGGGTATTGATGATCTTAGGAGCTATTTCGGGTTATATGATGCATGCTTAGTAGAAATACATGCTTGTGTGACATTTTCTTTTAATTCATTATTTAGTGATCAACCCTATAAAGACAGACTTAATTTCCATTTGAATGAGTCATTTTTCATAAATGGATTTCTAAATATTGCATATGCCTTGAAACCACATTTTTCCTTGATTAGTTTTGTTATTTTCATTTCATTAGCTTGTTATTGATTTGGATTTGACTAGTTTTATTTACTTTCTTAGTGACATTTATAGATAGCATTAGAATTGGTCTTAATTTTTAAACCTTTCTTACAAATCAATCGTATCTAGATAGAATCGTGCAAACAAATATCACTTTTACACTAACCCTTCCCTGTGGGATCGACCTCGTACTTACTTCGCTACAATATACACCGTATACTTGCGGTCGTGTATTTTAGAGCTGTGAAATACGTGAATCAATATACTCGACTGTGAGTTCAATTTCTTCCAAAGGACTTGGGTTTATATTGTCAAGAATATCACTTGAATTATTCGCTCTTCGTGAGCTTGATCCTACTAGAGTTGGAGAGTTTTAGTACTTTTTACAGATTGAGTTACAGCAACAAAATTTACGCTCGGAAGGATAAGGTATGTAAGGTGTAGATTCCAATTAATGAATCTCTCATAAAAGTTGGGCTTGAATGATTATGATCTTAAGCTTAAGATCTAATGGGTGAACACTCAAATGATTTGGCTAACAATAAAATGTTCTGAAAATACTTGAACTTTTGAGAATTTGTGTGTTTAGTTAAATTTGTTCTTGCTTTTGGGTATTTTCAAATTGTACTTGTGTGAGTGATTCGGGTGGAATTTACGCGTTTTAGGGGCACATGTGAAGCGTGTTTTGATGTGGATTTCATTGATTTATGCATTGATTATGATTGTTTAAGCCGAAATGAGAGAAAGGTTGTGTTTTGTCAATTTTATAGGAAATACGATGGAATTTGGAGCAAAACACCAACCATACTTTTCTGGATCAGGAAGAGGAGTGCACCGTTGGATTCGTCTCGAAAAATGGAGTGGAATGAAAAAAAGAATCGAGTCAATCGGAGGTCGGAAGCTCGAGATACGAAGAGACGAAAAAAACATGCCCGGGTAGAATCGACCCGGGCGCGTCAAAAACCACCCGGGCGGGTCACTTCAACCCGGGCAAGGGCAGATTTTGAGGATGTTCGTATTTGGCCCGGGTGAAACCCACCCGGCCGGGTGATTTCGACCCGGGCAAGGCTGAATTATTAGTTGCTTCGTATTTTGGCCGGGTGGCATGCCCGGGTGGGAGCCACCCGACCAACTTGCAATTTTGGCATCCAAACCCTTCCCCAACACTATATAAGACCTCATTCTTGAAACCCAAGACACTCTTCCCCAATCCACACATAATTACACATACTTGGACGTGTTTTGGCCATAACTTCTTCATCTCTTCACCAATTCATGCAAGAGAAGAGGCATTAGCTTGGGAATTCCATTCCCTACCACATTCTAGACTAAGCTTTCTCTTTTTTTCCTTTTTATTTAGTTATTTCATTTGGATTTTGTAATTTGATTATGTTAGTAGTTAGCTAAACACTTTGTGGTTCTAAGGCTATGTTTATACTTTGGATGATGCTTATGAATTAATTTCTTGTTTATTTGGTGGTTGTGTTGCTATTTCTATTTGAATGCTTAACTTTCATTGCAAAACATGTTGTCAATGGCCATGATAGTATGTTTTATCTATTGTTAATTGAAATTGGATTGAGAAATCTCTTTCGTTAATCGTATTTAAGCATTCGACCCAATATTCTTGTGAGCTCGAGAGAGAGGATCAATTATTGGGAGGGTATTAGATGATCTTAGTAACTTTTTGGGGATTTCTTATGCATGCTTAGTAGAGATGCTAGTTTGTATGATATGTCTCTTGGATTAATTGGATCGAGAGAACTTTTAATTCACCATTTTGTGATCAACCTTATAGTAATCAACATACCACCACTTAATTAAGCCCTTAATCATAAGTTGAATCCTTAGTGTGACATATGCCTTGGAACCCACCCTTCCTTCTTGGAGTTTTCATTCGTTTTACGTTTGTTTTCTTGATTTGCATGTTAGTTGATCGATTTTGTATTTACTTTTCATTACTTATTGGTGACACATAGTTAGGTAATTTTAGAGTAATTCACACCACTCAAATTATCGATCACGTCTATTTAGAACTCGACTAGCAAACTGCCCTTTTACGCTTAACCTTCTCGTGGGATCGACCTCGTGCTTATCACGCTACAATAGACGCCGTACACTTGCGGTTGTTTATTTAGTGTTGCATAACGCGTGTAACAAGTTTATGGCGCCGTTGCCGGGGAGGTTTTTATAAGCTCTAGAGTGTAGGCTAGGAGAGTTTTAGTTTAGACAATTTAATTGCTTTCTTTATTTGCAAAAAATTCAAAAATATTTGAGTTTGTTATCTTGATCTTAATTACAATTCTCACTCTCGTTTGTTCTTTTGATAGACATGGTTTATGATCACACGATCTAGGAGGAACCACCAAGAAGTGCTACCTTTAGATCCGGAGATTGAGGCCAATTGTCGAAGAAGGAACGCCGAAAGGAGAAGAATAGAGTTGGAAAGAATGAATCGAAGGGAGAATCCGGTTGTAGAAGAAGTTGACGAGGAACTTGAGAATCAAGGAGTGGAAGGAGTTGAGGAACCAAACGGGAATGGAGGTAACCGACCCCAAGGAGTGCTAAGGGACAATTTTCGTCGGAGAGTTGAAGAGAATATTGGTATGGATATAGATGGTAGACGAAGGGAGGACGAGGAACCACAAATAGTCTTGAGAGACCACTTCCGTCCTATCCCAAGGCCCTATGGAGGAGCGGGTCGAGAGCCCGTTGATGCACACAATTTTGAACTCAAGCCGGCCTTGATCGTGATGGTGCAAAACAACCAATTTGGTGGGCTCTCCAAAGAAGATCCTAACCTCCACTTGTCTCAATTTCTCGAGATAAGTGGAACGGTTAAGATCAACCGTGTTCCCCAAGACTACATCCGCTTGCAACTCTTCCCTTTCTCACTCCGGGACCGAGCAAAGCAATGGTATCTCTCTCTTGACTTGAGGACCATTGAGAATTAGGCCGACCTTGTTGATGCCTTCCTTATGAAGTACTTTCCTCCAAGCAAGACCATCAAGATAAGAGGAGAGATTTCTTCATTTATGCAAGATGACGATGAGTCGTTAGCCGAGGCTTGGGAGCGTTTTAAGGATTTGATAAGGAGTTGCCCTCAACATGGTTTCTCAAGAGATCAATTGATTTGTTACTTCTACAACGGGATGGACCATCGAACGAGAGGGATGGTGGATGCCTCGGCCGGTGGAGGTTCTTTGCTAGGAAAGACGACGGATGAAGGCTCTGTGCTTCTAGAGGAGATGGCAAAGAACGGACACCAATGGCCATCCGAGAGAAGGCAAACCCGGAAAGTAGTTTCCACTCAAAATTCGGAAGAAAGTATCAACTTATCCAACAAAGTGGACAAGCTAATCTCCTTGATGACGGCCAAAGCACTAGTGGAGCCCAATAATGATCAATATGAGGAGGCCCATTTCATGAACAACCAACGGGACCGTTATTTTCGAGAAAGAGGTTGGAATGAGAGGCAAAATCCTCCTAATCCAAATCATTACCATCCCGGCTTGAGAAACCATGAAAACTTCTCTTATGCCAACACAAGGAATGTTATCATCCCACCTCCAAATTTCAATGCTAGAGATGGAGTTATTGTGGAGTCCTCATCAAAACCATCATTGGAGGATATGTTTGGTGCTTTTATGGGGGAAACCAAGAACTTCATGAGAGAGACTAGGGAGAATGCAAACAAGACTTGGCAAAGAATTGATGAGCATGGTGAGATGATCAAGAATGTGGCAAACAATGTGAAGGCCATAGAAAAGCAAATAGGCCAACTCGCTAATGCTATTGGAAAGCAACACGTTCCGGGGCAATTCCCCTCTAACACGGAGCTAAATCCCAAGGAGCAATGCAACGCCATAAGGCTAAGAAGTGGGACAAGCTACGAAGGGCCCAAGATGCCGTTAGAGGAGGAAGTGGTAATGGCACCCGAGGGTGTTGACAAAGATGATGGCTTAGTAAAAGAGAAAGAAGGGGAGAAGAAGAGTGAGGAGGCAATCCCTCCACAAAACAAAAGCAAAAACGTAGTGCCCCTCCCATATCCGCAAAGGGTAAAGAAGAAGATCTTGGATAGCAAGTTTGTCAAGTTCGCGGAGATGTTCAAGAAACTCCATATCAACATCCCTTTCGCCGAAGCCCTTGAGCAAATACCACATTACTTCAAATTCTTGAAGGAGATAATGTCACACAAGAGGGAAATTGAGGCGTATGAGATGGTGCACTTGACCGAACAATGTAGCTCCATAATTCAAGCTAAGCTACCTCCAAAGCTTAGGGATCCCGGATCCTTCACTTTGTCATGCACCATTGGAGATGGAGGTACATTAAGAGCCCTATGTGATTCGGGAGCAAACATCAACCTCATGCCATTGTCACTCTTCAAATCACTTGGTTTAGGAGAGCTCACACCAACCACAATGAGCCTCCAATTGGCGGATAGGTTTATGACATACCCTTTGGGTATAGCGGAGGATGTATTGGTCAAAATCGACAAATTTCTCTTTCCGGTAGACTTTGTGGTTTTGGATATGGAGGAAGACAAAAGCATGCCATTGATATTGGGAAGGCCATTTTTGGCAACCGGAGGGGCCAAAATGGATATGAGGAATGGAGAGTTGGAGCTTCGAATGAACCAAGAGATAGTTATTATTGACATGTTTAGAACTATCAAGCTCCGAAATGATGAGAATGAAGAGTATGGGTATTCTAAGGAAAATCACTCTCCAATGCCCATGAAAGAGGAGGTGGAAGAAGATCCTAAGATCAATTTTGTGAAAGAGGACCCCCAAGTGGAAGAGAATGAGTTGAAGATGGGCAAGAAGGCCAAGTTTGGGGGAGTTTTCTTCAAAAACTCCCCCAAATCAAGAAAAGCTACTTGTGCAAGCTTGGGAATGAATGAGGCGTCAACTTCGTATGACATGATAGAAGAGTCGGATGGGCTAGCTAGTGGATGTTTTGATGGACTTAAGAAAGTTGTATGGGCAAAGAAGGTCAAGAACAAGGGTGACAAGGGGGTGACTTGATATTCCCATTAAGGAAGAACCGTCCGGCATAGGACGTTAAAAATAGCGCTTCTTGGGAGGCAACCCAAGGTTTTATTGTTTTCTTGTTTTTATTGCTTTAGTAGTGTTGATAGCTTGGTTTATTTTGTAGGTATGGATGAAGAATACTATGGACATCATATCTTGAAGAATGGAGAAGGAAGCAAAACCAACTTTGGAGAGGGGAAACAAGTGTTGCAATGGTGATCTTTGAAGAAGCATTGGATGTGCAAGGAGGGAGGTAACAACTTGTAGCCCCAAACTTAGAATTATACATAGTAAAATTCTAAGTTTGGGGGAGTTATTTTTCTTTTCTTTTTCTACTAGTTGTTACCCTTGCACCGGTTCGTCATTCTACTTATGTCACATTTTGCACCGGCGCACACTTGGCTTTCACATGATTATATTGGTTAAGTTGGTTTTGATAATATGTTGGGTAGTGGATTTTTGGTGAAATGTGAGCATGAATAGTCATTGGAATCCATTGTTGAGTAGTTGTGGTGATGTTTATTTGCTTTGAATGTAAGCATGATTGATGTTGGAATATGGTATCATGTTGTGTTCATATTTGTGATCTTTGATAGCATGGATGCATGATATGTTGTTGTTTGGGAACATTTGATGAATGTGAGAGTTCTATTGAATAAACCGGTGAGAATTGAGCCATAAATCGAACATGTAATCCGGTTTAGTTCATTTGAGAGGGGACTATGTTATTGCTAGTAATCCTAGAACTTGCCTAAATTCTTGTTTGAAAGCATGATTGTGTGAGATGATGTGATGTGATATAGGCCATCTTGTTCTAAAAGAGTCACTTAGCCAAAATTTCCCAAAACCAAAGTAATCTTCCGTAGTTAGCCCTTTGAGCTTAATTCCTCATTTTCTTGGCAAACTACAATGTTAACCACTTAGCCTTTTTGAGCCTTTGATACCTACATCTAGTGGGGGATAAAAGACAAAGTGGAAAAACATGTGCTTGAATGAATATCTTGGGTGAAAGGAGAAAGTGGAAAAGTTGAAAGAAGTTGAAAAAGATGAAAAGAAAATCAAGGAAAAAGAAAAGAGGGACAAAGAGCCCCAAAAGCTTGAAAAGAAAAATGGTTCAAAAGATGAGGTGATGAATGCTTGAAAAAGAAAAGAACATGAAAAGTGAGGATGGAGTTTGTAAAAATTTGAAAGTGAAAGCACAAATTGTATAACAACAAGCTTTGTCCTCCACTAGAAGAGTCACAATTTTCAAATTCATCCTACCTTGTCCAAAGAGCCAATATTACATCCTTGATTAAGTCCTATTGATCACATTGTTGAGCATTTGAGTGTTGTGAAAAGTAGAAGTTGGGCAAGCATATGGTGATTGCATAGCATAACTTGGTTGATGAGTGCATTAATATCCTCAATTTCTTTGTGTGTTTGAGAGAAACACTTTGTCATGTGAGTAGAGGACTTGAGCATTTGGATTATGTTTCCCATTCACAATGTGTTGTGTGTTTATGCATTCTTTGATCCATGAGTGTGAATTGCAATAATGAGTTTATGACCTTCATTGAGAAATGCACTTTGAGAAAGAGATATCATTACATCTTACTTTGCATGTGTGAATTACATTGAATATTCCATTGTGATCATTCCACCCTCATTACTTTAAGTGCTTAGTTGTTTGAGGACAAACAACATTTTAAGTTTGGGGGAGTTTGATTCGGGTGGAATTTACGCGTTTTAGGGGCACATGTGAAGCGTGTTTTGATGTGGATTTCATTGATTTATGCATTGATTATGATTGTTTAAGCCGAAATGAGAGAAAGGTTGTGTTTTGTCAATTTTATAGGAAATACGATGGAATTTGGAGCAAAACACCAACCATACTTTACTGGATCATGAAGAGGAGTGCACCGTTGGATTCTTCTCGAAAAATGGAGTGGAATGAAAAAAAGAATCGAGTCAATCGGAGGTCGGAAGCTCGAGATACGAAGAGACGAAAAAAACATGCCCGGGTAGAATCGACCCGGGCGGGTCAAAAACCACCCGGGCGGGTCACTTCAACCCGGGCAAGGGCAGATTTTGAGGATGTTCGTATTTGGCCCGGGTGAAAACCACCCGGCCGGGTGATTTCGACCCGGGCAAGGCTGAATTATTAGTTGCTTCGTATTTTGGCCGGGTGGCATGCCCGGGTGGGAGCCACCCGGCCGGGTGACATCATTCTCGGGGGTTTTTGGCCATTTTCTCTATTTTTGAGGGACCAACTTGCAATTTTGGCATCCAAACCCTTCCCCAACACTATATAAGGCCTCATTCTTGAAACCCAAGACACTCTTCCCCAATCCACACATAATTACACATACTTGGAGGTGTTTTGGCCATAACTTCTTCATCTCTTCACCAATTCATGCAAGAGAAGAGGCATTAGCTTGGGAATTCCATTCCCCACCACATTCTAGACTAAGCTTTCTCTTTCTTTTCCTTTTTATTTAGTTATTTCATTTGGATTTTGTAATTTGATTATGTTAGTAGTTAGCTAAACACTTTGTGGTTCTAAGGCTATGTTTATACTTTGGATGATGCTTATGAATTAATTTCTTGTTTATTTGGTGGTTGTGTTGCTATTTCTATTTGAATGCTTAACTTTCATTGCAAAACATGTTGTCAATGGCCATGATAGTATGTTTTATCTATTGTTAATTGAAATTGGATTGAGAAATCTCTTTCGTTAATCGTATTTAAGCATTCGACCCAATATTCTTGTGAGATCGAGAGAGAGGATCAATTATTGGGAGGGTATTAGATGATCTTAGGAACTTTTTGGGGATTTCTTATGCATGCTTAGTAGAGATGCTAGTTTGTATGATATGTCTCTTGGATTAATTGGATCGAGAGAACTTTTAATTCACCATTTTGTGATCAACCTTATAGTAATCAACATACCACCACTTAATTAAGCCCTTAATCATAAGTTGAATCCTTAGTGTGACATATGCCTTGGAACCCACCCTTCCTTCTTGGAGTTTTCATTCATTTTACGTTTGTTTTCTTGATTTGCATGTTAGTTGATCGATTTTGTATTTACTTTTCATTACTTATTGGTGACACATAGTTAGGTAATTTTAGAGTAATTCACACCACTCAAATTATCGATCACGTCTATTTAGAACTCGACTAGCAAACTACCCTTTTACGCTTAACCTTCTCGTGGGATCGACCTCGTGCTTATCACGCTACAATAGACGCCGTACACTTGCGGTTGTTTATTTAGTGTTGCATAACGCGTGTATCAGTGAGAGTCCAACTCCAAAAGATTGGCTAAAGATAATGTTTTGCATCAGATCTATGTATGCTCCACTAGCTCCGAGATTTCCAAAAGACCCCATATGTGAAATCCATGAGATGTGTGAGCTAGGTAGTTCAACACAAAATAAATAATGTCAACTTCAGTGTGGTATGTCAAGCCATAGATGGAATGAGAGTCATTTCGTCCACACCACTCTACTGAATAAGATAAATGTTTTGGAGAGTATGTTGGAGAGTTTGTACAATCAGTCAAGGATTGTGTAAAAAAAAAAACTAAATTAGATGTTTCAGACTGATTTCACTAAACTCACGACTGATGTTGTGGCTGCTGCTCTAACCAACGTGATTCAAGATCAAAGGACGAACTTGGAAAGGTGATAGAAGACCCTAAAAAGAAAATAAGGAGTGGTTTGGTTGTGATAATGAATGACACTATTGAGGATGTTGAGAAGAAGAAGAAGAAAGATGAACTACAAGTTGAATTTGGCCAACTCATTCGTGATTAGATGACACCGCAGATGGATGAAATCCAGAAATTGAAGTTGGAAGTCTTTGATCAGAAGACAACTGTTGTTACCAAACATTTGAAGGAGGTTAAAATTATGAAAGAAGAACTAGCATATGTGGTTGCTCAGCCGAAAGGACAACTACAAACTCTTGCATCTACTTCCAATTCTATCAATGACTTCAATCAATCAGTTGAACCTCGATCTCAAGATTGAGCTGCAAACCTTTAGTGGAGTCATGACAAGTCTATTGGATGATTCCAAGATCGAGAGAAGTACGTACAAGTCAGGAATTGATAAAAGCCAGGTTATAGAGGCTATTGAAACAACTCTAGAGATAAGATCCTCTCTAACCCCTTCTACATATATTCCTCAATTAATCAACTTCCACATATACCTTCGTCAGAAGTTGATCTTCAAATGATAGTTCACAAAATCACAACTAGAGTGCAGAAGATAGCTGAAGAAGAAGCAAGGATAAAGAAGCACAAAAACTCGGAATATTTAAGAAAGGGAAGAGAAAAACATCTCAACCAGCAAAAGGAGATGACACATTATTGAATGCTTATGTGGATGACTCATGCACAACTGAGTTGAAAGAATAATGGCTGAAGTTTAAGAAGAGATTCATCATGAAATATTACGTCATTGCTAAATACTCATCTATTACAAATGATGAATTTTTCACACAATATATGGATGGAGGGAACTTATCATAAGATGTGGCAAATACTTTTGGACATTTCTCAAGACAAATGATATGATACAAAGGATAACCGAGCACAGTCAAGAAGGGAACAAAATACAAAGCGTAGAAAAGTCACTAATAAGAAAACTGAAAAAAAGACTACAAACTAACAACTTAAAAAATAGAAAAAAAAATTGGATCAAGGATCACTCACTTGATCGGCCACAGTGGCATTGTCAGGGTTGATCCCAACTACAACAAAAAGAATAACTACCTAAGTCTGATTGTGGTTGTAGAGCAAGAAGAGCCGCCACACTAGAGGCGATAAAGGTAGCGATATCGATGATGAACCTAGCTACTAGAAAAGTGGTGGTGATCATGAGGCGACACTGAGAGAGTGAAAAAGACAGGCCCCCCCTAGCAACATGGTTTCGAGAATAAGGAAAGTGTGGAGGCAAATCGATCTATAAAAGTGGTGGGAGAGAGCTAGGGCTGAAGGTGGAGTATATGTAAAATGTGGGTTGGGCGACAACTATCTTGAGTATTAGGATTAAGGGGTTAGAGAGATCGAAAGAAGAAGGGATGCACTATGAGTTTTAACTTTGATAATTTGTTGCTTAGTTTAAAAATCAGAACAACAATTTTTATTTTTTTATTTTTTGGGGGGGGGGGGGGCTCCAATGATGAAAACTAGGCAGGATAACAAAAGAATCTAGAAGTTTGCGAATCCTGCTTCAGCCCAAAGACTATTCAATTTCAATCTTGAGAAATGGTAGAGTCAGCTCCGATCCGAGCCAGATTATGCACTTTCATTAGCTTACTCCTCGGGAGATAACTGAATTTGCACACTACAAATCCTTTTGCTAGCGAGATAATCTCTCTAGCAATGCACTCTTCTGGTCCCGAGGTAGTATATTTTTGTCGGCACAGAGAGACCGCTAACTGGGAGTCCGTTCTGATTTCCAATAGCCTGATCTGCCTACTGGTTGCTATTTTTAGACCCTCGAGGATTGCCATCAATTCTGCTCCAAGCGCATCCCTTTGGGGCCTTATTCGTTTTGCAAATTCAACCATAATATTGCCATTCGCCTGTCTGAGGGATCCCCCTATGCCATAACTTCTGGCTTCTCTCTTGTGCGCTCCATCAACTTCTAAGATACATCCTTCAGAGGGTACTGATGTGTAGTTTTCTTCCTCGTCATGAAATGGGTTCGGATTGTCGTTTATCTTTTCCAATTGCAACTGGTAGGCTTCTAGATAATGAAGTATTTTCCTCCCTACCTCGGGGTCCAACTCTCTCGGCCGCGGAATACTAGAGTGTAGATCCGTGCATCTTTCTTTCCAGATTCCCTAAGATACCATCATGATTCTTTCGAAGTCTATTTTTTGTACGTTTGTTCTCAAAAACTCTAAAAAATTAATAGTGTTTCTGCCTACTCCTTTTTTTATGAGCCTATGGAATCCGATCCTACTCCAGATTTTCTTAACTCTGTGGCAGTGGAAAATAACGTGGGTAGTATTTGGAGAGTAATTTCCACATAAGCCGCAAACGGGTCGGATTTGGATATGTCTGTTTGCAAGGTTACCCTCCGATTGAATAAAGTCTTTACACATTTTTCATCCAAATATGCGGACCTTAGGGGGTATCTGCAATTTCCACAATTTGTTCCACCAATGACTATACCAATCCCCAGAGGAGGAGGCTTGAGCCGGGTTCAAGAAAGATCTTTTCATAATAAGTTTGTACCCGAAGCTAACTGAATAATTCCCCATAACATCATCATTCCAAAATCTCTTATCCTCATCCTCCTTTCTTCCTATTTGTGTCCGGAGTATCCCTTCTGCCTCATAGTGATTGAAGGCAATCATAATCATCTCTTCCTTCCATTCACGTTCCTCATTTATAAAATAGTTAATATTGGGGGCAGCCGCAATCCCTGAAGTAATTCTACCACTCTCTATTCCTTGTACCCAGGCATGCTTATGAATCTGTATCGAGTTACCATTACCGATCACCCATCGCAGACCGTGATCCAAAGTGTATCTACTCTTACAAAGAGATCTCCATGTGAAAGATGGGTTATTCATCTTCCATGATGTCTATGTGTTTGTAATACCTTGCCTTAAGAACTCTATTTAAGAGAGATGTTGGCTCTTTTATACATCTCCAGACCTGTCTGGCTAGAAGTGCGTCATTAAACAGATGTAGTCTTTTAAAACCCATGCCCCCTTCCTCTTTTGGTCTACAAATATCCTCCCATTTTTGCCAATGCATTTTTCTACCACCTTTCTTTCTGCCCCACCAGAAATCAACCATAAGCTTTTCCATTTGATCACAGATCTGAACCAGGATTTTGAAGCACATCATCGTATACGTAGGAATAGCTTGGAGGACCGACCGTGTGAGAACTTCTCTTCCCCCTTCTGAAAACTCCTTATTCTTCCAATTGTCAATACGATCTTTTAATCTATCAACCAAATAGGAGAATTGAATGCATTTTGATCTAATTGAGAACGTTGGTAGCCCAAGGTAGACTTGATGACCCTGAGTGGCCCGAATACCCAAGGCCTGATTAACTTGATTCTTAGAGTAATTCGACGCATTAGGGCTAAAGAGGATAGTGGATTTTTCAAAGTTGATCATTTGTCCAGACGCACGTTCATAACTATTAAGTATCTCTTTGATCTCGTCCCCACTATTTTCTTTGGTCTTGAAAAAAATAATTAATTGTTTCTATAATAGCATGACGACACATAGTTTTAGAAATTTATTGTGCTAGCACTACAAAAAATACCTCGATTAGAGATCAAAATTTTGAGACTGATTTGACACCGATTCGAAAAAAAAGCGAGTTTTGATTGTTTATTTTTTGTATAATACTACGAAGCCCTATATATACTTTGTCAAGCCAAGATCAATTCATATTAAAAAAAACTTGTGTTTACATTTTTCTTGTTTGGTGGAGGTGAATTGGGGAAAGTCGAAACAACATTGTGGAGATAGACTTAATTTGGTCAATTTTGAGAAATGAGGTCATTTTTAAGGGGACACTCCCGAACAGGAACAAAACTATGCTTAGTCGGGGTCATCCCCCCAAATTAAATTTAATTATATTTTTAGTAAAAAAATTAAATTAATTTAATAAATCAATATAATAGCTAGTTTACTTTGAAAGTTGACTAAATTAATCTCAAAAGAATTATATTCTACATGTTTGAACATGAAACTATTATTGGAGTATCATATTTGGAAGAGGAGTTTTTGACTAGTTTTCTGTCATTTCATATTAACGGTATAATGATGAGAACTTGTGTGTAGGGTAAGAATGAGCTAGACCTTGGATAGATTTTTTTAGGCCTATGACCTTTTATAAGTTTTTTTTAAAGGCTCAATCTAACCTTTTTAATAAAAATTTTTTAAAAAAGATTCGATCCGACCTTTTTACCTTTTAAAGACCTTTTTATTCCTAATAGTGCATTTAAAAAAAACCTCCTACAACACTTTTAAATCTCAAAATGAAGAAATATAAACAATAACAAATTTATTAAATGTTTCGAAAAAAAATATTTAAATATTTTTTTCAACTATTACAAAAGAAAATATAACTACATAATAATTAGTATTACTAAAATTCCTTTCTTTATTTATCACATATTATATATATATATATATATATATATATATATATATAAATAATGAAGTTAAATAGGTCGGCACATTGGGCTAAAAAGGCCTACGAAAAAGCTCAACTTCGGCCTATTTAACTAAATAAGTCTTTAAAATAGTTTGAACCCGACTTGTTTATTAAACGAGTCGAGCTTTAATAGGTTGAGCCGTAGGCCATTGTCAGGTAAGCTTGATCTATTCCTACCCTATTTGTGTATAAAAGTTGAGTACTCCTTGTATTCAATACTTTAGTAAAAAAAAATTACCAATAAAAAAAGGCCTTAGTAATTAAATGCACTTTTTTTATGTTCTCATCCTCGGGTTTAGTTCACACCCTAATTTTGAGTTCACCCTCATGAAATACCACAATTACCCACCCTCTCACACACCCTCTTTCCATTCCTCCATTCAAAATCTTCTAATTTCAAACTATTTGGACATGATTTTGTATGAATGTAATTGATAAAACAGGATTTTTGCACGAATATAAGTAGAAATAGCTAAGTTTTACAACAGTGTCGAACTCGACACTGGTTCGCCAAGGTCCGAGGAAGAGAAAAAAACTCTGAAGTTTTTTCCGAGTTTTTGAGGAATTCTCAGCCAAAAATTTCGCGTTTGTCAAAAACTCAGTAAAAATTTACCGATTTTTTGTAAAAAATTTCAGCAATTTTTTTGAGAGATTTTTGTGGAATTTTTTTTTTCGAAAAAAATCAGAAAATTCAAAAAAAATTGTCGAAAATTGTGAAAATTCTAAGTGAACCCAAGCCAAGTTTTAAGTTTTTTAAAAAAATTAATGAACACTTATATACGTGTACTAAAAACTTCGTTTTTTAACTAATGAAACTCAAAACGAATCCCTCCGCGTTTATATTCAAATTTCTTCAATTATTATTATTTTTTTAATGAAATTTTATGAGAGAGAAGGGAACACATAAAGTTTCTATGTTTGTGTTTTTTTTGGGTGAACTCTGTAGCAAATGATAGTATAATTATTTTATTGAAAAAGTAAATTGGGATGGAGGGTGAGACATAAAAACAGGAAGGACATTTAACCGTGGCCATAAAAAAACAAAAAATTTAGTTACAAAATCAAATCAATTCAAGCAACATTTATACGGGACGGGCCCACCAGAACAATTTAGACAAGTCTACTCTAGTCCATTGCTATCCGTAAATAATTTTGTACAAAGTACGTGTTTCGACATGTTTGGTGTGTTCTTTTCATTGTCAATACTCACCCATTCATTTTGTCATTTTATATATTCTTTACTTATGACACATAAGTTAAAATAGTAAAAATATTTTTAAGCAATTTTCTTAAAACATCAAAATATTACAATAAATGCAACTATTTTATTACACTAAAAAAAATAATTTTATTACTATTTATAAAGTTAAAAAGTTTTTACTATCTTCTATTCATTTTTTATAATACTAATAAATAATTCATTTGTTTAAATTTATGTTCAATAATTTTGTGCAATCAAAATGAGTGAGTAATAAATAATCTTTAGAGAGACATGACGTCAATTGCTTATTGGGAGTCCCAATGGCTTAGCTGTGATGAATTCCATGACTTGACCTTTTATTATATATAATAATATATATAATGGAATGCACAAATTATTGTTACTCAACCTTTTGTAGATGCACAATATTCATATATGGTGGCTCATTCTATTTACTTATTTACATTTTAGACCATCCAAACTTTATTCTCGATTCTCATCATATATCTCATACACTTTGTAGAATCACATTAGGATAGGGAGTAGAGAAAAAAGAAAAGAAAAGAAAATTTATAGTTGAAATTATGTAATAACATCTCTTTCGTCTTTTTATTAGATTGTTCATTTTTTTGTTTCTATCTGCATTTTATTTAAAAACGGTCTCTTTTTAAAATAAAAATAAAATTACTTATTTTTTTTTCAACTATTCTTTCAAAACATCTCAAAATTATTCTGTCAAAAAAAAAATCTCAAAATTATATTATTACTTTTTTTAAACAATAATATTTTTTTTTTGTCTTATTCTCCTCAGTTGAATAATACACTCTTAACAAAAAGTTACTTTATTTATCGTAATATTAATAAACAACTTTCACATTACAATTAGTGTCAAAGTTAAAAAGGACAAACTAATAAAAATTGAAAAAAATAATAAATTTATAAGTAATTTTAATTATGGAATAAGTGTTGAAATCCAGAAAAATCGTAAAGTTGTATGTCTATTTAAACGAGTAATAGTGCAAATATTATTGAATTTTGGAAGATAGTTTTAGAGTAATAATTCATCTGTCATACTATAATTTTCTCTTATCTTTTCCATTTCTAATAAATATTAATTAAAAAATATATATAATGGGCCCGAGGAAGTATTAATAAAATATAGGTGGAAAACAATTAATAGTTGAGATATATACGGCAAGGCAAGGCAAGGGGAGTTTATGATTCAATACATTTTTTATTAAATTGAGTATAAGATTTGAATTTAGTTAATGACATATGATAAAGAGGCAACTGGAATAGCAAATACTAGCTAGCACTGTAGTGTTGTTTGTTGTTGATGAACAGAAGAAGAAGGGAAATATCCATCTAATCTAATTATTACTCACAAAAAAAAAGAGGAAAGGCTTTTCCACTTATAAAACCCAACAGCCATAACAGCAGCATCTCCTTCAAACTGCTATCTCGAATAATCCCTTTTTCATTTCGAATTCGAATTGCGGCACTCTGTAATCTTAATTAATGTCACTAATTGACCAGCAGATGTTCGTCGGCAAAATTAGAGGGGCGGTGGTGTAATCCTTTATGTCTCTGATTGTGACTGAGTCAAGCAATTCGACAAACACATGGCGGGTGAGTTTAACCCCCAGTTTCATCAGCAGACTCTACTCTACAAACCGGGTGGTGGCTCAGGGGGCTACGACCTGATTTCCATGCCAAATTATTATAATAGCCCCGGGGGAAGCAGCAGCACCATGAATTTGGATTCCCCGGGAGGGATTCAGATTTTCTCACCCACTTCTCTTGGTCCTTCCTCCTCGCTCTTACTCGATTCTGTTCCAGGGTTGAAGCACGATACGGGCCTCGCCGTCGAATGGTCCGTCGATGAACAGTACAAGTTGGAGGAAGGTCTAGCCAAGTTGGTACTTTCTTCCTAATCGTATTTATTGTCGACTAATTCCTTTCATTATTACTATAACTAGTAGTATGTATGTTGTACCACACGTGGCAGAGCTTGTACCTTGGGTCTAATTGTCTTAACATAATGAGCTAGTTGCTTTTGTGAAAGTACAACTTCAGGTTTCATGTGGTCCTTTATCCAATTCCTTGATACAACATTCAATCATCTCCTTCACACTAAGATATAGAATTATGATCAGTTTCTTTGATCCATAACCCACAAGGCATAAAGTCTGAGTTAACCTCCTGTACTACACCCTATGGGGCTATAAGATATAAAGTAGAAGTAGAATAGAACCCAGAGGGATGTGTGCTTTTCCAGAATTGGTTCTAAAACATGTTTCTTGTGCTCATATACTTTGTATACTGTTCATTGTTCACCAAAGTTATATGATCCTTAACTGTCATTTTGTCTTACTAATACATGTTTTTATTGTTTTACATTTTCCACGTGGAACGTAATTTTTCAGGGGTTGGATTCTTCTGAATCTATTTGGCATTTATACCTATGCATTATAGATGTAATGCGGAGTACAATTTGTGCATTGGTTGCTATTACTTAAGCATGAATGAAACCCTAATGTCTGTAATTATTTGGTTTTGCTCTGATAATTGAAATCCTTCTAAATGTAAAGTTGATTTTGTCCAAAATAATCCCATTAAGAAATATGAGCAATCATAGTCAGTTTCTTCACATGTCTAAGAAACATGGAATATTTGGTTTATTGCCATTCTACTTATGTTTCAATTGCACCCGTTCTCTTATTCATAAGACTCAGATTTATGCAATTGCTTCCACACAATCCCCCCATTTTTACCCTGTTGAACCTCAACATGCAACTACTTTTGTTCTTTTGGTTTTCCTGGTTTTGTGTTATCTCTCATCATCGCACTTTACTTAAATTTGTAGATATGCCAATGAACCCCATATTATGCAGTATATTAAAATTGCTGCCTCACTTCAAGACAAAACAGTCCGCGATGTTGCTCTGCGGTGTAGATGGATGATGGTAAGTTAGTTCTTTGGAGATTGCTACTTAACACAATAACCTAGAAAAAAATGAGCTGCAGTTTTGTTCTATGATTTTTGACTTGTTATGTTCTTTTTCTTGTATTCGAGTTACCTTGTGTGGATCATTTGCTATGGAATTGTTTTGAGGGTGATAAGTATTATTGTTAACAGAGAAAGAGAAGGAAACAGGAGGATCAACGCTTGGGGAAGAAAGTGAAGGACCGGAAGGTATTCTTTCTTTGGTTTTGCTCGTGTTTTTACTTTTCAACTATTTGTGAAGTTGTCTTCCTCTAACTTAAATACATTATATATTCCTATTTTTTTCCCACTACACTGATAAAAGATTAAGTAGTTTAGTGAGAGAGTCAAATGGAGCATACTGCTCCACTGCATCCTTATTTTCCACACAATGCATTTGAAATTAAGGAATGCCAATGGAGTCTTATAGAGAAGAAGAAAACTATAAATATTTGGATACTTTCCTTTCGTTTTGATAATAACCAGTTACACCAAAGTGCTGCTCAACTAATTAAGGAATTTTTGAGTCTCATATATTGCTGCTCTGATGTCACATTGCATGCTCATTCTATTTCATATCAATGTTTATCAGCAGTACTTTTTGAAAGGCTCTTCATGTCCTCATTATTTATGTTCTTTATGAAAAAAAAACTAGCGTTTTAAGGCTACCCTTTTTTCTCAGGATAAATTGATGGACACATCTTTGAAGAATGACATGTCTTCAGCTTCACCACAGAACGTGCCTGCATATTCTTTACCCACAAACCATCATGTTCAGAGTGATTACATGCTCTCCGGAGGTATGTCTAATTTCTTCTCGTATTGACCAAATCTCTTTCATAGAATTAGGACGTAGGAGTTATGTTTTTGAGTCACTTTTTATATTGTCTTGTTGAGTGACTTAATGTATTACTGAGTTTATGGATATTTGAGGATGAGAATTTTGTTATATACTTGTCACTTGATTGTGCTTGCGTCTATTTTCTATTTCTGTTGAAATGATTTACTCTGGCCAAATATTAAATTTCAAGATAAGTGTTCTTTCGTTTAAAGGCTTTTATTTCTCTATCTGTACCTGTTTTACTTGTCTGTGTATACTGCCAGACTGCATAAGATGGATGCCACTTTTGTGTTGGCTGAACTCTTATAGTTATGCAAATAAATTATTTCTTGTTTTTGCAAATAGATAAATGCTCTTTTGATTGTGAACCTGGAGCTTTGGATGCCTTCAACTCCAAGTTTTAGCTTTTATAAAGAATTGTTACTAAACTAATTGTTTATATATGTTTCAGTACTTAGTAGCCCAGGCACACATCTTTTGGAAGAAAATCGTCATGCTTTTGGTCAAATATCTTCAAATCTTTCATCTCTTAAGGTAATTCCGAACCCTTATGTCCTGAAGGGAATTGAGATTAATTTCTTATCTCTTGTAAACTAAATTCTATGAAATTAAATTTTGCAATTGCAATTATGTGTCACTGGTATAGTATCATACTATCATCATAGACTGCATTTATATTATATAAATCGAGGAATGGTACATAATCAATTTGGAACAGCGTGATAAACACTCAATTTTCCTCCTCTTCTTCTAAGAGTACCATCTATTTTCACTTTTGTAAATTGTAGCCATAGTTGGACTTCTGAGCATTCGAATCAGGAAGTTCTTAGAAAGCTAGAAGTAAAATTTAATCTGAAATAATCTAAGCAATTTTTCTATGTCTAAAAGCCTTCTCCAAAAAAATTGAATCCTATGTCCTGATATCAGCCAAGTGGAAGTTCAGTTGGGGCTCAATGACTTGCTTGGTTGAACAATTAACCAAACCCTAACCATTTGTTGGTGGATTTACAACTTGTGTTGTACTAATTCTGCTTATGAATGATGAATTGAAAAATTAACGAAACACAAACCATTTGAATCCTATTACCTTCCAATGTCACTCATGACAATTGCCAACATCTAACTAAGGAGTACTTTATTATGGTATGAAGTGGAGGTGTGAGAGACACTGGTGATAGGGATTTTAACATCATTGGAATTCCATGTGCTTTTGAATGATGAATTCTTCAAAGAATGCATGTAGTTTGTTATGAACAAGTTTTTCATGATGATGATTCCATCCCTCGGTTGGATGTCTATATTATTTTAATTGATTGAAGAGGTATATTATCTCTGATTATTTATTATACTAGCAATGTACCTGTTAGTGCATGGAAGGAATTATTAATTCTATCTACTAAAGAAAATTTATCTATTTATTCATCTCTATTTACTGAAAATAAGAATTAAAATCAATTACTATTGTTAGCATGAAAATATTTTGCTCTTACTTGCTATAATGTAAATGGTCTTGCTTGTCATAATTTTGTAAATCTTACTTTTAGTACTTGACATTATTCAAATGGTCTTACACTCTTACATGTCATAATTCTGTTTTAGTAGTTCCTGAATATATACTTTAAATTGATTGTTTTTATTTTTTATATACATTGTTAGATACTCCCTCCGTCCAAATTCATTATGCTCATTTTCTCCGGGCATGAGTTTTAAAGAATATTGATTAGTTTATGTATAAAGTAGATAGCATGGGGATATGATGGGGTATTGTGGGGTCCACTTATAAATAAAGTAATTGTTTATGAATAAAGTGAATGATAATTTGAGTACATAAGTGATGGTTGGAGGGTGGAGATAAAGTAGTGTGAATAGTATTATTTCCAAAAAATGGAATGAGAATAATGAAATTGGACAGATGGAGTATTAGATGTATGTCTGGGATTGGTTGATAAGAATTGTTGCTCTATTTGGAATGCTCAAAAACCAGAAAATTCCTGAAATGGCCCGATTGCTGTTATTATATATATATATATATATATATATAGAGAGAGAGAGAGAGAGAGAGAGATTTGAAAACATGGTCATAGGCATAGGCTAAGGGAAGAAGTGCAGTGAAGAAAACATGGTCCAAATAAATAGAGTTATTCGTAGACAAAACGCATCAATTTTGGGACAGAGAAGTAGCTGAGAAACATTTTTCGTCACAAGTAAATAAATTAACTTCCTTTTGGCAGTAATTTTTTGAGCTGCAACAAAAGTGCCTTATTGTTATTTCACATTTTCTCGAGTCTTCTGTTGTTAGCATCACAGTGGCAATGACCCCTGGCTGTATCTTTTCCCTAGTATATGCTCCACTAGAATGGACATTATCATGTGATGTCTTCATTTCTGTTTAGGTTCTCTACCCATTAAACTTTATTCGCTTCAGCTGAAATAAATAGCCAACAAAGTAAAACAAACTTGCCAAAAGCATTTTAGCTCATGTTTTGTATATGCAGTTTGATAGTGATGTCTCTTCCATATCACATTCAATTTTATTTTTACGTGTCTCATTTCTAGTTAATGCTTTACATATTTTCACACTCCTAATCTTGACATCCATGTATCAGTTGCAGGAAAACATTGATCTCTTTTTTCGAGCGAGGAACAACTTAACTACAGTTTTGAATGAGTATGTAGCTCTTATTGTTCTATTAACTATGGTTTTTTTTATGTTATTTAGTATAGCTTCTTTCCCTATTTCATGACTGCAGCATGAGAAACACGCCTGGGATTATGAGTCAAATGCCGCCTCTTCCTGTTCTCTTAAATGAGGAACTTGCCAGTAGTATTTTTCCCCATTCATTTCAGGTTTGACCTGCTGTTTCCCTTGAATATTTTCATTAGCTGCAGTACGTCTCTTACATCAAGAATATCACATTGCATGACACAGGCTTTCCTGTATTATATGTATGAAATTGCCATCTTTGCTGAAGCTTCTCAGTGAAGTCTCCTTTTTTCATATACAAAATCAACAACAAACAAACCAGGCCTTTATCCCGCCATGTAGGTTGGCTATATAGATCATATCTCGCTATAGTGTTTGGTTGAGACACATGCTCTCATTGATATCTAAATATACATTTTGTTTCTTTTGGAAAGCCCATTTTTTCCATTTTCTAGAGTATAATCTTACTTCATAAGTCATAACTCTTGATTCACACTTCATATGCTTGGGCTTAACATTGCAACAGTAGAAAGCTCTCATTAGATGCGCCAGTACTATTTGTCATAGGTAGTGTGTGATAGGGGTGGTAATTCATGTTGTTCTATCGTTTATTCGTATTACCCATTTATTTTATTATAAACACACTAAGTATAGTTTAAACCTGAATAAGCCACAAAACCAATATATTTGGTCTCAATTGGCTTACAAATTTAGAAATTCATATGGTCCACAAAGTTTTTGATCTTGAGTCGAGCTATAACAGTAAATCTAACTAGTTTTTTTGCAGCCCCCGATATTTGGTGCTTCAAGCTCAATACCTATGAAACAGGAACCAGGATTTTGATGGATAATTTTTTAACTTTGGCCACACCTCTCTCTGTAAGTAGGGAAATTATGCTGTGAAGAGGGTTTTTTCCAGCTTTGGTCTCCATCACAAGTAGTCTGGTATTGACGACGTTTTTCCAGAGATGTCGATTTTTTTGTGGAAGCTGTGATTGTTTAGTGGAGCAGAGATCCTAGCCAAATATTTAACAGACGATAATAATGTAATCTTATTCTTGTGTTTGAAAGCAGAGGTGAATTGTTAGCTGTCTCCTCCTGTATGTAAATTTACAGAATAGAAACAACTAGTTTGAGTGGATGCTTTCTATGCTGCTTTTTTCTTTTCAATTATTTCTTCTTCAATCCAATGATTCCAATCTCCCATTTCCATTAACTTGTCTCCAAATCTGCACCCTTCATTTTTATGGGAGATTCCAAATTTATTTTATTAAATTACTTATTTCTTCTCAATAGAATCGAATAACTCAGGTATGGATTTAGATTCGGGTCAAAGAGCAGTATTAGACTCTAAAGTATGCAAAATATCAAATAATTTTGTTTTCCTTTAAAATTCAATTAATGTATAATATTTCAATTTGTTTTTATGTTTTTCAATTTGATACGGTGCATTGAATGTCTAAAATTAAAAATTAAGACCTAGAATATGGATTATTTGTGGGTTCAAGTATTTATCTAGCCGAATTTGGATACTTATAATAAATATAGGCATGAAAAATCGTGCAATCGTGTCGTGTTTCGTGTTGACATGATATGATAAGACTAAATACAAATACGACACGATAAGAATATGTGTTGACACGACACGATAACAACATGATATTTTTCGTGTCAATGTAACCAAGGGCGGACCAAAAAACTGATGTCAGAGGGGACTAAAAATAATTTAATGATTTAAAACATTAATATATATATTCACATACAAATAAACAAACATATATTATATATTAGAAATATTAAAGTAATAGGAGTACAAAAGTTATCATTTTTTTTATCAATAATAGTCTTAAATAAGTAAAATATAGTAATTCTTTTGACATCAATTTATAATTAAAATACTTACAAAATAATTACTTTTATATATAAGAATTAAAAAAAATGTAATAAAAAAAACTTTTGAGGCAATTTTTTACATTAAATATATCATTTTTTTTTTTTTAATTACATTAAATACCCATCCCTTTTTTCCCTCCCCATGACTCGAACCCAGGATCTAAAGCCTAGGTAGTGGTGCTCTAACCACTTGAACTATTCAACTTCGTCAATATATCATTATTTTTACTTAATTAAAAAAAATATTAAAAATACTAAATTTAATAATATGTATAGGTAGGTGGGTGGAGTAGGGGTGGGGCAGGGCCCCCCTAGAGTATAACGTGGGTTCGTCCCTGGACGTGATATAATACGATAACGATATGCAACACGATAAGAAAATACATAAATTTAAAATTGCATTTAAATATATAAAAAATGAAATATTTATTTAAATATAAAAATTATCGTGTCATTATCATGTCATGTTGTATCAAATAAATAACATGTTAATATATTGTTAACGGGTTATTGAGTTACCTGCTACTTTTATCGTGTTTAACGGGTCGATATGAACATGACATGAAATTTTCTTATCGTTATCGAATCGATCAGGGACGGACCCAAGATTCAAATGGGGGATGGGGGTAAAAAATTAATGATCCAAAAAACATGTTTGTGTACAAATTATATTTATGTAAATATATTTACATTAAAATATGTGTATATATATATGATGCATCGGGTTTGAACGCTCAACAAATTACCGAAACACCCTTGGACCACCGGTGATAGTCAACTCGTCACAGTGCTGCCACGTAGCTCCGTATGACCTACAAAACACGCCGGAGGGGTCTCCGGCGCGGGGACTCCGACGCTCAAGTCAGAAAACTAGTGACCACCAAAGAAAAGGTGTTCGGAGGACAGTTAACCGGAGCTAAATCCGTACTCCACAATGCAATAAGATGCTCAAATGTGAATGCACGTGTGTGAAGTGTGCTCAAGTGTATATGTTGCGTAAAAAATATAAGAAAGGAAAGCATAGAGTATTTATAGAGATACCTTAGGGGAAGGGATAACCGTCTCCCCCTATTTCTCTATTCAACCATGGACTCCGCATTTTTAGGGATTTGGGCGGAGTCTCCCTCAATCCGTTCAACAAGCAAGGCTTAGATTCTGGCCCATTTGGCCCAGTCAAACAATGACTCCATGGTGGGCAGCAACCCCACTATTCTCTCCAACACTGGGATTCAGCCCCGACAATTATAGGGCAAGTCAAGGAGTCAACTCCAGCCAGCTGGGTTTAGGCCCGGCTCCCTACAAACTTGTTAAGACGTGGGTCTGGGCCTGGTTAGGTCATGGGCCTCGAGGCCCATGGGAGGTCCCAGCCCATATAATATTGCCTGTACTCGGAGTATCAGTCTTAGTGGGCCCTACTTATCATAGTATGGGTCTAAATCATGTAATTTATATATGATTAAAGTAATAAATGAACGAATAGTATATAGTGATATTACCCGTATATTTCACGTGTTACTATTTCATAGGACGACACATTTTGGCCGCATCAATATATATATACAAATTAATACACACATGTATTATAAATGATGATGTTGAGTTGTAAGAAAAAAACAAATCAATTATACTCCCTCCGTCCCAGAGGAACTTGCACCCTTGGGACGGCACACATTTAAAGAAATGTGTAAGAAAAAGTGTAATGAGTGATGTTTTGAAAGGTAGTTTTGTAAATTTTTATGAATAAAGTAAAGTAAAAAATAGATTGAGTGTGAAAAAGTAATGACATATGGGTAAATATGAGTATATTTTAAGGGTGAGGGTTATGGATATATTTCCTTTTATGGAGTGTGCAAATTGGTATGGGACATCCATATATGGAAAGTGTGCAAATTCCTGTGGGACGGAGGGAGTATTTATTTTCATCAATCACTTTTTTAAGAGAATATAATACTATTATATGGGTTAATGACAAACATGTTTAAAAAATAATAAAGTAATACAAAATTAATTATCTTTTTATCAGTAGTAGTTTCAAACATGTACTATAAAATATATTCAAGAAATCAATTTTGCAATTAAAATATGTAAAAAATAATCACCTTTATATTTTATATGTAAAAGTCTCAATTTTTAAAACTCTTAATTTCTGTAATTTTGAATTTTTTTAAAAATAATTTTCTCTTTCCTTTTCTTTCTCTCTCCTTTCTAACTGCAATTTTTTTAAAATTTTAAAATTATTTTCTCCCAACTCAAACTTCTCTCTTTTTCATTGATTTTTTTATATAATTTAAATTTCTATTTAAATTATTTTTTTATTTTCTTTTTATTTTCATAATCTCGCGTAATTTACGCGAGTCTCATACTAGTAAGTAATAAACGTGTAATATAAATTTCTTTTGAAATTTTTTTTGTAATAAATTTACTATTATATTAATATTATTTATTTTTAAAAAAATAATAAGAAAAATAAATTTATATATATATATATATATATATTAGGGGGTGGGGTGGAGAAATTGAATTGGGTCCATGAATCTAAGAAATAACATGAGAATTCTGGATCTCTCTCAATTCGAAAATTTAGGATTGGAATTGATGTCCTTTCATTGATTCCTCATAAATGACAATGATTTATCCTAAAGATTTCATTTTAATTGGAATTTGGTTATTCACCATGTACGAGGATCCCCCTTAAGCATCCATGGTTGAATGGTTAAAGCGCCCAACTCATAATTGACGAATTCGTAGGTTCAATTCCTACTGGATGTACGCCAATGGAACCCTCCAATAAGTCTAATGGAATTGACTTTGTATCAATGAAATCTCATCATCCATGGGGGCCAGGGCCCCCTTGGAGCCTTGGAGATAACGTGGTTCCGTCTCTGGGATCGACATGATAATGACACGAACACGATGAAGCTAAACGCTAATCCGTGTCAGATTCGTGTCGAAAATTGACACCCCTAAATAAAATTTAAAATGTAAAACATATTCTAAATAAAAAAAAATTAAACCTTGGCACAAACATTTCCTCGTCAAAGCGTACAACATGCATGATATTGCTGGAACACGCCGGCGAAGGCGGTCCGTCACCGGGATCGTTGTCGGATGCCAAACGTATAAAGAATGAATAAAATCTAAACATGCGTCTAAAGAAGAATTTAGATTCTTTACCCTTGAAGATCGATGCGTTGATTCCACTACAGATCTTCTAGTCTATCTCCCAACCTCGTTCGAACACCGGGTGGACGGCGCGCTATCAAACGTGGAGAAGGTTACCTTAGTTTCGTCTATTTCATGTGTGCTAGGGTTTTAAGACTGACTTAAGACTCCTTTATATAATCTCCAAAGGTTTTATGGGCCAGACCAGGGATCCATTAGAAGGCATAGGGTTTGGGCTTCTTTCAGACCCAAATACTCTTTTGTTCAGCCCAGAGCATATAATTTGGTCCAAGAACATTAATTAATCCCACTAGAGAATTAATGGTGCGCTACCGTCCTATCCCGAACCGAATCAGGGCTTCTATTAGACTTTATAATTTCCCGTGTTTAAGATATCGCACATCCATTAATTATTAAAGCTTCTGACTACTTTAAATAATTAATGTCTATAATTCCTTGAGTAGTACCACTCAACCTTGTTGTCGTACGGATTAAATCCACATGCAGGGTTTAATACGACAATCCTTTATGAGTTTCCTTAAGGGGACGTCATCAACCTGGATGTTCAGGACACGATGCCCTAATGCCAATAAGTAGACATCATGCGAGCGATGTCACTACCCAAAATACGGAGTGTGAAGAATCTATGACTTGAACGAATTTTAGTCCATATATTTTGACTAACTACTTCCCCTCAAGCGTAAGGGACCGTAGTAGTATACACGTAAGTATTTCGACCAAGTAGTATCGAACCACGAGAGGTGGGCTAGTGCAATGGATCCCTTGAGTTGTACGTCGTCATAACTAATGTAGCTACGGTTTCTGGAGTTGGATGCAAAACTAAAGTTAAACAATAATCTAAAGACAATAAATAAACTAAACACAATCTAAAGACTAACAAGTAATTCAACAACTAAATCAACAAAACAAGAAAATGACCAGTAAGAACAAATAACAACTACGAACTAGATTCGAAGAAGTGCAAGTGTGTGAATGCTTCGGGTGTTCTCTACCTAGTGAAATCGAGTGGGATTGCTTATACCGTTTTTATGCTTCAATTTGGATTTGCTAAGAGCATCAAGATGCTAGGATGAAAATCATTTCCCTTCGGGTACTATAGCCTTACGTCTAAGGTGTTCCCAAACCCGGTAATAAGACATCTTCCTAATCCTCATCAACTACCCAAATAACCATTCAAGTAATTAATGTCTCCTAATGGGGTTCTAATACGATTAACTCTCTCTCGACGAATTAAAAGTATAATAAACGCATTTGTATACCAACAACTCACACCATAAATTTAAACATGTTCATGTAACTCTCGTCTACGCTAAACATGCCTCAAAATATGGATTAATAGAAGCAAATACACAAAGCACCAATAAAACCCAATAAGAGAAGCAATAATCCAAATATCAACAATAATCAAAGTCTAAACAATTAACACATTCAATATTCACATGGTTTCAAACATCCAAAACATAAAAAGCTTAGCCCATGGTGTTTGAGGAAACACCCATGGCTAAAACACCAAAATAAATAGAAATAAACAAGAAATTTATCAAACAAAGCTTAAATAAAAGAAAAATATCACCTTGAGAGTCTTGTAATTTCTCCATTCTTACATGAAAATAAAATACCCAAATAATTCTAAACTAAGAAAGCATAAAAATGAAGAGTGTGTTTGAGGAGATAAGCTCCTCAAACCTATGTTAATTGCTCATCTATTTCTCACATGTTGGAGGAAAATGAACTAGGGCTTGAGTGTGTAGAAGTGAGGCAAAACCTCTTAAACAATCTGATTGGGGAGCTATTTATAGCTTGGAAGAGTGTGTGAGACGAAATTAGCATTTGGGTCCTTGAAGTTCTTCAAAATTCGCGAAATTCCCCAAAAAATGTAAGTTCAAACGGTCAACCGAGTGGGCCAAACGGTCAACCGTTTCGAGTGAACATACAGTGGGATATTGGGCTGCAGAACTCAAACGGCCGCCAGTGTGGATACAAACGGCTGCCCGTTTGACGTCACTCGACCGCCAGTTTGGATCCAAACGGACGCCCGTTTGACTTGGAATTTCTTGAAAGTTTCTGGAAGTCCACCTCACTCGGCCGCCAGTGTGGATCCAAACGGCTGCCCGAGTGGAATCTGTTACAGTTTCACACTTTCTTGTTTCGATCATATCTTGAGCTTCCGACCTCTGATTGACTTGATTCTTTTTTTCATTCCACTCATTTTTTCGAGATGCATCCAATGGTACAGTTATCTTCTTGACTTCATGAATTCTCAGACACGTATTTTGCTTCCAAATAAGTTCAATTTACCTAAAAAATAAGCAAAACACATACCTTTCTCATTTCAAGTGCAATTGGTCAATTTAGTGTAATTAATGCAACAAAATCCTCAAAATTATGCAAAATAAACACATGAATTTCAAGCAATTTTCACACTAATCAATCTACCAAGATTCTCACCTATGGTACATCAAAGTAGTGAAAAAACTCCCCACACATCTAAATATCACACTTAGGGTTAAGAATCACAAAAGTCACCAAGACTTCTAGTTCTTCATAACAGTTAGAATAGAAGAACATGTCTTATATGTGATCCATTTAGTACGCCAGAGCGCACTAGTATAAACTAACGACTAAGACAAGCCACTAACAAGTCTATACTACAACTTAAACCAATAGTTGTGTCCAGAACTATCTCAGTTGTGAATACTGTTTATATCTTACAAGAAACTGACAATGTGATCTTCTGTGTGACTACAAACCCACCACATCGTCTACAATGTAAGATAAGTAGACATACAAGTATACAAAGAATGTAATAATGTGAAAACCGTTTATTTCAGATAATAAGGAAATCGAATATACATCCACAAAAGCCTACTAAAAGTTTGCTTTACAGTATACACCAACAATCTCCCACTTATACTAAAGCTAAAATTTTAGTATACACATAAAGACATTAACATTTCTCCCACTTATACTCAAAGTCTAGCCTGTAATACATCGTAAACCAAGACCCTCTACATGTTTCTCAAAGACTTTTATTGCCGGAGTCTTTGTGAAAAGATCAGTAGAGTTATCCAACGACGTAATCTAAGCCACAACCACGTCTCCTCGATTTACGATGTCTCGTAACTCGTATAATGTGGTACTTTCGCTCTATGTGTTTACTTGCTCTGTGGGCTCTAGGTTCTTTCGAATTTACCACTGCACACGCGGTATCACAATAAATAGTGATACACATCGGCATACTCTTAGACACCCCTAATTTCATAAAGAAATTACGCAGCCAGACAACCTCTTTGGCAGCCTCTGAGGCAGCTACGCACTCGGCTTCCATAGTGGAGTCTGCGATGCATTTATGCTTCACAATTCTCCAAGATATGGCTCCACCTCCCAGCATAAACACATAACTCGAGGTAGACTTCCGTTCATCTTGATCAACTTGGAAATCTAAATCGGTATAATCCAAAGGAATCAAACTGTTTGACTGATATACTAACATATAATCTCGAGTCCTTTTCAAATACTTGAGAATATGCTTAACATTAGTCCAGTGTCCTTGACCAGGGTTAGACTGATATCTTGCTACCATGCCGACTGCATAGCAAATATCAGGCCTCGTACACAGCATTGCATATATAAGGCTTCCTACAACCGAAGCATAAGGAACCTTAACCATCTCCTCTATCTCATTCTGTGTCTTAGGGCACATATCTTAAAATAGAGGGACTCCATGTCTAAAAGGTAGTACACCCTTCTTTGAATTCTGCATGCCAAAACGAGCAATCACAATATCAATGTAAGACGCTTGAGATAAACACAACATTCTCTTTTTTCGATCACGAGTGACCTTAATACCAAGAATGTACGATATTTCTCTCATATTCTTCATTTGAAACTTTTCTGAAAGCCACACATTTACGTCTGATAATACTCACACATTGTTGCAAATAAGAAGAATATCATCTACGTATAGTACTAAGAATACCACTACGTCTCTATCACTCTTCTTGTACACACAACTTCCATTTTGACATTGTTCAAATCCAAAAGATTTGACCACCTCGTCAAAACGAATGTTCCAAGACCTGGAAGTTTGTTTTAGCCCATAAAGAGACTTTTTCACCTTCTAAACTAGAAGCTATTGGCCTTTCTTCATATAACCCTCGGGTTGTTGCATATAGATGTCCTTATCCAAATTTCCATTAAGGAAAATTGTTTTGACATCCATTTGCCAAATCTCACAGTTCATGTGAATAGCTATGGATAAGAGATTCCGGATCGATTTTAGCATGGCTACTGGTGAGAAAGTCTCGTCATAGTCGATTCCTTCTTTCTGGGTAAAACCCTTTTCCACCAACCGTGCCTTAAAAGCAGTAATCTGCCCATCAGATTCTCTCTTACGTATGTAGACCCACTTACACCCAACGACTTTCTTGTCGTGGGGAAGCTCACTTAGGTCATACACTTCCATAGCATCCATAGATTCAATTTATGATTCCATGGACTTGTGCCAAAACTCTGCATCTTTGTCTTTAATTGCCTTTGTGTACGTTCAGGGGTTGTTATCATCATGTTCATCTCTTGGAATCAAGTCCACAGACTCTCCCACAAACATGAAACGATCAGGTTGGCGAACAACCCTTCCACTACGACGAGGCAATGTATACAAAGGTTCATCAGAGTGACCACGTTATGTAGTCTCTAGTGGTATTTCCTCTTGCACACTCGGTGTGCCATTATCTCCTCTTAACTCATTTATAATGATCTCAGTATTGAACTTATGCTCATTCATATAGTCTTCTTCTAAAAATCGGGCATTGGTACTCACCACCACCCTCTGATCATTAGGACCATAAAAATAACCACCTCTTGTTCCCTTATGGTATCCTACAAACAAACGTACTTCAGTTCTAGGTGCCAACTTATCAACTTCCTTGTTCAGCACATGTGCTGGACAATCTCAAATTCGAATATGGTTTAGACTAAGATTTCGCCCAGACCACAATTCAATCGGAGTTTTTGGAACCACTTTAGAAGGTACATAATTTAGAAGGTACGCTGCTATTTCCAAGGCATATCCCCAAAAAGTGGTAGGTAATGAAGCATAACTCATCATCGATCTTACCATATCTAATAGAGTCCTGTTCCTTCTCTCAGCCACGCCATTTTGTTGCGGAGTACCAGGCGCAGAGAGCTAGGATCTAATCCCGTTCTCTAATAAGTATTGCCTAAATTCATTGCTAAGGTATTCGCCACCATGATCAGAATGTAGTGACTTAATACTCTTACCGTGACGGTTCTCCACTTCTGCCTTAAATTCTTTGAACTTGCCAAAGCATTCAGACTTGTGGCGCATCAGGTAGATGTATCCATATCTTGAGTAATCGTCAATGAAAGTGACGAAGTACTCAAAGCCTCCTCTAGCTTGAACAGTCATAGGCCCATACAAATTAGAGTGAATCAGTTCCAAGACATCATTGGCCTTAAAAGGCCTCGAGGTCATCTTGCCTTCCAAACAGGATTCACAGATTGAGAATGGTTCCACTTGGAGAGACTCCAAAAACCCACTACTTACCAGTATTTGAATCCTTCTTAGGTTGACATGACTCAATCTTAGATGCCAAAGGTATGTTTGATTCCACTTAGAAGATTCCTTTCTCTTATTTAATGATGATGATGAATGAGCTTCAGTCATAGTATGATATGCACAAGTAATAGTATAAAGATTGTTTTCCAACGTGCCAGAACAAATTAAAGATTCATTTCTTATAATAACATCATTGTCATTAAAAACAATTGAGCATCCATCCAAAAACAACTTTGAAACTGAAGTTAAATTCCTCCAAAAATTCGGCAGGTATAAAACGTTCTTTAATACTAAAACAGAATTAGAAAAACATAAGGGCATGTCTCCCACTGATACTATCGCAGCATTGCCCAAACAAATACTCCCTCCAATTCATTTTAAGTGACGTTCTATAGCTCCTCACAAATATTAAGAAGAATACAACTTTTCTAATATACCCTTAATTAAGTAAGTTTTTTTCATTAATCAACATAATACTTGACGTTTCAAATTATTTATTCAACATACAATTATATCTATTTAATGCTTATTTATATTATTATTGACCAAAACAAATACACCAAACCCCCCACTACTTCCATATGCAACACGATTTCAAATTAATACTACTACTCCCATATGCATGATTTAGATGATGGAAATGAGAAGTCTACAAATTTAGCTTCAAATCCTAAAAAACAAAAATAATGAGAGCCACAACAAAAAGTTTAGTTCACAACAAATTACACATAATTCTTAAAGGGACCATGTTGTAGTCTTGTATATTTATATGATCGAAGATTCTGGTGTTGTGTTCATGCATAAGTTTTAATTTAATTACTAAATGATTGAAGTTTGATCTCACTGTGTGCATGCATAATTTTATTGAAAAGATGAGTAATTTATTTTAACAATTAATTATTCAACTTGAAAGTTAATGAAGTAAAAGGGTATATATGGAATAAATTCAAAATAATGCTCAAAACGTCACTTAATTTGCTAATTTTTAGAACTTCTAAAACGTCACTTAAAATGGATTGGAGGGAGTAGTAATCTCGCCCTCACTCAGTTGCCTTGTCTGTAGAAACCCCTACAAGGTATAACAAACATGGTCAGTGGCTCTTGTATCTACTACCCAAGAAAAGGCAGAACAAGCCGCAAAATATGTTTCAACAACTAAAGCGAGAGACGTACCAGAGTTTTCCTTTTTAAGGAGAGGACAATCAGACTTCCAGTGTCCTGTCTTGTTGCACTTGAAACATTTGCCCTTCGGCTTTTTCACGCCACCAAAAGGTGCTAGTTTCTTGCTCCCACTGCTTTCACCACCACCCTTTTTCTGTAAAGACTTTTTCTCCTTCTTGCCATTAGACGAAGAAGGTCCAGCCTGAGCAGTAACATTGGCTTGTGGTTTCTTGTCTATGAGACCCTCTACCGCGACCAAATCCGTAAGAAGCTCGGCTATAGAATAGTCCTTCTTATTCTTGACCGCGTTAACACGGTAGTTCTCAAAGGACTTTGGGAGCATGTGTAGGATCATATCGATCTTGGTGTCATTATCGATTAGTCCTCCGAGGACCTATATCTCATTCAGATATTCCATCATCTTGAGACAGTGGTCCCTCAGGGACGCTCCCTCTGGCATAGAAGATGACATAATCTTCCTCATAGCCTCAAAGCGGGCAGCCCTATCTTTCTCCCCAAAAAGCTCTTTGAGGCTCAACATCATATTTGTGGCTCTAGGCATGGTTTTATGTTGTTGTTGTAAAACATTTGACATCGAGCCATCTCATCAGCCTTGTGCCACTTCTTATGAGCCTCTTTTTGCTCTTTAGTAGATTCGGTTCCCAAAGGGGCAGGAGCAGGTGTGTCGAGCACAAACTTGTACTCATCTGCAACAAGGACAATGTTCAAATTTCTTTTCCAATCCAAATAATTTTTACCAATAAGCTTATTTTGATTTAAGATAACCGTGAGTGGGTTGAATGTCACCATAATGTATCTGAAATAAATAAAATGCAAGCAATAAATCACATAAGTTTGAAGCATAAAACATTGGAAACCTTCAAAATCAACATTCAACACAACCTCCAACTGCCCAACAAACACACATGCAAGCCACGTTAGAGTGGTCATTTACACATGTATTCATCGACCAGACATTCAGTCTTTAATTTCAATATCACGTCAACTTATCCTTATGACAAATGAAATTAACAATCGGACTTTAACTGGTCATGTGAATTAGAACAGTGACCCCGTTGGGGGGTTATATTAAAATTCACATCTAAGTGATGACCACAATTTAACAACAATTATCTTGAATTATTTTTTACCGATGAACTCATGGATGACACATCCGTTAGGGAAGATCACACACTTCAGCTAAAGATTAAAACATTTTGATTAGAAGTCTTAACTAGTAAGCTCGTGAATGTTGCACCCATTATGGGGAGACTCCCGAGGTCCCACGAGCAACAAACACCTTACTTAAAGACCAATTGTGGAGGCCTATGAATTAATTAAAAAAATCAATTATTACACTTAGTCATTTAAACATGAAGATTATTCACAGGCATAGCAAATAAAAAAAAACAAGCATGCCAATCATAACAAGATGCGATAAACAAAGGCAAAAATAATTAAATGCACATCTATCGCAACCCCTTGAAAAACCTATCAAAAAACAGCCTAAAATAAGTTATTACAATGATAAAACAGTGGCGCGGATGGATGCCTCGCATCAGCCTTTCAGGCAATGCAAAAATCTCGAATTCACGTCCACCGACTAAAACTGGTATAAAACTTCATCAAGTCTTTTGAATTAGGTCCCTCCATCGGCTGTCACGTCGAGACATTTCCGAAAAGGTATTATGGGCCGAAAACGGACACCCGAGTCAAAAGTTATGGGCAAAACAGTTTTAACCGTAAAAAAACAGCTTTCACCGTCCAAGGCCATAACCCGAAAACTCGGATCACCGTTTCCAGATCTTCCATCGACACCACCCGTTCTCACGATAAAAAATTACAATAAAAACGAGCAAAATCCTTTTTTTTTTTTTTTTTGAATTACATTAAATACCCATCCCTTTTCCCCTCCCCATGACTCGAACCCAAGATATAAAGCCTAGGTAGTGGTGCTCTAACCACTTGAGCTATCCAACTTCGTCGCAAAATCCTATTACAATGATCTATGAAAAAAATCTTATACTACCCACACTTATTATCTGGTGGGAAAAACGATTACAACATCACACAAGGGTTGCGATAGAAGAAAAATCATAAACAAGATAATCGACATAAACGAATCCATACATGAAACGAAAAAAAAATTGAATCATACAATATTACGTTTCAGGCAGAGCCAACAATCTACGAATCTAGGCTCTAATACCAATTGTTGGAACACGCCGGCGAAGGCGGTCTGTCACTGGGAGACAAAATGGCGAAACAATGGGTTTTGTACAGATTCGACACGGGTTGGCCGAGTTTTGAATCAAAGTGTGGAAAAGTTGATCGAGTTTTGAATCAAAATGTGGAAAAATTGACCGAATTTTGAATCAAAATGTGGTAAAGTTGACCGAGTTTTGAATCAAAACGTGGAAAAATTAGTTGAGATGGGGTAAACTCAATATACAATGATAGTATAGTCTTTTTGGCTATTTCATAACATAAATTGGGGTGGGGTGAAAACATAATATTTTAAAAGCTGTCAATCGGGCCGGAAAGTTGCTTATTGGGCTGACCCATGGCGATTTGAGATGTGGGTTTGGGCCCAAATTTGCACTAAACTCTTTAGTTTTCCCTCCGAGTTTTCCCGCTCAATACTAAAAGGCAAATAAGTAGGTGCCGCTTCCGCTTTCTTCCACCACCCACATACACAATGAATAACGGCGGCGCAGCCCCTACCGGATGCTTCAAATGTGGCCGCCCCGGCCATTGGTCCCGCGATTGCCCTTCTGATCCCACCACCGCTACTAACACCGACGACAACAACACCAATTCGGCTCCTCAAACCGCTTCCAACTCCAATTCATATGCAAGATCCAGACCGCCTCTCCCCACTCAGAAGCCGAAGCAGAAGCCTCCGAGGAGAACCAGACCCAAGCTGACTCCGGATCTTCTACTCTCCGATGCCGGCATCGGACGCATCCTCCGCTGCTTTCCCCGCTCCTTCAAGTGCCGCGGCCGTGGCCATGAGGTGACCAAACCCTAACCTTCACCCTTGCGTAATTATAATTGGCTTTGCGGTTTGGTGTTGACTTGGATTTCTAATCTCTTGAACTTGTCAGTGCTTGATGTGTTCTCTTTAATTGCTCTGGTAATGAATGCCACAATGTGCTCTTTTTTCCTGAAATTCGAAGTGTATAATCTGATCCTATGATAATAGAGTTTGCCTCTATTAGTTTGTTTAATCTGATCCTGATTTTCTACTCTGGAAAACAGAGTATACTATTGAAATCTCCATACAATTACTTGTTTTCCAGGTTATTTAATAATTTTATCTTTTGTTTTTTGGTCTAGACGCATGATTAAATGACTAATTAACCAAAAAGCATTTGGCTCCCAGAAATATTCGGTTAAGCACTTTCCATCCAATGGTTTAATAAATACTAGTAACACTCTACACCCTGCAATAAATTAACCACATGCTTGGTTGAGCACTTTGGAGTATAAGGATGAATATAAAATTGAAGTTATATGCTTGTTATAGAGTGCGGAATGGATTGTAACCCCATTTTTGAGTTGGTTTTATTCCTCAAACCACTCAAAACTATACCCCTTCCCAATCCCTTCAATTGTACCAAACACTGTACAGAGTTTGCCTGCCTAGTGCTATTATCTGCAATGTTCACCAGAATATGATAAGGTAAGGACTTGTATAATTTTCTCATAATACAACTCTATGTAGGACTATTAATTGATTGATTCTCTCTCTCTCTCTCTCTCTCTCTCTCTCTCTCTCTGCATTTCCTTGCACTTGAAAACTGTTATTGAACCACCAAGCCCATACTAATAGACCATTTATGCATCTTCCATCTTCTGTGAATGCAGGTTAGTGATCTGAAACACCTACTTGGCCTCTATGCTGAATGGCACTCACAGTTGCTTCCCTATTATGATTTTGACCAATTTGTACATAAGGTGGAACAAGTGGGTTCTACAAAGCGTGTCAAGGCAAGACATTTCTCCCTTTTTAATAAGATCTATATATTTATCTTGAAGTTTGCTGAACTGGTGCGTTCTAAAGAAAAGCTGAGGCTTTGTAGTACCATCAAACTTTCGAACAGTAAAAAATGTGAATCATTCTATCGATAATTCTTGTGTTTATGCCTACTTTATCATATTTGCAGATCCCATTCAATAGGATGAGGGTGAAAGAATTAATGAAAGCATCATTTTAATGTCATGCTCCTGATTCCTGAATTGCTTAAGTTTAACTTGTATCTAGTAACATCTTATGCTTACTTTATGTAAGAGTGTTTTTGCAGCATTGAACAAATATTCAAAAAGTGACCATGAGCGGCATGAAATTTCAAATCTTTGATGCAAATACTTCCAGATATTAGAATTTTCTGTGCATCATTAGAACTTACCTGTCAAGACCTTTTTTTTCTGGTTGAAAGCCGTTTCCCCGTCTGTGTTAGTGCTCTTGGAAGTAACCTGCTGAAATCTAAAGGATGTTAAGAAACATAATATTAAGTTGTTCCAATCATTTTATTGTCTTTAACAATTAAAATAGTTGCATTCTTACTTGTAACCAATTATTTTTCGTGAATAGTATGCCTTCTAAACCTTTTGTGTCTTCATTTTCTAAAGTTATGTCTCAGATCACTACAAGATAAAGTTGCCTCTGGAATTGACCCAACAAAGCTGGAGGAGACTCAAGTTGAACAAAACTCCATTGATGAACAAGGTATTTCATTCCTTATTACCTGCCGAAAAGTGAGTTTATTAGGCTTATTTGCTACAAAATGGCAATCACTCCTGGGAAACTGTTTGTGCTACATAATTTTACACCTAATGTTTACAATGCTGGCTTTAGTTAAGTTATCACTGAATAACTGTCTTGTGGTGTTAAGAGAAAGGAGCAGTTGTTACATTCAAGTCCTCTGTGAATAATTACACAATGAAACATAACTTCTTTTTTTAGTGCTGAAGTCTTTTGTGGGCATTCTTCTTCTGGCCTTAGATTGTGATTGAGATGCTGTTTGATCTTGTTTAATCCATTGTGTCATTTAGTAGGCACATCCTCACAATTGTTCTTCAGCATGATAAAGTTAGAAAACAAAGGGGGGAAAAGAAATGAAAAAGGAAATCCACAGCCCCTGCTTCCTTATCTTACTATCCCTTTCCCTCCACACCCTTTTTACTTTGAAATTCTTTTGATTTCCTCTAAACACAAATTAAATTTAAATTGATATTTTTATTATAAGTATTTGTAAGCATACGTCTTATCTTGCGTGCTGTGATATTTCTTTTTTGCTTAATTGATTTTTTATTTTTTTGCTTTTGCAGATGCACCAGTAGATCTGGACATGCCAACTAATTTCCCCGAAAATAATAATGTTCAAAACGAAGATGAGAATAATTTTCAGGAAGACATTCCCCAAGACATGTGGGAAAAAGCAACAGAAGTGAGTTGTTTGCATCTTTAGGTTTTGTTTCTTAGTTTGGGTAAATTGATAAGTATTTCATGTGTTGATGATTGGAAACAGGAAAGTTGTGAGGTGGGAGATACAAGTAGTAGAGGTGGAGGCGAAGGCAAAGGCGATGATGGTGGAAAGTGTAATCAAAATGGAATGTCGGAAGAAGAAAGAGTTCGTATGGAGGCCAATAGGTTGCGAGCACTAGAGAGAGCTGCTGCTAGGCGCCGTGCTAATTCTCTTGCATAAAATGAAAACACTCCCTCATTGTTTGGTTTATTTTTACACTAATTATCTTTCCGTTATCAGGAATCAAGTGTTTCACCTTTTGTATTTGCATGAAAATATTTTCTACAAGTCCAAATTATTAGTAGTATTCAACATATGTAAATTTCATTAGAGAGATTTGAAAATAGGCGGGATTTAGTTCGAATTGGAACCAAAATCATGTTTTATGAGGTTTTGTTTCAATTACTACAATGTTTACAAATTTGAAACCTGAAATCGGTGATTACGTGATTTTTCCTTCCTAATCTTATTTTAGATAAATGCAAAACTAATATAATAATATTTTTAGGTAAAATTTCTCATTGTATGGATACACTTGAATTATAATACTTCCTCCATTCACCAAATGTAGTCTCATGGAGGTGGGACACAAATTTTAAGAAAAAAATAGATAAAGTAGATAAAGTAAGAGTAGAAATGAGACTACATTTTGTGGACGGAGTGAGTATTTAATTTATTCAATTTAATTTTTAATTTAACATTTGATAAACTAAATTTATTGATTGCATCTCATTATCACTCGTGATTCGCTTCAAATCCTTGTCCTAAATAAAAATTCACTTGCACTTTTTTTTCCTTTTCTTTTAAATTCCAATTATCTAGCTTTGGCTACATGTAATAAATCTTTGTAATATTTAAATTTAATTGATTTAATTTCACCCGCCAATGTAAGATTGGAACAAACTAAAATTTTGTAGTCGCAGTCAGAATATCAATTGATATATAAAAGTACCAATTTTAAAATATTTTACAATAGTCTTATTGTGAAATATGTTCAAATAACTATTTAGTCCGACTCATTATATTCAATCTATCTGCAGATTCTGCACCTTCTATTTTATGAGTTCACCCTCTATTTTAAAAAAAAAAATAGACATGAGAGGACTTTTTATATTGGATGCCCACAATTATTTGTCCTCCTATTTTATAAGTTCACCATTCCCTATTTTATGAAGAACCATTTATAATTAACTATTGATTGTTATGTAGTATTTTGTAATTTTAGGAATAAACTATTAAATATGCGTGAATCTAAATATATATATATTTTTTTTTGGGGATAAACCGAGTATTTCATTTGTAACATATTTTCTCTATAAAGTAATACACTTGTATTTATATAGTAATACAATTTTCAATACCTACATGTGTTACTTTAAAAACAATCATTACAAATTATATAAAAAACTAAAGAAACTAAACTATCACCTAAATCCTATAAATTTAGGAGAAAGAGACGTTGATAATGAGAGGGGAGGTGGGAAAGTGTATTTTTTTTTTTTTTTTTTGTCATTGAAATGAAACAAAATGTGGTTAGTAATGAAAATTAATTTTTAAATTTGATTGAGGTGTGCTTAAAGGTTTTTGAGAGGGATAGTGACACTCCTTTTGCAATTCCATCGTTGAACTATTTCTCGACAACTTATTGCTTTTGTGGCAATTTGAAACTCTCCAAAAAAAAAAAAAAAAAAGTCAACAACATTTTGATAAAAGATAAAAATCACGATTTCTTGTACAATTAAACTACTAAGTAGAATTATTTAATTAAAATTTAATTTTTTTCATTGTGTAAAATAATACTCCTATAATTATATTGCATAATAAATATATTTAAATAATATTTGTGAAATTATAAAATATATTTTCCGAATTTCTGAGAAGTATGTTTTAAAGCAATATTTTTCAAACACATTAATAAAAAAATATTGAAATACTGTAATGTACTATCAATCTATCATTCCATCCCAACTAGGCAATTAGGCAAGTCAAAATCCTAAGCTCAAAAGTTAAATTAAGTCAATTTAAAAAAAAAATCGCGGATCAGAAGTCTGGATTCGGGTTGTCCAAAAAATTCGCAGGTTGCAAACATGTGGTTTACTACATGACCAAAATATTATTACTACAAGGCCAAAATATTGTTACTACAAGGCCAAAATATTGCCACTACAAGGCAAAAAGTTTAATACTACATGTCAAAACATTCTAACAAATTCACCAAAAAATTAAGTCTTTAGAATATTTTTGAACATGTAGTAATACACTTTTGACCTTTTAGTTATAAAAGTTTGATCTTGTAGTAACGTTGTTTTAGTCATGTAGTAGCCGATTAAGTCAAAATTATTTTAGTAATTTTGCCACAAAAAAAAAAGTGTCCAGAATATATATATATTTTTTTTGAAGTCTCGGGTATTCGATCTAAGGCCGACTAATCCCGGGGGATCAATTCTACCGCCCACTTGCGGGGGTCCCGTTTAAAGTCCTGGGGGACCAATTCTACCGCCCACTTGCGGGGGTCCCGTTTAAAGTCAGAGTTTAGCGCTCTATATGAATATGGCCCCATAGAAATTGTCTGCACCTTCAGGGGTTTCGAACCTGAGACCTAGAGAGGAGCATACTCCTAAGTCCTAAGCCTACACCACTAGGCCAACTTCTTGGGGTTGTCCAAAATATTTTTTGACTTGCAATAATACACTTTTGACCTTGTAGTGACAAAATTTAGATCTTGTAGTAACATAATTTTGGTCATGTAGTAAGATAATATTTTAGAGTTAAAATAAATATTCTAATTAAGGTTGACCCGCGTTGACCCACAAATTTTGACCGAATTTATCTTAATTAGTCAATATTGCATACATGCAATATTGCATATAAGTTTTTACCTACAGTAATAGAAAATACCCTTAATATAAACAATGATTTTGATTAGTAAATGGAAATATAATAATGGATGTCCCAATTTAAATTGAACATTTTCTTATTTAATAATAAGACAATTTTCACTCTAAACTACATTCTTTAAACATATAAAAATTACATCACATTTTATTACTCACAATATTTTATTATTTACTGGGGTGTATTCAATTGAGATTCTGTTGGATTTTTTTGGACTTTTAAAATTTGGGGGTATTCAATCCGAATTTTTAAAAGTCTTTCAAAATTTTGAGGTACGAATTTTAAAAAGTCTTTAGAAATCTTTAGGTACTCTATGGATTTCGTTGGATTCTCTTCCAAAAATATAAATAAATTTCACTAATCAAAATCTCTTCTAAAAAGTAGAGATTTCAACGGATTCTCTTAGAAGACTCTAAAAGAGAAGAAAAAAAAAACTGTGTTAACTATGTTCTTTGATAAGCATCACAAATTCTTCACCATCATTATTATCGTGAAAAAAATTACATCTCTATATTTTAAAATTATGTTCTTCCTTTAAAAATTATAGTATATCGGACACCGTCAATAATATCTAATCGACGTCAATTCCCCATTACGTGGTGTTCAATATCATCTAAAAGATTTTGGTGGTGAAGGTCGTCACCCAGAAATGCACTTTTTCAATCGAATTTTTGGTATTTTCAAGTTGCAATTCACTACATAACTTTCTTCGGAAGGAAAGAAGGTCGCTCGGATGAATTTCCAGTCGAATATAAAGAAGATCAAGATTCACCACATCTTCCATTGAATTTTTGGTATTTTCAAATTGCAATTCACAAAGAATTACATAACTTTCTTCGGAAAGAAGGTCGCTCTGATGAATTTCGAGTCGAATATAAAGATGATCAAGATTCACCACATCTCGACATTAAAGAGGAAAATTTGAAATTGCTTTCTCAAAGACAACTACAACAAAGAACTTAAGCTAATGCATGGAGAACTAGTATTGCTAACTATGTGAAAATGAGGCCGAGGTATAACTATGATGAAAATGAAGATGAGAATAATAATGATAAATAATAAAAAAAATTTAACTAGCTTTTAGGGGAATAGTTTATGGAAATCCATGTAAATCAATAAAAAAAATAAAAAAATGTGTATTTCAGAATCCTGTCAAATCTATAAAAATCCATATAAATCAATAAAAAAGCCAGTCAAACTCTGCATAGAATCTATGAATTTTCTAAATCCACTGACTTTTTAAAGTCCAAAAAAATCCAACAGAATCTCAATTGAATACACCCTCCTAAGTGTAAACAGTAAATCCCCAATCTAAATTGATACAGAGAAAGTAATAAATGAAAACTTAACTTTTCAATGACGCATAAGCTAAATTAATGTGAGATTGACATATCACTTAAAAAAACAATTTGACAAAGTGGGATAGCTCAAGTGGTTAGAGCACCACTACCTAGGCCTTTGATCCTGGGTTCGAGTCATGGGGAGGGGAAAATGGATCCTGGGTTCGAGTCATGGGGAGGGGAAAATGGATGGGTATTTAATGTAATTCAAAAAAAAAAAAAAAAAAACTTAAAAAAACAATTTTGTTCACCTTTCATTTTCCAAATTTTGTACACAATTTTTTTTAAAAATGGTCCGTATTAGTTGGTTTTAGTGTACAATATTAGTTACTACTACATTACATTTATAAAAGTAACAAAATAGGAAGAGAAGAACTCTATATACATACATGATAACAAATTAAAACACAAACAAACTCTATAACACCAAACAATAAGAAACAATGATTCCTCCGCACTTAAATAAAAAAAATGAATCATATGCTTGAATGATCTTCCCTGGACACACAGCTTTGCACCGTATCCGACCACCTTCCCGGCGAATGATCACTACTATTCGACGACACCTGAGCTTCCGCCCTCGCTTCTCTCACCATCCTCAACACGTCCCTCGTCTCCGGACGGTTCTCAGGTCTAACACAAACACAAGCCATTGCAATGTTCAAAAGAGCATTAAGTTTGGCCTCAGACGGGTCGTCCCCCGACCCACTCGTCTCCTCCTCGCGTACTGATCGAACCCACTTAGGTATATCAGACCCGTGTTCTTGGACTAGGTCTTGGAAAGGAGTCTTTCCAGTTAGAAGCTCGAGCAAGAGGACTCCGTAGCTGTAGACATCAGCTTGTTGTGTTAGGGGCTTTCGTGGATCACGACATTCTGGGGCCCGGTAGAAGAGGGACGAAGCGCCCGAATCTTCGGATGAGTCAGGATTTCGAAACGGGGTTAGTCCGTAATCTGTGATGCACGATTCAAAATCGGAGCCTAGTAGGACATTGGTCGATTTCAGGTTTCCATGAGATAGGGCCGGGTTCTGATGGATGTAAAGCAATCCAGCAGCTAAGTCCTCTGCTATTTTGAGGCAAGATGTCCAATGCAGAGGCTTTGAACCACCTGATGATCTTGTCCCTGTCAATAAAGTTACACATTCTTCATTCTTTCGACGGAAATTTTCGCATTCTTTTCGTATTGCATTTCAGAAAAAGGTAGTTAACAGAACATAAACACATGCATTTATGAATTGTGATATCAAAATCAAGCCTATTATTTCTTAAATATTAGTAGGGGCATTGTTGGAAGAAAAATGACAAATTTGAATTGAAATTAATAGAGTGACAGATAAAAAGGAACACCATTCTGGATAAAATGAGACAGATAAACAGGGACGGAAAAACGATAGTAGCGATCATCTGAAAATGTAGTATCGGGGCTCTCCTATTGCACAAGAAAAGATGTGAAAATTCGAAACTTGTTATTCTAATAAGACAAATACTTGTATGCATCTGTTGTATCGTGCAACTCATGTGTATTTTTAAATGGTAGCCTTCTTTTGTTTCTTATCAAAGCTCAACAGAAACTAGCTAGGAAACACATCATATAACATTAATATACTACTAATGGAAAAGGATATGTTGAAAGAAGTAACATTATTAACATTAACAAGTGAAAGATGAAGTACCATGTATGAGCGAAAAGAGGCTGCCATTGGGGAAGTAATCGTACACAATCAAACGTTCCTCCTTCGCCTGAAAATAAGCTCGAAGAGGAACCAGATTAGGATGCCTTAATCTACCAAGAATCTCAATGTGTCGCCTAAACTCCTCCATCCTCGGATATCTCGAATCCTTAAACCTCTTAACCGTAACAATGTATCCTGACTCCATCACTGCCTTGTAAGTGCTCCCCATCGTCCCACGCCCCAACGTCTCTGCTGAAGCCTTCAACAAATCCTCCAACCCGTAACTCATCAAATCATCCCCCGGCCCAACAAACACCAAACTACCCAACCCCCCATGGTCCCACGAAAAGCTCGATTGTTTACCTTGAACATTACTGTCTCTACTCTCACTAGGAACGCCACTAGTCCCCCCCTCGTCTCCACCCCGTGCGACTACTTTGCTCGGGGCCTCATTTTCGCTCCTCAAACAAATAATCAGAAGCAATGCTCCAATACATAGAATTGAAAATCCACCAACACTCAGAGAAATGATCAAAATGAGTTTGTTCTTCCTCTTTTTATGCCCTGAATCCTTAAAACTACATGGTTTTCGAATTTGATCACCGCATAAATCGTTACCAATGAATGAAGATGCATTAAACATAGCTAATGATGAAGTTTTCGGAATCTCTCCAGAGAGTAGGTTATTAGACACATTAAAGGATGCCAAACTATTTTGAGCAAAAGGAGGAATAGCACCACTCAATTGATTATCTTGCAAATAAAGCATGTACAATCTACTCAAATCAAGTAAGGAAGTAGGAATCAATCCAGATAATCTGTTACCAGAAAGAACAATCACTTTTAAACGATGCAATCGAGAAATACTAACTGGGATTTCACCAGAGAAGTTGTTGGTATTGAGGAAAAGAGACTTGAGATTTGTGAGGCCTAATAGCTCTGGGATTTTCCCAGAAAGTGAGTTTTCTTTAAAGCTCAAAACCCTTAATTGATCTAATTGGTTCAAGCTTTTTCCATCTAATATTCCACTCAAATTCATGTTTTCAACCACAAGCTTCATCACCCTCCCATTCAAACATTGCTTCACACCTTGCCATTTGCAGACATCACTGCCATTCCATTGAAGCACATTCAAAGGATCAATGGAGGTTTTTAGAGAGAGAAGGGCCTCTGCATCGCCTGATTTAGCTAATGGAAATGCAGATAACAGTAACAAGAACAAGAATGGAATAGCCATTGATGAACTCAAAATGGAAACTTGGAAGCAAGAAGAAGTTGACTAATAAGTATACAATTCAAAACAAAAACATAGCCTTGATTTGATTCCCATAAGTAAGGCAGGAAAAGGGGGTGCTATTTTTGTACAAGATGATGATGAATCAATTACACTTAATACCTAGAGAAGAGAATGTTGAAAAGGGAAATGGCTTTGTGTCTGTCTTTAGCTTTAGCAGCATAATCACTCTCAAGAACCGAATCTCCAGATCTAGCAACAGCAGAGAGAGAGAGACTTTTGATTATTGTTTGGGACCAATCAAGTGTAAAATACTAGTGTCACTATCACCCCTTTGACAAAGATTGTATTTTTATTTCAAGAAAATGAAAAATAATCAAAGGGACAAATGCCCCACAACAAGATTCAAGAACTTGAGTGTAGATTTATGGCAGCAATGGAGTTGTTCACTGTATCAACTCTCTCTCTCCTGTCTCTCTCTCTATGATTAAAATTAAAGAATAAGTGGGCATTTGTGCTTTCCTCGAATTTCATGCTCAGGGAGACATGGCTGAAGCATCACGTGAAATTTGCAGGGCCAACGAATTGTTTTTTTTGTTTTCCTTTTAATTTAATTTCTTCTTGTTTTTTTGTTAATTTTTTGATTTGAAGACAATGATTGCTACCTAATATGCTTTCCCTTTGCTGCAAAAACTCATGCTTTGCATTAAAGAAAAAGGCCATGCACGCCCATTTCCCTCCATCTGCTGAATTCATTTCTTTTATGAAATTCTTCTAACTTATCATCATCATTGGATCCAATTCTCACCAATCAAACATTTTACCGCTTAATCTTTCTCCAATTTTGGATTTTTCGACAACAACTTAGTATAACTTATTTTACTTTAAAATCATATACTCCCTCCGTTCCAAGATTTTATGCACACACTTTTAAGAAAATTGAATAAAATGATGTGTAAGGTAAATAAATGAGGGGTATTAATTATTGGTAATTCATTGATTAAAGTGAAAGTGATTTGATTAAAGGTAAAATAAATGAGGGGTATTATTGATATTATTGTTTCCTTTTTTTTTTAGAGTGTGCAATGTTGGGACGTCGTTAAGGAAAATGTGCATAAAATCTTGGGATGGAGGGAGTATCTATAAAGTTCTTTTATAGGAGTACATGTTTTTAAAAAAAATATATTTTAATGGGAAAATATCACTTTTGGTCATTGAATTTTACCACTTTTCACATTTGGTCACCCACATTTAATCACTATCAAAATTGGTCACTCACTTATTCTTTTCTATCAATTTTGATGTCGCTGTTAGTGAATCCGTCATTTACTAACGGAGAAAAAGTTTTGAGGCGCCAACTTTTATTTCCCCTCTTTTAATTCCTTAACCCTAAACTCCTAAACCAGAGTGATTTTGAGTTTGTACAAAGAACTGAAGAGATGTTTAAAAGGAACCAAAATGCTTCTGCACCTAACAGAAAAAAAAAAATGAAGGAAGCAGGTGAATGCATTTCTATGAAATCAGATGATTGACATTTTTAAATCATGGGACCATTCGACCAACACACTGTAGACATATCACAAAGATGGTGCAGTTTTAGAACTTGTCTTGAAAAAAAAAATGAAACAAACTTAAAAGCAAGAATGGGGCATGTGGAACTTGCAGTCGTGGTCCCGTGGAGCCCGAAAAAATACCCATGGGAAAATTTCAACCAATCAGTGTGGAAAATACTCCAACAAACAATACTCAAGTAAAGAAACAAAAATTACCAGTATGTATAATATGTATTTCTTATTTCAATTTAATATTTAAGTTTTTTTTGTATCATTATTATATTTATCGGTAATAGGTCAGAAGGAATTCTCATGCATTTTCTAGAACATTGGGTGATTCATCCACTAACCCTTTCCAGAGTAGAAATGGAAAACTCAGGAGGGGATAGGAAAAGAAAAAATCACAATGGAGCAAATGTGAATGTGTCTTGGCTTATTTACGTGACTAATTTCTTATTCTATAGGTTGTGCAATCATCATCAAGGGTACACAGTCCAATTATTGTGAAAAGAGGAGTGAATTACATCACTATGTCAAATCTAGCTACTTACCTAGGAAAGTAGGAAAGAGTGGCAGTGGTTCATCAAAAGGACCAAACAAGGAAAATACCAAAGGAAAGACAAGTGAGAGTGATGGCAAGCCAAATTAGTCAAATTGTGGTGGTCATGTAGTAGTTATGTATTCTGTTTTTATAAATATGGTGTGTAGTTCGATGGTTTATAATTATTGTATTCATTGTGGTTGAAAATTATTCAGACATGTTTTTTTTACTCTGTTAGACTTTTTTGAATAATATTTCAATTATTGTTTTCATATTGAATTTGTATAATGATTGGGAATAGAAACTTATTTCAAAATAGTTAATTATTAGAATTCATTTCCCCATTTATAATTATTCAGGCTTGATAATCTACTTTTAACCCCACACCAGTAATATTAATTGAATTCAATAAAAAAAAAAGGGTTTGGGGGTTTAGGGTTAAGGAATTAAAAGAGGGAAAATAAAAGTTGGCCTCGAAACCTTTACTCCGTTAGTAAATGACAGATTCACTAACAGCAGTATCAAAATTGATAAAAAAGAATAAGTGAGTGACCAATTTTGATAGTGATTAAATGTGGGTGACCAAATCTGAAAAGTGGTAAAGTTCAGTGATCAGAAGTGATATTTTCCCTAATTTAATTATAAAGAATATGTTTATGATAATGAGTAAATAATATATTTGACTTAATCTTGTTAGTAAAGTAGAAAAATTATTTAAAAGTGAACTAATAAACATATTTTTTGTGAACTCAATAAAAGAAATGAGCACACTTTTGATCGGATGGAAGGATTAATATTTAGGAAAAGAACACTTATATCAACATATGTACACTTTTTTTTTTTAAAAGTCTGGGTGCCTAATTCTAAAGGCTACTAATTTGATGAACTAATCCTATCATTTCGGGGAGGGTCCGTTTAAAGATAGAGTTAAGCTCAGTATCAACTATATATTGAGGTAAAGTCTAGTATGCACTCGAGTGCATGTTGTGCACCCTAGTCTAAAGAAAAGTGTATGTTATTAAACTGAAAAGTACAACACAATATTACTAAAAAGTGTAAGTCATTATGACTAAAAATATTATTATACAGTTTAATAATTGAAAAGTGCAACACCATTTACCAAAAAGTGTAAGTCAGTAAAACTAAAAAGTGCAACATGGACTAGGGTGCACAACATGCACTCGAGTCCATAACAGACCAACCCATATATTGATACACAAACTCTTCTTTTACATAGGACCCTACGAAGGGTTCTGAATCAATTATTTTATTAGAGGGTTTACAAACCAGCTGTATTGATGTGTTATATTTTTGCAATAATTTATGAGAGAGAGACGTCCAGGGCAGTAGACACTTAACATTTTAACGAAAAATAAATTGTTTTCACCTCAAATGAATGAATGAAGTTATTAAACATGGTGAAAGTCATACATGATTTAATGTGACATTCATACGTTACATCAACACATTTGTAGCTCACTTGAAACAGTAATATTGGTACTGCAAATATAAATAAGCAATGAATGCAAAATGCATGATAAAGGAAACGCGCAGACCTTTTAGAAAAAAACAGAATGTAGTACTGTGCATTTCTTTCAATTTTAAAATTCGATCCAGTAGGTATAATTCATTTTCAAGGGTTATGTTTGAATAAATTGAAAAATCATTTAAGTAAATAAGTGATAGTTTAAAAGATGATGATAACAAATTTATGTCTATTTTAAGTCATACATATTATGCACGTCCCGGAAACAAGTAGTGTAGAATAAAAAAAAATTAGAGGAGAGGAGTGAATAACTTTTAAAAGCTTTCGTGTCAGTTGATAGATTAATTAACTTAGTTGCAAATAAAATGAAATAAGAGTGCAAACGTAATCTACTGATTGTTTGTAAGTTGGTCATATATATTATCAACTTAGTTGAGTGCGGAAAATTTGTAGCCCTAAATTATACTCCCTCCATCCATGAAAAGTAGGGACATGGGGATGGGGCACAAGTTTTAAGAAAATGGTAGATAAAGTAGATAAAGTAAGGGTATTATAGGGTATTGTGGGGTCCATTGTGAATAAAGTGATTGTTTAGGAATAAAGTTGATGGCAAATTGAATAATTAAGTGATAGTTGAAGGGTGATAGTTTCCATAAAGTGCATGGGACTACATTTGGTGGACAAAGAATATGTGTCAAATGGAACTACTTTTCGTGGACGGAGGGAGTACTATTGATTGAAAAACTTATCTTGAAAATGTACAAGTGGAGATCTAACTCAAATGACTAAATGTGTGCTTATGCAGGTTTGATGAAATTCAGAGTATGATAAATACAACAAATGAAATTAAATCAAAACCATAAGAACACAAGAATATACGGTGGTTTGGAGATCCAACTGCCATGTCCACTTCACAGACTCGACTGTGAGTTAATTCCTCAACACTTTGAATTTACACTTTTCGAGAGCTTAATTTTACTAGTTATAGGGTAAACTAGTACACTTACAAACAGTGATGGGCCAGAAATTTTGTGTTACGGTAAGAAAGGTAATATATACCAACCCAACCCTTACAATATTATACATTTTCTTAGTTTCTGCAAGAACATAATATAGTATTATACATTTTCTCTTAAAGTAATATACATATTTTTACCCTAATTTAACTTACACAATTTTGTTAATCCTTCCTTAAATAGAAAAATAATGTACGTGCAATATTGCAATATTTTTTTTAAGTCTCGAGTATCCAGTCCAAGGATCGACTAATCCCGGGAGACCAATTCCACCGTTTACTTGCGGAGTTCCGTTTAAAGCCAGAGCTTTGCGCTCTGTATGAACATGACCCATATAGATTGTTTGTGCATCTTAGTGGTTTTAAATCTAAGATCTAAAGAGGAACACACTTTTAAGTCCCAAACCTACACCATTTGCCAATATTGCAATTAATTTAAATCATATTTGGAGATTGGTTGATATAAAAATGAGGAATGTAGTGTAATTGTCAGATTTAGAAATTCGAAAGACCCACGTCCACGTAGTTATCAATGTCAACTTAGAATTGCAAAAAATTCACCCTAATAAATGTAACACACACTTCATTAATATACTGTAACATAAATAACCCAATTCGCACTTTCCGTGCGTCGTCACGTGACCGATCTATATTTAATTTATTGAGGGGAAGGGGACCATAAAATGTTGCCAGAAAAAACAACAGGTATTTTCATCATTTAATTTTATGAGTATAAATTTAGGAAATAGTATCTTTTTAACTTAAAAAAATATAAATAGACGTCATCATTAGTACATACATTACATATTGTTTTATGTGTAACAGTGATAAAACAGTGAAACACCATATCCAGAATTTCAAATCTGAAAATACGAAAAGATAATTACTAAAATGCATGGGCAGAACAATAAATAATTCATGTATGAGACTGAAACTCTATTTTAACATTTATACTAAAAATATACATGTGATGAAAACTCATCATCTCCTACAAGTTTTTCAAAATCTGGGATCTTTGAATAAGAGAATAGAGATGACAAATGGATAATTAAAACTAAGGTGCTGCTGCTATATTTCTGTCCTCCACATTACTTGAATAGATAATGCACATGACTTTAAACCATTTTTATTGCTGCTCAAAATTCACAAGCTCCTACTGGTAAAAAAAACCGAAACTGCAAACAGGAGTAACTAAACTGATGATACTCATAAGCTTGAATTCCGACTCGTGCACATTCTGGCTTCTGTTCGATTTCAGGCAGAAGTTGTCTTCAAACCTAACTCTGGACCAAACCACAACATAGAGAGGTTGCTGTCAATTACCGGATCGGGTGATATTGTGTGATCCCACGTTTTGGAGGCAACTTCCTCAATATAAAGAGCACAAGTGCTGAAGGTAAGATCTCCACTAGCTGCAAAAATCTCAAATGAGCTATATACATATGGTGAACTGAACACTAGTATAATCACAACATTACTTCATCGTAGCAAACTTCATTATTCAAGTAAAAAAAGGGAAAATACTTATGTTAGTCATATAAATTACCCTTATTTCGGTTTCAGTCCAGTCGACTTTCACAAATTGATATTAAAAAAAAAAGTCCTGTAACTTTCAATTGTTCGACATTTTAGTTCGATAACCGACTGTATATAAGGTGAAATTTCCGATTGACACTGATGCAATAGAGGCTGATTTGTCCACGTGATTGAGTTTGATTTGCCAACAGGATGTTTCACCTCCTACACCCAGTTATCATACTGAAATGTCGAAAAACTGAAAGTGACTATTTGAACTGGTAAAAGTCAACAGGCTGAAACCGAAACAAGAATAACTTACAGGACTAAAAAAACTATTTTCCCAGAAAAAATAAATAAAGTAACCTCTCTCCTACTCAGGTGGGTACACAAAACTATCCCAACTACTCCACTGAACAAGTGAATAACAAAGCCATTGCCACAAACATCTTGTTCAGCTACTTGCATTAAAATCATGTCAGTTAAGCATAAATTATGTGAAATATCAAAATTTCATCTGGAAGCTTACAAGGTAATATATAAAATTCAAAACAGGATGATCCAGAACATCTAGATTAGCAGCTGCCTCCAATGCATTACAGCACATCTGTGGGAAGGATTTGACACATTTGTCAAGCCAGAGTCGGATGATAAGAACAATAAAATAAATAAAGTGAATAGTGCTGATTTAATATAAGCAGGTGCATTAATATACACACGTTTACAGACAGCAGAGATACGAGAGTATATATGTAAGCATATGGATACGTTTGATGTAATGTGACTAATCAAAATTACAGTTACATTGATCCATATGTGATGGCTGACCAGTTAGATGATTCAAATTACAATAATCTGTATGAAAGGTTTATAGATTGCTTGAAGGAGGAAGGGGGAGGCCATAAAAGGATCAAGAAAGCATAGAATTTGGAGAATAAAAGTTAAAAATACTGTATGTATAATGTTTTAAAACCTGTCATATCCAAACAAAGGCTCCAAAACAGGACTCCTAATTTCATAAATATATACAGATTAACTTGGTTTAGGAAAAATTAAAAAAATTATATAAATTAATCCTTTAGTGCAAAAAACAGCTTAAGATACTGATTCAAGAAATAGTGACTTGACCGTTGAGGAATTCGAATCATACATATGAAAATATCTAACCAAAATTCTCGTTCAATTATCATCTTCAGCCTGATGGTTCTATAAAAACAATTCTCCTCTAATTGGTTCTTTAATAATTGATTGAAGTCTCATCATTTTCAGATTATTGTAATCTGAAGATTATCAAACCAAAGAGAACCCTAAACAGTACCAACATGTGATAACAATTTTTTTTTCCCATCGACGATTATTTAACAATATGAGACCTGATCCTCTGAAATTCAAATCAAACTTTTTACAAACATGATTTCTGTAGAATAAGAACTTACCATAATACTTCGAATGAGAAAACATGTAAAGCATATTGTGGTCACATAGCCAACCTGAATGAGCAACAGATAGGGAGGGAAAAGTTAAAACTAAAAACCACTTGCAGATGAGAAAAGCCAATTAAAAAATACCTCCTGCAGCTTCTTGCGTCTTCCTTTTGATTCTACAGGGAATCGTTGTAACATCAGAAACAGCCTGCAGAATCAAGACATTAGAGATAAGGAAGAACATGAATCCATCCACATAACATTCTGCTTTGAATTAAAGAATTTGTGTGAATATTTTTTTATGAACATACAATCTAGTACAAAATAAGCCTTCACTCATCACGATATTATCATTCGAGGAAATATTCCTTCCACTGTATAATAGCACTTCTATGACTACATTTAGAACTAAAATATTTGGGTCGACTGCTACACAAATGTTGGGGATGGAAAAATGACTGCTAACTGAAATTATCTAGCTACTACAAGAGTGGGCAGAATAAGGTTTGATGATTAAATATTCAAAGACGGAATTATGGTCTGAAATCTTGATGAAAGCCGAGTGATGGTAGACAAATAAATAGATCCAGGTAATACATCTTTTTCTCAAACAAGAGAAATAGGGAGCAGCCTGTTCAAATGCTTGTATATTTTTATGTAGTATATTAATATATATACAGAAAGAAAAATCCATCTTCTTTCCCGTTCACTAAAAAATATTCAATCCATCTTCTCCTTACGCACAAAGGAAGAAGATTAATCTTCTTCAGCGAATTCCTACCTGCCCTGCTTACAAGCAGCTACAGAGTCTCTTATGTATAGCATACAGTCGAAGCACTAGAACTATTTAGCTTTTCATGAAAACAATGCCAAAAAGCTTTTTACAAGGTTTTTATCTATTCAAAGAATGCTCAACCAGAATATGTTTAATATTTTATTTTTAAGAAATTATATTAATAAAACAAAGTTCAAGTAATGAAGCAAAACAGCTACCTTCCACCATAGACAAGAAAACCCAAGGCTGCAAATAAAGAAACACCTGCCAAATGAAATTCTTTATTGAAGTGGAAGTGCTTTACACAGATAATTCATATTAACTCAACACAGAATTAGAACAAGAACCTGCAAAAAACATTTTGGACAAAACGATCATTGCGTGAATGGGCTTCCACCACAAGGCAAACCACAAAACTATCTGCAACAAGTTAGAGAAATACAAATATTTAATATGATGCATTCTCAAAAGTATCTGTAGGAAAACCGGAATTTGTCAACGCTTTCCCTGCAATAATTCAGATAGCAAGTCACAAAAGTACCAGATGAATTTCCAGAAAAGTTGAACACCAATCATGGCACCTTCAGCCAAGCAACTTACTATTTACAGTTCGTTCATGTTTAACTGTTAAGTACATCGGGACATCGATGTTTTCTTTAAGTCCATCTTGAACTATGCTTTAAAGACAAAAAAGGACCATATTTCCATTCGTCTTATCAATAAATAAAGTTCGAGATTTTAAATTTTGCAAAAGGCCACAATTGGAATTCAAGCAGTAGAAGCATCGTCAGAACACACTAGACATGATCAAGTCAGGCTGGGCCCTAATTAATCTGACCCAAGGGCCATGCCTCTAATCCAGGATGATAAATTATAGAGCTTGCAAGCAATCTTATTCATTCTTGGATTTATTACCTAATTTGGTCCTCTTTGACCCAATGGTTTGCTAATTGCTATGAGTATGGCAGACACTACAGGACATTAGCATTATAGCAGATGCACCAGCTGAAATATATAATGAGGGTATAGTTTAATTTTGTTCATTTTTGGCATAGGTCAAAGATGCACATGTCGACATACACTTGGATACTATTTCATGTGTCCACTTATTAATGCATAAGTTATTATAAACTCACACTCCAAAATAACTTAACGCAATACTATCAAAAGACAAAAATAACCGAGAAGGATAAAGACTTTTCTTATTTATAACCTCCCATCATACATAAGATGTATTTTAGATAACTGTTGTGACAAGTTTAGATTGAAGATTTAATTAGATCATAAAGGTTCCAAACAGATCCCCAAGTATCTCCCATTTGATTATACAAGAAAAATAATGAGTTCCTTGACGATAAGCCCATTATGTAAGAAACACGAGGCATAACATGTTCCAATTTTACTATAGTTTTAATTTATTACAACATGCATGGCAAGGATATTTACCTGAATTGCATACACCACTCCATTAACGGTGTAAAAAGCAGGCCTCAGCCAATCAGTAGATACAGCACGAGCCTGCCAAAGTTGAAGAAACAAAATAAGTTCTTATAAATAAAAGCCAATAACAATTTGAACCTAATGAGAGAATTTAAATCAACCTGATAATAAATCTCTGCCCAGAACAACACCAGTAATGCATATGTAGTGAAGAACGCAAGACTCGGCAGGTCAAGCAATATATGTTGAACAATCTACTCCGAGTGTAATGTTATATCAGGGAAAAACTTGTCAGAAATATTGGAACAGACATTAACATGAGTTAAAGTTGATACCTCTAGATTCAAATTTTGAACATCCCTACGGAGTGCAAATACTACGCATCGAACTATATAAACAATAAAAAGGAAATTGCTTCAGTAAAAAACTCCAAATGTAGTATATAAAGCTAATGCATCTAACTACTGAGAGAATTTTAAAAGCATCGAACTATATAAACATAAAAAGGAAATTGCTTCAGTAAAAGACTCCAAATGTAGTATACAAAGCTAATGCATCTAACTACCGAGAGAATTTTAAATGCAAACCTCCATTAACCAATAAGTTAAGGAAATGAAATACTTTCTGTGTAGTCCAACCATACTCTGGTACTCTCAATTGTATCCTCACCAATTGTACCTACAGTGAATATCATCCAAATAAGAACCTGTTACTACCAATTGAAAGGGGAAAAAGTGCATTCTACTAAACATAAATAGAGAAAAACAAATTTATCTTAATTATGATGCAATTCAACACCGAGAATCGTTTATCTAAAAAAGTCCAGAAAATCACAATCTCAAATAATTGCCCGTCGAAAATCAAAATGCGGAAAGGAAAAAAAAGGGAAACAAGTTGGGGCCATACAAGAGCAATAGCTGAGACGAGTCCGTAAAGCAGGGCGAGGACATGGAATATTCGATCCTGCCAAGCAACTGATTTATTGACCGTGTCCCACCAGTTAATGGCATCATTAATACCAAGCGCCGCCGCCACCGCCGACGATTGGCCCAACATATCCGCCACGACGGCCAATCCGCTTAGAAATTCATTAAATTCGAGACACTCCGCTCGGATTATCGATTATTGAAGCTGATGGTGATGAAACAGTTAAGAGAATTCTAAAAAGAAAGAAGCTATGGCTATGGTGGTGACGAGGAGAATTACATCTGAAGGGGAGCGTGAGACAAACGCGCTTGAAGGAGAGTAGACACGTGGAATAATAGGTGAAAGAAATCCAGAAGCCGCGAGTCACCCGCACCCCGCTTTCAAAATTGTAGGTGCACCCGAGAATGCATGCAAAATTAACAATCCCAATTATTTGATTATATCAAAACAAGCAATAAGAAATAAAATGCGAACAAATAATACATGACTCATTTATTATATCCAATCAAATGACTCATTACAAATAATACATGATCCATTTACTGTATCAATTTAACACATAAATTTTTTCTTGGGCCTTTATTTTACTTCAATTAATTTTTTTTTAATTTTATCAGTAAAAAATAATACTCCATTAATTTTTTAAAATTTTATTTTTTATTTTACTCAATTGATATTTATATTTATCTTTTTAATATTATTTTTTAAATTTATTTTTCTTCCTATTTATCATTTGTGTTTCAAATGATAATTTTTTTAATATACTTTCTTTTTATGTCATAAAGTCTAATAAGAAAATTTTAAAAATAATATTAATTGTTTTTTAAGTATTAAATAGTATAATAATAATTTATTTTAATTTTAAAAAATAAAACTCGCACCTCTCTTAGGCAAGTGTTTAATTTTATTGGTACTATTTTACTTTAATTAATTCGTGTATAATTTTCACCTTATCCTTTCAAAATTTTACTTCATTCCTTACAAATTTCACTTCGTTTTACATTGTTTAATTATTTTTTTCATTTGAAATTTCATTTTTTAATCACTTTATTTTATTTTTTTATGAATATAAATTTTAGTTTATAAGTGTTATGATAACAGTTGATAAGTATTATGATATATTATTAGTTAATATGCAGTATTGTACGTATTAGTTCATATACAGTATAATATTAGTTTATACTGGTACAAGTTCTAATTTTTTCGAGTTCACATATTTTATGGTAATAGTTCAAATATAGTATAGTATTAGTTCACATATTGTATAATATTAGTTCACATACTCTATGATACTAGTTCAAATATAGTATAGTATAAATTCAAATATTGTATAGTATTAGTTCATATATTAAATAATATTTTTATACCACATTAATCTCTAGTACTATACAATATATTAACTAGTACTATACCATAGGCGTACTAATACTATATCGTATTTAAACTAATATTTATATTTAACAAAAAATACATAACTTAACACATTTATAATTCCAGGCATACCATGCAAATTAATACATCAATATTAAAAAATTGATATTAACTAACTAGTAAGAAGAACAAAAGTGAGAATGAATCACACTGAACACACAATTCAATTAATAGATACAATCACACTCAATAAACATATGAATGCATCAACATGGCGATGACCCCAAAGAAAATAATAAAGTGAGCATGTCATATTCATACATTTATACCCAAATTAGAAAAAAAAAATTGAATTTTTTTAGTTTAAATTTTTTTTTCGATTTTTTTTCTAAATTTTGGTTATTTTTTGAAAAAAGAAACTGGAAATTTTATTTTTGAGTTTTTTTAAAAGTTAAAAAAATAGAATAATACTCCGTATTTGACTTCGTGGTGATTCAATTGGTGAATCGATAGTCGGTGTATAATTATAATTTTAATGAGTTGTATTTTAATTTAATTGATATAATGGTAATATAGTATTTTACATGTATTTTTCTTTTAAAAAATTTGGGGGTGAAATTAATAAAAAAGAAGGTAAATAACTAATAACCCATGTAAATAATTGGATTTAGTTACATGTATGTAACTTGTACACAAAAGTGCCTAAAAAAAGGAAGTGCCTAAAAGAAGGGAGTGTGGACTTAGTAAAAAAGGAGAGTAAATAACTAGTTACATACATGTAACTAGTACACATAAATAATTGCAATAAAATGCGCAAGGCTTATTTGCCCCTCCAATTTATATTTATAAAATTACCATTTCCCCTCTATATTTATAAAATATTCAATTTATCCTTTTAATAAAATATCTTCTAACGACACTCTTCTTAAAATTCAAACTCAAATCCTATTCTTAATGGTTAATGGCAGAGGCAACACCGCCACCTTATATTTCTGGTAGTCATCTGCCCACCTTCGGAAGCCACCGTTTCTATCCGACAGTCACCGCTGCCTAAACAAATTTAGAAATAAAAAAAAAATTTAGAAATCTAAGAAAAAGTACATTTTTTCAACAAACTAGTTTAAAATATATACACTATTTTTAACACTGGTTTGTCGACCATATGGTATATTTTCGACAATAGTTTGTTGACGAAAAACACTCTTGTCGATAAAATTTTTTTGAAAGAATTTTTTAAAAAAAGATTCTAAATTTTCGACAAATAATAATTGAAAATATACACTATTGTCGACAAAAAATTGTCGAAAAAAATTGAAAAAGAAAAAATAACCAACCTATTTTTGCGAACGAAAAAACGAGGAGGCGTACGGGGGGAGGCGGGGCGGCTGGCCGGCTTGGGTGGGGCAGCATGGGAGGGTGACGGAGGAGAAGGAGGTGGCGCCTATTGAAGAAAGAAAATAAAAAAGAAGTTGGGCGAGGGAGGAGGGGGCAGCGCCCGCTGCTTGTTGCAGAAAAGAAGGGAAAAAAAAAGTGAAGGAGGGGACGACATCTGGGTGGGGCAACATTAAAGGAAGTATATGTATCAAAGTGAATTTAAAAAAAATGGTATAATATGTAATTTGGGGGAGTGCATCTATTTTACGTCCATTTTTTTTTTATGTGTATCAGGGGTAGATCTAACATTGATGGAGGGGCAAATTAAATAACCCATGCCATGAAAATGGGCATTGGAAATTTCGGCGTTATAATTGGGCCCTAAAGCAAATTGAGTCGGTCCAAAGCAAGAAGCAATTTTCGTTATATACCCTGTATTAGAAATTAGAGTTTGAAGGTTAAGAAAAATGTATGTATTTAGTAAAAGGATATTATATATAGGTAGGAATTTTACAATATTATTAAAATAATAAATTAAGTGGAGAAGTGTATCTTGGAGGGGGAGGGGTATATAACCCACACCATTTTCAGCTTTGGCCACGAGTGGATATTCTCTAAACTAAATTAAATACCTAGAATTTGATTTTAAGTATATATATATATCCAATTGAATTTTTAATGGTTAAATTAGAATAAAAACTTGTGAATGTAAATTATTAATTAATAGTATAAGATAAGGGCGTTAGGTACGGTTGTTAAAAGAAAGAAACGGTTAAAATGCATGGGGGGTTTTATATATATATATATATATGACGTTGAAGATGAAATGGATGGCCTTACTGTGATAGTTATCACTTTTCTTGTTCTTGCTGAGCTCTATTCTATTCTATGGTCAGTCACTACTAGCTCTCTATTCATTCATTCATGAAATTAATTAATTAATTATAGGCTAATGTACGTATGTTGTGATTAATGTGTAGATTTATTTAGTTCATGAATTTCAGAGATCCAGGAAGGAGTTGTAGATAGAGGTAATTCATGAATCGATTCATTCACGTTTTTTGTTTTGAATTCATCCCCTTAATTCCCAAGCCAAATTCAACATCTCTTTGTGTTCTTGTGCATGTAGGTTTATTGCAGCTTTTATAGAATATATAGCAACTACTAATCATAGTAGAGCTAGGTAAATATATTTGTAGTAGTAGTAGTGTTTGATCAATTTGTGTGATTTATTTACATATTAATTTGATTGAAATATGCATGCAGTAGAATTGTAGAAATGTGGAATATTCCTCTGGTATTTGTAGTCATCGTCACCATTTGTGGTTTAGCTCAGCTCGTCTATCACTTTGGTCACTCACTCTCTTCAATATTCATGCATCTTCATATATATATTTAAAATATATGTAAGTATATATTTTTGTACGTACGTGTAGGTTTACTGGTTTTAGAGATTATCAACTGCTGGCACGCAAGGAAGAAAAATTACAAGAAAGGATAAGGATTAGGATATAGATCGATGGAGGTAACTAAATGATTTATTAATTAATTCATGAATTTCTCAACACATGCATTGATCCTTCATAATTGATTAATATATGTTGCAGAAATTGAAGATGGAAATTGAGTCAGTACTCAGGCAATTATATAGCAAACAGTTTGTGTGCCCTCGATCAAATTTTACTTCCATGTATGTGCCTCCTAATGCAATGATTTCTCCTATGGCTATGACTTCAACTCGCGCGGCTGTATTAGCCATTTATGTCTTTGTTGATTACCAAATCATGCATCTTTTTCTCTTTTCCATACATTACTAAATACAGATGCCTAGCTACTTTTCTTATACTCGCCCCATGAATATTTGCACACAATTTATTAAAAAAAGAAAGTAATGGTTAGAGATTGTGAATTTTATTCCAGTTTGAGGTTTGCAAAGTTCTGTGGAATAAATTTATAAAAAAATTTATGGGACAAAAAGTAAGTACTCTCTTTTATTAACATGTAGTATAAAGCAGCTTATAAATAGGTAGGCTAGGCTCGTGTGTCAAGAGAGAAACAGCTTAATAAGTTTGTAGGGGAAGAAGTCTCAACTAATATTCACATGATTATCTTGTAATTGAGTATATAAGTCTTTCCGATCATTGTAGTTGAATTGATATGTCGACATTCAACGAAAGTAGAACTTGTGCTTTTACGAAAAAATTGCATACCTTTTCTATTTATGTTTCATTGCTTTTTTTAAATACTTTACTACATGTAGCAAGCATCCTATAAGTTGGTGTTAGGTTGATGAGTATTAGGAATGGATGTGCATCAAATTTTGTTACTTCTTGCAACGCAGTAATAGAAAAATAAAATAATATATGAAAATGGAGATGCGGGGTATCGATCCCCGTACCTCTCGCATGCTAAGCGAGCGCTCTACCATCTGAGCTACATCCCCATGTGACTTTAAACCCAACAACACAAAATCAACCAACTTATGTTGTAATTAACTGTGGTGCATTTTATACATTTTGTCTTTTTGGTGTGTATAGAAATACAGTATTTGGAATGTAGTGAATAACAAACCTGGAGTATTTTTTTGTATCCTATGCATTCTACTTTCCCTTTCTGTCTTTGAAAATAGCTAGAGAAGAATTTGAGCGTATAATTTACAAGACCAGCTCCACACGAACAACACATCGACAACAAAATACTCAAATTATCAAGTTTGTTTGATAATTCAAACAAACCCCGATAATGTGAATAAATCTTGATGGATGTTGATAGTCGTCGTCGAAATATGATGTGGTTTGAAGACTAATTAAACAATGAATTTGTGGGAGCTAGGTATTAGCTAATCTAATGTAATAGTACTTGGCCCTTCTTTGATGAGTGGGTGTGTGATTTCTACAATCCACCAAAACTGTGTTCATTTTCCTTATTGTTCGTCTACCAAAAGTGTGCACATATTCTTTTAAGAAAACAATAAATTTATTTTTACCTCACAACAATCCCACAACACCAATACTTTATCTATTTTTTCTTTAAACTAGCACTACAAAAAACTATCTTTACCTCCCAACGATTTACCATGCTTTGGCGCGTGGGTCATTCAGTGGCCTACTCTTGTATTTTGAAAATACATACGTGTATACTAAAAAAATAGATATTTAACTTAATTAACATTGAAAATTAAGTTTGATCTACCTCGACCCCGACTCGAACTATATGTATTTCAAATTAAATAATCATTAATAAAAAATATTTCAAAATACATATATACACATATATATATTTGTGTATTTACATTTTATAATACAATCCTAAACCCTAAACTCATAAGTTAATAAAAATTGCACCGTTGTACAAACAATGCACATGAATTAATTAAAATTAAAACTTTAACATTGAAATTTAACTTTATTTTTTTGAAATAACATATATTCATTTGAAAATAAAATTATTAATTTCACATTTTAATTATAATTAATAACATATATAAATGTATATATATTCATTTTATTAAAATTATATTCACATTTTATAATTATAACAGATAAATCACTTCCATCCATTTAATTTCCAGTCAACTCTATTATTGTATAGAGTAGTTATATGGAGTACTACATAATAGGGATTGCTACATTATAAGGATTGCTACATTATAGGGATTGCTACATTCATCAATCTCTTATATATACACTGTAAACATTTGTACAAATCAATTAACATAATCAATTACATTCTTATATGGCATCACGAGGGGTTTCGATCTAAATCACTCTTTCGCTTCGCAATTTCTTATGTGCCATCCCCAGAATGTCCACATCCAGCAATTCCACCAGAGATGTATCATGTCCCCATCCACAACGACTTCAACAACACCATCGATCGTCCCCATCACTGCTCATCATCACCTCCATATAAAACTCGATCAATCCAACTACCCCTCCTGGAGAGCCCATCTCGTTGTCTTGCTCAAACGCCATAACCTTCTTGGTTTTATAGATGGATCATCTACCTGCCCAACTCTCCAATCGAATGGATCCAATGTTGATGAGGTCACACATTGGACTCACCAAGATCAGATCCTTCTCGCTGCAATCTTTGGCTCGCTTTTAGCGACTGTACTTTCGTTAGTCTCATCTGCAACCACGTCGACAGAGGCATAGGCTATCCTCAGCCGCCTCCTTGCGAGCAAACTCGCTCGCGTATCAACCAAGAGTGAGCTATATCGAATCCAAATCAAGGATCACACCATTTCCGCCTACTTAGATTAGGTCAAAGCAAAGGCCGATGAACTTGCCTTAATCGATGAACCAGTCTCCGATGATGATCTAACACTCTTTGCGATCTCCTATGGACGAACAGTTTTCTGCACTTAAAAAATTTGGAACTTGGGACTTGGTTCCGCCTCTACCAAATGCAAAATTATCGGGTGTAAATGGGTGTTTCATATCAAACGAAATCCTGATGGGTCAGCGGACAAGTTTAAAGCACGTCTCGTAGCCAAAGGATTCACTAGCGACCAGGAATCGACTTTCGGGAAACCTTTAGCACTATTGTCAAGCCCGCGACCATTCGGGTCGTCTTGTCATTAGCCCTCCAATTCGGTTGGTCGCTCCGCCAACTCGACATCGGTAATGCCTTTTTACGTGGTAAACTTGATGTTCCAGTATACATGTCACAGCCTCCGGGTATGGTCGATCGTTCATATCTGTCTAATGTCTGTCTTCTTCGAAGGACCCTTTACGGTCTTCGATAAGTGCCCAGGGCTTGGTAAAATGCATTAAGCATTGGCCTAGCCTCGTTCGACTTTATACATTCTCAGGCTAATTCATCTCTCTTCACGTTTCGTCGGGGTTCAATAGTCCTCTTTGCATTGTGCTCGCTTATGTTGACTACCTCATCTTATTAACCGACTCGTGCTCGTCCACCATCTCGGCTCTTATACGCCATCTACAAACACAATTTGCCATCAAAGATCTAGGCTATGTCACCTACTTACTCGACATTGAGGTCGCTACATGCAAGGAGGGTTTATTTCTCTCCCAATACAAATACATTGTGGATCTTCTCCGTCGTTTTTGCCTTGATGGTGCAAAAGCAAAACCAGTCATCACACTGATATAAAAAAATCTGGCCTCTTCCACATGCTCGACTGTTGCTACGGAATATCGGAGCGCTATAGGCGATCTTCAATATCTTACGTTCACTCGCCCAGATATTGCCTTCACCGTGAACAAACTTGCCCAACACATGTCCTCCCTCACGGCCGCCCATTGGGATGCAATAAAGAGATTATTCCGCTACCTTAAAGGTTCTTTACACCACGGTTTGTTACTTCGGCGTTCCAACTCATCCGCGTTGACTACCTACACTGATTCAAATTTTGGTGGTGACTTGACGTATGGCAAGTCCACTTCGGCTTACATTGTGTTCCTCGGTCCAAATGCTATCTCATGGAGGTCTAAAGCAACGTGGGGTTGCTCGCTCGTCGACAAAAGCTGAATATCGTTCTTTAGCCGCATCCGCGTCCGAGGTTTGTTGGCTTTATCACCTGTTCGATGATCTAGGTGTCCACATCTCCTCGCCTATTATGTGACAATATGGGCGCTACTCGCCTTGCCCTACAACTAGTTTTACACTCAAGAATGAAGCATATTGCGATCGACCTCTACTTTATCCGTGACCTAGCTTCCAAAGGTCGTCTCTCGGTCGCTTATGTCAACACAGATGACCAGCTCGCCGACCTACTCACAAAACCACTAGCTCGTGCTCGCTTCCAACTACTTCGGTCCAAAATTTCTGTTGTTGATGGAATGTCAATTTTGAGGGGTCATATAATGGATAAATCACAGGAGTGATTCCATGCATTTAATTTCCAGTCAACTCTATTATTGTATAGAGTAGTTATATGGAGTACTACATCATATGGATTGCTACATTATAGGGATTGCTACATTCATCAATCTCCTATATATACTGTAAACATCTGTACAAATCAATTAACACAATCAGTTACATTCTTATAATAATAACATATAGTATGTGTATATATTCATTTGTAATAAAATTATATTTTCATGATAATCCGTCCCATAAGTGTTTGCACTATAAAATTGACACACTTTTTAAGAAAAAAATGTAATGAGTGGAGTGTTGATGGGTAATTTTGTAAACTAATTATATGAATAAAGTAAAAAAAAAGTGGTTGGAATGAGTGTAAAAAGTAATGTAAATATGTGAATATTGTGAGGGTGAAGTTTGTGGAGGAGTTTCCTTTTAAAGATTATGCAAACAATTGTGAGACAGAAAAATAAGGTTACTGTGCAAATAATTGTGGAACAGAGGGGAGTAACATATATGTATATATATATTCATTTAAAATAAATAAAAAATAAGCGAGGGAAAAAAAATCCCTTGGCAATTCCCTCACTATTTAGCGAGTGAAAAAAAAACCTCGAGTGCAAAAAATAAAATAAAATAAAAATAAAATTCTCGACAAATCCCTTACTAATTTGTGAAATTCATCCTCTCGTAAAATCCCCTTCTAATTAGCGAAGGATTAGAAGGCCTAGCTAAATCGACATTTTTTTGTATTGCATTCGTGCCAAAAAAATTGAGCAAATTTTTTTCGGACAAAGGAAGCATTAGTTCAAAAACCTTACTTATAGTAAATACAAGAATGAGCTAACGCTCATACATTGATCGTCTCCTTAGAGACGGACACGTGTTCGAATAAGTGGAACGTGGCTCCTTAAAACTTAACACCCAAGTAAATGACATAGTCTTGGAAAATTTCAAAATATGTCCTGTAACTAGGTCGATTCCATTTTAAATCCTTTAAGTTTTCGCTTTTTCAAAATACGTTCTAAGGTGTCCAAACACCATTTTTTTTAATCAAAAATTAAAATTTTTGATGGAAACTAACACGCGCGGCTCGAACGTGTGTTTAAAATTGGGGCTTTCGGTAAATTTGGTGACTGGCGCCACATGTAATTAAAAATATGGCCACATCAACATTCCCTCTTATAAATATAAATATCAAATTTTTTTATAGCTAATGTTCCAAAATACACCCACAAAACTCAATTCGACGGCCCCTGAAAAAAAAAGAACTCAATGAAATTTACAAATGAAAGGTTACAGAGCAAAAACGTACAAGAAAAATCTTCTTGTATTTGGTTGGATTGTGACGTTTGTACGTTTGCTCTGTAATTTTGCTTCCTTTTATCTGTAAATCACGTCGAGTTGAGTTTTTTTTTCTTTTTATTAGGGGCCATCGAGTTGAGTTTTGTGGGTGTATTTTGGAACATTTGTTATAAACAAAATTTGTTGTTTAAATTTATAAGAGATGAGATGATGATGTGTCCATATTTTTAATTAAATGTGTCAATTTTTATTACATGTGGCACTCAATCACCAAATTTGATGGAAACCCCAATTTTAAACAAACGTTCGAGTCGCACGTGTTAGTTTCCGACGAAAATTTTAATTTTCCGATTGAAAGGATGTAAATTGAACAAAAAATGATGTAAATTGGACACCTTAGGATGTATTTTGAAAAAGTGAAAACTTAAAAGATTAAAAATGGAATCGACCTAAATTACATGACGTATTTTAAAAATTTCCCTAGTATATATATATAGGCGATCGAATAAGGATATATGTGGTGTATGTTCGGACATGGTGGAAAAAACGACGAATAAAATACTGACGAAAAATATTCGTTGATGATGTCGTCGGTACTCACGTTTTCCAATGACATTTCCATCGGTAATTCCGTTGGAAAATAACGGCTTTTTTGTAGTGCATGTGGACGAGCTTGCGTTCCTGGTATCGATCCCCGTACGTCTCGCATGCTAAGCGAGCGCTCTACCATCTGAGCTACATCCCCATACATTTTCACAAACAATTATAACACCAAATATCATTTCAAATCCAAGAATGAAGAGGCAACACTTGTGTAATTAACTGTGGTGCATTTACTCCAATAAAAATACGTACATTTCATTTCATTTTTTTTTTGTGTAGAAAATTTGGAATGTGAACAACTGCACCAACCAAGAGTTCACAAACCTTCTATTTGTTGGATCCTCTACTTTCTAATTTCCCCCTTTCGTCCCTAAATGACTGCATCCTAAAAAATTATTTTTTTTTATCAAAAAAAAGGTATTCATATTTTTTAATATTTTTTTTTCATGTTAAATAAGTACCGATGGTATACTCAAAAAGTAAAGTTACAAGGAGAAGGGGTGAAGTCAGAAAAGGAACTTCGACACGCCCAGGGTCGGACCTAGAATGAAACATTGGGGGTGGGGGAACAGTAAAATTTAAAGTAATAAAATTTAAATTATACACTAAAAAGCTAACACATAATATATTATTATCATAAAATTTTCGAAATATAACATTAAACTTACAATCGTTTAAAATTTAGAACGTCTTTCTTTCAAGTCACGAAAATCATCTATAAGCGAATCTATGTTGAACATCTTCCCAATCTCCTTTTCAATATACACCAACAAACAGTCAGTTATAAATTCATCTTCCATCCGGTTGCGGAGCGTAGTCTTGACTATGTTCATAGTTGAAAAAGATCTCTCCGTAGTTGCAGTAGAAACTGGAACTGGAAGTGTGAGAATTAGAGTTACAGTTCTATACACAATCAGATAGATTTCTGATTTTCTAGTTTTCACCATCCATGCACATAAATCAGAAATAGTGTCTAATAACCTAAAATCAGGAAATCGTCGAATGTGATCAAAATGCGCAAACTGTGTTTTTAACTGTATCGTCTCATATTTTGCGAAGTCTTGTGGATAAAACTTTTGTACCAACTTACACATGTCTTAAACTCTGAAAGATTTGCGCATCTCTCTTGGATCAAAGGCTGAGCTGAGAATAAATAACTCCACGGTGCTATCATTGAACTTATTGTTCAACTCTTCCTTTTGAGTGTCTATCACTTCATTAAAAATGAAAATTTTGTAATGTTGTCCAACTGTGAAGTCATCTTGTTGGCGACGAGCCCTTCCTCTTCTTGCAACGTATTGAGCATCAAAATCTAGCGCAGGTATATTGACCCCTTCACAAAAAGATTTGACATTTGTAACTAATTGATCATATCCACCATCTCTTAATTTTTGAATGAGCAACTTAGTAGAGGACACAAGATGCATTGCATTCAAAATATCTTGAAACTGAACTTGCAAAGCTTGGCAAAGAATATTAGAAATATCCAAAATCTTTCTCATAAGATGTAGAATGAAAATAAATTCAAAAGAAGTTAGTGTCTCATAAGCTACATTTGCATCTGTACGTTGAGCGGAGGGGGTTCCATCCTCAATAATATTATTAGAACTTTACATGCGGCACTAAACATCTTTATGAAGCTGGATATAGATTTCAAATGAGAACTCCAACGAGTATCACCTGGCCTTTGTTGATGAGTAATTGACACACTTTTTAAGAAAAACATGTAATGAGTGGAGTGTTGATGAGTAATTTTGTAAACTAATTATATGAATAAAGTAAAAAGAGTGGTTGGAATGAGTGTAAAAAGTAATGTAATATGTGAATTTTGTGAGGGTGGAGTTCGTGGAGGAGTTTCCTTTTTAAGGGTGTACAAACAATTGTGAGACGGACAAATAAGGTAATTGTGCAAACAATTGTGCAACGGAGGAGAATAACATATATGTATAGAGAGGAAAAAAACACCCCTCGCTGATTAGAAAGACAAAAAAAAAAAAAAAAAAAATTCTCGACAAATTCCTTGCTAATTAATTGTGAAATTCAATCCCTCGTAAAATTCCCTTCTAATTATCAAAGGATTAGAAGGCCTCGCTAAATCGACATTTTTTTGTAGTGTAGCCGTGCCAAAAAAAATTGAACAATTTTTTTTCCGGACAAAGGAAGTATTAGGTCAAAAACCTTACTAATAGTAAATACAAGAATGAACTAACGCTCATACATTGATCGTCTCCATAGAGACGGACACGTGTTCGAATAAGTGGAACGTGGCCCCTTAAAACTTAACAACCAAGTAAATGATATAGTATGGGAAATTTTCAAAATACGTCCTGTAACTTAGATTGATTTCATTTTAAATTCTTTAAGTTTTCACTTTTTCAAAATACGTCCTAATGTATCTAGTTTACATCCTGAAAATTTTCAAATTAAAATACATCCTACAACTTAGGTCATTTCCATTTTAAATCCTTTAAGTTTTAAAATTTACAACATTTTTTTTATCAAAAATTAAAATTTTCGCTGGACACTAACACGCGCGGCTCGAACGCGTGTTTAAAATTGGGGATTTCGGCAAATTTGGTGACTGGGCGCCATATGTAATTATAAGAGAGGATGTAAATTGGAAAAATGTGACGGAAACCCCAATTTTAAATACACGTTCGAGTCGCACGTGTCAGTTTTTGGTGGAAATTTTAATTTTCCGATCGAAAGGATGTAAATTTGACAAAAAATGATGTAGATTAGATAAAAGAGATGTAAATTGGACACCTTAGGACGTATTTTGAAAATGTGAAAACTTAAATGATTTAAAATGGAATCGACCTAAGTTATAGGATGTATTTAAAAAATTTCCCTAGTATATATATAGGCGATCGGACAAGGATATCCGTGGTGTATGTTCGGACATGGTGGAAAAACGACGAATAAAATACTGACAAAAAATATTCGTTGATGATGTCGTCGGTACTCATGCTTTCCAACGACATTTCCATCGGTAATTCCGTCGGAAAATAGCATCTTTTTTGTAGTGCATGTGGACGAGCTCGCGTTCCTTACTGATAATGTGGCGACCTGAAAGTTGATCAAGGTTGACCATATGGCGGCGATTCATGTTTCGTCTTGTTATATACATCATGTCAGGTCAACAAGTCAGCATTTGTTTTATTGACCGGTCAACAATTCAACGAAGAAAAGTCAAAGTCATCAAGCCTAGTCAGCCAGGTCAATGACGAGCAACCAATAAGAAGTGAGAAAAATAAATGTATATTTAAAGGCCAAACAGGTCATAAGTGTCCACGTGGCAGCGAGCAAGAATCTTCAAGTTCGGCGAGCAAGGATAATTAGAAATGGTGGCAAAATGATATATATAAGATTGCAAGTACAAATGGTCGACATAGTGAATAATGACGAGCAATGTCATGAGGCGAATAAGATACCTTAAAGACAGGAAGAAGATAGTTACATGAGAAGATCCAAGACCAGATGCTCGCTTTGAGTCCAGAATAGAGCAACATTGACCGAACAAGGATGGGATTCATCCTCCGAGCATTGACAAGTCAAAGGCGGTGCAAGTGGTATGATCGACGCCGAGTACAACGATGGATGGGACTTAAAATAGCTGAATGCAGAGGCATTTAATGCAAAGTAGATGCATTAAATGCATGGAATGATTACACTAATAGCAGTTGTATTTACATTTAATAGCAAGTATATTCAATTAATGGGTGGATTAATGCTGAGCTGCCAGCAATGAATGTATGCAAATTGTAACCTAGTATAAAAGCCCGTTGAAGGCATAATAAACAGATCCGAATTCACTTTCTTAAACACACAACCCTAATTTCAGCTTCTCTCTCAAGCTTCTTAAAGTTCTTCATCAAGAACAAACCCTAATCTTTAAAGAGTTCATTAAGAACGTCTTTGATCATATTTCGATCCGTGAAACACCACTCATATATAAATTATATTGTTTGTTACCGGTTAATCGGTACACCCCGATAAAAATCAGTACAACATTCGGCGCTAGAAAGAGGGGCTTTTACGGTGCTATTGAAAGATCTTCAGTCAAGTTTTTCTTGAGCTCAAGAACGATTCGTTCTTTAGTGATTAATACGTTCGTATAAGTTTCTAGGAACTTTGTACGGTGAAATAATATCTAAGTTATAAACTAAAGTTTTCTTTTCAGATTTTGTAATAGATCTTTCGACTTAAACACTAGTTGTGTTTAAGGTTTTCAAATCTGTAAGTTTTTCTGGGTTTTTTGCTTTTGGTGTTCTTAAGTGTTCAAGAACACCTTTAAATCTTCAAGTTTTTGCCAGGAAAAGTGTTTATTCCTCTTTAATCTTTCATAAAAGTTTCAAAATGTATCAGAATCAATCTCATCAATCTCATCGATCTCATCGTTCACATAGGGAGGACAACCCACTACAGGAAATTTGAGAAATTGCGATGAATAAAATCGTCCTAAAAATACCATTTTTCGTCACGAAAGGTATTTAGTGACATATTTTTTTGTCACAAAGAATGTCACCGAATGTGCGTCACAGTAGATCAATGTGACGATATTTGAATTCGTCACCAAAAGTTATCTTTTAATGACGATAAAAGTCACCGTCACAATATCATTGCATCTATAGTGACATATAAATCGTCACATTTGGCATCAAAATTTCGTCACTTAATATGATATTTCGTCACTAAAGGGTACATTTTACACGACAATTTGATTTATCGTCACTAAAAAATAATCTTTTGTGACGATTGTCCATATATTATTAACCTTATCAAATTTTAGTGACATTATTTTTTGTCACAATTAGATTACTATTTCGTCATATTTTTTATAATTCGCCGCAAAAAAATTGTTCTTTCGTGACAAAATATCGTTCGTTGTTATATGTGTGTATAGATTATGACAATAAAATTTAGGGAAAATATCACTTTTGGTCACTGAACTTTACCACTTTTCAGATTTGGTCACCCACATTTAATCACTATCAAAATTGATCACTCACTTATTATTTTTTATCAATTTTGATGCTGCTGTTAGAAAATCCGTCATTACTAACGGAGAAAAATGTTTTGAGCGTGAACTTTTTTTTGACATCATTTTCCCTCCTTTAATTCCTAAAACCTAAACCCCGCCCAAACCCCAATTTTATTTTATTTTCAATTTTTACTAGAATTTATCATAGGGTGGTGTGTGACTAAGAAATAAAAATCCACAAATAGAGTGATTTTGAGTTTTTACAAAGAACTGGAGATGTCTAAAAAGAAACTTCTCCAACAAATAAATATAATAACATAATAATTTAGCAATATAAAAAAAATTTAATATTAAATTGAAATAAAAAATACATATTGTACATACTTGTATTGGGGTACAGAAGTATTCCGGTTCGTACATCTCCAGTTCTTCGTACAAACTCAAAATCACTCTATATTTGTGGATTTTTTTATTTCTTAGTCACACACCTCAGTAAAAATTGAAAATAAATTGGGGTTTGGGGTTTAGGTTTTACGAATTAAAGGAGGGAAAATGATGTCAAAAAAAAGTTCACGCTCAAAACCTTTTCTCCGTTAGTAATGACGGATTTTCTAACAGCAGCATCAAAATTGATAAAAAATAATAAGTGAATGACCAATTTTGATAGTGATTAAATGTGGGTGACCAAATCTGAAAAATAGTAAAGTTCAGTGACCAAAAATGATATTTTCCCTAAAATTTATCACTAAAGAGTTTGATTTAGTGACAAAATTTTTAATGTCACTAAATGATGTAAAAATCGTGACAAATTATTTTTGTCATTATAATATACTCCCTCCATCCATGAAAAGTAGGGACATGGGGATGGGGCACAAGTTTTAAGAAAATAGTAGATAAAGTAAGGGTATTATAGGGTATTGTGGGGTCCATTGTGAATAAAGTGATTGTTTAGGAATAAAGTTGATGGCAAATTGAGTAATTAAGTGATAGTTGAAGGGTGATAGTTTCCATAAAGTGTATGTGACTACATTTGGTGGACAAAGAATATGTGTCAAATGGGACTACTTTTCGTGGACGGAGGGAGTACTATTTAGTGACCGAAATGATTATCATCGCTAAAAGTGTAGCAAGGGTGACAACATATTTTTGTCGCGTTTCAAATATTTCATCATGAAAGAATTGCTCTACAGTGACTAAAATTTGATCGTCATTATATATATAGAGATATTGCAACGAAACATTTCGTCACCCAAAATAAGACTTTTGTGACAAATTGTCCAGTGTCATTAAAAGGTGTAAAAATGGTGAGAAGATATTTTTGTCATAATTAAATATTTTTCAACGACATTTTTTTATAAATATAGTAACAACATATACCGTCATTATTAATTAACATATAGTGACAAAATATTATTTTATCATAAAAGTAGTAATACATATTATGCCACATAATTCGTCATAAAATGATTACAATCTGTCATGATAAATTACTTTTAATTACTAAATGTAAAAATATAACAAATATTTACAACAATAATAATTAACTTAAAAGATAAAAAATGACTTTTCATTAATAAAAAAAATCATTCGAACATTTAGAAAGTAACTAGCAAGATTTTTTTTATTACTTCATTAAATCAAAAAAATATAATTTATAATTCTATTCCTTTATCACTCAAAAAAGACATTAATTTCTCGATATTTGAACCTTGTGTAGTTATATTTGCATTCAAAACAGTCACTTGTGTTTTGAGTTTTTGCACTTGAGCTTCAAACTCCTGCATCTTTTCTTTCGTGTTGCGTCGACTTGGAGGTTTTTGACCATAACCAAGAACTTTTACATATCCTGTTCCATGACCCAACACCTCCAAGACTATCTCCTTTGCACCTTTTTTAATTTGTGTCGTTTAATTCCTCTTGTAAGTAATATATTTTTCTCGCTTGTTTTCATCAGCTTCTGATAATTAAGCATAAAAAGAAGTAAATTACCATTAATTTTAATAATAAAAATAAATCGCATAATTATTTATCTAGAAAGAAATTAACATAGACCATCAAGATGGTTATCAATTTAAGTTTATCTTTTCTCAACAAGTATTAACATTGTATTAAACCTAAGCATTTCATGAATATTACAACCAATCCCTTCATATTAATAAATGCTATTAACTAATAACTAGCCTTTAATTAAAATTGAATTATTAATCATGTTAATATAAGCTTGGTTTCTTTATAACCCTATATGTTTCTCTACCTAATTAACATTGCAATTTTTATACATATACCTTGTTTTTATAAAAAAATTCTAGTTGGATACTCAAAAACATTTATTCATTTATTTAATTTCAATAAGCTCAGAATGAGCCAACAATGATACCTACCCCATATTATTAGAATATTGCAACAATGCATTAGATTTATTGGAAGTTATGTACAAAACAATTAACGAGTTCTATTATATTAATTTTAATTAGTTAGTTTATTAAATTGATAAGTTTGAATCACAATGTAACTTAAATCTTAATCTAATAATTAAGTGATATATTCCTCTCAATCTACACAATTCGATCAATGAACCCCATAATAGCAGAATCATTTTGAATAAAATTCACACTTATAGTCAATTATGCAGACAAGAAAATGAGTCTAGAGTCTCTATCTATTTTAGAAGAACTTTTTTCCTATGTTAATTAGTATTGCAGAAAATTGTGTTGAGTTGGCCATTCGGCTTCAGTTATGGGCAGTAAAGCATATTACTAGGTCAAGAGATAGAGAGAGAAGTCATATGTTGTTGTACATTACTCACATGCCTATATTATATAGGTCAGAAGGAATTGAAGTCTTAATTCTTGCTTTAGATAGAAAAAGATTTCCACTAAAGTTACCTCCTGCTTTTAAACAATGGAATAGAGGAAGAACAATTGAGTTTAATTAATTAAATTCTTGATTCTTTAGTCGTTATTTATGGTTGAAAATATGCATTATCTTGCTTATTAATTTTCCCATGGCTTGATTATGGACGTAAAGTTTACTTGAGTTTTTGCACTTACTCTTCATCAGATATGCATGGGTCTTCTCTTGTATCTTAATCATTAAAGTAGAGACCAAAAAATATTACATTTGTATCTTAATCATTAAACTGAGGCTAATGCAATTTCTTGTATTTTGTGAAATATTGGATCTACTCGTGTATCTTAATCATTACTTGAGTGGTCTTTTGCCTACAATTGTTATCATATAATAAGTATTCAGGTTAATCCATCGACTATGCTAATTGTACTAATTCGCTATATATAATTTGAAATTTACGTTCTTTTAGACTTACGTTGACGATTTGAAATTCAGGTGAAGAAGTTATTTCACAACCTTTGTGAGTATCAACTTAATTTTCCTGCACAAATACATGGTCATGATGGAACTTGAGGTACTTCTATAATTTGGGGTAACCAATTTCTTGTAGGTTGTGTTTGAAGTAAATTCATTGGTGTTGTTGGTTTTAGATTTATATGGATTTAGAATCAATCATTTTCATTTTAAACACCTTCATATTTCATATTCATTTGTTTCATTTTTCTGCATTTAGGCGAACTTGTAATCCATTCATCTTAATCTCCTTCATTTCTAATCCCCAATTCAGACTCGTTTGTTGTGAATTTCATATTTTTTTCGAGAAGTTTGAGTCTTTGATTGGACTTTAGAGACTGCACAATGAATTATTATTTTTATGCTTTCACTGCTTTCTTGTTTTTAGTTCTACGTTTATTGGGTTTCAGGAGAGAAATCAGAGTTTATTTTACGAACTTCTCTTTGACAATGTGGAGAAGCTCCTCTCCAACTGCCCGTGAGGCTTTCCAAAAACATGGGAGTATCTTTACGAGGTATCAGTATTTATATATAAGCTGGAAGGAAATTTACATTTTTATTTTCTACCTATTTTTTTGGTGATATCATAAAGTGATAAAGTTTGTAATTTTTATTATAATGTCTTACTTGCCTTTCCTTGCACTTCACTTCATCTCTTCTGTCGGGCATAATTATGAGTCTACTCTGAATTTGGCCAAAAGTTGTGTAGATGTTGTTAATCCTTAAATGCCTTAACATTATCAACAACATCTTAATTTGACCTTCCGAGATTTTTTCTAAGTCTTTTTCTGAAATGCTACATTAAATGTTGATCTAAATGTTGTCGCATTTCTGGCAGGATCTAGAAGCTTCTACAAGGATCTGGAACCTGGAAGATTCCAGAACATTGGAGAACATACTAGAGTGGCCTGGAACCATTTAGAACGACCTGGAGCATTCAAGAAGGATCTAGAAAGATCATGGAAGTTGAGCTCCTAAAAAATAGGATCTCATTGTGGAAGCCTCTAGAATCAGCACCCCACTTCTATAAATACCAATTGAAGGCTTCTCAAATCAGTGTATTCTATTCGATCAATTTCCTAGACCGAGCGTTTATCCCTGTTAGGAATTGTGGCCAGTAGTTTTACCTTTTAGTTCATACGTTCGTATCCCACCCGTATGGCTGTGTGTCTTCTTATCTATTGAGAGTGTAATCATTAGATAGACTAGGCATTTCGACAGTGTATACTTTATACGCTTAGTTCGTTTTTAGAACAAGGCACCTGCCTCGTTTGTAGTTTCTGTTGTGAATGTTAATGCTGTAACATTTCACACAACATTTGTACTTGAAGATAAGTATTGAATTTCGCCGTAAGGCTAACATAGATTTTTATTTATAAAATCTATGTTAAAAATTATTTCCATTGTGTCACGTTTGTTTTTAATGTTTCAAGTCTTCCGCTGTGTGAATCATAATTTCTGATATTCTGTTAGAGTCAGTGTTGTACCAATTGTCACAACATTCAGTACAACATTATTCTATTAAACTTAAACACTTCATACACACCACACTTTCAGTTGGTATCAGAGTTGATACCTGACGACACTAGGTTAGATCTTTGGTCAAGTGCGTTTTTAGTGTAGGTTAGCAATGGAAACACATCACATATCCACGACACTTAGGCCACCCGTTTTAGATGGATCGAATTATACTTATTGGAAGCCTAAGATGCGTATGTACATCAAGTCAGTTGATGAACGTGCTTGGAGGACTGTACTTACAGGTTGGGAAGCTCCAAAAAGACCAGCAGACGCAGATGGTGAAATACAACTCAAGAGAGAAGTTGACTCGACGGCTGATGAAATAACAACAGCAAGCTACAATTCTAAAGCTTTAAATGCTATTTTTACTTCTGTTGATGTTTCAATGTTTAAAATTATATCTAACTGTTCTACTTCTAAAGATGCATGGGACAGGTTGCAAGAGCATTGTGAGGGTTCAAAAAGTGTTCGAAGGACTAAGCTTCGAATGTTGGGAACAAAATTTGAGAATCTCCGAATGAGGGAAGATGAAACAATTACAGCCTACAATGAAAGGTTAAGTGAGATTATCAATGAATCACATTCTCTTGGTGACCCTATTTCTAATGTTAGAGTAGTTCATAAGATATTAAGATCTGTTCCTAAAAGATTTGATGCTAAAATTTGTGCTATTGAAGAGGCAAAAGATACAGATAAGTTAAGTCAAAATGAGTTAGTGAGTATTCTTAGAACATATGAAATAAACACTAATCAAAATGATGAAGCTAATGCTGATAAGAAAGTTGTAGTTTTTAAAGGGGAAACATCAAACACTTCTGAAGCTCAACCCATCATTACTGAAGTTGACTCTGATGAAGAATTGCTTGATGAATGCCTCAAAAATCCTAACAACGTTGCCTTGCTCACTAAGCACTTTAATAAGTTTCTTAAGAAATCTGTGAACAAATCTAGAAACATTCAGCCTAAGATTCAAATTAATACATCAACACCTCAACCAGAAAGGAGGAAAGGTCAATTCACACCAAGACCATCAAAGAGTGAAGGTAAACCAAGGTATGATCCTGAATTTCGAAAATCAGTTCAATGTAATGCTTGTTCTGGTTATGACCATTTTGCAAATGAATGTGCTAACACTAGACTTAAGCAAAAACTGAATTTTAGTGCTACCTTGAGTGATGAATCTGATGATGATGATCTTGATGAATTAAATCAGAATGAATATTCTAATTTTACCAGAATTGATTATAATGATTCCTCAGATGATGATCTGGATGAAACAGATTCTAATGCTGTAACTGATGCTTCAACATCTACAGCAACATCAGAACAGAGTCACCCAGATTTGAACTGTTTTAATGGTTTGGTTGATGATGCAGGAAAAAGGACTGATGACAATGAACACCAAAAGTTGTTAGATGATTGGAACAATCAGAAACTCACTCTTAATTCCCTGAATAAAGAGAATGAGGATCTGAAAGATACAATCACCAAGCTAGAGGTTATTCTTACTAAAAGAGATCTGGAAATCTGTAACTTAAAGGAGAAATTGATAAATTCCACCTTATGTTTCAAGAAATATTCCAAGAGTGCTTCTGAGGTAAATAATGCTATAACTACTGGTAAGTCTAATAATCATGGTTTAGGTTATGATGGTACTACTGCTTCTATTTCTGATAAATTTAGAAAACCTGTGAAATTCGTGAAGGCAAATGTTGACACATCTGATGTAACATCTGCACAATCAGATACTCACAAGGTTAAGAGGAAGTATATCTGTCATTACTGTTCCAAAGTTGGTCATATTCGTCCTTACTGTATAAAATTGTTTGAAGAACATAAAACTTTGAAAATGCTGCATAAAAAACTGTCACATCCTGGTAAACAGTTTATGAAATCTGCATGGAAACCAAAAACTACCTGTAATGTTGCTCATACCTCCTTAAAAGCATGTCTACCTGATTCATGGTATTTTGACAGTGGTTGTTCTAGACATATGACAGGTCGTACTGATTTCTTATCTGATTATGTGACCTTGAATAGTGGTAGTGTTACATATGGTGGAGGTTCTAAAGGAAAGATTCTTGGTAAAGGAACTTTGAATGTTAAAGGTTTTCCTAAGCTTAAAAATGTCTTACATGTTGATGGCTTACTTGCAAATCTGATTAGCATTAGTCAACTTTGTGATGATAATTTGCATGTGAAATTTGATAAAGATTCATGTTATGTTCTTAATAAAGATGAAATTTGTGTCATGACTGGTACTAGGTCAGCTGATAATTGCTATCTTATTGGAACAAATGTGTGTAACTTGTCAAAATATGATGAAAATGTCTTATGGCATCAAAGATTGGGTCATGCAAATTACAGAGCAATGGATAAACTAATCAAAGCAGATGCAGTAAAAGGAATTCCAAAACTAAGGCTTCACAACAACACTGTATGTGGACCGTGCCAAAAAGGTAAGCAGGTAAGAATGTCGCACAAAATGCTGTCACATTGTACTACACATCGATGTTTTGAATTACTGCACATGGACTTGATGGGTCCTATGGAAACTGAAAGCATTGGAGGAAAGAGGTATTCCTTAGTTGTGGTAGATGATTTTTCTAGATACACCTGGGTAGAGTCCTTAAGAGACAAATCTGAAGCATTTGCTGCATTTAAAATTCTTTATAAGAGGTTCAAAAATGTGTTTAATTTGAAAGTTGGCCGTATTAGAACTGATCATGGTAGGGAATTTGAAAACAACATGTTTAATGATTTTTGTGATAAAAAGGGTATCTTGCAAGAATATTCATCTCCTAAAACTCCACAACAAAATGGAATTGTTGAAAGAAAGAATAGAACTTTACAAGAAATGGCTAGAGTCATGCTTACATCCAAATGTCTTGCTAAGAAATTTTGGGGAGAAGCATTGAATACTGCATGTCATATTATTAATAAAGTTTTTATTCGTTCTGGCACAAGTCAAACACCATATGAGATTTTGAACAACAGAAAACTAAGTGTGAAATATTTTCATGTATTTGGTTGTGTGTGTTATATTCTGAATGATAGGGATCAACTTCATAAGTTTGATTCTAAAAGTGATAAAGGTTTCTTTTTAGGCTATTCTAGAAATAGTAAAGCTTATAGAGTTTATAACCTTAGAACTAACACTGTTCAAGAATCTGTTAATGTTGTGTTTGATGATGATAAAGGTCTTACAGATGACAAAGATGAAGAAGATGTATCACAGGTTACTGACACTTCTGAGAATACACTGAAGTCTGAAAATGTTGCACCAAATGTTAACACATCTGAGTCAACATCTACAGAACAGACAGTTGTAAGTTCACAGAATGACCAGTACATTCCCAAAACGAATCCTTCTTCAAGAATAGGCAAAAGTCATCATTCTGACCAGATCATAGGTGATGCTACAGTTGGAGTGCAAACAAGAGGAAGAGTAAGATCAAACAAGGTAGATGTGGTAAGAACAATATGCATGTCTTCTATGTGTAACATTGTAAATGCTGAATGCTATTTATCTGAAATTGAACCTAAGAGTGCTAAAGAAGCCTTAACTGATGAAAACTGGATTAATGCTATGCATGAAGAACTTGGTCAGTTTGAAAGAAATGAAGTGTGGACACTTGTTCCAAGACCTAGTCATACTAATGTCATTGGAACAAAGTGGATATTCAAGAATAAAACTGATGAATCTAGTAATATTGTTAGAAACAAGGCTAGGTTAGTAGCACAAGATTACACCCAAGTTGAAGGAGTTGATTTTGATGAGACTTTTGCACCTGTTGCTAGGATAGAATCTATTAGATTACTGCTAGCTATTGCATGTTTTATTGATATTAAACTTCATCAAATGGATGTAAAGGCTGCATTTCTAAATGGCATATTGAATGAAGAAGCATATGTTGAACAACCTATAGGATTTGAAGATCCACAATATCCTGATCATGTATATAAACTTAAGAAAGCATTGAATGGTCTTAAACAAGCTCCTAGAGCATGGTATGGTAGACTTACTGACTTTCTTTTGGAATATGGATTTATTAGAGGAGAAGCTGATAGAACTTTGTTCATTAAGCACACTGAAGGAGATTTACTTATTGCACAAATATATGTTGATGACATTGTGTTTGGTTCTACTTGTGATAAAATGTTGACTAACTTTGTTGAGGCAATGACTGCAACATTTGAAATGAGTATGGTTGGAGATTTGAATTATTTTCTAGGTCTTCAAATCAAACAGTGCAGTGATGGTATTTTCTTCTCCTAGAGTAAGTATGCTAAGAACTTGGTTAAAAGATTTGGTCTTGAGAATTCAAAACCAATGAAAACTCCTATGGGATCCACTTTGAAACTTTGCAAAGACAGTGCTGGAACAGATGTTGATCCAACACTTTACAGATCCATGATAGGTAGTTTACTGTATTTAACCTCTAGTAGACCAGATATTATGTATAGTGTGTGTGTTTGTGCTAGGTACCAAGCTAATCCAAAGGAATCTCACCTGAATGATGTGAAGAGAATCATCAAGTATGTTTCAGGTACAAGTGATCTTGGAATCTGGTATACTAAGGACACCAACAACATTTTGATTGGCTATAGTGATGCTGATTGGGCTGGAGACATAGATGATAGAAAGAGTACGAGTGGAGGATGTTTCTACATGGGAAACAATCTTGTATCATGGCACAGCAAGAAAGAGAATTGTGTTTCACAATCCACTGCAGAATCTGAGTATATTGCTGCTGGAAGCTGCTGCACACAACTCTTGTGGCTGAGCAAGATGTTCCATGACTATGGTATTGAGAATGGTATACTTACTATCTTTTGTGATAATACTAGTGCCATTAACATTTCTAAAAATCCTGTACAACACTCTCTCACAAAGCACATTAGCATAAGACACCATTTTATGAGAGATTTAGTAGAGAAGAATATTGTTAAGTTGGAGTATGTACCTACTGAAAAACAGAATGCTGATATTTTTACTAAAGCCTTAGACCATGAGAGATTCTCTATCTTGAGGAAATCTCTTGGCATGAGAACTATCTGAAAAGAATTCGGATGGATGTTGTCACAAATGCGTCAGCATTTGGGACAACATCATGGGTTGTATAAATTTTATAAGTTGAATTTATTTCTTACTTAGTTAAATAATTCCTTTGTAAAATATCTACGAATCTAAGAACTTTGGAGTGCAAACATAAACATGTCTTACACCTCTCAAATGCATAAAAATGAGAATGTTATTAGCATACTAAAAGATGTACCAAATCACTGAGTAACTATGGAGCACGAAGTTCACTACTACGATGCCTTCTTTTCAAAAGGTGATATTTGGTAAAAACATCAACATATTTGTAATCCATTAAGTAAGTATGGGGCACGGAGTTCGCTACTACGATGTACTCTACAGGAACAATGGATCAATACAAATTAGATGCTATAACACAAAAAGAAAAAAAATATGGTGCAACACAAATGAAGCAAATTCATGTAAAAACCGTGTCGAGGTGTTTGTAACAGTTTTGAGCACAACATTGCCTGATTCGAATTTATTTTTATCTGTTGTAATTATTTAATTATTTATTGAGATTCATTTTATTTATTTAATTAATTACTGGCCCACATTTCTTTTTTTCAGATTATGCGAATTTAATTCTGGAAGCTTCTTTAATTTTAATTAATTTAATTAATTGATTTTTCCCACTAATTAACCATGATCTAGGTTGTGGCTAAAAATGTGGAGCACTATCGAAAATTCTAGATTAATTCTTCTGTTTTATTTTCTTAACCTCCAACTACATTGTTCTCTCTATAAATATCGAACATAAGATGTCATTTATTTGCTAATTGTGATTTCTGAATTTGTTGAGTACTAAGATTGCAGAATTATTATTTGGTTGTGTATATCTCAAAGAAGTGTGTGCAAATTCCCATCCTATACCTTGAAATTCCAACCGCCTAACTTAAATGGCTGGAACAAACTCGAATTCCTCACAATCTCTCTCTGATTCGAAAACCTCATCCCACTCTCGCACAAATCCTCTCGAAATCCTTGCTTCCATGGCTTCACAAAACTCTACCGCATCAAATGCTGACTCGAATGTCTCTGCAACACCATCAACAACTGTTCCCACTCCTCAAACCACTCCTCAAACTGCTCCTCAAACAAACTTTCCTCAAGATGCAACTGTCGAACAGGTCACTAGGGCGATCGAAGAGGTGTCTGATACTCTTCGAACTACAGGCCATCTGCCCGTGATGACTTTTGGAGGTATCACGGTGGATATCTCGAGCTATTTGGCTGAGCAAACCGCCCATATGGCTTCTGCCTCAAAAAGCCCCAAATCACCCTCTGTTCACGAACCGCAAACTGAGAATGTTGAAGCTTCTATTGAAGAAGAAGCTACTGCTACGTCTGACCCTGAAGACGTTGAAATGGAGGACGCAAATATCTCCGAAGGTACAAACTCTTCACTCTCTGTTTCAGATGAGTCTGCCCCCATTCCTCTCAAGAAGAATGCACAAAAAGGGAAAATACAGAGAAGCCCTGTACAAAGAAGGAGGAGATCAAACCGTGTTTTCACTCGTGTGGATTATTCTGAATCCATGAGGAAAAAGAAGAAGGCTGGAGCTGATGCTGGTGAACCCATCCAAGTGTTCACTGATTCTGATGAAGAAACTGAAGTTGCCACTGTTGCTGCAAAGAAAACAAAGACTCGAACCCAGGATCTAAAGCCTAGGTAGTGGTGCTCTAACCACTTGAGCTATCCCACTTTGTCATAAATTACTTTATTTACTACCTTTGTTTTTCTTTCATAATTTGAGGAGTCAGTAAAATTCAGTAGAGCATTAGCTACTTCAATCAATTTGCTTTCATAAATATTTATTGCTTCATTTTTATTTTATTTTCTTATATCTTGAATATTTTTGTGTAGATGGATTAGTGGATTACATGAAAAATTCCCTTTCTAATACGGCAGAGGCCATGGCTGCTGATGTGACCATTGCTGCAGCTAATGCTGTTGCAGAGGTTGTTCGGCTAAGAGCTGTAACGTGTAATTTTGGTAAAACAAAGGATGATATAGCAGCTATCAAGATTCAAACAAAACTTTGAGGCTATATGGTACATGGGTTTTCATGCTTTTGTATTTACTGATATAAATGATATGTGCATACTTCTTGCTATATGTTTTACATTTCTTGTTTTGCATTATGAATTCTTAATCTTATGGTATTTTATTGTTGTTTCTTTTGTAAGATAATGAAGTTTCAAATTGGTTGTGGACAACGAGACAAATCAACACTTTAAGTTTATTAAGTAACATTTTTTTCGTTGCATTTTTTTTTTGATGGAAGTTAAATACCCATTCCTTTTTCATTTTTTTTTTTTTTTGGTTGATATCAGCCTTTCATTTACCCAAAATGTCTGTAATTCGAACCACTTTTTTATGTTAATTGAATACATTATTTAATTTTGTGACACATGTATCAAAATTATTAACAACGGAATCTATAATTTTAATGACTAAATTTATCACGTTTGTGTAACAAATGATTAGGGGTGTAACTGAGTTGAGCTAATTCGCGAACTATTTGTGCTTGACTCGAAGAAAAATAGAAATCGATTAACTTACTATACTCGTGCTTGACTCGAAGAAAAATAGAAATCGACTCAAAGTTAATCGAGTTGAGTTTCGAGCTACTCGAGTTGCTATCAACTTCGAGTTCGAGTTCATAAATACTCGACTCGAAAGGCTCGCGAGCATAATCAAACTTGAACAATATTTACTATTTATTCATTAATATATTAATTTATATTTATATATAAGTAATTTAGTCAAGTCGAGCCGGGTCAAGCTCGAGTTATTTTAGAAAAAATATATTTGACAATTAATTAATTTTAAAAATTATATAGGTAATTAGGTCAAGTCGAGCTTGAGTTTATCGATTAATTTTTTATCGAGTTGAGCTCGATCTTTAAAATTTTAGGTTCGATCGAATCGAGTTTCGAGTAAAACAAGCGAGTCGAGTTTCGAGTTTAGCACTACTCACAACTCGTTTATACCCCTACAAATGATGGTGAAATTTATGCGTACTAAAAGATTGTTATGAAATTTGTGACTTCCTTTGTGAAAAGTACAAATATTATTAATCTTCTACCATATATAAATATTGGTGATGAAATAATATGTCACTAATTATTACGACAAATTAATGACGAAACATATAATCATCATGAATATATTATGTAATATGATGAATATGATTGTCATGCACTAATTAAAATGAATATTGTCGACAAATAATATTGTGACGAAATAATATTAATCGTCACTATAAACTAACATTGGTGATGAAATAATCCATCACTAATTATTCCGAACAATTAATGATGAAATATAAAATCGTCATGAAAATATTATATTTTATGACGAATATTATAGTCACAAATTACAACGAATGTCGTCACCAAAGAATATTGTGACGAAATAATTTTGCCATTTCTTATTTTGAATAAATGATGACAAAACATAGCATCGTCGTAAAAATATTATTTTTCAAAACATTGAATATCGTCACAAATTATTATAAATTTCGTCACTGAAGCTTTTTGTGACAAATTTCTTAATGGCGTCATCATATTTTCAAACTGGTGACGAAAATAGTTATTATTCGTGACAAAATAAATTTTCGTCATGAATACAATTATTATTGGTGACAAAATAAAAATTTGTCACGAAATATAATTATTAACAAATTTTTCACGAATTATAATTATTAACAAATTTGTCACGAATTATAATTATTAACAAATTGGTGATGAAAATTAAATTTGTCACCTTTAATTAACAAATTATGACGATTTTTGTGTCGTCGCAATAAAATTCGTCATGTAAAGTGTGATTTCCTGTAGTGACTCCGTGTTAGAGATCCAATCCGCGGGAAAGGTCCAGAGAACCCACCTCTAGGGGGATACCCACCAGCTCCAGGAACTCCGGCAGCCTTCATGGCCGGAGCAACGCCAGAAATGGCAGCTCTTTTGAGGGATCCCCCAAGGAGGAATGATTTAATAAAATTTTTGGCTGATGAACAAGCCAGAGAAAGGGCAAATCTTGTCCCACCCCCACCTCGACTAAATGAACAGGTCATCCCAGAAAGAAGTGGGGGACAGCGACCAGCTCGACATGGTGATAGTCAAAGAGAAGATTCAGGGGACTCACACCAAAACCGACGATCAGTGTGTGATCGCCTAGGCGAACAAGTAAACGACGAGATACCTCCTGTTCGAAGAAATTTATTCCATTGGAGGTACGATGGTCGGTATATCCATGTTGAGGATAATCGCCAAGAGCAACAACAGCCTGCTTGGCCAGAAAGAGTCCACGTCAGGAACGATGGACAACGATCAGTTTATGACAGAGTGGTTGGTGATCGCCCAGCTATTTCGGAAGGAGCACGTCGTTGTGCGAGGAACAATGGTCAACCATCGGTTCATCATCGTGTAGGGCCCATACCCGCTGGATCGGGAAATTCACTCAATGATCATGAAGTAAGTCTCGCCCGGCGAGCAGCCCGGGTCCAACCTGTTGAGGCTGAGGTCGAAGATAATATGATAATTATCATGGCACAAAATCAAGACAGATTGCAAAGTCAAGTTGAAGGTTTGTTGCTCGAAGTCGAGACAAACCGAGGAATGGCGAGACCGATCACCATGCCTGCTTCCCCTTTGAATAGAATGATTCTCACAGCTCCGATTCAGAAGAACATACAAGTGTCGACCATCCCACCTTATAATGATGAAACGGATCCAAGAGTCCACTTGGCAAAATACACTTATTACATGGCCTCGGTGGGGGCTACGGATGCGACCCAATGTAGGAATTTCTCTCTTACATTGAGGGACCGGGCTCATAGATGGTACGCTATGCTGCCCGCAGGGACGATCATGTCATTCGCCCATTTAGGGCAAGAGTTTTTAACCTACTACAGTGCCATTGCTGCTCGCCCAACATCAAAACAGAGATTGGCCAATATGAGACAAGGGGCTGATGAGACAGAAAAGGCCTTCATCGAAACGTTCGATAAGGTGGTAATGGACGGCGAGCCCATTAATGATGACTCCAAGGCTGATGTGCCAAAATTTGCACAAGGGGATTGGATATCCTCCGAGTTGGATATCTGACTTCCCGAACACGTAGAAGCAATCCAAATATGCTGCTGCCTTCGATAGAATCCTCCAGAACCTGCAAAGAATACGCCGGAGGGGGGTCCGGCGCGGACACTCCGATGCCTAAGTCAGTATAGGGCTTCTCAATATATCACAAGGACCTCGAGATCCTTGATTTATCAAATCAGGCTCTCAAAGAATATCAGAAATATGTTTTGTACCAAATATATTAAGTTCTGTAAAAGTAAGAAAATCTAACCTGAAAACATCCTTGGATTTACCTATTTATAGAGACTTCCTCTTAAGGGGAAGTCACGGCTTCCTTCCGTTTCAGAGCCACCCCTTGGACCCAGCCTTGCTAGGTTGACAAGGTTTTCAACTCCTCCACTTCCTGAAAGACCGGGGCCACTCCCCCTAGTGGACTCCATCCACTGAAATAAAGGAGGGAAGAATCTTTCTTCGGCCAGTCTTAGTCCGATTCATGTGGAGATCTCCTATATTCTCGGTTCACCAATTCATATCAAGATCAAGTCCTCCAGATAAGTCTCTCCGGGAGGAGCTCCCTCCAGAGGGACTTCCAGAAGGGATTCCTTATCCAGAGCCCCTTCCATAATCCCATATCTTCTCTTTTATCTTATCCTTTATACACGTGTCGATTTCTTATTGAACGACATTTTTAGGCCGCATCATCTACTCCCCCCTACTCTCGTAAAAGGAATATATCTTTTATGAGAGTAGAGAATTCAAGTAATTCCAGCACAGAGACGTTCCTGGAGAGACGTGTATAATTCTCGCTCTGGAGAAAAATTTCGAAAATACTCTCCTCCGAAAGATTTCCCGCCTCCAGTTCTGAGGACGTTTCGGCTTTCGTGCCCGGGCCCCACGCAGTCGCTTTTTTCTCTCTCTGACTATCTTCCCGAGGAAAACCTCGATTTCCCCCTTTTCTCATTTACTTCACACAACATTTTCTTCTCTTTTTCTCCTTTTTGAATTTCACTTTCTCAAAAATCCCTTTGCGTTACTCACTGCTCTTCTCAGGCGTTCTCCGTTCCGAGTTTCACCGTCGTCGGTCGCCTTGTCCGCCCTCGTAGTTTTCTCCTCAAGGTAACCTAGCTATCCTCTTTCTTTTATTAACACTATTTAGTCAATGTCTTGTCCTTTTTCTCCGCCTGAGGTTCTTAGTCAAAACCCTTCTGAGTCCACTCCGCTTCCGATGGGGAGCCCTGAAAATAGGATTTCCACTTCTTCCTTAATCGATAATACTCACCTAGCCAGCCTTATCCAAGCCCACGTTTTTCCGCCGGAATACACATTTCGAATTCCTTGCTCAGATGAACGCCCCGATCTCTCTGAACCCCGAACTCTGGCCTTTTTCGAGGCTCAAATTAGGGCCGGACTTCGATTTCCGATTCACCCCTACTTGGCCGCCATATCTACCTGCATGCAGATCCCTCTTAATCAGTTCACTCCAAATGCTATCCGTACCATGATAGGATTTTTTATTTTGGTGAAGGGGAATGACGGTGAACCTTCTGCCGAACTGTTTCTGAGCCAACACTCTTGTAAAGTGAACGATGGCTTCTTCTATGTTTGTGGGAGGAGGTCTCGTGTTTGCAAGTTCATGAAAAAACTCCACGAAGAAGAGTCATCTTGGAGAGATTACTATTTTTTCGTTACTAGCCCCACTGATTGGCCATTTCCTCATGAAAATTGGATATTCCATAATCCAGGAATACTTCCTCCTTCTCTGAAAGCTTACTCTGTTTCAAATCACACTGTTATGACTAATCTCAATACCCACGTCTGTCTGCACGATTATTTTGATGTTCTTGGTATTTGCAAAAATCCTCGCATCCTCTCCCACTTTGGCTTCTGTCCTCAAGATTTCCCTTTAGAACATCGAGATGGTAAAAAATCTTCTGTTCTTGTATTTCGTTTCTTGCATGTGGTTATTTTTCTGTGTTCTGAGAATCTTCTTGGTTATCTGCAGCAATGAGTTGGTTAACTCATATCTCACGGGATGCCCCTGCTCTCGGAATAGTGAAGGCCCCTGTGTTATCTGCTCCTGAAGATCTCCCAAAAGCTCCTCAGTCTCCTGCTCTAGAAAGCTCAGCAAAGACCCCGGCTCCAGAGAGTCCTTCAAAGGTTCCTCCTCTCCCCAGCTCTTCTACTCAAGTTCCGGGTTCTGTTGCCAGGAGAACTCGCTCAGCTACCAATGCCTTCTTCTCTGACTGCGGCACTTCTAAAAAGAAGAAGGGAAAAACTGCCCGAGCTCTTACTGAGAAAGAAGTTCCCCCTTCTGCTGCGTACGAACCTCTCCATCGCCTTATCAGACAATGTCCTCCTCCTTCCAACACTGAATTATCCGACAAGCCCCTTCCTGAAGATCAACTGCTTCGTGGTGCTCATCTTTTTTCAGAGGTATTTTCCATTACTTTCATGGCTTCTACCTTCTTTACATCTTAAACATTGTTCCTTTTCTTCATATAGTTTGGTCTTGCCTACACTAAGATGTTCGACCAAGGTGTTGAGATGGTGGCTGAGCTTGAACTTCTCCGAGCTGAAGCATCCTCTTTCCAGTCAACCCTCAAGGGTATCACTGCGGAGAAGGACAAAGCTCATAAACGAGCTCAAGCTCTGGCTGAGGAGTTGCCTCTTCTACGGGCTCAAGGCAAGCAGGATGCAGCCAGGATTAAGCATCTGGAAGAGGAGGTGGAACGGATGGAACGCGAGCTGCCGGATGTCGGAGTGCAGGCTTGCATTAAATCCCTGTTTACCTCCTCCTTGGGTCAAGAATTCTTGGAGACTCTTCATACTCAGTGGCTGTCCAGTTTTCTAAAGAGCTCAAGCTTCCTATGCGCCATGGGGCCACATATTCCTCACTTCATCGACCATGGCTTCAGCTATGTCGTGGCCGAGCACTCAGCCCGGGGTTCGATGGGACCTACTCTCGTGAATTTTGCCTGGATCAGCTCGCTACTCCTCCAAAATTCTTAGGGGATCCTAAGGAGAGCCCCGACAGTCCTTGGTGGCTACCCGGAATGGGTCAGGCCATCACCAAGTTACAGGCAGCCAAGGTGGGTATGGCTGAGCTAAGGCCTCTAGAGCAGCTGGTTTATCCTTATGTCTCCACTCCAAATACGGTAACAACAGTAGATGGAGAAACGGGCGCTGAGGATACCTTGAGAGGTGAAGAGGGCCTAGAGGAGGGCGGAGGATCTAGCAACCATGTTGCTGTGGAGGAGGGTGCCATTGAAGGAGCTGTGGTCGAGGGAGCTAAGGTCGAAGGAGCTGTTGCTGAGGGAGCTGCTGTTGAAAAAGCAGTTTAAATTTCATACTTTCATGGTCATAACAAACAATTTACCTTTCTTTTGTTTTGCTACACTCTTTTAATTTCTGCTCGTAATACTTGCTTTCTCATACTCTGTAGGGGACCCCACACTCCTGGATATGTGGGGGCTTTTTGTAGTAGTTGTGTTAGCTTCATATCGTTTGCTTGTTGGCATGTTGTCTTTTCCTTTTATGTTCACATGGGCAACCTTTAAGACCAGTAAGGAATATGTTGGAGGTGTGCTCTTCTCCCCCCTATATTGGTTTTGTAGGTTGCACCATAATCATTTCTTGGTTTCATAACCTTCAAAGTATTTTCTCAAGAAATTTGAGGAACTTCTCCCCCTTTTAAGGGATTGTCTCTGGTTTTAGATGACTCAAGGAGGTTTTGTTCGACCAACACTCCCTCTTATTTTCTAAGCACTCCTTTTGGGTCTTGGATATGGTGAGGGCTCTCTGGAGCTCCTCGGCCTCTAGGCCTCTGAGCGTTTCTCACTCTTACTCTTAAAAGATTTTGATTCATAAAAATCTTCTCATTTCATTGATTAACCCTTTTGGGTCTCAAATATGGTGGGGGCTCTATGGAGCTCCTCGGCCTCTAGGCCTATGAGTGTCTCTCACTCTCATTTTTAAAAGATTTCGATTCATAAAATATTCTCATTGATATGTTGAGGGCTCTCTGGAGCTCCTCGGCCTCTAGGCCTCTGAGCGTTTCTCACTCTTATTCTTAAAAGATTTTGATTCATAAAATCTTCTCATTGATATGGTGAGGGCTCTCTGGAGCTCCTCGGCCTCTAGGCCTTTGAGTGTTTCTCACTCTTATTCTTAAAAGATTTTGATTCATAAAATCTTCTCATTGATATGGTGAGGGCTCTCTAGAGCTCCTCGGCCTCTGGGCCTCTGAGTGTTTCTCACTCTTATTCTTAAAAGATTTTGATTCATAAAATCTTCTCATTGATATGGTGAGGGCTCTCTAGAGCTCCTCGGCCTCTAGGCCTTTGAGTGTTTCTCACTCTTATTCTTAAAAGATTTTGATTCATAAAATCTTCTCATTGATATGGTGAGGGCTCTCTAGAGCTCCTCGGCCTCTGGGCCTCTGAGTGTTTCTCACTCTTATTCTTAAAAGATTTTGATTCATAAAATCTTCTCATTGATATGGTGAGGGCTCTCTAGAGCTCCTCGGCCTCTGGGCCTCTGAGTGTTTCTCACTCTCATTCTTAAAAGATTTTAATTCATAAAATCTTCTCATTTCATTGATTAACCCTTTTGGGTCTTAGGTATGGGGAGGGCTCTCTGGAGCTCCTCGGCCTCTAGGCCTCTGAGTGTCTTTCACTCTCATAATTTTCATATTCATACATCATAGATTCGAATAAGAGAAAGGTAATCAAGACACGATAATTCTGTATAAATCTTTTTCAAAAAAGGGATAAAGCTTCATTGATTATTGTCAGTTTTCAACATAGGCCATAGATAACCTACGCCGGTCTCATTAAAAACCTCTTTACGGAAAAACCCCAAAGGGGAAACCCGTAAAGAGGGAAAAAGAGCTCCGGTGAAGCCACTAAATACATTAAGCAAAATATGAATTGATGCAAAAATCACAAGGCAAAAATCACAAATGGTCTCAAGACCTTACACTTTCTTCAAACAAAGAATCTCTTCAAATGGAAAACGTTCCAGGGTCTAGCTATGTCAACTCCCTCCATGCTCTGCAATCTATAGGCTCCTCCCTTTAATACCTGTGTGATTTTATAAGGCCCCTCCCAGTTGGGCTCTAACTTTCCCGTATTCTTTAGGGCATCAGCTCTTCTTAACACCAGGTCCCCCACTCTAAAGGACCTCGGGATCACCCTTCGGTCATATGCAGCTTTAATTATGCTCTTGTATCTTTCCGCACGTACTCTAACCATCTCCCTTTCTTCTTCCATTAAGTCCAGGGCCTCTCTCATCAGTCTCTCATTCTGATGTTCTTCAAATTAGGCAATTCGGTGAGACTACAGCACGGCCTCTAGAGGTATCACCGCCGCAGCTCCGTAGACCAGCTGAAAGGGGGACTCTCCAGTTGCTATCTTTGGGCTAGTTCTGTATGACCACAACACATTATCTAACTCATTCACGCATCCTCCTCCTATTTTTGTCAGCCTTGTTCGAATACCATCTACTATCGTTCGATTAGTAACTTCCACTTGTCCATTAGCGTGAGGATGAGCTACGGAGGTGAATCTCTGTATTATGTTTAGTCTTGCACACCATCCTCGTACATTTTCTCCATTGAACTGTGTTCCATTATCAGAGACCAATATTCTGGGTACTCCGAATCTGCAACAAATTTGTTTTCCCAAGAATTTAATCACATTCTCTTCATCTATTGTAGCCAGAGGAGCAGCTTCCACCCATTTGCTAAAATAATCCACTGCTACTATCAGAAACTTTCTCCCTCCTGAGGCTGGGGGGAAGGGTCCTACCAGATCAATTCCCCACTTAGCAAAGGGGCATGGAGAGTGCATAGCTCCCATTTCTTCCGCAGGAGTCCTTATCAGGGGACCATTCTTTTGACATTTGACACACTTCTTTACGAATTCCTTAGCGTCCTTTGTCATGGAGGGCCAATATAATCCAGCCCTTAAGGCTTTCTTCACCACTGCTTTATATCCCTCATGACTAGCTGCGTTACCTTCATGGATTTCTTTGAGTGCGTACCTTGCTTCTCGGGTTGATATGCACCTCAAATATGGTTGTGTGAACGACTTCTTGTATAAGTGCCCTCCGATAATACAGTATTTGATCCGAAGGGCTCGGGCCTCTCGGGTGGTAGGGGCATCTGCTTCCTTGGTGAGTTCCGCCCATATAACTTTTCTCCAATCATCTCCTTCCTCAATGGAACCAATGGGGTTTCCTAGGGTCTCTCTTTCTGCTACTACCAAGGTCACTGTTCCTTGTCCATCAAACTCTGTGGAGCTGGCGAGTTTGGAGAGGCTATCCGCCTGCATGTTTTTCTCTCGAGGTACCTGGACCACCTCACAATCTTGGAATTTGCTCATCACTTCTTGGGCTCGTTCCAGATAAGCAGCCATTCTGTTATCTTTGGCTGCATATTCTCCATTCACCTGTTGAACAACTAATTGGGAATCGGAGTATAGAGTTACCTTTAGAGCTCCCAATTCCAATGCCATCTCCATTCCTCTGATCAAAGCTTCGTACTCTGCTCCATTATTTGAGGTCATGAATTGAAACCTCACTGCAAATTGTAGGTCCTCTCCTTGAGGGCCCACTAGAACTATCCCTGCTCCACATCCGCTCAGAGTCACTGAGCCATCTACGTATACCTTCCATCCCTCGGCTTCTTCTGGTTTGGTAGATTCTTGGATGAAATCGGACAAAGCTTGGGCTTTTATGGCCTTCCGTGGCTTGAAGTCCACATCATATTTTTGGAGCTCTATTGCCCATCTCACCATCCTTCTCGAGAGGTCTGCTCGATCAATAACCTGTTTCAACAAGTAATTAGTGCGGACCAGTATTTTGTAAGAGAGGAAATATGGGCGCAATCTTCGCGCCGTAAATACCACGGCCAGAGCGGCCTTCTCGATTTCCGAGTATCGAGCTTCAGATCCTTGAATGACCTTACTGACGTAATAGATAGGATGTTGGAGAGGTCCCTCTTCTTTGACCAAGGCTGTGCTCAATGAGAATTCCCTACAGAGAGATACAGAATGAGAGTATCTCCGGGAGAAGGTTTTGTCAGCTTCGGCAGCTGGGACAAATGATGCTTCAGATCTTCAAAGGCCTTCTGGCATGTTTCACTCCACTCGAACTTGGCCCCTTTCTTGAGAATTTTGAAGAAGGGGTGACTTTTTTCGGCAGATCTGGCTATGAATCTGCTCAATGCTGTGATCCTCCCATTGAGCGTCTGGAGCTCTTTCACGTTCCTCGGCGGCTGCATGTCCAGTACAGCCTTCACCTTAGCTGGATTCACTTCTATCCCTCTTTGAGTAACCATGTATCAAAGGAACTTCCCCGATTTCACTCCAAAAGAGCACTTGGCTGGGTTCAACTTGATACCGTTCTTACGAATTACCTGGAAAATTTCCTCCAGGTCCTCCACATGCTGATCTGCATTCACACTCTTGGCCAGTATATCATCCACATATATTTCCATGTTTCTTCCTAGTTGTCTTCGAAAGACAGCATCGACCATCCTTTGATATGTTGCTCCAGCATTGATTAATCCGAATGGCATTCGAACATAGCCAAACGTTCCGCACGCTGCTATGAAGCACACTTTGGGGACATCTGAGGGGTTCAGCTGGATCTTGTGGTATCCTTGGTATGCATCCATCATGCTTAGTAGCTCGAATCCAGAAGTCGCATCCACTAACTGGTCTATCCTTGGCAAGGGATAGTGGTCTTTGGGACATGCTTTGTTGAGGTCCCTGAAGTCGATACACATTCTCCATTTCCCTCCCCCTTTAGATACTAACACTGCATTGGAGAGCCATTCCGGAAATTGTACTTTCACCACGTGTCCTGCTTTCAATAGCTTCTCTACTTCTTCTTTCACTATACTATTCTTCTCAACTCCAAAGTTTCGTAACTTTTGTTTCACTGGAATTGCCTTTGGATCAACATTAAGGCAATGTAGTGCTTCTCTGTGAGTTCAGGTCCCAGTTGGGTACCTATCTTAGTAGCAAAGCCGAGTTTCCCTGGGAAGAGCTCCACATTCATCAGCTCCTCATCTGTTTTAACACTTACTTGCTCAGGTGTCATTCCTTCCACTTTCTTTCTCTTTACCTCAGGGTCATCTCTTCTCGTCCTCTCCAGGCCCTTGGTTAAAGCCCTGTCCGCCATCTTCACAGACTCTGCGTAGCACTTCCGTGCTTGGTATTGATCTCCTCTCACTTCTCCTACTCTTGTAGCCGTAGGGAATTTCATTTTCATATGAAATGTGGAGATGATCGCCTGAAAGAGGTTCAGGCTAGGTCGCCCCATTACCACATTGTATGATGAGGGAATATCCACAATGAGAAATTCCACCAGGTGGACCTTTCGAGCTGGAGCGTCCCCCAATCCTACCTGTAACACCACGGATCCTAAGGGTTGGATGACACCTCCAGAGAAGCCATACAGGGAGGTATCTACAGGTCGTAGCTTCACACTCAGTTCCATCCTCTTGAAGCACTCAAAAAACATAATATCAGTCGAGCTTCCCGTATCTACAAAGATTCGGGCAACGTCGAACCCAACTATGTCGGTAGTGATCACCAAGGCGTCGTTGTGATCTTCCTTAACTCCTTTCACATCCTCCGGCCCAAATCTGATATTGGGCGTCTCTGTCATACGTCCTACTTCTTTCAGTTGACCTCTTTGTCCTGCTTTTAGAGCTCGAACACTTTGTTTTCTCTTTCGGAAGGAATCCCCATCTGCTGATCCTCCCACAATCATGTGGATTACTCCTCTCTTTGGTGGTGGAGGGGGCATATCCTCGGCCGCCTCCTTAGTTTCCTTCTCTTCCGGTTTCCTTTCATATTCCTTCCACTTTTGTCCCCGAGGGCCCTGCCTGTCTCTAAATATAAATTCTTTCAGATGCCCCGCCTGGATCATCCTTTCAATCTCGTCTTTCAGGTGATAACATTGATTCGTGTCATGTCCATACTCATTGTGAAATCTGCAAAATCGATCGGACTTGGGCTTCTAAGGTCCTTGACTTCTGGAATATGGGAATTTCAAGTCAGGATGATCACCTGCCACCTCCAGTACTTCGGCAGGTTCAATTCTCAAGGGTGTGTACTTCTCAAACCTTCCGCGAGGGCCTGACCGGGAACCTCCAGATGGATTACTGTCTCTTGTTGACCCGGAGGTCCGAGGGACCTCTGGACTGGAACGCCTGGAGGGGCCCTCTCTTCTTCTCTCTCGATCTTGTGGCCTAGTCTCCAATCTCTTGGCTTTTCGAACCTCCTCCAGGGTGAGGTACTTCTCTGCTCTATGTAGCAACTCATCAAAGTTCTTAACCGGCTTCTTAGCTAAGGAGGAGAAGAAGTCTCCATCCCGTAATCCGTTAGTAAGAGCGTTGATCTTCACCTCCGGAGAGGCTGTAGGGACCTCCAGAGCTGCTTGATTGAATCTCCGGAGAAAAGCTCTCAAACTCTCGCTCTCCCCCTGCCTCAGATTGAAGAGGGTCAGAGTGGCCCGCGGCTGTCTCCGGGCACTTGCAAATTGATGGAGAAATAACTCACTGAATTCCTCCCAGGATCGGATTGTATTGGGTTCCAATTGAGTGAACCACTGCTGTGCCGCTTTTGCCAGGGTGGTCAGGAACACCCTGCACTTGATTCCCTCTCCGTAGCGGTGTAATAACGCAGCATTCTCGAACCTTACTAGGTGTTCATATGGGTCTGCCGTACCATCGTATTCAAAATTGAGGGGCTTAAAATTGAATGGTAGTTCATCCTGTAATATGTTAGGAGAGAACTGACATCCAGAAACATAAGCGGATCTACTCGCTCGATTGTTCATTTGTCTCCTCATATCCCTCATCTCCTTCTGTAGGGCCTGTATTTGGTCGCTGACTGGCCCTCCGTTGGTATCATCGGTGCTTTCTTCTGCTTCAGGGAGCTCTGTCTCTCGGGGTGCCAAATCTGCATTCCTTCTTGTATTCCGAGGGGGAATGCTTCTTTCCGCTCGGGAGGGCACCTTATCATCTCCTTCTACCCGCATCCCTACTTCCTTGGATAGCACTTGGGAGGCTCCTGGTGCCTCTTCCTGGGGTCTCGGGGTAGGTATCTCCAGATTCCCTGGTGTAGCTCTGGGGGCTCGATCTCCTTGAGCCGCGAAAGCTCTTTCTACAGCCTGCTTGATGAGGGCGTTCAATTGATCGGGAGAAACCAGGCATGGTTCCGAATTTGGAATATCCTCCCGTTGGGGATCCGAAGTTCGGACCACTGGGGCTTCAATGTTCACTTTTATCCCCTCTTCGATCGGGAGGGGATGGTTTTCATCACCCAGGCCTGTGGTAGGCGTCACTGGCGGATTTAATCCGGAAGGGGTATGAACTGGATCCTTCCCCCGGCCTCCCTTTGGTGTGGGATCAGTCGGCAAAGGAGGATTTTCCCCTGTAAGGGCTTTCTTTCCCGAAGTAGACGTGACCGTGTTGTTTTCGCCACCCATTACTCGAATAGGTAGAAATTCGTGAGAAAAACATTCAACTCTTTCCTACAGACGGCGCCAGTTGATGTGCCAAAATTTGCACAAGAGGATTGGATATCCTCCGAGTTGGATATCTGACTTCCCGAACACGTAGAAGCAATCCAAATATGCTGCTGCCTTCGATAGAATCCTCCAGAACCTGCAAAGAACACGCCGGAGGGGGGTCCGGCGCGGACACTCCGATGCCTAAGTCAGTATAGGGCTTCTCAATATATCATAAGGACCTCGAGATCCTTGATTTATCAAATCAGGCTCTCAAAGAATATCAGAAATATGTTTTGTACCAAATATATTAAGTTCTGTAAAAGTAAGAAAATCTAACCTGAAAACATCCTTGGATTTACCTATTTATAGAGACTTCCTCTTAAGGGGAAGTCACGACTTCCTTCCGTTTCGGAGCCACCCCTTGGACCCAGCCTTGCTGGGTTGACAAGGTCTTCAACTCCTCCACTTCCTGAAAGACCGGGGCCACTCCCCCTAGTGGACTCCATCCACTGAAATAAAGGAGGGAAGAATCTTTCTTCGGCCAGTCTTAGTCCGATTCATGTGGAGATCTCCTATATTCTCGGTTCACCAATTCATATCAAGATCAAGTCCTCCAGATAAGTCTCTCCGGGAGGAGCTCCCTCCAGAGGGACTTCCAGAAGGGATTCCTTATCCAGAGCCCCTTCCATAATCCCATATCTTCTCTTTTATCTTATCCTTTATACACGTGTCGATTTCTTATTGAACGACATTTTTAGACCGCATCAAAGGCCTTCATCGAAAGGTTCAATAACACCCCGACAAAAATCGGTACAACACCTCTACTAAATTCTATCGATCTAATCTCTCTCTCTCTCTCTTCTCATTTTTTCTCATTCTTAAAGTGTAGAGAGGATTAGTCTGGGTAAATATAGGGATTATTTTGGTTTGGGAAACATTGTAAGCGAGTTGTTAATAACGGTAGAAACACTTAGATTTTGACATGATAAATGGGTGGGGGCACGGCTCTAAAAGATTTATTTCTTCGCCTATTTATTATTCATATTGATCCTAATTGTTTTATTTCCGACTGATCATTGGCTGGTGTGGATCGACAGCTTTCTCCACCATTCCGAAGAAGAGGATTGATGGACTTGGAACTTATCTTGATCGAGATGGAATCTACTCGGTCAAATCAGCATACAAGAGTATTTTCGAAGATAAAACCACATGAGTAAGATGGTCCCACTAGAAGTTTCAGCTTTTTCTTGGAAATTCAGTGATTTTTAAAGGCATTCGATTGTTTCCATTGCTTTATTAATTTTTTTTTTTGCGTTCTAACTTCTATAAAAAAACGTCGAAAATAAGGCTAAATAAAATTTAAAAATAGTAGAAAATCAACTAAATCTTCAAAACCAATTAAATTAATTATTTTAGCTTTGTTTATTTTTAAAGATTTAGGCGATTTTTTATAGGTTTTATTTATATTTTTCATATTAATTTGTATTCTTATTTTTTTAATTTAATTATTTTTTACAATTTATTAAATAGGAAATAATTGGGGTGTATAGTAATAAAAAATGATTTTTAAATTTTAGTGTGGTGTGTTTAATTTACATTTGGAGAACTTAATGGACTAAAAAAAATATAATCCCTTCCATATTAATTTGGTCCTATTTTAATTGATGAATTAAAAAAATGGAGATGCAGGGTATCGATCCCCGTACCTCTCGCATGCTAAGCGAGCGCTCTACCATCTGAGCTACATCCCCATACACTTTAAAAAAATAAAGACACTTGTGTAATTAACTGTGGTCATTTAATCCAATAAAAATATGTACATTTCATTTCATTTTTTTTTTTGTTGTGTAGGAAATTTGGAATGTGAACAACTGCACCAACCAGGAGTACGTTCACAAACCTTCTATTTTTTTATATCATTTTCCCTTTTGGTCCCTAAATGACTGCATCCTAATAAATTTATTTATTTTTATCAAAAAAAAAAAAAAAGGAATTCATATTTTTTAATATTTTTTTCATGTTAAATAAGTACCAAAGGTATACCAAAAAAGTAAAGTTACAAGGAGAAGGGGTGAAGTCAGAAAAGGAACTCTAACACGCCCAGGGTTGGACCCAGAATGAAACATTGGGGGACAGTAAAATTTAAAGTAATCAAATTTAAATTATACACTAACAAGCTCACGCATAATATATTAATTATCATAATTTTTCTGAAATATAACATTAAACTTATAATAGGATAAATTTTAGAACGTCTTTCTTTCAAGTCACGAAAATCATCTATAATTAAGCGAATCTATGTTGAACATCTTCATAATCTGCTTTTCAATATACACCAACAAACAATCAGTTATAAGTTCATCTTCCGTCCGGTTGCGAAGCGTAGTCTTGACTATGTTCATAGCTGAAAAAGATATCTCCGTAGTTGCAGTGGAAACTGGAAGTGTGAGAATTAGAGTTACAGTTCTATACACAATCAGATAGATTTCCGATTTTCTAGTTTTAACCATCCATGCACATAAATAAGAAATGGTCTCCAATAACCCAAAATCAGGAAATCGTCGAACGTGATCAAAATGCGCAAACTGTGTTTTTAACTGTATCATCTCATATTCTTTGAAGTCTTGTGGATAAAAATTTTGTACCAACTTACACATGTCTTAAACTCTGAAAGATTTGCGATATCTCCCTTGGATCAAAGGCTGAGCTGAGAATTAATAACTCCACGGTGCTATAATTGAACTTATTGTTCAGCTCTTCCTTTTGAGTGTCTATCACTTCATTAAAAATGAAAATTCTGTAATGTTGTTCAACTGTGAAGTCATCTTGTTGGCGACGAGCCCTTCCTCTTCTTGCAACGTATTGAGCATCAAAATCTAGCGCAAGTATATTGACCCCTTCACAAAAAGATTTGACATTTGTAACTAATTCATTATATCTACCATCTCTTAATTTTTGAATGAGCAACTCAGTAGAGGACACAAGATGCATTGCATTCAAAATATCTTGAGACTGAACTTGCAAAGCTTGCCAAAGAATATTAGAAATCTCCAAAATCTTTCTCATAAGATGTAGAATGAAAATAAATTCAAAAGAAGTTAGTGGCTCATAAGCTACATCTGCACGTTGAGCAGAGGTGGTTCCATCCTCAATAATATTATTAGAAATTTACACGCGGCACTAAACATCTTTATCAAGCTGGATATAGATTTCAAATGAGAACTCCAACGAGTATCACCGAACCTTTGTAAAGAACCAATCTGATTAAGCCATTTTCCAGTTTCATGCTCATCAATACTTATTAAATATTCAATATCTGAGGCATGAGCTTCTTTTAGCTGATCATTACGCTTACATGATGCACCGACAATATTAATAATGAAGTTCAATTTGGTAAAATATTGATGGACAAGAATTACTTCATTTGATGCAGCAACTAAAGCCAATTGCAAAAGATGTGCAAAACAATGAACATAATAAGCATATGGACATTCACCTAAAATCAAAGCTATTTATCCATGATACTTTACTAAACTTCGAGGACTAAATTTTCTTTAAGGAGGGTAGGATGTAACATCCATGATTTTTAATCACCTTTGAAAATAAGAATATATGAGATATTATTTTAAAATGAATTGTAATAAATATATTTATAGATTTACATAAGATATGTATATATATTAATTATATTTATTTTAAATAATTATCTCATGATTATTTTAGCGTGAGTTTCTCTCCCTTTTAATTATTTTATGATTTAAATGTTCAAATCCCACCGATGAGGGAAGACTTATGATAAACTGTTTGTGAGTTGATGGTTTTATTTGCATGTGATATTTAATTGTGACAAAGGGAATCACACTGAACTAGTTTTTGCTCATCCCAATCTACTTACATTTTTACAGATTGAAGGAGTTGTAGTGGATGGACGGTGGATGCAATACGTGCCATTAATTAGGAAATACATTTATGATATGTTATTTATCATTTGCATTTAAACTTTGAACTACTTTGTCAAGCATTTTCCAACTCTTTAAAACTAGTTTGACACTCTTTCGTTGAACTTAAACTTTATTTTAGTTTATTAGTGGTGTTTTGAGTATTTACCTTCTAAATTAATTTTGCTGCCAAATTTTATAAATATATGCATGTTTTTTTAATATATTTGTGAAGTATGGTAAATGACATTTTGCTAAATTATCATTTCAAAAAAACTAGTTTAAATTACATCCGATAAAATTGGGGTGTGGCAACAATTGACATTTGCTCCTTCTTAGATTCATCCCTAGCTTCATCAACAATGATACAAAATTTGGCATCACCAATTTCTTCACGGATAAAGTTCTTGACTTTAGTTGCCATAACCTGCAGAATTTGTTATTGTACACTTGGTGATGTGTATGATGCATTTTTTGGTGCTTTATCCACAATTTCTCTTACTTTGCCATTGTAAAAAGATGCAAAACTTAGTAATTCTAAAAACTTTCCTTGATTAGTCGATGTTATAGATTCATCATGCCCTCTAAAAGAACATCCTTGAAGTGCAAGACATCTAGTAATCTCTATTGAAGTTTTCAAACGAAGTCTATTATTAGCAACTTCTTGGGAAATGATTTTTTCAAAAGTATAAGCTATATGTTCTCGTTGGTTCATTAGATCTGCACATGCTCTCTTAGCATCCCGATGAGGTGAAGTGAGTTCTTTTCCGATTTGTGCCAAAAAAGAACATCTAAAACGGTTTCTAACCTTCTTCCATGATCGAAATCCATTAATAGTAAATATATCTAATCCAGAAGGTCCACTTTCATTATAAAACAAAAAACATGGTCGACAAAATGCAGCATCTACGCTGAGAGAATACTCCAACCATGAGGGGAATAACATAAACCATGAGGCTTGAAAACTACAAGAATGTTTTTCTCTAGACTTTGGATATGTTGAAAGCATCATTTGGCCGGTATGGTCCAACTTTGATATATGCTCTTCAGTACAGTTAATAACTTACACTTTTTATTAATATACCATACACTTTTCAGTTATAATATATAGCATACACTTTTCAGTTATAATAACATATACTTTTCAGTACACTTTTTAGTTATAATAACATACATTTTTCATTAATATAACTTACACTTTTCAGTTATAATAACATACACGTTTTTAGTTATAATAACATACAAGGGCAATTCTTACGGTAGTCACATTTTACAAAGTGACTACGCAGTCACTTTGTCGAATCGTGCCATGTGGCGTCGTAACCGTAAAAACGACCTGCTACCTGTCATACAGGTTACAGAAGACCAGATAAGTTAAGGTGCTTGTATACCTACTTATCTGATGGAGTCCCAGATTGAAGATGGCCTAAAGCAGTTCAAAGAATTTCCAGATCAGAAGAGTGTTACTCTACTGATATCAGAAGACAGAAGACCTAAGGCCAGAAGAGTAGTCAGAAGACTAGAAGTACAGATCAGAAGACTATGGGTGTAGTCAAGTCACTATTGCATAAAATGTATAGGTTTTGGCATCATCAAAAAGGGGGAAATTGTTGGGAATAAAATGAGAAGTGTTTTGATTAAATACCAAAACCCCCTGAGACATGCCTAAGTCAAGGATGATCATGTTCTAAGAATGTTAGAACATATAGCTTAAGGCTAGATTAGAAGCTGAAATGTTAGGCAGCTCTTAGTTTATTAGATGCACAAAGTGAGGGGGAATATATGTTTTGAAGTCTATCAAGATCAAGTCCCCTCAAGGCTCAAATTGCAGAATGACTGCCAAGTTTGCTGAAAGACAAGTATGCTGATCAAGAGTGAATTGTGAGACAACCTATCTGAAGATCAATTAAGTGGAATAGATCTTGGAGATCATGTTCTTGCAACAAAATGTCAAGTTCAGAAGAGTTGTCCAGCAATGTTGTCTCAGCACAGTTAAACCAGAACAAGTCTTCTGAAGTTCAAGTCCAACTATGCTGAAGAGATCAAGACATCAATGCACTAAGATCTTCAGAGAATCATGCATACAAAACATGCAAAGGGAAAGAGCCAAGTCATCTGAAAAGAGCAAGTCAACTATGCTGATAAGAAAAGTCTACTGATGGTGATAAGCAGAGTTGTCCAAGAGATAAGGAATGTTGTCCTTATCTTAGGACTCATCATCAGAAGCCATGTCCATGATTGATCAAGTGAATCTTGAAGTCAGACATTGGGAAAAGTGCTGCAGAATGAAGACAAAGTTGTTACAGCCGTTTATTTCCCAAATGCGGACATGTCACTATCAAGAATCTGTCTTCCAGTTTGAAGAAGCTAAAGGAAGACGTTTATGGACATTTGGGGCTGCCTCTCCAACGGGCAAATCCTTCATTTGTCTATAAATACAGAAGTGTGAAGGCTATTTGAAGCATCTCGACCTCAACCTTGACAAGAATATCCAACTATCCTACAAGTCAAAGTGCTTTCAAGCTTTCAAAAGACTATCTTAGTCTTCATAAACTTCATCTAAGCTGAACCTTATTGTATATCCATACAAAGCTTAGAGAGATATCCTATCCTTTTACACTGATCTTCATTGTAAAGGATATCTCATTAGTTGGAACCTTACTTCAATCCCTATATCTTTCAAGTGAGAAAGTGAGAAGGTTGTAGTAGTGGAAGTGGTAGGAGCTGACTGTTGAGAGAAGAACAGTTCAGTTCTGAGTTGAGAAAGGGTACTAGGACTCTAGACATCCCCTAATCATATTTTTAGTACAATTATCTGCACCCGCTAATTTAATGAATTCACCCCCTAATCATATTTTTACAACAATTATCTGCACCCGCTCATTTAATGAGTTCACCCCCAAATCATTTCTTTTTTACAACAGTTATCTACACCCGCTCATTCTATGAGTTCACCCCCAAATTATTTTTTACCACAATTATCTGCACTCGCTCATTTTATGAGTTCACCCCCAAAGAAGAAGAGGATTGATGGACTTGGAACTTATCTTGATCGAGATGGAATCTACTCGGTCAAATCAGCATACAAGAGTATTTTCGAAGATAAAACCACATGAGTAAGATGGTCCCACTAGAAGTTTCAGCTTTTTCTTGGAAATTCAGTGATTTTTAAAGGCATTCGATTGTTTCCATTGCTTTATTAATTTTTTTTTTTGCGTTCTAACTTCTATAAAAAAACGTCGAAAATAAGGCTAAATAAAATTTAAAAATAGTAGAAAATCAACTAAATCTTCAAAACCAATTAAATTAATTATTTTAGCTTTGTTTATTTTTAAAGATTTAGGCGATTTTTTATAGGTTTTATTTATATTTTTCATATTAATTTGTATTCTTATTTTTTTAATTTAATTATTTTTTACAATTTATTAAATAGGAAATAATTGGGGTGTATAGTAATAAAAAATGATTTTTAAATTTTAGTGTGGTGTGTTTAATTAACATTTGGAGAACTTAATGGACTAAAAAAAATATAATCCCTTCCATATTAATTTGGTCCTATTTTAATTGATGAATTAAAAAAATGGAGATGCAGGGTATCGATCCCCGTACCTCTCGCATGCTAAGCGAGCGCTCTACCATCTGAGCTACATCCCCATACACTTTAAAAAAATAAAGACACTTGTGTAATTAACTGTGGTCATTTAATCCAATAAAAATATGTACATTTCATTTCTTTTTTTTTTTTGTTGTGTAGGAAATTTGGAATGTGAACAACTGCACCAACCAGGAGTACGTTCACAAACCTTCTATTTTTTTATATCATTTTCCCTTTTGGTCCCTAAATGACTGCATCCTAATAAATTTATTTATTTTTATCAAAAAAAAAAAAAAAGGAATTCATATTTTTTAATATTTTTTTCATGTTAAATAAGTACCAAAGGTATACCAAAAAAGTAAAGTTACAAGGAGAAGGGGTGAAGTCAGAAAAGGAACTCTAACACGCCCAGGGTTGGACCCAGAATGAAACATTGGGGGACAGTAAAATTTAAAGTAATCAAATTTAAATTATACACTAACAAGCTCACGCATAATATATTAATTATCATAATTTTTCTGAAATATAACATTAAACTTATAATAGGATAAATTTTAGAACGTCTTTCTTTCAAGTCACGAAAATCATCTATAATTAAGCGAATCTATGTTGAACATCTTCATAATCTGCTTTTCAATATACACCAACAAACAATCAGTTATAAGTTCATCTTCCGTCCGGTTGCGAAGCGTAGTCTTGACTATGTTCATAGCTGAAAAAGATATCTCCGTAGTTGCAGTGGAAACTGGAAGTGTGAGAATTAGAGTTACAGTTCTATACACAATCAGATAGATTTCCGATTTTCTAGTTTTAACCATCCATGCACATAAATAAGAAATGGTCTCCAATAACCCAAAATCAGGAAATCGTCGAACGTGATCAAAATGCGCAAACTGTGTTTTTAACTGTATCATCTCATATTCTTTGAAGTCTTGTGGATAAAAATTTTGTACCAACTTACACATGTCTTAAACTCTGAAAGATTTGCGCTATCTCCCTTGGATCAAAGGCTGAGCTGAGAATTAATAACTCCACGGTGCTATAATTGAACTTATTGTTCAGCTCTTCCTTTTGAGTGTCTATCACTTCATTAAAAATGAAAATTCTGTAATGTTGTTCAACTGTGAAGTCATCTTGTTGGCGACGAGCCCTTCCTCTTCTTGCAACGTATTGAGCATCAAAATCTAGCGCAAGTATATTGACCCCTTCACAAAAAGATTTGACATTTGTAACTAATTCATTATATCTACCATCTCTTAATTTTTGAATGAGCAACTCAGTAGAGGACACAAGATGCATTGCATTCAAAATATCTTGAGACTGAACTTGCAAAGCTTGCCAAAGAATATTAGAAATCTCCAAAATCTTTCTCATAAGATGTAGAATGAAAATAAATTCAAAAGAAGTTAGTGGCTCATAAGCTACATCTGCACGTTGAGCAGAGGTGGTTCCATCCTCAATAATATTATTAGAAATTTACACGCGGCACTAAACATCTTTATCAAGCTGGATATAGATTTCAAATGAGAACTCCAACGAGTATCACCGAACCTTTGTAAAGAACCAATCCGATTAAGCCATTTTCCAGTTTCATGCTCATCAATACTTATTAAATATTCAATATCTGAGGCATGAGCTTCTTTTAGCTGATCATTACGCTTACATGATGCACCGACAATATTAATAATGAAGTTCAATTTGGTAAAATATTGATGGACAAGAATTACTTCATTTGATGCAGCAACTAAAGCCAATTGCAAAAGATGTGCAAAACAATGAACATAATAAGCATATGGACATTCACCTAAAATCAAAGCTATTTATCCATGATACTTTACTAAACTTCGAGGACTAAATTTTCTTTAAGGAGGGTAGGATGTAACATCCATGATTTTTAATCACCTTTGAAAATAAGAATATATGAGATATTATTTTAAAATGAATTGTAATAAATATATTTATAGATTTACATAAGATATGTATATATATTAATTATATTTATTTTAAATAATTATCTCATGATTATTTTAGCGTGAGTTTCTCTCCCTTTTAATTATTTTATGATTTAAATGTTCAAATCCCACCGATGAGGGAAGACTTATGATAAACTGTTTGTGAGTTGATGGTTTTATTTGCATGTGATATTTAATTGTGACAAAGGGAATCACACTGAACTAGTTTTTGCTCATCCCAATCTACTTACATTTTTACAGATTGAAGGAGTTGTAGTGGATGGACGGTGGATGCAATACGTGCCATTAATTAGGAAATACATTTATGATATGTTATTTATCATTTGCATTTAAACTTTGAACTACTTTGTCAAGCATTTTCCAACTCTTTAAAACTAGTTTGACACTCTTTCGTTGAACTTAAACTTTATTTTAGTTTATTAGTGGTGTTTTGAGTATTTACCTTCTAAATTAATTTTGCTGCCAAATTTTATAAATATATGCATGTTTTTTTAATATATTTGTGAAGTATGGTAAATGACATTTTGCTAAATTATCATTTCAAAAAAACTAGTTTAAATTACATCCGATAAAATTGGGGTGTGGCAACAATTGACATTTGCTCCTTCTTAGATTCATCCCTAGCTTCATCAACAATGATACAAAATTTGGCATCACCAATTTCTTCACGGATAAAGTTCTTGACTTTAGTTGCCATAACCTGCAGAATTTGTTATTGTACACTTGGTGATGTGTATGATGCATTTTTTGGTGCTTTATCCACAATTTCTCTTACTTTGCCATTGTAAAAAGATGCAAAACTTAGTAATTCTAAAAACTTTCCTTGATTAGTCGATGTTATAGATTCATCATGCCCTCTAAAAGAACATCCTTGAAGTGCAAGACATCTAGTAATCTCTATTGAAGTTTTCAAACGAAGTCTATTATTAGCAACTTCTTGGGAAATGATTTTTTCAAAAGTATAAGCTATATGTTCTCGTTGGTTCATTAGATCTGCACATGCTCTCTTAGCATCCCGATGAGGTGAAGTGAGTTCTTTTCCGATTTGTGCCAAAAAAGAACATCTAAAACGGTTTCTAACCTTCTTCCATGATCGAAATCCATTAATAGTAAATATATCTAATCCAGAAGGTCCACTTTCATTATAAAACAAAAAACATGGTCGACAAAATGCAGCATCTACGCTGAGAGAATACTCCAACCATGAGGGGAATAACATAAACCATGAGGCTTGAAAACTACAAGAATGTTTTTCTCTAGACTTTGGATATGTTGAAAGCATCATTTGGCCGGTATGGTCCAACTTTGATATATGCTCTTCAGTACAGTTAATAACTTACACTTTTTATTAATATACCATACACTTTTCAGTTATAATATATAGCATACACTTTTCAGTTATAATAACATATACTTTTCAGTACACTTTTTAGTTATAATAACATACATTTTTCATTAATATAACTTACACTTTTCAGTTATAATAACATACACGTTTTTAGTTATAATAACATACAAGGGCAATTCTTACGGTAGTCACATTTTACAAAGTGACTACGCAGTCACTTTGTCGAATCGTGCCATGTGGCGTCGTAACCGTAAAAACGACCTGCTACCTGTCATACAGGTTACAGAAGACCAGATAAGTTAAGGTGCTTGTATACCTACTTATCTGATGGAGTCCCAGATTGAAGATGGCCTAAAGCAGTTCAAAGAATTTCCAGATCAGAAGAGTGTTACTCTACTGATATCAGAAGACAGAAGACCTAAGGCCAGAAGAGTAGTCAGAAGACTAGAAGTACAGATCAGAAGACTATGGGTGTAGTCAAGTCACTATTGCATAAAATGTATAGGTTTTGGCATCATCAAAAAGGGGGAAATTGTTGGGAATAAAATGAGAAGTGTTTTGATTAAATACCAAAACCCCCTGAGACATGCCTAAGTCAAGGATGATCATGTTCTAAGAATGTTAGAACATATAGCTTAAGGCTAGATTAGAAGCTGAAATGTTAGGCAGCTCTTAGTTTATTAGATGCACAAAGTGAGGGGGAATATATGTTTTGAAGTCTATCAAGATCAAGTCCCCTCAAGGCTCAAATTGCAGAATGACTGCCAAGTTTGCTGAAAGACAAGTATGCTGATCAAGAGTGAATTGTGAGACAACCTATCTGAAGATCAATTAAGTGGAATAGATCTTGGAGATCATGTTCTTGCAACAAAATGTCAAGTTCAGAAGAGTTGTCCAGCAATGTTGTCTCAGCACAGTTAAACCAGAACAAGTCTTCTGAAGTTCAAGTCCAACTATGCTGAAGAGATCAAGACATCAATGCACTAAGATCTTCAGAGAATCATGCATACAAAACATGCAAAGGGAAAGAGCCAAGTCATCTGAAAAGAGCAAGTCAACTATGCTGATAAGAAAAGTCTACTGATGGTGATAAGCAGAGTTGTCCAAGAGATAAGGAATGTTGTCCTTATCTTAGGACTCATCATCAGAAGCCATGTCCATGATTGATCAAGTGAATCTTGAAGTCAGACATTGGGAAAAGTGCTGCAGAATGAAGACAAAGTTGTTACAGCCGTTTATTTCCCAAATGCGGACATGTCACTATCAAGAATCTGTCTTCCAGTTTGAAGAAGCTAAAGGAAGACGTTTATGGACATTTGGGGCTGCCTCTCCAACGGGCAAATCCTTCATTTGTCTATAAATACAGAAGTGTGAAGGCTATTTGAAGCATCTCGACCTCAACCTTGACAAGAATATCCAACTATCCTACAAGTCAAAGTGCTTTCAAGCTTTCAAAAGACTATCTTAGTCTTCATAAACTTCATCTAAGCTGAACCTTATTGTATATCCATACAAAGCTTAGAGAGATATCCTATCCTTTTACACTGATCTTCATTGTAAAGGATATCTCATTAGTTGGAACCTTACTTCAATCCCTATATCTTTCAAGTGAGAAAGTGAGAAGGTTGTAGTAGTGGAAGTGGTAGGAGCTGACTGTTGAGAGAAGAACAGTTCAGTTCTGAGTTGAGAAAGGGTACTAGGACTCTAGACATCCCCTAATCATATTTTTAGTACAATTATCTGCACCCGCTAATTTAATGAATTCACCCCCTAATCATATTTTTACAACAATTATCTGCACCCGCTCATTTAATGAGTTCACCCCCAAATCATTTCTTTTTTACAACAGTTATCTACACCCGCTCATTCTATGAGTTCACCCCCAAATTATTTTTTACCACAATTATCTGCACTCGCTCATTTTATGAGTTCACCCCCAAAGAAGAAGAGGATTGATGGACTTGGAACTTATCTTGATCGAGATGGAATCTACTCGGTCAAATCAGCATACAAGAGTATTTTCGAAGATAAAACCACATGAGTAAGATGGTCCCACTAGAAGTTTCAGCTTTTTCTTGGAAATTCAGTGATTTTTAAAGGCATTCGATTGTTTCCATTGCTTTATTAATTTTTTTTTTTGCGTTCTAACTTCTATAAAAAAACGTCGAAAATAAGGCTAAATAAAATTTAAAAATAGTAGAAAATCAACTAAATCTTCAAAACCAATTAAATTAATTATTTTAGCTTTGTTTATTTTTAAAGATTTAGGCGATTTTTTATAGGTTTTATTTATATTTTTCATATTAATTTGTATTCTTATTTTTTTAATTTAATTATTTTTTACAATTTATTAAATAGGAAATAATTGGGGTGTATAGTAATAAAAAATGATTTTTAAATTTTAGTGTGGTGTGTTTAATTAACATTTGGAGAACTTAATGGACTAAAAAAAATATAATCCCTTCCATATTAATTTGGTCCTATTTTAATTGATGAATTAAAAAAATGGAGATGCAGGGTATCGATCCCCGTACCTCTCGCATGCTAAGCGAGCGCTCTACCATCTGAGCTACATCCCCATACACTTTAAAAAAATAAAGACACTTGTGTAATTAACTGTGGTCATTTAATCCAATAAAAATATGTACATTTCATTTCATTTTTTTTTTTGTTGTGTAGGAAATTTGGAATGTGAACAACTGCACCAACCAGGAGTACGTTCACAAACCTTCTATTTTTTTATATCATTTTCCCTTTTGGTCCCTAAATGACTGCATCCTAATAAATTTATTTATTTTTATCAAAAAAAAAAAAAAAGGAATTCATATTTTTTAATATTTTTTTCATGTTAAATAAGTACCAAAGGTATACCAAAAAAGTAAAGTTACAAGGAGAAGGGGTGAAGTCAGAAAAGGAACTCTAACACGCCCAGGGTTGGACCCAGAATGAAACATTGGGGGACAGTAAAATTTAAAGTAATCATGACGAAAGTGAAGCTCTGTTTCAAATAGAAAAAATAGAGAAAAAACATGACGAAAGTGAAGCTCCGTTTCAAACAGAAAAAATAGAGACTGAAACTGAGGTGTTTGCGGGAGATTTCAATCTCTTTGTAGATTTAACGGTTGCAAGCTCCGTTTCAAACAGAAAAAATAGAGACTGAAACTGAGGTGTTTGCGGGAGATTTCAATCTCTTTGTAGATTTAACGGTTGCAAATAGTGATTTGATCAAAATTGAAAACGATGATGATGAGAAGGATAACAAGGATGAAGATGAATATGATGAAGAAGAAGAAGAAGAAGATGAAGATGATTATGAAGATGAAGATTAAATGTAATTTATTTTAATTTATAAATTAAGATCGACTTTTACAATTGAAATTATTCAATAACATTTTTTTATATATTTTTAAAGTTACAAATTAATCAATTAATTATATATGTTAAACTATTATAATAAAATAAAGTGTCTAAACTATGCATAGTTCTTAATATTTTACCGCTTATTGACGGCTGTGAGTAATTAAAATTTTTAGAAATTAATAAAAAAAAATTACATTTACAAATTTAAAAGTTACAATTTGAATACATGTAAAAGAAATAAATTAATATACATATACAATTAATATTAAAAGATAAAACAAAAGAGTTATCTGTCCTAGTGGTAGATGCTAAATAATAGACACTTGCCCACCTGGGTTCAATTCCCATATAGACCAAAAAAAGGTCAATTAACCAATTAAATAGTTGGAGAGGGGGTGGTTGCAGGGATGGGTGTCGGGTCGGGTTTGGGCTTGGAATGGGGAATAAAACGTCGTTTCTAATTAAGAACGAAATTATAGACGGATTATTGACCCGGATGTAAAACGGGTCATTTATCGTTTAAATACGGATTTAAAGACGAAACGGAATTTTGACCCGGATATAAAACGGGCCGTTCATCATTTAGATCTTGGTGAATATCTTCTTATATCAGTGAGAGGGACGATAAAACATCGTTTCTAATTAAGAACAAAATTATAGACGGATTATTGACCCGGGTGTAAAACGGGTCATTTATCGTTTAAATACGGATTTAGAGACGAAACGACATTTGAAACAGAATTTTTACCCGGATATAAAACGGGTCGTTCATCAACGTAAATCAGCAGGGTTGACTCTTCTGATCTACAACATGACGTAATTCTAAAAATTATATTGCAGTGTGGGGTGGGGTGGGATGGGTGTCGTGTTGGGGTCGGGTTGGGTTCGGGCTTGGTGGGATTGGGATTAAGGCTTGGAATGGGGATTAAATAATTGGAGAGGGGGGTGGTTGCAGGGATGGGTGTCGGGTCGGGTTCGGGCTTGGAATGGGGATTAAAGGCTTGGAATGGGGATTGGGCTGTTAACTCTTGGAGACGGATTTTTGCCTTGTGATACGAATTTAGAGACGATAAAACGTCGTTTCTAATTAAGAACGAAATTATAGACGGATTATTGACCCGAATGTAAAACGGGTCAAATCGTTTAAATACGAATTTAGAGACGAAACGACATTTGAAATACAGAGAATAACCAGGACAAAGATGATCAGCCTAGACAAATAAGAGGTTTCCAGAGCCAATTTATTGAAGCCACATGGTTTAGGACAGTGTCGTGAATGAAAAGCTCTTTCCATTAATTGAAAGCATTCGCATTTCGAGCTTTCCAAACGTGCCATATGGTTCCATGGCAAATAGTCTTCCAGCCAAAATCTGTCTTAATACATCCCTTGTTGCAGTTCATAATGATCGAAAAGATCCAGAGTTAGTCGGCTCATTGGGAACCAAAACTCGTGTGCTTAGTTATAAGAAATGTTCCTTTTGTATCGAAAAATTGTTACCAGATGCATTAATTACAAATACTTAAATCTTGGAGTATTCTTTTGAATCCTCCCAATATACTACCTCCATGGTTGGTATCGAAAATTCATTTTTTGATACCATTCATTGCATCCGTTATTTTCTGATACTGCTAATGTTATTTTGGTATTATTAATTTATTTATTGGTACGGCTTAATTTTTGCATTTTATATCTTTTATAGGATTCCAATTATCTTTTTTTTTGGACAGAAATAAAAGGTTTTATTAATTGGCAACTGCAAATACCGGTCAGCAAGCCCTCCACAAAGACCGGGGGCGAACCAAGCATGAGGACTCGAAGAAGTCCTAGCTAGTGCGCGTGCTTTAACATTTGCTTCACAATTAACATAACGAACTGATCTAAATAAAAATACTGAAAATTAATCTCTTGCATACCATTATGAAGTTTCCAAAAACAGTCACTGAAGAATAATCAGCATCAGCGACAAGTTTAGAGTCCACCTCCACTTCAACTCTTTGTTTTATCCACAAAAGTGCCTCCACAAGACCCATCGCCATAGTATTGGCCGACAATGACCAATGGCCTGCACCCCAAAGAGTTACCATCCGCATCATGCATAATCGCTCCTACCCCCATCTCCATCGATCGTATCGGTAAAAAAAAGCAGTATCAACATTCACCTTCACTGTCGGAGATGCCGGCCTCTGCTAAAGCCTTACACCCATTGCCTGCGGACAAGAGCATGTATCCGAAATATGTTTGTGGGACAGCCTCTTCCTCGTTGGCAAGACAACCCTTACATAATATTCACATAAAATTTAATACCTTGGGTGGGGCCTTGATCTTCCACAACGTACCCTTTCCAGTCCCAGGTCTAGATCCCATGTCTTCCAACCTGGCACCATCAAGTCTGTCACTCTAGTATCTCGCAATTCATTAATACAAGGGGTGTGAATCCAAAACTCAGCATCACCATTGATCCAAGGCTTACCTAATTTTTAAAAATATTTCTATATTATGTGTTGTTTTTAGATGATTTCACTAATTTTTTATGGACGTATCCTGTATCCCATAAATCTCATGTGTTTCAAGCCTTTCTGTCATTTCGCACATACATTAAAACACAGTTTGGTAGAGATATTAAAACCTTTCAGTGTGATAATGGGACAGAGTTTAACAATCAGTCATTTCGTGAGTTTGCTACTAGCAATGGCATGTCTTTTCGTTTTTCTTGCCCTTACACATCTTCTCAAAATGGTAAAGCTGAACGCCAAATTCGTACGATAAATAACATAATGCGTACACTTCTTGCTCACGCTTCCATTCCCCTATCTTTTTGGCACCATGCCTTACACATGACAACGTATCTCATGAACATTCTTCCAAAGAAACACTTGTCCTATGTGTCTCCTCTTCGCCGTCTCTACAACAAAGACCCTCTATACTCTCACATTCGTGTATTTGGGTGTCTTTGTTATCCTTTGCTTCCAGCTACGACGGTTAATAAGTTACAATCACGTTCCTCTCCTTGTGTTTTTCTTGGGTTTCCGTCTGAACATCGGGGTTATAAATGCTACGATATGGTGGCTAAAAAGATTATCATATGCAGACATGTGGTGTTTGATGAGAGTTGTTTCCCTTTTGCCACTTCACAATCTCCACCTCCAGATTATTCTGCCATTGATGACTCTATAACACCGTATTTTCGACATCATCTTACATCTTCCTCTGCCTCTAACCCGGCATCACCACCAGCCGTGGACCCTCAACCATCTCCACAGGCCACTCCTCCTTCTACTACAAATCCTCCTGTGGCCAACCGCCCCATTACCCGTAGTCAACGGGGAATCTTCAAACCCAAACAGCTCTTCACTCTTCACTCTGTTGTACAAAAATCCCCACTCCCAAAGAACCCTAAATTTGCAATCCAAGACCCTAATTGGAAAATGGCTATGAACGATGAATTTAAGGCTCTTATCGAAAATAAGACGTGGGTATTGGTACCTCGTCCATTCGGTGTTAATATTATTCGTTCTATGTGGATTTTTACTCATAAAGAACGTGTTGATGGTTCTTTTGAGAGGCATAAAGCCCGTCTTGTAGGTGATGGGAAAACTTAACAGGTGGGCATCGATTGTGGGGAGACTTTCAGTCCTGTTGTCAAACCGGCAACCATCCGAACTGTTCTCAGCCTCGCTCTTGCCAAACGGTGGTCTATTCACCAACTTGACGTGAAAAATGCTTTCTTACATGGCGACCTTGGTGACCGAGTCTACATGCATCAACCATTTGGGTTTAGGGATTCTAGGTATCCTAATCATGTATGTTTGTTGCAGAAATCTTTATATGGCTTAAAACAAGCCCCTCGGGCTTGGAACAAACGTTTCACCGACTTTGTGGCTACTTTGGGATTTTATCGGACCCGCTCGGATCACTCTTTGTTTGTGTTCCGACATGGTGATCACATGTCTTATCTTTTGTTGTATGTGGACGATATTATTCTCACCGCTTCGTCTGACTCTCTCCGCCGAACTATCATCGCCCGGTTAAGCTCTGAGTTTGCCATGAAAGATCTGGGCCCTTTACATTATTTCTTGGGTATTGCTGTCACTCCCCACAAGCATGGTCTCTTCCTTTCTCAGCGCAAATATGCCTTGGAAATTCTTGACCGTGCTGGTCTTTCTTCTTGCAAACCAGCACTCACACCAGTGGACACTAAACGAAAGCTCAGTTCGCGAGAGAGTCCCCTTCTAGACAGCCCCACTTTATATCGCAGTCTTGCCGGTGCATTACAATATCTCACGTTTACACGACCAGACATTGCCTATGCAGTTCAACAGGTATGTTTGTTCATGCACTCTCCGCGTGAGATCCACTTCGCGGCGTTGAAACGCATCCTGCGGTATATTCAGAGGACGATTGACTATGGGTTACATCTTTATGCATCTTCCCCGTCCTCTCTTGTTACTTACACTGACGCCGACTGGGGTGGTTGCCCAGACACTCGTCGGTCTACGTCTGGTTATTGTGTTTTTCTCGGTGACAATCTTATCTCCTAGCCTGGTCCCAAAGCGCCAATCTACATTGTCTCGTTCCAGTACCGAGGCTGAATATCGTGGTGTTGCCAATGTTGTATCCGAGTCATGCTGGATACGAAACCTCTTACTTGAACTTCATTGTCCCCTTTTTACTGCTACTATAGTCTATTGTGATAATGTCAGCACTATCTATCTTACTGGCAATCCTGTCCAACATCAGCGTACGAAGCACATTGAAATGGACATTCACTTTGTTCGCGAACATGTCGCTCGCGGCCAGGTCCGGGTACTCCATGTTCCTTCCCGGTATCAGATCGCTGATGTCTTCACCAAAGGACTGCCTCAAGTGTTATTTGATGAGTTTCGGAGCAATCTCAGCGTCCGACCACCTCCCGCTTCGATTGAGGGGGTGTCTTAGAGTATATATTGTGTTAATATTGTATATCTCTTATTTATGGTAAATAGATTGTCAAACCAGATTAGGTGCCTAGATTGATGGTAGATTGGTGTATAAACTTGTGATTATTTTATGAATGAAATCAACGATTCATATTCTTACACATTCACCTTCACTGTCGGAGATACCGGCCTCTGCTAAAGCCTTACACCCATATGTCTGTGGGACAGCCTCTTCCTCGTTGGCAAGAGAACCCTTACATAATATTCACATAAAATTTAATACCTTGGATGGGGCCTTGATCTTCCACAGCCCTTCCACAGTCCTAGGTCTAGATCTCCCATGTCTTCCAACCCGGCCCCATCAAGTCTGTCACTCTAGTATCTCGCCCGGCATCATGTCCCCCTTCTTATGGAGTCATGGGCCTCTCAAATACTCCGCCATGTAAAACTCGGGCGACGTCCCAACCCTGCATTAAGAAAATCTGCATGCGGAAAATACTTTGCTTTTATAATACGACACATGAGGGCAGTCGGATCATTCATTAATTGCCACCCCACTTTGCCTAACATTGCCACGTATATTAAATAAATATAAATCCCGAAACCCCATTCCACCATTAATTTTTTGAGCACACATAGAACCCAACGTCGACCACCGAATGCCAGAATTAGTACCCTCGAGCTCCACCAAAAAGCATTCAACATCGTCTGAAGATCTTTAATAAGTGTCGCAAGAAACAGGAATACGCCCATGTGGCGCAGATTCTTTTAATGTCTTTTTCCCAGCTCGAGATAACTTTTTTCCCCGCCACCCTTGTAAACGACTCCACAGCCTCTCCTTTAGTTAACCAAGATTTTCCTTCTTCTTTCGGCTAATAAGAGATGGGAGGCCTAGGTATCTCTCCGCGTTAAGAGGCCGATGCACATTAAGAATATCTCGCACAATATGCCGTTGCTCATTTGAAACATTGCCGCTGAAATAAATTCCAGATTTGTCGTAATTAATGGCCTGCCCCGAAACTTGTTCACACTCATTAAGAAGAACTTTCAGATTATTCGCCTCCACCGTCGTAGCCTTACAAAAAAGGAGTATGTCGTCTGTTGTCTGCAAATAATAGGAGTTCCCCTACAAATTCTATTGACATGCAACCTTCCCTGCCTGTTTGCCTTACCTAAAATAGCCGATAATCCCTCGGCACAAAGAATGAAGAGATATGGTGAAAACGGATCCCTTGCCTCAATCCTCTAGCCGGGGTAATCGGCCCGACCATGTCTCCATTTACTTGAAACGAATAGCGAACTGATCTAACACATAGCATCATCCATTGAGTCCAAATTAATCAAACAACTTTTATTATCCGAATGCCCAAGTGGATAAAAAACAGTAACATCCAGTGGATAAATTAATCAAACAACTTTTCTTTGGCAATATAATTTTTCATCTTTTTCTCAAATATAGAAGAAAGTTAATTGGGCAGTCCGAGGAAAGTGTTCAACATCTTTTCTTTGGCTGCGTTTTATCACATCAGGTTTTGGTCCTTATGCTATTCCTGGTTCGGCTATCCAATGCCTTCTTGCTCCAAACACGCTTCCCACCTGCTGCTGCAACATCTCGGCATTTTGAGCTGCAAATGGAGAAAACACGTCCTGGAGTGCATCTGATCTTGTACCGTTTGGTTCTTGTGGAAGTCTAGCTAGGAATTGCAGAATCTTCAAAGGCGAGGACATCATCCGGTGAAGAAGTTTGAGGAGATCAGAGCATACATGGGATGATTAGAAAGTTATAGGAAAAATTGCACTTTTAGTCCTGTAAGAATTTTTTAAAATCACTTTTGGTCCGAAGTTTCAAAATGGTCCTGTTTATTGCAGATATGGTCCCATAGTTTAGTTTTTGGATGAAAACTTGGATGGAAACTGTTAACAAAATGTTATTCAAAAATTAATTATTTATATAATCCTAATAACTTGTAAAATAAAACAATAATTATATATATATAAACAAGATATAATAAAGAAAAATATAAAATATATTTTAAAGATAATAATTTAAAGATATAAAATTATTTGAATTTAATTTGATAATACAAAAATATAATTTATATAATCTGAATATTTATTAATTATCCAATAGAATTTAAAATAATTAATTACAAATTATTTAAAATGTAAATCCTAAAAAAATTAAATTGAATAAAAATATTTATTAAAATAAAAAATAAATAAATCTATATTTGAAGATACAAATATACATTTTATATATAAAATCTAAATATTTAATACTGTATACTTACCTTTTTTTTATGGAAGTTAAATACCCATTGCTCTAACCACTTGAGCTACTTTGTCATACTGTATACTTACCAAACAGAATTAAAAAAACGCACAATATAAACGCACAATATGTATCTCTCCCTCTTCCCTGCTCTTTCTTCTCGCCCATAGTTTGATTTCAGAAATAAACCTGCATTTCAGAAAATTATAGGTGTGAAATTCATTGATTTCAGAAATAAACCCCATATAGCCCAAACTTTCGATTTCAGAAAGAAATTAAAAAAACCCCAGAAAATCGATATATATACCAGAAAAAAATCTCCAAATATTGAAGATTTCCAATTTCAGAAAAAGCCCCAAAAAATTGGCGTATGTAGTTTAGAAAAACCCAAAAATCGATTTTAGAAAAAGAAAAAGAAAAACCCCAAATACCTTATACCGGTAAGTATGGTGTGTTTCAGAGAGAACCCCAAAAAATAGCATGGTAGTTTCAGGAAAAAAGAAACCCCAAATGCCAGGTTCAAATGTGTTTCAGATTGAATTTTCATTCATTATAGTTCTTGCTTAAGGTTTTTTGAATAAGAATTTGTTTAATCTGAATTGTGGTTTTGATTATTATTTAAAGGGAGCGTGAAAGTCACGTGGATTACATCTGTTAAAATTGACAGAAAATTTCATGTGGATTACATCTGTTAAAATTGACAGAAAATTTTTACGGGATTAAAAGTGTAGGTAAAAGGACCAAAAGTGATTTTTTCTCATTCTTACAGGATCAAAAGTGCAATTTTCCCGAAAGTTATATGTGCAATTTTCTAAAAATGTACACAAGAGATTAATATTTGAATAAGTGTTCCACAGAGAAAAAAATTATTTACGTCCCGTAACTTTTACCTTTTTTGAAAAACGTCCCAAAATAGTTAAAATTTTAATTTACGTCCCATAACTTTTTCAATTGTTTAATTTACGTCCAATTTTCGCTGGAAATCCCCAAATTTATGTAAATGAGACGTAAATTGAGCAACTAAAGAAGTTATGAGACGTAAATTAAAATTTTAATTAAAATGGGACGTTATGCGAAAAAGATAAATATATTCAAAAAATGTGTACAATTCACTATAAAATTAATGTAGTTTATGTTATACAATCAAATAAAAAAATAATTCATAAATTAATTAATTATTATAAAAATTAATTAACTTACCTAATTTATAATTAGAAAAATTATCAACTTACCTAATTAAAAAAAATTATAACTACAGTATAAATATTATAAAATAAATTATAAATATTAATTAAAATAATAAATAATATTTTGAAATATATGAAAATAAATTTAAAATAATATTTAAATAAGTAAATAATTTATCATAATATCAAAAAAAAATATAATATGAAAAAAATCAAGATTTATTCCTAAGTCACTTAATTACTAGAAAAATCAATTAACTTACCTAATTAATTATTTAAAAATTCAATTAACCTAATTTATAAAATAATTTAAAAAATCAATTAACATACACAAATAAATATAAATTTTATCTTTAAAATAATAAAAATCCCAAATTAAAATTTATGAATAAATGAATTATTTTTTTATTTGATTGTTAATTTTACAGTGAATTGTATACATTTGTTGAATATTTTTATCTTTTTCGCATAACGTTCCATTTTAATTAAAAATTTAATTTACGTCCCATAACTTCTTTAATTGCTCAATTTACATCCCATTTACATAAATTTGGGGATTTCCAGCGTAAATTGGACGTAAATTATGCAATTGAAAAAGTTATGAGACGTAAATTAAAATTTTAACTATTTTGGGATGTTTTTCAAAAAAGGTAAAAGTTACAGTACGTAAATAATTTTTTTCTCATGTCCACAAGATTATGATAAATGGTTAGAACTAGGCTAATTAGGTATAATTTAAGCTATGGAATTGCAACTTCACAAGAATAAAGTTTTCTTTTGTCTCTCACAAGATTTCTGTTTAAATTTCAAATAAATTCTAAAATCGGTTACAATTAAAATCAAATATTTAATAAGGGCTAGTCATTAGATGCATGTTCTACTTATAGTAACACTAATGTTTAATCATGGATTCGCAGTGCCAACCAAAGAACGAGTAGCCGCCTCCTTGGATTTTAAGGCATGTTCATGATCATTAGCAGGTCGTGGAGTTCTTCAAAACGGAGAGAAGTCTCACGGGTGCGGATGGGTTTGACAATAGTGGCGTATTTCCGGTTAAAGACCGCTGATAGCAAAGAGCGTGAGATCATCAATTCTCACGGGATCATCAACTGTATGGTCTTTGTCAGGCCCCTCGGGCTTGGTACGACTAACTTTGTGCGGCACTTGAAAATTTCGGTCTCGTCCGCTCAAAGGCGGATACGTCCCTCTTTACTCTTCACACTGGCCGACAAATTAATTGTGTTGGCATATGTTGATGATTTGGTTTTAATTAACAAATACTTCTATGTCTCTTATTTTGGGTCTCACTACGCACCTTCAGTCGTTAAAGATCTAGGTCCCCTGTCCTATTTTTTGGGGATTGAAGTTGCTTCATGCAAGGTGTCTTTCTCTCTCAACAAAAATACTTGATCGATTTGCTTCGACGCCACAAGATGGAGGGCGTCAAACCTGTTTCCACGCCTTCTTCTCTCAAACCCACCACGTGTTCTGTAGTTGTTGATTTGTCCGAATACCGTAGTGCAATTGGCGATCTCCAATACTTGACAATTACTCGTCCGTATATTGCCTTTACCGTCAATCGTCTTGCACAATCAATGTGAATTCTTTGGACCAGCTAGCAGACGTCCTCACAAAGCCCCTCCCTCGAGGACAGTTCCAATCTCTCCTTTCCAATATTGTCGTTGCGGATGGAACGTCAATTTTGTGGGGGCGTATTAGTCAAACATACTCAAGATAGACTACATTCAAGATTCTGTATAGTTAAACTTCCCTTTCATTTGTAAATCTCTCATTGTATATAATCACGACGTACTGCACCTTTGTAATCAATCGGTCGTCTCCTTGTACTTGCAGCGCACCACCGATGCCTTCAACCTCTTGCTTTCCAAATTAATTTTTTTGCAGGATATAAGCTTAGGAGAAGAGTAGCAGGAAAATACGGGGATGATACTGATGCGAAGGAGAAGAGTAGCAGGAAAAACAAGAGAGCTGATCGATTCATAGGATAGGAGGATAATTTTGTTTTTGTTCATCATCTATCGATCATATAATGTTATATATTTCTTGAGATTGTCAAACTTAACTAATTAATGTCTTTTTCTGTATTAATAATCACTTGTTCCCGTTTCGGTTCCACGTCGTATTCCAAACTAATGGTGACAACATGTATTAATGATCCAGGATGGTGGAATACGAAAAGTGGAACAGAGTAATGGAACTGGTATTAATTCATAACGTACCGTTGCTTATTCTTTTGTTTCTGTGTTTGGAAGGAATTATGCCAATCTCATTCTCAGGTTATATATACGCTACCAAAGTGAACTGGATTTATAATCAGCCTTTCTTGTCGTCTACACTGGTATTGTGGGGGGGGAAAAGAAAAGAAAAATTCATGTGGACAATGACCTGTTGAGTAACCTGCTACTCCAAGTCATAGGACGAAAATAAAAATTTGTTCAAACTTATTGGATCAAAATCAGAAGGTTGAAAACTTTTTTTAGGAATATAGATATATTTAAAGAATTAAAATTGGACAAATAAGGCCAAAGATGCTAATTTGGCAGGAAGTCCCAATTCATTCCACGCGTATATGTCCGGTGATAAAAAAAACGGCGGAAAAGGACTAAAATTAAGCAAAAAGCCCATAATCGTTAAAGTAGAAATTTGATGGATTTATTTGGGAATTGGCCTAAATTACATTGAAACATGAAATTGAACACACACTGTTACAAATGCTATCGTAGTGCATCATTAAGGATTGTTAACTAAAAAATATAAGAAAGTTGTAATACGGAACCCTTAGTAAAATGTGGTAACAAAAACACATATATGAAACAACTTATATTATCCAGAAAAATGGACTAATCTCAAGTCATATCCGTTTGTAAAATGGACTAAACAACTTATAAGAAGTCATATTCTTTGGAATGACACTCAATGCCCTGTAACATTGAATCATGCCCCGTAGTTTAATTAGCGTACAAAAACTCTACAGATTGGCAGGCTCACCAGGAACAAATATATGGAGCTTAATCTGTAACACCCCAAAAAATATTTGGTTGCTTCAAAATAATTTGTCAGTTATTAGTATCAAATATTTTTATTATAAAGAAAAAGGCCTAAGACAGACGTATATTGGTTTTCATTTGGGCCTGAAATTTGGGATGTGACGTAATCCCCGTAGACTTACGTATTAAGACTAGTATATATATAGAAAATGCAGATATACCTGTTGTAATGGATTTGCCGGCCACACGGAATAGTCTTCGGTTTTAGGTGGTGTTGTTGTGGGTAGTTATAGTATTGCTTCTTTCTTGTTTAAACTGATTCTTTTATGTTACTGCTTTGTTTGTGCTGTAATTTTGTGTTGTATTTCGGTCTGTACTGTGTGGAGAGAGTACTTATTGTACTCTGTTGAAGCAATAAAAATTTGTTGATAAAAAAGAAAAACTAAATGCTTACTGCCATCATCAATTTAAGTAAAAAAAAACTGTCGCTGAAGCTGAATCAGTCCTTTTTCCTGCATCATCAACCAAACCATTAAAACAGTTCAAATCTGGGTGACTCTGTTCTGATGTTGCTGAAGATGTTGAAGCATCAGGTACAGCATCAGAATCTGTTTCATCCAGATCATCATCAGATGAATCATTATAATCAATTCTGGTAAAATTAGAATATTCATTCTGATTTAACTCATCAAGATCATCATCATCAGATTCATCACTCAAGGTAGCACTAAAGTTCAGCTTTTGCTTAAGTCTAGTGTTGGCACATTCATTTGAATAATGGCCATAACCAGAACAAGCATTGCATTGAACTGATTTTCGAAATTCAGGATCATACCTTGGTTTACCTTCACTAGCTCTTTGATGGTCTTGGTGTGAATTGACTTTTCCTCCTTTCTGGTTGAGGTGTTGATGTGTTGATTTGAATCTTAGGCTGAATGTTTCTAGATTTGTTCACATATTTCTTGAGAAACTTATTAAAGTGCTTTGTGAGTAAGGCAATGTTGTTAGGATTGTTGAGGCATTCATCAAGCAATTCTTCATCAGAATCAACTTCAGTATTGATAGGTTGACCCTCAGAAGTGTTTGATGTTTCCCCTTTAAAAACCACAACTTTCTTATCAGCATTAGTTTCATCAACTTGATTAGTGTTTATCTCATAAGTTCTAAGAATACTCACTAACTCATTTTGACTTAACTTATCAGTATCTTTTGCCTCTTCAATAGCACAAATTTTAGCATCAAATCTTTTTGGAACAGATCTTAATATCTTATGAACTACTCTAACATTAGAAATAGGGTCACCAAGAGAATGTGATTCATTGATAATCTCACTTAACCTTTCATTGTAGGCTGTAATTGTTTCATCTTCCTTCATTCGGAGATTCTCAAATTTTGTCCCCAACATTCGAAGCTTAGTTCTTCGAACACTTACTAAACCCTCACAATGCTCTTGCAACCTGTCCCATGCATCTTTAGAAGTAGAACGGTTAGATATAATTTTAAACATTGAAATATCAATACAAGTAAAAATAGCATTTAAAGCTTTAGAATTGTAGCTTGCTGTTGTTATTTCATCAGCCGTCCAGTCAACTTCTCTCTTGAGTTGTATTTCACCATCTGCGTCTGCTGGTCTTTTTGGAGCTTCCCAACCTGTAAGTACAGTCCTCCAAGCACGTTCATCAACTGACTTGATGTACATACGCATCTTAGGCTTCCAATAAGCATAATTCGATCCATCTAAAACGGGTGGCCTAAGTGCCGTGGATATGTGACGTGTTTCCATTGCTAACCTACACTAAAAACACACTTGACCAAAGATCTAACCTAGTGTCGTCAGGTATCAGCTCTGATACCAACTGAAAGTGTGCTGGTCTGAAGTGTTGAAGTGTTTAAGTTTAAGTAGAATAATGATGTACTAAATGTTGTGACAAATTGTACAACACTGACTCTAACATAATATCAGAAATTAAGATTCACAGCGGAAGACTTGAAACACTAAAAACAAACGTGACACAATGGAAATAATTTTTCACATAGATTTTATAAATAAAAATCTATGCGAGCCTTACGGCGAAATTCAATACTTATCTTCAAGTACAAATGTTGTGTGAAATGTTACAGCAATAACCTTCACAACTGAAACTACAAACGAGGCAGGTGCCTTGTTCTAAAAATGAACTAAGTGTATAAATTATACACTGTCGAAATGCCTAGTCTATCTAATGATTACACTCTCAATAGATAAGAAGACACACAGCCATACGGGTGGGATACTTCGTATGATCTAAAAGGTAAAACTACTGGCCACAATTCCTAACAGGGATCAACGCTCGGTCTAGGAAATTGATCGAATAGAATACACTGATTTGAGAAGCCTTCAATAGGTATTTATAGAAGTGGGGTGCTGATTCTAGAGGCTTCCACAATGAGATCCTATTTTTTAGGAACTCAACTTCCATGATCCTTCTAGATCCTTCTTGCACGTTCCAGGTCATTCTAAGATGCTTCCAGCCCCTTCTAGCTCTTCTAGGACGTTCTCCAATATTCTGGAATCTTCCAGGTTCCAGATCCTTGTAGAAGCTTCTAGACTCTGCCAGAAATGCAGTGACATTTAGATCAACATTTCAGAAAGGACTTAGAAGAAATCTCGGAAGGTCAAATTAAGATGTTGTTGATAATGTTAAGGCATTTAAGGATTAACAACATCTACAATCATATGTGTCTTCGAGAGAAAAGGCTGCGTGCGAAAATGACTAGAAATCTGAAGAAGATGCTTCCAACAGTAGAGATCGACACGTCTTCAGAGGTGTTTGAAAAACATTTGAGAATTTACACGTGGGTTGCTTTGAAGAAGGCCCCAACTGAAGATCTGTTTGAAGTCATCATTGGAATGTGTGGCATTACAAACTTTCAGGATTGGGAGATGGAGCAGCAAGAGAATAGTGGAGTCAAAGACCACTCAGAACTCCTCCCAGCGCATGCCTTGACCGTTCCAGTAAAGAGGATTCTCAACATTTCAGACGATGTGTTGTCTTCTCAAGACAAGTTTGATATTGGAGTTCAAACTGACCTTGTGGAAGATGAGTTGATTGTTGAAGCTGAACCAGCTGTAGAGAAAGTTCAACTTTCTGAGCCATTGATTGATTTGGAGAATGTCTCAGATCAGCTGGAAGATGTTGCTGGAAGTGTGATTCCAGATGCTAAAGCTGAAGCCAAAGACGACTTGGTCTTATCTGCTGAAGAAGAAGACAAGTTGGTTGAAGCTCATGTCTTATTTGAAGATGATGAAGTTATGCCTGAAGTTCCTGATGATCAATCATTTCAAATTTTTCCAGAAGGTTACTTAGACGAGTTGAAGATGGACTTGAAGCAAGTTGTTCAGTCGTCTATCGATGAATTCTTAAAGTCCGATATGAAGGAAGTTCTTACAAAACAAAATCAATCTCTTGTAGATAGTTCGAAAGAATTAATTGTTGGTGAGGTAAATCAGATGGATGCTACCTTCAGACAGGAGATGTATACTCAAATAGAAGACTTCTTGAAAATACAAGTTGACTACTCAGAGAAGTGTTCTATTGATTTCGCAAGATCATTGGCTGAAGAATCAAAGAAAATGGAACGACTCTATCGTGTGAAGATAAAGATTGAAGAGTTAGTTATGGAATAACTAATTAACTGAATAACCGCGTGGATGGATAAGAAGAAGAAGTTAGAAGTCAGTTTTCAAGAAAAGTTGGTTACACAACAGAATGTTCTTGAAGTTGGAAATCTATAAATACCCCATGGTATTTAACGATTGAAGACTACTGAAGCATTGAGATTTTACTAAGCAAATTACTAAGAGATATTCAAAGAGAAGAAACTCGCAGAGTTCAAATTCAGGAAGTGAATCCAGAAGACAAGTGAAGACTCAAGAAGGCTACTACTGAATATAGAGAAGTTTTATTGTTTTGTTTCAAGTTGCTATTTACTTGTAAAATAGCTAGTTAGATCGAAGATATATCTGGAGATATAATCGAGAAGATCTAAGTCTTATTTCTTGGGACTTAAAATCACATGCAAGAACACACTACTCGATTGGAAGAGTAATAAGAATTTCACGACTGGGTTTGTGAGAGTGGATGTAGACAAGTTGTCGAACCACTATAAATCTCGTGTTTGATTTACTCTACTGTTTTATTTGTGTTTGATTGATTAACTGCTTAATTGATTGAATTGCATATAAGAACAAGACAAGTAGAGTGTTCATAACAGTGTTCACGAATTAGTTGAGTATAAATTTGATTGGGCTCATTGTTATTCTGATTATTCCACATTGTGTATTCTGATATATTGAAAGATTTTGAAAAGTCTATTCACCCCCCTCTAGACGTTTTCCTAGCTTACTCAATATTATTAACTCAACTAGGGACCTACAAGTTCACTATTGATACGACACAATTTGGATGTGATGCATATTGAAAATAATGTGTTTGACAATGTGTTCCACACAATCATGAACACGGAAGGCAAGACGAAAGACACTCCAAAGTCTTGGGAGGAGTTGAACACCTTTTGTCGTCGTGGAGAGTTGAAAAAGGATGTACGTACAGGTAAATTTCCAAAGGCTAGCTACAAATTCGATAAGCCACAAAAACAAAGATTGTGTAGGTGGATAAAGGAGTTGAACTTTCCGGACGGCTACGTGTCGAACTTGAGTCGATGCGTAGACACAACAACGGGTAAGGTTGCAAGGATGAAGAGTCATGATTGTCATGTATTTATGCAACGCTTGATACCGATTGCGTTCCGAGAACTTCTTCCTCTCAATGTGTGGAAGGCTATCACTGAATTAAGTCCCTTTTTTAGAGATTTAACGTCTACAACGATCAAGATCGATGATATGATTCGTTTAGAGGAAGAAATTCCAGTGTAAGTTGGAATAAATTTTTCCACCTAGCTTCTTTGACTCGATGGAACACTTACTCGTTCACTTAGCGTATGAAGCGAGAATTGGTGGTCCGGTGCAATACAGGTGGATGTACCCATTTGAAAGGTAAAATCTTACTTAATTTATTTCATTACAATTACACATGAATTCTTAGTTATATATATATATATATATGTATATCAGGTATCTACACAACTTGGAACGCAATGCTAAACAAAAGGCAAACGTTGAAGCATCGATTGTGAATGCATATTTGAATGAAGAGGTTGGCATGTTTTGCTCTTATTACTTTGAAGACCACGTCAACACAAAGTTAAGAAGTGAACCACGTAACTTCGGTGGTAGATCCGCTGACAATATCAGTGAAGAGGTCGATGGAATGCTCTCCATATTCAAGTTTAAGGGACGACCAATAGGAAAACCCACTGAACGATATTGGGAGACGGACTCGGAGGCGGAAATAGCACAAACGTATGTGTTATTGAATTGTGATGAAGTTCAACCGTACGTTGAGTAAGTATTTCATATATAAATCGTCTACTTAACTACCACTTCATTTATGTCATTTAATATTAACCAAGTTTTTTAATGTTGTGAATTAGGATGTACACTCAAGAACTACGACGAGCAGAACCAAACATCTCAGATACATATATAGATGCTCGTCTTCAACGTGAATTTTCCCGATGGTTCCAACGTTATGTGAGTACCATTTAATTATGTTTTACGTAAATAAATTAATATTTATTTTAATTAATTTTAAATTGAGCCGCAGAGGGACGGGATAACGCTCTTGACAGTCGATTCTTACGAGAGCTGAGCAAGGGACCACTACGTCGTGTAAAGACTTACAACGGTTATATTGTGAAGGGCTACAGATTTCATACGTCTGGGTATGCATCGAGAAAGGCGACTACCAACAGTGGCGTCTGCGTTAGCAGTGCGAATTACAATGCAGATGCAAGTGATTACTTTGGGGTGTTACGGGAAGTCGTCGAAGTAGAATATCTAGGATATCCAACAAAGACTGTAGTGTTGTTCAAGTGTCATTGGTTTGATTCATGCCATTTAGGAACAAGAATTCATCCGAAGTACAAGCTTGTTGATGTTAGTTCGAAAAGGACGTATATTGGGGATGATCCATTTGTATTTGCCCATCAAGTATCTCAAGTATATATACTACTGCACATATCCGGGAGCTCCACGTGGTTATGAATGGCACGCTGTTTGCAAAGTAAAGGCAAGGTCAATGGTAGAAGTCCCTAAAAAGGACAAAAATATTGAAGATGAATCTCCATTTCAAATAGAACAAATAGAGACTCCAACTGAAGTCTTTACGGGAGATTTCAATCTTTCTGTAGACTTGACGGCTGGAAATCCCCAATTAATCGAAATTGAAAACAATAGTGGAGGTGAAGAGGAGGAGGATGATTAGGAGGAGGAGGATAAGGATGAAGAGGAGGATGAAGACGATGAAGATGAAAATTAATTCAATTAATGTAATGTACTTATTTTTATTTTATAAAAGTTAATTAATTATTTATCATTTATGTACAAATTATAAATTAATCACAACAAAATATAAGCCACAACCAATATATTTATTAATATATGTGAAATAAATGAATTTTGTGATTATTTTTTTTTAAAAATGAGTAAAAAAGGTTTAAATATGCATATTTTAGAATTTTAATAAAAATGTTAAAATTAAAATTTAAATATATAAATTATAAAAATTAAATTAAATTAAATATAAATATAAGTTAAACAATATAGTTATTACTATATGTGAAATAAATATAATTTGTGATTTTTTTTTTTTAAAAATGGGTCGAAAATGAGTACATATACAATTAATATTACAATTATAAACAAAAACAAACTTGTCAGAGTGGTAGGCACCCCTCACTAGGCGCCCACACACCCGGTTCGAGTCTCGGTAGGGCCGAAATGTTGGCCAATTTATTCCAAAATGCTACGAAGCGGGTCAGAGCAGCGTCGGGGCGGGTCGAGACCTCCCCGGTCCCACTCGAATATATTTTTTTTAATTACTTTGTTTTACCAATGGAATTTCCGTCACTATCCGTCCGACTGATATTCCGTCACTATATTACATTCAAAATAAATTTCAAAAAAATTAATTCTGACGGAATTTCAACAAAAAATAATTTCTTTTTTAATTATTTTAATTAATTTTTACCGACGGAATATTGACCCGATTTTTTAAACGGGTTGTCAAGAATGCCGATGGAATATTTCCGTCGGTAATGGCGACGGAATTTTGAATTCCGTCGGCAAAAAATGCCGACGAAGGAAATGGAGACGAACAAAATTCCGTCGGTATTTCCGTCAGCAAACACACCGACCGACGGAAATTCCGTCAGTAAATCCGTCCCTAAACCCCGCCTTTTTTGTAGTGGTCACTAAAGAATGATTAGCATACACTACAAATAATTGTTAAAATTGCAAGGGAAAATTGCGAGGGTATGTAATCCCTCGTTAAATGGCGAGGGATTTTACGAGGGGAGCAGATGGAGAGGGAAATACCGAGGGTTCAAAATTCCCTCGCCATTTTGCGAGGGACATTGTTTAAAAATGATAAATGGCCAGGGATTTAATGCTCGCTGGCTGGTGAGGGATAAATTAAAATGCTCGGCAAAAAATAGCAAGGAAATTCTAGCGAGGGAATTAATGCTAGTCATTTCCCTCGTTATTCATGTTAAAGAGGACTTTTCCCTCGCCAAATCCCTCTCTATTTGGTTACTTTTTTTGTAGTGATATATGGATTGCACGAAAGTGCCTCCACAAGACCCATCGCCATGGTATTGGCCGACAATGACCGATGGCCTGCACCCAAAAGAGTTACCATCCGCATCATGAATAATCGCTCCTACCCCAATCTCCATTGTATCGGTAAAAAAAGCAGTATCAACATTCACCTTCACTATCGGAGATGCCGGCCTCTGCCAAGCCTTACACCCATTTCCTGCAACAGTGGGAACAACAGGCTTGCATGCCCATCTCCATTTATCCAAGTAATTTAGAGCACTAACTCAATCCCTTTCAAGAGCATTGCACTCTCCCGACCATAATTTAGCATTTTTCCCGCGCCATATTTGCCACATTAAAGTAGCGACAATACCCATATCTTTCGCCCTATGTTCTCGAATCAACCCAAACACAAATTCTGACAGCGACATAGCAGCAAACATGTTGAGCCCATTAAAGATGTGCCACTCCGATTCATTCCCAACTATGCACGGCGGACAAGAGCATATGTGTGTGGGACAACCTCTTCCGCGTTGGCAAGAAACCCTTACATAATATTAACATAAAATTTAAAATTGGATAAAAAGTCCAAATATGCTTATTTGGCCGGAAATCCAAATTCATCACACGCGAACATGTTCGGTGATTAAAAAAAATGGCGGAAAAGGACTAAAATTGAGCAATAAGGACCAAAATTGATATAATAAAAATTTGAAGGATATATTTAGGAATTGGCCTAAGTCACAGGACTAACGAAATTGGGTGTCTAATGACGTGCATGATCAAAACACGACCTGGAGTGCATCTAATCTTGTTTAGTTTGGTTCTTGTGGAAGTCTAGGAATTGCAGAATCTTCAAAGGCAAGGACATCAACCCGGTGAAGATGTTTGAGGAGATCATAGCTAAAACTTGTAGTCTTTATTTGATTGTATAACATAAACTACATTAATTTTATAGTGAATTGTACACATTTGTTGAATAATTTTATCTTTTTCACATAACGTCCCATTTATATAAATTTGGAGATTTCTAGCGAAAATTGGACGTAAATTAAGCAATTGAAAAAGTTATGGGATGTATATTAAAATTTTAACTATTTTGGGACGTTTTTAAAAAAAGGTAAAAGTTACGGGACGTAAATACTTTTTTTCTCTTCAAATTCCCTGAAACCTTGCGAAATTGACCCCACCGCCCACCCTGTTGTTGCTGCTGCCGCCGCCCCACTTAACCGAGCACTCCCCCTCTTTCTCTTATTCCCATTCCTCCTCTCCCTTCTCCAATCTTCTAGAGAGAAAAAAAGTTGTGTAGATACACTTTAGCATATTCATTATTCTCAACCCTCTCGCAACGGTAAGATTTTTTCTTTTTTAATTTTCGACGAACCATAGTCGAAAATAATGCAATATTTTGATCACTTGTCCAAAAACTTCATAACTTTCGACTATTTTGTGTCGAAAATGGGTCAATTTGAGCATTAGCAGTGTTAAACTAAGCATAGCCATTAACCATTAGTTAGTTAGTTAGTTAGTTAATTAGTGGTTATTAAGTTGTAACCATATTAGATTGTTACTTCAAAATAATTATATAATAAGGCAAGGGGACCCACTATCACCCTTGTTATTTGCAAAAGCCTTTAGAAAAAACTCGAGAGGCTCCTCTTCAAAATTGACTTCGCAAAAGCCTTTGGTTCGATCAATTGGGATTTTCTGAAAGATATGATGACAGCAATGGGGTTTGACCCAACTTGGTGCAAATGGGTCATGGAATGTATTTCTACAACAACTGCATCCGTTATTGTCAACGGTAGCCCCTCGAACGAATTCAAACTCGAACGCGGACTGAGGCAAGGGGATCCCCTATCACCCTTGTTGTTCATCATTGCCGCCGAAGGCCTTAGCGCTCATATCAACAAAGCCATGACAATAGGTCTTTTTTATGCAGCCTTAGTGGGCCAAAAAAATATTTCGGTCTCCCACCTACAATACGCCGACGACACCATCCTAGTGGGCAAGGGCTCACCAAAAAATATATAGGCTTTGAAATGCATCTTGGTGAACTTTGAGCTTTTCTCCGGTCTCAGAATTAACTACTCAAAATGCAGTCTTTTTGGAATCAATATTGATGGAACTATGCAAGAAGAAATGGCCTCTTTTCTGGGATGTGGCGTGGGTCTTAACCACCACAGACCAGCAGCTTGGGAAGGCATTGTTCAGAAAGTTAGAAACAGATTGAAATTATGGGACGATCGACAGATTTCCATTGGGGGCAGGATTGTGCTTCTCAATGCGGTACTTAATTCGCTACCTATCTATTATCTATCCTTTTACCCCATACCAAAACAAACCATGAGAGAACTTATTAAGCTCCAAAGAAACTTTCTTTGGGGAGGGGGGGGGGGGGGTGTGTGCGAATTCTTTGAAAATTCCATGGGTTGCATGGAATGACATTTGTAAACCAAAGGTAGAAGGGGGTCTTGGAGTAAAAAACTTGGAATCTTTCAATCTTGCTCTTCTTGGCAGATGGGCAAGGAGGATTCGGGTTGAACCCAACACTTATTGCGTAAGGATACTCGAGTCTAAGTACGGAATAGGCTCGGCAATGGAGAAACCAACTATTGCTGCTAGAAATAATGCATCACTTTGGTGGAAAAATATTTCTGATTTGTTCTTCTCCTCTCCAAAATGTAAATGGTTTGATTCTAACTTGTCAAAAAAATTGGGAAATGGGAGTCTTACTTTATTTTGGAATGATAGGTGGCTGGGTGACTCGAAATTATGTGAGTCCTTCCCGAGATTGTATTCCATTTGTTCTAATAAAACTGTAAAAGTTAGTGAGTCTGCGGTTTGGGTTAATGGCTGCTGGAATTGGGATTTAAAATGGAGGCGTGAAGTATTTAGCTGGGAACATACCCTATTGCAACAACTGCTTCGTTCCTTGGATAATGTTAATTTGCAGGAATTCACCCTCTATTGCTGGAAATGGAAACTCTCGAGTGATGGACAATACTCCTCTAAATGGGCTTACGGTGAGCAGGCAAACACAGCTCCGTCACAGAACCTGAATGGAGAATCTCGAGCCGCCCTCTGGATTATCTGGAACAAGCTTACGCCCTCCAAATACTCGGGCCTTGCTTAGAAAGTCCTACGGGGGAGGCTTTCAACACGAGTGGAACTAAAGAAGCAGCACATCCTTGGCAATGGCGACGACACCTCTTGCGGTCTTTGTGGGCTCGAAGATGAGACAGTGCAACATCTATTCTTCTCCTACAGGTTCTCGTCTAAGCTATGGAATCTTTGCTACACCTGGTTAAGATCCCCCATGGCCATGCACACGTTCCCATCAACTCACTTGCTTCAACACTCTGGTGCACTTAGAGTCAACCGATCGAAATTCTTCCTGGAATTTATGTGGTGTATTTCTGTTTGGTCATTGTGGAGAGCACAGAATAACAAAGTATACTCAAATGAGGAGGCCAAACCAGAAAAGATATTTGATGAAGTTAGAGCACTAGCGTGGACTTTAATTTATAACTATAGAAACTGTACTCCTTTTAACTTTCACGATTAGTGTGCAAATCCAAGGCAAATATGTTGTAATGGGTGAATCTGAAACCCTCCACATGTAATCCCGAGACAACTCTATCTTTGAGTACCCTTAGTACTCCGACAATATAATCTTTTTTCCTTTCAAAAAAAAAAAAAAGTACATCAGGGCATTAAAGTGTATATTGATCAATTTCGAGCTTCTTTCTGGGCTCAAGATTAATTACTCCAAGTGGGAGTCAATGTGGATGGAGAATTACAGAACCAAATGGCATCTACCCTGGGCTGCGGTGTGGGCTCTTTCCCAATGAATTTCCTTGGCATTCAAGTGGGTCTTAACTATCACAGACCTGGAGCTTGGAAAGGTATTATTCAGAAAGTCAAGAGTAGGCCGAGCATATGGGAGGATCGACAAATTTCTTTCGGAGGTAGAATCGTTCTTCTTAACGCGGTACTTAATTCGTTACCCATATATTATCTATCCTTCTACCCTTTACCAAAACAAACCTTGAGTGAACTTATAAAAATCCAAAGAAACTTTTTTTTTTGGGGGGGGGGTGGTGGTGGTGGTGGTGGTGGTGGTGGTGTGCGAATTCGACAAAAATTCCATGGGTTTCGTGGAATGACATTTGTAGACCAAAATCAGAGGGAGGTCTCGGTGTTAAAAATCCGGAACTCTTTAACATGGCTCTACTTGGCAGGTGGGCGTGGAGGATTCAGGTTGAACCTAATTCATTGTGGGTGAGGATACTCGATTCCAAATATGGGGCAAAAACTCAACGTTAGAAACAAGGGGCAGAATTCCTCGTACCTATATGTCGAATTGGTGGAAAGACATTTCTGGTTTATTTCTTTCGAATTCAAATTGTACTTGGTTTGAGTCTAATATGTCAAAAAAATTGGGTGATGGGTCTTTTACTTATTTTTGGAGGGATTGTTGGTTATGCAATTCAAAACTGAGTGAAACTTTTCCTAAGCTGTATTCTATTTGTGCAGACAAAAATTCCAGAATTAGTGAATTAGGTGTTTGGGTAAATGGTAGATGGTTGTGGGATTTAAAATGGAGGAGAGAATTTTTCTCCTGGGAGGATACTTTACAGGATCAAATGTTACTCTACTTGGATAATATTGCCTTGCAGGAATCCACCTCTAACCGCTGGATATGTAAACCCACGTGTGACGGACGATACTCATCCATAACAAATTCTTTATTGATTGAAACTTAGAGTTTTTCCACGATTATCATGCAAAAAGAGTGTGTTGCGCAGGTTTGAGATGAGATCTATATAATAGTTGTTGTAGCTTTACAATGGATAATTAAACATGCAAATAAGAGATAAACACCAATTAAAGCATGAAATTAGTCATAAACTTCAATCCAAGTATCTACAATGCCTTAGAACCACAAAGTGTTTAGCTAATAACTAGATTAATCAAATTACAAAATCCAAATGAAATAACTAAATAAAAAGGAAAAGAAAGAGAAAGCTTAGTCTAGAATGTGATGTGGAATGAAATTTGGGAGCTATTGCATCCTTTCTTCCTTGATTTGGTGAAGAATTGAGAGAGAAATGGCCAAAACACCTCCAAGTATGTGTAACTATGTGTGGAGCTAGGTTTTATCCATTATTCTTTAAATAGATCAAAGATAGGATGCTTGTAGAGAGAACTTGTTCTATATTTATGTAGAAATGACACATCTTTTCCACTGGTTGTTGTAAGTTGGAATAGGCTTGGTTGTTTCTTGTTTACAAGTGAATGACAATATTTTAATATTATGATGTTTATATATGTTTAAGCATTTTAGAGGGGTATGCATATGGTATAATGTCACCTATATGTGTATTGTTACTAATATTACATATATGAAAATGCCTTACAAAATTTTATAGTTGAACTTTTTCGTAACGCGAGAAAATGTCACTAAAGCGCACACCGTGGTGATGTCGGTTAGCGTCACCAAATAAAGTTACTATGATTCATAAAACATCACTAAATGAGGTAGTTAAGTTAGTTATAATACTTTCGTGACGCGAGAAAGCATCACTAAAGTACATCGTAGTGGCGTCGGTTAGTGTCACCAAATAGGGTTAATATGACGCGTAAAAGCGTCACAATGATCATCTACGGTGATGCTTTACTTAAGTGTCACTACAGCAAAAGCCTTACTAAATTGTATTTTTAGTAACACTTCTAAAGCTCGGTTTTGTAGTAGTGTTTAGATGAGACAAAATTCTTTCATGGTATCAGAACCTCAAGGCTCACGCCCACACATCGTGGGTTCGATTCCTACTGAAAGCAACTTCACCCATTTAAATTGTCCACTCGATGGGTCTCCTCCAAAAAAAGGTAAGAGGAGTTAATTCGGCCCACGAGTGAGGGGGAGTAATAGGAATTAATATACAAGAATTAATTCTCCACCTCTCTACAGGTTCAGAATTTTTGATGAGAAATTTTTTTTTAATGGTATTAGAGCCTCAAGTCTCACGCCCACACATCGTGGGTTTGATTCCTACTGAAAGCAACTCCACCAATTCAAATTGTCTACTCAATGGGCCTCCTCCCCATAAGGTAAGAGGTGATAATTCGGCCCACAAGTGAAGGGGAGTATTAGAAATTAATATACAAGAATTAATTCTCCACCTCTCTACAAGTTCGAACTTTTAGATGAGACAAAACTATTTCACATAGTTTATCCTGGATTTACTCAAAGAATAAATTGTAAGAGCCTTCGTAAATATATACACAATTTGTAAGTCGAATGAAATAAATTGTGTCCAAACTATCAGAAGAGGGGAGTTGGCTGCACCACAGAAGAAAATTAGAAGAAAAAAGTTTGATAGTAAACATGTGGATAAGAGTAGCATAAGGAATCGTGCTAAATTTTTCAGAGGATTCGATGCAGCTATGGCTGGAGACTTATCAGACGATGGTTGCTTAGGTTAGTTCCATATTATTGTAAAAATTATAATATTTGCCTTGCCTTGATAAATTTACGAAATACATTGTACAATACTCCTTCTGTTCTACAATAATTGATGTTTATATTCTTATATGCAATTAAATGATGTTTTAGCTTTTTTTGTATATCTGATTTATACAGTAGCTGTAAATTATTAAATTCAACTTGCGTATCCTGCCAGCACTAACTTACTTTTTAATTTTTATTACAATTCCTAATTTGTAGCACGTCTTTTTAATCATGCATATCTCCAACTTATTCTATATTTAAGGTGCATGTGTACGTATGCAAATTCTTATATACGTTAAATTAATAATCCGTGTAAACATTAATCAAAAACGTGATAATATCCTCCAAACTATAAATAAATACTCATAATGCACAATTAACTAATAATCCATAGTCTAGGTGTTAACTTGCACGTCTAGTAAATAATTAATTAGTATCGACATGGTGTGTTGTCCTGATTTATAGAGTAAAATGTTGTCATGGTGTGTTGACATGGTGGCAAAAAATATATTTATTCTATTTAAGTAGTTAATTTTTTAGTATTTTTTCTACTTTATTAATAAAATTGAGTATCTACCAACCATATTCTTTAATCGTTATTCCATATATCTTTTTTATAATTAAAATATGATTCGTTCAAAAACATGTATAAAAAGAAGTGAGTACAATTTTATTGGACAAAGGGAGTAATATTAATTATTAAAAAAACACACAATATTTTTAGAAGTGTGTAATTCGCACAATTCACTTCTCTTGCTACAAAAATTAATATACAAGAATTAATTCTTCACCTCTCTACAAATTCTTACTTTTAGATGAGAAAAAAATCTCTCATATATAGTATTATAATTTCACGTCCTGGGTTCGATTCGTGCTAAATATTTAATTTGTAGAGTTATGTCTAGAATTCAGCTTTAATTATTCAAACAGAAAATAAAAATCAAACACCACGTCAATAGTACCAACTACCAATCGCTTAATCATTAATTAAGACGTGCAAGTGGCACCTATATATACTTTGAATGATTTTAATTAAAATACAATATTTTGCGCATTAAAAAGAGATTGAATTGGATCTGAATCTTATTGTTTGAGTACTGAATAAGCCAAGCTGGATATATCTCGTTAGGCAAGATATATAGTAATTAAATTATTTCACAAAGTCAGATTCTTGGAAGAATATTGAACTCATAAATCATTTAATTCCTCAACAATTCTAATTTACAATAAACATAACCAAGTACTATAAATACCCCCACCCCATATCATATATATTGCATCACTTTAATTTCCATCATCAAATTAATTCATTGCACTAAATTTACACACGCAGTTATGATGATGGCCAAAAGTCGAGTAGTGATCATTTTAAGTCTTGTGGTGATGGCAGCAATCGCCCAAGAATTCCAGACGGCACGCCCTGGCGACGTTGGCACTAGCGAAGATCACGATGGCAATGGCGCAGATCACACTGTACGTGTTATTGATGAGAATCCTCAAGTTAACATTGACGAAAATCACCCTGCAAGCGTTATTATTGGTAGTGATCCTTGGCCTCGAGTTGGCAGTACTAATAACGAGACAGACATTTCAGTAGTTCATTAATTCTCTTGCCAAAATTTCATTAAGATCTTTCGTGTTGGATCAATAAATAATGTCATCTTGCATGTATTGGGTTAGAGTGTCACATAATTATATATGTTGTTACACATTTAATTGTTTGGCATGTATGATTCAAATTTAGTTTGGTCATAGTCTAATTGATTATTTAGGTGGAGCTTTGTTTTGTACTACATTGTTGATGTCTGGTTTAATCACGTAATGTTTTTTTTTTTCCAATAGTGTGATTTTATGAATTATTGTACTGACCGATTTTAAAACAGCCTCAAATCAGTTTTAATCGATCTAAAATTTAGAGACCACATTTTACGGTCTTTAATTAATGGTCTCAAATAAAATTTCGATCCGTTTATTAATTGGGCCGGGCAAAAAACGGTCTCAAAACGATCTACAAATTGGACCAGATTTGAAGTCTACAAATAGTCTCGAAATGGCCGCACCCACCCAGACCCCCAACCGCACCCGAAAAATGTTTGGGACTATTTTGAGACCGAAAAATGTCGTTCCTGATATGTAAATTTATATATATATATATATATATATATATATATAACATCAACGCGTAATTGTCATAGCCATCTAAATCTGATTCGTCTTCTCCTAAATATGGAAGAATATATATATCACTCAAAATTTTGATTCTTCTATCTCCAATGATAAAACTCAATAACTCAAACATGTTAATATCACGTAAAACTGTGAATATGATCTAATCGTCTTTACAAAGTGCCTACAACAAATATATATATACAATCTTGCAGCAGAGCCCTAAAACAATTGGGCCCATAATATCAAGAAACTAACTAAGTAGATATGGAAACCATATCAAGAAACCAAGTCAGTAGATATGTAAACCATATTAAGAAACCAAATCATATGTAAAATATCCTAACAACCGCGTGCGTATATGCGGGATGCAATATCATCCAATACTCCCCCTCAAGTTGGTGTGTGAAGATCTCGAACACCCAACTTGCCTCGAAGAAATCGAAAACGATCCGCCCCAAGTGCCTTTGTAAACATGTCTGCAACTTGATTGACTGTTGAAACCATACATGGTCGAATATCTCCACTCATGACTCGTTCACGTACGAAGTAACAATCCATTTCCACATGCTTAGTACGCTCATGAAAAACCGGATTCATGGCAATGCTGCGCGCTGCCTGGTTATCACAGAATAGATCAGTGGGCCCTGTTTGAGTTACTTCAAAATCACGAAGCAGCCACCGTAACCACAGAATTTCGCATACAGTGCTGGCCATGGCGCGATACTCTGCCTCGGCCGACGATCTCGAGACTACCGATTGTTTCTTTGTCCGCCAAGAAACCGGAGCCCCCCCAAGAGTGATGAAATACCCCGTGGAAGATCGTCGAGTAAACGGACATCCAGCCCAATCAGAATCACAATGCGCACGTAGAGTGAGGTCATTAGTTGCTGGAAGAAGAATGCCTTGTCCTGGTGACTGTTTCAAATAGCGAAGGACTTGATGTGCAGCCGTCAAGTGTGTTTGGCGTGGACAACTTAAAAACTGGCTCAAATGGCTTACGGCGAAGACAATATCGGGACGTGTAACTGTTAGGTATAAGAGTAGCCCAATCAATCGCCGAAACTGGGATGCATCAACAAGCGGACTATCATCATCGGGACAGAGTTTTAAATTTTGTTCCATAGGGAATGCACTGGGTCTGCTTCCCATGAGGCCACTCTCTTCTAAAATTTCTAGAGCATATTTTCGTTGACTCAAGACGAAACCTTCAGGTGATCGAGCAACTTCGATCCCCAAAAAATATTTCAACTTACCTAGATCCTTAATGCTGAATTTGTCATTTAAATATTGTTTGACTGTGGCAATGTGAGCAGAGTTGTTACCTGCCAAGATTACGTCGCCGACGTAAATGAGTGCGGAAACGTAGGTGGAACCCTTTCGAAAAATGAAAAGAGAGTGATCAGCTCTTGATTGACGAAACCCGATCAAGAGCAAGGCCTGGGTAAACTTCTCATACCAGTTTCGCGATGCCTGCTTAAGGCCATACAATGACCTTTTCAATTTGCAAACCCTTATATCACCATCTTTTGCAAAACCTTGTGGTATTTTCATGTACACGTTCTCATGTAAATCTCCGTGTAAGAAAGCTTTATTGATATCCAATTGATGCACTTCCCAATCCCGTTTGGCTGCAACAGTTAATAGACAACGAACTGTAACGAGTTTTGCAACAGGAGCAAAGGTTTCATGGAAATCCACACCTTCGATTTGAGTGAATCCTTTCGCCACCAACCGAGCTTTATATCTTTCGACAGTGCCATCGGGCTTATACTTTATTTTATAAACCCACTTCGAACCAACTGCTTTCTTTCCCGAAGGAAGATGAGTCAAAACCCATGTTTCATTTGCCTCTAATGCATTAATTTCCTTTTGCATTGCGTCACGCCACAAAGGGTCTTTGACCGCCTGAGAAAAGTATTTAGGCTCATCTAGAGAGGTGATGGCCGCTAAGAAAACTTTGTGAGGTAAAAAGAATTTATCATAATTGACAAAGTTTGAGATAGGATATACCATCGAATCTACTGAGTTGGCAGTGGGCTGTGAATGGTCTATTGAAGGCGGCAATTCAGTAATGTAAGCGTCGAAATGCTTAGGCCGAGACTTCTGTCTTTGACCTCGTCCCGTAGGCTGGGGTGGTCCCACTATTGTCGTGTCGCTGGGCGTCTGATTACCGGATGCAATATCATCCAGATTACGGGATGCATTGTCATCAGGTGTCGAGCACGGGGGTGGGTCGAGTGCCACTGTGGTCGGTGGGCTGGCGCGGGCAGAAAGTTGTGCAGGGGCAGCGGACGCGGCGTCTTGTTGTGGTGAAGGGCGGATATAAGGTGGACTCACATCAATAATTTGAGTAATGTGTCCATGAACCCGTGCACTTGCAGCTGCTACTGCCTTAAGAAAATCCAAATTTGTCACTCCTTTGAACGGAAAGATGTGTTAAAAAAAGGTGACGTCCCGCGAACTGTAAATTTTGTGAGATTTTAAATCGAAGACTCGATAGGCCTTTTGCCCCAAAGGATATCCAACAAAGATACAAGCACTCCCCCTTTCGCTCAATTTATCCTTACGCCGATTGTCATGAGCATAAACTAAGCAACCAAAAACTCTTAAGTGATTATATGTGGGTGGTTTGCGGAACAAGACTTCAAACGGGGTTTTATGTGAGATGATGGGTGATGGTAGCCGATTAATTATATAAACAACAGTGAGAACACACTCCCCCCAAAATTCAATAGAAAGGCCTGACTCAAAACGTAAGGCTCGAGCAACGTCCAAAATATGTCTATGTTTGCGTTCCACGACTCCATTTTGCTGTGGAGTATCCGTACACGAGCTTTCGAAAAGAATCCCTTTATCATTAAAAAATTACAGCAAAGTAGAACACTGAAATTCAACACCATTGTCAGAACGGATGCGACGAACTTGATTGCCAAACTGATTTTGAACCATGTTGAAGAACTGAATTAATTTTAGGGCAACATCAGATTTTCGTTCAATAAGAAAAGCCCAAACTCCCCGGCTATAATCATCGACAATTGATAGAAAATAACGTGCACCCGCAAGAGTTTCACATCTATAAGGCCCCCAAATATCACAATGAATCAATTCAAAACAACAAGTACTTCGACTAGTGCTATGCGGAAATGGCAAACGTGTTTGCTTAGCTCGAACACAAGAATCAAAAAAAGGATTTGATTTAAAATTCTGCAATGGAAGAATAGATTGCAGTCTACTATCGGAAGCATGACCCAAACGTTTGTGCCATACGTCTGAATCTTTAATTGTTGCAAGAACCGCTCCTTTACTCCTTAACGGTTCCAAGTAGTATAGACCATCACAGTGCTTACCCACTCTAATCAGTTTCTTCGTTGGTAAGTCCTGTATTACACAAGAATCACGGAAAAAGGTGAATACACAATTTAATTCAGCTGTGAGGCGTCGAACAGAAATTAAATTGCAATGGAATTATGGAATGAATAGAACGTGATTAAGAAATAGGCTATTTCCCATGTTCATTCTTCCAACGGCATGGACTGGAACGATCTCCCCATTGGGTATCTTGACCGGCGACTCCGAATGATTGTAAACAATATCCAAGAGACCATCATCATGGCATGTTATATGTTCTGTTGCCCCAGAATCAATGATCCAAGCTCGGCGTGAATCTGTTATCGTACCCGCCATGTATGCTGTTGGAGCAGCAAAGGCACTCGCTCCATCATCAGAAGCAATCTTGTTCTTGGTGCATAGTGGATTGGTCATATCATCGACCAAATCGCCATAATTGTTATCTTTGAGCAGCGCTCCAACAAAGACATCTCCATGTTTATCGGAGGGATGAAGGTAGTAAGGTGACGTGGCGTCGATCACTATCGGTGCCGCTGTCTTGGTATTGTCGCAATCCTTTTCATCGGATTTTTCACCGCCGACCATGGCGTATCGCAAGAAGAAGGACGTGAATATAAAAGAAACGAATCTTGATTCAATCTACCAGGATAGTTGCTCTGGTACCATGATAAAACTCAATAACTCAAACATGTTAATATCACGTAAAACTGTGAATATGATCTAATCGTCTTTACAAAGTGCCTACAACAAATATATATATACAATCTTGCAGCAGAGCCCTAAAACAATTGGGCCCATAATATCAAGAAACTAACTAAGTAGATATGGAAACCATATCAAGAAACCAAGTCAGTAGATATGTAAACCATATCAAGAAACCAAATCATATGTAAAATATCCTAACAACCGCGTGCGTATATGCGGGATGCAATATCATCCAATATCCAACAAAATCATAGACTCGGATTTGATGGTAATGGAGACGGTAGTGCCCGTTTCAGTTGATTTATAGATCGTAGTGCCCAATTCAGTAGATTTAGAGACCGTAGTGCCCGATTTAACTGATTTAGAGACCGTAGTGAAAGGCACTCCTTGTGTGCCGCAAAAGTTATGCAAAACAAAAAATCGCAAAACAAATAAATAGAAAATTTAAAAATGAAACAAAGTAGTGGACATTAAAAAAAAAATCTTATTCAATTAAATTTCCATTTTTATGAGATATTAAAAAAAAGGTAGGGTAAGAGTTAAGAATATAGAAAGCATTGTACGATATATATTCTACATAAAGGAATTGGGCTATTGGCTCCGATATAAAGGAGTGAGGTTTTGTAATGTACCACAATAGTGTATTCCATTGCCCCCTTTTTTTGCAAAGTAGTTACTACATGAGCCACAAAAGATGCTTTATGCCCAATATAATGTTTTGTAGGGGAACTCAACCCTCTTTGATCCATTTGACACGTGCAAATTTTTTCCATCGCTACATCCTACAAGTTGTAGTTGAATTCCTTTTGTATCTGTTTGTTCAGTCAACTTAATGGCCTTTTTCATTGCTTTCCGAAATGAAACTATATTCTTTAATTGTCCGACTATGAATTCTGTAAGAATATTTCGAATTTGCATAAGGTTTTTCAATTCTTGTAATAGCAAATGTTAAGTTTTTGGTTCACATAATGAAATTTTTCTGTAGATTTATCTATAATTCTTTCTACGAGAATATTTATGAATGCCTTTTCATTTGCTACACTTCGATGGAAGTTTTATTTTTTCAAAATGTATCATAAATTTTGGCTTAATTCTTCTTCTGATGATCGACTCAACCTCTGATAAAAAAGATATAACTTGGTTATATTTTATCTCGTCAACAAGTTTAGTAATGAGAATAACGGCGCTATTGTTCCGATGACGTTCATACCATATTAACGTAAATATTGTATAATATTTGCATTGAGAAATTTACTAAATGCACTGTACAACATTCACAATTGAGTTGATAGCTTACCTAATTTATTGTCAAGCCTATTCAATATGAATACACTGTAAAAAAACAAAATAAAAATCAAACACCGCGTGAATATATAGCACCAATCGCTAAATCATTAATTAAGCTGCAAAATTTATTTAGAAAACGTGCAAGTTGCACCCATACTTTGAAAGATTAATTAAAATACAATATTTTGCGCATTAATAGTTAAAAAGAGATTGAAGTGGATCTAAATCTGATTGTTTATTGAATAAACCAAGCTGGATGGGCCAACATTACTCGTTACGCAAAATAATAAATTAGAAACCGGTCTCCTCTATAATTTAAAAACTAGATATTATATATACTATTAATTCTAATTTAATCCATCCTTAAATATTCCCAATAAACATATATAATCAAGTACGTACGTACTATAAATACCCCCATCCCATATCATCAAATTCATTGCAATAAATTTACACAAGCAGTTATGATGATGGCCAGAAGTAGAGTAGTGATGATTTTGAGTGTTGTGGTGATGTCAGCCAAGAATGCCAGACGGCACGCTTAGTCACAGGCGCTATTATTGGGAATGGTCCTTAACTCGACATCGGCAACAATCACCCTGCATTTGGTATTGTTGCGAATGCAATTACAACACTTGACAGCGCGGCAGTCGTTATTAATTTGAAAGATCCTCAGCCTTGAGTCGTTCATTGATTCTCTTGGCGTTCTTGATTGGGTCGTTATAGTGTCGAGTCACAAATGTAATTGCTTCACTTGTATGATTCAAATTTAGATTGTCCATAGTCTAATTAATTGTTAACGAGTGATGTGATTTGCTTTGAACGCACTACATCGTTGCTGTGTGGTTTCATGATGTAATGTTTTTTTTTTTTTTTTTAATTTTATATTGTATTGGCCCCATAATTACTCTCCGTTATTGTTTTTCTTCATTTCCATGCATGCTTTCAACAATTCTTACTAATAGCGTAATATAAGCCAAGAGTTTTGGTCTTCAACTTTTCCTATAATATTGGGACTGTTATATCTTTTGGTTGACCATACCTTGTATAGATTAAGCCTTTAATTCTGCCCACTATTCTTCTTTCCCATGATTTGACTGTTACTTCAGGCCATGACTAATTCCAATACCACCAAATCTCCTTCTTTATCCACGAACTCTCTTCTTCCATTTGCTACGTACTACAAAAAAAAGTCTTATTTTGATACCATTGATTTAGAGACGGATATTCAATCTGTCTCTAATAGGTACGTGTTGTACGTGCTTTTGATGGTTGATTCGGATGTGGACTATTTGTTAGCACGAGACAAACATGTATAATGATCGGGGGTTTATTACGTGTTTAAGGAGGTTGTTTATGATGATCTTGATGATCTTATGAAGAACAAGCAAGAACAATGAAGAACACAAAGGTGTAGCTTCTTGGAGAAGCTAAAAGCTTGAGAGCTTTGGGAGTGTTTATTGCTTTGGGTAGGGTGATTTGTGGGAATTGTGTAACTTGTCTACAAATGAGCCTCTTTTAGGCATTATATAGAGGTTTCTAGGGGCTGTCCGCCCTTTACACGTGGCACGCCCTCATTGGACCTGTCTTCTGCCCGAAAAGGTGATTTGATGGCGCATTTAATGCTAAACCGCCTTTGGTGCTCGTCCTCGCCGAAATGCCGAGGAGATGAGCTACGGTGGTCGCCGGAGGACCATGTCGAGGAGTGTGGTCGCCACGCTCCATGCTGTCTCCCAAGGCTTCAATACTTAGACTATTCTAGCTAAGATAGATATGTGCTCGCCTACACACTTGGGCGAGCAGCTAACTAAAACAGGTGCTCGTCAACATCCTTTGAGCGAGCACTTAAACATATTAAATACATCTATTCTATTACATTTTCTTGGTCTTGTTGACTAGTCGTCGCACGACTTTGTTGACTGGTCCTCGCCACGTAAGCTGGTGACTAGGATTGACTTGTCAAAGATTGACTTCTTTGACTAGGTATAACATTTGCCCCCTGGTCGCCTTTCTTCGTATTCGTAGAATGGTAAGGCGAGCAGTATGGTCGTCCTCTTAGATGGTGATAATTGTCCTCGACAACACAATCAAATTTGAGATCTTGGTGACGTGTGATGGAGGCGGTCGCCTCGTCTCCAGCGCCGAGCACGATTATCGAAGCAACTTTTCATAATGACGGACCTGACATGTTTCAGGCGCGTGGGCGGCGCAAGGAATTTGAATTTGGCGCGTGGGGCGCGTGCCGACCTCAAAGGTCGCGCGTGGGGTCCACTCGCCGAACTCAAATTCGGAAATGAACCCAAATTTTTGGGAAAATTTCTTTTTTGACCCCGTTTTTTGCACATAGGTCCCTGCACAAATTTGCCTATAAATAGGCCTTTCTTCCTCATAAAAACACTTTCACAATTCTGCAACTTTTGAAATCCTTGCGAGCTTTCTTCCAAGCTTTCTACTTCAAGCTTTTCCAGCGTGTTTGGGTGGTTTTCGATCGATATAAAGGTATTTAACTCTCATTTTCTTCTTTTAAAACTTCTTCTTCCCCCATTTCTAAGAAAAAATGGAGGTTGGTGGTGGCTCCGGTGGTGGTTCCAACGGTGGCCCGCCGCCGTTGGTGGGTGGTTCTGAGAATTCAGGCGGCGGAGACCGTTTGGCCTTGGCTTTGATGGATAGGGCGTCCTCCTCGGACTCTAGGATCCACTCCCCTGAACCCATAAACGTTGGAGTCCGAAACCTAGGAAAGGCAGTGGTCGTCGACGTCGACGAGCTCGATGAATCTGCCAGGGATGATGCCGGCAACGATGCCGAGGAGGGGGATGTCGAGGAGACTGACTCAGATCTGCGTGATCCAGATTTGAATCGAGGGGTGGGCGAACAGTTAGAAACTGCCCAAGTCGAGGAGACCCTGACGAGGAGTCTCCGCGAGGACTTCGAGGAAGTTGTTCAGTATGTAGAGAGCATAAAGGACATTTTGAGTGGTAGGGAGAATTTGGATGGCGACGAGGTCTCGAGGGAAGCCTATTATAAATATTTCTGCGAATACCCTCCTCGAGAGGTTCCTCGCCCGCGCCGAGAAGCTTTCCAATCAAGATATGAAGCAAGCAAGTATGCGAGCACCGTCTCCTCGGCCTAGCTAGAAAATTCACGAAAAAAGTATCAATTGCCGGCCGACGTCTGCTTCTTCGTTCCTCGCCAAGATGAGAGGGCCGACCAGCCGCCAGAAGGGATGGTCGCCGTCAACATCGGTATGATGGAGGCAGGGCTGAGGTTCCCCCTGCACCCCAGTATTTCAAACTTTTTACATTTCTTAGGAGTCGCCCCTTCTCAAATTTTGCCGAACGGTTGGTCGAACCTGATCGGAATCCTTACACTGTTCGGCCTGGTGGCGGTCGAGAACGGATGTCGCAACACATGGCTCAGTCCTAAGGAGATTAACTATCTTCTTCAGGCGGCCGAGGCCGGAGAGAAAGTGGGCCATGGATACTACTACGTGAGGGGCCGTGATAATTTCAAATTGGTTGAGGGGGTTCCCAACAAGATTAGGGATTGGAAAACCAACTGGTGGTGGGTAGTCGGGGACTGGAAAACTCCAGTGAAGCCGGATGGCTCCTCTGATCGCATTCCCCTTGATACTGAGTATCAAAGAATTCGTGGTAAGTTATTTTTATTTCTGCTCGCTCTTTCTATACTGACTAACTCCTCGTTTTTGTAGGTGAAACTGCTCGCAAGAAAACTGCCGAACACCGTCTTACACCCCTCTTCCAATACCACATTTGCTGCGTTCTCAACCGTCGCTACCTGGAGAGGTCCTGTCGCTTCTTGAACAGGGAGTGTATGCGTGAGCGAGCAGGTCTCAGAGTACCTCCTCATCACTTCACCCGAGAGTTCCCTCCAGGTATCAACATATTTCTAAGTTTTTTGTGAAATTACTCCTCGTAAAATATTAACTTCTCGTCTTTCTTTGTTAGTAGTGGTTCCGGAGAGAGTTGTTACTTACCTTCCTCCATCCGTCGAAGTTGATCGCATAACATCTAGCAGGATGATGCAACAAGCGAGGATGCTGCGCGAGCGCAAGGTAGTTGACGGAACCGGAAAGAAGAGGAAGGGGGCGGAGACCTCGGGGGCTCCACCTAAAAGAGTTGCTAAAACGACTCGAGGGGGTTCTTCTCGCCCGCCTGCTGCCGAGAAGAGGATCTCGCCGAGGAGATCTCCTCCGCCGAGGGGTAGCTCGCCTCCCCCTACTCAGGTCGTATCCCCTCCTCCCCGAAGCACTCGGTCGCGAGAGACTGCAACGAGCTCGTCGGCCGGGGAGAGAGCTCAGGGAGACAACACACTACTCGGCTGGGATGCCGCAAGGGTTGCCAGGTAAGCTTATAATCAATAAAGCCTTAGAATTTTTTTTTTTTTTTTAAGTACTTTCAAGTACTTTTTTTCTAACTTTTCTTTTTTTTTCTTTTAGGGTTGCCGAGAACTCGGTCGTTGAGCCTTACAACGACAACCTCCTCGGCTTCTTCCGGTCGCGGGATGCGGCCCCTCAAGAATCTCTGGACCCGGTCGTCGCAAGGGTCATGAGGAATGTACCCCGGTCGCTGACGACCACGCTACTCGACGAGGTGAACAACCAGAGCTCTCTGGAGAACGCGCGCCTGGCCGACATCGATATGACCCGTGCCACATACACCCTCGAGAGGCTTGCGGTCCAGATCGCCGAGAGTCGCCGGGTCAGCGAGGAGAAGAGCGCGAGGCTTGCCCAAATGGCTAAAGCTAAAGCTGTTGTTGAGAGGAATGTGGTCGACCTCGAGGCAAAGTTGGCCGATTCTGAGGCCCAACTTGAGATGGTTCGAAAGAAAGATCAAGAAGATCTTCAAGAGATCGAACGTCTCCGTGCTCGCCTCCAGGCTGCCGAGGATGAGTTGAAAATGAAATGCGCCGAGGTAAACTCTTTCCAAAATAAATCTGCAGCTGATGAAGAAGAGTTGGCTACTCTCCGGCTAGAGCTGGTCGATATGACCAATGAGCGAGATGAGACAAATGAGCTCGCTGGGGGCGTTTCCATGCTATCGGTGGCGCTTACTGCCCACGGGCTCATTCATCGATTGCTGGACGTTCATCCGGAAGTGGACGTGATTCCGCTCGGTGGGTTTTTGGATGACCTTCTTATGAAAGAAAATCCTCAACCGGAAACCGAACTCCCCCTGCTTCCACTGATGCGAATGGGACTCCAGTTCCCTCGACTTTTGGGAGTTCCGGTGCTGTTCGCGGATCCTCCCGAGGACTCCCCACCTCAATAGGGCGAACAGGATGCGAACGAGGAGGAAGTTGCCGGCGAGCAGGATGCTCCTGCCGAGGAGAATGCTCCGGTAGCTTAGTTTACTTGTATTTTGTTTTATTTTGTTTTTCTTAGGACTGTTCGGCCACTTAGGGCCTCTTTTGTTATTTCAGCCTTCAAGGCTTTTCAATGAATGAAACTTTTTGCTTATGATCTGTTTGCTTTTCGATTTATGTTATGATTAATTTTTGCAAGCATTTTTTAATAAGTACTTGTCTTTTTGAAACTCCTTTTATTGCGAGCACCTTTGCGGGAGAGTGCTCGTCTTTGCCTTGTGCGAGCATCTTTAAGAAAGAGTGCTCGTCTTTTTAGAGTTAACCATTCGTCGGTTGAACTCTTTTTTGTTTGGTAGGTAGTGATCGTCGTCGCCACTACCTTGCGAGCATCTTTAAGAAAGAGTGCTCGTCTTTATTTTGCGAGCATCGTTAAGAAAGAGTGCTCGTCTTTTAGAGTTAACCATTCGTCGGTTGAACTCTTTTTTGTTTGGTAGGTAGTGATCGTCGTCGCCACTACCTTGCGAGCATCGTTAAAAAAGAGTGCTCGTCTTTATTTCCTAGATGGCTACGCAGAGCCTTGTCTAAAAAATTCAAACTTATCTAACATTTGATGGAAATTTAACACTTGTACTTGTATTGAAATGATCACTAGATACAAACTATACAAATATGAAAATATTGAAAACTTACTGGTAATACTTCTTCAGTTTGACCGCGTTCCACGGGTACTTGCTCGGCTTGCCTTCTAGATCTTCTAGCTCATACGATCCGTTCAGGAGTGTGCGCGTTATTCGGTACGGACCCTCCCAAGTTGGGCCAAGTATGCCAATGGACTACTCCGTCGCCCTCCGAAGTACGAGCTGGCCGATAGTGAATTGGCGAGCACGTACTTTGGTGTTGTAATAGCGCTCTGATCTTTGCTTGTATACCACGTTCTTCTCGTCCGCTCTTCTAGGAAGTCCAAATCGGAGAGCTGTGCATCGTTATTCAACTGCTCGTCATAGTTTGCTACTCGAAAAGTTGGGACCTGCCCCTCTGCTGGTATGACAGCTTCGGTTCCGAATGCGAGTGCGAACGGAGTTTCACCAGTAGAATTCCTCGTGGTCGTCCGATATGCCCACAGAACCATGTGCAGCTCGTCCGCCCATTTTCCCTTCAATCCATCCAGCTTAGCTTTCAAGGTGTGCTTGATGATTTTGTTGATCGCCTCTACTTGACCATTTGATTGTGGATGATAGGGTGTTGAAAAAATTTTCTTGATGTTCCAATCTGAGCAGAAATCCAGCATGTCTCGACTTGTGAATTGACGCCCGTTGTCGGTCACTATTGCTCGTGGTAGGCCGAACCTGCAAATTATGTTCTTCCAAATGAAGCTTGTCATCTGGGCCGTTGTGATGGTCTTCAATGCCTTCGCTTCGGTCCACTTGGTGAAGTAATCGACTGCTACGACTACGAAAGTTACCCCCCCGATGCCAGGCGGGAAAGGTCCGATGATGTCGATGCCCCACTTCGCGAAGGGCCAAGAGTTGTAGACGGAGATGAGCTCGTCTGGAGGTGAGTGAATAGCGGGTGCAAAAGCTTGACATCTCTTGCACGCCTGGGCGTAATGAATTGCATCCTTCTTCAGTGTTGGCCAAAAGTAGCCTTGCCTCATTATCTTTAAAGCGAGCGCTTGCCCCCCTGTATGATTTCCACACGTTCCCTCGTGGATTTCGTACATGACGATCTTCGCCTCGTCTTCTCCGAGGCATTTCAATAAAGGCATTGAAAAACCCCGTTTGTACAGCTGGTCGCCAATAACAGTGTACCTTGCGGACCTGAGCTGCAATCTGGTCGCTTTCACTTTGTCCCCCGGGAGCTCGCCGGTCTTGATGTACTTGATGATCGGCGATCTCCAGTCCTCGTCGCTGGTCGCCTCAATCTGCAAAATCTGACCTCTGTTTACCGATGGGGAAGAAATTTTAGTGATGGTCGCTTCTGAAAATATTGCCTCCCCCTCTGAAGTGGCCAGCCGAGCTAACGCATCTGCTTGCGTATTCTCCTCCCTAGGGATTTGCTCGATGTGGAATTGATCAAATTGCTCGAGTAATCCTTTCACTAGCTCTTGATACTTTATCATTTGATCGCCGCGAGCCTCGTAGTCGCCCGTAATTTGACATACAACCAGCTGAGAGTCAGAAAATTTTTTCAGTTTTCTGGCGCCCACGGCCATAGCCATCTTGATTCCTGCAACCAGAGCCTCGTACTCTGCTTCGTTGTTGGTCGCCCGATACTCGAACTCGATCGCCGAAGCAAACGTCTGTCCGGTTGGGCTGGTGAGGACGATTCCTACCCCTGCTTTGGTGCTCGTCGACGAACCATCGATGAACAGTGTCCAAGGAAGCCCGATTCCCTCATCCACTTTCTCCGGGAAAGTGAGTTCTACAATGAATTCAGCTAACACTTGTCCCTTGATTGTCGTTCTAGGTGCATAGGTGAGCCCAAATTGCCCTATCTCCACCGACCATTTCAACAGTCTTCCAGTGGTATCCGGACGATGCAGTGCTCGTCGGAGTGGAAAGGTGGTGAGGACGACCACCTCGTGGTCGAACAGGTACTGCCTTAATTTTCTAACGCTCATGACTAGTGTGTACGCCAATTTTTCCATTGGAGTGTATCTCAACTCCGCATCTCTCATTGTTTGACTTACGTAGTAGATAGGCAGATGTGTGCTCCCCTCAGCTCGGACGAGCACTGAACTGATCGCACAGTCAGTGGCCGCCAAGTATAGTTACAAAATTTCGCCGGGGACTGGCTTAGATAGGACCTTCGGATCCGATAGGTATTCCTTTAGCTTTTCGAAAGCTTTTTCACATTCATCGGTCCATTCGAACCTCCCTTTTTTTAGAGCATCGAAAAAAGGTTTGCAACGATCGCCCGTTCGTGCAATAAATCTGTTCAGCGATGCAAGGCATCCTGTCAACCTCTGTACTTCTTTCACGTTTCTTGGGCTTTGCATGTTAATGACTGCTTGAATTTTACTCGGATTCGCCTCGATGCCCCGCTGGCTAACCATGTGCCCCAGAAATTTTCCTGAGCTAACACCGAAACTGCATTTTTTCGGATTTAACTTCATGTTGTACTCCTTCAGTATATCGAATGTCATGGCGAGGTGGTGTAGGTGATCCTCTTTCCGCAAGCTTTTGACAACGATGTCTTCGATATAGACCTCCACCATCTCGCCGATGTGTTTCTCAAACATCTTATTTACCAGTCTTTGGTATGTTGCCCCCGCGTTTTTCAAACCGAAAGGCATTCTCTTCCAGCTGTACATTTCGGTGGCCGTCATGAAGGCCGTATGCCGCTGGTCGTCGGGATGCATCGCGATCTGATGGTAGCCCGCGAAAGCATCCATGAAAGTTAACATCTCGTGCCCCGTTGTATTGTCTACTAGGTGATCAATGTGGGGCATCGGAAAGTGATCTTTCGGACAGGCGTCGTTTAGATCCGTGAAGTCTATACACAATCTCCACGACCCGGTCGTTGTTTTGATGAGCACTGGATTGGCCAGCCACTCGGGATCAGTTCCAGTTTTCTCGATTAATTTATTGTCGATCAATTTCTTGACTTCGACTGCCAAAGCCGCATATTTATCAGGCCCAAATTTCCTTCGTTTTTGGGTGATAGGTCTCCTTGCTGGATCAATATTCAATTTGTGGCAGGCATGATTTGTGGGAATGCCCACCATATCCTCGTGCGACCAGGCGAATGCACCGATGTTTTCTTTCAAAAATGAGACCATGTCTGATCGCAAATGTTTTGGTAAATTCGAACCGATGAATACCTCGAGCTCTGGACGAGCTTCGTTTAAATGGATGGTTTCAAGGTCCTCCGCTGAAGTTGCCCGTTCTTTAGGCTCCTTCCAACGAGGATCCTCGATTCCGAACTCTGGCTCAAAACCTAACCTAGGCTCCAGATCTGGAAAGTTTTTTGGAAACTGGTCGCCGGGGAGCTGGTCGCCCGAGACTGTCTGCTCGTCGATCTCCATTGGGGTGTGGTCGTCCACTTCCATGGAGGCGTGCTCGTTCGCCTCCACTTGGTGGTCGCCGGAACTACGACTGCACTCCCCAACTTCAATCTTTCTGTACTTGCTAGGAAGACCCTCCAAGTAGTTCATTTGTTGATTTTGTGTTTGACACTCAATATACTTTCCAACCATAGCACCTTCCTTAGAATGACGTTTTGCAAAACGGACGAGACAATCCCTCGCCCGCGTCTGATCGCCCTTGACGGTTATAACTCCCGCCGGGGTTGGAAATTTTACACTATAGTAATAAGTAGAAACGGTCGCCTTGAACTCGTTGAAGAAAGGTCGGCCGAGGAACACATTGTAGGACGATGGCATGTCGATGATCAGGAAGTCGAGCTGCCTAGCATGGTGCATTTCAGGCTCTTTCGATGATGCCAACTCCAGGGATAGTCTGATTTTCCCAATGGGAAGGTTGCGCGTATCCCCAAAACCTACGATTATATCATCGCAAGGCTCGATGTACGCTGCATAATCACCGAGAGCATCCAGAGTATGCTTGAAGAGGATGTTGGTGTATGCCCCAGTGTCGACCATCATGCGATGGACGTTTGTTCCCATGATCTTCCCCGTGATGACCAAAGCATCATTGTTTGGGTGCACTACGCCGTTCAGGTCGTCGTCCGAGAAAAGGATTTGGTGAGATGGAGGCTTCTCGGCAGTCGGAGCGACGCACACCTGATGGACATTGTTCAGTGCTCGCTGCTCGCTCTGAGCCCGGCGAACAGATAGCTCCTTCCCAGATTGGGTTCCTCCCAATGGGCCTTCTATAACTAGACAGGCTCCCACGTTATCAATGTCGTTGCCAGGATTCTGTGGCATGGGAGGAGTCAGCTTGGGACGATTCAGTTGTTGGCGCAGGTCATCGCTGTCGTCGCGACGTTTCTTCCCCCTGTTGTCGCCATTTCCAAGAGGCTTGATGAACTGGGCGAGCTTGCCCTCATTATACAGCTTGAAAAGGTTTCTCACCAAGTCTCGGCACCCATTGGTGTGGTGGCCAATGGAGTTGTGGTAGTCGCAGAATTTGCTACCATCCAGTTTTTCATCATTTGTATGCATTGGCTTGGCCTGGGGGAGCAGATTCTTTCCCCTAACTGCATTGAAAATGCCTCTGGGATCCAGAGAGAGAGATTCTCTGAACTGGATGATCTCAGGAGACTCCTCGAAAGGCCTGAAGTTTGCTGGGCGAGCACTGCCAGCTTGAGTGGTCGCCCTCTTAGGCTGGGACGACTCCCCAGTATTTGTATTCTTCTTGGGCCAGACCCTTTTGGACGCCTCCGGCTGCTCGTTAGCCTTAGCGGCGTCCATTATTTCCTCCATTTGAATGAAGTTCCCAGCCCTCGTGCGGAAGTCCGCATAAGAACTGGGAAAAGTAAGATGGATAGATTCCCAAAGCTTGGTACCTATCCTCAGACCGGAAACAGCTGAGATCAGCTTCGTCTCATCGTTCACGGCCTCCCCATCGATCACCAGCCTATCGAAGCGCTCGATGAAGTCCTTGCCCGACTCATTTATAGATTGGCGAACGTTTGCCAAACGTTGCTTTGAGGCTGGGCGAGCAGCAATAGACCCGTAGTAGGTCAGAAAGAGTTGTCCCAGCTCAAGGAATGAGGTGACAGATCCGGGACTCAACGTTGTGTACCATCGATGAGCCCGGTCTCCCAAAGTTAGGGAGAAGTTCCTGCATTGTGTGGCGTCCGTTGCCCCAATTGAGGCCATGTAGTTGGAGTACTTGGACAGGTGTACTCTAGGGTCGGACGCTCCGTCGTATGCCGCCATGGAGGGCATTTGAATCTTTCTCTGAATGGGGGAGGTAAGGATTGCAACGCTCAAAGGAGGTGCGGGCAGGTAGATTGGTGGGGTGGTCCCTAGCTTCGAGGCGACCACCTCAGCTCGCAGAGTTTCCATCTCTAACTTCATTAATTTTTAGGTCTCGAGGAACTGGGCGATTTGCCCCTCCTCGGCAGTTTGTGCTCGGGGGACGACGACCTCGTCGCGTCGGCTCCCTTGGGATGCGGCCGGGCGATCATCATGACGTGATCGCCCGGGGGAATGTCTCTCAGACTGGCGGCTGCGATAACTCTTCGCAGGAGCTCGCGAACCCTTCCCTGGTCCCACTCTATCAAGAGCTGAGACTCTATCGCCCTGATCTCTCTTATCAGCGTGATCTCGGTGGTGGTCGGCTCTGCTTGGTCGGCCATCCACATTGAAGGGCACTCGGCGAGGAGCCCTCCTGTCTTTATCATCCATCCGGTTGAAAACCGAATTTCGGTGCCTCGAGTCTCCCGTGTGGCTATTGTGGGAGTGCTCGTCGACTTTGTTTTTTCCTCTGTCTTGGGGGTGAATAGAGTTGGAGTGATAGGAACGGTTATCTTCTTCGTTCCCCTTGGCTTTGCGAGCTCGGTCGAAGGCCTGATCTTTGGCCTTCTCCAGCTCCTCATTCTGCCTCTTCTTCTCCGTGAGATAGTCACAGAGATCTTTCAGATGCTGGGGATCATTCAGAATGTCCCCCATATTCAAGTTTGCAAACGGATTCACCGCCGGCGCCGGAGGGTTCTCGTTCCCTCCGGGAGCAACAAATCCGTCTTGAGGAGTGTGATGAGACATCATTTAAAGAGTGTCTCTGGGGATTATTCCAAAGATATGACTGTTTTTAAGCTTTCGACGCTTAAAAACGAAAGATTAAAGTTCTTACGCAGAAGAACGTGCTATTACAACTACTTAGAAGCAAAGTAACAACAACTAAAGCTTAAAAACAAGTTACACGGAGATCAAACTCCAAAATATGTCTCGAATATTGCAAATATTCAAGAACACGAAGAACACGGAAATACGTAAACAAAGCTTTAAAAGGTGGAACTACCGATTAAAAACCTGAAAATGGAGTTTGCAAACCGATCGCTCGATGATCGGTCGAAACTGAGAGTGATGAACACGTAAAAGGACCCCTCCTTCTTGCGCCAAATGTTGTACGTGCTTTTGATGGTTGATTCGGATGTGGACTATTTGTTAGCACGAGACAAACATGTATAATGATCGGGGGTTTATTACGTGTTTAAGGAGGTTGTTTATGACGATCTTGATGATCTTATGAAGAACAAGCAAGAACAATGAAGAACACAAAGATGTAGCTTCTTGGAGAAGCTAAAAGCTTGAGAGCTTTGGGAGTGTTTATTGCTTTGGGAAGGTGATTTGTGGGAATTGTGTAACTTGTCTACAAATGAGCCTCTTTTAGGCATTATATAGAGGTTTCTAGGGGCTACCCGCCCTTTACACGTGGCACGCCCTCATTGGACCTGTCTTCTGCCCGAAAAGGTGATTTGATGGCGCATTTAATGCTAAACCGCCTTTGGTGCTCGTCCTCGCCGAAATGCCGAGGAGATGAGCTACGGTGGTCGCCGGAGGACCATGTCGAGGAGTGTGGTCGCCACGCTCCATGCTGTCTCCCAAGGCTTCAATACTTAGACTATTCTAGCTAAGATAGATATGTGCTCGCCTACACACTTGGGCGAGCAGCTAACTAAAACAGGTGCTCGTCAACATCCTTTGAGCGAGCACTTAAACATATTAAATACATCTATTCTATTACATTTTCTTGGTCTTGTTGACTAGTCGTCGCACGGCTTTGTTGACTGGTCCTCGCCACGTAAGCTGGTGACTAGGATTGACTTGTCAAAGATTGACTTCTTTGACTAGGTATAACAGTACGGATTAGAGACTGATTTGTAGAAAAATTGAGATTTGAAATAAAAAATAAATGAAAATCAGTCTCTAACCGTACCTATTAGAGACAGATTGGATATCCGTCTCTAAATCAATGGTATCAAAATCAGATTTTTTTTGTAGTGGTTAATTCATCTTCTCAACATCAAGCTTTCCTCTTCAAACTACCTCCTGTGGAAAAGTCAGATTCAACCACTCCTCATCGGACAGGGTCTCATCGACCTCATTGACAGCAGTCGTCCACCTCCACCGATGGAAGTGGTCGTTGACGGAAAATCGACACCCAATCCGAATTTTCTTTCCTGGCATGTTCAAGATTAGAGGCTTGTAAGTCTCATTTTTTCCTCTCTCACTGAGGAGGCGATGTCCGTTGTCGTCGGCTGTCCTTCTGCTCGAGAGGTCTGGGTTTTATAAATCTGACAGTGAGCAAGAGCAATAGGTTTTGAGTTTTATGAATTGTGAATTATGTGTTAATCATTCAAACGCAAAAGGATACAAAATATATACAAAGGGTGGAAGACTCTAGAAGTCTATCAACAGCAGAAATTAAGTGTTGAAAATAAGTCCTGCAAATAAGCTAATCAAGATATACATGGTAATCACAAGAAAGGAAATTATATGATAATCACACGGTAGTCAACACTCCCCCTCAAGTTGGATTGTGACGATTGCAAACGCCCAAGTTGCCAACTAGTAGTCGAAACCTTTCCGTTATAAGTTCCTTTGTGAAGATGTCGGCAACCTGATCACTCGTAGAGATTTTTCTCGTCTCTATTTCCTTGGACTCAACTCTCTCTCGAACAAAATAACAAACCATCTCAACATGTTTTGTGCGTTCATGGAAGATGGAATTATTTGCAATATGTCGGGCTGCTTGGTTATCACAATGCAACGGCGTCGCCATACTCTGAGGTGCCTCCAATCACGTAGTAACCATCTGAGCCATAATATCTCACTAACTGTCGTAGCCATCGCCCTATATTCTGCCTCTGCCGAAGATCTTATAACTACTGATTGTTTCTTCGTACGCCAAGAAATGGGTGATCCCCCAAGTGATATGAAGTAGCCAGTGCTGCATCGTCTGGTCATCTGGCATCCTCCCCAATCTGAGTCACAAAAGGCCTCCAAATTTAAGTCACCATCTGCTGAGTCGCCTTTAAGTAACGTAGCACCCTATAAACGACATCCAAATATGTTTGGCAAGGTGAAGCAACGAATTGGCTAAGCATGTTTGTTGCAAACTGAATGTCGGGCCTAGTCGCTGTTAAATAAACTAGTCGACCTATGAGGCGTCAATATCGAGATGAATCAATGTGTGGAATCTCCTCATCAAGGGTAAATCGTGCATTCTGCTCCATTGGAAATAAACTCGGACATGCTCCTTGTAGTCCACTATCCTCTAAGATGTCCAAGGTGTACTTTATTTGGCTGAGGACTAAGCCACGTGTGGATCGAGCAACTTTAATCCCAAGAAAGTATTTGAGAGGCCCCAAGTCCTTGATGCTAAATTTTTTATCAAAATACCCTTTTACGAATTCAATGTGATCTTTGTCATTCCCTGCCAATATGACATCGTCCACGTAGATGAGTGCACTCACATAAGTCAAATCTCTCTTGTATATGAATAGAGAGTGATCAGCTCTCGATTGTCAAAACCCAATATCCAATAGAGCTCGTGTGAATTTGTAATACCAATTCCTCGATGGTTGTCGTAAGCCATACAAGGATTTTTGTAGCTTGCATACTCTTGTATCTCCATCCTTAGAGAAACCTTGTGGGATCTTCATGTAAACATTTTCAATTAGATCTCCGTGAAGGAACGCGTTGTTAACATCCAACTGGTGAATTATCCAACTCCTTTTAGCTGCTACCGCAAGCCTGCTTCTAACAGTTACAAGCTTTGCCACTAGTGCAAAGGTTTCATGGAAGTCAATTCCCTCTATTTGTGTGAAGCCTTTTGCAACAAGTCGTGCTTTGTACCTCTCCACTTCTCCATTTGGTTTGTATTTGATCTTATACACCGATTTGGAGTCGATGGCTCGTTTCCCTGGAGGTAATGACTCAAGGGTCCATGTCTCGTTTGCTTCAAGTGCATCAATTTCATTCTTCATTGCTTCTCTCCACATATGATCTTTAACCGCCTGTGAGAAGTATTTAGGCTCATCACGTGAAGTGATGGCCGCAAGATAACATTTGTGCGCATGAGAGAAGTTTTTATATGAAACAAAGTGAGATAGAGGATGTACCGTGGAGGATTCTGATTCGGGCATGGGCTGCGAATGGTCTATAGATCGTGGTAAGCTCTCTTCATACTCTTGCAAATGTTTGGGTTGTGTCCTTATTCGCCCATTCTGTAGATTATTTTGATAAAAAAATCTGAGAGACAGTTTCTCTAGATTCAATCAATCCACCGCTATCTTGATTGACCTCGATAGCCTCTTGTGCATGCATGTTTCCATGTACAATTGTTTCTTCCCCGGCATGATCAACTTCCCACTCTTTTAGACGTTTTTCAGGAACATTTTTAAGATGAAAATCCTTGTCATATGGAAATACATCTTCAAAGAACTTAACGTCTCGAGAAGTGGTAACGCTCTTACTCTCCAAATCAAAAACACGATACCCCTTTTGACCACTGGGATACCCAACAAAAACACACGGTCTCCCCCTTTCACCAAATTTATCTCTCCCTTTCTTGTTATCTTTAGCATAGGCTAAGCACCAAAAAACACGTAAACAATTATAATTGGGTTTTTGCTTGAACCAAATTTCATATGGCGTCTTATGTTGAAGGAGTTTCGTGGGCAGCCTATTTATAATGTAAACTGCAGTTAAAACACACTCACCCCAATACTCAATAGGTAATTCTGCTTGAAAGTGTAGTGCTCTTGCAACTTCCAAAATGTGTCTATGCTTTCGCTCCACCACCCTATTTTGTTGCGGTGTGTTTGTGCAAGAGGTTTGGAGCACTATGCCCTTTTCAGTGTAAAAATCAACCATCAAGTCTGACTGGAATTCAGTTCTGTTGTCTGTTCTAATCTTCTTAACAACTTTGCCAAATTGTGTCTTAACCATATTATAAAACATCATCAAATACTTGCTCACCTAAGATTTATATCTCATCAAATAAACCCAAACACCCCTACTATAATCATCAATAATACTCAGAAAATAGTAAGCCCCACTAGAAGAAGGCGTTTTATAAGGCCCCCATATATCACAATGTATCAATTGAAAACAATCATTAGTTTGAATAGAACTAAGAGAAAAAACCATACGAGTCTGCTTAGCTCTCATACATGAATCACAATAGTCATAAAAAACTTTATTAATAGAGTCAACATGCTGGAGTTTTATTCTAAATGCATGCCCTAATCTCTTGTGCCAAATTTCCGGACTCACCACAACCAACATAGCTCGACGTTCTGTCTGTGCTGGTTCCAAGAAATATAGACCATCGCGCTGCTTAACCAGCCAAATCAGGTTCTTCGAGCTCAAGTCATGTATCACACAATAGTCCGGAAAGAATGTAAGTGCACAATTATGATCTTTAGTCAAACGACTAACAGATAGTAAGTTGCACTGAAATTTTGGGACATGCAAAACGTGATTTATTTTGAGTCCATTAGGTAATTGTGTGCTCCCAATGCCCTCAAATGGAACACTGTCACCATTCGGAATTTTTACGGGAGCTCTTACGTCTGGATTTGTTTGGCAACTAAGTATTTCTCCATTATAGGTGAAGTGTTCCGTGGCACCAGAATCTATCACCCATGGTTTATTAAAAAAGATCTTACCAGCCATGTTTACTGAAGGAGGTTGGCTTATATTATCTCGGGTCATGTTTCCAAGATACTCGATCAACTTCGTCAACTGCTCTTGGTTTATGCCCAGAATCGAACTCGAACCAGCCTCAACACTAGCAGCTTTTGGGTTGGTTCTCTGTCTTTCAGCTCCCCTTGTAAAACTCCTCTTTGGCTTCTGTTCTCCTTTGTGTAGGTAGCCAACAATTTCATAACAGTACTCAATAGTATGATCATTCCTCCCACAGTTGTCACATTTCCTATCACGCTTACTATCCTTAAAACCACCTCCATTCCGTTTGCCTTGGGACTGATACACAATATTTTGCGGAGGTCCTTCTCGAATTTCATTGGCCTGGAAGGCTGCTACCTCAATTGTGGGTTTTCTGGCAGCAGTAATTACTCGTTGTTGTTCATCTTGTGTGACAAGGTGATACGCCGCCCCTATACCGAGCGTTGGCTTCGTGCTTAGAATTTGAGTCTTAACAGTATTGAATATCTCATCCAAGCCCATGAGAAATTCATATAGTTGTTCTTTCTCACGCATTTCAACCAGTTGCTTCAAAACGTCACACGTACACTTTCCACATGTGCATTTTGGAACAGATGAGACAGATTGAATTTCTTCCCAGATTCCCTTCAACTGGTGTAGTAAGCGGATACAGATATTTTCTCTTGTCGGGTAAGGGTGAGTGCGCATTTCAATTCGTAGGCTCTGGGCGCACTTTCTTTCCCAAATCTTTCTTCTAAATCGATCCAAATCTCTCGCGCTGTTTTGCCATGTTTTACGTTGTTTCAGATCTCCTTCTCCATATATACCGTGAGCCATCCTTTCACCAAGGCATTGCAGCGCCTCCACAATAAGATTTCTGGTGTCCCTTCCTTTGGAATGGTAATGGTACCATCAACAAAACCAATTTTGTTTTTCGCGAACAGGAAGTTGGTTATCTCCTCTGCCCAGTTCGCATAGTTGCCATCGTGAAGTATTTCGCTCACACATACTTGTTCGGGGTTATCAGATGGATGAACATAATATGGGGACATTACATCCACCACATTCGAGGTATTAGTTTTCTCGTCACCCGTCTTCACCATGTCTGATGATGGATCGTGGTGGAGATTCTTACTGGTTTAACATAGATTTTTTTTTTTTTGTGTGTGTGTGCAGAAGTGTGAGATCAGACCTGCTCTGGTGCCATGATAAATCTGGCAGTGAGCAAGAGCAATAGGTTTTGAGTTTTATGAATTTCGAATTATGTGTTAATCATTCAAACGCAAAAGGATACAAAATATATACAAAGGGTGGAAGACTCTAGAAGTCTATCAACAACAGAAATTAAGTGCTGAAAATAAGCCCTGAAAATAAGCTAATCAAGATATATATGGTAATCACAAGAAAGGAAATTATATTATAATCACACGGTAGTCAACAGGGTTGCTCTAGAAAACCACTTTAGCCATCAGTCTAAAGCCCGTGAATTTCGACTTAAAGGACAACTCCAGTACATCAAAAAGGGTGATCGATCTGTTGTAGAATATGGTCGCGAATTTAAATCAGTTTGTGATCAATTGTCAGCCATCAGATGTTCTGTCGACTCCACTGATAAAATACACCTATTCAAGAAAAGCTTGGGCCCTGCTTTTTCTAATTTTTCTGCCACTCAAATGGCAATGTCTCATTTGCCGACTTTTCCCGATCTTCTCAACCGCGCAGAAGCATGAGATATGTTTCAACAGGCTCTCGAACCTATCCCACATACTCAGGTTACCTTCTCCATCCACACTACCCCTCGCCCACCTGAGCACCGGCCGAAGCATGCCTCTTCACCCAAACCTGGTGGACATAAGCAAGGAGGTTTTAAAAGGCCTCCCCATTGCCAAATCTGTCGGCAGACCGGTCACTACGCTAATGCTTGTCCCGATCGGTTTAATAAATCCATCGCTCTAGTGGTTAATATTGCCGAGGCTTTCTTTGCTGCCTGTAATATCTCGGATCCGCCAATTTCGGATTGGTACTTGGATACGGGAGCATCGGCTCACACGACCCCTGCAGCGGCTACTTTGGATTCCACTTTGCCCTACGCAGGTTTGGATAATGTCGTGGTTGGTAATGGTTCTTTGTTGTCAATTCTTCTATTCAATTATCTAATGTGTTGGTTGTCCCAGGTCTCAAAAAAACCTTCTTTCTGTTAGTAAACTGACTTCTGACTCTCAGGTTCATGTGATGTTTACTAATAATTTTTTTACGATCCAACATCAGGGGAACTCGAGATATTCTGGCTCGGGGAAGTCGTAGACATGGTCTTTACGTGTTAGATAGGCCTCAATTAGCCTTGATTGCGGCTCGTAAACCTAAAGCTTCGTATGAATTATGGCACTCCCGACTTGGCCATGTTTCCTTTGATGCTATCTCTCATTTGAATAAGACTGGATGTATTTATGTTACTACTTTATTACCTAAACCTGTTATTTGTGACTCTTGTGAAAAAGCTAAGAGCAAACGATTACCTTTTGTTTTAGATCATAAACGTTCGTCTAATGTTTTGGATATTATTCATTGTGATCTGTGGGGGCCTTCCCCCATTATTTCTGATTTAGGCTTTCGTTACTATGTTATCTTTGTGGACGATTTTTCAAGGTTTACATGGTTTTATCCTTTACGACAAAAATCAGATTTTTTTTATGTTCTACGTCAATTTACTATTTTTGTTCAAAATCAATTTTCTTGTAGAATTAAATCTTTTCACAGTGTTGGGGGCACCGAGTTCACAAATAATAAAGTACAACAATTTTTTCGTGATTCAGGAATTAAACATTTTTTTCATGCCCATATAATCGAAATTATTGCATATTTTCGTGCTTTAATTGAATATTTTATATGAATTAAGATTGCTATTTTAGTGTCTTTTCCCGACTTATGTTTTGTGGTTTAAAATACTTTGATACTTCATTTTCTATTTTATTCAGGTAAAAAGGGATAGGTTTGTGCGAAGAAGAGGTCTAAATTCAAAGCCAAATAATATAGATGGGCTGTTAAAAGAGTCTTGGGCCCATTATCTTGTTTATGGGCTAGAAGGAATTAAGTGAAGAAATATGGCCCATTTGTTTTGAAAAAGAAAAAAAGCCCAAGAGAATGTTTTTGGTGGGTCAACCCTTGGAGAGGCAACACAGAGCCGCCATTGAGGACCCGGAAGAAGTCAACGCTGGATATTCTTTTCTGGGGAACAACACTTTGGCGTGCGCATCAGAGAGAAAGAAGACATATGGTTTTCAGTTTGTTTTGATTTTATTTTCTTATTATTAGATAATTGGAAAACATGGATTCATTATGTATTTGTGTTATTTCGTTTATTATGCGTAGCTAGTTTCTTCATTCTAGCCCGAAGACGTGAAACCTTATATTGATTATGTTTGTTTGATAGAGGATTGATAGAGGATTGAATTAAATGAACCGAAAACAAGGTTTTAAGGAACTACTGATGTACTCGGGATGATCGTTAATTGATGAGTTTCATGCTTAGGTGTGAGTAAAAGGTCTTAGTTGTATAAGAGGGACGAGTTACTTTTGATTATGGCTCAAAAAGAAAATTCAAATGCTGGAGTTGTGTGGAAGTATTTTTTTTAATCTTGTTCGAACATTTGAGCCGTTGGTGTTGGTTGTGTGATATGGTACTGTTTTCCCTTTTATTGTAATTATTGCTTGAGGACAAGCAATGGTTCAAGTGTGGGGGGATTTGATGAGTCGGAATTATTGCATATTTTCGTGCTTTAATTGAATATTTTATATGAATTAAGATTGCTATTTTAGTGTCTTTTCCCGACTTATGTTTTTTGGTTTAAAATACCTTGATACTTCATTTTCTATTTTATTCAGGTAAAAAGGGATAGGTTTGTGCGAAGAAGAGGTCTAAATTCAAAGCCAAATAATATAGACGGGCTGTTAAAAGAGTCTTGGGCCCATTATCTTGTTTCTGGGCTAGAAGGAATTAAGTGAAGAAATATGGCACATTTGTTTTGAAAAAGAAAAAAAGCCCAAGAGAATGTTTTTGGTGGGTCAACCCTTGGAGAGGCAACACAGAGCCGCCATTGAGGACCCGGAAGGAGTCAACGCTGGATATTCTTTTCTGGGGAACAACACTTTGGCGTGCGCATCAGAGAGAAAGAAGACATATGGTTTTCAGTTGTTTTTTATTTTATTTCTTATTATTAGATAATTGGAAAAACATGGATTCATTATGTATTTGTGTTATTTCGTTTATTATGCGTAGCTAGTTTCTTCATTCTAGCCCGAAGACGTGAAACCTTATATTGATTATGTTTGTTTGATTAAATAATTCCTGGTTGATTTTGATTTACATCTCGATTTTGTTATTACTTGAGTAGATGCTATGCATGTTTGAGTTGGGAGTTTAATAGGCTTGATCACCCAATTTTATTCCCATATCAATTCTAGGTATCCCATAAATTGTAATCCGTAATTGTTATAATATTTTGGGAATTGTAGCAACTAAGGCAGAACACCTTAGGGAGTAGTAACATTTAGGTTGCATGAAACGAGTGTCTCGTATTCATGGTCTAATTTATCCTATTGTTTTAATTCTTGAATGCGTTCCTCGAGTTGAACCTTAGATACATGTTTTGGGGTTATTCGTAGGGATAGATTAATTGGGGGTCGTATTTGCTGATTAATTAAACGTAAGGAACAATTCGAACTAGTTTGCTCGTACCACTGGTTTAGGGATAAGATTCGAGAATAAATTGAGATAATCGGGTTTGTTGATTAAATTGGTATAATTAATTAAGGGGACACTATCCGAGGGCTAGATCATTCACATTATTTGAGTCTCGTTGATTTTATATTTACAATTTTTTATTTCTTGTTTCTTAGTAGTTGTTAGCTTATCAATCAACTCCCCCCCCCTTTTTAATTGCTTTTGTACACAAATCAATTCGATTAAATTACACCGTTCCATGTGGATCGACCCTTGCTTACTCTACTACATTAGTGGGTAGTTAAGGAATTATTTTTGGGTGCCGGCGACAGCACACTATATACTCCAGCTCAAAATGGACGGGTGGAACGTAAGCACAAACATGTTACCGAAACAGGGCTTGCAATGTTATTTCATTCTCATACACCACTTAAATTCTGGGTTGATGCTTTTAGTAGTGTTGTATACGTTCTAAACCGTCTACCTACGAAGGTGTTGGATGGTAACTCGCCTTTCGAATTATTATTCTCTATTACTCTGAATTATGACAATTTTCTTCCTTTTGGGTGTCGAGTTTATCCTTGTCTTCGTGATTATACGGCTAATAAGTTTGATTCGCGTAGCAAATCTTGTTTTTTTTTTTGTTATAGTAGCTCTCATAATGGGTTTCGTTGCTACGATCCTTTAACTTTCCATGTTTATATTACTCGTCATGCTAAATTTGATGAATTATTTTTTCCTTTCTCTAAATTGCCTGACAGGTCCACCCATTCCTTGTTACCTATCTCAGAGTTTTTTGAGCCGACTCAACTTCATCACCAACCGGATCATCCCATGCCTTGCAGACCATCTATTATCTCTCCTTGCACAATATGTCCTTCGCATGAGTTTATCTCTTCTCCTGCGGTCACTTCACCTATGCCGGATCCTGATGTATTTCATGAAAGGGAACTCGTTGCACCTCTACCAGAGCATGTTGAGTTGCCTGCTTCTGGCCCTATCTCAACTGCCTCGGGGGTTGCTCATGCTCCGCCATCCGATCCTCCACCTAGTTCCTCTACTCCATCTGGTCGCACCTTATCCACACATCCAATGCAAACCAGAGCAAAATCTGGTATTTTTAAACCCAAACATGTCACTAATTATGCTTCTACCATCCTATTTAATGTTGTCACTGTTGTTAATGAGCCTCGTGGGATTAAGTCAACTTTAAAGCGTCCACAATGGGTAGCCGCTATGAATGTGGAACTTTCTGCTCTATATTTAAATCAGACTTGGGATCTTGTACCTCGCCCTGCTCATACCAATGTTGTGGGTTCAAAATGGGTATTTCGGACTAAGTTCTTGGCAGACGGTTCTATTGATCGTCATAAAGCACGCCTAGTAGCTCAAGGTTTTACTCAGCTTCTAGGGTTTGATTATTCATATACCTTTAGCCCTGTGATTCGGGCCTCTACAGTTCGGGTCGTGTTATCTCTAGTTGTTTTGCATAATTGGCCTCTCCATCAATTGGATGTCAAGAATGCTTTTCTCAATGGTGTCCTGCCGAAACCAATATTTATGGAGCAGCCACCTGGTTTTCTTAACGACATGTTTCCGAATCATATTTGTCGCCTTAAAAAGGCTCTATATGGGCTCAAACAGGCCCTCGTGCTTGGTTTCAACGGCTAAATGATTTTCTCCTAAGTATTGGTTTTTCCTGTAGTCGCTCTAATTCCTCTTTATTTATATATATTCGTGGATCTTCTGTCTTATACCTCTTAGTATATGTTGATGATTTTATTTTGACAGGAAATTCAACAGCTGGTTTACAATCATTTATAGCTCGCCTCTGACGTGAATTTGCCATTAAAGATTTGGGTAAACTTAGTTATTTCCTAGGTCTTGAGGTCACTTACACTCCCTCCATAATTTTTCTTAATCAGGCTAAGTATGCTCGTGACATTCTTCAGTGAGCCTCACTTGAAGACTCAAAGCCGATTTCTACTCCTTTGGTTGTGGGCCACCAACTTTCCAAGGATGTCACATTATTTGACGATCCCACTCTTTATCGATCACTAGTTGGGGCCCTTCAGTATTTGACGATCACTAAACCAGATTTATCCTTTGCAGTCAACCTTGTTAGTCAACATCTGCACAGTCCCACTATTGACCACTTTCAAGCTGTGAAACGCATACTCCGATATGTAAAGCATACTCCTTCTTATGGTTTATCATTCTCTCGGTGCTCTTCACCTACTGTCGTTGCATATTCTGATGTTGATTGGGCACGTTGCATTGAAACCAGGCGATCCACTTATGGTTACACCATTTATATGGGTGGGAATCTAGTCTCTTAGAGTGCAAAAAAGCAGCCCACGGTTTCTCGTTCCAGTTGTGAGTCTGAATATCGTGCCCTTGCTAATGCTGCGTCTGAACTTGTGTGTGTGCTTCAACTTCTTCGTGAACTTCAAGTCAAGATCCCATCTTGCCCCATTCTATACTCTGACAACAACAGTGCCGTGTTCCTTAGTCAAAATCCAAGTGCACATAAACGGGCGAAGCACATTGACTATCACTTTGTCCGGGAGCTTGTCTCCACTGGGAAGCTCACCACTTAATTTATTTCATCTGATTTACAAGTTGCGGACATCTTCACAAAGGCTCTTCCTCGCCCTCTTTTTGAATTTTTTCGTGACAAGCTACGCGTTGGTCCACATCCCACGTCTTGCTTGAGTGGGGATAATAACGTAATATAAGCTAAGAGATTTGGTCTTCATCTTTTCGTATAATGTTGGGACTGTTATATCTTTTGGTTGACCATACCTTGTATAGATTAAGCCTTTAATTAAATCTTTTTGTATATATATACCGCATTATTGTAATTCAAAATTAAATCAAGAAATATAATAATATATTTCATATATCACTTACCATAACAAACATAGTTATTGCCAAGAGGATCAGAAGACATAAGGATTAATATTTTATTTGTGTTGGCAAACAAAATATCAGTTGGTATCCAGAGTTGGGCACTTCTGGACAATGCCGCCTAAACGATACGATCACCCCCATTTTGATGCCCTAAGTCTTGGTAACTATGTAACGCAGATCCGCCAACAAGTGGGATCTCTGGTCATGGAGATGGCCGTTCTTTGTATTCGACAAGAACAGTTGGCCATGCAGCAGCAAGAATAGCTTGCCACCCTTCGCGATCATCTTCCCGCTATCGGCCACCCAACATGCCGTCATCAAGATCCGAGAACCACCCAATCCTCGGACAATGAAACAGAGACTCTCAATAACCCATTCTCCCCATTGACCGAGATTATCGGCGACGACTTGTTCCTAGCGACCACCCTCCTCGGTGAGACGATGATACTTGTTGGGAATTGGGTTTCAAGAAGGAAATTCTTGAGTTCCATGATACTGCCACAGATTCTGCGTTAGGTGATTGGTTGATTCCTGTAGACTTTGACGGATACGTCGATCCCCCTGTTTATGACGACGACTTCGATGCCCTCTTCCGTGAGGAATTTGTGTACAGAGAGGACGGGCAGGGACTTATTCTAGGCCAATAGTACATTGGTTACAGAGGACGCCGTTTATGGCGGCCCCCCAATTTTTTATGATGGTCTTGAGGGCGCTCCTCGTGCGTTTCCCTTATCATTCGGCGCATTGATTGCTTTAAGTTCTTGCGACAAGGTGGTTCTTGGGCCTGCTGTCCATGAATTCCCCGTCAAATTAGCATGGTTGCAACAAGGTATCTTCATCATCGAGTAGTCGCCCGTCTTGATATCTTTCACGTTCGGTTCGCCTAACAAGGTTTCAATTGGGTGCGTTTCGTCGAGAGTGTTTTATTACATAATACTCTGAATGCCTAGAAACTACGCCTTCCTTTTCCATCACGTTGTTCGAATTTTTTTAACGTCAACCATATTGTGCCTTTTGTAGAGGTTCGAGATGTTTCCGATTCGAGGGCAAATCGTCTCCCACCCGGACATAATGATGGAGATTAAGATGCCCTATATTTTGAATAAAGATTACAGGAGTTTTGTAATATGGCGTTAGTTGGTTTGGTTTTAGTTAGCAGCATAGTTTAGAGTTAGTTAGTTTGGTCTATAGTTAGTTGGTTAGTTGGCCCAATGCGGAAGTTATAGATTGTGAGGATATTTAATCCTCCTTTGTTATGGTTTAACTCAATATAAACCAAATTTAAATGATAATCTCAAGCAATCACAAGAACGCAAATGAAATGAACAAGATAGAACAAACACATGATTTTACGTGGTTCTATCAATGTGATCTACGTCCACGGAGGATAGAGGCTGCTCTTTACTAACATTGAATGAATGTTACAAATTACAAGTAGAACTCTCAATAATATGTGTGCAATCACTCAAGAAATCAAACTCACATTGTAACTTGAGAATATGCAAACTTTATAACTGTCATGAACTGAATAACCGATAACAAACTAATTTTGGAAACTGAACATAATCAGTAGACTTGACTTAGCTGATATGTCTATCAGCTGATATAGCTTCAAATGACTTGAACACCAACTCCGCTAATCAGAACAAAAGACATGGACTCAGTAGAGTTGTCTTTAATTACTCTATCAAATTAGTTGACCCAAGATCAGATGACTATGCCAGTCAGCTGAGTTGACCTTACTCAGCTGATTTGATCCAGAAAAGATGACTAAAACTTCTTCTTCTATCATGCATTAGAATCAGCTAATAACCAATTTTGCATTACTTAACCAATTCTCCACCTTAATGCATAATTGTCTTGCCTCCTCACAACCCTCCTCAAGGTTGTTGTTCACTCTCCTTAGTGAACATCCCAACACCTAAGGTTTACCAGCCCTATGCAATGTTTAAACTTATTGCTTTGTAAAGCCTTAGTGAGCATATCAGCTGCATTGTCTTCAGTAGAGGCCTTCTGGACTTCCCCTATGCCCTTTTCCAAGATATCCCTCACAAAATGAAACTTAACATCAATGTGTTTTGATCTTTAATGGAACACTTGATATTTTGCCAAATGGATTGTGCTCTAATTGTCACACAAGACTGGAATACTCTTCTAATATATACCGAAATCCCTCAAGATACCCTTCAGCCACATATCTTCCTTTACTGCCTCAATTAAGGCAATGTACTCTGCCTCAGTAGTGGATAGGCTCACAATTGATTGTAAGTGTTGGTCCCTGAACTAGTAGTGAATGGTTAAAGTCTAGAGGGGAGGGGTGAATAGACTTTAAAACTTTTTCTAAACAGAGTAGACTCACTCACTCGTGTACTTAGTCTACTAGATTGACTAGTCTGCTGATCCAACTTACTAGATACTTAGCTAAGTTTAGTTTACGGAAATGTGTAGGCCCTTTTGTTTAGACTCGTTCGTTAATAATCAAAACATTTTTATGCTAAATTAAAACTACCCAACTGACTTGATGTCCGCTGGTTCTAAACTTCTTATTGGCCTCTTTTCGAAATCACTTGAATTCACAGTATGCAATGAATAATAATAATGTAAGATAGAAGAATTGAAATCACAGTAAATAACACCAGGAATTATAGTGGTTCGGATCTCCAAATCCTACGTCCACTCTCACGATTCTCTCGTGATATTAATCCTTTAAATCACAAAATAAAAAGGGCTTGATCTTTAGAGTCCCAAGAGAAGGACTTTGAGCTCTGAGCAATATTCAAATTTCTACGCTCTCCACAAGTTTTTATGAGAACTTGTACTCTTACAACATATAACAACTTGAACCTTATACTGGCTAGAGTGTTTGGGTTTGGGTGGTTTTTATATATCTCTAACTAATGATTCATGCAATAAATTTACTTAATCTTTATGCCTAAACCAATGGATATGTATAATCACAATTTGGGTTCGGTTTCTTGTTGGTAGGAAACTTCTAAGAGCTAAGAATGATGTAGAATCAATGCGGGCTCTTGAGAACTCTCTTGAAAAATATGATGAATGCTTCGTACTTCGTGCTTTTGTCAGCTGGGTGAGTTCTTGTGTATAGTTTATGTGATCTTCACAAGTGAAAAATGTCTTATATTTATAGGTGTAATCTTCAATTAACTAGCCGTTGCTGATTATCCTTGATTGCAGCATGATCTCTTGATTTGAACTTGATTGATCCTGATTCCACCAAATCTAGAACTTTCCTTCTTTGGATATGGAAAGTGCATTTAGTGCTTTGACCGAGATTGATACTTAGAATATTCATGCAGGTTCTAGTCGGCTAAATCTTTAGTCCTCTGTTCTGTTTGATACAACAACCATCTAGCATGAATGTGTCTTCTGATTTGTTTTGCATAAAAACTTCATCTTCTTGTCTTGATCACTTCTTAAGCTTTGGGGTCTGAATCAATAGACATTTTTTAGAAGTCCATATCAGCTGATAAGACATACAAGGGCCTTCTCATCTGATTCTTCAAACATGGTCTTCTTCGATTTTCAAGGTCTTCTTAGTCTTCTAGTCTTCTACTCTTTAAATCTTAAGTGAACGCGTGTAAATCAAGGATGTGATCTCACCTAATATACATACAACTGATATCACAGTGACTAGACTAAGAACTATAAGCAGTTTATACAATCTCAGTTTATCCTATAAAATGAAATAAGTACTAAATAAACTATTAAGTGTTTTGGCCATCAAAACTATTACATAATTAAATCAATACCCATGGGGGTGGGTGAATATCCCAACAGTAAGGCTGCTCTCCATGTAATAGCAGCTCCATACAAAGTGAATACATATCCAGATAGAGATTTCCTTGTGTCAACATTTCTAGCAAAATCTGAATCCACAAATCCTTGCAAAGGCCTCTTTGATACAACTGACCTCTCAAACATTAACCCCATCTCTTCTGATCCATTCAGATATCTTAAGACCCACTGTAAAGCTTCCCAATGTACCTTCCCTGGATTACCCATGTTCCTACTAACCATACTCACAGCATATGCTAGATCAGGTTTGTTGCACACCATTGCATACATGAGACTCCAAACTCCATTTGCATATGGAACAGTATATAAGCATCTGCTTCTCTCCTTTTCTGTCTATGGAGATTGCTTCACTGATAGTTTGAACTGTTGACCAAAGGAAGTACTGACAGACTTTGATTAATGCATAAGAAATCTCCTAAGAACCTTTTGAATATAATTCCTAGGATAAGAACAACTTCCTCGCTTTCCTATTTCTAAAAATATCCATCCCTAATATCTTCTTTGCCTCACCTAAGTCTTTCATTTCAAAGGTGGTACTTAGCTGCTCCTTCAGTTGAGTAATATTCTTCATACTTTTGCTAGCCATCAACATGTCATCCACATAGATCAGTAGATAGGAGCCCTCAAGGTTATCTTGTTTACCAATGTACTCACAACTATCAAATCTGCTTCTTAAGATGTGAAGATGTAATATCGACGAGCAGCATATATATGGTCGCCTATGAAAGAGTGAATAAAGTAAGGTCATAGAAGTTTGTAGTGGAAGGTGAAATAGTCGGCAAAGAGGATGAATGATGAATAGTATCACGTTCGCAAGGAAGGTGCAAGAAAGACCAAATAACATGATTATATAAAAAAGATTCAAGACAAGTTGTTCGCCCAGTGGCAAAGCCAGGACGGCCAGCGACCAAAGTTAAAAAGAACGAACACCAGCGAGCAACGGACCATGAAGTTTCATATCTGGAGCGTTGAAAACTCAAAGGCGGTGTATTTGGTGCTCGGCGACGAGCACCGTGAAGGATGCATGGGACATGTTATGGATAGTATAAAAGCCCATTAAAGGCTGAATGAGAAACACAATCTCAAAGGCATAAAACATATTACACGTTTCTCTCTCAAGTTTAAAGCTTTCCAAACCATAATTTCTTAACTTCAAAGTTCTTCATCAAGAACATCATAGATCATTTTATAGATCCGTATAAACCTCACATATATAAATTATTCCCTTCATCAAGAACATCAAAGTTGCTAGATACACCATGACAAAACTCGATACAACAATTAATGTAATTTATTTGATGTTATTATTCCCTTAAACAAGACGTGGGATGAGATCAAACGTGTAGCTTGTCCCCGAAAAATTCAAAGGGAGGGTGAGGAAGAGTCTTCGTGAAGATATATTCTTGCTATTTGTAATGAAACAAATGAGCGGAAAAGGGCAAAGATTTTTGCACTAAAGGAGAAAATTAGAAGGAGAAAGCTTGATGGTAATTAGTATGTGGACGAGGGTAGCATACAGAAGGGTATCAAATTTTTCAGAGGAGGAGAGAGTCGATGAAGCCATGGAGGGAGATTTGATGGTTGCTTAGGCTGACACCATATTAGGCCTTGTTTGATAGCTAAAGTTAAGAATAGATTAACTCAATCTCAGCCTATTTGAGTAGCTAAGATTAATGATAAAATATGCTTTTAAATCTGTAAAATTTATGAACGAAATTAGATCTTATATAAAATGAAGAAACCTATAGCCATATGAATACAATCCACTCAAGAGGCCGGAGCCCATGCAACTAAAAACCTTGCCGAGAAAAAACCTTGCCGAGAAAAAACCTCCTTAGGGGATACTCCTCTAAGAAAATCTGAAATATTTGTGATGCTTATGTTTTGGTAACATAGTCACAAGCGACTCAGGCGGAAGATCCCACCATGTGTACGACTCCTTTGAATGCTTTTAAATATCTAAAATTTAGATATTATTTTAATTCCAGGCTAATAAGTATCTTAATGTACATAGAATATTTGCATTAATGAGAAATTTACAAAATAGATCGTACATATCGCTTAATCATTAATTAAGCTGATAAAATTATTTAGAAGACGTGCAAGTTACACCCATACTTTGAAAGATTAATAAAAATATAATATTAATTTGCGCATTTATAGTTAAAAAAACAGATTGAATTGGATCTAAATCTGATTGTTTATTGAATAAACCAAGCTGGATGGGCCAACTGTACACGTTATGCAAAATAATAAATTAAATACAGAACTTGTAGGTCATTACGTTTCTTTTGGACTCACACGCGCGTCCGGATCTGGACGGTAATGTTTGCCGTCTTGTTCTAGTTCAAAATTTTACATCCCGATTTCACCATTCAATATTTACATTCATCCCTAAAAAATACTTATAGGCTCTGTTTGGATGGAGGGAATTGATCGGATTAAAAAACAAATGAATGGATTTAAAATCCTTAGCATATTTTTTTAGGTTGTGTTTGGATGGAGGGATTTAGGTGTGGATTTTAAATTCATAATCTAAATCCACTCCACCTGTTTGGATTAAATGAATGGATTTCAAATATTTAGTACCTCTTTTAGTTAAAATTGAGAGGATTTTAAATCCTCAATAAAACCATATCATTTGAAATCCATCAATTTTTAAATCATTCCATTTGAAATCCCCTCATCCAAACGCAACCTTAGTTAAAATTGAGAGGATTTTAAATCCTCTCTAAATCCATGTCATTTGAAATCCATCTATTTTCAAAACCTTCCATTTGAAATACCTTCCCAAATCAAATCCCTCCATCCAAACACAACCATATATTCTACTATTACAAGTAATACACATCACATAAAATTACATCTTATCTTACTCAACATCCCAAATCAAACATACACAATCACTATTCATCGAGGTTTCTACCATCCAACATAATCCCAAAACAGACGTGGCCTAATTGTTTCACAAAGTCAAATTCTTTGAAGAATATTTGAACTCATAAATTATTTCCTCGCTCGCCAGTGTTAACAAACAAGTACTATTCTAATTTAATCCACCCTTAAACATAATATCTAGTATACTATAAATACCCCCACCCCATATCACATATAGCATCACTTTAATTAGTTATCACATCAAATTCGTTGTACTAAATTTGCGCAGTGATAATGGCCAGAAGTGGAGTGGTAGTGATTTTGAGTCTTGTGGTGATGGCAACCATCGTCCAAGAATGCCAGACGGCACGCCCCGAAGACGTTGATGAAGATAACGATCCAGAAGTTCAGGTTGGTCAGGAACATGTACCTGAAATTGGCGAACAAGTTGAGAATGATCCTCAAGGTGGTCACATTTACGAATATAGCCCTGTAGAAGATCATCTGCCTTGAGTAGTTGACATTTCAGTAGTTCATTTGGCAAGAAATTCAACAAAAGAAACTGAATTATAGTATAATATTATGAAGTTTGCTTCAGGATTAATTTATCTCATGTTGGTTTGTACTTTGTTTGGAGTAATACATTAATTAGGCCATCTTGATTGGGTAGTGTCACATAATTACGTATCTTGTTACAAACAAATGTAATTGCTCGACATTTTTTATTCTAATTTAGATTGGTAATAGTCTAATTAAATATTTAGGAGGAGTCTAGGTAAATAAGCAGTAATTACAGCAGCGCAGAGCAAGAACATAATCAGATTAAAGTATGCACATGCCAGATGATTCTTTCAGCCTATAAGAGTGCAACAAAACGAGCGCGGGTAAAATACCCGTAACCACTTCTACCCCCATAAGAAATTGACCTTTAATGACAAAATTCCGTCACTATAACTTTTTTAGCTAAATGTCTTTAATATCGAGAAGTTGACTTTTACTGATAGTTCTATCATTAAATCTCAAATTCCTGTCATTAAAGACTTTAAGACCTCTATAAAGAGTGAATATGTGATCACCGTTGAATTGGTGATGAGAGAAACTTGTATTTATATACTGAGATTACATGAGATATACAGGGAATATTTAACAAACTAATCTTATCACAATAGATATTTACAAAGATATGATGGAATAAGTCAAACATAATGTTTTGGCTTTGAAGAGGACCATTAAAGATGCACTAAGGCAAAGGACTGCAGCACAAAGAAAGAAGGCAGAAAAGTTAAGAGCTGCTGAAAAGTTCACCGCTGAACTTATGACCAAAGTCTCTGATCAGGTTGTGAGCAACCTCACGGATCTACTGCAAGCCAAACTTGATCAATCATTGAAGGCCACCATGGATGAGATTGTGTCTCAGAAGATGAAACCAGTCCATGTTTTCCTAAGCATGAGTGATGACAAGATGCAGAATATACATGATGAAAATGTATATCTTCTTCAAGAGATCAAGTCCCTCAACCTAGCTCAGACTCAACTCTCAATCACTATCAGTGATTTAAAGCCCCAGTGTTTTGATTATGCCAAAAGGGGGAAAAGAGCAAAAGAAAGGGTCAGAGGTGACTTAAAGATTGGTGAGCCTAAGGGAAAGGACAAAATGCATGAAACTGAAGAAGAAGAAGAAGAAGAAGAAGAAGAAGAAGAAGAAGAAGAAGAAGAAGAAGAAGAAGAAAAAGGCAAGAAGCCTATGACTGTTGAAGATCTGACTGAAGAAGAACAAATTCAGATTGCTGTGAAGAAGTCCATGGCTTCAGTTCTTGAAGATCAGGCCAGATGGGAGCAAAGGCCTGGAGGAGAGTCAGCTGGATTGGGGATCCTAAGGAGAAGGACATTCCAGTGAGGGGGAAGGTTTCCAAAGTGACTGGAAGAAAAAGAAAAGAGCAAACCTTCACCTCTTTCCCAACAAACCTGACTCTGCCCGCTAAATTTCAATCAGAAGAAGAACCTCAAGTCATAAAGTCAAAGAAATCCAAGAAGACAGTCAAGGTGCCTGAAATTCAAGAAGAGAAGGAAGAGGAAGTTGCTGAAGAAGAAGTGCAAGACAAAGAGCCTTAAACAAGAATGCCCAAACTTGCTGATGATCCATCCAAATTGTTTGAAGAGGGTTTTGACAAAGACCCTGAAACTCAAGAGAAGCTAGCTCTCCAAAGAGCTAAGGAGAGGATGGAACAGTTGGTGGAAGCCAACAAAGCAAGGGATGTAAGGAGGGAAAACTTCAAAGCTCCATGAAGGAGAGCTTCATACAGAAGGTTAAAACCCCAACTGTTGCAGAGATGGGATACTCAGTATCCACACCATGATAAGTGGGTGCCAATTCAGCTGAATGATGAGTGGGAAGAAGCCAAAAGAATGGTTGTCTATGATTTCTAGGTCATAGGTAAATGACTTGGTGAAAATGTGGAGGAAATCTTTGCTCAATTCATGTTTGACAACTATAGAGAGTTGTATCAGAAGTTGTTTGCAGCAGCTGACATTGCAAGAGTAGATTTCAAGGCACCAGGTCCCATTCTGTACATTCCTCCCAAGTTCAGTGGGAACTTAATTGATGAGCAGAACATTCTGGAGGAATTCATCTCCATAATGAAGATGGAGAAGCTGAAGTTTGGGCCTAAGGGAACAAATCAGGAGATTTTGGAGCTGAAGAAGAGAGTATGGGCTCAGTATGGCATTGCCCCACAAGATGATGGCTCCTTCTAAATGGATAAGTCTATTTCCCCTTACCCCTTTATCGTGTTGTTATTTGTTTCTGTTTTTCACATTCAAATTTTCTAAATTGTAATGCTTGATCATATATGAAAAGGTTAACTATTTTCTATCAGAGATAACAACTCATTATCTCAACTAACCTGACCTAACCTATGTTACTTGATTTATTATTGTACTAACAATTTATTTCAGGGAAGTTGAGTGAATCATCATCTCTGAAGTCAAGTTTAGTATAAGTCAAATCACCTCTGTAAATAGGTTTTGGCATCATCAAAAGTGCGGAAATTGTTGAAAAATGAATTGATTTTGATTAAGATACCAAAACCCCTAAATAATGATAGTCAGATTAGTTGAGAAAGATAGTTAGTCTACTTGTCTCAGGATAGTTGAGACGGTTCTAAATTATGTCTAAGTCTAGAATCTCAGGAATGTTGAGATCTTAGTTTTCAGGTTAGTTGTCCAAGCTGGTATGTTAGGCAGCTTAATAGTTTTTGTTGTTAAGCTCGAGTTTGTTGATCACATGAAGATAAAGCTACTGATGTGGACAACATGGTTGAATGCATAAGGCTCAAGCAAGAAGCCTGATCTGTTCTGGAGGCAGCAATGGTAAGAGCTATATCAGATCAAAAGGATATAATGAAGATCAAGAGCATTGAATGCATTTGCCTCAGAAGACAACATTAATGAAGCATTAAAGCCATCAAGCCTGAACAAGCATTAAACACATAGAAGCATTAAAGACTGAAGACTTGAATGAATTGAAGAACATTCTACCTGCAGCAAAAGATGTTCAGTGAACTTGTCCAATCTGACCGTTGGTGAAGTACAAGTTCTGACACAATCATTCTTGGAAAATGTGCAAGCTTCAAAACTAACACAAGTCTGCACACCTGAATTTTTCAGAAGTCAACACCATTCATTCAAGCAACCATTGAAGAACCTTCTATACACAGTGGATAAAAGAAGGATGCTCAAGTAGCCGTTCAATAGAGCTGCAAATAGACAATTTGAATGTCTATCTCTCCAACGGATAGATGATCAAGTTGTTTTATAAATACAGAAGTGATCCAAGGATTCAAGTATCCAACTATCTGCTATCAAACTACTATCAAGCATTCAAGGAAACAAAAGCTTACAACTTGGAATCCCAGGTTTCCTGATCACTTCTAGCTAAGCCATCTTGCAAAAATCCAAGCTTAGCAAAAAGATATCCTATCCCTTTACACCGTTCTTATTGTAAAGTATATCTCACTTAGTTGGAACTAAACCTCAAACCCTTACCTTTTAAGTGAAGTAGTGTTTGTTGTAGAAGTGAGGAGTTAAGATCTGTTAAGAGAAAAACACAGCTTTAACTCAGAGAAGTTGAGCACTAGGACTCAGATTTCCTAGGGATCAAAACACTAAGGATAGTGTTGTTGATCAGTGCACATTGGCACTATAAAACAAGCTAATTTCAGGCGTTAAGGAATTATCCTATTAAATCAGGGAAAGTGGATGTAGGAGCTTGAGTCTCTAAACCACTATAATTTGCTGTGTTATTTACTTATTGCATTCTTTCTTTATCTTACATAGCACACACAGATTTTCTGGAAAGATCTGATATCATAAAATTAAGTAAAACAGTTTTGGACAAAGTCCGTGATAACTGTTGTTTTTCAGAAATTAATCAAGGAGTATTTTCAAAAAAAAAATGGCCAACCACATTCCTAACTTAATAACTCTTTTAGATAGTTGTCCAACTGACTACTTCATAGTTTTCAGTAGGTTGATTATCTATCAAAGTTTGTTCGCTCATAGAGATTGTCAGACAACTCTCTTGATATGTTAAACTGCTTGAAAAAGTAAAATTTGGGTCATACTCCATAAAGGACCAACAAAACGTCATACATTTTGAATTGGAGGTAGTATATATATATATATTTTTTTTTTTTTTAAAGCATTATTTTTCAAATACATTAAGTTACTAAATAATTTAAATAATACATAACATAATAGAAATACACTTAATATAAAAGGGAGTTTTATTATTAATAAATGAAAATGTAATAAAGAATCACTACAAATAATTGTCAAAATTGCGAGGGAAAATTGCGATGGTATGTAATCCCTCGTTAAATGGCGAGGGATTTTACGAGGGGAGCAGATGGAGAGGGAAATACCGAGGGTTCAAAAAACCCTCGCAAAATAGTGAGGAATTACACATCCCTCGCCATTTAACGAGGGATATTTTTTTAAAAATGATAAAGGGCAAGGGATTTAATGCTCACTGGCTGGCGAGGGAATTTAATGTTCGCGGCCAGACGAATCTAACGACGTGTCATATTTTAAGAGAATGAATTAATTTAATAAAAAGACGTGTGTACTCTAGTTAATTATTTCGTGTGCTCGTTGCGCTAAAGCGGCATACACCAATTTTTGGTGGGGCTATCTCTTTTGAGTTTGGTCCTTACAATTTAGTCTCAAAGAATTTGGATCTAAGATACAATCTTATATTAATTAACCAGCCCCTTACGTATTATCTTCTCGTCTATGCATATAAGTATGTAAATGTACAACAATGTCCTTACGTACGTATTATCTTCTCGTCTATGCATATAAGTATGTAAATGTACAACAATGTCCTTACGTATTATCTTCTCGTCTATGCATATAAGTATGTAAATGTACAACAATGTGAAATACAATGTAATTATATGCAAAAGGAATTAAAATCATTCAATCTTATAATACCTCACTAGTTTTATAGTCATCTTCATTCTCATTTCCGTTACTATCGATTTCAAAAGGGGCAATGATATATATAAATTAAACCAGTGACTTTAGCATTAATTTTTTGCATCATCATCAAATTAACTTAAAAAAGAGAAGAGTGGGAGTGAGACAATTATTTTAATCAACCAGAGAACTGCAGTCCCACATCGAAAACAGTAAGAAGATGTGAAGAGACATTGGAATAAATTGGGAGATCGAGATTTGTATCAACCATACCTTTCCGCTGCTGCTGGGGAAGAGTCCATCACAGTAGCTTGCTGCTGGGGCTCTTGAGCGTCATCTTGGTGTTGCACTACTGCCTCGGCCTGGCGCACCCAGCAGCAAACTGCCATAACGTGTGAGGCGTTGGCCAACAAAAAATAAATTTAATATTGTTTGAGCTGTTGGCTCACATATCAGATATTAAACTGGTAAGAACAAATACTACACTTGATCTTAGCCAAAAGGCCAAGAAAGGTATGCTTTTTCCAATCATTTCATTATGCTTTTAAATTTGCCCTGTCTCTACAAGCTTGCTAAGAGTTTTGATGTGGGATGATATTATTATAATTAGCTAGGATGCATTTTTTTTAACACTCACATCCAAGAGCTAGCCTACTAGTACCATATTGATTGATTGTTAACTTCAACAAAATCATTCAGGAATCAACATGACTCACACTACTGTTCAAGATGAAAATAACTGTCGGTCGTACAACAAGGCAAGTTTGAAATCATATATATAAGAGAGAGAGACCATATCAAAATTTGTTTATATGTTCTACTCGCCCTTTAATTCCGTCTTTATTTGCACCCCTAGCTATTTCCCTCTTTAAATAGCAAGGGTTCAACTCCCCCTCTTTATTATTTGAGCAAAATTTTGTAATGATAGTTGAACTCAAAACAATTAATTAATCATACAAGAGGCCGGACTGTAATTAAAGTATAGTCAATTAATTTACTTAATTGGTATCAACAATACTACCTCAGAAAACAACTGAATTAAACATGAAATTCATTCTAAATTATTGGATATATATTAGAACAATGGTTGCATCTTGCAAAGCTAGTGCTCGGGCTATCCGCTGCCAGCCCAAACAATCTATATGCGGAAATGTCTAGACCCTTTTTATACTCGTTGAAATAACTTAATAAATCACCTAATTTGACTCACTAAAAATCAATAGTTATGTCAACACTTATGAAAAACGGTTTTTCCTAATAAACTATACTGTGTGTAATCAAAACAAATTTTATGCACTTTCAAGTAATAAACAAGTAATGATCACTACAAAAAAGGCCCTGCATACTGACAGAATTCACGTCAGAAACAGTGGTTACCGACTGAAAAATTTGGTCGGAACCGTCATCGTCGATAATTATTACCGACAGACGGATTACCGACAGAATAAAACAGTCGGAATTACCGACGGAATCAGTCTGTCGGTATACTCCACGACCCGGTTTCGAACCGGGTCATAGTTCTGTCGGTAATTTATTTTTAAAAATAATGAAAATTTAAATATTCCGTCGGTAATTCCGTAGGAAATGTTAGTTCTAATTATTTTTTTGTGAAATTATTTCGTCGTAAATTTTATATTTCAGTCGGAAACTCCGTCGCTATTGCATATCGGACCTGGGCCGAACACGACCCGCACCCGCGCTAAAGGGTATACCTCAGAGGTTCTTGAATTGGTAGTGGGTTGTGAATGGTCAACGGAGTCGGGCAATTCGGTGACATAGGACTCCAAGTGCTTCGACTGCCTCTTTGGCCTATCTCTTCTTCTTAATGTTTCTTTAGGTTGTTGTACTATCTCACTCCCTGTTGCACTTGTTGGCTCATCTGCTGCATGGCTTACCTCAGGATTTAATTCCTCATGTGAATCATTAGTTACATCTTCATGTGACTCATGACCAAGAGTTAAACTCCCATTCTCAATTCCCATATGCATGTCCTCATTTGGTTCCCAATCAATAGCAACTTGATTGCTTGTTCCACCAAATAGTGGTTGTGCAGCCTCCTTGTATGGAAGATTTCAGGAATACACACAGAGGAGAAGGTTGGGGAATATTTTGTATTGATTAACAACAGTAGAATAGAACCTATATATACAAAGGTTGCAGACCAAATCTGCATATATATATATATATATATATATATATATATTCATAGCAATGATTTGGACGAAAATAAAGTTTAGAACTAATAGCCCCCCTACAAATTCTATTGCCATGCAACCTTCCCTGCCTTACGTAAAATAGCCTACAATCCCTCGGCACCAAGAATGAAGAGATATGGTGACAACGGATCCCCTTGCCTCAATCCTCTGGCCGGGGTAATCGGCCCGATCATGTCTCCATTTACTTGAAATGAATAGCGAACTGATCTAACACATAGCATTATCCATTGAGTCCAAATTATCTTAGATATCAAAAATTTATACGCATATGCAATTAATTTTTATAGTATTGATCATTTGTTTGATATTATTGATATTTTAGTATAAGTAACTTATTATTGATACCACTTATTTTTAGCATTAATTTTTTTTTTATATATAATTGTCATTGGTATTGAAAATTAAATTTTCGATACCATTAGTTGTATAACATCCATCATTTTTTTTTTGATACTATTATTATTTTTGAAATAGTAATTTATTTATTGATACACTTATTTTTTACATTAAATAAGTCAACACCATAGAATGGGGGAGGTTTTGTGGGCCGCGAGTTTAGATGCCTGAGAGGGGAGAGGTTGGGATTGACCTTCTGGGGAAGACGAAGAGGGTGGGGTTTGGCATTTTTTTGTTTTGTTTTTTTCCTTATATAGTTTAAGCGTAATTAAAATTGACGTGGTATGTTTTTTTATATAAATTTTATTTTATTTTTGGATTTATATTTTATTTAAATATTTCAGATTTACATATTTTTTTATAGATATTAACAAATAATTTTTAAATTATCATATTAAATTATAGTTTTTAGAATACTATCTAATTTATGATTTAATTTTTTATAAGTTTTAAATTTTTCCTTTTTATATAATTTTAATTTTTTTAGTAATATAAATATATTTAAAGAATTAAAATTGGATAAAAAGGCCAAATATGCTCATTTGGCTGGAAATCCAAATTCATTGCACGCGTACATGTCCGGTGATTAAAGAAATCGGCGGAAAAGGACTAAAATTGAGCAATAAGAACTAAAATTGTAACTAAGATCAAAATTGATATAATAGAAATTTGAAGGATATATTTGGGAATTGGCCTAAGTCACAGGACATAACAAAATTATGTTTCTAATGACGTGCATGATCATTTGAATGATTTGTTTAATTTGGGAGAATATGTGGTGAGGGGAAGTAGCTCTTAGTGAGAAATTTCATAGTCGTCGTACAGGCTCTTTACGAACAGCAACTCGACTTTCATGGAGGGGGATGATCTCTATGGTAATATTTGGAAAAACCCAGGCAAGGTTAAATGTCAACCTTGGTGGATCATCAATTTAAGAAAAAAAAAAAAAACAGCTTTTATTATCCGAATGCCCAAGTGGATCCTCACACTACAGGAAATCATACATTCCGTGACGATTTTTTTTGTGACGACACAAAAATCGTCACAATTTGTAACTTAAAGGCGACAAAATTTATTTTTCGTCATTAAAATAGTAGACATTATGACAAAATTTAATTTTGTCGCAACTTATAATTTTTTCGTCATTAAAATAGTTGAAGTTATGACAAAATTTAATTTTGTCACCACTTATAATTTTTTTGTCACAAATTTGTAACTTTCGTGACTATTTTAATAAACATGTCACAATAATTCTATGTGACGATTTTAATAATAAGTGGTGACTAAATTTGATGTCATGAAAAATATGTTTTCTCGACGATGCTACACTTTCGTCATTAAATATAAGGAATAATTTGTGATAAAATTATTTTGTCACAATAATAATTATTGACGATTTTAATAACAATTAATGACGATATTCAATGTCATAAAAAATATTTCTTCTTGACGATAATACTTTTTGTCATCAATTGTTCGAAATATTTAGTGACCAAATATTTTCGTCACCCTAATAATAATTTATGACGATATTCAACGTCATAAAAACACATTTTCATGACGATAATACTTTCCGTCATTAATTGTACGAAATATTTTAGTAATGAAATATTTTCATCACAATAATAATTATTTACGATTTTAACAATAATTGATGACGTTATTTGATGTCATAAAAATACATTTTTTCATGACGATAGTAATTTTCGTCATTAATTGTTCAAAATATTTAGTGACAAAATGTTTCGTCACAATAATAAGTGGTTACATTTGACATAAAAAATAAAATATTTTCATAACGATGTAATTTTTCGTCATTAATTATTCAAAATAATTGGCGATAAAATTCTTTCGTCACAATAATGAATAATGACGATTTTAATAATAATTAGTGAGAGAAAAATGCACTTTTGGTCCCACCATCCACGGGCACTCATGTTTACACATTCGGTCCCAAAGTTAGTCAACTGTTAGTCAACCGTTAGCGGTTTTGGTCCCAATATTTTTTTTTTTCATTTTGACGTATATTAAAAATCAGAAAAATTCATTATAATTAAAAATAACCTAAAAATTAAAACCAAAAGTGTAACAACTCTAAAAATTTGAAAATTTGGAAAATAAAAATTATTTTTAAAAAATCTCATATCCATTCCCGTAATTTTAATGAGATTTTTATATTTTTATATTTTTTTTGAGATTTTTAAATTTTATTTTTTGACACATTTTATAATATTTTTTTTTTTTTTTTGTGCTCGAGTTTTAATGAATACTCCATTAATTTAGTTTTTTTGCAAAGTAGATATATTGGAGATATATGATAAACTATTGTGGGGTTCATTTATAAATAAAATTATTGTTTATGAATAAAGTGAAGATTGGAGCGTGAATAAAAAAAAATCATGGCGATAATATATTTCCTCATTAAGTAGTCGAAATACTCAAAATTCTATTGTCACCATTTACCTGAAATCAATATGTTTCGTATCCACCTCAAGAAAAAACATTTAAATAAGATCCAGATTGCATGACCTGCTAGTTTGCAAAAAGCCAAGATTATATATATATATATATATATATATATATATATATATATACACACAAAATACCATAGATAATAGCATTATGGACTCCCCTATGCACAAACCCATTAAACTAAATTCGTATTAGTCAACTTTAAAAGTTTTTCGCATATAATCCTAAAATTCTAAAACAATCAAATGGTTTCACTATATTTGTTTTATTACAATATCATGAGGACAAGAATGGACCACACACATACATAAATATTTTGTCATCAATCACTCTCGTCATCAGAAACACTATTTTTTGGGGAATCCTCTCCACTGCTACAATAATTGACTATGGTGTCATCTAATTCATCCCCATCATAATTATCTGAGTAGACTTCCTCACATTCTTCACGTGCACTTGAGATTATCAAGTTGTCAATGACATCAACCTCATAATCATCTCTATTTAGTGATTGTATTTCGCAGAGACCGACTTCAAAAGCATCATCAATATGATTCTCTTGATATACTTCATCTTCTCCCTGTTCTTCAGTGTCCATTGTTTCATCTTGCATTTCATCAACATCATATATATGCCTATGTTGGAATGGTTGCACTACTCGCCAATCACCTCCTAATTTGGGATCATTAATGTAGAAGACCTGTCTAGCTTGATCAGCTAAAATAAAAGGATCATTCTCATACCATTTTCCCGTTACTCTAATACTTGTTATATTTCCTTCCTTTAGTATCCCTGATTTCTTTCTAGTCCCAAGATCAAACCATTCACATTTGAATATAGTTACATGTCTATCCTTCACGTAGTCCAGCTTAATTATATCAGTCAAAATACCATAAAAATCTATGATATCTTCACCATGGTTCCCTTCTACTACAATTCCACTATTTTGACTCTTACGACGACTATCTCGTTCTTTAGTGAGAAATCGCACACCATTCACAATGCATCCAGTGTACTTTCTTATGCACCTATAAGGTGCACAAGCAAGTGAATAAAGTGACTCGTTCATTTTAGACCGATCTGCATGATATACTTGAGTCATCTAGGTCAAAGAATGTGAAAATAAAATCAATTAAATGAGGGAAAGATATTCTGAAATTGCAAAAAAAAATATTTGAAAACCTAGTTATATATCTTACATGGTTTTTAAACCATTCAGGAAATTGTTGTTTTTGATCTTGATCTATGTTTACACAACCCTTCAAGAGAAGCTCTTGCTTGTGCCTCCTACAATAATTTGTGTCAAAGCATATATTTGAAATTTATAAATACGTTACAGATATTCAACAAGTTAAGGTACACACAAAATAAACTTACTCAAAATATGGTTCAATCTCCTCACAATTCTGGTAAACAAACCACTGCATCACATTGAACTCATCATCCGATAATTGAACATAACGTGTTGCTCCAAGATGACGACATTTTTGACTAAAGATACAAAGACTATCATCAGTTCCTGTATCACTGTTTCGCTCATGTCTATTAAATCTGGTCTCAATTCCCCGCAAATACATTGAGCAAAAAGTTAAGCTCTCATTCGCCACATATGCCTCAGCAACTGACCCTTCAGGATGAGCTTTATTACGCACACTCTTCTTCAAGCCACATAATGATCTACACAAAAAAGTAAAAAGTAAATTAATACATTATTAATAATGTGACTAGTATCAAAGAAATAACATAAGGGAAAAAAATTGAACACTACGTACCTTTCAATTGGATACATCCATCTAAATTGCACTGGTCCACATAATAAAGCCTCTCTTGCTAAATGAATAGATAAATGAACCATTACGTCGAAAAAAGCAGGAGGAAATATTTGCTCAAGCTTACACAAAATCAAGATGATATCTTCTTCCATTTTATGCAATTCTGATTTTTTCAGCTTCTTACAACACAAACGTTGAAAAAAATGACCCAACTCCGCTATTACTTCGAACACATTCTTGTTTAAGGATCCGCGTATGCCAACTGAAAGTATACGTTGTAATAGTATATGACAATCATGACTTTTCAATCCAGATATTTTTTGATCACTTATACCAACACAACGAGAGATGTTAGAAGCATATCCATCCGGAAATTTAACAGACTTTAGGAACTCACAAAATTCGTGTCTTTCTTTCTTTTTCATGACATAACATGCAGGTGGCACAACATATTTTCCATCATTTCTCTTGATTAAATGTAGCTCCTTCCGAATTTTCATGTCCTCCAAATCTAGTCTTGCCTTTATTGTATCTTTTGTTTTGCCATCTATATTCATTAAGGTTCCTAATATGCTCTCACAAATGTTCTTTTCAATATGCATCACATCTAAATTGTGTCTTAATTTCAACTTGCTCCAATAAGGCAAATTAAAAAATATACTACGTTTAGACCAATTAACCTCCTTACGCATGTATTTTTTCTTCTTGGATGGATGTTTTCCTGGTGTTTGCTCTTGAACTCTCTCCAACTGTATCAACACATCATCTCCACTTAATTCTTCAGGTGGTTCTCCATTTTCTATTTTACCATTGAACTTTCTACTTCTCCTCCAAGGATGATCTTTTGCTAAATAACGACGATGTCCCATGAAACACAACTTACTACGTATTGACTCTGAGTAAGTGTTCTCATTACAAACTGGGCAAGCCCTATATCCTTTAGTAATCCATCCAGACAAGTCACCATACGCTGGGAAGTCATTTATTGTCCACAAGACAGCAGCATGCATTTGAAAATTTTGTTTACAAGATACATCAAAAGTTTCGACTCCTTCGACCCACAACTCAGTTAGTTCTTTAACTAATGGTTGTAAGTACACATCAATGTCTTTTCCTGGTGACTTTTTCCCCGGAATAAGCAAAGACAACATGAGGAATGGTTGTTTCATGCAATCCCAAGGAGGGAGATTCAACGGTGCTAGAAGAACTGGCCACATGCTATAAGTAGTGCTCAAGTTTCCAAATGGATTAAAGCCATCAGCAGCTAGGGCTAGTCTAACATTTCTTGGATCATTAGCAAACCAATGAAACTCATTATCAAACTCTTTCCATGCTATGGAATCAGCTGGATGTCTCATATAATCATCATCAATACGTTTTTCTTTATGCCAAACCATCTTTTTAGAGGTTTTCGAAGCCAAGTAAAGACGTCGTAGTCTAGGTGTCAATGGAAAATACCTCAAGATTTTATGTGGTATCTTTTTCCCGATACCATCATTGACTTTCCAACGAGAAGTCCCACATGTAGGGCAAGCCTCTAAGTTTTTATTTTCATTCCAAAACAAGGCACAATCATGCTCACATGCATGGATACGCTCATATCCTAATCCCAAATCGCGTAAATATCTTTTAGCTTCGTAATAAGTGTTTGGGAGTGTCTCACCATCGGGAAGAGCAGACTTCATCAAACTCAACATCATTTCTATAGTTTTATTACTCAACTTATTATATACTTTTAAATGGAGCAGTTGTATAACAAATGATGTCTTCGATATTTTCTTACAACCAGGATATAATTCTGTTTGAGTATCTGCAATGAGTGCCTCAAGATATGCAGGGAGACCATTAGTATTGTCATCATCAGTTGACATATTACCACCATTTGCTTGAGAGTATTGTTCACTAAGGTCAAACAACATTTCATTAACGCCGTTATCTTCATCATTGTCTTCCTCATAATTGTTTTCTTCTATCGAATCACTATCAGTTCTAATACCCTCATTATTCAACCTAGGCTCACCATGATAAAACCATGTAATGTACCCTGGATCTATCCCATTCACCATTATGTGATCTTTAACTGTTTTTTTATCTCTGAAATTTAAGTTCAAACACTTTCTACATGGGCATCGAACATCACACTCTCGACCCATATGAGTTCTAACATATTGCATAAAACTATTCACTCCATCTACATAACTCTTAGAAAATTTGGTACCACGCATCCAAGTCTTGTCCATTTTGCACCTATCATATTATTTGTTTATTTAAGTAATTAAAAAATGGCATAAAAAGCAATAAAAAATTATATCAAAGAGTTACCAAAATATGAAGATCTTTGTGAATTAATGTTCCCACGACTTTGTTAGGCTCTCATTAATGTAATCAATGTGCTAATACATCTTTTTTTATCCTTTAAGGTTTTGTTTATCCAGCCATAAATTAAACACAAAATGTTATTCAAATGAGTATAAGCCCAAACACAGGATATGCAACTATGAAACCCATCAACAAAATTTTAGATATTCTAATTTATTAAGTTGGCCAAATAATGTTCATTGACACAGTAAAAAAATCAGATTCAATAAAGTACCTATTACACGACTTTAATATCTCAACCCAAATCCAAATGAGAACGAAGGATCATAAGATTTCTCCAACCATGAGAACAAATTAAAGATCAATACCCATTACTAGTTACAAATAATTCATGCGCCATTATTTCCAATCAAATAATCTCCAACCAAGTAATCTCTAACCAAATATATTTATCCAACCAAGTAATCTCTAACCTAAAATATTAGCATGTATTGGCATTCACAGTTAATAATAATCTAAAATAAAATTTGTAATCATATCAGCGTGATCATTAATTTCATATAGAGATAAGAGAGCATGCTACAAGTACAATCATATAGTTGAAGCGATTCATCAAACAAATAGAGGGTGTGTAGATTAAAGTAAATGTAAGAGTTCTGCCAATGTTTTATCATTTTTATTCCATTTGCAGCTACAAACTATGAATTAATAAAACATCAATTTTGAATTGCATAATTTCCAATGTAAAATTAAATAAATATCTAAATCTTAATCCAAATTAGAAAAGAGCATGGATACTGAATCAATTTTGAATAACATATCTTACACCTTAACTTACTCCTTCTCTAGTGATAAACTGAACATAAAAAAGGTTGCACTTAAGGTAGGCAAGCATATACGTTGGCTGCAAATTTCGCTCTTCCAATACATGTACTGAGGTGGAGGATTAGGCGCTAATATTGAGTAGCATAGAATTTTACCTATAATAATAATCCAATACTAAAATATGGACCGTACACTAACTCTGGAGGAATATTGAATCAAATATGCAATACTCCTTAGCTAACAAGGAATTTAATGTTTCTCTTTTGATATAATATGTGAAAATGGCTATCTGAATATCTACTTGCCAATAAAGTAAAGAGAGGACATGTTTGCCACATTAGATTGATAAATTTCCTAACTTTCATCTATTGTTTATTTCGTCATTGCTCGTAAAACATATCTTCTTGTACTGGACAACTGAAACTCAAATAAACTTCCATAAGCACCACACATATTTGATCACTCTGTCTGAGGTGATCTTGATCAAGGACATTTCCAATGACCACCAAGGTGTCCTCTCATTAAGTAATTAGGCCATGTTAAAATCCCAGTGTCAAAATCCTCATTTTTTAAGTGGTGAACACTTCACAAGTCCTCCAAATATTGGAGGTTTGCCAAATATGGGATGCTACAGTACTCATAACATATTTGTGACTCAAGAGCTGGCCTTAAAGAGGTTAAGAGATATGCCACCATTCAAATTAAAACATTCAGAAAATGAGATCGAGAAATATGAATTTTATGGTGGTCATGGCTTAAAATCTATAGTGATTATATTATGACTACCATACATGGGCATTGTACAAATTGTAGCAGAAATAGTGTGCACTTTAGAAATAACATAAACAACTCAACAAGTTATAAGAGTTAACTGCACATGTCTTAGTCCTGAACAAACAGGTTTCTGATAAGGGGGTGAGAATTATGCCTACTTTGTTTAAAGTACTAGAGAGTCTGTATACAAACAAATTAATTATTTACTGAACAAGTTTAGTCATATACAGACATAAAATTCTTGGAGGAATGCAAAGTTTATATGAGATAATAAAGAAGGGGAAAATTCATCACAGCTTAATCCCAAATTAGACAGCTAAAGGGTTGTTTCTTTAATTTACTACAAATGTAAAGAACCTTAACAAAAATCCCAGATTTCTTTAATTTACATATCTAAATTAGCATTCTCAAAATAAGTAATTCAATAACATCTCAAATTTCTTTAATTTACATATCTAAATTAGCATTCTCAAAATAAGTAATTCAATAAGATGTTAGCATAATTAGAGAAAGAATAAGAAACCGCTTACACAAATCTCTAGAACCCCCAGACGCAATTCTTCAAGAACGCTAATTCAACAACCCCAATTCAAGAACACTAATTCAAGACACAAAAACAAAATTGGGATTTGTGATTTAGGATGGTTTTTAACGCAAGATTTGGAAGTGTGGGATTTATGATTGATTTTAGCGCAAGATTTGGAATTAAGGATGAGGGTGGGATTTATGAACGTATGTTGATTAAGCATGAGTGTGGGATTTATAATTTTTTTTTAGCGGAAGATTAGGGATTTAGTGTCCCTCCATATTTCCCCAGCCTCTCAAATCTTTTCTCAACTACCGCCAATTTTGTTTCTTTACATGATAAAAGGGAAATTATTTATATCTTTTAAAATACTTAAGTATATATAATTTTATTTAAGAATATTTTGTATTTTTCAGAATATTCCTCATATAATGTAATATTGTTATTATAATTTTTATAAAATTAATATTGTAAAATTAGAGTAATATTTCGACACAAAATATAATTTTTTTTAAGGTATTAATTTAATTACGAGATCTGGCATTGGATAAATAATTATTTAGTACTTGCTACATGATTTGAATGATAGTTGGACAACAATAAATTTTGGGACTTGCATTTTCAATTTGTTTCCAACAGCTTTTGAAAGTATAAGAACATTGCAACGTTTTGTTGCAGCTGACACGACTACTTTTACGTGCCTCTGAAAAAAAAAAAAGGAAAGTAGATGATGTGTTGTTATATAGAATGATTGATGTTGTTGCTCACAATGAACTGACACTTAGTCGGTGAACCGACGCTAACATACTTCGTTTTGTTGGTCTCACGCGTATCACTATACAATAACCTAGATTACTGAATATCATGTTATACATAGTGAAACTAATCAGTGAGCTGATGAATCAACACTAACGTACTTCGTTTCATAAGTCTCGTATCCGTAAAATAACCTAGATCATAGAAAAATCATATTATAGTGAAATTGATCAGTGAAGTGACACTCAGTTAGTGAATCGACACTAACATACTTCGTTTCGTTGGTCTCATATCACCGTAAAGTAACCTAGATCACTAGAAATCTAATGTGGCACCCGAAGATTGAGTAATAGTTACGCGTATTCCGTGAATCAACAAATTTTGATTGTTGTTCATCCCTAATTTTATCACGTACCAACAATCACTTAGTGTGTACCTCACGTTGTTGGCCGCGTATCACTATAAAATTCCACTTCATATGGTAGAAATGATTACACGTTTTGCTCTTAACGGTGCCTAATTGTTATGGTTGTAAACGAACGAAGCGAATACTACATTATTCGATTTGATTCGTTAAACTATTTGAATATTCATATTCATTTATTTTTTTAATAGTAATTTTGATTCGGTATTCGATTCAATTTTTTGATACATATTCTAAACATTAATTTTCAAGTATTCGATTCAAAATTTATTTGTATTCGATACTATTCGATTCGAAATTTTATGGAGAAAATTTGTAAAATAATATTATAGGGCATGAGACAAATATTCATTTAAAAATATATTTGTGTATATATATTTCTAATTCATTCATCAACGTCCGATTAAATATACCAATTAAATTAGCTAGAAAAAAAATACATATATGTTAAATTGAGACGTCCGATTAAATATACCAATTCGATACACATTCTGAAATCTATTTTTTAAAAAATATATAAATATCTATGCAAACATATATTTTTTTTAAATTGAGACTAAAAACGAGTAAAAAATGGTCCCATATTTTCTCTCCAAAATCAAATGAAATAAAAAAACCAAGGATAGAAACGAATCAATTATCTTCTCCCCATATTTCTCTCCATGATCAAATCAAAAATATTTACAACACGTCTATTTCCCCCCAATGAAAACTAAATGAATAATTGGCTCCAATTTTTCCCCCTACAAATGAAAACTAATTGAATATTTCGCTCCAATAAGTGAAACCCTCCCCTATTGTCGATTCCTTCTTCACAGGAAAAAACCCTTCCCTATCGTCGATTCATTCTTCATAGAGACAGCCCTTCCGCAGCGACGCCAGAGAATTAGTATTTAGAGTGAAAACCCTTCCACGTCTCAGGTAACTCCTCTTTTTTTTTTTTTTTTACATAGAGTCATATTTATAATACGTAACGAAGTTCTGAAAAAATAAATGTACGTAGAGGGTCCCTATATCTCTGTGATTGAATCAGATTTGAAGTGCAACATTGAATTTTGTTTTGTTTTTGTTAGAATTGTTGTTGGTTGTTGTGAATGTAAATTTTTCATATTTTCACAAATTATTACAAGTATCTACGCGTGTATCCATTGTAAATCTCAGATTGTAGTATAAGAAGTGTAGGTTGAATCTAATAATTTAAAATCTAATTATTCCATTTACATAGAAAGTCGGTCAAGTAAGAGACGGAGAGAATGCTTACATAGTTTTCACTCTTTTAAATAGTTAGATATCTCGTATCCACCTTAAAAGGCAACAAGGGTTAATTATGTGGTTTTAGATTTTTCATTTAAGGTGATCACTATTATAGTAGCTCTGCACATTTACAGTTTAGATCTATGCTTAATGGGCATTGTACAAATTGTTGGAGATTAAGTAGCTCTACACTATATGAATTACTCAAGTGCATATTAATTTATAAGAGTTGAATTATGGATTAAATATTGAATGACAATTATTCATAAGTTATAAGAGTTAAATTATGGATTAAATATTGAATGTTAATTATTCAATCGTGGGAAAACCATTATTTATTGCACGTGTCTTAGTCCTATACAAACAGATTTATGATAAGGGGGTGAGAATTATGCCTACTTTGTTTAAAGTACTGAAGAGTCTATATACAAAAAAATTAATTATTTACTGAACAAGTTTATTTCTATACAAACACAAAATTCTAGACGGAATGCAAAGTTTATATGAATCAGTAAGTTGAGCCTTAATAGCAGAACCACTCAGGATAAAAATAAACAGTGTTTATGCTCCTAGAGTCTCCATTAGTTTGATGGTTTAAATCATTTTCCATCTACACATTAACTGATTTTCCATAATGGCCGATTCCCATCACCACTTGTTGAATTTATTCTTTAGATTAACAACTCATTTGAAATACAACTTAGACAAAATTTGAAATGCAATTCAGAAGATATATCTATTTTTTTTTTAAATCCCTTTATTATACCCTTGCCTTGTATTTAAGGGACTTATCATTCATTGTTATACACCAAAGGACATTGTTTCTGCTATTACCTCAATAGTTTCCCAAAAGGGTGAAATTACTTCAGGCCAAGTTAATGGACTGATCGAGGTTGTGCTGCTAAGTAAGAAAGTTATACCCAAAACATAACTCATATTTACAGAATAGTTACTGGAATGAGAAATCAAATTATCCGGCAGAAGCTCAAGAATCGTTGTGTTGTTAATATTTTCTTAAGTTGTCTCAGCTGCTATATTTCCTCCCATTATAGCATCACCACATTAATATATTTGTTAGTGTGGAATGATCTAAGCTTTGCTACTCATATTATAGCTGCAGTGATTGTTTTGTTTATACAGTTTGATGCATGTGCTCTTTCAATTGTATATTTGAGTGTGCATTTATTAAGGTCTTCAGAAGTTTATACTATTTATCTAAGATGCTGATGGGTCATATCATTTTTTTTGTTTATATAGCTTGATGCATGTGATCTTTCACTTGAACGCGATAAGTATTTTATTAGATACTGAAATATGAACAAGTTAATTTGTGGTTACATAGGCATCTGAGACAAATGGGACGAAATATAGAAGAAAGGGAAGAAGTGTTTTGTGAACTTATGAATACATATTGGTAGCTTCATTTTGTAATTTTCTTGGCCTAACTTGTATATTTAAGTTCTATTTCGATTCTCAATTCTTGGTTATCCTCATCCACCATTACTTTTTTGTTTCATTTAATTCGATATGCGATAAACCTGTTAGTGCATCACTAGCTTTAACTTTATTTTTTTGATGTGATTGCTCTCTTCCAAGTTTTTGATATGGCTCCTGGAGGTTCAAAAAACTTGAAACAAAAACGCAACTACATTGCTAGAACAAGTATTAAAGAAATATTCAACAAGGAAAGTGGTGGTAATGGAGGCCAACACGATACTACAACTCAACAATTGAAAGGAGGTGCACATATTACTCCACCAAATTTAGCTGCTGCAACCTCCCAAATTCCATTCCAGGCTTCCGAAATACGTGAAAAAGAATCCTCTGAAATTCCATTTATAGAGAACAATCATCATGCATCACTTGAAGATGTTGCTGCAACAACAGGTAAATGCATAATTTTTTCTATTTAATGTGTTAAAATTTCATTGTTGATATTATGGAAAATTATGTATTGTAATAAAATTTTATTGTTCACATGTAGTTGTTGGTTCCAAGAAAAGGAGTCGAGGTAAAACGTTTGGAAAATGAATCTTGAAGTATTTTGATACTTATAATAAAAAAATTAAGATTAATGTGGATCCATCAATCGGGAGACCTATAAATGGAGATGAATCCGCGAAGCTGGCCAGTCAGATTGGTGTTATAACCAGGGATGTTATTCCGATACCCAAGAAATGGAAAGAAATAGACGAGGCCAATGGATTGGAGCCAGGATTTGACCATCTACAAGTATGAGTTAAAAATTAAAAGTGTTTATTTTATAGTTTTCGCCTTGTTGTAATCTATTGTGCATGTTTGTATGTGAATTGTAGATCCACATGGATGTGAATATCGATGCCCCTGGTGTGAAACAGTGCTTGGTCAACAGAATGAAAAGCAGTACTCGACAAAAGCGTTATAATTTGCATCAACACTTCCTTAAGTTTTCAACTTTACAAGAGGCAAAGAATAACAAACCCTCTTTCTGTCCTAGACAAGATAACTGGGAAGAACTATGCGATCATTTCGCATCGGATAATTTCAAGGTAATTTTTCTTGTAAATTGCAAGAAAAGAATATTATAAATACAACCCACTTATTCATGAGTATATCTATCAGCTTAACTAAAATATTTGGTGCTTCACTTACTCCTAAATTGATTTATTGTGTGCTCTTGCAGCATAGAAGTGAGGTAAATCGAAGCAACAGAAAAAAACTGCGATGCAAACATACATCTGGAAGAAAGGCATTTACAGTTGTCAACCATGAAATTGTGAGTACACAATAACATTCTTGATTTCTATATTTGTTATGTATATATTTGTTGGGTACCTATTTTAATTTGTAATATTGGAGTCATGTTATGATTGGTTTGACACATGTTGCTTGTATGTAATATTCAGTGTTAGAAAGAAATACTAGTTTTGCGTGCATCCAATTATTGGATTGGTCATCCTTGTCAAAATCAACAAAGCAATTACACTACATATTCTTGTTAAATTCAAAATGACATGAATTTATGAATTTTTTTATTGAAACTAACTCGAATTGATGTTTGTCATTATATTTTTTACTTTATATGGACTTTGGCAAGTGAAAAGAATTTTGATGAGGATAGTTGTGGAGATATGTTTTCGTATTCTGATTATATTGATTAGTCTTATTATATTTTAGTGTGTAAATGATTATATCATTAATTGTTGGCTAGTATGATCAAGTATTAAGCTATTTTGTATTGTAGTCTGAACGTGAGTTAAATGGAGAACCGTGTGACCGAATTGACTTGTATGAGCGTACACACAGTTCAGAGAAAAATGGTTGGAAATCTACGGAGGCAAAGGAAAATTGGGTAAGTTAGTAGACATATTAAACAAAGTAATCTCTTTATTTAATATATGTTGTCAATGATTAAATGATGCTTGTGTGGTGATATAAAAACCAAAAAATTCTCCTCGTAAAATTTATTACGTAAGATTGTTCAATTCTTACTGGTTGAATTAGCGTTTAAATCTTGTTTGCTCTTTATTGGTAGTAACAATAGTTGTGGATTTTTCGTTGATAAAAATGCATTGCTTAAATTATTTAAAGGTATTAGTTTTAATATTGATCAAATACTTAGGTTTAATAATTAATGTTTATGCTTGATAAGAATCTCTACCACTAATGACATACATAAATTGATGGCTTTCTTAACCGTATGTGTTAATTTCCCCTCTGAATAAATATTTATGAGATTTAGTTTTATTACTAAAATTGATAATTTACTTCTTTTTATGCTTAATTATCAGGAGCTGATGAAAAAAAAATGAGAAGAATATATTGAGCTTGGAATTGAAAAGGGTGTAGATGAGATAGTCTTGGAGGTGTTGGGTCATGGAACAGGATATATAAAAGGTCTTGGTTATGGTCCAAAACCTCCAAGCAGACGCAACACACTATACGATTCTTCAAATCACTTGCAAGAAGAATTAAAAGACACGAAAGAAAAGTTGCAAGAGTCTGAAGCTCAAGTGCAAGAACTCAAGACGCAAGTGGATGTTTTGAATGCAAATATGACAGCACAAGGTGCAAATATCGAAAAATTAATGGCTTTTTTGAGTGGTAAAGGGATAGAACTATAAATTTTTTTTTTTTTTTTTTTATTGAAGTGTTATAATTTTTTTTTTTTTTTGTTAGGTGGTTACTTTATAAATGTTTGGACGAATTTTTTTATTAATGCAAAATTATTTTTCATCTTCAAGTTTGTTATTATTGTTGTAATTTTTTTTCTTACATTTAGTAGTTGAAATTAATTTATCATGAAAATTGTAATCATTTCAGGACAATTGAAAAATATTTATGACAAAAAAAAATTGTCACCATTTTTACATCATTTAACGACATTGAACAATTTGTCAGTAAAGAATTATTTTTGGAGACGAAATGTGTCGTCATTATATCTATATATATAATGACGTCAAATTTTAGTCACTATAGAGTAATTCTTTTGTGACGAAAGATTTGAAATATGACCAAAAATATGTTGTCACTGTTGCTAAACTTTTAATGATGACCACCGTTTTTTGTCACTAAATAGTATAAATTATTGACAAAAATATTTGTCACTATTTCCATATCATTTAGTGACAGTGAAAATTTTGTCACTAAATCATATTCTTTAGTGATAAATTTTTTCGTCATTATATATACACACATATAACAACAAACACTATTTTGTCACGAAAAAATAATATTTTTGTGACGAATTATATAAAATATGACGAAATAGTTAATCAAATTGTGACAAAAAATGATGTCACTAAAATTTTATAATGTTAGTAATATATTGAAAATCGTCACAAAAAGTTATTTTTTTAGCGGCGATAAACCAAATCGTTGCGCAAAATTTAACCTTTAGTGACGAAATGTCATATTAAGTGACAAAATTTTGATGCCAAATGTGACGATTTATATGTCACCATAGATGAAATGTATAGCGACAGTGATATTTATTGTCACCAAATGATGACATTCGGTGACGAATCCAAATTTCGTCGTATTGATCTATTGTGACGCTCATACGGTGACGTTCTTTGCGACAATTTTTTTTGTCGCCAAACATCATTTGTGACGAAAAATGATGTTTTTATGACGAATTTTTTCGTCGCGATTTCTCAAATTTCCTGTAGTGTCATTTATGCCCAAGAGCTTTTATTATCCGAATGCCCAAGTGGATCATCATTTATGCCCAAACGAAGAAAAATTTATTGACTGAGTACCAGGGGTACTCGAAAGATAATAATGTGGAGTTACATAGGGGAATTACAATGTATATGATCAGCTACGTTGCACGCATATAAGCCTAGGATTTGCACACCAATCATTGAAATTAAATGAAGTAGTGTAGGATTTGTAGTTAGATACTAAACCCCACATCATAACTCGAACGTCGTCAAACATCTGCTCTGGCTTGGTCTCCTTAGGATTTGCTCTGGCTTGGTCTCCAGTGGATAAATTAATCAAACAACTTTTCTTTGGCAATATAATTTTTCATCTTTTTCTCAAATATAGAAGAAAGTTAATTGGGCAGTCCGAGGAAAGTGTTCGACATCTTTTCTTTGGCTGCGTTTTATCACATCAGGTTTTGGTCCTTATGCTATTCCTGGTTCGGCTGTCCAATGCCTTCTTGCTCCAAACACGCTTCCCACCTGCTGCTGCAACATCTCGGCATTATGAGCTGCAAATGGAGAAAACACGTCCTGGAGTGCATCTGATCTTGTACCGTTTGGTTCTTGTGGAAGTCTATGAATTGTAGAATCTTCAAAGGCGAGGACATCATCCGGTGAAGATGTTTGAGGAGATCAGAGCATACATGGGATGATTAGAAAGTTATATGTGCAATTTTCTAAAAATGTACACAAGAGATTAATATTTGAATAAGTGTTCTATTTAGTGACCTAAATTTTAATTTTCACCCATCAGTCAAGGTTTGAAGAAGTAACAATGTCCACAAGATTATGATAAATGGTTAGAACTAGGCTAATTAGGTATGATTTAAGCTATGGAATTGCAACTTCACAACAATAAAGTTTTCTTTTGTCTCTCACAAGATTTCTGTTTAAATTTCAAATAAATTCTACTTATAGTAACAGTAATTAAGTCTAATGTTTATTGTTATTGTTATTCTATTTTTAATTAATTCTATTCCCACTGAGATTGAGGCTAATATGTAAATATGTTAAATCTGCTAATTCCATGGTAAGCCCATTAAAGGATTCTATGTTTCTAACCCTAATTCCAATGAAACCCTGGCCCAAGCCCATTTTGTAAGATTCCTAGCTAACCCTACTTCCATTGAAACCCTAGCCGCCCATTATGTAACATTTTTAAACCTAGCTACTCCCACCCAATGAGACCCTAGCCTAATCTCAGTACTATATATATATATATTTGCTTCCAACCTTGTTCAAACATTCTCCTCTTGCAGTAGTCTCACCTCTCTCTCTACTAGTCTTACCTCTTAATTTGCGAGGTCTGGGCCGCAATCCCTCTCAGATATGGGCCAGATTCTGCCCAAAAATGGCCTACTCTCAGATAGATACTGCATCACATGTGGAAAATAGAAGCCCAACTCTAGCATTTCAGCAGCCCTCCCTCCCGATGGTAATTTCCTGATATATATATATATATATAGCTATTTTTTTGTTACATATATATATATATATATAATAATTAATTAACTTTTCCTTATATGCATTTACAGATCATGAGGGAAGAATCTGCAGTCGAAGAGAAACAGCAAAGACAACCACGTCCCTTCACCACCGTCCCGGCCTCACGTGCTTTAATCGGCGCACGGTGAGAATTAGAAGTTGAAGTGTGACAAGGTTTATGCTGTGGAGTTTGATTTGAAGGTTCACTCCAAAACCAGCCTGGGGATCTGTACTAGAAATATGTAAGAAAATTAAGTAGAGTTGAATATAGATAGAGATTAGAGTTAAAATTCATGTCTTTTATTCAGTGTTGTATTCTTTAGTCAAAGTTGTTTGTTTAATTCTACTATATATAATTTTCTCATATATTTCTCTTCAACACATTATTTAGCTACACTCTTTAGATTTTATAGATGAATTTTCACTTTTGATCCCAGCAACCACGACCCTATAATTTTGGTTCCAAAATAAAATAAATTGCCAAAACTAGTCCTAAATTTAGTCAACTCTTGGTGGTTTTGCTTCCAATATATAATAGATCTAATTTTCATTTTTCTTATTCCCAAGCAGACAAGAAAATAAAACTAACCATTAATTTAAATTACATTTTAAACAAATAAATTTTATAATTGTATTAAACACTCTTTAAACATATATGAACTTTATATAAATAAAAAATAAAAAATTGTGAACAAATATTTTCAAAGTTATGCTCACTCACTTTTTAAATTTATACAAAAATGTGTAAAAAATGTATAAATCAATTTAAAATTAAATTATTAGCTTTTTTATTTTCTTAATAAATTCAATTAATTTTATCTTCATTTTTTATTGTGTTAATAAATTTCTATAAATCTTTCAAAGAATTTAGAAATTTTAAAATTATTTATAAATATTTTCAAATCACAAATAAAATGAAGAAATTTATGTAAAAGTCATAATGAAAAATAAATAAAACTGAAAGCGATTTTTTTATTTGTTGAGGAGCGGGGATCGTTAAGTTACAATGTTTATAGTAACTCAAGCACGGGGACTACTCACAAAATATTAGAAATATAATGCTTCTGAATTTATAAGGCCATAAATGTTACTCCTTATGTCCCGTAATATATACTTTTCTTTTCGTTTTAAGAATAAATTTTAAATAACTTTTGAATTTTTTAAACAAGTTTTCCATTTTTTTATTAATTTTTAGATTTCATGACAATACATAACCAGTTATTAATTATATTTAATTTCATAAATAAACTCAAGATTTTGAAATTATTTTTCATATTAATGTAATTTTCAAGTTTTTAAACAAGTTTCAACATTTTTAAACGTGGATTAGCAATGACATAACTTCATCGTTGGGATTGTCGCAATGCACTCGTGGCTAATATTTTTGTGACAAATATTAAATTTTCATCGCAAAATGTTATCGATGAAAATATGGATTTCTTCGCAAATGTCAGTAATGAAAAAGCGAGTTTCATCGTAAAATGTTAGCGAAGAATATTTGATTTTCATTGCAAATGGTAGTGACGAATATTTTATTTTCCTCGTAAATGTTAGTGACAAAATATGGTTTTTCATCGCAAAATGTCGTCAGAAATGAATATATGAATTTCATCGCAAATGTTAGCAATGAAAATATGGATTCATTGCTAAATTTTGCTGCAAAATTTTTATTTCCTTGCAAGTATTACTAAAGATACCCCCACTTTCGAACTGAAGCGGGATCGAACCAATTAAGAAGAATAAACACATCACTAATTGAATCAAGTATTTTTCAGTTATGTTTTATCCTGATCAGAGATCAACCCAATTTTATCATTACATACAAGACTTAGGTCTAGATAGATCTTATGTTGAGATATGTGCATTTATATCGATTCTGGGATCACTAAGTCCATCTGGCTTAACCCATATCAATGTATAAAAGATTTACGTTCAAGTCCTCGTATTAGAGTATCACAACTTAAATCTCACAATATTTCCGATTTTCAAAAAATTTGATAACTCAAATCATTTTTTCGTGAAGTTGAAATTATATAGACAATCAAGTTAATTAAAGAGACTCCCTGAGGGTCAAATTAAATTTGAGAATTCATGCCCTTTGTTTTTAATCTGTCGTGACAAGTTATCATAACTAAATTAGTATTTCGTCTCAAGTATGTCCGTGTTCAGGCGGAACTAATTTATCTTCTTTTGAAAGTACTTGAGAACAATTAAAAGAGGGACTGATTTTACGTACCCAACAAATACTTGAGGTCAGATGAAGGTATGATCTCTTTTCAAAGAAGTCACTACTACACATTTAAGCTTGGAGAGCCCTTTTTTCAAACAGCTCTCCAAGATATAGCTTGGAGAGCCCTTTTATTAAAAAAAAAAAAAAAAACACATAGACAACCGTTTTTAACCGCTGTCCAAGTGAAACACTTGGAGAGCGGTTTAGAACCGCTGTGCAAAGTAACTTAGAGAGCGATTTAGAATCGCTGTCCAAGTAAACACTTGGAAAGCGGTTCATAACCGCTGTCCAAGAGTTGGTCTTAGGTCAAAGCTATTAATTCGCGATATTAATTCCAGATCGAAGCTTTTCTCCCTCAAATTCAAAAAACGTTGCTTCACATAAATTCACCCCATCGCCTCCCTCCTCGCGCCGTCGCCGTTGCCTCCCTCTTCCGCCCGCGCGCGTCGCCTCCCTCTCCCGCGTGTCGTCGCCGTCGCCTCCCTCTCCCGTGTGCCGTCGTCGTCGCCTCCCTCTTCCCGCGCGTCGTTGCCGTCGCCCAGCTCCCTCCCACTCTCACTGTTGGTACGTATATATATATATATATATGCGTGTGTATAACACGTACGTATGTATAATATTATTGTATATATTTGATGTTTTCGTAATTTATACGTAAGTTTTAGTGGAGTAATTTCAAAACATGGGAAAATAAGTTTTAGTGTATATCATTTTGGAAAAATATATAGTATGATTAGGGCATGTTTGATAGCAAAGACGGATTATCTAAGATTAGGATGATAACTAAACTTTATAAATTTTAAAGCTTAATCTACCCTTAATCTAAGTTATCAAACAACCAATAAAAATGATATATAGTTAATCTAGGTTTAATCTAAGCTATCAAACATGACCTTAGAAGTTGCTTTGCTGGGTATGTCTCCACTTGTATTTTATTCTTTAAATTGAAACAAAGAATAGTTGATTTTAGATAAGAATATTTGGTATAGAGTATTTGCAGATATGATCTAGCTTTATTGCATAATAAGGTATTAAAGTAGAATAAATAGTGGGTATACACAGAATGGTGCGATTTTAATTAACTCTACATCATGGAACTCAATTATGTTTACAAGTATTCTTTACCATTATACTTAAAAGTGATAGTTGTGTGCGGTGAAATAGATCAACTTTTGATGCATTAAATGCATAAAGTGATTAATCAAGTGATCTGTTTGATAGCTGAGTTTAGTGGTCTGTAAGCTGAGTATGATTTAGGTGAATTGGAGTTGCTCAAAGTTTACTGAAGTGTACTGTGTGTGAATATAATTAGATTGTGTTAATTTGATGAGCTTTTAAAGTTTTTTTAGACATATTAAATGTGAGTTAATTATATTGTTAATTTACACTGCATACTCAAGAATATGTAAAAAAAAAATAACAAAAAAATCACACTATATATATATATTAAATGCTTTGTTTTATTTGTATGATATATATATATATATGTATATATAAATAGACATGTAGTAGTTGCTATTATTTTTAAATTCTTGAATGTATATTAATGGTGATATACCTTTACAATCGATTTTTTTATATGTATACTTAAATTGGTATAACTTTTGGTTGCATGTAATTAACTTATATATTTGTGATGATATTTCATGTTTATGGTGTATATTGGACGTATGTATGTGTATGTTTATATATTTGATGTTTTGGTATTTAACGTATATATATTGTAGTGGTATAAGTTTTGGTTTTGTATAAACAGGATTTTTAAAATATAAAATAATTATTAAAAAAAAAAATTACTTAGACAGCGGTTATGAACCGCTGTCCAAGTGAAAGGATTAAAAAAAATTACTTAGACAGCGGTTATGAACCGTTGTCCAAGTGAAAGGATTAAAAAAAATATTACTTAGACAGCGGTTATGAATCGCTGTCCAAGTCAAACGGGTTAAAAAAAATTACTTAGACAGCGGTTATGAACCGATGTCCAAGTGCTTGTTAAGCTTGCACAACTGTTACTTGGAGAGCTGTTAAAACCACTGTCTAAGGCCCTTTTTAGGGCTGTCCAAAGCCAAATCTGTATTAGTGAGTATATGAGATCAATAAAAAATTAACTTCTTTTTTCGAAGAAGTATATGAGAAATGTAGTCTGTAGGTGAGCCAGAACTCGAAACTTCTTTGTTAGCAAAGAGAAATGTGGCCTAAAGCAAGTCTTTGTTGGCAAAGAGAAATGTGGCCTAAAGGCGAGTTAGAACTCGAAACCTCATTGTTGGCAAAGAGATTTGTGGCCTAAAGACGAGTCAGAATTCGAAACCTCATTGTTGGCAAAGAGAAATGTGGCCTAAAGATCGAGTGACACTTAATTACTTGGAAACATTGACCCAAAAACGTGATTGATGATCCTCTGCAATTTGATTATTTATTTCCTTCAGCAATATATTTATTCTCTTTAATAATTATTTTCCTTATTAATTGTTATTAATTTCCTGTTATTCTAGCATATATTATGGGATACTCCCACTTGTTAAGGGATTGATGTTTCATTCAAAATATTATTTAAACCTACTGCATTGGGTCTTGCTATGTAGAATTTAGAATATTAATAAATTTGAGATACCATATCTCTACATTAGACTCCTTTATGGCATTCTTCGTGAATCAACGTATGTGAGTTTTACCACTTCTCACTTAATTCTTCGGATATTCGTAGAATCAACGTACAGTGTGTGTTTATTTTGTGTTCTTCGTATAATCATCTTGTATACGCTCTCGCTGCTGCATCAGTTGGTAATCAGAGACTAGGTACGATTATCGATGATGGTTCCAAGATTTCAGTCGGTTTACGATACTATTCGTTATGAGCAATCAACGTATGAAGATGATAATATGCAAATTTGTCACCTGATCAATATCTTGGTATGTAGTCCTATATTCCATTGTAGATATGATGGACCACCTATTTTCTATAAATATTTTGATGAAGATTGTGGTTATGATGGACCACCAATTTTTTATGAATATTTTGATGAAGATTGTGGTTATGATGTACCATCAATTTTCGATAAGTTTTTTGATATTTTGGTTGATGATGTTGACAATGGTTATACTGTTTTTTGTAGTTAAGGGTGTTCATCCCAATATCCCTGACTTAACGATGGAGATATTGATGAAAATCAATATTAATATTTGATTAGATATTTATGCGGAGATTTGTTTGGATTTTATTATATTTAGTATTTATATGTTTCTTATTTTCCAAGTATATTTCATATTATAAATAGATAAGTTCTAAATTGTTATTAGGGATTTGAATTGATTAATGAAAAGCCAGAATTTATCTCTTTTGCGGTATTCTTGTGAATCAACAGACTAGTGTTTGTTATTCACTTATTTTTGTATTCTTTATATTCATCGATCATTCATTATACGCTCTCGCTGCCTACATCAATTAGTATTTAGAGTCTAGTCAAAGCTCCTAATTTGATTTACGTTGATAAACCCACTACGGATGTCAATGTCACTCAAAGTTTATTTTTTTTTATAGCTTTGCAGTTAGATATGATGATGTCAATGTGGCCTATGAGGGCCCACCAATTTTTTATGAAGATGTGGATGTTTTTTTCGTGAAAATGATATTTTTGATAATTTTGAAGATGTGATGTCTACGGTTGGAGGCTATGATGGTCCTCCAATTTTTGATGAAAAGGTAATCGTTAAACATGATGACTCTTCATTTTTTAGCGATGAGGCAATTCTTGTGTCTCATGAAGATTTTATCCCGATAAATTTTGAACCCTTAAGAGTGTCTTTTGTCGTGGTTGATTCATTGGTGGATGTGTGTCAAACACCACGACTTTCTTTGGTTTTCGTGCCTTTTAAGAAGCAATAAACTAATTATATGAGGAGTGATACACCAATACATCAACTAAAATAATATTTTTTATTATAAGGATGTTGTTGCACATCGATCCCGATGCGCTCTTCAGACTTTTGATTTGAGGGCGAATCTTTCCTACTCCGGGAGAGATGATGTAGTGGCATTTAATTACTTGGAAACATTGACCCACAAATGTGATTGATGATCCTCTACAATTTGATGATTTAATTCCTCAACACTTTATTCTCTTTAATAAGTATTTTCCTTATTAATTGTTATTTAATTTCCTGCTATTCTAGCATATATTATGGGATTCTCCCACTTTTCAAGGGATTGGTGTTTCATTCACAATATTTATACAGAACTGAGAAGATACCATGTGTATGTTATTCATCTTTTTTATACAATCTCGTTGTCTACATCACAAAGGAGTACAAACATGAAGCAAACCCACCTCTAGAAGGCGAGGGGTTTTTTAGAGAGAGATGTTGTTTGTGGCGGATGGATTGGGGCTTCTATCCGAAACTCTTCAACAGCAAATCAACTACGAATGACGGTGCGTAGATCGGGGCTTTTCATCGGCGATCAACAATGATAGCGATGAACACAGTGAGGCAGCACTCCAAAGCCCGAGGATCTGTACTGGAAAAACAAGAAATAAGTAGAAGAGTTGAATATAGATAGATTAAAGTTACTCTTTATGTTGGGCTTTTTGCTAAGCCCCACTATTTTAGTGGATGTGGCTTCTTGGCCCAACTAACTCAATTGACCTAATTATATGCTTTGACCCATATGTAAAGGTCTAACTTTCCTTCTGCAACCAAATCTCACACTTAAGGCAGACTTTCTCTTTCTCACTGTAATTGTATCAATCTGCGATTTACCTTCCTTTCTCTTCATTGAGAATTATGGTTAATGGCCGAAAATCGTGGGTGGTCTTCACTTTATAAAGGGAACTTGTCCTTTGGTGAAAAGTGTGGTTTACAATAGAGTTCTTAATATTGTATGAGTGAGAAAAGAGAAAGAGCTACCAAGAGTGAGAATTCGGTGAGAGAGGAAGGCCTAGAGGTTGTTCCCCTGCATCGTGTGATGTTCCACTTGAATCTAGTCGCTGAGGAGGTTGTTCCCCTGCATGGTGTGACGTTCCACTTGAATTTAGGCGCTGAGCCCGGTGATTTCGTTTTTAATCTCTTTTCTTTTTTAATATTAGTTTATTTTGTTTTTTCCACCGGAAATATTACTTTGGTACTTGATTTCCTACCAGTGGTACCAGAGCCTTCTCCGGTCTAGGGACGGAGGGCCAGTTGCCGGATTTTTCCGCCGCCGCCGCCGATGTAGGGGCGCCACCACCGCCACTGATCTGTTACAGCCATACCAGTCTCGCGACTACTCCAGCTTCTTCAGGATCGTGCGAAAGGTAAGAGGGTAAGTGGGTTCCTTTTCTTTCTTTTTTTTTGTGAGAGGAACAGTCTTTCTTTTCCGCTGAGTATTAATCCCATTAAATATTAATATTCATAAACACAGCTTTATTGATTATTAGTATTTTTTGGTCAACTATTGATTACTTATTTGACCATTTAGTATACCCCACCTACTGACTCCTTGAGTTTGTTAAAACCTTGGAATCAAAAAGATTAATTCTTTTGTGATTTTTGAGTGATTTATTCTGACGTGCTCGGATCTCTTACAGTAGGGGGATTCACTCAGGTATATTGGCTTGATCCTCTATTTAATTTTCAGTAAATTAGACCGCTTGCCGCGGATAGGATTGAGATTTATTTGCTGTAAAATTTTAGGATTCTTGTTTGCAATTTAATATCTCTGCATCTTGTTTAATTTTATGTTTATTGTTTGCCTCTTTGTGTCGTATTTGTGTTACTCCTCTATATTAGAAGGACATCATCATCAACGATTATCACGTTGGCTCCCTTCAATGGGAATTCCGACTTTAGTATGTGGCAACAAAAGATGAAATGCATTCTAATACATAATCGGGTCTTTAAGGCTATTGATCTCTCATATAAAGATGAATCTGCTGATAAAAAAGCTGAAATAAATGAGCTTGCCTTAAGTGATATTATTCTGAATCTGTCTGATTCTGTGTTAAGGAAGGTTGGTGTAATGACTAATGCTAGTAAATTATGGGAAAAATTGAATGATCTTTATATTGAAACCTCCTTGCCTAGTAAACTTTTCTTGCTCGAAATTTTTTTCAGATTCAAGCTAGACCTGAACAAAGATATAGATGAGAATTTAGATGTGTTTACTAAATTAATTCAGGATATTAAGCAAACAAGTGATAAACATATTGATGAATATACTCCTATCGTGCTTTTGAATGTCATTCCTTATTCCTATAATGCTGTCAAATCTGCTATTAAATATGGTAAAGACACCGTGACTCTTGATATAGTTGTAAATGGTTTAAAAAGTAAGGAGATGGATCTTAAACAATATGGTAATGTGAAAGGTGAAGTGATGAATGTGAGAGGTAGAAGCAAAACAAGGAAGCACAACAAGAAGAACAATTATCAAGATGAAAATAATGATAAAGCTCAATCTAAGTCTCGGACTAAGAACCGACGATGCTTTAAGTGTAAAGAACTTGGTCATATGATTAAAGATTACCCTAAAAAGAATCAAAACAAGCAAGATAATAATGAACATGCTAATACTGCTATTGACCATGGTGATGTTTATATGATTACTGAGCATTTTGTGAATTTTGTGCATTCATCTAGCATGACTAAGAATGATTGGCTAATTGATTCTGGTTGCACATATCATATGTCTCCTTTCAAGGAGTTATTTTGTACTTTTAAACATATTCAACATGGTTATGTGTCTATGGCAAATGATAAAAAATGTGATGTACTTGGCATGGGCAATGTGTGCTTGAAAGTTGATTCTGGCATGACTTATGCTTTGAAAAATGTTCGTTATGTGCCTGATTTATGCAACAGTCTTATTTCCTGTGCTGCTTTGGAAGAAGATGGTATGGAGGGAAAGTGGGGGAAGGGTTCAATAAAAATAATGAAGGGTTCTTTGGTTGTCTTTACAGCTATGAAAATGCATAACTTGTATGTTTGCACTGCCCAACCTGTTTTGCATGCCAATTATGTGATAGAACTGTTAATTAAGGTAGAACTGAACTTTGGCATAGACGTCTTGGTCACATGAGTAGTAAGGGTCTAGAAATTTTGCATAAAGATGGTTCTTTTGGTAATGATAAATTGTCTAGCATGCCTTTTTGTGACTCTTGTGTGATGGGTAAGCAACATAAAGTATCTTTTCCTGTTACCCCCTCCCCAAATTCCCCCTCTTCTAAAGAAATTCTTGAGTATTTTATATGCTGATGTATGGGGCCCATCTAGTGAGCCCACTCAAAGTGGAAATGTGTCCTTCATGTCTATTGTTGATGATTTTTCGAGGAAATGTTAGGCAACTTGTCATTCTAAGTCCATTAGATCAAGTCTGCTGAAAATATGAAGACAAGTTTACTGAAAAGGACAACATGGCTGAATGATCAAAGCTCAAGTAAGTAGCCTAAACTGATAAGAAGAGAAAGGCACTGATAAGGGCTATGTTAGATCAAGTTGAAGTCTTAGAAGATCAAGAGCATTGAATGCTATTGTCTCAGAAGACAACATTAATGAAGCATTAAAGTCATCAAGCCTGAACAAGCATTGAAGACTTAGAAGCATTAAAGATTGAAGAATTGAATGAATGGAGGAACATTCCATATGCAGCAAGAATGTTCAGAGTACTTGTCCCATCTGACCGTTGGAAAAGTACAAGCTCTGCCATGAATCAACCTTGGAAAATGTGCAAGTTTGGAAACTGACACAAGTCTACTCAGCCGCATTTTTCAGAAGTCAACACATTCATTCAAGCAACCATTGAAGAACCTTCTTACACAGTGGATAATAGAAGGGTGCTTTCATAGCCGTTTCAATGGAGCTGCAAATAGACAATTTGAAAGTCTATCTCTCCAACGGATAGATGATCAAATTGCTCTATAAATACAGAAGTGATCCAAGGATTCAAGTATCCAACTATCAGCTATCAAACTACTATCAAGCATTCAAGGAAACAAAAGTTAACATCTTAGAATCCCAAGTTTCCTAATCACTTCTAGCTAAGCCAATCTTGTAAAATCCAAGCTTAGCATAGAGATATCCTAACCCCTTTACACTGTTTTTATTTTAAATGATATCTCAATTAGTTGGAACCAAACCTCAAACCCTTACCTCTTAAGTGAAGTAGAATTTGTTGTAGAAGTGGGGAGTTAAGGACTGTTAAGAGTAAATACAGCCTTAACTCAGAGAAGTTGAGCACCAGGACTCAGATTATCCTAGGGATCAAATCACTAAGATAGTGTTGTTGATCAGTGCACCTTGGCACTATAAACCAAGCTAATTCCAGGTGTACGTTAAGGAATTATCATGTTCAATCAGGGAAAGTGGATGTAGGAGCTTGAGTCTCTGAACCACTATAATTGACTGTGTTATTTACATTCTGCATTGCTTTCTAAGTCACATTACATACAAAGATTATTTTGAAAGAGTTAAGTTCAGCAAAATTAAGCAAAACAGTTTTTGGACAAAGTCCCTGATAAACTGGTTTTTCAGAAATTAACTTGGAGTATTCTTTCAAAGAAAAGGCCAACCACATTTTGCACTTAGCAACTCTTTTAGATAGTTATCCAACTGATCACTTCATAGTTTTCAGTAGGTTGATTATCTATTAATGTTATTCACTTAGAGTAGTTGCCAGACAACTTCCCTGATAAGGTTAATTTGTTTTAAAAAGAAGAATTTGCATACACAAGTGCATTCCCCCCCCCCCCCCCATACACTTGTGTCATACTCCACTCAGGACCAACAAGTGGTATTAGAGCAGGGGTTCAAAGACCACTGCTTCTGAAAATCCAACTGATTTTCAAAAACTCATTATTTCTGTGGTCACTAAACTGATCCATTTTCTGAAGAAAAAAAAACATATATGTGTTTATCTAACTCGATTTCCTTGAGATGGAAAACAATGCAGTTCCAGGAGATGCAGTTGAGACCAACAACAACATGGGTCCCAACCAAGTAAATCACATTTCTAATCACAAACTGCCAATGTTCTCAATTGAGAACTATGATTTCTGGAAGATTAGAATGAGAGCACATATTGCTTGCCAGCATGATGAAATGCTCAAAGTCATAACCAGAGGGCCTTTCACCTTCACAAAAGTAAATCCCAAAGTCACTGATGCACAGAAAGCAGACCCAATGGAGTTGCTGCCAAAGGATGAAGATGACTTGACTGCAGAAGAAAGAAAAAGGCACAACCTGAACTACATTGCTATGAATACACTGTACCGGACAATTCCAGATGCAGTGATGGGAAGAGTGTATCACTGCACCACAACAAAAGATATTTGGGACACATTAGCACTCATGTGTGAAGGTACCCAAAAGATCAAAGAAAACAAGCTCCAAGTGGCAATTCAGAAATATGAACAATTCACCATGGAGCCCAATGAAACAATTGATCATCTTGATGGCAGATTCACTGACATCATGAATGAGATAAATTATCTTGGAAAATTATATGCCAAAAGAGAAGTGACATTGAAAATTTTAAGAAGTCTCACATCCAAGTGGGACATCTATTCAGTCATGATGCAAAACACTAGTAATTAGGCAGATTTGGGTTCCAAAAGGTACAGCTAACCCTCTAGGACCCAACATTCAAAGGGTACCTAAAGTTTAAATTTGCAGGTATGCAAGGACCACAAGAAGAAGAGAAGTATAAATAAAAGAACAGCATGGTACTTGGACAGTGGATGCTCAAGACACATGACTGGAAATAAAGAACTTCTCTCAAACTTCATTGAAAAGGATGGTCCTTCAGTAACCTTTGGAGATAGCTCACAAGGAATCACAAGAGGTTATGGTACATTAAATATTGGTAATGTAAAAATTACTAATGTTTCATATGTTCTAGGCCTAAAATATAACTTGCTATCTATAAGTAAAATTTGTGAGAAAGGCTATAGTGTTGAATTTGCACCAAATGAATGTATTATCAAGAACAAATCAACACAACAGGTGCTACTAACAGGGGTGAGAAAGGGAAATATTTATTTTGCAGATTGGAGCAAAACCCCTGAAGCAATCTGTCTCGTTGCCAAAAGTTCAAGTGAACAATATTGGTTGTGGCACAAAAGACTGAACCACCTAAATTTCAAAACTATCAACAAGCTTGCAAGAAACTCTCTATTAAAAGGGCTGCCAAACCAAGTGTTCATCAAGGAACATGTGTGCCAGTCATGTCAGGAAGGAAAACAAATCAAAGCATCATTTAAGGGAAAGCCTGTCATATCCACTGAGAGAGTTATCCAAATACTACACATGGATTTATTTGGTCCAATAATCCCTGTAAGCATAAATGGAAGAAAATATGCATTAGTAGTTGTTGATGATTTTTCCAGGTACACTTGGGTGGTATTTCTTCTGAACAAAAAGGAAACTCAAGTCAAACTGCCTGAGTTGATGATGAAATTGAGTAATGAAAAGGGCCAAAGCATTGTCAAGATCAGATCAGACAAAGGCACTGAATTCATAAACTTATACATCGATGAGTATTCCAGCAAAAATGACATCACACATGAAACTAATTCTGCAGCAAGAACTCCTCAACAGAATGGTGTTGTTGAAAGGAGAAACAGAACCTTAAAAAAAGCAGCAAGAACATTGATTGTTGAATCCATCAACACTGCATGCCATACTCAAAACAGATCCTTGATAACAAAAGGTCAAGGTAAAACTCCATATGAATTACGGAAAGGTAGATTGCCCATTGTTGCATATTTTCATATATTTGGTTGTAAGTGTTTCATTCATAATAATGGGAAAGAGCAATTAAAAGCGTTTGACAGCAAAGCTGATGAAGGAATATTTGTTGAATATTCCCAAATCAGCAAAGTTTATAGAGTATACAATTTCAAAACCCTTATTGTGGAGGAAACACCTCATGTTGTATTTGATGAATTTATTAATGAGTTCAGAGATAGAAACCTGAACATTGATGAGATAACACAAAGAACAACCAGATTAAGGCTTCAAAGCAAAGAAACAATGTTCATAGATGTTGCCCAGCCAGAGGTCAATGGAGATCAGAACCTGGACAACTTACCTGATGGCAATCAACTAAGAGACAACCATCCTGAAGAAGAAACTGAACTGAATGACCCAATCCCAATTCAAAACCAGGTAACGACTACCAATGAAGAAGCAGGCTCTGTTAAGGTAGTAAATGGATCCAATATTCAAGGGAGAACCAATGAAAGTGTCAATGACCCTGACACTGAGGACAACAACCCTGAATAAGATCCTAAACTTGATCCTTCAATTAATTTTCCTGAATTTAATGAATCTAGTGATCCAACTTCAGAAGAGGACAATCCTCCTGAAGGAATCAGGTCTAGAAGGACTTGGTTGCATGACCATCCAACTAGCCTGATACTTGGAAATCCAAGTGAATGGATCAAAACTAGAAGATTTCATGGAGAAAGTGCTATGTTCTGTTGTTTCCTTTTAGAACAGGAACCAAAAGATATTGAGGAAGCACTTCAAGACACAAACTGGATCATTTCCATGCAAGAAGAGCTGAACCAGTTCACTAGAAATGAAGTATGGGAGCTGGTGGATAGGCCAACTCATCAAGATGTCATTGGAACCAAATTGGTGTTCAAAAATAAGAAAAATGAAAATGACATCATTGTGAGAAACAAAGCAAGACTGGTGGCCAAAGGATACTGTCAATCTGAAGGCATTGATTATGATGAGACATTTGCACCAGTGGCCAGACTTGAAGCAATCAGACTCTTCTTAGCCTATGCAGCTCACATGAGATTCAAGGTGTATCAAATGGATGTGAAGAGTGCCTTTCTCAATGGGATACTAAAAGAAGAAGTCTATGTTGAGCAACCCCCAAGATTTGAAGAAGGAAACTAGGTGTACAAGCTAAAGAAGGCTCTATATGGGTTGAAGCAAGCACCTAGAGCCTAGTATGACACCTTATCACAGTTTCTTCAAGATCATGGTTTTGTCAAAGGCACTATTGACAGAACCTTGTTCAGAATCTGTTAAGGGGATAATATTTTGTTAGTCCAAATCTATGTGGATGACATTATATTTGGATCCCCAAATTAGAAACTGTGTGAGAAATTCTCTAATTAAGCTCATGCAAAGCAAATTTGAGATGTCCATGATGGGAATGATGAATTTCTTTCTGGGACTTCAAGTCACTCAATCAAAGAAAGGAATCTTCATCAATCAAGCTAAGTATACAAGGGACATAACCAAGAAATTTGGGTGTGCAACAAGCAAGCCAGTCAGAATTCCAATGAACACAAATTGGAAGATGGACCCTGATGAAAGTGGAGTATCTACCAACTCCACTGAATATAGAGGCATCATTGGATCCCTACTATACCTCACTACAAGTAGGCCTGATATCACATTTGCAGTTGGAGTATGTGCCAGATTCCAAGCAAATCCAAAGAATAGTCATTTAGAGGCTGCAAAGAGAATCCTAAGATATCTCAAGGGAACTGAGAATCTTGGATTATGGTACCCAACTGATGACAATATTGAGCTCACTGGATATTCAGATGCTGATTATGGAGGCTGTAGAATTGACAGAAAATCCACCTCTGGAACATGTCAATTCTTGGGTAGCAAGCTGATCTCATGGTTCTCAAAGAAGCAGAACACAATTGCAACATCCACAACTGAGGCAGAATATGTAGCAGCTGGAAGCTGTTGTGCTCAGATACTTTGGCTGAGACAACAACTAAGAGATTAAAAAGTTATCACAAATGAAGTTCCTATATTTTGTGACAACAATAGTGCAATTGTTATTTCACAAAATCCAGTGCTTCACACAAGATGCAAGCATGTTGATATCAAACATCACTTTATAAGGGATCATGTGGAGAAAAAGGATATCAAGCTTGTCAAAATTCACACTGATAAGCAAAAAGTTGATATCTTGACCAAGCCATTAGCTGAAGCAAGATTTCTGGAGCTGTCAGCAGAGTTGGGGTTACTTGATCCAGGGAAGATGGAAAAATGAAGAAGGAAGCACAAATGGAAGGGGAAGTTCATTAAATTGAACTTCAGCAAAGTTAACCAAACTCACTGAAATAGCCCGCCTGAAAGAAGAACTCAGTAAAGTTGTCAGCACTGTTGGTCAGGATGATTGACCATGTGCGACCCAGTCAGTAATCTTGAGACCCACTCAGGCATTTTGGTCGGATCATTTGACCAAAATAAAGATTAGATCATTTAGCAGGACATTTGTCCAAACTGATAAGGTGATAAGTGTTATTTTTAGCATTGATTAGACATTTAAAGGAATTCTTAGGTGAAGAGTAGTCTATTTTTAGGATGGCGTGGGTAATTCAAATTTAAGCCCCCAAATGGTCATTCCAACATTTAATGCAAAATCCTTTAAAAATTGCATTAATTACTGAGCCTCTCATCAAAGCCATTGATTACCATCAAACCTACATCTAACCGTTCTTAAGCCATCACCCCACTTTATCCACCATGCCTAAAGAATTGACATTCCTGCATTCCCTTTGTCCAACGGTTAACAAAAACTCCCTCATATATAAACCATCAGATTTTAACCATCTGTTTTACGCACAAAACTCACAAAACCCTTAAGCAAAATTCTGTAAACCTTCAAACTTTCGAACCATCACACCATCCCTACCAACCCTTACTCCTTCCAACCTTCAAACATCAATGGCTCCCAAATTAAAAAGAGAGGAACTATTCAACTTCAATGATCCATCTCTAGACATTGATTTTACTTATCTCAGTAACACAAACTCTCTATGGTTTGAGAAAATCGTAGCCTTTGACAGCCCAGATGAAGAGGTTCATCCAATTCTTAAATGGCTAAGAGATTCTGGGCTTGAGCAGTTCTTGGACACCAAACCTGGCTCATGCCTAAATCCATACATGGATGAGTTCTATGCCTATCTCAGGTGGAAAGGCAAGAAGGGCGATGTCTGCACAAAGCTCACTTATGCAGAAGAGGGAGAAGAAGAAGAATCCCAACACACCATTATCTTCACATCAGAAGATTTGGACTCCAGTTAGACCTACTGGCTTGTCTAATCTCCTTGAAGAACTCATTTTTCTGCTTCTCTTCCTCCATCAACTTCTTCTTCTCAGAGGTCTACACAAATGACTAGTATAGCGATGAAAAATACTCCGTATAAATTTTGTTGCAAATATTTAATCTAAGAATTTAGCGACGAAATTGTTTATTTTGTTGCTAAAAATTGACTTTAGCGATGAAATTTATATTTGTCGCAAAATTTTTGTTGCTATTCCCCCTGCTTCTTGTAGTGTTTAAACTTATGCACATATATTTAAAAAATTAATAACTTCTTACTATACCCCTAATTAATTGATCTAGTATTCTACATTAAAAATTATTACTATCTAAGTTATTATTAATTAGTTTGAGGGTAATTTAGGAAAAAAAGTAATTACTCCCTCCGTCCGCCTATAAGCTTTCCATTTTGCCATTTTGGTATGTCCGCTATAAGCTTCACATACCTTTTTTAGCAAATATCTTTTAATTTCTTATTCTTACACTTCACTTTATATCTTACTTTTTCTCCCTATCAACCTCCTTCTCTCTCTCAATCACATCACTTGTACTATATATATCACTTGTACTATATCTATAATTTAATCAATTTTCTTAATCTATGTGACAAAAAGTAGTGGGAAGCTTATAGGCGAACGGAGGTAGTGATTTACATTGAAAAGTGCAAAACGGCGTCATATAATTTACAAAGAAAACGAAATGTCAAAATGTCATACATTTTGAATTGGAGGGAGTATATATATTTTAAAGCATTATTTTTCAAATACATTAAGTTACTAAATAATTTAAATAATATATAACATAATAGAAATTGCAAAATATTAGCCACGAAATATAATTTTCATTGTTGTTCTGATTATTAACAACAAAATAAAATAATTTGTTGCTAGTTTAGCGTTGAAATATTTTAATTTCGTCGCAAAAATTAAATCCACAAAATTTGGCACAAATATTTGTATTACGTCGCTAATATTTTAGCGATGAAATATAATTTTATGGTTGTTTTGATTATTAAAAACAAAATAAAATATTTTTTGTTAGTGTAGCGATGAAATATTTTAATTTCATCGCCAAAATTAAATCCACAAAATTAGCTACGAAAATTTCCTTCTTCATAGCAAAATATTAGCAACGAAATATAATTTTCATTGTTCTTCGAATTATTAACAACAAAATAAAATATTTGTTGCCAGTTTAGCGATGAAATTAAAATATTTAATTGCAAATATTAATTTCAAGAAATTAGCCACGACAATTTCTATTTCATCGCAAAATATTAGCGACGAAATATAATTTTCATTGTTGTTCTGATTATTAACGAAAAAATTGAAGCAATTTGTTAATAGTATAGCGATGAAAAATATAAATTTTGTTGCAATATTAAATCTAAGAATTTAGCGACGAATTTTTTTATTTCGTTGCTAAAAATTGTCTTTAGCGATGAAATTTAGATTTGTCGTAAAATTTCCGTTGCTATTCCCCTGGCTTCGATCTTGTAGTGTTTAGACTTATGCACATATATTAAAAAAATTAATAACTTCTTACTATACCCCTAATTAATTGCTCTAGTATTCTACATTAAAAATTATAACTATCTAAGTTATTATTAATTAGTTTGAGGGTAATTTAGGAAAAAAAATAATTACTCCCTCCGTCCGCCTATAAGCTTTCCATTTTGCCAATTTGGTCCGTCCGCTATAAGCTTCACATACCTTTTTTAGCAAATATCTTTTAATTTCTTATTTTTATTCTTACACTTCACTTTATATCTTACTTTTTCTCCCTGTCAAGCTCTTTCTCTCTCTCAATCACATCACTTGTACTATATCTATAATTTAATCACTTTTCTTAATCTATGTGACAAAAAGTAGTGGGAAGCTTATAGGCGGACGGAGGGAGTGATTTAGATAGAAAAGTGCAAAACGGCGTCATATAATTTACAAAGAAAACGAAATGTCAAAACGTCATACATTTTGAATTGGAGGGAGTATATATATTTTAAAGCATTATTTTTCAAATACATTAAGTTACTAAATAATTTAAATAATATATAACATAATAGAAATGCACTTAATATAAAAGTGGGTTTTATTATTAATAAATGAAAATGTAATAAAGAATTTATTCTAACGTCGTGTCATATTTTAAGAGAATGAATTAATTTAATAAAATGACGTGTGTACACTAGCTAATTATTCGTAAAATGACAAGTAAGAAAAATTAATGCAAGATTAACACATCAAGGAAGAACTCCCTATTAGAATAGCATGACATATTTTTCCGTATGTCTAATATGATCATTTCAAAAGTTTTATTTCATAATTAATTTTCACTTAATTTCAATATTAAATAGGTATCTATATGTATCTCCAAACACATGCATGTATTGTATTTTTGTGTCAAAAATATAATTATCAGAATATATAATATTTTAGCTTATTTAATTAAGTGTTATGAGGAAATTAATCCCACAACGAAAATGTGATGAATAAAGAGTCATTATATATAAAGAAAGCGTAGCTGTATATATCACGACCTTACTTGAACAATGATTTGGATCAAAGATACAATCTTATATTAATTAACCAGCCCCCCTTAGATGATCTCTAGTATGACAAAACATACGTATTATCTTCTCGTCCATGCAAATAAGTATGTAAATCGATTTCAAAAGGGCAATGATATATATAAAAATTAAACCAGTGACTTTAGCATTAATTTTTTGCATCATCATCAAATTAACTGAAAAAAAAGAGAATTATTTTAATCAACCAGAGAACTGCAGTCCCACATCGAAAACAGTAAGAAGATGTGAAGAGACATTGGAATAAATTGGGAGATCGAGAATTGTATCAACCATACCTTTCTCGGCCTTTTGGCTAAGATCAAGTGTAGTATCTGTTCTTATCAGTTTAATATCTGATATGTGAGCCAACGGCTCACACGATATTAAATTTATTTTTTGAGGGGAAGAGTCCGTCACAGTAGCTTGCTGCTGGGGCTCTTGAGCGTCGTCTTGGTGTTGCACTACTGCCTCGGCCTGGCGCACCCCACCAAATTTAGTTTCAATATTTTCTTGCCTCTCGGTAATTAATATAACTCCATCTTTCTGTAATTATTCATATTTCTACTAAATTCCTTTATCTCGATTTTGCATTGATTGGCTGTGCCGATCTCATTCAAATTTTGCAATTACATATATTCTAAAATTTAATATGTGTCGCGCTTCATATAGTCATACAACAATCTACTGTTGCTAAATATCAAAATATTTATACATGATCATTTTTTACAACAAACAAAACACATGCAATGCAACTCAGGGGTGCTTGGTTCGAATGATTTGAGAGGAAAGAGTGTAAAATGAATGATTAGGTGTCCTCGTGTGTAGGTAACTATTTGACCACTTTTTTTCCTCCGTCCAGAGTACTTCTTTGTATATATAAAATGGTTCCGAGAAAGCTAAATGTATCAATCTAGTCGTAAATTTTCGCGATTTTTCAAACTCTTGTCCCAAATTCGCTGGACACTACGATGATATGTGATCGTTTTTTAGTCATGCGTCAGGCTGAGCCCAATGGAGGTTGCAAAAACCTAGGCCATGAGCCGAGCTTGATGATCGGCGTATAAAGCTTGATGGCCAGCCTTCCCCGGCCCCAATACAAGATGCATGTGCAGGAAGGACATTGTGAGACAATATAATACTAGATGTGTTATGAACTACTCTATCTGATTAAAAATATATATGTTTCAACGAGAATTAATTAATCGTTAAGTTTGAGTTGGTGGGGAGCGCCAGGCCATGGCTGTAGTGTAACGCCAAGGCGACGCTCGAAAGCCCCAGCAGCAAGCTGCGGTGACGGGCTCTCCCCCTTAAAAAATATATTTAATTGGCATCAGCAACAATATAACATGCATATATTCAAAATAGAACAACGTCCACGGAATCTTCTTCAACTTTCCGGCTATTCCAGGGACTTGTTTCAGTGAAATAAAGGAGGAGGAGTCCCACGCTGCTAAGATCACAGGGTATATAGCAACAGCATTGCCCAAAGCTGTCGCATATCAACCAGTATCTGTTGCCATTGATGCAAATGGATCCGATTTCCAGTTCTACGTACTCCAGTGGAGTGGAGTATTCACAGGAGAGTGTGGTTATGGAATAACCAGTGACGGAACGAACAAAGTACTGACTGTATAGTACTTCCATTGTTTCTGAATTATGTTTCGTGTGTATACGAGAAAGTTTATGAAAAGAGCCATTCATTGAAACTCAACAGTTGGACTTGAATTGGGGCAGGGGCCGCGCGAACGCAGGCCCCCTCTAGCACAAATTATGACGTAGGCTCGACCACTTGGGCCGACCTTAGGCGGGCGCCCCTCCTGAGTGCAATGGAGGTCGCCAACCTAGGCCATGAGCCTTGCTGATCGCCCATTGACCCCGTCCAGGTAAGTATGGAGCTTGATGCACATCGAGACTATTTTATACAGCACCATCCCCCCAATATTTTCTGTGTTTCTCCGATGTGGGAGAAAATGATCGACGACAGAGAAATTTTGTTGATTAACTAAGCAGAAGAATTAGAATGGGTAAAACGCCAAAAGTATAATCAATTAATTTAGTAGAACTAATAATTTCATTCATTCAAGTAGAACAATCGTTTAATTACATGTTCCACTTGCCCTTTAATTCTGTCTTTATTTGCACCCCTAGCTATTTCCCTCTTTAAATAGTAAGGGTTCAACTCCCCACTTTAATCCCCCTCTTTATTTGAGCAAAATTTTGTTGTGATAGTTGAATTCAAAACAATTAATTAATCATATATACAATAGGCCGGACTGTAATTAAAGTATATATAGTCAATTAATTTACTTAATTGGTATCAACAATACTACCTCAGAAAACAACTGAATTAAACATGAAATTCATTCTAAATTATTGAATATATATTAGAACAATGGTTGCATCTTACAAAGCTAGTGCTCGGGCTATCCGCTGCCAGCCCAAACAATATATGCGAAAATGTCTAGACCCTTTTTATACTCGCTGAAATAACTTAATAAATCACCTAATTTAGTCACTAAAAATCAATAGTTATGTCAACACTTATGAAAAACGGTTTTTCCTAATAAACTATACTGTGTGTAATCAAAACAAATTTTATGCACTTTCAAGTAATAAACAAGTAATGATCACTACAAAAAAAGGCCCTGCATACCGACGGAATTAACGTCAAAAACTTTCCTAGCTATTTATTTACCAACGAAAACTTTCCTAGCTATTTATTATATGTATAAATTATTTAATTGTATTACCTACAAAATTAGCTAGGAACTTAAAAAATATTGATTTACCTACAAAATAATCCCTAGGCAAAATAGCATTTCCCTACAAAAATGATTGTAGGTGATTTGTTTATTTATTTGCCTACGGAAATTTTCCTAGCTATTTATATATATAAATTATCTAATTGTATTACCTACAAAATTAGCTAGGAACTTAAAAAATAATGATTTACCTACAAAATAATCAGTAGGCAAAATAGCATTTCCCTACCAAAATGATTGCAGGTGATTTGTTTATTTATTTACCTACTAAATTTTTTCTAGCTATTTATATGTATAAATTATCTAATTGTATTACCTACAAAATTAGCTCGGAACTTAGAAAATATTGATTTACCTACAAAATAATTCGTAGGCAAAATAGCATTTCCCTACCAAAATAATTGTAGGTGATTTGTTTATTTATTTACCTACGAAAATTTTCCTAGCTATTTATATGTATAAATTATCTAATTGTATTACCTACAAAATTAGCTAGGAACTTAGAAAAACAATAGTGTTATAACAAATTATGTCCCACATCGAAAGAGTAGAAAAAAACATAAGAGAAAAAACAATATAAAAGTAGTCTAGTAACCAACAAACATAAATTTTTTGTCCCACATCGAATAAGGAGTACAGGAAACATGAGAGAAAAACATTATAAAAGGGGCCTAATGTGCACCTAAATTTGTATTTTAAAAATGTTTATATATTTTAACACATTTTGAATCGGTTTTATGATCAATTCATGGTTGGGCCGGTTGAACCGGTTGGTCCAATTTTGAATGAATTTATTTTGTAGGTTAAGGCTAAAAAAATAATTTATTAATAAAAAATATATATTAAATTTTTTTCCACTGAAATGTTTGTTGCCAAATTTAACTACGGAATTACCAACGAAATGTTTCGTAGTTGATATTTACCTACGGAATTTCATTTATTATGGTAATCATATTACCTACCGAAATGTTATGGATTTGTTACGAAAATTTGGTAGGTAATTGCCTACGGATTAAATTTTCGTGGGCAACCGAATTACCTACGAGCGAATTCTATACGAATGGTTTTCGTTGGTATTCCGTAGGTAAATATAAATGCCTACAAAATTGGAATTATTACCTACAAAATATTCCCTAGCTAATTAATTATTTTCTTGTAGTGAGTTGGGTCTCCATTACGTTCTACATAACTTGATTGAAGCAATAAAAAGATTTTGCATCATCAACTGCTAAAGAATTTTACATATAAAAGATTGTTAATAACAAAATTAATTGACCCAACTGATGAACTCTTTGCCTTTGATCCCTATCATTCAAAATATAACACACACAACCAAATCCATGAAAATATTTTACACTTGATTTTCTAACATTCAGAATCTCATAAGGTGTTTGATTAGTGCCAGATCGAATATAAACTCTATTAATAATATGACATGCTGTATTCAATGCTTCAGCCCAAAATCTTTTAGAAAGACTTTTAGATAAAAGCATGACTCTTGCCATTTCTTGTAAAGTTCTATTCTTTCTTTCAACAATTTCATTTTGTTGTGGAGTTTTAGGAGATAAATATTCTTGCAAGATACCTTTCTTATCACAAAAATCATTAAACATGTTGTTCTCAAATTCCCTACCATGATCAGTTCTAATACGGCCAACTTTCAAGTTATACACATTTTTTAACCTTTTATAGAGAACTTTAAAAGCAGCAAATGTTTCAAATTTGTCTCTTAAAAACTCAATCCGAGTATATCTAGAAAAATCATCTACCACAACTAAGGAATATCTCTTACCTCCAATGCTTTCAGTTTCCATAGGACCCATCAAATCCATGTGCAACAATTCAAAGCATCGATGTGTAGAATAATGTGACAGCACTTTGTGCGGCATTCTTACCTGCTTACCTTTTTGGTATGATCCACATACAGTGATTTTCTGGAAATTCAGTTTTGGTAATCCTTTAGGTCCATCTGATTTGATTAGTTTCTTCATTGCCCTGTAATTTGCATGCCCTAATCTTTGGTGCCATAAGACATTCTCATCCTGTTTTGACAAATTGCATACTTTAGTTCCAATAAGATAACAGTTATCTGTAGACCTAGTACCAATCATTAAACAATCATCATCTTCATTAAGAACATAGCAAGACTCTTTGTCAAATTTTACATGCAAATTATCATCACAAAGTTGACTAATACTAATCAGATTAGCAAGTAAGCCATCAACATGCAAAACATTTTTAAGCTTAGGAAAACCTTCAACATTCAAAGTTCATTTTCCTATTATATTTCCTTTCGATCCACCACCATATGTAACATTACCACCATTCAAGGTCACATAATCAGATAAGTAGTCTATTTGTCATGTCATATGTCTAGAACAACCACTATCAAAATATCATAGACTAGGTAAACATGCTTTCAAGGATGTGTGAACAACATTACAAGTAACATTTGATTTCCTAGCAGATTTCTGAAAATGTTTCCTAGGATGTGAAGACATTCTGGATAACATAAACTCATTTCTCATATCTTTAACCATTTTCAAGCAAAAGGGACGAATATGACCATATTTAAAGCAGTAATGACAAATATACTTCTTTTTTACCTTGTGACAATTTGTTTGTGCAGATGTTACATCAGAAGTGTTAGCATTTGCCTTCACAAATTTCACAGGTTTTCTGAAGTTCTCAAAAATAGAAGCAGTTTCACCATCATAACCTAAACCATAATTATTAGATTTACCAAGAGCTATAGCATGATCCACATCAGAAGCACTCTTAGAAAATTTTCTGAAACTTAAAGTAGAGGTGATCAATTTCTCCTTCAGTTTACAAACTTCAAGATCTCTTCTGGTAAGTAAGACTTCTAGCTTGGTGATTGTGTCTTTCAGATCCTCATTCTCTTTATTCAAAGAATTCAGAGTGAGTTTCTGAAATTTTCAATCATCTAACAATTTATGATATGTCTCATCATCAATCCTTTTTCCTGCATCATCAACAAAACCATTAAAACAGTTCAAATTTGGGTGACTCTGTTTTGATGTTATTGTAGATGTGAAGACATCGGGTGCAACATCAGAATCTGTATCATCCAGATCATCATCTGAGGAATCATTATAATCAATTCTGGTAAAATGAGCACGTTCATTTTCATTAAACTCATCAAGATCATCATTATCTGATTCATCACTCAAGGTAGCACTAAAATTCAGTTTTTGCTTAAGTCTGGTATTGGCACATTCATTTGCATAATGGCCATATCCAGAACATGCATTGCATTGAACTGGTTTTCTAAATTCAGGATCATACCTTGGTTTACCTTCACTTTTTGATGGTCTTGGTGTGAATTGACTCTTCCTCCTTTCTGGTTGTGGTGTTGATGTTTTGATTTGGATCTTAGGCTAAATGTTTCCTTTAGATTTATACATAGACTTCTTAAGAAATTTATTAAAATGCTTTGTAAGAAGGGCAATGCTGTCAGGGTTGTTAAGGCATTCATCAAGCAATTCTTCATCTGAATCAACCTCAATAATGATGGGCTGAATCTCAGATTTGTTTGATGTTTCTCCTTTATAAACAACAACTTTCTTATCATCTTTAGTTTCATCAACTTGATTAGTGTTTATTTCATATGTTCTAAGAATACTCACTAATTCATTTTGACTCAACTTATCAGTATATTTTGCCTCTTTTATAGCACAAATTTTAGCATCAAATCTTTTAGGAACAGGCCTTAGTATCTTATGAACTACTCTAACATTAGAAATAGGGTCACTAAGAGAATGTGATTCATTGATAATCTCACTTAACCTTTCGTTATAGGATGAAATGGTTTCATCTTCCTTCATTCGGAGATTCTCAAACTTTGTCCCCAACATTCGAAGTTTTGTCCTTCGAACACTGTCTGAACCTTCACAATGCTCTTGCAACTTGTCCCATGCATCTTTAGAAGTAGAACAGTTAGATATAATTTTAAACATAGAGGTATCAACAGAGGTAAAAATAGCATTTAAAGCTTTAGAATTGTATCCTACTGTTGTTATCTTATCAGCCGTCCAATCAACTTCTCTCTTGAGTCGAACTTTACCATCTGCATTTGCTGGTCTTTTTGGAGCTTCCCAGCCTGTAAGTACAGTCCTCCAAGCACGTTCATCAATTGACTTGATGTATATTCGCATTTTAGGCTTCCAATAAGCATAATTGAACCATCTAAAACGGGTGGCCTAAGTGCAGTGGATATGTGATGTGTTTCCATTGCTAACATAAACTAAAACACACTTTAAGCAAGGATCTAAACCTAGTGTCGTCAGGTGTTGGCTCTAATACCAACTGAAAGTGTGCGTGGGGTATCTAGTGTTTAAGTAAAACAGAACAATGTTACACTGAATGTTGAGACAAATAGTGTAGCATTAACTCTAACAGAATATAAAGAAGTAGACACATCGGAAGACTAAAACACTAAAACAATAAGAACACAATGGAATAATTTTAACATAGATTTTATTAATAACAAAACCTATGTTATGCCTTACGGCGAAAACAACTTACTTCGTAAGTTTACTAAAAATGTTGTGTGAAATGTCTCAGCAATTACTTCAACATTCCACAAACTGAAACTACAATCGAGGCAGGTGCCTGAATCTGTAAAGAGACTTAAGTGTTTGATCACTGTCTAAAGAACTAATCTGATCTATGATTCACTCTCAATCGATACAAGACTAGAACTAAATACACGGGAAGGTGTGTTATCCCTCGGTGTATATTAAAAGATACAACTATTGAACCTAACTCCTAACAGGGATAAACGCTCAAGATAGGTGTTATTTGAATAGTGCATGCTTTGAAAATGAAGGATTCTAGCGGTATATATAGAGAAATAGCCGAGTTCTAGATCCTTCCATATGAGATCCTATTTTTTAGGAACTCAACTTCCATGATCTCTCTAAATCCTTCTTCCATCTTCCAGGTCGTTCTAAACTGCTCCAGACTCTTCTATCACGTTCTCCAATATTCTGGAATCTTCCAGGTTCCAAACTCTTGTAGAAGCTTCTAGAATCGTACCTGAATGTGAGAGCATTTAGTCCAACATTTAATGTAACATTTTATAAAGGACTTAGAATAAATTAAGGAAGGTCAAATTAAGATGTTGTTGATAATGTTAAAGCATTTAAGAGTTAACAACATCTACAACAATCTCTCTGAGCTTGAGCTTGTACAGGATGATGGTCTTACCAACAACATCAAGACCAACCATCAGAATCGGCATTTCCTTCTTGACAAATATATAGCCAGCTAAAAAGTGAGTTTGGAATTCAAGATCTGCTCCAAACTCCAAGTCCTCGCTGCCTTCACTCACCAATTCTGATAAATGGACAGGCCCATATTCCTTATACTGTAAACCGGAAAGCTTCTCCACAAATGATGCAACTTTCAACATGTTTGCTTCAGAAACAGAATGACCAACAAGTTTTTGCAAGTCGAGCCTGAATTACAGGAAAATTATATAAGATTTTATTGAATATATCCACTTCAGACTAAACTTTTAGGATATTAAGATTAGCATGACTCTTCTAATGACTCAACAAATAAGACCTCACAAACTTGGTCGCAAATCTCAACTTTAAGAATAAAACTTAAGTATCATTCAAACAATTAATCCAATTTCTTCCCCTCGTTTCCTTCTTCTAGTCATGGTTCACTAAACATTTCAGCCAATTTCTTCATCTAGAAAGTCCTAAATTTATGCAAGGCTGTAAGTGAAATATAAAAGAACCAATTAATATGTTATTTGTTATAAGTGAGGTTGTGAGGGACATAACTATTGACATCCATACCTAATATACATGAGTGGTCATTCTCAGATAGTCAACATTATATCCTCAAGAGAACATATCATATTCAATGAATATTTCCACAAAAAGTATTTTTGAGCTTCACTATAAAAATAGAAATTATAAAACTTACTTCTTTGACAAGATTCTCTTCTCCCTCTCATCCTAGCTCTTCACATTCTCAAGTCCCACACGTACTATATGTTGCAATAGTAAAAGTGTGCTAGTATGGCCATTTTCTTTCTCAAAGAAATCACACAGCAAAGTATATGTATAATTTTGACAACTACACTTTAAGAAAAAATGAATTACATTAAATAAAGGTATAATCGGTATTTTAAATAAGTACTTTAATCCTATTATTCTAATACAAAAGTCTGGACTACTAAAACATGGTATACGAATTATAAGTGAGAAAACATAGTACACAAATGTAATTGTAAATAGGGGGAAATTATACCGATCAACAATTCAATCCACTGCGGTGGCGGAATTTCTTTTTATTTTTCCGCATTCTGTTTTTGAATTTTGGTAATTCCACAATGAAATGGGCAAGTTAAATTAAATAATGAATTAAATAAATCTCTAACAATTTCCTATTTTTATTCAAACCAAACCAAACCCTCTCTTTTCTTTTGTACTAAACTTTTCCTCTCAATCCCTGCAATAACCCAATTAACAATCGAAATAACATCAACAAAAAAATTAAAAAAGAAACAGATGCACAGAGATTAGACCGGAGGCGGATTCAGGCGATTGGGAGAGACGGGTGCAGCGGCGTCGTAAAAAATGAGTGCTTTACATTGAGAAGACAAGAAATCTAATGATTGCTTTAGGGGGGAATCTTCGGCGACTATGGTAGCTGTGATCGTGGTCCCGCGGTCATAGTTTCTCCTTCTCAATCTTTGAACTGTCAAGACAAATAACAGGAGAAAGTTTTGAATCAAGAATCCATGTCCATGGAATTGATAGCAGCTACAAATGCACTACTACATAAACGGAAGTATAATTGACCGTATATGTCAATGCTGGTCAGCATGATTTGATTCTCGCCGGAGTCTGAATCATCAGGCGGGGAAGGTTTTGCAACATCTGGCTTTTCGTTTCCTCCCACGAAGGAATTAACGAGAATTGTAAAAGCCACTGAAGGTATGGAGAAAATATGTGACGGCCGAAGTTGTGGATAATACTAATTTGAGGAAGGAAGTAACAGTAGGAATGTTTTGAATGTCTAATTTTAAAGTAGGACACGTGGCAGAAGGAGGAGGGGTCTCAAATGCACACGTGGCGAAAGCAGGAGAGCCCTCATCCTCCTTTTATATATAAAGATTTTATATTTCTTTATTTCAATCTGAACACATTTTCTTTTCAAATGTCGATTAGTTAGTACGTACGGACCAAGACCGAGGGAGCTAGCATCAACGCCCATAACACAAAATAAACAAAATCCATTTTTCTGTAATTTTCAAATTCCCTGAAACCCTGCGATATTGACCCCACCGCCCACCCTGTTGTTGCTGCTGCCGCCGCCTGTTCGCAACTCTCTAGCTACGGTAAGATTTTTTCTTTTTTAATTTTTGACGAACCAGGATCGAAAATAATGCAATATTTCGATCACTTGTCAAGAAACATCACAACTTTTGACTATTTTGTGTCAAAAATGGGTCAATCTGAGCATTAGCAGCATAACTGGTCCAAGTGAAAATCACTTCAATTCATTCATTGCCGATTGGAAAGTTGATTACAATAGAAAAGACAAGAGCTATAAATTTACATAATAAGATCTCACGCATTATTTATTTCCTCTTTTTATCATCGGGCTTTATAAGCTGAACAGGAGCCGCCGGTATCCTCGTCCACCATTCCCTTATCCGTCTCCACCCCCGTTCACTACTTTCCTTCCTCAACGACATGTGTCTTGTAAAATACTCCACAAACACAACTAGCTTCAGATATTTCAGCGGCACAAAAATGATCGCCGCAGCCGTTATAATCAACAATATAATCAGTTTATCTGCTGCCTGAAAATTATATACATACATACACATTTAGATTAGATTCACAACAAAAATATCTCAAACACGTATACGAGTATATATCAAGGTTTAAGGATGCATCTATATCTCCAAGAATACATACAAGTTTGAGGTTTTTATAATATCATGTCAAATCAAATTAAAGTTGGATGTGAATGGGAAAAAAAGCATTATAATTAGGCAGAGTAAGAGGCCTATATTATAATGCAAGCAATCATTTTCATGCTATTTTATTTTATTTCAGCCAGAGCTCATGAAAACCATTTTTAAACACGGTTGCTTATAAAAGAAATAAACGAGGATAGGAATTTGCTATATCATCTGCAGTTGAAGAAAATGTTCTAATATAGTAATATGAAATAAAATTGAGCAAGCACATATTGGGCAATACCTGTGGAACAACAGCAAAGAGAAGTGCCCGTGATTTAAGAAGAACAATGTTGCCACTTTGGATGAGAGATTCAACTTGAGTTATAGCTTCCTGTAATGTTAACAGCTGCTCCACTGCATTCTTATTAGGGGGAGCTATTATCTTGAATGCTTCCAGTTGCCTTTTCTTCCAAGTATACTTACGCCACAGCATAATGACCGCCAAAAATACGATGATTGATGGCAATATATAATTGGTCCACTCCCTGAAAGTTATAATTATGAGATACTCTATGTAAATTAACTTAGAACTTTAAGAAGATGTAAGGTTTGAGATCAAAGCAAGCAAATCAGTGAAATACCCAATGAAACAACAAACAGAGCAGTGCAATAATCAAATAAGAAAACAAAACAAAATTACAAGATTTAGAATAAAATTTTCCAAGGATATCTAGCCCTACAAGATTTCTGAAGACAAATTTGCACTTTGAATGTCTACAAGTCTGTAAACTGAAACTTAGACAAGTTTTATCGATTCTGAAGAACCTAACTAGATTCTGATACAACTGTTGGAATTACAATGTTTGTGAAGGTGAATTAACTGAGTTTAAGTAATACTGATTTCGTCATTAACGGATTACTAGTGAATTATCACAGTAATATTTTGTCCAAGACTTCAAATATTTCAAATTAGATCATGCGTCTGTACTTTAATGATCCTATGTGTAGATAAATAATGGCCAAAATAATGTCACAAAAGATAGGGAAGAAGTTATGATACAGCAATGTAGGAGAAAAGATATAATATCATTTTCTTACCTAAGTATCATATAGCCAAAGAATAACACAAACATCACCGATTTGGAGGGATCTTCCCATGAAGCCAAACGTTGTAGCCGTTTAAATAGTTCAAGTAGTGGTAAAAGCAACTCCTGCATAACAAAGAAGGAATGACTTGTCAAGAAATGAAAGAGCAGAATAATAGAGTTGGTAACTTGAGAGATTGTATTAAATCTGACAAGGTTATCCACATTAGTCACCAATTGCACAGTCAAAGTAAATGCACACATAAGCAGATAATACAGAAATTGAATATATAGGCAACATTTAACACAGTGGGCTGGGCATTTTGGCAGAAACTTTGTCATCAGTTTGCCACAAACAATATCAGTTACTTACTTTAAATACCTTGCATAATTTCATGCAGCCAGAAGTAAAAAAATATATACTCCACAAAAACAAAAACAAAAACAAAAACAAAAACAAAAATCATGAATACTACAGATTTAGCAATATAACTTTCAAACTGATCATTCAAATAAGACTCGTATATTAGAGTCTTCTTAAAAGCTACTTATGAGATAAAGCAGCATTAAAACAACCAGTTCTTTTATTCATCTAAAGCGCATAGTCAACTCGAACAAGGACATATAGTAGTTGAAAAGGGAGCATAACTAAATTAATTTTGGGGATTAATGCATAGTGCAATAGGCAATAAATCATCCAAGTCTAAGTTAATCAGCATTCTTGCACACAGTAAAAACACCTAGCAAGCAAATGCTCTTATAGGATGCAGTTAGATATCAGCTTATATCAGTTTCATTCACATCATTTCATCCCTATATCTGCTAGTTGAAAGATTAAAATGTTCATTCATATGATGAAACATGCAAGAGAGAAGAATGAACTTGAATGATGAATGACAAAGCATACAAATAGCAAACCTTCATCACAGCTAAATTGGTATCAATCCCTTCCACTTTCACTTGATCAACAGTGGCTTGAGCAGCTTCAGCCTTTCCAGTATCCTGTTTCAACTGCTTCACCATAGCTTCTAAAGTATTTGGTTCGCCCACACGAAGATCTGCAGTCTGATATGTTGCTTCTCCATTTAACTCTGCTTCTTTATGTGAAACAATTTTGAGCCTAATAAGTGTCATAAGTGCAGTCGGCAATATATGCCTCCTAATTGCATTTGGAGAGCTCGAAACATCTTGTTGCCCAGCACTAGGACTTATGTGTGCCAAACGACTTGATAGAGTTTCCATTATCATATCTCCTCCAGGAAGACTCTCAGCCAAGTTAAAGCACAACGGAGATTTGTAATTGGACGACGAGATGCGGAATGCTTCTCTGACTGCACGATAGCGAAAAATTCCCAGAATTGCTCGACAAAGTGCTTCAGATTGCTGATTCCCTTTCAAATTATACCTCCTAATGAAACGGTGGGCCCGGAGAACCTCCAGACAGATATCCAACCAATAGTCCCTCCTTGAGCAGCCTTTAAATTCAGGAAATTCCAGATAGACAGGCTCTGCTCTATAATAGACTAGAGTCAAAATGTAATATTACATTTTTTAGATTGCATATTCAAATTTGCTAGAGAACGTACGTGGATGTTGACTTGTACATAACAGCTTTATCAAATAGACGAGCACCCAAGGGTCCTGTTAACTCAGGCTTTATCACTTGTTTCATCTCTATTGCTAAATCATATCTTACAGCTTTGTCATATAAACCAACACCAGACTCAAAGTAAAGAGCGTAGTTTGTCAATGTCAACCGCCCTGACAGTGTTAAACAAAACCAAGAAAAATCATTAGATAACAGAAAGATGGCAAACTTTTGACAGATTGAAACTAGGAAAATAATATTTATACCAATGGAAATTATAGCATAATCCATCAAAATTTGTGGAATCATTTAATATTTTTACTTTATAAAATCAATATGAATATGTTTTATACATATTACCTGGCCATGCAGACATCCCAATATGCTGCAAAACTGCTTGGGTAGGTACAGTGCCATCTATATCTATAATAATTTCATCCTCAGCAAGTGAAAGATTGGAAATGACTTGTGGTCCCACAGCATTTTGCACAAATTTGACAACCCTACACAACATTATATGGGTCAGCAATCATTAAGCTTAGTAAAACTTAAAGGGAAAGATGCAGAACTACCTTGAGAGAATTTTATTGATATTATCTACTCAAAAACTGAAGAAAATTAGCAGCAAATTTAAAATCATATCTGAGTGCATATAAAAACAAAAACTTCTCAGCATATTTTGGGGTTGCTTAAGTCCTAACTCCTAAATCAACTGAATCGTGAAGAGAAATCGAGAGAACCTCTGAATGTATTAAGATTTTGAATGTAAGAACATTGAAAATAAAAAGATATTGAGGAGAAGAAAAAACTAAATTCCTCTCAGTATAGAATAGATGCATCTTCAAAATTAACAAGCTAACACCAACCACTTGAGATCTGTTTTGATTCAAGTTCCTTAACAAAAATCAGGCAAAAGTAATAGAGTTTACATAGTAAATAAGCTGAAGGAAGTGATGCGTACTTGTCAAGACTCCGAAGGTACTTGTCATATATTAGGAAATGAAGTCGGGAAGCCGAAGAATTTGTCAAAACATCAAAAAGATTGTGAACCGTAGTTGTATCTGCAATAACTGGACAAGCAGGAGCTATCCGAGCAAAAGCCTCTGGCCCAACTGTTTTCTTGTCATCAACCTATTTCAACAAGATAACTCACAGAAATGAATAAATAACACTTGGCATCAACATAACAAAACTTTAAATAAATTAAAGTTTAAAGTTCATCATTACTCTCATAAATTCAAGTTTAAAGTTCATCATTAAAGTTCATGATTGCGAGAACCCCCACCTGAACAGCCATTTTGGTTGAATTGGAATAAAACAATGACCAACCATCCTCACCCTCACCATCCTGACTGCTTTCAGGGGTAGTTACCTGTAATCGCATATTATTCAAGACCGTCAGACGTTAAAAAGAAAAAAGGAAAAAATTGCATCCTCTTTTGCAAAGTCCAGGTAGTATTATATTAGAAAATTTTAATTGAAAGGATGTGAACAAGGACTTCTAATAAACATGATATATTTAGGGGGAAAAAAGATCAATCCCATTTTACTTCATCTATCAGGTTGCTATCAACACCAGGGGCCTCCCATGCAATCATCATATCAAATGTTAGACGGCAAAATTCCTTGTCGTTCAAATAATTAGGTCGTGTGATGGCCAGCTGTAGTGCTTTATATGAGCAGAATTCCAGGAAGTTCCTAGCATAGGATGGAGGTTGCCTAAGATTATCAGGAAGCTCGACATCAAATTGTTCATGTAACTCTTTGGTTGATATGCCAAGAATCCTACAACCATGTCATACATAATTAGGAGTAGTTCATAACAAATATCTTCTATAAGAAAAATCCATAAAACAAAATAAAGCAAATTTCTGAACAAGTTAAAAGAAAAATAGCAAATAACAGTGTTATCCTCATCAAATTGAAGAACTGATTCAATGAACATTGTTAGGAACAGTTTATAGCAAATATCTTCTATAAGTAATTTGGACGTGTAAGAAAATTTCAGAAAACAAAATTTCCAACCAAGTTAAAGATTAAAATAGCAAATAACAGAGTTATCGTCATCAAATTGAAGTACTGATACAAAGAGGGTAAGTCTAGACTTATCTTGCTCTCAACTTAGGAAAAAACCTAAAAAATGTAGCTATTATAACATAGACTTATCTTCATGAATTCTCCAGCATAGCAAGCCTAATGTAGCTATTATAACATACATAGGCAAAGAAGTGAATCACCTTTCGTCTTGTTTCTCTTTGTGAAACATAGATATGCATAACATAATAGGTAGGTACTACGGATCTCAAGATTCAAGCATATTTGGGAATTATAACGACGTGTAGTTTACTATTTTATGTCCATCTCATTTCCTTCTTTATTGTAATCGACTCGTCAATCATGAAATTTGGTATTTGGACACACCGAAATTCAGAAACCGTTGATTGTCACTTAAAAATTACACCGTTTTCCCCTTAATCACATACAAAATTCAATCAATATCGATCATATTCAGTTGTTAAAACAGAACCCCCACAGCATGGTGCGAATTAGATAAATTAGAGTGAGAAATTCATTACTTGGAGCAAGAAGAGACGACAGAGTTAGCCTGAGGTGAGAGAAAAGAAAGGGCGGGATTCTTTTCCGGCGAAATTATGGCGTCGGCTTGGGCATCAGCATCACCATTGCTCTTCTTAGCGAAAATGGACTTCAGACTCCACGGATTGTCGCTTTTCGGCGTCGTTTCTGCCTTTTCCTTTTCCTTCTCCATTATTGAATGTGATTGATCTTGATATCGTCCGAAAATTTCGAAAACCCGAGTTCTTGGAAAATTGAGGATGATTTCAATCTATTGACTGACACAATTGAGAGCGATTCGATTCTTTTCTTCCTCGAAAAACATAACCACCTTTACATGTAAATGTAAATTGCTGTGTATTCTCGTGAAGCATGAATTGAAATTGACGAATTTCCCTTTTTAATGAAAACTGGATAAATAAATGCCCATTTTATATTTTCAAAGAAAGAATGTCTTTTATAATCAAAATAAAAACAAAATGTCTTTTTTCTTATTTTACTCTTTTATCATAATATTTCTACGGTTCATTTGCTAAATGGTGTATATTACATTTTGGTTTATTGACATATAATGTCAAAAATAATATATATCTCATAATAATGGAGACGACATATGTTAAAAATTCAATAGATTGAAACATGAAAAGTAAAATAGAAAAATCAATCTAGGTTGAATCAAATGTAGTGATGTGTTTTCTTTTTCTTTACAAATGATGAATTTGTAAATTTATGTCATGTAAGCAGCACCTACATCTAAATCATCTTTCCAGAGTTAATTTTTCCATGATTTCCTCATTCGAAAATCTCTTCAATCGTCCATTCAACATCTCTAAATTTTGGTTGTCTATATTACCCAGCTCCGACCCTATACTATTCACAAACTTAACAATAGGTTTTTTCCATGTGTCTTTCTTGATTATTCCCTCATTCAAAGTGGACTGTGTCCCTACAAACCATATATACATTTCCCGCATGTGGACTTCGTTGAGAACGCAAATTTTCCTTTTCTACGTTGTCCACGCCACCTACCTCTTTAGAACTCTGTGAAACTACCTTTGACCCACAGCTCCACGTTTCGATTCCCTCCCCTCCCTCAGTGATGCATGTGGCCGATCCCGTGCCAGCCATATCTCCCATTCGTACGGCTCCATCTCCACCGTTGCCGCCCACTCAGTCCAGGGTGACTCAGGCTGTGCAACAACATTGTGATATCTTCCCTCTTGTGAAGGAAAAAGGGTAATGGTACCATCTCTACCATATAGGCATATACTCTCCCGGCCAAATAAAATATTATTTATTTTATTTGAAATTCTAAAAAATTTACCTATATAAAGTACATATTATACTCATAAATATTGAATACAAAAATAATAACAAAATAAATAGAGGTATTTTATACATTTTTAATATAAAAGTGATTATCATTCGAGACAAACCAAAAAGAAAGCATGACTTTAAGAAAGTAATCATCAGCTTTATTTACTATCTCTTGGAAATAATGTAATACGGCTTCAGAAAATAAATATAAACAATTCTTACCAAATTTTATTGACATATTAAATATCTCGCAAGTATCATCATTCATAATACGATGTAGTAGATTGGAATTACAATGATCTAGCTGCAAAAAGTACCTCAATAAAAATAAAATAAACTGAAGCAGTTTACACTTTGATAAAACAAAAAATGCAGAGAATTCACAGTAATACAAAACTCTGGTATACTCTCTTGGTTTCGTCTAAGTTGGCCTCAAAGCCCTCAACCTAAAACGGTGCAACTGATACAGCATCAAGACGCTTTTGCTGAGTCATCGCTCGACTTGTCCCCATCGGAACCATTATTAATCATCTTCTCCAGTGAATCCAGATCCCCAGCTTCCGAAACAGTATGAAGCCTTAGCTTCTCAGCATCTTCACTGCAAAACATTCAAATGACAGAGGCACAGCACATCATCACACTAATTGTGAATCACAAGTTTAAGAGCGTGTTTGCAAACTCTACAAACACTCTACCAACAGCTTTCAGAATCATTTTTTTTTTCAAAATCTGTGAATAGCTTTTGAATAAAAGTGATTTTGCAAACACAACATAAGTTATGGGTGTGAAGAAAAAGGGAATGATACTTACTCTGCTACTCCAAATATTTCCTTAACAGTTAAGGAGCTATTTCTTGAACAAAACTCCGGCAGCTAGACAACGAGACAAAAGGTTTGATAAGACAAACTGTGATGTAATTATTTGTCTTTGACTAAAGCCAAATAGAGTCATACCTCTGACAGATAATAAATCTTTCCAAAAAGAGTTTGCACGGCAAGTTTTCTTTTGAATCCCTTTTCAGAATATCCTGACATATCCATGACCACTGGACCTGAAAATGTATGCATAATCTAGATCAGTAAATCAACGTTTTGCAATAAATAAAGGTCTTGTTTGATCATCCGCAGCCTCTAATAAACCATAATCACCCTGCAGACAAATTCAAAAAGTGTCTGCCCAAAAAAATCTCCAGGCATATACACAAGCAACTGCTAGAGGATGTTTTCGAAATTATAAAGTAGCTTAGAGCCCATTTGGTTGAGCTTATAAGCTCCTTCAAACAAATTATAAGATGTTTAGAAGCTTAAAAGCTCTTGAAACAACTTATAAGATGTTTAAAATAAGCTTAGCCAAACTGGCTCTCGGGCAACTAGCCAACTACGAATTCACATTACTTGGTAAGCAAGTCTGTGAAGACAAGTGCATAAGTTTAGAACCAAGAGAGTTTTGTTACAGCTCCACGGAGGACAAGTTGCAATAAGTTAATGTAGTGATACCTTTATCTTTCACAATCCTTGCTGAAATCTCATTTAGAATTCCGGCTACTTGGGAGTCATCCAACATTGTCTCTTTCCTGAGGTGGATCAAATTCACTATCAGATCTGGATTAAATGGCTTCTCATTCAACACGTAACGTATGTATTTACGCAAAACTTCTTCCATCTCAAAACCTGTCTGGAAATACAAAACTATGAATATATCAAGCAGTTTGCATAAAAATTAGGGTGCTATATAATGTCACATGCATGAGTCAATTTAAGAAACCAACATCCCATTGCAAAGAATTCAGCTCTACGTTTAAGGTATATACTCAAGCAAGTTGGCTTACAAAGTTGATCATGATATGATCAAGTGCTTTTTGGGTCTCTCCAAAATAGATGGAGCTACACACATAAAATTATTTGAGAAAAATTATTATTATGCTAGTTTATGATTTTTGCATATGGAATTGAACTTTTTCGCTGTGACATAAATTTTGAATCTTTTTTCGTTTTGAGTTTAATTTTATTAAGGATTTTTATTTCTAATTTTGTATACATGTTTGGCTCATTTATGATTCTTCTTTTGTTTTAAAATAAATTGTTGTTTTAAGCTAGTCTTCAAAGGCCTTCAAAAATCGTGATTTGACAGTCTTCCTAATAAAAAACCAAGATAAAAAATAAGCATTTGATACCATAAAATTAACAACTAAAATAATCAACCAAAGGGAACATGACTTCTAAATTCACCATTCTTTCAGAAAAGATTTAGACAGTTTTAGTTGAAAATCAGTCATCTACAGTCAAGGTCATGGACTCGTGGCATGCATGTCTAGTATGACTCACCTTTTCCATCAGTTCCTTCAAAGCTGATTGGTCTACTTCATTCGCACCCTTCGCGAACAGTTCATCCAGAGATTTGCACAGCGTAGCATTTTTATTGACCTGAAATACACTATACTTGTCAAGTAAACAAACAGGTAAATAGTACATTTTCACAAAGCCACTCAACTCTTATTCAAAGTAGTAGTAATACATTTACAACATGGCTGACATAACTGCTAAATAATGATTTAAATAGCTACAAAACAATGCCACAATTATTCCTTGTAATCTCCAGTAGGGTACTGCTAAGATTAGTGGCTAGAAGTTAACTTTTATTTTTAGGATATTATTAGTACAAATAGCCTACCGTATTATCACATGAAGATACGAAGAATATTAATTCCAGTCCATTCTCTCAGATTTCTCCTCCTATTTCTCTATTTCTTCTCTTCTCAAATTTCTTACGTACCACCATTCCTCACAGTTTCATAGTAAACTTAAATGTCAAATGAAGTTCTATCGCATCGTATAACTGTATATGAAACCAAAACCAAGCTAGAGCTAGGAATTGTCCAGTTGAATGAGTTCTTTCTGCTTTTCCAGAAGCCACTATAGCACAAAAGACCGAAGAGAGCAAAGTAAACATAGTTTATAATGGACCTATCCGTACATAAATCAATTCATTGTTCGTCATGCACTACATTGCGAATTGCAAAATCCAGCTACATCCTTCAAACATCATACTCACACCAAAAATATACCAAGAGAGAATTTGTTTCTCCAACCATGGAGTAATATTAATAAAACACAACAAAAATCTTATCTATGATACTCCAATACTAATACTTAAAGAGCACAATGTAGGAATTCAATTCAACATCACTAAATAAACAAAGAAAAGGGGGGCGAGGAAACCAACCAATTGGCGGCGTTTCTCCCTAGGGGAATTGAACTTCCGCACGGTCTTAACAAAGGCCATGACAAAGGTGATTCCAAGATAAGCCAAGGGAACGGCCAGAATCCATGGCAGGGAGCTCCGCCCAACACGGGGCCCCGGAATTGCCTGTGTGATGGAGCCCGTGAATTCGACCAAATCCAAAGCCTTTTCCTGTATCCACGGCAAATCCTCTTCTACTTCCTCTTCCTCCTCCACTATTTCTTCCTTCTTAATCGAAGCATTGTTGTTCTTACTGCCGTTGGCTAAAAATGGGCGAGAGGGCGAAGAAGATATCGATAATAGTGAAAGGGTTGGGGGAAATTGAGGGCTGCAGCGTCTGTGTTTGGAGACTAGGGATAAGGGTTTGGGAAAGAGGGATTTTGCAGTATCAATGGAAGTATGAGAACTGCAACAGGTGTAAAAGCCGCCATTGCAAGTGGTCATATTGAGTAGAGAGTTTATAGGGTTGCTGAAAGATTATAAATGATTTCAAGTCAACTGTTGAAGTGAGTAACGTGGCGGCGACGGCGGCGGAAGCCTGCTTGGCACTCTGTGTATCTACGGGCTGGGAATGCACAACACAGACTGACAGAGGGTTCCAAATTTAATTGATAATTCAATTTATACAACTAGTAGGGCACTCGTGCGCTATTAAAAAATATCATAACATTTTAAATTTTAATTTTTTTATAGTGTCATTTTATAATATCACTAAATTATATTAAAATATATATTATGATTTATTATCATAATTATAACATTAATTATTATTAACTCATATTTATTATAATAAATAAAATTTGTAAAAAAAATAAATTTAATAATTTATGCTTGAAATCTAATTAAATCAATATCTTATACTACGGAGTATTTATTTTTATAATATTTATATTCATTATAAGTATATAATTCTAATATTGAGATATAATTGTGTTTATAATATGGTAAAATAATTAAATTATTATAAAATTATATATAACTAAAAAACATCATGAAACATTACATTTTTTGTAATATTGCAATCACGATTGTTGTCATGACATAGTAATATTTTTCAAACCATGATAATTTATTATTCTAAACACATTTGCATATAATTAATTATAACTAAATACAGGATTATGTCAAAATATACCTACGTAAGAAAACGATTGTCCCTAACTCTTATTAATAGACATATCATATGACACAATCAATGAAAATTGTCTACGTTGAAACTTGAAAGCAATCTAGAAGTAGTCAACGTTGGTATGAATATCAATGTTAATTGTCCTACTTCCAATTATAACCCTAGCTTCAAAAACCTTATCACTCAACCTAGTTATAATTAATCAACCTACACATAGAACAAAATATTATTATATATTTATATTATAAATTTAAAGATAAAGATAAAGCAAATGCAGAATTCCAAATGCAAAAATAAAAAATAAGGAAAATTATTTTAAAAAATGACACAAACTTGGTTCCATTGCACAAGCTCCATGAGTGATTAATTAACATTTCTCAATAACATTACCGGTGTTCCAAAGTTTAGATTTAGTTCATGATCAGTTACACTTAAATTCATTATGAAGTGTTAAATAAATTATAATATTACATTACCAGAAATATGACGGTAATAAATTTTAAAAAATTATATAAATTAATTGAAATTCAAAATAGTACTATTATCCATACAAAATAATTCAGCGGAAATATCATTATTTTTTTCAAAAAATATTGATAAATAACATTATTATTATTATTTAACTAAAATCCTAAATTTTAATTTTGGATCTTCAAAATTATGAAAAGTACACTTGCAACCCACATTCAAAGAATTACCCTTAACAAATTTTGCAAATCTAGTTTGAAGAAAAATTGTGTTTTTATTTTTCAATTAACCTTCCATTTTCCATCATCAAATACGATCATCGCAAAACTTGAACGAAAAAATAATTCATTTGAATATGTATTCCAACATAGATATGGAATAAACTGCATTATAAATATAAAAAATAAAATGAATAAAAAATAATTAAAAATTAACTTTTAAAAGGTTAAATCATAAATTTATTACCAATCAACATTTACGAATATATGAATTTGTTATGACACATGTGAATGAAGAAGAATCAAAATTCAGTGGAATTAAACCCTGAACGATCCTAAAACATTTAGAAATTTAACGACATTAAAAAATGAAAAAATGAAAAAAATATTTATTATATATATATATATATATATATATATAAACATACCAAAAAAAAATGTCATACCTTACTTAACATATTGAGTTTTGTTCAAGAATGAAGGAATCAAATAACCATACTTGTAATAAACTTTTACATAAAAAGTAAACAATCCATCATAGTAAAATGTCGTATAATTATTAAATAATTTTGTTATCCTGAATAAAAGAATTTCATCATTTAACAAACTTGTAAATTGAATTTTAAAAATCTAACTTCACAAACCATTGTTTTTAATCAGATCTCTTAATAAATATTAATTGTGGAAAACACCAACATACATCTCGTGAACCACTTCAAAAATGAATTATTATATTATATATATATATATATATATATATTAAAATAACCGTCAATATATTAAAATAATAAATAATATAACAATTCAAATAACAAATGTAGACAACACATACCATAATCTCACTGATAAATTGAAAAAAATCATTGATAAAATAAAATTTTATAATTTCTTCTAAAAAAATGTATTAGTGTATTAAATAAAAAATTGTACCTATATAATATAAAATAAAAAATTCTAATAAATAATTAGTAGTTACAAACAACAAAAGTAACAGAGCCTTGAAAAAAAATCGAATTGTCAGTATCTTTAAAAAAAAAATATTAGTCAAATATACATTAATATACATATCTGAATATTTATATTCAAAAAATTTAATTATATCAAAAAAAGATAAACTATTATAATTTTTAAAATCTGACCAATCATTACAAAAATACAAACGTCATCTAATCATTTTAGTTTTAATTTTTCGTTTGTATATATCCACTTCGATTAATAAAAGTAATTAACGACTCCACATTTTTTTTAGCAGTACATACCCATTAGCAATTCGTTGCAAAATAAAATTAAAATTAATTAAAATATTACATACAACATTAATAATAAGTAAATATTGATATGACTAAATGTAAAGAATAAATTATCATATTTGGTTCATTTTCAATTGAAATTAAATTGGTTTCAATCAATAATATTTATAATGTTGTACATATAAAAATAATACTTAAATCTATATAACCATACTGTAGAAAAATATATAATAAAATAATACAATAACCAAAATCTAGGATCAAAAGATTATTTTAAATATAAAAAAGTTAAAAATTATACAATATAAAAAAGTTATTGAATTAAAAAATATATTAGTATATAAAAAAATAAATTATTTAAAATTATTATCAAAGTAAAACATAAAATTAATTTAAAACATAATTTGAAAAATATACATATCTATATAACTAAAAATTTACAAATGACCTTAAAAAAAGGTTGTTTTTAAAGTAGGTGATTCTATCGAATTCGCTAATTTAAGTATTCGTATTTCCGATGCTGGGAAGCATAGGTCCACTAAAAGACTTTGACTAAAATATATATATATTATATCACAAAAATATTGAAAAATATATTCCATATAATGATTATAAATTTTAAATATGTTAATGTGTAAATCAATAAAAGAAAAGTATCAAATATATAAATAAAATAATTTTAAAAAAATTATCATTAACTTGCATTCCAACGTAAACATATTATCATAGTTTCAATAATATCTTACATTGTTTATATTTCAATTAGATTAAATAAAGTTGAAACTTCAATAAAATAAAAAACACAATAATAATTAACATTCAAATAACATTTCAGCAAATAAAAAATAAATAAGTTGCAACAACACATAAACTAATAAATAACACAAAAAATCAAAATTCAAATAAAAAACGGAATAAATATAACTCAATTGATGATACTAATAAAATTCAACAAAATAGTGTGATTGTCAAATATTGAAAAGCTAAGCAAACAACACAAAATCAAGAACTAACGCGCGAACGAACCAATAACTCCAACATCATTGCCATCAACTTTACAAAATATGATTTGATCATTTTCACGAATACAAACATTTGATACTAACTTGCATCAGTTATATGATAGTTAAATTATATGAGAATTATTATAATTAATCAACTTTTGCACATACTTAACTAGGTAAACTTGTCCAGTTAGAGAAATAATACTTCTATGCAATGAATCCACATTCTTTTTTTAAAATTTCAACAATAGTATTCAATCGAGATTGTTTAAAAAAAATTATAAACTATATAATTAAAAAATTGACATTAAAAAAAAAATTAACACAAAATATCTCACCATGTAACTTTTATAATCTACAAACTTGCATTTTCGATTTGTTTCATGTTTTCAGCCTCGTTCCAATGACACAAATAATCTTCAGTAATAGTTTGAGGAGAAAATTTATTTGAACATATAATATAATTTATGAAAAATTTGAACAACTTTTGCTGACTACCTTAAACTAAACTATCTAAAACTGTTATATAATCATTAAAGTAAAAAAAATAAGAAATAACATATAATTATTGTTAACTTTATTGAAATATAATACAATGAATTATATAATATACATGACCATTTATACTGAGGATACGTTTTAATCAAATAAAAATCATTCAAATACACAATAATACAAAAAAGTAGAAGTCATACATTTAACTCTATTAATAACCAACATGTTAATAAAGTTTCCTATATTTACTGAAAATTTCCAACCATCACTATATATTTGAAAAGTAGAAACATTATATATTTGAAAAGTAGAAACATCATCATGATCATCCACTGCTCACATATGACAAACTTCAAAAAATGAGTGCGAAAAAACATTGGTGAAGTAATATGAATTATAAATATACAAAGTAAATGATTATGTACAAAAAAAACTTATAATAAAATACTAATATCAGAGAGTTAAACTTAAAAATTCATTCTCATACTGAGCTTTAATTACCATGTTGATATCTATTTTATCTAAAAAAAAAATATACAAAATAATAAATATTATAAAATTAATTAAAAAAAAAAACAAATTTCACACTAACTAATTAAGTAAGGGTTTTTTTTATCGTGAAACATGAGTCATGGGGTTCACCATGTCTTATATTAGACATCCAATTAAAAGTTGATATATCGTTTAATTTTTTCATGTGCGGTTGCACTTCGTCATTAGGCACAGTTCGAGGTCCAACCCGAACCAATTTGGGCTCGATTCAACTCATATCGACCCGACTCATCTCGGTACGTCCCATTTTGGCCCGGTCTATTCTGACTCGTCCCAACCCGCTCCGGTTTGGGCTCGACTCAATTTGAATGAAACATACATCCCCAACGGATCATGGGTCGAGGCCAGCGGCCCCAACACAGCCCGATCCGACCTAATCGACAATTCTAAATATATATGTCATTTTAGAATTAAATATTTTTAAAAGGATATATTCGTAATTGTTTATTTATTAATTTAATTTATTAGTAGGACGATGTACTACAATTGAATTTTTTTATAGGGCAAACGCACTGATGCAAAGTGCAATCGTATATAATAAAATTTACTGTATATGTTAGATCAACGATATAATGGTATTTGAAGAATTATTTATTATAAGTGCGAAACTTTTAGAAAGACCCAACCAAGTAACCATATAGAATTATAAAAGTTTATAAAACAATAAAAATTATAAAAATAGATAAATGTAAAAAAAAAAAAAAAAATTTCAGACGAATAAGATTTACGCACAAAAAAAAAATAAAAAAAAAATTGAAATGTTCACCAACATTTGTCATTTAAGATACTAACATTCATGCTAAATATCCTAAAATATAACATACATGATACTCCCTCCGTCCCATACTTGAAGCTACATTTTACCATTTTGGGCGTCCCATACTTGAAGCTACATTACCTAAAATAGCAAAAACACTTTTAAACACTCTCCTTAAAACATCACAATATTACAACAAATGTCACTACTTTATTACACTAAAAAGTAACTTTATTACTATTTATAAAGTTGAAAAGTCTTTACTACCCCCACTTTATCTTACACAATACTAATAAACAACTCATTTATTAAAACCCGTGCCAATTTGGTTTGTAGCTTCAAGTATGGGACGGAGGGAGTACTTCTCAAAATAATTATATATCCATTTTTAATGGTGTATCTGGGTTTTAACTATCTCAAATCCTGCCAAAATTACTTTAATAGATAAAAAAATGAGCGACACGTAAATTCACAATATAAAAATATTGAATAAGATTCATCTCATCTATTTATATTTTTCACAAAATTCAAGATAAATGTTGCACTAAAAAATAAAATGAATAAACAAACATACGTTTCAATATAAAACAAACTAAACTAATAAATTAAAACCTATATAAATATCGTCAAAATTCAAAGAACTATCCAAACTAAATTGAAAGTAGTACTTAAATTTGCTCTTCTTAAACTCATATGACAAATAATTGATAATTTATAATGATACTAATATAATATTGAAATGAAACTTTAAAGTGCATACTTAATCCAAGCTTTCCAATAATGTTTTTTCAAAGATCTATAAAAATCATCAAAATAAATAATAAAAAAAAAAAAGTACTCCCTCCGTTCCATACTTGAAGGCTCAAACCAATTAGGCACGGATTTTAATGAATGAATTGTTTATTAATATTGTGTAAGATAAAGTGGGGGTAGTAAAGACTTTTCAACTTTATAAATAATAATAAAGTTACTTTTTAGTGTAATAAAATAGTGGCATTTGTTATAATATTATGATGTTTTAAGGGGAGTGTTTAAAAGTGTTTTTGCTATTTTAGGTAATGTGCCTTCAAGTATGGGACGCCCAAAATGGTAAAATGTGCTTTCAAGTATGGAACGGAGAGAGTATAACTTTAATGAACAAAGCAATGCAATAAAAATTAAAAGGCCAAATAATCAAATTTAATCCATACCTTTCACTTTTTATTAAATACAAGAAATGATTTTCTTTTTAACTAAATTATACTATACTTTTTATTTATTTTATCAAATTTACTACATAATTTTCCTTTTATACCCGAATTTTTCATTTTTTTTAATCAAATGTAGCACATATTTTTTTTATGTTTTACCAATTTTAGCTCATGTTTTTATCAATTAATTTAAAATACCAAAACAAAATGTGAAAATCATCTAATAATTAAAAATAAAAAAGAATATTAAATTAAAAAATCAATTTTAAAACTAATCGAGAATTTAAAATTATCTAAAGTTATTGAATTAAAAAGAGATTTATAAAATATATAAAAAATTAATAATTGAAATAAATTATATATTTTTTTATATTTTCAAATAATGTTTTGAGATTTTTTAAATAATTTTTTATTTTTATATGCTTAGATTAATTTTAGATTTTTTTTTATAAAGTAAAAAATGTATATTGATTAATTAATTATTTTAATTATATTTATAAAAAGTATGAGTATAAATTGGATAAGAGAAAAAATGTGTGTTAAATTTGATAAAAAGTGAAAAGTATGACTATAATTTGAGAAAAAAAAGAAAAATATAGGTATAATTTGATTATGTGCTAAATTGGATGAAAAGTGAAATGTATGAATTAAAATTGATGATTTGATCAAATTAAAAATGTATAAACAAAGAATTGTAAACATAAAGAATAATATAAGACCCAAGAGCTATATAAAAAAAATAAAATAAAAAATAAGAATTACTCCCTCCGCCCCGTGGTTACTTGCACACTTTTCTTATTTGGACATCTAAAAATTACATGCATACTTTTAATATGGAAATACCCCACAAAACTAATAACCTCACAACATCATTTTATTTTTAAAATTGTCACTCATTTTTTCCATACATTTCATTTTACACCTCATCAAATTACCTAAAATACTCCTCTTTTATCTTACATCATCAACTACTAAATCTCATTTTCTTAAGAAACGTGCCGATCAAACCATGCAAGTTATCCCGGGACGGAGGGAGTACAAAATAATGTGAACACGACTAAGAAAACAATTGTTCAAAATTAACACAAACATAAAAGAAAAAAAATTGTATATTAAAGAATAAAAGGTTCACATATTAGTTGTGTGAGAAACACATTGCTTAATAAGAATAATATACTAATTATTAAAAGAAATAGTAAATCTCATAATTGAATCTTCAACAATATGAAATGAACAATTGCAACCAACTTATATATAATTATCCTTAACAAATTTTTCAAATCAAGTTTGAATTAGGATTGTATTTTCTTCATTGTTCAATAAAAACATTTCACCCTCTATCATCAAATACAAACAATTTTTAAAATTTGAACTGTCAAATAATTCATTCAAACATGTAATCCAAAGCCAATAAGGTATAATCTACATTATAAATATTAAAAAAAATATATGATATAAGTAACAACTATAGTTAAAATTATATATTATTATTAGATTATAATAAAAAAAAATGTTACTTACCAATCAACCTTTCAGAATATTGGAATTTTTTAATCGATTGGTAATATATTAAAAATGAATAAAAAAATAACAGGAAAAAAAATCATCATCAGTCTTACAACGTTTAAAATAAAATAAAACAACAACATTAATATATTATTTTAAAAATATTATCAATAGTAATATAATATTATATATAAATAAATGACATTTTTGCACAAATAAATATAGGAACCTATTTGTAATAAAAATTAACCCAAAAAAAAAAAGTAAACATTCTTTAAGTTTCAACTTTACAAAATACATCATTTATGTTTCAATTTCAATCTTTTTTTTATTCAATTTTAATCCTCTATCTTTGAAAAAAAAAATAAGTGGTGACATGTTACCCCATGTATTAAAAAAAAAAGACATATCATCATGCTACATCATTATCTCTCTTCTGTTAAAAAAAATTATTTGCAAAATAAAAAAAAATAAGAGTTCTCTACACACACAAAAAAAAAAAAAAAACTTACTTCAAACCAATTAATACAGTCAAAATCAATTTGTTCCTTCCAAAAAAATTAAGGGTGTTACATTAAAAATAAAATTACACTCCAACAATGATAAAATTAATTAATTTGAAGTGATTGAGTAATAATAAGAATTATAGGGACAAATCAAAATTTATATTAAAATATTAGGACTAAATATTGAATCAGGTTTTGTTGGAGAATGACACAAGTTGAAGATTTTTTTATTTTTTTTTGGCAGTGTAAGTTTAGTAATTCCAAAATTAATTAATTAATACAGAATGTATAAAATATTCGTCCACTCATAAATTTAAATAAATTAATATTTTAAGTTAGAATTAAATTTTATCGTATGAAACTCATGAGTTATGTATAAAAATCGTTCCCTTCCAAAAAAATTAAGGGTGTTCCATTAAAAATAAAATTATGTCATATTGTAAGCATGAATTGATATGCACAAGTTCATATATTTTGAAATGTTATGCTATAATTTTAGTTGAAATTTATCGCATGATGATGTGTCATTTTTTGTATACATGGAGTGTCAAGTCACCACTTCATTACCTCCAAAGATAAATGATTAAAATTGAATAAAAAAAAGATTGAAATTGAAACATAAATAACGTATTTTGTAAAATTGAAACTTAAAGAATTTATTTTGAAATGTCTCAAACATATAGGACAAAAAAAAAATCTCCTCAAAAGTAAACAACCCATTAAAAAAAATTCCTCAAAAGATAAGGAACCCATCAAAGTATTATATCATATTAATGTGTTTGGAAACTTTATTATCTTCAATAACAGAATACCACCCTTTATCAAACTTGCAAATAAAATTTTGAAATTACAATTTCACAAACGAACGTTTTCCATCAAGTCCCATTAAAAAACTTACAAATAAAAATTTGAAATTACAATATATGTATCCTGAATCACAAGAGGAAATGACCTACATTTTTTTAGATACAAAAAATTATAATGAAACAACATCATCACTCATATTTGCAACAAATAGAATAATAATAATATAATGAATAATTTAGTTACAAATATTAATAAAATATTTTTTATAGAAAAATAATATATTATTAAATACAATATAATATCAATATAAATAATATTTTTAAAAATAAAAGTTAAGTCATTACCCATTACAATTATTAAATGAATGGATATAATCACAATACAATAATTTAGCTATTTTAAAAATTTTAGACCAAAAATATTTCATAAAAATAGGCAAATTACATGTTATTAGACATACCTTAATTCCATAAAAATAAACAAACTAAATGTTAATATAAAATTATAGGGAACTTCATTCTAAATTGAATGGTTTTGTCTGTCACAAATCGATATAAATTTACAATACAAAAACACATAAAATCTCAAATAGGATAGCTTGTTTTAATTTTACAAATAATTGCATAAATTATATTTATATATATTTAATTAGTCATGTTTACAAAAATAAACAAATTAATTATAATAATTTAATATCACTAATCACTCCTAAATAACATATTAGTAGTATTCTTGCTTTTTAATTTTTCATTAGTAATGTCAATTTATAATTAATTGTATTTAATTGTTGCATTGATGTTCTTTTAATGCTAAAATGATAATTTATAATCATCAATTACCAAATCAATGTTTATATTTTAATTATCTTGTTAATTGTAAATAATAAATGCTTATATATAATTATTGCCTTTTAATTTTAAGAGAAAATTATAACATTAAATTGCTATTAATAAATAATATTTGACTTAAAAAAATTAAGGTAAATGTAAAATTAAGAAAAATATTATTTTAGAACGTAGACAATTATATTGACTTTTTTTCATAAATACAACTAATTAACATTTTCCTTATTTTAATAAACAAATAAATATATATTTAACTACAATAACTTTGGATGATATATCATAGTTCAACTAAAATCTAAATAGTTAACATTAGCGCATTTATTAAGATAATTAATTTTAAAAATATTTTCCGTTAAGTCAAAATACTCACGTATATTCAAAATAAGTAGGAGAATTATATATAATAATTTAAGTTCATGGATAAATTTTTTAATCACTCAAAAATATCCAATCTAGATTACAAAGTTGTCATATTAAATAATAAACGCGATTAAAATTACGTACCATATTGATTTAAAATAGTCAAATGACTTTATCAATATTTTATAGAGTGTCTTTAATTATGATACGATAATAGATCGATAACAAAATGTATATTCATAATTAAAAAAAACTTAAAAAAATATTAAATGAGTAATTTAAGTATGAAATTAATAATAATAAATTATGACTCATAAATCCATAAAATATAATAAGTAATAACAAAAACTCCAATTGAATATCAGAGCTTGAAGCTCTAATTTTCTCTAAATTTTACAAGAATATGAAATCAAAATATTGAATACATACATACATAAAATATAAAATAACAAATATTAAAATGTGATTGAACAAAAAACAACTCTAAAAATGTATAGTACCATTAAAAACGAATACAATAAATTTACAAATATAAGGATTACACAATGAAAATATATATATAACAATAATCTAATCTAATAAAAAGTTTCAAACCTTAAAAAATGTTCAAAAATATTTTGATGAACAACACCGAAATATTTAAAAATATTGAAAAATGGATGACATCTTAAACAAATCTTCTAAAGTTGACGAATTTGACGGTGAAATCTCCAATCTTCTGTTTATAAAATCTTCAAAATTTTATGAAGAATCTTCAAATCTTCAATCTAGCGATAACTAAATTTGAAAAAAAAATATTAATAAATATTGAAAATTATATTCAAGATACAACAATATATAATTCTATTACAATTAAATGCGAGAATACAAAAGAGAAAAAATCTGCATATATTCTTCCATGAAATTTTAGAAAATTTTCAACAAATCTTTAGAATCTCTTTCGAAAATCTTCAACATTTCTTCAATCTCTAACGAATACATCTTCAAATACAATACAAAATCATGTTTCGATTAACACTTCTATCTACATCATTTTAAAACAATAATAAACAAAATACTACAACAAATCTTTCTATACATTTCTATTCTAGAACAATACATCAGAAAAAAATCATAGCTAATTACATTAGAATCGAAAGAAAGAAACTTGAGAAGGTGAAAATGATCTACAAAAAACAGAAATAAATAGAAAAAAAATTGTAACGGTTCCTAGTTTTACGTTTTGATCCTAAGGTCACATTTCATCAAGAAACCATCAACGGTTAAAAAGAAGTAAGATAAAAAGAATGTATTAATGATGATTATTATTCAAACTATACCATAATTATCAAGAAGACTAAATGAACGGTGAAGATGATGATCAAGAAAAGTGATCAACGGACGAAACAGTTTCCCGCCTAAACTATAAAAGGAAATCCGTATGTGTATTATATTAGTATAGATTGAATTAATTAGAGCAACACTTATTACACAAATATGTTTAATTATGGAAATTTTTAGTAATAGTGGGTCACTAGTATGTGATTCGCGTAAATAATTATGCGAGATTATAAAAAAAAAATTATTAAAATTTAAGATTTTTTTTTTAATGTAAACATATATACGGAGTATAATTTATTTTATTGAAGAAAAAAATGAAAGAATAATTTAAATACAAATTTAAAAGTTAAAAAAATGAAAAAAAAAAAAAGTTAGAGGAAAGAGAAAATTGAGTAAACGGTTGGAGAGAGGAAAAAGAAAAATATTTTAAAAAATAAATTAAAATTACATAATTTAAGAGATTGTAAAACGGAGGCTTTTTTAGAAGCTACATCAGCATAATGAGATTCAGAATTAGTATATTAGCGAGATACGTCTGAATCCATAAGAAAAAAATTAATAATAAGAAGGGTTTGGACCGAATCGATTTTTAATTATTTTTTTTTTCAAGTTTATTTTTTTTTTTAATTTTTTTGAAGCTAGAATAAGAATGATAAATTTGTGTATGAGAATTAGTACATGTGAATTTTATTTACAATATTATTAATGATATTTTGACACTAAAAGTAAATTGATTATTTTTGTTCAATTATATACTTTAAAAAATGTAATAGATCTCAACACTTTTAGAAAATATAAAGAATATAAATAAAAAAATAAAAAATTATGATCCGATTCGGACCAGTAAATTCCGGTCTTAACCCGGATCGGACCGGAAACCCGGAATCCTAAAATTCAATGGACCGGAGTGTTGGGATATTCATCCAGCCCCTAATCTGATTGCAATTTATATGTTTAGTTTTTATGACCAGAACCAGATCAGTATAGTACAGGTTAGATCAATAATTTGTAATTTAGAACTAAGTTACCTAAGATGTTTTTATAAAGCTTAGATGTAATGTAAATGTGTCTAAGTTTAATTTTGAGGAATCAGTTGTATGTATATCAGCTGATACCTCATCTGAACAAACACGCGCTCGCTCAAAACTTAAAGACTAGAAGTAACTAGAGCTCATTAGTGAAATCAGATCTAAAGGTTGTTGTATACCTTATAGACTGAAAGTAACTATATATGATAATCTGCAATGAAGATCAGAAGACCATTCAGCAGATATGAGCTCATCTATATCTTGTCAGAGAAGCCTTAAAGTTTATACAAGTCAAGCTCATCTGAAGATTCAGATGACAGTTAGCATTTATGGATGAAGCACCTTGAAGAAAGTGTTAGTTCATTTAAGTGCATTGAAGGCTACAATAACAAAAGACAAAGAGAATGTCAGACCAGTTCTGAATTGTTCAATCAGAAAACAAGATAGTTGTTCAACCAACTCGGATGATATGGACCAATGATGTTTCGACAACAAGTCTACAAAGTTGACTTGAACTAGGTCATTCAGAGATCTGTCAGAAGAAGTACAAGCATTAAATGCACTGTTACCATTTCTGGTAATGACGTACCAAAATATCTGCAAACATCTACTCAAGGACGATCTCGACCATACTTAGAAGATTTGCTTGCAACGGCTAGTTCGAAGCTCAAGTCTCTCTATAAATACAACACTTGTCCTTTGGAACAAGGTACCGGAAACCTCACAAGCAAGAACTCTCATATTTAGCTGATATCAAGAACAACCATTTTCATAATACTCTAAGTATCGAGTTCTTAAGAGCCAACAAATATTTTCTATCCTTAAAAGCTCTAAGTTTCCGATCATAAGCCTGCATAAAGAATCACATTTTTAGTGATTAGAACCAGTTTGTTATATACATATCTTTACATTTCAAGTTGAGAACCCTTAAAGGTTACTTGTTACCTAACCAACAAGTAGATCCGTAAGCCTCATAAAGTATTTGAGGTTCTTGATCACAAGTCTTCTCTTGGGACTATAAACTTAGCAAGATAGTGAATTTCTCTATCTGATTAGAGAGAGTGGACGTAGGATATTGAGATCTGAACCACTATAAATACTTGAGTTTATTAACAAACTAAGACAATCTACAAGTCATTTAAACAAAGTAAGACAAAAATTTTGAGTAAAACAATTAAGACCAAAATACAATACAAAATTCCATTTATGCCCTGCAGTTATAAATAATCGAAATTAATTAAAATTTCAAAGTCTTTCGGCATTAATTCCTTTCTCCCCCAAATTTCGGTTACACCTTCCTTTTTCGAATTCAATTCAATTCAAATTGAAGATTGTATTGTTACTTGCGGGCGATTAGTTTCCAAAAACTTGATGCATTTCCACAGTGTACGATTCACACAGTGGCGGTGACAACATCTCTCAAGCTCTGATCCGCCCCCTCCTTCTCGACGACAGTGGAGGTGTAAATCGCTGCACCAGGCCGGCCACCCATTGATTTTCACACAGTGGATGTGTAAAAACCCCCACCCGCCCCTCTCAGTTATCTCTCTTCCGCGACCATAGAAACAGATACGTCGCTCTCTCTCATAAACAAGAATACAAAGTACATCCCAACATCAATTGAAAAAAATAGGGCTTCTAATTGATTTTTTCAAGTTTCTATTTTTCCTTACACTTTTTATTATTGTTTTATAAGTATATTCTTCTACAGATTTGTAGGTGTGAAAGTGTAAAACCAGATCTACATCACTTGTGTTTTCTTCACCTATTGTGATTTACTTTGCTTAATTGCTTGTTGAACGATCATCATTTCCGTGTATTGGTAATCATAATTTTGTGTTAGTGTTGTTAATTTTTTGGATGAACTGAGGAGATTGCAAGAACAATGTGTGGATCAGCTCTACTGAATCCAATATTATATGACTCTTCAATTACGGCTATGGGATTCAGATTCGTTTTTTCGAATGATTTATTGATTTTTTTTTTTTGATCTAGTTATTTGTATATTACTTGTAGGAATCTGGAGATCTAGGTGCTAGTTCATACAAGTATCCATTTTATTTGGTTCTATGGTTTATAAGGTTTTTGCACTATTCAAATGGATTGAAAAGTGAAGCAAAAAAATTCTTCAATTTATCTTTGAAATCCTGTGTTTTCTAAGGCAGTGTTATTCAATCTATGCAGTTGAGGAAAAAAATGGAGGGTATAGTGTTTGCCCCTGCTTTGGATTTGGATGGAATGAAGCATGTCAAGTCAGAAAATGGAGTAGTGAGTATCTGCAAAATTGAAGTTTGCTCCTTAGATGAACATATCATATACAGTAGTAGTTAGTTAAGCAGAAATTGCAATAATCTTAGATTCATTTGATTAGTTGCTTTGTAGAAATTGATTTTGTATATTGGAATGTTTGGAGTCATGATAATTGTAAAACATCTTTTCGTCTGATTTATATGAGGCATTCGAGCTTTAAATCTATTTCTTGAAATATCTTATAAAGGGGAGTAAGACACCAAGAACATGATTTTTTTTAAATTTAGAGAGCTTGGAAACAAGTGCACCTAATTTACTAGAGTAGGGTCAATTGTAGATACAAGTAATTTGGGAAGTATACACAATTATCGGTTGCATATATAAAAAAAATGCATGTATATTTGAAATTATATGCACTTATCGGTTGCATATAATAAAATATGCATATAGAATTTGTTGGGAATAAAATGATTTTGATTTAGATACCAAAACCCCTGATTGATGATGTTCAGATTAGTTGAGATATGCTCAAGTCTAGTTCAGATAAGTTGTCTCAGTACACTTGAGTAAGTAGAATGCTTAAGTTAAAAATCTCAGGAATGTTGTGAGATTTTAGAGTTCAGGGTAGTTGTCCAAAGCTGGAATGTTAGGCAGCTTGATAAGTGTTTAGCCTCTAGGCCAAAGTTGCTGAACTTTCAAGACAAGCTGACCAAGTGGACAACTGAGCTGAAGAGATCAAGAGTATTAAGGCAATGCTCATAAATGCAAATGATCAGAACAGTTGAAGTACAAATGATCAAGAGCATTGAATGCCAAAGCTCACAGAAGACACATTCAATGAAGCATTTATTGCCAATCATGCCTGAACCAAGCATTGAAGACTTAAAGCATTAAAGAGTGAAGCATTGAATGAATGTTGGAACATTCTAAATTGCAGCAGGAATGTTCAGGGAGCTTGTCCCATCTGACCGTTGGTTGAGTGTAGAGTTTGTCACAAATCAACCTTGGGAAATGTGCATATTTGGAATCTGACACAAGTCATCTCAGCCGCATTTTTCAGAAGTCAACACATTCATTCAAGCAACCATTGAAGAGGCCTTTTACACAGTGGATAAAAGGATGCCAAGCTTCATAGCCGTTTCAATGGTGCTGCAAATAGACAAGTTTGAATTGCTATCTCTCCAACGGTTAGTTGTTCAAATTTGCCTATAAATACAGAAGTGATCAAAGGGATTCATAATCCAACTACTTGCTATCAAACTATCATCAAGCAAATCAAAGGAAACCAAGCTGTTCTTCAGAATCCCAGGTTTCCTGAATCACTTCAATTAGCTAAGCCAATCTTTGTAAAAATCCAAAGCTTAGCATTGAGATATCCTAAGCCTTTACACTGTTCTTATTGTAAAGGATATCTCTACTAGTTGGAACCAAACCTCAAACCCTTATCTCATTTAGTGAAGAGAGTGTTTGTTGTGGAAGTGAGGAGTTAAGGACTGTTAGTGTGAAACACAGTCTTAACTTAGAGAGATTGAGCACTAGGACTCAGATTATCCTAGGGATCAAAGCACTAAGATAGTGTTGTTGATCAGTGCACCTTGGCACTATAAAACAAGCTAATTCCATTGTGAAGGAATTATCCTGTTCAATCAGGGAAAGTGGATGTAGGAGCTTGAGTCTCTGAACCACTATAAACTTGTGTGTCATTTACTTACTGCACTCTTTACTATATTTACATTCAAACATATTTCAAAGAGCAAAACTCAGTAAGTTAAGAAAAACTGTTTTGGACAAAGTCCCTGATAACTGTATCTTTTCAGAAATCAACTTGGAGTATTTCTTTAAGTCAAAAGGCCAACCACATTCCGCACTTAACAACTCTTTTAGATATTTAGCCAACTGATCACTCAATAGTAATCAGTAGGACAAGTATCTATCAAAGTTCACACTCAGGCTTGCTGTAAGACAACCTGCCTGATAAGACCAGTTTGTTGAAAAAGAAAGAATTTGCATACACAAGTGCATTCCCCCCCCCCCCATACACTTGTGTCATACTCCACCAAGGACCAACAAGTGGTATCAGAGCAGGGGTTCATAGACCACTGACTCTGAAAATCATTAATTTTCAAAATCATATTTTCTGTGGGCACTGAACTGATCCAAATTTCTGAAAAACCTATCTGTGTTCATCTTATATTATTTCTGTTGAAATGGCTAACAATGCAGTTCCAGGGGATGCTGTTAACACCATCAACAACATGGGTCCAAACCAAGTCAATCATATTTCTCATCACAAGTTACCAATGTTCTCAATTGAGAATTATGATTTCTGGAAGATTAGAATGAGAGCTCATCTTGCCTGCCAGCATGATGAAATGCTCAAAGTCATCACCAGAGGACCATTCACATTCACCAAAGCAAATCCCAAGCTCACTGATGCTCAGAAAGCAGATCCAAGGGAGTTGCTACCAAAGGATGAAGATGACTTTACAGCTGAAGAAAGAAAAAGGCACAACCTGAACTACATTGCCATGAACACATTGTACCAGACTATTCCAGATGCAGTGATGGGAAGAGTATACCACTGCACATCAGCAAAAGAAATTTGGGACACCTTAGCACTTATGTGTGAAGGTACCCAAAAGATAAAGGAGAACAAGCTTCAAGTGGCTATCCAAAAATATGAACAATTCTCTATGGAAGCCAATGAAACTATTGATCATCTTGATGGCAGATTCACTGACATCATGAATGAGATAAACTCTCTTGGCAAGTTCTATGCCAAAAGAGAGGTTGCTTTGAAGATTCTGAGAAGTCTCACATCCAAGTGGGACATATACTCAGTCATGATGCAAAACACTAGCAATCTTGACAACATGCCCATGCAGCAAGTATTTTCTGAACTCAAAGCATATGAGTTTGATTTGAACAGAAAGAAAGTGCATGATGAGCCATCCTCCTCAAGCAAAGGTGTTGCTTTCAAAGCTGCTGAAACAGAAAAGAAGAGTACTCAAAGATCCTCTCAATCTGTCTCAAAATCTGAAATGAAGGAGGAGCTGGCACTCATGGCAAGGAGATTTGAGAAGCTCAACTCAAGATTTGGTAGATACAAGAAGTTCTACCAAGACAACATAACCAGAAGGAGATTCAGTTCTACTGACAACAAATCAGAGGACAAAGTCTCTGATGAAAAGAAAGAAGACAGATATGCTGATAGGAAGAAGTACAGCAAAGGTGAACCATCATCATCAAGGAGGAAGGAGTCCTCAAACAAGAAGAATGATGATGAAGATGTGTGTTACAATTGCCAGAAAAAGGGTCACTTTCAGTATGATTGTCCTAACCTTAGTGCCAAAGAAAGAAAAGAAAGGCAGAACAAAAGAGACAAGAGGCTGAACAACAGGAAGGCCATGGTAGCTGGAGAATCAGCAAGTGAAGAAAGTGTCTACTCTTCTGATGATGGTCTATTCTCCAACAGTGACATTGATGATGACTGTCAAATGGCATTTGAAAATGAAGAGGTATGTTCATCTTCTAATTCTTCAAATTCTTCAAATAACACACATGAGTCCAGTGAAATCCACTTGAAACTCAACTTTGGAAAGTTACTTGAGGATTTCACCAGGCTACAAGAAGTATGCAATATGGCACTGAGAGAAAATGAGCTACTGAATTCTAAAGCTCAAACTCCCAACCTTCCTGAACCAGAGTTTGACTTTAAATCAACTGAGTTGTATCAGCAGATTGTGAGAGAGCATGATGAAATATCTCTCAAAGTCTCTGAACAACAAAAGTTGATTGATGAACAAGAACTGACTTTTGTAAGATCAGTGGCACAACAAAATAAAATGGAAGTAAATCAACCTCTGATCAAGGATAAGGGTAAAGGAATTTTTATACCAACTCAAGTAAACAATGTCCCTAAACCCATACCTAAGGAAAAGGTTAAAGACATTGCTTACAGGAGGAATGAGGTTCAGAAAGGTAGAACCAATGGAAGGCCAACCTATCTTAATCCTCATCAGAGGAGTTGTCCAAAATCTGTTCAGAAAAGGCCAACTCAAATAAGGCAACCTCAACTGAATGGATTAAGGCCAATCCCCTCTGACAGGTATAAAACATTCAGGAAGCCTGGACCTTACATGCCAAAAGGAAAAGGGCATCCAAAACCCTATCCTCAAAGGTCTTACCAAGCTGTACCTAAGTCTAGTAACTTCAGGAGAAATGTCCCAAAGAAATTTACCAACTCTCCTGAACCTTACAAGGCTAACACCTATACACAGAAACCACCCAAGGCATTTAAGGGTCAAACTGTGTATGTAGATGTAAATGGAAACCAAGTCAGTCACTTTGAGTCAATCAGAGTAATTAGGCAGATTTGGGTTCCAAAAGGTACAACTAACCCTCTAGGACCCAACATTCAAAGGGTACCTAAATTTTGACTTTGCAGGGCTGCAAGGACCACAGAAAGAGGAGAAGCATCAACAAGAAAACAGCATGGTACTTGGACAGTGGATGTTCAAGACACATGACTGGGAACAAAGAGCTTCTCTCAGAATTCATAGAAAAAGATGGTCCTTCAGTAACCTTTGGAGACAGCTCTCAAGGGATCACAAGAGGTTATGGTACATTAAACATTGGTAGTGTCAAAATTACTGATGTATCTTATGTCCTAGGCCTAAAATACAACTTGCTGTCTATAAGTCAAATTTGTGATAAAGGATATAGTGTTGAATTTGCACCAAATGAATGTATTATCAAAAATAATTCAACACAACAGGTGCTACTAACAGGGGTGAGAAAGGGAAATGTCTATTTTGCAGATTGGAGCAAAACCCCTGAAGCAGTTTGTCTTGTTGCCAAAAGCACAAGTGAGCAAAGCTGGCTGTGGCACAAAAGACTAAACCACCTGAACTTCAAAACCATCAACAAGATTGCAAGAAACTCTCTAGTTAAAGGGCTGCCAAATCAAGTGTTCACCAAAGAACATATATGCCAGCCATGTCAGGAAGGAAAGCAGATCAAAGTTTCATTCAAAGGGAAGCCTGTCATCTCAACTGAGAGAGTTCTTCAACTACTGCATATGGATTTATTTGGACCAATACTCCCAGTAAGTATAAATGGAAGAAAATATGCTTTAGTTGTTGTTGATGATTTTTCCAGGTACACTTGGGTAGTATTCTTGCTGAACAAAAAGGAGACCCAAGTCAAGCTACCTGAATTGATGATGAGATTGAGCAATGAAAAGGGCCTAAGTATTGTCAAGATCAAATCTGACAAAGGCACTGAATTCATAAACTCATACATCAATGAGTACTGCAGCAAAAATGGCATCACTCATGAAACTTCAGCAGCAAGAACACCTCAACAAAATGGGGTTGCTGAAAGAAGGAACAGGACCTTGAAAGAGGCAGCAAGAACATTGATTGCTGAATCCAAACTGCCTAAAAGGTTCTGGGCTGAAGCCATTAGCACTGCATGTCACACTCAAAACAGGTCCTTAATCACCAAAGGACAAGGTAAAACCCATATCAAATATGGAAAGGTAGATTGCCCACTGTTGCTTATTTTCACATATTTGGTTGTAAGTGTTTCATTCATAATAATGGGAAAGAGCAATTGAAAGCCTTTGATAGCAAAACTGCTGAAGGAATATTTGTTGGATATTCACAAATCAGCAAGGCTTACAGAGTCTACAATTGCAAAACCCTTATTGTGGAAGAAACACCTCATGTTGTGTTTGATGAATCTATTACTGAGTTCAGGGAAAGAAACCTGAATATTGATGAGATAACACAAAGAACAACCAGACTAAGGCTTCAAAGCAAGGAAACAATGTTTGTAGATGTTGCCCAGCCTGAACTACATAATAATAAAAAACTGGACAACCTACCTGATGGCAATCAACCAGAAACCAATCAACTTGAAGGAGAAATTGAACTGACTGACCCCATCCCAGTTCAAAACCAGGTAACAACTACCAATGAAGAAGCAGGCAATGCTGAGGTAGTAAATGGATCCAATATTCAAGGGGGAACCAATGAAAATGTCAACTTATCTGACAATGAGGACAATACCCCTGAATATGATCCTGAACTTGATCCTTCAATTAACTTTCCTGAATTTAATGAGTCTAATGATCCAACCTCAGATGAGGACAATCCTCCTGAAGGGATCAGGTCTAGAAGGACTTGGCTGCAAAACCACCCATCTAGCCTGATACTTGGTAATCCAAGTGAAGGGATCAAAACTAGAAGATTTCATGGAGAAAGTTCATTGTTTTGTTGTTTCCTTTCAGAACAGGAACCAAAAGACATTGAGGAAGCACTGCAAGACACCAACTGGATCATAGCCATGCAAGAAGAGCTGAACCAGTTCACCAGAAATGAAGTATGGGAGCTGGTAGATAGGCCAACTCATCAAGATGTCATTGGAACCAAATGGGTGTTCAAAAATAAAAAAAATGAAAATGACATCATTGTGAGGAACAAAGCAAGACTGGTGGCCAAGGGATATTGTCAATCTGAAGGGATTGATTATGATGAGACCTTTGCTCCAGTGGCCAGACTTGAGGCAATCAGACTCTTCTTAGCATATGCAGCTCACATGAGATTCAAGGTGTATCAAATGGATGTGAAGAGTGCATTTCTCAATGGGGTGCTCAAAGAAGAAGTATATGTTGAACAGCCCCCAGGCTTTGAAGAAGGAGACAAGGTGTACAGATTGAAGAAAGCTCTCTATGGCTTAAAGCAAGCTCCAAGAGCTTGGTATGACACCTTATCACAGTTTCTTCTAGATCATGGTTTTGTCAAAGGCACTGTTGACAGAACTTTTTTCAGAATCTGTGAAGGAGATGATATCTTGTTAGTCCAAATCTATGTGGATGACATTATATTTGGATCTCCAAATGAGAAGCTGTGTGAGAAGTTCTCCAAACTCATGCAGAGCAAATTTGAGATGTCCATGATGGGATTGATGAATTTCTTCTTAGGACTTCAAGTCACTCAATCAAAGAAGGGAATATTCATCAATCAGGCCAAGTATACAAGGGACATGATCAAGAAATTTGGATGTGCTACAAGCAAGCCAGTCAGAATTCCTATGAATACTAACTGGAAAATGGATCATGATGAAAGTGGAGAATCAACAAACTCCACCAACTATAGGGGAATCATAGGATCCTTGCTATATCTCACTACAAGCAGGCCTGATATCACATTTGCAGTTGGAGTGTGTGCAAGATTTCAAGCAAATCCAAAGAAGAGCCACCTTGATGCTGCCAAGAGAATCCTAAGATATCTCAAGGGATCTGAGAATCTTGGATTGTGGTATCCTGCTGATGATAACATTGAGCTCACTGGATATTCAGATGCAGACTATGGAGGATGTAGAATTGACAGAAAATCCACCTCTGGAACATGTCAATTCTTGGGCAGCAAGCTTATCTCATGGTTCTCCAAGAAGCAAAATACAGTTGCAACTTCAACAACTGAAGCAGAATATGTAGCAGCAGGAAGTTGCTGTGCTCAAATACTTTGGCTCAGGCAGCAACTTAGAGATTACAAAGTCATCTCAAATGAAGTGCCAATATTCTGTGACAACAATAGTGCAATTGCCATCTCACATAATCCAGTACTACACACCAGATGCAAGCATGTTGATATAAAACATCACTTCATAAGGGATCATGTGGAAAAGAAAGATATCAAACTTGTCAAAATCCACACTGATAAGCAAAAAGTTGATATCTTGACTAAGCCATTAGCTGAAGCAAGGTTCCTGGAATTGTCAGCTGAATTGGGCTTACTTGATCCAGGAAAGATGGAGAAATGAAGGAAGGATGCTCAATTGAAGGGGGAAGTTCATTGAGTTGAACTTCAGCAAGGTTGACCAACCTCACTGAAGCAGTCTGCCAAACAGGGAAACTCAACAAAGTTGTCCCTATAGTGTTCAGCAATGTTGGTCAGGGGATCTGTCCTAGTGGGACCCACTCAGGCATGTTGATCAGGCTATTTGACCTTCACAGAAATCAAAACACATCTCAGGATGTTTGTCCGAGTAAATTGGATAATTATTGCTATTTTTAGCATTGATTAGACATTTAAAAGGTTTCTTGGTCTAAGAGTAGACCATTTTAGGATGGCGTGTGCTATAAAGATTTTTGCCACCAAAATGGCAAATCAACATTTAATGCAAAATCTTAATTAAGATTTCATGATTTCTTGAGCCATCATCAAGGCCATTGATTTGCATTAAAATTTCATCAAACCGCCTAAAGCCCACTACCCCACTTTATCCAATTGGTTTTTATTATTACCCACTGTTATTATCTATTAACCAACGGTTAATAAACTCCCCACATATATAAAACTCCTCAATTTTTACTCCCATCCTTACGCACTCATAATTCCAAACTCTCAAGTTTTTCAAAACCTCTCAAAACCTGCAACTTTTCTCCAAAAACTTACCCAATTCTCATATTATCCATGGCTCCCAAAATCAAGAGAGAAGAACTTGTAGATTTCAATGATCCCTCCTTGGACATTGATTTCTCCTATCTTAGCAACCCAAATTCTCTTTGGTTTGAAAAGTTGGTAGCTTTTGATAGCCCTGACACAGAAGTTCATCAAGTCCTCCAATGGCTAAGGGAGGCAGGGCTTGAGAAATTTCTTGGCAGCAAGCCTGATTCCTGCCTGAATCCTTTCATGGCAGAGTTCTTTGCTCATCTCAGATGGAAGGGCAAAAAGGGTGATGTATGCACCAAGCTGACATATGCTGAGGAAGATGAAGATGAAGAAAGTCAACACACCATCATCTTCACTGCTGAGGATCTGGATGCTAGCTGTGGGCTACCATCAGAAGGCCAAAATCCAGAAACTTACAAAGAGGGAGATTATCACGAGTTCTACTATCCATGGATGATAGTACCCAAGAAACTTGTGAGTGCTCAAAACAAGAACACCTTAAAGCCTATTTATAGACACTTGTTTGACTGTGTTGTGAAGAGCTTGTTGAGCCACTCTGGAAGTGTTGAACAAATCAGTATGCCAAAGATGAGAGTAATGGCTGCTGTGATTGACTCTGCTGAGAAGAGGGTCAAGTTCAACTGGAAAAGTTTCATTCTGGACAAAATGATGAATGAAAAGTTCAAGTTTAAGGAGGTGAAGCACCACAAGGTGGTGGTTGATGGGAGACTCCAGTTCTGCACAAGAGCTAGCTTGCTCTTGGAAAGATTTGCTCACTATACCCATCTCCAAGCCAAACCAAAGCCTTTTCCAGCTCAAAAGGTGATGTTTAGGAAGCTGTCTTCCAAGACTGAGAAGAGGAAGCAAGAGGCAGCCTCCAAGAAAGTTGTTGTTGTTGTACCAGCAACCAGAGCTTCTCCAAGAAAAAGAAAAGCTCAACCTGTGAAATCTCAGCCAAAGATGAAGAGGATGAAGAAGATTTTGAGTGAATCTTCTCCAGAAAGCCAGTCAAGAAGTGGAGATGCCACTTCTGAGGAGATTGAGAATGTTGCTGAAGAAGGAGTCAACCCCCCTGAAGAGGGTGAAGAATTCAGAGAGGTTGTCCCCTTACAGCCTGAGACTGTAACAGAGTATAGGGACCTTGACAAGCCCACAAGGTCTGAAAGAAGGAGGAGAATTATCAAAACTTCTGAGAAGCAAAAGTTGATGGAAGAGGAGATGAAGAAGAAAAGAAATTAGTTGAAAATGAGAGAGAAGGTGCTGATGTATCAGGCCTTATGGGAGATAAAAAGAATGAGGGTGTTGAGGGAGTTTTTACTAACACTCTTAGTTTTGCAGATTCAGTAGCTGTTACCATTGAGCAAATTTTTGCAGATGCTTCCCTTACAGATATACCAGTTGATGCTGACATTGACCTTGAAGCAGTTTCAGCAAATGTGTCCACATTGAATAAGATGTACTTTGAACAAGCCAACACCACTGAGGCTGGTTTTCAGATTGCTACTCAGACTGCATCCATCATTGAAGAGCAATCAGAAAAGTTGGATACACTGGTCAGGGAAGTTGGAAAGGCACATGCAGCAACTGTTGACACTCTAGATGGCCAAGGCAAAACTTTGGCCTCTGTGGAGATGAGGCTAACTGGCTCAGAAGAGGTGATCCTGCCCACATTAGATGCAAGAATTTGTGGAGTTGAAACTGGACTGCAAACAGTCTCAACCAAAGTAACAAAGGCAAAGGATGAGATGGTGAAGTTCACAAAATCTGTGAAGAAAGAGCAGCATGACCTCAAGAATCTCTACAAGGACAATGTGAGAGGTCTAAGAAGGACTATCAAGGATGCATTAAGGCAAAAGACAGCTGCTCAGAGGAAGAAGGCTGAAGAATTGAAAGCTGCAATGGTGAAAGAAGCTGCAGAGAAGTTCACTGTTGAACTTATGGCCAAAGTGTCTGATCAAGTTGTGGCCAACCTCACTGATCAACTTTAGGCCAAACTTGATCAATCACTGAAAGCTACTTTGGATGCCATTGTTGCACAAAAGATGAAACCTGTTCACTCTTTCTTAAGCATGGCAGATGACAAGATGCAAAACATTCATGATGAGAATGTCTATTTGCTGCAGGAGTTGAAGTCCCTCACTCAAGCTCACTCACATCTCTCTGTCTCTATGAGTGAGTTAAAGCCCCAGTGTTTTGATAATGCCAAAAAGGGGGAAAGAGAGAGAGCTAGAGCAAAGGGAACCTTGGTGATTGGTGAATCAAAGGGAAAGGAGAAGGTCCCTGAGATTGAGGAGGAGGCAGTAGAAGACATTGGGAAAGGCAAAGGCCAAATGAATATTGAGGATTTAACTGAGGAAGAGCAGATTCAAATTTCTGTCAAGGAGTCTATGATGTCAGCAATGGAAAGTCAGGCAAGAAAGCTTCAGAGGCCTGGTGGTGAGTCTGCAGGACTTGACCCTAAGGAGAAGGTTGCTGAAGTAAGGGGGAAGGTGACAAGGGCGTCTGAAAGAAAGAGGAAGGAATTGCAAGCCTTCAATGAATTCCCAACCAGCCTGACTCTGCCATCAGAATTCCAGTCTGAAGAGTCAACTCCATTGAGGCAGTCTAAAAGACTGAAGAAAACAGCCAAACTACCTGAAATTCAAGAAGAAGATGAAGAAGAAGAAGAGCAGGACAAAGAGCCTGAAGTTGGTGTACCCAAACTTGCTGATGATCCTTCTAAGCTATTTGAAGAAGGATTTGGAAAGGATCCAGAGACACAGGAGAAGCTAGCTCTTCAAAGAGCTAAAGAGAGAATGGATCAGTTGGTTGAGGCCAACAAGGCAAGAGATGAGAGGAGGGCAAACTTCAAAGCACCAAGAAGGAGGGCTTCTTACAGAAGACTCAAACCACAGATGATGCAAAGATGGGACACTCAGTACCCTCACCATGACAAGTGGGTTCCAATCTCACTGAATGATGCATGGGAGGAGGCCAAGAGAAGTTTTGTATATGACTTTTATGTCATTGGGAAGTGGCTTGAAGAGAGTGTGGATGAAGTCTTTGTGCAGTTTATGTTTGAGAACCATAGGGACCTCTACCAAAAGCTGTTTGCAGCAGTTGAGATGGCAAGAGTTGAATTCAAGGCCCCTGGTCCTATTCTGTACATGCCTCCTAAGTTCAATGGGAACTTAATTGATGAGGGAAAGATTCTGGAAGAGTTCATCAATATCATGAGGATGGAAAAGATAAAGATTGGCCCTAGAGGATCCAACAAGGATGTTTGGGAGTTGAAGAAGAGGGTCTGGGCTCAATATGACATTGCTCCTCAAGATGATGGAACTCTCTGATGGATAAGTTCATTTCTTCCCTATCTGATTTTATGATTTTTATGATTGTTGTTATTCTGCTGTATCAGTCTAGTGAGTCCTTTTAATTTTCTGATTTGTAATGCTCTTTGATTTATATGAAAGGATCACTATGTTTCTATCAAGAGATAACAACTCATTATCTCAACTAACCTGACATGACATATCTACTTGATTTATTGTCCTAACAGTTTCTTTCAGGAAAGTTGACCAGATCACTCACCCTGAAGGTAAAGTATAGTATAAGTCAAGTTCCCTTTGTAATAGGTTTTGACATCATCAAAAAGGGGGAAATTGTTGGGAATAAAATGATTTTGATTTAGATACCAAAACCCCTGATTGATGATGTTCAGATTAGTTGAGATATGCTCAAGTCTAGTTCAGATAAGTTGTCTCAGTACACTTGAGTAAGTAGAATGCTTAAGTTAAAAATCTCAGGAATGTTGTGAGATTTTAGAGTTCAGGGTAGTTGTCCAAAGCTGGAATGTTAGGCAGCTTGATAAGTGTTTAGCCTCTAGGCCAAAGTTGCTGAACTTTCAGGACAATCTGACCAAGTGGACAACTAAGCTGAAGAGATCAAGAGTATTAAGACAATGCTCATAAATGCAAATGATCAGAACAGTTGAAGTACAAATGATCAAGAACATTGAATGTCAAAGCTCACAGAAGACACATTCAATGAAGCAATTATTGCCAATCATGCCTAAACCAAGCATTGAAGACTTAAAGCATTAAAGAGTGAAGCATTGAATGAATGTTGGAACATTCTAAATTGCAGCAGGAATGTTCAGGGAGCTTGTACCATCTGACCGTTGGTTGAGTGTAGAGTTTGTTACAAATCAACCTTGGGAAATGTGCATATTTGGAATCTGACACAAGTCATCTCAGCCGCATTTTTCAGAAGTCAACACATTCATTCAAGCAACCATTGAAGAGGCCTTTTACACAGTGGATAAAAGGATGCCAAGCTTCATAGCCGTTTCAATGGTGCTGCAAATAGACAAGTTTGAATTGCTATCTCTCCAACGGTTAGTTGTTCAAATTTGCCTATAAATACAGAAGTGATCAAAGGGATTCATAATCCAACTACTTGCTATCAAACTATCATCAAGCAAATCAAAGGAAACCAAGCTGTTCTTCAGAATCCCAAGTTTCCTGAATCACTTCAATTAGCTAAGCCAATCTTTGTAAAAATCCAAAGCTTAGCATTGAGATATCCTAAGTCTTTACACTGTTCTTATTGTAAATGATATCTCTACTAGTTGGAACCAAACCTCAAACCCTTATCTCATTTAGTGAAGAGAGTGTTTGTTGTGGAAGTGAGGAGTTAAGGACTGTTAGTGTGAAACACAGTCTTAACTCAGAGAGTTTGAGCACTAGGACTCAGATTATCCTAGGGATCAAAGCACTAAGAGAGTGTTGTTGATCAGTGCACCTTGGCACTATAAAACAAGCTAATTCCATTGTGAAGGAATTATCCTGTTCAATCAGGGAAAGTGGATGTAGGAGCTTGAGTCTCTGAACCACTATAAACTTGTGTGTCATTTACTTACTGCACTCTTTACTGTATTTACATTCAAACATATTTCAAAGAGCAAAACTCAGTAAGTTAAGAAAAACTGTTTTGGACAAAGTCCCTGATAACTGTATCTTTTCAAAAATCAACTTGGAGTATTTCTTTAAGTCAAAAGGCCAACCACATTCCGCACTTAACAACTCTTTTAGATATTTAGCCAATTGATCACTCAATAGTAATCAGTAGGACAAGTATCTATCAAAGTTCACACTCAGGCTTGCTGTAAGACAACCTGTCTGATAAGACCAGTTTGTTGAAAAAGAAAGAATTTGCATACACAAGTGCATTCCCCCCCCCCCCCATACACTTGTGTCATACTCCACCAAGGACCAACATAATTTATGATATAGTCTTATATTATTATTATGCAATGCACATATTTGATATATGCATCCCCTATAAATATGCAATGCACATATTATGTATATGCATCAAACTATCAAAAATATCATACAAATATGCAATGCATAAATGCACAGCTTAAAAAAACAACGATTTCTTACATGCGAAAACTCATTTGTACAATCAAACGAGTAGATTTTTAAATTTTAATTCATTTGACTTTTCATATTTTACATTAATCAAATTAAATGATTCAAATTTGAAATTAAGTATAATTATTTCAATTTCGAGCTTTGGAACATCGAATAATGAAAACTACTTAAAAAAATTAAGTGTAATTAATTGCACGTTTAAGATTAAAAAGAAAGAAAAAATCTTAGCATTGCTTAAAAAATAAATTTTTTAGTGAAGTGATGGTTACAAAATTAATAGAGCTAATTCAAATTTACCGAGAATGATTTCGATTGTGCAACGCTTGAAATCTTTAAAAACTTTTCGATTGTGCAACGCTTGAAATCTTCAAAAACTTATATGGAGATGAGCATAGTAATCGAATATGCACAAAATGAAGTTTTGTGAAATATTTTAGGAATGTTCCTTTGAATTAAAACCAGCGCGAGCTTAATTTAAAATTCAAATGTTGACTTTCCTAAATTTAGATTAACATAATTAATTGAATTTGAAATTCTTAATTAATTCGAAAACAGGGGCATAATCGACCCAAAATAAATCATTTTGTCCTTAATTGTTTTACTAAATAAATTTGGCTTGAATCTTAAAGTCTTAGAGTGAATTGTTCTATTCTGTTTTTTCCCCTAAGTACTTATGTTCTTTATTGTTTTATTTACATTCAGTACCTCATTCTTATTGTTTATACATACATATTATACATACTTTGTAAATCATACGTTTTATAAAATAGTCAAAATCCACCTAAGTATAAGTTTTACAAATCAGCAGATGTCATATATCAGCTGATAAGCATTCACCTGTATTTAAAGTCATTCTTTAAAAGGTTTTCATCTCAACCCACGAGTCTAAACATTTAGGGCCTACACATTTCTGCACCTATAGTTTTTGAAATAGCTCTGAAACTGACCAGCTAAATTCAGCAGTTAGTAAGGTTATCTTAATCTGTTATATTACACTAGCACTCTATAGATCAGAACATATTGTTTGCATTCAGACTATATAATATCTAACTCATCTGATCGTCTAATCTGATCTACACGCAAAAAGTTTTAATTACTTGAAAGTCTATTCACCCCCTCTAAACTTTCACCATACTCGTTTTGGGACCAACACTGAGACCGATTCCGGTCTTTTTTTCGGTCCGATTTTTTTTTTTGTACACTCCTAAACGACACCCCCAAATACTACGAAGTACTACACACCTATTTTATGTAGAAATGAATTTTGTAGTTAAACAAGCCTATTAGGAACAAAGGTGATATTTTAAGGTCATAAATCGATCCAAAAGTCGGAGTGACGTTCAAAAAATTATCGAGTGAAAGTTTTGGACAAGGAAAATGTACACTGCTCTTAAATTATAAATACTAAAGAAACAAGTAAAAATTTATCAAGTGAAAGTATTGAAGAAACAAGTAAAAAAAATGAACGTAGACCTATAAAAAAATTAAACAGAGACAAAGACTCATATAAATAAATTGTTGACGTTGATTCTACAATTACTTGCATCACCGACGGTAATATACTCATTCACTCCTTGATCCTACAAATATGAATCCTTTTTTTCATATATGTGTAATGTAACAACTAACAAGCCTTAGTAAGAGTTCGGACCTTGCCCACTGCCACCATGTGTTATGGTCTCTTTTTCTCAAATATGCTTCTACAATTTTTGTGTGGATTTTTACCTGCATTTTCACATCGTAGTCGTATAACAATTTACGTCTAACACTTAAAATTGAGAGGACTATGTTATAAAAGATTGTTGTCATAGAAGTTAATAACGAAGGCCAGCGGTGACGAGAAAGGACTTGTGAGACTCGTCAAAATCTAAAGAGAGAAAGTTTAGAATGGAAAGCTAATAGTACTTAGCATAACATTTATTTCCAAAATCATTATATTTGTTTGGTAGGGCTTAATCAAATTAAAGAAGCACATTATTCTTAGTCAACTGTTTGAATTAACTACATATCATACATGTAGCATAAATACAATGATTAAGAAAAATATATTTAAAAAAAAAAAACAGATAACCTCGATTAGGGGTGCATAAATATATCGAAATTTCGGTATACCGAATTTTTCGTATCGAAAAAATATCAAAATTATCGAAATTTTTGGTACGATAACGGTATGGACAATGATCATACCGCAGTATTTCGGTATATCGAAAAAAATTCGATATTCGGTATGAAACGATATATTGATATACCGAAATATCAAAACCTTAATAAAATAATAATTTTATATTATTTTTAAATTAAAATAACTTTAATAATTAAAATTTAAATAAGATAAATCTTAAATAATTAATTTTGGTATAAACAAATATTTCAATATTTTCGGTATGAATTGGTATACCAGTATTTCAATATGAAACGATAGTTCAATATTTTCGATATGAATCGGTATACCAATATACTGTACCGAAAATTCGGTATACCGAAATTATGGTACGGTATCAGTATGAATTTTTTACATAACGAAAATTTCGGTATACCTTGTTATGTATGAGTCACATACTCACATATAATTTTTATTTATACAAACAATTATAATTAAAAATATGCAATACTAACTATACATAATTCATAAATGGTCATAACCATTATATCATTACACTATATAACAATTTCAGATAAAATTTCAAAGTCAAAATTAAATAAAAACACAATAATATTTAAATATAAGGTACTTTACTTATTTTAATTATCTATTTGTCTAAAGAAAAAATATTGATCGGGCCAAACAGACTGTCCATGGGCCGCGGGCCAAATTCAGCCTAGCCCATTAGGTCAGTCGGACCCATCGGGTCGGGTCAAATAAGCTCAGTTCTATATGGGCCTCTAATTTTAGAGCTCAGTCCATACTAGGTTTCGAGTTGGCCGGCCCAAATTGCCGGCTCTACTAATGGTGATGGAAATCACACTACTCTTGCGATAGAATATCAAGTTGGTTTTATTTTGTGGCCAAAAGAATACAAAGATGTCCCAACTCGTCTTCATACCTTTATAATGAGGATGAAACTAGCAGCGATTCGAGGTCGAATCATTTTCAACTGGGTAAGAATGATGATGATGAAGTTGCACGAAGAGTCATTCTCAATTTTTTAATGATGAAGATACGGCCGCTTTGGCCTTTTTCGACAAGTTTGACAAAATCAAAAAGAGAGATTGTGACAAGAAATCGACCGATCGAAGAAATTACTCATTGTTTTATAATCTACTATTTTCCTTTTCTGCTCTAAATCCTATCAATTATGCGTATCTTAAATTTAGTATGATTGCTAGGAGATCAATTAGTGAATTAATCCACCTTATTATAAAAGGATGAAGAATAAATTGTAAACAACCGTTTTTAAATAATAAATAACGTACTTATTTTGAATTGCAATTACGGTATTCATCGAATCAACTTGATTTACATACTTCTTGTGTTCATTCTTAATCAATATAGGTTGCATCTACATCATTACTTTTAAGTATAAGTTGGTAGTATGAGTATTATTATACTAATTAAAATTATATGTTTTGAATTTAAGAAAGTGAAAGTATGAATTGAAATTGAATAATCTATTATTTGACATTTGAGATAGTCTCTTGTGAAAATGGTACAAAGTATGTAATTGGATTCATACTAGTAAGTAGACATGTTTTAGCAAGTTAATAAGACGGTGTTTAACTCTACAAACAGTGACATAATCACCTTTTTTTAAAATTACACTTCACAATTTTAGTTTATGAGAAGCATTTTTAAGTTGTGAGTAAAGTTTGCAAACACCCCTTAAGTAAGAGGAATTGCACGTTTAAATGGTCAGGTGGGGTGGTCATTTTTAATTTACATAAGAGGACGTGCATTTGAAATCCAAATTTGTTCTTTCGAAAATGTCTTTATATATTAGAGAAAGAAAGGAAAGAGAAAATGTATAGAGCTCGATATAACTCAATCCTAACTCATTTTCCCCCAAATGATCAAATTACATACTTTTCTTTCTCTCTACAATCTTTCTAAAGCTCTTAATTTTCAAAGTTATTATCTACCGTTTATAATTATTATATGGAGCCACCACCTCCTAATGATTTGAGTTTTTTCACATCGTATTCTTGAATTAGACATTTTTACCCTTCACTTTACAATTTAGAATCGATCCCAGTAATATGAAAATTAATTGTATTTTTTGTTTCACTATTTATCATCTTAAGTTTGGAGAATGGAGGTGAATGTGAAACTTTGGTGTCAGATGTACAAAGAAAACATTTCGGACGTGTCGATGAAAATGGATAGAATTGTGACTTTTACTTTGTAATTGTAGAACTTGCAGTGTATTAATTTAATGGTTGATGTTTTGTTTCAACTATGAATTATTATCAATTTATCATCTACTACCTTATTTAAAAAAAGAGTGTTAAAAACTAGGAAAACAAGTAAAAAATGAAAGAAGAAAATTGGTGCAAAAATGATCGGTTGGAACTAAACCGGCATTTAAAAAAACATTATCGAAATCGATTCTAGTTTGATTTCGATTTGACATTTTGGCAAACTGTAGTTGACAGTTTCGAATTGAAACTACCGATTCTAACCGTATGTGCACCCGTAGATCCTACCCGTCTATGGAAATGGAATCAAATCTCCAATTTTCTATTCACCATATGTAAAAAATGAACGTCCCAAATTAGATTCATATCTTTCTATTTTAGTAATAAAACAACATTTTCACTTTAAACTATACCCTTTAAATATTTTAAAATTACGCCACATGTCATTATTTTATTACTCAAAATAGTTTCATAACATCTACTTTATGCCTCTGATACTAATAAACTCCTCTTACATTAAATTCACAGTAAATGATGAATGTAAAATGAGAGCGAGCCATTGAGGGAGTAGGGGTATTTTCGAAAACATTTTTCTTAAATTTTTTTAGCAACATTTGTGTGAAATATTTCACACATGAAATATGTTTAATTAAGGTAATTTTAAAAATTCGCGGGTCATAAGCCTAGATCCGAATCACCTAAAAATTTCGCGAGTCGCAAGCAGTGGTTTATTACATGACCAATGCACTAACCACTTAAGCTATCCCACTTTGTCATTTGAATTTGTTGCAGTACACTTCTAGTCTTGTAGTGACAATATCTTGTCAATGTAGTAACATAGTTTTGGTCATATATTAAAAGGGTTAGTCTTGGGTGAGACCGTCTCACAGAATGAGATCCGTGAGACGGCCTTTATATATAAAAAGTGATAATGTTTGAGCAAAAAGTGATAGTGTTTAAGTAAAAAATGATAATCACTTTTGTTAAAAATATTATCACTTTTTACTTAAACTTTGTCACTTTTTTTACAAATCAAAATCTGGAAAAAAAATATGGATTATCCTACCCAAAATTTTGAAATATGGGTTAAAAAGATCCGTCTCACAGAAAAAGATCCGTGAGACGGTCTCACACAAATTTTTACCATATTAAAATTACTATATTTTAGTTAAATTTGACCAGGTTTGACTTATAAATTTTTCTAAAATATCTATATTTCATTGGAGTATAAATTTTTGTGAATATTTTTTAAAACTTTGCCATTTTTTTACTAAACTTCAAAAACGTGCGCAGAACCTTATTGAAAATACAAAAAGTATGGGGGTTTCAGGTGACGATAAAAAATAGTATAGGGCCAAACTGCAATTAACCCTAAGATATATCCGTCAAATACATTTATAAATACGTATTATATTCCCACGCGGCCATCATTAGGGCTGTGCCAGTTTACTTCTTTTCATTGTACCGCCGTACGCCGCCGCCGTACGCCGCCGCCGTTGTCTCCGTCGCAGTTTCACCTTCGCCTTCCGAAATCAATCAGCCTTTTAATTTTCAAGAATTGAAAACCCTCTTCATGTTTTTCTTTTTCTAATTTCTTATCATGTATTCTCGAGGAAGCAATCCCTACGGCCAACAACAACCCTACTCCTCCCAATCTTCATACACTCCTCAAAACGTACGCATCTCGTTTTTACCTTTACAAGTGTTTATGATTTTAATGTACAATCAGTAGAGCGCATGGTTCATCATTCAATTAATATATGTGCGTTTCCCCCCTTTTACTTGTTGTAGTTGGGAGCTTCAAATCATATAGCAGGGCGTTCTCAAGAGTCGGAATTTGGTGGACTTAGGGCTCATGGTCATTTACATGGGCATCCATCATCAGCAGCGGCTGCTGCAGCTTCTCCGCAGCCGCATTACGGTGGGCAGTATACCTCAGTCTATGGCTCCGCTGGACAGCAGGTTTCAGGCCATATTCCTAAATCCAATTTAGATGTGATAGACATATTATCTAATACACAATTGTTATTTTTATTGTTTAAATTTGTTAAGTTATTTGTTAACGCTTCAGGGAATATAAATCTTGATCTAGAGTAATCGAGTCTTGTAAAAATTAAATCACACATACATGTGAGGATTGGTTGTATGAACTGTGGGACTATATTGAATGTGAATACTAGTATTCAAAGTATGAAATATGTGCAAGAGATGGTTAATAACTCACATGTCGTTCATCATAGTAATTCTCAAATTTCGGTACCAATATAAATTTCAGAGAATATAGGTAACAGTAGCAGATTTTTTTTTCTCATTTAGAGTTACTGATTCCCATCATTTACTCATGTGGAATGATACTGACATCAAAGTACATTTTCCCAGAGTCATTGATGATGGAAGTAACAGAATATCCTGGTGGAATGATTGTTTACCTGTTTAGTAATTGCCTTCTTCTAACCTAATTGAAACTTTTAGGAATGTAATTTTTGACATTGAATTTTTAGCAAGCATCTTCATGGTGTAATATCCTGCACTGATAATCAATTTAGAGGGTGTTTAGCAATTAGCATACTTGAAACTTTTAGGAATGTAATTTTTGACATTGAATTTTTAGCAGCATCTTCATGGTGTAATATCCTGCATTGATAATCAATTTAGAGGGTGTTTAGCAATTAGCAGGCCTTGTGAAGTTATAAGCTTTTCTAAACGGATTACAGCCTTACAGGCACATCAAAGTGCAAATTCTCAAATAGTTTCATCTTACAAAATAAGATCTTCTGAACTTATTTTTAAATAAATTGTTTCTAAAACTAGTCATTTTAGTTATGAAATACTTAAATCTTCAAAGCCCTATGTTCTTTATTTAATTATTGAACAACTTATCTTAAAAATAATGCCCAATTCTTATAATCACTTGTTAGATAAGTTGGGTTAAACATTCTATTAGGCTGCTTATGATAGAGATTTCCCTAAATTAATTCGGGGAATGTCTGTTCCTGTGCTCCATTTCATCAATAACAAATTCGTCCCTGAGAACACAAAACAGGCACTTTCATGTTTGTTGATGCATATTATATTTAATACATTGTTAAATTCCGTGGCACCCATATTCAAACACTTCTCCCAAAACTCCCCCTGAAACAATTAAACAAATAATTCGTATCCAGACATTTCCTTAGCTTTTCACCAGAATATCTACCTTTTCATTTCCTGAAATCTTCTCTTACAGTTTCTTAATATTCAATTGGGTGATACTCTTTGTTTCCATGTTTATTAGTTAATGATTAAGCCTGCTTTTAATTCAAATCTTCCTTTGGTTTTCTTGAAGTTATTCGCTCTTGAGATACTGTTCACTAATTAATGTAAAAAGCTTTAAAATGTCAGTCCATCTGCTGCCATGTATGTAATCTCTGGCAATCTTTGAATTCTCATTTGCATGTTCTTCTCAGATTTCTCCAATGGGCAAGGGATCTGTTTCAACTGCTTTAGAAGGTCGAAGTACTTATGGGTCATCTATCCCAGACTCACCTAAATTCAGCACTGATTATGTCTCGTCATCAAGCCACGGATACGGCCAGAAGGTTGATCAGTTATATTCTGATAGGATATCAATTGAGAAACTTCAATATGCTGAACGTCATAGTGCTTATCTGGGAGCTGATTTGCCAAATGAAACACTTGGTAGATATCCCGAGCCCTTTGGCCATGAACATCAGGTATGGTATAATGTAATTTAATACATTTTTATGCCCCTTTATCTAACTGGAAAGCAAAAGCATGCCTTTGCTGTCATATATATCTTGCTTTTGTTCCCTTTATCCATCTTTTTTCATTTGATTTTACATCTAAGCTCACATGGAATTATTTAATATTTTTTCAGCCTAAGATGTATGATCACTTGGAACAAGTGCTAAAGGCTCGTGGATTACAATCTGCTTCTGTCGAAGGAGGAGCTAGGTATGTTAGGTTGCATCCATTTGGCATGTATTAGTGATATTGGTTACAGTAGCAAAATGTTGCTGCACTTATTTTGCATTCTCATCTTGCACATGTCATGATTATTAACTTCAAAGCTTAATTGATTTATTGAGGAATTCTTTTACTTTGGATATGATTTTGAGGTAAATTTGAATTCTTTTAGTGGACTTGTACACAGAACACTGTGTGCATTTTCATTAAGTGGTACAATATCTTATGAACTGAGTAGCACCAAATTTCTGCCAGACAAGCTGATTATCTTGTGGGAAGGGCAACTGTTCGTCATCCTGGCCAAGATCCCATCTCGTACGGTGGGAGAAACGACCCAGAATCACATACTTTGTCAATGATAAGTGGCACATCATATGGTGGACAGCATGCTGCATCAATTTTGGGAGCTGCTCCACGTAGAACTGTAGACGATCTTATCTATGCTCAAAGTTCTTCAAATCCTGGCTATGGAGTTAGCTTGCCTCCTGGCAGGGACTATGGAGCTGGAAAGGGGCTTCATCGGTCGCCACTAGAATCAGATTATCCAATTAGTACGCTGGGACGTGCAAGTCATCTTAGAGTCGAGGATAGGAAAGATGATAGGGTTGCATATGGTCGAGATCTGGATCGAAGAGAGGACAGGGACTTATTGCGCGAGCGGGATAAAGATAGAGAAAGGGAGAAGGAACGCCTACGTGAACGGGAACGTGAACGAGAACGAGAACGAGAAAGGGAGCGGGAAAGAGACCGTCAAAGGGAACGCGAAAGAGAACGTGAAAGGGAACGTGAGAGAGAACGTGAAAGGGAAAGAGAGCGAAGGGACAAAGAGAAAGACCGAGATCACAAACGTACACTTGAATTGCGGCGTGAACTGACTCCTCCTAGATCCTCTAGGGACCGTCGAGGTCCCTCCCTAACAAAGGATACCAGATCTCAACGGCGAGAATCCCCACGCCGTGAAGTGTCGAATAGGTGGATCTTGTTTAATTGCATCCTGTAACAGTTATATTATTTAGCAACTTGTCTATCTTGCAGCGTCCTAACTTGATATTTTATAATGCTGAAGGCCTCATTCTCCTGTTAAAGATAAGAGGAGAGAATATTCCTACAAGGTAAAGCAACAAAACAGCCTAGCCGTTGTACGATTTTGGACTCATTTATAGAGAAACTTAAATGCTAAATTCTGCTTCAAGGACCTTTATATTGGAATATTGATTGACACTTCCTATTTGAGGGATATGGTTACTGGATACTGGTGTCTGCTTGCACATTCTTCCTGGAAAACTTTCTCAACAATCCACATCACTTTAGTTTTTCTATTTTGATGTACTCTCTCATGATTCAACTTTCAAAGTAAAGATCTTCTTGATGCCTCTTCTCTCCACTCTTCTTGTGCCAGCCCATTCAATCTTCGTTCATTATCTTTTGTGCACCTTGGCTTGCTTGTTTTTGATATCCTTCATCTTGTAACTTTATAGGCTCCGTCGATCATTTTGCTGCAATCTTGAGACCTTTTCTCAGACTTCCTCATAATTTATATAAAGCAATTTCTATAAAAAATATATTTAATTAAACAGGCAATTTCTTTTTGTTGTTGGCGTCATTGTCGCCTTGATGTTGTCAAGAATCGGGTCTTGATCTTTCTGTTTATATGAAATAATTGCCTTTTAGGTAAAATTGAGAGGATGCTGACTTTTTAGATATATGGTCCTGGACATTGACATGCATTTGGGAAACATATTTCTTGATTTCACCTAATATGTTACATGCTTTTGCAGGTTTTCTCATTTAGCTTTGTGGAATCTGAGAGGGATTATTTGTCATTGGACAAACGATATCCCCGACTCTACATATCTCCTGAATGCTCCAAGGTATGTCTTGTTTCGTCTAGGATTCTTTCAATGCGTCCCTTTGTAATGTTTGGGTTTCACTGATGGGCTGGTTGTAGGTAATTGTACATTGGCCTAAGCAAAATCTGAAGCTCCCTCTCTATACTCCTGTTAGGTAAATCTTTCATCGGACCTCTTCTTTTTTGGGTTTTGGATCTTATTGAAGTTTTCATGTTGCTTACTTCATTCTAATACTTTGTTTAAAAAAAAGATAAAATAACTTGTTAATGCCTGTGGGTTCAATTCCTTGACTGTTCTTTGTGGCGAGAGTTGTATATGTTCTTAGAAAATTGATGTGAGCAGTAACATTTTCCACATCTTATGTAACAGTTTTGAGCATGACTTTGTTGAGAAGGAGAGTGTCGCGGAAAAGAAAGAATCACTTTCGACACAGTTGGTTACTGACGTGTCAAAAGGTCAACCTTCCATTTGGAATGCCAAGGTTAGATTTTTATTTTATTTAAGTATTTGTCTGTACATAAACATTATGATAATCAGTGCAAGCTTCTTGAAACGAAGTTTGCATCTTCAACTTGTAGTGTTTATTGGTAGAATAGACATCCTCCAACTTTACTGCATGTGAATTGTCTTCTTAGATTAATGAATCTATACAATGTGCCTGTAAATCAGTCACACCCGACCTGTACGTTACAGTTGAAAGTCTTATGTGAGAAAAGCTGCATCCCCTATTTTCAAATTTTGAAGTCCACGAACAAAATACCAATGCCAATTGTGAATATCAATCACACATTTGACAACACTGAAGACTTAATTCTAGTCAGATTATTTTCTGTAAAGAGATGAAAAATATGTGTGGCTTATAAAAACATGGAAAGCAGTAATTAAAAACTGAAGACATGAACTCTTAAAAAAAATCTGAAGACATGAATAATCATGAAGGACCACCACTGGTTTACTTGGTACTTCCTCTGTAATTGTCATTGTTGAAGGAAACTTATGAATTGTGTAGGTAAAACTTAAATCTTTTCCCTTCATTTATCTGTGTTGCCAGATTATTTTGATGAGTGGTCTTAGCCAAAATGCTCAGGCTGAGCTGTCATCTGAAAGAAGCTATGATGACCGCATTCCCCACTTTGCCAATTTGCTTAGGTTTGCTGTTCTGAAAAAGAATAGCTCTTTGATGGCAATTGGGGGGCCGTGGGACACAGTTGATGGTGGGGATCCATCAGTTGATGACTCCTCCTTAGTTAGAACTGCTCTGAGGTTTGTTTATGAAATACTTACCTTGTTTATTGAAGTACTTTCATTGAATCTTAGTGTAATATTTCTTGGTGTGCTGAAATGGATCCCTTTTTTAGGTATGCAAAGGATGTGACTAATCTCGATCTGAAGAACTGTCAACGCTGGAACCGTTTTCTTGAGGTAGTTTAATAATTTTTTTATTCAGTTATCCTATTTGGTACTTTTCAATCATGTGTCTGGATACTAGATTAGAATCTATTCCTGTGACCAGCAAGGATTCAATATTGCTATTTTGTTATTATTATGTTATACTAATAACTAGTTCAATTAATTATTATGAGATCATGATGATGATACTGTTTGGGTAATATACAGTTTTTTTTTTTGGCATCTTAGTGAAATATTCTTTAATTACCACATAATATATTTTCTGGCTGAAGGTTCAGAAAAGCCTTGTCCTTTTTTAAATTTGACTATGAAACTAACCCTTCAATCAATACAGTTGATCACACGCCTCACAATCTCAAAACTAGCAAGTTATTTTCCCCCTTTGAATTCCGTTGTGGATCTTCAAAATTATGAACATTTCTGACCCAGTTAACTAATCGAACTTGGCCTTCTTCGTTTCGTGTTCTAGTATTCTGATTTTGAAACCATCATCCATCCTGTTTTTATCAGCAATTTTTTTTGCATCTCTAGCTGTCTTCAATTGGATTAAATTCCCATCTTGCATTGCTCAAGTTTATCTTAAAGATAATCTTATATTCTTATCTGTGTAAATTTTTAGAGCTTGACTATTCATGCCCATCTCTTTCTAAATACACCTACTAAAAAATTATTCTCGAAGCTCGATCGTTCCTGATTGAACGAACTACACAAAATGCTCAACTGCTTCTGCTCAAATTTGACGACATTGTTTGATCATAACTGATCAAATACCTTTTTATTTATTTTTTCTTTAATCAATAAAATTTGAAAGAATTGTAAAGATAAAGACCCCTAGCTTTTGGCTTTCCCTTTTTCAGTATCAAGGATATGACTGAAATGTTTATTTCTAAAATGACTTGAAACTCATGCCTAGAGAAATTGTTTGGAATGTGAATTGAGTTCTAATAGATATTCCCGATATGACTGTCATTGTTTGATCATTACTTGTGATGTATGGTTTTGTTGCATACGACTTTCTTGCATTCAGCACTTGTTTCTTATATGATTTGAAGAAAACCGTTACTCATAGATGTTCTAATTTATTATCCTTCCTTCAAAAGCCCTCTGCTTTGTTATTTTCTGCGGAAGAGCGTCTGGATGCAGTTGCATGTTACAAACGAGTGCAACACTTATTAATTATGACTTGTTGACCCTCTTTCTGTGATCTAGTACATTTAAATCAAAATTGGACCTTGTTGGAATTTTTCCTTCCCCAAAATCATTAGCTATTTGTTAGATTGTTGCATTTTCATGTTCAACTTCTTTTGTACACAATGCTTATTTGTCCTGCCAGAAAATTTGAATGAATTTTTTTTTTCTAATCCTCTTAACTCAGCTTAGTGCGCTTGCCTTGGATGTGATTTATTTTTATCTTACTTGTAGGAACTTTTGGGGTTAATGTTGACTGTGCTTTAATCTGAGTTATTTTCTGGCTATAACATGCACTCTTAATGCAATGTTTGTTTTGGGTTTTGTAAACCACGTTTTGGATTTTAAAATCATAATCTGGTTTACAAAAACCACCACTGCAACACGTATAAACCTCACACTTTTCACTACAATCAATTCTCTCTCCTGACATATTCAAATCATAACCCACATCATCCAATCACGTCCCTCAACATAATAATACAACATCATTCACTTTTACACATTGATTTGAAATCCAACCTACTTAAAAACGCAAAACGAAACACCTTACTATTTATCGGGATTTCACAATCCCCTTGATTTCAAAAACCGGTTTATAATAGTCACTTAAAACCTAAAACAAACATCACATAAGTTTTTATTTTTTTACTGTTATGAGGCTGATTTATTAGTTGTGCATCCTTTATTACCAATGTTGTGGACCTTATTGTATAGATACTTTTGGGTGCTTTAAAGGTTATTTAGTTTATGAGTGCTTTTACACCTGAGGGCATTTGTTTTTTAAAGTTTAAACATATCAGTATACTTTGAAACTTAGGTTTTTTTGAGAGTAAATCTTGCATAAGGGAAATTTTCTTTGAAAAAGAAAATAAACATTGTGAAAACAGAATAAGAAGTGGTGAAGATTGATTTAGCTTTCAGGAGAATTGCAGCCCCATTAAAATAGTTCTGTTAAAAAAGTAAGTATACAGAAGGTGCTAACATTGTTTGATCTAAATGGTTTGATTAACAGCTTAAAAGGAGGAAATCTATTTGTTGAGTTCTTGTTGTATTTGATATTATAAATAATTAATTGTATTTGGAGATTGCGCAGAATGTTAAAAGGCAAATTTTTTGTACTTCATGTGAAAATGATCACATTCTTTATGTTTCAGAAGTGAAGGTTTTATTACTTTCAGTGAGACTTGACATTCATAACAGGCTTGTTGAAACTTTGAGATACCTGCACTTTTCGACCATCTAATTAATAATGGGCATTGTGGTGTGTGCAGATTCATTACCGCAGAGTTGGAAAAGATGGCCTCTCCAGTCACGATGAAGTAACTGTGTTGTATGTTCCAGATCTTTCCGAATGCCTTCCTTCACTAGATTCATGGCGTGATCAGTGGATTAACCACAAAAAAGCAGTTGCTGAAAGAGAGCGCCAGCAGAATTTGAAGAAAGAGGTGTGTGTTTTTTTCTCTTAACAGAATCAAATCCTTGCTTTTGACTTAGGGCGGGACTCTTCTGTGTTAGAGAAACTTCTTATGCATGAAGCACTTTCTCCGCCCTTATCATGTCAGTCTCTAATGTCCTGTTTTGGGCCTTGTGTCTTGCACTGGATCATCCATTTATTCTTTTGGACCATATTTCTTCTTCAAGAATTCTAACTAATTGACGAAGAGTACATGAGACTGAGAGCAAAATGAATTCGCAATGCTGGGAAACTTTGTCAGCAAAAATACCCATATTGTGACGATCTACATGATGTTTTTCTGTTGCCAAATCCTTGAAACTTCTTGCTATTCCATGTCATATTATGACAATATTCGTTATTATTAGTTTAATTATGCCTACATGTCCCGCTGTTGGAACCTTCGTCCGAGTTAGTAGCTTGTGAAGGAATAAAGAGCAAACAAATATTCTGCCCTCGTTTTGCTGCTCTTCCTGCCGTAGTTGTTGCCTTAGGTGTTGGGCTTGAGGGATTGTGCGTTTTCGCGCATGCTTCTCTTCGCCTTTATCTATTATCCTGTGGGCAAGCCTTTTGAGCTTAAAATTTTACCTAGGGTTTAAAAGCTTAACTTCGTGAAAAGAGAAACATCACTTCCTCTGGATCTCTATTGTGCAGCATATTCTGACCTCTACCATGGCTCCAACTGTCGATTCAGACAGTCGGTGTTGCTCTGTCGCCACCCCCTACTCGCACTGTTCTTTTTCTCCTTTTCTCTTGTGAATCTTACATGCTCTGGGCTTTGGGACACTTCAAATAATAGGGATTGGATATTATTGAAAAAATAAAAAAGTTTTTTTCCCATGTTCAAAAGGCGTGCCTTGGGCGTACGAACTTCATAGATGTACAGGTTTCAGATTTAGTTGGAGATTGGTGCTTTTCTTTTAAGTGATCCTGTTGGTGCTTTGCTTTTAAGTGATACTGTAATCTGTGGTGTCTCTTCTTTGTAATGTGTGAAAGGGTTCTCTCATTCTTTACTCTTTCTCTATCTAAATAAAACTATATGTTCCCTATATATATATATAAAGAGGGGTGTGCCTTGGTCACAGGATGGCCCTGCGCCTCTAGAAACTATGTTTTTCTGCTCTTAGAAGTTAAAACTGTGCTAAACTGCTGATACAAATTTATTAAATAATAAGGCATATGCTGTAGTTCACATCATGAGATGCCAGATATGATGTCATGGAGGACTTAGGTTTGTTGTTGAGTTTGACTCCCTTCAGCTCAGATTAGGCCAATAGAATTGAAAGTTCCCTGGTTGATGTAAGACCTACATATTGATATTGGAGCGACAGTTAGGTGGTCTAGAAATATATTGTAATTAGATGCAGGGAAAAGTAAAAAATTGTAAATGAGTTGTGCGCCAATCAATCAAAGGAGGATTATGTGGCTGATCTTAGACTAATATCAAAGAGGCAACTATTCTGTTGCATTGAATTATTATCTATGCTATCTATTGTCCTCGGTTCCTAATTTCTGTGATAAGTACTGATCTTTGTATGTGAATTTTCATGACAGAAAGCTGTACACAAAGACGAAGTAGCAAAAGGTGACACATTTGGACTTAAAAACTATGCGATATTTTACTTCTGCACGTACTGACTCGTTTTACTTTTTATTATGAAGATAAGAAGAAAGTTGAGGCTGTGAAAGGTGGCACATCAAAAATTGAGGCTGTGAAAGGTGGCACAGTGAAAGTTGAGCCGGTGAAAGGTGGCACGGGGAAAGTCGAGTCCGTGAAAGGTGGCACAGGGAAAGTTGAGCCCGTGAAAGGTGGCATGGCAAAAGTTGAGCAGCAGAAAAAGAAAGAGCCCTCATCTTCAGTACTTGCTGGAGATGATGATGGGAAGGACAAAGATGCCCACAAACTGAACGACGATGAAAATTTACTTTCCCTTGAGAGGAAGGAGAAAGATAAACTTGTTGAAACTAATACGGTGGTTGGAAGTGCTGAGGAAGAGAAAAATGTCAAAAAGAAGAAAATTATAAAGAGGATTGTCAAGAAAAAAGTTGCTGCTAAGAAAGACACCACGGAAGATGCTGCTAAACTGGATGAAGTACTGGACAAAGAGGCTGCAGGAGGGAAGAAGGTTGTTTCTGAAGTTGATGGGCAAAATGAAGACTCATCGTCTAATCCTCCTGCTATGAAAACTTTTATAAGAAAAAGGATCGTGAAAAAGCCAGTACAAAAAGCTGAACTAACAACAGCTGAGGTGAAGGGAACAGAGAGTGCTGAGGACAAAGCAACAGTTAAAGTAGAAGAAGCAACTAATGCAGTGGTCCAAGAGAGTGTCACCAAAACCACAGTGAAGAAGAAAGTAATCAAAAGAGTAAAGAGAAAGGTTGTGACATCAGATGGTAATTATAAGGTGGCTGAAGATGAGATTACGGCAGGGAAAAATGTCATTCCGGTTGAACAAATTAAGGTTGAAGGGAATGGAGAAGCAGATGAAAACAAGAAGGATGAAATTGTTTTAAAAAGAGATAACAATAGTCCCAAAAGGAAAGCACAAACTGTTTCTGTTGAGAAGAAAGACAAAAAGGAAGAAGAGAAGGGCAACAGTAAAGATTTATCTGGGTCTGTAAAGGGGAATAACAAAGTTTCTCAAACTGATGCCACTGGAACAAGTGCAAAGAAAGTGCCGAAGGAGGAGAAAGTGAGAAAAAATACCGATGAGAAAAATGAGTCTAAAGTCAAAGCAAATAAAGTGGTGGTGAAGAAGATCGATGAACCTCCTCGGCATCCTGGGTTGTTCCTTCAAAGCAAAAAGAGCAAGGATCCAAAAGTAGGTTGAAATGTAGACTTTATTGTATTGATTTTCTGCATTATTCTTCTATTGTTCTACATCAGAAGAAACTAATAATATGTTTGTCTCACAGCTCCAGTCGCTATCGCTTTCTTTGGATTCACTCTTGGATTATAGTAACAAGGATCTTGAAGAATCAAACTTTGAGGTATCTAACTTTATTTTGCATCATAATCTTCTCTATAGTTGTCTGCATATATGATCTTGGCTCGGAGACCTATGTTTTTTGTCATCTGCAATTCACTCTCCTGTTTTGGTATTTCTTGAATTTGATATGCATTTTCTACTCCATGGTTGCAGTTATCACTATTTGCAGAATGCTTGTATGAGATGCTTCAATACGAAATGGGTTGTCGGCTTTTGACTTTCCTTCAGGTTGGCTTCGACTACTAAATTTGATAGTTTCAGATCTAATTACCCCGCGTTTTCCTTCATTCTTAGTCCTCCTATTTGTTCTCTCTATTATAGAAGTTGCGCATTAAATTTGTCTCAAAGAGAAATCAAGCAAAGCGGCCAAGACAAGAAACTCCTAAGAAGGAAAATGATGAAAGCTCATCAAAGAAGCGTGCTAAGATCAAGGAGGAAGCTGATATAAAGTCAACCAAAACTGAAAATAAAGATGATGCTCACCAAGATGACAACAACGCCGGTAAGAACGATGCCCACCAAGATGACGAGAATGCCGGTAAGAACGATGCCCACCAAGATTACAATGTCAGTAAGAATGATGCTCACCAAGATGACAACAATGTTAGTAAGAACGATGCTCACCAAGATGACAACAATTCTAGTAAGAATGGTGCTCAACAAGATGACAACAATATTAGCAATGACGAAGTTAATGCTACTAAACCAGTCGATGATGCTAAGATGGAGGATATGATAGATGAAGAAGAACCCGAAGAAGAACCTGAGGAAGATCCTGAGGAAGATGAAGAAATGCAAGAGGCAGACAATCATCGCGAGCCTGCTAAGGAGGTAAGCGCATACTGTTACTTGTGACCCACCTCTAAAAGAAAACATAAAAAACAAGTACTAATTAGATAGAAGTCTGTGTTGAATAGCATGACCATGATGAATGGGACTTTAGCATTAATAAAATTCTCTTGAAACTCAATCTCTCTTTCCTGTGGCCATTAAATACCTGGTTAAGCTTGTGTGTGTGTGGTGGAAATTCACCTTCATCATACTTCCTATGAGGTAATGAGACTCGAAATAAGCTAATCATTGCCCAATTTTATTAACTACTTCCTCCCCTATAATAATTTCTCAATCATTCAACTATTTCTCAACCAATAATCATTTTTTGTCCTTACTTATTCCAAGATTAGAGCAATACACTAACAATGCAAAGATGATTCCCATTACCATTGCCATTAAAGCAAGTACCCCCCTGAGTATGATTCTCAATTTGTTCGCTGAGCTGTTGTAATTTGGTCTTTTGTCCATACAGGATATTACTAAAATGGAAAAGGTAGAGAGTGAGGTTGTTGGTGGTGATGTTGCTAAGAATGAAAAGCAAGAAACTGCTGAGCAGACTAAAGAGGAAACTGCCGAGCAAATTAAAGAGGCAACTGCCGAGCAAATTAAAGAGGCAACTGCTGAGCAAACTAAAGAGCTTGCAAAGGTGGAATCAGAGTCAAAAGGAAACTCAGATGCTTGGGACAAAGAACTGCTACAGGCATGTTATTGTTGCTGACCCTATCATTTTTACTTATAGTTAGCTTTGGTTTATGTTCTCAACTTGCTTCTTTTTTTTTTTTTTTCATGGAAGCAGGCTTTCAGGTTTTTTGATCGAAATCGTGTTGGATACATTAGGGTGAGATGACTACTGTTTTCCATTGTAAAGATAATATTTATCCGAGTATGATGTGTCTCGTTCGCTCACTTTTTTCTCCTTTTAGGTTGAAGATTTGAGGTTGATTATACACAACCTAGGGATGTTCATCGCACACCGGGAAGTCAAGGTTCGTATCTTCTGATAATTTTTTATGTATTAAAGATTCTACTGCATGAAAATTCAGTTCGATTAACATTTTTTTATGGATAGGACCTTGTGCATAGTGCGCTGTTGGAGAGCAACACAGGCAGGGATGATAAGATTCTTTATGAGAAGCTGCTCAAGATTTCTGTGGTTTGAACAATCATTGGTTTCATCTCTTTTGGTAGCTTGCTAGAGAGACATTCTTACCCCCCTTACTATTTATTAACAGATCAAAACATATTATATTTCTCTTTCAAATAATGGATGATAATGTTATCTATTTGTTTTTGTACATGGCTGCTCGGAATCGGATGAATGTGCATTTTTTGGACTACTTTTGATGTTAATTTGGAGCGTTTAGTAATTTTTGGAGTAAACTTTTGATGAATGTGCATTCATGTCCCTCAATTATTACTTCAGGTTCAAGTAAACTCTTTTTTTTTTTTTTTTAAGTTGAACAAATATGTAATTAATGTATTTTATTGGTACAATTAAATCATTTTTACTCTTAAAATTAAATAAAAATGCATTTCAACTAATCCGAAGTTAAAAATATGTTTTCTTATTGTGTACCAAGACATTAATTTTTTAAATGTTAAGTTTAAAAAAATCTAGGGTTTAAATTATGATAAGTACTACTCCATTGTATTCAATGTATGTCAGTTTAGACTTACACATTTATTAAAAAAGTTACCCTTCATATTATATTTTTTTTATTTTAAAATAATTATAAAATGTCTAAAGATATTCGACGTCTACCCTTAGTAGATACATCCTTATCTCATCAATCCTTTTAGATACACAAATCTATATTTTATTGAATAAATAATGCATTAATTAATATTTAAAAAAAAATTATACCCAATTCACATTAATATATATATAATCCCGTTCTATTCATTTTAAGGTACGCTCTAATTTATTTTAATATCATTATGGGATACCATGTTTAAAATGTGTATATTCAACTCAATTTGCAATGTGTAGTATGTACAATATATATAGAGGGAGACTCACATTCTAGAGTCTTCCATCTAACTAACTAACAACTACTCCCTCCGTTTTTTATTAAATGTCACTTTGCTTTTTTCAATATTTTTTAAATAAGTGTCATTCTACACTTTTTTCTTCAAGTTTGACAATTTTACCCTTGTACATTGTACTCCCTCCATTTTCTTTACCTTGATTTAAGTTTTTTCCCTTTTGAATATAGTACTATAACATAAATCATGCATAAACCTTAATTATTGTATACATGAATATCATCTACAATATTGACCACATTCATTACTAAACATAAATTTAATATTAAAATTAGTTATCATTAATGAAGGGTAAAATTGTCCATAATTATATATCTTAATATGTTGAAAATTGTTAAAATGACACTTATTTAAAAGTGGAGGGAGTATTAGTTAGTGAAAACTACTCTTCTACTAGAACCTATATTAGTAAGGTATGTGTGTGTGTGTTGCTGCATTCCATGCTGCAACATTATCTGCAACATTGTCAGCAACATTATCTGCAACATCTGTGTATTACTCCAACACGCCCCCGAAGAAACTAAGCGACCTCCTCATGTGAGATTGAACCAAGACAGAAGGTGTGCAAAGCGGGCTGGAGCAAGAGGCTTAGTTAGGAGATCAGCAGGTTGATCTTCTGATGGGATAAATCGAACATCAAGAACACCATTTTGGACCTTTTCCCTAAGGAAGTGTACATCGACCTCAATATGTTTGGTGCGTGAGTGAAAGACAGGGCTAAATGCTAAGTTGATAGCCCCTTGATTGTCACACCAAAGCATGCTAGGTGTGGAAACTGGAATGTGTAGTTCTGTGCAGAGACTTGTGATCCAAAGCAAATCAGTTGTGGCAAGGGCAAGAGCTCTATACTCAGCCTCCGTACTACTGCGAGCAACTACGGACTGTTTTCTTGAGCTCCATGCAATCAGATTGTGACCAAGAGTGATACAAAAGCCAGAGGTGCTACGTCTATCATCCAAGCTCGAAGCATAGTCAGCATCTACAAAACCCTGTAACCTGAAATCAGAAATAGGAGAGAAAGAAATACCATGAGAAAGAGAGCCTTTGATATATCTAAAAACTCTCTTGCAAGCTCTCCAATGATTTTGGGTTGGATTTTGCAAAAATTGGGATAGTTTGTTGACACTAAAGGCAAGATCTGGTCTTGTTAGGGTAAGATATTGAAGGGCTCCAACAATGCTACGATAGAGGTTGGGTTTATCAAAAGGAGGGCTGTCAGATATAGAAAGCTTGGATGAGGGACACAAGGGAGTAGAGCAAGGTTTGGAATCAGTGAGGTGTGCTTTGGATATGATATCACTGGCATACTTGGACTGTGTTAGCTTGATGAAAGATTGTGTAGACTGAGCTTCAATGCCCAAGAAATAGTTCACCTCCCCCAAGTGTTTGAGAGAGAACTGAGAATGTAGTGCCTCAATAAGCAGTTTCACAAGAGCAGGATCATCTCCAGTGAGTAGTATATCATCCACATAAACCAAGAGAAGAGTGATCTTTCCATCCACAAATCTGTGAAACAAGCAGTGATCAGAGGTGGAATGTGTGAACCCATGCTGGAGTAGAAAGGCCTTGAGTGTGTCATACCAGGCCTTGGGTGCCTGTTTCAATCCATAGAGAGCCTTGTGAAGTTTGCACACATATGTTGGATGAGAGCTATCCACAAAACCCTCAGGCTGAGCTATGTAAACAGTTTCATGTAGTAGTCCCTTGAGAAAGGCATTGTTAATATCCACTTGCTGTATTGACCATCCTCTAGAAACAGCAAGAGTGAACACAATTCTTAGAGTAACAGGCTTGATCACAGGGCTAAAAGTGCTAAAATAGTCAATACCAGCCTGCTGCTGGAAGCCTCTAGCCACCAACCTAGCTTTGTATCTCTCAACTGACCCATCCTTGTTGTATTTGACCCTGAATATCCACTTGGTTGTGATAGGGTGAATATCAGAAGAGGGAGGGACAAGAATCCAAGTATCATTCTTTAGTAAAGCATCATATTCAAGTTGCATTGCTTGCTTCCAGTTTGGATCTTTAACAGCCTCAGTGACAGACGTAGGTTCAGGAATGAGAGTAGTGGATAAGAGAGCCTTTGGTTTATGAATACCAGACTTAGAACGAGTTTGCATATGATGTAAAGTGACAGGAGGAGGGGGAGGGATAGATGGAACAGATATTGGAGGAAGAATGTATCTGGATGAGCTGGATGAGGATTGTGTATGATTATGAGAAGAGCAGTGGAAAGGGGAGGAGACAGATGGAGAGTGTGTAGAAGGAGGAGGAGAAGTAGCAATGGGAATTTGTGCTGAGAAAAGAGGAGGATTTGGTGTAGAGGGGGCTTTAGTGGTGAGAAAAGAGGGAAATTCATGTTCATTGAATTGAACAGAAGCAGAAATGAAAATCTTGCCAGATTCATGGAGGCATTTATAGCCTTTGTGAGTGGAGCTGTATCCAAGAAAGATACATTTTGAGCTTCTGAACTGTAGTTTAGAGGAATTATATGGCCTTAAGAAGGGAAAGCAAGCACAGCCAAAAACTCTGAGGGATAGATAGTCTGGTGATCTGTGAAACAACAATTCAAAAGGGGAAAGATGCTGAGTGATAGGAGAAGGCAGGAAGTTTATGAGGTGTACAGCAGTGGAGAAGGCATGCCACCAAAAAGCCATTGACAATTTAGATCTAGCAAGCATAGCCAAGCCAAACTCAGTGATGTGCTGGTGTTTTCTTTCAACTAGGTCATTTTGAGGATGAGTGTAGGCACAAGAGAGTCTAATCTGAATTCCAAGAGGCTTAACTAAACTTGCAACTGGTAGAAATTCTGTCCCCATATCATGTTGAATAGCCTTTATCAATAAACCAAAAGACCTCTCAACAGTATGCATGAACTGAGTAAAAACTGAGACAACATCAGACTTGGCCATAAGAGGGAATATCCATGTAAATCTTGTACAATCATCAACAATAGACAAGTAGTATCTGTATCCCTCAATAGAAGCACAACTAGCAGGTCCCCACACATCCATGTGTATCAATTCAAAAGGAGATGTGGAATGATGAACAACTGAATTAAAGTGCTTCAAATGCATCTTGCCCATTTTACATTCATCACAGAAATCATCTATAGAATGCTTACAAGGAATATTCAGTTTGCTCAAAACAGTAGATAAAACTGAATCACTAGGGTGTCCCAACCTACAATGCCATAGCTTCCACTTATTCTCATGTATAGAAGCATTATTCACACTAGCACTAGGCTGGTGTGTGTGTGTTGCTGCATTCCATGCTGCAACATTATCTGCAACATTATTCCCAGAACTTGAAGCTTTTCCAGACTGTAGACATCCAAAATCCAGCACATATAGACCTTCCTTAAGCACCCCTCTCAAGAGTATCTTGTGTGACTTCAGATCCTTAACAATACATCAATCAACATAAAATTCAATAACTGCATCATTGTCTTTCAGAAATTGAGAAATGCTCATGAGATTTTTGGTAATGGCAGGTACATGCAGCACATTATTCATGATAACTTGACTAGATCCATCATGCAAAGTAGGATTGAAAGATCCAGTGTGCAATATAGGAGTGGAAGCACCATTTCCAACAAGAAGGGAATCCATACGTTGATAGATGTTCACTTCTTGAGGGAGTCTAATTTATTTTAATATCATTATGGAAAAAAGACAAGGCTAGATTAATTCATGCACTCAGTTAAACATAATTTTATATAAGAGATTATTCACTAATAGGGTCATTATTAGAATCCCTTAAGCTAATAGAAACACCAAGTTTTATAATTTTCTAATAGAGTCAGATTAAAGTCAAAAATTTCATACTACCCTTAACTAATTATTTAAACTATTTTCGTCAATAAAAATTATTAATGAGATATTTTAAATTCCATAAAAGTTGCAGAGTCAAAATCCTAGAATTTAGGTTATGTTACCCGTAATTTACTGACTTTCCAAATTCGATTTTCGAAAATTATTCCCTCATATTCTTGTTATGCACCGAAGAAAAATTCCCAAATTCGCTTTTTAATTTCAATTTCAATTTCTCAGATTCGATGATGCACTGAGATCAGAATAAGAAATTTCATATTGATATTAGATCAAGATTCGTCTGCATAGTACGTATCCAATTCTTATCCTTTTGTTTTTTTATCGTTCTATTATTGATGAACTCAAACCCTGACGAGATTTCATATTGATATTAGATAAAAAATTTTTACTAAATATTTATTTCTCTTTATATTTTCGGAACATCTATCCTGTGTCTCGTCAGGGTTTGAGTTCATCAATGTCTCACTCAGATGTTGTATAGTTCTCCATTGTTTTTTTTTACTTTTCTTACTAAATCGATCACTTGTGTAATACAGTAAGAAGCTTAATCATATGTCTTGTAACTGCACAATGCATATCGGTTTACGTGCACTGCTCAATGCATATCTATTCATGTGCATTCAACGATGCATATATATACATGTTACGAAATAGATATGCACTACTTACTTCATATTGTGTTTTTTACCCACGTATATATATGCTGTTGTATATACATACTTTTTCAATATTGCACACCATGCACTATTCACTCCATAATTTTTTTATGCTTCTTATTTGAATTAATGGGATATCTACTTTTTAGGAAATTTTTTAAATTTTGAAAGTTGCTTAGATCTTGCTTTTTCGAGTTTCTCTGTTAATAACTCATTAGCAGATTTTGTTGACTTAATTATTTGAATTAATGATCTCGAATTGAATCAATTTAATAAATTAAAAGGGTATAATTGTCTTAAATTTTTCATTTTGAATCAATTAGACAAGAAAATATGATATAGGTTCTATTAGATAAAATTTGTAGTGAAATGACTCTATTAAAAATTTACCCATTTTATAACTGGTACATGCAAGTGTACCAATACACACCAATTTTAATTTTTTATTTATATTTTATTTGCTCTCGTTCATTTAATGAGTTTATTTAAAAATCATTTTTTATTATAGTTATCTGCAACTGCTCATTTTATGAGTTTACCCCCAAATTATTTTTTTATCACGTTTATCTCCACCCGCTCATTTTATGAGTTCACCCCCAAATTATTTTTTTACCACAGTTATCTGCACCCCTCATTTTATGAGTTCACCCCAAAATATTTTTAAAAAAAATACTCTGTAATTACATTTAAAAGACTATATTATCCTTTTATTAATTTGTACACAATATAATAAAATCAACTTTAATTTGTATATTTACAATCTGCAGCCGAGTCATTGTCGAGTTACCGTCGATTCACCACCAAGTCACCCATATTTTTAGAAAAAAATTGTAAAACATAATTTAAAAAAAAAAAAACTATCGAAATTTGCCACAAATCTCAATTTTTTTTCTTTTTAATTTTTTATCCCCTCCTCTTTTCCTTTTTTCTTCACATTTTCATTTTTTATTCCAAACTTTTTATTTCTTCGTTTATTTCCTTTTACTTATTTTTTTCCTGCCTTTATTTTTGATTTTTTCATGTGTATTTTTTTAAATTTTAATATAAAATAATATCATAGATATAATTTTATTATAGTCGGTAATACAATAAGTAATAACTAGTAATACCATAAATAGTAATCAATAATACCATTAACAATAATTAGTAGGGATCTTCTATATGTAGTCAGGGTGTCGTAACGTGTCGTAATGACTACCGTAATCAGTTAATTTAAGCCATTAAAAATCTGATCTAAAGGTTTAGATTTGATGACCTGTTACCTTTTGTAAATTTTACGATATGTATTGTCGTAATGTGTCATAAATTTGTATTTTCTATTAAATTAAATTAATTAAAATATATTATTGTAAATTTACATTTTTATCCTTATACAATAAAATAATTTATTATATTTTTATTAATGTAATTAAAATATATAATATTAAAATTATATATTTACCCTTATGATATTAATAAAATTAATAATAAAAAATAAATCAAATCAATTTATTAACAATAAAACAAACCAAATCAGAGAAAAACTCATTCTTGCTTCATACCTTTGCTTCAAACCTCCTAATGGCGATTGAGAGCTTCAAATTAAATCAATTTGGGGAGAAATAAGTCATTCTCAAACATCTTAAGAATTGTGCCGACTAATTGAAATTGGGGAAGAAAAAAGGGTGATACTTGGGTACACTCGCATGTACCGTACCCCTTATTTTAATTTTAATTATTTATTTATATTTTATCTGCACCCATTAATTTAATGAGTTCACCCCCAAATCATATTTTTACAGTAGTTATCTGCACACACTCATTTTATGAGTTCACCCCCACATCATTTTTTTACAACAATTATCTACACCCGCTAATTTTATGAGTTCACCCCAAATCATTTTTTACCATAGTTATCTGCACCCATTCATTTTATGAGTTCACCCCCAAATCATTTCTTTTTTACAACGGTTATCTACACCCGCTCATTTTATGAGTTCACCCCCAAATTATTTTTTTACCAAAGTTATCTACACCCGCTCATTTTATGAGTTCACCCCCAAATTATTTTTATACCACAGTTATCTGCACCCGCTCATTTTATGAGTTCACCCCAAAATATTTTTTAAAAAATAATTACATTTAAAAGACTATATTATTTTTTTATTAATTAACACAAAATATAATAAAATCAACCCTAATTTATACATTTACAATCTACAGCCGAGTCATTGCCGAGTTACCATCGATTCACCACCAAATCACTCATATTTTTAGAAAAAAAATCGTAAAAACATAATTAAAAAAAACTATCGAGATTAGGCACAAATTCCGATTTTTTTTCTTTTTTATTTTTCATCCCATTTTCAATTTTTATTCCAAACTTTTTATTTCTTCGTTTTTTTCTTTTCCTTTTTAAATTTTTCTGTCTTTCTTTTCCATTTTTTGCATGTTTTTTTTTAAATTTTAATACAAAATAATATTATAGGTATAATTTTATTATAGTCGATCGGCGGTGCACCTGCCGGAAATCCATGCATGTCGGCGGGTGACCCAGCCACCACCATGCCCGACCACCCCCTCGATGGCGGCGCTTCGGTCTCGGCCGCTGAAGCCCGAGACCCCTCCTCTAATCGCAATCACGATTCTTCACTTCTATAACAATCGACATAATCTTCCATCTCGGCCACGATCCATGGCGGCCGAAATTCTCTCCTCATTTCGACCACCGACGCGACTTCTTCGATCAATCTCCCTTGCGTTCGCGATCCAGGAACTTCTCCTACATCAACGGCGCTCGCCTGCAACACTCGGATCGACGCTGCCTCTCTCTCGTCGTTCATCTCTTTCCAAATCGAAGCTACGTTGCTTCATCCGTCTTCTTCACCCTGCTCCTTCGCAGCCACTTCCTTCGGCTAACGACGGCCCGATGGAGGACTGTGAGTATGTTGCTGATGGATCTCTGACCGGACGATACTCGGAGCCGGTGATCTTGCTGATGAAATCCCAAGCGACGACTGCTGACCTAGGGTGCCCTCTCATTAGGCTAAGGTTCCCTTCAATTGGGCTTGGTAATGTGCACCCTCTATTTTCTTTAGTACACCCCGATCTGCACTCTCTCCACTTTTTTTAGGGTATTGTTGTTATTGGTATTATTGATACTGGTATTACTAGTTATTAATTGCGGTATTACTATTAATACACTATTGAATTAATATTAATGAATATTGATTATTAATTGTGGTATTACTCATTATGTGAAATTATTTATTACTGATTATTATTATTTTTATGGTATTACATATTATTTGTTTATGGTATTACTGATAATTGTTTTTGGTATTATTGAATATAATTAGATTTGTGGAATTATTTGTTATTGTATAAGATATTACTATTCAATGTTCATGGTATTACTGCTTACTGTTCATGGTATTACTGATAATTATTTTTTATATTATTGAATATAATTAGATGTGTGAAATTATTTGTTATTGTATAAAATTTTACTGATTAATATTAATGGTATTACTGATTAATGTTCGTGGTATTACTAATTATTGTTAATGGTATTACTGATTACTGTTTATGGTATTACTGGTTATTACTTGTTGTATTACCGACTACTCATCAAATTAAAATTAAAATTTAGGTGCACCGCCGATCGACTATAATAAAATTATACCTATAATATTATTTTGTATTAAAATTTAAAAAAAAACATGCAAAAAATGGAAAAGAAAGACAGAAAAATTTAAAAAGGAAAAGAAAAAAAATAAGGAAATAAAAAATTTGGAAAAAAAATTGAAAATGGGAAGAAAAAAGAAAAAGAGGAGGGGGAAGAAAAATTAAAAAGAAAAAAATCGAGATTTGTGGCTAATTTCGATAGTTTTTTATTAATTATATTTGTACGCTTTTTTTAAAATATGGGTGATTTGGTGGTGAATCGATTTTTTAGAGTTTATCTTATTATATTTTATGTAAATTAATAAAAGGATAATATAGTCTTTTAAATGTGATTATTTTTTTAAAAATATTTTGGGGTGCACTCATAAAATGTGCCAGTGCAGATAACCGTGGTAAAACAATAATTTGGGGGTGAACTCATAAAATGAGCGAGTGCAGATATTGTGGTAAAAAATAATTTGGGGGTGAACTCATAGAATGAGCGGGTGTAGATAACTGTTGTAAAAAAGAAATAATTTGGGGGTGAACTCATTAAATGAGCGGGTGCAGATAACTGTCGTAAAAACATGATTAGGGGGTGAATTCATTAAATTAGCAGGTGCAGATAATTGTAGTAAAAATATGATTAGGGGGTGCACTCATTAAATTTGTGGGTGCATGAAAAATATAAATAAAATTTAAAAAGAAAGGGTAGAACAGTAATTTTACTTAATATATATATATATATATATTAAAAATAATTTAAATAAAAGAAGGGTAATATAGTAAATAACAAAATACAATTTTAAAAATGATATAAATAACTTAAACTTGTATAACAGGTAGTAGGTCGTTACGACGTCTACGACGCCACGTGGCGCGATTCGATAAAGTGACTATGTAGTCAATTCGTAAAATGTGATGCCGTAAGAATTGCCCTAATTAGTAATATCTTATACAATAACAAATAATTTCACATATCTAATTATATTCAGTAATACCAAAAATAATTATTCGTAATACTAGCAATAAAATCATGAATATTAATCAATAACATTTTATACAATAACAAATAATTTCACACATCTAATTGTATTCAGTAATACCAAAAATAATTATCAGTAATACCATGAACCATAATACCATGAACAGTATATACAATAACAAATAATTTCACACCTAATTATATTCAGTAATACCATGAACAATAATCAGTAATCAATAGTCGGTTATACGCACACACGAGATTTTAGCGCACACTCCGTACAATTAGGATACACCCCATGAAAGACCGAAGATACTGTTCTCCTACATAACCATAATTCTCTCCTTATTCTCTCAAACCATATAGCGTGAAAAACAAAATACATCGCTTGGGACATCCACTCCTCTCCCAGCCTTGCTGCCACAGCCTTTCTTCGTTGCCGCACAAAGTCTCGCTGCCATAGCCTCGTTCGTCATCCCTGCATTTGTTTCGTTGATTTTACGCGCATCTGCTTCGCCGTTCGTTCAGGCCTCACCGTCTGTCCAAGGTTGCATGCCAAGCCGCCGCCGTCCGTGGCTACGTCCGAAGCCCCCACCGCTTCCTTCCCCTTTCATCGCGTCCCAAGTCGTCTGTCCCTCTTTCGATTGTAAGTTAGAAAAACAGATTCATTGTCTCCTCATTTATGCCGTCCCTCCGTCATCAATTTTCTTCTAGATCTCTCAACCTCAAAATTCAAATATGTAAGTATTTTTTTTTTATTTTCTTCTAGACCTCTCAATCTCAAAATCATTGATTTGTAAAAAAAAAAAAAATTGGTGGGTGTCCACCTCAATATTGTGTGTGTATATAATTGTGGCATTTCATTAGATTTGTGCGACCCATTAATTGTCTGCACCGAAAAAAGTAAATTAGGCTCAAACTTTTAATGAAATTGAAGAGTGTATATAAGAATTTGCCTATATAAATTACGATTGATTGTATTATATTTTGTTTAAATTAATAGAAGTGCACTATAGTAATTTTAGATGTAATTATTTAAAAAATAATTTGGGGGGTGAAGTCAACAAAAGCAGGGTGTAAATAATCGTGACCAATTGTTTATATATAAATTATGATTGATTGTATTATATTTTGTGTAAACTAATAGAAATATATTATAGTAATTTTAGATGTAATTTTTTAAAAATAATAATTATTGGGGGGAGAAGTCAACCGTGGCAGTGTAAATTACCGTGGTCAATTATTTATATACTCCCTCCGTTCCAGGATTTTGTGCATGGTTTGACCGGCACGGAAATTAAGAAAATGGAATATAGTGATGTGTATGATAAAATAAAGAAGGGGTATTATTGGTAATTCATTGACTAAAGTGGGTGTAGATTTGACTAAAGTTATAAATTGAGTTAAGTTGTGGGCCCAAGTAAAATAAAGGAGGGGTAATATTGGTAAAAATTATGTGAGTTATTTCCTTTTTTAGAGTGTGCAAATAATGTTGGGACGCCCGTTAAGGAAAGTGTGCAAATAATCACGGGACGGAGGGAGTATAAATTAGAATTAAACTTATTAGGGTAACACTTGCGTACACTCGCATGCACCGTACCCCCTAATTTTAATTTTATTTTTTTATTTATATTTTACCTGCACCTGCTAATTTAATGAGTTCACCCCCAAATTATATTTTTACTACAGTTATCTGCACTTGCTCATTTTATGAGTTCACCCCAAATCATTTTTTACTACAGTTGTCAGCACCTGCTCATTTTATGAGTTCACTCCCAAATCATTTTTTACAACGGTTATCTACACCCGCTCATTTTATGAGTTCACCCCCAAATTATTTTTTTACTACAGTTATTCGCACCCGCTCATTTTATGAGTTCACCCCAAATCATATTTATACTACAGTTATCTACACCTGCTCATTGAATGAGTTCACCTCCAAATCATTTCTTTTTTACAACGGTTATCTACACCCGCTCATTTTATGAGTTCACCCCAAATATTTTTTTAAAAATAATTACATTTAAAATATTATATTATCTTTTTATTAATTTACACAAAATATAAAAATAAAATCAACCCTAATTTATACATTCACAATCTTGCAGTCGAGTCATTGCCGAGTTACCGTCGATTCACCATTAAATCACCCATATTTTTAGAAAAAAAATCGTAAAAACATAATTAAAAATAAACTATCGAAATTAGGCACATATCTCTATTTTTTTTCTTCTCATTTTTCAGTTTTTATTCCATACTTTTTATTTCTTCATTTTTTTTCCTTTTTTTTTTCATTAGTTTTTTTTTTAATTTTAATACAAAATAATATTATATGTATTATTTTATTATAGTCAGTAATACAATAAGTAATAACCAGTAATACCATAAACACTAATCAGTAATATCATTAATAATAATTAGTAATATCTTTACAATAACAAATAATTACACGCATCTAATTACACTAAAATTTTATACAATAATAAATAATTCCACACATCTAATTATATTCAATAATACAAAAAAAAATTATCAGTAATACCATGAACAATAATTAGTAATAACATGAACATTGATCTGTAATATCTTAAACAATAACAAATAATTCCACAAATCTAATTATATTCAGTAATACAAAACATAATTATCAGTAATACCATAAACAATAATATGTAATACCATAAACAATAATAATAATCAGTAATGCCTTAAGCAATAATAAATAATTCCACATAATCAGCAATACCCCAAACAATAACCAATAATACCACAATTAATAATCAATAATACTGTAATCAATAATCATTAATATTAATTAAATAGTGTATTAATAGTAATACCACAATCAATAACTAGTAATACCAGTACCACGGACAATAATACCATAAAAAAAGTGGAGGGAGTATAGATCGAAGTGTACTGAAGAAAATAGGAGGTGCACATTACCAAAAGCCCAATTGAACGGAACCTTAGCCCAATGGGAAGGCACCCTAGGTCAGAAGTCGCCGCATGAGATTTCATCGGCAAGGTCACAGGCTCCGAGTGTCGGCCGATCAGAGATCCATCAGCAACATACTCACAGTCCTCCGTCGGGCCACCGTCAGCCGGTGGAAGAGGCTGTGCAGGAGCAGGGTGAAGAAGACGAAGCAATGTAGCTTCGATTTAGACAGAGATGAACGATGAGAGCGAGGCGGCGTCGATCCGAGTGTTGTAGGCGAGCGCCATTGATGTCGGAGAAGATCCTGGATCCGCGAACACAAGGGAGATTGATGGAAGCAGTCGCGTTGGTGGTCGAAATGAGTAAAGGTTTTCAGCCGAAATGGAAGATGATGTCAATTGTCATGGAAGTGAAGAATCGCCATTGCGATTCGAGGAGGGGTCTCGGACTTCAATGGCCGGGACGGAAGCGCCGTCGTCGAGGGGGTGGTCGGGCATGGTGGTGGCAGGGTCACCCGCCGAACGACATGGATTTTCGGCAGGTCCTTTACTCATCAAATTAAAATTGAAATTCAGGTGCACCGCCGATCGACTATAATAAAATCATACCTATAATATTATTTTGTATTAAAATTTAAAAATACACATGAAAAAATTGAAAAGAAAGGCATCAAAATAAAATAAAAAAAGTAAAAAGGAAAAAAAAATGAACAAATAAACTGAAAATGGGAAGAAAAATAAAAAAGAAAAAAATCGAGATTTGTGGCTAATTTCGATAGTTTTTTATTAATTATATTTTTACGATTTTTTTTTTAATATGGGTGAGTTGGTGGTGAATCGACGGTAACTCGGCTGCATATTGTAAATATATAAATTAGAGTTTATTTTATTATATTTTGTGTAAATTAATAAAATGATAATATAGTTTTTTAAATGTGATTAATTTTTAAAAAATATTTTGGGGTGAACTAATAAAATGAGCGGGTGTAGATAATCGTAGTAAAACAACAATTTGGGGGTGAAGTCATAAAATAAACGAGTGTAGATAACCGTGGTAAAAAATGATTTGGGGGTGAACTCGTAAAATGAGCGAGTGCAGATAATCGCAATAAAAAATGATTTGGGGGTGAACTCATTAAATGAACGAGTGCAAATAAAATAGTAAAAAATAATTTTGGGGGTGAATTCATTAAATGAACGGGTGCAAATTCGTACATGCAAGTGCATACAAGTATTTAACAACTTATTATATTTTGCTTAAATTAATAGAAGGACAGTATAGTAATTTTAGGTATAATTTTTTTTAAAAAAAAAGATTGAAATTGAAATTAAGTGTGTACGAACGGAACAGTACGGTACATGCGAGTGTACGGAAGAATTTGGCTAAGATTTAAGGCTCGGTCCGTTTGTCACATAATTTGAAAAGATTATTAGCTCACATTTCCAGTCGACCTATGTAAATAACTTTTAGTTGCTTTCACATACAAACGCTCAAGATCAAAGCCAACCATTAGAAATTTACAGATAAAGTGGAAGTCCCTTTAAAAAACTGATGAAATGAAGCAAATCAAAACAATTTAAATGGCATTGGAATAATATATACAAGGTCGATGAGTCACTCAAGTGTTTTGCATCTGCTTCTTTAAATGGCATCAATAAAATGAAGGGGATACAAAATATTTTTGCAATCGAAACCACAAACTCAGATTAAACTTATCCTTCATTCCCATGTAACTGAAATCATTGAGTTGGCAAGACCCGATTCCTCAAAAGTTGAAAAGTCATCTAAATCCAATGACTTTGATGCACCAGGAATAGCATGGGTTAGGCGAAATGGTCGTCTACCATCTTCCTTCAGCTCAGCAGCACAGAATGACAACAGGAGCTGTAGTAAACGAACGACCTCAAGTTAAAAAAAAAATACAAATACAGCAAAATACTGGAAAATATCAGCAAAAATAAATAGAAAAACAGTGGTAGTCAAAATATTTTACTCCTATCTATCATAAAAGTCCTTAGGAGTTTTATCAATTCAGGGCCTGAATGTTAGTAGCATTGTTAATTTAGAACCTATAAGATCTTTCATATCAATTCAGGTCCTGAAAAATAGAAAACTATCAATCCAAGACTTTATTCCAAGTCCGCTTCCTTACATCTCCAGCGAACAGTTTGAAGAGATTATATATTAAGTGGTTTATAAACCACACAATTTTTATAAATACCTTCAAAATTGTTTATGCAAATCCAGAAAAATTGAAGTTTTGTAGATGAAATGCAAAATTATCAGGGTCATGGAAGTTGAGTTTAAACTCTAAAAAGTAGCTAGTATATGCTAACTAGCTATGACTGCGTCAATTGGCAAGAGACTAAAAGCACAGCCCCTTGTTTCCATTTGGGTTTCCCACCTTGCTGTGCACTTAATATATAAACAAGCATGTGAACATTTCCACCCATAATATAAAGGTTTGTGAAGTCTTACACAAGATACAATTCTTAACATAATAGATGATTCAGAGTGTGAGTAGGTAGCTAACACTAAGCAACATCAAAATTAAAAATGACATGACTAGTCCATGAAGTCCATCACCATCTTCATTAATCATTTAATATTGCAATTATTTCTTCATATGACGGACGCACAAGTGAGGTATTAAAAGATGAAAATATGGCAAACCAAGTATCATATGATACTCCACAAGTGAGGTACTGCCTCTCTTTTCACTTTGTACCTAATTAATAAATAAATTAAATTGGAGGCTGGGAGGAGTTCATGGAAGTATTGGAGGAGAGCACGCCTAATAGGTCCATACATGTACTTTCCAGTTACTCGTTAGCATGCATCTTAGTGGACCACTTCAATACTTTGATATGACAGTGTCTAAATCACTATGCACAGCACAGAAATCACCCAAGAAAGTGACACAAGACTTGGATACACAACAAGAATCAAAGAATCAGACAGTTAAAGGACTGAGAAGGTGCATTAATCAGAACTTTTTTTTACCTGAACAGGATCAGTGCGAAGGAAGTTTCTCTGGATTCTACGACCATCAGGGAGACGCACTCCGACCTTGCAAAGCAGATTCCGGTCACCCTTTGGTTCTTCAGGCAAAGGTAAATAAGCAGGCTTCTTCACTTTCACCTCATCGATGACATCATCTACTTCTTTGTGATCACCTCCATCAATCTCCTTGTGATTCTCCATAGAGACCGCCAAAGCTCTTTGCAAATCTTCATCTTCCTCGTTTTTGTCATCTGCAGACAATGAAGCATTATGACAATCATTGCTCTGTATGTAAAACAAGTCACTCTGTTATAATAATATGGGCTTTAAGTCTTCTTTCAGTACTCACCCAGCTATGGCAAGCCAAAGTTTAAAGGTAAGGTTATTTTTATTCAATTTTGATAGCTTTAAATATTATTATATGCAAATGAACATGAGTTTAATTACTAGAAAAGAGAAATAAACACTTAGGACAATAACATATGCAGAAAAATGCTGATCAATGAGGAGCATTGACCAAAATATTATCAGAAAAGGATGATTTCTAGGGAGCTCTTGAAGGATTGATTCAACTAGTTATTGATTGTTTGGTTTGCCAAAAAATTGCTGACATATCATCTAGTAATGGGAATTCAGGTAACGATCAACCAGGGATGTGCCCACACATATATTTAAAAAGAGAAGAACTTTTATTATTTAATTTAAGATAAAGAAGTACAAAGGGATGAGGAATCCCTTGAAAAACAATTAGTGCAATCCAAAATGCAATATTCCAATCATATTCTTTGGCAAGAAAATATGCAGAAAATTGAATGAATTAGCACCAATATTCTGTGTAAAGAAAATACGACTTTTACGGAGCACTCAGGAAAAGGATTAAATGGTCATATCATTCGCTTTTGACATGACTTTATTTGGATATGTTTTAAGTTGTAAGTTGGAAATTGGATCATTCTTATTTTCTGAACATAACCCTCATACTACAAGCAATGTCTCGTGTACAATTTTTTGTTTAAAGTGAACCAGTATGAGGGACCAAACTCCTCACCTGATGATGCACAATAAATGCTGAAATGATTCTTGGTTTCTGGGGGACCACTATAAAAATAAGCAAAAAGAAATACTTGCTACAATAGCCTTTAGGAGTCCACAATCCATAACGCCCTAAATACAATAGAGACTGGAAAGGCACATGATTCGTTTTTAAATTTAGATGATACTTTTATAATTTGCATGTTATAGGTTCCCTCTATGTAACTTACACCATTTCCTTAATAAAGTTTAATTCTTACCATAAAAAAGAAAGTGACTGAGAAGATTAGTTTATTGAATCATTTTAATCTATTTTTAATCCATAAAAACAATTGTGATGTGTTCTGTTTATATTTTTATGAACTTTAAATTGACTAATAATTAGAAATTTGCACATTGCAACCAGATGCTAAAAGTACTAGAATAAAAACCTGGAGTGCTTTGTGGTATTGGGGCCTGAGAGCTTTCTCTGGGACGTTTATGTGATATACTAACATGACTATCTGAGGGGCTGCCATCCATAAACGATAACAGATCCTAGAGCATGAAGGAAAGGCTTAGGTCATGAAAAAGTAACAGAAAATCTTTAGCGTTTACTTCATCAGTTACAAATCCAAATCCTCCATGGGCATAACATGATTCTCAAGACTTTGTAAAAAATAGTTAAAATAAACACACGAAAAGAAGGTAGATACCTCCAGCAAATTTTCTGGTTGAACCATTCCACGCCAATTGCGCATTTTCTGACCTGTTATGGGATCAATCACCAGAATCACAGGAATGGAGTCTAACTTGTAATAAGTACAGACTTTGCTCCCCTCTTCAGTGTCATCATATACCTAAAGCATATAAAACAAGAAATAATAAATAATACAACAAGAAAACTAACCTAGAAAAGACAAATCATAATATATCAAACAAGGCACGGATCATTATATGCAGGTACCACAATAAACAATGATGCCTTCTTCATCAGGCTTTGCCACTTTTAAGTTTCTAGGTATGCATGGTATTTAAGTTTTCTCTTCCCCAACATGCCAGGGAAACACATTGTTTTGTTCATCAAAGGTAAACAGCAATAGGATTGTATAATAGTACAATAACACAAACCTGCCAGAAGACGAAGTTTGTTTTGATAGTCTGAGCAACAGCTTCATTCCCCCAAGTGTCCCGGTTAAGCTTCAGAACAGCAAACACAGTTTCAGAGAGAGAGAGAAAGAGAAAGTGAAAGAGAGAACTAGTGAGAAAGATGTGCTTCAGGAAAAGTATCTATTTTTTATGTTGCTAGGAGCTGGTACTATGCTATGTAATTTTACTATGTAAAATCTCTAGGGATTTCTCATCCCCATTTTTGCTATTAAAGTATCTGTTTCTTATAAAAACGTGTGCTTCAGGATTTTTTTTATTCAAATAGCTAAAACCTTATGGAAGAACATGTATATATTTGTGCGTGTCTGTGTGTGTATATGGGGTTGAGAAGCAAGTACCATGTGGGAGCTAAATTCCTTGTTGGACTGTATGTTTACAAGGAGCCATTTATTCTGCATTTTCGCATTATCTTTAGCCTGTGACACAAAGGTCCTGATATCAAATAATAAATCAAACAATGAAAATATCAATTATACAAGAGCTTCAGTGCACCAATTACCACCGCCAGAATTAATAGGATTCTCCAATACATTCTACTAGTATATGCTTCAAGATGCTACCAAATTAAAAACAATTAAAATGTTGTTTCGTCTTCTCTGTTCACATTACCGCGTTCCTGTTATAGTCAACATTGAACTCTCTTTCTACATATTGGTTTTTACTTATTATAATTGGATTAAATGCACACAAAAGAATGCAGCGTTTCAGGACTCCAAGTCCACTTCTTTGGAAATAAAATAGGTGTTTGCAATGCATTTTTCTTTCTTGAACCTTAGGAGTGCTGTACCAAGTATTAGAATTACTGAAGATGTTATCCCGTTCTTTTCTCTCTTTTACTTATCACCTCTGCTGCTCTTGTACTCTTATTATTTCTCTTCATTTCCAACACACATTTAGAAGTCATCAAATATGATACACATCGTATATTTCTCCTTTATTATTTTAGTAGTGGGCCTTTTATTACTAAGGGCTTTTTGATTAAATCCAGAATACATATCCCGTTGGCTTTTGTTACTCAGGGCTTAGTTAGGGTTAGGTTGAGTCTATTTAAAATAGGACTTCTCTAGAAGTCAGAATTACCTATGGATTATTAATATTGTTCAACTTCAGTTGTGGCAGAGATTTACCTCTGGGGCCTATTTTGAGGATTATCTATCTTATTTACTGTTTCGTTCTATATTCCCCTGTCTTCAGTCTTATCAAAATATCTATAACATCAGTCTGATAATCATTTTGTGAAATTTCACATCCGAGTGTAAAGTTAATTAAAGCAAGTTCTTTGGGACACCCAAAGCTGATATTTCAAGTCAAAATGAGACAGGGTTTTCTGGATATGTTTACAAAGAGAGTGGGATAAGCAGCTCAATTTCCCCACCCAAACCAAGCAAAAAGAATCTAAATAAAATAATTAACATTTTCTGAAAATAATATTTACCTTTTCAAAGGGCCCATGGTACATTAAAGCAAACGGAGGACGATATAAAGAAGCCAGGTTATCCTGTGTGCTATCTGCCACAGAAGAAGATGAACCATGTTCTGCTTCCCAGACTCCAGGCCGCTTCATTTCCTCATTAAAATTGCGAAAAGGGACTACCAAATGAGTTCCTTGTGATGCTCCCATTCTTGCAGCGCTAGTGGATAAAACAAAACAGAATTAATCACAATAATCATTCCACAAAAAAAAAAAAAATCATTCAGTAAGCAGAGTTTGAGAACACAGGCAAATAAATTCCCCAACTCACTAACAAACCAAACAACCCTCCTCAGAAGTAAAGTTTTAGATAAAAGATACTAATATTAGAAGAAATGTATTTCTTATTTGACAACTTCTCAGAAAACCATCAGTTTTGTGGGGTTTATATATGAATTAAGAGCAATAATCACCAATTACAGAATCAACAAAAGCAAGCTCAAATAAGAGCCAAATCCAGGAAGCTGGCTGTCTCCAAGAGCAGATTCTTGAATAACAATACTTAGTTTTCTTAAACAATTCAAATCTATAGCTCCATCATCTCTTTTATTTAGACGTTGTAGTATCAAAATAAATGAATATAGATGTATCGGCTGTGTCACACTCTTGGGCTCACTTGAGCCAAATAAGCCCATTCTTGCATACTGTCTTTGGACAGGGATTTACACACCTATTCTAGCCGAAACCACATTTCCAAATATGGACATTTCATGAAAATATATATATTTGACATCCAAATTGCATATGTATAAAAATAAAATTTCAGATCGAACACATGAATTTTTTGTGATTTGAAGTATTTTTCTTGAATTTGAGCATGTGTGTTTTTATAGATCTGTCTCACAACTTGTCTCACATTACACCTTTCACAAAAGGAAAAAAAATAGTTCATATAGCAGAAGGAAGAAAAAGAATGACATACATAAAAAATAAACAAGTATAACTAAACAAAAACATATTTTTTTGAATAAGAGACATAAGTTTTATTAATTGGGGAGTGAAGGTAAGGGATGAGATCCCTTACCCTGAATACAAACAATCAAAAATTCAGACTTAATGGATGACTACATCAATTACAAGACAAAAACAAATGTACTAAATCATTACTAAAATAGAAAGTCCTATTACAGTGTAGCATACCTGAAGGACATCGGAGCGTCGTAAAGAACATCTCTTATAACAGGTAAAGGTGGTCGTACATCATCTCCAACATCTTGGCCACCCACCAACTCATTTTCTAAATCACGAGACACAAAATCATTTTCCAAGGGTGGAGAATTTACAGACGGTCTAACATCCCTGCCTTCATTTCCTATAAAATAAAGTTGAATAGCTTCCTCAAGCTTCCAACTAGTAGCCTGTATTGTGTGAATTTTGTGATTAATGATAATCTTTAAGAAAATACTACGTTACTAATGAAATATAAAGATTCCCTTCAAATCAAAGGCACTGCTTATAAGGAAAGGAAATTGTAAACGATTTCACAATGCATAACTATGAGATCAATTATCAATGCCTTCTTTCGATAGATACTTCTTATAAGTTGTAGTGTCACTGTCAATAAATGCAATATATTTCAGTCAGTTGTAGTGTAAATTCAGATTATATTTTTATTTTTAAATACTTTAGGCAGTGCATGCAGTTAGTTAAATGACGTGAACACAATTATTGAAGATTTCCAGTTTTTGATATTAAATAAAGAAACTAATCTCCCAAAAAACAGTAAGGAGATGTTTGTTTTGGGATTTTGAAATCCGGGTTTCAAAATCTAGTGGATTTCAAAATCCTAATGTTTTTTATGTTTTGTGTTTGTTTTTTGATTTAAGTAGAATAGAGTTTAACTTTACTTTATGTTATAGGTTTTACACGTGTTCATATAGACTTTATAGATATCTATATAGGATTTGTAGGTATTTATAGGGTTGACTTTTGTAGGATTTATAGGTATTTTTAGGGTAGGATTTTAAAATCCTATTCTAAAATCCCAAAGTAGATCGAGGGTTGGATTTCAAAATCTCAAACCCGGATTTTACATCCCAAAACAAACATACCCTAACGGAATAGCTGAAAAGGCTGAGGGCCAATATCTGAATACGACAGATTCTCAAGGGCACCACATAGTATACATATTATACCATATATAACATCAAATTTCTGACAACATGATCAACCTTCTTCACATATCCTCAATAGTTACTGGAAGCATTTTATTACTCAGTTTTGCAACAGTTCATATTTCCTTAATAAAGTTCAATAAAATGCAATATCATAAATTCTGCTATTTAGGGTGTGTTTTCAAACTAAATTGAAAGCCTAGAATGACTTTTTTTTTTTTCCAAAAAGTCTGAGAACAGCTTTGAGAAAAAGTAATTCCAAATTATCCACTTGAAGCTGCAAACACAATCTTAGAATCATTGGAAGCTGGAACCGGATTACTGTGTAAGTAGCTCCTATCTGCAGTATCTACACTTTCAAGACTATGGAAACGATAACTAAATTAGTATACTTTCAATACTAGGACATCTAATTCACTATACTACCATTGTATTTAAATCATTAGATAGGAACTTCAGATTTCTTATGATCCACAACAAACTTATATTCTCAAATCTTTTGGCAATTTTTTTTTTAAGTCTCGGTATCTAGTCCTTGGACCGACTAATCCGGGGGGACAATGGTCCCACCGTCCACTTCCGGGGGGGCCCGTTTAAAGCTAGAGCTTTGCGCTCTTGTTGGATTGACCCCAAGTTTCGAACCTACGACCTAGAGAGGAACACACTCCTAAGCCCGACCCTATAACACTAGGCCAACTCCTTGGGGGTATTTATCGAAAATTGAATTCAATATCAAACTCCATATCCTGGAATTTCAAAACAATAGAGTGCAACCCCCACATTATCAATAATTTTATAATGGCCGGTATTATTGAATATAAGAATCATATTAAAAAAAGGGGCTAAACAAACTTCGTAACTTTGTTGGCCAGATGACCCAGTTGAAACCATTCATACTTTAATTAAATGGGTAACTTCATTACATTTATCAATACTATAGAAACAATACAGAGAAATTACCCACAAATCATAGTCAATTACATCAACCAACAAGAAAATAAAAAACTTCAACATAAGAAATCCGGAAGAAAAAAAAACACTAATTTATTTGGGGGGAAATTAGAGTCTTGGTACTGAAGTCCAAATGCACGTCGAAGAAACGAACAGATTTAGCGAGGGTTCAAGGCATGTAAAATTTCAAGATCACAAAGAGAATTACCTGGAGAAATCGACGTGCGGTATCGGCGGTTTGGCCGACGGCGATTTCCAAGAACGAAGAAACCATGCTCTGCTGATCCACAGCAGATGCAACACTCTCCATGACCTTCTGATTTCTCTGAAAATTAGGTTTTGGGATCCATATGATTGTATATTTGTAGGTGCGTATGTGTAACTGTGTTTGTGTACAACCCTAAATTATGATCAATTTCCAAATTTGTACCTAAAGTTATTTTATTCCAAATTCTAACCTAATATTTTAGGGAAAAAAAAACTACTCCGTAATATTTTAGGAAAAAAAAAACTCATATGCAAACGAACATAAGATTAGTGTAATACTGCCCACCCTATCTATTTTAAAGATTTTTTATTTTTTTTATATGTGTTTCACACCGTTTCTTTATATTTTAGTACTATAAATTTTAAAGGTTACTTTTAAATGCAAAATATGTGATAAAATACATTGTCTAAAAGAGTTTCTCTCTCTAGAAATTTCTTCTCCCCTACTCCAATGCTCATCTCCTTCACCCACCGCAGGAGATCGTGTCTCTTCACTTTATTATGCAGATCTGATAGAGCTTTTGGTGTTATTCATTCCGTCGTCGTCGTCTTTGTCAACATCGCCGCCGTACTGCGGCCACCGTCTTCCTTTCTCCGATCATCTCTTAAGAACGGTTCTGAGTGAATAAATAAACAGGTCTACAGATCTTAGTTTCTGCCCCAGAAAGTTTCTTGCCGTCGTCGCTGTCGTTACTCCGGTCGCTTCTGTTTTGTTTCCCTTCTTTTATGTAGTTGATCTTATTTTGTTGTTAGGGATCACCGTAGAAATGTTCCCCTAACGGAGCCACGGTGACCGTTCGGGTATTTCTTTGTTGATCTCATTTATTTATTTTTAGGTAGTTTTTTGTGCTTGTTTAGTCGCTTTTTAGTTGCTGCTTGTTTTTTCCGTTGCGCCTTGTGCGGACTTTTCCCGTTTTGGGACTCTTTGAGGATGTGGGACTCAAAAGCCTTGGTTCTGGTTCTTGGGATCTGGTACTTGGTGGAACTTTGTATAATTTTTTGTTTCCTATTCTTGACACGAGAACACCTTAGTGTGGGGTTGTCTCTGTTAAAGGTTGGAGACCTGATCATTTTGTAGGGCAAAGGGAACACTCGTTTTTTCTCTTCTCACGATTGGAGTGGACAGCGATACCTAACCGCATGGTTTGAAGATCAAGATCTTAAGCTCATGAATTGTAATTTTATTTTGCTATGATCTTGTAAACCCTCCTAAAAAAAGTGATAAAATACATATATATCCTCTATAAAATAGGTTTTCTCTTAAACCAACCCTACTCTCTCACTCCTCATTCGATTCTCTCTCTCACTACTCTCTCAATAAACTCCACTTCACTACCGTCTACCCCACCAGAGTACGACCACCATCAGCACCCCCAACCCACCGGAGTACGTCCCCTCCCACCCTCTCTCATCTCTCTATTTTGACTACTTCCTCTCAACTCTTTAAAATGAACTAGTCAATCTCACTCGCCTCACCCCCACCCTCTCACGAAGACTATCTCAATTTTTACCGACGCATAGATCTGAAAGACGAAGGCGGCTGGAAAAGTCGCAACAAAAGGAAATCTGGAAAAGTCGCGACGAAAGGGGTTTTCGACTAGAAAAGTCATCGCCTCTTCACTCTCCTTCATTCGATTCAGTTGATGGTTGAAGAGGCCTTTGAAAATCTAAGGCTCTTGAGGGATATTTTCATTTACGAAAATAAAATGGGTTTCTGCCATTGCGATTTCATTTTTGATTTAAGGAATAACTCCATACAATTCTGATTCTGGTTTTCATTTTGGGTATTATATTCATGCCCATTAATATCTCTTCTACATTTTTTTGTCCACGTCATAAATTCAAAGTAAGACTCTTTAGTGATGTGGATAAAATGTGTCGTCTTGTAAAAGGATGACACGTGGAATTAAGATGACTTATATTCATGGTTATGGATTACTTGTATTAAGTGGAATTAATATTTGTCTTGTATATTTGTAGTTATTTTTATTATTGCATATGAGCCTTTGCTAAATGGGCTGGAGGTTAGCCCACATGTTGAGGAATGGGGCCTCATTATGGGGCCCATGTATTTACCGAATGGGCCCCTATGTTTGTTGAATGGGCTCGGAAGTCAAGCCCAATTGCATGAACAAGGTGGTTTGAATTAAGATCAATTGGAATCAGAGTGAAATTAATAGGATGGACTAACTCTCCTTGATTGTAGGATAATTATTAGGATCTGGCCTATTTTAGAGGAGTTGGAGGTTGAACGAGTCCAAACCTCGTTAGGCTCGAGGGAGATCCATCCTTATTTAAATGCATCAAGCGAATCAGATAAGATAACTACCAAGTATTTAGGGTTTATACCTAAAATCTCGGGGCTGACCATGGAGGACAGAGCTGGGAAATCCCATGACTTGGTCTAGTGGTCTAAGTGGTTTAGAAAAGAGGAAAAATGGATAACCCTTCTCCCAAAGTACGAATTTATAGCTTTATTTATCATATTAATGATATCATTCGATCAGATTACAACTTGCACATATGCATATACGCACTACATTCATCTTGGTCGGAAAATATACTTAAATATATTCTCCAGCGAGCCTAAACAACTAAAATACATTTAATATACCCACCAGAAGAACTTTCTCTTGATTGTGATTGTTTTCTTCCTGTTAATTGATATCTCTAGTTTTTACTTTTGCGTCGGAGTGCCCGCGCCAGAGATCCCTCCGACGTGCTTTTGTAGGTGTTAACAAGATCGGAGGAGACAAGCTTCGTGAGGATTTGATCGGAGATAAGCAATTCGAGAAGGGTGATTAATTATCACACCGTGTCATTTTTTGATGCATCATTAGCATCTAAGATAATTTGGTGAACCTGTCACTTATAGAAACTTGACTTATGCTACCTTTTTTTTCATTTTTCTTTTACTTAAGCTTAACTAAAACTTGATCTATTGTTCTAAATTCTCACTTTATTTCTAGTATGAATGTACGCTTATTTTGGTATGTATTATTTTTTTTCTTTTTTGGGTTTTTTGGTATGTGTTATTGAATTTTTGTTCATGGGAATTTGTTTGTTTCTGGGAATTTTGTTATGAGTTTCTGGGTTTGATATTGAACTTGTTCGTTGGTGCAATTATATTTTAGTGTACTTCAAATTTTTTGGTGAGTGGTGCAATTATAATATTCATTGTTATGCAAGTAACTTTTTAAAAAGTTAGCACTAAAATGTAATGAGAAAGTGTGAAAAACACCTTAAAGTTATTCCCCCCATTTTTAATAAGAAAATAAACAGGAACGCGTGTCTTCCACTAGTCTTTACGTTCGTTCTTTGTGTTTCTTCAGGTCTCCTCTAGGTGCGGTTTTAATGTCGTCTTCTTATTTTCTCTTCTTTCAGATCTCTGTGAAATATTACTACTATTCACTCTCTCTTTCTTGCTATTTTCTATCGTGATTTTATAGGTATTTCCATTATCTTATTTGTAGTTCTTGAGACGATGATTATCTATTGATTTTTATGCGTTTTCTTTTGTTAGTATTTTTCTTCTAGTTCATGTGGTAACACATTTTTCTTCATATAGTAACCATTTCTTGTTCTTGTAGTATCACTTTTTTTTGTTCATGTCTTAACATTATGTATTACCATATGAACAACCATGTGTTATTACCGTACGAACCTTCATGTGTTATCACCGTACAAACTTTCATGTGTTATATTATTTGATAATACATATTTATTCATGTAGTAACACGTGTTTAATCATGAGGTAACACACTTTTTAATTCTAAGGGTATGATTGGTATGGTGGAATAGGTCATGAATGGAATCACCATTCATGGATCTATTCCAAATTTGACGATTGGTATGATTTATGGAATTCCTTGTGGAATGGTGATTCCCAAATGTATGGAATTCTTCCTTCCCACCCCATGGGTTTAAGGAAGGAATCAAAATTTTAATAAATCCTTCAATAAAAATTAATAATGATATTATTATTTAATAATAAAAAAATTATAATATTTAATAAAAATAAAAATATTAATATAATATATAATCTAAAAAAATATATAATAAATTTAAAAAATATAAATAATAATATATTAATATATTAATTTTAACAATAATATTATTTTTCAATAATATTAAATTATAAATATAATAAAATAAAAAATCATTTAATTTTTTTAAAATATAAATAATACAAAGTACAATATACTCCCTCCGTTCTACAATAAGTGTTGTTTTAGTCAATTTCTCTTGTACACAAATAAGTGTTGTTTTAGAATTTTTACACTGTTTGTTCCCATTATGTCCTCCAATTTAAAAATTATTTGAGATATAAATTTGAAAATAATTGAAGAAGATTGGGTAAAGAATTTGAAAAGATTTGAAAAGAATTAATGTGATCAAAATCTTCCTTTATTTTTTAAGAGTATACTTGTCAATACATACCCTTTCTTAATTTCAACAAATTTCATGAAAACAATTGTAGAACGGAGGGAGTAGTATATACAATATATTATTTTTAATAATATAAAATAATAGTATAATAATTTTTGATAATATAAATAATAATAATATTTTTTAAATTTATTTAATATTAAAAATAATGATAATATTCTTATTTTAAAAATAAAAATATTATTTTTATATAAAATATACATTTATTATAAATAATAAAATCAGAAAAATATACATATATTAATAATAATAATAGAGAGTCAATAATGATTATTAAAATATTAAAAATAAAAATAATATATTTTTAACAATAATCAATAATATTAATTTTTAAAAGTACTATATTTCATTACCACATTCATTCCAATGGTATACCAATCATAGGAATGACTATTCTTATGTCATTCCATTCACACCGTCATTCCATTCTTGAGTTCATTCCATTCAGCCTCAAATTCATTCCATCATACCAATCATGCCCTAATTGTTAATGTTGACATTTTTTTCTAAGTGCAACTAATGTGCATTAATAACGCATATTGAAATACGCAATATTGTATATTTAAATCATCAATTTTTGTATGTTTTATATGCGTTGAAGCCAGATTTGATCTCCTCACCATTGTTTCTTCACTGTTTTTTGCATTTTCTAGTTATTTTTTTGTTCTTTCGATTTTTGTTCTTCTTCGCCGTCATCGATTTTCATTTCTGCATTTTTAAGGTTCTACACATGATTTTCTTACCAATCTTATTTTGTGATCCACATTTTTTTCCTCTGACCCAGAAACCCATTTTAGATCCACGTGTTTTTAATTATTTCAAAATTAGTCGATGTGAGCATATTTGTGGAAGGTTATCCTCTTGATGGGGCGAGCTAGATCGACAACACGACCTCTTCCAATCATAAATTATTCAAATTCAACAATACAAAATGCAATTTTTATTCAAATTCAACAATACAAAATACGATTCACGTTAAACTTCAATCCACTACAAAAAAATGCGAGAATTTGAGACAAAAATTTAGAGGTGGACAAAAAATTGTCTCTAATAGAGACAGATTAAAGACGGATTTGGTTAAAAAAATGAGATTTGAAACGGAAAAAATATCGCTCTAATTAGAAACGCTTTCGATACAGTTGTTAGTTTCGAGAGATTTAGAGACAGTTTAGGGATAGAAAATTATGTATCTAATCAGTTAAAAATTTCTCACCGCCATAAAACGAGTCAAAGTGAAAATAAGAATTTGAATTTGAAATTTAAGACGGTTTTTTTCCATCTCTAATTGGTCTCTAATTAGTCAACTGGTCAAATTAAATAAAAAAAACAAAATCTTACCTTTTTAATTGATTTTTTTTACAATTTATTAAAATAAAAAAGTACTAACTTAATTGATTATGTATAAGGTATATATACCCCTAATTCACCCATATAACACATATGGTTCGTTTCCACTCTCCCTCTCCATTCTCTTTGCAAGTCTCGGGTGCGCAAAAGACTTGTAAAAGATAAAACTTAATCAATTACAATTTACATATATTAAAGTGTAAATAAATACTCCCTCCGTCCCAAAATTGTTTGCACCACTTTATCGACACACAAACTAAGAAAAATGTGTAATGAGTGGAGTGTTGAGGGGTAATTTTGTAAACTTATATGAATAAAGTAAAGTGAATGATTGGATTGAGGGTAAAGGTAATGACATTTTGTGTAAATATGTGAATATTGTGAGGGTGGAGTTTATGAAAAAGTTTCATTTTTGGGATGTGCAAACAATTGTGGGACAGACAAATAAGGAAACAGTGCAAACAATTGTGGGACAGAGGGAATAATAAATATATCCGTACTTCTCAAGATGATAATTGGATACTAGTTAAAGAACAATCTTGATTGGTAATTGTAGCTGCAAAAAAGAAATTGAAAAGAATGAACTAAAAATATCATAAAAGAGGAATTTAAAATTTATTAATAAAATTTACAATACAAACTCTTACTCCTTTTAATTTCCTTATATAATTCAAGGTCATCACTAGTTAGATCCTTATAAAAGTTTATCTTATCTACTCTTAGTCAATCACCAGTGCATATTAATGCTTCTACCCTTTTAGGACTTAAACTACGCCTAAAAGAATTCACAACCCTTTTACCCAAATTAAAAGTCGACTCACTAGCAACGATCGAACTTCGAATTGCAAAAATATCTTTTGCAATAATTGAAAGGATTGAGTATCTAGATTCACTCCTCTTCCACCACTCCAAAAGATTAAAAGACTGATTAGACTGTTTTTCAATTTCACAGGCTTGGTACTTATCTGCTTTGTTGGATATCTCTTGATGTTGTTCTTTTTCATTTTGTGCATCCACATCATCGAACAATTCATCATAAAGACCCCCACTACTAGTACTAGTACTAGTACCATCTCCACTAACACCATCAATTTGCACACTTTGTTTCTCAACATCGAAGACATCATTTATTCCCTTATACTCCGTCCACAAAGTTACCAAATTATTTTTCATTGTATCAATGACTTCTTGAATTTTTCAAGGAGTTCCTCCTAATTTTTTTCACACTAACTTTGATCATTTGAAACTTGTTTCTCGGGTCCAAAACATTGTCAATAAAAATCAATGGATTCATATTATCTCAATCCCTCCAATACTTATCAAATTTAAACTTCATTGCACTTGCAACCCTTTTAAGAGTTAGATCTGAGTCATCACTACTCATTTTCTCAATTTCAACTTGCAATGGAATAATGGATTGATAAATCAATGGAGAAGTGGGTAGGGGAAATGGGATGGGTATTTAACTTGTAATAAAAAAAAAAAGGAGTTTTCGATGCACATAGTAGAACTTATTAAAAAATGTATAAAAACTTTTGCATTCTCCCAATCCTCCTCAATTGGAGGTCATATCATTTCCTTACCCTTTTCATTCTTTTCAAAAAAATGATTCGTAAAAGGTACCATTTCTTCAGACATCCTATCAAACACCCTCTTAAACTTTAATGCAACACCAAACATTTTATAAATTGCATTCCATATAGTTTTGACACCCGTAAGCACAATTGACATACTAGTAAACTTGATAAGCACAACAAACTCAATCTTGCAGGGAAAGAAAGAATAAAACTAACTACATTCCTTATGTCTTTAATCGATGTACTAAACTCTTTCAAACCATCCTTAACAATTAAGTTAAGAATATAACATGCACACCTCAAATGCAATGATCTCTCTTCAAACAACAATGTACTTTCACTTTTCATTCTCTTCGTCAAGTAATCAATAACAGTATGATTAGAAGATGCATTATCCACTACAATTGAAAAAAACTTTATCGACCCTCCACTCTCTCGAACAAACCTCACCATCTTATCAATTCTTTCCCTAACATGATTATTGATTTTTGTAAAATTAATAATCATTTTATGCAATTTTCATTTACTATCTAAAAAATGAGCTGTGATGATCATGTAATTTATGTTTTGAATGGATGTCCAAGTATCGGTGGTGATACTCACTCGGTGGCTAACAATCACATATTTTATCTTAGCTTTATATACTAAAATTAAATATTAAACCACACCTGCAACTTTTTTTCGATCAGGGGTTTTGAATCCTGGTTATAATTCATGAACGAAACTTACGAACCAATTCCCTTCGATGACTCGAAAATAGACCCCGTCAGTAATCACGAACTCCGTAAACTTCATTTACACCATTTTTTTTATTAAATTGTGTGAAACCAAAACACTTCTTTGCCCCCATAACCTCATTCGTCAATACCATTAAGTTTAACTACATAATTAAATAATTAGTCGATGACATAGAACATATGTGAAATTAAAACAATAATTTAAGACATACTTGTATAATTTATCAGTTAAGAGGTTAGTTTGTTCTATTTATCATTTTAGTGGTTGGACATAAAATTATTTAATGTTAATTTATAACTCAATAACATAGAAATAAAAGAGTGACTATGGAGACAACTGATGCTATATGGAGAAAACTGTTGTGAAACAGCTTAAAAGTATAACTTCATATATTAAATAATTGAACAAGATGTAGAGATAATATATAAATATTTTATTCTACCTCCAAGTGTGCACTACAAACATCATCAACTCTATTTATAGAGAACAATACAAGTTGAAGAAGATGAAATGTCTAATATTAATGTTGGTACATGAACCAACAATGTACATTAAATGTCACATTATGGACATTCACACAATATAAATATTATTCATAACACTCCCCCTTGAATGTCCATTAAATAATATTATGCCTCGTTAAAACCCAATGAGAAAAATGTGCATTAACTCCCCCTGATGATTACATCACTTCACATCCTTAAGACGCCGCATTCCAATTTTGTATCTCAATTTCTCAAACGTTGAAGTAGGTAAAAACTAGGTAAATAAATCAGCCAAATTATCACTTGAGCGAATTTGTTGCACACTAATATCACCCTTTTGCTGAAGATCGTGAGTAAAGAAGAATTTAGGATCAATATGCTTTGTCCTATCACCTTTAATAAATCTCTCAGTGAGTTGGGCGACACATGCAACATTGTTTTCATATAACACAGTTGAATTATCTTTCACTGAGCTTAATCCACACTGTCCACAAATATGTTGTGTGACAGAACGTAACCAAACACATTCACGACTTGCTTCGTGAATTACTAGGATATCTGCATGGTTAGATGAAGTAGCAACTAAAGCCTGTTTAACAAGACGCCATTAAATAGTTGTTCCTCCATATTTGAACAAATAACATGTTTGGGATCAGGCTTTGTGCGGGTCTGATAAGTAACCGACATCTGCATAACCAACTAAACAAGGTTCTGATGAGTTTGAAAAACATAAACCCATATCCATTATACTTCTAAGGTATCGGAAAACATGTTTAACACCATTTCAATGCCTATGAGTTGGAGAAGAATTATATCTTGTTAATAAATTAACAACAAATGATATATTAGACCTTGTGTTGCTAACAAGATACATTAGCGCGCCTATTGCACTCAAATAGGTACTTCTTGACCAAGCAGTTCTTCATTTTCTTCGCGAGGTCGAAACATATCTTTCGCTACATTCAGTGAACGCACAACCATATGTGTACTTAAACGATGTGCTTTATCCATATAAAACTGTTTCAACACTTTCGTAACATAAGTGTGTAGATGTTGTTAACTCTTAAATGCCTTAACATTATCAACATCTTAATTTGACCTTCCTTGATTTTTTCTAAGTCTTTTCTGAAATGTTACATTAAATGTTGAGCTAAATGCTGTCACATTTCAAGTGGCGATCTAGAACCTTCTACAAGAGTCTGGAACCTGGAAGATTCCAGAACCAAGGAGAACGTGCTAGAAGTACCTGGAAGAGGCTGGAAGCACCTTAAAACAACCTGGAACCTTGAAGAAGGATCTAAAGAGATCATGGGAGATAAGATCCTAAAAAATAGGATCTTACATGGAAGACTCTAGAATTCAGATTTCTCTCTATAAATACCGCTGGAGGCTTTCATTCCAAAGCATACACTATTCGAGTAACACCTATTCTGAGTGTTCATCCCTGTTAGGAGTTATGGTCAGTAGTTGTATCGTTTAATGTACACCGAGGGATACCACACCTTCCCGTGTATTTAGTTCTAGTCTTGTATCGATTGAGAGTGAATCATAGATCAGATTAGTTCTTTAGACAGTGATCAAACACTTAAGTCTCTTTACAGATTCAGGCACCTGCCTCTATTGTAGTTTCAGTTTGTGGAATGTTGAAGTAATTGCTGAGACATTTCACACGACATTTTTAGTAAACTTACAAAGTAGGTTATTTTCGCCGTAAGGCATAACATAGGTTTTGTTATTAATAAAATCTATGTTAAAATTATTCCATTGTGTTTTAGTGTTTTAGTCTTCCGCTGTGTACTGTGTATTTACATTCTTATTATGTTAAAGTCAGTGTTGCACTATTTGTCTCAACATACTGTGCAACATTTATGTCTTTACTTAAACACTAGATACCACGCACACTTTCAAAGTAGATTGATGCACAAAAATCACATTATCAAAGTGTTCAATTTGAAGACCCAAACAAAATTTTGTTTTACCAAGATCCTTCATTTCAAATTCCCTCTCGAGGGAAGTCACGTCCTTTGATAACTCTGTAGGAGTCTTAATGATATTCAAATCATCAACATATACAACAATGATCACATATTCACATCCAGATCTTTTAATAAAAATATAGGGTATATATGATTATTGTTATACACCTCCTTAATCAAGAACACATCAAACAATTGTACCACATGCGACCATATTGCTTTAATCCATATAAGGATTTGCTCAACTTGACTGAATACATGTTTTGAGAATTCTCGTTTTTCATTATAGGTACCTTTAATCCATCGAGGATTGTCATATAAATATCTTTCTCTAATGAGCCGTACAAATAGGCTGTAACGACATGTGATATACGCATTTCAAGTTTTTCTTGCTCTGCCAGACTCATTCAATAACAAAGAGTTATTGCATCTACCACAGGAGAATAAGTTTCCTCATAATCAACACCTGGCCTTTGGGTAAAACCTTGTGCGACAAGCCGGGCTTTATACCTCACGATTTCATTTTCTCATTTTTTTTTCGCACAAATACTCATTTATACCCCACAACTTTTATACCATTAGGTGTACGGACAAAATGTCCGAAATCTTTTTGTTTAATAAGAGATTGCAATTTTGCATTTATTGCGTCTTTCCACATTGGTCAATAATCTCGTTTTCTACATTCATCAATAGATGTAGGTTCATGATCCTCCTCATCTTCCATTATATTGAGTGCTACATTATATGCAAAGATATTGTCGACGTCGATTTCATTTCGGTTCCATCTTTCTCATTTTCCAACTTAATTGGTCGATATTTCATCATTTCCGGGCGCCTGAAATAACATTTTTTGGGACTTTAAGTAGTATGTCAGATTTTTCAATAGGAATGTTCACATTATGACGATCCTCAATATTTGCTCCTTTTATTTTTTGAGAATTTCTATCTTTGGAACCGAGAGGTCTTCCACGTTTTAGGCGTGCCGTAGACTCATTTGCCACATAAAGATGGTTCTTTAGGGACCTCAATTTTGTTAGGAGCATTAACAATTGTAATATAAGATTTTGTAACTCTTTTAAGGCCAGTAAATGCGCCTATCAGTTGATTCACAATCTTTTGAAAATGAATTATCTTTTCAACTTCAAGTTCACACTGCTTTGTACGAGGAACAATTCAATGATAATTCATTCCAAAAAATATTCCTTTCCAGCTGCTTACTTTCCCCCCTAATGTTGGGAAAATTGTCTTCATCAAAATGACAATTAACAAACCATTCCGTGAATAGATCTCCGATCAATGGTTCTAAGTATTTAATAATAGACGGAGATTCATACCCAACATATACCCCCATTCTCCTTTAGGGACCCATATTTATGCGTTGTGGTGGAGCAATCGGTACATATACACCACATCCAAAAGTTTTTAGATGTGATATATTTGGTTCCTGACCTTGAACCATTTGTACGGGAGAAATTCTACGATAACTTGTTGGCCTGATGCGCACAAGTGTTGTCACATGCAATATAACATGATCCCAAGCTGAAATAGGGAGTTTAGATTTCATCAATAATGGTCGAGCAATCAATTGAATACGCTTTATAAGTGACTCAACAAGACCGTTCTGTGTATGAACATGAGCAACCAAATGATCAATATATATTTCAATTGATATACAATAATCGTTGAAAACCTGAGATGATAATTCACCAGCATTATCAAGACGGATTGTCTTAATTGCATTATCAGGAAACTATGTTCACAATCATATTATTTGTCCCAGTAACTTTGCAAAAACCAAATTGCGAGATGACAATAAGCATACATGTGACCACTTAGTCGATGCATCAATCAAAACCATAAAATATATAAATGGTCCGCTTGGCGGATGTATAGGTCCGCACATATACCATTGAATTCGTTCCAAGAACATAAAACTTTCATGCTCAAATTTAGCTGGTGATGGCCTTATAATTAATTTCCCCTTTGAACAAGCAACACATGAAAATTCATTGGGGTATAACATTATTCTATTTTTCAATGATTGTCCACATAAATTTTCTACAATTTTTCGCATCATTATGGAACAGGGATGGTCCAACCTGTCGTGTCAAACATTAAATTCGATAGTAACCTTTTGGTTTACTGATTACATTTTTGGTCCATCTATTTTCAGACCCTATTTCTCATAAATGTCCTTTTTTTTTTTTCAGGCGAAGAAAATTGTTGCACGTGTGAAAAAATACTTTGCACATATTCTAAAATTGCACGTGTACACCAAAATTGCAGAATTCAGTTCTCAACACATAATTGCAAATTATAATTAACAACTCATAGTCCCTCTATTCCTTTTTTAGTGTCCCATTTTATACAAAACGATGTTCCCTTTTAAGTGTCACTACGCCAATATCGATGCAAATTTACATTCTCTTTTTCAGCAATACCCCTAATAAATAAATTGATAATTTAATCTTGAAGTATTACTCATCTTGTAATTATAAATTTTATTAATTTATTATCTTGATTACATTAATAAACCTTTTATATTTTCAAGACTAAAATTAAAACTAAACTTAGTATATACATATTGTGCAAATAGAAGAATTCGAAGGTATATACATGCACATAACATAACTATATTGTCAATATTTTAAGAGTAGGTAAAAGAAAAGAAGTTGGTGGATCTTAATAAAAATATTAAGGTGATTCTTAATTAAGAGAAGTTGGTGAATCCTAATAAAGATATTAAGGTCGCTGTAAGGGATTTTAACTAGAATCTTCATGTAGTTAATGACTTTAATTTGAACAAATATTTTATTGACGAAAAATGAAAATACATATATGAGGTGGTGAAGGTCATGCTAAAGAATAATCTTCCAAAATATTATTAGACGTTGGAGATCGATATGACAACATTATGCACTGAGATCATAACTAATCCGATCCTAAATACTTGCAATCTTTCAATTTGCTGCCAACACAAGCCCTTAGTTACCTTTAAAGGAAGCAACTTTCAACTCCCACACATTAATATGAACTTCTTTAATTTCTCCATGATATTGTCTCTAAATTCTTTATCAAACTCAATGGTCTAGCCTTTTTGAGATAGTTGAGATGGGAATATAATAATTTTCATGTGATGATGATATAAATAAGTTTTTCACAACGATGATGAGCTTGAGTTCAAGGGACTTGTAAATTGAATCAATCGAGTCAAATTGTGGGTCTTTTTTCCGTTTCATGTACATCTCAACGTAAGTTTGTAAGGAAAATATGATAAGGTAATTCTTTATTAAATCAAGACACCATTAAATGTCACAGTCTACGCAACAAAGTTTGATAAACTTTAAGCAAATGATTCTCTAACTACTTAAAAGTTCATACACTACAAATATTGTAGGCCATGAAACTTCACAAATATTTATAAGCTAAAAATAATTATATGTTGAATGATTAACCTTTTGATATTTCGTTACAATTTTACATCACAAGATCGAAAATAAGAAACTCAAAGCAGAAACTTGGTCTAAAAAAATTGGCATCTCAAATTGTTAAGCAAACACAATGTTTCCAATACTAACAAATTTGCATCAACTTTGACTAACAAAAGACAATATTTTCAATACTAACAAGTTTGCATCAACTTTGACTAACAAAAGACAATGTTTCTAATACTAAATCACGATCACACTATATTTGACCTGAAAGCCTGCTTTCAATTTCTAACATTTCCTTGTTCATATGTGGGATTTTATAATTATTTGATCCATTCACATTCATTAATTATTTCAATCATGCAAAGTTGTAGCGTCAAGAAGAAACGATTAGAATTCACAACTGAATAGTCGTCGAATGACTTCATGTTGGTCCTGAAGAGTATATAACAAGTGTATGGAGGGGGGGGGGGGAATACACTTGTATGCAAATCTTTTCACTTTTAAGCAAAACAGGCTTTCAACAAGGTTGTCCTAGACAGCTCTTCTGATATGTATAACTTTCAGAAGATAATCAACTACTAAGCACTATAGAGTACTTAGTTGAATAACTATCTAAATAAGTTATAGGTGCAGAATTATGGTTGGCCCTTATGTTTAAACTCCTTTTAATTCTGAAATCCTCTTAACACTTAATACAGTTTTCAGGGGACTTGTCCCAAAACTGATTTGCACCACTTGTGAAGTATGTCTTTTGAAGATCATTTTGTGTGCACTGTATGAATGCGTTACTCGAATGAAATAGCTTGTAAGTAAATAACACAAGAGTTTATAGTGGTTTAGAGACTCAAACTCCTACATCCACTTTCCCTGATTTAACAGGACAATTCCTTCACTCTTGGAATTAACTTGTTTTATAGTGCCAAGGTGTGTAAGAAAATGTTTTGTGTTATTAATTCTGTAGAGAATACATAAATTTAAATGTACAAAGGGATTAAAGTTAGGAATTCAATCCCTAAAATTGAGGAGAAACTTTCGACAGAATTAAATACAATTTATGTACAGCAAGATATGGTCAACTAAAAGATATGTAATATCATTTTATTTGGCCATCCTTAATACGCCCCCGCAAAATTGACGTGCCATCAGCAACAGAAATTTTGGAGCGGAGTGTTTCGAACCGGGTTCGAGGCAGCGGTTTCGTAAGCAGGTCAGCAAGTTGATCTAAAGTGTTGACGTAGGAGACGTTGAGGAGACCCTTGGAGGAAAGATCACGGACGAAGTGAACATCAATCGCAATATGCTTCATACGTGAGTGTTGAACCGGGTTTAAGGCCAATTTAGTAGCGCCCATGTTGTCACACAAGATTTTTGGTGGGGATGGAATTTGCAGGCCAAGATCATGGAACAAGTGAGTAATCCAACATACTTCAGAAGCAGCAGAAGCGAGGGCCCTATATTCCGCTTCCGTCGAGGAGCGAGCAACACCATTCTGTTTTCGAGATCTCCAAGAGATTGGGTTTGGCCCAAGAAATACAATGTATGCAGAGGTGGACTTACTGTCTCGAGTATCTCCCCCAAAATCAGAGTCGGAATATGCCGTGATTAAGGTGGAGGGTGAAGCCCGGAGAAGAAGACCAAAGTGTAATGTGCCTTTCAAGTAACGAAAGAGTCGCTTGACTGAACTCCAATCTGAAGCAGTAGGTGCTGACATAGCTTGCGCAAGTCTGTTGACGGTGAAAGCAATGTCAGGGCGAGTAAGAGTGAGATACTGAAGCCTCCAATGGCACTCCTATATTCAGTCGCATCAACAGAGCCAATCGAAGAGCTTGGCATAGTAGTGCTGGGCGTAGTGATAGGCTTTGCACCGTCCATAGAATGGCGACGAAGTAGATCAACCGTGTATTTATGTTGTGACAAGAGTAATCCTTCGGTACACCGAGCAACTTCAATGCCGAGAAAGTAGGATAGTTGACCAAGATCTTTAACAGCGAATGAGGATTGAAGATGCTTAGTGAGAGAAGCAATGTGTGAGGGGCTGGAACCTGTAATAATCAAGTCGTCAACATAGACAAGGACAATGAGACGAAGAGTTCCCTTGTGCAGTGTGAACAATGAGTCATCAGTGCGAGATTTCTGAAAGCCAAATGAAATGAGTGATCCACTTAGAGCTTGGTACCAAGCCCAAGGAGCCTGACGAAGACCATAAAGAGATTTTTGAAGGCGGCAAACATGAGTGGGGCAACTCTTATCAACAAAACCCGGGGGTTGTATCATATACACGGGTTTCGCCAAGTGTCCATGCAAAAAGGCATTGCTAATATCCATTTGACGAATAGGCCACTTGTGGGCAAGAGAGATAGATAAGACAGTGCGAATGGTGACCGGCTTCACCACTGGACTGAACGTCTCATTATAGTCGATACCAGGGCGTTGATGGAATCCTTTAGCAACTAGACGAGCTTTAAACTTGTCAATTGAGCCGTCAGGGTTCTTCTTAATGCGGAACACCCATTTGCAACCAATTATATTCGCATTTGGAGGTGGAAGGACCAGCTCCCAAGTGCCATGCTTTTGTAGAGCAGTGAATTCGTCATCCATGGCAGCACGCCATCTGGGATCAGCGAGGGCTTTGGAAACGCAAGTAGGCTCAGTGTCTGTAGGTAATGGATGTTTCGTGGTTGTATAAAGCTTCTTAGGTTTGTGTATGTTGTTCATACTGCGTGTGCGCATGGGGTGAGCCCGATCGGGAGCAGTAATTGGAGGAGTGGGGCTCGAAGTGGATGCTGGCGGATTGGTCTGAGTGGCACCAATGTCGGAGCTCTCAGATGGAGAGGGCCCAATCGGTTGGGGAGTGTATGCGTTTGAAGCTGGCGGGGATGAGCCTGAAGCGGGCAATGGTACCGACACTGGGGGTTCACATGGACCAAAGAGATAAGCCGAAGTGTCAACATTAGTGGAAGGCACGGGAGCAGGAGGTTTCCAAAATTCGGTCTCATGAAACCGAACGTGGCGTGAGATATATAGTCTGCCAGTGGTGGGATCCAGACACTTATAAACACTTTGAGAAGTAGAGTACCCAACAAAGATGCACAACCTGGAAGGATAAGATAGCTTGGCAGGAAAATACGGACGCAACCAGGGAAAACAAATGCAGCCAAAAGTGCGTAACTTCAAATAATTCGGTTTTCCGCCAAATAACACCTCAAATGGACTCCGAGAATTCAAAACAGGTGTGGGCAACCTGTTGATAAGATAGACAGCAGTAGAGACATCAAATGTCCAAAATTCACTAGGCAAACCAGAGTGGTGTAATAAAGCGCAACACATTTCTAGAATATGACGATTTCGACGTTCGACAATACCGTTTTGCTGAGGGGTATGGGGAGCCGTAGTTAGCCAATTAATGCCAGCTGAGTTAAGAGTTTGTCGTAGAGCTACAAACTCACCCCCATTATCCGTGAAAAAATTCTTAATATGAGAATTATACTGTTTTTCAACCAAACCCCGAAATTGCATAAACACAGATGTAACTTGTGACTTCGCTTGCAAAGGAAACACCCAACAATAACGACTGTATAAATCAAGAGCAATAGAAAATAGCGGCAGCCATCAATAGAGTGAGCAGGGGTAGGGCCCCAAATATCAGCAAAAATATAGTGCAATGGAGAAGTAGCAACAAATGATGAATCCACAAATGGTAATTTATGTGACTTGCTAATGCTGCAAGATAAACAGTCTCTAGCCAAAACAGCAGATTTATTGCTAACAGGTAATTTAAAACGACTAATGATATCAAAACTAGTCTTCAAGGAAGGGTGCCCAAATCGAGCATGCCAAGTATTTGGTGACGTCCTAACACCAAGAGTTGCAAATTTGGATGATGACTGCAAATAATATGAAGGAGGACGAATGTGATAAACTCCATCCTTACATTGACCGCTGGCCAGTGAAACCCCCGTTTGTTGATCCTTGATTGTGAAATAAGATGGAAAGAATTCCATAGATACACCATTAGCCTTAGTAAACTGATGCACAGATAATAGGTTTTGTTTTGCAGCAGGTACACATAAAACATCTGATAATACAAAGTTACGTGATGGAAATTGTAGAGAGGATGTACCAGTATGAGTGATTGGGAGGCCGGTGCCATCGGCGATGTGGAGTTCATCAGTGCCATCATATTCTGAGTGGATTGTCATATTTGCAAGATCACTAGTGAGATTGTGTGAGGCCCCTGAATCAACGAGCCACGAGCCTTGGGAAGCCGGATGAATAGGTGACTGAGCGACATGGGCAGTGGCTTGAGGTTTGCGACAATAAGGGGCAGTATGGCCTTTGAAGCCACAGAGTTGACATACAATGGGAGGCCGTGAGTAGTTGTTATATGAGCCACGAGACTGCTGCTGACCTCGATTCTGGGAATGATGATGAGAGGAAATGTTGCGGCCTCTCCCTTGGTTGGATGAGTAACCATGATTCTGGGTATGGCGAGAGTTTGTAGCCTGCTGGCGGTTCCTAGTGTGTTGTGCTGAATTTGCAGTAGCAACCAGAGTGGAGTTTGCTGACTCAAGAGATTTGAGATAGAGTTCATGCTCAAACAATTTGTCGTGGAGTTCTTCGAAGCGGTAGGGACGAGCACTAATTGCACTCACAATTTCACGGAATGATGGAGATAATCCGTTGAGAACAAACAGTGTTAGATCGTCTGTACGGACTGGTTCATCAATTAAAGCCAACTCATCTGCTTTGGCTTTCATATAATGCATGAACTCGGTGATGCTGCGGTTACCAATGGAAGCGCGAATCAAATCAGTTTTTAACTGGTTCACCCGTGAGCGAGAGGTGCCTGCAAACATCCGGGCAAGAATGGCCCAATCATCGGCTGTTGTGGTGGATGTCGACACAGCGGGGAGAATGTCAGGAGAGGTCGATGCAAATATTGCAGCAAGGATCAATTGATCCTGCTGAAACCAACGAGGAAAGGTTGCGTCGTTACTAGCCGGGCGTGGTTCAGATTCGTCAATATGCTTGACAATGTTATAGCCATTCAGAATTGCTAAGAAATTCGCGCGCCAGGAGGTGTAGTTCATCGTCGTGAGTTTCACCGGAATGTGGTGATGAGCAGAAATAGTGATGACATGAGAGTGGGGTTGGGGGATCGCTGGGTTCACAGAGGTGGATGCGGGATCAGTGGGGGTGGTGGGTGTGAGATCGGTGGGTGTAGCAGGTGTGAGATCGGTAGGTGTAGGGGTGGAAGATTTATCAGAGGCCATGGAAATGAGATGGAGGAGAAGGCTGTAAAGAATTAGCGGCGCTGCAGAATTAGGTTTTTCTCGTGAGAGAATGACTCTCTTGATACCATGTAAGAAAATGTTTTGTGTTATTAATTCTGTAGAGAATACATAAATTTAAATGTACAAAGGGATTAAAGTTAGGAATTCAATCCCTAAAATTGAGGAGAAACTTTCGACAGAATTAAATACAATTTATGTACAGCAAGATATGGTCAACTAAAAGATATGTAATATCATTTTATTTGGCCATCCTTAATAAGGTGCACTGATCAACCACACCACTACTTGTTGCCTTGATCCCTAGGAATTCAGAGTCCTAGTACTCTCTTCTCAACTCAGAACTGAACTGTTCTTCTCTCAACAGTTAGTTCCTTACACTTCTACTACAACAATCCTTCTAACTTTCCTTGAAAGGTTTAAGGGTTGATGTTGGTTCCAACTAGGTGAGATATCCTTTACAATTGAGCACAGTGTATAGGATAAGATATCTCTCAGCTAAGCTTTTGTATGGTATACGATGAAGTTCAGCTAGATGAAGTGTTTGGGAAACTAAGAATGTTCTTAGAAAGCTTTGAAGGCTTGAAGTTTCATTTGTATCTCAGAATAGTTGGATACTTGTTGGTTCCGTTGGATCACTTCAATGGTTCCCACACTTCATGTATTTATAGAGCAAGATGAGGTTATGTCCGTTGGAGAGACAGCCTCAAAATGTCTATATATGTCCTCCTTGAACTTTGCAACTGGAAGACAGTTTCTTGAAAGTGACGTGTCCTTAATTTGGGAAGTAAACGACTGTTTTCTCTTTGTCTTGACTTTGATGCACTCTTCCTAATGTCTGACTTGAAGATTCACTTGATCAAACATGGACATCACTTCTGATCATTGATCCTATGATAAGGACAACATTCCTTATCATCTGGACAAGTCTGCTTATCAGATTCAACATACTTGACTTGTCAGCAGTGTTGGCATAGCTCTTTCAGATGACTTGACTCTTTCTCTTTATGAATCATCTCTTGATGATTCCTGAGCATTCATGCTTCCATATCAGTGGTTTTGACCCCATCAGCACAGTTGGCCTTTGCCTTAGAACATTCCAGGTTCAAGTGTTTGGTCAAATCTGCTTGTACAACTCCTCTGAACTTTGCCATTCACATAAGTAGACTTGATCTTCTTGATGTGTTCTACTCATTGGTTCATCAGGGAGGTTGTCCTACTACTGAGCTGACTTGATCAACACAGTTGGTCAGTTATGCATTTCAGCAAACTTGGGATCAATTTGATTCTGAGCCTTGAGGGGACTTGATTCTTGTAATCTTCTAAGCATGTGTTCCCCCTCAACTATTGCATCTAAATACATTAAGAGCTGCCTAACATACCGGCTTCTCAACTAGCCTGATCTACATGTTCCAACATTCCTGAAACATGTTCATTAAATTTGATTTATCTATTTGGCATGTCTTAAGAGGTTTTGGTATCTTAATCAAAATTCTCATTTTATTCCCAACACTTCAACATGACATCAACAAGTTCAACAATATTATGGGACTTCTCCTTGTGGAATAGTGACTGGATAACTCTAAAATAACTAAGATCAATAACATTTAAATTCAAGGAGTTCAGAGGTTGACATGCAAAGCGAATATCTCATCCATCTTGTTGAGTTACTTGACAAAATTATGCATCACTCTCATCAATGTGTGTTCTTGCGTTATCTTATTGAATAAAAATTGGCAACCCATGTGTAAGCAAATTAAATTTGCACTTAATCAAATGGCGACACGTGGACAAATATATATTAAAATAAAATTAATTTACTATTTAAAATTTGGAAATTTAATTAAATTAATTCTCTAATTAAATAGTTAAATTAGTGATATTTAATATACACAATACAAGTCAGTCAAATTATACGAGTATCGAAATACTCGTAATTGGTAAGAATAAATTTGACTTACCACATATGGAGGAAATCAAATCACACATCTTCAAAAAAGGAAGATAATTAAATTAAAACCAATCAAGTCAATCAAATCGGCATTAGCCAGTAAGAAGGCGCCACGTGGCACGGTAAAGAGGGAAAGTCTTCACTCCCTCACCCTATAAATAGGGTCCTCCCTCATTCATTTCAGGGACAACACACAAAAAGCATTTCAAGACTCTAGAATTCTCATCAGAGATTCCAAGCATTCTTGAGCATTCGAAGGAGCTTCAAAGGCGTTATTCACCCAAAATCATCTGAAAGCGACGTTCGATCCAGGATCAAGGTGTTAAAGCCCCTCAAATCGGCGATCTTCTGAGAGTGTTCTTCACAAATCTTCGAAGATTTAAAGGTGTTCTTTGCGGATCCTTGAAGATTCAAAGACGTTCTTCATCGCATTCGAAGGCGTTCGTCCAAAAGCTCCCCAAATCAGCGTTTAATCCAAAACAAGACGTCAAGTCCTTGGATTAACGTTACGAACCTTCAAGTTCAATCGTGATCAAGATCGAAGCAAAGATCACTCCTCAAAAACCGTTCAAGTCAAAGTCAACGATCGAAGAGAAGAATCAGAGGAATAAAATAGAGATTGTAAAACCACAAAGTTTTATCGATTTAATCTGAAATAAATAATATTGTATTTCAAATTTGTTGTTAGTTTCTCCAAGATGTACGAGCCTAAACTGCTTATTACTCCTGGTCCACATGAGTCTAAACTGTGTACGACAACCACCAAAAGTAATTACATGTGGTTAAACTGTTAATTTATCCCACCAAAGGCATTTTAAGTGGTTAAATAGTTAAATCCCTACTTTGTCTATAGTAGTAAAAGAATAGTCACTCCTGGCCCGCATGAGTATAAACTGTGTACGACACCCCCCTCCCAAAATCAAATTATGTTCTCCCTTGAACTACGTTATGACTTGATCCTCTTTAAAGGGGTACATATGAAACTTAACATCTTCCTAAGTACAGTCATGATTCGAGTTAATTTGTTCATATAAGTTAACTTGACAAACATTTGAGGCATAAAAGAAACAAGCAAGTATTGAAGATTCAGAAGTAAAAGATAAATGCGGATACGTAGTATTCATAAAAAACAAGAAGGAAAAACAACGGGTAAACAATCATAAAAGTCCTAAGACAAGCTAAACAAAGAGATTCAAATCTCCCAAATCTCCCAGAGATTTCTCTAGTTTAGACTTCGTCTTCTTCAAATCCTTGGCCACAGTATCCTCAACCGAGGGAGTATTGGTGATGGAAGAGACTTGACTCTCAGCATCTACAAGTTCCGCTTGACAAAGTGGGATAGCTCAAGTGGTTAGAGCACCACTACCTAGGCCTTAGATCCTTGGTTCGAGTCATGGGGAGGGGAAAATGGATGGGTATTTAATTTGTAAAACTAAAAAAAACAAGTTCCGCTTCAACACTTTGGTGGGACGGCTGATGCTGCAGCAACATCTCAGACGCCGTCTTCATCTTTTGCTGCAACTTGGCAACCTTATCCATGATTCGCTGCAAATTTGTTTGGGAAGCCTCGACTTGGGCAGAACTCACGATGTGCTTCTCCCTAACTTTGTGAAGGACATCCTTAGCTTCGGCCAACTGTCGAGCAATAACTTCCTTTGACAACCCATCAGTAGACTTCGATCTCGCCAAATCATAATCATCAGCCTCCTCAAACAGAGATGCCAAAAATGTCTCTATGGCCGGGAAGTCAGACTTGGACCAACTCTCCTTGAAAAGATCATCATCTAAAGGTGGCCAAGTCTTTGCAAAACTGCCAATGAGCGGCTCCTCAACAAGAAAACGAGTCCCCCTCTCCAAAGGCCGATGTCTGTCATTAAGAATCACTAGATGACGAACTCCGAAAGTCGAAGTGATGCCCTTGAAGTAAATCATGGTGAAAATTCAAGTCGAAAATGACCTGAAGAAAGTGAAAGAGGGACGTAAAAAAAAAATCATAAGGTACACATCGAGAAGAAAGGTTGTATTCCTCTTCAATTTCATGAAATTGAGAGAAATACAACAAGCCGCCGACGAAAAAAAAATATGTTGAGAAGAAAAGTTGTATTCCTCTTCAATTTCATGAAATTGAGAGAAATACAACAAGCCACCGCCGAAAAAATATGTTGAGAAGAAAAAATTGTACTCCTCTTCAATTTCATGAAATTGATAGGAATACGATAAGCTGACGTCGTGAGAAGAAGTCGTTGAGAAGAAAAAATTGTACTCCTCTTCAATTTCATGAAATTGATAGGAATACGACAAGCTGACGTCGTGTGAAGAAGTCGTTGAGAAGAAAAAATTGTACTCCTCTTCAATTTCATGAAATTAATAGGAATACGATAAGATGACGTCGTGTGAAGAAGTCGTTGAGAAGAAAAAATTGTACTCCTCTTCAATTTCATGAAATTGATAGGAATACAACAAGCTGACGTCGTGTGAAGAAGTCGTTCAGAAGAAAAAATTGTACTCCTCTTCAATCAAATCGGCATCAGCCAGTAAGAAGGCGCCACGTGGCACGGTAAAGAGGGAAAGTCTTCACTCCCTCACCCTATAAATAAGGTCCTCCCTCATTCATTTCAGGGACAACACACAAAAAACATTTCAAGACTCTAGAATTCTCTGTAGAGATTCAAAAGCATTCTTTAGCATTCGAATGAGCTTCAAAGGCGTTCTTCACCCAAAATCATCTGAAAGCGACGTTCGATCCAAGATCAAGGTGTTAAAGCCCCTCAAATCGTTGTTCTTCTGAGAGTGTTCTTCGCAAATCTTCGATGATCATATCAGCTGACTTGATGTCAGTTGATATAAGACATTTTCCTTTAAACATATGCTATGTAAATATGCATGCTAAAGCAGTAAATAACACATAGATTTATAGTGGTTCAGATCTCAATATCCTACATCCACTCTCACGTTTCATTACGTGATGTTAGCCTCCTTGTACACTTTAACGTCCCAAGAGGAGGACGTCTTGCTAACTTTATAGTCCCAAGAGAAGACCTGTGATCAAGATACACTCGTCTTGGTGTGGTTGGGAAGGGAACAAGTACCCTTTACAGTGGTTAACTTGATTGTACCTAGTGTGAGAAACTCGACCTATTTTCTAAATGGGGGTATAGAAGGAGGATTCGACTAAGACTAAGTATGAGAAATTCCCTTACCATCTGAGTTAGCCTAAAGCTAGGATTGAGAATTTCTCTTCTAAGCTAAGGATATATATGTGGCTATGTTGGCTTAGATATTCTGAGTTCACAATATTGTCTACAATCGTGCATCTACTCGACACTGGTTTGTCGAAAGTCTTAAAAATATTTGAATTTTCGACAAATATGTGTTGATAGTATGCATTCTTGTCAACAAATTGTTATTGACAGTAATGCATTCTATCGACACTGGTTTGTCGAAAATGTGTTTTTAATTTTTTTGAAATTTATGTTGGCCGGATTATTTTTGGAATTTGGGTGCAAAGTATTTTGGGTTGAATTTTTATTGGTTTGTGGGCAAAATATTTTTAGGTGCAAAGAATTTATGTTGGTTTGTCGACAAAATATTTTTTTGTTTATATTTGTGTGGAATTTGGTTGGTGGGTGACGCTGGAAGTGGCTGCCAGAGATGGTGACGACGTCGGGGTGATTGTCGGCTGCTGCTACAGTATAATTAGGGTTAGGGTTTAAAATAGGGGAATGTATTTATTAGACCAAATTTATTAAAAGGATATTTTGATTATTTTAAATATTTATTAAATTAATAAATGAGTGGAGGGTATATAGTGTTGGTCCTAGGTGGAGTATAACACAAGTGTATGGGGGGGGGGGAATGCACTTGTGTATGCAAATTCTTTTCTTTTTGACAAATCTGGTCTTATCAGGCAGGTTGTCTCACAACTGACCTGAGTGAACTTTGATAGATACTTGTCCTACTGATTACTATAGAGTGATTAGTTGGCTAAATATCTAAAAGAGTTGCTAAGTGCGGAATGTGGTTGGCCTTTGACTTAAAGAAATACTCCAAGAAAATTTCTGAAAAGATACAGTTATCAGGGACTTTGTCCAAAACAATTTTTCCTTAAACTTACAAGTTTTACTCTTTGAAATATGTTTGAATATGAATGCAATAAAGAGTGCAGTAAGTAAAAGACACACAAGCTTATAGTGGTTCAGAGACTCAAGCTCCTACATCCACTTTGCCTGATTGAACAGGATAATTCCTTCACAATGGAATTAGCTTGTTTTATAGTGCCAAGGTGCACTGATCAACAACACTCTCTTAGTGTTTTGATCCCTAGGATAATCTGAGTCCTAGTGCTCAATCTCTCTAAGTTAAGACTGTGTTTCACTCTAACAGTCCTTAACTCCTCACTTCTACAACAAACACTCTCTTCACTAAATGAGATAAGGTTTGAGGTTTGGTTCCAACTAATAGAGATATCCTTTACAATGAGAACAGATGTAAAGGCTTAGGATATCTCAATGCTAAGCTAGGATGTTTTACAAAGATTGGCTTAGCTGACTTGAAGTGATTCAGGAAACTTGGAATACTTGAGAATAGCTTGGTTTCCTTTGAAAGCTTTATATGAGTTTGATAGCTTATTGTTGGATACAGAATCCCTTTGATCACTTCTGTTTATATAGTCATGTTTGAGCAACTATCCGTTGGAGAGATAGCATTTCAAACATTTCTATTTGCAGCTACATTGAAACGGCTAAGTAGCTTGACTTCCTTTTATCCACTGTGTAAAAGGGCTCTTCAATGGTTGCTTGAATGAATGTGTTGACTTCTGAAAAATGCGGCTGAGATGACTTGTGACAGTTTCCAAATAAGCACACTTTCCAAGGTTGATTTGTGGCAGAATCTACACTCAACCAACGGTCAGATGGGACAAGCTCCCTGAACATTCTTGCTGCAGTTTTAGAATGTTCCAACATTCATTCAATGCTTTACTCTTTAATGCTCTAAGTCTTCAATGCTTGGTTCAGGCATGATTGGCAATAAATGCTTCATTGAATGTGTCTTCTGTAAGCTTTTGACAGTTAATTCTCTTGATCATTTGCACTTCAACTGTCTAGATCTTTTGCATTTAAGAGCACAGCTTCAGTGTTCTTGATCTCTTCAGCCTGGTTGTCCACTTGTTCAGTTGTCCTGATGCTTCAGCAACTTTGGCCTTAAGACTTAATACCTATCAAGCTTTCTAACATGTAGCTTTGGACAACTATCCTGAATTCTAAAATCTCACAACATTTCTGAGATTTTTAACTTAAGCATTCTACATACTCAAGTGTTCTGGGACAACTTGCCTGAACAATAACTTGAGCATATCTCAACTAATTTGTACATCATCATTCAGGGGTTTTGGTATTTAGATCAAAATCATTTTATTCCCAACATATAGCCAACCCCAAAAATATATTATCAATGCATACCTCCATTTGTGCTCGTTTGGTAGCCCAAGATAACCCAAAATAGTTGGGTTATCTAAATTATATGTTGTTTGGTTCGGTTCCATAAGGCCTGTGTTAGTTAATGGGCCCGCCCATAATTACTGTAGCACTTTGCAGGAGTTATCGACTCTAAAGGGTAGAGATAGTGTGTCGCGTTTGAATAGTATTTCAGAAGGAAAGCCACAATAACAAATTTACCTTTCACATATTTAAACCCAAAATTCACGCATGTGCATTCATTTGCCCTAGTTCCTGTCTCAAAGGTCATGAGAAGCGATTCTCTTTTCTTCATCTTCCTCACAACTTCAATTCGCTTTACAAACTTCGAAAGAAGATTCAAACTCCCACCGCATTGTGGCTTTCCTCCTGAAATACTATTCAAACGCGAAATTCCAAAACAGAATCATCTGAGTTTTTGTCATTTTTTCATCTACTCTTCTTCTATTCTCCACCGTCTACTATGTTAGTCTCACCTTCGTCTTTGCCTCTCAAATTTTTCTCATATCTCCTCTCTTTCTCCACTCTCTCAAGAGTTGAAACTTCCAAAATTTCCAGATCTAAAATCTCAAATCAATGTCTGTTTTCCAACTCTCGTCGAAATATCAAGGGAATAAATCTATTTCTACGATTTCTTTCTTGCTCAGAAGTGTATGCTATTTTATTCTCTTTGAAAAAAGATGAAAAATTGACGAAGATTTGCAAGTGGGAATTTGAGAAAAAAAAGAAGAATTGAAGAAAATAAAAAAAAAATTATTAGGTAAATTTTTCACCTTCTCTTCTATTCTTCACAGATTCTGCTACTGCTATGGGAGTATGGGTGTTGGTGATTGGGGCGATGAAGTTTTTTTTTTTTTTTGATGGGGGGTTTACAAGATCATACAATAAGATTACAAATCCCTAGCTCAAGATCTTGATCTTCAAACCTTAGTATCGCCTTCCATTTCAATCGTGAGAAGAGGAAAGACGAGTTTCCCTTTGCCTTCTAAAAGGGTGCCCAGGTCTCCAATCTTTCAAAGAGACAACCCCACACTAAGGTGTTCTCATGTCAAGAATAGAAAACAGAAGAAACAGGCAAAGTTCCACCAAGTACTGTATCCCAAAAATCAGAACACCAGGGCTCTCGAAAACATCTCGAAGAGCCCAACCATAAAAAAGAAAGTCCCACAATCACAACAAAGACCCATAACGGGAAACGAGACGCATAAGGCGCAACAAAAACAACCAGCAACAACTAAAACACTATACTAATCAAGCACAAATAAAAAACCTATAAAACAGTAAACACGATCAACACAGAAATACCCGAACGGTCACCGTGGCTCCGTTAGAATATTTTCTGTGTTGATCCCTCATAAGAAACGAAGCAACAATCTACATAAGAGAAGAAATAAAAACTTGAACAACCAGATCGCCGGCGGCGGCGTCCGGCCAAGAAAAGCGTAGATCTGAAGATTTGCTCCTAGATCTTGCAAGAAAATAACCAAAAAAGATGAAATCGGAGACAAGGCTGACGGCGGCGGAGGATCGGCTACTGGTCGACGGCGGAGACAGGGACGATGACGGCGGACCGGAGGCGGAGAAGGGGAGGAGCAACTCTCCAGAGAGAGAAGCTCTCCCTTCTCTCTACCTAATATTTCTGATTGGGGCGATGAAGTTTGAGAGGATTGGTATTGACTCTTTTCTCAAGAGGACAAAATGGGAAATTTAAGTTATACAAAGAGGACAATTTCGTCCTTTGGCATTTAAACAATAATTCTTCTTTTATTAACTGGAATATAATCGGACAATTGAAAAGACGCACCAAACCCAAGTCTTCTTATCTCACTTAGGCTAAAAAAGCCATGTTAAGTTAACTAGGCTTATCATGGATGATAGCCTTCTATGAATGATGTTGTGTTCAAATTGAAAGTTGTGTTTGTTGCCTTGTAGCCATTTTATTAACAAAAAAAATGGTTATCCATAGTTGATTAAAAAAAAAAAAAAAGTAATTTTACCGTAATACCATGTTAAAGAAAATATTAGTATAATATTCAGTTATGAGTATTTTCGACCTTTTACCAGATCTTAGATATTCAGAATCTGAATGTTTATATAGACTAAAAATATCAGGATATAATAGCGAACATACTTTCATATGTAGGTGAAAATTGGAGAGAATTTTCATTTTTTTGTTTAAAATCTTGGCAGAGTTAATTTTTTTATTAAAGAGGGAGAACCGTGTAAAGAAAAAGGTAGGAACATGTATGATTAAGTAATACCGATACCGAATCGAATGATGAAAGATGTGAATGATATCATGTAAATACAACATTGTAACATTATGAGTTGAATACCCCAAGTACTCAGGTGGAATATACTTTTACTGTTAAAAAAAAAAGTAGGTGAAAATTGAAGAGAATTTTCGTTTTTTGTTTAAAATCTTGGCAGGGTAAATTTTTTGTTGAAAGAGGGGGAACTGTGTAAAGAAAAAGGTAGGAATGTTGGGATATTCATCCAACCCCTAATCTGATTGTAATTTCTAAGTTTAGTGTTGATAGCCAAAACCAGATCAATAGAGTAAGGTTTAGAATAATAATTTGTAATCTAGAAGTAGTTACCTAAGTTATTCTATAAAGCTTAGAAGTATTGAAGTGTCGAGAAAATTTCACAGATGGTCCTATAACTTTTTCAAAATCCATAAAAGGTCCTGTAACTTTTTCATTTATCAATTTGAGTCCTTTAAGTCTCAATTTTAGTCCTTTTAATTCAATTTTGATCCTTTTTATCCGATTTTAGTCATTTCCGACGATGATTTTAAATTTCAGTCAAAATTTGCCACGTCATCAATATTTCCGGCCAGAAAATCCACATGGACTGCCACATAAGCTGTTTATAACTTTCTTTATTAATATATATGGTTACACCCTTTTAAATTTTTTAATTGCATATAATATATTAAAAAAAGAAAAGAACGAGACTTATCATCTCTCCCAAATCAAAAATTGAGCGCAGAACATCTCTCCCATTTCGCAAATCAAACGAGAGAACCATCTCTCCCAAATCACAAGAACCATAATCACTCTATATTTGGGCGTGGAGCATTTGCGATTTTTGTATATATTTGCCCTAATTTTATTTAATTGAAAACTCTGTTTTGTTGCAGGAAACTCATAGAAATAGTGTGGAGAAGAAAATGGGGAATGAGTATTAGTCAAAACTGAAATACGAAGATAAACTTTGTGGGTTTTGTGCCTTTGTCACAGGAAACTTCAAATTAGGGTAATTTCGGCCAGCGCTCGGAATTATCAAAAGTTTTACTACTTTTGTCAAGAACATAATTTTGACTCTTGGTGTATGTCGACAAATGAACAAGAGGGCCAAGAAGAAGACAGAGCTACATTCGATGACAGAGATCTTAAATTGAAGAACTTGAAGAACATTAACATGAATTGTCACTACTGCTCTTGAGAATCATAATGATCCTTTATCCATAATTATGATTCTTGCTGTAATAATTCTGATTTGGATTAAATGATACATAGTATGTTATGTTTGCATATTATTTTGAATGGTGTTATGTAATGATCAAGAGAATCAATGTAAGGGATGTTTTTTTCAAGTGTATTTAATTTGTAAATGAATGTCATTTTCAAGTTTAGCTATGCAGTCATTGAGATCAAATAGTTACAACCTAAAGAAATGTACATAAATTATTGATCAAATAATTAGAACCTTAGACAAGAACTAAAAACTCACCATTGAAAAAGCAAGTTGACAGAGGATACAAATAATCTGGCCTTCATTTTAATAAACTAGAGAAATCACTCAAATCTGATAGCCTTACATAAATGTACACAAATCACTCAAATATAATGCTAGATATACCAAACTCATCATCACTCAAATTCATCATCAGTGCAGGGACAAAATATAATTATCAAGTTTACACAACCAAACACTTCAACAAGTTTACACCTGAGAAAAACAAAATAAAATGCTCAATTAAACTTCAGTACTAGAATAAAAAAAGAACATGTGCCACACAAAAAGCTGAACAATTTTAAACTTCAGTACTAGAATAGAAAGAAAACAGGAGCTGCACAAAAAGCTGGACAAAAAGAACTTGAGTGCTGCACAAAAATAACTTATTGCCCTAACACTAATTCATTTTATCTTTTCCCTTTCCACTTCCATGACTATATTCAGATAAGTCAAATTTCTTCCCTCCAGAAATAAATATTGCCTTTGAATATCTTTCCTCTCGAGTTTGCGTACTAAACTGTGGCCTCAAACTTCCACTTAAGCCAGGTGGTGTAGCTCTTAATATAGGTTCAGTGTGCATTGGTGGTGGGACTAAGTTGAGACCTTTTGACATTTGCAATTGTTGAGTGCAATTTGGTCCAGGTGTTACTCGAACTGTAGGTATGCCTGTTGGTCCTGAAAGGAGTATATAACAAGTGTATGGGGGGGGATACACTTGTATGCAATTCTTTCTTTTTTTGAACTTTGATCAAACCAGAGCTCAGCAAGGTTGTCTTGGACAACTCTGCTGAAGATGATTAACTCTTCTTAAGATAATTAGACTACTAAGTACTATTGAGTACTTAGTTGAATAACTATCTAGGGGAGTTATATGTGCGGAATTAGTGGTTGGCCCTTTTAGTTTAGACTCCTTTAATTCTGAAATCACTTAAACAATCAAACAGTCCAGTTTTCAGGGAACTTGTCCAAATGTCTTTTTGCACAATCTTAAGTATGAGTTCTTTGAAAGATCAGTTTGTGTGCAGTGTTGAATGTATGTAAGTACTTGAAGGCAAATCAACACAAGAGTTTATAGTGGTTCAGAGACTCAAGCTCCTACATCCACTTTCCCTGATTTAACAGGATAATTCATTCACTCTTGGAATTAACTTGTTTTATAGTGCCAAGGTGCACTTGATCAATAACACCACTCCTTGGTGAATTGATCCCTAGGATGTCTAGAGTCCTAGTACCCTCTTCTCAACTCAGAACTGAACTGTTCTTCTCTCAACAGTCAGCTCCTACCACTTCTTCTACTACAACCTTCTCACTTTCTCACTTGAAAGGGGTAAGGGTTGAAGTAAGGTTCCAACTAATGAGATATCCTTTACAATGAGGATCAGTGTATAAGGATAGGATATCTCTCTAAGCTTTGTATGGATAAACAATGAAGCTCAGCTTAGAAGAAGTGTATGAAGACTAAGATAGTCATTTGAAAGCTTTGTAAGCACTCTTGCTTGTAGGATGTTGTCAAGGTTGAGTTTAGTTGGATGCTTTCAAATGGTCTTCACACTTATGTATTTATAGACAAATGAAGGATTTGCCCGTTGGAGAGGCAACCTCAAATGTCCATAAATGTCTTCTTTTAGTTCTTCAACTTTGAAGACAGAATCTTGATAGTGACATGTCCTCATTTGGGAAATAAACGGTTGTATAAGCTTTGTCTTCATTCTGCAGCACTCTTCCCAATGTCTGAATTTAAGATTCCTTTGTTAAGACTTGGACATGGCTTCTGAAGGTTTTTCCAATGATAGGACAACATTCCTTATCAAATGGACAACTCTTCTTATTACTATCAACAGTCTTGCTTATCAGCAAGGTTGGCTTGCTCTTCTTCAGATGACTTGGCTCTTAACCTTGCTTCTCTTGAAAGTGATCTTATTATGATTCACTCAAGGATCTTTAGGGTGTGGTTGTCTCTAACTCTTCAGCATAGTTGACCTCAAGCTTTCAGAGCACTAGATCTTGATTAATTGTGCTGAGACAACTCCTCTGGACAACTCTCCTGATCAGCATAGTTGGTCTTCAAAAGACTTAGTGTTGTTTCCAGAATTTGAGCCTTGAGGGGACTTGTTCTTGATGGACTTCAAAGCATAGGTTCCCCCTCAAATTGTGCATCTATTAAACTAAGAGCTGCCTAACATATCAACTTCTCATCTAGCCTTTATTCTATATGTTCTAACATCTTTAGAACATAATCATCTTGACTTAGGCATGTCTCAGGGGGTTTTGGTATTAGATCAAAACATATCTCATTTTATTCCCAACAATTTCCCCCTTTTTGATGATGCCAAAACCTATACATTTTATGCAAAAGTGACTTAGCTACACCTATTACATTTATCTTCAGAAGACATGACTAAGGTCAATTATCCTGAAAAGCAATGTGTTAGTGTACTCACCATTCATGTTGCAAATAGGTTTCATAGATAGGCATAGAGAGATGAGTGTTTCTTGATTCAAAATAAGTTCAACTATCATTCATTTGAAAATCATTACAAGCATGTTGATAGTTGAAATTAACATATAAGAGCATGAATCAATAACACTAAATACATCAGAGCATTTTATTATAACAATTCAGAACATATACTAATTACAAGATTTTTAGTATCAGAGCACAAAGCTTATGTCAGAGCAACCAAGGCATATCAGAGCAAACAGATTATCATAGCACACCACATCAGCAATCTTGACCACATTTCAGCACAGTTGACCAATCAAAAAGGCCAGAAGACTTAGCCATTTCAGAGATCATCCTCAGGAGGTGGCACCATCCCATATTGTGCCCACACTCTTCTTTTCAAGGCCATGGCTTCTTGGTTTGTTCCCTTAGGTCCAAGAACCATCTTGTTCAGCTTGAGGATCTCAGTGAATTCCTTCAGGATCTTTCCTTGGTCAATCCATCCTTCAAGCTTTGGAGGCATGTAGATAATTGGCTTGGGGGCAGTGAGTTCAAATCTTGCAATATCAGCAGCTGCAAGCAGTTGTTAATAAAGATCTCTGTGGTATTCTATCATGAACTCTGCAAAAGTGGAGTTGGCATCTCTTCCATTCCATCTGTCAATGACATATTGATCATAGACAAACACCCTTTTTGCTTCCTCCCATGAGTCATTCAGCTGAATTGGCACCCATTTATCCAAGTGAGGATATTTGGTGTCCATTGGGATCAGCAGCTGTGGCTTCATCTTGTTGTAAGTTGCTCTTTTCTTTCTTGACTTCTGGAAATCTGCTCTTCTTTTATCTCTTGCTCTTTGTGCTTCATCCATCAAATCCATCTTTTCTTGGGCCCTCATCTTGGCCAGCTTCTGTTGAGTTTCAGGGTCTTTGCCATACCCTTCATGAAACAGTTTTGATGGATCATTTAGCACAATCACTTTCTTCTTTTTAGGTCCAGGACCAAAGCCTTCTTCATACAGCTCCTCAACATCTTCAGAAGCTTTGGTACCTTCAGTGGACTTAGTGTAGGTCCCGAAAGTTGAGTTAATATCGAGGGAAGCTAAAGAAAATGTCTAGAGGGGGGTGAATAGACTTTTCTAAAATCTTTCGATATATCAGAATACAATATGCGGAATACGAAATTAACAATGAGCCCAATACACGTTTATACTCAACTTATTAAATTCGAGAACTCTGTTCTACACTCAACTTGTCTTGTTCAGTTATGTGTGTAAACAATTAAGCAATTAAACAAAACAGTAAAGTAAACAACACAAACAATTTATAGTGGTTCGACAACTTGTCTACATCCACTCTCACAACCCAGTTGTGATGTTCTCATTAACTCGTCCAATGGAGTAATGTGTTCTTGTGGCTTTAAGTCCCAAGAAATAAGACTTTGATCTTTTCGATTATATCTCCAGATATATCTTCGATCTACTAGTGATTTAATAAGCAACTAGCAAGCTTAAAACAATAAATAAAACTTCTCTGTATCTTCAATAAGCCTTCTTGAGTAGTCTCTTCTTGTCTGGGCTTCTTCTTGAACTTCAAACTTTTGCTTTGAACTCTGCGAGCTTCCTTGCTTTGAACTTCTTCATTATACGCACAGTAGTTTGATTTTCAGTAATCTCAGTAGTCTTTAATCGTTGAATGCCTTCAAGTATTTATAGACTTCACTTTATCAAGATAAGTTAGTTATCTAACAAACTTTCTTGATAACTTCCTTCAACAAACTCTTCAACCGTTTCTGAATAAGTATCTCTTAATACGACGGTTAATTCTGTTAATTAAGTTGTAACCAACTTCTTATCTTCAGAAATACGAACCTTCAATTCTGTTAAACTGTATTGACTCGTCTTGTCTTCAGCACTTGTCTTGTTGCGCACCTGTCTTGTGTCCAACTTGACTTGTCTTGCGCAGGTCTTCTTCAGTAGACTTCAACATAGAACTAATCTAGTCCTAACATCTAATCTTAACAAGACTATTACATTACATTAAGCTTTATAAAATAGCTTAGTCATCTTAGAAACTATACAAAGAATATAAACGAAACATGAGCTTCAGTACATCTCAAATAGCTCAGTATAAAACCTATCAAGTATACAAAGTACTTATAAACTGTACTTGTCTTTTTCTTTCATACTTGTCTTTTGAAACTATTACTTGTCTTGTGAACTAGTACTTGTCTTGTGAACTAGTACTGATCTTGTCTCATACAAGACGACTTCTCCAACAGATCACTTGTCTTCTGTAAACTATTACTTTATCAAAACTCATCTCATCATCAAATAGAACTTGTATTAGGATTCATATCCCAACACTTAGTCTCAGCAGACTTTTCCTTCTCAGAAGACTTGTCCTTTTCAGCAATCTTGGACACTTTAGCATTCTTGTCCTTTTCAGCAACTTCGGTCTTCTTGGAGATAGGTTCATCATCATCAACTATGAATTCAGGAGGCAAATCAAGACTGTTGGGGAAATCAGTGAATGTCTCAGCTTGTCTTTTCTTTCCTTTTGCCCTCTTGATCTTTCCTCTAGTTTGGACACCTTCAGCATCTTTGTCCAAACCAGACACCTCACCTCCTGGTCTTTGCTGTAACCTCACTCTTTCCTCTTGAGCTGAGGCCATTGAATTTTTCAAAGCCAGTGCTAACTGCTCCTCTTCATCCAATTCTTCCAAGTTCAGCACTGCTGGTTCCTTTCCTTTTCCTTCAGCAATTTTGTCTTTCTGCTTCACTGGGCTTCCAATTACTAAGGCACCTTTTGCCCTTGCTCTTTCCATTTCCCCCTTTTTGGCAGCATCAAAACATTCAGGCTTCAGTTCACTCATAGTTGATGCCAATAAGAACTGGGCTTGGGTTAGAGACTTCATTTCCTCCAACAAATATACATTCTCATCATGTATATTTTGCATCCTATCACTGCTCAAGCTAAGGAAGGCTAGAACAGGTTTCATTTTCTGTTGGACAACCTCCTCCATGGTTGCCTTTAGAGATGCATCCAGCTGGGCTTTAAGGAGCTCAGTGAGGTTGGCCACTACACCTTCAGCAATGTTGGCCAACACTTCTTGGGAAAACTTTTCTGAGGCTGCTTTCACCATAGCTAGCCTTTGCTCTTCAGCTCTTTTCCTCTGCAAGGCTGTCTTTCTTCCAAGATCTTGCTTCACCACTGACCTCAATGTCTTCACATTCCTATTGTGGTTGCTTCTTATCAAGGACTGCTCTTTCTTGACATCCTTTGATACTAACCTCATGGTGTTCTTAGCTTTGATAACTTCAGTGGAGATGGTTTGCAGACCAGTCTCAACTCCACTGATCCTTGCTTCCAAGGTAGGTAACACCACATCCTCTGAGCCTGTTAGCCTCATTTCTACAGATGCCAAAGTTCTTCCATGCTCATCCAAGGCTCCAGTGGTTTCTGCATGAGCTGATTGGACTTGATGAGCTAAGGAATCCAACTTTTCTGATTGCATCCCAAGCAAAGCTTGTGCTGATCCACTATCAACTTGGATGGGTGCATCTGTTAAAAGGTCATCTGCAAAAATTTGATCAAAGGTTATACCTGCAATATCAGACAAATCAAATGAGTCAGTAAAAACACACTTATCTCCCTCAATTTCTTTTTCATAAGACTCTGATACATCAGCAGTCTTCTCCTCATTTTCAACTATTTCTTTTCTCCCTTCATTAATAATTTCCTCACTTAAAGGAACAGGCCTCCTCTCATCAAGGGATTCCTGAAGTTCAGATTTGACTTCAAGAATAGCCTGCCCTTCCTCACTTATATCACCCTCATTTGGTGGTACACTTACTATCCTAGTGATCACCACCTCTCTATCATCCTATACTCCCTCTGGTTTTTCCACTAGATTTTCCTTTTCAACTCCAACACCTAGACCTGCAGCATCTCCACCTTCAACAAGGTTCAAAGATGGCAGTTGTGGGGAGATCACAGTGCTTATATCAACAGACACTGAGTCATCCTGAATGATTAAGGGCTGATCAGTGTCCAACTCTCCTGACACTGAATAGGCCTTAATCAAACCAGCCTCTATGATAGGAACCTCAACATCTTTAGGCTGTGCCTTGGGTTCAGAAGAACCTTCATTGGCAGATGTATCTTTGGTTGTGTTACCACCCTTGGTCAACACCTCTAATGACACAGAGCCTTTTCTATGATAGGTTCTAGGGGGGTTTGAAAGTCTGCCTGATACAGAAGATTTGGGTTGAGAGGGTTCAGGGAGATTGGCTTGAGGGGTTTCAGGAGGGTTGGGTTTTGAAGGGTTTGAGGGATCATCAGGGGAATCATCATCATTAGAGCTATTATCAGGGTGCTTGATGCCCTTAGCTTTCCTTTCCTTCTCCTCAATGATCTTGTCCTCTACTAACTTTGCAAACACTTCCTCATCAATGATAAATCTTGTCTTTAAAACACCAGCAAAGTGTAGCAATCTACTCTCCTCCACTTGCCACCAGTTTGCACCTTTATCTTGGATAACTTGTGAGATATCCATTATAGTCTTGTCCTTCACATCAACAAGCATCCTCAAATCATGAAATGTCTTCTGAATTCTTGGAAATTCAGCAAGTTGTGGATACAAACTGTCCACAGTAGCCTTGGCTCCTCCTCTGAGCATACTTTCATAAGTATACTCCTTCTCATCTCCACTTGAATGGGGACTTTGGGCTATAGGGGAGTTGGCTCTGGGTTCTCCTAATGTGGCTTCAGGAAGGTTCAGTTCAGGGGTGTTGGCTTCAGAAGGGTTGGGTGTAATTGAAGGTACTTCAGTTGCTTTTGAGAGCAATGGATCTGAAGGGGCTTTGCTCAAGGGGGTTGGTTCAAAGAGTGCAGCTTCTAAAAGCTTTGAGTAATTGAGCATAGATGAGTCAAGGGGAGATTGCAATCTTGTCTCATCTACTGCTATATCTGCTAGCACATCTATTCCACTCCTTTGCACACTCCCTTCTGGAGAATATCTCTTTGTAAGGTTGATGGGGGTGATTGGTTGGTTGGTTGGGGTTATGTTGGTTTCAGGGGAGTTAGGCCCAGGGTTCTGAGTTTCAGGGATGTTGGCCTCCATTGGTTGACCTTCAGGGACCCTGGATTCTGGAGTTCCAGAACCAGATGAGTTGGTCCTTGACTTAGACTTGGTCCTACTTTCAGCTCTGCTCTCCCTTAGAGCAAGTTGGAGAGACCTCTCCTCCTGAAGCTCCAACACTTTATCAGTAGGCTTGGCCCTTCTCTTGCTAGCCCTACTGCTCCCACTTCCCTCACCATCCTTCTCAGGGACAACCTCCGTGATCCTTTTATCACCTCTAGACTTTTGTCTAGTTTCATTGTACTTCTGCCTCAACTCTTCTGAATGATCAGAAGGCACACTCACTCCCTCCTCAGCAACATCTTCAATTTCAGTTGAAGCTCCCGTGGTGTCTTCTGAGGGAATTTGAGACACTTTCCTTGTCTTTGCCACTCTAGCCTTAGTCCTTCTTTTCAACTTGGGCTTTTCCTCCTCATTCTCTTCAGCAGGTTTGGCCAAAAGCATCCTCCTTTGCTCAGTTTTCTTGCTGAGATTTCTAAACATAATCTTTTGGGCAGGGAGGGGCTTTGCAAAGGTTTGCATTTGTGAGTAGTGGGAAAATCTCTCAATCAACAAGCTTGCCCTGGTGCAATACTTGAGTTTCCCTTCTAGCACAACCTTGTTGTGGGCTTTCACCTTGAACTTGGCCTTTTCCTTCATCATCTCAGACATGATGAAGGTCCTCCAATCAAATTTGATGCCTTTGTCACTAGCATAAATTACTGCAGCCATAATTCTGATTCTTGGATGGCTGACTTGCTCCAAGCTTCTAGTGTTGCTCATAAGACTCTTAGTGATTACCTCAAATAAATTGAGAAATTTTGGCTTGAGAGTCTTCTTGTTTTGTGTTGAAGAGAGAGGGCCTGGTACTAATAGCCATTCTTGAGCTATTTCATCTTCAAGGCCAGTACCATAGACTTCTGGATTCTTTCCCTCAGAAGGCAATCCAAAAGCTCCTTCAAGATCTTCTGAAGAGAATTTCACTCTATGAAATCTCTCTTCCTCCTCTCCTTCTTCCACATAGGACAATCTGGTGGAAACTTCTCCATCTTCTGGCTTGCCTCTCCACTTAAGGAAGGCAAAGAACTCTGCCATGTAGCTCTCTAGACAAGAGCTTGGCCTCTCTTCCATGAACTTTTGAAGGCCTGCCTTCCTCAACCATCTCAAGGTTGGTGTAATGACATGATCTTCACTTTCAAAGGACATGATGGGCTCAAAGTGAAGGTTGTTCTTGTTGCTCAAATATCCAAAATCAAGGTCTAGAGCCTTGTTGGAGAAATCAATGATCATTTCTGGTCTAACTTTGGGAGCCATTTGAGAGTTACATAAATGAATTTGAGAGAGTTTTGAGAGAGTTTTGGAGAAAATGAGCTAGGGTTTCGAATACTTGGGGAAGAAGAGTTTGTGGGGGATCTAAAGACTTGAGAATATTCTAAAAAGAATGTTTGTCAATGAGTTGGTGAGTTTTGTGTGTTTTCAACGGTTGTCAAAAATGGAAAAGCACACTTGGACGGCCAGGATTAATTTCAGGGGAGTTGGCCAGTTTTGATCCAATGGTTAAAAACCAATGTAACAGTGAGTTATTGGTTTTATTCAAAATGTGGAAGTTATTTAATATTAGTTAATGGTTGGGGAGTTTTCGAGATAGATCATGGCTTGAAAAGTGCAATGCAAACAAGAGTTAAATCTTGGCATTTAATGCATGGAAAGTGACCTTTTGGGTGGGAGACAAATTAAATCCCACAGTGATGATATTTGTAATTGGGACAGGTATCAAGGTTGACAGTAATTACCCAAAGTAGGTTGCTTATCAAACCAAGGAAATAGTTTGATAGCCAAGACAACTTATCTGACCCCACTTGGACAAGTGTCCTGAAGAGAAGTGGACAAGGGTCCTGAATTCCAATGGACAAGTGTCCTGAATGTTTTAGGTCATCTCTTCTGAACTTCAGTAAACTTGACCAAGTCTGCTGAAAGCCATTTTAGTTCCCTTACTCCCATTAACTTCAATGGATTTTACTTGTCCAACTTCCCTGGATCAAGTAATCCCAACTCTGCTGATAGCTCCAGAAACCTTGCCTCTGCAAGTGGCTTTGTTAGGATATCAACTTTTTGGTGATCTGTGTGGATCTTGACCAACTTTATATCCTTCTTCTCCACATGATCTCTAATGAAGTGATGCTTGATGTCCACATGTTTGCATCTTGTGTGCAAGACAGGATTTTGTGATATTGCAATTGCACTGTTGTTATCACAAAATATTGGCACTTCAGTAGAGTTGACTTTGTAGTCTCTTAGTTGTTGTCTCAACCAAAGGATTTGAGCACAACAACTTCCAACTGCAACATATTCAGCTTCAGTGGTGGAAGTAGCCACTGTGTTCTGCTTTTTGGAGAACCAAGATATGAGCTTGTTGCCCAAGAATTGACAAGTCCCTGAGGTGGACTTTCTATCAATTCTGCATCCTCCATAGTCAGCATCTGAGTAGCCAGTTAACTCAATGTTGTCATCAGCAGGGTACCAAAGGCCTAGATTCTCAGTGCCTTTGAGATACCTCAAAATCCTCTTTGCAGCCTCAAGATGGCTTTTCTTAGGATTTGCTTGAAACCTTGCACAAACACCTACTGCAAAGGTGATGTCAGGTCTGCTGGCAGTGAGATAGAGGAGTGAACCAATGATTCCTCTATACTCAGTAGAGTTGGTTGGAACACCACTTTCATCAGGATCCATCTTCCAATTTGTGTTCATTGGGATCCTTACTGGCTTGCTAGTAGCACACCCAAATTTCTTGATCATTTCTCTGGTGTACTTGGCTTGATTGATGAAAATTCCTTTTTTTGATTGCTTGACTTGTAGACCCAAGAAGAAGTTCATCAACCCCATCATGGACATCTCAAACTTGCTTTGCATTAGCTTAGAGAATTTCTCACACAACTTCTCATTGGGGGATCCAAATATTATGTTATCCACATAAATTTGGACAAGCAAGATGTCCTCTCCTTCAGAGATTCTGAAGAGTGTCCTGTCCACAGTTCCCTTGGTGAATCCATGATCCAAGAGGAATTGTGACAGTGTATCATACCAAGCCCTAGGGGCTTGCTTGAGTCCATATAGAGCTTTCTTCAATCTGTAAACTTGGTTTCCAACCTCAAAACCAGGTGGTTGCTCCACATAAACTTCTTCCTTCAAGACTCCATTCAAAAAGGCACTCTTGACATTCATTTGGTACACTTTGAACCTCTTGTGAGCTGCATAGGCTAGAAAGAGCCTTATTGCTTCTAGCCTTGCCACAGGTGCAAATGTCTCATCATAGTCAATGCCTTCATGTTGGCAATAGCCCTTTGCCACAAGTCTTGCTTTGTTTCTGACAATCACATCATTCTCATTTTTCTTGTTCTTGAACACCAACTTTGTTCCAATAACATCTTGATGTGAAGGTCTATCCACCAGCTTCCATACTTCATTTCTGGTGAATTGGTTCAGTTCTTCCTGCATAGCTGTGATCCAATTGGCATCTTGAAGTGCTTCCTCAATATCACTTGGTTCTTGCTCTGACAAGAAACAACAGAAAAGAGCACTTTCACCATGAAATCTCCTTGTTTTGACTCCTATACTTGGGTCACCAAGTATTAGATCAGTAGGATGGTCAGACAACCAAGTCCTTCTTTTTCTGATCTCTTCAGTAGAGTTGTCCTCTACTGAAGTTGAGTCATTTTGATCATAAAATTCAGGGTAATTGAATGCAGGATCTAATTCAGGATCATAATCTGGGGTGTTGTCCTCAATGTCAGGGACATTGGCATTTTCAACATTTTGAGTTCCCCCTTGATTATTTGACCCATTAACTACCTCAGCAGGGACTGCTTCTTCATTGGTAGTTGTTACCTAGATGTGAACTGGGATTGGATCATTCAGTTCACCAATCCTTTCAGTGGGATTTGTTTCAGGAGGATTGCCCTCAGGATTGTTGTCCAATGTGAAGTTTTCAGGGAGATTTGCTTGGACAACATCTATGAATTCAGTGTCTTTGTCCTTTAGACTCAGTCTGGTTGTCCTCTGTGTGATTTCCTCTGGTTCTAAGTTCTCATTCCTGAACTCATGAATAGATTCATCAAATACAACATGAGGTGTTTCCTCCACAATAAGGGTTTTCTTGTTGTAGACTCTGAAAGCTCTACTGATTTGAGAGTATCCAAGGAACACTCCTTCATCAGCTTTGCTATCAAAGGCTTTCAACTGTTCTTTCCCATTATTGTGAATAAAACACTTGCAACCAAAAATGTGAAAGTATGACACTTTAGGCAATCTTCCTTTCCAGAGTTCATAGGGGGTTTTGCCTTGCCCCTTAGTAATTAAACATCTATTTTGAGTATGGCATGCAGTGTTTATAGCTTCAGCCCAAAACCTCTTAGGTAAGTTTGAATCAGCAATCAAGGTTCTAACAACTTCTTTTAAAGTTCTATTCCTTCTTTCAGCAACTCCATTTTGTTGAGGAGTTCTAGCTGCTGAGGTTTCATGAGCTATTCCATTAGATGTGCAATACTCATTGATATATGAATTTATGAACTCAGTGCCTTTATCAGATCTTATCTTGATAATGCTAAGGCTTTTCTCATTTGACAATCTCTTTAGCAATTCAGGCAGTTTGACTTGAGTTTCCTTCTTATTAAGGAGAAATACTACCCATGTGAACCTAGAGAAGTCATCTACTACAACCAATGTGTATTTTCTACCATTTATGCTTGCAGGGGTAATTGGTCCAAATAAGTCCATATGTAGAAGTTCAAGTACCCTTTCAGTAGAGATGACTGGTTTTCCTTTAAATGAGGCTTTGATCTATTTTCCTTCTTGGCATGGTTTGCAAACATGCTCTTTAATGAAAACCTCATTGGGTAGTCCTTTAACTAATGCATTTCTAGCAATTTTATTCATTGTTTTGAAGTTCAAGTGGTTTAATCTTTTATGCCATAACCAACTTTGTTCACTAGAACTCTTAGCAATGAAACATGCAGCATCAGTAGACTTGTCCCAGTCTGCAAAATACACATTTCCTTTCCTAGTTCCAGTCAATAGAGTTTGTTGAGCCTTATCTTTGATTAAGCATTTTCCACTGGAAAACTCAACATTGAAATCTTTATCACAGAATTGACTGATACTTAGGAGATTATACTTGAGACCAGCCACATAAGACACATTGGATACTTTGATGTTAGCAATCATCAAAGTACCATAACCTTTTGTAGTTGCTTGTGAGCTGTCTCCAAATGTGACATTTGGGCCTTATTTTTCTATGAAATCAGTGAGGAGTTCCTTGTTTCCAGTCATGTGCCTTGAACATCCACTGTCAAGGTACCATGCTGACTTTTTGCTCATGCTCCTCTTCTTGTGGCCCACTGGTACCTGTATTTAGATAGGTTTAGGTACCCTTTGAGTTTTGGGTCCTGAGAGGTTAGCTGTACCTTTAGGAACCCAAATTTGCCTAATAACCCTGATTGATTCAAGGTGGCTAAGTTGTCTTCCTCTAGCATCTACATACATTGTCTTTCCCTTAAATGCCTTTGGGAAAGAATGTGTAAATGTGTTAATTCTGCAAGTTTCAGGAGAGTTGTCAAATCTCCTGAACTTATGAGTTCTTTGTGCTACTTGAGGGAATCTTTGAGGAAAGGTTTTCTTATGACCATTACCCTTTGGCATGAAGGGTTTTGGTTGTCTCATTTTATTTTGCCTTTGAGGATAGTTGTCCTTAGGTCTAGTCAACTGAGGCTTTCTCAGTAGAGTTGGCCTAGGCTGATTATACCTTGGATAACTCCTCTGAACATTGTTCAGGAGAGTTGCCCTTCCATTGGGTCTACTCTTCTGACCAACATTCCTCTTGTGTTCAGGAGCTTTGGCCATTTCCTTAGGAGCTTTGGATCAAAACCTAATCCACTTCTTTGAGCCATAGGTCTTTGATAACTCTGAATTTCCTCTATTGCTCTAGAGGATTTCTTCAGAGTAGACATCTTTAGTTTCAGGCTCTCTTCACTTGATTTAAGAATATCATATTCATGTGAGAGGTTTTCAAACTTGGCATTTAGAATTTTCAGTTCAAAATCTTTTCTCTTCTGAGAGAGAAGTTGATCATCAATCTCTTTTTGTTGGTCAACTATCCTGAGATTTGCTTCCTCAAGCTCTCTCAAGACTTGTTGATACAACTCAGTAGATTTGACATTAACAACTATCTCAGAGTTTTTGGCAAGTTCAATAGCCAATCTTTCATTTTCTCTCACACAGTTATCATGAAATTCTTGTAGCATAGTGAAATCTTCCATCAACTTTCCAAGGGAAAGCTTCAGGTTGACCTCACTATTGTTTTGTGAGATGAATGATGGTGAACTAGAAGTAGAGGACACCTCATCATCCTCAAGAGCCATGTTGCAGACATCATCATCATCATCACTGTTGGAGAACAGTCCATCAGAAGAGTTGAAGCTTTCAACACTATTAGATTCTTCATCAGCCATCATGGCCTTTCTATTGGTGAACTTTCTGTCTCTTTTAGCTTGCCTTTCTCTTCTTTCCTTATAGCTCAATTCAGGGCAGTCATACTGGAAGTGCCCTTTCTTCTTGCAATTATAGCACAGGTCTTCATCATCATCCTTCTTTGGCTCTTCTCTTCTTTTTGATGATGAAGGTTCAGCTCTACTGGACCTTCTCCTATCAGAGTACTTGTCCTCTGATCTTTTCTCATCAGACTTTTTGACCTCAGCCTGAGCTTCAGGAGAGTTGTACCTTCTCCTGAATTTGTTGTCTTGGTAGAATTTCTTGTATCTACCAAACCTTGAATTTAGCTTTTCAAACCTCCTAGCCATTAAGGCTAGTTCTTCCTTCATTTCAGTCTTGGAGATTGACTTTGATGATCTTGGAGTGGACTGCATTTCTGGTTCAGCAGTTTTGGCTTTGAATGCCACTCCCTTAGTAGGAATTGAAGGTTCCTCAATAGGCTTTCTTCTATTGAGGTCGAACTCATATGCTTTGTATCTGTCTGATAATGTTTGATTAATCTTAGAAGAGTTAATCATATCAGATAGATTCAGATCCAAGCTCAGTACTTCAGATTCTAAGAATCTATTGCGCTCTTCAAGTTTTTCACATTTAATCTTTAAATCATTGAATTCATTGGTCTCTTTGGCTTGTGTATGAAGCATACCCTGATATAATTTATCCATAGATGCATACTTTTCTTTGAGTTGTGACAACTCTTCCGATAGCCGTGCATTTAGAACAGTTATATTAGGATCCACTTTTAATTGAGCTTCTCGAAGAGTAATGATTTCTTGTTTTAAAGATATGTTCTCATCACTGATTTCCATGAATGCTTTGTTAGCTGGTAGGAGGTCTTCTTCAGTCACTCCATTGGAATGATGAAGACTACTCCCTACAATACTATCAGCAGTGTCACATAAATCAGAATCAGAATCAGATTCATCACAAGATTGAAAAGAAGTGACAGATGATACCTCTTGATCGATTCTTGCCATCATAACCAGTCCATCATCTGCAATGAAGACTTCTTTCTCACTACTAGAAGGGTACTCAGATGAAGACGATGGCAACTCATCTGAATCCGTATCAGATTCATTGTAGGCCACCATTGCCCTCTTACCCTTTGCATATTTGCGATCGCTCCTTGCTTTCCTTTCTCTTCTGTCTTCAGCACTCAGATCAGGACAATCATGGATGTAGTGACCTGGCTTTTCACAGTTATAGCACAGAGGTTCATTAGTAGAACGTTTAGTAGGAGAGTGATATCGATTCCTATCCTTTCTATCCATAGATTTCTTATCCTTCCTATCAGCAGAGTTCCTATCTCTTCTTTTCTCATTAGAGACCTCATCTCTCCTTTTAGAAGATTTGTGATCCCTTCTGGTCCTAGAAGAGTCCCTGTTACTAGAGCCTTGAGAATCCTTATAGAATCTTTTGTATCTACCATAACACTTATTAAGTTTGTCAAACCTCTTTATCATTAAGTTCAACTGATCCTTTAGAGTAAGATCAGTACTCTCTAGTTCATCTTTTATTCTTGAAGGCTTAGACATAGATGATCTAGACTTCTTAGAGGTAGATGCCTTAAGTGCAATACTCTTGGAGATTTCCTTCTCCCTATCACTGCTCACTATTGGATCTTCTTCATCCAATTCAAACTCATGCGCCTTAAGGGTTTGGAAAGTGGTTTTAGCAGACCAGGTATCTATATCCTGTGTAGTTTTAATAATCATTTTGACCATTTTCCACCTGTCATCTAAAGCCTTAAGTATACGCAGATTAATTTCCCTATTGGTGTAAGTCTTTCCTAACACATCCAAGTCATTCATAATTTTTGTAAAGCGAGTATCTAGCTGGTCGATTGTTTCACCAGTCTTTATTTTGAATGATTCGAACCGCTGAACAACACTGGATAGTTTGCTTTCCTTTATAAGGGAAGTACCCTCACAAATGATAGCTAACTTGTCCCACATCTCTTTGGTTGATTTACATTTTACTACTTTCCCAAGATACTCATTGGGAAGGGTATGCAAAATGTAATTCTTGGCCAAGCTGTCCAAGTTTCCTCAGTAGTTAAATCTAACTTGGGTTTAGGAACAAGAACACCAACAGCTTTTGTAGGTTCCAGAGTTGCAGTGTTGGGCACCATGGTAGTGATTGGCCCTTGTTTGATCACAGATAGCATCAGATCATGAGTTGAACTGAAAATGGCCTCCATCCTCAGCTTCCAGTAATCATAAACTGCCACTTTGAACTTTGGAAGTTTATTTATGTTAGTTTCCTCCATAATAGATCAGACAGTTAAGATCAGTAGTATAGCAAGTAGATTCAGATAGACAAGTAAGATCAAGAACAAGTATCAGTGATGAGAAACAGTTAGACTTTCCCCAAAGTCTACAAGGTTATCAAGAAACAGCAGTCCAAAGAACTACTGCTCTGATACCACTTGTTGGTCCCAAAGTTGAGTTTTAGATTGAGTAAGCTAAGAAAAAGTCTAGAGGGGAGGGGTGAATAGACTTTTCAAATTCTATCAAAATATCAGAGTTTAAGTGCGGAAATGTGTTATGTATAATACTGTTCTTATAGGATCAGATCAGTACTACCAGTTTATCTTTTATACTCAACTTTTATTTAGATCTTTACATAGTAAACTTTACTGTTCTTGGTTAAACAAATATAAACAGATAATCAAAACAGAAAGTAAAGAACACAAGGTTTATAGTGGTTCGACAAATGTCTACATCCACTCTCACAACTCCAGTCGTGATGTTTTATTACTCTTCTCTTCTTGAGTACTTGTAGCTTAGAGTCCCAAGATTAAGACTTTGATCTTGTCGATTATACCTCCAGGTATATCTTCGATCGACTAGTAATTTCACAAGATACTAGCAAACTTGTTTACAACGAATCACAAACTAAAAGTAAAGTGAAACTTCTCTTTGTAGTAGCCTTTGATTCTTCAGATCAGTACGATGGCTTCTTCTCAGTTCGATCTCCTTCAACTCTGTAAGTTCTTGAATACTTGAATTCTCTTTGATTGCTCTTGAATATCTTGAGTAGCAGTAGTCTTTTCAAGTAGAAGATCATACGGTTTTTATAAGCATTAGTATGACAGTTAGCAGTTTGTGAAACTAACTCTCAACTAACTCATAACCGTTTCTTGTTGTAACTTCTTTCTTGTAACCAACTTAAAACTTATCTTTCCAAGTCAGCATATCTTCAAATATATCTTCAGTTACGCTTCAAATAAGTTATCCAAACTTATTCTTCAATTCAACTAACTCAGCACAGTAAACTACTCTTCTTAGTTTTACTGCTCTTGGTCAGTCAGCACAGTTCTTCCATAACTGTTCGGCTTCTTCGAAAATACTTCTCTTGTATCTATGAGCTTCATCTTACTCCTTTTGATAGTCTTCTTAATCCGGAGTAGTCTTCTAATCTTCCTTTGTCTTCTTTAGTCTTCTGATCTGGTTCCAATCTACTGTTCTAAACTTTTACAGTGCTGAATACAATAGAATACAAACTTACACATATATAAAACCTATCTATACTTCAACTGAACTATATACAGATGAGTATATCTAAGTCCTATACTATAAGCTGTCTATACAATTCATTCTCAGCTTAGTTCTTAAACAGTTCATATATCAGATCAGTAATATAATAAGATCAGTAAACTCAGTTTTCATAACTCATTTAAGATCAGTGAACTTATTTCATATAACTTAGTTATAATAACATATAATCACATATATCATTAACTTCAAGTTGCTTTTGGCCATCAAAACATATAATCATCAATTAGAACATTGTTTACAGGATTCATATCCCAACAGTTTCCCATGTGTGTGGCTATGGATATGGCATTATTAGGTAAGGATATTTTAATGTTCGCCACAGAGGGAGAGGTGGAAAACATAGAAAGATCACAGACCATGTGGTCAGTAGCTCCAGTGTCCAAAATTCATGTAGAAATATTAACATTGTTTGAGCAGTTGCTAGAAAACATACCTGAATTACTGATGCATGGAGGCTCCTCATTGTGGACAGTAGATGCACCTGCAACAGTATGTACAGGGTCCCTGCCTTCACTGGGGATCTGTATCTTAGAAGAGCCCACAAATTTGTCAAAAATATCAGGTTGGATAAGAGGATTGGAGGAAGTGGGATTATCCTGTCCAGGAAGAGGCCTAAAGGAAATATTGACCGATTTACTAGGATCTTTATTTGAAAGACCTCTAGGACCCTTCCAACCAGGTGGGAACCCAATGATATGAAAGCATCTGTCAATTGTGTGACCTAAACCATCACAATGACTGCACTTAAGAGGCTTCTTTCTATCCTTATAAAATTTGGCATTCTTTGTTGTCATAACAGTGGAATCAAGAAGAATGGGGTCATGAGTAGAGTTTAAAGCCCTCTGGGATTCTTCTTGGAGTAATAAACCATAAATTTTGGATAATGGGGGAAAGGGGGATTGCAACAGAAATTGACTTCTAATAGTGCTATAAGAGTCATGTAGACATATCAAAAACTTCATGACAGCATCTTGTTGCTGTGTTTCAGACATCAATTTCGGTAAATCACATTTACAACCATCCATGACACCACAAGTACACTTAATAACAGGTCTAAAACTAAGATATTCATCCCAAAGAGACTTGAATTGATTGTAATAAGAAACTAAGGATTGAGAACCCTTAGAAATAGCACTTAAAGATTTTTCTAAGTGGTAAACCCTAGTGCCATCAGATTGAGTGTTGGTCCTAAAAGGAGTATATAACAAGTGTATGGGGGGGGGGGAATACACTTGTATGCAAATTCTTTTTGACTAAAATCAAACCAGAGCTCAACAAGGTTGTCTTGGACAACTCTGCTGAAGATGATTAACTCTTCTAAGATAATCAAACTACTAAGTACTATTGAGTACTTAGTTGAATAACTATCTAAGGGAGTTATATGTGCGGAATAGTGGTTGGCCCTTTTAGTTTAGACTCCTTTAGTTTCTGAAATCACTCAGTCAATTCAATACAGTCCAGTTTCAGGGAACTTGTCCAAATAGGTTTTGCACAGTCTTTGAATATGTAATCTTTGAAAGATCAGTTTTGTGTGCAGTGTTGAATGTATGAAAGTACTTTGTAAGTAAATCAACAAAAGAGTTTATAGTGGTTCCGAGACTCAAGCTCCTACATCCACTTTCCCTGATTTAACAGGATAATTCCTTCACTCTTGGAATTAACTTGTTTTATAGTGCCAAGGTGCACTTGATCAATAACACCACTCTTTGGTGAATTGATCCCTAGGATGTCTAGAGTCCTAGTACCCTCTTCTCAACTCAGAACTGATTTGTTCTTCTCTCAACAGTCAGCTCCTACCACTTCTACTACTACAACCTTCTCTCTTTCACTCTTGAAAGGGGTAATGGTTGAAGTAAGGTTCCAACTAATGAGATATCCTTTACAATGAAGATCAGTGTATAAGGATAGGATATCTCTCTAAGCTTGTGTATGGATATACATTGTAGAACAGCTTAGATGAAGTGTTTGAAGACTAAGATAGTCTTTGAAAGCTTTGAAAGCACTCTAGCTTGTAAGAACTTGAGGTTAGAGGTGCTTGGTTGAGGTTGAAGTTGGATGCTTTCAAATGGTCTTCACACTTCTGTATTTATAGACAAATGAAGGATTTGCCCGTTGGAGAGGCAGCCCCAAATGTCCATAAATGTCTTCTTTCAGTTCTTCAACTTTGAAGACAAAATCTTGATAGTGACATGTCCTCATTTGGGAAATAAACGGCTGTTAAGACTTTGTCTTCATTCTGCAACACTCTACCCAATGTCTGACTTTCAGATTCTCTTGTTAGGACTTGGACATGACTTCTGAAGGTTGTTCCAATGATAGGACAACATTCCTCATCATTTGGACAACTCTCCTTATCACTATCAGCAGTCTTGCTTATCAGCAAGGTTGGCTTGCTCTTCTTCAGATGACTTGGCTCATACCCTTTGTTTCACTTCAAAGTGATCTTAGCATGATTCTCTAAGGATCTCTAGGGTGTAGTTGTCTCTTCAGCATGGTTGACCTCAAGCTTTCAGTACACTTCTTCTGGATTGATTGTGCTGAGACAACTCCTCTGGACAACTCATCTGATCAGCATACTTGTCCTTCAGTGGACTTGATCATTATTCCAGAATTTGAGCCTTGAGGGGACTTGTTTATGATGGACTTCAAAGCATGTGTTCCCCCTCAAATTGTGCATCTAATCAACTAAGAGCTACCTAACATATTAGCTCCTCATCTAGCCTTTACTATATGTTCTAACATTTCTAGAACATACTTATCTTGACTTAGGCATGTCTCAGGGGGGTTTTGGTATTAGATCAAAACATATCTCATTTTATTCCCAACAATTTCCCCCTTTTTGATGATGCCAAAACCTATACAGATTATGCAAAAGTGACTTGGCTATACCTATTACATATATCTTCAGAAGACATGACTAAGGTCAATGATCCTGAAAAGTAATGTGTTAGTGTATTCACCATTCATGTTGCAGATAGGTTTCATAGATAGGCATAGAGAGATGAGTGTTTCTTGATTCAAAATAAGTTCAACTATCATTCATTTGAAAATCATTACAAGCATGTTGATAGTTGAAATTAACATATCAGAGCATGAATCATTAACACTAATTACATCAGAGCATTTTACTATAACAATTCAAAGCATATCCATGATATTTAAATAACAGAGCACAATTCTTAAGTCAGAGCTTCCAGATCATATCAGAGCAATCAGATAATCATAGCACACCACATCAGCAGTCTTGACCACATTTCAGCATAGTTGATCAATCAATCAAAATAAAGGTCAGAAGACTTAGCCATTTCAAAGATCATCCTCAGGAGGTGGCACCATCCCATATTGTGCCCACACTCTTCTTTTCAAGGCCATGGCTTCTTGGTTTGTTCCCTTAGGTCCAAGAACCATCTTGTTTAGCTTGAGGATTTCAGTGAATTCTCTCTGGATTCTTGCTTGGTCAATCCATCCATCAAGCTTTGGAGGCATGTATATGATTGGCTTGGGAGCTGTGAGTTCAAATCTTGCAATGTCAGCAGCTGCAAGCAATTGTTGATAGAGCTCTCTGTAGTACTCTATCATGAACTCAGCAAAAGTGGAGTTGGCATCTCTTCCATTCCATCCGTCAATGACATATTGATCATAGACATACTCCCTTTTGGCTTCCTCCCATGAGTCATTCAGCTGAATTGGCACCCATTTATCCAAGTGAGGATATTTGGTATCCATTGAGATCAGTAGCTGTGGCTTCATCTTGTTGTAGGTTGCTCTCTTCCTTCTTGGCTTCTCGAAGTCTGCTCTTCTCTTGTCTCTTGCTCTTTGTGCTTCATCCATCAAGTCCATCTTTTCTTGGGCCCTCATCATGGCTAGTTTCTGTTGAGTTTTAGGGTCTTTGCCAAACCCTTCATGAAACAGCTTTGATGGATCATTAGCTAGGACAGTTGTCTTCTTCTTAGGTCCAGGTCCAAAACCTTCTTCATACAACTCCTCTACATCTTCAGAAGTTTTGGCACCTTCAGTGGACTTGGTCTCAGAAGACTTTTCTTTCTCAGAAGACTTGTCCTCTTCAGCATTCTTGGGCTCTTCAGCAGCTTTGGCTTTCTTTGAGATAGGCTCATCATCAACAACTCTGAATTCAGGTGGAAGATCAAGACTGTTAGGAAAATCAGTAAATGTTTCAGCTTGTCTTTTCTTTCCTTTTGCCCTCTTGATTTTTCCTCTAGTTTGGACACCTTCAGCATCTTTGTCCAAGCCAGACACTTCACCACCTGGTCTTTGTTGTAACCTCACTCTTTCCTCTTGAGCTGAGGCCATTGAATTCTTCAAAGCAAGTGCCAATTGCTCCTCTTCATCTAGTTCATCCAAGTTCAGTACTGCTGGCTCCTTTCCCTTTCCTTCAGGAGCTTTGTCCTTACCCTTTCCCCCTTTGACTGGGCTTCCAATCACTAAGGTACCTTTTGCCCTTGCTCTTTCCCTTTCCCCCTTTTTGGCAGCATCAAAACATTCAGGCTTCAATTCACTCATAGTAGATGCCATCAAGGACTGGGCTTGGGTTAGAGACTTCATCTCCTCCAACAGATATACATTCTCATCATGTATATTTTGCATCCTATCACTGCTCAAGCTAAGGAAAGCTAGAACAGGTTTCATTTTCTGTTGGACAACGTCCTCCATGGTTGTCTTTAGAGATGCATCCAGTTGGGCCTTAAGAAGCTCAGTGAGGTTGGCTACTGCACCTTCAGCAATGTTGGCCAATACCTCTTGGGAAAACTTTTCAGAGGCTGCTTTCACCATAGCTAGCCTTTGTTCTTCAGCTCTTTGCCTTTGCAGGGCAGTTTTTCTTCCAAGAGCTTTCTTCACCACTGACCTTAATGTCTTCACATTCCTGTTGTGGTTGATTCTTAGCAAGGACTGCTCTTTCTTTACATCCTTTGATACTGACCTCATGGTGTTTTTAGCCTTGATGACTTCAGTGGAGATGGTTTGCAAACCAGTCTCAACTCCACTGATCCTTGCTTATAAGGTAGGCAACACCACATCCTCTGAGCCAGTTAGCCTCATTTCTACAGATGCCAAAGTTCTTCCATGCTCATCCAAGGCTCCAGTGGTTTCTGCATGAGCTGATTGGACTTGATAAGCCAAGGAGTCCAACTTCTCTGATTGCATCCCAAGCAAAGCTTGTGCTGATCCACTATCAACTTGGATGGGTGCATCTGTTAACAATTCATCTGCAAATATTTGATCAAAGGTTATACCTGCAATATCAGACAAATCAAATGAGTCAGTAAAAACACATTTATCTCCCTCCATTTCTTTTTCATAAGACTCTGATACATCAGCAGTCTTCTCCTCATTTTCAACTATTTCTTTTCTTCCTTCATTCAAGATTTCCTCACTTAAAGGAACATGCCTCCTCTCATCAAGGGATTCTTGAAGTTCAGATTTGACTTCAAGAATAGCCTGCCCTTCCTCACTTATATCACCCTCATTTGGTGGTACACTCACTATCCTAGTGATCACCACCTCTCTATCATCTACTTCTCCCTCTGGTTTTTCCACTAAGTTCTCCTTTTCAACTCCATCACCTAATCCTGCAGCATCTCCACCTTCAACAAGGTTCAAAGATGGCAGTTGTGGGGAGATCACAGTGCTTATATCAACAACCACTGAGTCATCCTGAATGATTAAGATAGGTGCATGGAAAGTGACCTTTTGGGTGGGAGACAAATTAAATCCTTCAGTGATGATATCTGTAATTGGGACAGGTATCAAGGTAGACAATAATTACCCAAGATAGGTGCTTATCAAACCAAGGAAATAGTTTGATAGCCAAGACAACTTATCTGACCCCACTTGGACAAGTGTCCTGAAGAGATGTGGACAAGGGTCCTGAATTCCAATGGACAAGTGTCCTGAATAATTTGAGCCATCTCTTCTGAACTTCAGTAGACTTGACCAAGTCTGCTGAAATTCTTTTCAGTTTCCATACCTCCCATTAACTCCAATGAGTTTTACTTGTCCAACTTTCCTGGATCAAGTAATCCCAACTCTGCTGCTAGCTTAAGAAATCTTGCCTCTGCAAGTGGCTTAGTTAGAATATCATCTTTTTGATGATCTGTGTGGATCTTGACCAACTTTATATCCTTCTTCTCCACATGATCTCTAATGAAGTGATGCTTGATGTCCACATGCTTGCATCTTGTGTGCAAGACAGAATTTTGTGATATGGCAATGGCACTATTGTTATCACAAAATATTGGTACTTCAGTAGAGTTGACTTTGTAGTCTCTTAGTTGTTGTCTCAACCAAAGGATTTGAGCACAACAACCTCCAGCTGCAACATATTCAGCTTCAGTGGTGGAAGTTGCCACTGTGTTCTGCTTCTTGGTGAACCAAGATATAAGCTTGTTGCCTAAGAATTGACAAGTTCCTGAAGTGGACTTTCTATCAATTCTGCATCCTCCATAGTCAGCATCTGAGTAGCCAGTTAACTCAATGTTGTCATCAGCAGGGTACCAAAGGCCTAGGTTTTCAGTGCCTTTGAGATACCTCAAGATCCTCTTTGAAGCCTCAAGATGGCTTTTCTTAGGATTTGCTTGAAACCTTGCACAAACACCTACTGCAAAGGTGATGTCAGGTCTGCTGGCAGTGAGATAGAGGAGTGAACCAATTATTCCTCTATACTCAGTAGAGTTGGTTGGAACACCATTCTCATCAGGATCCATCTTCCAATTTGTGTTCATTGGGATCCTTACTGGCTTGCTAGTTGTACATCCAAACTTCTTGATCATTTCTCTGGTGTACTTAGCTTGGTTGATGAATATTCCTTCTTTTGACTCTTTGACTTGAAGACCCAAAAATAAGTTCATCAACCCCATCATGGACATCTCAATGGACATCTCAAACTTGCTCTGCATTAGCTTGGAGAACTTCTCACACAGCTTCTCATTAGGTGATCCAAATATTATGTCATCCACATAGATTTGGACAAGCAAGATGTCCTCTCCTTCAGAGATTCTGAAGAGAGTTCTGTCCACAGTTCCCTTGGTGAATCCATGATCCAAGAGGAATTGTGACAGTGTATCATACCAAGCCCTAGGGGCTTGCTTGAGTCCATATAGAGCCTTCTTCAGTCTGTAAACTTGATTTCCAACTTCAAAACCTGGTGGTTGCTCCACATAGACTTCTTCTTTCAAGACTCCATTCAGAAAGACACTCTTGACATCCATTTGGTATACTTTGAACCTCTTGTGGGCTGCATAGGCTAGAAATAGCGTTATTGCTTCTAGCCTTGCCACAGGTGCAAAAGTCTCATCATAGTCAATGACTTCATGTTGGCAGTAACCTTTTGCCACAAGTCTTGCTTTGTTTCTGACAATCACATCATTTTCATTCTTCTTGTTCTTGAACACCCACTTTGTTCCAATAACATCTTGATGTGAAGGTCTATCCACCAGCTCCCATACTTCATTTCTGGTGAATTGATTCAGTTCTTCCTGCATGGCTGTGATCCAATTGGCATCTTGAAGTGCTTCCTCAATATCACTTGGTTCTTGTTCTAACAAGAAACAACAGAAAAGAGCACTTTCACCATGAAATCTCCTTGTTTTGACTCCAATACTTGGGTCACCAAGTATTAGATCAGTAGGATGGTCAGACAACCAAGTCCTTCTTTTTCTGATCTCTTTAGTAGAGTTGTCCTCTACTGAAGTTGAGTCATTTAGATCATAAAATTCAGGATAATTGAATGCAGGATCTAATTCAGGATCATAATCAGGGGTGTTGTCCTCAATGTCAGGGACATTGGTATTTTCAACATTTTGAGTCCCCCCTTGATTATTTGATTCATTAACTACCTCAGCAGGGACTGCTTCTTCATTGGTAGTTGTTACCTGGATGTGAACTGGGATTGGATCATTCAGTTCACCATTCCTTTCAGTGGGATTTGTCTCATGAGGATTGCCTTCAGGATGGTTGTCCAAAGAGAAGTTTTCAGGTAGGTTGGCTTGGACAACTTCTATTAGTTCAGTGTCTTTGTCTTTTAAGCTCAGTCTGGTTGTCCTCTGTGTGATTTCTTCTGAATCCAAGTTCTTATTCCTGAACTCATGAATAGATTCATCAAACACAACATGAGGTGTTTCCTCCACAATAAGAGTTTTCTTGTTGTAGACCCTGAAAGCTCTACTGATTTGAGAGTATCCAAGGAATACTCCTTCATCAGCTTTGCTATCAAAGGCTTTCAGCTGTTCTTTTCCATTATTGTGAATAAAACATTTGCAACCAAAAATGTGAAAATATGACACTTTAGTCAATCTTCCTTTCCAGAGTTCATAAGGGGTTTTGCCTTGCCCCTTAGTGATCAAACATCTATTTTGAGTATGGCATGCAGTGTTTATAGCTTCAGCCCAAAACCTCTTAGGTAAGTTTGAATCAGCAATTAAGGTTCTAGCAGCTTCTTTTAAAGTTCTATTCCTTCTTTCTGCAACTCCATTTTGTTGGGGAGTTCTAGCTGCTGAGGTTTCATGAGCTATTCCATTAGATGTGCAATACTCATTGATGTATGAATTTATGAACTCAGTGCCTTTATCAGATCTTATTTTGATAATGCTAAGGCTTTTCTCATTTGACAATCTCTTTAGTAGTTCAGGCAGTTTGACTTGAGTTTCCTTCTTATTAAGGAGAAATACTACCCAAGTGAACCTAGAGAAGTCATCTACTACAACCAGTGTGTATTTTCTACCATTTATGCTTGCAGGGGTGATTGGTCCAAATAGGTCCATATGTAGAAGTTCAAGTACCCTTTCAGTAGAGATGACTGGTTTTCCCTTAAACGAGGCTTTAATCTGTTTTCCTTCTTGGCATGATTTGCAAACATGCTCTTTAATGAAAACCTCATTAGGTAGTCCTTTAACTAATGCATTTCTAGCAATCTTGTTCATTGTTTTGAAGTTCAAGTGGTTTAATCTTTTATGCCATAACCAACTTTGTTCACTAGAACTCTTAGCAATGAAGCATGCAGCATCAGTAGACTTGTCCCAGTCTGCAAAATACACATTTCCTTTTGTTGGGATATGAATATCCTTAGTTTAGTTTTGATAAACCAAATCAAACATGTAATAGGATAAGTTGTATTGTATAGACAACTTTATTATACATCTTGTAATAGATAGGACTCTGGTTAGAAGAGAAGACTTGTCAAATGCTCAAGAAGAGAAGAGAAGACCAAGACCAGAAGTCTCCTGATAAGATGAGTTGAACTCATCTTACAGGATAAGAAGAGTAAAAACAGCAGAGTAAAGACAGCAGCTGAGAAGAAACAGCAGCTGAGTAAAGACAGCAGAGTAAAGACAGCAGCTGAGAAGAAACAGCAGCTGTGTAAAGACAGCTGAGTAAAGACAGCAGTTGAGAAGAAACAGCAGCTGTGTAAAGTCAGCTGAGTAAAGACAGCAGAGTGAAGTCTTCTTACCAGCAGAGTAGAAGTCTTCTTACACGATTAAAGGAAGACCAATCACAGCTGAAATCAAGGATTGACAAGATATGTGCACAAGAAAGGAAAGTCAAAGATATGATTGAAATTACATGACAATGGTAATATTCAATCATATCAAACCAAGAGATTGTCAATTCCTCAATTAGTGGAGATTTGAATTGCTATCATCCAACGGTAACATTCAAACATCAACACTATATAAATGAGCTCATACATCATTGGGAGAGTGAGAAGAGGTGTGAGATGCAAAGGTCGAGCAAAGGTCATAAACTCCAGAAATAAGAAGAGCTCAAGAAGATCATTCATGAAGATTCAACACGCATCACCTCATCCCCAGTGAGTGAACTCATACCATCTAAGCCAGTGCAACCACTCATATATATCCATAGCTTAGAGAGAATTTCCCAATCCTAGCATGAGGCTAAAACAGATTGTAAGGGAAATTCTCACCTAGTTCATATACACAAAACCCACCTTCTACCATAAAACCTTAGAAGTCAAGTTGAGTGTTTATCACTATAAAGAGTCCAAGTGCTCTATAATCACTTGTGGAGTTCAAGTGCAAGTGCTTACAATCACTTGTGGGGAAGTGCAAGTGCTTACAATCACTTGTGGAGACCGTAGCCGTTAGGACCGCTCAGATCTCAAAGTCCTACCCTTGGGACTATAAAGGACAAGACCCTTGTAATTTTGGGTAAATTAAAGGGATTAAACATCACGTGTGGACGTGAGAGTGGACGTATGAACGTATATCCGAACCACTATAAATTAATGTGTTATTTACATTTCTGCACTTTACATTTCAAGTCTTTTCATACATATTTGTGCATAAACTGTTTTACACACTGTATTTAAATTAAATAGACGAGTATAATATTTATGGGCACACTACAATTCCGCACTTAACTCCGATAAGTAATTAATCAGTCGACTAACTAGTCCTAGGCCCCTAGTGAAATCAACGGACTAGTTACTTTGAAGAGTTAGTTTATTTTCCACACAATCAGCAGACATCAAGTCAGCTGATCTTACACTCGTCTCAGGGACCAACACCTTTCCTAGTTCTAGTCAATAGAGTTTGTTGAGCCTTATCTTTGATTAAGCATTTTCCACAGGAAAACTCAACATTGAAATCTTTATCACATAATTGACTGATACTTAGGAGATTATACTTGAGACCAGCCACATAAGATACATTGGATACTTTGATGTTACCAATCATCAAAGTACCATAACCTTTTGTAGTTGCTTGTGAGATGTCTCCAAATGTGACATTTGGGCCTTCTTTTTCAATAAAATCAGTGAGGAGTTCCTTGTTCCCAGTCATGTGCCTTGAACATCCACTGTCAAGGTACCATGCTGACTTTTTGCTCAAGCTCCTCTTCTTGTGGCCCACCAATACCTACAATTAGATTGGTTTAGGTACCCTTTGAGTTTTGGGTCCTGAGAGGTTAGTTGTACCTTTAGGAACCCAAACTTGCCTAATAACCCTGATTGATTCAAGGTGGCTAAGTTGTCTTCCTCTAGCATCTACATACACTGTCTTTCCCTTAAATGCCTTTGGGAAAGTGTGTGTGAAAGTGTTAACTCTGTAAGTTTCAGGGGAGTTGTCAAGTCTCCTGAACTTTTGAGTTCTTTGTGCTACTTGAGGGAATCTTTGAGGAAAGGCTTTCTTATGACCATTACCCTTTGGCATGAAGGGTTTTGGTTGTCTCATTTTATTTTGCCTTTGAGGATAGTTGTCCTTAGGTCTAGTCAGCTGAGGCTTTCTCAGAAGAGTTGGCCTAGGCTGATTATACCTTGGATAATTCCTCTGAACATTGTTCAGTAGAGTTGCCCTTCCATTGGGTCTACTCTTCTGACCAGCATTCCTCTTATGTTCAGGAGCTTTGGCCATTTCCTTAGGTTTTGGCCTATTCTCCTGAAGCACTTGAGTAGGCAGATCATCCATTTTGCCCTTTCCTTTATTCAGTGGCTGAATTACTTCATTTTCAGTTTGTGCCACTGATTTAACAAAGATTCTCTTAGTGTTATTTGTGGAAGCAACACTAAGACAAGGTGAAGATTCAAATGGATCAAAACCTAATCCACTTCTTTGAGCCATAGGTCTTTGATAACTCTGAATTTCCTCTATTGCTCTAGAGGATTTCTTCAGAGCAGACATCTTTAGTTCCAGGCTCTCTTCACTTGATTTAAGAATGTCATATTCATGTGAGAGGTTTTCAAACTTGGCATTTAGAATTTTAAGTTCAAAGTCTTTTCTCTTCTGAGAGAGAAGTTGATCAACAATCTCCTTTTGTTGGTCAACTATCCTGAGATTTGCTTCCTCAAGCTTTCTCAAGACTTGTTGATACAACTCAATAGATTTGACATCAACAACTGCCTCAGAGTTTTTGGCAAGTTCAATAGCCAATCTTTCATTTTCTCTCACACAATTATCATGAAATTCTTGTAGCATAGTGAAATCTTCCATCAACTTTCCAAGGGAAAGTTTCAAGTTGACCTCACTATTATTTTGTGAGATGAATGATGGTGAACTAGAAGTAGAGGATACCTCATCATCCTCAAGAGCCATGTTGCATACATCATTATCATCATCACTGTTAGAGAACAGTCCATCAGAAGAGTTGAAGCTTTCAGCACTGTCAGATCCTTCACCAGCCATCATGGCCTTTCTATTGGTGAATTTTCTATCTCTTTTAGCTTGCCTCTCTCTTCTCTCCTTAGAGCTTAATTCAGGGCAATCATACTGGAAGTGCCCTTTCTTCTTGCAGTTATAGCACAAATCTTCATCATCTTCTTTCTTTGATTCTTCTCTTCTTTTTTATGATGAAGGTTCAGCTCTATTGGACCTTCTCTTATCAGAGTACTTGTCCTCTGATCTTTTTTCTTCAGGCTTTTTGACTTCAGCCTGAGCTTCAGGAGAGTTGTACCTTCTCCTGAATTTGTTGTCCTGGTAGAATTTCTTGTATATACCAAACCTTGAATTTAGCTTTTCAAACTTCCTAGCCATCAAGGCTAGTTCCTCCTTCATTTCAGTCTTTGAGACTGACTTTGATGATCTTGGAGTGGACTGCATTTCTGGTTCAACAGTTTTGGCTTTGAATGCCACTCCCTTAGTAGGATTTGAAGGTTCCTCAATAGGCTTTCTTCTATTGAGGTCGAACTCATAAGCTTTGAGTTCAGAGAAGATTTGTTGCATGGGCATGGTGGAGAGATCTTTGGTATTTTGCATCATCACAGCATAGACATCCCACTTTTGAGTGAGACTTCTCAAGATCTTTAGTCCAACTTCTCTCTTGGAGTACACCTTGCCCAAGGAGTTGATTTCATTCATCACATCTGTGAATCTACCAGCAAATTTGTCAATGGACTCCTCAGACTCCATTGTGAATTGCTCAAACTTTTGCACTGCCACTTGGAGCTTATTCTCCTTGATCTTTTCAGTGCCCTCACACATTTCTGCAAGGGTATCCCATATTTCTTTGGCAGTTGTGCAGTGATAGACTCTACCCATTATTGCATCTGGAATTGTTTGGTAGAGGGTGTTCATTGCCAGATAATTCAGATTATCCTTCCTCTTTTCATCAGCAGTGAAGTCATCTTCATCTTTGGGAATCAATTCCCTTATATCTGCTCTTTGAGCCTCTGTGACTCTGGGATTGACAAAGGTGAACACAAAGGGACCTCTTGTGATCACTCTCAACATATCAGTATGCAGAGATGCAAGATGAGCTCTCATTCTGATTTTCCAGAAATCATAGTTGTCTATTGAGAACATGGGCAATTTGTGATGAGAGATGTGGTTGACTGGATTTGTGGCCATGTTGTCCAACCCTTGAGCAGCAGGAGGTGGAACAGCAGCATTGTTGTTGGCCATATCTCAAGAACAAACAGTTAGTCAACAATTGATAGGATTTCAGATAGATCAGTTCAGTGACCACACTAAATATGTGATTTTGAAAACCAAGATGGCTTTTCAGAAGCAGTGGTCTTTGAACCCCTGCTCTGATACCACTTGTTGGTCCTGAAAGGAGTATATAACAAGTGTATGGGGGGGGGGATACACTTGTATGCAATTCTTTCTTTTTTTGAACTTTGATCAAACCAGAGCTCAGCAAGGTTGTCTTGGACAACTCTGCTGAAGATGATTAACTCTTCTTAAGATAATCAGACTACTAAGTACTATTGAGTACTTAGTTGAATAACTATCTAGGGGAGTTATATGTGCGGAATTAGTGGTTGGCCCTTTTAGTTTAGACTCCTTTAATTCTGAAATCACTTAAACAATCAAACAGTCCAGTTTTCAGGGAACTTGTCCAAATGTCTTTTTGCACAATCTTAAGTATGAATTCTTTGAAAGATCAGTTTGTGTGCAGTGTTGAATGTATGTAAGTACTTGAAGGCAAATCAACACAAGAGTTTATAGTGGTTCAGAGACTCAAGCTCCTACATCCACTTTCCCTGATTTAACAGGATAATTCCTTCACTCTTGGAATTAACTTGTTTTATAGTGCCAAGGTGCACTTGATCAATAACACCACTCCTTGGTGAATTGATCCCTAGGATGTCTAGAGTCCTAGTACCCTCTTCTCAACTCAGAACTGAACTGTTCTTCTCTCAACAGTCAGCTCCTACCACTTCTACTACTACAACCTTCTCACTTTCTCACTTGAAAGGGGTAAGGGTTGAAGTAAGGTTCCAACTAATGAGATATCCTTTACAATGAGGATCAGTGTATAAGGATAGGATATCTCTCTAAGCTTTGTATGGATAAACAATGAAGCTCAACTTAGAAGAAGTGTATGAAGACTAAGATAGTCTTTTGAAAGCTTTATAAGCACTCTTGCTTGTAGGATGTTGTCAAGGTTGAGTTCAGTTGGATGCTTTCAAATGGTGTTCACACTTTTGTATTTATAGACAAATGAAGGATTTGCCCATTGGAGAGGCAGCCTCAAATGTCCATAAATGTCTTCTTTTAGTTCTTCAACTTTGAAGACAGAATCTTGATAGTGACATGTCCTCATTTGGGAAATAAATGGTTGTATAAGCTTTGTCTTCATTCTGCAGCACTCTTCCCAATGTCTGACTTTAAGATTCCTTTGTTAAGACTTGGACATGGCTTCTGAAGGTTGTTCCAATGATAGGACAACATTCCTTATCAAATGGACAACTCTTCTTATCACTATCAGCAGTCTTGCTTATCAGCAAGGTTGACCTGCTCTTCTTCAGATGACTTGGCTCTTATCCTTGCTTCTCTTGAAAGTGATCTTATTATGATTCACTCAAGGATCTTTAGGGTGTGGTTGTCTCTAACTCTTCAGCATAGTTGACCTCAAGATTTCAGAGCACTAGATCTTGATTAATTGTGCTGAGACAACTCCTCTGGACAACTCTCCTGATCAGCATAGTTGGTCTTCAAAAGACTTAGTGTTGTTTCCAGAATTTGAGCCTTGAGGGGACTTGTTCTTGATGGACTTCAAAGCATATGTTCCCCCTCAAATTGTGCATCTATTAAACTAAGAGCTGCCTAACATATCAGCTTCTCATCTAGCCTTTATTCTATATGTTCTAACATCTTTAGAACATAATCATCTTGACTTAGGCATGTTTTAGGGGGTTTTGGTATTAGATCAAAACATATCTCATTTTATTCCCAACAATGCCCAATCCAGTAAGATGAGATGCACTGCTAGCCTGACTCATTAGAGCTTCAAATTCTTCATCATATTCATCAATCAATCCCCTAGGTTGGGATACAGGTGGCAGAATGGATCCTCCTTCAAGATTATCTCTATTGCTCTAGAAATAAGAAATATAAACACAATAAAAACAATATCAAAATAAATTCTTCATAATATTCTGAGTTAAAAGATTTATGCAGAATAGGTTTTAACTTACTTCATTTTGAGTGCCCTCTTTGGCATTAGTAACTACACTCCTAATCCTACTACCACTTCCACTTGCATTTTTTTTAGATTTATTCTTCCTCACCTGTAACAATCACAAAATAATTCTTTTAAGCAAAATAGCAAGACATTGTAAATGGCTTAATAATGAAAAGTAATGTGGATTACCCTCAATTTTCTCTTTCTGGTAGAACTTTTAACTTGTTGAGACCCTTCTTCATCCACTCGTGGTTGAGTGCATGTCTTCATGTTGTGTCCAGTTTGGCCACATCTGCTGCACTTGAGACTTTTTTGTTGCCTTCTCATCCGCACACCTATTTTGGTTCTTTTTTTCTTACCATGAACCTCATCAGGTTCCATCCTTCTTGCCTTTGTAGGCCTTCCCTTAGATCTTCCAAAATTTGGTGGAAGTGGTGGAATGTACATTGTTTCAGCCCAATCAATATACCCAGCAATTGGCATAATTGTAGGCTCATACACTCTCCTATAGGTTTGAACTGTGTATGCTTCATCTACGAATAATTCAGGATCTTCTCTCTCATGCACAATTGCAGCAAGTGCATGCTTGCACGGAATGCCACTCAACCCCCACAATCTGCAAGTGCAACTTCTGAGCAATAAATCCACAGCATACTGAGAGCCATTCCCAGTCTCAATCTGATAATGTCTACTATTTCCCTTAATAGGGATGCAATCTCCTATTCTGTCCATGTGCTTTTTCAAAATCTCTTTGATTTTAGGAGGCAACCTTCCCTTCCAGTTATGAAGTGCCCTATCTCTACACACTTGAAACCTCTCCATCAACCACTGCCTAATCCATTCAAGCATTGTAATTATAGGCTTCTCCCTAGCATCTAAGATACAAGAATTGAAACTCTCACACACATTATTCAACAACATATCACACCTACACTTCTCACTAAAATGTGACTTTGACCATTGTCTTGGATGTTTGTTATCAAACCAAGCAACTGCATTTTCATTCATCTCCCTCATTTCTAGCATACTCTGATTAAAATAACCCATTGTACTAGCCCTTGCAGCCTTCCACAAAGCTACTTTATAAGCTAAACCCCTAAACCCTGCTGTCTTAAAGTTATTATGCAAGTGTCTAACACAAAATCTATGCTCACAATCAGGGAACACATCATTAAAAACATTAATCAACCCTTTTTGCTTGTCAGACATGAATGTGTAATCAGCACCACCTCTTAAGATATTCAAATCATTTTTCAACAAAATAAGAAACCACTCCCATGTTTCTTTATTTTCCTTAGATACTACTGCATAGGCTATAGGGTACAAAGCATTGGATGGATCTACACCTACAGCAGAAAGAAGGATCCCCCCATGTGGGCCCTTAAGCCAACAACCATCCACCCCTATAAATGGCCTACAACCTGCTTTAAAACCCCTTTTTACAGCCTAAAAACAAACATACATCTTACTGAACCGATCTTGACCATCTATTTCCTCAGTCTGTAAAACAATTGAGGAACCTGGGTTTGAGTCCCTCAATTCTTGTGCATAATCCCACAATTTTGTGTATTGGAGGTCAGGAACTCCCTCAATAATTTGCAGTGCCTTGCTCTTTGCTCTATAAGCTTGTTGCTTAGAAATGTTTACATTCAACTTTCTTATTATTTCTTTTCTCCACCCATTCACACTTTTTTTAGGATCATTCTGAAATGCAGGCACAAACCTCTCACCTAACCAATTACTTGATACATTGGTCACATTGAATGTTGGTGCACAATTATGAGTTGGCATGTATTTCCTAATTTGGAAGGTTTCTTCATCTCCAACTTTAAGTGCATTTATTCCCCACTTGCAATCTTCCCCTCTACACCTAGCATACACCCTGATCTTATCATTCTTATTAAAGTACAAGGATTTTCGAGTGTTTATTGCATGTGAGCTGACAGCCTTTTTAAACTCTTGTTTTGAGCTGAATAGCATCTCTAACTCAAATGCAGGTTTAAAAATGACTTCTTTATTAAATCTAGGGGGTACATTTTTTTCAGATTCATCATCAGACACCCTTCTCTCATCAAAGTCATCCCCATGGCATACAATATCATCATCCCCACTATCCTCAGCACTATCATTACTGTACTCAACCACCTCATTATCTACATTATCCTTCCATACCTCATCATCACTTTCCTCAGTACTATCATCAACCTCATAATCACTGTCAACTAAAGAACTATCGTCCTCATAACCAAAGTTATGCTGCCCATCATTATCTAAGTTACCATGACTACCCCCACTCACCTCAAAATCAGTCTCCATATTATCCTGCCCTCTTTCATTAACACCCTCACCCACCTCAAAATCAACATCTATATTACCCTCACCTATCTCAATGTCTTCAGTGACCTTACCCATTTGGAAATCAACCTCAACACAAACATGCACTTCCCTAGAAAATTTACTTTCTGTAGCCCATGCAATCAATTCGGCATCATTCCACAACACTTTAAACCCATTCTTAAATAAGGCATAATATTTTTTTTCACCATAAATACCCAAGCCTTCACAAATTCCATTAAATGTATCATGATTCACATCTTCCCTAATATTTAAGTGATCATATATTATGACCTCACCACCAACATAATTAACTACAGGTTTGCTGACAAACTTACCACCATAGTGCAACTTCAGTGTAATTAGATCCGACTCAACAACTGCAATATAGATACAGAAATGAAGTTACACAAACCACCTTAAAGAAAAGATAAACATATGAGGCAATTGGTGAAAGAATAATCAAAGTATCCATTAAAATAAATAAAGGAAAAACAGGGGAAGTAATCAAATAAGCATTAAACCCGCTTACGGTATTTTGGAGGACCACTACGATCCCGTCTCTTTTCTCGTATCCACATCAAGCTCTTTGATTCAGTGTGATTATCTAGGGTTCTGTGATTTGGAATTTAGTGTGATAAGCGTGTGTGTATTGATTAGTGTGATTAAGTAGCGCTCAATTTGAGAGATGATAAACCCTAATCTTTAAAAAAAAATATTATGTAATAAAAAAATTAAAAAAAATTTAATCCTCGAAACCATGTATTAATTATGTGGCAGTCCATGTGGATTTTCTGACCGGAAATATTGATGACATGGCAAATTTTAACTGAAATTTAAAATCATCGCCGGAAAGGACTAAAATCGGATAGAAAGGATCAAAATTGGATTAAAAGGACTAAAATTGAGACTTAAAGGACTAAAATTGATAAGAGAAAAAGTTACAGGACCTTTTATGAATTTTGAAAAAGTTACAGGACCATCTGTGAAATTTTCTCTTGAAGTGTCTAAGTCTAAGTTTGAGGGATCAGATGTATGTATATCAGTTGATACCTCATCTGAACAAACATGCGCTTTACTCAAGACTTGAAGAGTAGAAGACTGAAGACTAGAAGACATCGAAGCTCATTAGTAAAATCAGATTGAAAGGTTGTTGTATACCTTATCAACTGAAAGTAATTATATGATAATCTGCTACAAATAAGAAGACACGTTTCAGCAAATATGAGCTCACCTGATCTTGTCTAGAAGAAGCCTTAAGAGCATTCAAGTCAAGCTCATCTGAAATTCAGATGACAATTAGCATTTAAGATGAAAGAAAACTTGAAGAAGTGGCAGTTCATTAAAGATGCATTGAAGGCAAAGATAACAGAAGACAAAGAGAATGTCAGACTTGTTCTGAATTGCTCAAATAGAAGACAAGACAAATAGTCTAACAACTCGGTTGATGTGGACCAATGAGAAGATGACAACAAAGTTATAGAGTTGACTTGAACTAGGATTGCGGAGACCTTTATGCAGAATCGTACGAGCATTTAATGCACATTACCATTTCAGGTAATAACGTACCAAAATGAAGAATGTACATCAACTCATGAAGATCTTTATCCATAAATGGAAGATTTGATGCAACAACTAGTTTGTGGAGCTCAAATCCTCTATAAATACAACACTTGTTCTTTGGAACAAGTTATGAAAACTCCAAGCAAGAACTCCCAGAATTCAGCAGTACTCAAGAACACTTAGCATTCTGAAATTACCTTATCGAGTTCTTTAGAGCCTACAAAGTTTTTATATCCTTAAGCTCTAAGTTTCCGATCCTAAGCCAGCTTTAAGATTCATATATTTAGTGCTTAGAACATAGCAGTGTGATTAAGATCACATTGAGTTGGTTATACACATACCTTTATTTTATTTGTTAGAAACCATTTGTAAATGGTACTTGTTCTCTAACCAACAAGTAGATCCGTATACACCGAAAGTAGTTGTGTATCTCGATCAAAAGTATTCTCTTGGGACTATAAAGTTAGCAAGGAATATAATTTCACTATTGAGATAGTGAGAGTGGACGTAGAACAAGTTGTTCAAACCACTATAAATATTGTGTTCATTTATAGCTTTATTTACAATCTTTATGATGTCTATTATTTATACTGTTCATATTTGATAAAATCATAAGTTTACAAAAGAGTCAAAATCACAAGTATAAGTTTTATAAATCAGAAGATAACTTATATTAGCTGATATCATTCATAGTTTTAAAGTCATTCTTTAAAAGGTTTTTATATCAACCCACGAGTCTAAACATTTAAGGCCTACACATTTTCGCACTTATAGTTGTTAAGATAGCTTTCCAACTGACCAGCTGATTTAAGCAATCAGTAGGTTTGTTATCTTGATCTGCTATAACACACTCACACTCAAGATCAAATCATATTATCTGCATCAGACGATAGAGTATATCACTCTTCTGACCGTCTCATCTTATCTACATGCAAAAGTTTTAAAATACATAGAAAGTCTATTCACCCCCCTCTAAACTTTTTCTCATCGATACTCGTTTAGGGACCACCAAGGAACATGTATGATTAAGTAATACCGATAACGAATCGAATGATGAAAGATATGAATGATATCATGTAAATACAACATTGTAACATTATGAGTTGAGTACCCCAAGTACTCAGGTGGAATATACTTTTACTGTTAAAAAAAAGGGTAGTAACATGAAAATAAAAAATTGCAATGAAAGACCTTCATTCTCATTCTTTCATTAATGATGGAAGATGTGGAACGATAGTTAGAGATATTAATGTTATTTCTAAAATCTTAATCTTATATATTTGCAAACCTATGGAGTGTCATGTGTCACAACCACACTCCTTCTATCTTAAACTCTTCTTCTAAAATCTCTCCATTTCAAAAATCCTCAACTCTAATTTATTTTAACCTTATCTTCTAATCATAACCATTCATTTTAAGTTTTAATCTCAACCTTTAATTCTTAGTTTTTACTCCTATATAAACCCCAACCACTTTATTTCATGTCAACCACTCAATGTTAAGATAATTTTTTTTAGGGTTTCTTCACCTTTTTTTTCTAATGTAGTTTGATTTTTTTTCTTTTTTTATGTATTGTTCTACAATATAATTATAGAGATTATTATTTTAATCTATTATGTATGTTTGTATTTTTTGGTAGATGTGTAGTTTAGTTATTGATTTTTAGTTTTGTTTGTCAAGGTTTGAAGATTTCATCAGATTCATGAAGTATTCAAGATTTCATCAGATTCATTCGAAGATTTATGAAGGTTTTCAAGATTTAATCAGATTCAAATGAAGATTTTTGAATGTTTTGAGGATACCTGCAAAAATGTCTTCACATTCATGAACATTTACAACAATTCATCCATTCACACTAATTGTTTCAAGATGGTTACACTGATAAGTTTAGGCGTCAATTTCATTATTTTCAATTCTGTAAATTATCGTTGATCCATATTTATTATATTTTTAGATCATTTCCTTAAACTTTGCATGTGTAATTATGGGTAAATCTCATTATTTTTGCTAATGTATTACATAATTTTTAGGGAATATAAAAATTACACTATTAAGAATAAAACATGTTCATAAATTATCCGTATGATTTACATTAAATTATTCAATTAAATCTCATTAATCTTGCAATTGTTATACAGATTTTCAAAATACTTAATTAGGAAATAGATTAGATTGTGTATAATATCTCAATACTCTATATTTGTGAGAATATAATGGGACACGTGTCACAATTCTATCCCTCTACACAATCTCTCTCTTCACCAAAATCGTCTATGAAAGTGTGTGTGCGTGCGAAATCAGAGATGTTGTCTGTTGTCTTGGCACAATCGAGACAACACGATGCAGCGGAATTTAAATTGCTTGTACTGAAAATATAAGTATTCAAAATTTGCGTAGATTATAAAATAATCTACGCTATTCACTATATAAAAATATGTGAAACGAGTACAACCTCTTTGAGGTGTATAATTACACTACGAAAGTGTATAAAGATTTACTAGATCCTATGAAACTATCTCCCTCATAGATCTAATCACATAACCTAGTAAATAAGACTATGTTCTAACACACTATTATTCGGGTTTACAATAATGTGAAGAACTACAAGAAGAAACAAAGATTTTCCTAACTAGAAGCGTATATAGCGTTCAATAGAATAGTAGTCGATTTTAGCTTTCCTTCTTGTGTGTCTTGTGTTGAGGGCAGCTTCTGTATTTATAGGCTTCATCCACGAACTGCCATCAACTCCCATGATCGCCTCAACCTTGAGATCATGCGGTTGTAAACTTCTCTCCACCACTCCTAGAATTTAGGAACTTGATATACCATGTCTAATGACTTCTCACTCCCACGCAGTGGCATGACTTGGTGTTGCCCACGTCTTCTAACTGCTCTGGGACATCATTAGACAACTAGCGTAAGATAAGAGTTGGTGAGAAAAGGAAGGGCAAATTCTGATGTTGTCATGAGTGTTGGGAACATTAAACACAACACTCGGCTGTTAGTGTTGGATCATTAAACAAAACACTCAAACCAACATCAACAATCTCCCACAATTTGACATTTCTACATCAATACAACTGAAGTTTACACAATAGAAATATTGATTAAGAAGTTTACACAATTGATATTCCAAAGAAAATTGAAGTAACAATCTGTATAAGATCAAATTAAAGTAAACAAACATCTAAACCAAAAAACTTGTTTAGATTTAAATAACTAAGGCAAAATAAATCCTAAATAATTACATAATTTAAATAGCAGAGTTTGAGAAATAAAAAACATAAGTACAAAGCTTTTACAACAAGGAAAGAACTGAATTAACACATGGGAAAGGATTGGGCTGAAATGTGTTTCAGCTGCATCTCCATAATCTGAATTTACTCCCCCATTGTGTAAGCTCTCCCCCTGTCTTCAAGCTCATCATGTATCCAGATTACCATAGAGATCCTGGATGTCCTGTTCATCTCCCTCGGTCATTGCAGTGTCAGCAGCAGGTTCATCAGTTCGGCCAGGAACTGAATCCGGTTCATCTACAACAGGAGCAACAATATTAGTGGGCTAATTGTGTGAACTGTCAGCTACTCCCCCTGTTGAAGTTGAAAGAGGATCCATCCAAAAATTCTTTTGGACTAGAAGATCCTCCACAGAGTGCTGCAAATTAACAATGGAACCCTGCAAAATATCAATATGCCTCATAATGTAATGTGAAGATAAGTAGATAGAGGAGGCAGCTCCTTCTGGAGGCAGTGTGGTATTGTGGAAGGGATCATTTGCTGGAACATTACTTGGGCCTGCTTCATCATCATTCCTTCTCAAAGGAAGATCAACCACCCTTTCACCTTGGATGAGGAACTGATTTGAGATGCTGAAACTTGGGACATAGGTGCTTACAACCTCATCTTCATATCTCTCAAAGGCTTTGTCCATCAAGTATGTGTACACAAGGCATGGGTAAGGTAGGATACCTCTCCCAGACATATCAGACTTAAAGGTCATCATATTGGAGAAAATAACATGTCCTAGGTTAAATCTTTTCAAGTGCCCAATCTTGTACATCAAAACAGCCTGTTCTAAGGTGAGAGTGGTGTTGTTTGTAGTAGGCAGCCAATTAAAACACACCAACTTATGCAAAACAGAATATAGACTAGTGAGTTTAGAGGCCAAAATTCTTCTTCTCCATTTTGTGATTACTCCCCCGGTCAAGATGCTTATCATCAAATCATAATCAGTAACAACAGGATCCTCCATAATTTTAGTTTTAAGTAAATGAAAGTGTGCGTGCGTGCGAAATCAGAGGTGTTGTCTGTAGTGTTGGCACAGTCCAGACAGCAATTGAGCAGCGGAAATTAAATCAACACTTTACAAAAGAAGTATTTCAAAATTTGTGTAGATTAAAAATTAATCTACACGAATCACTTATATTAACTTTAATATCAGTGACACAAATCAACAACCTCGTAAGGTTTTGAACAACTACAACTCAAATTGAGTTTGGAAAAATTACTAGAAAATATGCAACTATCTCCCTTATAGATCTAACATAAAATTCTAGTAATAAGACTATGATTAAGTACACAAGTATTCGGGTTTATAAGTGTGTACTAATCTACAAGAAAGAACAAATTATTTTCCTAACTAGAAGCGTTGCGCATTCCATAGACTAGTAATCTTGTTTAGCTTTCTCTCTTGTCGTATCTTGAAATGAAGGCAGTGGGTCTCTATTTATAGCCTTTAACACGAACTGCCTTGCAACTCCCTTGATCATCTCAGCCTTTGGATCAAGGTAGTTTTGGTAACTTCCCTTCACACTCCATAATTTTAGGACTTTGACCAATGGTGCTTAGTAACCACTCAATCCCGTGCAATTGCTTGACCTGGGTGTTGCCCACGCCTTCTACCTACATTTGGGACATCACTAAGCAACACAAGTTAAGTTAGAGTTAGTAAAAGGAGAAAGGGCAAATTCTGATGTTGTCTTAGGTGTTGGAACATTTAGTACAACATTTGACTGAAATGTTGGATCATTAAATACAACACCTATTCCAACATCAACAGTAAAATATTGATCCTCCTAGGGGTAATCATATGCCTATTTCCTCTAAACCAAAAATGTCCATATCTTGTAGAGTTTGGATCACCAGCAAATTGAGGGATGTTTGCATAGAATTCATAAATCCAATCAACAATGTAAGGACAAGCAAATTGTAAAGCATTCAGTAATGATCTTTCTTTAAGCCAATCAAGCAGATTCATTTCCTCAAAGTCAGGAGTTCTAATCAATCTTTCACTTAGAATCTGCCTAGTTCTTATGGTTCTATATTGTATGCTCGACTTATCATTGTAATCTTCATCAGAATCACTATTCCTATCATCAGAAGAGAAAAGTACCTCATTTTCATCCTCTTCTGAAGAACTGGATGACTGTTCAGGATCTGATGGTTCTGGTGTTGCCATCGGAGAGGCAACACTTTCGGGCTCTCGGAGCCTTTTTGATCGTAAGAACTGGTGGAGTGGGTTCACTTTCCTCCTCCATTTTCTCAGCAACTTCATCCACATCCCCTTCATTAACAACCACCTCTTCTTCCACTGGAGGTGCAGGTTGTTCGGCCTCTGTTTCTGGTCCTGATTCAGAATCAGACACAGCAATTGGCTCAGACGCATTCCCATCCGTCCTGGGCTTCTTCCCCTTTCCTGTGTAATCAACAATCTTGCCCAGATTCCTTTGGGATTTCTCTTTCCACCAGGCCATTTTCGTGCAGTTGGAACAACAACAACTTTCTTTTTGCCCTTTTTCTGCCGATGAATTCTCTCGAACTTAGCGGCCAAGACTTCTTCATCAGAGGATTCCGGCTGAGTCTGCATGTCCACATCGCCTTTGAACATGGCATTATCCAGTGTTTCTCCCTCAAGCACTAAAACATGGTGTGTTGTTTTCAAGCTTAGGGTTTCGAAGGCTTCTTTCAAAGTGTTGAAAGGGGTGCCCAGAGGGAAGTGTAAGGTTACTGGAGTGATTTCAAGTGCAGGAGCTTCAGATGAGGGCTCATTTAGTGGGTTGAGGTTGAAATTTCTGCCGTGGTGTTCGCATTCGCGATTTCTGTGCGAATGTCGTACGGATTGTAGGGAACAATTTCAAGTGGAGTTGCTTATGTGGGAGTTTGTTCAGTAGCAAAGGGAACAATGATGGTTCCGACGGTGAATGATGGAGAGTTTGGTGAGTTTGATGATGCCATTTCAGCAAGGAGATTGAGAGGGTTTGGAGAAATTTTGTCGCTTGAGTTTGAGTTCGAGTGTGCAGCAGCGATCTGAGGAGTGTTAGACATATTAGGAGATGTACACACAAAACAAGACAACAAAAATTAATTCTTGAGACCTTTCGAATTCTACAGATAGATGTAAATCAGAATTCAAACAGTGTGAGTCAAAAAGATATAGGAACTAGATATACTCGAGTGCTGTAAATAGAATTAAGATCAGTAATTACCAGGCTTAAATGAATTAACAAAGCTTTTCAAGTATTTTCCAACACTGTAATGGAGACTCATCTTATATGGAGAATTGAAAGGAAGGAGTTACACGATTTTAGAGAGTAAGGGAAGTGAAGTAGTGGATGTAACTTCCCCACTAATTGATCGTGGTTAACATGGAGAATAAGATTTCTGAAAAACAAAAATTAATACAATGCGGAATATAATAACTGAAATAATAAAACAAGGCAAGACTAAGTCAAATTAAATATTTCAGAGAATAAAATTTAATAATTATAAAAAATAACTAATTCCACGAAAATTGGGATAAAAATCTGAATTAACGAGTGTTTTGACTATTGTTGGCATTCTATACACCTCAACACAGTTTTTTCATGATTTTTCATCATATGTGTTGCTCTAATATTTTTTTCTTTTTATCACACTTCACATTGATCCATCTTTTGAAAAGAGTGCATCGTAGCAGCGAACTCCATGCCCCATAGTTACTCAATGGATTTGTGAATATATTGATGCAATTTATATCACCTTTTGAAAAGAGATCATCGTAGTAGCGAGCTCCGTGTCCCATAGTTACTCAGTGATTTATAAAGCATCTAATACGTGATTTTTCTTTTGTAGCATTTGAGAGGTGTATAGGCTGTTTAGTATTTTTCACAAGTCATTCAGAATTCAAATATCAATCACAAGGAATTTCATTAATTCTATAATTACGAAAATTAAAGCAAGGAAACACATAAGAGACTTATCTTAGTGTTGTCTCAAATGCTGCCGCATTTGATACAACACCCTTGATCATATTTTCAGATATTGCATAAACCAAGAGATTTTCGTAGAGAAGAAAACCTCTTATCATAAAGAGCTTTAGTAAATATATCAGCCAATTGTTTTTCAGTAGATATGTACTCCAACTTGACAACTTCCTTTTCAACAAGATCTCTTATAAAGTGATGTCTAATACTTATATGCTTTGTTAATGAGTGTTGCACTGGATTTTTTGAGATATTTATAGCACTAGTATTATCACAGTACACAGTCAAAACATCACTAGGTAAGCTATAATCATGAAACATTTTTTGCAACCAAAGTAATTGAGTACAACAACTCCCTGCTGCAATATATTCTGATGCAGCTGTTGATTGAGACACACAGTTCTGTTTTCTGCTGTGCCAAGAGATTAAGTTGTTTCCCATATAGAAGCAGCCACCACTTGTGCTTTTCCTATCATCACAGTCTCCTGCCCAATCTGCATCACTGTATCCTATTAAGGTACAATTTATGTCTTTGCTGTACCAAATACCTAAATCACATGTACCTGCAACATACTTAATGATTCTTTTAACAACATTCATATGTGATTCTTTGGGATTAGCTTGATATCTAGCACATAAACAGACACTAAACATTATATCTGGTCTGCTGGAACTCAAATATAGCAGACTGCCAATCATAGACCTGTACAGTGTTGAGTCAACACTTTGGCCAACATTGTCCTTACTCAGTTTCTGAGTTGATCCCATAGGTGTTTTCATGTGTTTAGCACTCTCTAATCCAAACCATTTTACAAGACTTTTAGCATATTTACTTTGTGAAATAAAAATCCCATCTTTTTGTTGTTTGATTTGCAATCCTAAGAAGTAATTTAAATCACAAACCATGGACATTTCAAAGGTAGATGTCATCTCATTCACAAAATGTTTAAGCATATTGTCACAAGTAGAACCAAATACTATATCATCAACATAGATTTGAGTAATCATAATAGCATTTTTATCATGTTTGATGAACAGTGTTCTATCAGCTTCTCCTCTTATAAAACCAAACTCAATCAAGAAATCTGTCAACCTTTCATACCATGCTCTAGGTGCTTGTTTCAAGCCATAAAGAGCCTTTTTCAATTTATAGACATGATCAGGAAAATCAGGGTTTTCAAAGCCTTTAGGTTGTTCAACATAAGCTTCTTCATTTAGAATACCATTTAGAAAGGCAGCTTTAACATCCATTTGGTGCAGTTTTATATCAATATAGCATGCAATGGCAAGTAAGAGCCTAATGGATTCAATTCTAGCAACAGGAGCAAATGTTTCATCAAAGTCTACACCTTCTACCTGTGTATATCCTTGAGCAACCAACCTAGCTTTGTTTCTAATAATGTTTCCCATCTCATCAGTATTGTTTTTGAAAATCCATTTAGTCCCTATAACATTAACATGGTCTGGTCTAGGAACTAATGTCCACACATCATTCCTAACAAACTGATTAAGTTCTTCATGCATAACTTCAATCCAATTCTCATCATCTAATGCTTCTTTAACAGTTTTAGGTTCAATCTCAGAGTGATAGCATTCATGATTTACCTTACGACACATGCATGACATACATATAGATCTTACCACATCCTTTGAGTTCATGTCAATTCTTCTTCTGGTTTGAACACCTGTAGATTGCTCACCAATGATTTGGTCTTGTGGATGATATTTCTGAATCCTTATGGAAGGAGTTTTCTGGAGATTATACAGATTTTCAGGATCTGTATTATCAGATGTTTCCTCAGGTGTGTCATCATTCTTCTCAACATTCTGAACCTGTTCAACATTTTCAGTATTGATTGGTAAATCAATCAAGTCTGAAATGTCTTCATCTTCAATGCTTTTACCTGTAATGCTTGTATCATCATCAAAAATAACATTTACAGATTCTTGTACAGTATCAGTCCTAAAGTTATAAATTCTATAGGCTTTGCTGTTTCTTGAGTAACCAAGAAAGAAACCTTTATCACTCTTTGAGTCAAACTTATGTAACTGATCTCTGTCATTCAAGATATAGCATACACAACCAAAAACATGAAAATATTTAAGGTTAGGATTTCTATTGTTCAGAATTTCATATGGAGTTCTAGTAGAATCTGTTCTAATATAAACTCTATTAGCAATATGACAAGCAGTATTAAGAGCTTCAGCCCAAAATCTTTTGGATAAGTTCTTAGAACAGAGCATGACCCTAGCCATTTCTTGAAGTGTTCTATTCTTCCTTTCTGCAATGCCATTTTGTTGAGGAGTTTTAGGAGATGAAAACTCTTGGATTATGCCTTTAGATTCACAGAACTCAGTAAAAGCACTATTTTCAAATTCTCTTCCATGATCAGATCTGATTCTGCATACTTTAGAATTGAAAACATTCTTGAATCTTTTATACAGAATTTTGAAAATGGAAAAAGTTTCAGACTTATCTTTTAAGAATTCAATCCATGTGAATCTAGAGTAATCATCAACCACCACTAAAGAATACCTTTTACCTTCAATACTTTCTGTTTCCATAGGACCCATAAAATCCATGTGCAGTAATTCGAAGCAATGTTTGGTTGAGCAATGTCCCAACATTTTGTGAGACACCTTGATCTGTTTGCCTTTTTGACAAGGTCCACAAACTTTGTTATCTGAGAATTTCAGATCTGGTAAACCTGTAACAGCTTTCAATCTAACAAGTTTATCAAGTTGTCTATAGTTAGCATGTCCAAGTTTATGATGCCATAGAATACTATCATCCACTTTAGCCTTATTGCAGATAAGTTCAGATTCAATGAGATAACAATTATCAGCAGATCTGTTTCCCATCATGATGCATTTAGAGATTTTGTCTAGCACATAACATGAGTTCTTATCAAACTTAACATGCAAATCATCATCACATAATTGACTAATACTTATAAGATTGGCCAGTAATCCATCAACATGCAGAACATTGGATAATTTAGGAAAACCAGGAACATTCAATGTCCTTTTACCAATGATTTTTCCTTTAGATCCACCACCATAAGTGACATTACCACCATTATAAACATTATAATCAGTAAGATAATCAATTTGACCTGTCATGTGTTTAGAACAGCCACTATCAAAGTACCATAATCCAGGTATACATGCTTTTAGAGACATATGAAAAACATTACAAGATGTATTTTCTTTTGGAATCCATGCATAATTATTACTATGTGATCTTGAATGTTGAGTCATTCCAGGCAATACAGAATTTTTCAGATGATTTTTCTTTTTCAAACATTGAGGACTTTTATGACCCTTTTTAAAACAGTAATGGCATATAACATCTTTTGCATTAATCTGAGTCTTAGTAGAAACACTAGAATTGTAATTCACTTCAGCTTTTACAAAAACAGTAGGTTTCTTAGGGTCAGACTTCTTTGAATTTTTACCTTGATAGCCAATACCTGTTTTTCTTGAGTTGTTGGTCATAAAAGATTCTTCCAGTTTGTTCTTTCCTTCAGAAAATCTTTTAAAGCTCAGTGAGGCTTCCTTCAACCTTTCTTCAAGTTTAGATATCTCAATATCTTTTCTTGTTAGAATACCTTCAAGCTTGGTAATAGATTCTCTTAAATCAGAATTTTCAAAGTTCAGAGACTTAATGATGTGGTTAAGTTTCTCATTTTCAGAAGATATTTTGCAAACTTTTTCATTAGTTAAAGGTTTTTCATAAGAATATTTCTTAAAATCAAGAACAGACACATCTAGTCTTTCTTTGAGTTTAGAAATTTCTTTATCCTTCTTTGTTAAAAGACTTTCCAGTTTAAAAACAGTATTAGACAAGTCTTGAATGTCAACATCTCTTCTGGATAAACCTGATTTATTTGATGTACCTGTCTCATTAACAGAACTTGTGAAACAGTTAAATTCTGGTGCATTATTATTCAGTGATTTCTCAAATGATGGCTCATTTGTCCTCACATCGTAATAATCATCCAGATCATCATCAAAAGTATCATCATACAGAATTCTAGCAGAGAAAGCTTTTTCAATATCTTTTTCAGGATCATGATCAACATCAGACTCATCACTTAAAGTAGCACTAAAATTAAGTTTCTTTTTTAGAATGGTGTTGGCACATTCATTAGCATAATGACCATATCCAGAACATGCATCACATTTAACATTTTTCCTATAGTCTTGGTCAGATCTAAACATGTTTCCTCTTTCTAATTGTCTAGAAGGACTAAAGTTATTCTTCCTAATAGGCAATTGTTGAGTATTATTAATCTGAACCTTAGGTTGAATGTTATCCTTAAATCTATTATTCTTGTTCCTCATGAATGTCTTAAACTGTTTAGTAATGAAAGCCATATAATCAGGATTGTTAAGGTATTCCTCAATATCATCTTCATCAGAATCAATTTCAGTAACATAAGGAGACTTTCCAGAACCTGATGATACAGATGATGAGGCATCACCTTTGAAAACAAGTACTTTCTTTTCATTATCAGTCTTTTCAGAAAAGTTCATCTCATAAGTTTTCAAAATACCAATCAATTCATTTTGACTTAACACATCAGTATCCTTAGCTTCTTCTATAGCACATATCTTAGGTTCAAAACGTTTAGGAACTGATCTAAGAATTTTATATACTAACCTTTGATTTGATATTGGATCTCCAAGAGAATGAGCTTCATTTGAAATCTCAGTCAGCTTTTCGTTGTAAGATGAAATGGTTTCATCTTCTTTCATCCTCAGATTCTCGAACTTGGTTCCAAGCATACGTAGTCTGGTCCTTCGTACACTATCCGATCCTTCACAATGTTTTTGCAGTCGATCCCATGCATCCTTCGATGAAATGCAGTTTGATATGATTTTGAACATTGAGGCATCAGTTGAGGTGAAGATTTGTTGGGAATAAAATGAGAAGTGTTTTGATTTAATACCAAAACCCCCTGAGACATGCCTAAGTTAAAGATTGATAATGTTCTAAGAATGTTAGAACATTTAGCATAAGGCTAGATGAGAAGCTGATATGTTAGGCAGCTCTTAGTTTATTAGATGTACAAGTTGAGGGGGAACATATGCTTTGAAGTCTATCAAGATCAAGTCCCCTCAAGGCTCAAATTCTGGAATGATTGCCAAGTCTACTGAAAGACAAGTATGCTGATCAGAAGAGTTGTCCAGCAAAGTTGTCTCAGCAAAGTTAAACCAGAACAAGCCTTCTGAAGGCCAAAGATCAACTATGCTGAAGAGGTCAAGACAATTATACCCTAAGATCTTCAAATATGCATGAAAAGAATACATGCAAAGGGAAAGAGCCAAGTCATCTGAAAAGAGTAAGCCAACTATCCTGATAAGCAAGTCTGCTGATAGTGATAAGCAAAGTTGTCCAAGTGATAAGGAATGTTGTCCTATCTTTGGATTAATCATCAGAAGCCATGTCCATGTCTAAACAAGTGGATCTTGAAGTCAGACATTGGGAAGAGTGCTGCAGAATGAAGACAAAGTCTATACAGCCGTTTATTTCCCAAATGAGGACATGTCACTATCAAGAATCTGTCTTCTAAGTTGAAGAACTCAAAGCAGACATTTATGGACATTTGAGGCTGCCTCTCCAACGGGCAAATCCTTTATTTGTCTATAAATACAGAAGTGTGAAGACCATTTGAAAGCACCTCAACCTTGACAAGAAAATCCAATTATCCTACAAGTCAAAGTGCTTTCAAGCTTTCAAAAGACTATCTTAGTCTTCATACACTTCTTCTAAGCTGAACCTCATTGTATATTCATACAGAGCTTAAAGAGATATCCTATCCTTATACATTGATCTTCATTGTAAAGGATATCTCATTAGTTGGAACCTTACTTCAATCCTTACCCTTTCAAGTGAGAAAGTGAGAAGGTTGTAGTAGTAGAAGTGGTAGGAGCTGACTGTTGAGAGAAGAACAGTTCAGTTCTGAGTTGAGAAGAGGGTATTAGGACTCTAGACATCCTAGGGATCAATTCACCAAGGAGTGGTGTTATTGATCAAGTGCACCTTGTCACTATAAAACAAGTTAATTCCAAGAGTGAAGGAATTATCCTGTTAAATCAGGGAAAGTGGATGTAGGAGCTTGAGTCTCTGAACCACTATAAACTCTTGTGTTGATTTACTTTCAAGTATTTTCATACATTCAACACTGCACACAAAACTGATCTTTCCAAGGACAAATATTCAAAGACTGTGCAAAAGACATTTGGACAAGTTCCCTGAAAATTGGATTGATTGACTAAGTGATTTCAGAACTTTAAAGGAGTCTAAACTAAAGGGCCAACCACTAATTCCGCACAAATAACTCCCTTAGATAGTTATTCAACTAAGTACTCAATAGTACTTAGTAGTTTGATTATCTATAAAGAGTTAATCTCATCAGCAGAGTTGTCCAGGACAACATTGCTGATCTCTGGTTTGATCAAGTTTGAAAAGAATTGCATACAAGTGTATTCCCCCCCCCATACACTTGTTATATACTCCTTTCAGGACCAACAAGTGGTATCAGAGCAGGGGTTTAAAGACCACTGCTTCTGAAAATCCATCTTGATTTTCAAAATCACATATTTGGTGTGGTCACTGAACTGATCTATCTGAAATCCTTTATATCCATTGTCTAACCTTTTTCTTGAAGAAATGGCAAGAGGAAACAACAACAACCAGAACCAACAACAGAATCAAGATCAAAACATTAATGCTGCAATTCCACCTTCTGCTGTTCAAGGATTGGACAATATGGCCACAAATCCAGTCAACCACATCTCACATCATAAATTGCCCATGTTCTCAATAGACAATTATGATTTCTGGAAAATCAGAATGAGGGCTCATCTTGCATCTCTACACACTGACATGTTGAGAGTGATCACAAGAGGTCCTTTTGTGTTCACTCAAGTCAATCCCAGGGTCACTGAAGCTCAAAGAGCAGATACAAGAGATATGATCCCCAAAGATGAAGATGGCTTCACCTCTGAAGAAAAGAGGAAAGATAATTTGAATTATCTTGCCATGAACACCCTCTACCAAACAATTCCAGATGCAGTCATGGGAAGAGTCTACCACTGCACAACTGCCAAAGAAATTTGGGATACTCTTGCAGAAATGTGTGAGGGTACTAAAAAAATCAAGGAGAACAAGCTCCAAGTGGCTGTGCAGAAGTTTGAACAATTCACAATGGAGTCTGAGGAATCCATTGACAAATGAGAAGAAGACTGCCGATGTATCAGAGTCTTATGTAAAAGAAACTGAGGGTGATGAGTGCTTATTTTCTAACCTTTTTGATTTTTCAGATATTGCAGGTATATCTTTTGACCAATTTTTTGCAGATGAACTCTTGACTGATGCACCAGTCCATGTAGATTCCAGCTCTGCTCAAGTCATTCTTGGAGAGCAGTCAGCTAAGTTGGATTCTATTACTCATCAAGTCCAATCTGCTCATGCTGAAACTTCAGGAGCTTTGGATGAGCAAGGTAGAACCTTAGCAGCTGTGGAGATGAGGCTAACTGGCTCTGAAGAAATTGTTCTTCCAACAATAGAAGCAAGAATCAGTGGAGTTGAGACTGACCTGCAAACCATCTCCACTGAAGTAATGAAAGCCAAAGCCAGCATGGATACAGTCTCAAAAGAGGTCAAGAAAGAGCAAACCTTGCTGAGGAGCAACCACAACAGGAATGTTAAGGCATTAAGATTGGTGGTTAAGCAAGCACTTGGGAGAAAAACTGCCTTGCAAAAGAAGAGAGCAGAGGAGATGAGGCTAGCAATGGTGAAGGCTGCCTCTAAAAAGTTTTCCCAAGATGTCATGGCCAACCTTACTGAGCTCCTTAAGGCACAACTTGATGCATCCCTCAAAACAACCATGGAAGAGGTTGTTGAGCAAAAGATGAAGCCTGTCCTGGCTTTCTTAAGTCTAAGCAGTGACAGAATGCAAAACATACATGATGAAAATGTATATTTTCTTGAGGAGATGAAGTCCCTGAACTAAGCCCAGTCCTTAATGGCATCTACTATGAGTGAGCTCAAACCTCAATGCTTTGATGCTGCCAAAAAGGGGGAAAGGGAAAGAGCAAGAGCAAAAGGTGCCTTGGTTATTGGAGGCTCAGATAAGGGCAAAGACAAGGTTGCTGAAGGAAAAGGAAAAGAGCCAGCAGTGCTGAACTTGGATGATTTGGATGAAGAGGAGCAGTTGGCCATTGCCTTGAAGAACTCAATGGCTTCAGCACAAGAGGAAAGAGTGAGGCTACAGCAAAGACCAGGAGGAGAAGTGTCTGGTTTGGACAAGGAGGATGAAGGAGTCCAAACTAGAGGAAAGATCAAGAAGGCCAAGGGAAACAAAAGGAAGGCTGAAACATTCACAGATTTTCCCAACAGCCTTGATCTGCCCCCTGAGTTCAGAATTGAAGAAGATGAGCCTACTTCCAAGAAGGCCAAGAGTGCTGAAACAGACAAATCTGCTGAAGTGTCCAAGACTGCTGAAGAGGTCAAGTCTTCTGAAAATGTCAAGAGTGCTGAAGGTGCCAAATCTACTGAAGATGTTGAAGAGCTGTTTGCTGAAGGATTTTGACCTGAACCCAAGAAGAAGACAACTGTCTTAACTCTTGATCCATCTAAGTTGTTTCAAGAAGGATATGGCAAAGATCCTGAAACACAGCAGAAGTTAGCCATGATGAGGGCTCAAGAGAAGATGGATCTAATAGATGAAGCCAACAGAGCAAGAGACAAGAGAAGAGCTGATTTTCAAAAGCCAAGAAGAAGAAGAGCTACATAGAGCAAGATGAAGCCACAACTACTGATTCCCATGGACACCAAATATCCTCACTTGGATAAATGGGTGCCAATTCAGCTGAATGACTCATGGGAAGAGGCCAAAAGGGAGTTTGTCTATGACTTTTATGTCATTGATAGATGGAATGGAAAAGATGCTAACTCCACTTTTTCTGAGTTCATGATTGAGTATTATAGGGAACTATATCAGCAACTCCTTGCAGCTGCTGATCTTGCAAGAGTTGAATTCACTGCCCCTAAGCCAATCATTTACATGCCTCCAAAGCTGGATGGGTGGATTGACCAGTCAAAGATCCTGAAAGAGTTCCTAGAGATCCTTAAGCTAAACAAAGTGGTGCTTGGACCTAAGGGAACCAATCAAGAAGCCATGGAGCTGAAAAGAAGAGTGTTGGCACAATATGGAATGGTGCCACCTAAAGAGGATGATCTCTAAATGGCTAAGTCTTTCTGACCTTTGTGTGCTAAATTGGATGAAAAACTTATCTTGGTTGCTGATCTGTTTTGAGTTGGTCAACTATGCTGAAGTTGGACAAGAATGCTGATATGTTTTGCTCTAATGCTCAAAGACCTTGTCTGAGAATTATCTTAAGTATTAGTTTATGCTCTAATGGATTATATAGAAATGCTCTGATGTAATGTTGTTCATGCTCTGATATGTTTATTTCAACTATCAACATGCTTGTAATGCCAAATTTATTTGAATGATAGTTGAAATCCTCTTTATGAATCAAGAAACAACATACTATAATCTCTCTATGCCTATCCTTGAAACATATTTGCAGTATGAATGGTGAGTACACTAACACATTCTTTTTCAGGAATATTGACTCTAGTCATGTCTTCTGAAGATAAATGTAATAGGTGTAGTCAAGTCACTTTTGCATAAAATGTATAGGTTTTGGCATCATCAAAAAGGGGGAAATTGACAAAGTGGGATAGCTCAAGTGGTTAGAGCACCACTACCTAGGTCTTAGGTCCTGGGTTCGAGTCATGGGGAGGGGAAAAGGGATGGGTATTTAACTTGTAATAAAAAAAAAATCAAAAAGGGGGAAATTGTTAGGAATAAAATGAGAAGTGTTTTGATTTAATACCAAAACCCCCTGAGACATGCCTAAGTCAAAGATTGATAATGTTCTAAGAATGTTAGAACATTTAGCATAAGGCTAGATGAGAAGCTGATATGTTAGACAGCTCTTAGTTTATTAGATGTACAAGTTGAGGGGGAACATATGCTTTGAAGTCTATCAAGATCAAGTCCCCTCAAGGCTCAAATTCTGGAATGATTGCCAAGTCTACTGAAAGACAAGTATGCTGATCAGAAGAGTTGTCCAGCAAAGTTGTCTCAGTAAAGTTAAACCAGAACAAGCCTTCTGAAGGCCAAAGATCAACTATGCTGAAGAGGTCAAGACAACTATACCCTAAGATCTTCAAAGATTCATGAAAAGAATACATGCAAAGGGAAAGAGCCAAGTCATCTGAAAAGAGCAAGCCAACTATCCTGATAAGCAAGTCTGCTGATAGTGATAAGCAAAGTTATCCAAGTGATAAGGAATGTTGTCCTATCTTTGGATTAATCATCAGAAGCCATGTCCATGTCTAAACAAGTGGATCTTGAAGTCAGACATTGGGAAGAGTGCTGCAGAATGAAGACAAAGTCTATACAGCCGTTTATTTCCCAAATGAGGACATGTCACTATCAAGAATTTGTCTTCTAAGTTGAAGAACTCAAAGAAGACATTTATGGACATTTGAGGCTGCCTCTCCAACGGGCAAATCCTTCATTTGTCTATAAATACAGAAGTGTGAAGACCATTTGAAAGCACCTCAACCTTGACAAGAAAATCCAACTATCCTACAAGTCAAAGTGCTTTCAAGCTTTCAAAAGACTATCTTAGTCTTCATACACTTCTTCTAAGCTAAACCTCATTGTATATTCATACAGATCGAGCTTAGAGATATATTCTATCCTTATACACTGATCTTCATTGTAAAGGATATCTCATTAGTTGGAACCTTACATCAATCCTTACCCTTTCAAGTGAGAAAGTGAGAAGGTTGTAGTAGTAGAAGTGGTAGGAGCTGACTGTTGAGAGAAGAACAGTTCAGTTCTGAGTTGAGAAGAGGGTACTAGGACTCTAGACATCCTAGGGATCAATTCACCAAGGAGTGGTGTTCTTGATCAAGTGCACCTTGGCACTATAAAACAAGTTAATTCCAAGAGTGAAGGAATTATCCTGTTAAATCAGGGAAAGTGGATGTAGGAGCTTGAGTCTCTGAACCACTATAAACTCTTGTGTTGATTTACTTTCAAGTATTTTCATACATTCAACACTGCACACAAAACTGATCTTTCAAAGGACAAAGATTCAAAGACTGTGCAAAAGACATTTGGACAAGTTCCCTGAAAATTGGATTGATTGACTAAGTGATTTCAGAACTTTAAAGGAGTCTAAACTAAAGGGCCAACCACTAATTCCGCACATATAACTCCCTTAGATAGTTATTCAACTAAGTACTTAGTAGTTTGATTATCTATAAAGAGTTAATCTCATCAGCAGAGTTGTCCAGGACAACATTGCTGATCTCTGGTTTGATCAAGTTTGGAAAGAATTGCATACAAGTGTATTCCCCCCCCCCCCCCCATACACTTGTTATATACTCCTTTCAGGACCAACAAGATTGCATTCAACGCCTTTGAATTGTAACTTGCGGTTGTGATTTCTTCAGCCGTCCAGTCGAGCTCTCTCTTGATCCGAGCTTCATTGTCTTCATCCGCAGCAGTTCTTGGTTGAGTCCAACCAGCAAGAACACTCCTCCAGGCTCGTTCATCAATGAATTTGATGTACATTCTCATCTTTGGTTTCCAAAAAGCATAATTTGTGCCATCTAGAATTGGAGGCTTTAGTGCGGGTGAAAGTGGATACTCCATTTCAGATTTACACACTCTAAGCAGAATCTCTACTTAGTGTATCAAGTAGTTGACTCGGATACCAAATGAAAGTGTGTGTGTGCGTGCGAAATCAGAGATGTTGTCTGTTGTGTTGGCACAATCGAGACAACACGATGCAGCGGAATTTAAATTGCACATACTGAAAATAGAAGTATTCAAAATTTGCGTAGATTATAAAATAATCTGCGCTGTTCACTATATAAAAATATGTGAAACGAGTACAACCTCTTTGAGGTGTATAATTACACTACGAAAGTGTATAAAGATTTACTAGATCCTATGAAACTATCTCCCTCATAGATCTAATCACACAACCTAGTAAATAAGACTATGTTTTAACACACTATTATTCGGGTTTACAATAATGTGAAGAACTACAAGAAGAAACAAAGATTTTCCTAACTAGAAGCGTATATAGCGTTCAATAGAATAGTAGTCGATTTTAGCTTTCCTTCTTGTGTGTCTTGTGTTGAGGGCAGCTTCTGTATTTATAGGCTTCATCCACGAACTGCCATCAACTCCCATGATCGCCTCAACCTTGAGATCATGCGGTTGTAAACTTCTCTCCACCACTCCTAGAATTTAGGAACTTGTTATACCATGTCTAATGATTTCTCACTCCCACGCAGTGGCATGACTTGGTGTTGCCCACGTCTTCTAACTGCTCTGGGGACATCATTAGACAACAAGCGTAAGATAAGAGTTAGTGAGAAAAGGAAGGGCAAATTCTGATGTTGTCATGAGTGTTGGGAACATTAAACACAACACTCGGCTGTTAGTGTTGGATCATTAAACAAAACACTCATATCAACATCAACAGTCTATTTCAAAATCCCTGCATTCTCATCCATTCTGATTAAAAAATCCATTTTTTTCCTATTTTAATCTCAAAATTATAATTCAAAATTATTATTTTTAATCTCTCTCCCCTTCAAAATCCCAATATTGTCAAGCATTCTTATTAAAAAAAATTAATTCTTCTAATTTGTCAAATTCTTCCATTTCAAATCTTAATCTTTATCTTTATACTCTATATTTGTGATAATATAATAAGACACGTGTCACAATTTTATCACTCTATCACAATCTTTCTCTTTCACCAAAATCGTCTATTTCAAAATCCCTACATTCTCAGGCATTCTGATTAAAAAAATAATTTTTTTCTATTTTATTCTTAAAATAATAATTTAAATATTATCTACTCAAAATATTTATTTTTAAATTTGAAATTCTAATTATTATTTTTAAATTTATTTTTTAAACTTTAATCACAACATTATTTATTTTAAAAAAACCAAAGTCTTGTATGTACTCAAGTACACCGTGTGTACTTGAGTAGACTTTGACCAGTCAAATGTTGACCGGTCAAACTTTGACTTTTTTTTTTCCGAATTTTTTTTTTCAATTTTTTTTTCGATTTTTTTTTGAAAAAGTGTATGTTATTATAACTAAAAAGTGTAAGTTATATATTAAAGAAAAGTGTATGTTATTATAACTGCAAAGTGTATGATCTATTAATGAAAAGTGTATGTTTTATTAATGAAAAATGTATGTTATTATAACTGAAAGTGTATGATCTGTTTAATGAAAAATGTATGTTCTATTAATGAAAAGTGTAAGTTATATATTAATGAAAAATGTATATTATTATAATTGAAAAGTGTATGATATTATAACTGAAAAGTGTATGCTAATGATACACCTTTTGGTTATTTGTACTTGGACTTTTATAATGTAGATAAACTGTTCCTAATTTTTTTTAAAAATTGTTATTAATTTCATACATTTTATTATTTGATCTTGCACTTTTATGACTATCAATGATATACCTTTTGTTATTAGTCCTACACTTTTATAATAAAATATTTATTAATTAGGTGCGAAAATTTAAAAAAAAAAACAGGTGATAAAAAAATTAAATTCAAAATTTGATGTAGGTGGGATTCGAACACATGACCTTGTGGTAAAAAACTCAAGGGGCGACCACTAGGCTGTAATGGCTAGATAGTATATTTGCGTGGAATATGTTATTTATCCACATAAGTTGGGCTGCAAGTGGACTCAAGTACACCGTGTACTTGAGTACACAGCAGCCCTACCCTTTAAAAAATTTAATAACGTTATTCTATTCTTAATAGCACTTTAATCAAATCAATAAATCTGTATTATCTATTCTTCCTTTTTTATCAGTTATTTTATTCTTAATGTCACTCTATTCAAAATTAATAAATAATTATTCTCTATTTTCTCTCTCTCTCTTTTTTTTAATATTTTTTTAATCAAAATTTCTCTATTCTCCCTTTTTGAATACCCCATACTTAACACAATTTTTACTCAAATCCGGTATTCTACATTCTTATTAAAAAATAAAAAAAAATCAATTCTTCTATTTTAAAATTTAAATTTTGGATAACCATGATTATCTCAACAGTTAAATCTCTAATCCTTTTTATATCCGATCACTCTTTAGTCATTATTTTATCTCCGACCACTCTCTCAGTATAAAAAAAATTTTCAAAGTCTATTTCAGCAATTACATTATTTGTAAATTGTATAGTAATTAGTTTCACTCAGATGAGTGTATTTCTGTGGCTTTTTTATGCTTATATTTTATATTGTTTTTTTACTATCTCTCTTTTATTAAATTTTTAGGTGATTTTATAAATATTGACTAATTCAAAATGGGATGTGAGACGTTTCAAAACTTCTAATTTATCACAATTTTTATCTTTATATAACATTAACAAAGAATAAACTTAAACTTGCTCTGTTATTGTATTTAATTAAATTAGCGTATATTATCTGTGTGGTATTTGTATATTAATTTGGTGGTTTATTTTTTTAATATACATTTTTCTATTTCCACTCAATTTCAATTGAAGAGGTTTGTGTTGCGATTTCTTCAAAAAGATCATTCTCTTGCTTTCTTTTTTTTTTTTCTGCAATTTTTCTATTTAATAATTTTTTGCTTTCATTTTTTCATTCAATTTTATTATTTTTTTTGTTTTACTTTCATTTTTTTTCCTCATTCTTTTCCTATTCCTATTTAATAATTTTTTTTTTCAATTTTAATCAATTTCAAAACTTTTGATTTATCACCATCTTTATCTTTATATAACATTAACAAAGAATAAATCAAAGAATAAACTTGTTGTTATTGTATTTAATTAAATTAGCGAATTTCCGCTCAATTTCAATCAATTTCAATTGAAGATGTTTCCGTTAGCGATTCGATTTTTTCATTGTTTTTTTTTCTCATTTTTTTTATGTTTAATAATTTTTTGCTTTCATTTTTTCTTTAAATTTTATTATGTTTTTAGTTTTACTTCCATTTTATTTTTTCAATTTTATATATGATTTGAATTATAAATTATTTTATTTTATATTAGTGCGTAATAAACTTAATTATAATTTTTTATCAATTCACGCTTGATTCTATCAAAAATAATGAAAACCTTTAATTTTTTTTTATTATATATATATATTTTTGTTAAAAACATGTTAATTAATGATATATTTTATTTAGTAACATATATTTTATTTAATTATGTTACCGATATTGTGGCAACGGAATCCATAATCAAGATATATTCAAATGATTTTACACCACCAATATTAGTCAACCATTGATATAGTCACTTCTTAATTGTTGTTGGGGATAATATTAAACTTGGATATCAACTTATAACCAAATAATTTAAAGTATTTATTTTTTGATTTATTATTAATATTTTTTTACATATTTAATATATATCAAATTATTGTACTAACTTTTAAATTTATTTATAAATAGGTACATATAAAAATATTGCAGGAAAGTGAAATATTAAATGATTAGTATTTTGTAGACACCCTCTTTAATAAATATACACTTTAAATGAATATAAGTTTATTAATATTAATTGTAAGATCGATTTTTTTTTTTTATATAAATTAGAGTTGTTGAGAAAAATAAATTTACTGTAAGTATGTATAAAATATTGTGCAGGATTTTAGAGAATTTTAAAAACATTTGAAAAATCTTCATTTTAAAAACAATTTTGGAAATTCTCCATGAAAAGGAGGAGGTAATTTGAAATACCTTTTAAATATATAAATTTATATTTTTATTATTGTCAAACTAACAAATTAATTTTAACAATATTTTTTTTTAAAATTGCAGGTTTAGGTGATGAATTTTCAACCGAACTGGAAAACTTACTCGAAAAGAAATTTATATTTATAAATAGTATTTAAAGTTTAATTTGGAGAATAATTATAAGAAAGTACTATATACACGGTTTGTGAAACTGACTTCGGATTGATGTGCAAGGTTCGGTTTTTATATAATAAATTAAATATAAAATTTTATGTTAATTAAATGTAATTTTTATATTTTATGTAAATAATTTTTTATAATATACATGACGGACATGTATTTATTTTGTTAAAGTTTTTTTAATTGCATATTATTTTCTTTTATAAGTGAATATAATACAACAAAATACATTCCAATCTTCAAGAATTAGGCGCAAAAAAACTATAATACTTTAAAATGAACTGGATGTAAATGTATATATAATTTTCTTGAGATATAGTATGTGAATGTATTATAAGATAATTTTAAAAACTTTTTAAGATATAGTATAGAGTATTGTTGAGGGTTTTAGAGAATTTTTAGTAATTGAGAATAAAAAAATCAGAAAGTAAGTGTATTCTAGAATAATTTAACAAACTTTAGTTGAAAATGTTTTATGGTACGCTGACTTAGTTGAGAAAATTATGAATAATAGTTTTTTATAATTGAAAGGAAAAAAACTTGACGGGAAAATTAAAGACTATTTTGTGCCATGAAAATAGGTTACTAGAAATGTCACAAAGAAATGTTTGTTTTGAAATGGAAAATTCCACACGATTCTACTTTAAAATTTAGATTTAAAATTTTAAAATCTTATCCTACAAATAACTATAAACCCTACCAAAGTCAACCCTATAAATATTTATAAATTCTATATATATACATATAATAACCTATATAAAATTATTTTATAATGACCATTCTTATTAAAAATATTTTTAATTTTACAATTAAAATTATAATTTTATTAATGCAAATTTTATTAATATATTAAAAAAATATTATAATATATAAAAATATAAATACAATAATATAAATTCAAATTTATAGATATGTATATGTTATAAATATATTAGAATAAAAAAAAAGTTTATTCTCACAAACTCTAACAAATGAAAAAGATATAAAAATTAATATAGTATTTAAAATTATTATTTTAATAAATTAATTCTAATTTTAATAAATCGACCCCGCGTAAAATGCTGGTATAGGGCTAGTTTAGAATAAAGAAATTACATAAAATGAAGGATTTCAATGGATGCCCTCCTAATTAAACTATAATACTATATTTTCAGAATATTTAATTAGGAGATAAATTAAATTGTGTGATTTGTGTCTAAATAAATCGTTTTAATTTTTTTGGAAATAAATTTCTATATACATTCGATTTTTTGTCAATATCACAAATGGGCTATACACATAAGAGGATATTTTGTGTGCTTCTCAGTAGTGAAAAAATTAAGGAAATAATTATCAATTTTTAACTTTGATCAAATTTCATATTTTAGAAATTAAAATATATGATATGATATGGAAAATTTTATTGCATAGGTCATATATGATATAATATTTGAAATTTTGCAAATAAATTTGACCAATTTTAGAAACGTTTAATCAAAATGTGTTGATTTCATTATTTTCTAAATTATTGTGATTAGTCACTAATTATTTCCAATATAATAGGTATAATTGTGCACATTCAATATTAATTTATTAATATAAAACTCTTAGATTGTTTGAAATACTTGAAAATTAATTATTTAGCAAAATTTAAGGAAGACTCTAAAATTGCTACCTAATTTCACCTATAGAGACTACAAATAGAAAATCAAAAATTTTGAAAGTTACAAAAAAGAACAAATTGGTGGATAGATGTATCATTCTACTCTTTCTTTAAAATGACATTCGAAATTTCCATTCAATTAATATAATTCATATTATTCAAAATAAAATTTCATAAAACTCAAATCATCGGAAATCGCGCTAATAACTACACTCCCAAATTTCAAAATCTTTCCTAAAATTCAGCTGGAGTATTATCATGTTAATGTTAATGGTAACTTCTCCATTAAATTAGGAGTAACTCCCAATAAGCATTAATTTTAAATTAAACTAACTTAATGTTATCTTTTGGGTAATTAAAAAAATCGTTTATGCACAAGCATGACCAAAATTAAATAAACTGGATAGAAAACCGTATCAAACAAAAAATAACGAAGAACATACTAATTAATTTATTAATTAATAATTAACAGGATATATGCTTGACGACATGTTAAAAAGATATGCACGTTTGAATATGTGCTTCATATATGCAAAATCCACGAGTTTATCATTATTTATAATTAATATAATCATAGTATTATTGCATAATCATGGTGTTATCCCCTAAAAAATGTATAATATAATATAAGAAAACTAAATATTCTGCATCAACAAAATTGTTCGACAGAATTTATCTTTATTTATAATTAATATATATAAAAGAGTTTTTAGATAAAATTTACTCATAATATTAAAATTTTAAATAAATCAAAATATAAACATTCTATGAGTCTTATATTAATGTTAAATATTAAAAAAAAATCGTTTAAATAAATCAAAATATAAAAATTCAATTTAAGTAAATAAAAAAATATAATATTAAATTTTTATACGTTTAAAATGACTAATGATTAAAAAAATATATGGTTGGCGACATGCTAAAAAGATCTGCACATTTGAATATTTGTTTCATATATGCAAAACCCACGAGTTTATCTTTATTTATAATTAATATAATCATAGTATTATTATATAATCATGGTGTTATCCCTAAAAAATGTATAATATAATATAAGAAAACTAAATATTCTGCATCAACAAAATTGTTCGACATAATTTATCTTTATTTATAATTTATATATATATAAGAGTTTTTAGATAAAATTTACTCATAATACTAAACTTTTAAATAAATCGAAATATAAACATTTCATGAGTTTTATATTGATGTTAAATATTAAAAAATAAATCGTTTAAATAAATCAAAAAATAAAAATTCAAATTAAGTAAATAAAAAAAATATAATATTAAATTTTAATCATTTAAAATGACTAATATTAATACATGAGTCTTATTTTGATGTTAAATATTAAAAGAAAGTTATTTAAAATACCATGTACCAAACGAATAGTTTAAGTAATAATATCTAAGTTTATTGAACTTATAAATAATATATATCTCAATTAATTTTTTTGGAAATTTCTTAATCTTGAAAAGTAATGTCAAATAAATTAAAAATGTGATACTTAATGGTTGATTGAAAAAGAAAGTTTTGTTGGTAATGAAGTGATTATCGGTTACTAAGAGAGAAGAAGATTTAATTTTCAATATAAATAACAATATCAATGCGTTAAAATTGATATTTAATTTTCAAAACTTATTATAATAATGATTTAATATTGATTTTTACTATAAATGGCATAATTGTGTATTAACACATGGTAAAGTCTAGTATGCACTCGAATGCATGTTGTGCACCCTAGTCTAAAGAAAAGTGTATGTTATTAAACTAAAAAGTACAACACAATATTACTAAAAAGTGTAAGTCACTATGACTAAAAATATTATTATACAGTTTAATAATTGAAAAGTGCAACACCATTTACCAAAAAGTGTAAGTCAGTAAAACTGAAAAGTGCAACATGGACTAGGGTGCACAAGATACACTCGAGTCCATAGCAGACCAACCCTTAACACATCAATTTGACCTTAATTGAATTGTTTTAATTTGTTTCCTTTATTTGAAAATGAGTCTATAGGATTGTCTCTCTTAGTAAATAAACTTTTAATTGGGTTATTAATTGATTTAGTACAACATTATTTCAGTAATCATCATTAACATCTTATGAAATGAAGTAATTAATTGTACAAATCAATACATAAGAGTTTCAATACACTTTTTTTTTTTTTTTTTTTTAATCTTATCATTTGATAATTAACTTTTTCTTAAATTATTTATGTATATATTTAAAGTAAATGGAAGATTATTGATTGGTTCATAATTTACTCATTTAATTGTTACAATTATAATATTAGTTTGACAAGTGGTTTGTGCACATGCAAATTATTGCTATTTGTTAAGTTTATTCTACTATTTAATTATATTATTATAAATACGGACATTAAAGTTTACTTAATAGGTTACGGAACAAAATCTCTTAATTGAATTTAATTTGAGATTTGTACCCATTTTCCAATGTACCCTCTAAGAAAATATTTAAGTAATTATCATTTTAATATCTTAACATAAAAAAAATGATGTATGGATCAAATCTTTTTATTTTTAACCAGCTAAATTCCCTATCTACTAAATTAAATTTATAATTCTTTTTTAATGAGTAACACTGATTAAGTATTCTTTCATGAACAACCCTAATTAATAATGACGTTATTACAAATAATTTCAATTTAACATATAATTATGAATGTCATCATGATCGGTTATGTTTTCAAAAATATGGTAATAATAATGACGTTATTACAAATATGTTTTTAAAAATATGTTTTTTAAGTAAAAATACTATATTTCTTCCATATTTTTTTCTATTTTTTATTTAATTTTTATATATACCCAAAAATTCATAAATTGATTGTTTGTATTAAACTAATTATTATGTGAAAATATTAAAGACAATATTTTATTTTATAGTAATAATTATAAAATTTATAGAAAAACTTATTTGTGTATTATTTTGTACTCCATATATGTCCCATAATAATTTGGGTTAATTGCAAAATAAACCGATATCTTTAGGTTATTTATAATTACAACATATTTCTTTTTTTTCTTTGCAATTTGATACACGTCTATTTTTCTGCAACACATAAATGATGTGAATATCGAAGACGCATTGAAGCGCTACACAAATGTTCACGTAAATGTGATGACTGATATATAAAACATTTTTTTTTTCAAAACGTATTTAAGTAAAAACAATATGCAAAATTTTAGATTATTTTTTGTGGATTATGATTTGGAGGACGCAATCATATTCTTTTGAGTTTTAGGGAAAAATGATAATAATTTTCAAAAATCAGTTTATGACTTATTTTTAAAAACGTTTTTTTAGTATTATTTTTTGAGGCAAAGTATTATTTTTAATTTAAAAATATTTTTTTAGTATTGTTTTTAGTTAGAAACGTTTTAACTTAATTGTGACACCTGTCGTGACATATGTGACACCTCGACAACCACATCATAATTTAATTGTTGCTAAAAAAATAGTCAGATGCATTGAATCGCAAAACTTAAAAATGTGGTGTATCAACTTTTAAAGAAAAAAAATGTTGTAATTTATAAACATTTTAAATGTTTTTTTTTTTTTTTTTTGCAATTAACCATAATAATTTTCACATTTTACTTTTCGAAACGTTCAATAATAATTTTTACACCTTTTTTCGGAATGTCTCATAATAACTTTCACAGCAACTCCTAACCCTTTATAAATTTCACTTTCACAATATTTTCAATTTTACAAAAAAATGTCATTTCTTTTGGACCATGATCATGACTATCCTAGAATTATCTATTCTATTTATATATATATGATTTAATTTATATTGGTACAATTACATTTCCATTTTTATCTTTTAATAGAATAAAAAATTCAAAATCTATACATGTTTTAAAAATTATTTTTTAATTAATAATTTAAAATATATTATAAATTTATTTCAATTTTACGCGGGTCTTACACTAGTCGAGGTATAATGAATTTGATAACATTAATGAGTTCATATAAATTTAATAAGGATATACATGTCTTTTAATACAGCTCTTTGAATAAATGAGAAAATTACAAAAAGACTTTTCATAACATGTATTTATACACTATAATATAAAAGGTAATATCAAATTGCAGTTCAATATATAATTATCCCAAAAAAAAATGTCTTTTCAGAGAAAATATTTATTCAAATATAGCTGTCATTTTGCACAATCCCAGAGAATTAAATTAATGACCAGATTTCAAAAAACAAATTTGCCCATGTAATTAGTTTTTGTGATAGTGTGCATCAACGATATATTAGTACTATATATTTATTGTTATTTATTGATTTTTCTTATGGTTGTTTTTTCAAAAATTTTCCAATATTATCCACAATAATTTAATTCCAAAATATATATGGGTATCTTTTGAAGTTGCATCATTTTGTAGAGTTGCAAACATCACCTAATCCGTGTAACATCCTTAAACGTCAATTATCCTTAAACGTCAATTAAAGTAGATCGAAGGTAGAGTTGTAAACATCACATAATCCGTGTGTAATATCCTTAAAAACGTGAATTAGAGTGAATCAGAGGTAGTAATGTTTTTTCAGGTGTAAGAAATTTATAACTATGAAACGCCATAATTTGGAACGAAATTTTATTGATAAATCCATCATTAGTTGATAGTGCATTGTTCATAGCTACAAATTAACTATGATTCAACTTTGCTGAATACTCTCTCAATAAACAGGTTTCAATATAAACATCTTGCATTCATGTGGATCCAGTGTTGCTGTCAAATTTCCTGTAAATTTAGTCTTCAATGTCTTGTGCTGCAAAACGCAACAAAACAATGTCTTTAGATTAAGTATAGTACTACTATCTTGAAATTAATAAAATCAGGATTCAAATATACCTCCCAAAGATCCCGTGCTACAACAGAAGTGGACGGAGCGATTCCTATATCGTCCCAGTGAGCCGTAATGGGAGTAGGCGTAGCTCCTCGATTGAGCAGCAAAACTGCGTATCTGTAATGCGAAAGCGGGCCTGCCCATACCTACTCACAACAAATTAAGCATGTATATAATTAATTAATAACAAGATGAAACCAATTAAGTATATGAGATTTGAGATAGAATTAATTAATTACCTCCCAATCGCCTTCCATCCTAACCTTTTTAGCCTGAACACCAAGCTTATCTATATTTCATAAAAACTCGATTAAATTCGATTCAATTCAATTCAATTCAATTCAAATAAGTTAAATTCGATCACACGTACGTACCTTGGTTGACTTTGATGACCTCTTTATTTCCTATGATTTCCATAGTATCTTTCGTTATATTCGTGACATCACAACCGATGAGGAGGGGAGACTGCGCACGTGCAACAACAAATTGATTAATACGTACGATCGAGCTATATATAGTAAGAAACGAGGGAGGCGTAAATATGAATTAGGTACCTTAGACATTGCCCATATACTGAAGTGAACAATGTATTCATTTTTAGTCATTCCTCCATTTCCAACCTCAAGCATATCCGGATCTATTAACAATTTAAATTTCTTAAATATTCAATTGAATATATACTACAAGATTAAGATTATAAATATATATTATATAGTCACCATTCCAACCACCAGGCCTAGCAAAATCTGCATAAACTTCGTTTTGATCTGCTCGAGAGACCATGCTGTTGAACAACAAATTAAGATTATTCATTACAAATTAAAATTAGAATATTAGTAGCTAGTATTTGTAATAGTAATAGTAATAGTAATACCTATCCCAGTTATCAGAAATATCGTTAGTGGTTCTCCAGCTATTTCCTACGGTATAACCCCACAAAGCCGGGTGCATATCACCCCTGCATAAACGACACGTATCAATTAAACATAGTTCTTACAAAACGTTCTCTAGCTCGATTTTAATTGAAAAAAAGTAGTACCATTCACAAAGGGAGAAGAAGATTTGCCTTCCACTCCTCATCAGAGCTCTTGTCATCACAGGATATCTGCATAAATTATAAATTAACCAAATCTGCAACACATTTAATTTATTTATAATGATTAATAATTTAATACTAGTGTTACATACTAGTGTTACAATTACCGTAGTGTTGGTCTTGATTTGTCGTTGTTACAATTATCATACTTGAGATAATCAATGCCCTAATAATTAAATTAAAATAAAATCGTCATTAATCTTAATTTCAATTTATAAATATTAATGTAGGACGATTCATTACCCATGAAGCAAATGTTTTAGCATCAATTTCCTCGTGCCCCAATGAACCAGGCTGTTTCTTGCTGCACGTGTAATACCTGCAACCACCAATTTATCATTTTACTATTTTATATAAATTTATTTAATTACATATATTATTAATAATTTATAATAATACCCTGCATCAGAGTATATTCCAAGCTTAAGTCCCTTGCTGTGAACATAGTCAGCCAACGCCTTAATGCCCGAAGGAAAACTCGACTTCTTTGGCACCAAAGCCCCCTGATTAATTTAATTAAATACATTAATATTAATTAATTAATAATAATAATAATAATAATAATAATGCAGATAAAAGGTTGAGAATTAACCTTGTGGTCGCGACTATATTCAGCCCAGCAATCATCTATAAACGAAATTGTAAGTTTTTAAGTCAGATGATTAATTGAGTAATTAGGGGCGGGGAAGAAATTAATTATTTAACACTACTCGATCACATCCCATAATTTTTTGGACAAAAATAGTCATACATAAAATCAGTATTCGACCCTTTCAAACGTACAAAATGTCTAATGTACGGTTACATTGTCCAAAAAGAAATATACCTATGTTGACATATTTATATCCGAGTCGAGCAAGCCCCGTCGAGACCAGAGCATCAGCTGATAAATAAATGAATGAAGATTAATTTTCATTGCATATTAGTAGTATATTACAATTCAATATTAAATGAAAATGAAATTAATAGTAACTCATCATTTCACCTGTTTTTTTTATGATATTTTCATCGATCATGCAGTTGTAATGATTCCAACTATTCCACCTAAAACAGATTACAAAACACACATGTCATTAAAAAAAAAATTAAAAAACAAATAAAACGGTAGTAAAATTAGAAATAAATAAAGGATTAATTATTACCCCATTGGAGGTGTGGAAGCAAGGCCATTTCCAAGAAGATTGCGTCTGTTAATAGTTAAGTTGTGAGAAGAAGAAGAAGCTGCTGCTGTAGTAAGTATGAGCAGCAACAAAGATATAAAACATGCAAATGCTGATGATAACTCCATTATTCTAATCTCACTAATTGCAATTAACTATATGAATTATTGTGAGATGAGAAATGAGTATGAGTTATATCTATATATATAGGGGGAAAAAGAGTGGGATTTAGAGATGAGAAAGAAAATTAAAAGTAGATACACTAATTGGATTTTGACAGCTTTTATTGCACTTTCCAAATTTTGGACCACAACCTTTTTCAATAATCTCTAGGGAATCATGGATGAAGTTTTTGAAAAATACAGCCACCAATGAGGTAGTAAATTGTAGGGATGAAATTTCATAAAAAAAAATTGTAATTTTAATTTAAAGTGTTTGCAAAAGCTGGAATCCATGAGCACCCCAAAACAAAACAAAACCAAAAGGGGCAGGTTTGTTACAAACTTTGATATTTGCAGTGCGGTTTATTGGTCAAATTCTTTTAACTTCTTTATGCCAATACTACCTATTTTTAATTTACCCGGCCTCTCACTATAAAACAAAACAAAACAAAACAAAAAAAATCCAGTTGTTTTTCTAAAATTTCATGTCACGGGTGGGAGGGGACCACAAATAGTTTTAAAAGATTCAAAAGTGTTCAGTAGAATCAATTCTACATAACACTGATTTCACTTTTGGATTAATTTGGACCATTCCACATTGCTATGGAGTGGACTTCTGAGTTGGCAAATTTGCCTAGGAGACAGTGCTATTTTAGGAATCGTGATGATGTTACTCCATATTTAAATTTATTACACTTATATATGTAATAATTATTTGTTTTGGGCTGTTGGTGAAAAAAAAAAACAGCGTACTGAAAAAATGAAAATTATGAAAGAAAACATGTATTCTAAGTTATTGTTATTATTACGACGAATTTTAAAATTCATTCATAATAATTATTTTGGAAATAAAATAAAATATTTAGGTTTTAAAAAAGGGTTAATGATAGTGACGAGCAAGTTGGATGGATGAGTGCGATAATATGGGTTATCCTCTCTAAAGCCATTTTTGCAATGATTCTTTTTACAAATAAATGATCGATTGAAAAAAATAAAATAAAGCATACGTGTCTCTTGTACACTAACTAGTATTTCTCCCGTGCGATGCACGGTTTATAAATTAATAAATTTATATAAACAGTGTGATGTTAATAAATGATTCTTTATATACATACAATAGTAATAGTATACGATTTTTTTAGGACCATTAATTTTAATATTTTATTTAAAAAATAAACGTCACAATAATATAATTAAGATTTGCCAAAAATAATTAATTGAGCATAATTAATAAATATTAATTTTATATAATCTTTGATAAATAATGTTTTACCATAGTTATATTTATAGATATAGAGAAGTTTGTTTATAACATAGTAATGAAGATTTGATTAAATATACTAAAAAGATATATATGAATTATAATATTATACGAATGATAGAGAATTATATTCCTAGTAGAGAATAATGAAGAAGACGAAGTTGGATAGCTCAAGTGGTTAGAGCACCACTACCTAGACTTTAGATCCTGGGCTGTTATTATATATATATATATAGATTGTATGTAGACATGCACAAACGAAGGTTATGATTTTTGGGAATTTGTAATCGAAATTATGGTTCGGTTTTTAATCGGCAGTTCAAACGAAATTTTTTCGCTCCGCTCCGCTTTCGTTCGTTTTTTTGTTAGTTTTAATTCTTAAAAAAAAAAACATTACTAGAATTTAATACAAATTATGCCACTTAAACTTATACTTAGAAAATAAAACAATTGTGTATAAATTTTTTTTATAAAAAAATAAAATAATTGTGTATAAAAAAATAATTTAAAAAAAAAAAACCGTTAAATCGACGGTTTAATCGAAATCGGTGGTTTTAAAAATCCATAACCATAATCGAACCGTCATTTTACAATTAGGGTTCGATTTTTTAACCATAACTGGCGGTTACAAACCGTGTGATTCGTCCGGTTATGGTTTGCGCATGTATAATTGTATGATATAATTTTACACTGTTGATACTTTTCAGTGAAAAAAAATAATACTCATTCTGTCCGATTTTATAATGCCCACTTCTCTCTTGGCACGAGATTTAATAAATCATACTCCCTCCAAATTTTTAATAAGCACCACTTTGACCTTTTTATTAATTTTAAAATAAGTGTCATTTTGGATTTTTTTCCTTTAGTTTTGACTATTTAAACCTTACTCATTTACTACAAATATTTTTCAAAATAAAATTCCATAATTATCTTTATACTAAAAATATTGTTTTATATATAAAAAATATTCATTTACAAACATTTTTTTTATATATAATAGATAATTTAAAAAATATTTGTACACAAACATTGTTTTATATATAAATAAAATATATTTTATAAAGTAAAATAAATTTACAAGTTACAACTGAGTCCTACGAATTTTTATTTTTTGAAAGCGATTTATGACATTTTCATCGAAAATTTATAAAAATAAGTCTTTCTCCATGGAAGTGATCAACCAATTATTTAATTTTTTAGCATCAATTCCATTTAAGTAATTTAGAAATTTAACAAAATAAAATTATAATAAAAAATAAATTAAAAAAATCGAGAAAGAGGGTAATGATGCTGCTGTTAAATATTAGTACTGTTTTTTAAAGTGAAAACAAATTTTTATATATGGTTCTTTAAATTCTTTTATTAGTAATATTTTTTTTAAAGTGAAAACAGATTTTTAAAGTAATATATTTTTATTAGTAATTTATTAGTGAAGGGATTGGTAGTCCAACTTTAATGGGCTAGTGTAGTAATGCGTAATGGGCTGAGCCCAAGTTTGGTTATTTTTATGCAAGCATGCATACGTAAGATATATATATAGAGTAAAAAAAAAATTGGGGGTACAGTTGTCTCTAAGTAGGTCCGCCACTGACCGACTGCCGTCGTCGCACCGTCTTTTCACCGCCGCCTCGTCGACCTTCGTTTTCAAATCTTCCAGTGGATGTAGGGTTTCTTTTAGATTTTTAGTTGGGATCAATGGGTAGATCCTCTCCGACGGAGCTACGGTGACCGATCGGGTGAGTCATTCATTGATCCCGTTTTATTTTTCATCATTTACTTTTGTTGTTTAGTTGGTTAGTTGGTTAGTTTACTTCCTGTTTTAGATTCCTGTTTTAGATCCTCTTGTTGTTATTTTTCCTGCATGTTGTTATTTCCTTCCCCTTTATGGGTCTTTTTCCCTGGTATGGGTATCCTTCCCCTTCGTGGGTCTTTGTTGGGCTGATGATGATGATGGGCTTGATTGACACCGATTGGTCTGGGGTCGTCTTCTGTGATTTGGAGAGTCGTAGTGTGCGACAATTTGTTCCTCTTGGGGCAAGTTTGATATCTTTCTTGATCGATGATCCTCGTGGACTGCTGGTTTGCCTTTGTGACTTTCCCCTCTCTCAAGATTGAGTTTGGAGCTATAAGTCTTTGGTAGAGTTTCTCTGTTTATATAGGTGAGCGAGAGATGTAATTCATATACATTCTTTGTAAGTGGTACGCACGATGCAACTACTTAACCGTTCTTTAGATATCTTTTGACATCGACTGTACTGTCTAGCTCTCTGTAACCTTCAATATGAATGATTGATTCCTGCAAAGATACAAATACAAAAATTAACATGAGAAAATACATGAATAGAAATTGCAAATAGATTCATATTGAATGAAAGAAAGATTTGGATTAATTGAATGTGGAAAACAGAGTCATCTCTCTTCTATATATAATAGAGAGGATGCAGTTACAAAGAATGAAAGAAAGAAGAAGTTATGAAACAGAAACTAGAAGTTACAACTAATTCTAAATTTTGCTCTCTTCACACCCCCTACAAGATGGGCATGGATATTAGACAATCCCATCTTGGATTTATTTTGTTCAAAAAGTTGAGTCCCAAGGGTTTTTGTAAAAAATCAGCCAAGTTGTTCTCTACGGAGAGGTTAATTAAATTGATAACACCCTCTTGAATCTTCTCTCTGGTGAAGTGACAATCAACTTGGATATGCTTGCTTTTATCATGCATGACATGATTGTGTGCCATGTGGTAAGCCGATCGAATATCAGTGTATTTCATAGCAAGAAAAGAATGATCAATGTGGAATTCCTTCAAGAGATATATCAACCACTGAATTTCACAAGTTGCATAGGCTAATGCCCTGTATTCTGCCTCGGCGGATGAACGACTTACAGTTGGTTGTTTCTTGGATTTCCAAGAGACCAAGTTATCTCCAAGAAATACACAATAACCACTAACACTTCTTCTATTCTCTGGACATCTTGCCCAATCACTATCTGAAAAACATTTCAAAGAAAGATCTGAATTAGTACGATAAAAAATCCCTTGTCCTGGAGTACCTTTCAAGTATCTCAATACTCTGTGAACTGCTGCTAAATCTGCTTCAGTTGGCGCATACATTCTTTGGCTCAAAGTTTACACGCAATATGAAATATCAGGCCTAGTAATTGTTAGATACAACAATCGACCAATCAATCTTCTATAAGAAGAAGGATCCTATAATAAATTTGAATCTATTAAACTGAATTTTTGTTTAGAATCCATGGATGTTTTACAAGGTTTATAGCCCAAATACCCTGCATCATCAACAATATCTAGGGTGTATTTTCTTTGACAAAGAAAAAATCTTTCGTCTGACCGAGCAACCTCAATACCAAGCATATATTTTAGAACACCTAAATCTTTTATAGTAAAATTTTTATCAAGCTCAAGTTTTACCCAATTAATTTCAGCCAAATCATTTCCACCCAAAATTATATCATCAACATATATCAAAAGCACATTAAAAGAGTTTTCAAAGGATCTTAGAAACAAAGATGTATCACATTTAGATTGTGTATAACCTAAATTTAAAAAACAAGCAGTAAGCTTCTGAAACCATTGTCTAGAGGCTTGTTTCAGCCCATATAAACTCTTATTTAACTTACAAACCCTTGTATCTGTAGGCGCACAATATCCAGGTGGTGGTCTCATATAGACCTTTTCAACCAAATCCCCGTGTAGAAAAGCATTATTTACATCTAATTGATGTAAATACCACCCTTTACTGGCTGCAAAAGAAAGCAATACTCGAACAGTGGTTAATTTAGCAACAGGAGAAAACATATCAAAATAGTCAATACCCTCTTGTTGAGTATAACCTTTGGCAACTAATCGAGCCTTATATCTCTCTATAGTTCCATCGGCTTTATTTTTTATTTTATATACCCACTTACAACCAATACAATGCTTGTCTTTAGGTAAAGAAGTCAAAGTCCATGTGTTTGTAGCTTCTAAAGCATTTATTTCTTTCTTCATAGAATCTTGCCATTCTATGTTAGAACTAGCTTGTTTATAAGTCCTAGGTTCTTGGTTAAGAGAAATAGAAGATGTGAAAGTGTAATGGGCATGGGAAAGATTAGTAGTAGATAGGTAATCAGAGATAGGGTATCTTACAGTATGTGTTGGATCACTTACACTCAAATTGACCTTCTTATCTCCCTCATGTTTATGATGCTGCAAAGAGGGAGGTAAATCCAAATTGTATACCTGCAAATAGGCAGGAGTAGATTTTTCCCTAGTAGATTTTCTAATGGTCATATCAATATCAAGATTATCACTTAAAGGTGGAACAGATATAATACCATCAGGTGTATTAGTTGTAAAATCAAGAATTTCCTCTTCTAAATCATGATGTGTGAAATCATTGTTAAGTGTATTACCATCATCAATTCCAGACTAAAAAAAATCACCACCAGGTTCAACATGCAATGTTTGTGAATGAGTACTAGTGGAATCATTATTAAAATCAGAAAAAGTATGCGAGGGAGCAGTAGGGAAATCATCATAAAAACCAGAAAATGGATTATTAGAGGGATAAGTATTGTTTAGATTCTGAAAAGCTAAATCACCTTTCTTAGTTTTCTCAAAAAATGGGAAAATATGCTCATAAAATTGAACATTTCTAGATGTAATAACAGTATAAGTTTCTAAATCCAATACCTTATATCCCCTAGTCCCTAATGGATAGCCCAAGAAAACACCCTTCACTGCTCTTTTATCAAACTTGCCACGATGAGTAGCAAGTGTACTAACATAGCACAAACAACCAAAAGTTCTCATATATGTATAATCAGGTTTCTTATTAAACAAAACCTCAAAAGGTGACTTACCCTTCAAAATAGGAGTAGGAATCCTATTTAACAAATGTGCTGCTGTCAATATGCATTCATTCCAGAATTCCAAAGGTATAGATGACTCAAAATATAGAGATCTATCAATTTGTAAAAGACTTTGATGTTTTCTTTCAACTATGCCATTTTGTTGAGGTGTTTCCACACAAGAAGTTTGGTGAATGATCCCATTATTAGCATAAAAATCTCTAAGCAAAAACTCAGCCCCATTATCTGATCTTAACACCTTAATTTTAATATCAAATTGAGTGAAAATGGGTTTATAGAAGGATTCCAAACAAGACTTGACCTCAGACTTAGATTTAAGCATATATATCCAAGTGCACCTACTCTTATCATCTACAATTGTGAGAAAAAACTTGTGACCAACGTGAGTGACAGTAGCAAAAGGGCCCCAAATATCACAATGTATGAGATCAAAAATATTGGATGAAACAGTAATACTATCGAGGAATGACAATTTCTTCTGCTTAGAAAAATGACAAACATCACACTTATGATCAATAGAGGATTTTATTTGAATGTCAGGAATATTGGACAAGGCTTTGAGTGATACATGTCCTAACCGTTTATGCCAAAGCTCAGTGGAAACATTATAACTACTAGGTACTGTATCAAAATGTGTATTACAGTCATAAGATCCTAGTCTAGTGCAGTCGAGAACATATAATCCACCAATTTGGTTAGCAGATCCAATCATTGCTAAATTCTGATCCTGCAATACACAAGTATCGTTGGAAAAATGAACAACACAATTAGAATTTTTAGTTAACTGAGAAATGGATATCAAATTGTGAGTAAAGGCAGGCACAAAAAGTACATTATAAATGTAGGTCCCTAGTTGAGTTATATAATATTGAGTAAGCTAGTGAAAATGTCTAGAGGGGGGTGAATAGACTTTTCAAAAATCTATCAATATAACAGAATACGAATGCGGAATATCAGAATTAAACAATGAGCCCAATCAATTATACTCAACTAAAATTCGTGAACTCTGTATGAATACTCTACTAGTCTTGTTCAGTTATGTATTTTAATCAATTAAACAGTTAATCAATCAAACACAAATAAAACAGTAAAGTAAATCAAACACGAGATTTATAGTGGTTCGACAACTTGTCTACGTCCACTCTCACAAACCCAGTTGTGATATTCTTATTAACTCGTCTAATAGAGTAATGTGTTCTTGTAGCTTTAAGTCCCAAGAAATAAGACTTAGATCTTCTCGAATATACCACCAGATATATCTTCGATCTAACTAGCTATTTAACAAGCAACTAGCAACATGATACAATAAAATAAAACTTCTCTGTCTTCAATAGTAGCCTTCTGGATTTCTTCAGTAGTCTTCTGGCTTCTTTCTGAATCGTCAACTCTGTGAGTAATTCGCTTGAGTACGTCTTTAATTCGCTTCAGTATATCTAGTTTCAGTAGTCTTGAATCGTTGAATACACCAAGATATTTATAGACTTCTAATTTCAAGAACTTTCAGTTGTGTAACCAACTCTTCTTGAAAACTAACTCATAACTATTTATCTTTATCCATCCACGCGTTTATGTAGTTAATTAGTTATTTCCAACTAACTCTTCAAACTTTATCTTTACACGCGCTTTGAATAACTAACTCTTTCCTTCTTGTCTTGTTGACTTGTCTTGTCTTGCCTTGTCGCGCACCTGTCTTCTGTAGTAGACTGTTTCTTAGTCTTCTTCTTCTTGTGCAGCCCTTCTTCTGTAGACTTCAATAGAACACTAAACTAGTCCTATCATCTAATCTAAACAAGACTATTACATTACATTAAGCTTTATAACACAACTTAGTCAACTTACGAATCTATACAATGATATGCGAATACATACAAAATAATATGAGCTTCTATACAACTTGAATAGCTCAGTAAACAACCTAACATGTATACAAAGTACTTATAATACATACTTGTCTTTCAAACAATTAAACTTTTCTTTCGAAACTTAACAATACTTGTCTTGTGAACTAGTACTTGTCTTGTAAACTCTACTGATCTGCTCAAGACCACTTACATAACTAGACTAGATCAGTCAACACTTAGAAAATATTCAAGTCTACTTTTGGCTTATCAAAACTCATCTTATCTTTTCATCATTTAGGACTTGCCTTAGGATTCATATCCCAACAATTTCCCCCTTTTTGATGAAGCTAAAACTACTTGAATCTTTTCTCAATAGTAGACTAGTTAAGTAGTTATCTTGTCTTAAACATCAAAATAGTACTTATCTTTTCATTCATTAAAATAAGATCAGTAGATATTACACTTAATTAATCAAAATAGAAAATACTAAGTAAAGAAATTACACTTAGTCAGTAAGATTACCTCCTTCTGGATTAGGAACACAAAAAGCATCTAGTAGTCTTCTGTGAATTACTGAGATATGTTCTTCATTATCGATCTTCTCTTTGTCTAGCAGCTCCTCTTCAAACTTCTTGATATAGTTGAAATCGATCCTCTTTCCAGAGCTCAGCATAGGAGTATTCCATTTCAGATAGATCGGCACCAATATGTTAAAATTAACAGCAGCAACGATCCTCATAATAAGATTCCATAGCTTCTGATCTTGAACTTCCATAAATTTGTCAAACACAGCATAAAGTTCTTCAGTACTGTCAGCATCACCAAATTTGCGAACAATCTAGTGATCAAACTCCCATTGTAACTTGACTTTGAACCAATCTTCTCGATGTTCTCTGTCAATGAAGTTATCAATGAATGCGTCTGTAACATCATCTGGATTTGCCTTTAACTTCTGCAATCTCCTAATATGCTTTCCAACTTTCTTCTTGCTAGCATAGTGAGATTCATCATCCATCTTCTCAACTTTCTGCTTTTTCACGATTGCAGTCGTCTCAGCTTCTTTAGATTCTTCAATGACCAACTTTCTCTTGACTTGTCTGGTCTGAACCTCAGCTTCAGGTAGAACAACACCTTTGCCCTTCACCTGTCTCTTCTGCTCATCTGCCTTAGCTTGCTCAAGATCTGCTTTCTTGACTAGCTTTCCTCTCTTAGGCTTCTTCAAATCTTGCATAACTATAGCGGCTTCTTTCATTTCAGGTTCAGCACTAGACTTCAATTTTTCAGCTTCAACTCTAGCTTCAACTCTACTCGTCTCTTCCCCCTTTTTGGCTTCATCACTTGCCTTCAGAGTGAATATGTTGGGAATAAAATGAGATATGTTTTGATTCTATACCAAAACCCCTTGAGACATGCCTAAGTCAAGATGATTATGTTCTAAAAGATGTTAGAACATATAAAATATAGGCTAGATGAGAAGCTGATATGTTAGGCAACTCTTAGTTGAATAGATGCACAATTTGAGGGGGAACCTATACCTTGAAGTCTATCAAGAACAAGTCCCCTGAAGGCTCAAATTCTGGAACAACCACTAAGGCTAATGAAGGCCAAGTATGCTGATCAGGAGAGTTGTCCAGGAGTGTTGTCTCAGCACAGTTAAGCAAGATCAAGTGTTCTGAAAGCTTGAGGTCAACCATGTTGAAGAGTTAAAGACAACAAAGCCCTAAAGATCTTCAAAGTATCATGCTAAGATCACTTTCAAATGAAGCAAAGGGCAAGAGCCAAGTCATCTGAAATGAGCAAGCCAACCTTGCTGATAAGCAAAACTACTGATAGTGATAAGGAGAGTTGTCCATTTGATAAGGAATGTTGTCCTATCCTTGGAACAACCTTCAGAAGCCATGTCCAAGTCTTAACAAAGGAATCTTAAAGTCAGACATTGGGAAGAGTGCTGCAGAATGAAGACAAAGCACATACAGCCGTTTATTTCCCAAATGAGGACATGTCACTATCAAGAATCTGTCTTCTAAGAATAAGAAGACATTTATGGACATTTGAGGCTGCCTCTCCAACGGGCAAATCCTTCAATTGTCCATAAATACAGAAGTGTGAAGACCATTTGAAAGCACCTCAACAGAATCCAACTACACAAGAATTCTGAAGCTCATAGAACTTTCAAAGCTTTCAAAGACTATCTTAGTCTTCAAACACTTCTTCTAAGCTGAACTTCATTGTATATCCATACATAGCTTAGAGAGATATCCTAATCCTTATACACTGATCTTCATTGTAAAGGATATCTCATTAGTTGGTGTTGGTCCTGAAATGAGTATATAACAAGTGTATGGGGGGGGGGAATACACTTGTATTCAAATTCTTTTAACTTTGATCAAACCAGAGCTCATCTAGGTTGTCTTGGACAACTCTGCTGAAGATGATTAACTCTTCTAAGATAATCAAACTACTAAGTACTATTGAGTACTTAGTTGAATAGCTATCTAGGGGAGTTATATGTGCGGAATAGTGGTTGGCCCTTTTAGTTTAGACTCCTTTAGTTTCTGAAATCACTTAGTCAATGCAATACAGTCCAGTTTTCAGGGAACTTGTCCAAATAGGTTTTTGCACAGTCTTTGAGTAGTATCCTTTGAAAGATCAGTTTTGTGTGCAGTGTTGAATGTATGAAAGTACTTGGAATGTAAATCAACACAAGAGTTTATAGTGGTTCAGAGACTCAAGCTCCTACATCCACTTTCCCTGATTTAACAGGATAATTCCTTCACTTTGGAATTAACTTGTTTTATAGTGCCAAGGTGCACTTGATCAAGAACACCACTCTTGGTGAATTGATCCCTAGGATGTCTAGAGTCCTAGTACCCTCTTCTCAACTCAGAACTGAACTGTTCTTCTCTCAACAGTCAGCTCCTACCACTTCTACTACTACAACCTTCTCTCTTTCTCACTTGAAAGGGGTAAGGGTTGAAGTAAGGTTCCAACTAATGAGATATCCTTTACAATGAAGATCAGTGTATAAGGATAGGATATCTCTCTAAGCTTGTGTATGGATATACAATGTAGTTCAGCTTAGATGAAGTGTTTGAAGACTAAGATAGTCTTTGAAAGCTTTGAAAGCACTCTAGCTTGTAAGAACTTGAGGTTAGTTGGATTGTGTTGAGATTACTTTCAAATGGTCTTCACACTTCTGTATTTATAGACAAATGAAGGATTTGCCCGTTGGAGAGGCAGCCTCCAATGTCCATAAATGTCTTCTTCTAGTTCTTCAACTTTGAAGACAGAATCTTGATAGTGACATGTCCTCATTTGGGAAATAAACGGCTGTAAGAGCTTTGTCTTCATTCTGCAGCACTCTTCCCAATATCTGACTTTCAGATTCTTTTGTTAGAACATGGACATGACTTCTGAAGGTTGTTCCAATGATAGGACAACATTCCTCATCTTTTGGATAACTCTTCTTATCACTATCAGCAAGGTTGGCTTGCTCTTCTTCAGATGACTTGGCTCATACCCTTTGCTTCACTTCAAGGTGATCTTAGCATGTTGATTTGTAGTTCTTTAGGGTGTGGTTGTCTCTTTCTCTTCAGCATAGTTGACCTCAGGCTTTCAGAGCACTTGATCTTGATTAATTGTACTGAGACAACTCCTCTGGACAACTCTCCTGATCAGCATATTTGTCCTTAGCAGACTTGATCATGATTCCAGAATTTGAGCCTTGAGAGGACTTGTTCTAGATGGACTTCAAAGCATGTGTTCCCCCTCAAATTGTGCATCTAATCAACTAAGAGCTGCCTAACATATTAGCTCCTCATCTAGCCTATATTCTATATGTTCTAACATCTCTAGAACATACTCAATTTGACTTAGGCATGTCTCAGGGGGTTTTGGTATTAGATCAAAACATATCTCATTTTATTCCCAACAATTTCCCCCTTTTTGATGATGCCAAAACCTATACATTTATGCAAAAGTGACTTGGCTACACCTATTACATTTATCTTCAGAAGACATGACTAAGGTCAATTATCCTGAAAAGCAATGTGTTAGTGTATTTACCATTCATGTTGCAAATAGGTTTCATAGATAGGCATAGAGAGATGAGTGTTTTTCTTGATTCAAAATAAGTTCAACTATCATTCAATTGAAGATCATTACAAGCATGTTGATAGTTGAAGTTAACATATCAGAGCATGAATCAATAACTCTAGTTATATCAGAGCATTTCACTATACAAAACATACCTAGAATTTTAGTATCAGAGCAAATACTAAAAATCTTAGCAATATCAGAACAAAACGTCAGGTATCAGAGAATCATGCTTATATCAAAGCAGTCCAGAGTATATCAGAGCAAACAAATTTTCATAGCACACCACATCAGCAATCTTGACCACATTTCAGCATAGTTGATCAATCAATAAGGTCAGAAGACTTAGCCATTTCAAAGATCATCCTCAGGAGGTGGCACCATCCCATATTGTGCCCACACTCTTCTTTTCAAGGCCATGGCTTCTTGGTTTGTTCCCTTAGGACCAAGAACCATCTTGTTTAGCTTGAGGATCTCAGTGAATTCTCTCAGAATCCTTGCTTGGTCAATCCATCCTTCAAGCTTTGGAGTCATGTAAATGATTGGCTTGGGAGCTGTGAGTTCAAATCTTGCAATGTCAGCAGCTGCAAGCAATTGTTGATAGAGCTCTCTGTAGTATTCTATCATGAACTCTGCAAAAGTGGAGTTGGCATCTCTTCCATTCCATCTGTCAATGACATACTGATCATAGACATACTCCCTTTTTGCTTCCTCCCATGAGTCATTCAGCTGAATTGGCACCCATTTATCCAAGTGAGGATATTTGGTGTCCATTGGGATCAGCAGCTGTGGCTTCATCTTATTGTAGGTTGCTCTCTTCCTTCTTGGCTTCTGGAAGTCTGCTCTTCTCTTATCTCTTGCTCTTTGTGCTTCATCCAGCAAGTCCATCTTTTCTTGGGCCCTCATCATGGCCAACTTCTGTTGTGTTTCAGGGTCTTTGCCATACCCTTCATGAAACAGCTTTGATGGATCATTTAGCACAATCACTTTCTTCTTCTTAGGTCCAGGACCAAAGCCTTCTTCATATAGCTCTTCAACATCTTCAGAAGCTTTGGTACCTTCAGTGGACTTAGTCTCAGGGGACTTTTCCTTTTCAGAGGATTTGTCCTCTTCAGCAACTTTGGACACTTCAGCAGCTTTGGCCTTCTTTGAGATAGGCTCATCATCATCAATTCTGAATTCAGGTGGAAGGTCAAGGCTGTTAGGAAAATCAGTGAATGTTTCAGCTTGTCTTTTCTTTCCTTTTGCCCTCTTGATCTTTCCTCTAGTTTGAACACCTTCAGCATCTTTGTCCAAACCAGACACTTCACCACCTGGTCTTTGCTGTAGCCTTACTCTTTCCTCTTGAGCTGAGGCCATAGAGTTCTTCAAGGCAAGTGCCAACTGCTCCTCTTCATCTAAATCATCCAAATTTAGCACTGCTGGCTCTTTTCCCTTTTCTTCAGGGGCTTTGTCTTTCCCTTTCACTGGACTTCCAATCACTAAGGCACCTTTTGCCCTTGCTCTTTCCCTTTCCCCCTTTTTGGCAGCATCAAAACATTCTGGCTTCAGTTCACTAAGGCACCTAGTCTTGTGCGATCAACTGTATTGATATCAGCTGATCAACACAATCCTGGCTTACATGCCTATCCTCAAGATGAGAAGAGTAGAAGACATGAAGACTAGAAGATCCTTGAAGACTAGATAAGTTAAGGTGCTTGTATACCTACTTATCTGATGGAGTCCAAGATTGAAGATGGCCTAAAGCAGCACAAAGGATTGCCAGATCAGAAGAGTGTTACTCGACTAATATCAGAAGACAGAAGACCTAAGGCCAGAAGAGTAGTCAGAAGACTATTAGCACAGATCAGAAGACTATGTGTTCTTCCAGGACTCGGCTGATTCCAAAGTCATCTTGCAATTCAAACGAAGACCTACCTTATTTAGAAGATTGACATGATCCCAAGATTGAAGCAATCAAGCAGCTGGAATCAAGGAATCAAGCCAAACATGGAAAGATTGCCCCAACGGTTAGTCAACTCCAACGGCTAGTTGCAAGCAATCACCATTATAAATACAAGAGGATGAGAAATCACAAACAACGAAGCCACACCGAGAGAATTCAACAAGCTAAGCAAGCAATCAAGCAAAAAGCCATACTGGTCTAAGAGTTCTCCAAGAGCCAGAAACCATTAGAATATCTATAGCTCTTAAGTGATTTCTATCCAACCCTTAAGAACCTGAAACCTGTTCATATTGTATAATCATTGTTTTAGGCATAGTGGTTAAGCAAATTATAAGCTTGAACCATTAGTTGGATACACTTCAAAAACCCCAAACCCTCACCGAAAGGTTAAAGTTTTTGAACCCCCTAAAGTGCAAGTGCTTACAATCACTTGTGGAGACCGTAGCTGTTAGGACGGCTCAGATCTCAAAGTCCTATCCTTGGGACTATAAAGGACAAGACCCTTGTAATTTTTGGGAAATTAAAGGGATTAAACATCACGTGTGGACGTGAGAGTGGATGTAGGAACGTATATCCGAACCACTATAAATCTGGTGTTATTTATCTTTCTGCACTTTACATTTCTGTCTTTACATTATTATATAGTGCATACTGTGCTTTCAACTGTCTTCAAAACAAAGGCCATAACTTTCAAACCAGCATCAGCTGAGTATTTTTCATTAAGCAAAACAAGTTAACACTTTCTTAAGAAACTAAGAACGAGTCTAATCAAGGCCTACCATAATTCCGCATATAACCTCTTCATTCAGATCACTATAGTCATCTGGACCAGCAGACTTGTAGTCCAGCTGACATAGCAATCAGAAGAGGTTCCCAACTCTCTTGAAAAAGTTTTAAAGTCTATTCACCCCTCCCCTCTAGACTTTAATCCCATTCACTACTCGTTCAGGGACCAACAAGTGGTATCAGAGCAGTGGTTCTAACGGACTACTGTCTCTAGATTATCAGAAGACTTGAGGGAGTCTGTCTGTAGTCCTCTTGAACAGATCTATTCTTTTGAAAAACTTGTTTTTGAAAACTCATACAGCATGAGTGCTAATATGCGAAAGTTGCCTAAGTTTTCAGTTGAGGATTATGATTACTGGAAGATCAGGATGAGAAAGAATCTCACATCAGTCCACTACAAGATGTGGTCTGTAATCACAGAAGGTCCAATCACCATTATGACAGTCAACACTGCAAATGGTGATCCAGAATTTCCAGTTGGAGAGCTCGTTCCCAAGCCAATGAAGGATCTCACACCAGAAGAGATGAAGCAATCAAATCTTGATAGCATTGTTCAAGATTACATAATGCAAGCTCTTCCAAATGAGTATATTGCAAAGGTAATCCACTGTGAGCCAGCTAGAGATATGTGGGAGGCATTGGCACTTCTCTGTGAAGGAACTGAGCTGATCAAAGAATCCAAGTTGTCTACAGCAGTCAAGAAGTTCGAACACTTCAAGATGCAACCAGAAGAGACTATTGATCAGCTAGACAATAGATTTACCAAGATCATCAATGAGATAGAATCTCTGGGCAAGAAATATACAAATAGAGAGAAAAATCTAAAGATCCTAGACTCTCTAACCAAGAAATGGAGACTCAAGAAGACCATCATCAAAGATACTCAAGATATCAAGAAGTGGTCTGCACAAACACTATTTCAGAATCTAAAAGCCCATGAGTATGATCTTGAAAGAGAAGAAAACTCAGGAAGTGATGAACTAACTGCCACCCCATCTACCTCTAAGACTGTAGCCTTCAAAGCAGCCAATACAAAAGCTGCAAGTACTTCATCTGGCAAGACCTCTCTAAAAACAGAAGACTTTGTAGGATCAGACATGAGTCTCAATGAGCAAATGGCCCTTATGATCAAGAGATTTGAAAGGATGACCACTCTCAACAGCAAATATAGAAAATTCTATAGAAACTACAAAGATAGAAGAGCCAGTTCACCCTCTAGAGGTTCCAGAGAAAGAACACCAGAAAGACATCCTAGAAAGGATGTGGAGTCATCTAACAGTCGAGGATCTAGAAGAAGAGATGCCACTCCTCCAAGGAAAGGTAATTCAAATCAGAAATCTGGATTATGCTTCAATTGTGGCAAACCTGGACATTATGTCTATGAATGTCCTGAGCTGATGTTGGATGACAAAGAAGAAAGAAGGCCAAGAAGAAACTCAGACAAGCAAGCAATGGTGACTGAAGAATCTGAATATCAAAGTGATGAACTACCTACATCACCAGACTGTCAAATCTTCTCAGATGATTCAGATGACCTAGCTATGATGGCCATAAGTGAAAATGAGGTAAACTCCTACACTACAACTTTCCATTCACCTATTTTTTCACAATCAGATGAGATAAACTCATCTGAAGGCGAATCAGAAGACACCTATTATCAATCCTTGAGAAAGGTAAAAAGTGATCTGGATATTGCCACTAGAGCTTTTATAGAAGTGGAAGAGGAGAATAAGGATCTAAGGAAAGAAATTGCTAAGTTGAAAAAGACTAAGTTTGATAACACTCCTGAGTTGGTCACACTGAATGAAAGATTGACCAGAGAAGTGGAACTTCTCAAGAAAGAAAATACCACAATAACTCAGTTGTATGAGGGGATGTTAGAAAACTCAAGCTTTAGAAACTAAGGAATTTCGTTCACTACAATCCAAATTCGATGACCTCTTCCAAGCACACAAACTCTTAGGAAAGGAGAAGGAATGCCTAAATCAAAAGATATCAGAGTTCAATAAAGCTTCTACTACTATTGAAAGTATCTCTGAATATTATAGATCAAATGGCAATAAGATGGGTTTTGGATATGAACTCAATCCATCTACATCCTCTCCAGCTGGGGGTAGTACACCTAACAAGTGCACTACTCAGACACATGAAAAGGGTGAGTGTTCTAAACACAATGAACCTAATATGAACCAAAAGGCATCTGTACCAGCTAAGGCTAACTATCCCAAAACCAAAAATGGTAAAGGACAAGCTAACCCCAAGCCTGTACAGAGGAACAACAAACAGCCTAGACCATCTCGTTTGAGACAGTCTCAGCTGTATGCTGCTCCAGCCAAGAAGAAGAAGCCTTCTTCCAACAAATCTGTTCTCTTTGCACCCCTATCTCTTACGATATTGTGAGAACAGAAGAGTATGGTCCATATAATCGTGTGCATCGTCCAGCTAATGCACCCAGGCCGAATGTAACTAGTCAAAAGATCATGTATGTACACTCCTATAAAGGGAAACCATTTGACTACTACTTAGCTGACACAAACAACAAATCAGACCAGTCCAAGGTGTTAACTGGTAAGATTTGGTTCTGTGATGCCCGAGGGAAACAACTCAAGTGCTCAAGGTTGTTCAAACGACCAATGTATATGTGGGTTCCCAAGGGTAGTACTAACACCCAAGGACCCAAGACAAAATGGGTACCTAAGACTTAACCTTTCTTGCAGGAAAGGAGGGACCTATACAGAAGAGGAGGTCTAGCAGGAGAAACATGGTACATAGATAGTGGATGCTCAACTCACATGACAGGAACCAAAGCCCTGCTGACCAACTACATAGAGAAGAAAGGTCCAAAAGTCTTCTTTGGTGATAACGCGCATGGTAACACAAAAGGATATGACACCCTTAAAAATGGTGACATTGAGGTACATGATGTATCATATGTAGAAGGTCTTAAGTTTAACTTATTATCTGTTTCTCACTTTTGTGACACTGGTTACTCAGTTAAATTCTCTAAAGATGAGTGTCTCATAAGTGATAAAAGAACAAAACAAAACCTTCTAACAGGATCTAGAAAGGGAAGTATGTATCTTGCAAATTGGAACAACTGTCCTAAAGATACATGTCTGCTTGTGAAGAGCCCTAAAGATGTCAGCTGGCTATGGCACAAACGCCTTAGTCATCTGAACTTTAAGACTATGAACAAGTTAGCAAGGGAATCCTTAGTTGATGGTCTGCCTAATGAACTCTATTGTAAAGATCAGGTATGTGATGCATGTCAACAAGGAAAGCAAACTAAGGTCTCTTTCAAGATCAAGAAGACAGCATCAACCAGCAGAGTTCTTGAATTGCTTCATATGGATCTCTTTGGACCAATCACTCCAACTACTCTTACAGGGAGGAAGTACACTCTTATTGTTGTAGATGACTACTCCAAGTTTACTTGGGTTGTCTTCTTATACAAGAAGAGTGAAACACAGCAGAAGCTCCCTGAACTATTGAAGAAGATCCAAGTAGAGAAAGGAGAACCAATTGTGAAAATTAGAAGTGACAAAGGCACTGAATTTATTAACTCTTATATTATTGCCTATTGTACTTCTAATGGTATTCAGCATGAGACAAGTGCAGCAAGAACACCTCAACAGAATGGTGTAGCTGAAAGAAGAGTCAGAACTCTCAAAGAAGTTGCAAGAACACTCCTTGCTGAATTCTCTACTCCAAAGAAGCTATGGGCAGAAGCCATCAACACAGCTTGCCACACTCAAAACAGGTCAGGTATTCACAAAATTCATGAGAAAACCCCATATGAACTGTGGAAAGGAAGGAAACCTAGAGTATCTTAGTTTCATATATTTGGTTGTAAGTGTTTCATTCACAACAATGGGAAGAGTAAGTTGAATGCTTTTGATGCCAAAGCAGATGAGGGGATATTCTTAGGATACTCCTCTACTAGCAAAGCATTTAGAGTACTCAACAAACGAACCCTTCTTGTGGAAGAAACACCTCATGTTGTTTTTGATGAATCTTGTGAAAATAGTGCAGTACAAACAGACTCAGCTGCAGATCAGATGAGACAACTAGTGATAAAGTCCAGACCAGATGATTTCATTGAAGTCAATGAACCTTTCCCTGAAGAACCAGAGGAAGATAAGCCTCATAGACCTGTCACTAGATCTCAGACCCAAGCTGAGCAGGCTGACCATAATCAAGATGCAACAATCCCAAATGCTAGGGGGAATGATCTCTTTGACACACAAGATACAGATGATGATCGACCAAATCAAGTCAACCCTCCTGATGGCACTAGAACAGATGAGAATCCAAGCTCATCTAATGCAGACACACCTGTGAGGCATACATGGAGAAACAATCATCCATCAAACCTCATCTTAGGAGGAGCAGACTCAGGTGTCAAGACCAGAAGACAACTGAATCAGAACCCCCAATCATCTATATTCTGCTGGTGTGCTTTCCTGTCCAACATTGAACCAGCTGACATAGAAGTAGCAATGACAGATAGCAATTGGATCACTGCTATGCAAGAAGAACTGAACCAATTCGAAAGAAATGAAGTTTGGGAATTGGAAGATCGTCCTGAAAACCACAATGTAGTAGGAACAAAGTGGGTATTCAAGAATAAGAAGAATGAAAATGATGTAATAACTAGAAACAAAGCAAGGCTAGTTGCAAAAGGATATTCACAATTTGAAGGAATTGACTATGATGAAACCTTTGCTCCTGTAGCCAGATTAGAAGCCATTCGACTTTTTCTAGCTTATGCATCATATATGGGCTTCAAAGTATATCAAATGGATGTCAAGAGTGCTTTTCTTAATGGTATTCTGGTAGAAGAAGTGTATGTAGAGCAGCCTCCAGGATTTGAAAAAGGAGATCAAGTATATCGACTGAAGAAGGCTCTCTATGGTCTAAAGCAAGCCCCTATAGCTTGGTATGACACATTGTCACAATTCCTACTTGACAATGGATACACAAAAGGCAAAGTTGATAGAACACTTTTCAGAATACAAGAAGGAGAAGACATTCTAATGGTGCAAATATATGTAGATGATATTATATTTGGATCACCCAATCAAGACATGTGCAAGAAGTTCTCTGAACTTATGCAAGGAAAGTTTGAGATGAGCATGATGGGTGAGATGAATTACTTCCTAGGACTTCAAGTCAAGCAGAGTCCAGAAGGGATCTTCATCAACCAATCCAAGTATACCAAAAGCCTATTAGAAAGATTCAAAGCTCTACAAAGCAAGACTGCAAGGATTCCAATGATAACATCTTTCAAAATGGAACCAGATGAGTCTGGAAAGGCAGTTGATCAAGCTGAATATAGAGCACTGATTGGATCTCTACTATACCTTTCAGCTAGCAGACCAGACATCACATTTGCTGTAGGAGTATGTGCTAGGTTTCAAGCAAACCCAAAGCAAAGTCATCTAGAAGCAGCAAGGAAGATCCTCAAGTACCTAAAAGGATCAGTCAACCTAGGACTATGGTACCCTGCTGATGACAACCTAGAATTGAGTGGGTATTCTGACTCAGACTATGGTGGATGCAGAATTAATAGGAAATCCACATCTGGAACCTGTCAATTCCTAGGCAACAAGTTGATCTCATGGTTCTCAAAGAAGCAAACTTCAGTTGCAACCTCCACCACTGAAGCAGAATATATGGCAGCTGGAAGTTGTTGTAGTCAGCTGCTCTGGCTAGTTCAACAACTCAAAGATTACAATGTAGAGGCAAGAGAAGTCCCTATCTACTGTGATAGCAGCAGTGACATTGCCATCACTCAAAATCCAGTCCTCCACACAAGGTGCAAGCATGTCGACATTCGACACCATTTCATAAGAGATCACCTTGAAAAGAAGGACATCAAGATGGAGAAAATTCACACATATATCCAAAGAGCAGACATCTTGACTAAGCCCCTAGCTGAAGAAAGGTTCAAGACCCTATGCTACAGCTTAGGACTCCTGGACCCAAGCTCATGAAGAAGGAAAGATCAGCTGAAAACCTCAGCTGATCCAAGTGCAGCAGACTAGGAGGATCAGATGAGGTGAATAGACACCCTCATCTTTAGGTAAGTACTTTCCCAATGAAGACATATAAAACTGAGGGAAAACCTAGAGTCATTTAATCAAGGGGGAATCAATGATACCTTAAGAATCCTTGATAAATTACTCTACAATCTGCATTGCATATTATATATATATTCAGAAGACATGAACAAAGTTAATTGGGATCCATGCTTTAGCAAATGTATACATATGTATAAGAATAAATTATTCTTCATAAAATACTTTATCATTATACATTTATACATTATACTATTGAGTTATACTTGGTTGGATTAATACACCATCCTCACCGACTCAACAGTATGCATGCACTGTACGGATTCCAAATAACTCTTGCTCAAAATCTATAATTTCTGCATTCCATAAGATAAAGTCTGAATATCTTTAAATGTGAACCCTTAGATCAAAAATCTCATTGTTGATCTTAAGAAGTAACTTTTCAGAAATTCAGACCTATCAACTCTATAGTTTTGTCATCTTTCACTCCACTACCTCATTTCTACCTCTATAAAAGGAGGAAGTTATGAGAACACCTAAGAACACAAATCACTAACTATTATTCTTGTTTCAGGTATGGAGACAATCGAAAGAAGAGATGGAATGGAGATCATCCTTCAACCAAGGTCTTGGGTGAAGGAAATGAAGATTTGTCCAGAAGATGAAGATGATGCAGATCAACATACTTGGTTTATCCAACATAAGTATGACCATGAAAACTAGAGGAAAGAGAGAAGTCCTTATTGAAAACTAGAGGAAAGAGAGATGCAGAGGACAAAGTAGCAAGCAAGCAGAGCTTCTTCTCCAGGGGGAAGTTCTACATGGAGAGCTTGTTATCAAAGGCTACTATGTCAAAACATATCAGGAAGACCAAGTCCATGGCCCTCTCTTCAGACTCCATTGAAGCCTCTTCCAATCTTCCTTCTCCTTCAAGAGAAGCGAAGAAATTCAAAAAGGACACATTAGATGCTACAACCCATCTGATGATGAGGAACATCAGATGGTAAGGGCAACCTGAACCAGTGGGATATCATCCAGGCTGATCATCAAATTGATTTGATGGTCCTACATGGTTCAGAGGTAGAGCTGGAAGATCCATCAAATCAGGTTGGATCACCACTCACAATAAAGCTGGAAGATCCATCATCCAGGTTGGATCATCACAGCAGCACTGAAGGATCCATCAAGCCAGGTTGGACCTTCAAAAGCACAGAAGATTTACTCAGCAAATCTCAATCCTCTACTCAGCTGATCAGAAGACCAACTCAGCTGACCAGAAGACTTTCAAGGAAAATCAGCAGACTTACTGAAGAAATCAGAAGACCTCACTCTGCTGATCAGATCACTTTATGTTAAGAGTTTAATGACTATCTTTGATCATGTAATTCATTCTAGATTCATTCCTGAATGTAATTAAAGAAATTGGCCTATATAAGGAATGCAATTCACTTATAAAAAACGGCCTTGATGATCAATTCTTGCCACAAAATTAGTCACAACGGCTATTTTTGGTAATGATGTCATTAATACTCAATTACCAAATTGCCAGCAAATCAACTGTTGCCACATGGCAAATTCAGCCGGCAAAATTTAAGGAAACAGGGCGAAATCAAAGAAGGAAATCTTGGGTTCTACTCCACAATTAAATCAAATCTAACCGTTGGTTTGATCAATTCTTAAGATTAGCTGGAGTATATATACAACCCTTACACAATTCCAAAACCTTTTCGCTCACAAATCTCAATTGCTTACTATACTCTCTCATTCTACAAGTTACTTTCGCTCTCTCGAAACCTAACTCTCAAACTAAGAATGGGAATCATTGAAATTTTTGATGAGAAGACCAAGATCACAGGCACCTTGGATGCTGCAAAGTGGTCTAAGGAAGGGAAGATTTTTACGGAGAACGCTCTGTTTTTCAAGGGCAAGCACACAGATGAGAACAAGGAGATCCTTCTTCGCTGCATCAACCTCAACCTTCGAGATTTTCTGGAAGCAGCACCCACTAATGTTTATGAACAAGATGTGCTGGCTTTCTACTCAAACGCGGTGATGAAGGGTTCTCACGTTGAAAGTGTTATTGGTGGACACAAGGTCAAGGTAACAAGGGAAATCCTTCAGGAACTATTCGGCTTGTCAAGGGGGAAGATAAATATCTCCAACTACATTATGGGAAGAGAAAAGGAGTATATAGAGATGTTCACTAATGGAAGAATCAAGGCTATCGATGTCTCTGGACTCAAGAAATCCCAACTTGAACCTAAGTTTCAAACCCTGATGGATATTGCAGGCAAGATGTTGCTTGGTAACACCTTCAGCCATGATGCTGTTACCACTTTGAAAGTTCGAGTTATGGCTGCAATCTGGGATCAGATTGATGGAGACTAGCAAGGGTTGTTCTTGGATAGAATTGCCCTTGAGGCCAAGAAGGTAACTTTGGACCTTCAATCAAGAGAATGGAAGGTGACATCGACAGTCAGCTTTGTCAACAAGCTGAGTATCATCCTTCCAGAAGTACTCCCAAGAAAGCATAAGATGGGACCTCATAAGACCTTCCACATCTCCAAGTATTATTTGAGGAAGGAAGCTCTTGCTGAGGCAGCAAGGTTGAAAGAAGAGAAGAGGAAGTTGTTAGCTGAAGCATCTTCCAAAGATGTTTTTGAGGAGGCAGAAGAGTCTGCTCATGACTCTGCTGCAGAAGAAGAAGAGGAGCCATCCAAAGAAGAGGCTCAAAAGACGGCTGCTGAGGATGATGATGATGACAATCAGACCTTAGCACAAAGAAGATTTCTAATCAGATCAGGGCTCATCTCCCCATCTGATTCGGATGCCACTCCCACTGCCTCTCCTTTGAAAAAGGCAGGTACTTCTAATCCCTCCCTCACTTTCACACCTTCCAAGTTGTCAAAGGGTCAGAAGAGAAAGAAGAATACTTCTTCTTTCACCAAGAAATCCAAGAAATCCAGGCTCCCTACTCCCATGAGCATAGCCCCTATTTCATCCTTCAACCCTTCTGATGACTCCACCCCATCTGAACCTTCAAACACTGATACCCAAATCCCTGCTGATACTCACACAGCAGAGGAACAAGCCCAGCCTCAATCAACCCTTGAACCACAATTGCCTACCCCTGCTGATGTTCCACCAGCAGACAACCAAACACAGACCACCTCCACACCCCCTGCTGATGATCAAACTCAGATCACATCCTCATACCCTGCTGACATTCAAACAGCAGATGTCCAAGATCATCAAGCTCAACCATCTACTGATCTTCAAGTAGAAACAGAACTAGACCAGCAGACCCAAAACCCTGCTGATGAACAACCAACTGAAGATCAATCCCAACTTCCTACCCAACAAAAAGATATCACTTCCAAAATCCCTGCTGATACCTACAACAGGGGGAGTACCACCACCATTGAACTCCAATGTGGTAATTGAAGAAATGAATGATGATGGAGTTCTAGCTGCTGCTGATGCTGGTGATGGACCTGATGCTGGAGATGCTGGAGTGGCTAATGTAGTTGCACACCTTGAATCTACATACTTTGTTGATGAAGGAGATGATGCTGCTGCCATGGAGGCCTTGTATGGTGATCTCCATAGAGAAAGCTGCTAGACAGTGGGAGATCTGAATTCCATAATGGCTATAGTGCAGGAAGATGATGCTGCAGCTGTTACCACAGCCAATATATGCCATTTATTCAGTTCAATCTCTGTAATTAATGTTTAAGTTTGAATTCTGAAATTCTGATACACTTGTTATTTATTTTTCTAGATGATAGGATGTTTATTGCAACTTGCTTAATTATGGTTCCACTTGATATTTGTTTACTGCCTTGCTTAATTTGTTTACAGATTAACATGTGTCTACTGCAGGTTGTATAGTGTTAGTTTCTGTTTTTGTTTTTTTTTTATTTTGTTGCTCTGATGATTGTTTTTGTTAGTGTCTTACTTAGATTCTAAGTTAATTCTTCCAGTTCAACTTATGATCTTAGTAAAGTTACTTATGTTGTGAATAAGTGTAGTGTTTATACTTGTTCTATTTTGGGTAAAATTTATCTTGATCTTATGGCACAGATCATTGTAAAATTATCCTTGATCTTCATTTGATTTGATCCAACGGTTACAACAGGTATTGTCTTGACTAGTGCTTAGCAATGATGTCAACCTCAACTAAGTACATAATACTGAGTATATATAGAAATATATGTGCATCAGGTGTGTTGTAGTCGAAAGGTCAAATTGGGGGAGATTGTAGATGTTGTTAATCCTTAAATGCCTTAACATTATCAACAACATCTTAATTTGACCTTCCGAGATTTTTTCTAAGTCTTTTCTGAAATGCTACATTAAATGTTGATCTAAATGTTGTTGCATTTCTGGCAGGATCTAGAAGCTTCTACAAGGATCTGGAACCTGGAAGATTCCAGAACATTGAAGAACATGCTAGAACAGCCTAGAACCATTTAGAACGACCTGGAGCATTCAAGAAGGATCTAGAAAGATCATGGAAGTTGAGTTCCTAAAAAATAGGATCTCAATGTGGAAGCCTCTAGAATCAGCACCCCACTTCTATAAATACCAATTGAAGGCTTCTCAATTCAGTGTATTCTATTCGATCAATTTCCTAGACCGAGCGTTCATCCCTGTTAGGAATTGTGGCCAGTAGTTTTACCTTTTAGTTCATACGTTCGTATCCCACCCGTATGACTGTGTGCTTTTCTTATCTATCGAGAGTGTAATCATAGATAGACTAGCATTTCGACAGTGTGTAATCTCTTATACACTTAGTTCGTTTTTAGAACAAGGCACCTGCCTCGTTTGTAGTTTCAGTTGTGAATGTTATTGCTGTAACATTTCACACAACATTTGTACTTGAAGATAAGTATTGAATTTCGCCGTAAGGCTCGCATAGATTTTTATTTATAAAATCTATGTGAAAAATTATTTCCATTGTGTCACGTTTGTTTTTAGTGTTTCAAGTCTTCCGCTGTGTATCTTAATTTCTGATATTCTGTTAGAGTCAGTGTTGTACAATTTGTCACAACATTTAGTACAACATTATTCTACTTTACTTAAACACTTCATACCACACACCACACTTTCAATACCAATCCTCGTATCTGACCTGGTTGGGTCGTCCACGACTAGTGGTCCTTTGTTGACTAGTTCTAAACGGAACACGCTTGTTGTTAACATTCTTTTTACCTCCCTTGGTAATCGGATTGTTAACTCGAGTCTGTTTAGGTACAGTGCCTTCAGATGGAGTTCCAATATCGTATATCATTGGTCCTTTTCCTTTATCATTAGTCAAAGAACTTGAGATGAAAGTAGTAGGGTTCTTAAGGACTTGAGTAGACGAGCTAGGTGAATCTGCACCTATACCTGTCTTGTCAGCAGGAGCCCTATACCTATCTGACAGTTGAATGTTAACCTTTGAAGAGTTAACAAGGTCAGTAAGTTTAAGGTCTAGAGTGACAACCTCAGTCTCTAAGAACTTATTACGTTCTTCAAGCTTTTTGCATTTGCTCTTTAAAACATTGAACTCATTTCTCTCAGTTGCATGTGTGTTGGGATATAAATTCATCCTAAGCCCCACTTGATGTTAGAATAGTTTTGATGGCCAAAACACTTAGAGTTTATAAATGTAATAGGATCAGCTGACTTGTATAGAACAGCTTAGACTAGTCTTGTGTGATCAACTGTATTGATATCAGCTGATCAGCACAGTCCTGGCTTACATGCCTATCCTCAAGATGAGAAGAGTAGAAGACATGAAGACTAGAAGATCCTTGAAGACCAGATAAGTTAAGGTGCTTGTATACCTACCTATCTGATGGAGTCCCAGATTGAAGATGGCCTAAAAGCAGTACAAAGAATTTCCAGATCAGAAGAGTGTTACTCGTCTGATATCAGAAGACAGAAGACCTAAGGCCAGAAGAGTAGTCAGAAGACTAGAAGTACAGATCAGAAGACTATGTGCTCTTCCAGGACTCGGCTGATTCCTAAGTCATCTTGCAATTCAAACGAAGACCTACCTTATTTAGAAGATTGACATGATCCCAGGATTGAAGCAATCAAGCGGCTGGAATCAAGGAATCAAGCTATTATGGAAAGATTGCTCAAACGGCTAGTCAACTCCAACGGCTAGTTGCAACCAATCTCCATTATAAATACAAGAGGATGAGAAATCACAAAAGAGGAGTCACAAGAGAGAATTCAACAAGCCAAGCAAGCAATCAAAGCTAAAGCCATACAGTTCTAAGAATTCTCAAAAGAGCCAGAAACCATTAGATTATATATAGCTCTTAAGTGATTTCTATCCAACCCTTAAGAACCTGAAACCTGTTCATATTGTATATCAATTGTTTTAGGCATAGTGGTTAAGCAAATTATAAGCTTGAACCAATAGTTGGATACACCTCAAAAACCCCAAACCCTCACCGAAAGGTTAAAGTTTTTGAAACTCCTTAAAGTGCAAGTGCTTACAATCACTTGTGGAGACCGTAGCTGTTAGGACGGCTCAGATCTCAAAGTCCTACCCTTGGGACTATAAAGGTCAAGACCCTTGTAATTTGTGGAAATTAAAGGGATTAAACATCACGTTAGGACGTGAGAGTGGACGTAGGAACGTATATCCGAACCATTATAAATCCGGTGTTATTTACTTTCTGCACTTTACATTTCTGCCTTTACATTCATTATTATATAGTGCATACTGTGATTTCAACACTCTTCAAAACAAGGCCATAACTTTCAAACCAGCATCAGCTGAGTATTTTCATTAAGTAAAACAAGTTACAAGAACGAGTCTAAACCAGGGCCACCATAATTCCGCATATAACCTCCTCAGTCAGATCACTATAGTCATCTGGACCAGCAGACTTGCAGTCCAGTTGACATAGCAATCAGAAGAGGTTCCCAACTCTGTTTGAAAAAGTTTTAAAGTCTATTCACCCCTCCCCTCTAGACTTTAAACCCATTCACTACTCGTTCAGGGACCAACAAGTGGTATCAGAGCAGTGGTTCTAACGGACTACTGTCTCTAGATTATCAGAAGACTTGAGGGAGTCTTTCTGTAGTCCTCTTGAACAGATCTTTTGAAAAACTTGTTTTTGAAAATCCATACAGCATGAGTGCTAACATGCGAAAGTTGCCTAAGTTTTCAGTTGAGGATTATGATTACTGGAAGAGCAGGATGAGGAAGAATCTCACATCAGTCCACTACAAGATGTGGTCTGTAATCACTGAAGGCCCAATCACCATCATGACAGTCAACACTGCAAATGGTGATCCAGAAGTCCCAGTTGGAGAACTGGTTCCCAAGCCTATGAGGGATCTCACACCAGAAGAGATGAAGCAATCAAACCTTGATAGCATTGCTCAAGATTACATAATGCAAACTCTTCCAAATGAGTACATTGCAAAGGTCATCCACTGTGAGTCAGCCAGAGAGATGTGGGAGGCATTGGCACTCCTCTGTGAAGGAACTGAGCTGATCAAGGAAAGCAAATTGTCGACAGCAGTCAAGAAGTTTGAACACCTCAAGATGCATCCAGGAGAAACTATTGATCAGCTGGACAATAGATGTACAAAGATCATAAATGAGATTGAATCTCTAGGCAAGAAGTATACAAATAGAGAGAAAAACTTGAAGATCTTGGACTCTTTACCCAAGAGATGGAAACTCAAGAAGACCATCATCAAAGATACTCAAGATATCAAGAAGTGGTCTACTCAAACTCTATTTCAGAACCTAAAAGCTCATGAATATGACCTTGACAGAGAAGAAAACTCAGGAAGTGATGAGTCAATTGCAGCCCCATCTACCTCCAAGACTGTAGCCTTCAAGGCAGCCAATACAAAAGCTGCAAGTACCTCATCTGGCAAGGCCTCTCTGAAAATAGAAGACTGTGAAGGATCAGACATGAGTCTGAAGGAACAAATGGCTCTTATGATCAAGAGATTCGAAAGGATGAACACTCTCAACAGCAAATATAAAAAATTCTATAGAAACTACAAAGATAGAAGAGCAAGTTCACCCTCCAGAGGTTCCAGAGAAAGAACACCAGAAAGACATCCTAGAAAGGATGTGGAGTCATCTAACAGCCGAGGATCCAGAAGAAGAGATGCCACTCCTCCAAGGAAAGGCAACTCAAATCAGAAACCTGGATCATGCTTCAACTGTCGCAAACCAGGACACTATGTCTATGAATGTCCTGAGCTGGATTTGGATGACAAAGAAGAAAGAAGGCCAAGAAGAACTTCAGACAAGAAAGCTATGGTGACTGAAGAATCTGAATATCAAAGTGATGAACTCCCTACATCACCAGACTGCCAAATCTTCTCAGATGATTCAGATGACCTAGCTATGATGGCTATAGGTGAAAATGAGGTAAACTCCTATGCTACTAAGGAACTTCGTTCACTACAATCCAAATTCGATGACCTCTTCCAAGCACACAAGCTCTTAGAAAAGGAGAAGGAATGCCTAAATCAAAAGATATCAGAGTTCAATAAAGCCTCTACTACTATTGAAAGTATCTCTGAGTATTATAGATCAAATGGCAATAAGATGGGTTTTGGCTATGAACTCAACCCATCTACATCCTCTCCAGCTGGGGGTAGTACACCTAACAAGTGCACTACTCAGACACATGAAAAGGGTGAGTGTTCTACACACAATGAACCTAATATGAACCAAAAGGCATCTGTACCAGCTAAGGCTAACTATCCCAAAACCAAAAATGGTAAAGGACAAGCTAACCCCAAGCCTGTACAGAGGAACAGCAAACAACCTAGACCATCTCGGCTGAGACAGTCTCAGCTGTATGCTGCTCCAGCCAAGAAGAAGAAGTCTTCTTCAAACAAATCTGTTCTCTTTGCACCCCCTATCTCTTATGATATTGTGAGAACAGAAGAGTATGGTCCATATAATCGTGTGCATCGACCAGCTAATGCACCCAGGCCGAATGTAACTAGTCAAAAGATCATGTATGTACACTCCTATAAAGGGAAACCATTTGACTATTACTTAGCTGACACTAAGGACAAATCAGATCAGTCCAAGGTGCTGACTGGTAAGATTTGGTTCTGTGATGCCCGAGGGAAACAACTCAAGTGCTCAAGGTTGTTCAAACGACCAATGTATATGTGGGTTCCCAAGGGTAGTACTAACACCCAAGGACCCAAAACAAAATGGGTACCTAAGACTTAACTTTTCTTGCAGGAAAGGAGGGACCTATACAGAAGAGGAGGTCTAGCAGGAGAAACTTGGTACATAGATAGTGGATGCTCAACTCACATGACAGGAACCAAAGCCCTGCTGACCAACTACATAGAAAGGAAAGGTCCAAAAGTCTTCTTTGGTGATAACGCGCATGGTAACACAAAAGGATATGGCACCCTTAAAAATGGTGACATTGAGGTACATGATGTATCATATGTAGAAGGTCTTAAGTTTAATTTATTATCTGTTTCTCACTTTTGTGACACTGGTTACTCAGTCAAATTCTCTAAAGATGAGTGTCTCATAAGTGATAAGAGAACAAAACAAAACCTTCTAACAGGATCTAGAAAGGGAAGTATGTATCTTGCAAATTGGAACAGCTGTCCAAAGAATACATGTCTGCTTGTGAAGAGCCCTAAAGATGTCAGCTGGCTATGGCACAAACGTCTTAGTCATCTGAACTTTAAGACTATGAACAAGTTAGCAAGGGAATCCTTAGTTGATGGTCTGCCTAATGAACTCTACTGTAAAGATCAGGTGTGTGATGCATGTCAACAAGGAAAGCAAACAAAGGTCTCCTTCAAGACCAAGAAGACATCATCAACCAGCAGAGTTCTTGAACTGCTTCACATGGATCTCTTTGGACCAATCACTCCAACCACTCTAACAGGGAGGAAGTACACTCTTATTGTTGTAGATGATTATTCCAAGTTTACTTGAGTTATCTTCTTATACAAGAAGAGTGAAACACAGCAGAAGCTCCCTGAACTATTGAAGAGGATCCAAGTAGAGAAAGGAGAACCAATTGTGAAAATTAGAAGTGACAAAGGCACTGAATTCATTAACTCTTATATTATTGCCTATTGTACTTCTAATGGTATTCAGCATGAGACAAGTGCAGGAAGAACACCACAACAGAATGGTGTAGCTGAAAGAAGAGTCAGAACACTCAAAGAAGCTGCCAGAACACTCCTTGCTGAATTCTCCACTCCCAAGAAGCTATGGGCAGAAGCCATCAACACAGCTTGTCACACTCAAAACAGGTCAGGTATTCATAAAATACATGAGAAAACCCCATATGAACTATGGAAAGGTAGAAAACCTAGAGTATCTTACTTTCATATATTTGGTTGTAAGTGTTTCATTCACAACAATGGGAAGAGTAAGTTGAATGCTTTTGATGCCAAAGCAGATGAGGGGATATTTTTAGGATACTCCTCAACTAGCAAAGCATTTAGAGTACTCAACAAACGAACCCTTCTTGTGGAAGAAACACCTCATGTTGTTTTTGATGAATCTTGTGAAAAGAATGCAGTAGAAACAAACTCAGCTGCAGATCAGATGAGACATCTAGTGATCAAGTCCAAACCAGATGAGTTCATTGAAGTCAATGAACCTTTCCCTGAAGAACCAGAGGAGGATAAGCCTCATAGACCTGTCACTAGATCTCAAACTCAAGCAGGACAAGCTGACCAGAATCAAGATGCACCAATCCCAAATGCCAGGGGGAATGATCTCTTTGACACTCAAGATACAGATGATGATCGACCTAATCAAGTCAGCCCTCCTGATGGCACTAGATCAGATGAGAATCCAAGCTCATCCAATGCAGATACTCCTGTGAGGCATACATGGTGAAACAACCATCCATCAAACCTCATCTTAGGAGGAGCTGACTCAGGTGTCAAGACAAGAAGACAACTGAATCAGAACTCACAATCATCTATGTTCTGCTGGTGTGCTTTCCTATCCAACATTGAACTAGCTGATATAGAAGAAGCAATGACAGATAGCAATTGGATCACTGCTATGCAAGAAGAACTAAACCAATTCGAAAGAAATGAAGTCTGGGAATTGGTAGATCGTCCTGAAAACCACAATGTAGTAGGAACAAAGTGGGTATTCAAGAACAAGAAGGACGAAAATGATATGATAACTAGAAATAAGGCTAGGCTAGTTGCAAAAGGATACTCTCAATCTGAAGGGATTGACTATGATGAAACCTTTGCTCCAGTAGCCAGATTAGAAGCCATACGACTGTTTCTAGCTTATGCATCATATATGGGCTTCAAGGTATATCAAATGGATGTCAAGAGTGCTTTTCTAAATGGTATTCTGGTAGAAGAAGTATATGTAGAGCAGCCTCCAGGTTTTGAAAAAGGTGATCAAGTATATCGACTGAAGAAGGCTCTCTATGGTCTAAAACAATCCCCCAGAGCTTGGTATGACACATTGTCACAATTCCTACTTGACAATGGATATACAAAAGGCAAAGTGGACATAACTCTTTTCAGAATACAAGAAGGAGAAGACATCCTAATGGTGCAAATATATGTAGATGATATTATATTTGGATCACCCAATCAAGAGATGTGCAAGAAGTTCTCTGAACTTATGCAAGGAAAGTTTGAAATGAGCATGATGGGTGAGATGAATTATTTTCTAGGACTTCAAGTCAAGCAGAGTTCAGAAGGGATCTTCATCAACCAGTCCAAGTATACCAAGAGCCTATTAGAAAGATTCAAAGCCCTACAAAGCAAGACTGCAAGGATTCCAATGATGACATCTTTCAAAATGGAACCAGATGAGTCTGGAAAGGCAGTTGATCAAGCTGAATATAGAGCACTGATTGGATCTCTACTATATCTTACAGCTAGCAGACCAGACATAACATTTGCTGTAGGAGTATGTGCTAGGTTTCAAGCAAACCCAAAGCAAAGTCATCTAGAAGCAGCAAGGAAGATTCTCAAGTACCTAAAAGGAACAGTCAACCTAGGACTATGGTACCCTGCTGATGACAATCTAGAATTGAGTGGCTATTCTGACTCAGACTATGGAGGATGTAGAATTGATAGGAAATCCACATCTGGAACCTGTCAATTTCTAGGCAACAAGCTGATATCATGGTTCTCTAAGAAGCAAACCTCAGTTGCAACCTCCACCACTGAAGCAGAATACATGGCAGCTGGTAGTTGTTGTAGTCAGCTGCTCTGGCTAGTTCAACAACTCAAGGATTACAATGTAGAGGCTAGAGAAGTCCCTATTTATTGTGATAGCAGCAGTGCCATTGCCATCACTCAAAATCCAGTCCTCCACACAAGGTGCAAGCATGTCGACATTCGACACCACTTCATAAGAGACCACCTTGAAAAGAAGGACATCAAGATGGAGAAAATTCACACAGATATCCAAAGAGCAGACATCTTGACTAAGCCCCTAGCTGAAGAAAGGTTCAAAATCCTATGTTACAGCTTAGGACTCCTGGACCCAAGCACATGAAGAAGGAAAGATCAGCTGAAAACCTCAGCTGACCCAAGTGCAGCAGACTAGGAGGATCAGATGAGGTGAATAGACACCCTCATCTTCAGATAAGTTCTTTCCCAATGAAGACAAATAAAGCTGAGGGAAAACTTAGAGTCATCTAATCAAGGGGGAATCAATGATACCTTAAGAATCCTTGATGAAATACTCTAAAATCTGCATTGCATATCATATCATATATATATATATATCAGACTTGAACAAAGTTATTTGATCTCTTTATTCCCAGCAATGTATACTATGTATAATAATAAACTATTCTTCATAAAATACTTTATTTATATACATAAATACAGTGTACTATTGAGTTATACTTGGTTGGATTAATACACCACCGACTCAACAGTATGCATGCACAGTACGGATTTCAAATAACTCTTGCTCAAAATTTATAAATTCTGCATTCCATAAGATAAAGTCTGAATATCTTTAAATGTGAACCCTTAGATCAAGAATCTCATTGTTGATCTTAAGAAGTAACTTTTCAGAAATACAGACCTATCAACTCTATAGTTTTTGTCATCTTTCACTCCACTACCTCATTTCTACCCCTATAAAAGGAGGAAGTTATGAGAACACCTAAGAACACAAATCACCAACTACAATTTTTGTTTCAGGTATGGAGAAGATTGAAAGAAAAGATGGAATGGAGATCATTCTTCAACCAAAGTCTTGGGTGAAGGAGATGAAGATTTATCCAGAAGATGAAGATGATGCAGATCATCATACTTGGTTTAACCAACATAAGTATGTCTATGAAAACTAGAGGAAAGAGAGAAGTCCTTATTGAAAACTAGAGGAAAGAGAGATGCAGAGGACAGAGTAGCAAACAAGCAGAGCTTCTTCTCCAGGGGGAAGTTCTACATGGAGAGCTTGTTATCAAAAGCTATTGTGTCTAAACAGAGCATGAAGGCTGAGTCCATGGCCCTCTCTTCGACTCCATTGAAGCCTCTTCCAATCTTCCTTCTCTTTCAAGAGTAGCGAAGAGATTCAATTAGGACACATTTGATGCTACAACCCATCTGATGATGAGGAACATCAGATGGTAAGGGCAACCTGAACCAGTGGGATATCATCCAGGCTGATCATCTACATATTGATTTGATGGTCCTACTTGATTCAGATAGAGCTGGAAGATCCATCAAACCAGGTTGGATCACCACTCACAATAAAGCTGGAAGATCCATCATCCAGGTTGGATCATCACAGCAACAATGAAGGATCCATCAAGCCAAGTTGGACCTTCAAAGCACAGAAGATTTACTCAGCAAATCTCAATCCTCCAATCAGCCGATCAGAAGGCCAACTCAGCTGACCAGAAGACTTTCAAGGAAAATCAGCAGACCTCTTGAAGAAATCAGAAGACTTCACTCTGCTGACAAGATCATTTGATTTTTGAGTTTAATGACTATCTTTGATCATGTAATTCATTCTAGATTTATTCCTGAATGTAATTAAACAAATTGGCCTATATAAGGAATGCAATTCACTTATAAAAAATGGCCTTGATGATCAATTCTTGCCACAAAATTAGTCACAACGGCTATTTTTGGTAATGATGTCATTAATACTCAATTACCAAATTGCCAGCAAATCAACTGTTGCCACATGGCAAATTCAGCCGACAAATTTAAAGGAAGGCCCAAAATCAAAGAAGGAAAATCTTGGGCTCTACTCCACAATTAACCCAAATCTGACCGTTAGATTAAGATTTGTTGGAGTATATATACACACCCTTAAAACTCTTCCAAACCCTTTCGCTCACAATACCCTATTGCTCTCAATACTCTCTCGTTCTGCAAATTTCTTTCAAGCTCTCAAAACCTACACACTCAAACTCTACTATGGCAATCATTGAAATTTACGACGAGAAGACCAAGAGCACTGGCACCTTGGATGCTGCAAAGTGGTCCAAGGAAGGGAAGATGTTCACAGAGAATGCCCTGTTTTTCAAAGGCAAACACACAGCTGCAAACAAGGAAATTCTTCTCCGTTGCATCAACCTCAAACTGCGAGAGTTTCTGGAGGCAGCACCCACCAACGTTTATGAACAAGATGTGCTGGCTTTCTATGCGAACGCTGTGATGAAGGGATCGCATGTTGAAAGTGTCATGGGTGGACACAAGGTCAAGGTAACAAGGGAAATCCTTCAGGAACTGTTTGGTTTGTCAAGGGGGAAGATCAATATCTCCACCTACATCATGAATAAGGAGAAAGAATACATGGAGATGTTCACTGATGGGAGAATCAAGGCTGCTGATGCCTCTGGACTCAAGAAATCCCAATTAGAACCTAAGTTTCAAACCCTGATGGATATAGCAGGCAAGATGCTGCTAGGTAACACTTTCAGCCATGATGCTGTTACCACCTTGAAGGTTAGAGTTATGGCTGCAATCTGGGATCAGATTGATGGAGACTGGCAAGGGCTTTTCTTGGACAGAATTGCTCTTGAAGCCAAGAAGGTGACTTTGGACCTACAATCAAGAGAATGGAAGGTAACCTCAACTGTCAGCTTTGTCAACAAGCTGAGTATCATCCTTCCAGAAGTACTCCCAAGAAAGTACAAGATGGGACCTCACAAAACCTTCCACATCTCCAAATATTATTTAAGAAAGGACGCTCTTGCTGAGGCAGCAAGGTTGAAAGAAGAGAGGAAGAAGCTGTTAGCTGAAGCATCCTCCAAAGATGTTATGGAAAAGGCAGAAGAGTCCACTCATAACTCTGCTGCTGAAGAAGAAGAGGAGCCATCGAAAGAAGAGGCTCAAAAGAAGGTTGCTGAAGAGGATGATGATGACAATCAGACCTTAGCACAAAGAAGATATCTGATCAGATCAGGGCTCATCTCCCCATCTGATTCAGATGTCACTCCCACTGCCTCTCCTTTGAAAAAGGCAGGTACTTCTAACCCCTCTCTCACTTTCACACCTTCTAAACTATCAAAGGGTCAGAAGAGAAAGAAGAACACCTCTTCTTTCACAAAGAAAGCCAAGAAATCCAGGCTCCCTACTCCAATGAGCATAGCCCCTATTTCATCCTTCAACCCTTCTGATGATACCAACCCATCTGAACCCTCACACACTGATGCCCAAATCCCTGCTGATACTCACACAGCAGAGGAACAAGCCCAGCCTAACCTTGCTGATGTTCAACCAGCAGACAACCAACCTCAGACCACCTCCACACAACCTGCTGATGATCAAACTCAGATTATATCCACAATCCTTGCTGATATTCAAACAGCAAATGTCCAAGATCATCAAGCTCAAACACCTACTGATCTTCAAGAAGAAACTGAACCAGACCAGCAGACCCATAACCCTGCTGATGAACAAATTACTGAAGATCAATCCCAACCTCCTACCCAACAAGAAGAAATCACTTCCCAAATCCCTGCTGATACTCACACAGTAGAGGAAAATGTCCCAACTACCCAAGCCCCTACCATCATTGTCCCTTCTGCTCCAGAAGACTTGGCACCAGAAGACCTGGTTCAACCTGGTCCTTCTCAACCTCAGTTCAGAATGGTGCACTATCCCATGTGCCAAACAGAAAAGATAATGAGGATGAAGATAGCCAACCTGCTCAAGACCACCATCCCTGGAGTTGATGAGACTTCAATCCAGTTTGAACAAGTGCTTAGGGTATGCACTTGGATTGAGCTCAGAAGAGATGATGTAGATGACCTTCTTGAGGTCATGGAAGGAATGGGAGGAAAGGAAAACTTCCTTGACTGGGAGATGGAGCAAAAGGAAGTTGCTCAAGTTCAATCCTTTGCTCAGCTGCTATCAGATGAGGCACTAACTGCAGTCTGCAACCGGATCCTAGGAGTCTCCACTGCTGATGTCCCTATCCCAGTAGGTTCATCGGATCAGCAGACAGTTGAACAAGCAAAGATGAAGGAATCAGCTGCACCAGCCTTGGTGGAAGACTCAGCTGCCCCTGCTGAAGACTCAACTGCACCAGCTGACAAAGAAGAGATTGAAAGAGAAGTAGTCAGAGTACCAGCTCACTTCAAACCTTCAGACGATCTGACTCACTTCATTGACAATCAAGAGGATGCAGGCAGACGAATCATGACCCATCTGACTAAGGCCACTACCTGCTACCTCAATGAGGAGTACCTATCAGCCGAAGAAAGAGGCAAAGCAATTATTGTTCATCCAAAGCCTCAGGGTACACCCTCTACCTCTACCCCATCTGTTGACCTTACAGCAGACATCTGCTCCCAGGTCAAAGCTGCAATAGACTTGCACTTTGAGAAAGGTTTAGGCATGCAGCTAGGAAGATATGTTGAGAAAGCTGCAAGGGAACAGAAGACTCGTCTTCATGACCAGATTCTTGACGTTGAAGACAAGTTTGGTGAAGCACTTCATCAGCAGATAGGAGAATACTTGAGTACCTATCAGAAGTTGTCAGCCGACACCTCCAAAAGGTTTGCTGATCTTTACACTGATGAGATGCACCGCATGGAGACTACCTACAAGACAAGAATTGAGGATGCTGAAGCAAGAGCCACTGAACGACAAACTCTTCTTAAAACAGCTGCAGAGGAGAATGAGAAATTGCAGACTCAGCTGAAGGAGACAGCAGCCAAGTTGGAAGCTCTTACGACTAGATTTGAAGCTGCCTCCTCCTCCAATTCACATGCTGAAGTTCTAGAGCACAGCATAACCCATCTGACCCAAGTTGCCAAGGTCAATGCCATGGCACTGAAACAAACTCTGAAAGTGGAAATCATGAATTCCATGAAGCCTTTTGCGGCTGCACTTGCTGAAGCCAAAAAGGGGGAAGATATGTTGATAAAGGCTCTAGAGAAGTCTACTGCCCAGCAAGCTGAACTGGTAGTAGCACAAGATGACTTGACTGAAACCTTGGGTGGTTTAAAGAGCAAAATCAAGAACAGGCAAGGCAAAGGCAAAGAAATTGCTCAAGAAGACACTCAAGCACCCACTCAAGTTCCTGCCAAGACTCTTCAGATCACTGCTCCTGAAGAACAAGTCTCTGAAAAGAGAATGACAAGGAAAAGAAAGGCAGATGAGTAAGCTCAGTCAGCTCAGACCAGCAAGAAATCAGCTCCAGCAGAGCCTACTGCAGAAGAGAAAGAGGCTCTAGAGTTGAAGAAAAAGAAATTGCTTGAAGCTCAAGAGCTTAAGCAAAAGAAGCTGAATGATGCGAAGGCAGTCAAAGCTAAATTTGAAAGAATGATTGCCAAACTCAGGAAAGCAATGAAGGACAAAGCACAAGAAGACAGTGTCCTAGTGTTTGACAGCAATTATGTGGATTACTTAGCCCTTCAAGATGAGCTACCAAGATGGTACCCCCTGAAGAAGAAGTGGCAAATTCAACACCACATAGTAAGGAAATTTGGCCCTCTCCCTTCTTATGAAGAAGAATTTCTTCAATTCTCCCAGTTCATGAACATTGAAGATCCAGAGTTCTGGGAAGAAATTGTCAAGACAGCCAAAGGACTTGACAACTGCAGAATCCTAACTCCTGAAGAACCCAAATGGGATGCACCCCTTCTGGATTCAGGAAGAGCCAACATGATAGAAATCAAGAAGATTATGTACAAGATCTATGAAGAGGAGAATGTTACAGATGTACAGCACATGGAAGAAGTTCGAGCTCGTCTGTACCTTGCCTACCGCATTTGAAGATCAGAAGACCTGATGAAGACCAGCTTAGAAGTTTAAAGAAACTATTACTTGTAATCTGTAAAAGTTCTATCTATATTCAAGTTCTAGTTCTTTTTGCTTACAAGACAAACTCTCATTGTCTTCATCAGATGCTTCAGTCTTAGCATGTTATAAACTCTTATCTTATTTCATTAAGAGCATTTATCAAGTATAGTTTTGGCTTCATCAAAAAGGGGGAAATTGTTGGGATATAAATTCATCCTAAGCCCCACTTGATGTTAGAATAGTTTTGATGGCCAAAACACTTAGAGTTTATAAATGTAATAGGATCAGCTGACTTGTATAGAACAGCTTAGACTAGTCTTGTGTGATCAACTGTATTGATATCAGCTGATCAGCACAGTCCTGGCTTACATGCCTATCCTCAAGATGAGAAGAGTAGAAGACATGAAGACTAGAAGATCCTTGAAGACCAGATAAGTTAAGGTGCTTGTATACCTACCTATCTGATGGAGTCCCAGATTGAAGATGGCCTAAAAGCAGTACAAAGAATTTCCAGATCAGAAGAGTGTTACTCGTCTGATATCAGAAGACAGAAGACCTAAGGCCAGAAGAGTAGTCAGAAGACTAGAAGTACAGATCAGAAGACTATGTGCTCTTCCAGGACTCGGCTGATTCCTAAGTCATCTTGCAATTCAAACGAAGACCTACCTTATTTAGAAGATTGACATGATCCCAGGATTGAAGCAATCAAGCGGCTGGAATCAAGGAATCAAGCTATTATGGAAAGATTGCTCAAACGGCTAGTCAACTCCAACGGCTAGTTGCAACCAATCTCCATTATAAATACAAGAGGATGAGAAATCACAAAAGAGGAGTCACAAGAGAGAATTTAACAAGCCAAGCAAGTAATCAAAGCTAAAGCCATACAGTTCTAAGAATTCTCAAAAGAGCCAGAAACCATTAGATTATCTATAGCTCTTAAGTGATTTCTATCCAACCCTTAAGAACCTGAAACCTGTTCATATTGTATATCAATTGTTTTAGGCATAGTGGTTAAGCAAATTATAAGCTTGAACCATTATTGGATACACCTCAAAAACCCCAAACCCTCACCGAAAGGTTAAAGTTTTTGAAACTCCTTAAACTGCAAGTGCTTACAATCACTTGTGGAGACCGTAGCTGTTAGGACGGCTCAGATCTCAAAGTCCTACCCTTGGGACTATAAAGGTCAAGACCCTTGTAATTTGTGGAAATTAAAGGGATTAAACATCACGTTAGGACGTGAGAGTGGACGTAGGAACGTATATCCGAACCACTATAAATCCGGTGTTATTTACTTTCTGCACTTTACATTTCTGCCTTTACATTCATTATTATATAGTGCATACTGTGATTTCAACACTCTTCAAAACAAGGCCATAACTTTCAAACCAGCATCAGCTGAGTATTTTCATTAAGTAAAACAAGTTACAAGAACTAGTCTAAACCAGGGCCACCATAATTCCGCATATAACCTCCTCAGTCAGATCACTATAGTCATCTGGACCAGCAGACTTGCAGTCCAGTTGACATAGCAATCAGAAGAGGTTCCCAACTCTGTTTGAAAAAGTTTTAAAGTCTATTCACCCCTCCCCTCTAGACTTTAAACCCATTCACTACTCGTTCAGGGACCAACAATGTGTCTTAAGTAGGTCTTGATATAACCTATCTGTCAATGCACACTTTTCCTTGAGTTGTCTTAACTCTTTAGTCAAGCGTTCATTTAGGACTGTTACATTAGGATCTACTTTAGACTGAGCTTCCTTAAGATCAATGATTTCTCATTTTAATGCGATGTTCTCGTCGTTGACTTCAATGAATGCTTGGTTAGCGAGTAAGAGGTCTTCTTCATTCACACTAGTAGAGTGATGAAGACTACTTCCTACTTCACTACTAGCAGTATCACTTTCATCAGTTTTGGATTCATCACAAGATTGAAATGATGTAGCAGACGATACCTCTTGATCGATTTTGGCCATACAGCATAAGCCATCATCTGCTATGAATGCTTCATCATGATCACGTTCAGACGGGTAGCTGGACGAAGACGATGGTAACTCGTCTGACTCCGTTTCAGAGTCATCGTTAGCCATCATAGCCTTCTTGCCCCGGTTGTATCTTCTATCCCTTCGTGCTTTGCGTTCTTCACGATCATCAGTGCTCAGGTCCGGACATTCATAGATGTAGTGACCTGGTTTCTCACATTTATAACACAAAAGATCATTAGTAGCCTTTTTAATAGGAGAGTTATCCCTTCGCTTATCATGCCTATCAGAACGCTTAATCTTCCTATCATCAGACTCTCTATCTCGTCTGTTTCCTTTCGAGACTTCGTCTCTCCTTTCGGACGAGTTTCGGTCTCGTCTGGTCTCAGATGAGTTCTTAGAAGCAGACCTTCTATGATCTCTATAGAACTTCTTATATCTACCAAAGCGCTTGTTTAACCTGTCGAACTTTCTAACCATATGGTTCACCTGATCCTTCAAGCTAAGATCAGTATCTAACTCGTCTTTCACAAAAGCAGACTTAGTCTTAGACTTAGACTTGCTAATTCTAGAGGACTTAGACGAACTAGACTTAAAAGCAACATTCTTCGACACGGCATTCTCTCTATCACTACTAGCAATGGGATCTTCTTCGTCTAGATCAAACTCATGAGCCTTTAGAGTTTGAAACATCGTCTCTGCTGACCACTCGTCTATATCCTGAGTATTCTTAACAAGCATTTTCACCATTTTCCATCTAGCATCAAGACTCTTAAGAATTCTCAAATTAATTTCACGAGCAGTATAAGATTTGTCAAGTACCTCCAGATCATTCATAATCTTAGTAAAACGAGTATCCAACTGGTCGATAGTTTCGCCAGTTTTTATCTTAAATGATTCGAATCGCTGGACAGCAGTGGAAAGCTTACTTTCTTTGATTAGGGAAGTCCCTTCACAAATAATCGCAAGGCGATCCCACATTTCCTTGGCAGTTTTGCATTTTAACACTTTCCCAAGATACTCGTTAGGAAGGGTGTGTAAAATGTAATTCTTGGCCAAGCTGTCCAAGTTATTCTGCCTCATTTCTTCGGAGGTTAGCTCTGACCTGGGTTTTCTGACAAGAACTCCGATGGGTTTGTCCTTGTCTAAGGCAGCAGTATTTGGAACCATCGTGACGATTGGTCCTTCGGTGACGACAGAGATCATTAAGTCGTGAGTGGAGCTGAAAATGGCTTCCATCCTCAGCTTCCAGTAGTCGTAGTCTTGCACCTGAAACTCCGGTAGCTTGTTAGCGCTGATTTCGAGAGACATGATTTCAAGAAGATTAGTAGTAAGCGGTTTTAGGATCAAGAAACAGATATTCAGTGCAGTGATCAAGAATAGCAATCAAGAACACGTAAGAGCAGATACAATCAAGAACCAAGACTTCACCCAAGTCTTAAGTCGGTTATCAAGAAACAGCAGTTCGTAAACTACTGCTCGGATACCACTTGTAGGTCCCTAGTTGAGTTATATAATATTGAGTAAGCTAGTGAAAATGTCTAGAGGGGGGGTGAATAGACTTTTCAAAAATCTTTCAATATATCAGAATACGAATGCGGAATATCATAATTAAACAATGAGCCCAATCAATTATACTCAACTAAAATTCGCGAACTTTGTATGAACACTCTACTAGTCTTGTTCAGTTATGTATTTTAATCAATTAAACAGTTAATCAATCAAACACAAATAAAACAGTAAAGTAAATCAAACACGAGATTTATAGTGGTTCGACAACTTGTCTACGTCCACTCTCACAAACCCAGTTGTGATATTCTTATTAACTCGTCTAATAGAGTAATGTGTTCTTGTAGCTTTAAGTCCTAAGAAATAAGACTTAGATCTTCTCGAATATACCACCAGATATATCTTCGATCTAACTAGCTATTTAACAAGCAACTAGCAACTTGATACAGTAAAATAAAACTTCTCTGTCTTCAGTAGTAGCCTTCTGGATTTCTTCAGTAGTCTTCTGGCTTCTTTCTGAATCGTCAACTCTGTGAGTAATTCGCTTGAGTACGTCTTTAATTCGCTTCAGTATATCTAGTTTCAGTAGTCTTGAATCGTTGAATACACCAAGATATTTATAGACTTCTAATTTCAAGAACTTTCAGTTGTGTAACCAACTCTTCTTGAAAACTAACTCATAATTGTTTATCTTTATCCATCCACGCGTTTATGTAGTTAATTAGTTATTTCCAACTAACTCTTCAAACTTTATCTTTACACGCGCTTTGAATAACTAACTCTTTCCTTCTTGTCTTGTTGACTTGTCTTGTCTTGCCTTGCCGCGCACCTGTCTTCTGTAGTAGACTGTTTCTTAGTCTTCTTCTTCTTGTGCAGGTCTTCTTCTGTAGACTTCAATAGAACACTAAACTAGTCCTATCATCTAATCTAAATAAGACTATTACATTATATTAAGCTTTATAACACAGCTTAGTCAACTTACGAATCTATACAATGATATGCGAATACATACAAAATAATATGAGCTTCTATACAACTTGAATAGCTCAGTAAACAACCTAACATGTATACAAAGTGCTTATAATACGTTCTTGTCTTTCAAACACTTAAACTTTTCTTTCGAAACTTAACAATACTTGTCTTGTGAACTAGTACTTGTCTTGTAAACTCTACTGATCTGCTCAAGACGACTTACATAACTAGACTAGATCAGTCAACACTTAGAAAATATTCAAGTCTACTTTTGGCTTATCAAAACTCATCTTATCTTTTCATCATTTAGGACTTGTCTTAGGATTCATATCCCAACAATAAAGAATTAAATTATCGGAGACTCGAACAGTGCCTTTAAGAGTAGCTAGTGTAGATTGGGTATTAGGGAGATTTATAATAATATGCACAGGAGTGGATACGTGAGTAAATAGAGATTTATTGCATATCATATGGTCAGTAGTACTTGTATCTAGGATCCAAGTATTATTAAAAATAGAAGCAGAGGCATGAAAAGAGGAGTGCAAACATGCAGCAGGTGTAGAACCTGTAGGGACAGTAATTGAAGGTGAAACACCAATAGTATTAGCAGCAATTGAAGCAGAAGATGAGGCAATATGATGGATATTGTGCATGTTCTTAGCAAACTGCATAAACCCTACAATCATATCAGGAGAAAACAATGGGGAAAAAGAATTGTTTTCCATGTTGCCATTAGTGCGTCCAGCAGAAGTAATGTTATTTGCAGATGAATTCGGATTTGGTCTAGGGCCTTTAGGTCCTCTCTACCCGGGGGGTAACCGACTAGTTGAAAGCACTTATCAATTGTATGATTAGTATAACCACAATGAGTACAAATGGATTTTTTCTTATCTTTGAAGCCTGGGGATTTAGAGAAAGATTTTCTAACATTCATGGCTGCTGAATCAAAAGGGGCAGTTAAGTGAGAATTAGTTAAGACCCTACTTGACTCTTCTTGAAGAAGCAAGGAAAACACCCTCGCTAGAGAGGGTCGAGGAGAAGTAAGAAGAAGTTGGCTGCGTAAACCGGCATATGAATCATCCAAGCCAACAAGAAATTTCATAACTGCATCAGAATCTTGCAGAACCTCAAGATTTTGGGTCAAATTGCAAGTGCATATCCCACAAGAGCAACGCGCTAGAGGCCTATAACTAACATACTCATCCCAGAGAGTCTTAAAGAGATTAAAGTATTCAGTAACGGATAAAGTGACCATGGAAACAGTGCTAAGAGATTTTTCCAAATGAAACACCCTAGGGCCATCAGATTTTTTATATCTGGCCTTAATTTCTAGCCAAAGATCCCTAGGAGTAGTCAAATATAATAGACTTGGGCGAATTGAAGGGGAAACATAATTTAATACCCAAGCTAGAACTAGACTATTAACCCGTTTCCAGGAAGAGAATTGTACCTTATCTGTGGCAAGAGGGATAGTTAAAGAACCATCAAGAAACCTAACCTTATTCTTAACTTGCATTGACATCAGAACCGTACGACACCAAGAATTATAATTGGCCCCTATGAAGCTTTCGAAGATAACCTGTTGTGTTGGATTATCACTCGGGTGAATGAAATACGGAGAATTAGGGTCTTCAGTTGGACTGGCATAGACACGCGGGGATGGAGCCTGAACGTCGCCGCTAGTGGAAGTGGAGTTTCCATCGGTCAAAGGAATCGGTGTAGGAGTGGTAGAAGACATCGTCGGGATTAATCGTATGTGTAGGAGAATTAGGGCAATTTGAAGGAAAAAAAAACCCCAAAAAATAGGGCACAAGAATGAGCGTATAACTCTTAGAAAAGGTAGTAACAAATTACCGGAGAAAGAACAGCGGAATTAAGAGATGGATCTAAAAGGAAAAGAAACCTAACATTGCAAATTCGGAATGAGAGCCGAATCAAAATTGATACCATGAGAAAATACATGAATATAAATTGCCAATAGATTCATATTGAATGAAAGAAAGATTTGGATTAATTGATTGTGGAAAACAGAGTCATCTCTCTTCTATATATAATAGAGAGGATGCAGTTACAAAGAAAGAAAGAAGGAAGTTATGAAACAGAAACTAGAAGTTACAACTAATTCTAAATTTTGCTCTCTTCACATAACAAATTATAAAAAAAACCTTTCATTTAGTAATCACATATTTTAGAATTTTAAATTTTATACCACATTTCTTTTCTTTATTTCTTGCTTGCATTCTTCCCTGCATTCTTTGCATATGTAGTCTTCATTTAGTAAAAGACCTTTCTCCATTATATATAAAAAAAGTGACAGAAATTGTTTGGATAACCCCACCCAACCATCCTTTCACGCAGAACTAGTGGATGCGGGTAAAACAATTGTAGACAATCAAGCAACTCCTTTTCTGATCCTCTCACTACTACGCCATTGTTTTTACATAAATCTGCGAAAATGTAGTGGACCACTACAAAGGCGTAACAAGAGTCTATATACAAAAATAAATTAGAAACTAATTGAGACATATTGTAATAAAAAAATAATCTAAATTATTTATTTTAAATATGCATTTAAATTTTCAATTGTTTAATGAAAGTTGTTATGGAAAGTGAGTGTTCCTTAGAAGGTTGAGAATTTTTATTGGAGGTTATGTAAAGGATGGTTAGTGGTGAAAGTCAAAACTCTACAAGTCCATGCACTATCTTACCTACTAGAATGGAAAAGCGTGCGACAGCTGGTTCGGAGGAAAATCTCGGCAAACCCTTATTTGAGGTGGCATAAACCAATGGAGATGTGAGCGGGGATGGTGAGCAAATGACAAATAAGAGAAATTACCACTACTTGTGAAGGAAAATTACTATCAAAGCAAGAAATTGACAAATAAAACAAAGAACAACTACGAATATAATTCGAAGAAGTGCAAGGGTGAGAGAATGCTTCAGGTGTTCTCCACCTAGTGAAATTGAGAGGAATTGTTTTTACTTTGTTAATGCTTCAATCAAGATTTGCTAAGAGCACCTAAATGCTAGGATGACAACCATTTCCCTTCGGGTAATATAACCTTAATTCTAAGGTGTTCCCAAACCCGGTAATAAGGTTTTCTTCCTAATCCTCACCAACTACTCAGACAACCATTCAAGTAATTATTGTCCTTTAATGTGGTTCTAATACGATTAACTCTCTCTCGACGAATTAAAAGTATAACTAACACATTTTCATAGCAACAACTCACACCATAAATATAAACATGTCCATGTAACTCTCGTCTACACTAAATATGCATCTAAATATGGATTAATAGAAGTTAACATACAAAGTACCAATAATACCCAATAAAAGAAGCAATAAACCTAATATCAACAATAACAAAACTCAAACAATTCCAAACTTAATATTCACATGGTTTTAGAACACCCAAAGCATAAATAAACTTAGCCCATGGTGTTTTGAGAAACACCCATGGACAAAACAACAATAAAGAGTGAAATAAACATCAAACTTGTATTTAAATACCAAAATAGAGTATGGTTTGAAGTCACCTTGTTGCTTCTTCCAAATACCTAGCTATTACAAAAGTGTAGAGCCTTCTTCTTCAAAAACCTATGCTAAGTATTCTACTTTGGAGCTAAACTAAGAATTTAAAGTGCAATAAATGTGGAAATAGGGCTTAAGATGAACTAGGGTTTATGAGTTGTAATAAATGAGGCAAAAAGCTTCCTCAACAATCTGATTTGTGATGTATTTAAGGCTTCCAACAGTGTGTGAGACGAAATTGACAAGTTGGTCCTTGAAGTTCTTTAAAATTCGCAAAAATCCCCGAAATTGTAAGTTGACTCGGTCAACCGAGTGACTCCAAACGGCCGACCGAGTGAAATTGGATATCAGAACCAAACTGGTTCCAGATCCCAAACGGGTGCCAGTGTGGGCTCACTCGACCGCCAATGTGAAATCAATTCACTCGACCGCCAGTGTGAAATCAATTCACTCGAAATCTTCTGTAACTCGACTCCACTCGGCCGCCAGTGTGGTTTCTGCTCCTTGGACTTTTTCTTCTATTTTTTCTCGGCTTTCCTTGCTCGTCCTTCAAACGAACTTCAGTTCCCATGCGCCAATGCTCGATTTTCCTCTAAAATGGACTATTTCACCTTGTTTCCTACACTTTGAACACATTTATTGACAACAAGGTTAGTAGCACAATTTCTATCAATTACGACCAAAATCACATCAAAATGCTACAATAATATAGCAAAAATGAGCACAAATACGAGCAATCTCACACCCAATCAACCCCCCAAACTTAGAGATTTGCTTGTCTCCAAGCAAAAAAAAAAAAAAAAAAGAAAAACAAAGGAGGGTGATTGTGAAGGATTTGTGAATGGATACAATGCATAATATAGGCATGATCAAGCAATTCCTCCTATGAATGGTTCATCAACACATGCAATTGTCTACCACTTTCAAGACAAAATGTGATCTAAGCAAAGACAAATTCAACACTTGATTCACCACTCTCTCAAGAAGTGTTTCTCTCAACACACAAGTGTATATGAGCATATGTAGACTCTCAAATGTCAATCCACAAAAAACACAAAAACCATAGGCTTGCTCATCAACTCAATTCTCTACCCATTACTTAGGCCTCAATTGTCAATCAAGGAGGTCTTTCACGGGTTGTAATGTAGGCTCTTTGGAATGGGTGGGATAAATTTGGAATTAGTGACTCATTCCACTTGTAGAGCAACAAATGTTGGTATTTTTCTCATTTTTCATTCAACTCTCACACAACACTTGCTCTCTTTCCTTTCTTTTCACTCAAAGTGAACTTCACCCCTCTTTTCCTTTTTTCTTTTTTTCACAAAATTTTTAGAGCCATTTCTTGTTACTTTTGTGATTTGAGCTTTTGAGACTTTTGTTTCCCTTTTTATTTTTCACATTAAGCACAAGCTCGTTAGCTCTTTTTTTTTTTTCTCAACCACTCTCCTTTTTCACCTTTCTTCTCTCTTGAATTCACTTTGATCAATACAAATCCACTCACTTCAATTCCCTCACCATTTCAACCAACATTGAAGCTCTACAAATGACTAGGACAATTAGGCTCAAAAGATGTGGTTTAATGGTGACATTTTGTAGCTTGCCAAAAAAATTGGTTTTACTCTATATATAAGGGTTGATGTTGGTTCCAACTAGGTGATATATCCTTTACAATTGAGCACAGTGTATAGGATAGGATATCTCTCTAAGCTTTTGTACGGTATACGATGAAGTTCAGCTAGATGAAGTGTTTGGGAAACTAAGAATGTTCTTAGAAAGCTTTGAAGGCTTGAAGTTTCATTTGTATCTCAGAATAGTTGAATACTTGTTGGTTCCATTGGATCACTTCAATGGTTCCCACACTTCATGTATTTATAGAGCAAGATGAGGTTATGTCAGTTGGAGAGACAGCCTCAAAATGTCTATATATGCCCTCCTTGAACTTTGCAACTGGAAGACAGTTTCTTGAAAGTGACGTGTCCTTAATTTGGGAAGTAAACGGCTGTTTGCTTTTTGTCTTGACTTTGATGCACTCTTCCCAATGTTTGACTTGAAGATTCACTTGATCAAACATGGACATCACTTCTGATCATTGATCCTATGATAAGGACAACATTCCTTATCATCTGGACAAGTCTGCTTATCAGATTCAGCATACTTGACTTGTGAGCAGTGTTGGCATAACTCTTTCATATGACTTGGCTCTTTCTCTTTATGAATCATCTCTTGATGATTCCTGAGCATTCATGCTTCCATATCAGTGGTTTTGACCCCATCAGCACAGTTGGCCTTTGCCTCAGAACATTCCAGGTTCAAGTGTTTGGTCAAATCTGCTTGTACAACTCCTCTGAACTTTGCCATTAACATAAGTAGACTTGATCTTCTTGATGTGTTCTACTCATTGGTTCATCAGGGAGGTTGTCCTACTACTGAGCTGACTTGATCAACACAGTTGGTCAGTTATGCATTTCAGCAGACTTGGGATCAATTTGATTCTGAGCCTTGAGGGGACTTGATTCTTGTAATCTTCTAAGCATGTGTTCCCCCTCAACTTATGCATCTAAATACATTAAGAGCTGCCTAACATACCAGCTTCTCAACTAGCCTGATCTTTATGTTCCAACATTCCTGAAACATGTTCATTCAATTTGATTTATCTATTTGGCATGTCTTAAGAGGTTTTGGTATCTTAATCAAAATTCTCATTTTATTCCCAACACTTCAAGATGACATCAACAAGTTCAACAATATTATGGAACTTCTCCTTGTGGAATAGTGACTGGATAACTCTAAAATAATTAAGATCAATAACATTTAAATTCAGGGAGTTCAGAGGTTGACATGCAAAGCGAATATCTCATCCATCTTGTTGAGTTACTTGATAAAATTATGCATCACTCTCATCAATGTGTGTTCTTGCGTTATCTTATTGAATAAAAATTGGCAACCCATGTGTAAGCAAATTAAATTTGCACTCAATCAAATGGAGACACGTGGACAAATATATATTAAAATAAAATTAGTTTACTATTTAAAATTTGGAAATTTAATTAAATTAATTCTCTAATTAAATAGTTAAATTAGTGATATTTAATATACACGATACAAGTCGGTCAAATTGTACGAGTATCGAAATACTCGTAATTGGTAAGAATAAATTTGACTTACCACATATGGAGGAAATCAAATCACACATCTTCAAAAAAGGAAGATAATTAAATTAAAACCAATCAAGTCAATCAAATCGGCATTAGCCAGTAAGAAGGCGCCACGTGGCACGGTAAAGAGGGAAAGTCTTCCCTCCCTCGCCCTATAAATAGAGCCCTCCCTCATTCATTTCAGGGACAACACACAAAAAGCATTTCAAGACTCTAGAATTCTCTACAGAGATTCAAAGCATTCTTGAGCATTCGAAGGAGCTTCAAAGGCGTTCTTCACCCAAAATCATCTGAAAGCGACGTTCGATCCAAGATCAAGGTGTTAAAGCCCTTCAAATCGGCGTTCTTCTGAGAGTGTTCTTCACAAATCTTCGAAGATTTAAAGGCGTTCTTCACGGATCCTTGAAGATTCAAAGACGTTCTTCATCGCATTCGAAGGCGTTCGTCCAAAAGCTCCCTAAATCAGCGTTTAATCCAAAACAAGACGTCAAGTCCTTGGATTAACGTTACGAACCTTCAAGTTCAATCGTGATCAAGATCGAAGCTAAGATCACGCCTCAAAAACCGTTCAAGTCAAAGTCAACGATCGAAGAGAAGAATCAGAGGAATAAAATAGAGATTGTAAAACCACAAAGTTTTATCGGTTTAATCCGAAATAAATAATATTGTATTTCAAATTTGTTGTTACAAAGCTCATTGAGTTGCTCCAAGATGTACGAGCCTAAACTGCTTATTACTCCTAGTCCACATGAGTCTAAACTGTGTACGACAACCACCAAAGGTAATTACATGTGGTTAAACTGTTAATTTATCCCACGAAAGGCATTTTAAGTGGTTAAATAGTTAAATCCCTACTTTGTCTACAGTAGTAAAAGAATAGTCACTCCTGGTCCGCATGAGTATAAACTGTGTACGACACCCCCCTCCCAAAATCAAATTATGTTCTCCCTTGAACTACGTTATGACTTGATCCTCTTTAAAGGGGTACATATGAAACTTAACATCTTCCTAAGTACAGTCATGATTCGAGTTAATTTGTTCATATAAGTTAACTTGACAAACATTTGAGGCATAAAAGAAACAAGCAAGTATTGAAGATTCAGAAGTAAAAGATAAATGCGGATACGTAGTATTCATTAAAAACAAGAAGGAAAAACAACGGGTAAATAATCATAAAAGTCCTAAGACAAGCTAAACAAAGAGATTCAAATCTCCCAAATCTCCCAGAGATTTCTCTAGTTTAGACTTCGTCTTCTTCAAATCCTTGGCCACAGTATCCTCAACCGAGGGAGTATTGGTGATGGAAGAGACTTGACTCTCAGCATCTAGAAGTTCCGCTTCAACACTTTGGTGGGACGCCTGATGCTGCTGCAACATCTCAGACGTCGTCTTCATCTTCTGCTGCAACTTGGCGACCTTATCCATGATTCGCTGCAAATTTGTTTGGGAAGCCTCGACTTGGGCAGAACTCACGATGTGCTTCTCCCTAACTTTGTGAAGGACATCCTTAGCTTCGGCCAACTGTCGAGCAATAACTTCCTTTGACAACCCATCAGTAGACTTCGATCTCGCCAAATCATAATCATCAGCCTCCTCAAACAGAGATGCCAAAAATGTCTCTATGGCCGGGAAGTCAGACTTGGACCAACTCTCCTTGAAAAGATCATCATCTAAAGGTGGCCAAGTCTTTGCAAAACTGCCAATGAGCGGCTCCTCAACAAGAAAACGAGTCCCCCTCTCCAAAGGCCGATGTCTGTCATTAAGAATCACTAGATGACGAACTCCGAAAGTCGAAGTGATGCCCTTGAAGTAAATCATGGTGAAAATTCAAGTCGAAAATGACCTGAAGAAAGTGAAAGAGGGACGTCAAAAAAAAATCATAAGGTACACATCGAGAAGAAAGGTTGTATTCCTCTTCAATTTCATGAAATTGAGAGAAATACAACAAGCCGCCGACGAAAAAAAATATGTTGAGAAGATCCTCTTCAATTTCATGAAATTGAGAGAAATACAACAAGCCACCGCCGAAAAAATATGTTGAGAAGAAAAAATTGTACTCCTCTTCAATTTCATGAAATTGATAGGAATACGACAAGCTGACGTCGTGAGAAGAAGTCGTTGAGAATAAAAAATTGTACTCCTCTTCAATTTCATGAAATTGATAGGAATAAGATAAGATGACGTCGTGTGAAGAAGTCATTGAGAAGAAAAAATTGTACTCCTCTTCAATTTCATGAAATTGATAGGAATACAACAAGCTGACGTCGTGTGAAGAAGTCGTTCAGAAGAAAAAATTGTACTCCTCTTCAATTTCATGAAATTGATAGGAATACAAACAAGCTGACATCGTGTGAAAAATGCGTCGAGAAGAAAAATTTGTAATTCTCTTCAATTTCATAAAAAAAAAAAAAATTTAAAAAAAATACACGAAGTTACCTCTGATTTTGTGTTATGCGTGCGTGACTCCACTTTCTTCTTCTCAATGGAGTGATATGAGCAAGAATGAATGAACATATGCCTCCTTTTATAGGATGATTTGAGGTTCAGTTAATAAAGGAAAGAATTGTAATTGGAAAGAAAAATCTTGTTAAGCAATTGGGCCAAGAAATCTATGCGGGCCTATGCTTAAATGACTTTGAGTCTAAAATTGGGCTAATGATGGCAGCTGCTGGACTCAAAAAGAATTTTGGGCTTCCACCCTTGGCCCTAAGAAAAAAAAAACATTGGACCATATAAAAAATGGACTTTAAGTCAATTAAAAAAAATTGATTTGAACTTTAAGTCCGACAAGTTTCGTGCTACATTCACTCCAAGACATAAATCGTCCGTGAACAAAGCACGAGGGGGCATTTGTAAGCAAATTAAATTTGCACTCAATCAAATGGCGACACATGGACAAATATATATTAAAATAAAATTAATTTACTATTTAAAATTTGGGAATTTAATTAAATTAATTCTCTAATTAAATAGTTAAATTAGTGATATTTAATATACACGATACAAGTCGGTCAAATTATACGAGTATCGAAATACTCGTAATTGGTAAGAATAAATTTGACTTACCATATATGGAGGAAATCAAATCACACATCTTCAAAAAAGAAAGATAATTAAATTAAAACAAATCAAGTCAATCAAATCGGCATCAGCCAGTAAGAAGGCGCCACGTGGCACGGTAAAGAGGGAAAGTCTTCACTCCCTCACCCTAAAAATAAGGTCTTCCCTCATTCATTTCAGGGACAACACACAAAAAGCATTTCAAGACTCTAGAATTCTCTGCAGAGATTCAAATCATTCTTGAGCATTTGAAGGAGCTTCAAAGGCATTCTTCACCCAAAATCATCTGAAAGCGACGTTCGATCCAAGATCAAGGTGTTAAAGCCCCTCAAATCGTCGTTCTTCTGAGAGTGTTCTTCGCAAATCTTCGAAGATTTAAAGGCGTTCTTCGCGGATCCTTGAAGATTCAAAGACGTTCTTCATCGCATTCGAAGGCGTTTGTCCAAAAGCTTCCCAAATCAGCGTTTAATCCAAAACAAGACGTCAAGTCCTTGGATTAATGTTACGAACCTTCAAGTTCAATCGTGATCAAGATCGAAGCAAAGATCACGCCTCAAAAACTGTTCAAGTCAAAGTCAACGATCGAAGAGAAAAATCAGATGAATAAAATAAAGATTGTAAAACCATAAAGTTTTATCGGTTTAATCCGAAATAAACAATATTGTATTTCAAATTCGTGTTTTTATATTAATTAATATTTCACGAAATTTGTTGTTACACCATGATGGTCAATTAACTATTTTTTCTTTGATGGCGGGTGGTACCTTCTCTATCATGAACGAGCGAATAACGTCTCTAGTTATTGGGGTAATCACATTTGTCTCCATTGTCCCTGCATGTCTATTAATTATATTTCTCCTAGCTGGTTGTTGTGTGTAACCAACAGAAATATACCAATTTTCCTTTAAAAGTCACGTTTCTATTTTCGTTAAACCTAGGACGAGCTACTGCAGCTAATAATATTATTTCGCTGTAATAACATTATTTTTTAAATAATGTTTTTGCTCTGGCAAGTATGTAATGGATCTTCTTCCTTAGAAAATATGTAATAATTCAGATTATTTTACTTATATAAAACCACTTTTCATTGATATGAATAACGTTTTGCATTTTGATAAAATGTGGATCAACTACGCTAGTACTTTCTTCACGCATTACTTAAACGAGACATTTTATTTGCTTCTCTAAAAAATGGTTTTAAAGCATTGGTACGACGTTGTAAGTTACCTGATTTTAATTAAAGTCCATGCAATGATGCGTTGTTCGTGTTGATATCTAATGATAATCCTTGAATAATTGTCCTTTTATTTAAAGGAATATCATAAATTTTCGTTAAATCAACATCAATTCTCTTCCGTACACAATTTTTTGTCCTCTAATGTTGAATATTACCATTTGAACTCTTTCATTGTTTCCAAATTTGTTGAACTGTAAGTAGAGTAAAATGGAAAAATGAGAAGCTACTATACATGTAACATTTTTTTCCAAATAACTGTTGGTCTCTTTCTATGGGGTATGCATCAGATGAGTTCTTTGAAAGATCAGCTGACTTGATATCAACTAATAGAGTTGAAGTGTAGAAAGTAAAATAACTCTTCTATACAGATGACTTGGTTAGCTGATTCGTTAGGAGTCTAAAACTAACTAGTCTGCTAATTAGATCAGCTGATAGGGAAGCGTGTGCGAAATTGTAGTGTGCCCATTTAAAAGGATTATACTCGTCTATATACTTGTGGAATTAAAAATTTTATTTCATGCATAAACACATTTTATGATATCAACTGACTTGTTGTCTGCTGAATATGAACTTTCGAAATGGCAAAGTAGATGATCATATCAGCTGACTTGATGTCAGTTGATATAAGACATTTTCCTTTAAACATATGATATGTAAATATGCATGCTAAAGCAGTAAATAACACATAGATTTATAGTGGTTCGGATCTCAATATCCTACATCCACTCTCACGTTTCATTACGTGATGTTAGCCTCCTTGTACACTTTAACGTCCCAAGAGAAGGACGTCTTGCTAACTTTATAGTCCCAAGAGAAGACCTACGATCAAGATACACTCGTCTTGGTGTGGTTGGGAAGGGAACAAGTACCCTTTACAGTGGTTAACTTGATTGTACCTAGTGTGAGAAACTCGACCTATTTTCTAAATGGGGGTATAGAAGGAGGATTCGAGTAAGACTAAGTATGAGAAATTTCCTTACCATCTAAGTTAGCCTAAAGCTAGGATTGAGAATTTCTCTTCTAAGTTAAGGATATATATATATGGCTATGTTGGCTTAGATATCCTGAGTTCACTGTTTGGGGGTGTAGGTATGTATGCTTGCTTGATGTCTTCTGTTATGATATTCTTGAGCTCTTCTGATTTTTTGTACTTAAGCATTTTACTCGGCCTTTAGTATCACCCTCACGCCTTATGAGATATGAAATGAACTCATATTTATAGCGTGGATTTGAATGTTACCGTTGAATGATTGACATTCAAATCCCACTATTTCGGGAATCACAATCTCTAGGCTAGGAGCTATTAATTATTACCGTTGCCTAGTAATAATTAATGCTTCATTGAATTTTCCATTCTTGAGCCTTGTGCCTTGTCAGAATCTAGGTGTCTCTGTCGTCTACTAATTGGTCCACGCCAGCTCTGATTTTGTCTTCTCTATTCATAGAACATAAGACTCTGTCTCAACTGATTTACTCTACTGATCATGGATCTTGTTCTTCTGATCTTGGCTTTTGGCTTCTGATCGTTTCCCCAATTGTATTGACTTTGTCTGGTTAGTCAGGCAGACTTAGACTCAACTGTGTTTGGCTTACTCAGCTGATAAGACCTCAGTTGTTTATACTCAGCTGATCATCAGATGAATACTTACTCATCTGATTCTTCTCTTCTGGATTCTGGTCTTCTCTTCTGAGCTTGTGCGCGTTTCTCTACTATATTAGCTGACTTCCACCTCAGCTGATACTGACCAGATCCCAATCTATTACAAGATGAATGATGAAGTTGTATATGCAATACAACTTATCCTATTATAAGCAAATTTGATTTATTAATACAAAACATAGGGATATAGATTATCCCAATGTTGGTCCTGAAAGGAGTATATAACAAGTGTATTGGGGGGGGGGGGAATACACTTGTATGCAAATATTTTCAAACTTAACCAAGTAAGACTCTAGCAAGGTTGTCCTGGACAACTCTGCTGAGATGTATAACTTCTTAAAGATAACCAACCTACTAAGTACTATTGAGTACTTAGTTGAATAACTATCTAAGTGAGTTATAAGTGCGGAATTAGTGGTTGGCCCTTTAGTTTAAACACCTTTGTAATTCTGAAATCTCCTTAACAGTTAATCCAGTTCAGGGAACTTGTCCAAATCTTGTTTTGCACAGTCTTGAGTATATGGTTCTTTGAAAGTTCAGTTTAGTGTGCTGTGTTGAATGAATGTAAGTACTTGAAAATAAATCAACACAAGAGTTTATAGTGGTTCAGAGACTCAAGCTCCTACATCCACTTTCCCTGATTTAACAGGATAATTCCTTCACTCTTGGAATTAACTTGTTTTATAGTACCAAGGTGCACTTGATCAAGAACACCACTCCTTTGTGAATTGATCCCTAGGATGTCTAGAGTCCTAGTACCCTTTCTCAACTCAGAACTGGACTGTTCTTCTCTCAACAGTCAGCTCCTACCACTCCTACTACTACAACCTTCTGACTTTCTCACTTGAAAGGTATAAGGGTTGAAGTAAGGTTCCAACTAATGAGATATCCTTTACAATGAGGTTCAGTGTATAAGGATAGGATATCTCTCTAAGCTTTGTATGAATGTACAATGAAGTTCAACTTAGAATGAAGTGTGTCAAAGACTAAGAATGTCTTTTGAGGACTTTGAAGCTTCAGAATAGTTTGATAGTTGGATGGATAGTGGATACTTCAAATGGTCTTCACACTTCTGTATTTATAGATAAATTTGAGGATTTTCCCGTTGGAGAGGCAGTCTCAAATGTCCATAAATGTCTTCCTTGAGCTCTTCAAACTGGAAGACAGATTCTTGATAGTGACATGTCCTAAAATTGGAAATAAACGGTTGTTTCCTCTTTGTCTTCATTCTGCAACACTCTTCCCAATATCTGACTTCAGAATTCACTTGGTCAAACATGGACATTACTTCTGATGATTGGTCCTAAGATAAGGACAACATTCCTTATCACTTGGACAACTCTGCTTATCACTATCAGTAGACTTTGCTTATCAGCAAGGTTGACTTGAGCTCTTCAGATGTCTTGACTCTTTGTCTTTCCATGTTTCCTTAGAATATATCTTGTGCATTCATGACATAGAATAGGTGTCCTTGACCATATCAGCAAGGTTGGGATCACCTTGACATAGTCCTGGTACAAGTGTGCTGAGACAACTCTTCTGGACAAAACTCCTGAGCAAGAATGCCTTAGGGGGTTGTGTCTAGATGATGCATTTAACATGCCTGATCTTTAGATATGTTGATCCACAAACCATTTACTCTTGATCAACATACTTGTCTATTTAGCAGACTTGGGACACTTTCAACTTGAGCCTTGAGGGGACTTGATCTTGATAGACTTCAAAGCATGTGTTCCCCCTCACTTTGTGCATCTATAACTTCGAAGAGCTGCCTAACATACCAGCTCATCAACTAGCCTTAAGCAATATGTTCTAATCAATCTTAGAACATAATCATCTTTGACTTAGGCATGTCTCAAGGGGTTTTGGTATTAAATCAAAACACTTCTCATTGTATTCCCAACACCCAACAATAACTATCTTCACTTTTTTGTAACAACATTTCATAAATGGTACCATGTTCCTCATTTGTCAAATTTCTAGAATTTTTATTATTGTGATTTAAGCATAACTTAAAAAAAAAAAAAAAACACATTTCAATTTAAGGAGGACTAATGATACAATCATAGGAAAAAGATAGGGTTTGGCTATATACCCCTCCAGCCTTGTTAAATATACCCCCGATTTTTGTAACTCTTCTAAATATGGCACACGTTAGATGTACTCCCCCACGAAATACCTAATTTACCCTGTTGCCCATTAAATTTAAATTATAACACACTCCCCCAAATATAAAACCCTAATCTTATTTCTCCTCCTTCTCATTTATTTCTAAACCCTAATCCCATCCCCCTTCCCTAGCCGCCGCTGCGCCGCCTGCCGCCACCCACCCGCGGTCGGCCTCCATTGCCACCTTCCCCTCCATTCTTTTTTTTTTTTCTGCACCAGGGAGGTCGGCCATTGCCCCCACCTCACGGCTGCCGACCTCCCCCTCCCTCATTCATGCGGTCAGCCTCCCTCTCCTCTCTCCTTTTTTTTCCTTATTCTACTCTACATCTGTACGATCATGGACCCCACCACACAACTCGACCGTCGCCGCCCTCTCTTCCATTCTCACGACCGTGGCCGCCCACGTCTGCCCCTCCCCATCACGGCTGTCTCCCTCCAGTGGTTCAGGTATTTTTTTTCAATTTCGACAAACCAGTGTCGAGTAGATGCAATATTGTCTACAATAGTGCATCTACTTGACACTGGTTTGTCGAAAGTCTTAAAAATATTTGAATTTTCAACAAATATGTGTTGATAGTATGCATTCTTGTCAACAAATTGTTATTGACAGTAATGCATTCTATCGACACTGGTTTGTCGAAAATGTGTTTTTAATTTTTTTGAAATTTATGTTGGCCGGATTATTTTTGGAATTTGGGTGCAAAGTATTTTGGGTTGAATTTTTGTTCGTTTGTGGGCAAAATATTTTTAGGTGCAAAGAATTTATGTTGGTTTGTCGACAAAATATTTCTTTGTTTATATTTGTGTGGAATTTGGTTGGTGGGTGACGCTGGAAGTGGCTGCCAGAGATGGTGACGGCGTCGGGGTGATTGTCGGCTGCTGCTACAGTGTAATTAGGGTTAGAGTTTAAAATAGGGGAATGTATTTATTAGACCAAATTTATTAAAAGGATATTTTGAGTATTTTACATATTTATTAAATTAATAAATGAGTGGAGGGTATATAGCCAACCCCAAAAATATATTATCAATGCATACCTCCATTTGTGCTCGTTTGGTAGCCCAAGATAACCCAAAATAGTTGGGTTATCTAAATTATATGTTGTTTGGTTCAGTTCCATAAGGCCTGTGTTAGTTAATGGGCCCGCCCATAATTACTGTAGCACTTTGCAGGAGTTATCGACTCAAAAGGGTAGAGATAGTGTGTCGCGTTTGAATAGTATTTCAGAAGGAAAGCCACAATAACAAATTTACCTTTCACATATTTAAACCCAAAATTCAGACATGTGCATTCATTTGCCCTAGTTCCTGTCTCAAAGGTCATGAGAGGCGATTCTCTTCTCTTCATCTTCCTCACAACTTCAATTCGCTTTACAAACTTCGAAAGAAGATTCAAACTCCCACCGCATTGTGGCTTTCCTCCTGAAATACTATTCAAACACGAAATTCCAAAACAGAATCATCTGAGTTTTTGTCATTTTTTCATCTACTCTTCTTCTATTCTCCACCGTCGACTATGTTAGTCTCACCTTCGTCTTTGCCTCTCAATTTTTTCTCATATCTCCTCTCTTTCTCCACTCTCTCAAGAGTTGAAACTTCCAAAATTTCCAGATCTAAAATCTCAAATCAATGTCTGTTTTCCAACTCTCGTCGAAAAATCAAGGGAATAAATCTATTTCTACGATCTCTTTCTTGCTCAGAAGTGTATGCTATTTTATTCTCTTTGAAAAAAGATGAAAAATTGACGAAGATTTGAAAGTGGGAATTTGAGAAAAAAAGAAGAATTGAAGAAAATTTAAAAAAATTATTAGGTAAATTTGTTCACCTTCTCTTCTATTCTTCAGACCTTGATCTTGATCTTCAAACCTTAGTATCGCCTTCCACTTCAATCGTGAGAAGAGGAAAGACGAGTTTCCCTTTGCCTTCTAAAAGGGTGCCCAGGTCTCCAATCTTTCAAAGAGACAACCCCACACTAAGGTGTTCTCATGTCAAGAATAGGAAATAGAAGAAACAGGCAAAGTTCCACCAAGTACAGTATCCCAAAAATCAGAACACCAGGGCTCTCGAAAACATCTCGAAGAGCCCAACCATAAAAAAGAAAGTCCCACAACCACAACAAAGACCCATAACGGGAAACGAGACGCACAAGGCGCAACAGAAACAACCAGCAACAACTAAAACACTATACGAATCAAGCAGAAATAAAAAAAACCTATAAAACAGTAAACGGGATCAACACAGAAATACCCGAACGGTCACCGTGGCTCCGTTAGAATATTTTCTGTGTTGATCCCTCACAAGAAACGAAGCAACAATCTACATAAGAGAAGAAACAAAAACTTGAACAACCAAATCGTCGGTGGCGACGGCCAAACGGCGGCGGCGTCCGGCCAAGAAAAGCGTAGATCTGAAGATTTTCTCCTAGATCTTGCAAGAAAATAACCAAAAAAGATGAAATCGGAGACAAGGCTGACGGCGGTGGAGGATCGGCTACTGGTCGACGGCGGAGACAGGGACGATGACGACCGACCGGAGGCGGAGAAGGGGAGGAGCAACTCTCTAGAGAGAGAAGCTCTCCCTTCTCTCTACCTAATATTTCTGATTGGGGCGATGAAGTTTGAGAGGATTGGTATTGACTCTTTTCTCAAGAGGACAAAAAGGGAAATTTAAGTTATACAAAGAGGACAATTTCGTCCTTTGGCATTTAAACAGTAATTCTTCTTTTATTAACTGGAATATAATCGGACAATTGAAAAGACGCACCAAACCCAATTCTTCTTATCTCACTTAGGCTAAAAAAGCCATGTTAAGTTAACTAGGCTTATCATGGATGATAGCCTTCTATGAATGATGTTGTGTTCAAATTGAAAGTTGTGTTTGTTGCCTTGTAGCCATTTTATTAACAAAAAAGATGGTTATCCATAGTTGATTAAAAAAAAGTAATTTTACCATAATACCATGTTAAAGAAAATATTAGTATAATATTCAGTTATGAGTATTTTCGACCTTTTACCAGATCATAGATATTCAGACTCTGAATGTTTATATAGACTAAAAATATCAGGATATAATAGCGAACATACTTTCATATGTAGGTGAAAATTGGAGAGAATTTTCATTTTTTTGTTTAAAATCTTGGCAGAGTTAAATTTTTTATTAAAGAGGGAGAACCGTGTAAAGAAAAAGGTAGGAACATGTATGATTAAGTAATACCGATACCGAATTGAATGATGAAAGATGTGAATGATATCATGTAAATACAACATTGTAACATTATGAGTTGAATACCCCAAGTACTCAGGTGGAATATACTTTTAATGTTAAAAAAAAAAAAGTAGGTGAAAATTGGAGAGAATTTTCGTTTTTTGTTTAAAATCTTGGCAGGGTAAAAATTTTGTTGAAAGAGGGGGAACTGTGTAAAGTAAAAGATAGGAATGTTGGAATATTCATCCAACCCCTAATCTGATTGTAATTTCTAAGTTTAGTGTTGATAGCCAAAACCAGATCAGTAGAGTAAGGTTTAGAATAATAATTTGTAATCTAGAAGTAGGTTACATAAGTTATTCTATAAAGCTTAGAAGTATTGAAGTGTCTAAGTCTAAGTCTGAGGGATCAGTTGTATGTATATCAGTTGATACCTCATCTGAACAAATATGCGCTTTACTCAAGACTTAAAGAGTAGAAGACTGAAGACTAGAAGACATCGAAGCTCATTAGTAAAATCAGATTGAAAGGTTGTTGTATACCTTATCAACTGAAAGTAATTATATGATAATCTGCTACAAATAAGAAGACACATTTCAGCAAATATGAGCTCACCTGATCTTGTCTAGAAGAAGCCTTAAGAGCATTCAAGTCAAGCTCATCTGAAATTCAGATGATAATTAGCATTTAAGATGAAAGGCAACTTGAAGAAGTGGTAGTTCATTAAAGATGCATTGAAGGCAAAGATAACAGAAGACAAAGAGAATGTCGGACTTGTTCTGAATTGCTCAAATAGAAGACAAGACAAATAGTCTAACAACTCGGTTGATGTGGACCAATGAGAAGATGACAACAAAGTTATAGAGTTGACTTGAACTAGGATTGCTGAGACCTTTATGCAGAGTCGTACAAACATTTAATGCACATTACCATTTCAGGTAATAACGTACCAAAATGAAGAATGTACATCAACTCATGAAGATCTTTATCCATAAATGGAAGATTTGATGCAACAGCTAGTTTGTGGAGCTCAAATCCTCTATAAATACAACACTTGTTCTTTGGAACAAGTTACGGAAACTCCACGCAAGAACTCCCAGAATTCAGTAGTACTCAAGAACAATTAGCATTCTGAAATTACCTTATCGAGTTCTTTAGAGCCTACAAAGTTTTTCTATCATTAAGCTCTAAGTTTCCGATCCTAAGCCAGCTTTAAGATTCATATCTTTAGTGCTTAGAACATAGCAGTGTGATTAAGATCACATTGAGTTGGTTATACACATACCTTTATTTTATTTGTTAGAAACCATTTGTAAATGGTACTTGTTCTCTAACCAACAAGTAGATCCGTATACACAGAAAGTAGTTGTGTATCTCGATCAAAAGTATTCTCTTGAGACTATAAAGTTAGCAAGGAATATAGTTTCACTATTGAGATAGTGAGAGTGGACGTAGAACAAGTTGTTCAAACCACTATAAATATTGTGTTCATTTATAGCTTTATTTACATTCTTTATGATGTCTATATTATTTATATTGTTCATATTTGATAAAATCATAAGTTTACAAAAGAGTCAAAATCACAAGTATAAGTTTTATAAATCAGAAGATATCTTATATCAGATGATATCATTCATAGTTTTAAAGTCATTCTTTAAAAGGTTTTTATATCAACCCACGAGTCTAAACATTTAAGGCCTACACATTTTCGCACTTATAGTTGTTAAGATAGCTTTCCAACTGACCAGCTGATTTAAGCAATCAATAGGTTTGTTATCTTGATCTGCTATAACACACTCACACTCAAGATCAGATCATATTATCTGCATCAGACGATAGAGTATATCACTCTTCTGATCGTCTCATCTTATCTACACGCAAAAGTTTTAAAATACATAGAAAGTCTATTCACCCCCTCTAGACTTTTTCTCATCGATACTCGTTTAGGGACCAACAAGGAACATGTATGATTAAGTAATACCGATAACGAATCGAATGATGAAAGGTATGAATGATATCATGTAAATACAACATTGTAACATTATGAGTTGAGTACCCAAGTACTCAGGTGGAATATACTTTTACTGTTAAAAAAAAGGGTAGTAACATGAAAATAAAAAAATTGCAATGAAAGACCTTCATTCTCATTCTTTCATTAATGATGGAAGATGTGGAACGATAGTTAGAGATATTAATGTTATTTCTAAAATCTTAATCTTATATATTTGCAAACCTACGGAGTGTCATGTGTCACAACCACACTCCTTCTATCTTAAACTCTTCTTCTAAAATTTCTCCATTTCAAAAATCCTCAACTCTCATTTATTTTAACTTTATCTTCTAATCTTAACCATTCATTTTAAGTTTTAATCTCAACCTTTAATTCTTAGTTTTTGCTCCTATATAAACCCCAACCACTTTATTTCATGTCAACCACTCAATGTTTAGATAATTTTTTTTAGGGTTTCTTCACCTTTTTTTTCTAATGTAGTTTGATTTTTTTTTCTTTTTTTATGTATTGTTCTACAATATAATTATAGAGATTATTATTTTAATCTATTATGTATGTTTGTATTTTTTGGTAGATGTGTAGTTTAGTTATTGATTTTTAGTTTTGTTTGTCAAGGTTTGAAGATTTCATCAGATTCATGAAGTATTCAAGATTTCATCATATTCATTCGAAGATTTATGAAGGTTTTCAAGATTTAATAAGATTCAAATGAAGATTTTCGAATGTTTTGAGGATACCTGCAACAATGTCTTCACATTCATGAACATTTACAACAATTCATCCATTCACACTAATTGTTTCAAGATGGTTACACCGATAAGTTTAGGCGTCAATTTCATTATTTTCAATTCTATAAATTATCGTTGATCCATATTTATTATATGTTTAGATCATTTCCTTAAACTTTGCATGTGTAATTATGGGTAAATCTCATTATTTTTGCTAATGTATTACATAATTTTTAGGGAATATAAAATTACACTATTAAGAATAAAACATGTTCATAAATTATCCGTATGATTTACATGAAATTACTCAATTAAATCTCATGCAATTGTTATACAGATTTTCAAAATACTTAATTAGGAAATAGATTAGATTGTGTATAATATTTAGAATAAAGAAATTACATAAAATGAAGGATTTCAATGGATGCCCTCCTAATTAAACTATAATACTATATTTTCAGAATATTTAATTAGGAGATAAATTAAATTGTGTGATTTGTGTCTAAATAAATCGTTTTAATTTTTTTGGAAATAAATTTCTATATACATTCGATTTTTTTGTCAATATCACAAATGGGCTATACACATAAGAGGATATTTTGTGTGTTTCTCAGTAGTGAAAAAATTAAGGAAATAATTATCAATTTTTAACTTTGATCAAATTTCATATTTTATAAATTAAAATATATGATATGATATGGAAAATTTTATTGCATAGGTCATATATGACATAATATTTGAAATTTTGCAAATAAATTTGACCAATTTTAGAAACGTTTAATCAAAATGTGTTGATTTCATTATTTTCTAAATTATTGTGATTAGTCACTAATTATTTCCAATATAATAGGTATAATTGTGCACATTCAATATAAATTTATTAATATAAAACTCTTAGATTGTTTGAAATACTTGAAAATTAATTATTTAGCAAAATTTAAGGAAGACTCTAAAATTGCTACCTAATTTCTTCAATTAATTTATGGGAAAATTGTTATAAGAGTCATTTCACCTATAGAGACCACAAATAGAAATAAATATTTTGAAAGTTTGACAAAGTGGGATAGCTCAAGTGGTTAGAGCACCACTACCTAGGCCTTAGATCCTGGGTTCGAGTCATGGGGAGGGAAAAAAAAAGGGATGGGTATTTAATGTAATTCAAAAAAAAAAATTATTTTGAAAGTTACAAAAAAGAACAAATTGGTGGATAGATGTATCATTCTACTCTTTCTTTAAAATGACATTCGAAATTTCCATTCAATTAATATAATTCATATTATTCAAAATAAAATTTCATAAAAATCAAATCATCGGAAATCGCGCTAATAACTCCCAAATTTCAAAATCTTTGGTGTTATCCCCTAAAAAATGTATAATATAATATAAGAAAACTAAATATTCTGCATCAACAAAATTGTTCGACATAATTTATCTTTATTTATAATTAATATATATAAAAGAGTTTTTAGATAAAATTTACTCATAATATTAAACTTTTAAATAAATCAAAATATAAATATTCTATGAGTCTTATATTAATGTTAAATATTAAAAAAAAAATCGTTTAAATAAATCAAAATATAAAAATTCAAATTAAGTAAATAAAAAAATATAATATTAAATTTTTATACGTTTAAAATGACTAATGATTAACAAAATATATGGTTGGCGACATGCTAAAAAGATCTGCACATTTGAATATTTGTTTCATATATGCAAAATCCACGAGTTTATCTTTATTTATAATTAATATAATCATAGTATTATTATATAATCATGGTGTTATCCCCTAAAAAATGTATAATATAATATAAGAAAACTAAATATTATGCATCAACAAAATTGTTCGACATAATTTATCTTTATTTATAATTAATATATATATAAGAGTTTTTAGATAAAATTTACTCATAATACTAAACTTTTAAATAAATCGAAATATAAACATTCCATGAGTCTTATATTGATGTTAAATATTAAAAAAAATAGTTTAAATAAATCGAAAAATAAAAATTCAAATTAAGTAAATAAAAAAAATATAATATTAAACTTTTATACGTTTAAAATGACTAATAATACATGAGTCTTATATTGATGTTAAATTATAAAAAAAGGTTATTTAAAATACCATGTACCAAACGAATAGTTTAAGTAATAATATCTAAGTTTATTGAACTTATAAATAATATATATCTCAATTAATTTTTTTGGAAATTTCTTAATGTTGAAAAGTAATGTCAAATAAATTAAAAATGTGATACTTACAAATGGTTGATTGAAAAAGGAAGTTTTGTTGGTAATGGAGTGATTATCGGTTACTAAGAGATAAGAAGATTTAATTTTTAATATAAATAACAATATCAATGCGTTAAAATTGATATTTAATTTTCAAAACTTATTATAATAATGATTTAATATTGATTTTTACTATAAATGGCATAATTAGGTATTAACACATAAATTTGACCTTAATTAAATTGTTTTAATTTGTTTCCTTTATTTGAAAATGAGTCTATAGAATTGTCTCTCTTAGTAAATAAACTCTTAATTGGCTTATTAATTGATTTAGTACAACATTATTTCAGTAATCATCATTAACATCTTACGAAATGAAGTAATTAATTGTACAAATCAATACATAAGAGTTCCAATACACTTTTTTTTTTTAATATTATCATTTGATAATTAACTTTTTCTTAAATTATTTATGAATATATTTAAAGTAAATGGAAGATTATTGATTGGTTCATAATTTACTCATTTAATTGTTACAAGTGGTTTGTGCACATGCAATTTATTGCTATTTGTTAAGTTTATTCTACTATTTAATTATATTATTATAAATACGGACATTAAAGTTTACTTAATAGGTTACGTTCCACAAAATCTCTTAATTGAATTTAATTTGAAATTTGTACTCATTTTTCAATGTACCCTCTAAGAAAATATTTAATTAATTATCATTTTAATATCTTAACATAAAAAAAATGATGTATGGATCAAATCTTTTTATTTTTAACCAGCTAAATTCCCTATCTACTAAATTAAATTTATAATTCTTTTTTAATGAGTAACACTGATTAAGTATTTTTTTCATGAACAACCCTAATTAATAATGACGTTATTACAAATAATTTCAATTGAACATATAATTATGAATGTCATCATGATCGATTATGTTTTTAAAAATATAGTAATAATAATGACGTTATTACAAATATGTTTTTAAAAATATGTTTTTTAAGTAAAAATACTATATTCCTTCCATATTTTTTTCTATTTTTTATTTAATTTGTATATATACCCAAAAAATCATAAATTGATTGATTGTATTAAACCAATTATTATGTGAAAATATTAAAGACAATATTTTATTTTATAGTAATAATTATAAAATTTATAGAAAAACTTATTTGTGTATTATTTTGTACTCCATATATGTCCCATAATAATTTGGGTTAATTGCAAAATAAACCGATATCTTTAGGTTATTTATAATTACAACATATTTCTTTTTTTTCTTTGCAATTTGATACACGTCTATTTTTCTGCAACACATAAATGATGTGAATATCGAAGACGCATTGAAGCGCTACACAAATGTTCACGTAAATGTGATGACTGATATATAAAACATTTTTTTTTTCAAAACGTATTTAAGTAAAAACAATATGCAAAATTTTAGATTATTTTTTGTGGATTATGATTTGGAGGACGCAATCATATTCTTTTGAGTTTTAGGGAAAAATGATAATAATTTTCAAAAATCAGTTTATGACTTATTTTTAAAAACGTTTTTTTAGTATTATTTTTTGAGGCAAAGTATTATTTTTAATTTAAAAATATTTTTTTAGTATTGTTTTTAGTTAGAAACGTTTTAACTTAATTGTGACACCTGTCGTGACATATGTGACACCTCGACAACCACATCATAATTTAATTGTTGCTAAAAAAATAGTCAGATGCATTGAATCGCAAAACTTAAAAATGTGGTGTATCAACTTTTAAAGAAAAAAAATGTTGTAATTTATAAACATTTTAAATGTTTTTTTTTTTTTTTTTTGCAATTAACCATAATAATTTTCACATTTTACTTTTCGAAACGTTCAATAATAATTTTTACACCTTTTTTCGGAATGTCTCATAATAACTTTCACAGCAACTCCTAACCCTTTATAAATTTCACTTTCACAATATTTTCAATTTTACAAAAAAATGTCATTTCTTTTGGACCATGATCATGACTATCCTAGAATTATCTATTCTATTTATATATATATGATTTAATTTATATTGGTACAATTACATTTCCATTTTTATCTTTTAATAGAATAAAAAATTCAAAATCTATACATGTTTTAAAAATTATTTTTTAATTAATAATTTAAAATATATTATAAATTTATTTCAATTTTACGCGGGTCTTACACTAGTCGAGGTATAATGAATTTGATAACATTAATGAGTTCATATAAATTTAATAAGGATATACATGTCTTTTAATACAGCTCTTTGAATAAATGAGAAAATTACAAAAAGACTTTTCATAACATGTATTTATACACTATAATATAAAAGGTAATATCAAATTGCAGTTCAATATATAATTATCCCAAAAAAAAATGTCTTTTCAGAGAAAATATTTATTCAAATATAGCTGTCATTTTGCACAATCCCAGAGAATTAAATTAATGACCAGATTTCAAAAAACAAATTTGCCCATGTAATTAGTTTTTGTGATAGTGTGCATCAACGATATATTAGTACTATATATTTATTGTTATTTATTGATTTTTCTTATGGTTGTTTTTTCAAAAATTTTCCAATATTATCCACAATAATTTAATTCCAAAATATATATGGGTATCTTTTGAAGTTGCATCATTTTGTAGAGTTGCAAACATCACCTAATCCGTGTAACATCCTTAAACGTCAATTATCCTTAAACGTCAATTAAAGTAGATCGAAGGTAGAGTTGTAAACATCACATAATCCGTGTGTAATATCCTTAAAAACGTGAATTAGAGTGAATCAGAGGTAGTAATGTTTTTTCAGGTGTAAGAAATTTATAACTATGAAACGCCATAATTTGGAACGAAATTTTATTGATAAATCCATCATTAGTTGATAGTGCATTGTTCATAGCTACAAATTAACTATGATTCAACTTTGCTGAATACTCTCTCAATAAACAGGTTTCAATATAAACATCTTGCATTCATGTGGATCCAGTGTTGCTGTCAAATTTCCTGTAAATTTAGTCTTCAATGTCTTGTGCTGCAAAACGCAACAAAACAATGTCTTTAGATTAAGTATAGTACTACTATCTTGAAATTAATAAAATCAGGATTCAAATATACCTCCCAAAGATCCCGTGCTACAACAGAAGTGGACGGAGCGATTCCTATATCGTCCCAGTGAGCCGTAATGGGAGTAGGCGTAGCTCCTCGATTGAGCAGCAAAACTGCGTATCTGTAATGCGAAAGCGGGCCTGCCCATACCTACTCACAACAAATTAAGCATGTATATAATTAATTAATAACAAGATGAAACCAATTAAGTATATGAGATTTGAGATAGAATTAATTAATTACCTCCCAATCGCCTTCCATCCTAACCTTTTTAGCCTGAACACCAAGCTTATCTATATTTCATAAAAACTCGATTAAATTCGATTCAATTCAATTCAATTCAATTCAAATAAGTTAAATTCGATCACACGTACGTACCTTGGTTGACTTTGATGACCTCTTTATTTCCTATGATTTCCATAGTATCTTTCGTTATATTCGTGACATCACAACCGATGAGGAGGGGAGACTGCGCACGTGCAACAACAAATTGATTAATACGTACGATCGAGCTATATATAGTAAGAAACGAGGGAGGCGTAAATATGAATTAGGTACCTTAGACATTGCCCATATACTGAAGTGAACAATGTATTCATTTTTAGTCATTCCTCCATTTCCAACCTCAAGCATATCCGGATCTATTAACAATTTAAATTTCTTAAATATTCAATTGAATATATACTACAAGATTAAGATTATAAATATATATTATATAGTCACCATTCCAACCACCAGGCCTAGCAAAATCTGCATAAACTTCGTTTTGATCTGCTCGAGAGACCATGCTGTTGAACAACAAATTAAGATTATTCATTACAAATTAAAATTAGAATATTAGTAGCTAGTATTTGTAATAGTAATAGTAATAGTAATACCTATCCCAGTTATCAGAAATATCGTTAGTGGTTCTCCAGCTATTTCCTACGGTATAACCCCACAAAGCCGGGTGCATATCACCCCTGCATAAACGACACGTATCAATTAAACATAGTTCTTACAAAACGTTCTCTAGCTCGATTTTAATTGAAAAAAAGTAGTACCATTCACAAAGGGAGAAGAAGATTTGCCTTCCACTCCTCATCAGAGCTCTTGTCATCACAGGATATCTGCATAAATTATAAATTAACCAAATCTGCAACACATTTAATTTATTTATAATGATTAATAATTTAATACTAGTGTTACATACTAGTGTTACAATTACCGTAGTGTTGGTCTTGATTTGTCGTTGTTACAATTATCATACTTGAGATAATCAATGCCCTAATAATTAAATTAAAATAAAATCGTCATTAATCTTAATTTCAATTTATAAATATTAATGTAGGACGATTCATTACCCATGAAGCAAATGTTTTAGCATCAATTTCCTCGTGCCCCAATGAACCAGGCTGTTTCTTGCTGCACGTGTAATACCTGCAACCACCAATTTATCATTTTACTATTTTATATAAATTTATTTAATTACATATATTATTAATAATTTATAATAATACCCTGCATCAGAGTATATTCCAAGCTTAAGTCCCTTGCTGTGAACATAGTCAGCCAACGCCTTAATGCCCGAAGGAAAACTCGACTTCTTTGGCACCAAAGCCCCCTGATTAATTTAATTAAATACATTAATATTAATTAATTAATAATAATAATAATAATAATAATAATAATAATGCAGATAAAAGGTTGAGAATTAACCTTGTGGTCGCGACTATATTCAGCCCAGCAATCATCTATAAACGAAATTGTAAGTTTTTAAGTCAGATGATTAATTGAGTAATTAGGGGCGGGGAAGAAATTAATTATTTAACACTACTCGATCACATCCCATAATTTTTTGGACAAAAATAGTCATACATAAAATCAGTATTCGACCCTTTCAAACGTACAAAATGTCTAATGTACGGTTACATTGTCCAAAAAGAAATATACCTATGTTGACATATTTATATCCGAGTCGAGCAAGCCCCGTCGAGACCAGAGCATCAGCTGATAAATAAATTAATGAAGATTAATTTTCATTGCATATTAGTAGTATATTACAATTCAATATTAAATGAAAATGAAATTAATAGTAACTCATCATTTCACCTGTTTTTTTTATGATATTTTCATCGATCATGCAGTTGGGTTCAGTTTTATGACCTCCCTATGGGATACTTCTCGGAGGCCATTGGACGACAACTTAGAGATTTCGTGGGCAAATTCGTGGAGTACGACAACTCGAACAGAGCAGCGACATGGATGTCATACATGCGGGTAGATCAATGTGAATCTCCCTTTAAAGAGATTCAAGAAAATTAAGAGAGATGATGGAAAAGGGTTCAAGTTGTGATTTTCGATGCTAAAGAAGGAGAGACCATTGTCAAAGGATGGGGGCCAGAGATTCTTGCAATTGATTGTCGGCAACGCTTGTCTAATGGACATTCCAAGTCAAAACATTATGGCAGTGCATCCCAGGCGAGAATCGGAAATGGTAGTAACATATTCTTCGCGGAATGTAACTCTCAATCCTAATCTTTTTAGAAAAAACTCTTGTGTTTGAGGAAGTTAATGACCAGGCGGTTTTGGAAAATGCATTAACTATCCATGATGTTGAAAGAAAGAGAAAATTAGGGAAATTAATGGCGACTAAGCCAACGGAATTAATTTCGGAACACATGCGAATGAGTGGCACGGATGACACCCACACTGACGACCTTCATTTTTTATCGGCAGGCTCTGGTTCCGGGGCCAGTCGGAACCAATGAAAATCCTGAGTTGGAACTGTAGGGGGCTAGGTCGGCCTACTACAGTTCTTGCCCTTACGGAGCTCGTTCCAACTCAAAGGCCAAATGTTATTTTCCTTTTCGAGACCTTGTCTCTTTCTGCAAAATTAGAAGAAATTCGTGTTAGATTGCATTTCCAAGCTTGTTTGGCTATTGATTGTATTGGCATTGCGGAATTGCTGTTATTTGGAAAGATATGAATACATTGTCGTTTCTAGTTATTCTCATAATCATACTGACTTGATTATTTCTGATATCATTGGCGACTAGCGCCTTACAGGTTATTATGGTTACCCTAATCGATCACAATGCCCGCTCTCGTGGAGTTTACTTTACCAACTTTCTAGTCAAAGTAACCTCTCTTGGATCTGTATTGGGAATTATAACGATCTACTCTCCAAAGATGATAAATTGGGCAGTGTGGATAGGGTTGGCAACAGGACGGGTATGGTCTGTCCCAGGACCCGTCCCGCAAAAAAAATTTAGACCCGTTACCCGCCCCGCCTCAATACCCGCTTAAATCCGTCCTGTCCTGTTGGTCCTGAAAGGAGTATATAACAAGTGTATGGGGGGGGGGGGAATACACTTGTATGCAAATTCTTTTTCAAACTTGATCAAACCAGAGTTCAGCAAGGTTGTCTTGGACAACTCTACTGAAGATGTATAACTTCTTAAAGATAACCAAGCTACTAAGTACTATTGAGTACTTAGTTGAATGACTATCTAAGTTAGTTATAAGTGCGGAATTAGTGGTTGGCCCTTTAGATTAGACTCCTTTAAAGTTCTGAAATCACCTTGTCAATCAATCCAGTTTTTCAGGGAACTTGTCCAAATGTCTTTTGCACAGTCTTAGAATATATGTCCTTTGAAAGATCAATTTTGAAAGGGGTAAGGGTTGAAGTAATGTTCCAACTAATGAGATATCCTTTACAATGAAGATCAGTGTATAAGGATAGGATATCTCTCTAAGCTTTGTATGGATATACAATGAGGTTCAGCTTAGAAGAAGTGTATGAAGACTAAGGTAGTCTCTTTGTAAGCTTGAAAGCACTTTGACTTGTAGGATAGTTGGATATTTTTGTCAAGGTTGAGGTGCTTCAGATGGTCTTCACACTTCTGTATTTATAGACAAATGAAGGATTTGCCCGTTGGAGAGGCAACCCCAAATGTCCATAAATGTCTTCTTTGAGTTCTTCAACTTAAAAGACAGATTCTTGATAGTGACATGTCCTCATTTAGGAAATAAACGGCTGTATAGACTTTGTCTTCATTCTGCAACACTCTTTCCAATGTCTGACTTTAAGATTCACTTGTTTGAGCATGGACATGGCTTCTGATGGTTGTTCCAAAGATAGGGACAACATTCCTTATCAATTTGGACAACTTTGCTTATCACTATCAGCAGACTTGTTTATCAGCATAGTTGGCTTGCTCTTTTCAGATGACTTGGCTCTTTCCCTTGCATGTTTTCTTAGCATGATTCTTTGAAGATCTTTAGGGTATAGTTGTCTTGATCTCTCCAGCATAGTTGGTCTTTGACTTTCAGAAGACTTGTTCTGGTTCAACTTTGCTGAGACAACTCTGCTGGACAACTCTTCTGATCAACATTCTTGTCTTTCAGTAGACTTGATAATCATTCCAGAATTTGAGCATTGAGGGGACTTGTTCTTGATAATCTTCAACTCATATGTTCCCCCTCAAATTGTGCATCTAATAAACTAAAAGCTGCCTAACATATCAGCTTCTCATCTAGCCTTATGCTAAATGTTCTAACATCTTTAAAACATTATCAATCTTGACTTAGGCATGTCTCAGGGGGTTTTGGTATTAATCAAAACACTTCTCATTTTATTCCCAACAATTTCCCCCTTTTTGATGATGCCAAAACCTATACATTTTATGCAAAAGTGACTTTACTACACCTATTACATTTATCTTCAGAAGACATGACTAGGGTCAATTTTCCTGAAAAAGAATGTGTTAGTGTACTCACCATTCATGTTGCAAACAGGTTTCAAGAATAGGCATAGAGAGATTGTTATAATAGTGTTTCTTGATTCAAAGTGTATTCAACTATCATTCATTTGAAATTCATTACAAGCATGTTGATAGTTGAAATTAACATATCAGAGCATGAGTCTAATACACTATTACATCATTCATAATGGATCAGAGCATACACTTATCACTTAATAATTTCCAGACTTGAACTTTGAGTATCAGAGAAAAAAGCATATCAAAGCAAACAGTCATCAGAGCAAAGCACATCAGCAGTCTTGATAGATTTCAGCATAGATGACTAATTTCAGAAAATCAGCACTCAAAGCACTCAGATCAGCAGGAAAGGGTCAAGAGGACTTAGTCAATTTCAGAGATTATCTTCAGGAGGTGGCACCATCCCATATTGTGCCCACACCCTTTTCTTTAGCTCCATGGCCTCTTGATTAGTGCCCTTTGGTCCAAGTTGCATCCTGTTCAACTTCAGAATTCCAACAAACTCTTGGAGAATTTTGTTCTGATCTATCCATCCAGCTTTGGAGGCATATATATGATTGGCTTGGGGGCAGTGAGTTCAAATCTTGCAATATCAGCGGCTGCAAGCAATTGTTGATATAACTCTCTGTGATATTCTATCATGAACTCAGCAAAAGTGGAGTTGGCATCTCTTCCATTCCATCTGTCAATAACATAGTAGTCATAGACAAACTCCCTTTTGGCCTCTTCCCATGAGTCATTCAGCTGTATTGGTACCCATTTATCCAAGTGAGGATATTTGGTGTCCATGGGGATCAATAGTTGTGGCTTTAGTTTGCTGTAAGTTGCTCTCTTCCTTCTTAGCTTTTAGAAATCAACTCTTCTCTTGTCTCTTGCTCTATTTGCCTCTTCCATCAAGTCCATTTTTTCTTGGGCCCTCGTCATGGCCAGCTTTTGTTGAGTTTCAGGGTCTTTGCCATACCCTTCATGGAACAACTTTGATGGATCATTCAGTATTACAACTTTCTTCTTCTTTGGTTCAGGTCCAAAGCCTTCTTCATACAGCTCTTTCACATCTTCAGTAGCTTTGGCACCTTCAGTAGACTTAGTCTCAGCAGACTTGTCAATTTCAGAAGACTTGTCTTTTTCAGTAGTCTCAGCCTTTTTGGTCATTTCAGTGGACTTGACCTTAGACTTTTCAGCAGTCTTGTTCTTCTTAGAAATAGGCTCTTCTTCCTCAATTCTGAACTCAGGGGGGAGATCAAGGCTGTTGGGAAAATCAGTGAATGTTTCAGCTTTCCTTTTGTTTCCCTTGGCCTTCTTGATCTTTCCTCTAGTTTGGACACCTTCATCATCCTTGTCCAACCCTGACACTTCACCTCCTGGTCTTTGCTGTAGCCTAACTCTCTCTTCTTGAGCTGAAGCCATTGAATTTTTCAAGGCTATGGCTAACTGCTCTTCTTCATCAAGATCTTCTATGTTCAGTACTGCTGGCTCTTTTCCTTTTCCTTCAGCAACCTTGTCTTTTCCCTTATCAGAGCCTCCAATGATCAAGGCACCTTTTGCCCTTGCTCTTTCCCTTTCCCTTTCCCCCTTTTTGGCAGCATAAAAACATTGAGGTTTGAGCTTGGGTCAGAGACTTCATTTCTTCCAACAAATATACATTCTCATCATGTATATTCTGCATTCTGTCACTGCTCAAGCTTAGGAAAGCTAGAACGGGCTTCATCTTTTGTTGGACAACTTTCTCCATGGTTGCTTTCAGAGATGCATCAAGTTGGGCTTTAAGAAATTCAGTGAGGTTGGCCACTGCACTCTCAGCAATGTTGGCCATCACCTCTTGGGAAAAATTTTCTGAGGCAGCTTTCACCATTGCTAGCCTTTGTGCCTCCGCCCTCTTCTTCTGTAAGGCTGATTTCTTCCCAAGTGCCGGCTTGACAGTTAGTCTAAGAGCTTGAACATTAGAATTGTGATTATCTCTTAGCAACTTCTGTTCCTTCTTGACTTCTTTTGAGATGGACTCCATACTGGTTTTAGCTTTTTGGACTTCAGTGGAAATGGTTTGTAAACCAGATTCCACTCCACTTATTCTTGCCTCCAATGTGGGTAGCACCACATCTTCAGAGCCAGTTAACCTCATCTCCACAGATGCCAATGTTCTTCCTTGCTCATCCAAGGCTCCAGAAGTTTCTGCATGAGAAGATTGGACTTGATGAGCCAAGAAGTCCAACTTTGCTGTTTGCATCCCAAGCAAGGCTTGTGCTGATCCAGAATCCACTTGGATGGGCGCATTTGTTAAGAGATCATCTTCAAAAATTTGGTCAAGAGAAATACCTGCAAATTCAGAGAAATCAAATGTGTTAGTGAATAAACACTCATCACCCTCATTTTCTTTTGGACAAGACTCTGATACATCAGCAGTCTTCTTCTCATTTTCAACTACTTCTTTTCTCCCTTCAGTATTAATTTCCTCACATAAAGGAACAGGCCTCCTTTCATCAAGGGATTCTTGAAGTTCAGATTTGACTTCAAGAATAACCTGTCCTTCCTCAGTTATACCACCCTCATTTTGTGGTACACTCACTATCTTAGTGATCACAACCTCTCTATCATCCATAACTCCCTCTTGTCTTTCATCTATATTCTCCTTTTCAACTCCTACACTTAAACCTGCAGCATCTTCACCTTCAACAAGGTTCAAAGATGGCAGTTGTTGGGAGATCACAGTGCTTTTATCAGCAGCCACTGAGTCATCCTGAATGATTAAGGGCTGATCAGTGTCCAACTCTTCTGACACTGAATAGGCCTTAACCAAACCAGCCTCTATAATAGGAACCTCAACATCTTTAGGCTGTGCCTTGGGTTCAGAAGAACCTTCATTGGCAGATGTATCTTTGGTTGTGTCACCAGCCTTGGTCAACACCTCTGATGAAATAGAGCCTTTCCTATGGTAGGTTAAAAGAGGGGTTGAAGGCAATTTGGATTCAGGAGGGTTGGGATTGGTTTCAGGAGGTTTGGGATTGGTTTCAGGAGGGTTGGGGTTTGAGGGGTTTAAGGGATCATCAGGGGAATCATCATCATTTGAGCTACTTTCAGGGTGTCTGATGCCCTTAGCAATTCTCTCCTTCTCTTCAATGATCTTATCATCCACTAACTTTGCAAAAACATCCTCATCAATGAGGAATCTTGTCTTCAAAACTCCAGCAAAGTGTAGTAGCCTACTCTCCTCCACTTGCCACCAATTTGCACCCTTATCTTGGATGACTTGAGAGATTTCCATAATGGTTTTATCCTTGACATCTACAAGCATCCTTAAATCATGAAACATCTTCTGAATTCTTGGAAATTCAGCAAGTTGTGGGTACAAACTGTCCACAGTAGCCCTGGCTCCACCTCTGAGCATACTTTCATAAGTATACTCCTCCCCATCTCCACTGGAATGGGGACTTTGGGTTATAGGGGAGTTGGCTCTGGTTTCTCCTAAAGTGTCTTCAGGAAGGTTAAATTCAGGAGGGTTGGCTTCAGAAGGGTTGGGTGCAATTAAAGGTTCCTCAGTTGCTTTTGAGAGCAATGGATCTGAAGGGGCTTTGCTGAAGGGGGTTGGCTCATAAAGTGCAGCTTCTAAGAACTTTGAATAATTGAGCATAGATGAGTCAAGTGGAGATTGAAATCTTGTCTCATCTACTGCAAGATCAGCTAGCACATCAATCCCACTTCTTTGCACACTCCCTTCTGGAGAATATCTCTTTGTAAGATTGAGAGGGGTGATGGGTTGGTTTGTGGGAGTAATATGGGTTTCAGGGGAATTGGGCTCAGGATTCTAGGTTTCAAGAAGGTTGGCCTCTCTTGGTTGACCTTCAGGGACCTTGGACTCAGGAGTTCCAGAACCAGAAGAGTTGGTCCTAGACTTAGATTTTGTCCTACTTTCAGCCCTACTCTCCTTCAAGGCAAGTTGGAGAGTTCTATCCTCCTGAAGCTCCAAAACTTTCTCAGTAGTTTTGGCCCTTCTCTTGCTTGCCCTACTACTTCCACTTCCTTCCTTATCCTTCTCAGGGACAACTTTCCTGGGCCTCTTATCACCCTTCTTCTTCTCCATTGTCTCATTGTACTTTTGCATTAACTCTTCTGAGTGATCAGATGGCACTTGTACTCCTTCTTTGGCAACTTCTTCTACCTCAGTAGATGCTCCAGAAGTCTCTTCTGAAGGAATTTGAGACACTTTCCTTGTCTTCACAACCCTGGACTTTGTCCTCTTCTTCATTTTTGGCTTCTCCTCAAGCTTCTCTTCAGCAGGTTTGGCCAGTTGCATCCTCCTTTGTTCAGTTTTCTTACTTAGCTTCCTGAACATCACTTTCTGGGCAGGGAGGGGTTTTGCAAAGGTTTGCATTTGAGAGTAATGGGAAAACCTTTCAATCAACAAGCTTGCTCTGGTGCAATACTTGAGTTTTCCTTCCAATACAACCTTGTTGTGAACTTTCACCTTAAATTTGGCCTTTTCCTTCATCATCTCAGACAAGATGAAGGTCCTCCAATCAAACTTGATGCCCTTGTCACTGGCATCAATAACTGCAGCCATAATTCTAATTCTTGGGAAGCTGACCTGCTCCAGACTTCCAGTGTTGCTCAAAAGACTTTTGGCAACTACTTCAAACAATGTAAGGAATTTTGGCTTGAGAGTCCTCTTATGTTGAGTACAAGATATGGGCCCTGGAACCAATAACCACTCTTGAGCTATCTCTTCTTCATGGTCAGCACCATAGAATTCTGGATTCCTTCCCTTGGAGGGAAATCCAAAAGCTCCTTCAAGATCTTCTGCAGAGAATTTCACCCTGTGGAATCTCTCTTCTTCTTCACCTTCTGCCACATATGACAATCTTGTAGCAACCTCACCATCCTCAGGCTTACCTCTCCACTTGAGGAAAGCAAAGAACTCAGCCATATAGCTCTCCAGACATGAGCTTGGTCTTTCCTCCATAAATTTTTTGAGTCCAGCTCTTCTCAGCCATCTAAGAGTTGGAGTGATTTCAGGATCTTCACTCTCAAAAGAGACTATAGGCTAAAAAATGAGGTTGTTCTTGTTGCTAAGATAGCCAAAATCAAGGTCTAGAGCCTTGTTAGAGAAGTCAATGATCATATCAGGTCTGGCTTTGGGAGCCATTGAAGGTTTCAGAAAGGATATTGAGAGAGTTTGAGAGTGTTTGGAGAAATGAAAGTTAGGGTTTCGAATACTTGGGGAAGAAGTGAGTTTGTGGGGTTCTTAAGACTTGTGAATATTCTAAAAGGAATGTATTTCAATGAGTAGGTGAGTCTTGAAGGTTTTCAACGGTTGATAAAAATGGAAATCAAAATTGAACGGCCAAGATTGGTTTCAGAGGATTTGGCCAATTTTGATCCAATGGTCAATAACCAATGAAACAGTGAAAAACTGTTTTCTATTCAAATGTGGGAAGAATTTAATATTGGTTAATGCTTGGGGATTTTTCGAGATAGATCATGGCTTGAAATGTTTAATGCAAACAAGAGTTAAATCTTGGCATTTAATGCATGGAAAGCGACCTTTTGGGTGGGAGACAAATTAAAATCCTATAAAGGTGATATCTGTAAAAGGAATGGGACAGATATCAAAATAGGCAATGATTACCCAAATTAGGTGCTTATCAAACCAAGAAAATGGTTTGATAGCCAAGACAACTTATCTGACCCAACATGGACAAGTGTCCTGAAAAAAATGTGGACAAGAGTCCTGATCATTTAAGGTCATCTCTTCTGAATTTCAGTAGACTTGACCAAGTCTGCTGAACACTTCTCTCATTAACTCCAATTGATTTTACTTGTCCAACTTCCCTGGATCAAGTAATCCCAATTCTGCTGATAGCTCTAGAAATCTTGCCTCTGCAAGTGGCTTTGTCAATATATCAGCTTTTTGATGATTCGTGTGGATTTTGACCAACTTTATGTCCTTCTTCTCCACATGATCTCTGATGAAGTGATGCTTGATGTCCACATGTTTGCACCTTGTGTGCAAGACAGGATTCTGTGATATTGCAATGGCACTGTTGTTGTCACAGAATATTGGCACTTCAGCAGAATTGACATTGTAGTCTCTTAGTTGTTGTCTCAACCAAAGGATTTGAGCACAACAACTTCCAGCTACAACATATTCAGCTTCAGTGGTGGAAGTAGCCACTGTGTTTTGCTTCTTGGAGAACCATGATATGAGTTTGTTGCCCAAGAATTGACAAGTCCCTGAAGTGGACTTTCTGTCAATTCTACATCCTCCATAGTCAGTGTTGGGAATAAAATGAGTTATGTTTTGATTGAATACCAAAACCCCCTGAGACATGCCTAAGTCATGATTGAATATGTTCTAGAAATGTTAGAACATATAGTATAAAGGCTAGATGAGGAGCTAATATGTTAGGTAGCTCTTAGATGATTAAGATGCACAAATTGAGGGGGAACACATGCTTAGAAGTTCATTTAAATCAAGTCCCCTCAAGGCTCAAACTCTGGATACAACACTAAGTCTTTTGAGACTATCTATACTAATCAAGAGAGTTGTCCAGAGGAGTTGTCTCAGTACAAGAAGTCAAGATCAAGTGCTCTGAAAGTTGAGGTCAACTATGCTGAAGACAAACACACCCTAAAGAATTGCAAATCAACATGCTAAGATCACCTTGAAGTGAAGCAAAGGGTATGAGCCAAGTCATCTGAAGAAGACCAAGCCAACCTTGCTGATAAGCAAGACTACTGATAGTGATAAGGAGAGTTGTCCAAATGATGAGGAATGTTGTCCTATCAATGGAACAACCTTCATAAGACATGTCCATATTCTTACAAGAGAATCTGAATGTCAGATATTGGAAAGAGTGCTGCAGAATGAAGACAAAGCTCTTACAGCCGTTTATTTCCCAAATGAGGACATGTCACTATCAAGATTCTGTCTTCAAAGTTGAAGAACTAAAAGAAGACATTTATGGACATTGGAGGCTGCCTCTCCAACGGGCAAATCCTTCATTTGTCTATAAATACAGAAGTGTGAAGACCATTTGAAAGCATCCAACTAGCATCCAACTTCAACATCAACCAAGCACATCTAATCTCAAGTTCTTACAAACTAGAGTGCTTTCAAAGCTTTCAAAGACTATCTTAGTCTTCATACACTTCTTCTAAGCTGAACTACATTGTATATTTATACACAAGCTTAGAGAGATATCCTATCCTTATACACTGATCTTCATTGTAAAGGATATCTCATTAGTTGGAACCTTACTTCAATCCTCATATCTTTCAAGAGTGAAAGTGAGAAGGTTGTAGTAGTAGAAGTGGTAGGAGCTGACTGTTGAGAGAAGAACAGTTCAGTTCTGAGTTGAGAAGAGGGTACTAGGACTCTAGACATCCTAGGGATCAATTCACCAAGAGTGGTGTTCTTGATCAAGTGCACCTTGGCACTATAAAACAAGTTAATTCCAAGAGTGAAGGAATTATCATGTTAAATCAGGGAAAGTGGATGTAGGAGCTTGAGTCTCTGAACCACTATAAACTCTTGTGTTGATTTACTTTCAAGTACTTTCATACACTCAACACTGCACACAAAATTGATCTTTCAAAGGATAAACATTCAAAGACTGTGCAAAATTGATTTGGACAAATTCCCTGAAACTGGACTGTATTGAATACACCAAGTGATTTCAGAATCTAAAGGAGTTTAAACTAAAAGGGCCAACCATTATTCCACACATATAACTCCCCTAGATAGTTATTCAACTAAGTACTCAATAGTACTTAGTAGTCTGATTATCTTAGAAGAGTTAATCATCTTCAGCAGAGTTGTCCAAGACAACCTTGCTGAGCTCTGGTTTGATCAAGTTAGAAAAGAATTTGAATACAAGTGTATCCCCCCCCCCCATACACTTGTTATATACTCCTTTCAGGACCAACAAGTGGTATCAGAGCAGGGGTTCAAAGACCACTGCTTCTGAAAAGCCATCTTGGTTTTCAAAATCACATATTTAGTGTGGTCACTGAACTGATCTTTCTGAAATCCTAATTGTATATTAACTGACTGTTTGTTCTTGAGTTATGGCCAACAACAATGTTGTTGTTCCACCTCCTACTGTCCAAGGATTGGACAACATGGCAACAAATCCAGTCAACCACATTTCACATCACAAACTGCCCATGGTCTCAATTGATAATTATGATTTCTGGAAAATCAGGATGAGGGCTCATCTTGCATCTCTACACACTGACATGCTGAGAGTGATCACAAGAGGTCCTTTTGTGTTCACATTTGTCAATCCCAAAGTCACTGAGGCTCAAAAGGCAGACCCAAGAAAGGTGCTCCCAAAAGATGAAGATGACTTTACCACTAATGAGAAGAGGAAAGATAACTTGAATTATCTTGCCATGAACACCCTCTACCAAACAATTCCAGATGCAATTATGGGTAGAGTCTACCACTGCACAACAACCAAAGAAATTTGGGATACTCTTGCTGAAATGTGTGAGGGTACTGAAAAGATCAAGGAGAATAAGCTCCAAGTTGCTGTGCAGAAATTTGAACAGTTTGCAATGGAGTCTGAGGAGTCCATTGATAAGTTTGCTGGTAGATTCACTGATGTGATGAATGAAATCAACTCTCTGGGCAAGGTCTACACTAAAAGAGAAGTTGGATTGAAGATCTTAAGGAGTCTCACTCAAAAGTGGGATGTCTATGCTGTGATGATGCAAAACACCAAAGATCTCTCCACCATGCCCATGCAACAAATCTTCTCAGAACTCAAAGCTTATGAGTTCGATCTCAATAGAAGAAAGCCTATTGAGGAACCTTCAAATACTACCAAGGGAGTGGCATTCAAAGCCAAAACTGCTGAACCAGAGATGCAGTCCACTCCAAGATCATCAAAGTCAGTCTCAAAGACTGAAATGAAGGAAGAACTAGTCTTGATGGCTAGAAGGTTTGAAAAGTTAAACTCAAGGTTTGGTAGATACAAGAAGTTCTACCAGGACAACAAATTCAGGAGATACAACTCTCCTGAAGCACAGGCTGAAGTCAAAAAGCCTGAAGAGAAAAGATCAGAGGACAAGTACTCTGATAGGAGAAGGTCAAGTAGAACTGAACCTTCATCATCAAAAAGAAGAGAAGAATCAAAGAAAGAAGATGATGAAGATCTGTGCTATAACTGCAAAAAGAAAGGGCACTTTCAGTATGATTGCCCTGAATTAAACTCTAAGGAGAGAAGAGAGAGGCAGGCCAAAAGAGACAGAAAGTTCACCAATAGAAAGGCCATGATGGCTGGTGAAGAATCTGATAGTGCTGAAAGCTTCAACTCTTCAGATGGACTATTCTCCAACAGTGATGATGATGATGATGTCTGCAACATGGCTCTTGAGGATGATGAGGTATCCTCTACTTCTAGTTCACCATCATTCATCTCACAAAACAATAGTGAGATCAACTTGAAGCTTTCCCTTGGAAAGTTAATGGAAGATTTCACTATGCTACAAGAATTTCATGATAACTGTGTGAGAGAAAATGAAAGATTGGCTATTGAACTTGCCAAAAACTCTGAGACAGTTGTTGATGTCAAGTCTACTGAGTTGTATCAACAAGTCTTGAGAGAGCTTGAGGAAGCAAATCTCAGGATAGTTGACCAACAAAAGGAGATTGATGATCAACTTCTCTCTCAGAAGAGAAAAGATTTTGAACTTAAAATTCTCAATGCCAAGTTTGAAAACCTCTCACATGAATATGATATTCTTAAAGCAAGTGAAGAGAGCCTGAAATTAAAGATGTCTGCTCTGAAGAAATCCTCTAGAGCAATAGAGGAAATTTAGAGTTATCAAAGACCTATGGCTCAAAGAAGTGGATTAGGTTTTGATCCATTTGAATCTTCACCTTGTCTTAGTGTTGCTTCTGTGAGTAACACTAAGAGAATCTTTGTTAAGTCAGTGGCACAGACTGAAAATGAAATAATTCAGCCACTGAACAAAGGAAAGGGCAAAATGGATGTTATGCCTACTCAAGTGCTTCAGGAGATTAGGCCAAAACCTAAGGAAATGGCCAAAGCTCCTGAACACAAGAGGAATATTGGTCAGCAGAGTAGACCCAATGGTAGGGCAACTCTACTGAACAATGTTCAGAGGAAGTATCCAAGGTATAATCAGCCTAGGCCAACTCTTCTGAGAAAGCCTCAGCTGAATAGACCTAGGGACAACTTTCCTCAAAGGCAGAATAAAATGAGGCAACCAAAACCCTTCATACCAAAGGGTAATGGTCATAAGAAAGCCTTTCCTCAAAGATTCCCTCAAGCTGCACAAAGAACTCAAAAGTTCAGGAGACTTGACAACTCTCCTGAAACTTATAGAGTTAACACATTCACACACACTTTCCCAAAGGCATTTAAGGGAAAGACAGTGTATTTAGATGCTAAAGGAAGACAACTTAGCCACCTTGAATCAATCAGGGTTATTAGGCAAGTTTGGGTTCCTAAAGGTACAGCTAACCTCTCAGGACCCAAAACTCAAAGGGTACCTAAACCTATCTAATTGCAGGTACCATTGGGCCACAAGATGAGGAGCATAAGCAAAAAGACAGCATGGTACCTTGACAGTGGATGCTCAAGGCACATGACTGGAAACAAGGAACTCCTCACTGATTTCATTGAAAAAGAAGGCCCTAATGTCACATTTGGAGACAGCTCACAAGCATCAACAAAAGGTTATGGTACTTTGATGATTGGTAACATCAAAGTATCCAATGTATCTTATGTAGCTGGTCTCAAATATAATCTCCTAAGTATCAGTCAATTCTGTGATAAAGACTTCAATGTTGAGTTTTCCAGTGATAAATGCTTGATCAAAGATAAGACTCAACAAATTCTATTGACTGGAACTAGGAAAGGAAATGTGTATTTTGCAGACTGGGACAAGTCTACTGATGCTGCATGCTTCATTGCTAAGAGTTCTAGTGAACAAAGTTGGTTGTGGCATAAAAGATTAAACCACTTGAACTTTAAAACAATGAACAAAATTGCTAGAAATGCATTAGTCAAAGGACTACCTAATGAGGTTTTCATTAAAGAGCATGTTTGCAAACCATGCCAAGAAGGAAAACAGATCAAAGCCTCATTTAAAGGAAAACCAGTCATTTCCACTGAAAGGGTACTTGAACTTCTACATATGGATCTTTTTGGACCAATTACCCCTGTAAGCATAAATGGTAGAAAATACACATTGGTAGTAGTAGATGACTTCTCTAGGTTCACATGGGTAGTATTTCTCCTTAATAAGAAGGAAACTCAAGTCAAACTGCCTGAACTTCTAAAGAGATTGTCAAATGAGAAAAGCCTTAGCATTATCAAGATAAGATCTGATAAAGGCACTGAGTTCATTAACTCATACATCAATGAGTATTGTACATCTAATGGAATAGCTCATGAAACCTCAGCAGCTAGAACTCCTCAACAGAATGGAGTTGCAGAGAGAAGAAATAGAACTTTAAAAGAAGCTGCTAGAACCTTAATTGCTGATTCAAATTTGCCTAAGAGGTTTTGGGCTGAAGCCATAAACACTGCATGCCATACTCAAAATAGATGTTTGATCACTAAGGGGCAAGGCAAAACCCCTTATGAACTCTAGAAAGGAAGATTGCCTAAAGTGTCTTACTTTCACATTTTTGGTTGCAAGTGTTTTATTCACAATAATGGGAGAGATCAGCTGAAAGCCTTTGACAGCAAAGCTGATGAAGGAGTATTTCTTGGATACTCTCAAATCAGTAGAGCTTTCAGAGTCTATAACAAGAAAACCCTTATTGTAGAGGAAACACCTCATGTTGTATTTGATGAATCTATTCATGAGTTCAGGAATGAGAACTTGGAATCAGAAGAAATCACACAGAGGACAACCAGACTAAGTCTAAAAGACAAAGACACTGAGCTTATAGATGTTGTCCAAACCAATCTACCTGAAAACTCTATGTTGGACAACCATCCTGAAGGCAACCCTCCTGAGGCAAATCCCACTGAAGGAAATAGTGAACTGAATGATCCAATCCCAGTTCACATCCAGGTAACAACTACCAATGAAGAAGCAGTTCCTGCTGAGGTAGTTAATGGGTCAAATAATCAAGGAGGAAATCAAAATGTTGAAAATACCAATGTCACTGACATTGAGGACAACACCCCTGATTATGATCCTGAATTAGATCCTGCATTCAATTATCCTGAATTCAATGATCAAATTGACTCAACTTCAGTAGAGGACAACTCTACTGAAGAGATCAGAAAAAGAAGGACTTGGTTGTCTGACCATCCTACTGATCAAATACTTGGTGACCCAAGTATTGGAGTCAAAACAAGAAGATTTCATGGTGAAAGTGCTCTTTTCTGTTGTTTCTTGTCAGAACAAGAACCAAGTGATATTGAGGAGGCACTTCAAGATGCCAATTGAATCACAGCCATGCAGGAAGAACTGAATCAATTCACCAGAAATGAAGTATGGGAGCTGGTGGATAGGCCTTCACATCAAGATGTTATTGGAACAAAGTGGGTGTTCAAGAACAAGAAGAATGAAAATGATGTGATTGTCAGAAACAAAGCAAGACTTGTGGCAAAAGGCTATTGCCAACATGAAGGCATTGACTATGATGAGACATTTGCACCTGTGGCAAGGCTAGAAGCAATAAGGCTCTTTCTAGCCTATGCAGCCCACAAGAGGTTCAAAGTGTACCAAATGGATGTCAAGAGTGCCTTTCTGAATGGAGTCTTGAAGGAAGAAGTCTATGTAGAGCAACCACCAGGTTTTGAAGTTGGAAACCAAGTTTACAGACTCAAGAAAGCTCTTTATGGACTCAAGCAAGCCCCTAGGGCTTGGTATGATACACTGTCACAATTCCTCTTGGATCATGGATTCACCAAGGGAACTGTGGACAGAACTCTTTTCAGAATCTCTGAAGGAGAGGACATCTTGCTTGTCCAAATTTATGTGGATGACATAATATTTGGATCCCCCAATGAGAAGCTATGTGAGAAGTTCTCCAAGCTAATGCAAAGCAAGTTTGAGATGTCCATGATGGGACTGATGAACTTCTTTCTGGGTCTTCAAGTCAAGCAATCAAAAGAAGGAATCTTCATCAACCAAGCTAAGTACACCAGAGAAATGATCAAGAAGTTTGGATGTACAACTAGCAAGCCAGTAAGGATCCCAATGAACACAAACTGGAAGATGGATCCTGATGAGAGTGGTATTCCAACCAACTCTACTGAGTATAGAGGAATAATTGGTTCACTCCTCTATCTCACTGCCAGCAGACCTGACATCACCTTTGCAGTAGGTGTTTGTGCAAGGTTTCAAGCAAATCCTAAGAAAAGCCATCTTGAGGCTGCAAAGAGGATCTTGAGATATCTCAAAGGCACTGAAAATCTAGGCCTTTGGTATCCTGCTGATGACAACATTGAGTTAACTGGCTACTCAGATGCTGATTATGGAGGATGCAGAATTGACAGAAAGTCCACTTCAGGGACTTGTCAATTCTTAGGCAACAAGCTCATATCTTGGTTCTCCAAGAAGCAAAACACAGTGGCTACTTCCACTACTGAGGCTGAATATGTTGCTGCTGGAAGTTGTTGTGCCCAGATCCTATGGTTGAGACAACAACTAAGAGATTACAGAGTCAACTCTACTGAAGTGCCCATATTTTGTGATAACAATAGTGCCATTGCTATTTCACAAAATCCTGTCTTGCATACAAGATGCAAACATGTGGACATCAAGCATCACTTCATTAGAGATCATGTGGAGAAGAAGGATATAAAGTTGGTCAAGATCCACACAGATCATCAAAAAGCTGATATACTAACTAAGCCACTTGCAGAGGCAAGGTTTCTGGAGCTATCAGCAGAGTTGGGTTTACTTGATCCAGGGAAGTTGGACAAGTAAAACTCACTGAAGTTAATGGGAGTAAAAGAGCTGAATTGATATTCAGTAGACTTGGACAAATCTACTGAAGTGCAGAAGAGATGATCATAACTACTCAGGACACTTGTCCATTGACATTCAGGACTCTTGTCCACATCTCTTCAGGACACTTGTCCTTGTAGGGTCAGATAAGTTGTCCTAGTTATCAAACCTATTCTCTTGGTTTGATAAGCACCTATTTTGGGTAATCATTGTCTACCTTGATACCTGTCCCAACTACAGATATCATTTCTGTGGGATTTAATTTGTCCCCCACCCAAAAGGTCGCTTTCCATGCATTAAATGCCAAGATTTAACTCTTGTTTGCATTACACTTTTCAAGCCATGATCTATCTCAAAAACTCCCCAACCATTAACTAATATTAAATACCTTCCACGTTTTGAATAAAACCAACAAAACACTGTTACATTGGTTTTTAACCATTGGATCAAAACCGGCCAACTCCCCTGAAAGTCATCCTGGCCGTCCAAGTGTATGTTTCCATTTTTGACAACCGTTGAAAATACACAAAACTCACCAACTCATTGACAAACATTCTTTTTAGAATATCCCCAAGTCTTAAGATCCCCCACAAACACTTCTTCCCCAAGTATTCGAACCCTAGCTCACTTTTCTTCAAACTCTCTCAACACTCTTTCAAATTCATCTCTGAAATTTTCAATGGCTCCCAAAGTTAGACCAGAGATGATCATAGATTTTTCCAACAAGGCTCTTGACCTTGATTTTGGTTATTTGAGCAACAAGAACAACCTTCACTTTGAGCCAATAGTGTCATTTACAAGTGAAGATCCTGAAATCACTCCAACCCTGAGATGGTTGAGAAGAGCAGGCCTTCAGAAATTCATGGAGGAAAGGCCAAGCTCTTGTTTGGACAACTACATGGCTGAGTTCTTTGCCTTTCTCAAATGGAGAGGCAAACCAGAAGATGGTGAGATTTCCACCAGATTGTCCTATGTTGCTGAAGAAGATGAAGAAGAGAGATTTCATAGAGTGAAATTCTCTTCAGAAGATCTTGAAGGAGCTTTTGGATTGCCTTCAGAAGGAAGGAATCCAGAATCTTATGGTGCTGGCCATGAAGATGACATAGCACAAGAATGGCTATTAGTGCCAGGCCCTCTATCTTCAACACAAAACAAGAAGACTCTCAAGCCTAAATTTCTCAATCTATTTGAGGTAATCACTAAGAGTCTCATGAGCAACACTGGGAGCTTGGAGCAGGTCAGCCATCCTAGAATCAGAATCATGGCTGCAGTCATTGATGCCAGTGACAAGGGTATCAAATTTGATTGGAGGACCTTCATTATTTCTGAGATGATGAAGGAAAAGGCCAAGTTTAAAGTGAGAGCTCATAACAAGGTTGTGCTAGAAGGGAAACTCAAGTATTGCACCAGGGCAAGCTTGTTGATTGAGAGATTTTCCCATTATTCCCAAATGCAAACCTTTTCAAAGCCTCTCCCAGCTCAAAAGATTCTGTTCAGAAAACTCAGCAAGAAAACTGAGCAAAGGAGGATGATAGTGGCCAAACCTGCTGAAGAAAAGGTGGAGGAGAAACCTAAAATGAAGAAGAGGACAAAAGCAAGAGTGGTGAAGACAAGGAAAATGTCTCAGATCATCTCAGAAGAGAATTCAGATGCTTCAACTGAGATTGAAGAAGTTGCTAGAGAAGGTGTACAAGTGCCCTCTGATCATTCAGAAGAATTAAGGCAGAAGTACAATGAGACTAGACAAAAGTCTAAGGGTGATAAAAGGATCAGGGAGGTTGTCCCTGAGAAGGATGAGGAAGGAAGTGGAAGTAGTAGGGCCAGCAAGAGAAGGGCCAAGCCTACTGACAAAGTGTTGGAGCTCCAAGAGGAAAGGTCTCTACAACTTGCTCTTAGAGAGAGCAGAGCTGAAAGCAGGACCAAATCGAAGTCAAGGACCAACTCATCTGGTTCTGGAACTCCAGAATCCAAGGTCCCTGAAGGTCAACCAATAGAGGCCAACATCCCTGAAATTCAGAACCCTGAGCCCAACTCCCCTGAAACCCACATAACCCCAACCAACCAACCTATAACCCCCATCAATCTTACAAAGAGATACTCTCCTGAAGGGAGTGTGCAAAGAAGTGGGATAGATGTGCTAGCAGATATAGCAGTTGATGAGACAAGATTAAATTCTCCCCTTGACTCATCTATGCTCAATTACTCAAAGCAATTAGAAGCTGCACTCTTTGAGCCAACCCCCTTGAGTAAAGCCCCTTCAGATCCATTGCTCTTTAAAGCAACTGAAGCACCTTCCATTGAACCCAACCCTTCTAAAGCCAACATTCCTGAACTAAACCTTCCTGAAACCACTTTAGGAGAACCCAGAGCCAACTCCCCTATAACCCAAAGTCCCCATTCAAGTGGAGATGAGGAGGAGTATACTTATGAAAGTATGCTCAGAGGAGGAGCCATGGCTACTGTGTACAGTCTGTACCCACAGCTTGCTGAATTTCCAAGAATTCAGAAGACATTTCATGACCTAAGGATGCTTGTTGATGTAAAAGATAAGTCTATGATGGAGATATCACAAGTCATCCAAGATAAGGGTGCAAACTGGTGGCAAGTTGAGGGGAACAGATTGCTACACTTTGCTGGAGTCTCAAAGACAAGATTTCTCATTGATGAGGAAATCTTTGCAAAGCTGGTAGCTGATAAGATTAAGGAGGAGAAGGAAAGAAAAGCTAAGGGAATCAAACACCCTGATAGTAGCTCCAATGATGATGATTCCCCTAGTGATCCCTCAAACCCCTCAAAACCCAACCCTCCTGAAACCCCTCAAGCTAATATCCCTAAGCCTTCTGTATCTGAAAGACTTTCCAACCCTCCTAAGACCTATCATAGGAAAGGCTCTGTCAATTCAGAGTTGTTGACCAAGGATGGTAACACAACCAATGACACATCTGCCAATGAAGGTTCTTTTGAACCCAAGGCACAGCCTAAAGATGTGGAGGTTCCTGTTTTAGAGGCTGGTTTGGTTAAGGCCTATTCAGTGTCAGATGAGTTGGACACTGATCAGCCCTTAATCATTCAGGATGACTCAGTGGCTGCTGATAAGAGCACTATGATCTCCCCACAACTGCCATCTTTGAACCTTGTAGAAGGTAGAGATGCTGCAGGTTTAGGAGAAGGAGTTGAAAAGGAAAGTAGAATTGAAAAATCAGAGGGAGTTATGGATGAAAGAGAGGTTGTGATCACTAGAATAGTGAGTGTACCACCAAATGAGGGTGATATAAGTGAGGAAGGGCAGGCTATTCATGAAGTCAAATCTGAACTTCAAGAATCCCTTGATGAGAGGAGGCCTGTTCCTTTAAGTGAGGAAGTCATGATTGAATATGTTCTAGAAATGTTAGAACATATAGTATAAAGGCTAGATGAGGAGCTAATATGTTAGGTAGCTCTTAGATGATTAAGATGCACAAATTGAGGGGGAACACATGCTTAGAAGTTCATTTAAATCAAGTCCCCTCAAGGCTCAAACTCTGGATACAACACTAAGTCTTTTGAGACTATCTATACTGATCAGGAGAGTTGTCCAGAGGAGTTGTCTCAGTACAAGAAGTCAAGATCAAGTGCTCTGAAAATTGAGGTCAACTATGCTGAAGACAAACACACCCTAAAGAATTGCAAATCAACATGCTAAGATCACCTTGAAGTGAAGCAAAGGGTATGAGCCAAGTCATCTGAAGAAGAGCAAGCCAACCTTGCTGATAAGAAAGACTGCTGATAGTGATAAGGAGAGTTGTCCAAATGATGAGGAATGTTGTCCTATCAATGGAACAACCTTCATAAGACATGTCCATATTCTTACAAGAGAATCTGAATGTCAGATATTGGAAAGAGTGCTGCAGAATGAAGACAAAGCTCTTACAGCCGTTTATTTCCCAAATGAGGACATGTCACTATCAAGATTCTGTCTTCAAAGTTGAAGAACTAAAAGAAGACATTTATGGACATTGGAGGCTGCCTCTCCAACGGGCAAATCCTTCATTTGTCTATAAATACAGAAGTGTGAAGACCATTTGAAAGCATCCAACTAGCATCCAACTTCAACCTCAACCAAGCACATCTAATCTCAAGTTCTTACAAACTAGAGTGCTTTCAAAGCTTTCAAAGACTATCTTAGTCTTCATACACTTCTTCTAAGCTGAACTACATTGTATATATATACACAAGCTTAGAGAGATATCCTATCCTTATACACTGATCTTCATTGTAAAGGATATCTCATTAGTTGGAACCTTACTTCAATCCTCATATCTTTCAAGAGTGAAAGTGAGAAGGTTGTAGTAGTAGAAGTGGTAGGAGCTGACTGTTGAGAGAAGAACAGTTCAGTTCTGAGTTGAGAAGAGGGTACTAGGACTCTAGACATCCTAGGGATCAATTCACCAAGAGTGGTGTTCTTGATCAAGTGCACCTTGGCACTATAAAACAAGTTAATTCCAAGAGTGAAGGAATTATCCTGTTAAATCAGGGAAAGTGGATGTAGGAGCTTGAGTCTCTGAACCACTATAAACTCTTGTGTTGATTTACTTTCAAGTACTTTCATACACTCAACACTGCACACAAAACCGATCTTTCAAAGGATAAACATTCAAAGACTGTGCAAAACTGATTTGGACAAATTCCCTGAAACTGGACTGTATTGAATACACCAAGTGATTTCAGAATCTAAAGGAGTTTAAACTAAAAGGGCCAACCATTATTCCGCACATATAACTCCCCTAGATAGTTATTCAATTAAGTACTCAATAGTACTTAGTAGTCTGATTATCTTAGAAGAGTTAATCATCTTCAGCAGAGTTGTCCAAGACAACCTTGCTGAGCTCTGGTTTGATCAAGTTAGAAAAGAATTTGAATACAAGTGTATCCCCCCCCCCCCATACACTTGTTATATACTCCTTTCAGGACCAACAGTCAGCATCTGAGTAGCCAGTTAACTCAATGTTGTCATCAGCAGGGTACCAAAGGCCTAGATTTTCAGTGCCTTTGAGATACCTCAAGATCCTCTTTGCAGCCTCAAGATGGCTTTTCTTAGGATTAGCTTGAAACCTTGCACAAACACCTACTGCAAAGGTGATGTCAGGTCTGCTGGCAGTGAGATAGAGGAGTGAACCAATGATTCCTCTATACTCAGTAGAGTTGTTTGGAACACCACTCTCATCAGGATCCATTTTCCAATTTGTGTTCATTGGGATCCTTACTGGCTTGCTAGTTGTACGCCCAAACTTTTTGATCATTTCTCTGGTGTACTTAGCTTGGTTGATGAAGATCCCTTCTTTAGATTGCTTGACTTGAAGACCCAAAAAGAAGTTCATCAACCCCATCATGGACATCTCAAACTTGCTTTGCATAAACTTTGAGAACTTCTCACACAACTTCTCATTGGGGGATTCAAAAATTATGTCATCCACATAAATTTGGACAAGCAAGATGTCCTCTCCTTCAGAGATTCTGAAGAGTGTTCTGTCCACAGTTCCCTTGATGAATCCATGATCCAAGAGGAATTGTGACACAGTGTCATACCAAGCTCTAGGGGCTTGCTTGAGTCCATATAGAGCCTTCTATAATCTGTAGACTTGATTTCCAACCTCAAAACCAGGTGGTTGCTCCACATAGACTTCTTCTTTCAAGACTCCATTCAGAAAGGCACTCTTGACATCCATTTGGTACACTTTGAACCTCTTGTGGGCTGCATATGCTAGAAAGAGCCTTATTGCTTCAAGCCTTGCCACAGGTGCAAATGTCTCATCATAGTCAATGCCTTCTGATTGGCAGTAGCCCTTTGCCACTAGTCTTGCTTTGTTTCTGACAATCACATCATTCTCATTCTTCTTGTTCTTGAACACCCACTTGGTTCCAATAACATCTTGATGTGAAGGTCTATCCACCAGCTCCCATACATCATTTCTGGTGAATTGATTCAGTTCCTCCTGCATTGCTGTGATCCAATTGGCATCTTGAAGTGCTTCTTCAATGTCACTTGGTTCTTGTTCTGACAAGTAACAACAGAATAGAGCACTTTAAACCATGGAATCTTCTAGTTTTGCCTCCTATACTTGGGTCACCAAGTATTAGATCAGTAGGATGGTCAGACAACCAAGTCCTTCTTTTTCTGATCTCTTCAGTAGAGTTGTCCTCTACTGAAGTTGAGTTATTTTGATCATAGAATTCAGGAAAGTTTAATGCAGGATCTAATTCAGGGTCATAATCAGGGGTGTTGTCCTCAATGTCAGGGACATTGGCATTTTCAACATTAATGGTTCCCCCTTGATTATTTAACCCATTAGCTACCTCAGCAGGAACTGCTTCTTCATTGGTAGTTGTTACCTGAATGTGAACTGGGATTGGGTCATTCAGTTCACTATTTCCTTCAGTGGGGTTTGCTTCAGGATTGTTGTCCAATGTGACATTTTCAGGGAGGTTTGCTTGGACAACATCTAGGAATTCAGTGCCTTTGTCTTTTAGACTCAGTCTGGTTGTCCTTTGTGTGATTTCTTCAACTTCCAAGTTCTTATTCCTGAACTCATGAATAGATTCATCAAACACAACATGAGGTGTTTCCTCCACAATAAGGGTTTTCTTGTTGTAGACCCTGAAAGCTCTACTGATTTGAGAATATTCAAGGAATACTCCCTCATCAGCTTTGCTATCAAAGGCTTTCAACTGTTCTTTCCCATTGTTGTGAATGAAACACTTACAACCAAAGATGTGGAAATATGACACTTTGGGCATTCTTCCTTTCCAGAGTTCATAGGGGGTTTTGCCTTGCCCCTTAGTAATCAAACATCTGTTTTGAGTATGGCATGCAGTGTTTATAGCTTCAGCCCAAAACCTCTTTGGTAGATTAGAATCAGCAATTAAAGTTCTAGCAACTTCTTTTAAGGTTCTATTTCTTCTTTCAGCAACTCCATTTTGTTGAGGAGTTCTAGCTGCTGAGGTTTCATGAGCTATCCCATTTGAAGTGCAATACTCATTGATGTATGAATTTATGAACTCAGTGCCTTTATCAAATCTTATCTTGATGATGCTAAGGCTTTTCTCATTTGACAGTCTCTTTAAAAGTTCAGGGAGTTTGACTTGTGTTTCCTTCTTATTAAGGAGAAATACTACCCATGTGAACCTAGAGAAGTCATCTACTACCACCAATGTGTATTTTCTACCATTTATACTTGCAGGGGTAATTGGTCCAAATAAGTCCATATGTAAAAGTTCAAGTACCCTTTCAGTAGAGATGGCTGGTTTTCCCTTGAATGAGGATTTGATTTGTTTTCCTTCTTGGCATGGTTTACAAACATGCTCTTTAATGAAAACCTCATTTGGTAGTCCTTTAACTAATGCATTCCTGGCAAGCTTGTTCATTGATTTGAAGTTCAGGTGATTTAATCTTTTATGCCATAACCAGCTATGTTCACTAGAACTCTTAGCAATGAAACATGCAGCATCAGTAGACTTGTCCCAGTCTGCAAAATACACATTTCCTTTCCTAGTTCCAGTCAGTAGAGTTTGTTGAGTTTTATCTTTGATAAAACATTTTCCACTTGAAAACTCAACACTGAAATCTTTATTATAGAATTGACTGATACTTAGGAGATTATATTTGAGACCAGCCACATAAGACACATTGGATACCTTGATGTTACCAATCATCAAGGTACCATAACCTTTTGTTGTTGCTTGTGAGCTGTCTCCAAAAGTGACATTTGGGCCTTCTTTTTCAATAAAATCAGTGAGGAGTTCCTTATTTCCAGTCATGTGCCTTGACCATCCACTGTCAAGGTACCATGCTGACTTTTTGCTCATACTCATCTTCTTGTGGCCCATAGGTACCTGCAATTAGATAGGTTTAGGTACCCTTTGAGTTTTGGGTCCTGAGAGGTTAGCTGTACCTTTAGGAAGCCAAACTTGCCTAATAACCCTGATTGAATCAAGGTGGCTAAGTTGTTTTCCTCTAGCATCAACATACACTGTCTTTCCCTTAAATGCCTTTGGGAAAGTGTGTGTGAAAGTGTTGACTCTGTAAGTTTCAGGAGAGTTGTCAAACCTCCTGAACTTATGAGTTCTTTGTGCTACTTGAGGGAATCTTTGAGGAAAGGCATTCTTATGACCATTACCCTTTGGCATGTAGGGTTTTGGTTGTCTTGTTTTATTCTGCCTTTAAGGATGGTTGTCCTTAGGTCTATTCAGCTGAGGCTTTCTCAGTAGAGTTGGCCTAGGCTGATTATACCTTGGATAACTCCTCTGGACATTGTTCAGGAGAGTTTCCCTACCATTGGGTCTACTCTACTGACCAATATTCCTCTTATGTTCAGGGACTTTGGCCTTTTCCTTTGGTTTGGGCCTAGTCTCCTAAAGCACTTGAGTTGGCAATTCATCCATTTTGCCCTTTCCTTTGTTCAGTGGCTGAATTATTTCATTTTCAGCTTGTTGTGCCACTGATTTAACAAAGATTCTCTTAGTGTTACTTGTATAAGCAACACTAAGACAAGGTGAAGATTCAAATGGATCAAAACCTAATCCACTTCTTTGAGCCATAGGTCTTTGGTAACTCTGAATTTCCTCTATTGCCTTAGTGGATCTTCTCAGAGCAGACATCTTTAATTTCAGGCTCTCTTCACTTGATTTTAGAACATCATACTCATGTGAGAGGTTTTCAAACTTAGCTTGAAGAATTTTCAGTTCAAAATATTTTCTTTTCTGAGAAAGGAGTTGATCATCAATCTCCTTTTGTTGGTCAACTATCCTGAGATTTGCTTCCTCAAGCTCTCTCAAGACTTGTTGATACAACTCAGTAGACGTGACATCAACCACTAACTCAGAGTTTTTAGCAAGCTCAATTGACAATCTTTCATTTTCTCTCACACAATTGTCATGAAATTCTTGCAACATAGTGAAATCTTCCATCAACTTCCCAAGAGAAAGTTTCAAGTTGACTTCACTAGTGTTTTGTGAAATGAATGATGGTGAGCTAGAAGTAGAGGATACCTCATCATCCTCAATTGCCATGTTGCAAACATCATCATCATCATCACTGTTTGAGAACAGTCCATCTGAAGAGTTGAAGCTTTCAGCACTGTCAGATTCTTCACCAGCCATCATGGCCTTTCTGTTGGTGAACTTTCTGTCTCTCTTGGCTTGCCTTTCTCTTCTTTCTTTAGAGCTTAGTTCAGGGCAGTCATACTGGAAGTGCCCTTTCTTCTTGCAGTTATAGCACAGGTCTTCATCATCATCCTTCTTGGGTTCATCTCTTCTTCTTGATGATGAAGGTTCAGCTCTACTGGACCTTCTCCTATCAGAGTACTTGTCCTCTGATCTTTTCTCTTCAGGCTTCTTGACCTCAGCCTGAGCTTCAGGAGAGTTGTACCTTCTCCTGAATTTGTTTTCCTGGTAGAATTTCTTGTATCTACCAAACCTTGAATTTAGCTTTTCAAACCTCCTAGCCATTAAGGCTAGTTCTTTCTTCATTTCAGTATTGGAGACTGACTTTGATGATCTAGGAGTAGACTGCATTTCTGGTTCAGCAGTTTTGGCTTTGAATGCCACTCCCTTTGTAGGAATTGAAGGTTCCTCAACAAGCTTTCTTCTGTTGAGATCGAACTCATAAGCTTTGAGTTCAGAGAAGATTTGTTGCATGGGCATGGTGGAGAGATCCTTGGTGTTCTGCATCATAACAGCATAGACATCCCACTTTTGAGTGAGATTTCTCAAGATCTTCAAACCAACCTCTCTCTTGGAGTACACCTTGCCCAAGGAGTAGATCTCATTCATCACATCAGTGAATCTACCAGCAAATTTATCAATGGACTCCTCAGACTCCATTGTGAATTGTTCAAACTTCTGCACAGCTACTTGGAGCTTATTCTCCTTGATCTTTTCAATACCCTCACACATTTCTGCAAGAGTATCCCAAATTTCTTTGGCAGTTGTGCAGTGGTAGACCTTTCCCATGATTGCATCTGGAATTGTTTGGTAGAGGGTGTTCATAGCAAGATAATTCAGATTATCTTTCCTCTTTTCTTCTGAGGTGAAGTCATCTTCATCTTTGGGGATCACATCTCTTGTGTCTGCTCTTTGAGCTTCAGTGATCCTGGGATTGACTTGAGTGAACACAAAAGGTCCTCTTGTGATCACTCTTAACATGTCAGTGTGAAGGGATGCAAGATGAGCCCTCATTCTGATTTTCCAGAAATCATAGTTGTCTATTGAGAACATAGGCAATTTATGATGTGAGGTGTGGTTGACTGGATTTGTAGCCATATTGTCTAATCCTTGAACTGTAGGAGGTGGAACAACAGCATTAATGTTTTGATCTTGGTTCTGTTGCTGGTTCTGGTTGTTGTTGTTTCCTCTTGCCATTTCTTCAAGAAAAGAGTTAGACAATAGATATAAAGGATTTCAGATAGATCAGTTCAGTGACCACACCAAATATGTGATTTTGAAAATCAAGATGGATTTTCAGAAGCAGTGGTCTTTGAACCACTGCTCTGATACCACTTGTTGGTCCTGAAAGGAGTATATAACAAGTGTATGGGGGGGAATACACTTGTATGCAAATTCTTTTTCAAACTTGATCAAACTAGAGTTCAGTAAGGTTGTCTTGGACAACTCTACTGAAGATGTATAACTTCTTAAAGATAACCAAGCTACTAAGTATTATTGAGTACTTAATTGAATGACTATCTAAGTTAGTTACAAGTGTGGAATTAGTGGTTGGCCCTTTAGATTAGACTCCTTTAAAGTTCTGAAATCACCTTGTCAATTAATCCAGTTTTTCAGGGAACTTGTCCAAATGTCTTTTGCACAGTCTTAGAATATATGTCCTTTGAAAGATCAGTTTTGTGTGCAGTGTTGAATGTATGAAAGTACTTCGAAAGTAAATCAAAACAAGAGTTTATAGTGGTTCAGAGACTCAAGCTCCTACATCCACTTTCCCTGATTTAACAGGATAATTCCTTCACTCTTGGAATTAACTTGTTTTATAGTGCCAATGTGCACTTGATCAAGAACACCACTCCTTGGTGAATTGATCCCTAGGATGTCTAGAGTCCTAGTACCCTCTTCTCAACTCAGAACTGAACTGTTCTTCTCTCAACAGTCAGCTCCTACCACTTCTACTACTACAACCTTCTCACTTTCTCACTTGAAAGGGGTAAGGGTTGAAGTAAGGTTCCAACTAATGAGATATCCTTTACAATGAAGATCAGTGTATAAGGATAGGATATCTCTCTAAGCTTTGTATGGATATACAATGAGGTTCAGCTTAGAAGAAGTGTATGAAGACTAAGGTAGTCTCTTTGTAAGCTTGAAAGCACTTTGACTTGTAGGATAGTTGGATATTCTTGTCAAGGTTGAGGTGCTTCAGATGGTCTTCACACTTCTGTATTTATAGACAAATGAAGGATTTGCCCGTTAGAGAGGCAGCCCCAAATGTCCATAAATGTCTTCTTTGAGTTCTTCAACTTAGAAGACAGATTCTTGATAGTGACATGTCCTCATTTAGGAAATAAACGGCTGTATAGACTTTTTCTTCATTCTGCAGCACTCTTTCCAATGTCTGACTTTAAGATTCACTTGTTTGAGCATGGACATGGCTTCTGATGGTTGTTCCAAAGATAGGGACAACATTCCTTATCAATTTGGACAACTTTGCTTATCACTATCAGCAGACTTGTTTATCAGCATAGTTGGCTTGCTCTTTTCAGATGACTTGGCTATTTCCCTTGCATGTTTTCTTAGCATAATTCTTTGAAGATGTTTAGGGTATAGTTGTCTTGATCTCTCCAGCATAGTTGGTCTTTGACTTTCAGAAGACTTGTTCTGGTTCAACTTTGCTGAGACAACTCTGCTGGACAACTCTTCTGATCAGCATTCTTGTCTATCAGTAGACTTGATAATCATTCCAGAATTTGAGCCTTGAGGGGACTTGTTCTTGATAATCTTCAACGCATATGTTCCCCCTCAAATTGTGCATCTAATAAACTAAGAGCTGCCTAACATATCAGCTTCTCATCTAGCCTTATGCTAAATGTTCTAACATCCTTAGAACATTATCAATCTTGACTTAGGCATGTCTCAGGGGGTTTTCGTATTAATCAAAACACTTCTCATTTTATTCCCAACATGTCCCATCACACGAACCTGACGGGTAAACCCGCCCTGCCATCACAAATCTGTATTTTTTTAAAAAAATTGTTATTTTAATAAAATAAACATAAAACCTACCCCCCCCCTTTTTTTTGGTAAAAAGAAATATTTTATTTATGTGCAATTTTCTAATTACAAATGTTACAACATTATCAAAAGTAGAAAAAATGAGCACCCAATTCAACAACTAAAATGGATTCCGCTAGCCAATCTGCTCTCCATATCAATAAGCTCAAATGAATTAACTGACAACACCAGTCACTCCCTGAATGTCATTCAATCCTTACTTTTAAACTTTTAAACTACAAAAATATACTTCGTATAATATATATATCTATACGGGTCAGGGTCGGGTATATATAAAACCATTACCCGTCCCAGCCCCACCGAGTATTGTTTGACCGGGTATTTACTCGATCTGGGACCCGTTTGACGTGCTATGAAGATTGACGAGTATCTTTAGGTGCGAATAGATGTACGTGTTATTGAACGCAAAAAACAGTGTCGTATGGAGCTTATGAAGATTCTTTTCGACGATTAGGCCTTTTAAAAAAATGAGCAAAAATCTTTTAGGTCTGTGAGAGGGACATTAATACCCGGTTCTTTCACCAAACGACAACAACTAGGAAAAGAGTCAATAAGATCATGTGATTAAGGGACAACGTCGACCAATGGACGACTGAGCAACAAGGCCTATGTCAAACTCTTAATTAATATTTTACTAATTTGTTTGAAGGTAGCAATGACAACCTGGAGGTGGAGACAATCACTGATTTGTTGGACCCTATTATTTCTCAAGCTTAGAATGTAATGCTTGTGGAACTATTCACCATGGTAGAATTCAAAGCTGTTATTAATCAAAAGCACCCGGATAAATCTTTAGGCCCGGATGGATATAATCCCGCATTATATCAACGATTTTGGGATACTATTAATATTTTCACTACAACAGTTGACTGGATCTCTTCGACGACGTTTCCGGAGGGACTCAATGATAGCCATGTTGTTCTCATCCCTAAATGTGAGTCGCCCATTACTGTTAAAGACTTAAGACTTATTTCCTTATGCAACGTAGTATACAAAATTGTTTCGAAAGTGTTGTGCAATAGGCTTAAAAAGGTGTTAGTCGATCTTGTAGACGATGCTCAATCGATTTTTGTGGGTGGTCGAGCCATCCAAGATAATATAATGATAACATTTGAGTCCATCCATGCAATGAAAAGGTGGAGGCGTGGACGAGAGTGGGATGTTGCTCTAAAAATTGACATTAGCAAAGCGTATGATCGAGTTGATTAACGATATTTGGAGGGCGTGTTACTCAGATTGGGGTTTTCTGCTATTTTGGTGAGATGAATGATGATTTGTGTCACAACTGTTCGATACTCATTTCAGGTGAATGAGTGCATGGTAGGCCCGATTACTCCAGGGCAAGGGTTAAGGCAAGGTGATCCCTTATCACATTACCTCTTTATACTTTGTGTAGGGGGTCTTTCAACTTTGATTTAACGGGAGAGCAGGAATTGGCAAAGGTATGTCGAAGGGCACCTACTATCTCGCATTTATTATTTGCGGGCGATAATTTATTATTTTGCAAAGCCAATATGGAAGAGGCAGCTTAAAGGAATTTTGGAAAACTATGAACGGGTGTTCGGACATGCCATTAATGGGTATGGGTTTTAGGAATCTATATCTTTTTAATGTAGCTATGCTGGGAAAGATGGGATGGAGGCTCATGACTGACCCGAGGCTTTAGTTTGTCGAGTTCTGAAAGCTCGATACTTCCTAGATGGTGATTTCTTAGGTGCATGATTGAGAAATAACTCTAGCCTAACGTGGAGAAGCATTTGAGAATGTCAAGACTTGTTGAGGAGAGGTATTCGACGGAAGATTGGTACAAGAGAACATGTAAGGGTATGGGGACATCCATGACTAGATGATGAATCGAGCTTCTGGCCCATAACTGCCATGAGCCCGGAGCTGTTTGATGCACGGTTCTTGGATTTAATGATTCCTAGACGAAAACAATGGGATGTTGAGCTCCTTCAACAACTTTTGTTTCCAGAAGGCGTGGATAGAGTTGTTCGAACAACAATTCCGCCTGAGGGCAATGAAGATCGACTGATCTGGCAAATGTTTTAGCATCAATTTCCTCGTGCCCCAATGAACCAGGCTGTTTCTTGCTGCACGTGTAATACCTGCAACCACCAATTTATCATTCTACTATTTTATATAAATTTATTTAATTATATATTATTAATAATTTATAATAATACCCTGCATCAGAGTATATTCCAAGCTTAAGTCCCTTGCTGTGAACATAGTCAGCCAACGCCTTAATGCCCGAAGGAAAACTCGACTTCTTTGGCACCAAAGCCCCCTGATTAATTTAATTAAATACATTAATATTAATTAATAATAATAATAAAATAATAATAATAATGCAGATAAAAGGTTGAGAATTAACCTTGTGGTCGCGACTATATTCAGCCCAGCAATCATCTATAAACGAAATTGTAAGTTTTTAAGTCAGATGATTAATTGAGTAATTAGGGGCGGGGAATAAATTAATTATTTAACACTACTCGATCACATCCCATAATTTTTTGGACAAAAATAGTCATACATAAAAATGACTAATTTATCCTTATAAAATCAGTATTAATTCGACCCTTTCAAACGTACAAAATGTCTAATGTACGGTTACATTGTCCAAAAAGAAATATACCTATGTTGACTTATTTATATCCGAGTCCAGCAAGCCCCGTCAAGACCAGAGCATCAGTTGATAAATAAATGAATGAAGATTAATTTTCATTGCATATTAGTATATAGTATATAGTATATAGTGTATTACAATTCAATATTAAATGAAAATGAAATTAATAGTAACTCATCATTTCACCTGTTTTTTTATGATATTTTCATCGATCATGCAGTTGTAATGATTCCAACTATTCCACCTAAAACAGATTACAAATCACACATGTCATTAAAAAAATAATAAAAAAACAAATAAAACAGTACTAAAATTAGGAGTAAATAAAGGATTATTACCCCATTGGAGGTGTGGAAGCAAGGTCATTTCCAAGAAGATTACGTCTGTTAATAGTTAAGTTGTGAGAAGAAGAAGCTGCTGCTGTAGTAAGTATGAGCAGCAACAAAGATATTAAACATGCAAATGCTGATGATAACTCCATTATTCTAATCTCACTAATTGCAATTAACTATATGAATTATTGTGAGATGAGAAATGAGTATGAGTTATATCTATATATATATAGGGGGGAAAAGAGTGGGATTTAGAGATGAGAAAGAAAATTAAAAGTAGATACACGAATTGGATTTTGACAGCTTTTATTGCACTTTCACCTTTTCAAAATTTTGGACCACAACCTTTTTCGATAATCTCTAGGGAATCATGGATGAAGTTTTTGAAAAATACAGCCACCAATGAGGTAGTAAATTGTAGGGATGACAATAGGGCGGATGTGAATCCGAGCCCGCATTCAACTCACACCGCACGAATCGCGTTTAAATCAGATGTTCAAATCGTACTTGTCAATTTATTTTTGAATCCGTCATATATAAATATAATAATATCTTAATTTATATTAATGTGTATATGTTTGTCTAAAAGTATTGCATATGTTAATTTTAAGGATAAAATGAATATTGAATGTTATTTTAAGATATTATATATTTTAATTTAAATGATTTAATGTTAAAATATTAAAATTTAGGAAAGTTGGATGTGACGGTTCCTCATGTAGGGCGGATATTGAAATAAGTAAACTCGTTCTAGATCCGTCCCGTTGACAATATTGATCGGGTTATGTATCGATGAAGTAGTAAAGGTGAAGTTGAATATTCGATATTATAATAATGAATTAGAATTTCAATTTTTAAAATTATACTCTTTATGTCTGTCTATAAACTTTTTATTTTGTTATTTTGGTCCGTCCACGGTCCAGTCTGTAACTTTCTCATACTTTTTTTTAGTAAATATATTTTAATTTTTTATTCTTACACTTCACTTTATATTTTACTTTTTCTTTATATCTTTTTTTTCTCTTTCAATCACATCACTTGTATTTTATCTATAATTTAAACACTTTTATTAATTTATATTTTCAAAAGTAATGAAAAATTTATAGACTTACGGAGGAGGAATGAATATCTATTGACTTAATATTCGATATTTTAATCACGAATTTGAATTTGAATATCAATTTTACAAAACCGAGGCCCTGTTCACATGTAAGTCTGTTGCATTTATGAGTTTGGTTATAGAAACTTGTGTCAAAAACAAAAAAAGGTTTGGTAATAGAAAATGACGTTACTTTCTGCATTAACTTTTGAGAGTGAGTCAGATTGCACTTAAGGAAAATCACATGTCCTTATCATTAACGACATGCACCTTTTTCCACTTTATTTTTATTTGCCTAACTCAAATATTTTGGCTATGTTTGTTTATGAATGGGAGGGTGTATTCCATAAATTGTATCATTCTGATTTTTAATGTGGATATTTGGGAACACATTGATGACTCAATCGTGACGGGGATGGAAGGGATTGATGACTCATTCATGACGTGGATGGAAATTCCATTCGATTTTGGATGAGCATATCTAAATCTTCACCACTTCTGTAATACACCTATATATTTACTTTATATAATCTTTATCATAACTTTTCTTTCATTTATACTTTTTTCCACTTACACATTCTCTTTCTTACTTTTATTTCACTTAATATTATCCTACCAACTAGCAATTATAAAATAATGGATAATATTATTTTTAATTTGACATAAAACTACATATATCATTACTTTTTTCATTCATAACCAAACATATACGTACTATTTATTGAATTATCTTTATCCACTTTTTTTTCATCTCCATTTTCATTCTATCCATCACTATCCATAATCAAACTAGGCTTATATATATGTTTGGAAGTATGGATTTAATATGATAAGATTTTTTTTTTTTTAAATGTGATAGAAAAATTATAACTAGGCTTATATGTTTGGAAGTATGGATTTAATAGGATAAGATATATTTTTTTAAAATGTGATAGTAAAATTATTACCATATGAGAGAAATTTTAAAATGCTCACTTTCAACTTTATATATATATATATATATATATATATATATATATATATATATATATATATATATTAGCATTAAAATACTATATTATATTTATTAAAAAATCATTTTACCCACAAGACTCACAACAAAAAATAAACAATTGATATTTGATTATCACTCAATACATAATTAATAACTGATAGAATAATTATTTGAAAAAATAATAATTAATTATTAATTTAAATTCAACATTATAAATTGTCGTTAACCATGACTATATTATAATTATTAATAACTCTACAACTAATAAATAATTATTTGATTTTTTTTCAATAATAATTAAGGTATTTATGGCTCATATAATGTCTCATATTATTTGAATTCAACTTTACAAAACTCTTTGAATGATAATTATTTAACAAAAATAAATCTTTCCTTATTTGAGAGTTGAGATCTTCATGAATACACAATTTCAAGGTCTTTCTCTTGAGGAGGATGAAATCGTTCTGGAGACGGGAGACAATGAGAACTCCGACAAACCGAGCATTGTCTCATTGGGAGACACCTGACTGATGATCCCATTAATTTTACGGGATTGAAGAATCGCCTTACCACCATTTGGAACCCTCAGAAGGGTTTGATTATTCGGGATGCGGGTGATCGGCGATATGTGTTCCAATTTTCACATCACCTGGATATGAAATATGTTTGGGAAGGAGGGTCATGGACGTTTGGACCACACCATTTAGGCGAGGGAGACCATCCTCTACAAGTTCCCCTAGAGTTCATTGATTTTTGGGTTCAGTTTTATGACCTCCCTATGGGATACTTCTCGGAGGCCATTGGACGACAACTTGGAGATTTCGTGGGCAAATTCGTGGTGTACGACAACTCGAACAGAGCAGCGACATGGATGTCATACATGCGGGTGGATCAATGTGAATCTCCCTTTAAAGAGATTCAAGAAAATCAAGAGAGATGATGGAAAAGGGTTCAAGTTGTGATTTTCGATGCTAAGGAAGGAGAGACCATTGTCAAAGGATGGGGGCCAGTGATTCGTGCAATTGATTGTCGGCAACGCTTGTCTAATGGACATTCCAAGTCAAAACATTATGGCAGTGCATCCCAGGCGAGAATCGGAAATGGGAGTAACAGATTCTTCGCGGAATGTAACTCTCAATCCTAATCTTTTTAGAAAAAACTCTTGTGTTTGAGGAAGTTAATGACCAGGCCGTTTTGGAAAATGCATTAACTATCCATGATGTTGAAAGAAAGAGAAAATTAGGGAAATTAATGGCGACTAAGCCAACGGAATTAATTTCGGAATACATGCGAATGAGTGGCACGGATGACACCCACACTGACGACCTTCATTTTTTATCGGCAGGCTCTGGTTCCAAAGCCAGTCGGAACCAATGAAAATCCTGAGTTGGAACTGTAAGGGGCTAGGTCGGCCTACTACAGTTCTTGCCCTTACGGAGCTCGTTCCAACTCAAAGGCCAAATGTTATTTTCCTTTTCGAGACCTTGTCTCTTTCTGCAAAATTAGAAGAAATTCGTGTTAGATTGCATTTCCAAGCTTGTTTGGCTATTGATTGTATTGGTACTGCGGAATTGCTGTTATTTGGAAAGATATGAATGCATTGTCGTTTCTAGTTATTCTCATAATCATACTGAATTGATTATTTCTGATATCATGGGCGACTAGCGCCTTACAGGTTATTATGGTTACCCTAATCGATCACAATGCCCGCTCTCGTGGAGTTTACTTTACCAACTTTCTAGTCAAAGTAACCTCTCTTGGATCTGTATTGGGAATTATAACGATCTACTCTCGAAAGATGATAAATTGGGCAGTGTGGATAGGGTTGGCAACAGGACGGGTATGGTCTGTCCCAGGACCCGTCCCGTCAAAAAAATTTAGACCCGTTACCCGCCCCGCCTCAATACCCGCTTAAATCCGTCCTGTCCCATCACACGAACCTGACGGGTAAACCCGCCCTGCCATCACAAATCTGTATTTTTTAAAAAAAATTGTTATTTTAATCAAATAAACATAAAACCTACCCCCCCCCCGTTTTTGGTAAAAAGAAATATTTTATTTATGTGCAATTTGCTAATTACAAATGTTACAACATTATCAAAAGTAGAAAAAATGAGCACCCAATTCAACAACTAAAATGGATTCTTCTAACCAATCTGCTCTCCATATCAATAAGCTCAAATGAATTAACTGGCAACACCAGTCACTCCCTGAATGTCATTCAATCCTTACTTTTAAACTTTTAAACTACAAAAATATACTTCGTATAATATACATATAATATATATATCTATACGGGTCAGGGTCGGGTATATATAAAACCATTACCCGTCCCAGCCCCGCCGAGTATTGTTTGACCGGGTATTTACTCGATCTGGGACCCGTTTGACGTGCTATGAAGATTGACGAGTATCTTTAGGTGCGAATAGATGTACGTGTTATTGAACGCAAAAAACAATGTCGTATGGAGCTTATGAAGATTCTTTTCGACGATTAGGCCTTTTAAAAAAATGAGCAAAAATCTTTTAGGTCTGTGAGAGGGACATTAATACCCGGTTCTTTCACCAAACGACAACAACTAGGAAAAGAGTCAATAAGATCATGTGATTAAGGGACAACGTCGACCAATGGACGACTGAGCAACAAGGCCTATGTCAAACTCTTAATTAATATTTTACTAATTTGTTTGAAGGTAGCAATGACAACCTGGAGGTGGAGACAATCACTGATTTGTTGGACCCTATTATTTCTCAAGCTTAGAATGTAATGCTTGTGGAACTATTCACCATGGTAGAATTCAAAGCTGTTATTAATCAAAAGCACCCGGATAAATCTTTAGGCCCGGATGGATATAATCCCGCATTATATCAACGATTTTGGGATACTATTAATATTTTCACTACAACAGTTGACTGGATCTCTTCGACGACGTTTCCGGAGGGACTCAATGATAGCCATGTTGTTCTCATCCCTAAATGTGAGTCGCCCATTACTGTTAAAGACTTAAGACTTATTTCCTTATGCAACGTAGTATACAAAATTGTTTCGAAAGTGTTGTGCAATAGGCTTAAAAAGGTGTTAGTCGATCTTGTAGACGATGCTCAATCGATTTTTGTGGGTGGTCGAGCCATCCAAGATAATATAATGATAACATTTGAGTCCATCCATGCAATGAAAAGGTGGAGGCGTGGACGAGAGTGGGATGTTGCTCTAAAAATTGACATTAGCAAAGCGTATGATCGAGTTGATTAACGATATTTGGAGGGCGTGTTACTCAGATTGGGGTTTTCTGCTATTTTGGTGAGATGAATGATGATTTGTGTCACAACTGTTCGATACTCATTTCAGGTGAATGAGTGCATGGTAGGCCCGATTACTCCAGGGCAAGGGTTAAGGCAAGGTGATCCCTTATCACATTACCTCTTTATACTTTGTGTAGGGGGTCTTTCAACTTTGATTTAACGGGAGAGCAGGAATTGGCAAAGGTATGTCGAAGGGCACCTACTATCTCGCATTTATTATTTGCGGGCGATAATTTATTATTTTGCAAAGCCAATATGGAAGAGGCAGCTTAAAGGAATTTTGGAAAACTATGAACGGGTGTTCGGACATGCCATTAATGGGTATGGGTTTTAGGAATCTATATCTTTTTAATGTAGCTATGCTGGGAAAGATGGGATGGAGGCTCATGACTGACCCGAGGCTTTAGTTTGTCGAGTTCTGAAAGCTCGATACTTCCTAGATGGTGATTTCTTAGGTGCATGATTGAGAAATAACTCTAGCCTAACGTGGAGAAGCATTTGAGAATGTCAAGACTTGTTGAGGAGAGGTATTCGACGGAAGATTGGTACAAGAGAACATGTAAGGGTATGGGGACATCCATGACTAGATGATGAATCGAGCTTCTGGCCCATAACTGCCATGAGCCCGGAGCTGTTTGATGCACGGTTCTTGGATTTAATGATTCCTAGACGAAAACAATGGGATGTTGAGCTCCTTCAACAACTTTTGTTTCCAGAAGGCGTGGATAGAGTTGTTCGAACAACAATTCCGCCTGAGGGCAATGAAGATCGACTGATCTGGCAAATGTTTTAGCATCAATTTCCTCGTGCCCCAATGAACCAGGCTGTTTCTTGCTGCACGTGTAATACCTGCAACCACCAATTTATCATTCTACTATTTTATATAAATTTATTTAATTATATATTATTAATAATTTATAATAATACCCTGCATCAGAGTATATTCCAAGCTTAAGTCCCTTGCTGTGAACATAGTCAGCCAACGCCTTAATGCCCGAAGGAAAACTCGACTTCTTTGGCACCAAAGCCCCCTGATTAATTTAATTAAATACATTAATATTAATTAATAATAATAATAAAATAATAATAATAATGCAGATAAAAGGTTGAGAATTAACCTTGTGGTCGCGACTATATTCAGCCCAGCAATCATCTATAAACGAAATTGTAAGTTTTTAAGTCAGATGATTAATTGAGTAATTAGGGGCGGGGAAGAAATTAATTATTTAACACTACTCGATCACATCCCATAATTTTTTGGACAAAAATAGTCATACATAAAAATGACTAATTTATCCTTACAAAATGTCTAATGTACGGTTACATTGTCCAAAAAGAAATATACCTATGTTGACATATTTATATCCGAGTCCAGCAAGCCCCGTGGAGACCAGAGCATCAGCTGATAAATAAATGAATGAAGATTAATTTTCATTGCATATTAGTATATAGTATATAGTGAATTACAATTCAATATTAAATGAAAATGAAATTAATAGTAACTCATCATTTCACCTGTTTTTTTTATGATATTTTCATCGATCATGTAGTTGTAATGATTCCAACTATTCCACCTAAAACAGATTACAAATCACACATGTCATTAAAAAAACAAAAAAAAAAACAAATAAAACAGTACTAAAATTAGGAGTAAATAAAGGATTATTACCCCATTGGAGGTGTGGAAGCAATGCCATTTCCAAGAAGATTACGTCTGTTAATAGTTAAGTTGTGAGAAGAAGAAGAAGAAGCTGCTGATGTAGTAAGTATGAGCAGCAACAAAGATATTAAACATGCAAATGTTGATGATAACTCCATTATTCTAATCTCGCTAATTGCAATTAACTATATGAATTATTGTGAGATGAGAAATGAGTATGAGTTATATCTATATATATAGGGGGGAAAAAGAGTGGGATTTAGAGATGAGAAAGAAAATTAAAAGTAGATACACGAATTGGATTTTGACAACTTTTATTGCACTTTCACCTTTTCAAAATTTTGGACCACAACCTTTTTCGATAATCTCTAGGGAATCGTGGATGAAGTTTTTGAAAAATACAGCCACCAATGAGGTAGTAAATTGTAGGGATGACGATAGGGCGGATGTGAATCCGAGCCCGCATTCAACTCACACCGCACGAATCACGTTTAAATCAGATGTTCAAATCGTACTTGTCAATTTATTTTTGAATCCGTCATATATAAATATAATAATATCTTAATTTATATTAATGTGTATATGTTTGTCTAAAAGTATTGCATATGTTAATTTTAAGGATAAAATGAATATTGAATGTTATTTTAAGATATTATATATTTTAATTTAAATGATTTAATGTTAAAATATTAAAATTTAGGAAAGTTGGATGTGACGGTTCCTCATGTAGGGCGGATATTGAAATAAGTAAACTCGTTCTAGATCCGTCCCGTTGACAATATTGATCGGGTTATGTATCGATGAAGAGTAAAGGTGAAGTTGAATATTCGATATTGTAATAATGAATTAGAATTTCAATTTTTAAAATTATACTCTTTATGTCTGTCTATAAACTTTTTATTTTGTTATTTTGGTCCGTCCACGGTCCAGTCTGTAACTTTCTCATACTTTTTTTTAGTAAATATATTTTAATTTTTTATTCTTACACTTCACTTTATATTTTACTTTTTCTTTATATCTTTTTTTTCTCTTTCAATCACATCACTTGTATTTTATCTATAATTTAAACACTTTTATTAATTTATATGTTCAAAAGTAATGAAAAATTTATAGACTTACGGAGGAATGAATATCTATTGACTTAATATTCGATATTTTAATCACGAATTTGAATTTGAATATCAATTTTACAAAACCGATGCCCTGTTCACATGTAAGTCTGTTGCAGTTATGAGTTTGGTTATAGAAACTTGTGTCAAAAACAAAAAAAGGTTTGGTAATAGAAAATGACGTTACTTTCTGCATTAACTTTTGAGAGTGAGTCAGATTGCACTTAAGGAAAATCACATGTCCTTATCATTAACGACATGCACCTTTTTCCACTTTATTTTTATTTGCCTAACTCAAATATTTTGGCTATGTTTGTTTATGAATGGGAGGGTGTATTCCATAAATTGTATCATTCTGATTTTTAATGTGGATATTTGGGAAGACATCGATGACTCAATCGTGACGGGGATGGAAGGGATCGATGACTCATTCATGACGTGGATGGAAATTCCATTCGATTTTGGATGAGCATATCTAAATCTTCACCACTTCTGTAATACACCTATATATTTACTTTATATAATCTTTATCATAACTTTTCTTTCATTTATACTTTTTTCCACTTACACATTCTCTTTCTTATTTTTATTTCACTTAATATTATCCTACCAACTAGCAATTATAAAATAATGGATAATATTATTTTTAATTTGACATAAAACTACATATATCATTACTTTTTTCATTCATAACCAAACATATACGTACTATTTATTGAATTATCTTTATCCACTTTTTTTTCATCTCCATTTTCATTCTATCCATCACTATCCATAATCAAACTAGGCTTATATATATGTTTGGAAGTATGGATTTAATATGATAAGATTTTTTTTTTTTTTAAATGTGATAGAAAAATTATAACTAGGCTTATATGTTTGGAAGTATGGATTTAATAGGATAAGATATATTTTTTTAAAATGTGATAGTAAAATTATTACCATATTAGAGAAATTTTAGAATGCTCACTTTCAACTTATATATATATATATATATATATATTAGCATTAAAATACTATATTATATTTATTAAAAATTCATTTTACCCACAAGACTCACAACAAAAAATAAACAATTGATATTTGATTATCACTCAATACACAATTAATAACTGATAGAATAATTATTTGAAAACATAATAATTAATTATTAATTTAAATTCAACATTATAAATTGTCGTTAACCATAACTATATTATAATTATTAATAACTCTACAACTAATAAATAATTATTTGATTTTTTTTCAATAATAATTAAGGTATTTATGGCTCATATAATGTCTCATATTATTTGAATTCAACTTTACAAAACTCTTTGAATGATAATTATTTAACAAAAATAAATCTTTCGCTTGTCTAATGGACATTCCAAGTCAAAACATTATGGCAGTGCATCCCAGGCGAGAATCGGAAATGGGAGTAACTGATTCTTCGCGGAATGTAACTCTTAATCCTAATCTTTTTAGAAAAAACTCTTGTGTTTGAGGAAGTTAATGACCAGGCCGTTTTGGAAAATGCATTAACTATCCATGATGTTGAAAGAAAGAGAAAATTAGGGAAATTAATGGCGACTAAGTCAACGGAATTAATTTCGGAACACATGCGAATGAGTGGCACGGATGACACCCACACTGACGACCTTCATTTTTTATCGGCAGGCTCTGGTTCCGAGGCCAGTCGGAACCAATGAAAATCCTGAGTTGGAACTGTAAGGGGCTAGGTCGGCCTAATAAAGTTCTTGCCCTTACGGAGCTCGTTCCAACTCAAAGGCCAAATGTTATTTTCCTTTTCGAGACCTTGTCTCTTTCTGCAAAATTAGAAGAAATTCGTGTTAGATTGCATTTCCAAGCTTGTTTGGCTATTGATTGTATTGGCACTGCGGAATTGCTGTTATTTGGAAAGATATGAATACATTGTCGTTTCTAGTTATTCTCATAATCATACTGACTTGATTATTTCTGATATCATGGGCGACTAACGCCTTACAGGTTATTATGGTTACCCTAATCGATCAAAATGCCCGCTCTCGTGGAGTTTACTTTACAAACTTTCTAGTCAAAGTAACCTCTCTTGGATCTGTATTGGGAATTATAACGACCTGCTCTCCAAAGATGATAAATTGGGCAGTGTGGATAGGGTTAGCAACAGGACGGGTATGATCTGTCCCAGTACCCGTCCCGCCAAAAAAAATTAGACCCGTTACCCACCCCGCCTCAATACCCGCTTAAATCCATCTTGTCCCATCACACGAACCTAACGGGTAAACCCGCCCTGCCATCACAAATCTGTATTTTTAAAAAAAAATGTTATTTTAATAAAATAAACATAAACCCCCCCCCCCTTTTTTTTTTGGTAAAAATAAATATTTTATTTATGTGCAATTTGCTAATTACAAATGTTACAACATTATCAAAAGTAGAAAAAATGAGCACCAAATTCAACAACTAAAATGGATTCCGCTAGCCAATCTGCTCCCCATATCAATAAGCTCAAATGAATTAACTGATAACACCAGTCACTCCCTGAATGTCATTCAATCCTTACTTTTAAACTTTTAAACTACAAAAATATACTTCGTATAATATACATATAATATATATATCTATACGGGTCAGGGTCGAGTATATATAAAACCATTACCCGTCCCAGCCCCGTCGAGTATTATTTGACCGGGTATTTACTCGATCCGGGACCCGTTTGGCGTGCTATGAAGATTGACGAGTATCTTTAAGTGCGAACAGATGTACGTGTTATTGAACGCAAAAAACAGTGTCGTATGGAGCTTATGAAGATTCTTTTCGACGATTAGGCCTTTTAAAAAATGAGCAAAAATCTTTTAGGTCTGTGAGAGGGACATTAATACCCGGTTCTTTCACCAAACGACAACAACTAGGAAAAGAGTCAATAAGATCATGTGATTAAGGGACAACGTCGACCAATGGACGACTGAGCAACAAGGCCTATGTCAAACTCTTAATTAATATTTTACTAATTTGTTTGAAGGTAGCAATGACAACCTGGAGGTGGAGACAATCACTGATTTGTTGGACCCTATTATTTCTCAAGCTTAGAATGTAATGTTTGTGGAACTATTCACCATGGGAGAATTCAAAGTTGTTATTAATCAAAAGCACCCGGATAAATCTTTAGGCCCGGATGGATATAATCCTGCATTATATCAACGATTTTGGGATACTATTAATATTTTCACTACAACAGTTGACTGGATCTCTTCGACGACGTTTCCGGAGGGACTCAATGATACCCATGTTGTTCTCATCCCTAAATGTGAGTCGCCCATTACTGTTAAAGACTTAAGACTTATTTCCTTGTGCAACGTAGTATACAAAATTGTTTCGAAAGTGTTGTGCAATAGGCTTAAAAAGGTGTTAGTCGATCTGGTAGACGATGCTCAATCGATTTTTGTGGGTGGTCGAGCCATCCAAGATAATATAATGATAGCATTTGATTCCATCCATGCAATGAAAAGGTGGAGGCGGGAACAAGAGTGGGATGTTGCTCTAAAAATTGATATTAGCAAAGCGTATGATCGAGTTGATTAACGATATTTGGAGGGCGTGTTACTCAGATTGGAGTTTTCGGCTATTTTGGTGAGATGGGTGATGATTTGTGTCACAACTGTTCGATACTCATTTCAGGTGAATGAGGGCATGGTAGGCCCGATTACTCCAGGGCAAGGGTTAAGGCAAGGTGATCCCTTATCACATTACCTCTTTATACTTTGTGTAGGGGGTCTTTCAACTTTGATTTGACGGGCGAGCAGGAATTGGCAAAGGTATGTCGAAGGGCACCTACTATCTCGCATTTATTATTTGCGGGCGATAATTTATTATTTTGCAAAGCCAATATGGAAGAGGCAGCTTAAAGGAATTTTGGACAACTATGAACGGGTGTTCGGACATGCCATTAACGGGTATGGGTTTTAGGGATCTATATCTTTTTAATGTAGCTATGCTGGGAAAGATGGGATGGAGGCTCATGACTGACCCGAGGCTTTAGTTTGTCGAGTTCTGAAAGCTCGATACTTCCTAGATGATGATTTCTTAGGTGCATGATTGAGAAATAACTCTAGCCTAACGTGGAGAAGCATTTGAGAATGTCAAGACTTGTTGAGGAGAGGTATTCGACAGAAGATTGGTACAAGAGAACATGTAAGGGTATGGGGACATCCATGACTAGATGATGAATCGAGCTTCTAGCCCATAACTGCCATGAGCCCGGAGCTGTTTGATGCACGGTTCTTGGATTTAATGATTCCTGGACGAAAACAATGGGATGTTGAACTCCTTCAACAACTTTTGTTTCCAGAAGGCGTGGATAGAGTTGTTCGAACAACAATTCCGCCTGAGGGCTATGAAGACCTACTGATCTGGCACTTTGCAAGATACGGGAAATATAGTGTCAAAACAGCCCATCACTTGGCAAACCTCATGATTCGGGGTCCTCAACAGCAAATTACTGTAGATTGGAAGGCACACTGAAGGGTTAAAGCACCTCCTAAGGTAGTAAATTTCCTCTGGCGATTATGCAAGAGTGTTCTACCCACAATAACTCGGCCTGTTTTGGAGAGGTATTGTAGCGGATAAAGTGTGCCCTCATTGTATAACGGAGGATGAATTGGATTGGTATGCATTCATGGGTTGTCCTCTTGTTTTCAATGCTTGGAGATCAATGAGTTTTAGAGGTTGTGTTAGTCGTGGAATGATAGCCTCAAATTTTATGTGTGACTTGGTTTTTTTCCTGATTGAAGAACTAAACTGTGATGATATAGAAGGTGGAAATAAACACTTTCATCAAGTCATTACATTACATGTTACTTGTAAAATGTGGAAATAAATTCAAGAATATATCACTGACGTCAATCAGATGTCATTAATACACTCCATGAATCTTACAATTTATTATCAAAATATCGCTCATAAACTCATTTTTAATTTACCCGGCCTCTCACTATAAAACAAAACAAAACAAAACAAAAAAATCCAGTTGTTTTTCTAAAATTTCATGTCACGGACGTTTAGCAAAATTTGTCCTTTTAAAACTATTTGTGGCTAGACCTCGGCTAAATTAAGTATTGAAACTTTTCAATAATTAGGTCATGTATCAACTTTTCCATAACAATGAAAGTAACTAATGATATGTAAATATATCATGATCGAATTCGCTGGCGCTGTCGTCGGTTGACCCTATACAAAAAATGTTGAAAGACAACGGAGATTCTCCGTAGTCGTAGTTATTTTTTGCTCGTTGTCTATATTGAGTTGTTGTTGTAGTTAAGTTTGAACTTTCAACTTTATTACAATGAGTCTTAATTTAGGTAAAGTCTAGTATGCACTGAAGTGTATGTTATGCACCCAAGTCCATGTTACATTTTTCAGTTTTACTGACTTACACTTTTTGGTAAATGGTTTTTTTTTTTATTACAAGTTAAATACCCATCCCTTTTTCCCCTCCCCATGACTCGAACCCAGGACCTAAGGCCTAGGTAGTGGTGCTCTAACCACTTGAGCTATCCCACTTTGTCATTTTTTTGGTAAATGGTGTTGCACTTTTCAATTATTACTAAAAATATTATTATACCGTTTAATAATTGAAAAGTGCAACACCATTTATCAAAAAGTGTAAATCAGTAAAACTGAAAAGTGCAACATGGACTAGGGTGCATAACATGCACTCGAGTCCATAGCAGACCAACCCCTTAATTTATTACAACGGGTTTTCACCATATTTGTCATAGGACTTTATTACAACGAGTTTTGATGTTGTGAAACTTAATGAAAGCAATATAGAGAAAGTAGGCAAATTAGGGAAAATGAAAGAATTATAGGTAACTTAGTTCATTGAGAAATAATACAAGTGTTCTTCAATAATGATCTAAATTCTAAAGTTAATGAATGTATTTATGTATTTGTCTTGAGCAATGAAATTGTCTGCTCAGTTTTTTTATTTTACAATTCACTGTACAAAAATGACTGACATATTATATTTTAAAAAAAATATTATATAATTGAATACGTATTAAAGATTCAAAAGTGTTCAGTAGAATCAATTCTACATAACACTGATTTCACTTTTGGATTAATTTGGACCATTCCACATTGCTATGGAGTGGACTTCTGAGTTGGCAAATTTGCCTAGGAGACAGTGCTATTTTAGGAATCGTGATGATGTTACTCCATATTTAAATTTATTACACTTATGTAATAATTATTTGTTTTGGGCTGTTGGTGAAAAAAAAAACAGCGTACTGAAAAAATGAAAATTATGAAAGAAAACATGTATTCTAAGTTATTGTTATTATTACGACGAATTTTAAAATTCATTCATAATGATTATTTTGGAAATAAAATAAAATATTTAGGTTTTAAAAAAGGGTTAATGATAGTGACGAGCAAGTTGGATGGATGAGTGCGATAATATGGGTTATCCTCTCTAAAGCCATTTTTGCAATGATTCTTTTTACAAATAAATGATCGATTGAAAAAAATAAAATAAAGCATACGTGTCTCTTGTACACTAATTGTATGTAGACATGCACAAACGAAGGTTATGATTTTTGGGAATTTGTAATCGAAATTATGGTTCGGTTTTTAATCGGCAGTTCAAACGAAATTTTTTCGCCGCTCCGCTTTTGTTCGTTTTTTTGTTAGTTTTAATTCTTAAAAAAAAAAAAAAACATTACTAGAATTTAATACAAATTATGCCACTTAAACTTATACTTAGAAAATAAAACAATTGTGTATAAAAAAATTTTATAAAAAAATAAAAAAATTGTGTATAAAAAAATAATTAAAAAAAAAAACGTTAAACCGGCGGTTTAATCGAAATCGGTGGTTTTAAAAATCCATAACCATAATCGAACCGTCATTTTACAGTTAGGGTTCGATTTTTTAACCATAACTGGCGGTTACAAACCGTGTGATTCGTCCGGTTATGGTTTGCGCATGTATAATTGTATGATATAATTTTACACTGTTGATACTTTTCATTTTACAGTTGGGATCAATGGGTAGATCCTCTCCGACGGAGCTACGGTGACCGATCGGGTGAGTCATTCATTGATCCCCTTTTATTTTTCATCTTTTACTTTTGTTGTTTAGTTGGTTAGTTGGTTAGTTTACTTCCTGTTTTAGATCCTCTTGTTGTTATTTTTCCTGCATCTTGTTATTTCCTTCCCCTTTATGGGTCTTTTTCCCTGGTATGGGTATCCTTCCCCTTCGTGGGTCTTTGTTGGGCTGATGATGATGATGGGCTTGATTGACACCAGTTGGTCTGGGGTCGTCTTCTGTGATTTGGGGAGTCGTAGTGTGCGACAATTTGTTCCTCTTGGGGCAAGTTTGCTATCTTTCTTGGTCGACGATCCTCGTGGACTGCTGGTTTGCCTTTGAGACTTTCCCCTCTCTCAAGATTGAGTTTGGAGCTATAAGTCTTTGGTAGAGTTTCTCTGTTTATATAGGTGAGCGAGAGATGTAATTCATATAAATTCTTTGTAAGTGGTACGCACGATGCAACTACTTAACCGTTCTTTAGATATCTTTTGACATCGACTGTACTGTCTAGCTCTCTGTAACCTTCAATATGAATGATTGATTCCTGCAAAGATACAAATACAAAAATTAACATGAGAAAATACATGAATAGAAATTGCCAATAGATTCATATTGAATGAAAGAAAGATTTGGATTAGTTGATTGTGAAAAACAGAGTCATCTCTCTTCTATATATAATAGAGAGGATGCAGTTACAAAGAATGATAGAAAGAAGAAAGAAAGAGAAGTTATGAAACAGAAACTAGAAGTTACAACTAATTCTAAATTTTGCTCTCTTCACACCCCCTACAAGATGGGCATGGATATTAGACAATCTCATCTTGGATTTATTTTGTTCAAAAAATTGAGTCCCAAGGGGTTTTGTAAAAAATCAACCAAGTTGTTCTCTGCGGAGAGGTTAATTAAATGAGGAAATAGGAGTTTTGGTCCCACCTGCCACGCACCCTCGTTTTTTTGGTCCCATGACTTTCATATTTAGTCCCAATAGGTTAAATTTTATCGCATTTGGTCACACCGTTAGTCAGCCGTCAGTCAGCTGTTAGCGTTTTTGGTCCCGTTAATATTTTTTCCATTTTGGAGCGAAAATTGGCGCCAACATTGGTACAAAAAAGGAGGGAAAATTTTCTACATCTATATATACACTCCCCAACCTCATTATTGTGATTCTAATATGTATTCCTAAATTTCTGCTTCTATGCATGTAATGTAACCACAACAACCGCCTTACTTCAAGGCACTTTTCAATGAAATTGTTGTTTATCTATCAAATAGAGTCACACAACACATTCACATAAGCATGAACAAACATTCAAATTACAATTCAAGTACAAAACAGAGTCTGCATTAATCTCCATTAACAATACCAACATCCAAATAACAAAAAACAGAGTCTCCATTCCCACAAATTCCAAATACAAATCCCACATAAATTCCAAATATCAATCTGAGTCTCATAAACAAAACCTATAAACCAAAGTTTCATCAATAAAACAGAGTCTCATAAACAAAAGCCATAAACCAAAGTTTCCATCTAACTAATTCTTTTTTCCCTTCCCCTTACCTTTAGTCTTTTTCTAATTAGCAACCTCCAATAAGCTAGACATTGCAACAAACTTCTTACCTCCTGAAATTGTCACCCTCATTCCATCTTTGTTGATTGTTGAACCACCATTGATGCAGGTGTGGGTGTACTGGTTTTAACACCACTTGCGGTGCTTGAATCAACATTTTCCCGACTCAAAATCGTTGTTTGGAGGTGTTGGTCCTGAAAGGAGTATATAACAAGTGTATGGGGGGGGGGGGGGGGAATACACTTGTATGCAAATTCTTTTCAATTTAAATCAAACCAGAGCTCAGCTAGTTTGTCTTGGACAACTCTGCTGAAGATGATTAACTCTTCTAAGATAATCAAACTACTAAGTACTATTGAGTACTTAGTTGAATAACTATCTAGGGGAGTTATATGTGCGGAATAGTGGTTGGCCTTTTTAGTTTAGACTCCTTTAGTTTCTGAAATCACTTAGTCAATACAATACAGTCCAGTTTCAGGGAACTTGTCCAAATAGGTTTTGCACAGTCTTTGAATGTTTATCCTTTGAAAGATCAGTTTGTGTGCAGTGTTGAATGTATGAAAGTTCTTGGAAAACAAAACAACACAAGAGTTTATAGTGGTTCAGAGACTCAAGCTCCTACATCCACTTTCCCTGATTTAACAGGATAATTCCTTCACTTTGGAATTAACTTGTTTTATAGTGCCAAGGTGCACTTGATCAAGAACACCACTCTTGGTGAATTGATCCCTAGGATGTCTAGAGTCCTAGTACCCTCTTCTCAACTCAGAACTGAACTGTTCTTCTCTCAACAGTCAGCTCCTACCACTTCTACTACTACAACCTTCTCTCTTTCTCACTTGAAAGGGGTAAGGGTTGAAGTAAGGTTCCAACTAATGAGATATCCTTTACAATGAAGATCAGTGTATAAGGATAGGATATCTCTCGAAGCTTGTGTATGGATATACAATGTAGTTCAGCTTAGATGAAGTGTTTGAAGACTAAGATAGTCTTTGAAAGCTTTGAAAGCACTCTAGCTTGTAAGAACTTTGAGGTTAGTTGGATTGTGTTGAGATGCTTTCAAATGGTCTTCACACTTCTGTATTTATAGACAAATGAAGGATTTGCCCGTTGGAGAGGCAGCCTCCAGTGTCCATAAATGTCTTCTTTTAGTTCTTCAACTTTGAAGACAGAATCTTGATAGTGACATGTCCTCATTTGGGAAATAAACGGCTGTAAGAGCTTTGTCTTCATTCTGCAGCACTCTTCCCAATATCTGACTTTCAGATTCTCTTGTTAGAACATGGACATGACTTCTGAAGGTTGTTGCAATGATAGGACAACATTCCTCATCACTTGGACAACTCTCCTTATCACTATCAGCAGTCTTGCTTATCAGCAAGATTGGCTTGCTCTTCTTCAGATGACTTGGCTCATACCCTTTGCTTCACTTCAAGGTGATCTTAGCATGTTGATTTGTAGTTCTTTAGGGTGTGGTCGTCTCTTTCTCTTCAGCATAGTTGACCTCAGACTTTCAGAGCACTTGATCTTGATTAATTTTACTGAGACAACTCCTCTGGACAACTCTCGTGATCAACATACTTGTCCTCAGTAGGCTTGATCATGATTCCAGAATTTGAGCCTTGAGGGGACTTGTTTTAGATGGACTTCAAGGCATGTGTTCCCCCTCAACTTGTGCATCTAATCATCTAAGAGCTGCCTAACATATTAGTTCCTCATCTAGCCTATATACTATATGTTCTAACATCTCTAGAACATACTCAATTTGACTTAGGCATGTCTTAGGGGGTTTTGGTATTAGATCAAAACATATCTCATTTTATTCCCAACAATTTCCCCCTTTTTGATGATGCCAAAACCTATACATTTATGCAAAAGTGACTTGGCTACACCTATTACATTTATCTTCAGAAGACATGACTAAGGTCAATTATCCTGAAAAGCAATGTGTTAGTGTATTTACCATTCATGTTGCAAATAGGTTTCATAGATAGGCATAGAAAGATGAGTGTTTTTCTTGATTCAAGATAAGTTCAACTATCATTCAATTGAAGATCATTACAAACATGTTGATAGTTGAAGTTAACATATCAGAGCATGAATCAATAACACTAGTTACATCAGAGCATTTCACTATACAAAACATACCTAGAGTTTTAGTATCAGAGCAAATACAAAAAAAAACTTAGCAGTATCAGAGCAAAACATCAGGTATCAGAGAATCATGCTTATATCAAAGCAATCCAAAGCATATCAGAGCAAACAGATTTTCATAGCACATCACTTCAGCAATCTTGACCACATTTCAGCATAGTTGATCCATCAATAAGGTCAGAAGACTTAGCCATTTCACAGATCATCCTCAGGAGGTGGCACCATCCCATATTGTGCCCACACTCTTCTTTTCAAGGCCATGGCTTCTTGGTTTGTTCCCTTAGGACCAAGAACCATCTTGTTTAGCTTGAGGATCTCAGTGAATTCTCTCAGAATCCTTGTCTGGTCAATCCATCCTTCAAGCTTTGGAGGCAAGTATATGATTGGCTTGGGAGCTGTGAGTTCAAATCTTGCAATATCAGCAGCTGCAAGCAATTGTTGGTAGAGCTCTCTGTAGTACTCTATCATGAACTCAGCAAAATTGGAGTTGGCATCTCTTCCATTCCATCTATCAATGACATACTGATCATAGACAAACTCCCTTTTTGCTTCCTCCCATGAGTCATTCAGCTGAATTGGCACCCATTTATCCAAGTGAGGATATTTGGTGTCCATTGGGATCAGCAGCTGTGGCTTCATCTTATTGTAGGTTGCTCTCTTCCTTCTTGGCTTCTGGAAGTCTGCTCTTCTCTTATCTCTTGCTCTTTGTGCTTCATCCAGCAAGTCCATCTTTTCTTGGGCCCTCATCATGGCCAACTTCTGTTGTGTTTCAGGGTCTTTGCCATACCCTTCATGAAACAGCTTTGATGGAACATTTAGCACAATTACTTTCTTCTTCTTAGGTCCAGGACCAAAGCCTTCTTCATATAGCTCCTCAACATCTTCAGAAGCTTTGGTACCTTCAGTGGACTTAGTCTTAGGGGACTTTTCTTTTTCAGAGGATTTGTCCTTTTCAGCAACTTTGGACACTTCAGCAGCTTTGGCCTTCTTTGAGATAGGCTCATCATCATCAATTCTGAATTCAGGTGGAAGGTCAAAGCTGTTAGGAAAATCAGTAAATGTTTCAGCTTGTCTTTTCTTTCCTTTTGCCCTCTTGATCTTTCCTCTAGTTTGAACACCTTCAGCATCTTTGTCCAAACCAGACACTTCACCACCTGGTCTTTGCTGTAGCCTTACTCTTTCCTCTTGAGCTGAGGCCATAGAGTTCTTCAAGGCAAGTGCCAATTGCTCCTCTTCATCCAAATCTTCCAAATTTAGCACTGCTGGCTCCTTTCCCTTTCCTTCAGGAGCTTTGTCCTTACCCTTGACTGGGCTTCCAATCACTAAGGCACCTTTTGCCCTTGCTCTTTCCCTTTCCCCCTTTTTGGCAGCATCAAAACATTCTGGCTTCAGTTCACTCATAGTAGTTGCCAATAAGGATTGGGCTTGGGTGAGAGACTTCATCTCTTCCAATAGATATACATTCTCATCATGTATATTCTGCATCCTATCACTGCTCAAGCTGAGGAAAGCTAGAACAGGCTTCATTTTCTGTTGGACAACCTCCTCCATGGTTGCCTTAAGAGATGCATCCAGTTGGACTTTTAAGAGCTCAGTGAGGTTGGCCACTGCACCTTCAGCAATGTTGGCTAACACTTCTTGAGAAATTTTTTCTGAGGCTGCTTTCACCATTGCTAGCCTTTGCTCTTCAGCTCTTTGTCTTTGCAGGGCAGTCTTTCTTCCAAGGGCTTTCTTCACCACTGACCTCAATGTCTTCACATTCCTATTGTGGTTGATTCTTAGCAAGGACTGCTCTTTCTTTACATCCTTTGAAACTGACCTCATGGTGTTCTTGGCTTTGATAACTTCAGTGGAGATGGTTTGTAAGCCAGTCTCAACTCCACTGATCCTTGCTTCCAAGGTAGGTAACACCACATCCTCTGAGCCAGTTAGCCTCATCTCCACAGATGCCAAAGTTCTTCCATGCTCATCCAAGGCTCCAGAAGTTTCTGCATGAGCTGTTTGGACTTGATGAGCCAAGGAATCCAATTTCTCTGATTGCATCCCAAGCAAGGCTTGTGCTGATCCACTATCAACCTGAATGGGTGCATCTGTTAAGAGTTCATCTGCAAAAATTTGATCAAAGGTTATACCTGCAATATCAGACAAATCAAAAGCATCAGTAAAATCACACTTGTCTCTCTCCAATTCTTTTTCATAAGACTCTGATACATCAGCAGTCTTCTCCTCATTTTCAACTATTTCTTTTCTCCCTTCATTAATGATTTCCTCACTTAAAGGAACATGCCTCCTCTCATCAAGGGATTCCTGAAGTTCAGATTTGACTTCAAGAATAGCCTGCCCTTCCTCACTTATATCACCCTCATTTGGTAGTACACTCACTATCCTAGTGATCACCACATCTTTATCATCCTCTACTCCCTCTGGTTTTTCCACTAGATTCTCGTTTTCAACTCCATCACCTAATCCTGCAGCATCTCCACCTTCAACAAGGTTCAAAGATGGCAGTTGTGGGGAGATCACAGTGCTTATATCAACAACCACTGAGTCATCCTGAATGATTAAGGGCTGATCAGTGTTCAACTCATCTGCCACTGAATAGGCCTTAACCAAACTAGCCTCTAGTGTAGGAACCTCCACATCTTTAGGCTGTGCCTTGGGTTCAGAAGAACCTTCATTGGCAGATGTGTCCTTGGTTGTGTTACCACCCTTGGTCAACACCTCTGAAGTTACAGAGCCTTTCCTATGATAGGTTCTAGGGAGGTTGGAGAGTCTTTCAGATACAGAAGGTTTAGGTAGGTTGGCTTGAGGGGTTTCAGGAGGGTTGGGTTTTGAGGGGTTTGAGGGATCATCAGGGGAATCATCATCATTAGAGCTACATTCAGGGTGTTTGATGCCCTTAGCTTTCCTTTCCCTCTCCTCATTTATCTTGTCAGTTACCAACTTTGCAAAAACTTCCTCATCAGTGAGGAACCTTGTCTTTGAAACTCCAGCAAAGTGTAACAATCTGTTCTCCTCTACTTGCCACCAGTTTGCACCCTTATCTTGGATGACTTGTGATATCTCCATCATAGACTTTTCTTTCACATCAACAAGCATCCTTAGATCATGAAATGTCCTCTGAATTCTTGGAAATTCAGCAAGCTATGGATACAAACTGTCCACAGTAGCCTTGGCTCCTCCTCTGAGCATACTTTCAAAAGTATACTCCTCCTCATCTCCACTAGAATGGGGACTTTGGGTTATAGGGGAGTTGGCTCTGGGTTCTCCTAATGTGGCTTCAGGCAGGTTTAGTTCAGGAATGTTGGCTTCAGATGGGTTGGGTGCAATAGAAGGTACTTCACTTGCTTTTGAGAGCAATGGATCTGAAGGGGCTTTACTCAGGGGGGTTGGTTCAAAGAGTGCAGCTTCTAAAAACCTTGAATAATTGAGCATAGATGAGTCAAGGGGAGACTGTAATCTTGTCTCATCTACTGCTAAATCAGCTAGCACATCTATCCCACTTCTTTGCACACTCCCTTCAGGAGAGTATCTCTTAGTAAGATTGATGGGGGTGATAGGTTGATTGGTTGGGGTTATATGGGTTTCAGGAGAGTTGGGCTCAGGATTCTGAATTTCAGGGATGTTGGCCTCCATTGGTTGACCTTCAGGGACTTTGGATTCTGGAGTTCCAGAACCAGATGAGTTGGTCCTTGACTTGGATTTGGTCCTGCTTTCAGCTCTGCTCTCTCTTAGAGCAAGTTGAAGAGACCTTTCTTCCTGAAGCTCCAGCACCTTGTCAGTAGGCTTGACCCTTCTTTTGCTAGCCCTACTGCTCCCACTTCCTTCATCATCCTTCTCAGGGACAACCTCCCTGATCCTCTTATCACCCCTAGACTTTTGTCTAGTCTCATTGTACTTCTGCCTCAACTCTTCTGAATGATCAGAAGGCACACTTACTCCCTCTTCAGCAACTTCTTCAATCTCAGTTGAAGCTCCTGAATTCTCCTCTGAGGGGATTTGAGACATTTTCCTTGTCTTCACCACTCTGGCCTTTGTCCTCTTCTTCAATTTTGGCTTTTCCTCCACCTTCTCTTCAGCAGGTTTGGCCATAAGCATCCTCCTTTGCCCAGTTTTCTTGCTGAGCTTTCTGAATAGAATCTTTTGGGCTGGGAGGGGCTTTGCAAAGGTTTGCATTTGAGAGTAATGGGGAAATCTTTCAATCAGCAAGCTTGCCCTGGTGCAAAATTTGAGTTTCCCTTCTAACACAACTTTGTTGTGAGCCTTCACGTTGAACTTGGCTTTTTCCTTCATCATTTCAGACATGATGAAAGTTCTCCAATCAAATTTGATGCCTTTGTCACTAGCATCAATGACTGCAGCCATAATTCTGATTCTAGGACGGCTGACCTGCTCCAAGCTCCCAGTGTTGCTCATGAGACTCTTGGTGATTACCTCAAATAAATTGAGAAATTTAGGCTTGAGAGTCTTCTTGTTTTGTGTTGAAGAGAGAGGTCCTGGCACTAATAGCCATTCTTGAGCTATATCATCTTCATGGCCAGTACCATAAACTTCTGGATTCCTTCCCTCAGAAGGCAATCCAAAGGCTCCTTCAAGATCTTCTGAAGAGAATTTCACCCTATGAAATCTCTCTTCCTCCTCTCCTTCAGCCACATAAGACAGCCTGGTGGAAACTTCATCATCTTCTGGCTTGCCTCTCCACTTAAGAAAGGCAAAGAACTCAGCCATGTAGTTGTCCAAGCAAGAGCTTGACCTTTCCTCCATGAACTTCTGAAGGCCTGCTCTTCTCAACCATCTCAGGGTTGGAGTGATTTCAGGATCTTCACTTGTGAATGATACTATGGGCTCAAAGTGAAGGTTGTTCTTGTTTCTTAAATATCCAAAATCAAGGTCAAGAGCTTTGTTGGAGAAATCAATTATCATTTCTGGTCTAACTTTGGGAGCCATTTGAGAGTTACAGAAATGAATTTGAGAGAGTTTTGAGAGAGTTTGAAGAGAATGAGCTAGGGTTTCGAATACTTGGGGAAGAAGAGTGTGTGGGGAAGTTTTAAGACTTGAGAATATTCTAAAAAGAATGTTTTTCAATGAGTTGGTGAGGTTTGTGTATTTTCAACGGTTGTCAAATATGGAAAAATACACTTGGACGGCCAGGATGAATTTCAGGGGAGTTGGCCAGTTTTGATCCACTGGTCAAAAACCAATGTAACAGTGAGTTATTGGTTTTATTCAAAACGTGGAAGTTATTTAATATTAGTTAATGGTTGGGGAGTTTTCGAGATAGATCATGGCTTGAAAGGTGTAATGCAAACAAGAGTTAAATCTTGGCATTTAATGCATGGAAAGTGACCTTTTGGGTGGGGGACAAATTAAATCCTTCAGTGATGATATCTGTAATTGGGACAGGTATCAAGGTAGACAATAATTACCCAAAATAGGTGCTTATCAATCCAAGGAAATAGTTTGATAGCCAAGACAACTTATCTGACCCCACTTGGACAAGTGTCCTGAAGAGATGTGGACAAGGGTCCTGAATTCTAGTGGACAAGTGTCCTGAATAATTTCAGCCATCTCTTCTGATTTTCAGTAGACTTGACCAAGTCTGCTGAGACTCTTTTCAGTTTCCATACTTCCCATTAACTTTTCATGAGTTTTACTTGTCCAACTTCCCTGGATCAAGTAGTCCCAACTCTGCTGATAGCTCCAGAAATCTTGCCTCTGCAAGTGGCTTTGTTAGAATATCAGGTTTTTGATGATCTGTGTGGATCTTGACCAACTTTATGTCCTTCTTCTCCACATGGTCTCTAATGAAGTGATGCTTGATGTCCACATGTTTGCATCTTGTGTGCAAGACAGGATTTTGTGATATAGCAATTGCACTATTGTTATCACAAAATATTGGCACTTCAGTAGAGTTGACTTTGTAGTCTCTTAGTTGTTGTCTCAACCAAAGGATTTGAGCATAACAACTTCCAGCTGCAACATACTCAGCTTCAGTGGTGGAAGTAGCCACTGTGTTCTGCTTCTTGGAGAACCAAGATATAAGCTTGTTGCCCAAGAATTGACAAGTCCCTGAAGTGGACTTTCTATCAATTCTACATCCTCCATAGTCAGCATCTGAGTAGCCAGTTAGCTCAATGTTGTCATCAGAAGGGTACCAAAGGCCTAGATTTTCAGTGCCTTTGAGATACCTCAAAATCCTTTTTGCAGCCTCAAGATGGTTTTTCTTAGGATTTGCTTGAAACCTTGCACAAACACCTACTGCAAAGGTGATGTCAGGTCTGCTGGCAGTGAGATAGAGGAGTGAACCAATTATTCCTCTATACTCAGTAGAGTTGGTTGGAACACCACTCTCATCAGGATCCATCTTCCAATTGGTGTTCATTGGAATCCTTACTGGCTTGCTAGTTGTACACCCAAACTTTTTGACCATTTCTCTGGTGTACTTAGCTTGGTTGATGAAGATTCCTTCTTTTGATTGCTTGACTTGGAGACCCAAAAAGAAGTTCATCAGCCCCATCATGGACATCTCAAACTTGCTTTGCATTAGCTTGGAGAACTTCTCACACAACTTCTCATTGGGGGATCCAAATATTATGTCATCCACATAAATTTGGACAAGCAAGATGTCTTCTCCTTCAGAGATTCTGAAGAGTGTCCTGTCCACAGTTCCCTTGGTGAATCCATGATTCAAGAGAAATTGTGACAGTGTATCATACCAAGCCCTAGGGGCTTGCTTGAGTCCATATAGAGCCTTCTTCAGTCTGTAAACTTGGTTTCCAACCTCAAAACCTGGTGGTTGCTCCACATAGACTTCTTCCTTCAAGACTCCATTCAGAAAGGCACTCTTGACATCCATTTGGTACACTTTGAACCTCTTGTGGGCTGCATAGGCTAGAAAGAGCCTTATTGCTTCTAGCCTTGCCACAGGTGAAAATGTCTCATCATAGTCAATGCCTTCATGTTGGCAATAGCCTTTTGCCACAAGTCTTGCCTTGTTTCTGACAATCACATCATTTTCATTCTTCTTGTTCTTTAACACCCACTTTGTTCCAATAACATCTTGATGTGAAGGTCTATCCACCAGCTCCCATACTTCATTTCTGGTGAATTGATTCAGTTCTTCCTGCATGGCTGTGATCCAATTGGCATCTTGAAGTGCTTCCTCAATATCACTTGGTTCTTGTTCTGACAAGAAACAACAGAAAAGAGCACTTTCACCATGAAATCTTCTTGTTTTGACTCCAATACTTGGGTCACCAAGTATTAGATCAGTAGGATGGTCAGACAACCAAGTCCTTCTTTTTCTGATCTCTTCAGTAGAGTTGTCTTCTACTGAAGTTGAGTCATTTTGATCATAAAATTCAGGGTAATTAAATGCAGGATCTAATTCAGGATCATAATCAGGGGTGTTGTCCTCAATGTCAGGGACATTGGCATTTTCAACATTTTGAGTTCCCCCTTGATTATTTGACCCATTAACTACCTCAACAGGAACTGCTTCTTCATTGGTAGTTGTTACCTGGATGTGAACTGGGATTGGATCATTCAGTTCACCATTTCCTTCAGTGGGATTTGCCTCAGGAAGGTTGCCTTCAGGATTGTTGGCCAAGGTGAAATTTTCAGGTAGGTTGGCTTGGACAACTTCTATGAATTCAGTGTCTTTGTCTTTTAGGCTCAGTCTGGTTGTTCTTTGTGTGATTTCTTCTGATTCCAAGTTCTCAATCCTGAACTCATGAATAGATTCATCAAACACAACATGAGGTGTTTCCTCCACAATAAGAGTTTTCTTGTTGTAAACCCTGAAAGCTCTACTGATTTGGGAGTATCCAAGGAATACTCCTTCATCGGCTTTGCTATCAAAGGGTTTCAACTGTTCTTTCCCATTATTGTGAATAAAACACTTGCAACCAAATATGTGAAAGTATGACACTTTAGGCAATCTTCCTTTCCAAAGTTCATAGGGGGTTTTGCCTTGCCCCTTAGTGATCAAACATCTATTTTGAGTATGGCATGCAGTGTTTATAGCTTCAGCCCAAAATCTCTTAGGCAAATTTGAATCAGCATTTAAGGTTCTAGCAGCTTCTTTTAAAGTTCTATTTCTTCTCTCTGCAACTCCATTTTGTTGGGGAGTTCTAGCTGCTGAGGTTTCATGAGCTATTCCATTAGATGTGCAATACTCATTGATGTATGAATTAATGAACTCAGTGCCTTTATCAGATCTTATCTTGATAATGCTAAGGCTTTTCTCATTTGACAATCTCTTTAGAAGTTCAGGCAGTTTGACTTGAGTTTCCTTCTTATTAAGGAGAAATACTACCCATGTGAACCTAGAGAAGTCATCTACTACAACCAATGTGTATTTTCTACCATTTATGCTTGCAGGGGTAATTGGTCCAAATAGGTCCATATGAAGAAGTTCAAGTACCCTTTCAGTAGAGATGACTGGTTTTCCCTTAAATGAGGCTTTGATCTGTTTTCCCTCTTGGCATGATTTGCAAACATGCTCTTTAATGAAGACTTCATTAGGTAGTCCTTTAACTAATGCATTTCTAGCAATTTTGTTCATTGTTTTGAAGTTCAAGTGGTTTAGTCTTTTATGCCACAACCAACTTTGTTCACTAGAACTCTTAGCAATGAAACATGCAGCATCAGTAGACTTGTCTCAGTCTGCAAAATACACATTTCCTTTCCTAGTTTCAGTCAATAGTATTTGTTGAGTCTTATCTTTGATTAAGCATTTTCCACTTAAAAACTCAACATTGAAATCTTTGTCACAGAATTGACTGATACTTAGGAGATTATACTTGAGACCAGTCACATAAGATACATTGGATACTTTGATGTTACCAATCATCAAAGTACCATAACCTTTTGTAGTTGCTTGTGAGCTGTCTCCAAATGTGACATTTGGGCCTTCTTTTTCAATAAAATCAGTGAGGAGTTCTTTGTTTCCAGTCATGTGCCTTGAACATCCACTGTCAAGGTACCATGCTGACTTTTTGCTCATGCTTCTCTTCTTGTGGCCCATTGGTACCTGCAATTAAATTGGTTTAGGTACCCTTTGAATTTTGGGTCCTGAGTGGTTAGCTGTACCTTTAGGAACCCAAACTTGCCTAATAACCCTGATTGATTCAAGGTGGCTAATTTGTCTTCCTCTAGCATCTACATACACTGTCTTTCCCTTAAATGCCTTTGGGAAAGTATGTGTGAATGTGTTAACTCTGTAAGTTTCAGGAGAGTTGTCAAATCTCCTGAACTTTTGAGTTCTTTGTGCTATTTGAGGGAATCTTTGAGGAAAGGCTTTCTTATGACCATTACCCTTTGGCATGAAGGGTTTTGGTTGTCTCATTTTATTCTGCCTTTGAGGATAGTTGTCCTTAGGTCTATTCAGCTGAGGCTTTCTCAGAAGAGTTGGCCTAGGCTGACTATACCTTGGATAGTTCCTCTGAACATTGTTCAGTAGAGTTGCCCTTCCATTGGGTCTACTCTGCTGACCAACATTCCTCTTATGTTCAGGAGCTTTGGCCATTTCCTTAGGTTTAGGCCTAGTCTCCTGAAGCACTTGAGTAGGCAGATCACCTATTTTGCCTTTTCCTTTGTTCAGTGGCAGAATTATTTCATTTTCAGTTTGTGCCACTGATTTAACAAAGATTCTCTTAGTGTTACTTGTGGAAGCAACACTAAGACAAGGTGAAGATTCAAATGGATCAAAACCTAATCCACTTCTTTGAGCCATAGGTCTTTGATAACTCTGAATTTCCTCTATTGCTCTAGAGGATTTATTCAGAGCAGACATCTTTAGTTTTAGGCTCTCTTCACTTGATTTAAGAATGTCATATTCATGTGAGAGGTTTTCAAACTTGGCATTGAGAATTTTAAGTTCAAAATCTTTTCTCTTCTGAGAGAGAAGTTGATCATCAATCTCCTTTTGTTGGTCAACAATCCTGAGATTTGCTTCCTCAAGCTCTCTCAAGACTTGTTGATACAACTCAGTAGATTTGACATCAACAACTGCCTCAGAGTTTTTGGCAAGTTCAATAGCCAATCTTTCATTTTCTCTCACACAGTTATCATGAAACTCTTGCAACATAGTGAAATCTTCATTCAACTTTCCAAGGGAAAGCTTCAAGTTGACCTCACTATTGTTTTGTGAGATGAATGATGGTGAGCTAGACGTAGAGGATACCTCATCATCCTCAAGGGCCATGTTGCAGACATCATCATCATCATCACTATTGGAGAACAGTCCATCAGAAGAGTTGAGGCTTTCAGCACTATCAGATTCTTCACCAGCCATCATGGCCTTTCTATTGGTGAACTTTCTGTCTCTTTTAGCTTGCCTCTCTCTTCTCTCCTTAGAGCTTAATTCAGGGCAGTCATACTGGAAGTGCCCTTTCTTCTTGCAGTTATAGCACATATCTTCATCATCATCTTTCTTTGATTCTTCTCTTCTTTTTGATGATGAGGGTTCAGCTCTACTGGACCTTCTCCTATCAGAGTACTTGTCCTCTGACCTTTTCTCTTCAGGCTTCTTGACCTCAGCCTGAGCTTCAGGAGAGTTGTACCTTCTCCTGAATTTGTTGTCTTGGTAGAATTTCTTGTATCTACCAAACCTTGAATTTAACTTTTCAAACCTCCTAGCCATCAAGGCTAGTTCTTCCTTCATTTCAGTCTTTGAGACTGACTTTGATGTTCTTGGAGTGGACTGCATTTCTGGTTCATCAGTTTTGGCTTTGAATAACACTCCCTTAGTAGGATTTGAAGGTTCCTCAATAGGCTTTCTTCTATTAAGGTCGAACTCATATGCTTTGAGTTCAGAGAAGATTTGTTGCATGGGCATGGTGGAGAGATCCTTGGTGTTTTGCATCATTACAGCATAGACATCCCACTTTTGAGTGAGACTTCTTAGGATCTTCAATCCAACTTCTCTCTTGGTGTAGACCTTGCCCAAGGAGTTGATCTCATTCATCACATCAGTGAATCTACCAGCAAATTTATCAATGGACTCCTCAGACTCCATTGTGAATTGCTCAAATTTCTGCACTGCCACTTGGAGCTTATTCTCCCTGATTTTCTCAGTGCCCTCACACATTTCTGCAAGAGTATCCCATATTTCCTTGGCAGTTGTGCAGTGGTAGACCCTTCCCATGACTGCATCTGGAATTGTTTGATAGAGGGTATTCATTGCAAGATAATTCAAATTATCCTTCCTCTTTTCATCAGCAGTGAAGTCATCTTCATCTTTGGGTAGCACATCTCTTGTATCTGCCCTTTGAGCCTCTGTGACTCTGGGATTGACAAAGGTGAACAAAAAAGGACCTCTTGTGATCACTCTTAACATATCAGTATGAAGAGATGCAAGATGAGCCCTCATTCTGATTTTCTAGAAGTCATAATTATCAATTGAGAACATGGGCAATTTGTGATGAGATATATGATTGACTGGATTTGTTGCCATATTGTCCAATCCTTGAACAACAGGAGGTGGAACTGCAACATTGATGTTCTGATCAGGATTCTGCTGCTGCTGGTTTTGATTGTTGTTGTTTCCTCTTGCCATTTCTTTAAGAAGAGGTTAGACAATAGATATAAAGGATTTCAGACAGATCAGTTCAGTGACCACACCAAATATGTGATTTTGAAAACCAAGATGGCTTTTCAGAAGCAATGGTCTTTGAACCCCTGCTCTGATACCACTTGTTGGTCCTGAAAGGAGTATATAACAAGTGTATGGGGGGGGGGGGGAATACACTTGTATGAAAATTCTTTTCAATTTAAATCAAACCAGAGCTCAGCTAGTTTGTCTTGGACAACTCTGCTGAAGATGATTAACTCTTCTAAGATAATCAAACTAATAAGTACTATTGAGTACTTAGTTGAATAACTATCTAGGGGAGTTATATGTGCGGAATAGTGGTTGGCCCTTTTAGTTTAGACTCCTTTAGTTTCTGAAATCACTTAGTCAATACAATACAGTCCAGTTTCAGGGAACTTGTCCAAATAGGTTTTGCACAGTCTTTGAATGTTTATCCTTTGAAAGATCAGTTTGTGTGCAGTGTTGAATGTATGAAAGTTCTTGGAAAACAAAACAACACAAGAGTTTATAGTGGTTCAGAGACTCAAGCTCCTACATCCACTTTCCCTGATTTAACAGGATAATTCCTTCACTTTGGAATTAACTTGTTTTATAGTGCCAAGGTGCACTTGATCAAGAACACCACTCTTGGTGAATTGATCCCTAGGATGTCTAGAGTCCTAGTACCCTCTTCTCAACTCAGAACTGAACTGTTCTTCTCTCAACAGTCAGCTCCTACCACTTCTACTACTACAACCTTCTCTCTTTCTCACTTGAAAGGGGTAAGGGTTGAAGTAAGGTTCCAACTAATGAGATATCCTTTACAATGAAGATCAGTGTATAAGGATAGGATATCTCTCTAAGCTTGTGTATGGATATACAATGTAGTTCAGCTTAGATGAAGTGTTTGAAGACTAAGATAGTCTTTGAAAGCATTGAAAGCACTCTAGCTTGTAAGAACTTTGAGGTTAGTTGGATTGTGTTGAGATGCTTTCAAATGGTCTTCACACTTCTGTATTTATAGACAAATGAAGGATTTTCCCGTTGGAGAGGAAGCCTCCAGTGTCCATAAATATCTTCTTTTAGTTCTTCAACTTTGAAGACAGAATCTTGATAGTGACATGTCCTCATTTGGGAAATAAACGGCTGTAAGAGCTTTGTCTTCACTCTGCAGCACTCTTCCCAATATCTGACTTTCAGATTCTCTTGTTAGAACATGGACATGACTTCTGAAGGTTGTTGCAATGATAGGACAACATTCCTCATCACTTGGACAACTCTCCTTATCACTATCAGCAGTCTTGCTTATCAGCAAGATTGGCTTGCTCTTCTTCAGATGACTTGGCTCATACCCTTTGCTTCACTTCAAGGTGATCTTAGCATGTTGATTTGTAGTTCTTTAGGGTGTGGTCTTCTCTTTCTCTTCAGCATAGTTGACCTCAGACTTTCAGAGCACTTGATCTTGATTAATTGTACTGAGACAACTCCCCTGGACAACTCTCGTGATCAGCATACTTGTCCTCAGTAGGCTTGATCATGATTCCAGAATTTGAGCCTTGAGGGGACTTGTTTTAGATGGACTTCAAGGCATGTGTTCCCCCTCAACTTGTGCATCTAATCATCTAAGAGCTGCCTAACATATTAGCTCCTCATCTAGCCTATATACTATATGTTCTAACATCTCTAGAACATACTCAATTTGACTTAGGCATGTCTCAGGGGGTTTTGGTATTAGATCAAAACATATCTCATTTTATTCCCAACAGGAGGGCAGTGGGTTAGAGAACTCTCTCTCTCTCTAGAGGCGCCCTCACTCCAACGGCTCTTTTCTCTTGCAAACTTCAGAACTTTTCCTTGATTCCTTGGCCAATTTCTTGATTTTGCTTCATTTTTTCACTGAATTACAATTACCCTTGGTTGTATTCAGTTAGTTCTTCCAATTAATCTGGCTATTTTCACCCCCAGAATCATATTTTGGTCGCTTGCCCTATTTTCGCCCAACTGCTGGTGTGAAGGGTTTCTCTCGCTATCGTCGGCGGCGGCGGCCGCTGCCGTCCTCCGCCCCCTACAAGGGCTCAATTCCACCTTGGTGCCCTTATTGTTCGAGTTCCCACGCGTATTGTTCGTTCCCCTAGTTCGCGATTTCCTGTTCGCGATTTTAGGTTTGCGATTTGGGCTGCCTCAAATCGTTTCGTCCTGGTGTAAACTTGAAGCTCACCGGTGTTCAGGCACCTCTCTGCAGCGTGTTTCGTTAGGTTCATGCCTTGTCTTGCCGCTGAATCGCGTTCTCCTTGAATCAACATTTTCACCATTTTGGGGACGAAATCGTTGTTTGGAATTTTGGAATTTAGGGTTCTGGCACAATTTGGGATTTTTTGTTAAGTGTTGACGCTGGTTTGAGTAAAAAATAACGACTGACGGCCACGTGATGGGCACGTGAGTCTGTCCGTTAAAACTTAACGGGGCTGGGATGAAATTTCAAAATTTGCACAATACGGGGACCAAATGTGATAAAATTTAACCTATTGGGACTAAATGTGAAAGTCATGGGACCAAAAAATGAGGTTGCGTGGCAGGTGGGACCAAAACGACATTTTTCTCTTAATTAAATTGATAACACCCTCTTGAATCTTCTCTCTGGTGAAGTGACAATCAACTTGGACATGCTTTCTTTTATCATGCATGACAGGATTGTGTGCCATGTGGTAAGCCGATCGACTATCAGTGTATAGCATAGCAAGAAAAGAATGATCAATGTGGAATTCCTTCAAGAGATATATCAATCACTGAATTTCACAAGTTGCATAGGCTAATGCCTTGTATTCTGCCTCGACGGATGAACGGCTTACACTTGGTTGTTTCTTGGATTTCCAAGAGACCAAGTTATCTCCAAGAAATACACAATAACCACTAACACTTCTTCTAGTCTCTGGACATCTTGCCCAATCACTATCTAAAAAATATTTCAAAGAAATATCTGAATTAGTACGATAAAAAATCCCTTGTCCTGGAGTACCTTTCAAGTATCTCAATACTCTGTGAACTGCTGCTAGATCTGCTTCAGTTGGCACATACATTCTTTGGCTCAAAGTTTACACGCAATATGAAATATCAGGCCTAGTAATTGTTAGATACAACAATCGACCAATCAATTTTCTATAAGAAGAAGGATCCTGTAATAAATTTGAATCTATTAAACTGAATTTTTGTTTAGAATCCATGGGTGTTTTACAAGGTTTACAGCCCAAATACCCTACATCATCAACAATATCTAGGGTGTATTTTCTTTGACAAAGAAACAATCCTTCGTTTGACCGAGCAACCTCAATACTAAGTATATATTTTAGAACACCTAAATCTTTTATAGTAAATTTTTTATCAAGCTCAAGTTTTACCCTATTAATTTCAGCCAAATCATTTCCACCCAAAATTATATCATCAACATATATCAAAAGCACATTAAAAGAGTTTTCAAAGGATCTTAGAAACAAAGATGTATCACATTTAGATTGTGTATAACCTAAATTTAAAAAACAAGCAGTAAGCTTCTGAAACCATTGTCTAGAGGCTTGTTTCAGCCCATATAAACTCTTATTTAACGCACAATATCCAGGTGGTGATCTCATATAGACCTCTTCAACCAAATCCCCGTGTAGAAAAGCATTATTTACATCTAATTGATGTAAATACCACCCTTTACTGGCTGCAATAGAAAGCAATACTCGAACAGTGGTTAATTTAGCAACAGGAGAAAATGTATCAAAATAGTCAATACCCTCTTGTTGAGTATAACCTTTGGCAACTAATCGAGCCTTATATCTCTCTATAGTTCCATCAGCTTTATTTTTTATTTTATATACCCACTTACAACCAATACAATGCTTGTCTTTAGGTAAAGAAGTCAAAGTCCATGTGTTTGTAGCTTCTAAAGCATCTATTTCTTTCTTCATAGCATCTTGCCATTCTATGTTAGAACTAGCTTGTTTATAAGTCCTAGGTTCTTGGTTAAGAGAAATAGAAGATGTGAAAGTGTAATGGGCATGGGAAAGATTAGTAGTAGATAGGTAATCAAAGATAGGGTATCTTAGTAATCAAAGATAGGGTATCTTACAGTATGTGTTGGATCACTTACACTCAAATTGACCTTCTTATCTCCCTCATGTTTATGATGCTGCAAAGAGGGAGGTAAATCCAAATTGTATACCTGCAAATAGGTGGGAGTAGATTTTTCCCTAGTAGATTTTCTAATGGTCATATCAATATCAAGATTATCACTTAAAGGTGGAACAGATATAATACCATCAGGTGTATTAGTTGTAAAATCAAGAATTTCCTCTTCTAAATCATGATGTGTGAAATCATTGTTAAGTGTATTACCATCATCAATTACAGACTAAAAAAAAAATCACCAACAGGTTCAACATGCAATGTTTGTGAATGAGTACTAGTGGAATCATTATTAAAATCAGAAAAAGTATGTGAGAGAGCACTAGGGAAATCATCATAAAAACCAGAAAATGGATTATTAGAGGGATAAGTATTGTTTAGATTCTGAAAAGCTAAATCACCTTTCTTAGTTTTCTAAAAAAAATAGGAAAATATGCTCATAAAATTGAACATTTCTAGATGTAATAACAGTATAAGTTTCTAAATCCAATACCTTATATCCCTTAGTCCCTAATGGATAGCCCAAGAAAACACCCTTCACTGCTCTTTTATCAAACTTGCCACGATGAGTAGCAAGTGTACTGACATAGCACAAACAACCAAAAGTTCTCATATATGTATAATCAGGTTTCTTATTAAAAAAACCTCAAAAGGTGACTTACCCTTCAAAATAGGAGTAGGAATCCTATTTAACAAATGTGTTGCTGTCAATATGCATTCATTCCAGAATTCCAAAGGTATAGATGACTCAAAATATAGAGATCTATCAATTTGTAAAAGACTTTGATGTTTTCTTTCAACTATGCCATTTTGTTGAGGTGTTTCCACACAAGAAGTTTGGTGAATGATCCCATTATTAGCATAAAAATCTCTAAGCAAAAACTCAGCCACATTATCTGATCTTAACTCCTTAATTTTAATATCAAATTGAGTGAAAATGAGTTTATAGAAGGATTCCAAACAAGACTTGACCTCAGACTTAGATTTAAGCATATATATCCAAGTGCACCTACTCTTATCATCTACAATTGTGAGAAAAAACTTGTGACCAACGTGAGAGACAGTAGCAAAAGGGCCCCAAATATCACAATGTATGAGATAAAAAATATTGGATGAAACAGTAATACTATCGGGGAATGACAATTTCTTCTGCTTAGAAAAATGACAAACATCACACTTATGATCAATAGAGGATTTTATTTGAATGTCAGGAATATTGGACAAGGCTTTGAGTGATACATGTCCTAACCGTTTATGCCAAAGCTCAGTGGAAACATTATAACTACTAGGTACTGTATCAAAATGTGTATTACAGTCATAAGATCCTAGTCTAGTGCATTCGAGAACATATAATCCACCAATTTGGTTAGCAGATCCAATCATTGCTAAATTCTGATCTTGCAATACACAAGTATCGTTGGAAAAATGTACAACACAATTAGTTTTTAGTTAACTGAGAAATGGATATCAAATTGTGAGTAAAGGCGGGCACAAAAAGTACATTATAAAGAATTAAATTATCGGAGAGTCGAACAGTGCCTTTAAGAGTAGCTAGTGCAGATTGGGTATTAGGGAGATTTATCATAATATGCACAGGAGTGGATACGTGAGTAAATAGAGATTTATTGCATATCATATTGTCAGTAGCACATGTATCTAGGATCCAAGTATTATTAAAAATAGAAGCAGAGGCATGAAAAGAGGAGTGCAAACCTGCAGCAGGTGTAGAACCTGTAGGGACAGTAATTGAAGGTGAAACACCAACAGTATTAGCAGCAGTTGAAGCAGAAGATGAGGCAATATGATGGATATTGTGCATGTTCTTAGCAAACTGCATAAACTCTGCAATCATATCAGGAGAAAACAATGGGGAAAAAGAATTGTTTTCCATGTTGCCATTAGTGCGTCCAGCAGAAGTAATGTTATTTGCAGATGAATTCGGATTTGGTCTAGGGCCTTTAGGTCCTCTCTACCCAGGGGGGTAACCGACTATTTGAAAGAACTTATCAATTGTATGATTAGTATAACCACAATGAGTACATATGGTTTTTTTCTGTTGGTCCCTGAACGAGTAGTGAATGGGATTAAAGTCTAGAGGGGAGGGGTGAATAGACTTTAAAACTTTTTCAAGAGAGTTGGGAACCTCTTCTGATTGCTATGTCAGCTGGACTACAAGTCTGCTGGTCCAGATGACTATGGTGATCTGAATGAAGAGGTTATATGCGGAATTATGGTAGGCCTTGATTAGACTCGTTCTTTTAGTTTCTTATGAAAGTGTTAACTTGTTTTGCTTAAATGAAAACACTCAGCTGATGCTGGTTTGAAAGTTATGGCCTTGTTTTGAAGACAGTTGAAAATACAGTATGCACTATATAAATATAGATGAAATGACAGAAATGTAAAGTGCAGAAAGTAAATAACACCAGGTTTATATGGGTTCGGATATACATTCCTACGTCCACTCTCACGTCCTAACGTGATGTTTAATCTCTTTAATTTACCAAAAATTACAAGGGCCTTGTCCTTTATAGTCCCAAGGATAGGACTTTGAGATCTAAGCCGTCCTAACAGCTACGTTCTCCACAAGTGATTGTAAGCACTTGCACTTTGAGGGGTTCAAAAACTTTAACCTTTCGGTGAGGGTTTGGGGTTTTTGAAGTGTATCCAACTAATGGTTCAAGCTTATAGATTGCTTAACCACTATGCCTAAAACAATGAATATACAATATGAACAGGTTTCAGGTTCTTATGGGTTGGATAGAAATCACTTAAGAGCTACAAATATTCTAATGGTTTCTGGCTCTTGGAGAACTCTTAGAACAGTATGGCTTTTTGCTTGATTGCTTGCTTAGCTTGTTGAATTCTCTCGTTGTGACTTCGTGTCTTGTGATTTCTCATCCTCTTGTATTTATAATGGTGATTGCTGCAACTAGCCGTTGGAGTTTACTAGCCGTTGGGGCAATCTTTCCATGTTTGCTTGATTCCTTGATTCCAGCTGCTTGATTGCTTCAATCTTGGGATCATGTCAATCTTCTAAATAAGGTAGGTCTTCTTTTGAATTGCAAGATGACTTTGGGAATCAGCTGAGTCCTGGAAGAGCACATAGTCTTCTGATCTGTACTACTAGTCTTCTGACTACTCTTCTGGCCTTAGGTCTTCTGTCTTCTGATATCAGACGAGTAACACTCTTCTGATCTGGCAAATACTTGTACTGCTTTAAGGCCATCTTCAACTTGGACTCCATCAGATAAGTAGGTATACAAGCACCTTAACTTATCTGGTCTTCAAGGATCTTCTAGTCTTCATGTCTTCTACTCTTCTCATCTTGAGGATAGGCATGTAAGCCAGGGCTGTGCTAATCAGCTGATATCTATACAGTTGATCACACAAGACTAGTCTAAGTTGTTCTATACAAGTCAGCTGATCCTATTACATTTATAAACTCTAAGTGTTTTGGCCATCAAAACTAATCTAACATCAAGTGGGGCTTAGGGTGAATTTATATCCCAACAATTTCCCCCTTTTTGATGAAGCCAAAACTATTCTTGATAAATGTTCTTAATAAAATAAGATAAGAGTTTATAATGTTCTTAAAACTGAAGTATCTGATGAAGACAATGAGAGTTTGTCTTGTAAGCAAAAAGAACTAGAACTTGAATATATGTAGAGCTTTTACAGATTACAAGTAATAGTTTCTTTAAACTTCTAAAGTAGTCTTCATCAGGTCTTCTGATCTTCAAACGCGGTAGGCAAGGTACAAACGAACTCGAACATCTTCCATGTGTTGCACGTATGTAACATTCTCCTCTTCATAGATCTTGTACAAAATCCTTTTGATTTCAATCATGTTGGCTCTTCCTGAATCCAGAAGGGGTGCATCCCATTTGGGTTCTTCAGGGGTTAGGATTCTGCAGTTGTCAAGTTCTTTGGCTGTCTTGACAATTTCTTTCCAGAACTCTGGATCTTCAAATTCCATGAACTGATTGAACTGAAAGAATTCTTCTTCATAAGTGGAGAGAGGGCCAAATTTCCTTACTATGTGGTGTTTGAATTTGCCACTTCATCTTCAGGGGATACCATCTTGGTAGCTCATCTTGAAGGGCTAGATAATCCACATAAAAAATCTATCAAACACCAGGACATTTTCTTCTTGAGCTTTGTCCTTGATTGCTTTCCTGAGTTTGGCTATTTTCCTATCAAATTTGGCTTTGACTGCCTTCGCATCATTCAGCTTTTTTTGCTTAAGCTCTTGAGCTTCAAGCAGCTTCCTTTTCTTCAGCTCTAAAGCCTCTTTCTCTTCTGCAGTAGGCTCTGCTGGAGCTGACTTCTTGCTTGACTGGACTTGCTCATCTGCCTTTCTCTTCCTTGTCATCATCTTCTCAGGAACTTGTTCTACAGGGGCAGTGATCTGTAGAGTCTTGGCAGGAGCTTGAGTGCCTTCTTGAGCCATTTCTTTGCCTTTACCTTGTCTGTCCTTGATTTTGCTTTTTAAACCTCCCAAGGTGTTGGGATATAAATTCACCCTAAGCCCCACTTGATGTTAGAATAGTTTTGATGGCCAAAACACTTAGAGTCTATAAATGTAATAGGATCAGCTGACTTGTATAGAACAGCTTAGACTAGTCTTGTGTGATCAACTGTATTGATATCAGCTGATCAGCACAGTCCTGGCTTACATGCCTATCCTCAAGATGAGAAGAGTAGAAGACATGAAGACTAGAAGATCCTTGAAGACCAGATAAGTTAAGGTGCTTGTATACCTACCTATCTGATGGAGTCCCAGATTGAAGATGGCCTAAAGCAGTACAAAGAATTTCCAGATCAGAAGAGTGTTACTCGTCTGATATCAGAAGACAGAAGACCTAAGGCCAGAAGAGTAGTCAGAAGACTAGAAGTACAGATCAGAAGACTATGTGCTCTTCCAGGACTCGGCTGATTCCTAAGTCATCTTGCAATTCAAACGAAGACCTACCTTATTTAGAAGATTGACATGATCCCAGGATTGAAGCAATCAAGCGGCTGGAATCAAGGAATCAAGCTATTATGGAAAGATTGCTCAAACGGCTAGTCAACTCCAACGGCTAGTTGTAACCAATCTTCATTATAAATACAAGAGGATGAGGAATCACAAAGAACAAGAAGTCACAAGAGAGAATTCAAAAGCTAAGCAAGCAATCAAGCAAAAGCCATACTGTTCCAAGAGTTCTCCAAGAGCCAGAAATCCATTAAATTATCCATAGCTCTTAAGTGCTTCCTATCCAACCCTTAAGAACCTGAAACCTGTTCATATTGTATATCAATTGTTTTAGGCATAGTGGTTAAGCAAATTATAAGCTTGAACCATTAGTTGGATACATCTCAAAAACCCCAAACCCTCACCGAAAGGTTAAAGTTTTTGAACCCCTCAAAGTGCAAGTGCTTACAATCACTTGTGGAGACCGCAACTGTTAGGACGGCTCAGATCTCAAAGTCCTAACCTTGGGACTATAAAGGACAAGACCCTTGTAATTTGTGGAAATTAAAGGGATTAAACATCACGTTAGGACGTGAGAGTGGACGTAGGAACGTATATCCGAACCACTATAAATCCGGTGTTATTTACTTTCTGCACTTTACATTTCTGCCTTTACATTCATTATTATATAGTGCATACTGTTATTTCAACACTCTTTAAAACAGGCCATAACTTTCAAACCGGCATCAGCTGAGTATTTTCATTAAGTAGAACAAGTTACAAGAACGAGTCTAAACAAGGGCCACCAAAATTCCGCATACAACCTTAACAATCAGATCACTATAGTCATCTGGACCAGCAGACTTGCAGTCCAGTTGACATAGCAATCAGAAGAGGTTCCCAACTCTGTTTGAAAAAGTTTTAAAGTCTATTCACCCCTCCCCTCTAGACTTTAATCCCATTCACTACTCGTTCAGGGACCAACAAGTGGTATCAGAGCAGTGGTTCTAACGGACTACTGTCTCTAGATTATCAGAAGACTTGAGGGAGTCTTTCTGTAGTCCTCTTGAACAGATCTTTTTGAAAAAAAAAAAAAACTTGTTTTTGAAAACTCATACAGCATGAGTGCTAACATGAGAAAGTTGCCTAAGTTTTCAGTTGAGGATTATGATTACTGGAAGATCAGGATGAGGAAGAATCTTACATCAGTCCACTACAAGATGTGGTCTGTAATCACAGAAGGCCCGATCACCATCATGACAGTCAACACTGCAAATGGTGATCCAGAAGTCCAAGTTGGAGAGCTGGTTCCCAAGCCTACGAAGGACCTCACACCAGAAGAGATGAAGCAATCAAATCTTGATAGCATTGCTCAAGATTACATAATGCAAACTCTTCCAAATGAGTACATTGCAAAGGTAATCCACTGTGAGTCAGCCAGAGAGATGTGGGAGGCATTGGCACTTCTCTGTGAAGGAACTGAGCTGATCAAGGAATCCAAGTTGTCTACAGCAGTCAAGAAGTTCGAACACTTCAAGATGCAACCAGAAGAGTCTATTGATCAGTTAGACAATAGATTTACCAAGATCATCAATGAGATAGAATCTCTGGGCAAGAAATATACAAATAGAGAGAAAAATCTAAAGATCTTAGACTCTCTAACCAAGAAATGGAGACTCAAGAAGACCATCATCAAGGATACTCAAGATATCAAGAAGTGGTCTGCTCAAACTCTATTTCAGAATCTAATAGCTCATGAATATGATCTGGAAAGAGAAGAAAACTCAGGAAGTGATGAGCCAACTGCAACCCCATCTACCTCCAAGACTGTAGCCTTCAAGGCAGCCAATACAAAAGCTGCAAGTACCTCATCTGGCAAGACCTCTCTGAAAACAGAAGACTGTGAAGGATCAGACATGAGTCTGAAGGAACAAATGGCTCTTATGATCAAAAGATTTGAAAGGATGAACACCCTCAACAGCAAATATAGAAAATTCTATAGAAACTACAAAGATAGAAGAGCAAGTTCACCCTCCAGAAGTTCCAGAGAAAGAACACCAGAAAGACATCCTAGAAGGGATGTGGAGTCATCTGACAGCCGAGGATCTAGAAGAAGAGATGCCTCTCCTCCAAGGAGAGGCAACTCAAATCAGAAACCTGGATCTTGCTTCAACTGTGGCAAACCAGGTCACTATGTCTATGAATGTCCTGAGCTGGATTTGGATGACAAGAAAGAAAGAAGGCCAAGAAGAACCTCAGACAAGAAAGCAATGGTGACTGAAGAATCTGAATATCAAAGTGATGAACTCCCTACATCACCAGACGATCAAATCTTTTCAGATGATTCAGACGACCTAGCTATGATGGCCATAGGTGAAAATGAGGTAAACTCCTATACTAGTACTTTCCATTCACCTATTTTTTTCACAATCAGATGAGATAAACTCATCTGAAGGCGAATCAGAAGACACCTATTATCAATCTTTAAGAAAGGTAAAAGGTGATCTTGATATTGCCACTAGAGCTTTCATAGAAGTGGAAGAGGAGAATAAGGATCTAAGGAAAGAAATTGCTAAGTTGAAAAAGGCTAAGTTTGAGAACACCCCTGAGTTGGTCACAATGAATGAAAGATTGACCAGAGAAGTGGAGCTTCTTAAGGAAGAAAATACCACAATAACTCAGTTGTATGAGGGGATGTTACAAACTCAAGCTTTAGAAACTAAGGAACTTCGTTCACTACAATCCAAATTCAATGATCTCTTCCAAACACACAAGCTCTTAGAAAAGGAGAAGGAATGCCTAAATCAAAAGATTTCAGAGTTCAATAAAGCTTCTACTACTATTGAAAGTATCTCTGAGTATTATAGATCAAATGGCAATAAGATGGGTTTTGGTTATGAACTTAATCCATCTACATCCTCTCCAGCTGGGGGTAGTACACCTAACAAGTGCACTACTTAGACACATGAAAAGGGTGAGTGTTCTAAACACAATGAACCTAATATGAACCAAAAGGCATCTGTACCAGCTAAGGCTAACTATCCCAAAAACAAAAATGGTAAAGGACAAGCTAACCCCAAGCCTGTACAGAGAAACAGCAGACAGCCTAGACCATCTCGCCTGAGACAGTCTCAGCTGTATGCTGCTCCAGCCAAGAAGAAGAAATCTTCTTCAAACAAATCTGTTCTCTTTGCACCCCCTATCTCTTATGATATTGTGAGAACAGAAGAGTATGGTCCATATAATCGTGTGCATCGACCAGCTAATGCACCCAGGCCGAATGTAACTAGTCAAAAGATCATGTATGTACACTCCTATAAAGGGAAACCATTTGACTATTACTTAGCTGACACAAAGAACAAATCAGATCAGTCCAAGGTGCTGACTGGTAAGATTTGGTTATGTGATGCCCGAGGGAAACAACTCAAATGTTCAAGGTTGTTTAAACGACCAATGTATATGTGGGTTCCCAAGGGTAGTACTAACACCCAAGGACCCAAAACAAAATGGGTACCTAAAACTTAACTTTCCTTGCAGGAAAGAAGGGACCTATACAGAAGAGGAGGTCTAGCAGGAGAAACTTGGTACATAGATAGTGGATGCTCAACTCACATGACAGGAACCAAAGCCCTGCTGACCAACTACATAGAGAAGAAAGGTCCAAAAGTTTTCTTTGGTGATAACGCGCATGGTAACACAAAAGGATATGGCACCCTTAAAAATGGTGACATTGAGGTACATGATGTATCATATGTAGAAGGTCTTAAGTTTAATTTATTATCTGTTTCTCATTTTTGTGACACTGGTTACTCAGTCAAATTCTCTAAAGATGAGTGTCTCATAAGTGATAAGAGAACAAAACAAAACCTTCTAACAGGATCTAGAAAGGGAAGTATGTATCTTGCAAATTGGAACAGCTGTCCTAAGGATACATGTCTGCTTGTGAAGAGCCCTAAAGATGTCAGCTGGCTATGGCACAAACGTCTTAGTCATCTGAACTTTAAGACTGTGAACAAGCTAGCAAGGGAATCCTTAGTTGATGGTCTGCCTAATGAACTCTACTGTAAAGATCAGGTATGTGATGCATGTCAACAAGGAGGGCAAACAAAGGTCTCCTTCAAGACCAAGAAGACAGCATCAACCAGCAGAGTTCTTGAATTGCTTCACATGGATCTCTTTGGACCAATCACTCCAACCACTCTAACAGGAAGAAAGTACACTCTTATTGTTGTAGATGACTACTCCAAGTTTACTTGGGTTATCTTCTTATACAAAAAGAGTGAAACACAGCAGAAACTTCCTGAACTATTGAAGAGGATCCAAGTAGAGAAATGAGAACCAATTGTGAAAATTAGAAGTGACAAAGGCACTGAATTCATTAACTCTTATATTATTGCCTATTGTACTACTAATGGTATTCAGCATGAGACAAGTGCAGCAAGAACACCTCCACAGAATGGTGTAGCTGAAAGAAGAGTCAGAACACTCAAAGAAGCTGCCAGAACACTCCTTGCTGAATTCTCCACTCCCAAGAAGCTATGGGCAGAAGCCATCAACACAGCTTGTCACACTCAAAACAGGTCAGGTATTCATAAAATACATGAGAAAACCCCATATGAACTGTGGAAAGGAAGAAAACCTAGAGTATCTTACTTTCATATATTTGGTTGTAAGTGTTTCATTCACAACAATGGGAAGAGTAAGTTGAATGCCTTTGATGCCAAAGCAGATGAGGGGATATTCTTAGGATACTCCTCTACTTGCAAAGCATTCAGGGTACTCAACAAACGAACCCTTCTTGTGGAAGAAACACCCCATGTTGTTTTTGATGAGTCTTGTGATAAGAATGCAGTAGAAACAAACTCAACTGCAGAACAGATGAGACATCTAGTGATCAAGTCTAGACCAGATGAGTTCATTGAAGTAAATGAACCTTTCCCTGAAGAACCAGAGGAGGATAAGCCTCATAGACCTGTCACTAGATCTCAAACTCAGGCAGGACAAGCTGACCAGAATCAAGATGCACCAATCCCAAATGCCAGGGGGAATGATCTTTTTGACACACAAGATACAGATGATGATCGACCTAATCAAGTCAACCCTCCTGATGGCACTAGATCAAATGAGAATCCAAGCTCATCCAATGCAGATACTCCCGTGAGGCATACATGGAGAAACAATCATCCATCAAACCTCATCTTAGGAGGAGCAGAATCAGGTGTCAAGACCAGAAGACAACTGAATCAGAACTCACAATCATCTATGTTCTGCTGGTGTGCCTTCTTATCCAACATTGAACCAGGTGACATAGAAGAAGCAATGACAGATAGCAATTGGATCACTGCTATGCAAGAAGAACTAAACCAATTCGAAAGAAATGAAGTCTGGGAATTGGTAGATCGTCCTGAAAACCACAATGTAGTAGGAACAAAGTGGGTATTCAAGAACAAGAAGGACGAAAATGATGTGATAACTAGAAATAAGGCTAGGCTAGTTGCAAAAGGATACTCTCAATCTGAAGGAATTGACTATGATGAAACCTTTGCTCCAGTAGCCAGATTAGAAGCCATACGACTGTTTCTAGCCTATGCATCATATATGGGCTTCAAGGTATATCAAATGGACGTCAAGAGTGCTTTTCTAAATGGTATTCTGGTAGAAGAAGTATATGTAGAGCAGCCTCCAGGATTTGAAAAAGGTGAACAAGTATATCGACTGAAGAAGGCTCTCTATGGTCTAAAACAAGCCCCTAGAGCTTGGTATGACACATTGTCACAATTCCTACTTGACAATGGATATACAAAAGGCAAAGTGGATAGAACTCTTTTCAGAATACAAGAAGGAGAAGACATTCTAATGGTACAAATATATGTAGATGACATTATATTTGGATCACCCAATCAAGAGATGTGCAAGAAGTTCTCTGAACTTATGCAAGGAAAATTTGAAATGAGCATGATGGGTGAGATGAATTACTTCCTAGGACTTCAAGTCAAGCAGAGTTCAGAAGGGATCTTCATCAACCAGTCCAAGTATACCAAGAGTCTATTAGAAAGATTCAAAGCTCTACAATGCAAGACTGCAAGGATTCCAATGATGACATCTTTCAAAATGGAACCAGATGAGTCCGGAAAGGCAGTTGATCAAGCTGAATATAGAGCACTGATCGGATCTCTACTATACCTTACAGCTAGCAGACCAGACTTAACATTTGCTGTAGGAGTATGTGCTAGGTTTCAAGCAAACCCAAAGCAAAGTCATCTAGAAGCAGCAAGGAAGATTCTCAAGTACCTAAAAGGAACAGTCAACCTAGGACTATGGTACCCTGCTGATGACAATCTAGAATTGAGTGGCTATTCTGACTCAGACTATGGAGGATGTAGAATTGATAGGAAATCCACATCTGGAACCTGTCAATTCCTAGGCAACAAGTTGATATCATGGTTCTCAAAGAAGCAAACCTCAGTTGCAACCTCCACCACTGAAGCAGAGTATATGGCAGCTGGTAGTTGTTGTAGTCAGCTGCTCTGGCTAGTTCAACAACTCAAGGATTACAATGTAGAGGCAAGAGAAGTCCCTATCTATTGTGATAGCAGCAGTGCCATTGCCATCACTCAAAATCCAGTCCTCCACACAAGGTGCAAGCATGTCGACATCCGACACCACTTCATAAGAGACCACCTTGAAAAGAAGGACATCAAGATGGAGAAAATTCACACAGATATCCAAAGAGCAGACATCTTGACTAAGCCCCTAGCTGAAGAACGATTCAAGACCCTATGCTACAGCTTAGGACTCCTGGATCCAAGCACATGAAGAGAAGAGATCAGCTGAAGACCTCAGCTGATACAGGTGCAGCAGACTAGGAGGATCAGATGAGGTGAATAGACACCCTCATCTTCAGGTAAGTTCATTCCCGATGAAGACAAATAAAGCTGAGGGAAAACTTAGAGTCATCTAATCAAGGGGGAATCAATGATACCTTAAGAATCCTTGATGAAATACTCTAAAATCTGCATTGCATATCATACATATATATATATAGACAGCAGACTTGAACAAGGCTATTTGATTTCTTTACAAGCAATGTATAACTATGTATATTAATAAATTATTCTTCATAAAATACTTTATCTTGTATACATACATACAGTACACTATTGAGTTATACTGGTTGGATTAATACACCATCCTCACCGACTCAACAGTATGCATGCACTGTACGGATTTCAAATAACTCTTGCTCAAAATTTATAAATTCTGCATTCCATAAGATAAAGTCTGAATATCTTTAAATGTGAACCCTTAGATCAAGAATCTCATTGTTGATCTTAAGAAGTAACTTTTCAGAAATACAGACTTATCAACTCTATAATTTTGTCATCTTTCACTCCACTACCTCATTTCTACCCCTATAAAAGGAGGAAGTTATGAGAACACCTAAGAACACAAATCACCAACTATAATTTTTGTTTCAGGTATGGAGAAGATCGAAAGAAAAGATGGAATGGAGTCATTCTTCAACCAAAGTCTTGGGTGAAGGAGATGAAGATTTGTCCAGAAGATGAAGATGATGCAGATCAACATACTTGGCCTACTCAACATGAGTATGCCTGTGAAAACTAGAGGAAGGAGAGAAGTCCTTATTGAAAACTAGAGGAAAGAGAGATGCAGAGGACAGAGTAGCAAACAAGCAGAGCTTCTTCTCCAGGGGGAAGTTCTACATGGAGAGCTTGTTATCAAAAGCTATTGTGTCTAAACAGAACATGAAGGCTGAGTCCATGGCTCTCTCTTCGACTCCATTGAAGCCTCTTCCAATCTTCCTTCTCTTTCAAGAGTAGCGAAGAGATTCAATTAGGACACATTTGATGCTACAACCCATCTGATGATGAGGAACATCAGATGGTAAGGGCAACCTGAACCAGTGGGATATCATCCAGGCTGATCATCTACATATTGATTTGATGGTCCTACTTGATTCAGACAGAGCTGGAAGATCCATCAAACCAGGTTGGATCACCACTCACAATAAAGCTGGAAGATCCATCATCCAGGTTGGATCATCACAGCAACAATGAAGGATCCATCAAGCCAAGTTGGACCTTCAAAGCACAGAAGATTTACTCAGCAAATCTCAAACCTCCACTCAGCTGATCAGAAGACCTACTCAGCTGACCAGAAGACTTCCAAGAGAAATCAGCAGACATTTTCAAGAAATCAGAAGACGTCACTCTGCTGACCAGATCACTTGATTTTTGAGTTTAAATGACTATCTTTGATCATGTAATTCATTCTAGATTTATTCCTGAATGTAATTAAACAAATTGGCTTATATAAGGAATGCAATTCTCTTATAAAAAACGGCCTTGATGATCAATTCTTGCCACAAAATTAGTCACAACGGCTATTTTTGGTAATGATGTCATTAATACTCAATTACCAAATTGCCAGCAAATCAACAGTTGCCACATGGCAAATTCAGCCGGCAAATTTAAAGACAGCCCAAAATCAAAGAAGGAAAATCTTGGGCTCTACTCCACAATTAAATCCAAATCTGACCGTTAGATCAAGAGTTGTTGGAGTATATATATACACACCCTTAAACCTCTCCCAAACCCTTTCGCTTACAATTCACTTTTGCTCTCAATACTCTCTCGTCCTGCAAATTTCTTTCAAGCTCTCAAAACCTAACACTCAAACACTACTATGGCAATCATTGAGATTTACGACGAGAAGACCAAGGGCACTGGCACCTTGGATGCTGCAAAATGGTCCAAGGAAGGGAAGATGTTCACAGAGAATGCTCTGTTTTTCAAAGGCAAACACACAGCTGCAAACAAGGAAATCCTTCTTCGCTGCATCAACCTCAACCTTCGAGATTTTCTGGAAGCAGCACCCACGAATGTGTATGAACAAGATGTGCTGACTTTCTACTCCAATGCTGTGATGAAGGGTTCTCACGTTGAAAGTGTCATGGGTGGACACAAGGTCAAAGTAACAAGGGAAATCCTCCAAGAACTGTTCGGTTTGACAAGGGGGAAGATCAATATCTCCACCTACATCATGGGTAAGGAGAAAGAATACATGGAGATGTTCACTGGTGGTCAAATCAAGGCTGAAGATGCCTCCGGACTGAAGAAATCTCAATTGGAACCTAAGTTTCAAACCCTAATGGATATAGCAGGCAAGATGCTGCTTGGTAACACTTTCAGTCATGATGCTGTTACCACTCTGAAAGTTCGAGTTATGGCAGCAATCTGGGATCAGATTGATGGAGATTGGCAAGGACTCTTTTTGGACAGAATTGCTCTTGAAGCCAAGAAGGTAACCTTAGACCTTCAATCTAGAGAATGGAAGGTGACCTCTACTGTCAGCTTTGTCAACAAGCTGAGTATCATTCTTCCAGAAATACTCCCCAGAAAATACAAGATGGGACCTCACAAGACCTTCCACATCTCCAAATATTACTTGAGGAAGGATGCTCTTGCTGAGGCAGCAAGGTTGAAAGAGGAGAAGAGGAAGTTGTTGGCTGAAGCACCTTCCAAAGATGCAGTTGAAGAGGCAGAAGAGTCTACTCAAGACTCTGCTGCAGAAGAAGAAGAGGAGCCATCCAAAGAAGAGGCTCAAAAGAAGGCTGCTGAGGATGATGATGACAATCAGACCTTAGCACAAAGAAGATATCTGATCAGATCAGGGCTCATCTCCCCATCTGATTCAGATGTCACTCCAACTGCCTCTCCCTTGAAGAAGGCAAGTACTTCTAACCCCTCTCTCACCTTCACTCCTTCCAAGTTGTCAAAGGGTCAGAAGAGAAAGAAGAACACTTCTTCTTTCACAAAGAAATCCAAGAAATCCAGGCTCCCTACTCCCATGAGCATAGCCCCTATTTCATCCTTCAACCCTTCTGATGATTCCAACCCATCTGAACCCCCAAACACTGAAAACCAAATCCCTGCTGATGTTCAAACAGCAGACAAACAACCTCAGACCACCTCCACACAACCTGCTGATGATCAAACTCAGATTATATCCACAATCCTTGCTGACAATCAAACAACACATGATCAGGATCATCAAGCTCAAACACCCACTGATCTTCAAGAAGGAACTGAACCAGACCAGCAGACTCAAAACCCTGCTGATGAACAAACCACTGTAGAAGAAATCACTCCCCAAATCCCTGCTGATAACACAGCAGAGGAACATACCCCAGCTACCCAATCTCCTATCCTCTCTGCCCCAACTGCTCCAGAAGACTTAGCACCAGCAGCCCTGGATGAAGCTGGCCCTTCTCAACCTCAATTCAAGATGGTTCACTACCCCATGTGTACAACAGAGAAGATAATGAGGATGAAGATAGGCAACCTGCTCAAGTCCACTATCCCTGGAGTTGATGAGAATTCAATCCAGTTTGAGCAAGTGCTTAGGATATGCACTTGGATTGAGCTCAGAAGAGATGATGTGGATGACCTTCTTGATGTCATTGAAGGAATGGGAGGAAAGGAAAACTTCCTCGACTGGGAAATGGAGCAAAAGGAAGTTGCTCAAGTTCGTTCTTATGCTCATCTGCTATCAGACGAGGCACTGACTACAGTTTGCAACCGGATTCTAGGAATCCCCACTGCTGATGTCTCTATCCCAGAAGACTCATCAGATCAGCAGACAGCTGAACAAGCACAGATGAAGGAATCAGCTGCACCAGCCTTGGTGGACGACTCAGCTGCCCCTGCTCAAGACTCAGCTGCCCCTGCTGAAGACTCAGCTGCACCAGCTGACAAAGAAGAATTTGAAAGAGAAGTAGTCAGAATACCAGCTCACTTCAGACCTTCAGACGAACTGACTCACTTCATTGAAAATCAAGAGGATCCAGGCAGACGAATGATAACCCATCTGACCAAGGCCACTACCTGCTTCCTCAATGAGGAGTACCTATCAGCTGAAGAAAGAGGCAAAGCAGTAATTGTTCATCTAAAGCCTCAAGGTACACCCTCTACTTCTACCCCATCTGTTGACCATACAGCAGACATCTGCTCCCAGGTCAAAGCTGCAATAGACTTGCACTTTGAGAAAGGCTTAGGCCTGCAGCTAGGTAGATATGTTGAGAAAGCTGCAAGGGAACAGAAGACCCGTCTTCGTGACCAAATCCTTGACATTGAAGACAAGTTTGGTGAAGCACTCCATCAGCAGATAAGAGAATACTTAAGTACCTATCAAAAGTTGTCAGCTGACACCTCCAAAAGGTTTGCTGATCTTTACACTGATGAGATGCACCGCATGGAGACCACCTACAAGCAAAGAATTGAGGATGCTGAAGCAAGAGCCACTGAAGGACAAGCTCTCCTTAAATCAGCTGCAGAGGGAAATGAAAAATTGCAGACTCAACTGAAGGAGACAGCAGCCAAGTTGGAAGCACTTACAGCTAGATTTGAAGCTGCCTCCTCGTCCAATTCTCATGCTGAAGTTCTTGAGCACAGCATAACTCATCTGACCCACATTGGCAAAGCCAATGCCATGGCTCTAAAGCAGACTCTGACGGTGGAAATTCTGAATGCCATGAAGCCTTTTGCGGCTGCACTTGCTGAAGCCAAAAAGGGGGAAGATGTGTTGATAAAGGCTCTAGAGAAGTCTACTGCCCAGCAAGCTGAACTGGTAGTAGCACAAGATGACTTGACTGAAACCTTGGGTGGTTTAAAGAGCAAAATCAAGAACAGGCAAGGCAAAGGCAAAGAAATTGCTCAAGGAGATACCCAAGCACCCACTCAGGCTCCTGCCAAAACTCTTCAGATCACTGCTTCTGAAGAACAAGTCCCTGAAAAGAGAATGACAAGGAAAAGAAAGGCAGATGAGCAAGCTCAGACCAGCAAGAAGCCAACTCCAGCAGAGCCTACTGCAGAAGAGAAGGAGGCTCTAGAGTTGAAGAAGAAGAAGTTGCTTGAAGCTCAAGAGCTTAAGCAAAAGAAGCTGAATGATGCGAAGGCAGTCAAAGCCAAATTTGAAAGAAGAATTGCCAAACTCAGGAAAGCACAAGAAGACAAGGTCCTGGTGTTTGATAGCAATTATGTGGACTACTTAGCCCTTCAAGATGAGCTACCAAGATGGTATCCTCTGAAGAAGAAGTGGCAAATTCAACACCACATAGTAAGGAAATTTGGCCCTCTTCCTACTTATGAAGAAGAATTTCTCCAATTCTCCCAGTTCATGAACTTTGAAGATCCAGAGTTTTGGGAAGTAATTGTCAAGACAGCCAAAGGACTTGACAACTGCAGAATCCTAACTCCTGAAGAACCCAAATGGGATCCACCCCTTCTGGACTCAGGAAGAGTCAACATGATTGAAATCAAGAAGATTCTGTACAAGATTTATGAAGAGGAGAATGTTACAGACATGCAGCACATGGAAGAAGTTCGAGCTCGTCTGTACCTGGCCTACCGCATTTAAAGAACAGAAGACCTGATGAAGACTACATTAGAAGTTTAAAGAAACTATTACTTGTAATCTGTAAAAGTTCTATCTATATTCAAGTTCTAGTTCTTTTTGCTTACAAGACAAACTCTCATTGTCTTCATCAGATACTTCAGTTTTAGCATATTATAAACTCTTATCTTATTTCATTAAGAGCATTTATCAAGTATAGTTTTGGCTTCATCAAAAAGGGGGAAATTGTTGGGATATAAATTCACCCTAAGCCCCACTTGATGTTAGAATAGTTTTGATGGCCAAAACACTTAGAGTCTATAAATGTAATAGGATCAACTGACTTGTATAGAACAGCTTAGACTAGTCTTGTGTGATCAACTGTATTGATATCAGCTGATCAGCACAGTCCTGGCTTACATGCCTATCCTCAAGATGAGAAGAGTAGAAGACATGAAGACTAGGAGATCCTTGAAGACCAGATAAGTTAAGGTGCTTGTATACCTACCTATCTGATGGAGTCCCAGATTGAAGATGGCCTAAAGCAGTACAAAGAATTTCCAGATCAGAAGAGTGTTACTCGTCTGATATCAGAAGACAGAAGACCTAAGGCCAGAAGAGTAGTCAGAAGACTAGAAGTACAGATCAGAAGACTATGTGCTCTTCCAGGACTCGGCTGATTCCTAAGTCATCTTGCAATTCAAACGAAGACCTACCTTATTTAGAAGATTGACATGATCCCAGGATTGAAGCAATCAAGCGGCTGGAATCAAGGAATCAAGCTATTATGGAAAGATTGCTCAAACGGCTAGTCAACTCCAACGGCTAGTTGTAACCAATCTTCATTATAAATACAAGAGGATGAGGAATCACAAAGAACAAGAAGTCACAAGAGAGAATTCAAAAGCTAAGCAAGCAATCAAGCAAAAGCCATACTGTTCCAAGAGTTCTCCAAGAGCCAGAAATCCATTAAATTATCCATAGCTCTTAAGTGCTTCCTATCCAACCCTTAAGAACCTGAAACCTGTTCATATTGTATATCAATTGTTTTAGGCATAGTGGTTAAGCAAATTATAAGCTTGAACCATTAGTTGGATACATCTCAAAAACCCCAAACCCTCACCGAAAGGTTAAAGTTTTTGAACCCCTCAAAGTGCAAGTGCTTACAATCACTTGTGGAGACCGCAGCTGTTAGGACGGCTCAGATCTCAAAGTCCTAACCTTGGGACTATAAAGGACAAGACCCTTGTAATTTGTGGAAATTAAAGGGATTAAACATCACGTTAGGACGTGAGAGTGGACGTAGGAACGTATATCCGAACCACTATAAATCCGGTGTTATTTACTTTCTGCACTTTACATTTCTGCCTTTACATTCATTATTATATAGTGCATACGGTTATTTCAACACTCTTTAAAACATGCCATAACTTTCAAACCGACATCAGCTGAGTATTTTCATTAAGTAGAACAAGTTACAAGAACGAGTCTAAACAAGGGCCACCAAAATTCCGCATACAACCTTAACAATCAGATCACTATAGTCATCTGGACCAGCAGACTTGCAGTCCAGTTGACATAGCAATCAGAAGAGGTTCCCAACTCTGTTTGAAAAAGTTTTAAAGTCTATTCACCCCTCCCCTCTAGACTTTAATCCCATTCACTACTCGTTCAGGGACCAACACAAGGTTTCATTCAGCTCATCTTGAGAGACAACCATTACAGCTTGCTGGGCAGTAGACTTCTCCAGAGCTTTTATCAACACATCTTCCCCCTTTTTGGCTTCAGCAAGTGCAGCCGCAAAAGGCTTCATGGCATTCAGAATTTCTACTTTCAGAGTTTGCTTCAGGGCCATGGCATTGACTTTGCCAACTTGGGTCAGATGAGATATGCTGTGCTCTAGAACTGCAGCATGAGAATTGGAGGAGGAGGCAGCTTCAAATCTAGTTGTAAGTGCTTCCAATTTGGCTGCTGTCTCCTTTAGCTGAGTTTGTAGTTTCTCATTCTCCTCTGCAGCTGATTTAAGAAGAGCTTGACCTTCAGTGGCTTTTGCTTCAGCATCCTCAATTCTTTGTTTGTAGGTGGTCTCCATGCGGTGCACCTCATTTGTATAAAGGTCAGCAAACATGTTGGAGGTGTCACCTGCTCTTTTCTGAATGGTGCTCAAGTATTCCTCTACCTGACGATGAAGAGCTTCACCAAACTTGTCTTCAATGTCTATAATTTGATCGTGAAGAATAGTCTTCTGCTCCCTAGCAGCTTTCTCAACATATCTTCCAAGTGCAGGCCTAAACCCTTCCCAAAGTGCAAGTCTATTGCAGCTTTGACCTGTGAGCAGATGTCTGCTGTATAATCAACAGAAGGGGTAGGGGTTGAAGAAGCACCTTGAGGCTTTGGATGAACTACCAGTGCTTTGCCTCTTTCTTCAGCTGTTAGATAGTCTTCATTGAGGAAGCAGGTAGTGGCCTTGGTCAGCTGGGTCATGATCCTTCTGCTTTTATCCTCTGGTTGATCAATGAAGTGAGTAAGAGTGCTTGCAGGCTTGAAGTGAGCTGGTACTCTGACTACTTCTTTTTCAGTCTCCACTTTGTCAACTGGGTCAGCTGAGTCTTCTACAGGGGCTGTTGCAACTGAGTCATCCACCAAGGCAGGGGCAGCTGAGTCTTCTGCAGCTGAGTCATCCACCTTTGCCTTTTCAGCTGTCTGCTATTCTGATGAGTCTTCTAGGGCAGTGACATCATCAATGGAGATTCCAAGAATCTGGTTGCAAACTACAGTCAGTGCCTCTGCTGATAGTAGCTGAGCAAAATATTGAACTTGAGCAACTTCTTTTTGCTCCATTTCCCAATCGAGGAAGTTTTCCTTTCCTCCCATTCCTTCCATGACCTCAAGAAGGTCATCCACATCATCTCTTCTGAGCTCAATCCAAGTACATATCCTAAGTACTTGTTCAAATTGGATTGATTCTTCATCAATACCAGGAGTAGTAGACTTGAGCAGGTTGGCTATCTTCATCCTCATTATCTTCTCCTTTGTACACATAGGATAGTGTACCATTCTGAACTGAGGTTGAGATGGACCAGCTTCATCCAGATCTACTGGTGCCAAGTCTTCTGGAGCAGATGGGGCAGTGAGGATAGGGGACTGAGTGGATGGAATATTTTCCTCTGCTGTGTGAGTATCAGCAGGGATTTGGGAAGTGATATCTTCTGGTTGGGTAGGAGGGTGAGAATGATCTTCAGTGGATTGTGCATCAGCAGGGTTTTGAGTCTGCTGGTCTGGTTCTTGGTCTACTTGAAGATCAGTGGATGGTTGAGCTTGATGATCTTGGACATCTGCTGGTTGAATATCAGCAGGGAGTGAGGATGTGAGCTGAGTTTGATCATCAGCAGGGGCAGGCAGTTGTGGTTCAAGGGTTGATTGAGGCTGGGCTTGTTCCTCTGCTGTGTGAGTATCAACAGGGATTTGGATATCAATGTTTGAAGGTTCAGATGGGTTGGAATCATCAGAAGGGTTGAAGGATGTAATAGGGGCTATGCTCATGGGAGTAGGGAGCCTGGATTTCTTTGTTTTCTTGGTGAAAGAAGAATTGTTCATTTTTCTCTTCTGACCCGTTGACAATTTGGAAGGTGTGAAAGTGAGAGAAGGGTTAGAAGTACCTGCCTTTTTCGAAGGAGAGGCAGTGGGAGTGGCATCTGAATCAGATGGGTAGATGAGCCCTGATCTGATTAGAAATCTTCTTTGTGCTAAGGTCTGATTGTCATCATCATCATCCTCAGCAGCCTTCTTTTGAGCATCTTCTTTGGATGGCTCCTCTTCTTGTTCTGCAGCAGAGTCATGAGCAGACTCTTCTGCCTCCTCAACAACATCTTTGGAAGATGCTTCAGCTAACAACTTCCTCTTCTCTTCTTTCAACCTTGCTGCCTCAGTAAGAGCTTCCTTCCTCAAATAATACTTGGAGATGTGGAAGGTCTTATGAGGTCCCATCTTGAACTTCCTTGGGAGTACCTCTGGAAGGAGAATACTCAGCTTGTTGACGAAGCTGACTGTTGAAGTTACCTTCCATTCTCTTGATTGGAGGTCCAAGGTCACCTTCTTGGCCTCAAGAGCAATTCTATCTAAGAAGAGCCCTTGCCAATCTCCATCAATCTGATCCCAGATTGCAGCCATAACTCTAACCTTTAGAGTGGTAACAACATCATGACTAAATGTGTTACCTAGCAGCATCTTGCCTGCTATATCCATCAGGGTTTGAAACTTAGGTTCAAGTTGAGATTTCTTGAGTCCAGAGGCATCAATAGCCTTGATTCTTCCATCAGTAAACATCTCCATATACTCCTTTTCTTTTCCCATGATATAGTTGGAGATATTTATCTTCCCCCTTGACAAGCCAAACACTTCCTGAAGAATTTCTCGTGTTACCTTGACCTTGTGTCCACCCATGACACTTTCAAAATGAGATCCCTTCATCACAGCATTTGAGTAGAAAGCCAGCACATCTTGTTCATAAACATTAGTGGGTGCTGCTTCCAGGAAATCACGAAGGTTGAGGTTGATGCAGCGAAGAAGGATCTCCTTGTTCTCATCTGTATGCTTGCCCTTGAAGAACAGAGCATTCTCAGTAAAAACCTTCCCTTCCCTAGACCACTTGGTTGCATCTAGGGTGCCAGTGCTCTTGGTCTTCTCGTCGTAAATCTCAATGATTGCCATTCTGAGTGTTTGAGTGTTAGGTCTCGAAAGCTTGAAAGAAATTTGCAGAACGAGAGAGAGTTTGAGAGCAATTGAGTAATGTGAGCGAAAGGGTTTGGGAGAGGTTTAAGGGTGTGAATATATACTCCAACAATTCTTGATCTAACGGTCAGATTTGATTTTAATGTGGAGTAGTACCCAAGATTTCCTTCTTTGATTTCGGGCCTTTCTTTAAATTTGCCGGCTGAATTTGCCATGTGGCAATTGTTGATTTACTGGCGATATGGTAATCAAGTATTAATGACATCATTACCAAAAATAGCCGTTGTGACTGATTTTGTGCCAAGAATTGATCATCAAGGCCATTTTCTATAAGTGAATTTCATTCCTTATATAGGTCAATTTATTTAATTACATTCAAGAGTAAATCTAGAATGAATTACATGATCAAAGATAGTCATTATACTCTGAAATAAAGTGATATGGTCAGCAGAGTGAAGTCTTCTGGTTTCTGCAACAGGTCTGCTGATTTTCCTTGAAGGTCTTCTGGTCAGCTAAGTTGGTCTTCTGATGAGCTGAGTAGAGGATTGAGGTCTCCTGAGTAAATCTTATGTGTGTGGTGATCCAACCTGGTTTGATGGATCCTTCAGCTCTGCTGTGATGATCCAACCTGGGTTGATGGATCCTCCAGCTCTTCCTCTTGACCATGTGGGACCATCAAATCAATATGTAGATGATCAGCCTGGATGATATCCCACTGGTTCAGGTTGCCCTTACCATCTGATGTTCCTCTTCATCAGATGGGTTGTAGCATCTAATGTGTTCTAATTGAATTTCTTCGCCTCTCTCGTAAGAGGGAGAAGATTGGAAGGGGCTTCAATGGAGTTTGAAGAGAAGGCCATGGACTTGGTCTTCCTGATATGATTTGACAAGGTAGCCTTTGATAACAAGCTCTCCATGTAGAACTTTCTCCTGGAGAAGAAGCTCTGCTTGCTTGCTACTTTGTCCTCTGCATCTCTCCTTCCTTTATTTTTCAATTAGAACGTCTCTCCTTCCTTCATTTTTCAAGGACATACTTATGTTGGGTAAACCAAGTATGCTGATCTGCATCATCTCCATCTTCTGGACAAATCTTCATCTCCTTCACCCAAGTCTTTGGTTGAGGGATGATCTCCATGCCATCTCTTCTTTCGATTTTCTCCATACCTGAAACAAAATGATAGTTAGTGATTTGTGTTCTTAGGTGTTCTCATAACTTCCTCCTTTTATAGAGGTAGAAATGAGGTAGTGGAGTGAAAGATGACAAAACTATAGAGTTGATAGGTCTGAATTTCTGAAAAGTTACTTCTTAAGATCAACAATGAGATTCTTGATCTAAGGGTTCACATTTAAAGGGATTCAGACTCTATCTTATGGAATGCAGAAATTATAAATTTTGAGCAATAGTTATTTGGAATCCGTACAGTGCATGCATACTGTTGAGTCGGTGAGGATGGTGTATTAATCCAACCAAGTATGACTCAATAGTATACTGTATGTATGTATAGAGATAAAGTATTTTATGAAGAATAGTTCATTCTTATACATATGTATACTTTGCTTAAGTACAAATCCCAATTAACTTTGTTCATGTCTTCTGTATGAATATATATATTATGCAATGCAGGTTGTAGAGTAATTTATCAAGGATTCTTAAGGTATCATTGATTCCCCCTTGATTAAATGACTCTAGGTTTTCCCTCAGCTTTATTTGTCTTCATTGGGAAAGTACTTACCTGAAGATGAGGGTGTCTATTCACCTCATCTGATCCTCCTAGTCTGCTGCACTTGGATCAGCTGAGGTCTTCAGCTGATCTTTCCTTCTTCATGTGCTTGGGTCCAGGAGTCCTAAGCTGTAGCATAGGGTCTTGAACCTTTCTTCAGCTAGGGGCTTGTTGGTCCCAAAAGTTGAGTTAAGATTGAGTAAGCTAAGAAAAAGTCTAGAGGGGAGGGGTGAATAGACTTTTCAAATTCTATCAAAATATCAGAGTTTAAGTGCGGAAATGTGTTCTGTACAGTACTGTTCTTAAAATCAGCTCAGTACTTAACAGTTAGCTTTTATACTCAACTTTTCTTTAAATCTTTTCTTTAGAAAACTTACTGTTCTTATTCAACAAATATATCAACAGTTAATCAAAACAAACAGTAAAGAACACAAGATTTTTATAGTGGTTCGACAAATGTCTACATCCACTCTCACAACTCCAGTTGCAATGTCCCAAGATTAAGACTTCGATCTTGTCGATTACACTTCCAAGTGTATCTTCGATCAACTAGTAATTTCACAAGTAACTAGCACACTTGTTTACACAATACAAACTTAAAATGAAAAGTAAAACTTCTCTTTGTAATAGCCTTTGATTCTTCAAATCAGATCTGTGGCTTCTCTTCAGTTCTTCAATCTTCAACTCTGTGAGTACTTGAATACTTGAATGCTTCTTGATTTGCTCTTGAACACTTTGAGTAGTAGTAGTTTCAGTAGTCTTTTCAAGTAGAAGATCACACGGTATTTATAAGCAATAGTATGACAGTTAGCAGTTTGTGAACTAACTCTCAACTAACTCATAACCGTTTCTTGTTTTGTAACTTCTTTCTTTTTGTAACCAACTTATCTTATCTTTCCAAGTCAGCTTATCTTCAACAATATCTTCAGTTACGTCTTAAATAAGTTATCCAAACTTATTCTTCAAATAAACCAACTCAGCACAGTAAACTACTCTTCTTAGTTTTACTGCTCTTGGTCAGCACAGTTCTTCAAAACTGTTCAGCTTCTTTCAAATACTTCACTTAATTTCTTCAATCTCTGAAGTAGTCTTCTTAGTCATCTCTTAGTCTTCTTTAGTCTTCTGACTTCAATCTAATCTACTGTTCTAACTATTACAATGCTGAATATAATAGAATACAACTTTACAAATATAAAACCTATCTATACATCAACTGAACTACATACAGATGAGTACTTCTAAGTCCTATACTATAAGCTGTCTATACAATACTTCCATCAGCTTAGTTCTTAAACAGTTCATATATCAGATTAGTAATATACTAAGATCAGTAAACTTAATCAACATAACACATTAAGATCAGTAATCTTATAACATGTATCTCACATATACAAACATATAATCACATATATCATTAACTCTAAATTTACTTTTGGCCATCAAAACATACAATCATCAATTAGAACATTGTTTATAGGATTCATATCCCAACAATTTCCCCCTTTTTGATGAAGCCAAAACTACTTAAACATTAATAGATCAGTAGTTAAGATATATAGTTAATCATATCAGTTCATCAATTCAAAACATCAGATTAAGATTCAAATCCAAAATAAGATCAAATATATCACATATTACAACTAAGTCACATAATCACAGAAATAAAGAAATAAAGATAAGGATAAGAAATGTTATCTCTTCAGCATAGTCCTTCATCTTCAGTCTCTATCAGGAATTCTGAATGCCAAGTACAATTTGTTCTTGATATCCATCATGTGCTTATGATCAGTGATTCCTTCATCTTTAATGATTTGTGAAATTATGTTTCTGATCTCTGAGTAATCTGGTTCACCATTTTCAAGTCTTGGAGGATCCCAAACTGGTTCTTCAGGACATAAGATCTGAATACCTGCACCAGCAGCTAACAACAAAATATGTTCCCAAAAATCTCTTAAGATATTCATCATGAATGCATCAAAATCAGAATATTCATCTTCCTTGCTTGAATGGTTACCAAATTTTTTCACAATAAAATTTGCAATCTGCCATTTCTTTTTCAAGTTATTCCAGAACTCCATATCTTCTGGATCCACAACAAATTCCATGAATTGTTCATCCAGAACAGTTCCAACAGATTTAGACTTCATTTTCTTTTTCAATGCAGTAACTCTATTATCAAACTTCTTTCTTGTAGCTTCTGCATCTTTCATCTTTTGTTTTCTAATCTGTTCAGCAGATCTTTTCTCAGTCATTTCAATTTTCTTTTGAGCAAGCATCTGATTATGCTTTTCAACTGATTCAGCTATCAGCACATCACTTGGTCTATTTTCAGTATCACCATGCTTTAGCATGCTTTTAGACCTGGTAATTCTACCAATTTGTTCAGTCTCTTCTTCATCATCAATAATGAATTTTCTTTTTCTTTTTCCAGAAGAAGATTCAGCAATATGTTTCTGAGTAGTTGTTGTTTCTTGAGTAACATAATCAGGATTTTGTAACTTTAGCTTCAGACTGATGATTTCTTCTTTCAAATCATCAATGCTGACTTTCACCTCATCTTGACTCACAACCAATTGAGCTTGTTGTGATTGAGTTTGTTCCATCACTTTCATTACTTTTACTTCCCCCTTTTTGGCTTCATCTTGCCATTCCTTCAAGGGTGTTAAAAGTATCTCTACTTTCTTTTGCAGCTCAGTAGAAAGTGACTTTTCTTGTAATCTATGCAGATCATAGATTTTATTCATAGTGAATTCCATTATCTTGTCATAAGAATTTGCAGCAGTCAAACTTTCCAACTTTTCAGTGGCTTGTTGAAACCTCTTCAAAGTATCATCCAGCTTACTTTGTAACTCTTCATTATGCTTTTTCAACAATTCAAAGCTAGAGTTCTCTTGAGCTGTCTCAGAAGGAACTGTTCTTACTGTCTCTTGAACATCATCAAGCACAGTATTCTGATCAACATCAATTGGTGTGCTCTCCAACTCATTAGCACCCAAAGATTGTTCCTTTAAGACCTCAGTGTCTTCAGCTACAACTGTGTTCTCAAACATCTCAGTTGCATTAGTATCAGCTTCATAATCAGCTTCCATATCAGCTTCCATATCAGCTTCATAATCAGCTTCAACATCAGCTTCAACATCAGCTTGATTATCAGAATGTTTAACTTCAGCATCATCCGCATCCATGTTGACATCAGTATCAACATTCACATCAGCAGACTTAACAATGGAATATTTGCAACCAGTTATTCTTTCAATCAACTGAATAACAGATTCCAAATTTGATAACTCAGTATAAGAATTAACATCTGCAGCTTCTTTCTATTCTTGTTCCCAATCATGAAACACAGAAAGACCACCCATACCTTCAGCAACAACCATCAGCTGATCTAGACCTATACTTCTAAGATATACCCAAGTACCTATCCTTAGAAGTTGCTCAAAGGTTCTAGTGCTGTCATCTAATCCATGTAAACTTTTGAGAAGAGCATTTCTCAACTTAAATCAGATCCTCTCTTCCTTATCACAAACAGGATAATCCATCAAGAACACTGATTCAGGTTGGATGAATTCAGTTTCGGGAGAAGAGGTAATTTCAATTGGTTCAGACGAAGGTATATGTTCATGCTCAGTAGAGTGATCATGAACTGGTTCGGTTTCAAATTCAGGAGAAAAATGAGGAGTAGGGGTATGGTGAGGATTAGCTTGAGGAGTGGAATGAAAAGAAGTGTTCTGAGGGGTTGAGGGAGGAGTGTTCTGATGAATAGGAGAGTAGTGAACTGACTCCTCAGAACAGGAAGGCTCAGCTTCATGGGGCTGGGCTTGAATAGAATGAGAGGTTGAGGGAGAAGGGGTAGTGTTCTTGAGGACTATTCTGGGTCTAAGAACACCAGAAACTTTAGTTCTCTTGTGTGAAAGGATAAGACTTGGAGAACTTACCTCTTCCACAGAAGACTCCTTCACATTGGCAACTGACTCTTCTGACTTTTCAGGAACGGCCCTAGCTAATCGGCCTCTTCTTAATCCAGATCGGTGAGGATCATGCCTAGCCTTTGTTCTCAACTCCGGCTCATCATTGTCAGAACGGAACATAGAACCACCAGATTCTTGTGGTTGATTCCTCTGGCTTTGTTCAAACAAAGTGGACTCCTTCTTGAACAAGAATTTGCCCTGGTGAAATCTTTTTGGACGACTCCAATCCATCTTCCTTTCAGCTAATTGAGGCAACAGTATGCTCAATTTACTTCCAAAACCCATCATGGATTTAATGGAAAATTCTCTTGAGACCTCATCAAATACCACTTTCTCTCTTTCAGCCAATAATCTGCCAAGCAGAAATCCTTGCCAATCACCATCAACACGATCAGTGATTGCAGCCATAATGCGAATCTTGAGATTGGTGAGAGCGTCTTGACTGAAATGTTGCCCTAACAAGCATTTTCCAGCAATATCCATCAACAATTGCATACCCTCTGGAAGAATGTCCTTCTTCAAATTTGATAACGTTGCTGGGTCAACATTCAACCATCTGCCCACGCGAACTTTCTCTTGCCCTGCCATATAGCTCAGAATGTCTATTGGCCCGTCTGGTAGATTGAACGCGATTCCAAGGGTTTCTTTAGAAATGACAACCCTGTGGCCAGAGATGGTCGAACGAATGCTGTTTGAGTCACCCTGTACCTGAAGAAAGAATTCCATCGCCTCAGGTTCATAAACCTTTTCAGGATATGATTCTAGGTATTTCCGAAGCCCACATTCTTCACACATGGTGAGAATGGCTTGATTCTCAGCTTTCTGACGTCCGGTGAAGTAAACGGAGTTTTCGACGAAGATTCCTTTCTCTCGCATCCATCTGGTTGAATCAAAAGTTCCTGCGACTTCATTTTCATCATTAAGAATATCGATAATCGCCATAGGAGAGAAATAGAGAAGTGTAGTTGCAAGAGTAGGAAGAATCGAAAATGCTTGAGCTTAGAGAATTTAGCAGAAAGATTTAGAGTAATGGAGAAGAAGAAGTTAATGTGATCGTGTAAATCAAAAATCAAGGCAAATCTAGGGCTTGGATTGATTTTGATTTCCATGTTGTGTGGTTTGGATTGAGTTGTAAATTGGGAGAAACGTTCCAGATTCATAACAGCTCAATTCCAATTTGGAGCCAACTTGTGTTGATAAATACACCTTTTAAATTAGGTTAAAAATAGAGGAGTGTATTAATCTTCTCTATAAGTAATCTAACTTTGAACAATCCTTGACTTAGAAGAATTCTAAGACAGGATACTGTTTTGATGTGTATCAGCACAGTTGTTTTCCATACACACTATACTTCAATTTCTTATTACTGCTATATGGAATTTTACTTATCTGGGTTCAGCTGAGTATTGTGATCAGCTGAGTACTCTTTTGAAGATCAGCTCAGTAGTTGGGTCAGCTCAGTAGTCATCAGATCAGTTCCCCAACTCTTCTGATTTTCACCTTTTTGATACCAGCACAGTACTTTCTCAGATCAGTACTGAAAATATTCTGTAGACAAATTTTCCTGTAATCAAATAAGCTCTGTAGACAGTTATAATCAGTAATCAGATCAGTTCTGTAGAGAGAATGGTATTGTAGTCAGAAAGGTTCTGTAGACAAATTAACTTTGTAATCAGAACAGTCCTGTAGACCAACCAATTCAATAGTCAGAACATGTCTGTAGACAGATTTGTACTGTAATCAGATCAGATTTGTAGACAGATCAAATCTGTAATCAGATCAGTTCCCCCTCCAGTGGAGAACTCCTCTTCTGTGTCTGTTTCACCTTGGTAGAAGTGTCAGTTCATGTATAGATGGTGAAATACAGTACAGAAAAGTAAAGAATAATTAAAATAGGTCCATTTAAGGTTTGTTCTAAGGTGACTTCTGCTTTTGAGTCAACATACAGGATTTTTCAGAAATCATAGATTCCCCCTTAAATGTATATTCTCAATTCCCTCAGCTTTACCAGCTTCCTCATCGGGATTTAGGCACCTTAGTAACCTTTTTACCTGATTGTGATGAATGTAGAGGTCGTGACATGGTCTGTTCTTCAGAATTACCCTTCTTGGTGAACTGATCTTGATATCAGCTCAGTACCTGAAATGTTAGTATACAGCTCTACATACAAGCAGGATCCATATCTATCAATCCTAGACTTATACATAGCTCTCCAAATCTAGTTTCAGCCAAAGGTTTTGTGAAAATGTCAGCTCTCTGGATATCAGTATGGATCTTTTCCATTCTAATGTTTTTCTTTTCAACATGATCCTTAATAAAATGATGCCTAACATCTACATGTTTGCATCTAGTATGTAAAACGGGATTTTGAGTGATGGCAATTGCACTATTGCTGTCACAGAATATAGGTACATTGAATTCCACAATGTTGTAGTCTTTAAGTTGTTGCATTAGCCAAAGAAGCTGACTACAACAACTTCCTGCAGCCATATATTCTGCCTCAGTGGTAGATGTTGCCACACTTGTTTGTTTCTTTGAAAACCATGATATGAGCTTAGAACCTAAAAATTGGCATGAACCAGAAGTTGATTTTCTATCTATCCTGCAACCACCAAAGTCAGAATCTGAATAACCACTTAGGGATAGATCATCATCTGCAGAATACCACAAACCTCGATTAATGGTACCCTTTAGATATTTCAATATCCTTTTAGCAGTCTCCACATGACATTCTTTGGGGTTGGCCTGAAATCTAGCACATACACCTACTGCAAATGCAATGTCTGGCCTACTAGCAGTTAAATAGAGTAGAGAACCAATTAGAGCTCTATAATAGGATTGGTCAGCAGACTTACCTTGATCATCAGGATCCATTCTGTATGTTGGCAGCATTGGTACTCCAACTATTTTAGAAGTCTTGATACCAAATTTATCTAACAAATTTCTTGTATATTTTGCTTGATTGATAAAGATACCATCAGATGATTGTTTTACTTGAAGTCCAAGAAAATAGGTCATTTCTCCCATCATTGACATTTCAAACTTGCTTTGCATGAGTTTTGAAAAGCTCTCACTCATGCTCTTGTTAGGAGATCCAAATATTATATCATCAACATATATTTGGACTAATAAAATGTCTGTAACTTCTTGTCTTCTGAACAAAGTTCGATCCACTTTGCCCTTAGTAAATCCATTTTCAACTAAGAATAGTGAAAGAGTGTCATACCAGGCTCTTGGAGCTTGTTTCAGACCATATAGTGCTTTCTTCAACCTGTATACTTGATTACCACTTACCTCAAATCCAGGAGGTTGTTCTACATAAACTTCTTCAACAAGTATACCATTTAAAAATGCACTTTTCACATCCATTTGATACACAGTGAATTTCATATAAGCAGCATAAGCAAGAAACAATCTTATAGCTTCTAGTCTAGCTACAGGGGCAAATGTTTCATCATAGTCAATACCATCAGCTTGAGAGTAGCCCTGAGCCACTAATCTGGCTTTGTTTCTCACAACAAGATCATTCTCATCTTTCTTATTTTTTAAAATCCACTTTGTACCTACCACATTGTGATCAGTAGGTCTCTCTACGAGTTCCCATACATCATTTCGAGTAAACTGATTTAATTCTTCTTGCATAGCAATAATCCAGTTACTGTCAGATAAAGCTTCTTTCACATTAGCAGGCTCAATAGAAGATAAGAAGCAACACCAACAAAATAGAGAGTTACTTGGTTCATGTTTAGAATCAAACAGTTGTCTTCTGGTCTTAACACCTTTATTGGATTCACCAATAATCAGATCAGTGGAATGAGCAGATTTCCATGTTTTTCTAGTCTTAACAGGAATACTTTCATCATCCACATCATGTATAACAGAATCATCAATATCAATATCATCATTTTCAGCAGGTTTATTCACAGGAGAACAGTCAACCAATTCAGGCATGTCAGTTGGTCTAGAAGACTTACCATTGTCTTTTACCTTTTCTACATCATCATCTTTGTTTAGAACATTCAGAAATGGATTGTAGGCTTATACAGATTCATAGAGTTCAGTCTCTTCACTGTCTTTATCAGTTTGAATGGTCAGATCATCAATTTTCTTACTGATCTGGTGATCAGCAGAGTCCTGTACAACTTCATCAAAGACAACATGGGGTGTTTCTTCTACACATAGAGTAGAGTAATTAAATACTCTAAATGCCTTGCTTGTAGAAGAATATCCTAAGAATATTCCTTGATCAACTTTGGCATCAAAAGCATTTAATTTGCTCTTTCCATTGTTATGAATAAAGCACTTACATCCAAAGATATGAAAATATGAAATTCTTGGTTTTCTACCTTTCCATACCTCATAAGGAGTTTTACCATGTACTTTGTTGAATGCACATCTATTCTGAGTGTGACAGGCAGTGTTGATTGCCTCAGCCCAGAACTTCTGTGGTGTGTTGTACTCAGCAAGCATGGTTCTGCATGCTTCTTTTAGTGTTCTGTTTCTTCTCTCAGCTACACCATTTTGTTGGGGTGTCCTGGCTGCACTTGTCAAATGCTGAATTCCAGACTTAGAACAAAATTCTTTAATATAGCAGTTTATAAACTCAGTCCCCTTGTCACTCCTGATCTTGACAATGGGCTGACCTTTTTCTACTTGCAACCTCTTTAACAAATCTGGTAGTTGGGTTTGTGTATCACTCTTTTTGTGTAAGAAGATTGTCCAAGTGTACTTTGAATAATCATCTACCACAACCAAAGTGTACCTTCTACCATTCAGTGTAGGGGGTTTTATTGGACCATGTAAATCCATGTGCAAGAGTTCTAAGACTCTACAAGTAGAAAGAGTGGGAATTGACTTAAAGGAAACCTTTACCTGTTTACCTTTTTGGCATGCATCACACACTTGTGATTTGAAATAGATTTCATTAGGGATACCTTCAACAAGGTAGTTTCTTGCAATCTTGTTAATAATCTTAAAGTTCAGATGGCATAAGCGTCTGTGCCATAGCCAACTGATTTCTTTAGGACTTTTAGAAAGAAGGCAAGCATCCCTAGGACAACTATTCCAATTTACAATGTAGACACTGCCCTGTCTAACTCCAACTAGTAGAATTGTATGTGTTCTTTTATCCCAGATTTCACATTTGGTGCTTTTGAAGTAAACTTTGTAACCCCTGTCACAAAATTGAGAGACAGATAACAAATTATATTTCAGACCTTCAACATAAGAGACATCTTGAATCTCTACATCTCCATTCTTGATGTATCCAAATCCTTTTGTGATTGCCATAGAACTATCTCCAAAGATCACCTTTGGTCCTTCCTTCTCATGATAGTCAGAAAGGAGAGTCTTGGTACCAGTCATGTGGTGAGAACACCCACTGTCTATGTACCAAGTTTCTCCAACTGAGCCACCTTTCTTGTAAAGATCCAGTCGACCCTGCAAGTAGTGATCTTAATAATTTAGGTACCCTTTCTTTATTGGGGTCCTTGGGGGTTAGTAGTAAGAGGTATCCAAATAAACATTGAAGTTTTGAATAATTGAGACCTCTTAAGTTTTCTACCATGCTTATCACAGAACAGTACTTTATTGACCTTATCCAAATTATCAGCAGACTTAGGATCTATTTTTCTGAGATAGCCTTTCCTTGGTTCTATCCCTTTTTCAGGAAGATCAGTATGTCTGTAATAGTTTGCATATGGCCTAAAAGCCTGTGGACCATACGGCTTATAGATGCATTTTGGTCTTTCTTCTCCAATGATATCATAAGATAAAGGTGGAGGATAAAGAACAGGTTTGTTATGATAATGAGGCACAAATTTCCTAGGTTTAGTTGAGTACAGCTAAGACTGCCTTATGAAAGGAGGTCTAGGCTGTTTCCAACTTGCCTGAGTTTGTCTTGACCTACTGTTCTGAGTCTGCCTCTTCTGATTCCAGGACTTTTCAGCTCTGGTCAGAGGAGTAGAACTCTTCTGGTACGGTCTTGACTGTACTGGTCTAGATCCATTCTTCTGTTTACCATTCTTGGCATTAGGAGGAATGTATTTAGACTGTACTTTGGAGTTTGATTCATTATCATAGATCATAGGTTCTTTTCCTTTATCTAGTTGCAAAGAACTTAAACTTGCTCCAGTAGTGTTCTTAATGCCTGAAGTAGAGGGACTAGGCAGATCAGTACCTATTCCACTCTTATCATAAGGAGCTCTGTATCTGTCTGATAATGTTTGATTAATCTTAGAAGAGTTAATCATATCAGATAGCTTCAGATCCAAGCTCAGTACTTCAGATTCTAAGAATCTATTGCGCTCTTCAAGTTTTTCACATTTAATCTTTAAGTCATTGAACTCATTTGTCTCTTTAGCTTGTGTATGAAGCATACCCTGATACAACTTGTCCATAGATGCATATTTATCTTTGAGTTGGGACAACTCTTCTGATAGTCGTGCATTTAGAATAGTTATATTAGGATCCACTTTCATTTGAGCTTCTCTAAGACTCATGATTTCTTGTCTTAAAGATATGTTCTCATCATTGATTTCTATGAATGCTTTGTTAGCTGGTAGGAGGTCTTCTTCGTTCATTCCATTGGAATGGTGAAGACTACTCCCTACACTACTATCAGCAGTGTCACATAAATCAGAATCAGAATCTGATTCATCACAAGATTGAAAAGATGTGACAGATGATACCTCTTGATCTATTTTTGCCATCATGACCAGTCCATCATCTGCAATGAAAACTTCTTTCTCACTGCTGGAAGGGTAATCAGAGGAGGAGGATGGCAACTCATCTGAATCCGTATCAGATTCATTGTTAGCCACCATTGCCCTCTTACCCTTTGCATATTTGCGATCTCTCCTTGCTTTCCTTTCTCTTCTGTCTTCAGCACTCAGATCAGGACATTCATGGATGTAATGACCTGGCTTTTCACAGTTATAACACAGAGGTTCATTAGTAGAACGTTTAGTAGGAGAGTGATATCGGTTCCTGTCCTTTCTATCAGTAGAGTTCCTATCCTTCCTATCAGCAGAGTTCCTATCTCTTCTTTTCTCATTAGAGATCTCATCTCTCCTTTCAGAAGATTTGTGATCCCTTCTGGTCCTAGAAGAGTCCCTGTTATTAGAGCCCTGAGTGTCCTTATAGAATCTTTTGTATCTACCATACCTCTTGTTAAGTTTGTCAAACCTCTTAATCATTAAGTTCAACTGATCCTTAAGATCAAGATCAGTACTCTCTAGTTCATCTTTTATGCTTGAGGACTTAGACACAGATGATCTAGGCTTCTTAGAGGTAGATGCCTTAAGTGCAATGTTCTTGGAGATTTCCTTAACCCTATCACCACTAACTATTGGATCCTCTTCATCCAATTCGAACTCATGTGCCTGAAGGGTTTGGAAGGTAGTTTCAGCAGACCAGTTATCTATATCCTGAGTGTTTTTAATGATCAGTGTGACCATTTTCCACCTTTCATCTAAGGCTTTAAGGATACGTAAATTGATCTCCCTATTGGTATAAGTCTTGCCTAAAACATCCAGATCATTCATAATCTTGGTAAAACGAGTATCGAGCTGGTCTATTGTTTCACCAGGCTTAATTTTAAATGATTCGAACTTCTGGACAGCAGTGGATAGTTTGCTTTCCTTTATAAGAGAAGTTCCCTCACAAATGATAGCTAACTTGTCCCACATCTCTTTGGTTGATTTACATTTAACCACTTTCCCAAGATACTCGTTGGGAAGGGTGTGCAAAATGTAATTCTTTGCCAAGCTGTCTAGATTATTGTGCCTCATCTCTTCAGTAGTTAAATCTAACCTGGGCTTTGGCACGAGAACACCAATGGCTTTTGAAGGCTCCAGAGTTGCAGTGTTGGATATCATGGTAGTAATAGGCCCTTCTTTGATCACAAACATCATTAGATCATGGGTTGAACTAAAGATGGCCTCCATCCTCAGTTTCCAGTAATCGTAATCAGCAACCTTGAACTTTGGAAGTTTATTGATGTTAGTTTCTTCCATGATAGAGTAGACAATTAAGATCAGTAGTATGACAGATGGGTCAAGAAAGACAAGTAAGATCAAGAAACAAGTATCACTAATGAGAGACAATTAGACTTTCCCCAAAGTCTACAAGGTTATCAAGAAACAGCAGTCCAAAGAACTACTGCTCTGATACCACTTGTTGGTCCCAAAAGTTGAGTTAAGATTGAGTAAGCTAAGAAAAAGTCTAGAGGGGAGGGGTGAATAGACTTTTCAAATTCTATCAAAATATCAGAGTTTAAGTGCGGAAATGTGTTCTGTACAGTACTGTTCTTAAAATCAGCTCAGTACTTAACAGTTAGCTTTTATACTCAACTTTTCTTTAAATCTTTTCTTTAGAAAACTTACTGTTCTTATTCAACAAATATATCAACAGTTAATCAAAACAAACAGTAAAGAACACAAGATTTTTATAGTGGTTCGACAAATGTCTACATCCACTCTCACAACTCCAGTTGCAATGTCCCAAGATTAAGACTTCGATCTTGTCGATTACACTTCCAAGTGTATCTTCGATCAACTAGTAATTTCACAAGTAACTAGCACACTTGTTTACACAATACAAACTTAAAATGAAAAGTAAAACTTCTCTTTGTAATAGCCTTTGATTCTTCAAATCAGATCTGTGGCTTCTCTTCAGTTCTTCAATCTTCAACTCTGTGAGTACTTGAATACTTGAATGCTTCTTGATTTGCTCTTGAACACTTTGAGTAGTAGTAGTTTCAGTAGTCTTTTCAAGTAGAAGATCACACGGTATTTATAAGCAATAGTATGACAGTTAGCAGTTTGTGAACTAACTCTCAACTAACTCATAACCGTTTCTTGTTTTGTAACTTCTTTCTTTTTGTAACCAACTTATCTTATCTTTCCAAGTCAGCTTATCTTCAACAATATCTTCAGTTACGTCTTAAATAAGTTATCCAAACTTATTCTTCAAATAAACCAACTCAGCACAGTAAACTACTCTTCTTAGTTTTACTGCTCTTGGTCAGCACAGTTCTTCAAAACTGTTCAGCTTCTTTCAAATACTTCACTTAATTTCTTCAATCTCTGAAGTAGTCTTCTTAGTCATCTCTTAGTCTTCTTTAGTCTTCTGACTTCAATCTAATCTACTGTTCTAACTATTACAATGCTGAATACAATAGAATACAACTTTACAAATATAAAACCTATCTATACATCAACTGAACTACATACAGATGAGTACTTCTAAGTCCTATACTATAAGCTGTCTATACAATACTTCCATCAGCTTAGTTCTTAAACAGTTCATATATCAGATTAGTAATATACTAAGATCAGTAAACTTAATCAACATAACACATTAGGATCAGTAATCTTATAACATGTATCTCACATATACAAACATATAATCACATATATCATTAACTCTAAATTTACTTTTGGCCATCAAAACATACAATCATCAATTAGAACATTGTTTATAGGATTCATATCCCAACAGGGCTTAGTCAAGATGTCTGCTCTTTGGATATCTGTGTGAATTTTCTCCATCTTGATATCCTTCTTTTCAAGGTGGTCTCTTATGAAATGGTGTCGAATATCGACATGCTTGCACCTTGTGTGGAGGACTGGATTTTGAGTGATGGCAATGGCACTGCTGCTATCACAATAGATAGGGACTTCTCTTGCCTCTACATTGTAATCCTTGAGTTGTTGAACTAGCCAGAGCAGCTGACTACAACAACTTCCAGCTGCCATATATTCTGCTTCAGTGGTGGAGGTTGCAACTGAAGTTTGCTTCTTTGAGAACCATGAGATTAACTTGTTGCCTAGGAATTGACAGGTTCCAGATGTGGATTTCCTATCAATTCTGCATCCACCATAGTCTGAGTCAGAATAACCACTCAATTCTAGGTTGTCATCAGCAGTGTACCATAGTCCTAGGTTGACTGTTCCTTTTAGGTACTTGAGGATCTTCCTTGCTGCTTCTAGATGACTTTGCTTTGGGTTTGCTTGAAACCTAGCACATACTCCTACAGCAAATGTTATGTCTGGTCTGCTAGCTGTAAGGTATAGTAGAGATCCAATTAGTGCTCTATATTCAGCTTGATCAACTGCTTTTCCAGACTCATCTGGTTCCATTTTGAAAGATGTCATCATTGGGATTCTTGCAGTCTTGCTTTGTAGAGCTTTGAATCTTTCTAATAGGCTCTTGGTATACTTGGATTGGTTGATGAAGATCCCTTCTGGACTCTGCTTGACTTGGAGTCCTAGGAAGTAATTCATCTCACCCATCATGCTCATCTCAAACTTTCCTTGCATAAGTTCAGAGAACTTCTTGCACATGTCTTGATTGGGTGATCCAAATATAATATCATCTACATATATCTGCACCATTAGAATGTCTTCTCCTTCTTGTATTCTGAAAAGTGTTCTATCAACTTTGCCTTTTGTGTATCCATTGTCAAGTAGGAATTGTGACAATGTGTCATACCAAGCTCTAGGGGCTTGCTTTAGACCATAGAGAGCCTTCTTCAGTCGATATACTTGATCTCCTTTTTCAAATCCTGGAGGCTGCTCTACATACACTTGTTCTACCAGAATACCATTAAGGAAAGCACTCTTGACATCCATTTGATATACTTTGAAGCCCATATATGATGCATAAGCTAGAAACAGTCGAATGGCTTCTAATCTGGCTACTGGAGCAAAAGTTTCATCATAGTCAATTCCTTCAGATTGTGAATATCCTTTTGCAACTAGCCTTGCTTTGTTTCTAGTTATTACATCATTTTCATCCTTCTTATTCTTGAATACCCACTTTGTTCCTACTACATTGTGGTTTTCAGGACGATCTACCAATTCCCATACTTCATTTCTTTCGAATTGGTTTAGTTCTTCTTGCATAGCAGTGATCCAATTGCTATCTGTCATTGCTTCTTCTATGTCAGCTGGTTTAATGTTGGACAGGAAAGCACACCAGCAGAACATAGATGATTGGGGGTTCTGATTCAGTTGTCTTCTGGTCTTGACACCTGAGTCTGCTCCTCCTAAGATGAGGTTTGATGGATGATTGTTTCTCCATGTATGCCTCACAGGTGTGTCTGCATTAGATGAGCTTGGATTCTCATCTATTCTAGTGCCATCAGGAGGGTTGACTTGATTTGGTCGATCATCATCTGTATCTTGTGTGTCAAAGAGATCATTCCCCTTTGCATTTGGGATTGTTGCATCTTGATTTTGGTCAGCCTGCTCAGCTTGGGTCTGAGATCTAGTGACAGGTCTATGAGGCTTTTCCTCCTCTGGTTCTTCAGGGAAAGGTTCATTGACTTCAATGAACTCATCTGGTCTGGACTTGATCACTAGCTGTCTCATCTGATCTGCAGCTGAGTCTGTTTGTACTGCACTCTTTTCACAAGATTCATCAAAAACAACATGAGGTGTTTCTTCCACAAGAAGGGTTCGTTTGTTGAGTACTCTAAATGCTTTGCTAGTAGAGGAGTATCCCAAGAGTATCCCCTCATCTGCTTTGGCATCAAAAGCATTCAACTTACTCTTCCCATTGTTGTGAATGAAACACTTACAACCAAATATATGAAAGTAAGATACTCTAGGTTTCCTTCCTTTCCACAGTTCGTATGGGTTTTTCTCATGAATTTTGTGAATACCTGACCTGTTTTGAGTGTGGCAAACTGTGTTAATGGCTTCTGCCCATAGCTTCTTTGGAGTAGAGAATTCAGCAAGGAGTGTTCTTGCAGCTTCTTTGAGAGTTCTGACTCTTCTTTCAGCTACACCATTCTGTTGAGGTGTCCTTGCTGCACTTGCTCATGCTAAATACCATTAGATGTACAATAGGCAATAATATAAGAGTTAATGAATTCAGTGCCTTTGTCACTTCTAATTTTCACAATTGGTTCTCCTTTCTCTACTTGGATCCTCTTCAATAGTTCAGGGAGTTTCTGCTGTGTTTTACTCTTCTTGTATAAGAAGATAACCCAAGTAAACTTGGAGTAGTCATCTACAACAATAAGAGTGTACTTCCTCCCTGTAAGAGTGGTTGGAGTGATTGGTCCAAAGAGATCCATATGAAGCAATTCAAGAACTCTGCTGGTTGATGCTGTCTTCTTGGTCTTGAAGGAGACCTTTGTTTGCTTTCCTTGTTGACATGCATCACATACCTGATCTTTACAGTAGAGTTCATTAGGCAGACCATCAACTAAGGATTCTCTTGCTAGCTTGTTCATAGTCTTAAAGTTCAGATGACTAAGGCGTTTGTGCCATAGCCAGCTGACATCTTTAGGGCTCTTCACAAGCAGACATGTATCCTTAGGATAGCTGTTCCAATTTGCAAGATACATACTACCCTTTCTAGATCCTGTTAGAAGGTTTTGTTTTGTTCTTTTATCACTTATGAGACACTCATCTTTAGAAAATTTTACTGAATAACCAGTGTCACAAAAATGAGAAACAGATAATAAATTAAACTTTAACCCTTCTACATATGATACATCATGTACCTCAATGTCACCATTTTTAAGGGTGCCATATCCTTTTGTGTTACCGTGCGCGTTATCACCAAAGAAGACTTTTGGACCTTTCTTCTCTATGTAGTTGGTCAGCAGGGCTTTGGTTCCTGTCATGTGAGTTGAGCATCCACTATCTATGTACCATGTTTCTCTTGCTTGACCTCCTCTTCTGTATAGGTCCCTCATTTCCTGCAAGAAAGGTTAAGTCTTAGGTACCCATTTTGTCTTGGGTCCTTGGGTGTTAGTATTACCCTTGGGAACCCACATATACATTGGTCCTTTGAACAACCTTGAGCACTTGAGTTGTTTCCCTCGGGCATCACAGAACCAAATCTTACCAGTTAACACCTTGGACTGGTCTGATTTGTTGTTTGTGTCAGCTAAGTAGTAGTCAAATGGTTTCCCTTTATAGGAGTGTACATACATGATCTTTTGACTAGTTACATTCGGCCTGGGTGCATTAGCTGGACGATGCACACGATTATATGGACCATACTCTTCTGTTCTCACAATATCATAAGAGATAGGGGGTGCAAAGAGAACAGATTTGTTGGAAGAAGACTTCTTCTTCTTGGCTGGAGTAGCATACAGCTGAGACTGTCTCAAACGAGATGGTCTAGGCTGTTTGTTGTTCCTCTGTACAGGCTTGGGGTTAGCTTGTCCTTTACCATTTTTGGTTTTGGGATAGTTAGCCTTAGCTGGTACAGATGCCTTTTGGTTCATATTAGGTTCATTGTGCTTAGAGCACTCACCTTTTTCATGTGATCGAGTAGGACACTGATTAGGTGTACTACCCCCAGCTGGAGAGGATGTTGATGGATTAAGTTCATAGCCAAAACCCATCTTATTGCCATTTGATCTATAATATTCAGAGATACTTTCAATAGTAGTAGAAGCTTTATTGAACTCTGATATCTTTTGATTTAGGCATTCCTTCTCCTTTTCTAAGAGCTTGTGTGCTTGGAAGAGGTCATCGAACTTGGATTGTAATGAACGAAATTCCTTAGTTTTTTTCCTTTAGAAGTTCCACTTCTCTGGTCAATCTTTCATTCATAGTGACCAACTCAGGGGTGTTATCAAACTTAGTCTTTTTCAACTTAGCAATTTCTTTCCCTAGATCCTTATTCTCCTCTTCCACCTCTATGAAAGCTATAGTGGCAATATCCAGATCACCTTTTACCTTTCTTAAAGATTGATAATAGGTGTCTTCTGATTCGCCTTCAGATGAGTTTATCTCATCTGTTTGTGAAAAAATAGGTGAATGGAAAGTTGTAGTATAGGAGTTTACCTCATTTTCACCTATGGCCATCATAGCTAGATCATCTGAGAAGATTTGACAGTCTGGTGATGTAGGCAATTCATCACTTTGATATTCAGATTCTTCAGTCACCATTGCTTGCTTGTCTGAATTTCTTCTTGGCCTTCTTTCTTCTTTGTCATCCAACATCAGCTCAGGACATTCATAGACATAATGTCCAGGTTTGCTACAGTTGAAGCATGATCCAGATTTCTGATTTGAATTGCCTTTCCTTGGAGGAGTGGCATCTCTTCTTCTAGATCCTCGGCTGTTAGATGACTCCACATCCTTTCTAGGATGTATTTCTGGTGTTCTTTCTCTGGAACCTCTGGAGGGTGAACTGGCTCTTCTATCTTTGTAGTTTCTATAGAATTTTCTATATTTGCTGTTGAGAGTGTTCATCCTTTCGAATCTCTTGATCATAAGAGCCATTTGCTCTTTCAGACTCATGTCTGATCCTTCAAAGTCTTCTGTTTTCAGTGAGGTCTTGCCAGATGAGGTACTTGCAGCTTTTGTATTGGCTGCCTTGAAAGCTACAGTCTTGGAAGTAGATGGAGTTGCAGTTGGTTCACCACTTCCTAAGTTTTCTTCTCTTTCAAGATCATATTCATGAGCTTTTAGGTTCTGAAATAGAGTTTGAGCAGACCACTTCTTGATATCTTGAGTATCTTTGATGATGGTCTTCTTGAGTCTCAATTTCTTGGTTAGAGAGTCTAAAATCTTTACATTTTTCTCTCTATTTGTATATTTCTTGCCCAGAGATTCTATCTCATTTATGATCTTGGTAAATCTATTGTCTAGCTGATCAATAGACTCTTCTGGTTGCATTTTGAAGTGTTCGAACTTCTTGACTGCAGTTGACAATTTGCTCTCCTTGATCAGCTCAGTTCCTTCACAGAGAAGTGCCAAAGCATCCCACATGTCTTTAGCTGATTCACAGTGGATAACTTTTGCAATGTACTCAAGGAAGAGTTTGCATGATGTAATCTTGAGCAATGCTGTCAAGATTAGATTGCTTCATCTCTTCAGGTGTGAGGTCCTTCATGGGCTTGGGGGCAAGCTCTCCAACTGGAATGTCTGGATCACCATTTGCAGTGTTGACTGCCATGATAGTGATTGGGCCTTCTGTGATCACTGACCACATCTTGTAGTGGACTGATGTGAGATTCTTCCTCATCCTGATCTTCCAGTAATCATAATCCTCAACTGAAAACTTAGGCAACTTTCTCATATTAGCACTCATGCTGTATGAATTTTCAAAAACAAGTTTTTCAAAAGATAGATCTGTTCAAGAGGACTACAGAAAGACTCTCTCAAGTCTTCTGATAATCTAGAGACAGTAGTCCGTTAGAACTACTTGTTGGTCCCTGAACGAGTAGTGAATGGGATTAAAGTCTAGAGGGGAGGGGTGAATAGACTTTAAAACTTTTTCAAGAGAGTTGGGAACCTCTTCTGATTGTTATGTCAGCTGGACTACAAGTCTGCTGGTCCAGATGACTATAGTGATCTGAATGAAGAGGTTATATGCGGAATTATGGTAGGCCTTGATTAGACTCGTTCTTTTAGTTTCTTATGAAAGTGTTAACTTGTTTTGCTTAAATGAAAACACTCAGCTGATGCTGGTTTGAAAGTTATGGTCTTGTTTTGAAGACAGTTGAAAATACAGTATGCACTATATAAATATAGATGAAATGACATAAATGTAAAGTGCAGAAAGTAAATAACACCAGGTTTATAGTGGTTCGGATATACGTTCCTACGTCCACTCTCACGTCCTAACGTGATGTTTAATCCCTTTAATTTACCAAAAATTACAAGGGTCTTGTCCTTTATAGTCCCAAGGATAGGACTTTGAGATCTGAGCCGTCCTAACAGCTACGGTCTCCACAAGTGATTGTAAGCACTTGCACTTTGAGGGGTTCAAAAACTTTAACCTTTCGGTGAGGGTTTGGGGTTTTTGAAGTGTATCCAACTAATGGTTCAAGCTTATAGATTGCTTAACCACTATGCCTAAAACAATGAATATACAATATGAACAGGTTTCAGGTTCTTATGGGTTGGATAGAAATCACTTAAGAGCTACAAATATTCTAATGGTTTCTGGCTCTTGGAGAACTCTTAGAACAGTATGGCTTTTTGCTTGATTGCTTGCTTAGCTTGTTGAATTCTCTCGTTGTGACTTCATGTCTTGTGATTTCTCATCCTCTTGTATTTATAATGGTGATTGCTGCAACTAGCCGTTGGAGTTGACTAGCCGTTGGGGCAATCTTTCCATGTTTGCTTGATTCCTTGATTCCAGCTGCTTGATTGCTTCAATCTTGGGATCATGTCAATCTTCTAAATAAGGTAGGTCTTCTTTTGAATTGCAAGATGACTTTGGGAATCAGCTGAGTCCTGGAAGAGCACATAGTCTTCTGATCTGTACTACTAGTCTTCTGACTACTCTTCTGGCCTTAGGTCTTCTGTCTTCTGATATGAGACGAGTAACACTCTTCTGATCTGGCAAATACTTGTACTGCTTTAAGGCCATCTTCAACTTGGACTCCATCAGATAAGTAGGTATATAAGCACCTTAACTTATCTGGTCTTCAAGGATCTTCTAGTCTTCATGTCTTCTACTCTTCTCATCTTGAGGATAGGCATGTAAGCCAGGGCTGTGCTAATCAGCTGATATCTATACAGTTGATCACACAAGACTAGTCTAAGTTGTTCTATACAAGTCAGCTGATCCTATTACATTTATAAACTCTAAGTGTTTTGGCCATCAAAACTAATCTAACATCAAGTGGGGCTTAGGGTGAATTTATATCCCAACATTTTCTTATCTTTGAAGCCTGGGGATTTAGAGAAAGGCTTTCTAACATTCATGGCTGCTGAATCAAAAGGGGCAGTTAAGTGAGAATTAGTTAAGACCCTACTTGACTCTTCTTGAAGAAGCAAGGAAAACACCCTAGCTAGAGAGGGTCGAGGAGAAGTAAGATGAAGTTGGTTGCGTAAACCGGCATATGAATCATCCAAGCCAACAAGAAATTTCATAACTGCATCAGAATCTTGCAGAACCTCAAGATTTTGGGTCAAATTGCAAGTGCATATCCCACAAGAGCAACGCGCTAGAGGCCTATAACTAACATACTCATCCCAGAGAGTCTTAAAGAGATTAAAGTATTCAGTAACGGATAAAGTGACCATGGAAACAGTGCTAAGAGATTTTTCCAAATGAAACACCCTAGGGCCATCAGATTTTTCATATCTGGCCTTAATTTCTACCCAAAGATCCCTATGAGTATTCAAATATAATAGACTTGGGTGAATTGAAGGGGAAACAGAATTTAATACCCAAGCTAGAACTAGACTATTAACCCGTTTCCAGGAAGAGAATTGTACCTTATCTGTGGCAAGAGGGATAGTTAAAGAACCATCAAGAAACCTAACCTTGTTCTTAACTTGCATTGACATCAGAACCGTACGACACCAAGAATTATAATTGGCCCCTATGAAGATTTTGAAGATAACCTGTTGTGCTGGATTATCACTCGGGTGAATGAAATACGGAGAATTAGGGTCTTCAGTTGGACTGGCATAGACACGCGGGGATGGAGCCTGAACGTCGCCGCTAGTGGAAGTGGAGTTGCCATAGGTCAAAGGAATCGGTGTAGGAGTGGTAGAAGACATCGTCGGGATTAATCGTATGTGTAGGAGAATTAGGGCAATTTGAAGAAAAAAAAACCCCAAAAAATAGGGCACAAGAATGAGCGCATAACTCTTATAAAAGGACGTAACAAATTACCGGAGAAAGAACAGCGGAATTAAGAGATGGATCTAAAAGGAAAATAAACCTAACATTGCAAATTCGGAATGAGAGCCGAATCAAAACTGATACCATGAGAAAATACATGAATATAAATTGCCAATAGATTCATATTGAATGAAAGAAAGATTTGGATTAATTGATTGTGGAAAACAGAGTCATCTCTCTTCTATATATAATAGAGAGGATGCAGTTACAAAGAAAGAAAGAAGGAAGTTATGAAACAGAAACTAGAAGTTACAACTAATTCTAAATTTTGCTCTCTTCACATAACAAATTATAAAAAAAAAACCTTTCATTTAGTAATCACATATTTTAGAATTTTAAATTTTATACCACATTTCTTTTCTTTATTTCTTGCCTGCATTCTTTGCATATGTAGTCTTCATTTAGTAAAAGACCTTACTCCATTATATATAAAAAAGTGACAGAAATTGTTTGGATAACCCCACCCAACCATCCTTTCACGCAGAACTAGTGGATGCGGGTAAAACATTCTGATCCTCTCACTACTACGCCATTGTTTTTACATAAATCTGTGAAAATGTAGTGGACCACTACAAAGGCGTAACAGGAGTCTATATACAAAAATAAATTAGAAACTAATTGAGACATATTGTAATAAAAAAATAATCTAAATTAGTTATTTTAAATATGCATTTAAATTTTCAATTGTTTAATGAAAGTTGTTATGGAAAGTGAGTGTTCCTCAGAAGGTTAAGAATTTTTATTGGAGGTTATGTAAAGGATGGTTAGTGGTGAAAGTCAAAATTCTACAAATCCATGCACTATCTTACCTACTGGAATGGAAAAGCGTGCGACAGCTGGTTCGGAGGACAATCTCGACAAACCCTTATTTGAGGTGGCATAAACCAATGGAGACTCAATGGAGATGGGAGTGGGGATGGTGAGCAAATGACAAATAAGAGAAATTACCACTACTTGTGAAGGAAAATTACTATCAAAGCAAGAAATTGAAAAATAAAACAAAGAACAACTACGAATATAATTCGAAGAAGTGCAAGGGTGAGAGAATGCTTCGGGTGTTCTCCACCTAGTGAAATCGAGAGGAATTGTTTTTACTTTGTTAATGCTTCAATCAAGATTTGCTAAGAGCACCTAAATGCTAAGATGACAACCATTTCCCTTCGGGTAATATAGCCTTAATTCTAAGGTGTTCCCAAACCCGGTAATAAGGTTTTATTCCTAATCCTCACCAACTACTCAAACAACCATTCAAGTAATTATTGTCCTTTAATGTGGTTCTAATACGATTAAATCTCTCTCTCGACGAATTAAAAGTATAACTAACACATTTGCATAGCAACAACTCACACCATAAATATAAACATGTCCATGTAACTCTCGTCTACACTAAACATGCATCTAAATATGGATTAATAGAAGTTAACATACAAAGTACCAATAATACCCAATAAAAGAAGCAATAAACCTAATATCAACAATAACAAAACTCAAACAATTCCAAACTTAATATTCACATGGTTTTAGAACACCCAAAGCATAAATAAACTTAGCCCATGGTGTTTTGAGAAACACCCATGGACAAAACAACAATAAAGAGTGAAATAAACATCAAACTTGTATTTAAATACCAAAAGAGAGTATGGTTTGAAGTCACCTTGTTGCTTCTTCCAAATACCTAGCTATTACAAAAGTGTAGAGTCTTCTTCTTCAAAAACCTATGCTAAGTATTCTACTTTGGAGCTAAACTAAGAATTTAAAGTGCAATAAATGTGGAAATAGGGCTTAAGATGAACTAGGGTTTATGAGTTGTAATAAATAAGGCAAAAAGCTTCCTCAACAATCTGATTTGTGATGTATTTAAGCCTTCCAACAGTGAGTGAGACGAAATTGACAAGTTGGTCCTTGAAGTTCTTTAAAATTCGCAAAAAACCCCGAAATTGTAAGTTGACTCGGTCAATCGAGTGACTCCAAACGGCCGACCGAGTGAAATTGGATATCAAAACCAAACTGGTTCCAGATCCCAAACGGGTGCCAGTGTGGGCTCACTCGACCGCCAGTGTGAAATCAATTCACTTGACCGCCAGTGTGAAATCAATTCACTCGAAATCTTCTGTAACTCGACTCCACTCGGCCGCCAGTGTGGTTTCTGCTCCTTGGACTTTTTCTTCTATTTTTTCTCGGCTTTCCTTGCTCGTCCTTCAACCGAACTTCAGTTCCCATGCGCCAATGCTCGATTTTCCTCTAAAATGGACTATTTCACCTTGTTTCCTACACTTTGAACACATTTATTGACAACAAGGTTAGTAGCACAATTTCTATCAATTACGACCAAAATCACATCAAAATGCTACAATAATATAGTAAAAATGAGCACAAATACGAGCAATCTCACACCCAATCAACCCCTCAAACTTAGAGATTTGCTTGTCCCCAAGCAAAAAAAAAAAAAAAAACAAAGGAGGGTGATTGTGAAGGATTTGTGAATGGATACAATGCATAGTATAGGCATGATCAAGCAATTCCTCCTATGAATGGTTCATCAACACATGCAATTGTCTACCACTTTCAAGATAAAATGTGATCTAAGCAAAGACAAATTCAACACTTGATTCACCACTCTCTCAAGAAGTGTTTCTCTCAACACACAAGTGTATATGGGCATATGTAGACTCTCAAATGTCAATCCACAAAAAACACAAAAACCATAGGCTTGCTCATCAACTCAATTCTCTACCCATTACTTAGGCATCAATTGTCAATCATGGAGGTCTTTCACGGGTTGTAATGTAGGCTCTTTGGAATGGGTGGGATAAATTTGGAATTAGTGACTCATTCCACTTGTAGCGCAACAAATGTTGGTATTTTTCTCATTTTTCATTCAACTCTCACACAACACTTGCTTTATTTCCTTTCTTTTCACTCAAAGTGAACTTCACCCCTCTTTTCCTTTTTTCTTTTTTTTCACAACATTTTTAGAGCCATTTCTTGTTACTTTTGTGATTTGAGCTTTTGGGACTTTTGTTTCCCTTTTTATTTTTCACATTAAGCACAAGCTCGTTAGCTCTTTTTTTTTTTTTTTCTCAAAACCCCTCTTCTTTTTCACCTGTCTTCTCTCTTGAATTCACTTTGATCAATACAAATCCACTCACTTCAATTCCCTCACCATTTCAACCAAAATTGAAGCTCTACAAATGACTAGGACAATTAGGCTCAAAAGATGTGGTTTAATGGTGACATTTTGTAGCTTGCCAAAAAAATTGGTTTTACGGCTCAACGGGGCTAACTACGAAAATATATCGTTTGGTGGGATTTATTTGGCTAAGTGACTCAAATTCAAAGAAATGCCTCCTATCATTTTTGACAATTTCCTCCTAAATCAAGTTTCAAACAAGTCAAAGAGCAAGTTCTAGCATGCATAATTCGTGGACGACTTACTCAAGAAAAATTGAACCTGAATGATATTTTGATTCAAGAAGGCTCAAGTCTCTCCGGCTCAATGTGGTAAACTCAAGTGTTTTCCTAAGCCTAGCCCATCACACAAAATGCAATCAAATGATAGAGTCACACATGCATCAATTTCCCACTCAATCAAAAAACATCACAAGATCACCTAAAGTAAACTCATGCATCCATCAACAAATTCTCCAAAAATCAACAATCCACAAAATGAAATAAACCAATACATCAATCCAAGCAAAACATTAAAATCTCCAAATCAACAAAAATTTAGCCCCAAATTCATGTAAGACATGCAATGTAGCTCTCAAGCAATAGACGAATGTGCACCGGTGCAAATGAAATTGTAAAAACGATCACACACCCCCAAACTTAGACTTTGCTAAGCAAATATAAGTTTGGCAATGAGTGTTTACCTTTGAGTTTGCACCATGCACCATTCCAAGCTCCATTAAGCACCAACATCATACCCCATCCTACTAAACCAAAAAGATCAAAAAGCACAAAACAAACTAAAATAAAAAAACGAAAAGAAAGCAATAAAGGAATGGGTTGCCTCCCATTTAGCGCTAGGTTTAACGTCCTATGCCGGACGTAATTCTTTCTAGTTCAAACCTCTCATCGAAATGGCCATGGATATTGGTCCTCCTTGCCATTGTATCTCAATCGTTTGACCTCAAAATCAAGGAGGCCCTCATGGATAGTAGGCCAACCAATTGTCTCTTTTTCTTTCATCACCAACTCTTGCCATTTCTTTTCTTTTTTCCAATGGATTTCCAAACACTTCTCAACTTCCTTCTTTGGGTCAAAGTGATTAAGAGGCAAAATGAAATCAATAGAAGCATCAATATCAATTAAAGAGTAAATTGAAGAGTTTAAAAGTTTAGAAATTCTCATTTCACTCTTCAAGTCGTATTCCGATGCTTCTAGATCTTCTTGTTCTTTTTTGCTCGTGTCCATCAAGGGACATTCCTCTTCATCTCTTTTGTCCAAACATTTATCATCTTCACTCTTCTCCCCACTTTGGACACCTTCTTCTTCTAGTTCTTTCATGGTGATGACCAATTGTCCAAGTTGGAATTCTATCGCTTCCATCCTCTTATCATTTGCTTCCATCCTTTTTTCACTTGCATCCATCTTTTTTAAGATGAGTGCAAGGAGCTCATCGGTAGAAGTCAAAACCTCAATTTATCTCAACTCTCGATAGTGTACTTGGTGAGGTTCCTCCATAGGTGGTAGAGAGAGATATGGATACGGTGGATATGGATGTTGAGGAAGAGAGTATTGATGTGGAGGTGGAGGATAATATCCTTGATGAGGAGGTGATGCTTCTTCATTCCTCCAATCTTGATAATAGGAGGAAACTTGTTGCATTTGATAATGGTGATCAAAGTTCCTCCAATCATCGTAGCTCACATCTCCATGTTGTGGAGGATAAATCATACCATATTGATCATAACAATGATTCAACAGGTATTGATTATATCCATCCATCTAGTCGATGAAGTTCACACCTAAAAATATCAAAGTATCAAAATTCTCAAAATAAAAAGAAAACAAAATAAAACACGTAATGTAGCTAACACTAGTACTCAACTAACTCTAAGTCCCACTTATAACACTATGCAATGGATCCCTAGAGTTTTGTGTCGTCATAACTAATGTAACTACGGTTTTGGGTTTTTGGATTTCTAAAATAATTTCTAAAATAAAGCTAAGTTACTACCAAACTTCAAAAGATTAAATCAAACACCAACCTAGAAACTAACAAATAATTTAAACTACTAAAAGTGAGTAAATGACAAATAAGAGAAATTACCACTACTTGTGAAGGAAAATTACTATCAAAGCAAGAAATTGACAAATAAAACAAAGAACAACTACGAATATAATTCGAAGAAGTGCAAGGGTGAGAGAATGCTTCGGGTGTTCTCCACCTAGTGAAATCGAGAGGAATTGTTTTTACTTTGTTAATGCTTCAATCAAGATTTGCTAAGAGCACCTAAATCCTAGGATGACAACCATTTCCCTTCGGGTAATATAGCTGTTGGTCCCAAAGTTGAGTTAAGATTGAGTAAGCTAGGAAAAGTCTAGAGGGGAGGGGTGAATAGACTTTTCAAAATCTTTCAAAATATCAGAGTTTATATGCGGAAATGTGTTCTGAATAGTACTGTTCTTACTGGGTCAGATCAGTACTTCCAGTTTATCTTTTATACTCAACTTTTATTTAAACCTTTACTGTTTCAAATCTTTAATGTTCTTAGTTAAACAATTAAAACAAATACCAAACAGAAAGTAAGGAACACAAGATTTATAGTGGTTCGACAAATGTCTACATCCACTCTCACAACTCCAGTCGTGATATTTTATTAACACTTCTCTTCTTGAGTTTCTTGTGGCTTAAAGTCCCAAGACTAAGACTTTGATCTTTTCGATTATACCTCCAGGTATATCTTCGATCGACTAGTAATTTCACAAGATACTAGCAAACTTGTTTACAACAAATCACAAACTAAAAGTAAAGTAAAACTTCTCTTTGTAGTAGCCTTTGATTCTTCAGATCAGTACAGTGGCTTCTTCTCAATTTCTTCGATCTCCTTGACTCTGTGAGTTCTTGAATACTTGAATTCTCTTTTATTGCTTCGAATACTTTGAGTAGCGGTAGTATCAGTAGTCTTTTCAAGTAGAAGATCACACGGTGTTTATAAGATCCAGTATGACAGTTTGCAGTTTGTGAAACTAACTCTCAACTAACTCATAACCGTTTCTTGTTGTAACTTCTTTTTTTTTGTAACCAACTTAACTTATCTTTCCAAGTCAGCATATCTTCAAATATATCTATTGGGAATAAAATGAGATATGTTTTGATCTAATACCAAAACCCCCTGAGACATGCCTAAGTCAAATTAAGTATGTTCTAGAGATGTTAGAACATATAGTATATAGGCTAGATGATGAGCTAATATGTTAGGCAGCTCTTAGATGATTAGATGCACAATTTGAGGGGGAACACATGCTTTGAAGTCCATCAAGAACAAGTCCCCTCAATGGCTCAAACTCTGGAAACAACACTAAGTCATTTGAAGACCAACCATGCTCAATCTGTCAAGATTTGTCTCAGCTCAATCTGTCAAGATTAAGTGCTCTGAAAGCCTGAGGACAACTATGCTGAAGAGAAAGAGACAACCACACCCTAAAGAACTACAAATCAACATGCCAAGATCACTTTGAAGTGAAGCAAAGGGTATGAGCCAAGTCATCTGAAGAAGAGCAAGCCAACCTTGCTGATAAGCAAGACTGCTGATAGTGATAAGAAGAGTTGTCCAAATGATGAGAAATGTTGTCCTATCATTAGAACAACCTTCAGAAGTCATGTCCATGTTCTAACAAGAGAATCTGGAAGTCAGATATTGGGAAGAGTGCTGCAGAATGAAGACAAAGCTCTTACAGCCGTTTATTTCCCAAATGAGGACATGTCACTATCAAGATTCTGTCTTCAAAGTAGAAGAACCAAAAGAAGACATTTATGGACATTGGAGGCTGCCTCTCCAACGGGCAAATCCTTCAATTGTCTATAAATACAGAAGTGTGAAGACCATTTGAAAGCATCTCAACACAATCCAACTAACCTCAAGTTCTTACAAGCTAGAGTGCTTTCAAAGCTTTCAAAGACTATCTTAGTCTTCAAACACTTCATCTAAGCTGAACTACATTGTATATCCATACACAAGCTTAGAGAGATATCCTATCTTTATACACTGATCTTCATTGTAAAGGATATCTCATTAGTTAGAACCTTACTTCAACCCTTACATCTTTCAAGAGTGAAAGTGAGAAGGTTGTAGTAGTAGAAGTGTTAGGAGCTGACTGTTGAGAGAAGAACAGTTCAGTTTTGAGTTGAGAAGAGGGTACTAGGACTCTAGACATCCTAGGGATCAATTCACCAAGAGTGGTGTTCTTGATCAAGTGCACATTGGCACTATAAAACAAGTTAATTCCAAAGAAAAGAAATTATCATGTTAAATCAGGGAAAGTGGATGTAGGAGCTTGAGTCTCTGAACCACTATAAACTCTTGTGTTGATTTACATTCCAAGTACTTTCATACATCCAACACTGCACACAAACTGATCTTTCAAGGATAAACATTCAAAGACTGTGCAAAAACCTATTTGGACCAACAAGTGTATTCCCCCCCCCCCCATACACTTGTTATCTACTCCTTTCAGGACCAACAAGTGGTATCAGAGCAGGGGTTCAAAGACCACTGCTTCTGAAAAGCCATCTTGGTTTTCAAAATCATATATTTAGTGTGGTCACTGAACTGATCTATCTGAAATCCTATTTGATTGTTGACTGACTGTTTGTTCTTGAGTTATGGCCAACAACAATGCTGCTGTTCCACCTCCTGCTGTCCAAGGATTGGACAACATGGCTACAAATCCAGTCAACCACATTTCACATCACAAACTGCCCATGTTCTCAATAGATAATTATGATTTCTGGAAAATCAGAATGAGGGCTCATCTTGCATCTCTACACACTGATATGCTGAGAGTGATCACAAGAGGTCCTTTTGTGTTCACATTTGTCAATCCCAAAGTCACCGAGGCTCAAAAGGCAGACACAAGAGAGATGCTCCCCAAAGATGAAGATGACTTCACTGCTGATGAGAAGAGGAAAGATAATTTGAATTATCTTGCCATGAACACCCTCTACCAAACAATTCCAGATGCAATAATGGGAAGAGTCTACCACTGCACAACTGCCAAAGAAATTTGGGATACTCTTGCAGAAATGTGTGAGGGTACTGAAAAGATCAAGGAGAATAAGCTCCAAGTTGCTGTGCAGAAATTTGAACAGTTTGCAATGGAGTCTGAGGAATCCATTAATAAATTTACAGGTAGATTCACTGATGTGATGAATGAAATCAACTCATTAGGCAAAGTCTACACCAAGAGAGAAGTTGGATTGAAGATCTTGAGAAGTCTCACTCAAAAGTGGGATGTCTATGTTGTAATGATGCAAAATACCAAAGATCTTTCCACCATGCCCATGCAACAAATCTTCTCTGAACTCAAAGCTTATGAGTTCGACCTCAATACAAGAAAGCCTATTGAGGAACCTTCAAATCCTACCAAGGGAGTGGCATTCAAAGCCAAAACTGCTGAACCAGAAATGCAGTCCACTCCAAGATCATCAAAGTCAGTCTCAAAGACTGAAATGAAGGAAGAACTAGCCTTGATGGCTAGAAGGTTTGAAAAGCTAAACTCAAGGTTTGGTAGATACAAGAAATTCTACCAGGACAACAAATTCAGGAGATACAACCCTCCTGAAGCTCAGGCAGAGGTCAAGAAGCCTGAAGAGAAAAGATCAGAGGACAAGTACTCTGATAGGAGAAGGTCCAATAGAGCTGAACCCTCATCATCAAAAAGAAGAGAAGAATCAAAGAAAGAAGATGATGAAGATCTGTGCTATAACTGCAAGAAGAAAGGGCATTTCCAGTATGATTGCCCTGAATTAAGCTCTAAGGAGAGAAGAGAGAGGCAAGCTAAAAGAGATAGAAAATTCACCAATAGAAAGGCCATGGTGGCTGGTGAAGGATCTGATAGTGCTGAAAGCTTCAACTCTTCTGATGGACTGTTCTCCAACAGTGATGATGATAATGATGTCTGCAACATGGCTCTTGAGGATGATGAGGTATCCTCTACTTCTAGTTCACCATCATTCATCTCACAAAATAATAGTGAGGTCAACTTGAAGCTTTCCCTTGGAAAGTTGATGGAAGATTTCACTATGTTACAAGAATTTCATGATAATTGTGTGAGAGAAAATGAAAGATTGGCTATTGAAAGAGCTTGAGGAAGCAAATCTCAGGATAGTTGACCAACAAAAGGAGATTGATGATCAACTTCTCTCTCAGAAGAGAAAAGATTTTGAACTTAAAATTCTAAATGCCAAGTTTGAAAACCTCTCACATGAGTATGACATTCTTAAATCAAAGAGAGCCTGAAATTAAAAATGTCTGCTCTGAAGAAATCCTCTAGAGCAATAGAGGAAATTCAGAGTTATCAAAGACCTATGGCTCAAAGGAGTGGATTAGGTTTTGATCCATTTGAATCTTCACCTTGTCTTAGTGTTGCTTCCACAAGTAACACTAAGAAAATCTTTGTTAAATCAGTGGCACAAACTGAAAATGAAATAATTCAGCCACTGAACAAAGGAAAGGGCAAAATGGATGATCTGCCTACTCAAATGCTTCAGGAGAATAGGCCTAAACCTAAGGAAATGGCCAAAGCTCCTGAACATAAGAGGAATGTTGGTCAACAGAGTAGACCCAATGGAAGGGCAACTCTACTGAACAATGTTCAGAGGATTTATCCAAGGTATAATCAGCCTAGGCCAACTCTTCTGAGAAAGCCTCAGCTGACTAGACCTAAGGACAGTTATCCTCAAAGGCAAAATAAAATGAGACAACCAAAACCCTTCATGCCAAAGGGTAATGGTCATAAGAAAGCCTTTCCTCAAAGATTCCCTCAAGTAGCACAAAGAATTCAAAAGTTCAGGAGATTTGACAACTCTCCTGAAACTTACAGAGTTAACACATTCACACATACTTTCCCAAAGGCATTTAAGGGAAAGACAGTATATGTAGATGCTAGAGGAAAACAACTTAGTCACCTTGAATCAATCAGGGTTATTAGGCAAGTTTGGGTTCCTAAAGGTACAGCTAACCTCTCAGGACCCAAAACTCAAAGGGTACCTAAACCAATTTAATTGCAGGTACCATTGGGCCACAAGAAGAGGAGTATGAGCAAAAAGTCAGCATGGTACCTTGACAGTGGATGCTCAAGGCACATGACTGGAAACAAGGAACTCCTCACTGATTTTATTGAAAAAGAAGGCCCAAATGTCACATTTGGAGACAGCTCACAAGCAACTACAAAAGGTTATGGTACTTTGATGATTGGTAACATCAAAGTATCCAATGTATCTTATGTGGCTGGTCTCAAGTATAATCTTCTAAGTATCAGTCAATTCTGTGATAAAGATTTCAAAGTTGAGTTTTCTAGTGGAAAATGCTTAATCAAAGATAAGACTCAACAAACTCTATTGACTGGAACTAGAAAAGGAAATGTGTATTTTGCAGACTGGGACAAGTCTACTGATGCTGCATGCTTCATTGCTAAGAGTTCTAGTGAACAAAGTTGGTTATGGCATAAAAGATTAAACCACTTGAACTTCAAAACAATGAACAAGATTGATAGAAATGCATTAGTTAAAGGACTACCTAATGAGGTTTTCATTAAAGAGCATGTTTGCAAATCATGCCAAGAAGGAAAACAGATTAAAGCCTCATTTAAGGGAAAACCAGTCATCTCTACTGAAAGGGTACTTGAACTGTTACATATGGACCTATTTGGACCAATTACCCCTGCAAGCATAAATGGTAGAAAATACACATTGGTTGTAGTAGATGACTTCTCTAGGTTCACATGGGTAGTATTTCTCCTTAATAAGAAGGAAACTCAAGTCAAACTGCCTGAACTTCTAAAGAGACTGTCAAATGAGAAAAGCCTTAGCATTATCAAGATAAGATTTGATAAAGGCACTGAGTTCATTAATTCATACATCAATGAGTATTGCACATCTAATGGAATAACTCATGAAACCTCAGCAGCTAGAACTCCCCAACAAAATGGAGTTGCAGAAAGAAGGAATAGGACTTTAAAAGAAGCTGCTAGAACCTTGATTGCTGATTCAAATTTACCAAAGAGGTTTTGGGCTGAAGCTATAAACACTGCATGCCATACTCAAAACAGATGTTTGATCACTAAGGGGCAAGGCAAAACCCCCTATGAACTCTGGAAAGGAAGATTGCCTAAAGTGTCATACTTTCACATCTTTGGTTGCAAGTGTTTTATTCACAATAATGGGAAAGAACAGTTGAAAGCCTTTGATAGCAAAGCTGATGAAGGAGTATTCCTTGGATACTCCCAAATCAGTAGAGCTTTCAGGGTCTACAACAAGAAAACTCTTATTGTGGAGGAAACACCTCATGTTGTGTTTGATGAATCTATTCATGAGTTCAGGAATGAGAACTTGGAATCAGAAGAGATCACACAGAGGACAACCAGACTGAGCTTAAAAGACAAAGACACTGAACTAATAGAAGTTGTCCAAGCCAACCTACCTGAAAAACTCCCATTGGACAACCATCCTGAAGGCAATCCTCCTGAGGGAAATCCCACTGAAAGGAATGGTGAACTGAATGATCCAATCCCAGTTCACATCCAGGTAACTACTACCAATGAAGAAGCAGTTACTGCTGAGGTAGTTAATGGGTCAAATAATCAAGGGGGAACTCAAAATGTTGAAAATGCCAATGTCCCTGACATTGAGGACAACACCCCTGATTATGATCCTGAATTAGATCCTGCATTTAATTACCCTGAATTCTATGATCAAAATGACTCAACTTCAGTAGAGGACAACTCAACTGAAGAGATCAGAAAAAGAAGGACTTGGTTATCTGACCATCCTACTGATCTAATACTTGGTGACCCAAGTATTGGAGTCAAAACAAGAAGATTTCATGGTGAAAGTGCTCTTTTCTGTTGTTTCTTGTCAGAACAAGAACCAAGTGATATTGAGGAAGCACTTCAAGATGCCAATTGGATCACAGCCATGCAGGAAGAACTGAATCAATTCACCAGAAATGAAGTATGGGAGCTGGTGGATAGACCTTCACATCAAGATGTTATTGGAACAAAATGGGTGTTCAAGAACAAAAAGAATGAAAATGATGTGATTGTCAGAAACAAAGCAAGACTTGTGGCAAAAGGCTATTGCCAACATGAAGGCATTGACTATGATGAGACATTTGCACCTGTGGCAAGGCTAGAAGCAATAAGGCTCTTTCTAGCCTATGCATCCCACAAGAGGTTCAAAGTGTACCAAATGGATGTCAAGAGTGCCTTTCTGAATGGAGTCTTGAAGGAAGAAGTCTATGTGGAGCAACCACCAGGTTTTGAGGTTGGAAACCAAGTTTACAGACTGAAGAAGGCTCTATATGGACTCAAGCAAGCCCCTAGGGCCTGGTATGATACTCTGTCACAATTTCTCTTGGATCATGGATTCACCAAGGGAACTGTGGACAGAACTCTCTTCAGAATCTCTGAAGGAGAGGACATCTTGCTTGTCCAAATCTATGTGGATGACATAATATTTGGATCCCCCAATGAGAAGCTGTGTGAGAAGTTCTCCAAGCTAATGCAAAGCAAGTTTGAGATGTCCATGATGGGGTTGATGAACTTCTTTTTAGGTCTCCAAGTCAAACAATCAAAAGAAGGAATCTTCATCAACCAAGCTAAGTACACCAGAGAAATGATCAAGAAGTTTGGGTGTACAACTAGCAAGCCAGTAAGGATCCCAATGAACACAAATTGGAAGATGGATCCTGATGAGAGTGGTGTTCCAACCAACTCTACTGAGTATAGAGGAATAATTGGTTCACTCCTCTATCTCACTGCCAGCAGACCTGACATCACCTTTGCAGTAGGTGTGTGTGCAAGATTTCAAGCAAATCCTAAGAAAAGCCATCTTGAGGCTGCAAAGAGGATTTTGAGGTATCTCAAAGGCACTGAAAATCTAGGCCTTTGGTACCCTGCTGATGATAACATTGAGTTAACTGGCTACTCAGATGCTGATTATGGAGGTTGCAGAATTGATAGAAAGTCCACTTCAGGGACTTGTCAATTCTTAGGCAACAAGCTTATATCTTGGTTCTCCAAGAAGCAAAACACAGTGGCAACTTCCACCACTGAAGCTGAATATGTTGCAGCTGGAAGTTGTTGTGCTCAGATCCTTTGGTTGAGACAACAACTAAGAGACTACAAAGTCAACTCTACTGAAGTGCCAATATTTTGTGACAACAATAGTGCCATTGCCATATCACAAAATCCTGTCTTGCACACAAGATGCAAGCATGTGGACATCAAGCATCACTTCATTAGAGATCATGTGGAGAAGAAGGATATAAAGTTGGTCAAGATCCACACTGATCATCAAAAAGCTAATATTCTAACTAAGCCACTTGCAGAGGCAAGATTTCTGGAGCTATCAGCAGAGTTGGGATTACTTAATCCAGGAAAGATGGACAAGTAAAACTCATTGGAGTTAATGGGAGGTATGGAAACTGAAAAGATTCTCAGCAGACTTGGTCAAGTCTACTGAATATCAGAAGAGATGGATGAAATTATTCAGGACACTTGTCTATTGGAATTCAGAACCCTTGTCCACATTTCTTCAGGACACTTGTCCTAGTGGGGTCAGATAAGTTGTCTTGGCTATCAAACTATTCCCTTGGTTTGATAAGCACCTATTTTGGGTAATAATTGTCTATCTTGATATCTGTCCCAACCACAGATATCATCACTGAAGGATTTAATTTGTCCCCCACCCAAAAGGTCACTTTCCATGCATTAAATGCCAAGATTTAACTCTTGTTTGCATTACACTTTTCAAGCCATGATCCATCTCGAAAACTCCCCAACCATTAACTAATATTAAATAACTTCCACGTTTTGAATAAAACCAATAACTCACTGTTACATTGGTTTTTAACCATTGGATCAAAACTGGCCAACTCCCCTGAAATTCATCCTGGCCGTCCAAGTGTATGTTTCCATTTTTTACCACCGTTGAAAATACACAAATCTCACCAACTCATTGACAAACATTCCTTTTAGAATATTCTCAAGTCTTAAAACTCTCCCACACACTCTTCTTCCCAAAGTATTCGAAACCCTAGCTCATTTTCTTCAAACTCTCTCAAAACTCTCTCAATTTCATTTCTGAAACTCTCAAATGGCTCCCAAAGTTAGACCAGAAATGATAATTGATTTCTCCAACAAGGCTCTTGACCTTGATTTTGGTTATTTGAGCAACAAGAACAATCTTCACTTTGAGCCTATAGTATCATTTACAAGTGAAGATCCTGAAATAACTCCAACCCTGAGATGGTTGAGAAGAGCAGGCCTTCAGAAGTTCATGGAGGAAAGGCCAAGCTCTTGCTTGGATAACTACATGGCTGAGTTCTTTGCCTTTCTTAAGTGGAGAGGCAAGCCAGAAGAGGGTGAAGTTTCCACCAGGCTGTCTTATGTGGCTGAAGGAGAAGAAGAAGAGAGATTTCATAGAGTGAAATTCTCTTCAGAAGATCTTGAAGGAGCATTTGGATTGCCTTCTGAGGGAAGGAATCCAGAAGTCTATGGTACTGGCCATGAAGATGATATAGCTCAAGAATGGCTATTAGTGCCAGGACCCCTATCTTCAACACAAAACAAGAAGACTCTCAAGCCTAAATTTCTCAATCTATTTGAGGTAATCACCAAGAGTCTCATGAGCAACACTGGAAGCTTGGAGCAGATCAGCCATCCTAGAATCAGAATCATGGCTGCAATTATTGATGCCAGTGACAAAGGCATCAAGTTTGATTGGAGGACATTCATCATGTCTGAAATGATGAAGGAAAAAGCCAAGTTCAAAGTGAAGGCTCATAACAAGGTGGTGCTAGAAGGGAAACTCAAGTATTGCACCAGGGCAAGCTTGTTGATTGAGAGATTTTCCCATTACTCACAAATGCAAACCTTTGCAAAGCCCCTCCCAGCCCAAAAGATTCTATTCAGAAAGCTCAGCAAGAAAACTGAGCAAAGAAAGATGCTTCTGGCCAAGCCTGCTGAAGCAAAGGTGGAGGAAAAGCCAAAATTGAAGAAAAGGACAAAGGCCAGAGTGGTGAAGACAAGGAAAATGTCTCAAATCCCCTCAGAGGAGAATTCAGGAGCTTCAACTGAGATTGAAGAAGTTGTTGAAGAGGGTGTAAGTGTGCCTTCTGATCATTCAGAAGAGTTGAGGCAGAAATACAATGAGACTAGACAAAAGTCTAAGGGTGATAAGAGGATCAGGGAGGTTGTCCCTGAGAAAGATGATGAAGGAAGTGGGAGCAGTAGGGCTAGCAAGAGAAGAGTCAAGCCTACTGACAAGGTGTTGGAGCTTCAGGAAGAAAAGTCTCTACAACTTGCTCTAAGAGAGAGCAGAGCTGAAAGCAGGACCAAATCAAAGTCAAAGACCAATTCATCTGGTTCTGGAACTCCAGAATCCAGGGTCCCTGAAGGTCAACCAATGGAGGCCAACATCCCTGAAACTCAGAATCCTGAGCCCAACTCTCCTGAAACCCATATAACCCCAACCAATCAACCTATCACCCCCATCAATCTTACAAAGAGATACTCTCCTGAAGGAAGTGTGCAAAGAAGTGGGATAGATGTGCTAGCTGATATAGCAGTAGATGAGACAAGATTACAGTCTCCCCTTGACTCATCTATGCTCAATTATTCAAAGCTTTTAGAAGCTGCACTCTTTGAGTCAACCCCCCTGAGTAAAGCCCCTTCAGATCCATTGCTCTCAAAAGCAACTGAAGATCCTTCTATTGCACCTAACCCATCTGAAGCCAACATTCCTGAACTTAATCTGGCTGAAGCCACACTAGGAGAACCCAGAGCCAACTCCCCTATAACCCAAAGACCCCATTCAAGTGGAGATGAGGAGGAGTATACTTATGAAAGTATGCTCAGAGGAGGAGCCAAGGCTACTGTGGACAATTTGTATCCACAGTTTGCTGAATTTCTAAGAATTCAGAAGACATTTCATGATCTAAGGATGCTTGTTGATGTGAAAGACAAATCAATGATGGAGATATCACAAGTCATCCAAGATAAGGGTGCAAACTGGTGGCAAGTAGAGGAGAACAGATTGTTACACTTTGCTGGAGTTTCAAAGACAAGATTCCTCACTGATGAGGAAGTTTTTGCAAAATTGGTAGATGATAAGATCAATGAGGAGAGGGAAAGGAAAGCTAAGGGCATCAAACACCCTGAAAGTAGCTCTAATGATGATGATTCCCCTGATGATCCCTCAAATCCCTCAAAACCCAACCCTCCTGAAACCCCTCAAGCCAATCTACCTAAGCCTTCTGTCTCAGAAAGACTCTCCAACCCCCCTAGAACCTATCATAGGAAAGGCTCTGTAACTTCAGAGGTGTTGACCATGGGTGGTAACACAACCAAGGACACATCTGCCAATGAAGGTTCTTCTGAACCCAAGGCACATCCTAAAGATGTGGAGGTTCCTATACTAGAGGCTGGTTTGGTTAAGGCCTATTCAGTGTCAGATGAGTTGGACACTGATCAGCCCTTAATCATTCAGGATGACTCAGTGGCTGTTGACATAAGCACTGTGATCTCCCCACAACTGCCATATTTGAACCTTGTTGAAGGTGGAGATGCTGCAGGATTAGGTGATGGAGTTGAAAAGGAGAATCTAGTTGAAAAATCAGAGGGAGTAGAGGATGATAGAGATGTGGTGATCACTAGGATAGTGAGTGTACCGCCAAATGAGGGTGATATAAGTGAGGAAGGGCAGGCTATTCTTGAAGTCAAATCTGAACTTCAGGAATCCCTTGATGAGAGGAGGCCTGTTCCTTTGAGTGGGGAAATTATTAATGAAGGGAGAAAAGAATTAGTTGAAAATGAGGAGAAGACTGCTGGTGTATCAGAGTCTTATGAAAAAGAATTGGAGGGAGACAAGTGTGTTTTTACTGATGCTTTTGATTTGTCTGACATTGCAGGTATAACCTTTGATCAAATCTTTGCAGATGATCTCTTAACAGATGCACCCATTCAGGTTGATAGTGGATCAGCACAAGCCTTGCTTGGGATGCTATCAGAGAAGTTGGACTCCTTAGCTCACCAAGTCCAATCAGCTCATGCAGAAACTTCTGGAGCTTTGGATGAGCATGGAAGAACTTTGGCATCTGTGGAGATGAGGCTAACTGGCTCAGAGGATGTGGTGTTACCTACCTTGGAGGCAAGGATCAGTGGAGTTGAGACTGGTCTGCAAACCATCTCCACTGAAGTTATCAAAGCTAAAAACACCATGAGGTCAGTTTCAAAGGATGTTAAGAAGGAGCAATCTTTGCTAAGAATCAACCACAATAGGAATGTGAAGACATTGAGGTCAGTAGTGAAGAAAGCCCTTGGAAGAAAGACTGTCTTGCAAAGACAAAGAGCTGAAGAGTAAAGGCTAGCAATGGTGAAAGCAGCCTCAGAAAAATTTTCTCAAGAAGTGTTGGCCAACATTGCTGAAGGTGCAGTGGCCAACCTCACTGAACTTTTGAAAGCCCAACTGGATGCATCTCTTAAGGCAACCATGGAGGAGGTTGTCCAACAGAAAATGAAGCCTGTTCTAGCTTTCCTCAGCTTGAGCAGTGATAGGATGCAAAATATACATGATGAGAATGTATATCTGTTGGAAGAAATGAAGTCTCTCACCCAAGCCCAGTCCTTATTGGCAACTACTATGAGTGAACTGAAGCCAGAATGTTTTGATGCTGCCAAAAAGGGGAAAGGGAAAGAGCAAGGGCAAAAGGTGCCTTAGTGATTGGGAGTCCAGTGAAAGGGAAGGACAAAGCCCCTGAAGGAAAGGGAAAAGAGCCAGCAATGCTGAATTTGGATGATTTGGATGAAGAGGAGCAATTGGCACTTGCCTTGAAGAACTCTATGGCCTCAGGTCAAGAGGAAAGAGTAAGGCTACAACAAAGACCAGGTGGTGAAGTGTCTGGTTTGGACAAGGATGCTGAAGGTGTCCAAACTAGAGGAAAGATCAAGAGAGCAAAAGGAAAGAAAAGACAAGCTGAAACATTCACTGACTTCCCCAACAGTCTTGATCTTCCACCTAAATTCAGAGTTGAGATTGATGAGCCTACCTCAAAGAAGGCCAAAGCTGCTGAAGTGTCCAAAGTTGTTGAAAAGGACAAATCCTCTGAAAAAGAAAAGTCCCCTAAGACTAAGTCCACTAAAGGTACCAAAGCTTCTGAAGATGTTGAGGAGCTATATGAAGAAGGCTTTGGTCCTGGACCTAAGAAGAAGAAAGTGATAGTGCTAAATGATCCATCAAAGCTGTTTCATGAAGGGTATGGCAAAGACCCTGAAACACAACAAAAGTTGGCCATGATGAGAGCCCAAGAAAAGATGGATTTGCTGGATGAAGCACAAAGAGCAAGAGACAAGAGAAGAGCAGACTTCCAGAAGCCAAGAAGGAAGAGAGCAACTTACAATAAGATGAAGCCACAGCTGCTGATTCCAATGGACACCAAATATCCTCACTTGGATAAATGGGTGCCAATTCAGCTGAATGACTCATGGGAGGAAACAAAAAGGGAGTATGTCTATGTTCAGTATGTCATTGACAGATGGAATGGAAGAGATGCCAACTCCACTTTTGCAGAGTTCATGATAGAATACTACAGAGAGCTCTATCAACAATTACTTGCAGCTGCTGACATTGCAAGATTTGAACTCAAAGCCCCCAAGCCAATCATTTACATGCCTCCAAAGCTTGAAGGATGGATTGACCAATCAAGGATTCTGAGAGAATTCACTGAGATCCTCAAGCTGAACAAGATGGTTCTTGGTCCTAAGGGAACAAACCAAGAAGCCATGGCCTTGAAAAGAAGAGTGTGGGCACAATATGGAATGGTGCCACCTCCTCATGATGATCTTTGAAATGGGTAAGTCTTCTGACCTATCTTGATTGATCAACTATGCTGAAATATGGTCAAGTCTGCTGATGTGGTGTGCTATGAAAAACTATTTGCTCTGATATGCTCTGGATTGCTTTGATATAAACATGATTCTCTGATACCTGATGTTTTGCTCTGATATTGCTAAAGTTTTTTTTTTTTTGTATTTGCTCTGATACTAAAATTCTAGGTATGCTTTGTATAGTGAAGTGCTCTGATGTAACTAGTGTTATTGATTCATGCTCAGATATGTTAACTTCAACTATCAACATGCTTGTAATGATCTTCAATTGAATGATAGTTGAATTTATTTTGAATCAAGAAGAACACTCATCTCTCTATGCCTATCTATGAAACCTATTTGCAACATGAATGGTAAATACACTAACACATTGCTTTTCAGGAAAATTGACCTTAGTCATGTCTACTGAAGATAAATGTAATAGGTGTAGCCAAGTCACTTTTGCATAAATGTATAGGTTTTGGCATCATCAAAAAGGGGGAAATTGTTGGGAATAAAATGAGATATGTTTTGATCTAATACCAAAACCCCCTGAGACATGCCTAAGTCAAATTAAGTATGTTCTAGAGATGTTAGAACATATAGTATATAGGCTAGATGATGAGCTAATATGTTAGGCAGCTCTTAGATGATTAGATGCACAATTTGAGGGGGAACACATGCTTTGAAGTCCATCAAGAACAAGTCCCCTCAATGGCTCAAACTCTGGAAACAACACTAAGTCATTTGAAGACCAACCATGCTGATCAGGAGAGTTGTCCAGAGGAGTTGTCTCAGCTCAATCTGTCAAGATTAAGTGCTCTGAAAGCCTGAGGACAACTATGCTGAAGAGAAAGAGACAACCACACCCTAAAGAACTACAAATCAACATGCCAAGATCACTTTGAAGTGAAGCAAAGGGTATGAGCCAAGTCATCTGAAGAAGAGCAAGCCAACCTTGCTGATAAGCAAGACTGCTGATAGTGATAAGAAGAGTTGTCCAAATGATGAGAAATGTTGTCCTATCATTAGAACAACCTTCAGAAGTCATGTCCATGTTCTAACAAGAGAATCTGGAAGTCAGATATTGGGAAGAGTGCTGCAGAATGAAGACAAAGCTCTTACAGCCGTTTATTTCCCAAATGAGGACATGTCACTATCAAGATTTTGTCTTCAAAGTTGAAGAACCAAAAGAAGACATTTATGGACATTGGAGGCTGCCTCTCCAACGGGCAAATCCTTCAATTGTCTATAAATACAGAAGTGTGAAGACCATTTGAAAGCATCTCAACACAATCCAACTAACCTCAAGTTCTTACAAGCTAGAGTGCTTTCAAAGCTTTCAAAGACTATCTTAGTCTTCAAACACTTCATCTAAGCTGAACTACATTGTATATCCATACACAAGCTTAGAGAGATATCCTATCTTTATACACTGATCTTCATTGTAAAGGATATCTCATTAGTTGGAACCTTACTTCAACCCTTACATCTTTCAAGAGTGAAAGTGAGAAGGTTGTAGTAGTAGAAGTGTTAGGAGCTGACTGTTGAGAGAAGAACAGTTCAGTTCTGAGTTGAGAAGATGGTACTAGGACTCTAGACATCCTAGGGATCAATTCACCAAGAGTGGTGTTCTTGATCAAGTGCACCTTGGCACTATAAAACAAGTTAATTCCAAAGAAAAGGAATTATCTTGTTAAATCAGGGAAAGTGGATGTAGGAGCTTGAGTCTCTGAACCACTATAAACTCTTGTGTTGATTTACATTCCAAGTACTTTCATACATCCAACACTGCACACAAACTGATCTTTCAAGGATAAACATTCAAAGACTGTGCAAAAACCTATTTGGACAAGTTCCCTGAAAACTGGACTGTATTGCATTGACTAAGTGATTTCAGAAACTAAAGGAGTCTAAACTAAAAGGGCCAACCACTATTCCGCACATATAACTCCCCTAGATAGTTATTCAACTAAGTACTCAATAGTACTTAGTAGTTTGATTATCTTTGTTGAGTTAATCATCTTCAGCAGAGTTGTCCAAGACAACCTTGCTGAGCTCTGGTTTGATCAAGTTAGAAAAGAATTTGCATACAAGTGTATTCCCCCCCCCCCATACACTTGTTATCTACTCCTTTCAGGACCAACAATATCTTTAGTTACGCTTCAAATAAGTTATCCAAACTTATTCTTCAATTCTACTAACTCAGCACACTAAACTACTCTTCTTAGTTTTACTGTTCTTGGTCAGTCAGCACAGTTCTTCCACAACTGTTCTGCTTCCTTCAAAAATACTTCTCTTGATTTTCTGAGCTTCATCTTAACTTCTTTTGATAATCTTCATATTCTGAAGTAGTCTTCTGATCTTCCTTAGTCTTCTTTAGTCTTCTGACTTTGATCTAATCTACTGCTCTGAACTTTTACAATGCTGAATACAATAGAATACAAACTTACACATATATAAAACCTATATATACTTCAACTGAACTATATACATATGTGTTGGTCCCTGAGACGAGTGTAAGATCAGCTGACTTGATGTCTGCTGATTGTGTGGAAAATAAACTAACTCTTTCAAAGTAACTAGTCCGCTGATTTCTCTAGGGGCCTAGGACTAGTTAGTCGACTGATTAATTACTTATCGGAGTTAAGTGCGGAATTGTAGTGTGCCCATAAATATTATACTCGTCTATTTAATAAATACAGTGTGTAAAACATTTTATGCACAAATATGAATGTAAAGACTTGAAATGTAAAGTGCAGAAATGTAAATAACACATTAATTTATAGTGGTTCGGATATACGTTCCTACGTCCACTCTCACGTCCACACGTGATGTTTAATCCCTTTAATTTACCCAAAATTACAAGGGCCTTGTCCTTTATAGTCCCAAGGGTAGGACTTTGAGATCTGAGCCAGTTCCCTAACTGCTACGGTCTCCACAAGTGATTGTAAGCACTTGCACTTCCCCACAAGTGATTGTAAGCACTTGCACTTGAACTCCACAAGTGATTATAGAGCACTTGGACTCTTTACAGTGATAAACACTCAACTTGACTTCTAAGGTTTTATGGTAGAAGGTGGGTTTTGTGTATATGAACTAGGTGAGAATTTCCCTTACAATCTGTTTTAGCCTCATGCTAGGATTGGGAAATTCTCTCTAAGCTATGGATATATATGAGTGGTTGCACTGGCTTAGATGGTATGAGTTCACTCACTGGGGATGAGGTGATGCGTGTTGAATCTTCATGAATGATCTTCTTGAGCTCTTCTTATTTCTGGAGTTTATGACCTTTGCTCGACCTTTGCATCTCACACCTCTTCACATCTCCCAATGATGTATGAGCTCATTTATATAGTGTTGATGTTTGAATGTTACCGTTGGATGATAGCAATTCAAATCTCCACTAATTGAGGAATTGACAATCTCTTGATTTTGATATGATTGAATATTACCATTGACATGTAATTTCAATCATATCTTTGACTTTCCTTTCTTGTGCACATATCTTGTCAATCCTTGATTTCAGCTGTGATTGGTCTTCCTTTAATTGTGTAAGAAGACTTCTACTCTGCTGGTAAGAAGACTTCACTCTGCTGGTAAGAAGACTTCTACTCTGCTGGTAAGAAGACTTCACTCTGCTGGTAAGAAGACTTCACTCTGCTGTTTTTACTCAGCTGACTTTACACAGCTGCTGTTTCTTCTCAGCTGCTGTCTTTACTCTGCTGTCTTTACTCAGCTGGCTTTACACAGCTGCTGTTTCTTCTCAGCTGCTGTCTTTACTCTGCTGTCTTTACTCAGCTGGCTTTACACAGCTGCTGTTTCTTCTCAGCTGCTGTCTTTACTCTGTTGTCTTTACTCAGCTGGTTGTAAGATGACTTCTACTCAGCTGATGTAAGACGACTTCTACTCAGCTGATGTAAGATGACTTCTGGTCTTGGTCTTCTCTTCTCTTCTTGAGCATTGACATGTCTTCTCTTCTAACCAGAGTCCTATCTATTACAAGATGTATAATAAAGTTGTCTATACAGTACAACTTATCCTATTACATGATTGATTTGGTTTATCAAAACTAAACTAAGGATATTCATATCCCAACAATATGAGTATATCTAAGTCCTATACTATAAGCTGTCTATACAATACATTCTCAGCTTAGTTCTTAAACAGTTCATATATCAGATCAGTAAAACACTAAGATCAGTAAACTCAGTTTTCATAACATATTAAGATCAGTAAACTTAATTCATATAACTCAGTTAGAATGACATATATCATTAACTTCAAGTTGCTTTTGGCCATCAAAACATATAATCATCAACTAGAACATTGTTTATAAGATTCATATCCCAACAATTTCCCCATTTTTTATGAAGCCAAAACTACTTAAATGTTAATAAATCAGTAGTTAAGTACATAGTCAATCATAACAGTTCATCAATTCAAAATTCAGATTCATATTCAGATTAAGATCAGATATTACACATAATTCACATAATCACAGAAAAAAGAAATAAAGATTAAGGTTAAGAAATGTTATATCTTGAGCTTAGTCCTTCATCTTCAATCTTCATCTTCAAATTCTGAATGCCAAATACATCCTGGTCTTGATATCCATCATGTGTTTATGATCAGTAATTCCTTCATCTTGAATAATCTTTGCAATGATGTTACCAATCTCTGTGTAATCCGGTTCTCCATTCTCAAGTCTTGGAGGTTCCCAAACTGGTTCTTCTGGACATAAGATCTGGATTTCTGCAGCAGCAGCCATTAACAACATGTCTTCCCAGAAGTCTCTTGCAATGTTCATCATGAACAAATCAAAATCAACATATTCAGCCTCTCTACTAGAATGGTCACCAAATTTCTTCACAATGAAATTAGCAATTTGCCATTTCTTCTTCAGATCATTCCAATACTGCATATTATCAGTATCAACAATGAATTCCATATAATTTTCATCAATAACTTTTCCAACAGGTTCCTTAGCTTTCATCTTCCTTTTCAAAGCAGCAACTCTGTTATCAAATTTCTTTCTTGCAGCTTCTGCATCTTTCAATTTTTGCTTTCTAAGTTGTTCATCAGCTTTCTTCTTTTCAGATAGCTCAGCTTTCTTCTTGGCTAACAACTCATTGTTCTTTTTAGCAACTTCAACCATCTCTTCTTCAGTTGGTTGATTACTTAAAACAACATGCTTCAACTTACTTTTTGACCTGGTGACTCTACCAGTCTCTTCAGCCTCTTCTTCATCATTTAAGATCAATTTTCTCTTTTTCTTTCCAGAAGAAGACTCAGCAATGTTCTTCTCAATAACTGCTAAACCTTGAGTTTCAGAAGTCTGCTGTCTTCTCAGATTGATTTTCAAATTCAAGCTTATGATCTCTTCTTTCAGATCATCTTGACTTTTCTTCAGCTCATCCTGGCTTACAACCAATTGTGCTTGTTGTGCTTGAGTCTGCTCCATCACTCTGATGACCTTATCTTCCCCCTTTTTGGCTTCATCATGCCATTCATTCAAGGGTGTCATATGCAGCTCAAACTTCTTATGTAACTCAACAGAAAGTTTCTTCTCTTGCAATCTATGCAGATCATAGATTTTGGACATAGTGTGTTCCAACACTTGCTCATAAGAATTAGCAACAGTCAATCTAGCAAGCTTCTCTGTTGCTTCTTGAAATTGCTTTAAAGTTGCTTCCATCTGGGCTTGCAACTCTTCATTATGCTTTTTCAACTTGTCAAAGCTTGAGTTATCCTGAGCTGTCTCAGCAGGAACTGGTCTTACTGTCTCTTGAACATCTTCAAGCACAGTAGTTTCTGCAACTTCAATTAGTGTGCTTTCCAACTCATCAGCACCCAATTCTTGTTCCCCCAAGACCTCAGTTTCACCAATTACAACTGTGTTCTCAAACACCTCAGTTGCATTGACATCAGCTACATCATCAGCTTCCAAATTAACTTTCTCAGCAATATCATTATCAACCTCCATGTTGACCTCAGCATCAACATTTTCTTCAGCAGTGTTCACCACCACATACTTAAAACCAGTCATTCTCTCCACCAATTTAACCACCGATTCTGGAGTTAATAATTCTGTGAAAGAATTAACACCAGCAGCCTCTTTCTGTTGTTGTTCCCAGTCATAAAAAACTGGAAAACCACCCATACCTTCCACCACAACTAACAACTCTTTCAACTCAACTCTTCTTAGATACACCCACGTGCCAATCCTAAGAAGTTGTTCAAACACCATAGAGCTGTCATCTAAACCATGAAATTCTCTAAGGAGAGCATTCCTCAATTTCATCCTTATGTCTTCCTCCTTATCACACATTAGATAATCCATCAAAAATACTGTTTTGGGTTGAATAAATTCAGTTTCAGGAGAAGAAGTAATCTCAATTGGTTCAGAAGAAGGTATATGTTCATGCTCAGTAGAGTGATCATGAACTGATTCAGGAGAAAAATGTGGAGTGGGTTCATGTTGTGGGCTTGAATGGGGAGTGGGATGGAAAGAAGTGTTCTGAGGGGATGAGGGAGGAGTGTTCTGACGAATGGGTGAGTAATGTACTGACTCATCAGAACGGGTAGGCTCTTGATCAAGGGGTTGGGCTGGGATGGGGTCAGAGTTTGAGGGAGTAGAAGAAGTGTTCTTAAATACTCTTCTGGGTCTAAGCACACTTGTACCTTTTGTTCTCTTATGTAAAACAACAAGGCTTGAAGTACTTACCTCTTGTTCTACAGAAGCCTCCTTCTATTCTGCAGCAACTGAATGTTCTGAGTTTTCTGAGGCAACCCTAGCAGATCTGCCTCTCCTCAGTCCAGCTCTGTTTGGATCATGCCTAGCCTTTGTTCATGATTCAGGCTCCTCATCATCAGATCGAAACATGGAATCACCCGAACCTTGAGGTTGATGACGTTGAAGCTGTTCTTGTTCAAATTTAATGGATTCCTTTTTTAACAAAAATTTACCTTGATGAAACTTCTTTGGAGGACTCCAATCCACCTTCTTAGCAGCTAGTTGAGGCAACAACATGCTCAACTAGTTTGCATAACCCATCATAGCTTTAATGGAAAACTCCTTGGTGTCCTCATCAAATAACACCTTGTCTTTTTCACTCAGCAGTCTGCCCAAAATAAATCCTTGCCAATCTCCATCAACTCGATCAATAATTGCGGCCATTACTCGAATTTTCAAGTGGGTTAGGGCGTCATGACTGTAATGTTGCCCTAATAGACATTTTCCAACAATGTCCATTAACAACTGAAGTCCAGCTGGAAGAATAGCTTTCTTTAGGTTGTTCAGAGTCTTGGGTTCTTCACCTGTCCATCTACCCACACAAGTTTTCTCTTGCCCTGCCATATAGTTAAGAATACTTACATGCCCTTTAGGTAAATTGAACGCGATTCCAAGAGTTTCTCTGGAAATAGCAACTCTGTGTCCAGAAATCATCGAACGGACGCCATTTGAATCACGTTGGAGCTGTAAATAGAATTCCATTGCCTCAGGCTCAAAAACCATCTTGGGGAATGATTCTAGATACTTTCTCAGCCCGCGTTCTTCACACATGGTGAGAATGTCTTGATTCTCATTGTTCTGCCTTCCGATGAAGTACACGTCATTTTCGACGAAGATGCCCTTTTCCCTAATCCATTGGGATGAATTAAATGTACCTACAACTTCATTAGATTCATTTACGATATCGATAATCACCATTTGAGAGAAATGAAGAAGTGTAGAAGATATAGTAGTAAAGTTTCGAGAAAGATTTCGAGCTTAGAGATTTTCCAGAAATGCTTAAGTGAAGAAGATGAAGTAAATGTGATCGTAGTTATCTAATTCAAAGAAAATCTAGGGCTTGGATTGATTTAGAATCCCACGTTGTATGGTTTGGATTGAGTATTGAAGTATGTAATTTAAAAAAAAAACGTCCCAGATTCATTAAACCCTTTCCAATTTTTGGAGCCAACTTGTGATGATAAATACACCATTTAAAATTAGGTCATAATAGAGAAGTGTATTAATCTTCTCTATAAATAATCTAATTTCGAACAGATCTTGACTTAGAAGTATTCTAAGGCAAAATACTGTTCTGATGTATATCAGCACAGTTGTTTCCAAGCACACCTTTACTTCATTTTCTTGCTTGTAATATAATGAAATTTACTTATCTGGATTCAGCTGAGTACTGTAATCAGCTGAGTATACTCTCCGAAGATCAGATCTGAAGTTGGGTCAGCACAGTAATCCTCAGATCAGTTCCCCAACTCTTCTGATTATCACCTTTTTGGTATTAGCACAGTACTTTCTCAGACCAGTGTTGTGACTCAGATCAATTCTATTCTGTAGACAGATTTTCCTGTAGTCAAATAAGCTTTTGTAATCAGAACAGTCCTGTAGACAAATCAATTCAATAATCAGAACATGTCTGTAGACAGATAAATGCTGTAATCAGATCAGATTTGTAGACAGATCAAATCTGTAATCAGATTGGTTCCCCCTCCAGTGGAGAACTCCTCTTCTGTGCCTGTTTCACCTTGATAGAAGTGTTAGTTCATGTATAAATGGTGAAATACAGTACAAATCAGAAAGAATAATTAAAATGGGTCTTTATAAGGTTTGTTCTAAGGTGACTAGTGCTCTGAGTCAACATACAGGATATTTAAGAAATCACAAATTCCCCCTTAAATGTATATTCTCAATTCCCTCAGCTTTACCAGCTTCCTCATCGGGATTTAGGCACCTTAGTAACCTTTTTACCTGTTTGTGATGAGTGTAGTGGTCTTGACATGGTCTGGCCTTCTGAATTATCCTTCTTGAAGTACTATTCTCGGTATCAGCTCAGTACCTGAAATGTTAGCACACATCTCTATATACATGTAGGATCCATGTCTATCAATCCTAGACTAATACAAAGCTCTCTAAATCTAGTTTCAGCCAAAGGTTTAGTAAATATGTCAGCTCTCTGAATATCAGTATGGATCTTTTCCATCCTAATGTTTTTCTTTTCAACATGATCCCTAATAAAATGATGCCTAACATCTACATGCTTGCATCTAGTATGTAAAACGGGATTTTGAGTGATGGCAATTGCACTATTGCTGTCACAGAATATAGGTACATTAGTTTCTACTATATTGTAATCTCTAAGTTGTTGCATTAGCCAAAGGAGCTGACTACAACAACTTCCTGCGGCCATATATTCTGCTTCAGTGGTAGATGTTGCCACACTTGTTTGTTTCTTTGAAAACCATGATATGAGCTTAGAACTTAAAAATTGGCATGAACCAAAGGTTGATTTTCTATCTATCCTGCAACCAACAAAGTCAGAATCTGAATAACCACTTAGGGATAAATCATCATCTGCAGAATACCATAAACCTCGATTAATGGTACCCTTTAGATATTTCAATATCCTTTTAGCAGTCTCCACATGACTTTCTTTGGGATTGGCCTGAAATCTAACACATACACCTACTGCAAATGCAACATCTGGCCTACTAGCAGTTAAATAGAGTAAAGAACCAATTAAAGCTCGATAATAGGATTGATCAGCACACTTACCTCGATCATCTGGATCCATTCTGTATGTTGGCAGCATTGGTACTCCAACAGTTTTACAGGTCTTGATACCAAATTTATCTAACAAATTTCTTGTATATTTTGCTTGATTGATAGAGATACCTTTAGATGATTGTTTTACTTGAAGACCAAGAAAGTAAGTCATTTCACCCATCATTGACATTTCAAACTTACTTTGCATGAGCTTTGAAAAGCTTTCACTCATGCTCTTGTTAGGAGATCCAAATATTATATCATCAACATAAATTTGGACAAGTAGAATGTCTGTACCTTCTTGTCTTCTGAACAAAGTGCGATCAACTTTGCCCTTTGTAAATCCATTTTCAACTAAGAATAGTGAAAGAGTGTCATACCGGGCTCTTGGGGATGGTGATCAAGGACGAAAAAGGGGTATTCACTGTAGGCAAAACTCTTAGGAGACCAGGTTGAAGAAGGTGAGGCATGGCTTAGGCTCTTAAATTGGGAACATACTCCTTCTACTCCATCTCGTTACCTCAAACCTTCCTCTAGTAGTTAGATCTGTATAATATGTAGATTTATTGTATTTTCCTATATATAGTAGAACTCGCCGGACCACCGCCGGACCACCACCCCACACTCATAGATGATGGATATAGGGTAGTTAAGTGATATTAAAGCATCTCCCTTTCATAACCTCGAACGCTTCAATCTCTACGAAATCAGGTTCTTTTTCTTTAATTAACGTATTCAGTTCATCAGCAAATAAAATCCAGAATGACTTCTTTTGTGCGCCAATTAAATGATTAAGATCTGTAATACACTCATCAAGGAGTACTAAAAGAATTTCATCATAAATTTTCTTGTTCCACTGCGCCATCTACACACATACAGTGGAAGATAAATGCACACTTTAAATAACCTGTTTCGTGAGACTACCACACACTCCAATATAGTTCACGAAATAATTAATTACCTTTTTACCTAAGTTAATTGAAGATGAAGAGGAAGAGGTGCTTGAACTTGAAAGCTCTGAAAATTTTCTCTTCAAAACCCTACTTGTGCTTGTGAAGGCTTGTGACATTATTATGATAAAATTTTCTCTTCAAAACACTCATAGATGATGGACATAGGGAAGTTGAGTATCTTAAAGACAGACAACTTTTCTTTTCGCCTGTTACCGAGGCACCTAGTTCCCCAACTCCAACTCTAAAAAAAAAAAAAAAAAAAAAAAAAGAGAACTTACTAATCATCCTCCGACATCGATCCGCTGCTGCTCGGCCCATTCTTACCCTCTCTGATATCCCTAAGAACTCCTGCAATCGACGCATTCCCAGTCAACACCGCAATAACGTAGATCCTTAAACAATTTATTTTAAAAGCGTGTAACTAAAGTTGCGAGTGCGACTTTGTAATTAATTCGGCATTGGGTCAAAATTACCCTAAAATCATTCATTAATTGAAATGGAAGTGGGCTTAATTAATTAAAACAAACACCCACAAATTAATTGTAAAACAACTACTGCATACCTCATTAATTGAACGAAGGTTTTAGAGAGGCTTAAGGACGTGAGTTGAAGGAATTTTGTCAACCGTTAAAAATCATATTCGCTGAACCACTAATTAAAATCATAGTCGTAGTGTGCGAGGGTTTCTATCTTTCCTGATCGATGCTGGTTTGCCTTTGTGACTTTCCAATCTCTCAAGATTGAGTTTGGAGCTATAAGTCTTTGGTAGAGTTTCTCTGTTTATATATGTGAGCAACAGGTGAACAAGAGATGTAATTCATATGCATTCCTATCTGTAATCTGTAATTCATATATAGTCCTGGTTCATCTGTTCCATTCCTTTTAATCTCTGCCATATCTTCTAGTGTAGATTTCTGTCTGAAATCATGAAGTTTTTAATGTAAAACATGAACTATTTAATTAACTATTTAAAATTAATTTGCCAGCAGCAAAACTAACCTTTTCCAACCAAATGAATTTATCTGTAAGTGGTACGCACGATGGAACTGTTCTTTAGATATCTTTTGACATCGATTGTACTGTCTAGCTCTCTGTAACCTTCAATATGAATGATTGATTCCTACACAGATACAAATACAAAAATTAACTAATTATAAAAAGGGCTAGTCTTGGGTGAGACCGTCTCACAGAATGAGATCCGTGAGACGGCCCTCATATATAAAAAGTGATAATGTTTGAGCAAAAAGTGATAGTGTTTAAGTAAAAAGTGATAATAACTTTTGTTAAAAATATTATCACTTTTTACTTAAACATTATCACTTTTTTTACAAAACAAAATCTGGAAAAAAAACATGGGTTATCCTACCCAAAATTTTGAAATATGGGTTAAAAGGATTCGTCTCACAGAAGACGATCTCACACAAGTTTTTGCCTTATAAAAAAACCTTTCATTTAGTAATCACATATTTTAGAATTTTAAATTTTATACCGCATTTCTTTTCTTTATTTCTTGTCTGCATTCTTCCCTGCCGTCTTTCCATATGTAGTCTTCATTTAGTAAAAGACCTTTCTCCATTATATATAAAAAAGTGTTACAAAAAATTGTTTGGATAACACTATCCAACCATCCTTTCACGAAGAACTAGTGGATGCAGGTAAAACAACTCCTTTTTCTGATCTTCTCACCCCTACGCCATTGTTTTTACATAAATTTGCTGAAATATAGTCGATTACTACAAAGGTAATAGGAGTCTATATACAAAAATAAACTTGAAAGTAATTGAGAAATATTGTAATATAAAAATAATATAAATGAGTTATTTTAAATATGCATTTAAATTTTCAATTGTTTAATGAAAGTTGTTATGGAAAGTGAGTATTCCTCCGAAGGTTAAATTTTTTTATTGGAGGTTATGTAAAGGATGGTTAGTGGTGAAAGTCAAAACTTTACAAAAGCGTGCGACAACCGGTTCGAAGGACAATCTCAGCAAACCCTTGTTTGAGGTGGCATAAACTAAAGGCTTGAGCGGGTTTTTTTCGAAGACTCAATGGAGATGGGAGTGGGGATGGTGATCAATGACGAAAAAGGGGTATTCACAGCAGGCAAAACTCTTAGGAGACCAAGTTGAAGAAGGTGAGACATGGCTTATGTGGCGTCTCCGAGGCTCTTACATTGGGAACATACTCCTTGTACTCCATCTCGTTACCTCAAACCATCCTCTAGTAGTTAGATCTGTATAATATGTAGATTTATTGTATTTTCCTATATATAGTAGCACTCGCCGGACCACCATCCCTACTTGTGCTTGTGAAGGCTTGTGACATTATTATGACAAAATTTTCACTTCAAAACACTCATAGATGATGGATATAGGGTAGTTAAGTGATATTAAAGAATCTCTCTTTCATAACCTCGAACGCTTCAATCTCTACGAAGTCAGGTTCTTTTTCTTTAATTAACGTATTCAGTTCATTAGCAAATAAAATCCAGAATGACTTCTTTTGTGCGCCAATTAAATGATTAGGATCTGTAATACACTCATCAAGGAGTACTAAAAGAATTTCATCATAAATTTCCTTGTTCCACTGCGCCATCTACACACATATAGTGGAAGATAAATGCACACTTTAAATAACCTTTAAATAACCTGTTTCGTGAGGCTACCACACACTCCAATATAGTTCACGAAATAATTAATTACCTTTTTACCTAAGTTAACTGAAGAGGAAGAGGAAGAGGTGCTTGAACTTGAAAGCTCTGAAAATTTTCTCTTCAAAACCCTACTTGTGCTTGTGAAGGCTTGTGACATTATTATGATAAAATTTTCTCTTCAAAACACTCATAGATGATGGATATAGGGTAGTTGAGTATCTTAAAGACAGAAAACTTTTCTTTTCGCCTGTTACCGAGGCACCTAGTTCCCCAACTCCAACTCTCAAAAAAAAAAAAAAAAACTTATTAATCATCCTCCGACCTCGATCCGCTGCTGCTCGGCCCATTCTTAACCTCTCTGATATCCCTATCCCAGTCAACACCGCAATAACGTAGATCCTTAAATAATTTATTTTAAAAGCGTGTAACTAAAGTTGCGAGTGCGACTTTGTAATTAATTCGGCATTGGGTCAAAATTACCCTGAAATCATTAATTAATTGAAATGGAAGAGTGGGCTTAATTAATTGAAACAAACACCCACAAATTAATTGTAAAATAACTACTGCATACCTCATTAATTGGCGAAGGTTTGAGAGAGGCTTAAGGACGTGAGTTGAAGGAATTGTGTCAACAGTTAAAAACCATATTCGCCGAACCACTAAAACAACTAAAGGCAAACCCTTGTTTGAGGTGGCATAAACCAAAGGCTTGGGCGGGTTTTTTTCGAAGACTTAATGGAGATGGGAGTAGGCAAAACTCTTAGTAGACCAGGTTGAAGAAGGTGAGGCATGACCTATGTGGCGTCTCCGAGGTTCTTAAATTGGGAACATACTCCTTCTACTCCATCTTGTTACCTCAAACCTTTCTCTAGTAGTTAGATCTGTATAATAGGTAGATTTATTGGTAACAATATTTTGGTCATGTAGTAAACCAACTATTTGCGACCCGCGAATTTTATGGGCAACCCGGATCCGGGCTTATGACCTGCGATTTTTTTTAAATTATCTTAATTTGACTTTTGGGCTAAATGGGCTTAGGGTTTTGACTTGGTCTATTTTTTTTTTTTTTAGGGTAGAAATAAGGTACATATACATTGAATCTCTATGTTTTTTTCCTTGTGTAATTGGGATGAAATGCATGTATGCAATATTTCATATAAGACTAACCCTTACCAGAAAAGACTTTTGAGGGAAAGTCTTGGTGTCCATTTGAATAGATCCTTGAATCCTATTTGATTTTTTCAGTCTCTGTGATATCTTTGATCAAATTTCCATATTTCTGTCTTTATCGTTTCTATAACTATGGAAGTTAATGTTAACAAGTTACCCAAGTTTTCAGTATCAGATTATGACTATTGGAAGCTTCGAATGGAAACATTCTTCAGTTCTACTCATGATCTGATGGTGTCCGTTATCAAGGATGGACCAATTGTCACAATGACTACCAACACTTCTACTCTGGACCCGTCTAAAGCTGTAGGTGCAATCGTGCCTAAGCCCATGTCAGATCTTACTTCTGAAGAAATGAGGCAAAACAACTAGGACAGCATAGCCAAGAACTATATTTTACATACACTGCCTAATGAGTATCTAGGCAAGGTATTAAAATGTAAAACGGTTAAGGAAATGTGGGACAAAATTGATGTTCTTTGTGAAGGCACAAGTCTGATCAAAGAAAGTAAGTTGTCCACTGCGGTTCAAAAGTTTGAATCATTCAAAATGAAGCCTGGCGAATCTATCAACCAACTAAATACTCGATTTACTCGAATAATGAATGATCTTGAAGTTTTGGGTAAGAAGTATACTGATAGGGAGATTAATTTTAGAATTCTTAAGGGTAATCAGAAGAAGACGAAGGCTTTCCCTCAAAAGTCATTTTTGGTAATCAAGAAACGGCAGTCTGTTAGAACCACTGCTCTGATACCACTTGTTGGTCCCACAGTTGAGTGTTAAGATTGATAAAGCTAGAAAAGTCTAGAGGGGAGGAGTGAATAGACTTTTAAAAAAAATTCAAAATATCAGAGATTGTATATGCGGAATTAACAATTTATGAGCCCTATTCAATTATACTCAACTATACAACGTAACACCTTACTTATCTATTCTGCAAATATACCTGACTTGTCTATTCAACTCTAATTCAAGAAATTAGTTGATTATCCAAGTAAACAATTAAGAACAATTAACAAATATAAAACAGTAAGTAAACAACACAAGATTTATAGTGGTTCGACAACTTGTCTACATCCACTCTCACAACTCCAGTCGTGAAATTTTATTAACTCTTCTTATGGCTTTAAGTCTCAAGAAATAATACTTCGATCTTTTCGACTATATCTCCAGATATATCTTCAATCTAACAACTAGTTATTTTACAAGTAACTAGCACCTTGTGTATAACAAAAATAATAAGAAAAACTTCCCTGTTTTCAATAAGCCTTCTTCTTCGTAGACTTGTCTTTTCTGGGCATCTTCTTTGATCTTTCAAATACTTCGAACTCTGCGAGTTTCCTTGCTTTAATCTCTTCAGTATACGCTTTAGTATTTCAGTCGTTCAGTGGTCTTCCCACGTTGAATGTCTTCAACTATTTATAGACTTCATGACTCAAGATTAGTTTGTTATCCAACAACCTTTTCTTGATAACTTTTTCTAACTAACTCTGATAACTTCTTCTTGATATGTGTTGGGATATGAATCCTAGACAAGTCCTAAGTGATGAAAGATAAGATGAAGTTTTGATAAGCCAAAAGTGGATTGAATATTTTCTAAGTACTGACTGATCTAGTCTAGTTGAGTTGAGTCATCTTGTGCAAAGACCAGTAGAGTTCACATGAGTTCACATAAGTTCATATTAAAAGATAAGTACGTTTTTATAAGTACTTCATATTTGTTTAAGTCTGTTACTGAGCTATTTGAAAGGTGTATAGAAGCTCATGATTTTATATGTAATAGATTAGATTGATTGTATAGTTTATAAGTTGACTAAGCTTGTATTATGAAAGCTTAAAGTAATGTAATAGTCTTGATAAGTTTAGTATAGTCTATCGTTTGAAGAAGGAAGACAAGTCAAGAAGATTGAAGTCTACTACTCAAGATAAGGAGGGCTACAAGACAAGACAAGTGCATACAAGTCTACTCAAGACAAGTCAACGAGAGTTACTTAAAGTCAAAGTTTAAATCGAAGTGAAGCGCGTATAAAGATAAAGTTAGAAGTTAGTTATGGAATAACTAATTCATAACAGAAACGCGTATATGGATAAGAAGATTCAGTTGAAGGTAGTTATCAAGAAAAGTTGGTTACAACTAACTAAGTTCTTGAATGTTATAAATACTTCATGATGATGATCATTTGAAGACTACTGCAACTACGTATACTGAAGCTACATACTGAAGATATATTGAAGATTACTTTCAGAGTTCATTAAAAGTTCAGAAAGCAAGTCAGAAGTGAAGTGAAGAAATCCAGAAGACTGATATTGAAGATCAGAGAAGTTTTTAGTTTTTGTTGTTTTTATCAAGTTGCTAGATACTTGTTAAATTTCTAGTTAGATCGTAGACATATCTGGAGGTATAGTCTGTTGAAGATCTAAGTCTTCTTCTTGGGACTCAAAAGACAGGAATTATACACTTGTACTCGATTGGAAGAGTTTAGTGGAAACATCACAACTGGGTTTGTGAGAGTGGATGTAGACAAGTTGTCGAACCACTATAAATCTTTGTGTGTTGTTTACTTTACTGTTTTAAGTGTTTAATTGCTTAACTGTTTTAACTACTACTAAACTAGACAAGTTGAGTATAGAACAGAGTTCTCGAATATAGAAGTTGAGTATAAACTTGAATTGGGCTCATTGTTAATTTCGTATTCCGCATATTATATTCTGATATTTCGATAGAATTTTGAAAAGTCTATTCACCCCCCTCTAGACATTTTCACTAGCTTACTCGTTATTAACTCAACTTTGGGGACCTACAAGTGGTATCAGAGCAATGGTTTACGAACTGCTGTTTCTTGATAACCGACTTAGACTTAGGGTGAAGTCTTGTTCCTTGATTATAGTTGCTTACGTGTTCTTGATCAAAGATTTTTGTTATATCTGTTTCGTGCTCCCTGTTCTTGACCTATTTGCTTCTTGATCATAATTTTCTTTAGCGCTGATCTGCTTACAAAATCATGTCATTGGAAATTAGTGCTAACAAGTTACCCAAGTTCCAGGTTCAGGACTATGACTACTGGAAGCTGCGAATGGAAGCCATTTTCAGTTCCACGAACGACCTAATGATCTCTGTTATCACAGAAGGACCTATTGTTACTATGGTTCCTAATACTGCTGTTCTTGACCCAAGCAAACCAATTGGTACTCTCGTCAAGAAACCCAGGTCAGATCTAACCTCAGAAGAAATGCGTCAAAATAATTTGGATAGTTTGACAAAGAATTACATTTTACACACCCTTCCTAACGAGTATCTGGGAAAAGTGTTAAAATGTAAGACTGCCAAAGAGATGTGGGACAGACTAGCTATTCTTTGTGAAGGGACTTCCCTAATCAAAGAGAGCAAACTCTCCACAGCTGTCCAAAGATTTGAATCATTTCAGATGAAAGCTGGCGAAACTATCGACCAGCTGGATACTCGTTTTACTAAGATCATGAATGATTTGGAAGTACTTGGTAAATCTTATACTGCTCGTGAGATCAATCTTAGGATTTTGAAGAGTCTTGATAGTCGTTGGAAAATGGTAAAAATGCTTGTTAAGAACACTCAAGACATTGATACGTGGACTGCTGAAACACTGTTTCAAACCCTTAAAGCCCATGAGTTTGATTTAGACGAAGATGAACCACTAGCCAGTAGTGATAGAGAACATGCTGTATCTAAGAACGTTGCCTTTAAGTCTAGCTCTTCTAAGTCTTCTAAGGTAGACAGGTCCAAGTCTAGAACTAAGTCTGCCTCTGTGAAAGATGAGTTAGATACTGATCTTAGTCTGAAGGATCAGATGACTCTCATGGTTAGAAAGTTTGATAGGCTCAACAAACGCTTCGGAAGATACAAGAAGTTCTATAGGGATCATAGAGCATCTACTTCTAAGAACTCGTCTGAGACCAGACGAGACCGAAACTCGTCCGAAAGGAGAGACGAAGTCTCGAAAAGTAACAGACGAGATAGAGAGTCTGACGATAGGAAGATTCAACGTTCTGATAGACGTGATAAACGTAGGGACAAATCTCCTATTAAAAAGGCTACTAATGATCTCTTGTGCTATAATTGTGAAAAGCCAGGTCATTACATTTATGAATGTCCAGACCTGAGCACTGACGATCGAGAAGAACGTAAAGCTCGAAGAGAAAGAAGATATAACCGTGGCAAAAAGTCTATGATGGCCAATGATGACTCTGATTCGGATTCAGACGAGTTGCCATCGTCCGTATCTAGCCACTCAACTGATCAAGATCACGACGAAGCATTCATAGTAGATGATGGCCTATGCTGCATGGCTAAAATCGACCAAGAGGTATCATCTGCTACATCTTTTCAATCTTGTAATGATTCAGAAACTGATGAAAGTGACACTGCTAGTAGTGAAGTAGGAAGTAGTCTTCAGCACTCGTCTAGTGCAGTCGAAGACGACCTTCTACTTGCTAACCAAGCATTCATTGAAGTCAGTGATGAAAACATTGCATTAAAGCAAGAAATCATTGATCTTAAGGAAGCTCAGTCAAAAGTAGATCCTAATATAACAGTCCTAAATAAACGCTTGACTGAAGAGTTGAGTAAACTCAAAGAAAAGTGTGCGTTGACAGACAGGTTATATCAAGACCTACTTAAGATACATGCAACTGAGAGAAATGAATTCAATGTTTTAAAGAACAAGTGCAACAGACTTGAAGAACGTAATAAGTTCTTAGAGACCGAGGTAGTTACACTTGATCTCAAACTTACTGACCTGGTTAACTCTTCAAAGATTAACCTTGAACTGTCAGATAGGTATAGAGATCCAGGTGACAAGACTGGTATAGGTGCTGAGTCATCTAGCTCGTCTACTCGAGTCATTAAGAACCCTACTACTATTAAAGCAAGACTTTTGCCAAATGATAAAGGAAAAGGACCAATGTTATACGATATTGGAACTCCTTCTAATGGTACTATACCTAAACAAGCTCGAGTTAACATTCCGATTACCAAGGGAGGTAAAAAGAATGGTAACAGCAAGCCTGTTCCATCTAGAACTAATCGTCAAAGGACCACTAATCGTGGACGACCCAACCAGGTCAGATACGAGGACTGGTATCCTGAGGAGACGAGTACTAGACAGGTACAGACTAGACGACAAGAGTCTAGACCTCCATTTATAAGGCAGTCTCAACTCTACTCGTCTAGACCTAGACAGGTAGCTCCAAAATATCGTACACAAGTTGTCCTATATCCTCCACCTCTATCATACGATATTGTAAGTGAGGAAAGACCCAAACGCGTCTATAAACCGTATGGACCTAATGCTTTCAAACCCTACTCTAACTATCTTAGACAAGTGCCTGCTCAAGTAGAGATTAAGTCGAAAGGCTATCTCCAAAGAGTAGACCCGAACTCGACTGATAGGCCAGAGAAGGACAACAAGGTCTTATTTTGCAACAAATATGGGAGAAAGCTTAAAAGATCGAACTTGTTCAAGACTCCAATGTATATCTGGATTCCTCTGAACATGACTAACCCCCAAGGACCCCAATAAACAAATGGGTACCTAAATTATTGAATATCATCTATTGCAGGGTCGATTTGACTTGTATAAGAAGGGTGGCTCAGTAGGAGAAACCTGGTACATAGACAGTGGTTGTTCGCACCACATGACTGGTACCAAAGCTCTCTTGTCTAGCTACCATGAGCAAGAAGGACCAAAAGTAATATTTGGTGATAGCTCCACTGCTGTCACTAAAGGATTTGGTTACATCCGGAATGGAGACGTTGAGATCCAAGATGTCTCATATGTTGAAGGTTTGAAATATAACTTACTCTCTGTTTCACAGTTTTGTGATCGTGGATACAAAGTGCAGTTCAAGAGCCGCAAATGCGAAATCATTGACAAAAGGACGCACACAGTCCTACTAGTCGGCGTAAGACAAGGAAGTGTGTACATAGTGAACTGGAACAGTTGTCCGAGGGACACCTGCCTACTTACTAAGAATCCTAAAGAACTTGGCTGGCTCTGGCATAGACGCCTCTGTCATCTAAACTTTAAGGTACTTAATAAGATAGCCAGAGATTACCTTGTAGAAGGTATTCCCAATGAAGTTTACTACAAGTCACATGTATGCACGGCCTGTCAACAGGGTAAACAGGTTAAAGGTTCTTTTAAGTCAATTCCTACTCTCTCAACTAGTAGAGTCCTAGAACTCCTACATATGGATCTTCATGGTCCAATAACTCCTCCAACCTTGAATGGTAGAAGGTACACACTTGTTGTAGTAGACGACTATTCTAAGTTCACTTGGGTAGTCTTTCTACACAAAAAGAGTGATACACAAACACTTCTGCCTGAACTGTTGAAGAAGTTACAAGTTGAGAAGAACCAGTCTATTGTCAAAATTCGAAGTGACAAGGGAACTGAGTTCATTAATTGCTATATCAAAGAATTTTGTACTAAACGTGGTATCCAGCACCTTACTAGTGCAGCTAGGACACCACAACAGAACGGTGTAGCAGAAAGAAGGAATCGAACTCTTAAAGAAGCCTGTAGGACCATGTTAGCTGAGTTCAACACACCTCAAAAGTTTTGGGCTGAAGCTATCAACACTGCATGCCACTCACAAAACAGAAGCGCGATCAATAAAGCTCTAGGCAAGACACCTTATGAGGTTTGGAAAGGTAGAAAACCCAGAGTTTCATATTTCCATATATTTGGCTGTAAGTGTTTCATTCACAACAATGGAAAGAGCAAGTTGAATGCTTTCGATGCTAAAGCAGACGAGGGGATATTTTTAGGATACTCCTCGACTAGCAAAGCATTTAGGGTATTCAACTACTCAACTCTTTGTGTGGAAGAAACACCACATGTGGTTTTCGATGAATCTCAACAGGACTCGTCTGCCGACAAGATCAGTAAGAAGGTAACTGATCTATCGATCGAATCTGACAAAGATTCAGAGATATATGAATCCGTTCAAGCCTACAACCCATTCCTAAAAGCTCTCGACTCTGATGATAAGGAGAAGGTAAGTGCTCAAGGTAAGTCTTCTAGACCAGTAGACATGCCTGCTCTAGTTGACTCTACTACTCCTGGTAAATCTGTTGATGATACAAATGATGTTGATATGCATGATGCTGTACATGATATAGATGATGATAGTATTCCTGTTAAGAATAGGAAAACATGGAAATCCGCGCATGACACTGAAAATATCATTGGTGACTCTACTATTGGTGTAAAGACTAGACGACAACTCTTTGAGTCGCAAGAACAGCCGAGTCCAACTATGTTTTGCTGGTGTTGTTTCCTCTCTGCTATTGAGCCTACCACTGTTAAAGAGGCATTGGCTGATAGTAATTGGATCATCGCTATGCAAGACGAGTTGAACCAGTTTGTTCGAAACGACGTCTGGGAACTTGTCGATAGGCCGAAACATCATAATGTAGTTGGCACTCGATGGATCTTCAAGAATAAGAAAGATGAGAATGATTTAGTCGTTAGAAATAAGGCTAGATTAGTCGCCCAAGGCTACTCACAAGCTGAAGGCATAGACTATGATGAAACTTATGCTCCTGTTGCTAGACTAGAAGCCATTCGATTGTTCCTTGCATATGCTGCTCACATGAAGTTTACTGTATATCAAATGGATGTTAAAAGTGCATTTCTTAACGGTATTCTTGCGGAAGAAGTGTATGTTGAACAACCTCCAGGTTTCGAAGTCAAAGGCAACCAGGTGTACAGATTAAAGAAGGCCTTATATGGACTAAAGCAAGCTCCAAGAGCATGGTATGACACTCTATCTCTCTTTCTATTGGAAAATGGTTTTACTAAGGGCAAGGTCGATCGAACCTTGTTCAGAAGACAAGAAGGGAAGGACATTTTACTCGTCCAAATTTACGTAGATGACATCATTTTTGGGTCACCTAACAAAAAGCTGAGTGAAAGTTTTTCAACACTCATGCAAAGTAAATTTGAGATGTCTATGATGGGTGAAATGAACTACTTTCTTGGACTTCAAGTAAAACAAACTCCGGAAGGTATTTTCATAAATCAGGCGAAGTACACTAGAAATCTTTTAGACAAGTATGGGATCAAAACATGTAAGTCCACTGGTGTACCAATGCAACCAACTTACAGAATGGATCCAGATGAGAACGGTAAATGTGCTGACCAATCTTATTATCGTGGCTTAATTGGTTCTTTACTGTATCTAACTGCTAGTAGACCTGACATTGCATTTTCTGTTGGTGTTTGTGCTCGATTCCAAGCCAATCCAAAAGAAAGTCACATGGAAACTGCCAAAAGGATCTTGAAATATTTGAAAGGGACCATCAATCGTGGTATATGGTATCCTTCAAATGATGATCTATCCTTAAGTGGGTATTCAGACTCAGACTTTGGAGGCTGTAGAATAGATAGGAAATCTACTTCTGGTTCTTGTCAATTTCTAGGCACAAAACTCATATCTTGGTTTTCTAAAAAGCAGACTAGTGTAGCAACTTCAACTACCGAAGCCGAGTACATGGCTGCTGGTAGCTGTTGTAGTCAACTACTCTAGCTCATGCAACAGCTTCGTGATTACAATATACATGAATCAAATGTTCCTATTTTCTGTGATAGTAATAGTGCAATTGCCATTACACAAAATCCTGTTCTGCACACACGATGTAAGCATGTTGATGTGAAGCATCATTTCATACGTGATCATGTAGAAAAGAAGGATATTCGCATGGAAAAGATTCATACTGATTTTCAAAGAGCTGACATTTTTACAAAACCATTAGCTGAGGCACGATTTCGTGAGTTATGCATTAGTCTAGGACTAATTGATTTAGACCCTACTTGCCTATAGCTATGTACTAACAAGACAGGTACATCAATAAGAGGAGACAAGATCACTAGACCAGAGCACTCGACTACTCACGCAATAGACAGGTATACAAGGCTAGACTAGATGACCAAACTACCCGATGAGGAAGCTGGTAAAGCTGAGGGTAATACTAAGGGAATAAAACGTTTAAGGGGGAATCTGTGATTCCTTAAATATCCTTACGTTGACTCTTATGTGTGTTATACAATCATCTTGTTCGAAACCTTGATCATTGCTCTCGATTGATATTCATCTTATTTATGTTATTTTACCTGTACCTACGATTATGCATTGCAAATGATAAAGATAGGTACATGAAGACGTTCGACGATTGAGATAGACAAGCACAGTCGAAGGGGAAACTCGACTGGTGTTCTTAAGGCTACTCGTCTTGTGAAGCTTAAAGGCTACTCGTCTGTTCTGGATAGACTCGAACAGACAAGCTAAGTGTTTCTAGTGATTGATATATGTTAAGTGTTTTGACAAATCGAATCAAGGGCATTTTTGTAATTAGATAATGCTAGAATTTGAAAACCCTAGAATTGGATTTATACACTCCCATTTAATGAGGTGTATACACCCAGTTCGAACACGACTACTTTAGGTCAGATGAGTTCACTCCCCTGTCCTAAGTAAGTAGAGCCGGATTTCAAATTTTACAATATCAAATCACATTATATTCTCGATTCCGTAACTGAATCCCAAAGGTCTCGACCGTTGGATCTAATCCTTCAATCGTTGCCGTCGGATCAACTTACAGTTTTAACAAAACCCATCTTCCACACTCAATAGCTTTACTGTTTCATTACTCTCACACGACTTACCCCACTTTGTTCTTAACTCTTCTACTTTGAAGCATTTGATTTCGTGCTATTCTTCAAGATAACTGCAACTTCTCGTAATATACAATGTCTACTCGTTCGATTTTCGATATTAGAACAAACATGCAGGTCACATTTGACCTAGGCCGGTACATTGCCGACAACAAGGTGAATGTAGAACCTTCTGTGTTCTTTAAAGGGCAACACACAGCTGATAATGAAGAGATTCTGACCAAATGCACAAGATGTGGTCTGAAGCCCTACTTAGAAGCCTTCCCTCAAGTTGTTTTGGAGGAAGAAGTGCTCGAGTTCTATGCCAATGTCACCAGACGAGGTGACATTCTCGAATCGTTTATTGGAGAAGATCGAGTGCAAATCACTCGAGAGGCGTTGTTCAAATATCTGAAGCTGCCCACTTGATCGATTGATATAGAGAATTATGCTCTAGGGCAAGAAGTTTGTTATTTGAGTATCTTTTGCGGAAGGAGGCTGAAACCAAAGCAAGATGGAAAATATGCTGCAGTCAAGAAGGGTGATCTTCTAGACAAGTATCGCACATTGTTGGATATTGCCAGCAAAATTCTACTCAGCTCCACTGGTTCGCATGACTCGGTGACTTTTGCCAAAGCAAGGGTTATGGCTGCAATTTATGATGGCATAACTGAAGGAGATTGGTTCAGGATAATTGCAGATCGAATCATGTATTTCGAGAAGAGCGTTCGAGTAGATGACCACACTCACAATTGGGTGGTGTCTACGGCTGTTGGATATGGTAACATGCTCAGTATTCTACTTCCTCGTCTACTGCCGAACAAGTCGAGTTGGAGTAAAGGAAAACCATTCCATCCGCTGAAATTTTATTTGAAGAAAGAGGCTGTAAGGAAGCAGGCTGCTACAAGGCCAGCTGCCCCTAGACGTGTCCAGATTGAGGACTCTGACGTCTTGCCTTATGGCAACTCATCTAGTTCTTCAGAAGATGAGTCCGAGGATGAAGAGACGAAGGCTCCTGCAAAAGCTGAGTCGAGTGGAGATGATTCTGAACAGACTCACTCAGACAAGGAAGCTGATGTTATGAAGAAGGATGATGAAGAGAAGGAGACCCAAGTTATTCGTCTTGTAAGGATTGGTACTCCACCTCCACCAGAAGAGATGACTTACCAGGTTGGTTCTTCATCTAAATCTTTGTCAATTCCCTCTCTCTCTCCCCTCTGTTCGAACCAAGGCTAGATCACACCGATCTAGGCCTCGTCCTTTACCCTTAACCTCTCAGGCATTGCCAGCATATCCGCTGAGGGCAAGCCTACCCCAAATCACTCCCAAAAAGGACACAACTGATACTCAGACAGTTGTCACACTTGACCAAACCACATCAAAGCCCATTGAAACCATTGCTTTCACTCCCTCTCCCTCACCAGAATATGGTGAACCCTCTATCCCATCTACTTCAGACAAATCACCAGTTGCCACTGCAACAACTGAGGTAGAGACCCCATCTACTCAGGACCCGTCTGAGGTTAGATTTGAATCCCTTGTATACTATCCTATGTGTCTTCGAGAGAAGAGGGTCCGTGCCAGAGTTTCAAGAAATCTGAAAAAGCAGCTCTCGACTCTTGACATCGACACGGCTTCTGAACAGTTTGAGAAGCTTGTAAGAGTCTGCACGTGGTTCGCTTTGAAGAAGTCGTCTACGGATGATCTGTTTGAAGTTATTCAAGGCAAAGGCGGCATCTCCAATTTCATGGATTGGGAGATGGAACAGAAAGAGAATAGTGGAGTTAAGGATCATTCCGAACTATTTCCCCGCAAGGCCCTGGTTAACTTAGTCAAGAAGCTACTGAACATTCCTGATGGTGTTCTTGAAGATGAATTCTCGTTTGATGTCGGAACCCAGACTGATCTGGTGGAAGACGAGATCAAGCCTGAAGAAGCCGAGTTGAAAGTACAGACTTCAGAACCTATCTTGGAAATAGAGGATGGTTCAGAAGATGAAGCTGAATGTTCTGAAAGTTCAAACTCTTTTCAGTTTGGTAAAGAGGATGATGACTTTATGGATGCCGAGATGTTTAATGAAGATGAGCTTGTTGAGAAAGTGCAAGAGACTCAGTCATCTATTCAAGTTGTTTCAGAAAGATTTTTGGATGAATTGAAGATCGATCTGAAAGGTACTGTTCAAACTGCCATAGACGAGTTTCTACACTCGAAGATGAAGGATGTGTTAGTTGACCAGAATCAGTTCATTGTTGACAATACCAGAGATTTGATGGTTGGTGAAGTCAGCAAGTTGGACTCAACTTTTCGAGAGAAGATGAGTGCTGAAGTTGAAAATTTTCTGATGAAACAAGTTGATATTTCAGAAAAGAGATCGATTGAGTTTGCTAGAGCTTTGGCTGAAGAATCAAGCAAAATGGAGAGACTCTACAGTGTTAAGGTTGCCATTGCTGATGATCAAAGAAGAGAAGCACAAGATCAGTTGGTGCGTTCTCAAGCTATTCTTACCGAGTTAACTTCTCAGAACACTCTTCTTCGACAGACGGCTACTCATTTGGAAAATGAACTGGTTTCATGTACAAGGAAGTTGGAATTGGCTACTGATCGTCTTGACAAGCTGAGTCATGAGAAGACGCATCAGAGGCAGATTGAGTTAGCTGCTGAAGCCATGAAGGAAGCTGTTAAGGAAGAAATGACTCGCTTTACTAGTCTTTTCACTCTTAAGGCAGATGAAGCCAAAAAGGGGGAAGATTCAAGTATTGTAGAGAAGTCAGCTGAACCGGAAGCTAAGGAGGCAGCTGAAACTATTCAAGAGCTCAAAAGACCTAAGAGAGGTAAGCTGGTCAAGACTGCTGATTTAGAGAAGCTGAGATCAGAAGAGCAGAAATTGATAAAAGGCAAAGAAGAAGCTGCGTCTCCAGAAGCTGAAATTCAGACCAGACGAACTAAAAGAAAACTGAATGTTGAAGAAGCTACTGCTACTACAATTGTTGAAAAGAAACAAAGGATTAATGATGATGAAATTCATTATGCTAGCAAGAAGAAGATTGTCAAGCATATTGAAAGACTGCAGAAATTGAAAGCTGATGAAGATCAGATGGAAGACAAGTTCATTGATCACTTTATAGATAATGAGCATAGAGCTGAATGGATTGAAGTGAAGAATCAATGGGAACTTGATCATTGGATAATTAGGAAGTTTGGTGATGCTGAAAATCAAGATGAACTTTATCAACTGTTTGACAGGTTCATGGAAGGTCAACACAGGAAGTTATGGCATCTTATTCTAAGGATATCGGCTGGAGCTAACTTCAATATCCTTGTTCCTGAATTTCCTGACTGGAAATGTCCCATGACAAGTTCAGGTAAAAGGATTGATATGAGCAAGATAAAGAAGTTTGAAGAAGATCTATTAGACAAAGAGAAGATCGTAGATGATGGTCATATTAGTCTGATTCATAGAAGGATCCTCGATGCGTTTCATGTTCCAAACCCAGAAGGAGGTAATCTTTCAGACTAGTTGACTTTGTTTTTTTTTAAGTTTTTTTGCTCTGATACTTAGTTTTTTTTGAAGTATGTGTAATATCTACTGATCTATTTTGAATGAATGAAAGATAAGAAATATTTGATGTTAAAAGACAAGATAACTACTTAACTAGTCTACTTATGAGAAAAGATTCAAGTAGTTTTGGCTTCATCAAAAAGGGGGAAATTGTTGGGATATGAATCCTAGACAAGTCCTAAGTGATGAAAGATAAGATGAAGTTTTGATAAGCCAAAAGTGGATTGAATATTTTCTAAGTACTGACTGATCTAGTCTAGTTGAGTTGAGTCATCTTGTGCAAAGACCAGTAGAGTTCACATGAGTTCACATAAGTTCATATTAAAAGATAAGTACGTTTTTATAAGTACTTCATATTTGTTTAAGTCTGTTACTGAGCTATTTGAAAGGTGTATAGAAGCTCATGATTTTATATGTAATAGATTAGATTGATTGTATAGTTTATAAGTTGACTAAGCTTGTATTATGAAAGCTTAAAGTAATGTAATAGTCTTGATAAGTTTAGTATAGTCTATCGTTTGAAGAAGGAAGACAAGTCAAGAAGATTGAAGTCTACTACTCAAGATAAGGAGGACTACAAGACAAGACAAGTGCATACAAGTCTACTCAAGACAAGTCAACGAGAGTTACTTAAAGTCAAAGTTTAAATCGAAGTGAAGCGCGTATAAAGATAAAGTTAGAAGTTAGTTATGGAATAACTAATTCATAACAGAAACGCGTATATGGATAAGAAGATTCAGTTGAAGGTAGTTATCAAGAAAAGTTGGTTACAACTAACTAAGTTCTTGAATGTTATAAATACTTCATGATGATGATCATTTGAAGACTACTGCAACTACGTATACTGAAGCTACATACTGAAGATATATTGAAGATTACTTTCAGAGTTCATTAAAAGTTCAGAAAGCAAGTCAGAAGTGAAGTGAAGAAATCCAGAAGACTGCTACTGAAGATCAGAGAAGTTTTTAGTTTTTGTTGTTTTTATCAAGTTGCTAGATACTTGTTAAATTTCTAGTTAGATCGTAGACATATCTGGAGGTATAGTCTGTTGAAGATCTAAGTCTTCTTCTTGGGACTCAAAAGACAGGAATTATACACTTGTACTCGATTGGAAGAGTTTAGTGGAAACATCACAACTGGGTTTGTGAGAGTGGATGTAGACAAGTTGTCGAACCACTATAAATCTTTGTGTGTTGTTTACTTTACTGTTTTAAGTGTTTAATTGCTTAACTGTTTTAACTACTACTAAACTAGACAAGTTGAGTATAGAACAGAGTTCTCGAATATAGAAGTTGAGTATAAACTTGAATTGGGCTCATTGTTAATTTCGTATTCCGCATATTATATTCTGATATTTCGATAGAATTTTGAAAAGTCTATTCACCCCCCTCTAGACATTTTCACTAGCTTACTCGTTATTAACTCAACTTTGGGGACCTACAATATGTATCTCTTAATACGTCAGTTATTTAGTTAATATCCATAACTAACTTCATATCTTCCTTTGATACGAACATATCTCTTAATCTTGTCTTCCTTCATATCCCGTACTTAGAATATTTTAGACTTCCTTCAGTACTTATCTTGTCTGATCAAGTCTTCTTGTCTTCATAGTCTTCACTTGTCTTGTAGAACCTTCCTTGACCTATCAACTAAACTATCTATTTCATTACATTACTTTAAGTTTTATAACTTAGCTTAGTAATCCTATTTAGACTATTACATCAATACAACATATAAACATAAACAAAAGCTTCTATACATTGATTCAAGCTTATCATAAAATCCTATAGTAAACTGTCTTTCATACTTAGTTTTATTTCAGTTTTACTTTAACTCATCTGATCTTGTCTCATACAAGACGACTTCATTAACAGATCAGTTAACACTTAGAATATATTCAAGTTCTCATTTTTGACTTATCAAAACTATACTTTCATCAATTAGGACTTGTCTTCAGGATTCATATCCCAACAATTTCCCCCTTTTTGATGAAGCCAAAACTACTTGAATTATTTTAAGTCAGTAGATCAGTTAAGTAGTTATCTTATATCAACATCAAAATATTTCATCTTTACATTCATGATAGATCAGAGATATTACAAATACTTAGAATATATCAAAATGAAAATAAGTAGAGTAAAGAAATCTTACTAACTTCACTTCAAATGCTTCCACCACTATCTGTCTTCGCTTCTTCATTTGGAACGTGAAAAGCATCAATAATCCTTCTATGAATATCATAGATATGATCTTCATTCTCTATCTTCTCATCTTCAAACACTTTCTCTTCAAACTTCTTGATAGCATTGAAATCAATCCTCTTTCCAGACGCAAGCATTGGAGTTTCCCATTTAGGAAATTCTGGTGACAGAATGTTATAACCAACAGCCGTAGCTATTCTCATAATCAAATTCCATAAATATTTGTCTTCAGCTTCCATGAATTTCTCAAAATTCACAAACAATTCATCCTTCACAGATATCTCACCATATCTTCTTATAATCCAATGAGCAATTTCCCACTTCTTCTTGACAACTTTCCAAATCTCACTATGCTCAGCATCAATGAATTTGTCAATGAAAGCATCTTCAAGAATATCAGGATTTGCTTTGCTGTCTTGCAATCTTTTAATGTATTTTCCTAACACCTTCTGGTTTGCGTATTTATCATCTTCTATTTTCTTCTTCTTATGAATCGAAATCTCATCAATATCATCTAGAATCTGACCTATTGATTCCTTCACTTTTGGTTCTTTGATTTCAAGCTTTCGCTTTACTTGTCTGGTTTGAACCTTCTCTTCAGACACTTTGCCTTTCGCAATTCTTTTTTGATCTTCAGCAGTCATTTGTTCTTTCATGTGAGCCTTCACTAGTCTGTCTCTTCTAGGTCGAATTTGCTCATCTTGTTGAATCTGTTCTTCTTCAACTTGCACTTGCTCTTTCACTTCTTTCCCCTTTTTGGCTTCATCAGCAGTCTTCAAGGTGAATAGAGAAGTAAAACGAGTCATCTCTTCTTGTACTGCCTGCTTCATCAGAACAGTAGCCTTCTCAATCTGCTTCTGATGACTTTCATCTTGACTCAATTTTTCAAGACGATCAGCAGTGTACTCAAGTTTCTTAGAAGTTAAAGTAAATTCATTCTTGAAATGAGTAGCAGTTAACCTTAGCTTTGTATTCTGAACTTTCATTTCTTCCAACTGCTGTCTGGACTCAAGCAATTGAGCATACGCTTCTCTTCTTTGCTCATCCGCAATTTCAATCTTAGTCCTATAGACTCTTTCCATTTTCTTCGATTGAGTAGCCAGAACTCTTGCAAAATCCACAGAACTTTTCTCATAATATTCAACTTGGTTTTGGAGAAACGTCTCAAGTTGGTTGAACTTCTCCTGTTTGAAGGCAACATCAAGTTGATTAACTTCATTCATTATTATCGTTTTAGAATCAGTTACTAGAGAACTGTTTTGTTCACGAAGAACTCTTTTCACATCTGACTTCAAAAACTCATCTATTACTATCTTCACAACTTGTCTGAGATCATCCTTCAATTGATCAAACGACACATCTTGAGCTACTGTTGTCTGAACAACTTTCTCATCTATCTCAGCAGCAATAGGTATCTCCACGAATCTTGTCTCAGTAGTAGGTAAGACCTCATCTTCCTCTACTGGTGGCACACGCTTCCTACTATGGCTTTCAGACTTAAAGGAGGAGAGTAAGGTACAATTGCTAACCTTGCTTCCTTAGCTCTTCTTTCAACTTCATCTGAATCCTTTCTGACCATTTCAACTAGTTTTTTGCAATATACGCACATGTCTTTGCTGGGAAAGTTGGCTCGACTTGTCTAGTGAACTGCCCAACATCTGTCCTTAGCTGATTCTAATCCTCTTAATTGATCAGACGGATTTTCCAGCTCACTTCTCGGATCAGAAGACACCAACTCTTCTGGTTCTGCTTCCAGCATCAATTCATCTTCAGAGACTTGAATACCAACATCCATCATTTCACATGACTTAGCTGATTCCTCAATTTATTTCATCGGAATCACTTCATCTGGAACATTCAGCATCCTCTTGACAAGAGCAGTCAAGGCTTCAGAAGAGAGAAGATCATTGTGGCTTCGAACTCCACTGTTCTCTTTCTGTTCCAGTTTCCAGTCTTGAAAGTTTCCAATTCCACCCATGCTTATGATAACTTCAAACATACCTTCAGACAGGCCTTTCCTTAAAGCAACCCATATAAAAATTCTGATCAACTTCTCATACGTTTCCGAACTCGTATCAATCTCGACTGATGGCAGAATTTTCTTCAAATTTCTGGTCATTTGTGCACGAAGTCTCTTTTCTCGCTTGCACATTGGATAGTCAACCAGGGATGGGAATCTATTTTTGGGAGGGGTTTGAGTGAGTGGGGTCCTCAACTCAGTAGCCGAAGTGTCAGCTTGTGGAGTTCCCAAAACAGTAGGGTTAAGGTCAACATTTTCTGTTGTGGGTAGGGAAAATTTTTGGATTGTGGTTTCTGGGGGCTGTGATGTGGTTTGGTTTAGTATATCAGCCGTCGAAGTATCAGCTGATGCATATATAGTAGTGTCTTGGGTTAACAAAGAGCTTAAGTGTTGCACAAACTTCGGAGGGGCTTGGGGATCAGGCTTGGCACGAGAACGATGTGTTCTTGCCTTGGTTTTAATCGGAATAGATGGAGGAGAAAGCATAGGTGCAGAAATGATATATGTACTAACCGTTTTTGCCTTCTTAGCTGCTGATGCACTTGTCTCAGCCATCAGACGAGTAGAAGAGGGGGAGGTGGAGGAGGTAGAGTTTCCAGAATTTTGTTGACATGAGCATTGTACTCTTCAACTATCTCCTTTGCTTCTTCCATCGACTCATCTGATTCCATTTCTTCAGAATCTTCTACAGGATCAATCAAAGCCTCATTAGAAACATATTCAACCAGTGCTCCATTGGTTCCGCCTTCTTGAGCGTCCTTGTCTGATTCCTCGGACTCTTCACTAGAGGATTCTGGCTCAATTATGGCATCTCTTGGGTTGATCTGATATTGCTTTTTCTCAGCAATCCTTCCTTTTGTCTGCCTGTCCAATGCATCCTTCTTCAAATAATGTTTCAACACATGAAACGGTTTACCCTTGCTCCAATTTTTCTTGGTCGACAACAAGATGGGTAGAAGGATACTTAGCTTGTTTCCGAAGCTAACAGAAGCAGTGACTGTCCATTCTCTAGTCGTCTTGTCCACCTTGACATACTTCGCAAAGTACATAAGACGATCCATGAACAATTTCTGCCAATCTCCTTCAGTGATTCCATCATAGATGGCAGCCATCACTCTCGTCTTCTGCTGAGTGACTGCATCATAACTTCCTGTAACACCAAGCAGCATCTTGCTTGCAATGTCCAGTAGGGTCTTGTATTTGGGCAAAAGTTGCTTCTTCTTCACAGCTGGCACCTTACCATCACTGTTCAGTTTCAATTTCTTATCGCATAAGATACTCAGGTATCTTAGCTCTTGACCAGAAGCGTAGAGCTCGACATCAATTGATCCCTGCTTTAACTCAAACACATCATCAAGCACCTCTCTGAAGATCTTGATTCTCTTACCACTGATAAAGGCCTTAGTGTACTCGCCTCTGTGAGTAGCAGCAGCATAGAATTCCAGAACTTCTTCTTCAAACACCGTTTCTGGAATGGCTTCCAAAAATGGCTTTAATCCACACCTAAAACTTTTGATTAGGATTTCTTTGTTGTCATCAGTGTGCCTCCCTTTGAAGAACACTGAACTTTCCACATGCACCTTTCCGTCAGTAGCATACTTCGTGAGATCGAAAGGAGCCTGCATGTTAGTTTAAACATCGAATATAAATACGACATACATTTTCGATTTAAATGAGAACGAAGGTAGCTAACACAGAAGATTAGTAGGGTTTTAAAGATTTGAGTGCTTGAAAGTAGGAGAGTAGTAAACGTGAGGAGTAATTTTCGGAGTGAGGGGTTTTAAGAGTTTGGGGTTTTTGAACGAGTGGATCAGATTGAAACGAAATGATCTAACGGTAGATCAGAAACCTTTGGAATTCATTGTTGTAATCAAGAATATTATGTGATTTGATATTGTAAATTTTGGAATCCGACTTTGCTATTGGCTAGAATAGAAGGGTGTACTCATCTAACCTGGTTCAGTAGGTTTAGGCGGGAAAATGGGTGTATGAACCTCATTAATTGGGGTGTGTAAATCTAGTTCTAGGTTTTCCATATTTTTTAATTCAAATTACATTAATACCCTTAAATTAATTTAAAACACTTAGTGAAATACACAACATGTAAGATCTTATCTGATCTGTTCGAGTTCATCAGAACAGTTGAGTGTTCATAATTTGCACCAGGAGAGTTCTCCCTTCGACTGAGCTTATCTGTCTGATGAGCGAACGCCTTCTTGTACATATCTATCTTGACCGGCGTGTAAATATAGATACTAGAAGTAGAGTAAAATAATTATATTGAATAACAAACATAAGATGTAATCAAGGTTTTAATCAAGATGACTTTGACTAGCTAGGAGGCAACATAAGGATATTTAAGAAATCACAGATTCCCCCTTAATTGTATATTCCCCTAGTGTTACCCTCAGCTTTACCATCTTCCTCATCAGGTTGTTTGGTCATCTTGTCTGACCTTGTTTACCTGATTCGAGTCGAGTTTTGAAGAAGTGTGATCTGGTTAGTGATGAACTTCGTCTATTCTCTTTTTTCTCTTGGTATAGGTACCTGTCTTGTTAGTATAGTACTATGCACAAGTAGGGTCAATATCAATCAATCCTAGACTAATGCATAACTCTCTAAATCGTGCTTCAGGTAGTGGTTTTGTAAGAATACCAGCTCGATGTATGTCAGTATGTATCTTTTCCATGTGAATGTTCTTTTTCTCAACATGATATCGAATAAAATGATATCTAACAACTACATGCTTACATCTAGTATGCAAAACAGGATTTTGAGTGATAGCAATAGCAATATTACTGTCACAGAATATTAGTACATTTGATTCTACAATGTTGTAGTCTCTGAGTTGTTGCATAAGCCATAATAGCTGACTACAACAACTACCTGCAACCATGTACTCTGCTTCAGTAGTAGAGGTTGCTACACTTGTCTATTTCTTTGAAAACCATGAAATGAGTTTAGAACCTAAGAATTGACATATACCAGATGTTGATTTCCTATCTATCCTGCAACCACCAAGTCCGAGTCTGAATATCCACTTAAGAATAGATCATCATCTGTAGGATACCATAATCCTAGATTAATGGTCCCTTTTAGATATTTCAAAATTCTTTTAGCAGATTCCAGGTGACTTTCCTTGGGGTTGGTCTGAAACCGAGCACATGCACCCACTGCGAATGTTATGTCCGGTCTACTGGCAGTCAAGTAGAGTAAAGAACCAATTAAACCACGATAATAAGATTGATCGACACATTTACCTCTTTCGTCTGGATCTATTCTGTAGACGGGTAGCATCGGTACTCCAACAGTTTTTACAGGTTTTAATACCATATTTATCAAGTAGATTATGAATGTATTTGGCTTGATTAATGAATATACCTTCAGTAGACTATTTTACTTGAAGACCAAGAAAGTAATTCATTTCTCCCATCATAGGCATTTCAATTTTACTTTGCATGAGTTTCGAAAAACTCTCACTAATGTTTTTGTTGGGTGAACCAAAAATGATATCATCCACGTAAATTTGAACAAGGATAATGTCTTTTTTTCTTGTCTTCTGAACAAGGTGCGATCGACCTTGCCCTTAGTAAAACCATTTTCAAGTAGAAAGAGAGAGAGGGAGAGTGTCATACCAGGCTCTTGGAGCTTGTTTTAATCCGTATAGTGCTTTCTTCAACCTGTACACTTGATTTTCTTTGACCTCAAATCCAGGGGGTTGTTCTACATAAACTTCTTCAGCAAGTATACCGTTAAGAAATGCACTTTTAACATCCATTTGAAACACAATAAATTTCATATGAGAAGCATATGCAAGAAATAGCCTTATGGCTTCTAGTCTAGCAACAGGAGCGAAGGTTTCATCATAGTCTATGCCTTCAGCTTGAGAATAACCTTGAGCTACTAGTCTAACCTTATTTCTTACAACAAAATCATTCTCATCTTTCTTATTTTTGAAAATCCACCTAGTTCCAACTACATTATGGTTGTCTGGTCTATCGACAAGTTCCCAGACGTCGTTTCGAACAAATTGGTTCAGCTCCTCTTGCATGGCGATGATCCAATTACTATCAGCCAAAGCTTCTTTAACAGTCTTAAGCTCAATAGAAGAAAGGAAACAGCACCAGCAAAATAGAGATGGACTAGTCTATTCTTGCGACTCAAAGAGTTGTCGTCTAGTCTTGACACCTTTACTAGAATCACCTAATATAAGATCAATTGAATGAGCAGATTTCCAAGTTTTTCTAGTCTTAACAGACACGCTTTCATCATCTAAGTCAACTACAGCATCATACATATCTACATCATCTATACTAGCAGATTTATTGGGAGTAGACGAGTCAACTAACACATCTGTCCTGGGTGTGACAAGCAGTGTTGATCGCCTCAGCCCAAAACTTTTGTGGAGTGTTATACTCTGCTATCATGGATCTACAGGCTTCTTTAAGAGTTATGTTCCTTCTTTCAGCTACACCATTTTGTTGTGGAGTCCTAGCTGCACTAGTCAAGTGTTGGATACCACTTAGAACAAAATTCATTAATATAGGAATTAATAAATTCAGTCCCTTTCTCATCTTGTAACGTCTTCAACAAGTCTGGTAGTAGATTTTGAGTGTCACTCTTTGTTAGGATATAAATTCACCCAAAGTCCCTCAATGTAATAGGAATAGTTTTGATGGCCAAAACACTTAGAGTTTATAAATCAATGTAATAAGGTCAGGTGATGTTGTATAGATCAGCTCACTACTTAGTCTAGTCTTGTGTGATCAGTTGTATATATCTCAGCTGATAACACAATCTAAGTTTACATGCGCATACTCAGAAGACAAAGAGAAGAAGACCAGAAGACTAGAAGACCCTTGAAGAACAGCTAAGTATAGGTGCTTGTATACCTACTTAAAGCTGATATTGTCCTAAGAGGAAGTCGTTCAGGTCAAAAGAATATTAACCAGATCAGATGAGGTTTAGTCATCTGATAACAGATGGCAGAAGACACCTGACCAGACGACCTCAACAGGCGACTAATACTAAGATCAGAAGACTATCCGTCTAGCAAGAAAATTCGCCTAAGGACAGATTCCATGTCATCTTCCAATTTAAAAAAAAGACATACCTTATATAGAAGATTGACAAGATTCCAGAATCAAAGTAATCAAGATCCATCACCATGAAATCAAGGGATCATCACCAACAAGGAAATATTTGCCAACGACTAGTCAACTCCAACGGCTAGTTGCCCTAATCTTTGCCTATAAATACAAGACGATGAGGAAGAACCAAGAACGGAAAAAACTACGCAAGAACTCTCAAGTTACATACTATTAAGCAAGCAAAAGCTAAATATCAAAAGATTTCTCAAGAGCCCATATATCTTAGATCAAACCTAGCTCTTAAGTTTTTCATCATCCAACTAGAACCTGAGTCCAAATGATCATTGTATACACCTTGATTTAGGCATAGTGGTTAAGCATACATATTTGCTTGAACCATTAGTTGGATCACATCAAAAACCCAAAACCCTACACCTAAACGGTTAAGTTTTTTATCCAATGTAAGAGTGCAAGTGCTCATCAATCACTTGTGAAGACCGTAGTAGTTTGGAACTACTCAGATCTCAAAGTCCTTCTCTTGGGACTCTAAAGGACAAGCCCCTGTAAATTTGTAGAATTTAAGGGATTAACATCACGATCGATTCGTGAGAGTGTACGTAGGACCTGCAATTCCAACCAATATAAATCTACTGTGTTATTTACATTATCTGCACTTTACATTCAAGTCATTTCATATATATTTGTCAATAGTGCATACTGTGTTTTAAGTTGTTTTATAAAGAAGGCCATTAAGCTTTCAAACCAGCATCAATTGAGTATTTCATACAAGTATTAATTGAGCTTTCCTAAAAGATAAGTGAACAAGTTTAAATAAAAGGGCCTACACATTTCCGCATACATAAACTCATCAGCACACTTGAAGTCATCTGGACCAGCAGACTTGTAGTCCAGCTGACTTGGTGAGCCAGACGAGTTATAACTCTTTACTCGAAAAAATTTTAAAGTCTATTCACCCGTCCCCTCTAGACTTTAATTCCATTCACTACTCGTTCAGGGACCAACACTCTTCTTGTGCAAGAAGACTACCCAAGTGAACTTTGAGTAATCATCAACCACAACAAGCGTGTATCTCCTACCATTCAAAGTTGGAGGTTTAATAGGACCATGAAGATCCATATGTATAAGTTCTAAGACTCTACTGGTTGAGAGGGTTGGAATAGATTTAAAAGAACCTTTTACCTGTTTACCTTTTTAGCATGCATCACGTACTTGTGACTTGTAATAGATTTTGTTGGGATATAAATTCATCCTAAGCCCCACTTGATGTTAGAATAGTTTTGATGGCCAAAACACTTAGAGTTTATAAATGTAATAGGATCAGCTGACTTGTATAGAACAGCTTAGACTAGTCTTGTGTGATCAAATGTATTGATATCAGCTGATCAGCACAGTCCTGGCTTACATGCCTATCCTCAAGATGAGAAGAGTAGAAGACATGAAGACTAGAAGATCCTTGAAGACCAGATAAGTTAAGGTGCTTGTATACCTACCTATCTGATGGAGTCCCAGATTGAAGATGGCCTAAAAGCAGTACAAAGAATTTCCAGATCAGAAGAGTGAAGACAGAAGACCTAAGGCCAGAAGAGTAGTCTGAAGACTAGAAGTACAGATCAGAAGACTATGTGCTCTTCCAGGACTCGGCTGATTCCCAAGTCATCTTGCAATTCAAACGAAGACCTACCTTATTTAGAAGATTGACATGATCCCAGGATTGAAGCAATCAAGCGGCTGGAATCAAGGAATCAAGCTATTATGGAAAGATTGCTCAAACGGCTAGTCAACTCCAACGGCTAGTTGCAACCAATCTCCATTATAAATACAAGAGGATGAGAAATCACAAAGAAAAAGACACAAGAGAGAATTCAACAAGCCAAGCAAGCAATCAAAGCTAAAGCCATACAGTTCTAAGAATTCTCAAAAGAGCCAGAAACCATTAGATTATCTATAGCTCTTAAGTGATTTCTATCCAACCCTTAAGAACCTGAAACCTGTTCATATTGTATATCAATTATTTTAGGCATAGTGGTTAAGCAAATTATAAGCTTGAACCATTAGTTGGATACACCTCAAAAACCCCAAACCCTCACCGAAAGGTTAAAGTTTTTGAAACCCCTTAAAGTGCAAGTGCTTACAATCACTTGTGGAGACCGTAGCTGTTAGGACGGCTCAGATCTCAAAGTCCTAACCTTGGGACTATAAAGGTCAAGACCCTTGTAATTTGTGGAAATTAAAGGGATTAAACATCACGTTAGGACGTGAGAGTGGACGTAGGAACGTATATCCGAACCACTATAAATCCGGTGTTATTTACTTTCTGCACTTTACATTTCTGCCTTTACATTCATTATTATATAGTGCATACTGTGATTTCAACACTCTTCAAAACAAGGCCATAACTTTCAAACCAGCATCAGCTGAGTATTTTCATTAAGTAAAACAAGTTACAAGAACGAGTCTAAACCAGGGCCACCATAATTCCGCATATAACCTCCTCAGTCAGATCACTATAGTCATCTGGACCAGCAGACTTGCAGTCCACTTGACATAGCAATCAGAAGAGGTTCCCAACTCTGTTTGAAAAAGTTTTAAAGTCTATTCACCCCTCCCCTCTAGACTTTAAACCCATTCACTACTCGTTCAGGGACCAACAAGTGGTATCAGAGCAGTGGTTCTAACGGACTACTGTCTCTAGATTATCAGAAGACTTGAGGGAGTCTTTCTGTAGTCCTCTTGAACAGATCTTTTTGGAAAACTTGTTTTTGAAAACTCATACAGCATGAGTGCTAACATGCGTAAGTTGCCTAAGTTTTCAGTTGAGGATTATGATTACTGGAAGATCAGGATGAGGAAGAATCTCACATCAGTCCACTACAAGATGTGGTCAGTAATCACTGAAGGCCCAATCACCATCATGACAGTCAACACTGCAAATGGTGATCCAGAAGTCCCAGTTGGAGAACTGGTTCCCAAGCCCATGAGGGATCTCACACCAGAAGAGATGAAGCAATCAAACCTTGATAGCATTGCTCAAGATTACATAATGCAAACTCTTCCAAATGAGTACATTGCAAAGGTCATCCACTGTGAGTCAGCCAGAGAGATGTGGGAGGCATTGGCACTCCTCTGTGAAGGAACTGAGCTGATCAAGGAAAGCAAATTGTCGACAGCAGTCAAGAAGTTTGAACACCTCAAGATGCATCCAGGAGAAACTATTGATCAGCTGGACAATAGATGTACAAAGATCATAAATGAGATTGAATCTCTAGGCAAGAAGTATACAAATAGAGAGAAAAACTTGAAGATCTTGGACTCTTTACCCAAGAGATGGAAACTCAAGAAGACCATCATCAAAGATACTCAACATATCAAGAAGTGGTCTACTCAAACTCTATTTCAGAACCTAAAAGCTCATGAATATGACCTTGACAGAGAAGAAAACTCAGGAAGTGATGAGTCAACTGCAGCCCCATCTACCTCCAAGACTGTAGCCTTCAAGGCAGCCAATACAAAAGCTGCAAGTACCTCATCTGGCAAGGCCTCTCTGAAAACAGAAGACTGTGAAGGATCAGACATGAGTCTGAAGGAACAAATGGCTCTTATGATCAAGAGATTCGAAAGGATGAACACTCTCAACAGCAAATATAGAAAATTCTACAGAAACTACAAAGATAGAAGAGCAAGTTCACCCTCCAGAGGTTCCAGAGAAAGAACACCAGAAAGACATCCTAGAAAGGATGTGGTGTCATCTGACAGCCGAGGATCTAGAAGAAGAGATGCCACTCCTCCAAGGAAAGGCAACTCAAATCAGAAACCTGGATCATGCTTCAACTGTCGCAAACCAGGACACTATGTCTATGAATGTCCTGAGCTGGATTTGGATGACAAAGAAGAAAGAAGGCCAAGAAGAACTTCAGACAAGAAAGCTATGGTGACTGAAGAATCTGAATATCAAAGTGATGAACTCCCTACATCACCAGACTGCCAAATCTTCTCAGATGATTCAGATGACCTAGCTATGATGGCCATAGGTGAAAATGAGGTAAACTCCTATACTACTACTTTCCATTCACCTATTTTTTCACAATCAGATGAGATAAACTCATCTGAAGGCGAATCAGAAGACACCTATTATCAATCTTTAAGAAAAGTAAAAGGTGATCTGGATATTGCCACTAGAGCTTTTATAGAAGTGGAAGAGGAGAATAAGGATCTAAGGAAAGAAATTGCTAAGTTGAAAAGGGTTAAGTTTGATAACACCCCTGAGCTGGCCACAATGAATGAAAGATTGACCAGAGAAGTGGAGCTTCTTAAGGAAGAAAATACCACAATAACTCAGTTGTATGAGGGGATGTTACAAACTCAAGCTTTAGAAACTAAGGAACTTCGTTCACTACAATCCAAATTCGATGACCTCTTCCAAGCACACAAGCTCTTAGAAAAGGAGAAGGAATGCCTAAATCAAAAGATATCAGAGTTCAATAAAGCCTCTACTACTATTGAAAGTATCTCTGAGTATTATAGATCAAATGGCAATAAGATGGGTTTTGGCTATGAACTCAACCCATCTACATCCTCTCCAGCTGGGGGTAGTACACCTAACAAGTGCACTACTCAGACACATGAAAAGGGTGAGTGTTCTAAACACAATGAACCGAATATGAACCAAAAGGCATCTATACCAGCTAAGGCTAACTATCCCAAAACCAAAAATGGTAAAGGACAAGCTAACCCCAAGCCTGTACAGAGGAACAGCAAACAGCCTAGACCATCTCGGCTGAGACAGTCTCAGCTGTATGCTGCTCCAGCCAAGAAGAAGAAGTCTTCTTCAAACAAATCTGTTCTCTTTGCACCCCCTATCTCTTATGATATTGTGAGAACAGAAGAGTATGGTCCATATAATCGTGTGCATCGACCAGCTAATGCACCCAGGCCGAATGTAACTAGTCAAAAGATCATGTATGTACACTCCTATAAAGGGAAACCATTTGACTATTACTTAGCTGACACTAAGGACAAATCAGATCAGTCCAAGGTGCTGACTGGTAAGATTTGGTTCTGTGATGCCCGAGGGAAACAACTCAAGTGCTCAAGGTTGTTCAAACGACCAATGTATATGTGGGTTCCCAAGGGTAGTACTAACACCCAAGGACCCAAAACAAAATGGGTACCTAAGACTTAACTTTTCTTGCAGGAAAGGAGGGACCTATACAGAAGAGGAGGTCTAGCAGGAGAAACTTGGTACATAGATAGTGGATGCTCAACTCACATGACAGGAACCAAAGCCCTGCTGACCAACTACATAGAAAAGAAAGGTCCAAAAGTCTTCTTTGGTGATAACGCGCATGGTAACACAAAAGGATATGGCACCCTTAAAAATGGTGACATTGAGGTACATGATGTATCATATGTAGAAGGTCTTAAGTTTAATTTATTATCTGTTTCTCACTTTTGTGACACTGGTTACTCAGTCAAATTCTCTAAAGATGAGTGTCTCATAAGTGATAAGAGAACAACACAAAACCTTCTAACAGGATCTAGAAAGGGAAGTATGTATCTTGCAAATTGGAACAGCTATCCTAAGGATACATGTCTGGTTGTGAAGAGCCCTAAAGATGTCAGCTGGCTATGGCACAAACGTCTTAGTCATCTGAACTTTAAGACTATGAACAAGTTAGCAAGGGAATCCTTAGTTGATGGTCTGCCTAATGAACTCTACTGTAAAGATCAGGTGTGTGATGCATGTCAACAAGGAAAGCAAACAAAGGTCTCCTTCAAGACCAAGAAGACAGCATCAACCAGCAGAGTTCTTGAACTGCTTCACATGGATCTCTTTGGACCAATCACTCCAACCACTCTAACAGGGAGGAAGTACACTCTTATTGTTGTAGATGATTATTCCAAGTTTACTTGGGTTATCTTCTTATACAAGAAGAGTGAAACACAGCAGAAGCTCCCTGAACTATTGAAGAGGATCCAAGTAGAGAAAGGAGAACCAATTGTGAAAATTAGAAGTGACAAAGAATGGTGTAGCTGAAAGAAGAGTCAGAACACTCAAAGAAGCTGCCAGAACACTCCTTGCTGAATTCTCCACTCCCAAGAAGCTATGGGCAGAAGCCATCAACACAGCTTGTCACACTCAAAACAGGTCAGGTATTCATAAAATACATGAGAAAACCCCATATGAACTATGGAAAGGAAGAAAACCTAGAGTATCTTACTTTCATATATTTGGTTGTAAGTGTTTCATTCACAACAATGGGAAGAGTAAGTTGAATGCTTTTGATGCCAAAGCAGATGAGGGGATATTTTTAGGATACTCCTCAACTAGCAAAGCATTTAGAGTACTCAACAAACGAACCCTTCTTGTGGAAGAAACACCTCATGTTGTTTTTGATGAATCTTGTGAAAAGAATGCAGTAGAAACAAACTCAGCTTCAGATCAGATGAGACATCTAGTGATCAAGTCCAAACCAGATGAGTTCATTGAAGTCAATGAACCTTTCCCTGAAAAACCAGAGGAGGATAAGCCTCATAGACCTGTCACTAGATCTCAAACTCAAGCAGGACAAGCTGACCAGAATCAAGATGCACCAATCCCAAATGCCAGGGGGAATGATCTCTTTGACACTCAAGATACAGATGATGATCGACCTAATCAAGTCAACCCTCCTGATGGCACTAGATCAGATGAGAATCCAAGCTCATCCAATGCAGATACTCCTGTGAGGCATACATGGAGAAACGACCATCCATCAAACCTCATCTTAGGAGGAGCTGACTCAGGTGTCAAGACAAGAAGACAATTGAATCAGAACTCACAATCATCTATGTTCTGCTGGTGTGCTTTCCTATCCAACATTGAACCAGCTGATATAGAAGAAGCAATGACAGATAGCAATTGGATCACTGCTATGCAAGAAGAACTAAACCAATTCGAAAGAAATGAAGTCTGGGAATTGGTAGATCGTCCTGAAAACCACAATGTAGTAGGAACAAAGTGGGTATTCAAGAACAAGAAGGACGAAAATGATGTGATAACTAGAAATAAGGCTAGGCTAGTTGCAAAAGGATACTCTCAATCTGAAGGGATTGACTATGATGAAACCTTTGCTCCAGTAGCCAGATTAGAAGCCATACGACTGTTTCTAGCTTATGCATCATATATGGGCTTCAAGGTATATCAAATGGATGTCAAGAGTGCTTTTCTAAATGGTATTCTGGTAGAAGAAGTATATGTAGAGCAGCCTCCAGGTTTTGAAAAAGGTGATCAAGTATATCGACTGAAGAAGGCTCTCTATGGTCTAAAACAAGCCCCTAGAGCTTGGTATGACACATTGTCACAATTCCTACTTGAAAATGGATATACAAAAGGCAAAGTGGATATAACTCTTTTCAGAATACAAGAAGGAGAAGACATCCTAATGGTGCAAATATATGTAGATGATATTATATTTGGATCACCCAATCAAGAGATGTGCAAGAAGTTCTCTGAACTTATGCAAGGAAAGTTTGAAATGAGCATGATGGGTGAGATGAATTATTTTCTAGGACTTCAAGTTAAGCAGAGTTCAGAAGGGATCTTCATCAACCAGTCCAAGTATACCAAGAGCCTATTAGAAAGATTCAAAGCCCTACAAAGCAAGACTGCAAGGATTCCAATGATGACATCTTTCAAAATGGAACCAGATGAGTCTGGAAAGGCAGTTGATCAAGTTGAATATAGAGCACTGATTGGATCTCTACTATATCTTACAGCTAGCAGACCAGACATAACATTTGCTGTAGGAGTATGTGCTAGGTTTCAAGCAAACCCAAAGCAAAGTCATCTAGAAGCAGCAAGGAAGATTCTCAAGTACCTAAAAGGAACAGTCAACCTAGGACTATGGTACCCTACTGATGACAATCTAGAATTGAGTGGCTATTCTGACTCAGACTATGGAGGATGTAGAATTGATAGGAAATCCACATCTGGAACCTATCAATTTCTAGGCAACAAGCTGATATCATGGTTCTCTAAGAAGCAAACCTCAGTTGCAACCTCCACCACTGAAGCAGAATACATGGCAGCTGGTAGTTGTTGTAGTCAGCTGCTCTGGCTAGTTCAACAACTCAAGGATTACAATGTAGAGGCAAGAGAAGTCCCTATTTATTGTGATAGCAGCAGTGCCATTGCCATCACTCAAAATCCAGTCCTCCACACAAGGTGCAAGCATGTCGACATTCGACACCACTTCATAAGAGACCACCTTGAAAAGAAGGACATCAAGATGGAGAAAATTCACACAGATATCCAAAGAGCAGACATCTTGACTAAGCCCCTAGCTGAAGAAAGGTTCAAAACCCTATGTTACAGCTTAGGACTCCTGGACCCAAGCACATGAAGAAGGAAAGATCAGCTGAAAACCTCAGCTGACCCAAGTGCAGCAGACTAGGAGGATCAGATGAGGTGAATAGACACCCTCATCTTCAGGTAAGTTCTTTCCCAATGAAGACAAATAAAGCTGAGGGAAAACTTAGAGTCATCTAATCAAGGGGGAATCAATGATACCTTAAGAATCCTTGATGAAATACTCTAAAATCTGCATTGCATATCATATCATATATATATACAGCAGACTTGAACAAAGTTATTTGATCTCTTTATTCCCAGCAATGTATACTATGTATAATAATAAACTATTCTTCATAAAATACTTTATTTATATACATAAATACAGTGTACTATTGAGTTATACTTGGTTGGATTAATACACCACCGACTCAACAGTATGCATGCACAGTACGGATTTCAAATAACTCTTGCTCAAAATTTATAAATTCTGCATTCCATAAGATAAAGTCTGAATATCTTTAAATGTGAACCCTTAGATCAAGAATCTCATTGTTGATCTTAAGAAGTAACTTTTCAGAAATACAGACCTATCAACTCTATAGTTTTGTCATCTTTCACTCCACTACCTCATTTCTACCCCTATAAAAGGAGGAAGTTATGAGAACACCTAAGAACACAAATCACCAACTACAATTTTTGTTTCAGGTATGGAGAAGATTGAAAGAAAAGATGGAATGGAGATCATTCTTCAACCAAAGTCTTGGGTGAAGGAGATGAAGATTTGTCCAGAAGATGAAGATGATGCAGATCAGCATACTTGGTTTAACCAACATAAGTATGTCTATGAAAACTAGAGGAAAGAGAGAAGTCCTTATTGAAAACTAGAGGAAAGAGAGATGCAGAGGACAGAGTAGCAAACAAGCAGAGCTTCTTCTCCAGGGGGAAGTTCTACATGGAGAGCTTGTTATCAAAAGCTATTGTGTCTAAACAGAACATGAAGGCTGAGTCCATGGCCCTCTCTTCGACTCCATTGAAGCCTCTTCCAATCTTCCTTCTCTTTCAAGAGTAGCGAAGAGATCCAATTAGGACAAATTTGATGCTACAACCCATCTGATGATGAGGAACATCAGATGGTAAGGGCAACCTGAACCAGTGGGATACCATCCAGGCTGATATACATATTGATTTGATGGTCCTACTTGATTCAGAGATAGAGCTGGAAGATCCATCAAACCAGGTTGGATCACCACTCACAATAAAGCTGGAAGATCCATCATCCAGGTTGGATCATCACAGCAACAATGAAGGATCCATCAAGCCAAGTTGGACCTTCAAAGCACAGAAGATTTACTCAGCAAATCTCAATCCTCCACTCAGCTGATCAGAAGACCAACTCAGCTGACCAGAAGACTTCCAAGAGAAATCAGCAGACCTTTTCAGGAAATCAGAAGACTTCACTCTGCTGATCAGATCACTTGATTTTTGAGTTTAATGACTATCTTTGATCATTTAATTCATTCTAGATTTATTCCTGAATGTAATTAAACAAATTGGCCTATATAAGGAATGCAATTCACTTATAAAAAACGGCCTTGATGATCAATTCTTGCCACAAAATTAGTCACAACGGCTATTTTTGGTAATGATGTCATTAATACTCAATTACCAAATTGCCAGCAAATCAACTGTTGCCACATGGCAAATTCAGCCGGCAAATTTAAAGGAAGGCCCGAAATCAAAGAAGGAAAATCTTGGGCTCTACTCCACAATTAAACCCAAATCTGACCGTTAGATCAAGAATTATTGGAGTATATATACACACCCTTAAAACTCTTCCAAACCCTTTCGCTCACATTACTCAATTGCTCTCGATACTCTCTCGTTCTGCAAATTTCTTTCAAGCTCTCAAAACCTAACACTCAAAATATACTATGGCAATCATTGAAATTTACGACGAGAAGACCAAGAGCATTGGCACCTTGGATGCTGCAAAGTGGTCAAAGGAAGGGAAGATGTTCACAGAGAATGCTCTGTTTTTCAAAGGCAAACACACAGCTGCAAACAAGGAAATCCTTCTCCGTTGCATCAACCTCAACCTTCGAGATTTTCTGGAAGCAGCACCCACCAACGTTTATGAACAAGATGTGCTGGCTTTCTATGCAAACACTGTGATGAAGGGATCGTATGTTGAAAGTGTCATGGGTGGACACAAGGTCAAGGTAACAAGGGAAATCCTTCAGGAACTGTTTGGTTTGTCAAGGGGGAAGATCAATATCTCCACCTACATCATGAATAAGGAGAAAGAGTACATGGAGATGTTCACTGATGGGAGAATCAAGGCTGCTGATGCCTCTGGACTCAAGAAATCCCAATTAGAACCTAAGTTTCAAACCCTGATGGATATAGCAGGCAAGATGCTGCTAGGTAACACTTTCAGCCATGATGCTGTTACCACCTTGAAGGTTAGAGTTATGGCTGCAATCTGGGATCAGATTGATGGAGACTGGCAAGGGCTTTTCTTGGACAGAATTGCTCTTGAAGCCAAGAAGGTGACTTTGGACCTTCAATCAAGAGAATGGAAGGTAACCTCAACTGTCAGCTTTGTCAACAAGCTGAGTATCATCCTTCCAGAAGTACTCCCAAGAAAGTACAAGATGGGACCTCACAAGACCTTCCACATCTCCAAATATTATTTAAGGAAGGACGCTCTTGCTGAGGCAGCAAGGTTGAAAGAAGAGAGGAAGAAGTTGTTAGCTGAAGCATCTTCCAAAGATGTTATTGAAAAGGCAGAAGAGTCCACTCATAACTCTGCTGCTGAAGAAGAAGAGGAGCCATCGAAAGAAGAGGCTCAAAAGAAGGTTGCTGAAGAGGATGATGATGACAATCAGACCTTAGCACAAAGAAGATATCTGATCAGATCAGGGCTCATCTCCCCATCTGATTCAGATGTCACTCCCACTGCCTCTCCTTTGAAAAAGGCAGGTACTTCTAACCCCTCTCTCACTTTCACACCTTCTAAACTATCAAAGGGTCAGAAGAGAAAGAAGAACACTTCTTCTTTCACAAAGAAAGCCAAGAAATCCAGGCTCCCTACTCCAATGAGCATAGCCCCTATTTCATCCTTCAACCCTTCTGATGATACCAACCCATCTGAACCCTCACACACTGATGCCCAAATCCCTGCTGATACTCACACAGCAGAGGAACAAGCCCAGCCTAACTCTGTTGATGTTCAAACAGCAGACAACCAACCTCAGACCACCTCCACACAACCTGCTGATGATCAAACTCAGATTATATCCACAATCCTTGCTGATATTCAAACAGCAAATGTCCAAGATCATCAAGCTCAAACACCTACTGATCTTCAAGAAGAAACTGAACCAGACCAGCAGACCCATAACCCTGCTGATGAACAAATTACTGAAGATCAATCCCAACCTCCTACCCAACAAGAAGAAATCACTTCCCAAATCCCTGCTGATACTCACACAGCAGAGGAAAATGCCCCAACTGCCCAAACCCCTACCATCATTGTCCCTTCTGCTCCAGAAGACTTGGCACCAGAAGACCTGGTTCAACCTGGTCCTTCTCAACCTCAGTTCAGAATGGTGCACTACCCCATGTGCCAAACATAAAAGATAATGAGGATGAAGATAGCCAACCTGCTCAAGACCACCATCCCTGGAGTTGATGAGACTTCAATCCAGTTTGAACAAGTGCTTAGGGTATGCACTTGGATTGAGCTCAGAAGAGATGATGTAGATGACCTTCTTGAGGTCATGGAAGGAATGGGAGGAAAGGAAAACTTCCTCGACTGGGAGATGGAGCAAAAGGAAGTTGCTCAAGTTCAATCCTTTGCTCAGCTGCTATCAGATGAGGCACTAACTGCAGTCTGCAACCGGATCCTAGGAGTCTCCACTGCTGATGTCCCTATCCCAGTAGGTTCATCGGATCAGCAGACAGCTGAACAAGCAAAGATGAAGGAATCAGCTGCACCAGCCTTGGTGGAAGAATCAGCTGCCCCTGCTGAAGACTCAGCTGCACCAGCTGACAAAGAAGAGATTGAAAGAGAAGTAGTCAGAGTACCAGCTCACTTCAAACTTTCAGACGATTTGACTCACTTCATTGACAATCAAGAGGATGCAGGCAGACGAATGATGACCCATCTGACCAAGGCCACTACCTGCTACCTCAATGAGGAGTACCTATCAGCCGAAGAAAGAGGCAAAGCATTAATTGTTCATCCAAAGCCTCAAGGTACACCCTCTACTTCTACCCCATCTGTTGACCATACAGCAGACATCCGCTCCCAGGTCAAAGCTGCAATAGACTTGCACTTTGAGAAAGGTTTAGGCCTGCAGCTAGGAAGATATGTTGAGAAAGCTGCAAGGGAACAGAAGACTCGTCTTCATGACCAGATTCTTGACGTTGAAGACAAGTTTGGTGAAGCACTTCATCAGCAGATAGGAGAATACTTGAGTACCTATCAGAAGTTGTCAGCCGACACCTCCAAAAGGTTTGCGGATCTTTACATTGATGAGATGCACCGCATGGAGACCACCTACACATCCAGAATTGAAGAAGCTGAAGCAAGAGCCAAAGAAGGTCAAGCCCTTCTTAAGGCAGCTGCAGAGGAGAATGAGAAATTGCAGACTCAGCTGAAGGAGACAGCAACCAAGTTGGAAGCTCTTACAACTAGATTTGAAGCTGCCTCCTCCTCCAATTCACATGCTGAAGTTCTAGAGCACAGCATAACCCATCTGACCCAAGTTGCCAAGGTCAATGCCATGGCACTGAAACAAACTCTGAAAGTGGAAATCATGAATTCCATGAAGCCTTTTGCGGCTGCACTTGCTGAAGCCAAAAAGGGGGAAGATATGTTGATAAAGGCTCTAGAGAAGCCTACTGCCCAGCAAGCTGAACTGGTAGTAGCACAAGATGACTTGACTGAAACCTTGGGTGGTTTAAAGAGCAAAATCAAGAACAGGCAAGGCAAAGACAAAGAAATTGCTCTAGAAGATACTCAAGCACCCACTCAAGCTCCTGCCAAGAGTCTACAGATCACTGCTCCTGTAGAACAAGTTCCTAAAAAGAGAATGACAAGGAAAAGAAAGGCAGATGAGCAAGCTCAGTCAGCTCAGACCAGCAAGAAATCAGCTCCAGCAGAGCCTACTGCAGAAGAGAAAGAGGCTTTAGAGTTGAAGAAAAAGAAATTGCTTGAAGCTCAAGAGCTTAAGCAAAAGAAGCTGAATGATGCGAAGGCAGTCAAAGCCAAATTTGAAAGAAGAATTGCCAAACTCAGGAAAGCAATGAAGGACAAAGCACAAGAAGACAGTGTCCTAGTGTTTGACAGCAATTATGTGGATTACTTAGCCCTTCAAGATGAGCTACCAAGATGGTATCCCCTGAAGAAGAAGTGGCAAATTCAACACCACATAGTAAGGAAATTTGGCCCTCTCCCTTCTTATGAAGAAGAATTTCTTAAATTCTCCCAGTTCATGAACATTGAAGATCCAGAGTTCTGGGAAGAAATTGTCAAGACAGCCAAAGGACTTGACAACTGCAGAATCCTAACTCCTGAAGAACCCAAATGGGATGCACCCCTTCTGGATTCAGGAAGAGCCAACATGATAGAAATCAAGAAGATTCTGTACAAGATCTATGAAGAGGAGAATGTTACAGATGTACAGCACATGGAAGAAGTTCGAGCTCGTATGTACCTTGCCTACCGCATTTGAAGATCAGAAGACCTGATGAAGACTAGCTTAGAAGTTTAAAGAAACTATTACTTGTAATCTGTAAAAGTTCTATCTATATTCAAGTTCTAGTTCTTTTTGCTTACAAGACAAACTCTCATTGTCTTCATCAGATACTTCAAGTCTTAGCATGATATAAACTCTTATCTTAATTCATTAAGAGCACTTATCAAGTATAGTTTTGGCTTCATCAAAAAGGGGGAAATTGTTGGGATATAAATTCATCCTAAGCCCCACTTGATGTTAGAATAGTTTTGATGGCCAAAACACTTAGAGTTTATAAATGTAATAGGATCAGCTGACTTGTATAGAACAGCTTAGACTAGTCTTGTGTGATCAACTGTATTGATATCAGCTGATCAGCACAGTCCTGGCTTACATGCCTATCCTCAAGATGAGAAGAGTAGAAGACATGAAGACTAGAAGATCCTTGAAGACCAGATAAGTTAAGGTGCTTGTATACCTACCTATCTGATTGAGTCCCAGATTGAAGATGGCCTAAAAGCAGTACAAAGAATTTCCAGATCAGAAGAGTGAAGACAGAAGACCTAAGGCCAGAAGAGTAGTCTGAAGACTAGAAGTACAGATCAGAAGACTATGTGCTCTTCCAGGACTCGGCTGATTCCCAAGTCATCTTGCAATTCAAACGAAGACCTACCTTATTTAGAAGATTGACATGATCCCAGGATTGAAGCAATCAAGCGGCTGGAATCAAGGAATCAAGCTATTATGGAAAGATTGCTCAAACGGCTAGTCAACTCCAACGGCTAGTTGCAACCAATCTCCATTATAAATACAAGAGGATGAGAAATCACAAAGAAAAAGACACAAGAGAGAATTCAACAAGCCAAGCAAGCAATCAAAGCTAAAGCCATACAGTTCTAAGAATTCTCAAAAGAGCCAGAAACCATTAGATTATCTATAGCTCTTAAGTGATTTCTATCCAATCCTTAAGAACCTGAAACCTGTTCATATTGTATATCAATTGTTTTAGGCATAGTGGTTAAGCAAATTATAAGCTTGAACCATTAGTTGGATACACCTCAAAAACCCCAAACCCTCACCGAAAGGTTAAAGTTTTTGAAACCCCTTAAAGTGCAAGTGCTTACAATCACTTGTGGAGACCGTAGCTGTTAGGACGGCTCAGATCTCAAAGTCCTAACCTTGGGACTATAAAGGTCAAGACCCTTGTAATTTGTGGAAATTAAAGGGATTAAACATCACGTTAGGACGTGAGAGTGGACGTAGGAACGTATATCCGAACCACTATAAATCCGGTGTTATTTACTTTCTGCACTTTACATTTCTGCCTTTACATTCATTATTATATAGTGCATACTGTGATTTCAACACTCTTCAAAACAAGGCCATAACTTTCAAACCAGCATCAGCTGAGTATTTTCATTAAGTAAAACAAGTTACAAGAACGAGTCTAAACCAGGGCCACCATAATTCCGCATATAACCTCCTCAGTCAGATCACTATAGTCATCTGGACTAGCAGACTTGCAGTCCAGTTGACATAGCAATCAGAAGAGGTTCCCAACTCTGTTTGAAAAAGTTTTAAAGTCTATTCACCCCTCCCCTCTAGACTTTAAACCCATTCACTACTCGTTCAGGGACCAACAGATTTCATTGGGAATACCTTCAACAAGATAATCTTTTGATATCTTATTAATAATCTTAAAGTTCATATGGCATAGGCGTCTGTGCCATAACCAACTGACTTCTTTAGGACTTTTAGTAAGAAGGCAAGCATCCCTAGGACAACTATTCCAGTTCACAATGTATATGTTGCCTTGTCTGACACCGACTAGTAGAGTAGTGTGAGTCCTTTTATCAATTATTTCACATTTACGACTTTTAAATTGAACTTTACAACCACGATCGCAAAATTGTGAAACAGGAAGTAAGTTGTACTTCAAACCTTCAACGTAGGATACGTCTTGTATCTCTACATCACCATTTCTGATGTATCCGAAACCTTTTGTAACAGCCATTGAACTATCACCAAAGATGACCTTATGTCCTTCTTGTTTACAATAGTTCGATAGAAGAGCCTTGGTACCAATCATGTGGTGTGAACAACCACTATCTATGTACCAAGTTTCTCCTACTGAACCACCTTTCTTGTACAAGTTGAGTCGACCCTGCAATGATGATATTTAATAATTTAGGTACCCTTCTTGTTCATTGGGGTCCTAGGGGGTTTTTAGCATTAAGAGGAATCCATATGTACATTGGAGTTTTAAACAAATGAGACCTCTTTAATTTCCTACCATGCTTGTTACAAAATAGTACTCTATTATCCTTATCTGGTCTATCTTCAGACCTTGGGTCTACTCGTCTGAGGTATCCTTTGGATTTGACCTCAACTTGAGTAGGCATAGATGGTCTTTGATAGTTAGAATAAGGTTTGTATGCATTTAGGTCATACGGTTTATAGACTCGTTTAGGTCTTTCCTCATTTAGAATATCATATGATAAAGGAGGAGGAAATAAGACAGGTTGAGTACGATAATTTGGGACAAATTTCCTAGGCCTAGTTGAATAAAGTTGAGAATGCCTTATGAAAGGAGGTCTAGGCTTATTCCAATCAGTCTGTACTTGTCTAGATCTTGTCTGTTGAGGATACCTCTTCGTGTACCTGACCTGTTCTGGTTTGGGCAGATTAGTGAACCTCTTCTGACTTGGTCTAAATGGTACTTGTGTATTAGCAACATTTTTCTTACCATTCTTGGTAGTCGAAGCATTGCTTCTAGACTGTACTTTTACATTTGCTTTGGTATTTGTTCCATTATCGTATTCCATTGGTCTTTTGCCTTTATCATTTGTCAAAGAACTTGAACTAGCATCAGTAGGGTTTTTAATGACTTGAGTAGATGAGCTAGGCACATCAGCACCCAACCCTGTCTTGTCATCTGGAGCCCTATACCTATCTGACAGTTGTTGATTAATCCTTGAGGAATTAACCATGTCAGCTAGTTTAAGGTCTAGATTTACGACTTCAGTCTCTAAAAACTTATTGCGCTCTTCAAGCTTTTTGCACTTATTCTTTAAAACATTGATCTTTAACAAGTCCTGATACAACTTGTCTGTTAACGCATACTTGTCTTTGAGTTGTTTCAACTCTTCAGACAAGCGTTCGTTTAAGATAGTTATATTAGGGTCTAATTTAGACTGAGCTTCTCGAAGATCAGCGATTTTTTGTTTTAAAGAGATATTCTCATCACTGACTTCCATGAATGCTTTATTAGCTAGTAGAAGGTCTTCTTCAGTCAATCCATTGGAATGATAAAGACTACTTTCTACACCACTATCAGCAGTGTCACTTTCATCAGTATCAGAATCATCACAAGAATGAAAGGAAGTTACAAAAGATACCTCTTGTTCGATTTTGGCCATCATGGCTAGGCCATCGTCTGCAATGAATGCTTCTTTCTCGTTGCTAGAAGGGTAATCAGAAGAAGACGAAGGCAACTCGTCTGATTCCGACTCAGAGTCATCATGTGCCAACATTGCCTTCTTACCCTTGGCGTATCTTCGATCTCGTCTTGCCTTTCTTTCCTCTCTGTCTTCTGAGCTAAGATCAGGGCACTCGTAGATATAGTGACCTGACTTATCACAATTGTAACACAAAGGATCATTAGTAGACTTTTTCTTTGGGGATTGGTCCCGCTTCTTATCTTGTCTATCGGAGGAATTTCTATCTTTCCTATCTCCTGAGTTCCTATCTCTTATGTTCTCTTTAGAGACTTCATCCCTTCTTTCAGAAGAGTTTCTATCTCGTCTGGTCCCAGAAGAGTTTTTATCATTGGAACCTCTATAATCCATATAGAAACGTTTGTACCTACCATATCTCTTATTCAGTTTATCAAACCTCTTAATCATCAGACTCATCTAATCCTTAAGACTAAGGTCAGAATTATCTAACTCATCTTTTATGCTAGAAGACTTAGTTTTAGCTGTTCTAGAGTTCCTAGAGGAAGAGGCTTTGAAAGCAACATTCTTAGAGATGGTTTTCTCCTTATCACTACTGGCTACTGGGTATTCTTCGTCTAATTCGAATTCATGAGCCTTAAGAGTTTGAAACATAGTTTCAGCAGACCATGTATCTATGTCTTGAGTGGTTTTGATGATCATCTTGACCATCTTCCATCTCTCGTCTAGAGACTTAAGAATTCTCAGATTAATCTCCCTATCAGTATATGTCTTACCCAAAACTTCAAGATCATTCATTATATGAGTAAATCGAGTATCTAGCCGGTCGATAGATTCGCCAGACTTTATTTTGAATGATTCAAACTTTTGAACCGCAGTAGACAGCTTGCTTTTGTTGGGATATGAATCCTTGAAACAATGTTCTAGTTGATGATTATAAGTTTTGATGGCCAAAAAGAACTTAAAGTTAATAATATATGTTGATAGAAGTCATCTTAACTAAGTCATCTTGATAAGTCATGATAATCTGAGTTACTGATCTTATGTGATATATAAAGTGAAATATTATGAACTGTTAGGAACTGAGCTGATAATGTATTGTATAGACAGCTTATAGAATAGGACTTAGATATACTCTTCTGTATGTAGTTCAGTTGAAGTATAGATAGGTTTTATATTTGTAAGTTTGTACTTTGTTGTAATCAGCATAGTTAGTTCAGAACAGTAGACTAGAGAAAGATCAGAAGACTAGAAGTCAAAACAGAAGACTCAGAAGACTACTCAGAAGAAGAAGACTAAACTCAAGAAGAGTAGATTGAAGACTCAGAAGCTAAGAAGAAGTATTCTGGAGAAGCTCAGAACAGAAGAAAAGAAGTGTGCTTATTGGACTAAGAACAGTAAAACTAAGAAGAGTAAGTTTACTGTGCAGAGGTATAATAAGTTTAGAAAACTTATTAGTTTAAGCGTAACAGAATATATTTGAAGACTGACTTTATAAGATACGAAGTTAGTTGGAGAAAGGAGTTACAAAAGCGGTTAAGAGTTAGTTGAGAGTTATTTTCACAAACTGTTAACTATCATACTAAGTTCTATAAATACCGTGTGATCTTCTACTTGGAAAGACTACCGTTATTCTGAAGAACACAAGCAATCAAGAGTTATTCAAGTATTCAAGAAAACTCGCAGAGTTTGAAGGAGATCGAAGAGAAGAAGCCACAGATTTGAGAAGAATATTCAAAGGCTACGAATTCAGAGAAGTTTTACTTTACTTTTAGTTTGTGATTTCGTTTGTAAACAAGTTTGCTAGTATCTTGTAGAATTACTAGTCGATCGAAGATATACCTGGTGGTATAATCGAATATATCAAATTCTTAGTCTTGGGACTTTAAGCCACAAGAAACTCAAGGAGTTAATAAAACATCACGACTGGAGTTGTGAGAGTGGATGTAGACATTTGTCGAACCACTATAAATTTTGTGTTTACTTTTACTTACTGTTTGATAATTGTTTAAGTGTTTGCAAAGTAAAAGTTCAAAATCAAAGTTGAGTATAAAAATTAAAGGCTCACGTTAAAATTGAAAGTACTGATCTGAGTTGTATAAGCACAATACTGTTCAAGAACACTAAATTCCGCATTTCACTCTGGTATTTTAGGAAAAGTTTTAAAAGTCTATTCACCCCTCCCCTCTAGACTTTTCAGGCTTATCTTAATCTTAACTCAACTTGGGACCAACAGGAACCAACCTCAACCCTTATACCTTTCAAGAAAAGTTAGAAGTGTTGTTGTAGAAGTGTGAGAACTAGAACTATCAAGTGAAGAACAATTTAGTTCGAGTTGAGTGAGTACTATGACTCAGAATTCTTAGGGATCAAGGCACTAAGGAGTAGTGTGGTTGATCAGTGCACCTTGGCACTATAAAACAAGTTAATTTCAAGTGAAGGAATTATCCTGTTCAATCAGGGAAGTGGATGTAGGAGCTTGAGTCTCTGAACCACTATAAACCATTGTGTTATTTACTTACTGCCATTTCATTCAAGTAACACATACATACACTGCACACAAAGTTGATCTTCAAAAGACATATATATCAAACTGTGCAAAACAGATTTGGGACAAGTCCCCTGAAAGTTGTTAAGTGTTAAAGAAGTTTTTCAGAAATTAAAAGGAGTTTAAATATAAAGGACCAACCATAATTCCGCACATATAACTTACTTAGATAGTTATTCAACTGATTACTTCATATTTCTCAGTAGTTTGATTATCTAATCAAAGTTATACATACTCAGAGAAGTTGACTAGACAACTCTCCTGATAGCCTGATTTGTTTTAAAAGAAAAGAATTTGCATACACAAGTACATTCCCCCCCCCCTCATACACTTGTGTCATACTCCTTTCAGGACCAACATGCACCGTTACCATTTCTGATAATGTCGTACCAGAATACCTACAAACATCTATTCAACGAATATCTCGACCATACTTAGAGGATTTGCTTGCAACGGCTAGTTCGAAGCCCAAAACTCTCTATAAATACAACACTTGTTCTTTGGAACAAGGTACCGGAAACCTTACAGGCAAGAACTCTCGCATTTAGCTGATATCAAGAACAACCATTTCTGAAATACTTTAAGTGTCGAGTTCTTAAGAGTTTGCTTAGTTTATATATCCTTAGAAGCTCTAAATTTGCGATCCTAAGCCTGCACAAAGAATCCTATCTTTAGTGCTTAGATTAGTAGTGTGTTTTTTAGCACATTGAGTTGGTTATTAACATTTTTCATACCTTGTTAAGTTAACCCCTGTAAAGGTTACTTGTTACCTAACTAACAAGTAAATCTGTATCCTCAGAAAGTAGCTGAGGATCTTGATCACAAGTCTTCTCTTGGGACTATAAAGCAGCAAGAATAGTGAATTTCTCTATCTGATTAGAGAGAGTGGACGTAGGATATTGAGATCTGAACCACTATAAATACTTGTGTTCTTATTACTTTATTTATCATTCTATACATCATTTATACACTTCAAATTTGATAAAAGCATAGTTTTACAAAAGAGTCAAAATCCACTAAGTATATGTTTTATAAATCAGCTGATATTCATTCATTGTTTTAAAGACATTCATTAAAAGAGGTTTTCATAATATACCCACGAGTCTAAACATTTAGGGACTACACATTTCCGCACCTTAGCTGTTGAGATAGCTTTCCAACTGACCAGCTGATTTAAGCAATCAATAGGTTTGTTATATTGATTTGCTATATACACTCGCACTCAGGATCAGATCATCTTATTTGCATTCAGACGAGAGAGTATCTAACTCTTCTGATCGTCTCATCTGATCTGAACACGAAAAAATTTTAAACACTTGAAAGTCTATTCACCCCCCCCCCCCCTAAACTTTCACCATACTCGTTTTGGGACCAACAAGGATGAGTTAGATTGAGCTCCCATCCAGCACATCAACGATCCAAATTGTCAGCTCAATTTATGGCCCAGACTATATACCCCTCCAGCTTTGTTAAATCTACTCCCCTGATACATACGCTCCCCTAAAAAATGACATATGATAAATGTACTCCCCCCAAATTACCTAAATTACCCTCGTCTCTCTTAAATAAGATATGTTAAATGCACTTCCCCACTAAAATTACTAAAACCCTAATTTATCTTCCTCTTTATTCATCTTCTCTTTCAAAATCCTAAATCACTCCTCCCTCCCACCCCCACCATCGACGCGCCACCCGCCACCATCTCCCTCAAGCTTCCGCGCCGCCCGCCCGCCCGCCACCTGTAAGCTTCGCGTCGCCCCCTCTCTTATTTAAACGGTTGTACCCTCCTCCTCCATTCTCTATCGCGCTGCCCGCCGCCCACAAGATTCGACGCCTCCCTCTCTCTTCTGTATTCGAGTGGCGGCCATCCCCCTCCATTCTCTATCCCCGCTAAACGGCCGCCCCCTGCAGAAACAGAAAAAAAAAAAACTCGTCGCCTCTTCTTGCGGCCGCGGCCGCTCTCCCCCACGCCAACAGTCGACCGTCGCTTGCTGAACAAGGTAGGTTTTTTTTTTGGATGGACCAATGTCCTATAGATACACTATCGTCGACAATGTTTTGTCGACGATAGTGCATCTATTAGATTAAATATTGTCGAAATTTTTAAAATTTTATTTTATTTTTTCGACAAACCAGTGTCGACCGGATGCATTATTGTCGACAACAATGCATCCGGTCGACCCTGGTTTGTCGAAAATATGTTTTTAATTTTTATTTTAAATTTTTTGTGATGTTTTTTGTTAGGGTTTGAAATTTCTGTGATTTTTTTTGTTAATATTTTTAAATTTCTTTAATTGTTTTGTTGAAAATGTGGTGGTGGTGGTGGTGGTTGTGGTGGTGGTCGGTGACGGTAGCGACAACGGTGATGACTGTTATTAGCAGGGACGGACGGACATTGGGGCCAGGGGGGTCACTGGGCCCCCCACGAAATATATTACTCCCTCCTTCCAGTTTTATTATGCCCACTTCTCCGGGCACGGGTTTTAGTGAATATTGATTAGTTTATTTATAAAGTACATAAATTGAGGGTATGATGGGGTATTGTGGGGTCAATTTGTAAATAAATGATTGTTTATGAATAAAGTGAATGGCAAAGTAGTAAATAAGTGACGGTAGGAGGGTGGAGATAAAGTAGTATGAATAGTATTATTTCCAAAAATGCTATGGGCATAATAGTATTATTTCCAAAAATGCTATGGGCATCATTTTATTTTTCTTTCATTAATTTGTCTTTAGTATTTTGGAAGAATTTCACCCCAAACCCAGTTACAATTCCTCCTCCCAACAGCGAGGCTTTTTTTTTTTTTTCATTTTAAATTTGTTTTTAGTATTTTGGAAGAATTTTGAAACCTCTCCTAACTGTTAAATATTATAAGCAAATATAATTCAACAATTATATTAATTTTAGACGAATTTGTATACGATTTTTTATACATATTTTTATTTAATAGATATATATTACTACATGATTAGTGATGATTAAAAATACATTTTTTAATTAAAACTTGAATGTTATTCTTAAAAAGGAAAAATGGTTATTAATTTATTTATTTTTGTTTTTTTATAATAGTAATATTTTAGTATTTTTTACATTGTTTCGTCTCTTTTGAAACGAAATAATCAAATGTGCCTCTGAAATTAAACAAAAGTTTTTTTTAAAATTAATAAAATGAGATTATTGACAATTTTATGAAGAAATTATTTGATAAATATAATTTTATAACGTTGAGTAACACTTTTGTAAATCTGAAACTTTTGTCTACTTTTTTATAGTAATATTAATTGGACCCCCAACATAGAATTCCTGGCACCGTCACTAGTTATTAGGGTTATGATTTTAAAAGTGGAGGGGTGTATTTATTAGAGTTTTTTTTAGTACTCCCTCCGTCCCACAACTGTTTGCACACTTACCTTATTTGTCCGTCTCACAATTGTTTGCACACCCATAAAAGGAAACTCTCTCATAAACCTCATCCTGACAATATTCACATATTTACACAAAATGTCATTGTTTTTACTCTCTTTTCAATCACCTTTAATCGATGTGGGACAAAACATTTTAAGTTTGTTTGTTACTATAACAAAACTATTTTTATAAGAAAAAATTCTCATACTTTTTTGTGACCTTCTATATGTAGTCAGGGTGTCGTAACGTGTCGTAATGACTATCGTAGTCAGTTAATCTAAGCCATTAAAAATCTAATCTAAAGGTTTAGATTTGATGACCTGTTACCTTTTGTAAATTTTACGATATGTATTGTCGTAATGTGTCGTAATGTGTCATAAATTTATATTTTCTATTAAATTAAATTAATTAAAATATATTATTGTAAATTTACATTTTTATCCTTATACAATAAAATAATTTATTACAACAATTATCTACACCCGCTAATTTTATGAGTTCACCCCAAATCATTTTTTACCATAGTTATCTGCACCCATTCATTTTATGAGTTCACCCCAAATCATTTTTTACCATAATTATCTGCACCCATTCATTTTATGAGTTCACCCCCAAATCATTTCTTTTTACAACGGTTATCTACACCCGCTCATTTTATGAGTTCACGCCCAAATTATATTTTTACCAAAGTTATCTGCACCCGCTCATTTTATGAGTTCATCCACAAATTATTTTTATACCACAATTATCTGCACCCGCTCATTTTATGAGTTCACCCCAAAATATTTTAAAAAAAATAATTACATTTAAAAGACTGTATTATTTTTTATTAATTAACAAAAAATATAATAAAATCAACCATAATTTATACATTTACAATCTACAACCGAGTTATTGCCGAGTTACCGTCGATTCACCACCAAATCACTCATATTTTTAGAAAAAAAACGTAAAAACATAATTAAAAAAAACTATCGAGATTAGACACAAATTTCAATTTTTTTTCTTTTTAATTTTTCTTCCCATTTTCAATTTTTATTCCAAACTTTTTATTTCTTCGTTTTTTTTGTTTCCTACTTCTTTTTCATTAGTATATTTTTTAGTTTTAATACAAAATAATATTATATGTATGATTTTATTATAATCCCTTCGTCCCAGTGAAAGCTCCTCATGAGCTTCGGACACAAAGGTTAAAAAATATGATATAATAAGTGGATGTATGAGAGGTGTTGTGATTGAGAGAGAGAATAATATAATGAAATGTGAGAGGGAATAGTTTGGCAAAAAATGAATGGGTAACTTTCATTGGGACAAACGAATAAGGAAAGTTGGGTAGCTTTCAATATGAAGGAGGGAGTAGTCGGTAATACAACAAGTAATAACCAGTAATACCATAAACAGTAATCAGTAATACCATTAACAATAATTAGTAATACCACGAACATTAATCAGTAATACCATTAATATTAATCAATAAAATTTTATACAATAACAAATAATTTCACACATCTAATTATATTCAATAATACAAAAAATAATTATCAGTAATACCATGAACAGTAAGTAGTAATACCATGAACATTGAATAGTAATATCTCATACAATAACAACTAATTCCACAAAAATCTAATTATATTCAATAATACCAAAAATAATTATCAGTAATACCATAAACAATATAATACCATAAAAATAATAATAATCAGTAATAAATAATTTCACATAATCAGTAATACCACAATTAATAATCAATAATCATTAATATTAATTCAATAGTGTATTAATAGTAATACCGCAATCAATAACTAGTAATACCAGTATCAATAATACCAATAACAATAATACCATAAAAAAAAGTGGAGAGAGTGCAGATCGGGGTGTACTAAAGAAAATAGAGGGTGCACATTACCAAGCCCAATTGAAGGAAACCCTAGCCCAACGGGAGGGCACCCTAGGTCAGCAGTCGTCGCTTGGGATTTCATCAGCAATGTCACCAGCTCCGAGTGTCGTCCGGTCAGAGATCCATCAGCAACATACTCACAGTCCTCCGTCGGGCCGTCGTCAGCCGGAGGAAGAGGCTGTGCAGGAGCAGGGTGAAGAAGACGGATGAAGCAATGTAGCTTCGATTTGGATAGAGATGAACGACGGGAGAGAGGCAGCGTCGATCCGAGTGTTGCAGGCGAGCGCCGTTAATGTAGGAGAAGCTCCTGGATCGCGAACGCAAGGGAGATTGATCGAAGCAGTCGCGTCGGTGGTTGAAATGAGGAGAGGATTTCGGCCGCCATGGATCGTGGCCGAGATGGAAGATTATGTCGATTGTTATGGAAGTGAAGAATCGCGATTGCGATTCGAGGAGGGGTCTCGGGCTTCAGCGGCCGAGACCGAAGCGCCGCCGTCGCCGTCGAGGGGGTGGTCGGGCATGGTGGTGGCTGGGTCACCCGCCGACATGCATAGATTTCCGGCAGGTCCTTTACTCATCAAATTAAAATTAAAATTTAGGTGCACCGCCGATCGACTTTAATAAAATTATACCTATAATATTATTTTGTATTAAAATTTAAAAAATACACATGCAAAAAATGGAAAAGAAAGACAGGAAAATTTAAAAAGGAAAAGAAAAAAAAAACAAGGAAATAAAAATTTTGAAAAAAAAAATTGAAAATGGGAAGAAAAAAGAAAAAGAGGGGGAAGAAAAATTAAAAAGAAAAAAATTGAGATTTGTGGCTAATTTCGATAGTTTTTTATTAATTATATTTTTACGCTTTTTTTTTAAATATGGGTGATTTGGTGGTGAATTGATTTTTTAGAGTTTATTTTATTATATTTTGTGTAAAATAATAAAAGGATAATATAGTCTTTTAAATGTGATTATTTTTTAAAAAATATTTTGGGGTGCACTCATAAAATGTGTGAGTGCAGATAACCATGGTAAAACAATAATTTGGGGGTGAACTCATAAAATGAGCGGAGTGCAGATGTAACGCCCCGAATCCGGAATGCAGCCCTTTAGGTTTAAACACTCTAAATTCGGGTCGCCACTTAGTGACCGAAAAATCGAACCTAAAATTTTCTTTAAAAATATATAATTCAAGTGAATCGATAAGAGTTTTACAGCGGAAATAATTTAAAGATAGTTATGAGTTGCAGTAGAAGTAGTGTGGCCCATTTATTTTAAAACTTAGAACATGATAAAAATAGCAGTCGGTTTAAAGATAGCTTACATATTAGTCATCGAGTAACTTTAAGAAAGTTTGTTACTCAACATCAGAATAAATATAGCCTTTCATAAAACACAATATATTTTAACATCTTAATATGGGAAAAACTCTGTGTCATCCCTGCTGCAACGCTGGCCCCTCTCGATCATAACCTGAAAATATTAGTTTTGGGGTGTGAGATAAAAATCTCAGTGGATATCCTTGTACGCTATTATACAGATTGGCAGTACGCCAAAATAATTAGTATTAATATTTTATCGTGAGTTATTATTATTCTTTGGATAGTGAATTCGTTATTCACTGGGATTTAAATCTTTTGGTAGTGAACTTTCATTCACTGAGGATTTACAATATATCCTTATTCATAATTATCATAATTCATCATATATATATCATAAATAATATATCACAATTTTTCTCATATCATATGGGACACTGGTAGCGACTCTTTACCACATGCTACCCCCTAAACGCTTCCACCTCCTTCTAGGACACTGATAGCGACTCTATCACATGCTACCCCCATAAACACTTTCCCGCCTCCTCCGTGAAACACATATTTGGGACACTGGTAGCGACTCTACCACATGCTACCCCCATAAACACTTTCCCGCCACCTCCGTGAAATCGTAATTTACACATTTCATATCATAATATTAATAATATTATATTATAATTATTGTTGTATTCTTGTGTTCTTAGTTATATGTTGAAGTTTGTTTAGTTCAGTTCAGAATACACCAACAGTCCATATAACATTACTGCAATACAGTAATGACACCCACCTGGTTAACTTTTAAGAAAAGCTACAAACTTCTTGAATGATTTTAGCAAGCGTAACACAGAAGGGGCCGTTCGAGCTCTGATTGGGCAGCACTTCGCCTAGCACGTTTTCTTGAATATTTAATTATTATCAGAACTCTTGTTTCTTAATTTACTTAACAATTTTCCTTTATGAGTAAATCCTATAATCACATGACAAGTAATATCAAAATAATAAATTCAAACAAATACATTTTAACATTTATCAATTGGCGTGCTTCAACAAATAATAGCAAATTATGGAGCAACATATTAATAATTTAAACACTTACATCACTTAATAACTTAAAAGAAGCAACATATAAATTAAGATAACTAAATCGAGTTTATATAGATATTTGAATTAAATGACTTTTGTAAAATCAACAACATTTTAAAAACTTTAATAGTGTTTAATCAGCATATACACAAAAATGGTACTAATACTCAAATAATAAATAATGTATTTAAAATAGTCGTAATAACAATAATACTAACACATATTTAATTTAAACATGTTCCTCACTTAACAATCACATACGAGCAACTTATAAAATAATGCAATTAAAGTAGGACCTAACTTAATTATATTTAAAACATTATTTTTATTTTATTAGCACAAATAATGATAGTGATAATAAATTAATATATTAACATTGTATTTACACTTGACACACAAATAATCCACGAATCAAAAAGCATCCATTCGGCACATATATTATGAAATACGCAATTAATTAAAGTACTTATATAGAAACGTCAGTTAAGATAGATAGAGTTCTAGTTTTGAATTTTGTATTGTCTCTACGATCTAGTATCATTGTTTGCGGAAAATTTGCTTAACTATAAAGTAGACATTTAGATCTTTAAGAAACATTTCCAAAATCTGTTTTAAAAAGATTTAACATATGCCGAATATTTTTATGGATTTGGGTACGATTACGCCTGTTTTAGTTTTGATCCTTTTTACTCGGAAATTTAAAATAAAATAGTTATAGCTGTTTAATACCAACAAAATTTGTTTCCATAGCCTTTCAATATATTTCTATCAACGTAGATGTTTTTCCAGAATTTAATTGTGGCTCCGAAGATAATATTTTGTGATTTTGCAAAATTGGACATCTTTTAAAACTGTGAATTTTTGCATATGTTCGTCAATCATTTCTCGTCAAACGACTAATTGAATTAACATGAAATCTTGGGGTAAATACACTATACTATATCAAGTTTATTGGAAAGAAAAGGGTTTGTGAAAAACGCATCTCGAAGTCGAGTAAAAGTGCTTCCGAAGTACTGAACCTGAAATTGTGCTCTGTTTTTTCCAGTTTTTCCCAGCTTACTGCTTGATTTTCAAACGTGAATATCTCTCGTTCTATCCAACCAATTTGTGTAATATTTTACATTCAGACTCTCTACCATATGTAGATTATACTCACGTTGGTTTCGTGTCAAAATCATTTTTCGTTTAAAAGATATAAGCCTCCAAAGTCACTGCTTTAGTAGTTTTGACACATATTCTTTAAAAATTCATATCTCTTAAACCGTTGGCTCAATTCGTACAAGATTTATACAGTAAGTTCATAACTCAACATAGTTCATTTCCATATTTTTTGTTTTAGCAAAAACACCCTGTAATAAAAGTCGAACTACATGGCAGTAGCTATGTTCTTAAATTCCAGATTTTTGGTTTTGTGACTTACCATGTTCGTGCACAGAAATGGGCGGCATAACATTACTATAATCGAAAACTAAAATCATGGATGTAAAGTACAACAATCAAGCAACACATAAGAGTTTTAAACTAACAAATATCATCAAATTTAAACAAGTTAAAAGCTCATATAAAACAACACAGTGCAGTTTTTAGTTTACGGGTTTACGGAACAACCTTTGTGATTTTCGGTTAGGATTCGAATTGTTTGGAGACAGGGTACTGAGTATATCGATCATGGACTAAGAGGTGTCGACTTTTCAAGATATTAGTAAGAAACAAGAAACAAGTTATCATAGTTTCTGGATAAATCGAAAACAGGGGAAAGAATGAAAAATGGGGTTTCCTTCACCTCTCTATGGATTGTTTGGATTAAACTTTTGTTCCTTCACTTTGGATTCAACTCGGATTATGAGAGGACGTCTGGAACTTCAAGAAAATGGAAGAAACAATCGGATTCTTTCTATGAATTAGAAGAACCGATCGAAAAGACAAAAGGAAGAAGAAATGAAGTATTCTTCTCCTTAATCTTTGAATCCATTTTTCTAGAAATAAAGAAGGGGAGCTTCGAAAATTGCTGGAATACAAAAGAAAAACCAGCTAACTTCCTATTGAAGAAGAAGAAGCCGATCGATCCATTTGAAGAAGAAGAAGAAGATAAGATTTTCTTGATCTTTCTTAACTATGTTGTGGATGTTTTTTGTGCAGAAAGTAAGAAGATATGGCTGCTGCTTCTCGGTGAATTAAGAGTGGGGCTTTATGCAGAGCTCGATGAAGAAGAAGCTTGTGTGATGGAGGGTATATATAGAGGGATGATTACACGGTGATTGGCCAAGAAGGGAGGTGGATGGGGGCCATACTTCATTTCTATTGGACCAAAATTGAAAGTAGAGAATATTTGTTATCGTCACGGTATTTGTTAGCACTCGGTATTTACTACACAGTCGTTACTTATATTCGTGTTATTTTGTCGCAGAAAATTACGCAAGAGCTATAAATATTTATTTAGGATTTGTGGTGATAAAATCGTCGCACTTTGAGATAAAAATTATTTAATTATAAATTCGACTTACGACTACTTATATTATTTTTGTTTTAAATTCTAATATTAATTTAATAGCGAATTTATCAAAATGAGTCCTAATATAAAATAAAATCAGATAAGACAAACATTATATCACAAAGACACGAAAAGCATGGCAACCAAGTAAATGTAATTTTCATGATTATGAATTTTTTGACTTATAAGATATTATTTAAATGATCAGGCAAGTAAATGAACCACACCTCTATATTTTATATTAAAATTGAAATGGCAAGGCGATACTATTAAAATGCATATTATGCTTCGTTAAGTTGTTTATCACACAAGCTTTGATAAAATAATTCGTAAGGTTATTAATTAGACTTCTTTCATTTCGACACTTATTAAATATTCATCAAACCTTGTACTTCTTTTATTTCTTTTTTTAAGTGCTAGGAGTGTTGCCCGGCCAGAATGCTCGTCCGTCTTCCTGAAAATCAAATCTTTTGGAAACAAATAACGACGTTAATATAATTGAAAACTCTTAAATAATTTATTCCTTTATTTCATATTAATTTTGGGACGGGGTGTTACAGCAGATAATTGTGGTAAAAAATAATTTGGGGGTGAACTCATAGAATGAGCGGGTGTAGATAACTGCTGTAAAAAAGAAATGATTTGGGGTGAACTCATTAAATGAGCGGGTGCAGATAACTGTTGTAAAAATATGATTAAGGGGTGAATTCATTAAATTAGCGGGTGTAGATAATTGTAGTAAAAATATGATTAGGGGGTGCACTCATTAAATTAGTGGGTGCAGGTAAAATATAAATAAAATTTAAAAAGAAGGGTAATATAGTAAATAACAAAATATAATTTAAAAAATGATATAAATAACTTAAACTTGTATAACAGGTAGCATGTCGTTTTTACGGTTACGACGCCACATGGCGCGATTCGACAAAGTGACTGCGTAGTCACTTTGTAAAATGTGACTACCGTAAGAATTGCCATACTTTTTTTACCTTATTCAATGTGGGACATAAACTTTTAAGTTTGTTTGTTACTATAACCAAACTACTTTTATAAGAAAAAATTCTCATAGTTCTTCTACTCTTTCGATGTGGGACAATAATGAAGTTCATATAAAATTTTTCTACCACTATTAGTTTTATAAAGTTTTTCCCTCATATTTATTCTACTCTTTCGATGTGGGACATAATGAAGTTTCAATATTTGATTAATACTAACATTATTAGTTTTATTATGATTTTTTCTCATATGTTTTCTACTCTTTCGATGTGGGAACACAATGAAGTATTTGGTTATTACTAACACTATTAGTTTTATAAAACTTTTCTCTCATATTTCTTCGAAAAATTCATATATTTGATTGTTTTCTCTCATTTTTCTTTTACTTTTTATTAGATGTGGAACATAAATATCATATATTTACTTTTCTTACTAACATTGTTGTTTTTATATTGTTTTACTCTCATATTTTTTTACTCTTTATTCGATGTGGGACAAAATTTCATCTTTGTTTATCGTTCTTTTTTCTAACATGTTATAACAAAAAAATATAATTATAAATGCCTAAAAAAAGTTGTCCACCCCTTTTACTAGAGATATTAATATTTGTTATTTTAATATAATTTTTATAAACGCATGTATTTTTTTAAATGTAACGAAGAATATATACAAAATTATTTTTCCGGTTGGACCGCCGATCCAACCGGTCGGACCGGTTGGACCGTGAACTGTTGGCCTGTCCGGTTTGGTCACCGATTCGGTTATGAAAACACTGATTTTAATTATATACTTTTATATACTTTTCACTTTTCATGAATATGGTATATATTTTTTTTTTCTTTTAACCAAAATATACACATATTATTATAGGAGTATTATTTATTATCAGCACATATTTTTTATGTTTTATCAATTTTAAAACATGCTCTTTTCTATTCAAAATATATACTGTATCACTTTAGATTAATACACATATACAGTATTAAAAAAATTTATAACTTCTTACCATACTCTTAATTAAGTTATTGAAAATTTAAAATTGTAAATTAGATATTGAAAGTTATTACTTATTTAAGTTTTATTTAGTGGTTCGAAGATAATTGAGAAGATGTAATTAAATTAAAATACCAAAATTTAAAAAATATTAGGAATGATAAATAAGAAAATATCTTAAATTTGTTTAAATTAAAAAAATCAATGTAAAATCTATAAATCTAAAATTTTAAAAATATTCCAGAATTTGAAAATTATCTAAAAATATTATTGAATTAAAAATAGTAAGAATCTTTTAAAATTTAAAAGATTTTTTTAGTAATATTTAATAAAATGTTTTATATTTTTTAAATAATATTATGAAATTCATTAAATTTTTTTTTTTTTTTTGTAGGTCTCTTGTAGACTCAATTCCTTATAAGGAATTGAGTAAATTTTAAAAAATTGATAGGATTGATAATAAAAATAAAATACGCGAAAAACACGTATGATAATTTACGTAGCTTAAACGGTTTACAATTTTTTAGCATGTTATTTTGCAATATTTACAATAATAATTTCAGTTATAATGACATACACTTTTTAATGATGTTATGTTACACATATTTTGTTGCACTTTTCAGTTGTAGTGACTTACTATTTTCAACAATATTTTTTAGTTATATTGATTTACACTTTTTAGTAATGTTATACTACACCTTTTAGTCATATTTTGTTGCACTTTTTAGTTGTAGTGACTTACTCCAATTTTCAACAATATGTTCAGTTATAGTGACTTACACTTTTTACTCGTATTTTGTTACACTTTTCAGTTATAATAACATACACTTTTCATTAAAATATTGTGTTGCATTTTTCAAGTATATTGACATGCACTTTTTAATAATATTGTGTTGCACTTTCTAGTTATACTAACTTGCATTTTCTAGTTATACTAACTTGCATTTTCTAGTTATAATGACTTATACTTTTCATTAAAAGTTGTGTTGCACTTTTCAATTATAGTGACTTACACTTTTTAATGAAAAAATGTGTTACACTTTTTAGTAATATTAACTTACACTTTTCAACACACACAATTTCGAAAAAAAATTATCAATAAAAAAAAATTACACAAAAAAAAAATAATAAAAAAAAATTAACCAAGTCAAAATTTATATTCACAATAATATTGAATATTTAGGGTTCACAATATTGATAAATATTTAAGATTTAAGTTGACCAAGTCAACTCAATTCCTTATAAGCAATTGATTCTATATAAGATCCATCCTTTTTTTTTGAACAAAAATATTTCTCCCCCCATTTGTAAATAAGTTTTCCATTTTACCATTTTTTAAGTCCACATATAAAATTCTCATACCCTTTTTTACAAATATCCTTTGGTTGTGTTTGGATGGAGGAATTTGATTTGATAAGGTATTTCAAATGACATGGTTTTAGTGAGGATTTAAAATCCTCTCAATTTTAACTAAAAAATTATGCTAAGGATTTGAAATCCATTCATTTACATTTTAATCCAAACAAGTGGAGTGGATTTGGTTGGTGTATTTGAAATTCGTTGATCAAATCCCTCCATCCAAATGGTTAAGTTTATATTCTACACTTGACCCTTATTTACATATAATGACACTAAATTGAGAAAATTTCATTTTACGTCCAGTAACTTATATCTAATCTAGTTTTCACTAATTTACTTCATAGGGTATCCCATTTACATTCTTTTTAAGTCACATTAACATCATTTTTGTCGAAAAATTGGGATTCCGGTCAAATAGTTCAACTTACATCCTTTAAATTTGATTTTTTTTTTGAAAAATCTATTTAAATTAAAATTAATAATTTTTTTAAAATAAAAATTAAGAATTCTAAAAAATATTAAAATTTAAAAATTCTACCATTCTAAATATTTGAAATATGAGTAAATCAAAAATAAAAAAATTCTAAAAATCTCATTAAAAATAAATAATTATTTAAAAAAATAAAAAATCTATAAATTAAAATTTTAAAAATGTTTAAAGTAAAAATTCAACAATTGTAAAAATTCTAAAAACCTCATTAAAATGAATTTGAGACAGTTTCACGATCGATCAACCTTGGCAGCGAGTCGGAAAATCTCTTGGGACCCAAAATTTTTAGGAGCTCGAGTAAAACTTTATTGACGAACAAGTTCAATTCAAGTTTGGTTTTTAATGAAATATTAATAATTTTTATTATTCTTATAAGATTTTTAAAATTTGTAATTTATAATCTACCCATTTAAAAAAAAAGAGAGAGAGAGATTTTTAGAAATTTTAATGAAACTTTTTAGATTTTTTTTGAATTGTAAATTTGTAATTTTAGGATTTTCAAAATTTTAGAATTTTTTATTACACATTTTTTAATAAAATTCTTAGAAATTTTAATGAGATATTTTGAATTTTATTTTACTCATCTTATATTTCTCTTTTGGTCCCAAAATGATTGATTTTCGCATGCACAATCAAAAATATGAACCAAAATGGACGATTTACGTTTTAATTATTTACAGAACATATCATGTATGTACTCTAGATTCGAAATTAATAGATGAAAACTATACTCATTCCGTGCCATAATGATAGTCTCATTTTATTTTTTACATAAATCAATAAGTTATGCATAATATTTTAAATTTTACGTATAAACTTCTAAATATACTCTTATTTATAGTAATTTTAAAATTGAAAAACTCATTACGGTAAGTTATTTGGTAATTTGAAAATTTGTTGTGATGCTTGATTTTGCTTGTTTGTCGATTATATAGGTATAATCTTGTTTAAGATAGATAGATCTGACACCATCTAAGAAGGTCATTAGGAAGGCACCAAAATTAATTTAATTTGTAAAATTGAACTTCTGTTACCTATTTGAATGTTGTTTGATTCTTAATTGTAAATTAGTTTTGTGAGGATGCTTTTTCTATTAAATAGCCTTGTGAATCTTATTTACAGATTCTGTTACAGATTAGGCTTTTTTACTTCTGTTACAGATTCTGCATATTAGGTTTTTTTACAGATTCTGCAGATTAGGGTTTTTTACAGATTATGTAGATTAGGCTTTTTTACACAGATTAGGCTTTTTTACTGATTAGGCAAATTATTTTGTAATCTAGTGGTAAGAATTGAAAATGTTGAATGTGTCGAGGTGTAGTGTTGAAAGAGTCTGTATTGTTCTAAGCAAAATGCTCTGACTTCTTCTCTTGTTTCAATATTTTGACAAGAAATTTATTTATTTTTGTTTATTAATTACGCTTCGCCATTTTCATAATTATTAGGAAGAATTTATGTAATTTTCTTATGCAGATTAGGTTTTTTTTACAAATTATGCAGATTAGGCTTTTTTTACATATTATGCAGATTAGGCAAATTATTTAATTTATCATTTATGTTGTAGTTTTTTTTACAGATTATGCAGATTAGTACTCATTTTAAATTTGTGATATTAATGCAGATGTCAAATTCAAATACTCTACAAGGAGATATTGGAAGCAATGCTATTGAATCTGAGCCGCAAATCACGCAACCATGCTAATTTGTTGGAGCATTTTTATAAGTTGGCTGTGCGTATTTCGGGTTCATCTTATGTCACTTCTAACTCTTTTTTAAGTGAGATTAGTGATTTATGTTGCATTTTGAATGATTGGATGGCTAGTTCAGATTGTGAGACTAAGAGGTTGGGGGATTCTATGAAAAAGAAATTTGATAAATATTGGGGAGATGCGGAGAAAATGAATAAAATCATATTTTGGGCTAATGTTTTTGATCCACGTGACAAGTTGGGATATTTGGAGTTCTCATTGGGTGAGATGTACGGGGCTGAAAAGGGTGGTATTATCTTTCAATCTGTGAGGAATGAACTGTTTGAAGTGTTCAATGAGTATAATGCTAAGTATCAATTGGTGAATGAAGTAAATGATAACACATCAAGTTCTAGTGATGTGTTTAATGGTGAAGAGGATAGGGAGGTATCGGTGTCTAAAGCAAGATATAAGAGATCAAGAATGGATAGTGGGATGGCTGAACGAAAACAAAGTGAGCTCGAACTCTACTTGAGTGAAGCTGTTTTAGATGGGAAGTTGGACGTTTTAATGTGGTGGAAGGTGAACTCCAACAGATTTCCCATTCTCTCAAGAATGGCTCGTGATATTTTAGCCTTTCCAATTTCAACTGTTGCTTCGGAGTCCGCTTTCAGTGCTGGTGGTAGAGTACTTGATGCATTTAGGAGTTCTTTAACTCCTAAAATAGTTGAAGCCTTGATTTGTGGGCAAGATTGGCTACGACATTCGACACATTCTATATGTTATGAAGAATTATTGGAAGAACTTGAGAAACATGAGAAAGGTAACTAAGTTTTTTTTTTTTTTGATGTTGTTGCTTGTTAATTGTAATATATACTTATTTATTAACATATTTTCTTTTCTTAATTTTTTTAGATCTACCAACTGTAGCTGAAAATCAAGGAGTTGCTGCACAAACTGCACCATTACCTCCCATACTCGAGGAATGAAAGAAGAATTGTTTTTTGAACTATTTAGGAATGAACATTTGGACTGTTTTAAGACTTTTTAAGCTGTTTTTAGACTATGTTTTGGACAGATATTTTATCAGTTATTTTGGACTTTTGTTTCATCAGTTATTTTGGACTGTTACTGCTGTTATTTTGGACTATTTTATCAGTTATTTTGGATTGTTACTGCTGTTATTTGAACTTTGGAGTCTTGAATTGTAATTTGAACAATTTCATCAAGTTTATTTGATCTATTTTAGGGTATGTAATGTGTAGATATGTGATATTTGTTGTTTAGATGCAATTTTTCTGAATTTTCAGGTTTTTTAAGAATTTCGGTTTTCTTCGGTTATTCGGTTTTTAACCGAACCCGAACCGAATTATTCGGTTCGGTTGTATTCGGTTTTGTCCCCATTCGGTTCGGTTTCGATCTCAAATATTGAAATTCGGTTTTAGGTCGGTTTGGTAATTTCAGTTCGGTTCGGTGACCGAACCGACCGATGCTCACCCCTAAATAAAGGAACTGGGATAAGACAAACAATAAAAGGAATGCCGGGATGGAGTAATAAAAATCCAGATAAATCGCAAATTCGTTTTTCAAAACTATGTCCCCTCACACAATATTACTCCTCATTTTTGGTACCAAAACAAATTTTACAATCAACTCAAAGTCCATTCAAGAGAAAATCAATCATTTTGTGAGCAAAAGAGAAATATAAATGTATTAGAAAAAGAAACATTGTGCATACAAACAAAACAAAACAGCAAGTTGCATTGCATTATTAAGTAGTACCCCATGGCATCAAAACAAACAACATCTCAGGAAAATACCGATGGATACTAGTCCCCCCACTCACAACGAAAGAAAGACGAGAAATACGGACTCACTTGACGATGCAAATCTTGATAACCGATGCAGCTCCGATACGATGAAGTGCAACAACAGCGTCGCCAGCCTCGCAAAGCCCACGCGCACTTGCTAACCTCAACGCCCCTTCCAGAATCACTTCAGTCGATTCAGCATCCGTCGCCTTTGCTGATCCCTCAGCAAGAACCGGAATCAAACCCCTGTACACCAGGCTCTGCCTTGCTGGCGTTTCATCGCTAACCGACCAATCAAACGAGTCCGTTGTCAAAACCGGCACAACAACAGATAAGATCGGCACCGCCGGTCGATACTTAGCAACCAACTTGGCTGTCGTCCCGCCACGTGTTATCACAACAATCAGCTTAGCCCTAGCCTTGTTCGCAGTGCGTACAGCCGAAGAGGCAAGCGACTCCAACGGGCTCATCGGTAACGGGGTCGACTTGATCATCGATTTGAAGATAGCCGCGTAATCCAGCGATGACTCAGCTTCAAAACAAATTCTAGCCATGGTTTTTACGGCAAGTTCCGGGTAAGCACCGGCTGCGCTCTCCCCACTCAGCATGACACAATCGGTCCCGTCTAGGACAGCGTTGGCTACATCCGTTGCCTCAGCACGGGTCGGCCGTGGGGACTTGATCATCGACTCGAGCATTTGTGTGGCCGTTACAACAGGCTTCCCGGCAAGATTGCACTTGTATATCATCATCTTCTGTGCCAGGAATATCTTTTCGACTGGGATCTCCATTCCAAGATCACCACGAGCAACCATGAACGAGTCGGTCTCACGAAGGATTTCATCAAAGTTGACGACTCCCTCTTGGTTCTCAACCTGGAATACAAATTTTTAAGCATCAATCCACAATAAATCTTGAATTTATTATGGGTTAATTGCCGAGACAAGCATGACCTTAACTTCGATTGCAAATTTAACCAAGACTTTTGGTTATTGCCGAAAAAATCACGACTTTCGGTATTCATTACAAATCGAATCACTGACCAATATTTGAACAACGGGATACTGCTGATGGGTTAGAGAACATAGACAAATAGATCATTCAAATTACGTAAACATACCTGCATTCGGTCATTCAAAACTCGACCAGTGATTCAATTTGCAAGGTCGTGATTTTTTTCAAGAAATTTGACAAACCTTTGACATTAATTGTATACGACTGGCATGAGGTCCAAGAACCTTTCGGACATTAACTAGATCGGATCCCTTGCGCACAAACGACAGAGCAATCATGTCGATATTATTAGGAACACCCCATTCGAGAATATCTTCTTTGTCCTTCTCCGTAAGCGTCGGAAGATCGACAACAACACCAGGTAAATTGACGTTTTTCCTCTCGCCTAACATAGCGGTGTTTTCACAACGGCATCTCACAGTTCCAGCAGCAGGATCACATGACAAAACAGCAAGTGAGATGGTACCATCTGCACACAGAATTACATTTCCAGGTTTCAAGTCAACAGGCAATTTTTTGTAACTCATTGAGATGGTTTCTTCGTCTCCTTTTATGGTGTAATCAGTGGATATGGTGATTTCCCGGCCTTCCTTCAGTTGAATAGGTTTTTCGTCCTTCAGGAAACCAGTTCGAATCTCGGGCCCCTGATTTTGAATACATGAGAAACAGTTTAAGACTTTTAGTAGATGAGATTGATATCTAGCTAGAGTTCAACATCATGACAGAAATACTTAGTAATTTGATGCTCCAAAAAAGTTTTTTAACTTTAAATGTTATTATCAGGTGTCTGAACAGCTGAAAATCTTGTTTGGGAGTGGGAATTTTGACGAATTTTCGATTGATGTATTTGCCACGTTTCCTTGCACGAATTTGCATAAAATCCTAGGACGACTCAAATCTTGAAATTTCTGGTAATTATTTTCACTCTCCAGGTTTCTTTAGTCAAAAAAATCTACTAGTAAAAAGCTGCTCCATTATGGAAACATTATCAGGTTTCCATAAGAAACAGCACAGCCTATAAGTTTAACAGGAAATAATGTTTCGACTTTTCCATTCAAATTTCAAATAATCAAACCCGGCCCGATTATTTTTAATTGAAAATCCAAATCAAGTTATATGTGACTGAATAAGTTAAACCAACAAACAAATGGAGGTACATAAGCAAGAATTGGTTGATTATTAAAAGGTCATACCTTCATTCAATTTTCCGAAAAAAAAAAAAAAAAAAGTAATGATTTTTATATATAGGAATAGGACTCTTTTATCGGATGTTACAGAAATAAGCACCATTTTAAGTGTATCATCTTTCATACAATCATAACTAACAAAATGGAGTCAATAGCATCTTTTATCCAAACCGTAGTACTCCAAATGGATTCTGTGTAGGAAACAAGAATGAAGACTACACCACTAAGAAATCGAAAATCATTTTTTATAATACTAAGGGAAAATCAGACATGTGCATCCATGATCTTGTGTTCCTATGACATTTATTTATTTGTATTCAAATTTGATTATGATAATCATATTACTCCTTAGTTACAAAAGCGTAACGAACCTTGGTATCAAGCATAACAGCACAAAGGATCTGAGTGTTGTGCATAGCAATCTTGAGGTTGTCGAGAGTTTGTTGATGGTATTCGTGACTCCCGTGTGAGAAGTTGAATCGTGCAACGTTCATCCCGGCTCGCAGAAGCTTCTCCAGCATGGGGACCGTTCTAGAAGCCGGCCCCAAAGTGCAAACAATCTTTGTCTTGGGAATACGGGAATCAGATGCCTGCTCCTTCAACATCTCTCTCTGCTTTGCTTCTAAAACAAACACCCAATTTAACGCATCAAATTGATTAAAATGTGAAATATTTCAAGAAAAGGCAATATGAGAATACTCTAAAAACACCATCTCTATGCTCCTTCTAAAATAACAAAATTTAAGCATTAATGTGCAATATTCCAAGTAAAATCACAAACAAAACACCCATACCTCTGAATCAAGAAACAGAAATTGCTGCTTCATAATATTCCAAGCAATATAAGCACACAGATTCAAACAATTTTTGCTTTTTTAGTTTAATTATATACACAATTCATATACCCTCCTCCACCAAACAACCACAATAATAAGGGGTTTGTGCAAAGAATTGAACAGCTTAAAACATGGAGTAGATAATAAGGATCTTTACCAGGATTAATAGGAAAATGGAGCAAGATTGAGCTAAAACCAGTGAAGTTAAAAGGAAAAGTTAGATTCCATTAACAACAGCAGAGCAGAGTTGAAACAAGGGAGAATTATTGATTTGAGATTTCAGTGTCACGTGCTACCAAAAACCGGGTGTACCAACCACAGATTTAAAAAAACCAATCGGGTCCCATTAATTACTTTTACCGACATAAACAATTAATTTATCAACATAAAAATGTTACTAGATAGTATTATATTTATCTATATCTTTATCTTTAAATATTTGATGTAAATCTTGTAAATATACCTATTGTAAAGCCTTCATTAGATACACCATATATTCATATTTATAAAATTTACAAATATTTATAGATAAAATATTAATATGATACTCCGTATTATATTTCTAATAAACAGTAGCATTAATTACTTTTACCGATATAAAAATTAAAAAATTGAGGTGAACGTACCAACATAAACATAATAAAATGAGAAGTTTATAAATGGACGAAGGAAATAGTATTTTTTAAAACATGTATAAAAAGAAATATAAAACACATTTTATGTGGACGGGAGTGAGTATCTTTTATGGCCAAATAAAATAAAATTATGTATATGTTATAATAAAAACTGTGTTTGAGGGTAATTGAGAAATAATGTCAACTTTTTTTTTTTAACCTCTAAAAGTCAAATGAATTCTTTAATTACAGTTTAGGATATCTTTAAAGCAAAACGAAAATTTAAAGATCTATAAAAATATAATTTGCCACTCTACATTGTACGGTTCATTTAAAAACCAGGCTACGGCTATCATGTATTTATGGAGTACTATAATTTTAAATAGGTCAACTTAAATATTAATTTTGTAATGCTGGAAGAAGACGTTTGTTTTTACAAGCAAAACGTATATTGGGATATTCCAAGAAACTAATACTCTCTCCGTCCCGTGATTACTTTCACATGTGAAGTGGCACACAAAATAAGAAAAATGAATTTAGTGGGGATTTTGAGTGGTAATTTTGTAACCCTTTATGTATAAAGTAAAAAAATGAGTTGACTTTTGTGTAAGTGTGAAGAAAAAGTAATGGCATTTGTGTAAAATTGAGAATATTGTGAGGGTGGAGTTTATAAAGAGTTTTCTATTTTAAGGGTGTGAAAGTTATTGTGGGACGTCCCGAAAAGGAAAGTGTGAAAGTAATTGCGGGATGGAGGGAGTAGTAACAAATTAAAGTGTAAGAATTAAAACTAGATAGAATATTCTTCTTAGTCCAAAAGAGAGAGTAGAGAGTATAACAAGAATATGCTTTGTTGTCTTAAAATTAATAATATCAAATGCCACATAGTTTAATGTAATGTATATTCATAGTAGAAATAAATGGCACTGTGATTTTTATTTTTATTTAATGAATTGTATATATATCATATAAACATGGGTTAATGAATTGTATATATATCACATAAATGAATAGAACTGCTAAAAGAGATGTATGAATTTAATTTTTTACTACCTCTAACCTTCTGTATTTGCTTTCAAAAAATATTGGTTTTTTTTTTTTTATCTATTTTATCTAAAAATCTAAACTTGTGAATAGTAATAGTAGTAAAATTAATTCCTTTATATTAATATTTTAATAACTTTAATGCAAATTCAACACTTTTATGTTAATAGGATTAATACTCAACTCCAATAATTTGTACTACTTTCTACATTAAAATAAAATGTTCCATAACCTTTGTAGACTTATTTTTAATACTTCCTCCTTCCTATTTTTACAATTTTGATTAATATTGATAGTTTATGTATAAGGTAGATAAAATAAGGTATATTAAAAATGAAAATAATAAAATTAAATGAAGGAATTACATTTTTTTTATAAATTATAAATTTTTAAACTCTATGTAATATTATATCACCTATATTTTTTTATTAGAAATGACAATGAGACAGGTTTAGAAATGATTTATCTCGGGTCGGTCCAACCGCTTGCACCATTTAAGTTTTTATTATTTTTAAATTAATTTTAATATACACTCTTCATTTTAACATTAAATAGCTTAAATAAAAATATATAATTGCTTAAAATATTCATCTTGTTATACCTAGTCAAAAAAGTCAATTTTTGACAAGTCAATCCTAGTCACCAGTTTACGTGGCGAGGACCAGTCAACAAGTCGTGCGACGACTAGTCAACAAGACCAAGAAAATGTAATAGAATAAGTGTATTTAATATATTTAAGTGCTCGCCCAAAGATGTTGGCGAGCACATGTTTTGGTTAGCTGCTCGCCCAAATGTGTTGGCGAGCACATGTCTATCTTAGCTAGAAAAGTCTAAGTGTTGAAGCCTTGGGAGACAGCATGGAGCGTGGCGACCACACTCCTCGATCAGGTCCACCGGCGACCACCGTAGCTCAGCTCCTCGGCATCTCGGTGAGGACGAGCACCAGAGGCGGTTTAGCATTAAATGCGCCATCAACCACCTTTTCCGGCAGAAGACAGGCCCAATGAGGGCGTGCCACGTGTAAAGGGCGGGCAGACCCTAAAAACCACTATATAATGCCCAAAAGGGCCCATTTGTAAGACAAGTTACACAATTCCACCAAATCACCCCAACCCAAGCAATAAACACTCCCAAAGCTCTCAAGCTTTTAGCTTCTCCAAGAAGCTATATCATTGTTCTTGATCTTTCTTGCTTTGTTCTTCTTTAAGATCATCAAGATCATCATAAATACTCCCTAAACACGTAATAAACCCCGATCATAATACATGTTTGTCTCGTGCTAACAAATAGTCCACATCCGAGTCAACCCGACGAAAGCACGTACAACATTTGGCGCTAGAAGGAGGGGTCCTTTTACGTGTTCATCACTCTCAGTTTCGACCGATCATCGAGCGATCGGTTTGCAAACTCCGTTTTCAGGTTTTTAATCGGTAGTTCCACCTTTTAAAGCTTTGTTTACGTATTTTAGTGTTCTTCGTGTTCTTGAATATTTGCGATATTCGAGATATATTTTGGAGTTTGATCTCCTTGTAATTTTGTTTTTGAGTTTCTTTTGTTATTACTTTGCTTCGAAAGTAGTTGTAATAGCACGTTCTTCTGCGTAAGAACTCAAATCTTTCGTTTTTAAGCGTCGAAAGCTTAAGAACAGTCATATCTTTGTAATAATCTCCAGGAGACACTCTTTAAACGATGTCTCATCATACTCCACAAGACGGAATCTTACCGTCCGGAGGGAACGAACACTGTAGCTATTAGGTTCGTTTTAAATATTTTGAGACCGTTTTCATGTATCGGTCTCAAATTATAGACCGATTTTTTAAGGTCTCTAAATTATAGCGGTCTACAATCAGTCTTAAACAATTGGTCGGCCCGAACTTTTTTCGGGCCCTGAGACGGTCTCAAAACGGTCTTTAATTTAGAGATAGCCACATCCGGTATCGAACCCCGACTCACGTGGACGAACTAAACCCACACCTAACCCGAATCGAACCCACACCCGCCCTGACCCACCTGACCCGACCCGAACCCACACCCCATACCCACCCACACCCACTTTATTTAAATGACTATTTTATTTGGTCTTGGTGGGAATTGATCCCGGGTGGATGGGTGCCCAGCACTTTGACAAGTAATTGTCATGTGTAATTTTTAAAATTAATTATATATATATTAATTAATTTCTTTATTATATACTCTCTCCATCCCACTATAAATTGCATAATAAGTTTCTTATTCAATTTTTTTTTCATATTATTTTTTCTCTTCTCCTTCCCTTTCTCAATCACATCACTTATATTTTATTTATAATTTTATTATATTTAATCTCATACTCATCTAATATTTTTTTCTCATCAATTTATTTCTCTCATCTTTTAATATTCTAGTATCAATTCTTTCAAACAGAATCTCAAAATAGAAAAACCCAAAAATTACCTTAACTTAAAATTGGTGGAGACGATTGATAACCAACAAGCGGCGACAAAGAGGCGGCATCAGCGATGTCTTCTTAAGAACAGGGACGGAGTTGGATTCGTCGCGGCTAGAGCCGGCAATTTGGGCCCGATCCGATGGGCTGGCTCGGTCAACCCGAAACATAGTATGGGTTGGACTCTAAAATTAGAGGCCCATATAGAACTGGGCCTATTTGGCCTGACCCTATGGAACCGGTGGGCCTAATGGGCTAGGCTGAATTTGGCCCGCTGGCCCATGGACAGCCCGTTTGGCCCGATCAATATTTTTTCTTTAAACAAATAGATAATTAAAATAAGTAAAGTATTTTATATTTAAATATTATTGTGTTTTTATTTTATTTTGACTTTGAAATTTGAACTTGTGAATTATTTATAATTTTATTTGAAGTTGTTATAGAGTGTAATGTTATACTGATTATGACCGTTTATGAATTATGTATAGTTAATACTTTAGTATTGCATATTTTTAATTATTATTATTTGTATAAATAAAAATTATATGTGAGTATGTGACCAATACAACATTTATATATATATAATTTCATAGGTTGGGCTGGCCCGCTAGTTTAGTGGGCTAGGATGGGCTAGGTTGAGCTCACATAATATAGGCCTGACAAATTCATGGGCCGGCCCGACCCAACCCACGAACATCGCTTGGCCAGATGGGCCGGGCCGGACGACCCAATTTGCCAGCTCTTGTCGCTGCAAGAGAGCAAGAGAGAATCGCGAGGGCCGTGAGAAATTGCATAGGGTGAAAGTGAAAGAGGCGGTACAAATGAACTAGGGTTTATAGACGGGTTACAAACGGGTTTATAAACGGGTTAGAGACCGTATTCACAAAACGGTCTCTAAATGAGCGGGCAAAAATGACGGTCAAAATAAAATTTGGGAATTGGAATTCTTAATACCAATTAAAGACCGCTAATGCGGTCTAAAAACAAAATTTAAAATCAGAAATTTAATTTCGGGTTAGAGACCGCCAATACGGTCTCTAAACGGTCTGAATACATAAAATTAAAGACTGAAATGAAATCGGTCTCAAAATTCGTAATTTTTTCAAAATGGTCTCAAATTAGTCTTTATTTGAGACCGTTTTATGACGGTCTCAAAACTTTGGTCTCTAATTTAAGCATTTTTTGTAGTGGAACGCCCTCCGCCGCCGCCGCCGGCAAATCCTTTCGCAAACTTGAACATGGGGGACATTCTGAAAGATCCCCAACATTTGAAGGACTTTTCTGACTTCCTCTTGGAGAAGAGGAGGCAGAACGAGAAGGAAGAGCTTGAGAAGGCCAAAGATCAGGCCTTCGACAAAGCCCAGAAAGAAAAGATGAAGGTCAGGGGAAATGATGGGGACGACGACCGTTCCTATCACTCCAACTCTGTTCGCCCCCAAGACAGAGGAAAGAACAAAGCCGACGAGCACTCCCACAATAGCCACACGGGAGACTCGCGACACCGAGATTCGGTTTTCAACCGGATGGATGACAGAGATCGGAGGGCACCTCGCCGAGTGCCTTTCAACGTCGATGGCCGACCAGATAGGGCCGACCACAGGGATCGCGCTGACAAGAAAGATCAGGGCGACAGATTCTCAGCTCTCGATCGAGTGGGACCAGGGAAGGGCTCCCGAGCTCCGGCGAAGAGTTATCGCAGCCACCACTCTGATAAGCATTCTCCCAGGCGATCACGTCATGATGATCGCCCGGTCGCATCCCAAGGGAGTCGACGAGACGAGGTCGTCATTCCCCGAGCACAGACTGCCGAGGAGGGGCAAATCGCCCAGTTCCTCGAGACCCAAAAAATCATGAAGCTTGAGATGGAGGCTCTGCGAGCAGAGGTGGTCGCCTCGAAGCAAGGGACCACCCCACCAATCACTCTGCCCGCTCCTCCACTTAGTGTTGCGGTCCTCACCGCCCCCATTCAAAGAAAGATTCAAATGCCCTCCATGGCGGCATACGACGGGATGTCCGACCCCAGAGTACACTTGTCCAAGTACTCAAAATACATGGCCTCAATCGGGGCAACGGACGCCACCCAGTGCAGGAACTTCTCCCTAACCCTGGGAGACCGGGCTCATCGTTGGTACACAACTTTGGGTGCCGAATCTATCACCTCATTCATTGAGCTGGGACAATACTTCTTGACCTACTTCGGGTCTATTGCTGCTCGCCCAGCCTCAAAGCAACGTTTGGCGAACGTTCGCCAGTCCATCAATGAATCGGGCAAGGACTTCATCGAGCGCTTTGACAGGCTGGTGATCGATGGGGAGGCCGTAAACGACGAGACAAAGCTAATCTCGGCTATTTCCGGTCTAAGGATAGGTTCCAAGCTCTGGGAATCTATGCACACTACTTTCCCAGTCTCTTATGCGGACTTCCGCATGAGGGCTGAGAACTTCCTTCAGATGGAGGAAATCATGGACGCCGCCAAGGCTAACGAGCAGCCTGAGGCGTCCAAGAGGGTCTGGCCCAAAAAGAATACAAACACTGGGGAGTCGTCCCAGCCCAAGAAGGCGACCACTCAAGCTGGCAGTGCTCGCCCAGCAAACTTCAGGCCTTTCGAGGAGTCTCCTGAGATCATCCAGTTCAGAAAAATCTCTCTCTCTTGATCCTAGGGGCATTTTCAATGCTGTCAGGGGAAAGAATCTGCTCCCCCATGCCAAGCCTATGCATACAAGTGACGACAACCTAGATGGTAGCAAATTCTGCGACTACCACAACTCTATTGGCCACCACACCAATGGGTGCCGAGACTTGGTGAGAAATCTTTTCAAGCTATACAATGAGGGCAAGCTCGCCCAGTTCATCAAGCCTCTTGGAAATGGCGACAACAGAGGCAGGAAACGTCGCGACGACAGCGACGACCTACGCCAACAGTTGAATCGTCCAAAACTGACTCCTCCCATGCCTAGCAATCCAGGTGGCGACGTCGATAACGTGGGAGCGTGTTTGGTTATAGAAGGCCCCTTGGGGGGAACCCAGTCCGGGAAAGCTCTATCTGTTCGCCGAGCTCAGAGTGAGCAGCGAGCACTGAACATTGTCCATCAGGTGTGCGTCGCTCCGACTGCCGAGAAGCCTCTATCTCACGAAATCCTTTTCTCGGACGACGACCTGAACGGCGTGGTGCACCCAAACAATGATGCTTTGGTCATCACAGGAAAGATAATGGGAACCAACGTCCATCGCATGATGGTCGACACTGGGGCATACACCAACATCCTCTTCAAGCATACTTTGGATGCTCTCGGTGGATATGCGGATTACATCGAGCCTTGCGATGATATAATCGTAGGCTTCGGGGACACGCGCAACCTTCCCATTGGAAAAATCAGACTGTCTCTGGAGTTGGCATCGTCGAAAGAGCCAGAAATGCACCATGTTCGGCAGCTCGACTTCTTGATCATCGACATGCCATCATCCTACAATGTGTTCCTCGGTCGACCTTTCTTCAACGAGTTCAAGGCGGCCGTTTCTACTTATTATTATTGTGTAAAATTTCCAACCCCGGCGGGAGTTATAACCGTCAAGGGCGATCAGACGCGGGCGAGGGAGTGTCTCGTCCGTTTTGCAAAGCGTCATTCCAAGGAATCTACTATGGTTGGAAAGTATATTGAGTGTCAAACACAAAAGCAACAAATGAACTACTTGGAGGGTCTTCCTAGCAAGTACCGAAAGATTGAAGTTGGGGAGTGCAGTCGTAGTTTCGACGACCACCAAGTGGAGGCGAACGAGCACGCCTCCATGGAAGTGGACGACCACACCCCAATGGAGCCTAGGTTAGGTTTCGAGCCGGAGTTCGGAATCGAGGATCCTCGTTGGAAGGAGCCTAAAGAGCGGGCAACTTCAGCGGAGGACCTTGAAACCACTCACTTAAACGAAGCTCGTCCAGAACTCGAGGTATTCATTGGTTCAAATTTACCAGAACATTTGCGATCAGACATGGTCGCATTTTTGAAAGAAAACATCGACGCATTCGCCTGGTCGCACGAGGATATGGTGGGCATTCCCACGAATCATGCCTGCCACAGATTGAATATTGATCCAGCAAGGAGACCTATCACCCAAAAACGAAGGAAATTTGGGCCTGATAAATATGCGGCTTTGGCGGTCGAAGTCAAGAAATTGATCGACAATAAATTAATCGAGAAAACTGGAACTGATCCCGAGTGGTTGGCAAATCCAGTGCTCGTCAAAAAAACGATCGGGTCGTGGAGATTGTGTATAGACTTCACAGATCTAAATGATGCCTGTCCGAAAGATCACTTTCCCATGCCCCACATTGATCACCTAGTAGACAATACAGCGGGGCACGAGATGTTAACTTTCATGGATGCTTTCGCGGGCTACCATCAGATCGCGATACATCCCGACGACCAGCGGCACGCGGCCTTCATGACGGCCACCGAAATGTACAGCTGGAAAAGAATGCCTTTCGGTTTGAAAAATGCGGGGGCAACATATCAAAGACTGGTAAATAAGATGTTTGAGAAACACATCGGCGAGATGGTGGAGGTCTATATCGACGACATCGTTGTCAAAAGCTTGCGGAAAGAGGATCACCTACACCACCTCGCCATGACGTTCGATATACTGAAGGAATACAACATGAAGCTAAATCCGAAAAAATGCAGTTTTGGAGTCAGCTCAGGAAAATTCCTGGGGCACCTGGTTAGCCAGCGGGGCATCGAGGCAAATCCGAGTAAAATTCAAGCAGTCATTAATATGCAAAGCCCGAGGAACGTGAAAGAAGTACAGAGATTGACAGGATGCCTTGCATCGCTGAACAGATTTATTGCACGAACGGGCGATCGTTGTAAACCTTTTTTCGATGCTCTGAAAAAAGGGAGGTTCGAATGGACCGATGAATATGAGAAAGCTTTCGAGAAATTGAAGGAATATCTATCAGATCCAAAGGTCCTATCTAAGCCAGTCCCCGGCGAAATTTTGTATCTGTACTTGGCGGCCACTGACTGTGCGATCAGTTCAGTGCTCGTCCAAGTTGAGGGGAGCACACATCTGCCTATCTACTACGTAAGTCAAACACTGAGAGATGCAGAGTTGAGGTACACTCCAATGGAAAAATTGGCGTACACACTGGTCATGAGCGTCAGAAAATTAAGGCAGTACCTGTTCGACCATGAGGTGGTCGTCCTCACAACCTTTCCTCTCCGACGAGCACTACATCGTCCGGATACCACTGGAAGACTTTTGAAATGGTCGGTGGAAATCGGGCAATTTGGGCTCACCTATGCACCCAGAACGGCAATCAAGGGACAAGTGCTGGCAGAATTCATTATAGAGCTCACTTTCTCGGAGAAATTGGACGAGGGAATCTAACTTCCTTGGACACTGTTCGTCGATGGCTCGTCGACGAGCACCAAAGCAGGGGCAGGAATCGTCCTCACCAGCCCAACCGGACAGACGTTTGCTTCGGCGATCGAGTTCGAGTATCGGGCGACCAACAACGAAGCAGGGTACGAGGCTCTGGTTGCAGGAATCAAGATGGCTATGGCCGTGGGCGCCAGAAAACTAAAAAAAAATTCTGACTCTCAGCTGGTTGTATGTCAAATTACGGGCGACTACGAGGCTCGCGACGATCAAATGATAAAATATCAAGAGCTAGTGAAAAGATTACTCGAGCAATTTGATCAATTCCATATCGAGCAAATCCCTAGGGAGGAGAATACGCAAGCAGATGCGTTAGCTCGGCTGGCCACTTCAGAGGGGGAGGCAATATTTTCAGAAGCGACCATCACTAAAATTTCTTCCCCATCGGTGAACAGAGGTCAAATTTTGCAGGTTGAAGCGACCAGCGACGAGGACTAGAGGTCGCCGATCACCAAGTACATCAAGACCGGCGAGCTCCCGGCAGACAAGGTGAAGGCAACCAGGTTGCAGCTCAGGTCCGCAAGGTATACTGTTTTTGGCGGCCAGCTGTACAAACGGGGTTTTTCAAGGCGAAGATCGTCATGCACGAAATCCACGATGGATCATGTGGAAATCATACAGGGGGGCAAGCGCTCGCTTTAAAGATCATGAGGTAAGGCTATTTTTGGCCAACACTGAAGAAGGATGCAATTCATTACGCCCAGGCATGCAAGAGATGTCAAGCTTTTGCTCCCGCTATTCACTCACCTCCAAACGAGCTCATCTCCGTCTACATCTCTTGGCCTTTCGCGAAGTGGGGTATCGACATCATCGGACCTTTCCCGCCTGGCGTCGGGGGGGTAACTTTCGTAGTCGTAGCAGTCGATTACTTCACCAAGTGGACCGAAGCGAAGGCATTGAAGACCATCACAACGGCCCAGATGACATGGTTCATTTGGAAAAACATAATTTGCAGGTTCGGCCTACCACGAGCAATAGTGACCGACAACGGACGTCAGTTCACAAGTCAAGACATGCTGGATTTCTGCTCAGAGTGGAACATCAAGAAACTTTTTTCAACACCCTATCATCCACAATCAAATGGTCAAGTAGAGGCGATCAACAAGATCATCAAGCACACCTTGAAAGCTAAGCTAGATGGATTAAAGGGCAAATGGGCGGACGAGCTGCACATGGTTCTGTGGGCATATCGGACGACCACGAGGAATTCTACTGGTGAAACTCCGTTCGCGCTCGCGTTCGGAACCGAAGCTGTCATACCAGCAGAGGGACAGGTCCCCACTTTTCGAGTAGCAAATTATGACGAGCAGGTGAATAACGATGCACAGCTCTCCGACTTGGACTTCCTAGAAGAGCGAAGGTTAACAGCGGACGAGAAGAACGTGGTCTACAAGCAAAGATCAGAACGCTACTACAACACCAAAGTACGTGCTCGCCAATTCACTATCGGCCAACTCGTACTTCGGAGGGCGACGGAACAGTCCATTGGCATACTTGGCCTGACTTGGGAGGGTCCGTACCGAATAACGCGCACACTCCTGAACGGATCGTACGAGCTAGATGATCTCGAGGGCAAGCCGAGCAAGTATCCATGGAATGCGGTCAAGCTGAAGAAATATTATCAGTAAGTTTTTAATTTCTTTATATTTAGTTTGTATCTAGTCATCATTTCAATACAAGTCAAAGTTTTAAAATTCCATCAAGTGTTAGATAATTTTAGAAATTTTAGATAAGGCTCTGCGTAGCCAGATAAGAATCAAGAGTTCAACCGACGAATGGTTAACTCTAAAAGACGAGCACTCTTTCTTAAAGATGCTCGCAAGGTAGTGGCGACGAGGATCACTACCTAACAAACAAAAGAGTTCAACCGACGAATGGTTAACTCTAAAAGACGAGCACTCTTTCTTAAAGATGCTCGCAAGGAAAGACGAGCACTCTTTCTTAAAGATGCTCGCAAGAAAAGACGAGCACTCTTTCTTAAAGATGCTCGCAAGGAAAGACGAGCACTCTTTTTTAAAGATGCTCGCAAGGAAAGACGAGCACTCTTTCTTTAAGATGTTCGCACTCAAACGAAAGGCAAATTTAAAAGTACTTATTAAAATATGCTTGCAAAAAGTAATCGTAACATAAATCGAAAAGCAATGACGAGGACGATCATTCAATATAAACAAAATAAGCAAACACATCATAAGCAAAAAGTTTTCATTCATTAAAAAGCCTTGAAAGGCTGAAGTTACAAAAAGGCCCTAGTGGCCGAGCAGTCCTAAAAAACAAGATAAAAGAAAATAAGAGAAACTAAGTCTCTGCAGCATTCCCCTCGGCAGCAGCATCTTGCTCGCCGGCAACTTCCTCCTCGTTCACAACCTCTACCTCGGCAGGAGCACCCTGCTCGCCCTGTTGAGTTGGGGGGTCTTGTGGAGGATTCTTGAAAAGAACCGGAACACCCAAGAGTCTAGGGAACTGAAGTCCCAGTTGCATCAAAGGGAGCAAAGGAAGTTCTGTTTCCGGCTGAGGATTTTCCTTCATGAGGAGGTCATCTATAAATCCGCCGAGCGGAGTTACATCCACTCTCGGATGAATTTCTAGAAGGTTGTGAACGAGCCCGTGGGCAGTGAGCACCACAGATAACATGGCCACACCCCCAGCGATGTCCGTGATTTCATCTCTCTCATCGGTCATGTCGACCAGCTCTTGCCGAAGAGTGGCCAACTCTTCCTCATCATTTGGAGATTTACTTGTAAGAGTACGTACCCCGTCCTCGGCAGTCTTGAGGCGAGCACGGAGACGTTCGATCTCTTGGAGATCTTCTTGATCCTTCTTTCGAACCGTCTCAAGTTGGGCCTCAGAATCGGCCAACTTTGCCTCGACGTCGGCCAACTTTCCCTCAAGGTCGACCACCTTCTCCCCAGAAGCGGCCAGCTGCCTCTCGGCGACGGCTTTAGCTTTGGCCATTTGTGCGAGTCTCGTGCTCCTTTCGTCGCTGACCTTGCGACTCTCGGCGATCTGGACGGCAAGCTTTTCGATAGTGTATGAGGCACGGCTCAGATCGATGGTGGCCAGGCGCGCATTCTCCAGAGAGCTCTGGTTGTTCACCTCGTCGACCAGCGTGGTCGTCAGCGATCGGGGCACATTCTTCATGACCCTTAGAATGAGCGGATCCAGAGGCTCTTGGTTGGCCGGATCCCGCGACCGATAGAAGCCGAGGAGGTTCTCGTTGTAAGGTTCAACGATCGGGTGCCCGGCAACACTAATATAGAAGGAAAAAACTTAGAAAAAGGTACTTGAAAATATTCTAAAGTCTTATTAATAGTAAACTTACTTGGCAACCCTTGCGGCATCCCAGCCGAGAAGTGTGTTGTCTCCCCGAGCCCTCTGCCCGGCCGACGAGCTCGCAGCAGTCTCTCGCGAACGAGTACCTCTGCGAGGAGGGGATACGACCTGTGCGGGGGGAGGCGAGTTACCCCTCGTCGGAGATCTCCTCGGCGAGATCCTCTGTTCGCCAGCTGGCTCGGCCCCCTACTCGGTAGCAGGTGGGCGAGAAGAACCCCCTCGGGTTGGTTTAGCAGTTTTCTTGGGTGGAGCCCCCGAGGTCTCCGCTCCTTTCCTTTTTTTGCCTGAGCCATCAACGACCTTGCGCTCACTAAGCAGTTTCGCTTGTTGAAGCATCCTGCTCGATTTTATGCGATCAACTTCAACGGTGGGAGGAAGATAAGTGACAACTCTCTCTGGAACCACTACTAAGAAAGAAAAACGAGGAGTTAATACTTACGAAGAACAATTTCACAAAACTTGAGCAATTTCACAACTTAGAAATATGTTGATACCTGGAGGGAACTCTCGAGTGAAGTGATGAGGAGGTACTCTGAGACCTGCTCGCTCGCGCATAAACTCTCTGTTCAGAAAGCGACAGGACCTTTCCAGGTAGCGACGATTGAGAACGCAGCAAACGTGGTATTGAAAGATAGGTGTGAGACGGTGATCGGCAGTCTTCTTGCGAGCAGTTTCACCTACAAAAGCGAGCAGAGGACCCATCCGGCCTCACCGCACTTTTCCAGTCCCCGGCTACCCACCACCAGTTGGTTTTCCAATCTCTAATTTTGTTGGGAACCCCTTCCACCAACTTGAAGTTATCACGACCCCTTACGTAATAATACCCATGGCCCACCTTCGGCCCGGCCTCGGCCGCTTGAAGGAGATAGTTAATCTCTTTCGGGCTAAGCCATGTGTTACGACATCCATTCTCGACCGCCACCAGGCCGAACAGTGTAAGAATGCCGATCAGGTTCGACCAACCGTTCGGCAAAATTTGAGAAGGAGCCACCCTTAAGAAATGTAAGAAGTTTGAGATACTGGGGTGCAGGGGGAACCTCAGCCCTGCCTCCATCATGCCGATGTTGACGGCGACCATCCCTTCTGGCGGCTGGTCGGCCCTCTCATCTTGGCGAGGAACAAAGAAGCAGACGTCAGCTGGCAATTGATACTTTTTCCGAGAATTCTCTAGCATGGCCAAGGAGACAGTGCTCGCATGTTTACTGGCCTCGTTCCCCAATTTACGCGCTACTCGGTATGGGCGAGGAACCTCCCTAGGCAGGTAATCACAAAAGTACTTGTAATATGCCCTTCTCGAGAGCTCATCGCCACCCAGTTCTTCTCGCCCACTCAAGATGTCCTTTATGCTCGCCGCATATTGAACAACCTCCTCGAAATCCTCGCGGAGACTTCTCGTCAAGGTCTCCTCGACTTGGGCAATTTCTATCTGTTCGCCCACCCCTCGATCTAAACCCTGGTCGCGCAGATCAGAATCAGTCCCACTGCCACCCTCCTCGGCATGATCCCCCTCGGCATCATTGCCGGCATCATCCCTACCGGATTCGTCGAGCTCGTCGACATCGACGACCACTGCCTTTCCAAGATTTCGGACTCCAACATTTATAGGTTCAGGGGAGTGGATCCTAGAGTCCGAAGAGGCTGCCCTCTCCGTCAAGGCCAGGGCTAGACGGTCTCCGTCGCCGGAGTTTTCAGAACCACCAACCAACGGCGGCGGACCACCATCGGAACCACCACCAATCTCCATTTTTTCTTAGAAATGGGGGAGGAAGAAGTTTTAAAAGAAGAAAATGTGAGTAGTTTACCTTTTTGTCGATCGAAAGCCACCCAAACACGCCGGAAAAGCTTGAAGAATGAAGCTTGGAAGGAAGCTTGAAGAAGAGACTCGAAAATTTGCAGAAAGTAAAAGTGTTATGAAGAGGGTAAAGGCCCTATTTATAGGCAGAATCGACCAGGGACCTATGTGCAAAAAAGGGGTCAAAAACGCAATTTTCCCAAAAATTTGGGCTCATTTCCGAATTCGAGTTCGGAGAGTGAGCCCACGCGCGACCTTTGAGGTCGGCACGCGCCCCACGCGCGCATTTCAAATTTCGGGCGCCGCCCACGCGCCCGACACGTGTCAGATCTGCATTTAATAAAAGGTGCCTCAAAAGTCGTGCTCGGTACTGGAAACGAGGCGACTGCCTCCATCTCACGTCATCAAGATCTCAAATTCGATTTTGTTGTCAAACAATCTCACCTTCCAAGACGATCAGACTGCTCGCCTTTCCATTCTACGAATACGAAGAAAGGCGACCAGGGGGCAAATGTTATACCTAGTCAAAGAAGTCAATCTTTGACAAGTCAATCCTAGTCACCAGTTTACGTGGCGAGGACCAGTCAACAAGTCATGCGACGACTAGTCAACAAGACCAAGAAAATGTAATAGAATAAGTGTATTTAATATATTTAAGTGCTCGCCCAAAGATTTTGGCGAGCACATGTTTTGGTTAGCTGCTCGCCCAAATGTGTTGGCGAGCACATGTCTATCTTAGCTAGAAAAGTCTAAGTGTTGAAGCCTTGGGAGACAGCATGGAGCGTGGCGACCACACTCCTCGATCAGGTCCACCGGCGACCACCGTAGCTCAGCTCCTCGGCATCTCGGCGAGTACGAGCACCAGAGGCGGTTTAGCATTAAATGCGCCATCAACCACCTTTTCGGGCAGAAGACAGGCCCAATGAGGGCGTGCCACGTGTAAAGGGCGGGCAGACCCTAAAAACCACTATATAATGCCCAAAAGGGCCCATTTGTAAGACAAGTTACACAATTCCACCAAATCACCCCAACCCAAGCAATAAACACTCCCAAAGCTCTCAAGCTTTTAGCTTCTCCAAGAAGCTATATCATTGTTCTTGATCTTTCTTGCTTTGTTCTTCTTTAAGATCATCAAGATCATCATAAATACTCCCTAAACACGTAATAAACCCCGATCACAATACATGTTTGTCTCGTGCTAACAAATAGTCCACATCCGAGTCAACCCGACGAAAGCACGTACAACACATCTTATACTATAATTACTTAAAATTGCATAAAAATAAAACATACAATTATGAGAGGTAGGGGTCGTACAATTACATAAGTAAAAAACAAATTATAACACACCCTTCAGTCTAACGCAAGATTCTAATTTTACTATTTTGAGTGTCACAGTACAATTTTTTTATGCAATTTTTGAAAATCTATTGACCCTACTACATCAAATTATTAACCCGAATTTCAACTTATTTACATCAATTACCCCTCTATTAACCATTAAAATATTTAATTCACAGATTAAATAATAAAAAATGGATCATGTAGGATCCTAATAATTAAATAAATAATACCGTAATAAAATAAAAAAGACAATCCAGTAGGGGTGGGTGGGAGATGAATAGAGACATGGTCATTAAGCTCCAGATTAAATTATAACAAAATTTTACACAGATTAAAAATGAATCATCTAGGATTCTAATATAGCTTTTGTGTTTGCAAACTGTAGTGATTGATTTAAAGTGATTAAAATTGAAAGTGAATAGTGTTTAAAAATTAAACATTTTTAATTAATTTTGTTTATGTTGTGGTGTATATAAAATAAATCATTTTTTTTATAATTTTACAAAAATACCTTTATTACATTTGAGTAAGTAATGTGTTAAAGATGGAATATTATTTAAATTGTGAGGGAAAAATTGTAAAATTGATTATTACAATGATGAGAATCACATAAAAGCTATTCAAAGTAGGTGAAAGGATCTTCACCAAAATCACTTTTAACAAATTAACTTAATCACTTTATTGTGTTTGCAAACACATCAAAAGTGATTTTATTTTTTAAAAATGTATTTTTAAGCATATTCTATTGTTTGCTCGACTCACTAAAATTGAAAAGGGCAAAAGTTATTTTATGGAAAAGTGAAAACAATAAATATTTTGGAACATTTTTTTTTCAAAAATTTGTGTGCAAATGTGTTAGGTGTAAATAGGTGTAAAATGCCCATTTAGGGGTTTTGGATTATTATATATCTACTCCATATTATTTATCCGCAGAAACTTACCCTACCCGTTTTAATTCACCCCTCTTCTCTGCTTCACTCTAATAGCTGCGCGGTGAACACAAACTGAACTATTCTTTCGTACAGTGTGTGCGCCGCAATTCAAGCATCATACGCCTCTTTTTGGAGGGTTTTTTCTAAATAAAAAAGACCTAAAAAATTTTAAAAAATGTCCCTCTAGTAAAGGCTGTAAAACCCTAAAACCTCCCACTGTGTGCGATTTACACACAGTGGAAAAATACACACAGTGGAGGTGTTATCCGCCGCCTCCATCCCCCCTCCTTTCTCTTCCACCGGCCACCTCACATACATCCAGCCCCACCACCCCCCCCCCTTCTCTCCTCCTCCACCACCGTCCATCCAACAACCGCGTCCCGCCAGCCACCCCCCCCCCCTCTCTCCTCCCCCACCTCCGACCACCCCCCAAATCCCCCAACCTCGTCCCGCCGCCCTCCAACCCCCTCTCTCCTCCTCCGCCAGCTTCCAGGCCGCCGGCGGCCCCGCCACTCCGCACCTCTCTGCTCTCATCCGCTTATGGAGTCCTTCTAGGACCTCCTTTTGCTCTCATGGTCGACGCCCCAGAGCTCGACGGCGCTTCGCCGGTAAGCTCTCTCCCACTGCCTCCTCGGTCGCCTTCCCCTACGGCGATCGACGCTGATCGTCTCGACCTGGAATGGTCGTCCCTCCCCCACAGCAGAGTGCCGCTGTTTCGTACCACGGCTCCCTGTCCGCCCTCCGCTAGCCTCCCCCCCTCCTGGCCATCCCCCGCCGCCTTTCCCCTCCACTGGCAGCCCTCCGCCGCCGCCCTTGCAGGAGTAGGAGGCTCACCCAGTGCCGCCTGACAGCACGCAGCCCTTACACGAGCAGGCTCCATCTCCGATGACCCTCTGTCCTTAGCTAATTTCTCCCCTGGTGAAATTGCTCTAGCTAATCTTCTTATACCTCGGTTCCCGGGACTAGGCGCCTTTTTGAAATCTCTTGATCAGTCCGTTCCCATTGGTGTCCACCTCCCATCCTTGGAGGAGCACTTTTCTGGGTTTACTGAGTTTCTCGAACTGTTCGTTGGCTTTCTACCTGCACTGCCGTCTCCCACCTCGTTCGTGTCCGCCTTGGTCGGACAAAGCACCCCGGCCCCGCCCTCTTCCGAGATGCCCACCTTGGCCGTTGGCATCTCCTCCACGAGCCTAGTCAATTTTCCCAATCACATGCGTCCATGTAAGAAGGGGGATTACTTCACGATCTCGATTGATAATGCCACGTTATAGGCTAGAGTGAACGAATTCAAAGATGTCTTGATTGGTCGCTTAATCACCCCTTGTGGAAAAGTCCCGATATCGTATGCTGAGTTGTCGAAGAAGCTCATTGAGTCTTGGTCCCTCCATGGGAGCCTCTCTGTTGTGCCAATCGAAAAAGGATTTGTTATTCTCAAATTTCACCTTTTGGAAGAGCGCGACCGTATTTTTAGAAGACGTGATTGGCAGCTGGGCCCAGGTTCCATCCGCCTTCAAAAATGGTCTCCCGGTTTCAATCTGAATTAGGCGCCGACTTCGACGACTCAAGTTTGGGTACGCCTCCTCGGCCTCCTGATTGAACTTTGGCAGTCCACGGTTCTCTCGGCTGCGGCTTAGGCGGTTGGCAAGATCATTAAAATGGATGGTCACACAGCAGCCAAGACCATGGCTCAGTATGCTAGAATCTTGGTCGAGGTGGATATGAAACAACATTTTTTGGAGCGTCTGGTTCTTGAATGTGAGGACGATTCGGTGACGGTGGAGGTTCTTTATGAGCAGCTTTCGGAGTTCTGCAGCCAATGTAAGGTAGTTGGACACGTGTCTGCTCGTTGCGCTATGGGACAGGCCCCGCCGCCCTCTCGCGACGACTCACGTGGTAGGACCCGACACAGGAGACGGTCGAGGCCTTCTCCCTCAGACCTCCATCCCAGAGCGCCCCCGCAGAACCCCTCCTCGGATACTGAAGTTGATCCGGTCCCAGTGAGCAACTCCTTCTCTAGTCTTAGCACGGATGAACCTTCAGAGGATCTCGTGGCTGCAGCGACCGACAACAGTCCGAACTTGGAGGCTTCTGCCAACGACGTTCCATCCACTACTCGAGCAGCCTCGACCCGTTCCAAGAAGAAACTGGGTAGCCCTAGGATGCCTGGGGTGAGTCTATTCAATGAATTCGAGGCCAGAACATGCACGAACTGCACTATCAGCCAACCAACAGGGCTTGATAATGATTTCTCCCACGTCTCCAAGTTCAAGGGCAGTAGGGGCGATGTGTTTGACCCTCCATAGTCCTTCACCTGATTCTACTAGATTCCTAGATTGAGTAGTTTTTTCGAAATTTATTATCGCTTTTATTGCTAGGTCGTATTTAGGGTTGCACCATTTTTCGATGGTAACCCGGCCTCTGGTTTCGGCTTGTGAACTAATGACTTTTATCTTTTCCTTCTTTTTTAATCCAAAAACCTTTTTATTGTCTATTGTCGCTTATTCACCAACTAATTTTTAGGTTGTTCTTTTCTTTCGTCTTCCTTCCCTCTTTACAAAATGCATCTCTTTCACCCCTTCACTAACTCACCGATGAGAAGAATCAGTGTTTCTGGCGGATTAAATTGAAGCAACGACTTCAAACTTCCCTTCTCCCTGAAGAAACATCTGCTCGGACTCGGAAATGTGATTGTGTTTATATTTCAATTTATGGGAGTCGAAATGGCGACCTATAGGGTTTGCTGGACTCTTGTTGTCTTTGCATCAAGCCACTATGTGCTTTCTTAATCTGTGTGGATTGAATTTGTCTTGTTCTATTGGGTAATTGTATTTTCCTGATATATGCATATTTGAATTGGTTGACGTCGTGTTCTTCTGTGCTAATAATAAATGCTTGTGGTAGTAGAATCTCTTTAGATCTTATCATCTGTTATAAGATTTGTTAGATCATATATAAAAAATGTTATTATTATGGTGTTAACTTTTTTTTATAAGTTAAAAGATTTCATTTATGCTCATTGAGTACAAGAGGTACTCCAACTTGCTACATCTCAAAACTTACCAAAGTGTACTTGCAACAATGTAAAACCAAGACCTACTGCTACTCAAAAGGAAAAAAACCTCACAAGAATAGTAATGGACTGAACTCCCTTGAGTTATTATTATTACTGAAATAAACTCCATTAACAAGGTTTGCACCTCATTATGGGTTTAATGTGTTACATGCTTGTGATGTGATGGAGATGTTGTGGTTTTGAAATTGACTAGCAGTTACTGATCATGGTTAGTTTTTTTTTTTTTTTTTTTTTTGAAGGTAGAATTACAGATAGGAAAATAAATTACATTTCAAGCTCACCTATCCAAATCAAACTATCCAAATCAAGACAGTAAAATTCTACCAAAGACTCTATTTTCCAAACTCAATCGTGAGAGAGTGGAAGGATCAACAAGCAGCCATCCTTGAAGCTCCGTGAACAAAGAAGATAGCAAACCCGCTCCAGAACAGGAACAGATTGTCGCACACAACGACTCGCGCTACAAACTCCCCCAAGGTCACAAAAGCCTTTTGATCCAAGGACAACCGGTTCCAACCGGCACAACAAAGGCCTACCATGGGAAAAACCCGAAAACGGGGAGAAAACCCCATACACTAGGGGACAGTCACCCACAACATAAGGGGGGAAACCCATTAGGGAAAAGTAAATACAACAAGCAAGAAACAAAACAAACAACAACGCGAAAGTAAATAACAACAGTAAATAACAACAGATCTAAGCTAGAACTAAAACTAAAATAACATGCACAAAGCAGAAAATGGAAATAAAATGGGATCAAACGGATGTCTCGCCCGATCGGCCACCGTGGCTCCGACGGGGAGTTTCACCCGTTGATCCCAATTAAATTCCTGAAAAAGACCCTTTACCCACTGAAAAATCTGACACGGAAGACAAGACGGAGCTCCGGCGACGGCGAGGCGGTGGTCCGGCGGCTTGGCGGCGGCGGTTAGACGGTGGCGGTGCTACTGTATTTTAAGAGGATGCAACCGATCTACCTATTTTTATCTACCTACAAGGTTTGAGGGGCCTAGATGATGAAGGGGGAGAAAAAAGGCGGTGCTCGCCGCGGTTGTGGTGGTGGGCGGCGGTAGTGGTGGAGGGGGGCGACTGTAGCAAGGGCCCGATCTCGATATTTTATATCCGATCTACATCGGAAGGAGGTGAGAAAAGGGGTTGGTGGTGGGAGAGGAAGGGCCTATTTCCGGCGAGGAAGATTGGAGGGGGGAGAGGTTTTTAGAGAGAGAGAAAATTTCCACAGTACTTAATGTTGATGATCATGGTTAGTTGATTGAATAATTGTATATCTTGTGGATAGAAAGTGGTGGAAGGATATAGGCATACATATGAACTATTCATTGCTTTTATTATTTATAATAAGTAATGTTGTTATGTGTAAGATGTAATACTATTACATGTATACATGTAATACTATGTGTCTTTAGATGTGATATTGTAAAAAATGTGATGCCAATAGAGACAAAAACAAGGTCAAGAAACGAAGATGATGTAGTGGTGGATAATATGGTTAGAGAAGAAGAGAAGTATGCTCTGGTGATAAAAATTGGTTATAATTGCATGTAATACTGCTGTGTTTTTGCATGTAATACTGTTACGTTTTGCTTGTAATATTGTTCCTGTTTTGATTTAATCTCCTTCAAAATTTATCTTTTTTTCTTATGTTTTTAAATGCATTACTGTTATGTCCTAATACTATCAAGTATAATATTGCAATACAAAAATTGTTATGGGTGTTACATTATCAGGTGTAATTGTGTAATTTTAAAATACTGTCAAGTGTAATTGTGTAATACTTTCAAGTGTAATGTTGCAATATTATTATATAAAAATTGTTAATTGTGTAATACTATCAAGTATAATATTGTATACTATTACATACAATTGTTAATTGTGTAATATTCTCAAGTATAATTTCATAAAAATTGTTAATTGCTTTAACACAATAAAAAAAATCAATCAGGTATACAACACATAAATATCAATACTGCAGTGGTTGGGGGTCGAACCCCCTGTGTTATTAGTAAAACGGAAAATAGATTCCCGCTGAACCAAACATGTACTCCCTCCGTCCCGGAATAACTTGCACAGTTTGACCGGTACGTTGTTTAAGAAAAGTGAATTTAGTAGTTGATGATGTAAGATAAAGGAGGGGTATTTTAGGTAATTTGATGATGTGTAAAGTGAAATGTATGGAAAAAATGAGTGGCAGGTTTGAAAATAAAATGATGTGAGGTTATTAATTGTGTGGGGTATTTCCATATTAAGAGTGTGCAAGTAATTTTGGGACGTTCCAATAAAAAAAGTGTGCAAGTAATCACGGGAGGGAGTATATAATTGATAATGTCGTTTATATATTTGCTTTTAGAGATCCCGCCCAAACTGGGTTAAGCAAGGTTGATCCGCGAATTTATTAAATTGGAGTATGTTTTAGAATGTTTTCACATATGACGACTAAGTCATTCACTCATTCCCCTTTTTTTTTATAACTTCGAATATTTTCATAATATATGTGACATTTAAAAAATGTAGTATGACACATGACAGAGTAACACACACATGTCATCTATCAAAGGAACGATTTTGATGGATGAGAAAATGATATATATCCATTATCCACAACACATTCAACTATTCTTAATTATTTATTTAAAAAAAATCAATTTTTAAGAGTCCCTTTTATCCTCCTTATTTATATGGAAAATGATTTTTCTTTAATTTTTTAAATAATGAGGTTTGTCAATATCGACTAATAGTTTTTTTGAAGAAAGAATATCGACTAATAGTTATAAAAAAAAAAAAATCCATCCTTTCAAAAAAAAAAAAAAATGGAGACAAAAGCCAAGCATGATTTTTTGCACATTGAGATTTTTACTACGTCTCCAAAAATACTATACAAACCAACAAGTCCTTTAAAGTGTACGTAGACCAAAAACACAAGTGATTCTTATATGCATTTGTTCGATTAAGAAAATGAAAAACTTAAAACTGGGAAAAACTCAAGGTTTTAAATTACATAAATACTGTATATGATCAAATAGGATTCCCCTCCCCTTCTGGTAAAAGGAACAGAAAGTCGTCATCCTCGCAAAACTAATACACAAAGTATTGTCCCGAAAAGGTTCGACTCAAACTTTACATTTTAGAGCCTGCTCACAATGCTCAATCTCTACAACAAGTTGGTCTTTGAGTCGTCCCAAAGCAGAGAGATACATAACTGCAAAGGAAACTATTAGATAAGTTACCACAAATAGCTGCTGCAAAATCTTACATGTTTGAAATTTTGTAAAATGGACGAGCACGTTATACATGTATGAAACAACGGCATATAGAATAATTAAATAAATAAATAACTCTGACCATAAGCTTTTGAGTCGTAAAGAGAAGGATGGCAATAGATTATAATCTTATAAGGAGGCAAGTAGAAAACATATGTATTTCGTTATCTGGACGTTTCGCCAGATAAAGAAAGATACAAAACGAAGAAAATCATACTAGCATTGTGGCAATCTCACGGCCATTACAGTAAACAACCAGCACTATGCTACTACTTTCTTAGATTTGAGAATTGTTTTTCGGAGCACATGTCCCTCCTATTCTTATTCCTCTTTTCATATCTCTTATGTTAATATTTCCAGAAAAACCTTCTCTATACATGTGAACTACAGATTAGCAGTCTCTAATGAGGTTTTCTAGTTTCTCTCTCTCCCCTCCTCTCAGTTTCTCTATAAGCAATCAGATTGAGGTTTCAGCATAGATTTTTTACATATTCTCCTCTCATGTCATAATAAAATATTCAATTAAAAAGGGTATGATATAAACTATATGCGAAATCATGGATCACTGATACCACTTAGTCCAAAAAGTGCTACTTAGATATATGAAGAGTTACCTTCTATGCTAGTATACTAGTGTTATTCAAGACGACTATATAATTCATATATTTTCACATCTCCTAGTAGTATTTTATTGGAAAGACTTTTCGACACCAGATAAGACAGACCTTATAAAACATCCTCCAACCAGGCACGATTTTGTCAAAAAATATATGGCATTCTAGATGCAAAAAGAAAAAAGAAAAAAGAAAAAATTCAGATTCACATATATCAACCAATCTTTTTTATATACTTAGTTATTCTGTAACCATTCTTCTTCAGGCATAGATTTATCCAACTTCAGTAGAAGGATCTTATCAGACAACATTGGGAAACAAAAGTTTAATGAAGAGCATAACACCAAAAATATTAGTCAGGATATAAAGTAGGACAAATGAAATGCTAAGAGTACCAGTGTTGCATAAACTCACCATATTCACACTTTTTGGTTCACTCACTCTCTGAAAGTAAGACGAAGAGCTCCTCATCAGTTATTGCTCCAATCTCCATGGCCCTTTCTAAAGCAGACAATCCCCCAGCATCCTTTATAGATGCACGTGCACCCCTGAATAACATTTTTAGCATCATTACAAGAGAAGAGAGCAAACAAACAAACAAGAAAGTTAAAATGGGAACGGAAGAAATATAATAAAGTATACTCAACCAATGATACATCTTGACCCATTGTTTTTTTCATATCCTCTATGTAATGTTTATTGTTTTAAAATTTGCTGAGACTCGAGATTGGTTTTATGCTCGCTTCAGTTTAGGGTTCAGGATTTAGGAAAGAATCTAATGGATTGGTCAAGTAATGCAACTATAGGGCAATGGCAACAACGATTTCTTTAACTGCAGGCACAAATTTTAGTTAATCCTACAACTAGGAAGACAAGAGGTTTCATTCGATACACAGAATGTCCCTCGGAAAACCTGAGAAAGTATATATATTAAGAAAACAAAAGTTTTGGGGTTAGTCGCAGTTTCTCTAGATATGAAATATGAAGTACAGAAAAATTTCCATTAAAAAAATATTCCCTTGCATTATACAACTAAAAGTTACATGCAGCGTGCAAGTTTACTGTATCCTATAGATGTTGTAAGGGCTCTAGCGACATTTTCCTTGAAGCAAGGGATACTTGAATATGAGGCCAGTGGTCTTAAACTACACTTGTACTTCAAATTTTATAGATATGATTCTAATATGTCATGAAAAGTTGAAAAGTTAAGTATAAATAGAAGTTAATAAATCACAAAACTCAAATATAAAGTAAGTTGGTGAAAATTACATAAATCTTAAGGGAGATCTGTGTGTATTTAGACAAACCTTGCAGCAGTTTGTTTGTCAAAACACGGGGTTTAAACTCACGAGTTTCACAAAAGAACCAAGAGAATAGGATTTATCAACATTCTACTTAAGTATCTTTTTCCTCTATGGAAACCAACAACTACAACAATGTAAGAAGACCCCAGACGTAGGTGGTTCTAATTGAAAAAACTTTGGTTGGTGGCTGCATAGGTTAGGAATCTTGTCATTAAATGAGAGTGAGTTAATCAGACCATTCATTAACCTCCTTTTTATTTTATTTTTTAACAAAAGGTGAAAAGGGGTAAAATTGTTTCATCCAAAATAATTGAAGTAAAAAAAAAAAACTTCTGACAGTCATGCTCGCTCTTAAACTTTATGTTCCCATGTATTTTCCTATTAAATGAAAGGTTATAGAAAAGTATCAAATAGAACCAATATCGAACTTAGATATCTCAAGAAATCATTGTTGCAGACATGCTAGTTGAAAGACACTTATCTAATTGAACTAGGCAACAGGACATACATGTTTTCAAAAAATGCTTAGAATAAGAGTCACCTTCTTAGTAAAAACTTTGCCATCTGATTGTTTCCTTTCAAGATGCAATGTTGCAAAGGAGTTCTTCCTTGATGGTCACACTTATTTATATTAGCACCTAACTGCATCAACAGCTCTAGCATAGCCAAATTCCCACCATGGCAAGCCAAATGCAATAAAGAACAGCCTTCGAGATCACTAGAAGACTTAATTCTCTCACATGTTGCTGGATCAGACGGTTCAGAATCACTGAAGCTGTGATGTGATTTGATTTCATCATGGAACGAATTGCATGTAACCATGTCTTCGTAGGTTGAGTTGACTATATTCACATCTGAAGCTACAACAATACGATATACCTTTCGCAGATTGTTCTCTCTGACAGCCTCCCAGATGGTGGAAGCAGACAACTCTCTGGGTGTTGTGGCTTCTTTATTTAAAAGCAGTTTATGAACATACTGCGTTTCAATAAGTTGCATGTTCAAATCCCAAAATTACAAGTTGAAAGCTATGTAGGAGAAAGAAGGAAACAAGATACGAGAAGGATTATTTAAAGTAAAAAAAAAAAAAGCATTTTCAATACCGTTGGCTTTGTCAATTAATCATCTTGGCAAATTCCATTTCAATAAATAAATTTTGAGATGCAATAGATTATACACAAAATTAAGAAAGGTTTGCTATCGATCGACTCGAATCAAAATAGCTTAGACTTGAGTCCAGCTTCAAGGTTAAATAGTCAGCAAAATTTGGGAAGCAGAGGGAAATCTTTTTCCATTAGTTTCATAGATATATGTTTGCAACTCAGAAAGAGAGAAATAGTTTTATGTAAAAGAAAATACGAAATGAACTTTTCCTGAAATATACCTTCGCTTGAACATACATCTCCTTTTGATGAAATCCATCCTTGGGGCATGGTTTGGTAACTGATGGGCCTTCAGACTCGATTTTCCTATGATTTTGTTTAACTCAGAAATGACTGATACTCCTTCATGAAATCAGAAATAGCAAGAGAACGAAAAAAAAAAAATTCCAATCGGTAGAAGTACAATCATATGAAAAGAAAATTGACCAATAGCTTGTGGTTATATTCAGTATCGATTATTTCCCCATTTCGTGTTGTATATTTATTAAATTGAAAACCCAGAAAAAGATCACCTTAAGAAATCACACTACACGACAGATAATAATGTAGACTACTAGGCATATTATTATTTTCTGCAGCTAGTATGATATCAGTGCTCAAGTATACCTCCAATGTTTTTCTCCTTTGGTTTAAGAAAAAGATATCATTACAAGAAACTTAAACTATCGAAATAGGAAACAATATGGACTTGCAGAACGATTGCACAAAAGTACATATAATATGCAGTTCTTCCAACTCAAATTGTATGCTCCTGAGTTTCTTTGAATGCCCACAAATAAGCCTTTTTTTTCTTTTCTAATTCAGTAATCTTTTTACAGAGAAACATTGATGTGAAACTAACTTGTAACTTTCAAGCTTCAACTTTTACTTGAGGACAGATAAGCAAAGATATATAAAACTTCCAAGTTATTCCACTCTTATTTAAAGGAACTTACAAGTCTCTGTGCAGTGGAAGTAACTCCTCCCAGACAGAATTACAGTACGAATTACCCAGAGCTTGAAATAAGTCCATGACAGCAGGTTCCCAAACTTTTACATCATAGGTTACTGACCTTACCTATAAATGGCAGGAAAGAATATGTAACTAGGCTATAACAGAAAAAATGCAGTCTAAGTACATATTTTGGATTTCGAACAAAGACCAAATGTCATTTTCTTGATCAAATGAATATCTATGAAAATAACTTTTCAGTCATGATTAATTATGATGTTAAACCACATTAAACTCCGCCAGGGCACTATCCCTGCCTGTCCCAAGCCAGGAAATAGGAGGGTTGTGGTAGGCTTGTGACAGCCAGCGCAAAACTCTGTCACGTCACCATGTCATGAGTCGATTATCAAATAATTGGTTCATGTAGCCTACCTCAATTATTTGGGATTAAAGGCTGTGAAGAAGAAGATATGAATACAGATACAATCATGCATCTCTGAGGAGGACAGTCACAATTCAGTGACTTTCTCAGGAAACTCAGATGCATTTCATTCAGGTATGATATTTATTTATTAGTATTCATTTATGTTATTCCAAAAGTAAATGAAGAATGAAAGTGCAAGAATGACCAAAATAAATATTTAAAAATTAATAATAAAAAAAAAGGATTTGGTGGCTTGTAGTGAAATTATTTCTAAAATAAGGGAGGAAGCTTTGCAAGTTCACTACTGGGGAACTTGTAAGGATTAGTCAACAGAAAAAAAATTCTGCACTCCTGGTCTTGTGACAAATAGTCATGTGAAAAAGATAAAATCACATCATACATATGAATAAATAGAGTTTATGTGATTCAGTTAGAGCAAAAGAGTTATTCATTTAAGGTGTCAACTATTTTATTAATAAACAATAAAAAATAGTTAGAGAACATAATCCACAGGTTGCAATTATTTTAGATTGTTTATTAATAAAATATCATTTTGTTCCTTCTAAAAAAAATTATAACGAAGACATTATGATAAAAAAAAAAAAAAAGGAAACAAGCAACTCAAATAAAAAGTTTACAGAAAGAAGTTAAACAATAGCATGCGAAATGTTAGAAGGGTAAAATTGAAACAAGAGAGAAAAGGGATAGCATATATTAATTCTGAACTCTTATTTTTATTTAAATTAAGGATAGTATAGCAAGGGGCAAGTCATCCCTCTGAGAGTACAAAACAGAAGCAAACTATAGAACACAACTTCAAACCCTAGCTATACCAGATTCAAAAAAGTATACCTTAGATATATGAACTCCAAGATTACGATGGATGCCAGAGCACTCGATGCACATTAACATGCCAAGATTAAGAGAAGCCCAATCAGGGTCAGAAGCACTACATTCAGCACACTGGTCATTTCCTGGAACTTCTCTCAGAATCTTGAAAACAGAATCAGCTCGGTTGACTCTCATGTCACCTGGAGTACTTCCAGTGTTATCAAGTCGTTGACTAGAAGATGTTCCAGAGGGATTATTGTAATTTCCCCCAAAATCTAACTGTAAAACATAAAAATGCTCTTTTCGTAAGAACTGGAGCAGACAGTCAGTTCAAAGAGTCATGAAAAATAAAGGCTCACCTGCTGCAGATGAGAATTCAAGAGTGACGCAATAACTCCAGTGATTTTGTTCATCCAGTCAATCCTATCAGCTTCATGTTCAGCCTATCCAAACCAGCACACAAAAGGTTTATATAATGTTATCCTATTCATTGTAATTCCAATCCTTCAATAATGACAAGTGTAATAAATTAGAAAGGTAAACAATTACTGGTCTAGGTCCTATTTTCTAAATAGAAGTTTATTTAACATGACTAGTACCAATTAATCCTACTCTCTCAATTATATATTTTAGACGAACACCTCATCGAAAAGTTGTTAAAGAGAAGTATCATTAAATATTAATATATTTAGCATGCTCCATCACGCTCAGACATAATATTGTGTTGAAGGCTTGAACATGAGCATTTTCAATAAAAAGGTGAGATTTGAACACAGGACCTTTTGTTTGATGTGTCAGTGACGCCATTTTGAATTACCAACTTATCTAAAAGCTTCAGCTGTTAGAGCAGAGAGGAGTAACATTCAATATTTCCAACACTATTAAAAACACTTAACAAGAAACTACACACTAAAAAAATCAACAAATCTTAAAAGATGGCAGCACTAGAAAAATCTTGTTATTAACATGAATGTAATGAACTTATAAGCAAACATTTTCAAACGACTACCTGTAAGGTATAAGTTTTTATAGGCGAAATTATTCTGAAGCACAGTCGAAGATCAGTATCCTCAGCATCAATCTTAATTGTTGAGGTCCGCAAATCCACTGTGCTACAGCCTAAATTTTCTTCACCGAGCGATGCTCCTCGACTGTGCCTTGACCGGAATCTAGCAAATACACGATGATTATGCTCCGACGATTGAGAAGGATGATGAAGTGAAGGAGAACCCTGGGAAAATGATAAAATTAGACATGCTTCTCGAGTCTGAAGCATTATGGTTGTGCTCCTTTATGTTTGTAAAAGTTGTGAACAAAATATAATATAGAGACTGATGCTTGTCAAATCAGATGTGAAATTGTAATAAGTTCTAGTTAAATTTCACAGGAAAGGCATTCAGTAGATTAAGAATTTTGACTATTGACTGCCAGAGGCCAAAAGTTCTGTTAAGGATAATTTAATAACAAAGCTAAACTGCTACATGACAACAGTTCTGTGGTAAATATTGAGACCAAGGGACTTTGCTATTATAGTTGCAGTACACTATCAACAGCAGGAGAGTCTAGACTAGTGTGACTGTCACTGCAAAGGATGTAAGAATTGTCTTCAAAATGATTCGTGATAGTAATACACGGATTCAGATCCATAATGTAATCAGTATATGTTGAGATAAAGCTTTACAGGGAATAACTAATACCAGAAAATCTCAAATCCAAGAAGAACGACAATATCCTTCATGCCGGTGGGAAATGAAAATTTATGACGTTGGAATAGCAAATAAGCACGCAAAAATAGTCCTCAAGCATTCACATTAATGTAGAAATTAAAACAGAAACAGCAAGGCTCAATAAAAAGTAGAATGCAAGGCCATAAATATTTTACCCACAAGAAATTGCAAGCACCGATTTAAATATGTAACAATTCTGTATAGCATACCGCTGGTTTGACACCTTTGTTTCTGTAATAATATAAAGTCCCCTGACTGTCAAGTACAAAGAATCTCCTCTTCCAATCTGCTCTGAGGCTTGAAGATCTTTTTAAAAGATACCCCTGCTTGATAGTCTGGACCTGAGAAAATGAAATGATTGATGTTCCAGTATTGAATGTTAAAAAACCTGGAATTCAACACGTGTTTTAAATGCATTGAAATTCAAAAAAAAAAATATCCAGGTCGCCAAACCAAATACTCCCCTCCTTTTCTCACTTCAGTCCTTTATTTGTTTAAGTTTTGGATGGTGAAATTTTATTGGCTTCTCACTCTATATAATTTGAACCAAAAAGTGCTATGAACCACATTCTTTTCTCTCATTTGTGACAGTTCAGGGTATCCGGTCTTATCCATCAACTCCACAAGCAGAATCGAATATTGTCTAACAAACCTATGTGAACATTCCATGTTCCATTTGCTGGCTCTCATTATCTTTTTTTATTGAGCTCATTCTGTTGTAAGTTTCTTTGTTCCAATGCACATTAGAAACTTTCTGCCCACACTGCTGGCTAAGTAGTACTGATGATGCTTGCTGGTGAATGATACTGGCAAATATGTGGTCAGTGTTGTAAAAGATAACACAGCAGGGGTGCTGGGAATAGATTAAACCTTTCAACATTAAACATTACTCATAGTACATTAATTCATGACTAGAAAGAACACTCAACATCCAATAACAAACTGTAAAAATAACAACTCACCTCACCTTTAGAAGTAGCCAGTGTAATTGTCTCCATGTTTTTGTAAGCACTCATGCCATAGCCGTTCATGCCAACTGCACTTGAAGAAGTTGGCAATTTATCTGATGCCTGCAATTGGCTTAGCTCTGATTGTGTCCTAAACTCCTGAATCCTTTTTGCAAGTTTATCTTGTTCAATTTTTGCCTGCTCCTTTGATTGTTGTGCAAATGTCAACACCTGAACTCGTAGAGAAGAAAATTTTAAAAATTATACCCATTTACAATATAGCATGAATATATATTTGTTTTTTTTTTTCTTTTTCTTTCTTTAAATCTTTGGTGTATGTGTGTCTATGAATGTCACATTGCAAAGAGTAATTCAGAATAAAAAGAAATATGAGGAACCCTAATATTTAATTATCACCAAACCAATTGCATATCCATTGGATGCTAAAAAGGATACTACAAGACCAAACTCATGCTGATAAAAAAGTTAAAATACATGATCCTAAATTAGAAACCAGAATATTCTGGGAAGATTGATACATCAGAATTTTCATCAAGTAGACAGGGTAACTATGTTGATTTTATTTCGATTCTGATCCTTGCAAAGATATTGTTAAGTAAAGCATGAATACTCCGATGACTTCTACACTCAGTTCCTTCACTCCATGAAACTTAATGTCAACCAGATGTCACACAGATCCAATGCTTTCTGGTTTCAAATTTAGAAAGCAAATTATCCAGTATCATGTATCCTAGTTATGCTATTGAATACAACAATGAGAATTCAAACGTAGAGGAAAATGAGGCAAAAGGTATTGCCAACTTCCTCTTCCACATTATAAATCAAGCCCTCAAAACAAGATTTAGATGACTTCAGGATAAGTACTGTACCTGGTGAATAAAAGGCTCCATTTGGTTCAATAGGTCATATCCCTAAAAATATGTATTGGTATATTGGTCAGTTAGAATACATCAACAGTATCCATGAGCAATGATGGCAAATCAAATCAGTAAACTCAGAAAATACCAATTTGAAATATCGCAGGTGTGCATCCATAATTGCACTAAAAGATTCTAAGAACTCGAATTTCTTTTTGGCTTCAATATTCGTGAGAGCATTTACCTGAAATTCTTAAAATCAAATTGTGCTAGTTAAAGTAAAGGAAGATGAGAAAATTACATAATATCAGTGCAATTAGAGGATCATTTTGGCATTATGATACCAAGTTAAAGCGACTTCTCTCAAATGCTGACTTTGAATTTTGTAGATCCTGTCACATAATTAGCACACAAGCATATTTTAGAAAAATAAAAAGGATATGTCACAGATAATCAAGAAAATTATTCAACAATTCAAGTGCAATAGTACAAAGATAGAAGTTTGATAATTCAAACAAAGAGAATACATGATTGAACATTCATCATCTCATTGAAGTGATAAGACCAAAAAAGATAAAGTTATAAAGCAATGCTTCCTCATATTGCACCATAAACTAGGGAGGAAATGGTTCATGTTGAGCAAAGATATAGCACAATGATTCTGAAAGCAACATAATGTTGAATGTATAAAGCAAAATCTGTAATCACTAATCACATAAATGCGAGAGAGCTTTGTTATCTTCAGATGAAAATACTAATTAACACATATGCAATAACATTCTTCCTGCATCCATGGTTGAAATTGTAGCATAGTAATATTATTTATTCAATTGCAATTTGAGGTCCACGTAGGATCGAGCCAAAGCTCGAGCCCCAGTAATAATTCTAGAAGATAATTATACGAGGGATGTCTAGTATACCAAGACAAAATCTTGTATAAAGTCTTGTACACCAAGGCTTAATCCTTGTTTCTCTTCACCACAAACACGCAGAGGCAATAGGACTTAAAATTTTGTGATGGAACCTTACCAAAGATACCAAGCAAGGATTATAGACTCAAATATGCATGATTGACTACGTAATTAGGGAAATTACTTATAATTAGTTAATTAGAATTATTGCTGCTTTAACTACTGCATTTATCACTAGGTAGAAGTCAATACTATTATTTAAACTAGAGTAGACACACCAGTAGATACGTTGAAAAGAATTATAAATTTAGAGAGGAAACTCTTTCTACAGCGTATTGAAGCTGGTTACTAGGTTAATCTGAGTATTTTGCTTAGGTTTCTAGGAGAACTTCAGTTGAAGTTTCATCAATTGGCATCAGAGCCATATCTCGATCAGAACCACCCTTCTGCGTGCGATCATGGTGTCCAATAAGCAGAGGTTTGCGCAGATCGAATCGTCGATCGCGCAGTTGAGCAACGCGCTGCAGGCAGTGTCCTTGCGGTTCGGGGAATGCTCGAGTGGAGAGATCAAGGGCAGGAGTCGCCAAGATAGGCAACGAGGGTGCGACATGCGGACGCCGGGAATTATCGACGCTGACCAAGGGCGACGTCGGTTCAGGCAGAGAAGCCACGACGAACCATCAAGCCAAGGAAGAAAAAGAAGTGGGTATCGGGGTCGCGAACCACAAGGAAACTGCAAAATTCGTGATATGGAAAGAAACGAAGACTTCTGGTGTTTATTCGACCATAAAGACTGAGTCGAAGGGGGCAAAATGAACAGGGGATACCGTGCCAGGGATAACTCGTTCACAACACCCCCAAAACCTTTTTACTGCGACGGTTCTGATTTGGAATCCGACAAGAACGAGGGGCGATCACGTCAAGTTTCTTCACGTGAGAACTGGTGGGAAAGGGACAGCCCTTTTGTCACTTATGCTGATCCATTCCACCGTGACGAACCTGAGTCTAAGACACAAAATTGGGTAGAAGATGAATACGATAGCCCACCTAAGTACGATGAATACGATGAAGAAGTCGAGAATGACGATTTCAATGATGGAAATGAGTCGGAATGGGAAGATAAGTATGGCAGCCCACCTAAGTACGATGAAGAAGCTGTGTTTGAATCTGTTTTTCAGGCTCAAAGTCATGAGAATATTGCAACATATGAGAACCCAAGTAGAGCAGAATTGTTGGAAGAGAATAACACAGAAAGTGATTTGCTGAAGGAAGAAAAGCAGAAAGAGAAGCCTTTAGAATCCTTACATGCAGCACCCAAAGATATGAAACACGTGGAGAAAAGCCTGACTGAAAATCCACAAGAAATCATGGATGAAAATGAGGAGAAAACAATTGATGTTGTTTCAAATGAGGATAATGGCAAAGACTCCTTAAAGAAGCAAAGAGTTTCTGGGAAAGAAGCAGGGACTCAGAAAACACGGAAAAGGGCGTGTGCGTATATACTTGGAGGATACTACATGGTAGTCCATGGAGGAATTACGTGATCGTTTTCCGGAACTTAACCTTGAGGACAAGGTTCATTTCGAGGGGCGGTGATGATGGAACCTTACCAAAGATACAAAGCAAGGATTATGGACTCAAATATGCATGATTGACTACGTAATTAGGGAAATTACTTATAATTAGTTAATTAGAATTATTGCTGCTTTAACTACTGCATTTATCACTAGGTAGAAGTCAATACTATTATTTAAACTAGAGTAGACACACCATTGTAGATACGTTGAAAAGAATTATAAATTTAGAGAGGAAACTCTTTCTACAGCGTATTGAAGCTGGTTACTAGGTTAATCTGAGTATTTTGCTTAGGTTTCTAGGAGAACTTCAGTTGAAGTTTCATCATTTTGCATCAGTATTTGGTTTCTATCTGCTGATCTTTTAAGTGGGGATTTTATTTATGCTTTTCTTAATTAAATGTGTATGTGTTTATTGATTTCCATATTCAATATGTTTGGGGAAACTGTGTGCTTGACCTAAGATCAATGAACTATACATGCATCCATTCAAATTATTACGTGCTATGATCCAAGATCTATGATTTAAGCATATGAGGAAATTCTACTTAGCCAAAGGGTCGTACATAGGTCCGGGACCATAAAAGTTGTCTTCGAGAATACAAGGATCATTAAAATTCCTTAGGAATGCCCGTCAATCTACAAAAGTATGTATGCTTACATGTTGCTAGTGTGAATTAATAGTTGCATACTGTATTTACGTGTCCCCACTAAGCCGTGAGTTGCTTGCCCCCAATAAAATACTTCCTCTTCAGATTGAGGAGTTGATGTGGCATTGCCAGGGGATACGTAGCTGACAGATTTACTATTAATTACAATAAATTCTCTAGTTATAATTGATCAGTTCATTGTGATAATTTATTTTGTTATTATGGGATTATTATCTTATTTCGTTAGGACTTGTGGGATAGTCGCTTCTGCTATTTTATTATTCAATCTGCTTAGTACAGCATTCTCCTTATTCCTTTAAAATCTAGTTGTTCACATCAAAAAAAAAAAAATTAATCTATTTTATAAGTTGCAAACTAAATTGTTTTAAACTTTGGGGTTGGAAAGAAATGCTCTTAATTCCTTCACACGATGCCCATAATTAATGTTTTATATCCTAAAGCAGCACTCTTTGAAGAAGTATTATTATTAAAACAAAATGAGGTGGCACCCACATACTCCTGATCACCACTTTTGAAGGTAAAAGTGTCACGATGGCAGAACCTTTAACTTTTCCAACACATTTAAAACTTAGGGTCACAAAACATAGATACTTAAATGGAAAAAGGTCTCCATGAAGAAATAGTGTATTTAAAGATTATGTTTAACTCTTACCCAAAACCTTACAAGACATATTGGCTAAGAAATTAGTATCAGATGAAATTAGCTTCCCCGCATAGATATTGTTGTGAAATATTATAGAAAAATGCTAACTTCACTATTACAAAACCATGTAATAAGTAATGAAAAATATAGGAAACTCAATCTAGAAGGAATAACACAATAACACATCACATTGTGTATCATTTCTTTTCAAAGAAATAACTGAAATTTACTTAGAAGCAATTCAATGAAAACGTAAAAAAACTAGTAGTAATCTTCAAAGGACAAGAACTCCATGAGAAAGTAAATGTAGTAAATGGTTGATGTGGATGAAACTTCCAAACAAAAGAACATGGATCCTTGAAGTGGTGATTATACTTCAAATGAATATATAGTACTAGTATGTTTTTTCAACCTTTCACTGCACAAACAGCTGGGCCATTTTCCCTAACTATTTTTTTTTTTTTGATGCCACGGTATCCGGTCCAAGGACCGACTAATCCAAGGGGACCAATCCCACCGCCCACTTGCAGGGGCCCTGTTTAAAGCCAGAACTTTGCGCTCTGTATGGACATGGCCCCATAGAAATTGTTTGCACCTTAGGGGTTTCGAACCTGAGACCTAGAGGAGCACACTCCTAAGTCCCAAGCCTACACCACTAGGCTAACTATTAATTTAAGATTTCATGCCCTAGCATGTCCTAAGCAGCCAAGTATTATATTTATGTATAAGGCCCTAAAGATATGATCTGAAAAATAAATACACCATTCAACCTCCTGAATGTCAAATTCATGAACAACCAGAAAAGTAAAGATGACAGCAAAGAACACATAAAAAATAAAACACTAGCAGCATCGAAGCTCCAGATGAGATACAAAATCAAAAGGCTAACATTTGGAGTTTCAAGTTATTAAATCAAGCTCAATAACAATGGTATATCAGCAGAAATAATCAGCAACAAAGATGAGAAAAATAGTCAAAATCATATAAGTTCAAGCAAGTATAAGCAATGGAAAAAGTGTACCTCTTCTAATTCAGAAACAACTTCATCCCGTGTTGTCTTCTTTAAGGAAGCAAACTTTTCACGTGCCTGACAAGAAAACCCATATGTTAACGAAGGCTTGAGGTCCCGAGGGGTAACCGAGTAGAAACTCAAATTATATTCCTAGAAGTTCATAAATGGCTGGCCACAACTATGAGCAAACTAACGGTGAGCATATATCTGACCACTCGTGCAATGATGTTAATTTGACAATGGATACCTCACCAAAAGAAAGTGTTATGGTCCTAAATGCAAGGTGTGGAATTCCAATCTCACAACAGTAATATGGATGCAAATGTCATTATTTTATTACCAAGGTGAGTCTTGGATCCTACAATAGTAATGTGGCCACAAACTAGGATTTTATGGTACCAAGGCATGGAAGTAGGATCCCACATCAGTAAAATGGGTACAAGTCTGGAGTTAATATAGACTGGGGCTTTTTTATATATGTAAGAAAACTAAAAAATTTATTAATGTAGAAAGTGTAAGGGAAAAGATATCCCTCACACAAAGTACAAATGTAAATTACAGGGCATAACTCCATTCTCTTGCTACATCTGTTACAAAAAGATTTTTAAGCCTCTGACTGATTTCACAAAGAGCCACTCTGTATTTAATTCTATCCAAAACTTCTTCTAAGGATTCCGCTGCCTCCTTGAAAATTCAATTATTTCTTTCTAACCAAATATTGTATTGGCCTTTTCGACCTCAACGCATACTTTTAAGGTAGGAGACTCTCTCATCTCATGGCCAAGTCAATTGTTATGCAGCACAGTTGGTGAAGCCCATATTACTATGATCAACTGGGGCTAGGTTAATGTAGAAATAACAGCCTGCTTGGGGGAGGGGGCTGCAGAGCATATGGAATTTTTATGATCCCAACCACAAGGTACAGGTCTTGGATCAGACATAGCCATATGGGTGCTAATCTAGAATTAATATGAACGCAGGCTACCTCATGTGAACAGATAGCTTTTAAGGTAGTATCCCGTTAAGGTCATATCCACAAAGCAACTAGCTCATTATTATATAGTTTGGCTCCCGAGATGTTCGCAGAAATGAGAATTATGCATTTTGTGAAGATTAATTCATCTTAGCTTCAGGAATATATACTTATATATTCGAGCTTCACAGAAGTCATATACCCTTCAAAATTTAATAATTAAGACAGCAACACATTTATAACTTATGAAATAATAACATGCAAAATGGAGACTGGAACTAAGGACCTTAGGTAGAATTATCGTTACACTCACAAGTCCGCAACCTCAGGACAATAAATAGTTTTAACAAGTTTCACTTTGCTTAATACAAATGAATTGGTCATGATTTGATAATTCGAAGTGATTCTAATCATTCTTAAGTACTCTTGGTTTTTTAATAATAAACCAACTAATAGCTTGAGTCCACAATTGAAATACTAGGGAAGACTGAAGAGATTGGTATGACGAAACAGAGCAACTTTTATTAATAATAAAAAAATGTCTGCAACAAGAAATAACTTATTTGCGTCTATATAAAATAACTCAATGATGAAAAATGCAGTTTAATGACACTTTTTGGACAGACAGTGAAAATAGTCACAAATTGATAGTCTTCAGATCTAGTTCTAGGCCATATACTGAAGTAACTGCAAAATGTTAGTTCTATAGGGTGGCATTGGCAACTGAAGAAGCATCATCTGGCCTCTAGGGAGAGCCGGAGAGGTCAAGGGTACGTAATAATGCATTCCATGGCTGAACACATTGTTGAAGGTAGTTCTCAGTTCATTTAGATAGGTGCTAAGTTAATACTACTCTTCTCCTTATAGTTTAAGTTGGAAGTTTGTTGTAATATTTTAATGAAATGTTCTCTTCAGATGTTCAAAATAACAAATTACAGCACTACAATTCATATGGACGTTTCATTTAGTCAACAGTGACTAATCAAATAAAATGCATAATTTTTTTCTAGAAAGATCTTCAATACCTGGTCATATGAATGTATCGCCTTGTCAAAACGGCGACGAGACTCCTGCGGGAGTTAAATAATAAACATCATATCACAAAGGATAACACATTATATTTCTCCAAATTTGAGGCAGAAGTATAAACCACGGCCATTTCATTATTCCAAGTGGCGCAAAATAAAAGAGAAAGCAGAGTTCAGCATCCCAAGCACCCCAACTTGTGGAGATACCAGTACCGCGGATGCAAAGAGAGTCAAGAACTGGTGCATAACCAACATACATTATAAGAAAGGATACCATCGAGATCTTACTGTAGGACCTTCTCCAAGAAGCCATCAAATGTGTTTCTTCTGCAAGAATGTTGACTGTTGGTGGAAGAATCAAAAGATACAGTTTCAACCCAGACCTATGTGAAATTCTTCTCTACTCATAGGTTTAACATCAAGGATGTGTTGGAGGACAAACTTTTCGTTTTTTTAAGTTGCAAAGAAAACAGTAATTGACTTCAATGTGGAACACAGTAATTGTAAAGAACAGAGTAATTTGCTTCAATCCAACAACGGAGACTAGAGAATTTAATGATTTACTATGTGGAAGCCAAGTGGGAAAGGGCACCAGAGGAAACATGAATATTGAGTTGTAACCGTACAGCTAGTAAAGATAATAAGCAGCGAATATTTTGTAAATGTAGCAGAACTTTCATCCAACACATAATTAGCCTTGACAATGCATCAGTAAAAGAAAGAGCACCAAGCCCTTCAGCAAGTGATAAACAAAGAGATATGGGAACTGTTCCACAGGGAGTAAAAGACTGAGGAATTTTTTGATGGATACAGCCAAAATAATAATCCAAGTATCTGAGCATGGTGATTCAGTAACTTGCAATGGTTAATAAATGTGGCATACCTTTGCATCTTGCAGATCTACAGACAAGAACTGAGACAAACGGTCTACAAGAACATGCTCAACCTGCAGCACAATATATTTGCCATATCTCAGATAATAGATACCATCAAAATTTCAGATTGTATGAGGAAACCGATGCTTTCAAGTAGAAGAAGATTTGCATACTTGGTACATGAAACGTTGATGCTAAAATTAGGTTTCTGTAACAATATTTAGAGAACTTAGAATTCTATCCACAGATGCTTAACATTGACAGAGTCTGAATTGGTGAAATTTGATAATGATTTGTCAAACCAGTAATTCAACTCAATACTCTACAATCATGCCTCTGTAAAGTCAACAACTAAAAGATACCAGATAACTCATTATGCCAAAGAAGTAGTACAACATATGTTATTTAGGCAATATCCAATGAGAAATTGAATTTTCAACCTTAAGGGATTAGACAGAATTACACAACAGGGGACTGTGGCACTCTATTTTATGACAGATAGACAAATATAGTGAAGTGGTTATTGTTAAAGGATGAGGTGTCCCAGATTGTAAATTCAAATTAATAATCATTAATATTTAAAAGAAGCATACTCACTTGAGAGCGAAGAAACTCCTTGTATGTAGCAAGCTCATGCAATGCATTGACAAATTTTGATAAAACCGGACCTGTCAGGAAGCAAAGAGAAGATTTTTCATACTTGTGGTAATCATACTGTTAAACCTTAACAAGACAAAATCCAAGTAAAGGCATCACCACTTCACGAAATCCATCATATATTGTGCATAAGATTCTGAATTTTACCTATCAACTTCCAAATATGCCCTTATTTAATTGATCTTGGAATTGGAAAACTCTCCTTTCTCCCGCACATTACAATAATTTAAACATTCACTAAATAGGGGTAATTATGACATTATACACACTCCCAAAAGGGAATGGGACTATATTTTGGGACAAACAAAAAGGGAATACAAGACCATCATATTGGGACGGAGGGAGTACAAAGATAAGATAAACTAATGATTTTGAAAAAGAATGAGCAAACTAGCTAATGATCCTTTGAGCTTTGATTTCGATTATCTATTAAGTAGAATTTGAGCCTTCTCTGAAAAGTGTGACTAACAAGAGAGTACAACCAAAAAGAAACAGGGAAAAGGGAGCTAATTTCAACAAGAGAAATAATCAAATACTACAATATGATCAGTTTCTACTGTTGGCATTGATTCAATGTGTGTGTGTATATTGGGGGGGGGGGGGGGGGGGGGGGGGGGCATACCTCCAATAGACACGCCAAGAAGATCATCAAGGCCGCCACAGAATGCTTCTAATGATGCAGCAAAGCTCATGTCAGAATTGCATGCTTCCCCAAGCACTTCCCTGTATCATAGTGCCCTAATTTAGCAGTTGTGCTACTTACTAATTAATCGAATATCTAAATAATTGTTTTGCAATTGTTTTTTCAAATTCATGTATGTTAGCTTTCTACCTATTCCAGTGAGAACCTAAAACTTAAATGTGCTACCAAGATCCTCAGGTAACATGGATAAATTATGCAAAGGAGCAATAAAATAAAACCAAGGAAGTTCTCTATTCGATCTCACCATATTTTATCTATGAGTAGCATCATATGGTCCAATTATATTATAGTCTATGACTGTCACAAGACAACAAAGCCTTTTAGCTAAGGATATGATAATATGATTATCTGTCTCAATGAAATGGATAAAGTCATCAGTGCAAATAAACATCCTAAACAAGCCATGAGGATTGGTGAGTAATAAACTGTACTACTTTAGCACAAATGGCCAGAGACCAACCTTCCCAGATTGGTTCCATTGAGCTACCACATCTCCAGTTGTGGACCATAAAGCAGTGATGGGTGAATTAGGAGGAGGAAGGATTCAACAATTCTAGACAGTTTCGACATGAATCTTTCAGCAATAATACAATATCCCGAGGCCTGTGGTAAATTTATTGCTCTAATCATGAATTTCAAAACAGAATAAAAGTTTAAAAAAAAAAAAACTCTGGAAGTTCTAAGCAGGTATTTTTTTCAAGGAAAATCATTAGCGGAATGATTATTAAATTGAGCACGCCTAGAAGCACTATGTAAAGTAGGTATTTTGTTGATGAAACACAATCAATTTGTAAAATAAATTAATTTAGCAAAATGAACACCTCTGGAACACCAGTGAAAGCAGGTCCTTGTCAATGGACACAGCAAAAAATTAAACACAATCAAATTCACTTATTAGCATGCATTCCCTTCCCATTGCCCTTGAAAAAATGAACACCAAAATGCGAGGGGAACACAATTTTCACAAGACAATAAACAGTGATGGGCATGTCGTTATTAAAACCCCGAACAAAAGTTTATACACAATCCCTTGAAATGATGTAGCAATATTCAACACATAACTCTTGCAAGGCACAATTGATTGATAAGAAATGCTTATATACAATACAACATCAATAATTAGTTCTTAACAATAAGTTGATAAAAAGGGCTTAGGATTCCCCAGACATTTTTCATTTTGCAAGTAGGCTTCATTCATAATCCTCCATTCCGTATCTTAATCATGCTCTAGTTGGCAAAGTAAGGTGATGCAAGAAACAGTTTCAAAAATATATAGCACTGTGCATATCACCACCAAAGACTATGTTTATGGGTACTAATACTAAAAATATTTGTGAAACTGCATAATCATAGAAGGAAATAGTAAAGCAACGGGAATAAACAATGTCCAAGGGAGGATCATAATACTCTAAACCTATTCCAGAAAGATTAAAGTGTGCCTTGAGCAGTCTATAGAGATTTCATAGATCAAACATTTTTTTTTAGTTAACCACAGAAGTGGTATTATTAAACCCTAACTTCTGAACCCAAAACACAGTCACAATCAAGTCAATAACTAAGTTTCTAAATTGACAGATATCAATTACGTCTGTAAAAAGACTAAAAGAGTAGCAGCTAAATTAAAATGAAAGTAAAATGGTGAACACTTTTAAGGAGCACAGGCAACGATGTGGCACATGTGATAAAAAGCCTAAACAAAAGATTGCACACGATTCAATTTATATATGGAACACCAAGTTTCAACATATATTCTCAGTAAGTGACAGCACGATATTCCCCAAGGCATAAACTTGAGCTAGACGAAAAAAGTACTCACGTGTATTTCTTACAGCCTTTGTGCAGCTTCTGGCATCGATCTCTTAGCTCATCCGAAGTTTGCTCGAGAGATCGCACCTATATTTCAATTATTCCGAACAAAATTTAAATGTTAACAACAAAAACAGGAACACTCAATTCTTGCGCATGTACATAGAAAACATAGATTAAAAGAAAAGAATATGAAGGAGATAATTCTGCCTGTTTCTGGAACATAGGTGAATCATCGAGCCGGACAAAAGTTGCCATTTGTTCCTTGGGGTTATCAGTGGATGGAGGAGGTTTAGATCTAGCGGAGGAGGGCGGGAGGGTGGAGGTGGAGCTGTCTGGCATGAAATACGACGTCGTTATACTCACGGATTGGTGACGTAGTGGTGGTTGCACTTGCCGGTCAGATTCACACCAAGTTAAAAAACACAAAAATTACACTCTTGTTACTTTTCTTTTAATCTGTCATTTAAATTTACTTTCCATATGTATAGATTTTTCATTAATTTTTGCTACATGGATTAAAAAAAAAAATAGGTACGGATCAAAATGAAAATTTTATAAAAGGATGGAGGGAGTATCATTGTAATATTTAACGCAAAAGTTATATATTAGTATTAAAAAAAATAAAGTAGAAGTAATAAAAAAATTTGAGTGATAAAATAGAGTGAAAAAAATATTGTTAATTATTTATTAGTATTAAAAAAATAAAGTAGAGAATATATAAAAGTTTTTAGGTAATAAATATTGTTAGTAATAAAGTATAGTAATAAAATAATAATTAGTATAATTTTAAAATATTTGAAAGTGTATTTTAAAGTGAAAAAGAGTGTAATTTGTGACAATCACAATTTTTGCAAATAGTGAATCTAAAATGGGACGGGGTGGATACTATAAATTTGAGTTAAAATTAGTAATTGCATTTGATGCAAAATAAGAAATACTCCGTATTAATTGCTTATATATAAAATAGTTGGGTGGGAGAGTATTGTGAAGTCCAATTATAAATAAAGGGATTAATTGTGCATAAACAAAGTTTAAGGTAGATGATGATATTTTGAGTAAATAAGTGGCGTTTAGGCTTTGGAGGGTGATGATAAAAATAATATTTCTATTTTGAGACATACATATTAAGTCTGTACGGACTAAAAAAAATACTAACATACAAAACTTAGACGAACGTAGTCCTGATAATAGCATAAATAAAGTTGCATTGCTCAAATGGTTAGAGTGTCCCTATCTAAAAAATGTGTTGTTTGATTAGGGATTATGGTGGATGGGATGTGGATGGAGATTGGAAAAATATAGATGGTGGTAATCCATGAATAGTAATTGAATAGAAATTGTGTTTTGATAGAGATTGAAAAATAGATGTGGATGAAGAATTTTATGTCAAATCAATAGTGATGTTGTATTATTTTATTATTGTTAGTTAGTGAAGTAATTAGTGTAAGTAAGAAAAGTAGAAGGGAGAATAAATGTGTGGAAGAAAAGTAGAAGAGAGAATAAATGTGTGGAAGAAAAAATAGGAGAGAGAATAAATGTTTGGAAGAAAAGTAGGAAAGAGAATAAATGTATGGAAGAAAAAGTAGGAGAGATAATGAGTAATTAATATAAAAAAATGGTGATGTGATTGTATAAAAAGTAGGGGTGGATTGGTCTTATATAGAATCAAAACATAAATATTCAAGAATATTGTGAATCCTAAATATCTAAGAATATTGTGAATAAAATTTTGACTTGGTCAATTTTTTTTGTAATTTTTTTTTATTGGTAATTTTTTTTCGAAATTGTGTGTGTGTTGAAAAGTGTAAGTCAATATTACTAAAAAGTGTAACACATTTTTTTATTAAAAAGTATAAGTCACTGTAATTGAAAAGTGCAACACAACTTTTAATGAAAAGTATAAGTCATTATAACTAGAAAATGCAAGTTAGAATAACTAGAAAGTGCAACACAATATTATTAAAAAGTGAATGTCAATATACTTGAAAAGTGCAACACAATATTTTAATAAAAAGTGTAACAAAATACGAGTAAAAAGTGTAACAAAATACGAGTAAAAAGTGTAACATAACATTACTAATAAGTGTAAGTCACTATAATTGAACATATTGTTGGAAATTGTAAGTCACTACAACTGAAAAGTGCAACAAAATATGACTAAAATGTGTAGCATAACATTACTAAAAAAGTGTAAGTCAATATAACTAAAAAGTATTGTTGAAAATAGTAAGTCACTACAACAGAAAAGTGCAACAAAATATATCTAAAATGTGTAACATAACATTACTAACAAGTGTATGTCATTATAACTGAAATTATTATTGCAAATATTGTAAAATAACAAGCTAAAAAATTGTAAATTGCATGTTACACTTTTCCTTATTTTCAACATGCACTTTTATAATTAAAAAAAAAATGTGAAAATTGTTAGATGTAAGAGTTGAACACTAGACCTCAACATAAATTATCGTACATGATTTTTCACGTATTTTATTTTTATTATCAATCCTACCAATTTTTTAAAATTTACTCAATTCCTTATAAGGAATTGAGTCTAGAGACCTGCCCTATATAGGGGTGGATGGTATTGAGATGGATATTTGAACGGAAAAGAAGGATGAAGAGAGATGGGATGTTGATTAACCCATCCAACCAAACACACCCTTAGATTATGAGTACGAGTGGGGTCGGGTAATGAGAAGGTATAAAAAAAATTCAAAGAAAAAAAGAAATACTATACTTTAGCATAGCATAGTACCCATCTAAATTTGACCATATAAAATTATAATGAACGCCATCTATATTTCAGTAATAACAGATTTGCAACAAAAAATTTCAATGAAAAAATATGAAATACTCAATTAGACAAACTTAAAATCAAGTCTCTAATTATGTTTCCCTCATAATGGGCCGGGGCAGGGTTGGACGAGGCCTGTTAAGCTTTCACTCGGGCTCAATTCAATTGCTATCGGGCTTCGAGATTTGCGGTCTAGTTTGGCTAGAAAAAAAAATTGAAATATTTTTTAATTTAAAAAAAAATACTATAAAGACATTTCAGTAGTTTTATATTTTTTTCATAAAAATTGAATATTTTATCTAATGACGAAGTGTGATCGCACATGACAAAGTCAACTTTTAATTGGACGTCTATTATAAGAGAGGGCGAACTCCCTATTTCACGTAAAAAAAACCATATTCCCTTTGTCCACATAAAGTGTTCTTCTTTTTCTTTTTTGAGTTGTCCACATATAGTGTTCGTGTATACCATTTTTTGAAAAATATACTTCATAGTCGCCACCACACTTACTTTATATATTTTCTATTTTATGTATTTTATCTACTTTATTATTGCTTTATACGTAAAAAAAAAAAACAATATTTCTCAAAATTCGAGTAAAAGGAAATAAGAATATTTTACGCGAACAAAGGGAGTGCATGCTAACCGTATTAGCTAAATATTGTAAACAAATCTTTTTTTGTTAGTGTCACCTGACTAGAAGAGTTCATTTTCTAATCTTAACCTATTGATATTGAAAATGTCAATGTTCAACTAACATCAAGTTACCAGGCTATTTGACGCGACTAAGATATAACTCTCAAATCTTCATTTCTTTGACGAATTGGATTTGAACTCGGTCCATCGATTGAGCCTGTAAAAATCACATCGAGAAAATTATTTGATTCGGGGGCTCTGATGCTCAAATCAATTTCAATGTTATTTTTTTATTATATCATAAAACTTTTATCAAATAAATGAGTAGAAGAAATTAAAGGTAGAGAGGAAGTATTGAGACTGGGCCGTCCATCTTTATTTCATCATTAGGCCCAACACCACTTAATTTTATTCTTCTAGGGCACTTCTGTTTAGGCCCATATATTTTAGTATTCCATATATACGCAGATCAAGTAGTATATATTCTGTTTAGGTCCATATATTTTAGTTTCCATATATGCACAGATCAAGTAGTATATATGTATTCTTGATAACTGATTGTAAATAACTTCTCATAATCAATAAAATCAACATATATGTTCTGCGTTAATCTTGATTTTAACATGGTATCAGAGCAACAATTCTGGTGATTCGTTTGTGCGATTTTCTTGACGGCACATATCGGAATTGAAGAACGCCATGACAGATGACAAGGAAACCCAAATTGGCGACACCAGCAGCGGATCAAAATTGCCGGTTGTTGTGATTGATCATACGTCGCCGTACTACTTACACGCCTCGGATAAGCCAGGTGATACTTTTGTTGGTGCTCTATTGAAGGATGGGAAACCACAGGCTGGGAGTCGTGACAGCCGCAATCTCGGCGAGAATATGAGCGATCGACAGGTTCGGCCGAGTATCGCTCAAGTTGGGAGTATGCAGAATACTGTTCCAGGCCTTTCAGATGATCAATTGGCACGTCTAACAACCTTCATGCGCACTGAACTTGACATTGGCGCATCGTCCTCGGCAAATATGGCAGGTACAATGTCGAAACCCTCACAGTCTTGGATCATCGACTCGGGGGCCACCGAACATATCACGAGCAATGATGAATTTTTGTTCGATGTTTCAATTAATCATTCGGAACCACCAGTGACAATCCCGAATGGTGATGCAGTACCTGTCCAAGCGGTTGGACGAATCAAGTTCCCAAATGGCTTGCAACTTAATCGCGTCTTATATTTGCCGAAATTCCATTGCAACCTCCTTTCAGTGCATCGTCTTACTTCTGATTTAAAGTGCGTCTTCACATTCTTTCCGGATTTTTGTGTCATACAGGACTCACTCTCGAGGAAGCCGATTGGAGTGGGTAAGCAACGTGATGGTCTATACTACATGGAGTTCCCGAGAGATGGGGGATCCGCTTTAGCTACTGTTGGAAACTCAGACGTGTGGCATCGACGTTTAGGTCATGCGTCAAACAGCAAACTGAAATTTATTCGTTCCTTGGGAAACTTTAATAATGACATTACCTTTTGTGATTCATGTATTCGAGCTAAGCAAACTCGCCTACCTTTTCCTACTAGCACTAGTAGAGCTTCGTGTTGTTTCGAATTAATTCACTGTGACATATGGGGACCTTATAAAAATGAAACTTTTGATGGAGCACGTTATTTTCTATCCATAGTCGATGATTATAGCAGGGGAGTGTGGGTGTTTTTGATTCGTCATAAGTCCGATGTTGCTGCCCATTTAATCAAGTTTTGCAACATGGTCCGGACGCAGTTCCACAAGCCCGTCCAACGTGTTCGTTCGGACAATGGTGTGGAATTCTCTTCACTACAAATATTAGACTACTATTCGGCACATGGGATTGTCACAGAAAGTTCATGCACTGACACTCCACAGCAAAATGGCGTTGTGGAACGCAAACATCGCCATATTTTGGAGGTAGCAAGAGCACTTCGTTTCGAATCCGGGCTACCAATCGAATTTTGGGGAGAATGCATACTTACGGCTGTCTACATCATCAATAGACTACCCTCTCCCGTCATATCCAACAAAACACCTTATGGACTTCTCCTTGATAAACAACCTACATACACCCACCTTCGAATCTTTGGGTGTTTAGTTTATGCACATGACAATAAACGGAAAGACAAGTTTGAAGAAAGGGGGAACGCGTGTGTGTTCGTTGGCTACCCAAATGGGCAAAAGGCGTATAGAGTCTACGACTTAGAAACTCATAAATTTTCCAGTTCCCGTGACGTCACATTCTTTGAGAATATCTTGCCGTTCAAAGGCAGTGAGAACTTGGACCTCTCGACTGCCACTCGCACTGCCCTTGCTCGAGCGCGAGCCACTCGGCCCCCTCTCGACCATGACCCTGTTGGGCCTCGCCTCTTTATTCGGCGCCCTCCATCTTCTGATCATGCGCCCCCAGCGAAACCTACTGCCAACCTGCCTTGCGATCACACACAGCCGGAGCACACCAGTGCCAGTCCACTTGTTGAGACCACCATTGCCACTAGTACAATAGCAGACACTGCCTCCCCACCTCAAGATCACCACCGAATCAGAAAGCGTCCGAAATATCTTGATGCTTATGTCACGGAGCTCCCCCCATCTATAGACCACACACAACCCACTGCTAATTCGACCTCCTCGACGGTACACCCCTTATCTAATTTCATTACCTATGATAGATTTTCCACTGCTCATAAGGTATTTTTAGCAGCCATCACCTCGCGTGATGAGCCGAAACATTTTTCCCAAGCCATTAAGGAACCGTTATGGCGAGACGCAATGGAAAAGGAGATTCAAGCTTTAGAGAAAAATGGGACATGGACTTTGACGCATCTTCCACCCGACAAGAAGGTTGTAGGATCAAAGTGGGTTTATAAAATCAAATATAAACCCAATGGGGAAGTGGAGCGGTACAAGGCTAGATTAGTTGCCAAAGGTTTTACCCAGATTGAAGGCATCGACTTCCATGAAACATTTGCGCCAGTTGCGAAATTAGTCACCGTTCGTTGCTTGTTGACCGTCGCGGCTAAAAGAAATTGGATAGTTCACCAATTAGATGTTAACAACGCATTCCTTCACGGAGACTTGCATGAAGATGTGTACATGAACATCCCACAAGGTTTTGCAAAAGATGGCGACACTCGCGTTTGCAAGCTGCAGAAATCACTCTACGGGCTTCGTCAAGCCTCTCGAAACTGGTATGAGAAATTCACTCACGCCCTGCTTGCCATCAAATTCCGTCAATCCCATGCTGATCATTCCCTCTTTATATTCCGAAAAGGGTTTATCTACGTTTCCGCACTTATTTATGTTGATGATGTCATATTAGCTGGGAATGATTCCTCTCATATCACCTTTGTGAAACGTTACTTGGATGACAAATTTAGCATCAAGGATTTGGGTCCCTTGAAGTATTTTTTGGGGATTGAAGTTGCACGATCCCCTGATGGTTTCGTTCTTAGTCAACGAAAATATGCACTTGACATCTTGGAAGAGAGTGGTCTCCAAGGCAGCCGCCCAAGCTTGTTTCCAATGGAGCAAAATCTGAAATTGAGACCGGATGACGAGAGTCCCCTTGTTGATGCAATGTCCTATCGACGACTGATTGGTCGTTTGCTTTACCTCACAGTTACACGTCCAGACATTGTCTACGCGGTTAGCCAATTGAGCCAGTTTTTGGGCTGCCCTCGCCAAACCCACCTTGTGGCTGCTCACCGCGTCCTACGATATTTGAAGAACGCGCCGGGACAAGGCATTTTTCTCGCAGCACATGCTGATCTCTCCATTCGCGCGCACTGTGACGCTGATTGGGGAGGGTGCTCATTCACCCGCCGCTCCTCCACCGGCTATATCATTCACGTTGGAGTTTCCCCCGTTTCTTGGCGCACCAAGAAACAATCCGTTGTTTCTCGTTCGTCCGCTGAAGCAGAATACCGAGCTATGGCTACAACTGTTTGTGAGGTAATATGGCTTAGATGGCTGCTATGTGACTTTGATGTCAAACACCCTGGTCCCACTCCACTCTTCTGTGATAACCAAGCTGCTCGGCACATCGCGCTTAATCCGGTTTTTCACGAGAGAACGAAGCATGTTGAAATGGATTGCTTCTTCGTTCGGGAACGAGTCACTCGAGGGGACATTCAGCCTTGTATGGTGACCACAAATGATCAAGTCGCCGACATCTTTACTAAACCCCTTGGTGCTGATCGATTTCATTTTCTTTGCGGCAAGTTGGGTGTTCGAGATCTTCACACGCCAACTTGAGGAGGAGTATTGAGACTGGGCCGTCCATCTTTATTTCATCATTAGGCCCAACACCATTTAATTTTATTCTTCTAGGGCACTTCTGTTTAGGCCCATATATTTTAGTATTCCATATATACGCAGATCAAGTAGTATATATTCTGTAGTATATATTCTGTTTAGGTCCATATATTTTAGTTTCCATATATGCACAGATCAAGTAGTATATATGTATTCTTGATAACTGATTGTAAATAACTTCTCATAATCAATAAAATCAACATATATGTTATGCGTTAATCTTGATTTTAACAGGAAGGATGATGAGATGATGCTTTACCTAAACAAAATAAGGATTTTATATGTTTTACATACATGGGCCATTAACGTAATTTATGGTAATTAGAACCTAAGGGCATGTTTGTTTTGGGATGGAAAATTCGGATTTGGGATTTCGAAACTCCACCCCTGTTACAGTTTGAGATTTTAATTCAATATTTCAAAATCCCACCCTATAATCCTATAAAAGTCAACTCTATAAATACCTACAAACCCTATATAAATACCTATAAAACCTATAATCCTATATTATAAAGTTTAATCCTACCCTACATAAATCCCAAAACATAAAAAACATTAGGGCATGTTTGTTTTGGGATGGGAAATCCGGATTTGGGATTTCGAAACTCCACCCCCGTTACAGTTTTGTATTTTGATTCAGGATTTCAAAATCACACCCTATAACCCTATAAAAGTCAAATCTATAAATACATACAAACCCTATATAAATACCTATAAAAACCTATAATCCTATACTATAAAGTTAAATCCTACCCTATTTAAATCCCAAAACAAACACAAACCATAAAAAGCATTAGGATTTTGAAATCCACCAGATTTTGAAATCCGGATTTCAAAATTCTCAAAATCCCAAAACAAACATGCTCTTAGGATTTTGAAATCCGAATTTTAAAATCCTCAAAATCCCAAAACAAACATCCCCTAAATGCCTAATAGGGACCCTTTGACATTGGACCTCCAAAAACTTATTTGGTTGGACTTATTCCATTTATAATTAGGCCACGGTTATTCATACACAGGGTTATTGAGAACACCCACTAGCTAAACACACACACTGAGATGAGAACATCCACGTGAAAAGATTTAAAATACATCTTCCATTCTAAACCCTAATTAAATTCCCTCTTCCTCTTATTTCGCATTTTCACACGATACACTCACCTCACCTTCTTCTTCACACTCCCAAGCGGCCACCACCCACCTCCCCATCCCTCAAAGCGGTTGCCATCGCCACCCTGTTTGAAGCCATTGTCACCCCCCGTTTGAAGTCGTCGTCGCCCTGTTTGAAGGAGTGTCACCCATTGTGGAAGAGAAGGCCAAGCGACCGTCGTCGCCCCTCCTCCAAGTGACACGGCTGCCGTCGCGACCCCCTCCCTCATCGTCGGTCGTTCACACGCCCTCCCTGTGCAACCGTTCGCAACCCCCTCCTCTGTCGTTCGCAACCGTCTCCGCCTTTCCGTAAGTTTAGTGTTTTGAAAAAATAGGATTGGAAATTTCTGAAAAAAATAGGAAAAAAATATTGTTCAGGGGTTTTACAGATTAAAAAATGTATTAGGATTTTTACACATTCAAAAATAAAAATAAAAATCATTTTTTTTGTGTTTGACCGAAAAAAAATTCTGAATCCAGTTGTTGTACTTTGTCCGAATTTTTTCCCCGAAATATTGTATCCGGTTTTTTTTTTGGAACATTTAATCTGTTTTTTATTTATTTTTTTCGAACAATTAATCTGTTTTTTTTTTTTTTTTGGACATTAGTTTATCAAAATCATGTCCAATATTTTGTATCCAAATCTTACATATTTCTCTAGAAATATTATGTTTGTTAAGAGTTTTTTTATTTTTCCTGAATGTTGGTGGTTGTTTTGATGGTGATGGTGGGGATGATTCTTCTGTGAAATGGAATGGGTGGGTGGGTGTACTCATCTATCGATTTTTTTTTAATTCCAGTAAAGGGTATATTGGACATTTTATGTACCCTTTACTTGAATTTTTTTTTAGGTGGGTGTTGGGATATGAATCCTACACAAAGTCCTAAGTGATAAATGAAGATATAAGTTTTGATGGTCAAAAGGCAACTTGAATAAATAATTAAGTTAGCTGATCTTGTTAAGAAAGTCTCCAAGTAAAGATATCATCTAAAGTGAAATTGCATACATTGTAATAGGTCCATAATCTAAGTTGTATAGAGCTTATACATGATGAAATTAGTCTTAGGATGACTAAGTTGATAAAGCTTAAACCCCAAGAAGTTGGCCTAGTGGTATAGACTTGGTACTTAGGAGTATGCTCCTCTCTAGGTCTCAGGTTCGAACCCTCTAAGGTGCAAACAATTTCTATGGGGCACGGGACCCCGCAAGTGGGCGGTGGGATTGGTTGGTTAGTTAGATAGATTAGCTCAGGAAGTCTAGAAGACAAGAGGAGCTGACCAGAGCTGAAGACAAGAAGATCTACACAAGACAAAGTAAGTCAAATAAAGAAGGAAGCATAATTATTCTAAGCACAGAGAAGGAAATCTAACTTATGGAAAAGGATAAAAAGAAGTTTTAATTGAATAACTGAAATAACTGAATCAAGAAACAGTTAAAGGAGAAGTTAGAACCGGTTAATGGAAGTTATAGAAGTTAATTCAAGAAAGGTTAGTTATTCCAACAAACTACCTTGAGGATTAATATCTATAAATAGAGAATGGTCTTCATGTAGAGAAGACTACTGAAACACTGAAGTCTTAGAAGCATTCAAGTAAATCAAAACAATGAAACTCGCAGAGTTCACAGAAGATCAAGATCAAGCCCAGTTCGAAGAAGACGACTTAAGAAGGCTTCGATTTCTGAAAGAGAAGTTTTATTTTTGTTTCAAGTTGGAAGATTGTTGTAAACAAGTGTGATAGTAACCTGTGAAAGTACTAATTGATTGAAGATACATCTGGTGGTGTACTCGATAAGATCAAAGTCTTAGACTTGAGACTTAAAACCACAAGAGTGAGTTTCATAATTGGAATTGTGAGAGTGGATGTAGACTTATTGACTGAAGAGTTCACAATAAACCTTGTGTTGAATTTTTACTTTACAATTTTATATTTCTTTATAGTTCAAAAAGATATTCATATAAACAGTCAGATTAACTATCTAGCTGAGTAGACGAGGAGACTTAAGAACAAGATCACACAAAAAAGTATTTTTCATATCAAAGAGTGAGTATAATAAAAAAGGTCTCATAATAAAATCTGCACACTACACTACACTAAACAATATTTGATATAACTTTGTTTGTTAGTATACTGGTTGAAAGACTAGTTTACTAAAAGACAAGTTGAGTTAGAATAGCTAACTAGACTGAAACTCATATTACTCTGATAATTTTAGAAAAAGCTTAAAAGTCTATCCACCTCTCTCCCCTCTAGATTTTTACTTAATCTAATCTTAACACTCATTTCTGGAACCAATAATGGATGTCCTCAATAAGTCCGTATGTGTATAACCGTGACCTTATAATTATCAATTCACTACATGCTAGAGCCAGATTGATAAGCATAATGATTTGTAATTGTATATAGATAGATTAAATAATGGCCATATTCTCTCATTCTAGAGTACAAGTTATTCACTTAATGCTCAATTTGTTAAGTTAAATTAGTCCAATATAAATATATAACAGATTCAAAATAAATGACTAATCAGATTCAAAATAAAATTTCAACCAACACGTAAGAACGCACTCAATTATGTACATATCAAATGATTGAAATATACATTATTTACTACTCCATTTTAACAGATGAATTTCACATTATTTAGATGATCAATTTGAACAAAACTCTTTGATTCATTGAATAAAGCAACATAACAAAGATGCAAAGCTTTTATTGATAAGAAATTTATCATAAAACCAATAGTTAATGATAATTGGAAAAGGAAGTAACAATAGTAAAATAAAATAATAAGAAGAAGAAGTCTTATCTCATTGATGAGCTAAAAATCCACCAACTCCACAATTGTGGATAAAAGTTATCCATAATAGGAATGGACCACTTCCACTTTTATCTAAAAACCCATAAAAAGGAAAATACAATTATAAGCCCATATCTCTGACGTCTCCTACAACTATAATTTAACTCTTAAAAATTTTAAAAATAAAAAGTTATTGGTAATACGATTTGATGAACAGCATATTTATTTATTTTTTATTTGGTTGAATTATTTATCATTTTATATTAAAAATTATATTTTAAATGGTATAAATAATTAATTTGTTAAGACCACGAAATGTCCTATGTAATACCATAAAAAATTAAAATTTATCATGGATCTAAGAAATTGAAAAGACCAGCGGGTCAACAAAGGCAAATGCTGGGTTTCTCAAATTCAATTTAATTTGTATCAATTTGCACATAATTTTGTATCAAATGATTTGTAATTGGTGATGAATTTGACTATATAAGACAACAATAATAAAATATATATTCACTTTTCCCCTAAAAGGGAGCTTTCTAGCATTTATTGTATGAAGTCCCACTCAATAATTTTTTTTTTTAAGAAAAGAAAAAAAGATCTCATATTTTAATCGATGTATTGTTATAATTGTGTTTTATTATTTCTTACACGCGTCATGTTAAATAATGGCACGCATTAATTCTTTTAAAATACAAATGAAATAATAGATGTCAAATGATAATTTGTTCGAAGAGGTATGGTCGTTAGAGTGGTTTCTTTTAACTAAATGTGTGTTAAAATTCCAATAGGTTTCTTTCGAAACTCATACGTATGAAACTTAGAAATTTACCCGTCTCATGTAAGTTAGAATTTAAAATCTCATACTTAATGCACACTTAAAATTAAAGTACTTATAATTCTATTATTATTTTTTCCAATACAATTTAGTTTATACTCCATCCATCCATCTACATATAATATTCATATTTTTTTTCTCACATGTTTTAACCAATATTGTTTACTTATGTATAAAATAAATAAAATATAATAGAATATTAAAATAGATAAAATAGAGAAGAGATAAATTAAGTGTGGTGAGATATATTTTTAAAAAAAAAAAAACATGCATACTTATGTGAGAGAGTATCCTTTAAAATAATTCATTTACTAATTGATTTGATATAAAATAAAATTGGGAAAATATCAATTTTGGTCACTCAAGTTTATCTCTTTTCATATTTGGTCATCCACATTTAGTCACTATAAAAAATTGGTCACCCATTTATTATATTCTATCAAAATTGATCATTCTGTTAGTTAATCACTGACTAACGAAGAAAGAGTTTTGAGCGCTAAAATTTTCAAAACCTGGGTAAAAAAATGCACATGCACCTAGAACTAATGAAACAAACGCAAAAGCAAAAATGAAACATGTGGAACATACGTACGGTCAGAAGGAATTCTGATGCATCTTCTAGAACGTGATTAATTTGCACAATTGTTTGACTAACATTTCAAGAAATCTGCAATAATGATCTTAATATAAAGATATTTAGAATGAAAAATAAGTTTATGAAATTTTCTTGAATGGATAATTTTAGAAAATTATTTACAATTAATCTGCACACAAATTATGCTCCAATAATTATAATAAATAGGAAAATGAATTGAAATGTTTCTATCTCCAATTATTATATAAATTCAATATGAAACCAGATGGAAAATATAGTACAATTGTTCAAAAAAAAAAAAAAAAAAAGTACAAAGAACACCATGTCTGAATAATTTTCAATCACAGTGAATACAATAATTATAAACCATTCAACTACACACCATAATTATAAAAACGAGTACATCAAACTAATACATAACCACTTGACTTGTTTTTCTTAATTGGACTGTGTACACAACCTATAAAATAAGAAATTAGTCACATAACATTACAAAAATTATAAAATGAGATTATAAGCCAACAGACCTGTGATTATTTCTTTTTCTACTATATCCTGAGTTTCTCATTTCCTGTAAAATAAAAAGCTGAATTTTTTTGGCTACCCTAAAAAAAGTTTAATTGAATCACGTTATAGTAGAAGATGCATGATAATTCCTTCTAACCTATTATTACAGATAAATATAATGAGAATTCCTTCTAATCTATTACATAAATATAATAAAATAATTTAGTCATAAAAAAACATGTATTGTTTGTGATTGACTGAGATTCTTCAATGGTATTTCTTCACGCTCCACACAGGTTCCACATGTTTTATTCTTGCATTCTTGCGTTTGTTTCATTAGTTGTAGAAGATGAATAAGAATTTTTTAATCTAGATTTTGAGAAATCTAGTGCTCAAAACTTTTTCTCCGTTAGTTAATGACAGATTGACTAACATAATGATTAATTTTGATAAAATATAATAAGTGAGTGACCAATTTTGACAGTGACTAAATGTGGGTGACCAAATATGAAAAGAGATAAACTTGAGTGACCAAAAATGATATTTTCCTAATAAAATTCCACTCTCTTAAATTTTCAAAATAAACACACTTTTAATATTTATCAAGAATTTCAAATCTCAAAATATGACTTACATGTATACCTAATTCCGAAAAAGAAACATACCATTACATGTATACCTAATTCCGAAAAAGAAACATACCATTAGCATCACTTTTCACAAGGAAGTTTTATAAAGAAAAATTGAAAAAGAAAAAAACAATGTACAAGCTTTTGAGCCTACTCCATTTATTCATTTTCTTTCTTTAATAATAATACCGTAAAAAGCACTTTGTAAGAGTATTAATAATAAATATATTAAATACACACGCCTCTACAAGTTCAAACTTTAATTAAAAATAATTATTTTATTATATGAAAACTTAAATTCATTCACATTCTGAATTCGAATCTCGTTGAAAGTAACTTCTTCTATATTAGATTATCCATTTAGTGAGCCTCTTCCCTAAATTAGTATTGACGATAAATCAGTTCACAAGTATGAGGGAATGTAAAAAAAATTAATAATAAATAAATTAGTTTAATGTCTCTCAATAAGTTAAACTTTTAAATGAGGTGAAATGTTTTCACACTTGCATAAAAGTTAAAAATAATACTCCTATATACAATCGGCCTACTTTACATAGATCATAAAAAAGCCAAAAACTTTTGTAAATCTTAATTTATGTAAATTTTTGTCAAGTATTATTGTTTAAGTATATAAAGTGTAACGATTTAACATGTAATATGCCATTATTTAATAATTTTTAGATCAACAACCTACAAAATCAATTTCAATGACCATTTTGTAGACTAAACAATTGAACATTAATATTTAACATGAGAATTCACGTGAATATGTATTCACATATGATTTTATAAAATACCTTCAAATCATGTCATTTTATGTCAATTTGATTAGTATACTGTAATTGCATTCTAGTTCACCCGCGCCCAACAAAAAAATGAAAAAAAAATAAAGAAAAAGAAATTAAAAGAGTTGTTATCTTTTTTGTAACTATAAATAATTCATTTTCGAGTCTTTCACATTTCGACCTTCAGGATAACAAGAGACTCATTAAATATCATTGATCAAATGTATATAATTATTTATATATGATTGCACTTTACAATAGTGTGTTTGTCATATGCAATGTGCAATCACACTATTTTGTTCTACTAATAAATTAAATTAATAAATATAAAATGACAAAAATATTCTTTTAAATTTAAATAAATAAAAAACATTTAATTATAAAATACAGTTATGAAAAACTATCGTGTTGTACTCGTATTTGACCTTATTGTGTCGTGTCAATATTGTATCAATACGAAACACGATATAATAGCACGATTTATCAAACCTACGAAAGAGACACTTATGCAAAATTCGAACCAAAAAATAAAATTTAGATGTGTATTAGAGACACTTATGCAAAATTTGAACCAAAAAATAAAATTTAGATGTGTATTTCTATTATTATTTATTTATAAGGATATGAATCATATGATACCCTTTCGATACATTTTAACTGTCACTTTAGAGAAAATAATTATTTTGAAATACATGCCGCTTTTGGTTTTCTATATGTAAGAGGATGTATTAGTTATTTTATGTAAATAATTATCGATCGAACAAGTATTGTGTAAGACCGTCTCACCGTGAGATTGATTTTACTTTATAATTGAATGTTATCACTTTTCAGAAAAATTATAATCACTTTTTACAAATATATGTAAAGTATATCATTTTAAGGTAAAAAAATTAAAAAATGACACTTTACTTTAAAAAGGGATAAATTTATGTTAAAAAGTGATAATAGTCTTATGGTGAAAAACAAGTTTTTGTCATAATTATTAATATTAATCGGTGTGAAAAATAAAATTAAAAAAGGGAGTAATAAACACAAATATATTAATCAGTATGAAAATTGAAAAAGGGAGTAATAAAGACAAATGCGACAACATATAGGTTGGTCTAAAACACTTGAACATCATAAATAAGACAAGTACATCCATTTTTGTAATAGAATCATTATTATATTAAATTAATTAGCACATAATTGTAGTATTATTGAACTTTGTAATTCTTTCCAAAGATTGGTCGATGTTAACCAATCGATATTTGCGGCGACGATTGTGATATGTATGTTACTTCTAATGTCAACGCTCCTAATTTCTTTTATTCTGGAATTTTCTTCTTATTAATTTTATGATGCAATTACCATTTAAATAGTTTTAAAAAATATACATGCAACATAAAATATATAGAGCTAGTATTAGGTGAGACTAGGGGTGGTTCGGTACGGTATATCGACCATTTTGATATTATATCGAAAATTCGATATTGAAAAAATTCATATCGACACCGTACCGTAATCTCGGTATACAGATAAACTGTATCATACCGGTATATCAATTAATACTGAAAATATTGAACCATCATTTAATACTAAAACACATGTATATCAATTCTAGAGATGTTTATTTGGGCCGGACTAACTGGGTCGGCCCGTTTAACCCTAAAAAATACAGGGTTATGTCTCAACTATTGATAGAACGGTTAAGAACCGGATACGACCCTAAACCGTTTAGTCTGTGGCCCTGTAGGGTTGACCCTATAGGACTAGCCCGATAAACATCTCTAATGATGATGATGTGATTGAAGATGATGCACCAAGAAAAGATCGAATGATGTAGAGACTCAATAAAGTTGATTTTTTTTTATTAGAATATGATATTTGTTTAGTTTTTTTGGCAATATTAAGGACCAATGAGTTCTAGAATTGTGTTTAAATCATACTGTTTTCTCATTTACTGATCATTAACTAATTATTTATTTTTCTATTTTATTTGTTTGTTGGACGTGCCAATTGTGACCTTTAATTTTAAAAGATTTTTTTTGTGGCCCGTTAGTGGCCCGTTTAACCCGTGGCCCACTAGGGTTAGGGTTAGGTCTCAACTATTGATGAACCATTTAAGAACGAATCGGATAAGGCCCTAAACCGTTTAGCCCGTGGCCTTGTAGGGCTGACCCTATAGGGCTAGTGCTAGCCCGATAAACATCTCTAATCAATTCATATCGAAAATATTGAAGTATCGTTTTATACCGAAATGAATTATTTGAGATTATTTTATTTAAACTTTAAACTTTTAAGTTATTTTAATTTAAAAATAATATAAAATTTTAAATTATATTATAAAATTATTATTTTATTAATGTTTTGGTATTTCGGTATACCGTTGCATACCGAATACTAAAAAAATTCGATATACTGAAATACTGCAATATGATCATTTTTATACCATTATCGTATTGAAAACTTCGGTACGATATCATACCGTATTGAAAATTTTGATAGTTTTGATATTTTTTTGGTACGAAAAGCTCGATATGTCGAAATTTTAATATATTCCACCACCCCTAGGTGAGTCCATCTCACGGAATGAGATCCGTGAGATGGGTCTCCCTTGACCCCCATATAAAAAGTGACAATGTTTGAGTAAAAAGTGATAGTCACTTTTGTTAAAAACATTATCACTTTTGTTGAGATATTGAAGCAGTTAATATCCCTTATATTTAGTTTTGATAAGTCAAAAACACTTGTAATAGGAAAAGTTATTTTGTATAGTCAACTTCATTATTTATCTTGTAAAAGTTAACTTCTGGTAGCATAAAAAGAGGGGGAACCCAGCTGATGCAAAGGACTTACTCGCGTATGCTCAAAATTAGAAGAAAAGACGAAGACCAGAATAGAAGAATCAGTCGAGGGGAAACTCGACTAATCAGCAGAGGACAATCCGCTGAGGCCTGGTCACCTGAGTGGATTAATTGAGGTCTAATCAGCTGAGTGTTAGACAATTGAAAACCAAACAATTGAGGACCAAAGCTGAGTTACAAGGCAGCCAAGGTTCAAACAGTTGAGGTATGCAATCAGATGCATAAGTATCAAGTCCAGACGAGCTGAACCCAAAAATCAGCTGAGAGAAAGGTCGTCTGATACAATCTATATTGAAGATCATACTAGATCGAGCTGACGTGGACCAATGTGATCACGACAACATACACAAAGATCTGACAAGATACAATATGCACAGTTTAAAAAGTCAAAGATACACTGAATATTACATGGAAACGGTATGTAATATTCAGAGTATCAATAAAAAATTACATTTCCTAAAATAGTGGAGATTTGAAATTACACTCTAACTGTAATATTTCAAATCTACACTAATATATAAGTTCATTTCTCATATCTCATCAAGAGAAGGAGGTGATGCAAAAGTCAAACATGGAGCTTAAATGAACATTCATGAAGGAAAGTTTAAAAGGATTTAACACGCGTCATCATTCGAGAGTGAGTGAACTTAAATCTAAGCTTGCACAGTCTCATACACATTCCAATTTTAGAAAGATTTTCTCAATCCTAGCATGAGGCTAAATTAATTGTAAGGGAAAACCTCACCTATTTCATCAAACTTCAAACCAACTTTCTACCATAAACACTAGAAGCCAAGTTTGTTGTGAATCACTGTAACGTGTACTTGTTCTCGACATAACAAGTAGAGTCAATTACACTTGGAGTGTATTGAACTCAATGTATTATCCTGAGGCTATAAAGTAGTAAGATATGTTATTCTTGACACGTAAAATACAAGCCCTAGCTTGGAAGGGATTTAATATCACGGTTGGAACCGTGAGAGTGAATGTAGGACTGGAATCCGAACCACTATAAAACTCATATGTTCTTTACTGCTTTCATATTAATTTTCATATTCATGTATGTTTGCATAACATTGTTTTAAATACACATCTTGTATCATCTAATACCAAATCAGCTAATCGACTCGTCCTTCTGACTCTAGAAAGGTATTATGGGAAAAAATCTGACACCGGAGTCGAGAGTTCAGCTGTTTTTAACTCATTTGTATCAGTTGACACCAAGTAAGCTGATTGTGCACAATTTCATTAAAAATCAATTATTTTGAGGGACCATCAACTTTTTATTTAAACATTATCACTTTTTTTACAAATATAAAATTTGAAAAAAAAAGGGTTGTCCTACCAAAAAAATTGGAATATTGGTCAAAAGAGATCCGTCTGACGGAAAAGATTCGTCTTACAGCCTCACACAAATTTTTGTCAAATACATATTCATGCATAAAGTTATATAGGAACTTATTACAACTTTAATTTAAACAAAAAAACTTTATAACAAGTCGCTCCATGGTATAAAATCTTTTATGTCAAAGTTTTTCTTTAGTGTGAGGCTATCTACGCATCGATTATTTGTACGATTGTTATTTTTATTTTATTTTTGCATTTCGCTCCTGGTGTGAGTTGTTTAAGATTTTTTTTTCTTTAGTTGTTTATTTTTGTTGCTTGTTCGTAATTTTAGGTCTAGATAACCCAGGTTGAAGTTTATGACCTTCTTTTGAGCATAATGCATTATATTTTTTTGTGAAGATGGAGGGTATATAAGAGTTGAGGTGTGACCAAATTCTTTATTACTTGTGCAAGAACTAAGAAGAAAAAACAGTTATTTGACTCGATGGATGTTATTGTTGGCGAAGTTCCAAAGATGTTTCAACATGAGTGTTTCGTGGATTTTTCTCAATTGTCGAAGAAGAAATTTGTTGATAGATTACTTCATTTTTCTTTTCAATCTTCTTCTCATTACTCGATGTGATTTCTTCATAAACAAAATGATTTTGTAAAGGAAATTTAAAACATCACATACAACGAGAAAAAAAAGAGTTAACTAACAAGCCAATAAAAAGACGTAATAACTTCTATGTAAATTTGCATAGGGTTCGTGCATATTGCCACAATCCTTCCCAACTTTGTATGTGGATTAGGTACAAATTAAACCCACCTCATACCATAATATCCTAATTCTCAAATCAATTCACCATATTTTCTTCACAAATTCGCCAACCACGATCCACCATTGTTGTCGCGTCGTTGTTAAATATTTCGACGGACCTCACTACATACTTCAATGAATCAATTATTTGTACGTGCACTACGTCTCCACTACAATAGACTACCTCCAGAGCATAGATACCACCAGTTTATTTGTGGCACATCTTGTAAACCTTCACTCTGTTGTCGCGATCGAGGAATGAGAGCCTTTTTAGATTATAAAGTGTCTCAATTTGCGTAAGGCTGGCAGGTTGAGGTAAGATTATCTTATCAAATTTTCATTTATTTGTCTCTTTTCATAGTTATTGAAGAATCCATATTTAGATAGTATATGCTCGATACATGTGGGTATCTATTAGGATATGTATTTATTTATAACTTAGTTTATAGTATTCCACATCGGGTTCTTTCTTGTATATTGAGACAATTGCCAGTTGAGAGTTCTTTCGCAGAGAGAGGGAAGTACCATTTAGATAGCGAATAAGACGCTTGACTATCTCTTCACTGTTTCACAGATGCTGATTGGGCTGGCAATCCCGATGACATGTCTTCAACTAGTGCTTATGTTGTATTTATTGGTGTCAATCTCATCTCTTGGTCCTCCCACAAACAATGCTCTATTGTTGGGATCATCTATGGAGGCTGAGTACCGTGCCATTGCCACTGCATTTGCTGAACTACAGTGGGCCCAATCTCTTCTGTCAGAGTTGGGTGTTTCCCTTTCCCAGCCTACCATCTAATGTGACAACATTGAGGTTACGTATTTGTGTGTTAATCCTATATTCCACTCTCTCGGATGGAACACATTGAAATCGATTTCCACTTTGTTCGTGATCAGTTCAATCATCTAAGCTACGCATCTCTCATGTCTCCTCAACCGATCAACTTGTTGATGCCCTAACCAAGGCTCTTCCAAGCCCTCATTTGAAACTTTCCATGTCCAAGATTGAAGTCAATCAGAACAGTACTCCTTCTTCTTGAGGGGGTGTATTAGGATATGTATTTACTTATAACTTAGTTTATAGTACCCCACATTGGATTTTCTCTTGTATATTCATTCATTGTACATGTATTATATTTATTTATCATCCAGCAGTAAATAAAATATTACTTCAATTATCTATGCGTATATTAGAGTGAGTGTGAAAGCGAATGATCTATATGCAGAAGAGAGATAAATTTTATGTTGTTGTTACTATTTGGTCTTAATTCTTTATGAGTATATGACCAAATTAGTATGTGATTTTTGAGAATTTATGTTGGTTTTTTTTTTTTAAATTTGAGGTTGTACTTCTTACAATTTTTTGGAACTTTTAAAAGTACAGTGGTACTACTATAGTACTATTTATTCTTTTTTGTTCGAGGTACGTATAATAATATATAGTGCATGACACAATTTTAATTTTTTTTCCCTGAAAATTACTACTATTTCTTGTTTCTTCATTTCACTTGATTTTTGCATAAGTTTGTCATGTGATACCGTTTTACCTTACAGTATAATAATGTTTTAACTTTTAATATATACTAATGAATGCATTAACATGTTATACTTTAATTTTGTACATTTCATCTAATTTATACCATGTTCCTTATTATGTAATATTGTGTGCTTTTAAATGTAAAACTGTAAAGAGAAAGGTGCACCATCGGATGACAAAAAAAGTGTAAAAGGAATGAGCCAATAATTGAAGATGAGGAAATAGTGAATAATGTAATTATAGAAGAGATTGATGTACAAGAACAACAAGGTCCTCAACCAATAGGACACAACAACAACTATAATTGAACTTATTTATTCACAAAATAGGCTGATTCGTAAATTTAGTATTTTTCCTATTCTAAAAATAATTTACACCATGTAAATTTGCACTCAACTCCTTCCAAAAAAGGAAATAGTCCGATCGACATAGATTAAAATATGAGGATATCCTGAAAATGACATAATTAATTTCAAATTGAAAAAAATTAACTAATTTATATTATACTTCCTTCATTCCATCACTACAAGAAAATAATTAATTGGCTAGGGAATATTTTGTAGGCAATAATTCCAATTTCGTAGGCATTTATATTTACCTACGGAATACCAACGAAAACCATTCGTATGAAATTCGCTCGTAGGTAATTCGGTTGCCCACGAAAATTTAATCCGTAGGCAATTACCTACCATATTTTCGTAGCAAATCCATAACATTTCAGTAGGTAATATGATTACCATAATAAATAAAATTCCGTAGGTAAATATCAACTACGAAACATTTCGTTGGTAATTCCGTAGTTAAATTTGGCAACAAACATTTCGGTGGAAAAAATTTTATTATATATTTTAAAATTTTTTTATTAATAAATTAATTTTTTAGCCTTAGCCTACAAAATAAATTCATTCAAAATTGGACTAGCCGGTTCAACCGGTCCAACCATGAATCGATCATAAAACCGATTCAAAAAGTGTTAAAATATATAAACATTTTAAAAATACAAATTTAGGTGCACATTAAGCCCCTTTTATAATGTTTTTCTCTCATGTTTCTTGTACTCCTAATTCGATGTGGGACAAAAAAATTATGTTTGTTGGTTACTAACTTATTAATACTACTACTTTTATATTATTTTTTCTCTTATGTTTTTTCTACTCTTTCGATGTGGGACATAATAAAGTTCATATGTTTATTTGTTATAACACTATTCTTTTCTAAGTTCCTAGCTAATTTTGTAGGTAATACAATTAGATAATTTATACATATAAATAGCTAGGAAAATTTTCGTAGGTAAATAAATAAACAAATCACCTACAATTATTTTAGTAGGGAAATGCTATTTTGCCTACAAATTATTTTGTAGGTAAATCAATATTTTCTAAGTTGCTAGCTAATTTTGTAGGTAAAACAATTAGATAATTTATACATATAAATAGCTAGAAAAATTTTGGTAGGTAAATAAATAAACAAATCACCTACAATCATTTTGGTAGGGAAATGCTATTTTGCCTACGGATTATTTTGTAGGTAAATCATTATTTTTTAAGTTCCTAGCTAATTTTGTTGGTAATACAATTAGATAATTTATACATATAAATAGCTAGGAAAATTTTCGTAGGTAAATAAATAAACAAATCACCTACAATCATTTTGGTAGGGAAATGCTATTTTATCTACGGATTATTTTATAGGTAAATCAATATTTTGTAAGTTTCTAGCTAATTTTGTAGGTAATACAATTAAATAATTTATACATATAAATAGCTAGGAAAGTTTTCGTTGGTAAATAAAAAAAAAATCACCTACAACCGTTTCGGTAGGAAAATGCGATTTTACCTACGGATTATTTTATAGGTAAATCACCATCAGATTTTTCCTTGGTAATTTCGTGGGTGAAAATGTGTAAAATAATTTATAAAAATCCGTAGGCAATCTGTAGGCAATCTGTAGGCAATTCTCAATATTTAAAGACGAAATTATTTTCGTTGAAAAATTCTGTAGGCAATTCAAAAATTTCTTGTAGTGCATTATAAAAATCTCATTTACTTTTTGCACGGAAATTAATGTATATAGTATAAAATGTGTAGTACGTTGAGGTAGAGAGAGGTACGAAGAAAAAAATGTAGATATATATATATATATATATATGTTGTTTTAGACTTATTTCAAAATTATAAATAATATGAGTATGTGTTTTTAAAAATATAATGTGTTTTCAATTGGGAATATTCACAAAATCAAATAGTAAAAAAAAGAATTTAATACAACAAATGTTGGTCGCATTTGATTTAAATTTTAAAACACATAAATTAATTAAAAGGTTAGAAAATAACAGAAAAGATTTGAGTAGTGCCAAGTAGGTTAGGACATAAATGAAAATATTTTGATGTCATGTAAATTAAATAATATTCAACCTGCATATAGGTAAAAAGAGACATAAAAATTAAATCCACACCCCACATATAACATGTAGCGTCAAAATGAAACATGAATAGTGATTGATGGAATAGAAAAATATTCAACATCCCATGACATCAAATTTTAAAGAAAAATAAAATTTGATTAGGACAGCTTCACTTGTGGCTCATAATTATTTGATTAATTAAAACACTGTGCCACCAATCATCATTGTTAATTTCATGAAATTAATTGTAATAATATATATAATATGTCTACTTGGTAATACACAATTTGTATTGCTCTTGACCAACTTTTATAATGTGATATGGTTGATATTGGTGGATCTTCTGCGATTGTATTTGTTCTTTATACTAATGCCAATTAATATTATAATTAAACAAAAGTCTCACTCGTATGCACTCAATTTTATAATAAAATTGAACTACAGTTTTAGCTCAATATTGTAATGTGAATGTTAAAAATTTAATTGAACAATTAAAAATATATTCAAATCACTTAATTATATGTAAAAGTGTTTTAAAATATAAATTTGTTGGAACAATATAAGTCAAGCAAAAACAACTTTTAATGTTAATTTGATGTTGAAAATTAAAATGTTTATTGTTGTAATAATAATTTGAATTAATTATACGTACTCGTAAAAATATATATTAAGACGTGTCTACAGTTGTCTACATGAATTATGTCTACCTTATATAATAATTCTAAATTTTCTCCCTCCTACGTGTCACTCCAAATTCTTTTCATTTGCATTTTCTATTTTACAAGAATTTCACATTATCTTTCATTCTTTTTCTATTTTTCTCTTTCATCTCTTTTTAACTGCCTTATTTTTTTCCTATTATTCTTTCATTTCTACTAATTTTATTTATCAATTATTAAATTTTATTGTAAATTTAACATGGATACGAATTAAAAAATTTTGAACATTAAATTAAATTTATATATAAATAAATAATTAATTATATTTTAAAATAATAATATATAAAATTATCTTACGCGGTTTTGTCTTTAATTTTACCCCTTTTTCATCGTTTTTTTTAATTTATCCCAACTAAAAGATCTTTTAATTAAGGGTATTTTTCTATAGATCAATTATATCTCTCCTTATTCCACTTTACATTTTACTCTATATCTCTATTAAATCTTAAACACATGTCGTTTAGTTATTATGATGCGCAATGTTAATAAATTTACACGTTCTATTGTCTATTCAAACACAATGGATCATGTTCATATATGTCTCGTAAGTTGTATGCATGTATCGGTGATGTTATTTTTATTTTTCTTGAATGAAAGAATATGCGACCATATAAATTAATTAACATTAACACATATATACATTAATTTCAAATAAAAAAATATTTATTAGAAATTGGAGATTTGAAGGCTATATCTGGAATTACAAGGAAAATCATCTTTAGCATAATGTAGATCCAATGGGGAAGTAGTGATGTGTTGAAATCTGTCTGATAAAAAGAAATTTTGAAACTTTAGCTTCACTTTGACTTGTGTGCTGAAAATTGCCCTCACTGCTCTGTGATCTGATAACTTTGATTCAACCCTTTCATATACATCTTGCTTCAACCCTTCACCATACCATATTATTCTATCGCACCTAAAAACATAAATCATTATAAACGGCACTTCTGTATTAAAAAACGTTTAGCTAAAAATGAGAGATTTTTGTGATTAAAAGTTGGCAGTTTAGACGTACCATGCGGGGGCTCGTTTCTTTTCGCCCTTTTTGGCTTCTAATTTGCCGTAATATTCATCTGAATCAAGATAATATTTATACGTTGGTCCAAATTTGATTGCTCCTTCATACCACCCTTCAAATACTTGGCCTTCCATCAGCTCCCTCTTTAGCTATTATCATAAAAAAAAATATGATTAATTAATTTAAAAGTAAATTAATTAATTAGTAATATATATAATCATATACTAGCTAATTAATATTACTTGATCATGTTCCAATAAGGTATTCCAGTCACCCTTGTTTACCAATTGCCTCGTTGCTGAGTCAGGCAATGAGATTCTGTAATTCAAATCTCCTAGAAAAATCACTCGCCTGCACCACAACAAATATTCAATTAATATAATTAGTCATATCATGAAGATTACAATTGGGTAATTTTTTAATCATATGTGTAGACTACCTAGCCTATAGAGTAACATGTATATATGTATGAGCCAATCAAATTTATAGGAGTAGTATATATAATAATATTTGTGATTAGCTAGCTTGAATATTATAATTAAATATTAAATTAGCAATAATATTTAATGTGGAAAACAATGGTTTTCAGAGGTGGTTAAGCTAACGACTAAACTAAGTTATGTCCAAGAAAAGCAATTATTAATCTACAGACTACAGTGCATGTGATTAACGTCGAAGTTAATTAATTTTAATTTGAGGGACGACGGCTTGATCGATGTGGACAACATTAAACTTATAATCAGCTAGCCAATAATTGTTTTGGCTTAATTAAGGAGCACTGATTGGTGCATGCTGCACATATTAATGGATTATTCCCTTGTCCTACTAATCAATTCTTAATTTTCTTCTAATAACGAAAAGATTATTTGGCTGCAGTCTTTTGTCGTTAATAAAAAAATAAAAAACATACTGATGGTCAATAATTTTAGTTGGAAGATCTGCAGGGTCTGCAGGGCCTCTGGGAAATATGGTTCTTGATAATATTTCAGCTGCATTTGAATTTCTGTACTTTTGATCTCCTTCCCTACCGCCCGACGCCAGATGTGTGCACACAAAGCACATGCTTGTTTCGTGTAATCGAAACCTTACCGATACTGAACCCTACATCGATCGAACAAACAAATCGAGCCTTTAATTAATTATATCATGTAACACAAATTACTTGTATGTATGTAACTAGAGTGTTTGAGTTAAATATAAGTTATACAGCATGTAACTGTTACACAAGATTGAGTCAACGTAATTTACCTTATTTCCTAAACAGCCGAGGACTCCACAGCCAACGCAGGAAACGGTAGGGTTCCTAACGTAGGGACGAAGCTCGGCCCGAACCCAAACTGAGATCAATATTCCAACCATTTGCTTACTGATGATGCATCTGAATAAATTGCTTGAATTTCCCTCCATTTTGATTAGAGATGCTCTAATTAAGGAATTCCACTTTACATGATTTTGGCTCTTCTCTGATCCTAGCACATTTCCCATTTTCAGAGGCACCACTTCTTGAAAACTGCCCCCATCATACATCGATCAAACATATGCTACTTAATTTTCTATAATTAAATGGAATTTAATGGAAATGATATAGATTCAAATTTTTATGGTGGTGTTGGGCTCTATAAAAAAAAAAAAAGGGTTAGAAATGAATTACCCGAAAACGTAGATATCACAAGGGTTGGTTTGGTCAATCAAGTCATCCATGGTGAATTCCTCAGTTGGTGCAATTCCTCCAACATTCCATGTGCTAACAAACACTCTTAATTTGGATCATTAATTAAAAAACAAACAAACAAACATTAATTAATTAATATATGGAAAATTTTGATTTTATATTAAAAAAAAAAAAAATCTAGATTTTATAGAACAAAAATGAGACACTTAATTACTTGAAATTTCTCATTTGTTCATCTGAATCATCGATAGAGGTAGTTGGATTGAAAGAGAGAGATTTGAAACAATTAGGTGGAATTTCATGAATGACAGTCGGATCATCGTCGTTTGGAAAATCAGCAACGAAATTGGTGGAACCTAATGTTCTTTTGAACATCTTGCTTGCTACCAATCTTGGCCACATCACCTAATTAATTATATATAATTCAAAATTAATAACTCAAATTATATAATCATAATTAATTAATTCCTACACACAAATTATTAATGTGTTGTGGAGTCTATATATATATATGCATGCGATATGGAAGAAGATGTATGGTAGTTCATCATGTACAAAAGAATTTGAAGTGCTGCTTACTTGTGTTTTGCCTGCTGCAGACATTATTATTACAATGATTGATTGATGAGCTAGCTTAGTAATAATAGTGAGTGGATGTTATAATCAAGATAAGGAATGTCAGAGAGAGAATTGGCATATATAGCTACTAGCACCGTGTTCAAAATTAAGATCATGAATAAAGTGACGTCGCTGATGATGCTGCACTACCATACCAAAATATAACTAAACTAACAAATTTTGTAATTTCTCTCTTACAATATTATAATTAATTAATTACCTCACCAAACTAAGCCCACAAACCATTATGATATATATGATCATGAATTATACATATATAATATTACTACTTATCCGACTTTATAACCCTTGTGAGCTAAACGGGCTAGGAACGATTCAATTTTCCAATCTTCGATTTAAACAAAAATAGTCTAGGCTAGAGCGAGCTAGCCTTGTAGATCGGTGCACTGTCCTGTTTAACCCATGGCTAAGTACTGGTCCAGCCAAAAAATAATCGGATTTAAAAGGGTTCACCGTTTACCAAACTTAGTCTTGAATTTTTAGTCTAAACAGGCCAGACTGTTTAGCCCGATTTGGATAAACAACTCTAACTACCTCCATCCCCGACTCAAGTGAAATTATGGAGATAAAAATTGCTTTTCGATGACGGTATGCTGCACAATTAAAGTGAATTAAGACAAAAAAAGATACGTTTGTTTAAAAAAGTAATTGTAATATTGAGATGTTTGAGTAGATAGTTAAGAATGAATGGGTTGTTATATTGCAATTCTAAGAAATGTCAATTAAGTCAGGCGCTGTTTGGTTAGGGATTGTGGTTGATGGAATGAGGATGGGGATTAGAAAAATGTGGATGAGGGTAATCCATGAATAGTAATTGAATAAAAATTGTGTTTGGATAGAGATTGAAAAATAGGTGTGGATGGAGAACTTTATGTCAAATCAATAGTGATGTTGTATTATTTTATTATTGTTAGTTAGTAAGTAATTAGTGTAAGGAAGAAAAGTAGGAAAGAGAATAAATGTGTGGAAGAAAAGTAGGAGAGAGAATAAATGTGTGGAAGAAAAGTAGGAGAGAGAATAAATGTATGAAAGAAAAAGTAGGAGAGAAAATGAGTAATTAATATAAAAATATGATGATGTAATTGTATAAAAATAGATATATAGGTGTATTATAGGGGTGAATGAGTATTGAGATGTGTATTTGGATGGAGAGTGATGGAGAGGGATGGGATGGGGATGGCCCATCCAAATCCGGATGGGCCAATCCCAAACCAAACACACCCTCAAGGATGAACCCTTTTGGCAAATGCTCAATTGAAATGAATTAATGTATGTCACTAAAACTTGTATGAGACGATCTCATGGTGAGATGAGTCACAAATTTACATTCACCTCTTCTAAAGTGTGAAAATGTCATACTAAAATTATGTCCCATCTAACACAAGACCAACGTACTCAATATTATATATAATTGACAAATTCTTAATTGTATTGAGTGCATATTATACAGTTGTATTTTAAGTGATTTGAATATATTCCCAATTGTCCAATTGAATTTTGACCCTCTACATTAAAACTAAACTAAAATTGGCTCAATTGCATCATGTATATATATATATTTTGAAGTCCCGTATCTGATCTAAGGACCGACTAATTCGAGGGACCAATTTCACCGTCCACAAATGAGCGTCATGTTTAAATGACGAATTAATTAAATCCCATATGAACTGAACTCTTAATAATTATTTGCACCTCTAAAATTTTAAACCTATGAAATCTAAAGAGGAGTATACTTGCAGGTCCAACTTAGAGTTACAAGTGTGACTACGTATTAACTATTCACGTGAGTATGACTCTAGTGAAAGAAGTTTATCTATATTAAAACTATAAGGCATGGTCTAAAATATACTCGAGTGCATAGCTGACCAAGTTTTTTTTGTTTTTTGCCTTTTTTGTTTTTTGTTATTTTTCGCTTTTTTTTTTCCTTTTTTTCGCTGTTTTTTTTTCTTAGTCCTTTTTTTACGCTGATTTGTTTTTTAGTACTTTATTTTTTCCCTTTTTATTTTGTAAAAAAATATTTTTTCCTTTATTTTTTGCGTTTTATTTTTTTTCAGTTAATAAAAAAATGGGTGTATTTTTTTGCTGTAGTTTTTTTTTTAAGTCAGTATAATTAAAAAGTGAAACATAAAATTTCTATACGTGCAAGTCAATATAACTGAAAAGTGTAACACAATATTAATAAAAAGTATAAGTCAATATAAGTAAAAAGTGCAACACAATAATACTAAAAAATGTAAATCAATATAATTGAAAAGTGCAACGAGTGCAATACAATATTATAAAAAAGTGTAAGTTAGTATAACTGAAAAGTGTAATAAAATATTACTAAAAGTGTGAGTGTATCTAGAAAAATAGGTGCTAAAATTAAATAAAAAAAAAAGTGGAAAAAAGGTTGAAAGTGGGAATCGAACCTAAGGCTTTGTGCTAATTTAATCAAATAATAACCATTAGACCACAACCCAAGTTTTGATATATTATTGTTCTTATTAATTAATAAATGATTACTGAACTCGAGTGCACAACATGCACTCGAGTTCACAGCAGACCTACCCTAAACATACATATATACAATCAATTACAGTGAAAAAAAGGTTGTTAGAAGCAGTGACAGAGCCAGAAAATCCCGACTGGGGAGCCCGATTAACATTACTTTAAAGATAAAATAATATGTACTTATATTCATTAAAATTTCTCATGATAAAATTGTCAATACATTTCATTAAATTAAATCGAACAATTAAGTTTTGTAAGAAGTTTTGATAGTTCCGACTCAAAATGAAGCTACATTAATGTGTTACAATATTCTATGTTTCATACAATATAATACATTTAAATATAAATGTACAAAAATTTTAAATCACTAAACTAATAATATTTTAAAAACATCAATAATATTGTTCAATTTTAAAGACATTTTTGTAAGTCTTAGCAAAAATTTAGACAATAATCTCAAATGCACCATCAATCCATTGACTCTATTTTTAAAAAATTAAACAATTATGAAACAAATTTAATAAGAAAATACATGAAAAAAAAGAAAAAAAATTCCTTCTTTCCAACCTCTGTATGCAAGCATTTTTTTTTTTGTTCCGTCTAAACTTAATATGTAGTACTTAAAATGAAAATGATAGTTTTATTTTCATTTATATATATATATATATATAATAAAAATAATTTTTATTAAAAAAATACATATAATTATTTAAAAAAAATTATTATGCATATATATATTTATATAAAAATTTGGTGGGGGGCACTGTGGCTCCGTCCTTGGTTAGGAGGGATGCCAAAATTAATGAAGGAATCTCCGACAATCCATCAAATAGAAATGGCAAAATTGAAGCGCCCATTGAATTGAATTGAATTGAATTTGAACACCATGCATGCATACAATATGAATGTGTGATTGGAGGAATATTGACATTGTCAGCCAATAGAAATCAATTAAATCAGTGGGCCCCCTTTATATAATATTTTGTAATCTTGCTTGGTGGATTGCCAAACTCTTTTTTAATTATTTATTTATTTATTGGTATACATTGCAAGTTGGGTGGGCCTTAGATCTTCATTACCACCATATGAGAAGTATAATTAATAATAATTCCCATGCACACCCCTACTCTACTCTACTCTACTACTGCCCCCTACGACACATATAATAATACAATTTACTGTTTACAGTCTATTGTGGTTTGTGGGTACGTACTTTGGTTTAGACATTTATAAATATAATTTGTTTTATTTTACCATTATGGAAATCACTATGCATCAGTGCAATCGACACACACAATAATGTTTATTTATATATGTTTACTTGGAAGCTTCTCGACTTCATGTACTCATAATATTATTATTATATATATGGATTTTCAATAAAGACTGATGTTTACACATACCTTCTTTTTTCTTTTCTTTTCTTTTAAACAAAATAAAACTTGTCTCTCAAGGTTTACTTTTAAGCCTGCAGAGAGTTTGATGAGGTCCACCTCAAAAGCTATATATGTTTTCTCACATCCACACAAATAAATTTAGTGTTAGAAAGATATATAGGTGGATAATTCCACTCAAAATAGATGTTTAATTAGATTTAAAATAAAAAATTTATCAAACACGTAATAATATATTTAATTGTGTGCATATTAAATGCACAAAAATGCATTATTTATAATTCAATTTAAGTCGTTGAAAAATTCAAGTTTGACCACATACATTTTAATATATACATCATTGGAGGGTTGAGAAAAGCTACATAAAGATACGAAACTTTTTTACATAAAGATACGAAGCTTTTTGTATTGTATATGCAAGTTGAGGGAGGCTATGTGCAAGTGCAATATCATGAAACTGACCCATCCATCTACTGCATCCCAATTTACTCAATCCCATCTTTATCTTCTATCTTTCTCTACGCTTATCTAAAGATTTTATTAATTTTTCCCTATTTTGACCCTACTTTCTACATTATATATACAATTTTATTTGTCTCTTAAAAATGTTTACATTTTTCTTTTTAATTTGTCTCAACAAAAAATATGCATTTTCTTATTTGACAAAATTTACTAATCTCTTTTTCATTCTTATCTTTCTCTATTTTTTTTTTAATTCTTACCCTCTCTACACTCTTTTTTTTTTTTTGTGAGTCTCTTGTGTACTCAAGTACATAATGTACTTGAGTAGATTTTAATTGGTCAATTGTTGACCGTTGACCGGTCAACAGTTAAACTTTGACTTTTTCAATTTTTTTTTTTTACATAAAAAATTACATTTTTCAATAATATTTTCAACTATATTAACATACATTTTTTAGTTATAATATCATACACTTTTCATTAATAGAACATACACTTTTTAGTTATAATAATATACACTTTTCATTAATAGATCACATTTTTCAGTTATAATAACATACACTTTTCATTAATAGATCATAATACACTTTTCAGTTATAATAACATACACTTTTCATTAAAAACAATATTGCTCCTTTTAATATAGCAACATACACTTTTCATTAAAAAACAAAGATACACTTTTCAATATACTAACATACAGTTTTTCAAAAAAAAAAATCGAAAAAAATAAAAATAAATTTTTTTTAAAAAAAAAAGTCAAAGTTTGACCGTTGACCGATCAACGGTCAACAATTGACAAATCAAAGTCTACTCAAGTACACTGTGTACTTGAGTACACTTGAGACTTTGACCTTCTTTTTATATTTCTCTATTTCAACTACTCACTACACATTTAATACTATATTTTTTAATTTTTGTATTAAAAGAAGGTGCAAACTTGTCTAATAAATAGAGAGATCAGTATATATTTTAACTCGCCAAATTGTATCGTGCAAAGTTGGTGCAATTTTGACTAAAAAATTTCAACCAAATTACTTTTTATATTTTTCATGATTCTTAGAAAATAAATATAAAAAATATTAGGGCATGATTTAATTATATGATTGAATGAAATCATAATGGAATGGAATGACATAATAATGAAATTCTTATAATTGGTATAAACTATGAATGAAATATTGAAATGTAATATTGTGTAAATCTATTTTAAGTACGTTAATTATATATTATTATTGAGTTTACATTATTAGAGTTGGTATCTTGTATTTGGTTTGCACCCTGCACACTAATCCATTTAAAAAAATAGGTTGTCCATTTAATTATAAAACAAAAATGCAAGATTTTAGAGAAGAAAGATAACAGCCTGATGGAAAAAGGTTCTTTAAAAAATGCAGGGTACATGGTTCGAATCATGTTTCTACTCCACCAGAGGTGAGGTTAGAGAATCCGACTTTGATCGTGATTCGGGGAGAAATCAGTGGATCACTCTAATCGGAGAGGTTTTCGGTAATGTTCAACCTTCTGGAGTGGTCGACAAGCTTCCCCCACCTTTTGAGAAAGGGTTGGTCAGCTATGGACTCGAGTGTATGTTGTGCACCATAGTGCATGTTGCACTTTTCAGTTTTACTGACTTACACTTTTTGATAAATGGTGTTGCACTTTTCAATTATTAAACTGTATATATTGTTAATAATATATTATTTTAATTGACATTTTAATACCAGCTTCCTTCATTAATGTATACTCCATATAGTTAGAAATGTTTATCGGGCTGGTCCTAGCCCTATAGGGCCACCTCTACAGGGCTACGGGTTAGGGTCTTAATCGGTTCATACTTAACAGTCCTACAATTGTTGGAACCTAACTCTAACCCTTGCGGGCCACGGGCTAAACGGGCCACTAACGTATTACAATATTTTTTATTTATTTTAAAATTAAAAGTCTCATTTAACATGTCCAACAAGCAAATAAAATAGAAAAATATATAATTAGTTAATAATCGGTAATGAGAAAACAAAAATATGATTTAAATTACATTATAAAACTTATTGGTCCTTAATATGGCCAAATAAATATTATAATCTAATAAAAAAAATAGTAATAATGATTAATGGATGGTAATGGACTACTTAATGCTTATAGATATGATTACGGTTCAAATGACCCAAAATTTGTTCGCAAGTAATTTATTTAAAAAAAAAAAAAGGTAACAACCCGGGTTAGCGGGTTGGCCCAGTTTAACCCGCTGGCTAATTGGTCCGGGTCAAAAAAGCCCGAATTTAATCGGTCCTACGATTCATGAACCCTAACCCTGTATTTTTTATGGTTAAACGGGTCAGCCCGATTAGTCCGATCCGAATAAACATCTCTATATATAGTGTGGTTGTTTCTTTTTGTACAAATTTTTATAAATATTATTTGTTTACGAATAAAGTAGATTAAGTAGAGAGGAGATAAAGTAAGTATGGTAGATGTATATTTTCTAAAAAATGAAACAAACACACATTATATGGGCAACTAAAATAAAAATAAAAAATAGACAAACTTTAGATGGATGGAGGGATACTAATTTTTATTGGTAGAAAATCTATTATTAATAATATATATTTTATATATATATATATATATATATATATATAATAAAGATTAATTGCTGAGTAATATGTATTTCATATGTTTATTGAAAGGTTTATACTTTTCTTTTTAATCCGTTTGCAAAAATATATAAAAATTTTTATTTGACAAAGTTCACTACTTCTATCTATCTTTTTTTCATTTTCTCTATCTACATTTTTTCTTTCTTACCTCTATCTACATTCTCTTCTTTCTACATTTCTGTGAGAGTAATTAGAAATGTTTCATTGATTTAAAGAATAACCAAAAGGTCATATATATAAAAGGAATAAGAAACTACTCTTGAGTAGTTATCAAGAAGTAGTTATGACTTGACTAACTAACAAACAAGTGAAGTTTTATTTAATTATGTTGACACCCCCCCCTCCCCCCCTCAAGCTAGACGGATGGGGACATACTCTAAGCTTGGATCTGAAGTATTCAAATAGCGAACGAGGTAGTGCTTTTGTAAAGATGTCGGCTATTTGTAGATTGGACGGAACGAACTGAGTGGATAGGCGACCAGAAGCAACTAGCTCGTGCACGAAGTGGTAATCAATGTCGATATGTTTGGCCCTTTTGTGCGCAACGAGATTCTGGCTTAGAAAGAGGGCGCTTTTGTTGTCGCACTACATGCGAGGAGGATTGGGAGGCGAGGTATGAAGCTCGCGAAGCAGGGAAGTGACCCAGATTATTTCCGAGGCAGTGTATGCCATTGCACGATATTCAGACTCATAACTCGATTTGGAGACGGTAGGCTGCTTCTTGGCACTCCAAGAAATGAGGTTGGGGCCGAGGAAGATGGACTAGCCACAAGTGGATCGGCGAGTATCCAGGCAACAAGCCCAATTTGCATTTGAATAGGCAAGAAGATGATTTGAGCCTTGAGAAAAGTCAAGACCGTAATGAATAGTGCCTTTGACATATCGAAGAATGCGTTTAACAGCTTGAAAGTGATCGACGGTTGGGGAAGCCTGAAACTGGCTAACAGTGTTAACGGCAAAGGAGAGATTCGGTCGTGTGATTGTCGGGTATTGTAGGGCACCTACTAGAGAGCGGTATTGAGTAGTGTCCGTGTGAGGAGTGCCGAGAACACAAAGTTGGTCAGTAGAGGTGAGGGGAGTGGAGACGGGTTTGGAATCGATCATATCGGCACGGGAAAGAATATCGCGAGCATATTTGGTTTGGATGAGAAAGAGACCAGTAGGGGTGTAAGTAATTTCTAAGCCAAGAAAATAAGTGAGCTTACCGAGGTCTTTGATGGCGAACTCTTTCTGGATTCGAGTAATTAGGCGAACAATGGCATTGTCGTCATTTCCTGTGATGATGATATCATCAACATAAACAAGAAGGTAGAGGGTTGTGGTAGCCTGTTGAAAGAAGAAGAGAGAAGTGTTAGATTTGCTTTCAGTGAAACCTAAAGAGAGAAGAAAAGTACCGAAGCGTAGAAACCAGGCCCTTGGTGCCTGTTTTAGACCATATATCGCTTTGTTAAGTCGGCAGACGTGATCTGGGCGAGCAAGGTCAATGTAACCGGGAGGCTGCTCCATATATACTTGTTTGACGAGGAGGCCATGGAGAAAGGCGTTGTTAACGTCTAATTGACTAAGAGGCCATTTTCTGAGGACGGAAAGGGATAAAATGATGCGAACAGTGGAGGCTTTAAAAACCGGACTGAAGGTGTGATCATAGTCAAAGCCAGGAAGTTGCAAAAACCCTTGAGCGACAAGGAGAGCTTTATGGCGATCAATAGATCCATCAAACAGATACTTGGTTCGAAACACCCATTTGGAGCCGATAACATTGTCGGTTGATGGGCGAAGAACTAGAGTCCATTTTTGTTAGAATGAAGGGCGAGGAGTTCGGCGTCCATGGCCGCTGTCCATTCAGGGGATTTGGAGGCGGATTTGAAGCCTTTGGGTTCTTTTGGGAAATGAATGGATGCGAGTAGAGCATTTGTGGCGAGAAAAGAAGCATTGATGGGATGTTTTGGTTTGAAAATGCCATCTTTTGACCGAGTACGCATGGCGTGAGTTGGACGAGGAAGATCCTGTCGATGAGGGGTTGAGCGAGCAGGAGGAAAGGGGAGCGGGCGAGCAGGCGGATTTGGTTGTTGAACTGGTAGAGTGGGCACAGGAGCATCATTCGCGGAAATGCAGACAGAGCATGGCGATGAAGAATGAGAGACAGAGGGATCCATGTAAGTGGAGACGTCAAGCGAGGATGGTGAGGACGAGCAGTGATTCAAGGTTTTGAAAGGGAATTTTTGTTTGTCAAACCAGGCATGACAAGTCATATATATGCGAGCAGAGGTGGGATCCAGACAACAAAAGCCTTGATGGCGAGAGCTGTAGCCAAGAAAAACACAAGGAATGCTACGAGGAGATAATTTGTTAGCAGCATAGTCATAAGGAGATTTGTTATTGAGCACATAAGAAGTAAGGCGATTAATAAGATAGACAGCGGTACCAAAAGCCTCGACCCAATATTGGGTTGGGACGGAGGAGTGAAATGAGAGAGATAAACCTGTTTCAGTAATGTGCCGATGTTTTCATTCTGCTCGGCCATTCTGAGCAGATGTATATGGACAAGACATAGTGTGAAGAATGCCATGTTGGGAGAATAAATTTGCAAGTTTTTGTTGGTAAATTCAGTGCCCCCATCAGAGTGGAAACGTTTTATTTTAGAGCATAATTGGTTTTCAACCAATTGTTTAAAGTGAACGAAGATGGAGTTAAAAACCTATTTCTGCTTTAAGGGATAAAACCAAACAAAACGAGAGAAGTCATCAATAAATATGGTGTAATATCTATAGCCATCACAAGAAGTAGTGGGGGAAGGACCCCATAAGTCACAGTGCACAAAGTCGAGCAAAGCACAAGCATGAGATTTATTCATAGTGAATTGTTGACGAGAACTTTTAGCAATTTGACATGGAGTACAGGATACAGGACTAAGGAGAACAGAAGTGAAAGATATGTGTCTTAGACTGGCGAGCAATTTTACATTGCTAAAGTGAGTAGGTCAATATTTGAAATTTTCAATACGGAGTATAATAATTCCTTTTATGCACATTTTTAGTAAGTACTATAATACTTATACTTTTCAATATAATACTATATATAATTTTCAGTAAAACTACATTCACTTTTTACTAAATATACCGCATCCTCTAACAATTAATGAGCATGATTCACGAGATTTTAATGAAATCGAATTCGACCCGTAATATTTGAATTGAACAAATTAAATGAGGTGAATGCAATACATGTACTAGAGTGCATATCTTTTCAAAAAAAAAAAAAAATGTACTAGAGTGCATATGATAAGAGACTTTTGTATTTTTCATTTGAATGGTGAGTTTCATGAATGGAAAGATATAGGGGTGAAAACGGATCGGATATTTCCCGATCGATTCGAAACCGTATCCGGTCGGATACGAATTCGGTATAAAAATCTAGTATCCGGACGGATACGGATAGTTGACTTCGGAATACATAATATCCGACCGTATTCAAGTTTTCCCATATTTTATCGGATATTATCCGGATACCCGAATTTTTTAATATATTTTATTTTATATTAATTTTATTAAAGCTCTATTATAACTTATAACATTATTGAGCCTTATTAAAAATTAAAAAGTCTAATAAAAGCAATGTTCCTACCCGGGATCGAACCGGGGACCTGTTGCGTGTAAAGCTGACGTGATAACCACTACACCACAAAAACCTAGATGTAAATTTAACAAACCATAATTTACTAATATAACTTATGTCCACACATAGTCAGTTATTCAATTATCATTCCATTTTTTTATATGGATAAAATCAAAATGGTTCATCTAAGTTTGCACCATACAATAAATTAGAAAAATTAAATATTCATGGACTGGGACATATCAATTTGTAATCTACGAGAAGAATTAGAGTGTACATTTCCTTACCAAAAACCAATTGTAGAACATAAAAATGGATTGAAATCAATTATTCCACTTTTGATAGTTACACATTTTGTTTCAATTGTTCTTTCAATCGACTCTCTCAGAACCCCCCTTTTATCTTTCTCTCTTTCGACAATCCATGGAGGCGACCCACATAAACAGATGCGGCTCTGTTCCCATTTTTTGTAGCGACAATGGCCGAGGAGGTGGTGCAATTTTGTGTTGTTCTTTTCTTCAGATTTTGAAAAACATTGATAATTACTTTGAACTGTAATTCTTTGGCTTAGGAGTAGTTTGTTGATTGCTTTATTCATGCTTGGGTATAATATTATATATGTCTTCTTAGGCGTTATGTTGTGCTGGAGTGGTGATGTTTACGAAGGATATATTTTGATGATTTCATGTTTGTTGATTTTTTATGTGTTTCAATCACATTTTGATGATTTCCATTTGAAATATATTATCCGATTATAGTTATTCGAATCCGGCCCGAATTCGTCCGATATCCGTTCCGTATCCGTATACCGAATATTCCGAATTCGTATCCGAATCCGGCTTTTCCGTACCCAACTCTGAATTCGATAAAAAAATATGGTTTAGGATACGGTATAAGCACTATCCGTCCGTATCCGATCCGTTTTCACCCCTAGAAATATATTATCATCGTGCAAATTTAATATTTACATATTAACTATATATTAATAGTTACGTAAGCAAAATGGGAAGATGTAATTTTCATGATATATGAACAATTAAAATGTACACCTTTGTTCAGTAAAATTTTGTTCACTTCTTTTTATACATATTTTTAAAATATTATATTTTAATTATAAAAAATATATGTGAAATAACGAGTAAAGAATATTATTGGTATATACTCAATCTTGTTAATAAAATAGATTTTTTTTAAAAAAAATTGACTATTTAAATAGAATAAATATATATTTTGTGAACCCAAAAATAGATTTGAGCAAAATTTTATAGGATGAAGGAGTAATTTAGAGCATTATTGTGCACTAATATTATACTCCCATTGGCCAATTTATTTATGGGTGAGAATTGTGAATGTTGCAAGTGGGTTCGGATCTTGGGGGTGAGAAATTTTAGCCATACAAAATCAATTATAGTGGAGCACATCTTGAGAAATATCAATTGGGATTTTTTTTTTTTTAAATTCTTATAACATTTCATTAATTTTGATTTGATATTTTTTTAATTATGTCAACATGTAAATAAATAAAATAAAATAACAGAGAAGAAAGACAAGTAAAGGGAAAAGTCTGGGCCAATATTGTCACCAATTGGATAGACTTTAGTGCACATGAATTATGATTAACCGAAATCACAGTATTTCTTCTTCTACTACTTCGAAGCAGCATACCAAAATTTATACATCATCCGTTTTTTTAAGTGTTGTTTTAGTGAAATTTGTTAAAATTAAAAAAATATCACTACAAAAAACCATCCATATGGAGAGGGTTTTGATTAGGGAAAAACCCTCTTTAAGGGATTTGGCGACAGCAGAGGCGAGGGGCAGTCGCCGTCGCCTAAGTGCTCCTCGCTAATTTATTGGCGAGGGCACCCTCGCCAATTCCCGAGGGCAAAGACCGTCGCCTTTTCCCGAGAGCGAGGCCCCTCGCCAATACGCTGTATTTAAAAAAAAGCAGACCTGGGTTTCGAAACGAGGTCTTTAAGGCCACTTTTTTTACCCCTCACCACCAAGCCGCCAGGCGCGCGCATGGGGGGTCGAACTCGCGACCTCCCGGATTGTGAAGAGTTTATGCGCCCCCGTGTGCCAATTAGGCTAGGAGCTTTAGTCATGATATTTTAAATGCATTATATATTTATCCCTTTTAATTTCTGTTTTTATTCTTTAACTCAATTAATTTAATAAATTACCAACTATATGTTATTAAGTCAATTAATTATATTAGCTCAATACTTAATTAATTTAACAAGCCCCTCATTACTAAATTTAATAACTTATACTTATATATGTATTAATTAACTCAATTTATTTAATAAATCCCTTCATTAATACTAAATTTAATAATTTATATTTATGTATGTATTAACTCAATTTTATTCTTTTATTATTAATTAAGTCAATTAATTGAATAGATTACTAACTCAATTAATTTATATATCAATACTTAATTAATTTAACAAAAGCCCTTCATTAGTAAATTTAATAACTTATTAACTCAATTACCAACTATATGTTATTAACTCAATTTATTTAATAAATTACCAACTATATGATATTAACTCAGTTCATTTATATATTAGATCAATACTTAATTAATCACACACAAGCAATATTAATTAAAACCATTAAAATAAAACATTGTCTCGTACGTTCACTTCAATTCAAGTACACAACATAAAAAAAAAATCCCAAACAACTTCATCAATTTTTTATAATCCAACAAGACAACATAACTTAAAATGTATCAATCATCGACCATCCTCAGCAGCGTCATCATCACCATCATCATCATCCCCGTTCCCGTTACCAAATATAATCGATCTGTTTCAAATGTATTTTGGAAATTAAACATTGATTACTATACTGTTCTAATTAATATAAATATATATAGTTTAATTATATATTTATTTTTAAAAATTTCGGCAGAGTTTCATCTAAATCTATCGTATCACCAAATATTTAGGTTCCTAGTGCATCCATTTCCGACTCGAGTAAAATTACTCAAGTCGGAACGCACAATCTACAACAAACAAACAACTCATCCCGGCCTCCAACATCGATTTAATTTCACTTATTTCCAACAATTAATTATAAAATTAATTCTCCCAATTAATACATTCATGCATAACAATTAACACACCAATTAATAATTAACACATATATATACATGCATATATAAAACATAACAATAATTATATTAACACATTCATAACAATTAACAATTTTTATAACTTTCATCAATTAACAATCTTAATTAATCCTAATTAACAATATACATATTTTTCTAACATAATTACAATCCTAACATTACACAACAAAACTATATACATGCATATATATATATATACATATATAATATAATATAAACATATATATACAACTTTTAATTTAATCAATAAAAACGCATAAATTTACCGTAGAAATGAACCCCTCGAAGTGTAGAACAGAAATATCCAAAAATTAGTCTCGATCGGTAGCTCCAGCAGTGGCGGTGGCGCGGTGGACGAAAGCAGCGGCTGTGTGTTTATTTTTGGGGGTGAAGGAGGTTGTACGAGTTTGGGGAAGAAGGAGAGGGTTTTAATTGGGAAATAGGAGGCTGTGTGTATATTCTTAAATAATGCACATTTTTTCATAGTTAATAAAAATAAGTTAGAAATTAGAAGATTTTATAAACTTAAAGGGATGACATAGTTGAAATAAACAGTGTAATCCAATCAAGTACAAATCAGATAATAGAAGTGAAATAACTCAACTAAAATATTAATTTAGAAAAGTAATCAACGAGACAAACAACACAAAAGTATTTAAGTGGTTCGATCAATGTTATCTACATCCACAGGACCAGACGACTTCAACTTTGATTGATGAAAAATGTTTACACACCCATTCACTCGAAAATGGATTTTATCCTCACTTCACCCGTGAACTCACACAACTCAAAGACGAATGCTCTTTTTTTCTCGTCAACCTTTACAAGATACAAGTGCAAGAGTATTTATAGTAATCAATGGTGATTGTTGCATTGCCGAGAATGTGATGTAGTTAGACCGTTAGTAACCGTGTAACAAACTCACGTGTTCTTCATTGCCCAACTGAAATGACAGCTTTACCTGTTGGAAAAATTGGTTAGAAATTGATTAATTTTAATTAATTAATTGATTTTAAAATGAGAGTGGAGAACACTCATCTTTGACCAATTTATTGAGGGCTATAAATGTAATTTCAAGGAAATTAAATGACATTAAATCGTTCTACTCTCGGAGTAGATGTTCGTAGTGTATTTAAAATCTCAAAACTGAATTTCGGTGAGTGAAAAATTAATTCACGAAGTTGAAACGTCAAGTAATACACTTTATGGGATAAAGTGTTTTTTTTAGAGGGGCTTTACAAGATCATAGCAAAATCAAAATACAATTCACGAGCTTAAGATCTTGATCTTCAAACCAAACAGTATCGTTGTCCACTTCAATCGCGAGAAGAGGAAAAACGAGTGCTCCCTTTGCCCTACATAATGAGCAGGTCTCCAACCTTTAATAGAGACAACCCCACACTAAGGTGTTCTCGTGTCAAGAAAAGGAAACAAAAAATTAGGCAAAGTTTCACCAAGTACCGCATTCCAAGAAACCAGAACCAAGGGCTCCCGAGTCTATCTCAAAGAGCCCAATCACCACAAAAGAGTCCCACAACCTCAAAAAAGATCCAAAAAACGGAGAAGGACCGCACATGGCGGAACGGAGAAACAAGCAGCAACTAAAAAAACTAAACAAGAACAATAACACTACCTAAAAAACAGTAAATGGGATCAACGAAGAAATACTCGAACGGTCACCGTGGCTCCGTAAGGTACATTTCTACGGTGATCCCTAACAACAACTAAGAACAACTACATAAACGAAAGGGAATAAACTGAGAAGACCGTAGTTACGGCGGCGGCGACCGGAGTGACGACGGCGGCGACGGTAAAAAAACTTACTGGATAGAAGCTACAGATCTAGATCTATAGATCTGCTTATTTGTTCCTTCAAAAGCGTGCTAAAGAGATGATCGGAGAAAGGAAGACGATGACGGCAGAACGGCGGTGATGGTGACAGAGACGGCGACTACAGAATGGAAAACACCACCAAAACTCTATCAGATTTGCAAAAAAGAGAGATGAACTGGAAGAAGGCAGTGAGCGGTGGAGTAGGGGAGAAGAAATCTCTAGAGAGAGAAACTCTCCCCACTCTCATTATGGGATAAAGTGTTATATCATGCTAATTGTCCCATGTTGAAACTTTGAAAGTTTAATGGGCTAATTACTCCTTATAAATAGGAGGATGTTACAATGGTTCAAATAATAATGACTAAGGAGCAATCCAATAGTCTATACGGATGCACGTGTGTGCTCGTCCGGTTGAGCTTTGGCCTAGTATTGGGCTCGTGACTCGTGGGTTTTAAATTTGGGCTTTCAGGCCCATCTATAATTTTGGAACTTGAATATTTGGGTTGGGCTCATACAAATCAAGTTTACAGAAAGTTGAAGCCCAATTCGTAATTGGGTTAACCCAAATAGTGCTGTTATTCGAACCGAGCCTTAACGAGACTCGGCTCGACTTGTTAAGGCTCGATAAGGCTCGACTCGTTTAGCTTAATGAGCCGAGCTCGATAAATACTCGATTTACTAACGAGCCGACTCGAGCTCGACTTATTAGGCTCGATAACTATTTTTTTATAAAAAAATTCATTAGGCTCGTTAGGCTCGGCTCGACTCGATAGACTCTTTAAGCTCGTTAGACTCGTTAACGAGTCGAGCTCGAACCTCAAATACTCGGCTCGACTCGGCTCGAATAACAGCTCTAAACCCAAATGAATTTAAGTTGAATTTGAACTATTACGAATTTGGACGTTGAGGATGTCTGTACATTGACGTTACAAATTGTGATGAACTTGGACGTTCGAGTGTCCAGATTCATGGACGTTTCAGAAATGAATTTGTAACTGCAAGGAGTTACAAAACCATGAATGCCATAATTAAATCTTGTAACCGTAAGGGGTTACAAATAACATAAATGTCATAATAAATGTGGAGACCCCTCACATGTTAGAACATGCCTATAAATAGGGTGCATGTTTCATGTTGCTAAAGACACTTGCACACTCACAAAAAGACACAACACTTGGGAATTTCTAGAAAAATCATAGCATAATACATTCTGCATCAAACATATAGAGTGTAGTCCAGTTTTCGTGTCGATTCAGTTCGTTGGAACTTTATACGTTGTGGTGCTGCTCGTATAGAGGCGAAAATCGTTTTACCTTTTAAAACGTTACGTCAAACCGTGAGCACTAGCCGGGACGTATTTATTTTGCGGGAAAAGGTTTTTCATTGACTCGACTTTAACCTTATTCCTACTGTTCGTGAGATGGGGTCGCTGCTGCTGATTTCGAGAACTTGCCTGTTTTGGGAAGCTGCTAAAGGAGAAAAGTTGCTAAAAGAGGAAAATCGAAGACTCTGTGTAATTATGAATTCAATTATATTTACAATTCCGTTATTTATTTCTGTCAATTTTGTAAAGTCATTGTTGGGTGCTCAAAATTCCAACATTACCCACTTACAGTTGTACTAGTATTGGTCTTTATTAGAAGACTCATCAGATGACTCCCCTCATTTTGATCTCCCCTTCTGATCCTGTTAAAAGACGGACTTTGCTGATAGACATCACCTCTGTTGATCTGACCAACTTAGCTGACCTCTAAGCAACTCCTCCTCAGCTGACTGAAAACCTTCCACTCATTTGATTCGGCCTAAGTCATCTTATTTGACCCTTATCATGTGAGATTATGAGATAACACTCACAATTCTCCACATTTAACTCAAATTCTCCACCTCGAACTAAAAAGCCTTACTATTCTTCTCAAATAATAGTCTCCACCACTTCTCCCTGCCAAAAGAACAACAACCTTCTCCTCAGAGGACTTAATGCAATCCAATAAGTTTAAGACATAAGTCAAACTTCTCTTTTGGCAATGCCTTAGTGAACGCATCAGCTAGGTTCTCCTCAGTAGCAATCTTTACCACTTGGACTACACCCTTCTCCACAATATCTCTTACAAATTACAGCTTCACATCAATGTGCCTGGTTCTCTCATGATACCCCTGATGCTTTGCAAGATGTATTGTGTTTTGATTATCACAGAAGACAGTCACACTTCTCTGTGATACGTATCCCTCAAGTACTTCTACCTCATCTGATATCTTCTGAAATTTTAGACCTTTGTCAACTAATCCCAGAACATATCTCATAACCCACTTAATTGTCTTCCAATGACTTAAGCCTGGATCACTCATGTATCTGCTGATCACACTAATCGCATGAGTCAAATGACTCAAATATGATCTACAACACACCATAGCTTACATTAAGCTGCCTACAACACTTTCATAATGTATCTTACTCATCTGAGTCCTTTCTTGGTTGTTCTTGAGACTCATTTGATTGGATAACTTCTGATGTTGACCAATTGGTGTAGAGACTGTTTTAGTTTGATTCATCCTGAATCTCTCTAACACCTTCTTTAGATAGGTTGGCTGACTCAACTGAATTGCTCCATCAACTCTGTTGATCTCCATCGATCCCAAGAATCACTTGTGCTTACCAAGATCTTTCATCTCAAATTCACTTTTGAGAATCTCTTTTACTTGATTGAGACCGTTAATTGACTCACTTGCAATTAACATATCATCAACATACAACAAAAGATAGGTAATTGAAATAGACACAACTGTCATACAAGCTCCTTGTAAAATCAGTTGAGCAAATGTACTTATCAAATCTCAGATACCATTGTCGAGGGCTTTGTTTAAGGCCATATAGGGACTTCTTCAACAGACACACCTTGTCTTCCCCATCTTCTATGTCCAACCCTTCTAGTAGCTTCATGTAGATCTTCTAATAGAGAGCCCCATGAAGAAATGTCATGGTCACATCCATCTGATGTAGCTCCAGTTCATACTGAGCAACTATGGGTGGTTCGGTACGGTATACTAAACCATATTGTGCCATACCGTTATTATACCGAAAATTTAGATATCGAAAATATTGATACCGTTATCATATCGAAAACTTTGGTATACCGAAAATTCGGTATAAAAACACTCATACCGAATGTCGTACCGAAAATTCGGTATGTTGTACCATACTGAATTTTCGGTACATACCGAAATATCGGAACACCGAATCATACCATTTCATACCTAAATTAATTATAAAAATCATGAATAACTTAATATATCAAACACAAATTAAAAGAGAATACAGTCCTAGTTCAAATTCAACAATACAAAATACAATTCTCATTCAAATTCAACAATACAAAATACAATTCTCGTTCAACTTCAATAATCTCAAAAGACCTGCAAAAGATAAAACTTAATCAATTTCAATTTATAGATATTAGAGTGTAAAGAATAAATATATTCTTACTTTTCAACCTTTTCAAGCTTAGGATTAGATGGTAGTTAGAGAAGAATCATGATTAGTGATTGAAGCTGCAAAAGATGAATTAAAAAGAGTGAACAAAAAATATCATAAAATAGGAATTTAAAAACTATTAATAAAATTTATAATATAAACTCTTGCCCCTTTCAATTTCTTCAATTTTCTTGTATAATTCAAGGTCATCATCGGTTGGATCCTTATAAAAGTTCATCTCCTCTCCTCTTAGCCAATCGCTAGTGCACACCAATACTCCTAAAAGGATCCACAACCCTCTTGCCCAAACTAAAAGCCGACTCACTAGCAACGGTCGAACTTGGAATTGCAAAAATATCCTTTGCAATAATTGAAAGGATATGGTACTTAGATTCACCCCCTTTCCACCACTCCAAAAGATTGAAAGATTGATTAAATCCTTTTTCAATATCATCGGCTAGGTACTTATCCACTTCGTTGAATATCTCTTGAAGTTGTTCTTCTTCATTTTGTGCAGCCACATCACCATACAATTCATCATAAAGACCATCATCACCACCAATGCTAGTACCACCTCCACTAGCATCCTCAATTTGCACATTTTGTTTCTCAACATCAATGGCATTATTCATTCCCTTATACTCCATCCACAAAGTTACCAAATTCGTTTTCATTATATCAATGACTTCTTGAACTCTCAATTGATTACCTTCAAATTTTTTGACACTAACCTTGATCATTTGAAGCTTGTTTCTCGGATACAAAACATTAGCAATAAAAATAAAAGGATCCACGTTATCCCAATCCCTCCAATACTTATCAAATTTAAGCTTCATTGCACTAACAACCCTTTGAAGAGTTCGATCCGATGCATCATTACTCCTTTTCTCAATCTCAATTTGCAATACAACCATGGATTGATAAATCAATTGAGAAGTAGGAGTTTTGAATGCGCTTAGCTCTAAAGTGGCATCATAGAACTCTTTTTTAAAATGTACAAAGCTTTTGCATTCTCCCAATCATCTTCAATTGGAGGTCTTATCCTTCCTTTCCTTACCTTTTTCATTCTTTTCACGAAAATAATTTATAAAAGGTACTGATTCTTCAGACATCCTATCAAACACCCTCTTAAACTTTAATGCAACATCAAACATTTTTAAGTTGCACTCCACCTAGTTTTGGCATCCATAGGCACAGTCGACATATTATTAAACTTGGCAAGCACAACAAACTCCCTAAATTTATTCAATCTTACAGGGGAAGAATGAATGAAACTAATTGCATTCCTTATGCTTTTAATCGATGTATTAAGCTCTTTCGAACCATCCTTAACAATTAAGTTAAGAATATGACATGCACACCTCAAATGCAAGTATTTCCCATCAAACAACAATGCATTTTCACTTTTCATTATCTTCTTCAAATAATCAATAACAGTATGATTAGAAGATGCATTATCAACTACAATTGAAAAAAAATTGGCAATCTCCCATTCTCTCAAACAAACCTCAACCATCATGCCAATTTCTTCCCCGATGTGATTATTAATTTACACCTTTTATGCAATTTCCATTCACTATCTAAGAAATGAGCTGTGATGACCATGTAATTTATGTTTTGAATGGATGTCCAAGTATCAGTGGTAATACTCACTCTTTGGCTACCAATCACAAATTGTATCTTAACTTTCTCTACTAATAATAAATCGTAAACCATACCTGCAACTTTATTTCGATTAGGGATTTTGAATCTTGGTTGTAATTCATGAAAAAAGCTTGTGAACCCATTCCCTTCGACAACTCGAAAAGAGACCTCGTCCTTAATCACGTACTCCGTAAGCTTCATTTCACACCGTTTTGGATTAAAACTATGAGAAATCAAAGCACTTCCTTGCCCAATAGTCTCATTTGTCAACACCGTTTGGCTTTTCTCACTTTTACTCTTCTCGTACAATGGACTTGACTTACACCTTTTCTCCAAGTGGTTTTTCAATCCACTAGTACTTCCTAGAGACACGGGAATCTCAACACTACAGTAATTACATATCCCTATTGATTTTATGCTCCCATCATCCATTGTTCGAGTCCTCTTCGTAATATGCGCCCAATATGGGCTTCTATATTGTTTAGGAACTACATGAGGCTTCATTGATTTGTGTCTTGCTCGTTTTCTACTTGAACTATCTTCACGATCACGTGGTTCAGTATCTGTTGTATTTGGTGTTTTAGATGGACTTTGAAGTGTGTGAGAAGATTCAGATTCCATCTGAAAAATAAAAGAAATAATTATTAAAACTGAAATTATAAAAGTAAAACCGAATTTGTAGTATGAAGTATAAACTCCAAAATGAACTCCAATATTTCATAAGATCTGAATCTGTAATTATCAAAACTGAAAATTATAAAAATAAAACTGAATCTGTAATATGAAGTATGAACTAAAAAATGAACTTCAATATTTCATAAGATCTGAATTTGTAATTATTAAAATTGAATATGTAATTATTAAAACAGAAAATTATAAAAATAAAACTTAAATTTTTAATATTTCATAAGATCTGTAGTATGAACTCTAAAATCCAAAATCTAATTACCAATCGAGTAGAAAACTTGAAGATATAAGAAATAACTTAGCTAAGATAGTAATTCGAAAAGTAAGCAATGAGACAAACAACACACAAATGATTTAAGTGGTTCGATTAATGTGATCTACATCCACTGGACCAGACAGGTACTTCTTTGATTGATAAAGAATATTTACACACTCATTCACTCGAAATAAGATATTTTCTCACTTCGCTCGTGAACTCACACAACTCAAAGATTACAATCGCACTTAATCCTCTCATCAACCTTTACAATGTACACATACAAGAGTATATAAAGACCAAAGGTAGTTGCTGCCGTTAGGAACTGTTGAGTAGTAAGCAATCGTTTGCAACCGCTTGTAACAACCCATGTGCTCTATTATTGCCCAACTAAAATGGTAGTTATTCCCTCAAGTAGTTGTAACTGTAATACAATTAGTCAAACTAACTAACTTCCGTATCAGAAGACTTGCCCATAAAGATCAGATGACTTCTACTCATCTGATACCCAACTCTTCTGTTTTGTGATCAAAAGGTGACTCTGTTGATAGACTCCATATTGTGCTGATTTTTACTCTACTTAAGTACTCTGTTGAACTACTATGCTGATCTGACCAACTCTTCTGAACTCTAAGCATCACCTCCTCAGCTGATTGAAACCTTCAACTCATCTGATTTGGCTAAGTCATCTTATCTGATCCTATTAGCTGACTATGAGATTATGAGATAACATTCACACTTATGTTTATCAAATAGGTTGTTGTTGACGTGGCTTCTCCCCAAATACCTTTGGCAAACCAGAGCTGCTCAACATGCACCTGACTCTCTCACTAAAGGTCTGGTTCATTCTCTTAGCTACTCCATTCAGCGGAGGTGTACTTGGCACAGTCTCGTGCCTCACTATTCCATTATTCCTATAGAAAACATTGAACTCTTCTGATAGGTACTCCAGACCATTATCAGTTCTCAAATATTTGAGCTTCTTTCCAATGACATTCTCAACCTCAGTGAGCCATTCCTTGAACTTTTCAAATGCTTCTGACTTTGTTTTAAGGATAATTACCCACGCCTTTCTTGAGTAGTCGTCTATGATAGACATGAAGTATCTCCCACCACTTCTGGTCTGATTCCTAGTTGGCCGCCATAGATCAGAATGGACATAGTCCATGATCTCTTTGGTAAAGTTTGTACTCTTCCCAAACTTTAATCTCTTGTCTTTCCCAAGTATGCAGTACTCACAAAAATCTAACTTTGTGATTTTGTCACCACTTAGCAATCCTTGCTTAGACAGCTCCAGTAGATCCTTCTCTCCTACATGAGCTAGTCTCATATTCCACAACATTGAGTTGTTTAGCACCTCAGCCACATCTGATGTACCAATCACTGCACCTCCCTTCAAAAAGTAGAGATCATTCCTTCTCACACCTTTCAGGACAGTCAGTTTCCCCTTTGACACCCTGAGCTCTCCATCCTCAAATTGGAACTTATAGCCCATTGAATCCAGCATACCAAGAGATATCAAATTTCTCTTGAGTTCAGGGACATACATGACACTCTTGAGAATCCTCACTACCCTATCATACATCTTCAAGTGAATTGTACCTCCACCTTTAACTTTGCAAGTGTGATTATTTCCTAGCAACACAGAGCCACCTTTTTTTATGCTTAAAATAATGAAACCAATCTCTTCTTGGAGTTATATGGAAAGAACACCCTGAATCTAAGATCCATTCCTGTTGTTCTTTAAAGGATGTGATGGCCAGTGCCTGAGCCGACTCATAGCCTTCTTGCTCCTTATCTTCTTGGGTTTGATTTGCTTGATTCTTATCAACAAGGTTCTTGGCACCAGATTTCCTCAAGAACTGCTTGTAGCAAGCGTTCTTATAGTGTCCAGGTTTGTTGCAGTGGTGGCACACTACTTCCCCTTCATTATGCACAACTGATATTCCCTTATCAACTCCTTTAGATTGACTAGACCCCTTCTTGGAGACAGACTTCTTCTGACCTCCCTTGATTGTCAATCCTTCACCATTGCTTCTTTTATCTCCTTGAGATGTCTTGTTATGCAACAACTTGGACTTGACAGCCCACATCACATCTTCCAATGCGATGGCCTCCTTTCTGCCATACAAGATGTTGTCCTTTAGGATTTCAAATGACTTAGGAAGGGCATTCAACAAGATTAGAGTTTTATCCTCTTCTTCTAACTTGACATCTAAATTCTCAAAATCATCAAGCTATGATCTTATTGAACTCATCCAGCAGCTCCGGAATGGGTTTGTCATCCACCATTCGAATAGAGACGGTTAGCAAGGGTCTTCACCATGTAAAGCTTCCCAAGCTTGTCCCAGAACTCCTTCACGGATTTCTCTTTAGCAACCTCCCTCAAAACCTTATCACCAAGGCAGAGCAGAATAGTGCTTCGAGCTTTTCTGAGCATCTTGCTCCTTTCAGCCGCAACTGTTGTAGTTTCTTCTACAATATCTTCTGGTTCTTCGAGCGCATTGAATAACCCCTACTACTCAAGGAGAGCCTGCATCTTGACTCTCCACAACCCAAAATCACCAGTGTCTGTAAACTTCTCTATGTTGTACTTGGTAGAACTCCCCATCTTAGAATCTGGTAATTACTTCAATCTTTCCACAGACGACGCCAATTGTCAAGAAGTCTACAAGATTGGACGTCTCCAATCAAGTACAAATCAGATAATAAGAGTGAAATAACCTAACTAAGATAGTAATTCAGACTAGTAAGCAACAAGACAAACAACACATAAGGATTTTAGTGATTCGATCAATATGATCTACATCCACTGGACTAGACGACTTCAACTTTGATTGATCAAGAATGTTTACACACTCATTCACTCGGAAATGGATTTTATCCTCACTTCACTCGTGAACTCACACAACTCAAAGACGAATGCTCCTTTGTTCGTGTCAACCTTTACAAGATACAAGTGTAAGAGTATTTATACTAATCAATGGTGATTGTTGCATTGCCGAAAACGTGATGCAGTTAGACTATTTGTAACCGTGTAACAAACTCACGTGTTCTTCATTGCCCAACTGAAATGACAGTTTTACCCCCTCATAGTTGTACCAGTGTTGCTCTTTATTAGAAGACTCATCAGATGACTCCCCTCATCTGATCACCCCTTCCAATCATGTCAAAATATTAACTCTGCTCACAGACATCACCTCTGCTGATCTAACCCTTCTAATCTGACCAACTTAGTTGACCTCTAAGCAACTCCTCTTCAACTGACTGAAAACCTTCAACTCATCTAATTTGACCTAAGTCATTTTATCTGACCCTTATTAGCTGACAACCTTAGCTGATGTGAGATTATGAGATAACACTCAAAGCCTCATTAATTTTTCTATTTTTCTTCTCTTTTTCCTTTTCTTTTCTCATCTTTCTTTTCCACTCTTCCTTTGACCTTTCTATCATTAATATATTTCCAAAAAAATAAATATTAATAGGGGTAGTTTAGGAAGATCATTGATAAAAATAGAAAAAACGACAAACTTTTTAAAATAAAATTTAAGGTAAAATGCGATAAATTTTATGAAACAGATGGAGTATAGAAGATATACTTTGAAAAAAAATCTTGATGTTCAGTTATAAGAATTGAATCAAAATCGTACTACACGGCTATCGATTGACCAGATTTTTTGCAAATCGGATTGCTTAGATGATCGAAAATATGATTAGACGACACCTGTCACCTAAGCAGGCTAGGCGTTGTTTACACAGTCATAGTTGGGTTGAGCCTCCAACCTTTGTAGACGGCCCACTCAATTCAGTCTACTTATCTTGTGAATAAATTGAAAGTGTTTTTGACCTTCAAAATAAAGTCGCATAACCACATCGTCTATGTTTTTGTTTAGATTATTTTAAATTTTTATCTAAATCCTCGACAGCACGTGCATTATCTTTTTGCATTTTCTTCTATATTCAAATTGAAGACTATTATTATTATTATTATTGATTCAAATTACAGATTTTTGTGTATTAATTGTATGTGATTTCATACTTTTATCATGACATTACCATAATATAAGTAAATGGCATTTATGGTCCCTTGGACCATGGACACGTTGGGATTTAATCCCTGGCTTTTGGACTTGGTCCCGATCGATTTTTTTTATGTACAAATGGTCCTGCTGTTAACTCAGTCGTTAAATGCCGTTGCAAATGTGGTCCCATAAGATCCAAAAGTTAAACTTGACACATTTTAGCCATTTTGGAGGGAAAAAAACCTAACCCTCGTTGCATTTATGGCCCCACACGACTTAAAACTATTATATTACATTTATTTTTTCAAAGGTTGAAAATATATGTATCATTGAAAATATTGAGACCATAAATTTGTGAAAATATTAATATCAAATTGACAAACAAATTTTTAATACATAAATTTAACAAAAAAATTTGAACAAATTTACATCTGTGATAAATTTACGTAAAATATAGAATAATATATAATATTATCTCATGTGATATTTATCGACATTTTTTCAAGAATTTCTTTTCAATATTCTCTCGATACTTTACCAATATTAAGCTTGATATTATTATTGGAGACCGATATTTATCGATTTTTTAAGAAAATATTGTGGAATATCATTTTTCTCAATATCATATCGGCGACGATAAAAATTGGATATATCGAGGATATATGTGAGAAAAAATTCTTGATAATTTCATGGATATATCCGATTTTCGTGGTCATCGATATTGATATTGGAATGTTTCCATGATATTTGTAAAAATTGAAAATATCGATAAATATTGATATGCAATAAGAATAGCAAGCGCCTCATTGTTCAAAATTGAAAATATTGATAAATATCGATTTTATTTTTTTGAAAAAATGTTGATAAATATCATATGAAATAACATTGTATATTAGTCTATATTTTATGTAAATTTATCACAAATGTAAAATTTGTTCAAATTATTTTGTTCAATTTTATGTAGTAAACATTTGTTATTATATTTTCATGATTTTTAAAATTTACAATTATCGATATTTGATCGATATATCCATTGATATTTTCAAAATTTTGAAGTATCGGTATTTCTACAAATATCCATATTTTCAACCTTGATTATCATTACTATTATTAATTTTTTTTTTTTGTTTTGGGAAATGATCGTGGGCCTACGTCATTTATTTTTGTTAAATTTTTTCAATGTATCCAATTTTGGTGGTCAACGATATTGATGTTGGAAATAATGATATTCCACGATATTTTAAAAAAAATGAAAATATCGATATGTAATAATAATATCGAGTCTAATATTAAAAAAGTATCGATATAATATTATAAAAATGTTGATAAATTTCATATAAGCTCGATAACATCGTATATGATATTTTATGTAAATTTATCACTAATGTAAAATATGTTTAATATTATTTTTGTTAATTTATGTGTTAAAAGTAAATTTATCACGAATGTAAATTATGTTCAAATTGTTTTGTTAAATTTGTATATTAAAAATTTGTTATTAAATTTTCATAAATTTTAAAATTTATCAATATTAATATTCGAGATATCTCTACAAAGTTAAGGTCTTGATATTTTAAACGTTATGAATAGGATTTATGATTAATTTTACATTTTTCATAACGTTTGGGACCAAGTTTGCATCGTATGGGACCAAGTCTGCAAAAAGTACACTTAACGCAAAAAGTAAACTTAACGGCCACATGAATCGCACGTGGCACACCCTCCGTTAAAGTTTGACGGATTTTGGGACTAAGTTTGCAATAAAATTTCGTATGAGACCAATTCTGCATAAAAAAATCGAGCTGGACAAAATTCAAAACCCAGTGATCAAATCCCAACGAGCCCATGGTTGATGGGACAAAAAATGCAATTAACTCCCATAATATTTATATATTACTATGACTTTTAGGTAAAAAAAAAAAATGTTTAGAAAATCACAAAAACTTATATGAGAGTTAATTTGAGTCCTCAAAATTTATTTATAACTCAAAATGTTTACTTTAATAATGAAAATATTTAGAGTTCGAATCCTTCCTTGCTCTACTCATGAGCCATAAAAAAATGTTTCAACTCTTTATATAAAATAAAAGAACAAATAGAATACATTATAACTACAACAAAATGGTATTGATAAAATATCATACAAGAAATTATTAATTGAGATACAATACTAATTTACTACTCCTATTTTCTAAAGGCCACAGCTAAATGCAACTATTTTTTGACTTCAACCCCATTTTTTTAAAATGACCTTTAAGAAAACTATATTACCCTTATTTCAATTAAATTAAATTAAAATAAATTCATGAATTGTAATTGAGCAGTTCATATTTTCAGAAAAAAATAATATGAAAAAACATGATTTTCGAAAGAAAAAAAAAACAAAATCAACCACAATTTTTTTAAAACATGATTTCTGAAGAAAAAGAATCCAAAGAAATATAAAAAAATCGGGATAAATTTAAAAAAATTAGCAAAATTTCGAAAAAATATTCCAAAAAAAAAAAGATGGAGTTATGTGCGTGTGAAATCAAATCTAATGGAGAGTGGCGTGCGTGTGACATAGGGCCCGTGCTGGCTGTGAGGCGGTGCGCACCACAGATGGGAGAGAAGGCAAACGATAAGTAGATCAGGGTAAGGCTAAGCGTGAGGTGGCGAGGGTGGGGCGACGAGCGACGAAAGATAGGGAGATGGAGGATGGAGGAGGGGAGAGGGAGACTTAACATAAGGGAGAAGAATTAAGGTTTATGAGGAAACCAATTTGTTCTTTTATTAAAATATAGATACACTTTCTCTAAAATTCAAACACAGTTTAACCCTAACCCTAATTTCAGGGAAAGTAGTCGTGGCCGCCGGCCCCCACCTCCGCAGTCGCCAACCATCGCTCAACCTCGACAGCCGCCGCCTTCCAAACAAATTTAGAAATTAAAAAAAAAACTTCGAAATCTAGAAAAAAAAAAGACTTCATTTTTTCCGACAAATCAGTGTTGTTCGACACTGATTTGTCGACCATAGAGTATAATTTCGACTATAGTTTATCGACGAAAAACACCCTTGTCGACAATATTTTATCGAAAGAAAATTAATTTTTTATTTTTTTGACAAGAAATTGTCAACCATAAACATTGTGGTTGACAACAATTTATCGACCATAATGTTTATGGTCGACAATTTCTTGTCGAAAAAAAAATTAAAAAAGAAAAGAAAAAATAAACCTATATGTACATGTTGAAGAAACGAGGAAGGAGGGGGAAGGGGGATGAGGCGGCGGGGGATGGGGCTGTGACGCTGTGTGTAGAAAAAAAATGAAAATGGAGGAGGGGGTTGGGACGGTCGTGAGCATACCTTGCCGACCTCTATGGCCGACGGGTTGTAGAGAGCATAAATTAAAAAGAAAAAGAAAAAGAAGAGGGTGAGACGGCGGGGCCAGGTGGGGCGGCGGCTACGCTAGTGGACGACAGGTAGAGGGACGGTAGATATGGTGGGGGAGAAGAATGAAGGAGGAGAGAAATTTAGAAGGTATTTATCTAAGAAATTTTAGAAGGAAGAGGATATTTTAGATAATTTGAGGAGTACATCTATAATTCTTCCATTTTAGGGGTGCTTGTATCAGGGAAGTACATCTAACATTGTTGTAGGGACGAATAACCCATGTTGAGCATTGAGTCCATTAACAGTGGGCTTTGTAGGCCTAATTCTGCACTTTGTATACATCACTTCTAATTATAGTGATTCGAACTATAGAAATACAAAATTAAACATACAAATATACGGAGTACAAAATATTTATGCAATATAAAACACTAGTGCACGATCCGCATACTACGCCTTAATTAAAAATAATTACTCTCGTTTTTAAAAAACATTAATTATTTATATATAAAATAAGTACAACTACAAAATGTAGAGTCACATGTGATTCAATTATGTACAATCATGATGTAGAAAGATTGTAAAAAGAAAAAAAATATGAGACATAAAATGAGTTATAAATTTAATTAATTGAAAATAGCAACGACGATATGAATATTGAGTGTTGGATTGACATAACATATAGAATTTAGAAGTTAACGTGGAAAAAAATTGTAGAACCTTATAAAAGCCTACAAAATTAATGAGTAAATAAAATTATTTTGTAAACAGAGGCCTTTGTATAAGTAGCAAAATCACCTAAGTTCAAAAGATCATGTCATTTCTCCTAAAAAAAACTTAATAAGTTTTTTTAGAATTGGTTCGATACTAAATGAATATTATTTGTAATACAAATATTTAATTGTCACACAACTTCAATCATTTAAAAAAATCCATAGAAGATGGACAAAGCATTTTGTGTTGTTTATCCACTCGAGTGCTTCAGGGTCGATTTTTATTGGTTCGCGTTGAATATTAAAGCAAGTGCTCTTCTTCATCTATTAAATCCGATTAATTATAATTATGAAGCATATATTAATACCTCAACACACTTTTTCATTCAAAAAAGTATCTCAATTTGTGACATGTTTTGAAAATAAAAGCAAATCACAATTTCTTTTATCTTATAAAATAAAGCAAAATGCTGACATCTTGTAAAAATAATATTTAAGTTAAGGAAAAAAAAAAAAGATGAAATACAGTAAACTATGTTTTTTTATCCCATTGTACACAATGTAAAGTATACAAAAAATTACCCTATCTAAGAAAATTACTGAAGGCAAAGGAACATAAAATTATCTTATTGTTCCATAATTACAAAAATGCAATATTGTTGTTGTTTGTCAAATTCAATACCGTGATATGAAATTTCTATAGTGCAAAATAGAAGTGGTATGAGGAGAAAGTAAGTGTGAGAATAGGTATGTGATCACCATTAATGAGATGATAGGAATGATTTACTATTTATAAGAGTATTTACAGATAATTAAGGTAAGAGATAATTAAGGTAAATACAATAACCATATATACAAAGATATGGACTAAATTAAAATATATTATTCCTATATTATTATTTCCTATTATATATTATTCCTATATTATTATTCCCTATTACCCACCGTCAAGCAATGTTGTGGATGCAATCGAACACATAGCTTGGAACGTAACAACTCGAAACTGGGGCGAGGAAGACTCTTGGTGAAGACGTCGGCGACCTGAAGAGTAGATAGGACGAACTTGGTGATGAGGCGACCAGATGAGACCAATTCGCGAACAAAATGGCAGTCAATGTCGATGTGTTTTGCTCGTTTATGAGCAACAGGGTTTTGACTCCAAAACAAGGCACTCTTGTTATCACAAAGTAGGGTTGGAGCCGAGGAAGGAAGCTGACCAAGCTCCCGAAGAAGTTGAGTAACCCAAATCATTTCTTGGACTGTGCTCGCGAGTGCCCTATACTCGGATTCACAGCTCGAGCGAGTAACAGTGGGTTGTTTCTTCGCACTCCAAGAGATTAAGTTTCCACCTAAGAAAATCGAGTAACCATAAGTGGAGCGACGAGTTTCAGTGCAACGTGCCCAATCCGCATCCGAATAACCAACGAGCGAGTAGTCACCAATCCGGCCAAAGGAGAGTCCATAATTGATAGTGCCCTTAACATATTTGAGGATCCTTTTGACCGCGAGGAAGTGGTCAGTGGTCGGCGAGTGTAGAAACTGACTAACATGATTCACAGCATATGAAAGATAAGGACGAGTGATCGTCAGATATTGTAGCGCGCCGACGAGCGAGCGATATAGAGTGTGGTCGGTAAAAGATTCTCCAGAGCTCACCAAAGATTCCCCAGCTGCGAGGGGAGTGGAGACAGGCTTTGAATCGAGCAACTCCGCTCGAGAGAGGACATCGCGAGCAGTGTGGATGCTTAAGTGCCGATTTGAAGCCCTTAGGCTCATCAGAGACCGAGAGGGCGGACAGGAGACCGGTGGTCGCAATGTCGGCAATGTGACGAGGCTTGAATATCCCATATTTGGCACGAGTAACCATGGGGTGAGTCGAGATAGGAAGTGGGCGAGCAGGGGGCTGCTGTACTGCTGGGCGAGCAGGGGGCTGTTGAACTGCAGGGCGAGCAGGAGGATGCGGAGCTGCTGGGCGAGCAAGGGGCATGATCATGTCTGGTGGGTCAGGGCAGAGACCACTAGGAGAATGGCGAGCAGCAGCCGATGGTTCCACGAATGAGCTGATCTCAATGGAGTCAACAAACGAGGATGGAACATGAGAAGCCGAGAACGGGAACACAGATTCATCAAACTGAGCATGACGAGTAGTGTAGAAGCGGGAAGCGATCGGATCGTAACACCGAAACCCCTTATGAGAGGAACTGTAACCCATAAAGATGTATGGAGCACTGCGAGGAGCAAGCTTGTGGAGAGCATAGTCACGAAGGTATGGAAATACCCGACAACCAAAGGTCCTGAAGTTGGCAAAGTTCGGAGCAGAGCCGAATAAAACCTGAAAGGGCGACATGTCCCCAAGAACAGGCGTGGGCAGTTTGTTGATAATGTAGACAGTCGTGGAAAAGGCATCAACCCAGAAGTGGGCAGGCATGCTCGCCTGAAATAATAGAGATAGCCCAGTTTCAGTGACATGGCGATGTTTGCGTTCAGCGCGACCATTCTGCTGAGGAGTGTAAGGACATGAGATGCGATGGTGGATGCCATGGTCGGCAAGAAATCCGCGAACACGACCATTAACAAACTCAGTGTCACCATCACTCTGGAAAGCCTTAAGAGAAGTGGAAAACTGATTGCAAACAAAGGGGTGAAACCGAACAAACACATCGTAAAAATCAGACTTGGCGTGCAGAGGATAGAGCCAAGTGAATCTGGAGAAATCATCCACAAATATGACATAATATTTAAAACCATCATTCAAAGCAACAGGGGCAGGTCCCCAAAGATCACAATGAACTAAATGCAACACACGAGATGCTCGCTTCTCATTTATTGCAAACGATAAGTGTTTACTCTTAGCCAACTGACATGGAGTGCATAAGCCCGATTTGGGCAAAACAGAAGTAAGAGACAACAAACCCATTTTATTCAACAAATTAATTAGAGAAATAGGAACATGGCCTAATCTACGATGCCAACACTCAAAAGAAGCCTTCAGCGACGAGCTCTGTAAAGCAGCGACCAAGGCTGGAGTACCCTGCTCCAGGGCATAGAGTCCTCGACTATGCCGACCCCTCGCCAAGGGTTGCTTGGTCGCCCGATTTCGAATGACAAACGAGTCATTAGTAAACAAAACATCAACAGGAAAATCTGAAGTAAGCTTACTGATGGATAACAGTTTCTTAGTAAGATGTGGGACGACGAGCACATCTAACAAACGAACATCCTTATTAACCGAACACGACCCAACATGAGTGATTGGAATAGTAGAACCATTAGCAACAATAACATTGCCATTACCAGAATACGGGTGAGGATTATCCAGATCAGCAGAGCGAGGAGTCATGTGAGCAGACGCACCGCTATCAAGGAACCAATCAGAGGCCGGAGGCTGCGAGATGTGACATTGAGAGTCAAGAGCATGGGCAAGGTTGGCCGCTGAGGGGGCAGGGCGAGCATAGCGGTCTGGGCAGTGGTTGGCATAATGGCCTTGTTGTCGGCATATCTGGCAGGTAGGAGGACGGCGAACAGAAGCCGAGCCACCAGCCGAGGATCTAGTGGTCGCCTGGCCACCAGAATTCCGAGGGGAGAAGTTACGGAATTTGGGGCTAAGGCGAGAAGGTTTACCCGAGCGAGCAGAAACAGAGGATGCTGGAACGGGCGAGGACGAGGAGTCCATCGAACGAGTAAACTGGTCATAGTTTAAGGCTTGATGGATCAGATCCCGAAAAGCAGGCATGGGTGACATAGCCATGCGAGTGTCAGAGAAGTCAACGAACTGGGGGCCAAGACCGGTAAGAAACCAATGACACTTGTCGTCATCATCAACAGGCTTACCAATGGAGGCGAGTTGATCGCAAAGAGCACGAAACTTCTTGCTGAAGTCGTCGACGGAAGTGGATCCACGACGAAGGGAGAAGTGCTGATTCCGTAGTTGAGTAATACGGGAGACCGAGGTGTGACTGTAGGCAGCCTCGAGGGCGGCCCAGACGGAGCGCGAGGTGGCACAGCCGATGACCTCGGCCATGGCTTCTTCAGAAAGGGAGGAAAGAAGAAGACTAATGATCTTCTGATCCTTCTCAAACCAAGCGATGTAGACTGGGTTTGGAGCCGATTCACCAGATGTGGTGATCGATTTCGCCGGAGCGGGTGTCGTACCATGAACGTGAGAGATAAGATCATGACTTGACAGGACCGGGACCACCTGATTACGCCAGAGCAGGTAGTTGGAGGATGACAACTTGATTGTCAAGAGATGAACCAAAACATTGAGATGAATGGTGGGAGGAGTAGGAGCCGTCGCCGCCATGAGGAGGGAAGGGAAGAAATTTAGCGTGAGGCTTTAGAGAGAAAATTAGGGTTTCGATGAGTCAGACTGATACCATGTGAGAATAGGTATGTGATCACCGTTAATGAGATGATAGGAATGATTCACTATTTATAAGAGTATTTACAAAGAGATAATTAAGGTAAGAGATAATTAAGGTAAATACAATAATCATATATACAAAGATATGAACTAAATTAAAATATATTATTCCTATATTATTATTTCCTATTATATATTATTCCTATATTATTAAGGTTACTTAATAGAGAATAAAAAAGAAGAAAAGTATTCATAATTAAATAAAAAATATTGTACTCGCCGTATAATTTTTTTTAATGATTTAAAGAGTTCAAAATTTTGAAACAATAATATGTTGTCAGAATTGTAAAATATATGAGAAATCAATACAATTTAGAGTTGGTAGGAGTTGGAAATATTCATTGGCCTATGTATTTTGAACGGTTCTAAAAAAATCCTACCAGAAACGTAAGAAAATTAGGGGAAAAAAATTGTTCTTAACACAAAATGTGTATAGAATGCAAAAAAATATACACTATCTTAAAAAAAATTACAGGATACAAAGAAACATAAAATTACATTTGTTTTAAAAAATTGAATTGTCCGCTCCAATCTGAATTTTTCGTCCAAAAAAGGGAATTGTCCAAAACCTACAATTGAATCTAAGCAGCAGGGAATAGAGGCGGAATTGTCCAAAACCTATTCCGTCAGCAATTGAATTTGAGCAGCAGGAATAGAGGCGGAATTGTCCAAAACCTATTCCGTCAGCAATTGAATCCGAGCAGCAGGGAATAGAGGCGGAATTGTCCAAAACCTATTCCGTCAGCAATTGAATCTGAGCACCTATAAGAACTTCATCATGTGAGAAAATTCACAATCAGGAATCAGACGATGAAGAGACAGAAAAGGCCTAATATAAAAAATACAAATGAAATATAAAATGAAAAAAAAAATGTTATTGTTGTAGCAATTTATGAATCCAACCGAAAAGAAAACGCAAATAAACGATGCAAAAAGAAAATACGAATTAGAACGATTTTTATTCAAATTTGAGAAGATAAAATTTCATAGGGTACCACTATTAACACCCCAAAATATGTTATACACACCCCAACATTTTTTTTAAAAAAAATAGATAATTATAAAATGACTAAGTAACCCTATACAAATTAAATATAATTTTTAAAAAAAAATTTAAAAAATCTTTAAAATTGTAATTAAAATCGGAAAAGTATTTTAAAAGATTAATAAAATCTAAAAAATAATTAATTTAAATAAATCAAATATTTTTTAAAAATAATCTGAAAAAAATAAATATTTTTAAAAAATAAAAAATAAATTATTCAAATAAAAAATTTAAAAATCAATTAAAAATAAATAAATTCGTAAAATTTTTAATGAATCGTAAAAAAACAATTAATTAAACAATCAATTCAAATTAAGAATTCGAATAATAATAAATAAAATCTAAAAAATTAAAAATCACCTAAATCTTAAGAATTAATTAAATTAATTATAAATATTAAAAATATAATTGATTTAATTATTTTTTAAAATTTAGTTGAAATTTTTAAATTTTATTTAACTTTATTTTATTTTTAATTTAATATTGATCGAGTTGATTTTTCTTTATTATTTAATTTAATTTTAAAAGAAAATCGTTAATCCTTAATTTTTTATTTTATTTGATTTATTTTTCAGATTTTCTGTTGCTTTATTTTAGATTTAATTATTTTTCGGAAGGTTTATTTTTAAGAAGGTTTATTTTAGATTTAATTTTTTTTCATTTTTTTTTATTTTCTTAATTTTTTAATTGATTGTTCCATTTTTAAATAATTTTTAAAATTTAGTTGTTTTTTTTAAAAATATTTTCAACGTTTACACGTAATTTTATTGTATTATTGATTTTTTTTCTGTTTATTAAATTTTAAATTTTATATATTTTTAAAGATTTAATTAATTTTTATTAGTTATTAGGGTTGATGGGTAAATAGGAAATAATTGGAGTTTGTTTAGTAATATAAATTGAATTTTAAATTTTAATGGTGTGTGTATAACATTTTATGGGGTGTTATTAGCCCCACCCAATTTCATAACTAATGTGAAATATAGGAATTAAAGATACATAAATATGAAGGGATCTTTATTTAAAGGTCTCGTCAACATAAAACCTCGTTTAAAAGACCTTCATTCTTAATTTTTTATTTAAATGACCATCTTTTTAAATAATTGGTTGCTTTTTTACGTTTGTGAGAGGAATTTAGGGGAGCTTCTGATTAATATTAGTCAAAGGATATTTAAACAAAATTTAAAATGGAAGGAGTTACTGGAAATAATTTCACAAACATGAAGCATCCCCTTATATACTAATAGAGAGTTTAAATTGATGATGTGTCATTTTGTGGTTAATTTGGTTTATGTGTCATTTTGTGGTTGATTTGACTTATGTGTCATAATTTAATGAAGTTGTTAATTTTAAAAAGTATGATGTGTAATTAAGTTATTGGTTGAGTAAAATATGATTCATAAACTCTTTCAAAATATTATATTCTTATTAACTATTGAATTTTTTTCCTAATTAATTATTTATTTTATTTAAGGCGTTAGTGGTTGATATGAAATGTTGAATTTCTTACTATTTTAATATTGACTAATTAAATTAACGTTTATTTTATTTACTTAACTTTATTGTAGTATTCATTTTATTCTTTAGTTTAATTTATTTTTGAACTATTTAATGTACTTTTGAGTAAAATACAATCTAAAATGTATTTTTATAATTACTTTTATCTTATATCTCAAGTAATTTTTTCTGCAATTATTTTAAATTTATTATAAGTTTAATGTATTTAAAAAATAGAGTTCGAAAATATATATGTAAAACTTATTACGAGTATATAATTATATTATTTTACAGGATTAACAAATTTGTTATATATACATAATACACTACTTCTATAATATAGAATCCCCTTATATACTAATAGGGAGTTTAAATTTATTATGTGTCATTTTGTGGTTAATTTGGCTTATGTGTCATTTTGTGGTTGATTTGGCTTATGTGTCATAATTTAATGAAGTTGTTAATTTTAAAAAGAGTTAATTGCAAATTAAATCACGATCTTTTGCTCATTTGCAATCTAATATAAACCTTAAAAGAATTGTAAATAAATTATAAATTTTAAATATTATTGCAATTAGACTTCTTAGAAGTTTACTTTATCCCTAAATCATACCTTTTGATATTTGGTTTGATTGAAAAACAATATTGTTTTATTAAGGTGTTGTTATGTCATTAAAAAGTCTAAATTATGTTAGATTCGAACACAATTAAAATTGTCAAAAAGACTAAATTGCAAATATATTTAAAGTTTGTGATTTATTTGCAATTAACTTAAAGTTTAGATTAAATTGCAAATGAGGAAAATATTATGATTTAATTTACAATTAACTAAAATATTTATTTAAGTCGTTGTGGTTGATATTGAAGGTTGATTTACAATTTATTATTAAGAGTTGTTTTAATATTACTTAAATTATTTGTTTTCAAAATTTTATAATTTTTTTTAAAGTTATTTTTTCATATTTATTAAATGTAAGGTGTCGTGGTTGATATTGAAAGTTGACTTACAAATTATTAAGAGCTATTTTAATATTACTTAAATTGTTTGTTTTCGAAATTTTATAATTTTTTTAAAAATCGTTTTCATATTTATTAAATGTCAACGTCTCATTTCGTTTGATTCTCACAAATTTTCTTTAAAATTTACTTTATAAAATTAACTAACATAAGTGTAATTATTTTATATAACTCAAAATATTATATTAGTTAAACTTTTATATTATAATACAACGTTATAATAAATATAATTGAAAAAAATGTTAAATTTTTTTAACAAAATAATTACTACTATAATTCTGCGAAATCATTTTTTTAAAGTATAATTATAATAATTTATCATAAAAAATAAAAAAATGAAAAATTATATTAAGTAAATAAATAATAATTTATTATTAAATATTTAAAAATATATTTAAAATTCCGTGTAATACACGGGTTCTACACTAGTATAAATGTAATGTGAACATTGGATTAAAAACTTTATTATTTCCTAAAAAAAAAAAAACAAGAAAATTATAGGTAAATAGGGGCACCGTGCATTAATTATTTTATATTTTCATTGGGTTGGTTAAAATTTGCATAGAAAGTTAGATCGGACAAATTGAAAAATACGAATTAATAAATTCAAAATTCAAGAATTTTTTTTAAAGAAAACAGAAAATATAGGGGAATGAAACTTTGTGAATTCTCTTAACCATACCGTAAAAGAAAAAAAATTAAAATATAAAATAAAAACTAAGAATCATACCTGACAAAGACGGAGGAACATGAAAATCTACAACGAAATTGGTGAGAGGTAATCGATTGTGGCAAGAAGGGCAGAGGAAAAGAAAGATAAGCACAATTTATATTTTAAAAAATATACAGAGAAAATAAGAGTAAAAATATTTAAAAATGTAAAGTCTAGTATGCACTCGAGTGCATGTTGTGCACTCTAGTCTAAATAAAAGTGTATATTATTAAACTGAAAAGTACAACACAATATTACTAAAAAGTGTAAGTCATTATGACTAAAAATATTATTATACAGTTTAATAATTGAAAAGTGCAACACCCTTTACCAAAAAGTGTAAGTCAGTAAACTGAAAAGTGCAACATGAACTAGGGTGCACAACATGCACTCGATTCCATAGCAGACCAACCAATTTTAAAAAACTGTAAAAGAAACAGTCAAAATTAATAGTCTCACCTGGACATGGGCGGTTTTTAACCGGCAAACCGTCGAACCGGCAAAACCGCCGGTTACGGTTCAAAAACCGAACCGTAACCGGAAAATGGCAGTTCGGTTTCGGTTGCAAATTTTGGCAAACCGAAACCGCCGGTTTGTCGGTTTTTTTTATTTTTTTAATACACAATTCTTCTATTTTATATGTATAAATTTAAGTTATATAATTTTTATTAAATTCTAGTAATGTAGTTTCTAAAAAAAAAAGTTGAAACGAACAAAAAACGAGCGAAAACGGAGTGAAAACGAGCAAAAACGGAGAGAGAGAGAGAAAAAAAAAAAGGAAAACCGCCTAACCGCCGGTTCGGTTACAAAAAAGGCAAAACCGAAACCGTCGGTTTCTTCCGATTGAACATGTCTAGTCTCACCACAATTTAGGATTTTAAAATAGAAAAATAAGAGAAAGCCACGTAGGTAAAATAGAGACGGTCAAATATATGAATTAAAGATTTATAATAACTACTTTTCTCATATATTTTTTTTGGACAATCAACCTCTTTATTCATTGCAGGAGCAGATGTTTGAGGGAAATCCAAACGCAAAGTTCGACAAATCATTCCAACAATGAGAGTTTCCATAAGATCGAGAAGCTCTCGCAATAGGGTGTGCAACATATGTGTTGGTATAACGCTTTACAAAAGAAATAGATCAATTTGAGAAAAGAATTTAAAATTTGTTTGCACAGTTTAATGAAATCACCAAATGAGGATTCATCTGCAGCATGTGAATTTAATGCATCTGTTACCTTCTTTGCATCTGCTACTTTTCCCATATTAAACACGCTAATAAAAGAATGAACAAATTTTGCAACACATCCCTCTAAAAATCACATTTTTGCCACACATCAAAATCTTCAAACCATTGTGATTGGTTATTCTTGTTGGAGTTTGTTTTATTAAAGAATTGATGCACATGGAGTGATATGAAATCTTTCATATTGATTTAAAAATAACATTTATTATTATTGTAGGCACCTAAATTTTATCGGTCCCTACAATTGATTTGAGCCTCTGAAGTCCAATAAATCAAGACGGGTCTCTAAAATCCAATAAATGAAAACAGGCCTCTAAAGCCCAACAAACCAAATCGGGCCCAGATATAGTATTCTTAGCCCATCAAGTAATTCAAAATTTGAAATAAGCCCTAACCACTTAGCACAAATATCTAGGGCTGTCAAAATGGGCCCGGCCCGATGGGCCGGCCCGGCCCACCCGGCCTATGGGCTGGGCTGGGCTGAAATTTAAGTGGCCCGAAAACAACCGGGCCGAAATGGCCCGGCCCACTTGCACAACCGGGCCAGTCGGGCCCAGGCCGGGCTAAGCCCGAATTTTCGGGCTGGCCCGGTTCTGTCAATTTTTTTTTTTAAATATAGTCTTAATTTGCAAATCTTAAAAATAGCAGAAAGTCCAATAGTCACGCGTAAAGGAATAGGATTGTGAATGGGCTTTGAATGGGCCCAAATTGAAAAACAATAAAGAAAACCAAACACGGCTACACACACTTTCACACTATCGCCTCCAATCCTCCATAGGAAAAAGAGAAGAAAACAATACACTCCATTTTTTAAAAAAGCTGCACTGTGCGTCCGTCGCCTACCTCCATCCTCTCGTCCACCGCCCGCCCCCTTTGGCCACGCTGGCACGCCCTTAGCCACATCTCCTCACCCCACAGCCACCTCAGGTCCTCCACCCTTTACAGTAAAAAAAATGGATGCAGCACTAATGTTGGGAATTGTGAATTTGTGAGGCCTGAAGAATAGAATAGTAGTTTTATTTAGGTCTTATCATTTAAAATTGTTCTGAAGAGTATTATTTTAGTTGGATTTCGTTGATCCATTGTACAAATTGGACAAATTATTATGTATTAATTGTGTACTAATTTATTTATATTTAATAAATTAAATGTTGGATTTTTTTTAATTAAAAATTAGGACGGGCCATTTTGGCCCGATGGCCCGGCAGCCCGACCAGGGCCAGGCTGGGCCTCATATTTCTAGGCCCGGTAGCAACCGGGCCAGGCTGGCCCGGCCCGAAAAAAATGTTGAGCCCGGTGGGCCGGTACTGGGCTGGCCCGGCCCGGCCCATTTGACAGCTCTACAAATATCTCCAATCTTGGCCCATAAAAACCCTAGTTCTACACTTATAAATAGGGGTCTCATTCCATTCATTGGACATCAAGAATCAGAAGCATTTAAGGCTCTAAAATTCTCTACAGAGATTTTAGATAAAATTCTCTATAGAGATTTTAGAGTGTTTTTCAGCAGTTGGAGGAGCTTCAAAGGCGTTCTTCGTGCAAGGCAGCGAGAAGCAGCGTTCGGGTGGAGATTAAGGTGCTAAGCCCCTCAATCCAGTGTTTTTTCAAGGAGGATCTTCAAGGGTGGTTGTCCCGAAAAGTCCCGCTAAGTCTCGGATAAGTCCCGATAAGTCCCGGAAAAGTCCCAGATAACTAGATAAGTCCCGAAGGTCCCGATAAAGTCCCAATAAGTCCCGGAAAAGTTCCGAAAAGTCTCGTAAATCGACGTTTGATCCAAAATACAGCGTCAAGCCCTTGGATTAACGTTACAAAATCCCAAGTTCAAGAACGATCCCTAAATTCAACGTTTAATCCAAAATACGGCGCCAAGCCCTTGGATTAACGTTATAAAGCCCCAAATACAAGATCGGATAGGATTCGACTGCGGATCCAACTCCAAAAGTGCTCAAGAAATTCAAGAAGTTCAAGAAGATAGAATCGAAGGAGCAAATTAGAGATTGTAACCCACAATATTTATCGGTTTAATCCAAAATTAAATACATTGTTTCGCATTTTCGCGTTTTTATATTTAATTCACGGAATTTGTGTTTACAAATTTGGCACGCCCAGTGGGACAATCTCTACCTCTCATCTCTACTCTTCAAGCAAATCAAGTCACGACGATGGGGCCAATCAAGATTAAGATCAAGAGAGGCGTTGCATCCGGATCAGTTGACGTCGACTATGAAGACGTGAACGTAGTCACGAGGAGTATGCCAAGAAGCTCGAAGTCATCGTCTTCTTCAGGGAAAGCTACTACAGAGGGTCCACCACCCAACACTGCGAATGAGGAGAACAACCCAGCATGTTCCCCTACTTATTTCACGGCGAGCTCATTAGATTCAAGTGCAGCTTCAGCAATGGTGACAAATACTATGACTGTTGAGGAGCAATTGGCAAGCTTAACTCGAGCTATAGAAGGACTCACGAAACATGTCCAAGAACAGGATGCCCGGATTGCTAAGCTGATGAGCAATGCAGATAAAAGAAATCAAGTCGAAGGGAATGATGTTGAGATGTCTGGTGAACGCCAGCCAATGGAAATTGACTCAACTCTTAAGGAGTTACAAGTTTCTCTCGATGGTTTGGTGCCTGTTAATCGACTAAAAGAAATCATACTTGGGGAGATCAAAGATAAGTTCGAGGAAAATCCTAAGTCTTCATTTACCTACAACAAGCCTTACAAGAAGAGGATTGACGGTTTGAAGATGCCAGCTGGTTATCAACCTCCAAAGTTGCAACAGTTCGATGGCAAGGGTAATCTAAAGCAGCATATTGCTCACTTCGTGGAGACTTGCAACAATACCGACACGTATGAAGATCATTTAGTGAAGCAATTCGTGCGCTCTTTAAAGGGCAATGCATTCAATTGGTACATCGATTTGGAGGCCAGTTCGATAGATAGTTGGGAGCAAATGGAACAGGAATTTCTCAATCGGTTTTACAACACTTGTAGAACGGTTAGCATGCTTGAATTGACGAACACTCGTCAATCAAAGGAAGAGCCGGTGATCGATTACATAAATCTATGGAGAAATTTAAGCTTAAATTTCAAGGATAGATTGACTGAAACTTCAGCTATCGAGATGTGCATCCAAGGAATGCAGTGGGGTCTTCGATATATCCTTCAAGCAATTCAACCAAGATCATTCGAGGATTTGGCTACTAAGGCTCATGACTTGGAGTTGAGCATGTCTACAAGTGGATTTGAAGGGCCGCCGTCTCAAGAGTGGGGGCAAAGGAAAACGAGTTTGAAGGAGTTGCAACGAAAGCAATATCCATTTCTAGACTCAGACATCCCCGAAATTTTCGATGACTTGATCAAGAATGATCTCATTGAACTACCACAAATGAAACGACCCGATGAGGCTGGGCGAACGGACGACCCCAAATATTGCAAGTACCATCGATTGGTAGGACATCCAACCCAAGACTGTTTTATACTTAAAGAGAAAATTATGCAGCTAGTCAAAGAAGGGAAGATCTTGCTAGAAGAAAGTGAAACAACGGCGAATCACGTCACAATTGAAGACAGTCAAGTTAAGGAAGTTTACGCAAATGGCGCCTTGATTTCTGAAGACGGCGCATACATTGGTCCTATGAACATAAAGTTTTTGAAACGCTACTACATGTAAAGAAAATAAGTATGCTCCATAAACGCACGAGCCTAAACTGCTTGTTGCTCCAAGAACGCATGAGCCTAAACTGCATGATGCTCCATAAACGCACGAGCCTAAACTGCTTGTTGCTCCAAGAACGCATGAGCCTAAACTGCATGATGCTCCATAAACGCACGAGCCTAAACTGCTTGTTGCTCCAAGAACGCATGAGCCTAAACTGCTTGTTGCTCCATAATGCACGAGTCTAAACTGCTTATTACTCCTGGTCCGCATGAGTCTAAATTGTGTACGACGACCACCAAAGGTAAATACATGTGGTTAAACTGTTAACTTACTCCACTAAAGGCGTTTTAAATGGTTAAATAATTAAATCCCTACTTTGTCAAAAGTAGTTAAAGAATAGTCACTCAAAAAATTTGAAAGTAATTCGCAATTCGTCCACATCAAAGTCAAACGTTCTCGTGAATGAAATGCGATGGGGCATTTGTAGACACCTAAATTTTATCGGTCCCTCCAATTGATTTGAGCCTCTAAAGTCCAATAAATTAATTTAAAATTCAAGATGGGCCTCTAAAGTCCAATAAATCAAGACGGGCCTCTAAAATCCAATAAATCAAGACAGGCCTCTAAAGCCCAACAAACTAAATCGGGCACAAATGTGGTATTCTTAGCCCATCAAGTAATTCAAAATTTGAAATAAACCCTAACCACTTAGCACAAATATCTCCAATCTTGGCCCATAAAAACCCTAGGTTCTACACCTATAAATAGGGGCCTCATTCCATTCATTTGATATCAAGAATTAGAAGCATTCAAGGCTCTAAAATTTTCTGCAGAGATTTTAGAGTGTTCTTCAGCCGTCGGAGGAGCTTCAAAGGCGTTCTTCGTGCAAGGCAGCGAGAAGCAGCGTTCAGGTGGAGATTAAGGTGCTAAGTCCCTCAATCCGGTGTTTCTTCAAGGAGGATCTTCAACGGTGGTTGTCCCGCTAAGTCCCGAAAAGTCCCGCTAAGTCTCGGAAAAGTCCCGATAAAGTCCCAATAAGTCCCGGATAAGTCCCGAAAAGTCTTGTAAATCGACGTTTGATCCAAAATACAGCATCAAGCCCTTGGATTAACGTTACAAAATCCCAAGTTCAAGAACGATCTTCAACGACATTCGTCCCAAAAGTCCCTAACACTACAAAATAATGGGGAAATGGGGACGGGGAAGGCAACGGATCTGCCCTTACTAATGATGAAGGCAACGACAAAGGCAACGGATGTGTGCCGATGACAATATGCTCGATGCTATTTGAATGACATCTGATTTGGGGAAAACTGTTGCCTTTTGGCAACGGGCTCACTGTCGTTGCCTTTTGGCGAGGGCGACAGCCGTTGCTAAATGGCAACGGGGCCACTACCGTTACCAAATGGCATCGGGGCCCACTGCCGTCTCCTTTTGGCATCGGGCCCACTCCCGTCGCCTTTTTATTAACATTTAAAAAAGACGAACCTGGGTTTCGAACCCAGGTATCGAGGCCACCAACACCCACCCCCAACCGCTAGGCCACCCATTTTTCGCGAATTTTGCTGTTTGCGGGGTTCGAACTCGGGACCTCCCGGTCTCGAAGGCTTTTGGGCGCCCCCTGTGTGACGTTTAGGCTAGGAGCTTTAGTCGACATGTTGTGAATGCAATTAATATATATTCAATTTAATTTTAGTTTTTAATTCTTTAATTCAATCCATTCTAACTTTAATTGTTGCTTATTAAATTATTTATCAAAGCATATCATAATTATTTCTAAATTATGTTTTTCAAATTAACTAAATTATGTTTTTCAAATTAAATAATTTAATTACGGTATCAATTCACACTATTTAAATTTATTATAATCCTCAATTTACAACATTTAAATTCATTCTAATTTTTAATTTCACAACATTATAATTACATACAACATTGAATATAATTATTTCACTTATACATTTAAATTTATTCTAACCACATCATTTAAATTCATTCTAATTTTCAATTCACAACATTAAATATATATAATTATTTTCACTTATCCATTTAAAAATATGAATTCACTTATCCATTTAATTAAAAATATTTTCATCTATTATAAGGTTGCGTTTGGATGGAGGGATTTGATTTGAGGAGGTATTTCAAATGAAAGGTTTTGAAAATAGATGGATTTCAAATGACATGGTTTTAGTGAGGATTTGAAATCTCTCACAATTTAAACTAAAAAGTGTGTGGACACAAATCTAAGTATTTGAAATCCATTCATAATCCAAACATATAGAATGAATTTGTGTTGTGGATTTGAAATCCATAAGTCCAAATCCACCCAACCAAACGGAGCCTAAAATTATTCTCTAGTTCATTTTCAATTAAAATAACATCACAAACAACATTAATTATAATCATAATTAGCATGTTCACGTCAATTAAAATAACATCACACACAACATTAAAATAAAAATTAATCCTCAACGTCAATGTAATATAATAACATCACACATAACAAAGTAATATAAAAATGTATCACTCCTCATCATCACCACCATCATCCTCAGTATCATCCCGATCCTCAACCTGGCTACGATCATAAACGTTGTGCGACGCCCCTGACGGCCTCGGCGCCCCACCCATCCGACCCATCCCACCCATCTGTCCCATCATCACTGCCATCTTCTCCTCAAAATGCTTGAGTAAGCGCTCCTCCTGCTACTGCATTTGTAGGAGTAAACACTGCTCTCTCTCCTCATTGACTCTCCGTTCTTCAGCAATAGCATGGTCAATGTCGGCCTGGGTGAATCGTCCATAAGCTGTACCACTTGACGTCTCGCCAGGACCGGAGGAGACCCGTTTGTTCTTGCCTACTTGTCCAAGGCCCCTAACACGTCCATGAGACCTGCCGACCTTCTTCAAGTACAGTTCAGACATGTCGGGTATAGGTGGGCCCTAGGAACCATCCTCTGAAGTAGGTTCATCTGACGGATCTCCTGATTGATTATTGGTCAACTCCTCCTGTATCTGGTCATATACGTGCACATTTAAAAGTGGATTAATACATTTTCAAGTACAATTAAATATATATTTGTTATATAATGTGTATATATATATATATATATGTACACACTTACAAGTATATCACCCATATAGCCATAAGTGTATGTGCCGTTTTCGTAACGGTGGTAGTATTCAACTATCTCCCAGTCGTATGCAGGGCGTCCCATCCTCTACTCCTGTATTTTGAATCGAAGACATATACGTATAAATAAACTAAATAATTAACTAAAATTAATTATAATTGACCACAGATACTTACAATGCGTCGTGCGACCTCTGCTGCTCCACGAGCTCCGCCTTTATGAGTACCATGGCCAGTACCCGGACCTCCAGACTCGGATAAGCGGTTCTTACGAGCCTTCTCGCTCTTCTTAATTGTTTCAGGATTGTTCCAGTGACGAACTAAGTCGTTCCAAACATTCACATCCCACCTCGGCCTCTTCTTATCCTTCACCCACGCTTTCTTGACTCTTGATAACATGTTAATGTACCGACTTGCTGCTCTTTGAAGAAAGAGTCTGTACACCTCTGCAGAAGATGTGACTTCAAGGTCCCACCTGACCTCGGTCTGCAAAAAAAATTAATTAATGAATTAATATAACAAAATAACAAAATGTTAATGTAAAGTTATTTTATACCTGGAATGTATCCCACCATCGCTGTATCGTGCCGGGTGATACCTTGACCCAGGCGTGTGCACCAAGCTCCATATTCCTGTACATAATCGATCTGATCGTCCTCGAAATCAAATTTGAAGGCATCATCTTGTTACACGTATTTTATAATAATAAAAAAATTATTAATAAACATGTTATACATACGTCTAATGAAATTTAAATATAATATACTACGTATCAAGGTAGATCCATAGGAGAATGCGACTCTCGGGTGCATCAGTCGACATGCTGGCCTGTGTCCCGACAGACGGAGGTCTAACTAGCGAATGTATCGGTGGAGGGGAACCATATGAGGCACCTGAGTGTAATAGGTATTATGGTTCATTCCGGGCATCTGGGGCAACTGTAGTATCCCAGTCATATCGGGCATATAAAAACCCTGTGGTATGGGCACAGTCGGTGTCTCATCCACCGACTCTCCTCTACCTCTACCTCGCCCCTGTCCAGAAGAACCCTGACCAGAGCCATGTCCAGAAGAAGCATGTCTACGACCGCTCATCTGTCAAAATGAACATTAAAACATTATTAACGTTGAACATTGTAACAATTAAAAAACATTATATATGAACATCACTGTAACGATTAACACTAAAATATAAATAAGGAATATAATTAAGGAATTAATATTTAGATAACATTGTCTAACAATTAATATTTAGATAACACTGTCTAACAATTAACAACATCATTCATCATTCATCTTCATCTTCAGCTTCATCTTCGTCGTCTTCTTCTCCCTCTTCTTCTTCATCTTCTTCATACTCTGCCATTTCCATCATTATACCGGTGTCATCAGTTAACATGACAGGATCATCATCTACTTGCACAATCATTTGAGTCTCTATGTTATCCTCTTGCCACGCGGGAACTTCATCTTCAGTAGTATCTTTTGCATCCACCAAGTATCTCGGTTTGACTTTGCAGACAAATATCCAATCAGTACGAGATCCGGGGTATGAACAATAGTAGACTTGTGTGGCTTGACTTGCTAGTACGAATGGATCGTACCGGCCGTAAGATCGCCTCTGATTAAGCTTCACGAGCTTGTAGTTAGGATGAACTTTTGTCCCATTGTTTGAGGGATCAAACCACTGACACTTGAACAAAACCACTTTCTTCTCGTGGTACCCCTGATAGTCCAATTCGACTACTTCCTCGAGTTTCCCATAGAAATCTTTCTCATCTGCGTCATAGTTTTTTCCCTTGATACAAACTCCACTGTTTGATGTTGCTCTAGATGCACCATAAGCCATGGTGTGGAATTTGTACCCGTTCACGTAATACCCTGCGTACGTAAGAACTTGACCAGACGGGCCGGCCGAAAGATCGTATAAAAACCTGTTCTCGACGCGATTTATCTTCACATATATATATATATAAGCCGAATTAATGTGAGAATTTCTATAACTTAACACTTTACACAGATCGTTATTTTAAGATAACTTACAATTTCTTCAAACCACGACGCAAATCCATCTTGTAGTCTTAAATCTGATTCAGCGGCCGAGAGATTTGGTTGAAGAACTTGAAGTTGTTGCATGAATAGCCTACGTACGATCGATATAAGATTAATAAGACATGTCAACACTAAGTATTTGATTGACAAACATTTTGGTCGGATTGACTTACTGAACATATGGCTGCACCCCATCACAATTCAACAACACGTACGTATGAGCAACTTTTTTCTCCTCGTCTAAAATCCATCTTTTCTTAGACTTTCCTAATCGTTTGCCAGGCGCCTTAAATATGGAAAAAGTGCCCTCGACATACTCGTGTACTTCGTCCCGACCATCGTAATTACGAGGTACATTGTGTATCCTTGTCGTAACATGGTCCTCGAAATAGTGAGAACAAAACATTGACGCCTCTCTAGTTAAATATGCATTTGCAATCGAAGCTTCAACACACGCTTTGTTACCCACGCTTAATTTCAAGGTGCGAAGATACCTGATTAAATTTTAAGAATCGTAAGTTCATATAATTTGAAGAATCGTATGAGAAATTAATTAAATTACCTCTCGTATGGATACATCCATCTGTATTGAACTGGACCACACACTTTTGCTTCATATGCAAGGTGCACAGGTAGATGTTCCATAGAGTTGAAGAAGCTGGGTGGAAAGATACGTTCCAACTTGCACAAGATGATTGGGATATCTGTTTCCAGTCGAGTCATGTTGTCAACTGTGATGGTTGTAGAAGTCAACTCCTTAAAAAATAGACTAAGCTCAGTGATTGCTTTCCACACAGTGAGCGGCAGAATTTTGTAAAAATCAATCGGTAGTAGTCTCTGCATAAACACGTGACAATCATGACTTTTCATCCCATACAATTTCAATTTCGACCAGTCAATGCAACGGGACATGTTAGACACATATCCATCTGGAAACTTTAACTCACTTATCCACTTACAAACAACATCCTTTTGCTTCTTATCAAGCGAAAAAGAAGCCTTAGGATACTTTGATGTACGTGGACATTTCTTGAGAGAGGGACGACGACAATAATCATTCAGCTCATCTCTTGATTTAGACGTGTCCTTTGTTTTCCCCTCCACATTCATCACCGTGTTGAATACGTTATCAAACACATTTTTCTCAATATGCATCACGTCTAAGTTGTGTCGTATCAACAAGGTACTCCAATACGGCAACTCCCAGAAAATGCTTTTCCACTTCCACCCTCCAGAAAGTTTTTTGTTGTGAGCCTCAGCACCATCCTCTATAACCTTTCTATATCCCAAATGATCAATTTCGTATAGGAGACTTGCACCCATTCGAATAGGCGGTGGATCATTTGTGACTACTACTCCGGCCATGAATGTAGTTTTATTCGTTCGCCACGTGTGATTCAGTGGTAAGAACTTCGGTGGTTGTCGAACCACGACTGCTTTCGACTTTTATTCAAATAGAATGCATCGGTGTACTCTCCACAATATGGACAAGCAAGCCTTCCGGCTGTACTCCAACCAGACAACATTGAGTATGCTGGGAAGTCACTAATGGTCCAGATAAGTGCAGCTCGCATCAAAAAGTTTTGCTTTCTAGCAACATCGTAAGTTTGCACCCCATTTTCCCATAAAAATCTCAAATCTGCTATCAGTGGTTGCAAAAACACATCAAGTTTGTCCTTCGAACTTTTAGGCCCGGGCACGAGAATCGAAAGAAACATGAATTGATCCTTCATGCATAACCACGGGGGTAGATTGTACGGAGTAAGTATAACTGGCCATGACGAATATTATTTTCCCGTCATTCCAAACGGTGCAAAACCGTCTGTGCTCAAGCCCAACCTGACATTCCTAATTTCAGATGCAAAATCAGGATACGAACGGTCCAAATGCTTCCAAGCCAGCGAGTCTGTCGGGTGACGCATAACACCAGAGTCATCAGAAGCTCACGAGGCATGCATGTCATATCCTTCGCAGTGACCTTGGACATGTACAATCTTTGCAAACGAGGAATTATCGGAAAGTAGAACATCTCCTTAACCGGGCGTTTCTTTTTCAACCGACCATCTACATCAACCCTACTCGGCTTATACCGTGATCGACCACAAATCTTACAAAAATCTAGTTCGCTGTCTGCACCCCAAAATAACATGCAATTCTGTGCACAACAATCAATCATTTCTACCGGAAGACCCATCCCACTCATCAAATGTTTTGTGTCGTTAAATTTCTTGGGAACCTTATTTTCGGGAGGACAAATCTCACGAATCAACTCAATGACCTGATTGTATCCCCTTTCAGACAATCTGTTTTCCGTTTTAATGTTCAACAATCTGGAATTGAATGACAACTGCGAATGAGATTCACAACCAGGATACAAGTCTTGGTCCGCTGCACGAAGCATGTCGTAAAACTGTGCCGCATTCTCGTTAGGGGGTTCTTCATTAAGTGCCTCCTCTTCCACGTCTATTCCAAAATCAATGTTTGGGCCACCCATTAAATCTTCTACCATAGTGTGGTACGAACTAGGTCCCGCTGGGTCAACGTCGTTTGAAGTTGACGCAAATTCATTAGTGTTTTGAAATGGACGTGGACCCTAACTCTCTTCCCCGTGATAAATCCAATTATAATATTTCAGTGTAAAACCATTTCGATATAAATGAGATTTCACTTCATTAGGATCTCTATAAGTTTGATTTCGACATCTAGCTTTCGAACAAGGACACCTAATTTTTCCTTCCCAAATCGAATTCGGATTACTAGTGGCAGCTTCAATAAATCCATTTACTCCACTAACAAATCCGGGGTTCATAATCCCATTCACTAATCTTGGACTATACATCCAACTACGACTTGAATAATTCATGTCAATCGACGTCTACAACACACAAACAACCAACGTCTCATTCCTCCAACTCTATTAAAATTAATTAATATAATTCTAAATATATTCTAATAATTATTCTAACACCCTAATTAACAAATAAATTCATATATAGACATAACACAAATATAATTCTAACACCCTAATTAACAAATAAATTCATATAACTTAATTAAAACATACATATAAATACATGCCTAACACAACATAATTAACAATTTATAAATTCTAACAATTAACACATGCATGCATAAAAATTAACAATTCTAACAATTTTATATATACATACAACATATATGCATATATATACATATATATACTAAAACTATATATACACATATAACTTCAAATTTAACCAATGAAAACGAAAAAAATTACCGTAGAAATGCTCTCGTCGAAGTGTAGAACACAAATGGCCAAAAACCGAGTTCGATCCGGAAACGGTGCAAAATTTTGTGTTTGGAGGTGTAAAAAACGAAGGTATGGTAGAAAGGAGGAGGGAGCGGCGCTGTTCTGGAAGAGAGGGGTTTAGGGCGATTAAAACTAAATTAGGGCGACGGGGAAGGCAACGGGCCCACTACTGTTGCCATTTAGCGAGGGGGGCCCGTTACCAAATGGCATCGGGGCCCACTGCCGTCCCCTTTTCGCATCGGCCATTATATGTCGTTACCTTTTTGCAACGTGGCCCACTCCCGTCCCCTTATCCGTTGCCTTAAGGTAACGGCACCCACCCCCGTCGCCTTTTTTCTCCCCGTTACCAATGCCGTTGCCAATTGGCAACGGTAGCCTGTCGTTGCCTTTTGGCCAATATTTTGTAGTGTAAATTCAATGTTTAATCCAAAATACGGCGTCAAGCCCTTAACTTAACGTTATAAAGCCCCAAATACAAGATCAGATAGGATTCGGCTGCGGATCCAACTCCAAAAGTTTCAAAAGTGCTCAAGAAATTCAAGAAGTTCAAGAAGAGAGAATCAGAGGAGAAATTAGAGATTGTAACCCAGAATATTCATCGGTTTAATCCGAAATTAAATACATTGTTTCGCATTTTCACGTTTTTATATTTAATTCACGAATTTGTGTTTACAATTATATTTTTCATTTAATTGAAGACGGAATAGTTTAATATTGAGGGTGAAACAACATAGATAAAAAAAATTGCATTTAATAATCTGGTGAATTAAGAAAAGCCTTCTCCGTAATTCAAACTCAAAACTTCACGAATTAGATAGTGGTGTTGGTGAATTAAGAAAAGTCTTCTCCGTAATTCAAACTCAAAACTTCACGAATTAGATAGAGGTGTTGATGAATTAAGAAAAGTCTTCTCCGTAATTCAAACTCAAAACTTCACGAATTAGATAGTGGTGTTTTAACTGCTTGAGATATTGCACTTCTGATGCTTTTTTGAGGGGTTCAAATTAAAGGAAATAAAATGTCAATAATTGGAGCTAGAGTTAAATAATTCAAATGGTAAGAATACCATTGTCTAAAGTAACATTATCTAAATTAGTGTTTGTTATGAGATTTGTTACCTAATGAAGTGAGGGGCTAGATTGAAATTAAAAAATGCTACTGTATATAATATCTTAAAAAATAGGTACGGTGTAATATTTCATAATGTGTTATTTTGATAGGTTAACCCAATTGAATTTGCCTTCACTATTTCTAAATCACGTTTATGGTCAGTTAAAATTGAAATCGAATAATTTATTTAAATAAAAATTTAATTCGATATAATTTTGAGTAAAATAATTACTAGTTAATCTGAGGGCTTAAAGAGTAAACAAGTCAGTCAAAAAGCTCTCATAAACGAAATCGCACACAAGGGTTTAAGCTCTGAATTAATGGCGAATCCGAAGCAAGCATCCCTTCGCCCATGGTTTCTCGATCTCCTACCTCTCATGGTCGTTCTTCTCATTTTCGCCCATGTCATCGCTCTGGTCAGGATTACTCACTTTTTCTCCATCAAAACTCATTTTATCGAATTTTCGCTCATTCCTGCTAATGTGTGTGTCGGTGCAGGCTTACTGGATTTACAGATTAGCAACTGAGAAGCAGCCGAATAGAAGGAAGAAGCACTAGGTGAATGAAGCACTAAAATCGAATCAATTTGCAGAGGTGTAAAAGGGGTAAGAAGAATTTGATGGACTCGTTAGGTTTTCGACTAATTTCTGCTTTAATCCTTCTATTTTTTGCTATGCCAAGTGTTTAGCTACATATCTGCTGCCCTTTGATTTGTAGTTCGTAGCTATACTTGGATAGTTTAGTGTAATATTGATTTTGGGATAAAAAGAGAAAGTAATATAACGAGCTACGTTTCTGGATTTTTCTTCTAAATCAAAATTTTATTATATCTGATTACATGGATTTGTGATCGCTTGAATTGGAATGTTCCTTTTAACGGATTTTCTTTAATCAATAAGGCTCAATGTCTAATGTGTAAATTGTGGAATAAGGAACTGCAGATTGTATAACCATCTTGAATTCTCAGTTAATCTGCCTTTGCATAGAGAACACAGGGGATAATTCTTGGGATAGGTATTCAAACCAGATAGAGTGATAAATGTTTTTTTCTGTCTCAGGCAGTCTCTTCGGCTGATTTTTTCATTGTTAGTGATGTCTCATGCAAGTTCTCTTGGAGGAGGGTGCAAGTTCTATTGTAAGTTACAACTTAAATGTGTTCAATTCTTATGGGCTCATTTATTTCCGGGTTTAGGTGCAGACTGTGCAGTATCTATTGATCAATGTAAACAAATACATAATTGGTGGATGATGATGACTGTAATAGTTCTGTATATGCTTCTCTGGATATGTAATTTTAGTTCTTAACCATGCTTCGAAAATATATGTTGAAATGTGAAGTTTCCATTTGTATAATTTTGTATATATGCCAGGAGTGAAGCTAAAGTACTAGTTGTTGCACTGTTTTGTTGATGGATGTCTATACTTAGTTCCATATGTACTAGATTGTTCGTCATAGACTATCTATAAAGTGAAACTAAAGCTCTAAGTTGATGCATATGATTGTTCGGTTGTTCCTCAGATGGGAATGACATTGTTTTGGTGAAGATTGTTTTAATTACTTAGCTGCAATGTTCCTGGACTTGAGAAAGCTATGAGTAGTCTGTAAGCTCTTGCACTTAGAATTGTTGAGACTAGTAGGCTTTTTTTTGGTATTTCCTTTGTGCATATGAACTAACCTAGATGATGGGCCAGGGTAGGAAGATACACTAATTCAACTTGGATAGAGACCATGGATGAATAATAGATGTAGGCCCAGTTTGGTAGGGTAGATTAGCCTAAGTTAGATGTCTAATTAGGCCTAAAATAAAATTTCGACCCAAAATGCAAAACACACTCGATAATGTGCATACCAATTGACTTAAAGACAACATTTGCAATTAAATTTGGGTCAGTTGAGATATACGGAGCTGGCCATAGATATTTCAAAATATCTACCAAACGGGGCCTTAGTAGTCTAACTCTTCCTATATAGAGTCTTTATCGGCAGTAGATATGTAGAGATCTAACCAAGTAGAGAGAGCTCATGATCTGAGTGCTTAAGGGAGGAAGAACACTCACATTTCGTTCTGGTGTGGTCAAGAATTATACACGCTTTATTACTTAGGACTTAAGTTATGGTTATGTTTGAGTCTATTTAAATATGAGTTTTCTAGAATCGTGAATTAATATTGGTCGAGAACAATGTTATTTATGACTTACTACTATGTATCGGTGTATATTGATGAAATGATAACGTTTTATGCAATACAATTGAATTTATATATATTTTTAATATAAGAATGTCTATGCTGACAGTATGATCTGTTAATAAAAATAGGAGTGATGAGATGTTTAAGTCGTCTATTCATGATTTAGAAAAGTCTTTTTGTGTATTCAAATGATGTCCTAACATGTTTGCATATCAGAATATACATTTATCAATATATGTTGAACAAACAAACAAGATTTAAAAAAGGACAAAAACTTTATGGTATTTCGATATACTTTTTTATGTATTAACTTATAGGACATGTTTGTTTTGGGACTCACACGTCCGGACGTGGGACGTAACTTTCCCCGTCATGTTCTAGTTCGGGATTTCACATTCGGATTTCAACATCCAACTTCATCCACCCCTAAAAATACCTATATATTTTACTATTATAATAATGCAACATCACTCACTTTTACTAATTGATTTGACATTAAATTATATTTTATAATACAACATCACACTCTTTTACACAATTGATTTGACATAAAGTTACATCATATCCTACTTAACATTCCAAAACAAACATACACAATCACTATTCATCAAGATTTCTCCATCCAAGATTTTTCCATTCGGATTTTTCCCATCCTACATAATCCCAAAACAAACATGCCCATAGTGATTTTGAGAAGAAAAATTCATGAAATCAAATACTCTATTTTTTAAAACATAATACTCCTGTATGTTTAAAAGTACTCTTCTTTTTTTTAAAAGGAGTTAATGTGAACATGTTGAAGGAGAGCTACTTTTACGTAAGTTACAAATGAAAGTATTATCTTTCGCTTGGAAATTAAAAATAAAATAAAAAATAATAAAACAACTAATCATATGAACTACTTAATTTTATTTTGTTCGCGAGGAAAGCATCTTTTCTTTCCTTATACTCCATTTCTTCAGCAATTATTTTCACATTTGTAAGTAAGAAAAATCTATCATAAACTTTATCTTTACAAAATTAACAATTTTACACAAATTTTTATTATTTTTTGTTCTACACATGTATGCAAATCAACACATTTTTTACTTTATAAATAAAAGTTTGCAAAATTACTATTTTGCTCATAAAAATAAAGTAAGAGCTTGAAAAATAAAAGTTATTGATACATCTTCCTTTAAACAACCTTCTTATTAGAAACTGGAGAAGTTCATCAACCACAATTAAGCTTATGAAGTTACCTGCAAATTCCTTGTGACACACATATATAATGTCATGTATAGTATATATATATACATGAGTTTAATTCATTATTCTAGTTTCTTGAGTGTGTAGCAGCTAGTTATTTACATCCATTAGGTGCAAATCCGAGGTTCCCTCCAGCAACATCATACACCACCTCCAATGTCTTCTGCTGAGTGTTTCCAAAGATGGCAATGTCCGTGTCGTCACTATTACCCGCAAACGCAAGACACACTTGCGATTTGCTAATAAGTACGAGTATCCCGTTAGGATCCAAGTCCACTTTAGCATTGCCACCGAAGGTGAAGGATATTTTTGGAATTGAGACAGTGGTGTATCCGCTAAAGTCATAGCAGGTGTCTAGTATTGAGTAGGACGGAGCGCTACGGTACTTGGCCATCAGCTTCTTGAATGCAGCGCTCAATGTGGAGTAGGCGTTCGGTGGGAGGCGCGTGATGACTGTGCCAGAGTCTATGATGCCCCCCGCGGTCTTGAAAACAGATTGCCCGATCGCTAGTTGGACCCCTCCGACGCTTATGCCAACAATGTCGATGAAGTAGAACATACTCCCTTGTGATCGATCGAAAGGTGTGAATTTCACATTTCTTGGAGCTCCCTGTTTGCCTAGTGTCAAATGCCCTGTTGAGCTTGAAGTTGATGGGAGGCAGTATGAGAAGTATTTCCCATATTTTGATGCAGTTTGAGATACAAATGATAGGGAGTTTCTACCAAGGCCTAATAATCCAGCAGTGCTGCCAAACAGTCCTTGATTGTTCTCTCCACATCCAAATAGAAATCTTGGGAAGATGTCAATTGCTGATATGGTCAATTTCTCTTTCCCGAAGAACCCGACCGAGAAAGACTGGTCGCCGTACTGAATCGCGTAAACGCACGTGGCGGTGGAGCAACCGGGGGCGTTGCCGGTGGCGGACGAGAGCTGAGAGCACTCGGCTGAATTGCACGATATGTTCGAGTATGAGCTCGACGTGGAAGGGTTGAAGATGGGCTCTTGTTGTTCGTAGCATGATCGAACGCACGGTTGGCATTGCGTCCATGTTAGGTCACTTCCCGTGTCGAAAACGAGAGATAGGGTTTTTCGTGGGGTTCCGAGGCCTACGGTGACGATGTAGTTCCCGGAGCCGAACGAACGACCCGATTGGACGGGGAGGTTGGTTTTCTTACCATTGAGTTTGTTTGAGTTGGAGTTTAGATTGGGGTTGTTGATAAATTTGTTCGAATTTCGAGCTCGGATCGACTCGACTCTGGATTGGTCATGGGAGAGGACCTCACTTAGGGGTGGTACCTTTGAATCACTTTGTTGAGAACAAGGACCATGCTTGTGAAAAACTTCCAATGTAGATTGTCTCTTGTTTCTACCTGCAATTCATGCTTCATCAATTAGATGTGAAACGTGGTGTTAATATTTCCGAGCTCTAAATTGATAGTACGTTAGAAAAAATCTTTTATACCCAAATTGATAATTTTACTATATTTCATGTCCTCGATTAACATTATTCCTAAAACTGAATACAAGAGAATCTAACCCCCACAATTAATCAATTTTGATAGGCCGACAAATTGTGAAATTGAAATCAGCACATGCATAGAAGAACAGACAAGACACCAAACCAGCTTATTAAATTATTCTTTCTTCAACTGATGAAACAAAACAAAACTTGTTTCACCATCAAAATACAGCTGTGCTGCACTTGAAAATATCCAGCTCCAATAATTACTATCAAAATTTATCATTATTGAATATTGACAGCTAAAAAAGCAAATAATTATAGATGCTTTAAACTAAATAAATACATAATTTGCATGAGAGGTGAAGTTTTTGTAGTAATATTTTTTAAAAATAGAATATCATTAAAATCTGTCCAATCGTATCACATTAGTTGATTCAAGACTTAAAAAATAAAAAAATCTGCAAAACGTATGTTCCCATTTCTAAAGCAGAAAATGACCCAAGTCTTTGTGACCAAATTAAATTAATTATTTAATTTTGTTTCCTTCCAATCATTAATTATAGCGATTAATTAAATAGAAAAGAAAGAAATGAAAATGATGATTGAGCCACAAATAAAGTACTAAGTAGGTGTGTCGAAGAAGAATGGTCCCAATAAACAAGCTTTTGTTAAGGAATAATTTTGGACCATGTTACATCAACACACTGAATCAAGTTTTTATCATATTGTCTTTGAATACTCCCTCCGTCCCGCGGTATATTATTTATAGCTTTTGGACACATAAATTAAAAAATGTAATAAAATAATAGATACAGTATAAATGATGTGATGATTTGAAGAATGAAAAAGTGTAGTTTTACAAATAATAAATAGAGTATAATGAAATTATAGATATATAAAGTGTAGTACATATATTAGGTATACTTTCATTAAAAAAGAAAGTAGTGGGACACTCTTTTAGCACAATTATATGTTTACAGGTGACTATATCCTATAAGAAATTTCTCAGGCAAATTATTAGTACATGAGATTACATTACTACCCCTTAATGAACTTCACTGTAAAGCTTGATCAAGGCACTGTAAAGCATGAGATTACATTACTACCCAAGTCATTAAATCAAATTATATTTTAGTCTTTTTTATGTGTAATACTTTGAGTCTTTTTTATCTGAAGTTTGAACCTAAGATGTAAAAAAAAAAAGTAAGAAATCACACTACAACAAAATCCATGATTCAATTTCCTTGCTATTAGCGAGGGAATTATAATTTTGAAATTTAACGAGAGTGTTTGTAAGGATTACAATACCCTCGATATATAATGAGTATTTTTAAAATATGATCAATTTTATCGTGGACGTATGAATGTTCGACGTAACAATAACAATATTTACTTTCTATAGCACAACCAAATAAATCTTGTATGCACAAACACAAAATTCATAGTTCACTATATATATATAAATAATAACAATAATTATTTTTCCACACATCCAAATAAGTATTATATCTATGATCAAAGAACCTATACTACAAGAATTACATTAAAAAAAAAAAAACCTTTTTTAGTGCAGAGAGAAGCTGGCAAAAGAGAGTTGATTTCAAGAGTGTGGTAATGGGTACTGCTGTGAATGCCAGTTTCTGCAGTAGTGCTGCTCATCAGAAAACATGAAGATATTATTATGAATGAAAAAAGAAGAAGAAAGAGATAATTGGAGGAATTGGCCATAATGTTTGTTTGTTTATGAAATCCTAAGGCTTGTGGCTGTGGCCTTGTTTCCATATACATAGTATATATAATAGATAGAGGTAGACTTTCAAGAATCCACATCACCCCCATTATGATTCTTTTTTCCTTTTTCCATTGGACATAGCTAAACCTTTTTTTTTTTTTGAGGCAATTTATATTTTGATTTGAGATGTTAAATGGTTTGATTTTAATCTATTAGGGTCAGATCTATAGGTGGTGAAATTTGAATAAACTAGAGTTTACTAGTTTGCTTTTAATAGTTCATTAATAGTTGTGTGGGCGGCAGGTTAAATGGGCCACTAATGGGTTACATAAAGTTTAAAATATCTATGATATAAAAAGTGTAATTTAAATTCACTACATATAATTAAAAAGATATTAATACTTCAAATCGCTACCACCCAATATTTTTGTGCATACTTGAACAAAATGTTGTCTTATAACTCATTTCATGTATCTAAAGTATGTACAATGATAAAACTAATAATTATTATATAATTATATTAAAATTAAATAATAAAATATTGAACCGGCCTAATGAGCTAGCCTAATCCTAAACGATCCAGTCTTATAGAGCTTTGGGCTAAACGGTTCGGACCAAAACGTTTCGAACTTAAATGAGCCAAGAGTAGATAGTTCTAACCATTGTTTTTTTTTAAACAGTCAAAATCTTAGTATCAAATAACAAAATACATCAAGCAAAAACTAGTGATTATCTAAGGCATTCTTTATAGGTGCTCCCTCTAGATATCAAATTAATTGCCTTCAGCCAACTATAAAGGAACTATTTGATGAGGTAAATGTTTTTTATTTTTTTCTTGTTGATTCATTTGTTGTAATTTTGTATAATTACCCTTATTTATTACTCCATATAGTTATCTGTTTATTTATTATTTACTTATATTTTTGAATGGAAGCTTCTTAATCTATGAAATAAAGATTTAAAAAAGACTATGTTTGGCCAGTCAACTTGAGAGGAAAAAGAGAGGAGGGGTTCACTTTTTACTCTGGAAAATTAAAATTCTACTTTAGCTTAAAATTCTATTTTAATATTAAAAATTAAATTATTATTTCAAAACTTTAACTACTGCCAGCAGTTCCGCTGTTAAAAAAAATACGCAATCGGACATGAACCTTTTCCAAAAATAAAATAAAATAATAATTCTTGTAATTTTTTAATAAATTTCAAAGAGAAATAGATATATACTGTAATAAAATAATAAGTAAAAAAAAATAAAAAAAAATTGAGAGTACCCATGTCCTATAGCGAACACTCACTAGCCAATATAGTGTAATAGAAAATAGAGCACAATGGATTCTAGTACTAGGTGGAAATCTACCCCCACTTCAATTACTTATTTATTTTCTTTGTTGAAACACTCCTATCTCTATTCCCACTTATAAGCCACACAATTGGGTTGTTGACCAATGGAGGCCAAGAACAACTTACAACAATATCAATTGCTCAAAAAGGAAAAAATAACTTTCATTTTTTTAAGTACTCTATGTACACCCTGTTTTGATAAATCATGTTATCTTATTGTGTTTTGTGTCGCCACAAACATAATAATTTTCATGTCTAACTTGATATTTTTTGTATCAATTTGACATCACGATAACGACATGATAAAAAAATAAATAAATTTAAAATTTGCATCTAAATATATAAAAATGAAATATTTATTTAAATTTAAAATAATATTGTGTCATTATCATGTTATAATTGAGTACATGTCATTATCATATCATGCTATATCAGATCAATAATAAGTAACAAGTTAATGTATTATCTGTAAATTTTATCATGTTTAATTGGTTAACACAAATCCGACACGATAACAACACGAACATGATTAAGTCAAACACTAGCATGTAATTTTCGTTTTGTGATATCATGTTGTATTCGAAATCGACACCCCTACCCCTATGATTCGGGTGGAATTTACACACTTTAGAGGCACATGTGAAGCGTATTTTGATGTGGATTTCATTGAATTATGGATTGATAATGATGATTTGAGCCAAAATGAGAGAAAGGTTGAGTTTTGTCGATTTTGTAGGAAATACGATGGAATTTGGAGCAAAACACCAACCATACTTTACTGGACCAGGAAGAGGAGTGCACCGTTGGGTTCGTCTCGAAAAACGGAGTGGAATAGCCAAAAGAATCAAGTCAATCGGACACCCGAGGCGAAAGATATGCACGAAACGAGAAAGGGTCGAAATCGCGCAAGAGCACGGCCGATCTCATGGCTCGGCCGAGCCATTTTCAAGCCAAATCAAGGCCACGCCCGAGCATTCTTCTCGGAATAGAGCAGCCCGAGACAGAAGATTTGGGGGCATGATCGAGCACGGCCGAGCACCCTTCTCGGCCGAGCTCGAGCGATTTCCAAAAATGTGATGTCTCGGCTGAGCACAAGGCACGCCCGAGCACCACATCTATGCAGCACGGTCGAGCACCCTTCTCGAAATAGGGCAGCTCGAGACACAAGTTTTAGCCAAGGATATGCCACGGCCGAGCACCATTCTCGGCCGAGCTCCTTCCGTTCCCTGTTCCATGCGACACGGCCGAGGCCTCCCCAATCCATTAACACGCCGAGCACGGCCGAGCCGCCTGCTCGGCCGAGCACTTGAAAAATAAAAATTCCATTTTGCACGGCCGTGCTATCCCCAATTTCGGTGCCTTTTGCCCATTTTTGCCATTTTTGAGGGACCAACTTGCAAATTGTCCATCCAAACCCTACCCCAACACTATAAAAGCCCCCATTCTTGAAATCATTTGTACCTTCCCCCAATTCCTCAAATTCCACACATTTTATTGTGAGATTGAAAGATGATCAATGATTAGGAAGATGTGTGATGATCCTAGGAGCTTGATTGAGTTCTATTGTGCAATTTAGGTAGAGATACTAAGTTGTGTGATATTTCCTTTGGATTACTTGGATTGAAGAAACTTTTAATTCATTATTATGTGATCAATCTTATAGACAAAGCATGAACACCACTTAGGTAGATAGTTAATCATAAATAGATTCATTAGTATTACATGTGCTTTAGGACCTACCTTCTCATACTTGAGTTTTCATTAATTTTCCATCTCGTTTCTTGATTTGCATGTTCATTGATCGATTTTACATTACTCTTTTAATTGTTTACTTGTGACAACTTGGTATATAATTTAGGGGTAATCACAACATTCCACTTTAATCGATCGCGTCTATTTAGAATTCCGTCAACAAACTTCACTTTTATACTATACCTTCTCGTGGGATCGACCTCGTACTTATCACGCTACGATAGACGTCGTATACTTGCGGTCGTGTATTCTAGTGTTGCATAATACGTGAATCAAGTTTATGGCGCCACTGCCGGGGAGGTTTTGTAGTCCTAGAGTGTAGGTTGATAGAATTTTAGTTGCTTTCCTTATTTGCAAAAATCCAAAAATATTTGTGTGTTTTACTTTGATTTCACTTGCAATTCTCACTTTCTCTTGAACTCTTGTTTAGACATGGCCTATGATCACCCGAGCTAAGAGAGATCAACAAGTTTTGCTACCTCTAGACCCGGAAATCGAAGCTCGTTGTCGAAGACAAAACGCCGAAAGAAGAAGAATTAATTTGGAAGCTATGAATAGAAGAGAGTCCAATTGTGGAGGAAGTTGAGGAAGAAATTGAGAATCAAGGGCCTAATGTAGAGGAAGAAGAGAGGTACCAAGGGTGAATGAGGAACATGGACCTCAAAGAGTTTTGAGGGATCACTTTCGTCCCATTCCAAGGCCGTACGGAGGAGCGGGTAGGGAACCCGTAGACGCTCATAACTTTGAGCTCAAACCGGCATTGATCATGATGGTCCAAAACAACCAATTCGGAGGGTTGTCAAAAGAGGATCCTAACCTCCATTTATCTCAATTCTTAGAGATAAGTGGGACGGTGAAGATAAACCGAGTCCTTCAAGACTACATTCGTCTCCAATTGTTCCCCTTCTCACTCCGTGATCGTGCAAAACAATGGTACATGTCTCTTGATCTAAGGACGATAGGGAATTGGAATGATTTGGTGGATGCTTTCTTAATGAAGTATTTTCCCCCAAGCAAAACCATTCAAATACGGGGGGAAATATCTTCATTTCGACAAGATGAGGATGAATCATTGGCCGAAGCATGGGAGCGCTTTAAGGATCTCATAAGAAGTTGTCCTCAACACGGGTTTTCAAGGGATCAAATCATTTGTTATTTCTATAACGGGATGGATCACCGTACAAGAGGGATGGTATACGCTTCGACCGGTGGAGGGTCTTTGTTAGGAAAGACGACGGATGAGGGTTATGTGCTTTTGGAGGAGATGGCTAAGAATGGAAATCACCCTACCCCTATCCCTATCCCTATCCCTATCCCTATCCCTATCTAGTATATGGTTAGATTTTATAACTTTTTTATATTATACTTTTAGCATTTATAATTGTTCCATATTTGTTTACCCTTCTTTTTTTTCCATTCTATACTAGTTTACCCATTTTTTTAAGAATAAAACAATTTTATCACTTTAAATATATATATTTTTAGGGTTAATTCTAAATAAATACACCATCTTTAGTCTCAATATCAATTTAATCACGACCTTTACGATTATTGTAAAAAAACCTCAATCTTTCATCGTGTTGCAATTAGATACACATTTTTTTCTCCGGTCAACAATTGATGATGTGACTTGTCGGAGCTTGCCACGTCAGATTACACATGAAAGTGTGTGCGCGTGTTTATCAGAGGTGTTGTCTTAAAAATGTTGGAACAACGAAGACAACAATTAGTGCAGCGGAAATCAAAATCACGAGACAATAGAATATTCAAAATTTTGTATAGACTATAAATAAGTCTATACTGTTTCACTAAAAATATGATTAGTAAAACAAGAACCAAAAACCTCTTCGAGGTACGGCAGTGCCAATTATACGGTATTGACAACCCTACGAATCTAGAATAACTTTTACGGAACAACTCTTCAATTCGGTCTATACATAAACCTTCTAGATTCAAAACTAATATGCTAGATTACTTAATAGAGTTTACAAATTACAACTAATCTATCACACGCAGAGAGAGGAAACAATGATATTCCTAAAATTAAATACACATGTGCACTCGAAGCTTTAGTCTTGGTGAGCTTTTCTTCTCTCTAATATGTGAGTTGCAGATCGTCTTTTACATGATCTACAACGGAGAAGAAAACACAGTTTTTCCAAAAGACTAGAAGCGTCACGCTTTCGATAGTCTCGTAATGTATTGTGTCTTCTTTTCAAATGTATTGTGTCTTCTTTTCTTCTCAAGTATTTGCATTGAAGCTGCCTCTATTTATAGGAGATAAATCTTCATCAGCCTTCAACCTCTCTCAACCATACACGCATGATCAAGAAAACTTCACACCAACTCCTATAATTAAGGAAACCTATTAACTTCCATGTAGTGGTAGTTTTCTCACTCCAAAGGCAATATGCATGACCTGGACACGTTCCACATCTTCTAACTGCCTACAAGGAACATTACACACAACATAGAAAATTCGGAGTTAGTGTGAATTACGATGTTGACCAAAGTGATGGAACATTATGCACATCACCGGTACAACATCAGCAACAACCTTTTATAAAGGTTTGTTAAATCCAAATGACTATATGAAACTACCTCCCTTTTAGGTCTATACATATAATCTTCTACACGAAATAAGTATGATACATATGTTGATTGGGTCTACAACAATCTATCATATTGTTGCATCGGTCCTCTATTAATTGACCACGTTTTCAACTACATGCAACCTCCATAGATCAGTTTTTTCATGATTTATAACCTCCTCCACAAACTCCTTAAAAGTAGGAACCAACATGCATGCTCTTAACTTCTCACTCCTTGTATTTATGAAACCGCTTGACCTGGTAACTTCCACCTCTTCAATCCTGCATACAAGGACATTAAAAACAACATCTAAAATCGGAGTTAGTGTTAGGAGAAAGGGCAAATTATGATGTTAACCAAAGTGATGGAACATTTTGTACAACACTCAACAAACAGAGTTGCCAGGAGTGTTGGATCAAAATAAGCATCACATGTACAACACCAACAACACATATTCTTTTTTTTAATCTGACGTGGCAAGCTCCGGCAAGCCATGTCATCAATTGTTGACCGGAGAAAAAAAAATGTGTATTTAATTGCAACACGAAGATTGAGATTTTTTACAATAATCGTAAAGATTGTGATTAAATTGATATTGAGATTAAAGGTGGTGTATTTATTTAGAATTAACTCTATTTTTTATATCTATTTTATCACCTTATTTGCTTTATTACTTTAAATAAACATCTACTATATTAAAATATATATTCGAATTAATTGGGTAAACAAGTATGAGATGTAGGGATATTGTTTTTAACAATTTTTACTAATTGACACCCCTAAAATATTTTGACAAACTAAATATATTTTAGGTACTCTCATGTCCGTTATAGTATTTCCTGTCACATTTGCTTTTAATAAAAAAAAAAAAAAAAAGGTAAAAGTTTCTAAAATCAATATATAAGTTTCAAAAGTGTCGATTTTCTCTCATGCATTTCCACTTAAATATATAATGACCCTGAAGTTAGTCCCGAATTAAAGTGATATTTAGTACTATTAATCAGTGGTATTTCATCTAACTTTTTCTTAAATTCTTTCTTTTGTGGGGAACATTTTATCCAATTAAGCAATTAATCCACTTCTATCTAATTTTTTTTTTAATCCATTGAACTAGTCATATCCCACCAATGCAATAAAAATAATTATAATTTGTCAAAAAAATTACTCCGTACTTTATAATTTTTATAAGGTCAGTGGTAAAAACATTATTTCCACGGGGTGTTTAAACCTAATTTATCAACCACGACTTCAATTGATTATTTATCTTGTTCCAACATTCCAAATTTTAATGTGTAGTACTTAATCTATAATTGTAATGAAATGAAATAAAATAAAATATATAAAAAATCTTCACTAGATCAATCGAGCTGATCCAGTTTCATTAACATCTTGCAACTTGGTGATTATTTTGGAAAATGCTGGATATTTGATCATTTATTGCAAATAAAATAAAATAGGGTTGGTCTGCTATGGACTCGAGTGCATGTTGTGCATCCTAGTTCATGTTGCACTTTTCAATTTTACTGACTTACATTTTTTGGTAAATGGTGTTGCACTTTTCAATTATTAAACTGTATAATAATATTTTTAGTCATACTGACTTACACTTTTTAGTAATATTGTGTTGTACTTTTCAGTTTAATAACATACACTTTTCTTTAGACTAGAGTGCACAACATGCACTCGAGTGCATGCTAAACTTTACCAATAAAATATACTCCATCGGTTTTACAGAAATTTGCATACTCCAAAAAAGAATTATTTTTATAATCTCCCTCCTCAAAATACATACATATGAAATATATCATTACCTTTCTATCTACGATCTATCTTTTTATTTATTTTATTCATAAAAATTTATAAAACTATCCCTAAAAACTCTATTAATTACACATTTTTTATTACATTTCTTAAAAAATGTGCAATCTCACGGGTGCAAATTCTCTCGGGATGGAGGGAGTAATATTTTATTCTGCATATGTAATTGAACTGAATTTACTTTGAGTTTGATTTACTTTGAGTTTTTTGTGGATTTGAAAATCAATTTTTTAAACCTTGATATATAGTGCTCCCTCTGTCCCACAATTGTTTGCACTATTTCCTTATTCGTCCGTTCCACAATTATTTGCACTCCCTAAAAATGAAACTTTTTCATAAACTCCACTCTCACAAAATTCACATATTTACACAAAATGTCATTACTTTTACACTTATTCCAACCACTCTCTTTACTTTATTCATATAAGTTTACAAAATTACCCCTCAACACTCTACTCATTACACCTTTTCCTTAATAAGTGTGCCCACAAAGTGGTGCAAACACTTCCGGGACGGAGGGAGTAATACTAGTGTAAGACCCGCGTTTTACGCGGGATTAAAATAAATTTATTATATAATTTAATTTATAATTAAAAAATAATTTTTTAAACATGTATATAAAAGTATTAGATTAAATTATAGTTAAATAATTTGTACCTAGTAATTTAAACAATCATCTTCTTCCCGATAGTATATCGTCTGACATTGCCTTTGCCTCCCATATCCTTTAAAAATTATGTCTAGACAATTCATACTTGATAATAGAAGTAGAGTTGAAAATAAATTTCTAAAATAATGAGATGATGTCCAAAAACTTGCCTTCAATACAATTTCATCAACATACGTTCTATCATCATCTAAAATATTCACTACATAGCAAACATCTTTGAATGTAGGATATATTACATTATCAATCATTCTAATCTTTTCGTGTAACCTAGAACCCTTACTATGAGGTATTAAAAGACTCAAGTAATGTTGTTCACCGGTTCCTGATGAAACATAATTCAATATTCCCAATAAAAGTATTATTTTCTTTAAGAATCCACTTGTGATTTTGATTATTCTAAATAAACCTAAGGGAAATTCTATATACGTAAGATCCCTTCCAAATTCATTTTCTCTGTTGAATTCCATCTAGGCTAAAAACATCGAATGTTGTGTAGATGGTCTTTCTAGAATATTGCCAATGTGTTCATCATCATCATCAAACACAATTGTTTGTTTGGAAGATGAAATAACAATTTTTGCAAAGAAAGGAACTTGTAGTAAATTTCGAATCCAGGTGTTCTCCAGACAACTTCACATGGGGAAACATATCAACAATTGAGATTTTTTTTAATTTCATCTTTAAACGTAAAATCCTCTTCTCCCTCTTCATCACTGGAAATAGTTGCAAATAACTACCACATCCCTTGTTGATATACTTAAACAGGTATTTGATAGATTTGTGTTTGTTTCACCACTCGGCATTTATATGGACTTGATACTTACTCAATAAATTGGCATTGTAAGGTACCACCACATACCGATTGTCGAGACTTGTTTTCCATCTATTGGCTGAACGATCCTCGTTCCTTCTCCTTTAAAGAGGGTAGTCGTCCTCGTCGATTGTATGCAGTTCGTTCTATGCGTTTCTTTGAAAATCTTTTACTACAACTCTTATCTATCATGTAAGGACGGTTCTAGTTCGCAGCACCACACGAACTAAGCATCACGCACTCTGCAACTGAATCGTGTAATCTCAAATCAACGTCTTTTTCAAGTATTTATGTAGATATAATACGATCAACATCCTCGGGATTTGGAATTTTGTTGTCCATATGCAAGAACAATAATATGTGGGCATAGAACGATCCTCCCTCTTATAACTCAACTGGGTAAACCACTGTAACAAAAAAAAAAAAGGTTATAATTTGTGGCATAATTTTTTTTACTTAACTAAGGCAGTTCTTAACTAACTTCATTAGAAATTTTGTACTATATATTACAAAAAACCAACTTACCTATATATTACTTGTGTCATATACCCTCAATGAACATTCAAACTCTATAGCACAGAGATCTAAGATAATTAAATTACTCTATATATATTAATAGAGAATTTAGATTATCATTCTTTGGTTAATTTTACTTATGTGTCATTTTGTAGTTTAATTTGTTTATGTGCTTTAATTTAATGAAGTCGTTAATTTTAAAAACTATGACATTTGCTTAAATTATTGGTTGCGCAACATATGTAATGGGACACATCCTCTGTTCACTATTTCAAAATATTAGTATACTCTTATTAACTATTGAATTTTCTTTCTAATTATTTATAATTAATTGCAAATTAAATTACCACTTCTCACTCATCTCATCTGCAATCTAATCTAAACTTTTAAATAATTATAAATAAACCAACAACTTTAAATATTGTTACATAATTAGATTTCTTGAAAGACTCATTTGTGTTGAATCCAACGTTTTGAAATTAAATCAAATTAAAAAAATAATATTATTTTATTAAGGAGCTAGATGTTAGGTCAAAAAAGTTTAAATTTCATTAATTAGATTCAGTCACATGAGACTTGCTAAGAAGTCTAAATTAAAAAATTAGTAAAATCCTAATTACTAAATCCCATGTTTACAATCTTGTATTTTAGTTCAAAAAATAATTAATATACGTTATATGTATTAATTAAGATTAATAGTGAAATAATTAAATTATAAGAGAAGACCCATATAAAAATATTATGATAATATATACTCCAAAATAAAATAGTGAGCCTAAAGTGAAGCAAGAAAGGTCAAAAGAAATTTCAGTTTACTTTAAAAAAAAAAAAATGAGTGCTAATAATATGATGATAATCAATAAAATTAAAACTAAAATAAAATAGCAGACCTAAATATTGATTGTAATATATTACTAACAATAAAATTCGAATAAAAGATACATTATACTTTTATTAAAATTAGCTTCATCTTATATTGATGGAATTAAATCATTCCAATTTTTATAAAAATATAATCTAATAAATGTTAGATAATATTTTATATTCTTAATTTAAATGTCTCCTTAATTCGTTATAATATAATTTAAAATGATACATAACTTACTTTCGTAAAATAATGCTAAAAAAATATCCTTAAATTTCGATACATAATTTGTCAATTCCATATCATTACTTAATATTATTATGACATGCGTTTAAAAATTGATTTCTAACTCTAATGTAGGGGAGTCATTATTATTTTCCTAACAACATGTACTCATACCTGGAATATGATTATGTATTTAAGTTAATTTAATTAATGTTATACCAAATTGAATTTTAGTATCTTGCATGATTTATAAAAATATAATTTTTTTTTGAAGGAAAAGTCTTATATGCACCATACACACCAAAGTGATGTGGTGCACTCACTTTTTTTAATTGTTTTTATTTCTGTTTTTTTCTACATAATTTTTCTTTTCCATTCTTTTTTCTCTTTCTTCCTTCTCTTTCTTTCTTTCTTCCTTTCTCTTCTCTGTTCCTTTATTTATTTGAAAAAACATGTAAACCCTAAAAAATGTTCACACCTTCCACTGTATTTTTTTTCACATAGTAGCCGCCGCCTGCACTGATCCTGCCGCCGTCTTCCTCAGTTCCGGCCACCTACTCCCACTCGAAGTTCCTCTCCCGGCCGCACATGGAGACCGTCGCCTTCTCTGCGCGCCGCTCAGCGTCTTGACGGCGATGGTGAACCCCTCTGCGCGCGACGGCTCCGTCCTCGTGAATGAAGGGGACACAAGTTACGCACAAGCAAGCATTTGGGGCTTTATATATTTGAAGAGCAATTTTCACCTGCTTGCAGAAATTTGAAATCTAGAATAAAAAAATGTGGGTGGCTTCAAGCGTGCTCGGGCCTGGTTTTAGAGGTTGGTTGGAGAAGATGAAATGTGGTAAATGGAATGGCAGTAGAAGCCAAAAAAAACTTTGGAGTATGTGCTGTGCTGTGCTATGGCTATAGCTATTTGCTTTTTTCTGAATTTAATTTCCTAGTTGTGTGTTTAAGTTGGATTTTTAAGTATTTTAAAAAGTGTGGTTCTTTTTTATTGAAAAATAATACTAACTTTTATTACAGAATATTATTATTATTAAAAAGTGGTAATATTGTTACTGAAAAGTGGTAGTATTTAATACTGAAAAGTGTTGTTTCATACCATTGAAAAGTGTTGTTTCGTAATAATGATAAATGGTATTATTGAAAATTGTTGTTTCATAATACTGAAAAGTGATAAGTATTATTATTGAGAAGTGGTAATTATTATTAGTGAAAAGTGATAATCTTTAATACTGAAAAGTGGTAAGTATAGTTACTGAAAAGTGTTGTTTCATAATATTGAAAAGTGTTGTTTCATAATACTGAAAAGTGTAATTATTATTAGTGAAAAGTGGTAATCTTTAACACTGAAAAGTGGTAAGTATAGTTACTGAAAAGTGTTGTTTCATAATATTGAAAAGTGGTAATTATTATTAGTGAAAAGTGGTAATTATTATTAGTGAAAAGTGGCCATCTTTAATACTGAAAATTAAGATTTTATAATATTGAAAAGGGGTAATTATCGTTAATGAGACTGAAAAGTATAATATTTAAAAACTCTATGGTATTTTTTTTAAATAAAAATTATGAAAAACTAGGTAATTATTGTTAATAAAAAATCTTGTTTTATAATATTGAAAAGGGGTAATTATCGTTAATGAGACTGAAAAGTATAATATTTAAAAACTCTATGGTATTTTTTTAAAATAAAAATTATGAAAAACAGTAATAATTGTAGTTTTAAAATTTTAATTAAAAAAAAAGTCATGGGTTTCGAACCCCCAACCTCAAACATAAGATTAGACATGGTAACCGCTTTTCCAGATGCTACTTTGTTTAAAATTTTCGCTTTTGTAATTAATAAGGGTTAACTGAACCCATAGTGTGCACGGTGCAGCCAGAGACCAACTCTTTTTTGAAAGCAAAAACTTTTAAAAATATGCATACGTATACGTATGTTTAAAAAAAAATGTTTCACGTAATCAATCAACTGGATCAACTCAACTGGAAGTTGAATATATATAATTAAATTAAATTATTAATTTTTTTTAACTATAATTGAATTAGTCAACTGAAAATTAAACATATGTTTACTATACACATATAAAAAAAATGTAGTCAGAATTTGAATTTAAGAGGAATGAAAAGTAAATACTAAAACTCTTTCCTAATTATTTTAGTTTAATCTCTGAATCCCTCCAAATATGTCAAACGTTTCCTTCAAATTTTGTAATCAAGATTGTGGAGTATATATTAATTTATATAGATTCATCTTAATCGATGCATTGATTGCAGCATTCCAAAATTATATATATATATATATATAAAACGTTTTAAATTAGTTTTTTTCAAAATTAATTTCATTAGCACAATTTAAGTAATATGTACTCAATTAGTAATAATTGACACATAATTCTAAAAACTTAATTGTAGTTAAATGCATCATTAAATTGTGCTATTATTTTTTTCTATAAATATGAATTCGAAAAAACTTGATTTATGGAGTATTATTTATAGTACTTAGTTATTGTGTATACCATATCATATATATTTATGGTTAATTAGTAAATTCTACATTAATATATATTTAAATCTTTACTTTACTTACATTAAAAACAATAAAAAATACTTTACTAAATTAATATTATATTGGTCAATACAATTTTATTCGATTTCTTAATATAATTAAAGAAAGATATAGTTATTATTTTATTTTTATATTAAAGTTTGACAAATTCAATTAAATTTTTTATTGTATTTAGATGTGTAACAATTTTCTCCAAAATATGAAAGAATGCATATAAGACAAAATAGTTAAAATGAATATCTAGAAAATGGTGTATACAACTTGGCTTCGAATATAAATTATAAATCATCAAAATAATTAATTACATGATCTTCGAATATAAAATAAATTACTAAATCAAAGCAAAAAAATTACACCATAAAAAATTGGCAGAAATATACATCGTTTTCATTCTAACTTTATAATTTACATAAGAAACTTATGTAAATGGATCATACATAGGAAATAATAATAATCGTTAGGGCTTCGATTGTTGCTCTTGGATTTGAGACGCGCTATTTGAATCGTTTAGTATGTTATGGATGACGATACGAAGATGAGACTTTTTCAATATGACTGGGTCACATGAATGACTTTTTGAGTAGTATGAGTGCACGCGGAGATGTTAAATTTCTGCAAAACGTAAATTAAGGCAAAAAACAAATATATATATATATATGTGTGTGTGCGCGCGCGCGCGCGCGTATATGGATCGTGAATGAAAAACAAAAAGATTAGAAATCTACATTATATATACGTATAAAATAAATAATGAATACATCATATGTACACCATAAACGAAAAATATGTTTGATTAGAGAATAGTGTGAAAGGTTGAGTGGTTGAAATGAAAGGACATGAAATTTATATTGGATTGAGATTAAGAATGAAGGGTGGAGATTAAAACTTAAAATGAAGATTAAACAAAATGAATGGTTAAGATTAAAGGAAAAAGATGAAATGAATGAGAATGAAGGAATTTTGAAATGAGAGAATTTAGAGGAGAGAGGTTGAGGGAGATGGGGTGAGAATGTGACATGTTTCACAACAAAAGTTTGTAAATATATATATACATATAGATGTGTATTTCTTTTGAATTTATGTATATGAAATGATTTAATGCAGATTTATATAGTACAATACACGTAATCACTGAAGAAATGAAATACAAAGTAAATCCAGTTTGTGAGATTCAAAGTCCAGTGAAACAAGCTAAGTAAATTTTCAAGAAATAACATTGATTTCAGACATGGCAAATTCCTGAACTTCAACAAACATCTACTCCATAATTATCTATTCAATAAACAAATACATACATCGTATATAGTATTAATTTCACCATGATTTTAAGCTTCAAAATTTAAGCCACTTCTTCTCCTTCTCTTTCCTACTAACTGCATTCGACGTAGATGCACGAGCCTCTTCCGCATCCGCAAGAGCTTTACGAGTCTCGTTCAGCTTCCGCATAGCAGCATCATGCACCACTTTCTCTTTCTTGTTTCGTTCCACCATTTCCTCGAGTTTCTCAGCTTGCAACTTCAAATTTTTTATCTCGTCTTCATATGCAAGTATCGCTCGTCTATCCTCCTTCTTTCCTTCCCCCGTTTCCTGCTTCTTCGCAGAACCCCCATTCGAAATTTTCGCAAGCTGAGTGTTGATGAGAGAGAAAACATCTTTGGACTCTTCTTCCTCCTCAGCAGCTGCCAACTTCTTATCCCGTTTTCTCTTACCACCCCTCGTACGTTTCTTCAATATCGTATCCTTATTTACTTCCTTCTCGACAAATTTCACAGCATGATCGAGTGATTGCTTAGCCGGAAGAACTTTTGCGAGAATAGGATCAAGCATTCCTTGTCCCGACGCGCCTAACCCCATTCCTTCCCGATATCCCATACTAGCCATCATCTTAGAAGCAATTCCTCGAGTGTGATTCTCCCACGTGGCAAAAATAGCAGTATCGGTTTGTACACCTTTCTGCAATGACGTGCTTTCTAAAAATCCCAACCCTTTCGAGACGTCATTGTCATCTTCGTAGTCACTAGAATCCGATTGCTCAGAACTTGTATCAGACTCTTCTTCATAACTCATATGGGCATATTCGGAAATTGTAATAGCTTCAATTCCCAACTTCGCAGAACTTCCATCGTCTCGAAAAACTACCTCCCCCATTCTGAGACTCTCATCCCACGACTCCAGCTCAGCTTTCCTCCAGATGCCGGTTTTGCTATCTGAAAGGGCCCAGATGCTGGACCCCACCAGCGATTGCTCCCATGTTGTAGGAACGTACTTCTTTAACGAAGATACTGGGACATTAATGCCTGAAAATAACAGATAAATTATTTCACGTACAACTGGTGCACAACTAATATTGTTTAGTGAAAACAACTAATACCTTATAGTAAAACAATTAATATCATTTAAAAATGCACAGTTGAGTTTCATGGTGCAACTGGTGTATAGAAGTATTATTTTACTAAGCTCGTAACTGATACAATGCTGGGAATAACCTTGCAAAAATGAAATCAAGGAGGAAACCAGAAGGAAAAAGTCATAATTTATTAAATATATTTCAAGAACTAGATGGCCGCCTGAAGTGTTTCTTCTTCGGGGGGTTAAATACTTGGATGAAACGAGGTCAGATACAGACTGGGCAAATTTATTAAGGTGCACCAAAACAACAAGAGAGACACAAATTTGTGCATAGGCCCATAGGGACAAACCATCTCCGAAAATCTGTTTTCCAAAATTTGTTATACTTGAACATACCATGTGATAAGCGGCAATTACTACCAAATCGACACCGTTGCTGTAGAAAGAACTTGCACATCTGCACTAGGGTGGTCTAGCATTAGTGGAAGAATCTGACTAAAACCAGCTTACCCGTGCATAAAAATTAAAAAAACAAAGATAAGAATATTAGACCTCTGCATAGTATAGAGCTCTGGAGTATCTTAAGCAAGAATACAGATTCTAGATTTTAATGGGTAGAATAAGAGATTGGAATATTGACGAGAACAAATTATCAATTCAATTGCCACAATCATAGGAAAAACAAATATATGCCCAAAAGTTTTAAAGACTAACTTCAAGAAAAGTTCAATCGTCATAAAATGCTATTAGGATTTATAGAGAAAAATCAAGATGATACACAATAAAACGAGTTCATGCCTCAAGAGTGATAGAGGGAAGAAACATGAAGGTTCAAACATTGTCAGAGAGCTGACTGGAAGTTAACCTAGCAATAAAATTATATTTCACCTTAGATATAAATCTACTTGTATTATACAGTCCTCATAACGAGTCTTGAAGCACATACATTAAAATTCAAAACTAATATCAAGATTCAACAAAAAATAAGGAGTATTAACTGAAATACACATTTACTAAACTAAGCATCACCTATTCACAAAGGAACTATTTCGTCAGTTCACAGATTTCCATATACTTACCAAGGAATCATCTATTCTTACATTGTCCTACTGCTCGTGTGGTCCAGGGTGTTCAACGAATTGGGCATTCACTGGGTGTTTCCAGATTCGGTTTTGGCCTTGCTTCTAAGTAATTTGGGAGGTTCTATTAGCAAAAGGGGAGAACACTAGGGAGGATCGCTGTCTCAGTGGTGATGGGCTATATTTGGGTTGAGAAGAATAGAAGGATTTTTTATGATAGATGTGAATCTCTTGATGAGATGTGGGATAGAATTAAATATAAAGTGGTTTTCTGATGCATTTAGGGGTATTCTTATATCTGATGTAACTAGAAATTGGTACTATGCTATGTAATCTGACTTTGTAATCATGTCTAGGGATTTCTCGTCCCTATTTTTACAATAAAGGTATATGTTTCTTATAAAAAAAAAAGACTTACCAAGGAATCAATATAAAAAAAATAACCTTCAAACTAAGTAAGTTTTAAACCACCTAGCATGACAAGGAAATGAAAATAGAAAAGGATCACAGCATAAACATCTGGGATAATCGGTTGTAGAGAGAACAGCACAAGGATAAAATGGTATCACTCATTTTAAGAGCCATAAGATTTCAACCCACCAACATGCTTTCAGATGTTGGCGTAAGGAAAGATATCTTTGCAGATTCAGGACCTTCCCGATCAACAACAAGCCCATTGTACCAACGCCCATCAGTATGACGAAATCTACATTTTGATCCTCTAGAATAGCAAAGAGGTTCCACTTTGACATCATCAGGACTTGAGGAACCTTTCAAAGCAGAATCATCAGGACTGAAGGAACCTTTCAAAGCAGAATCAACCTCTCGCAGCAACCTTGCTCTTTTGAGCTGAAAAAGGCCCTCTTCAGCATCTTTAATGGCCTGAACAAGCTCACCACGAACCTTTACAACAAAAGGCATGCATCAGATTGAATGGTGGTTTTAAAGGAAAAAATGTAAATACGCCATGTACATAAAAAAGATAAATAGATGTTTTAAGAAGTATGCCTATTAAGAAGCAGCTGTGGTAGCTTCCTATCATTTCTTAGTGGAAGAATCTTCAGCTATTTCAATATCATTTTCCTACATTCTATATCATGCTAGAGCTGCCTCAACATATTTAGAAACGTGCTTGTTGCTTGTGGTAAAACATCAAGCACCTTCCCTCAATCTCTCTTCTTGGTTAAATACAGTAGGTGTTAATAGTGTTAAAAATGCCACAAACACAAACAGAAGATGAGAAACCATTTGCAGAAACTAGGGATTAGTGGATTACATTGCATAAATATGAGAAAGGCAACCAAAAAAAGCGAATTTAGGCTTCAATTGGTAATTACCCTTTAAGAAATATAACGAATTCATAAGAAAATCCACAATCAATACAGAGACACTCGTCCAATCAATCCAAAAACATTCACAATAATAAACTAGAAAAATAGAGACAGAAAAATGTATGTAAAGGGCGAACCGAAAGAAGTTCGGGTTCGGAGGGGTCGGCGGAGAGGGCGTGGTTGAGGGCGGCGAGAGAGTCCTTTTGTTCTTTGAGTTGGAACTCGAGCTGCTCTTCCAGAACCTCCGCTTCATCATCTTCATCCGCCATTGCAACCACTATGAACAAGAGTAAAGAGGAATCTCAACGCTTTCGATTGCGATTGTATTTTTATTTCAATTTCACCTACTGTACTTTTTATTAGGAGGTAAACTTATTTACAGTATATTTGCCCTTAATAAATATATAGTCCACAAGGGTTTAATTTTTTAAACTATGAAATAATCTCATGTGTTATTTGCTACAAATATACAGTAGTAGTCATCTTGTATAAGATGATCCCATTATGTTTAAATAAAATACGGAGTATTATATTTGTTAAAAATAATATTTAAATAAAAAGTGATTTCATTATATGAAAAAGGTTTCACCCAAAATTATTAGCTCATTTTATTTTGTTTTAAAATATAATTTGAATCATAAGTGCATGAATCATAAGTGATTGAAACCTATTTTATACAACTTTTTTTTTTATTCATATATTTGGGTTCAATTTTTTGTTTTTTAATTTAAATTATTACAAGAAAAATCGTGCTATGAGACAAACTATTTGAGGGGGGGGGGGGGGTCAGTAACTCGAGTATGTATTGATACAAGAAGTTCTTAATTAATACGTATAGAATTTGATAACTAATCATCAATTGGCTCTAAATAATACTCCAGTATTGACATCCAGCCAATCCCTAACCGAGGTGAGAGCACTTCATAATCTATTGCCTATACTATATTCTTGTGTACATAAAAAATTGTATTTACAGTTATAATGGAGGAAGAAAATCATGGTTATATTACTTATACTGTACACTGTAGTTGCAGTAAATAGGTAGTACACCCATTAAACCACAAAAAAATGATGAGCATCATTAAATAGTGTGTTGTTCATTGCTTCACCAAGAAATATGATGCTTCTCTACTTGGTAACTGGAGGTTCTTCAAGCCACTTTGCACGAAAACCCGTACCTTTGCAATCTCTACAGCACGAAGAACCCTGAAAACGTGAAAGTGAAGTTATGATATAAATAAGGTCATCAATGAAGTTTTGGTATGTGATAAAGATTTACTTTTCCAGTACAGATAACACATGTCGTGCTTCTTGAAGGGACTTGGCACAGCATGTTATCACCGAGAATGAAGAAGCCCGTTCCACTGCACCATTTGCATTCAACGTGTCCCTTCGAGTCGCATGAGGAGCAAACAACAGGTCTTGGTTGCTACATTTGTAAGAGAATAGTTTGAGAAAGAAAATTGCAAATATTGGTTCACTCAATGCATGCTAGAAGCCTCTTTCAACTACCTTCATGGTTTAAATGTTTTTGCAGGATTATGTATTTAAAAAACGGCATAGTTTGCAGTCCTCCCTGGATGATTACAAAGCATTTCCAGGCTGTGTTACATATTCAGAGAAATATGGCTTAAATCCATCTTATTCCAGTAATGAATTTAGAATTACCCCATGAAGACTATAGATTGAAGTCATGTAAAGATGATAATTAACAGTGGGTCATGTAGCAAAACAAGAAATTTAAGGCATGGAACAAACAAGTTAAGAATGTCAATCTATTTCAAAGACATTGTGACCTCCAAAGTAAGTATACGTCTGCTATGTTCCTCTTCAAAGTCCTGAATTTGCATTTACCGAATTCTGCTTAATCATCAACCTTTTATGCTGCAATATCACTACTTATTATAACAGCGATGGTTTTTAGTTTAATTCGTTCGCATACGTTTATACTTCATCCAAATTCATCGTATGGAACTTCAGGTATTCAACCAACCCTATCATTACTTTCATGGTTTCAAATGTACCCAAGACAGTTTGTGATGCAAATATGGGATTGTATTGAGAAATCTATGTACGGAATCACAACCACACAGAAAAGACAAGCAACAGTCAAATGGCAAACAAATAATTTAAAACCACATGAAACGATTTAGCATAATAAATTTGTCTATATCTATGAATCTTTGCCGGCCTGTTCATCTTGGAACATAAACAACACTTTATACAAATGAAATGCAGAAGCTTGCTGTTCATGGGATGTGATTCCATTTCTAAGTAATATCACTCGTGGATTAATATTACCAATTGCAATTATCATAGAAAATTCAACTAATGAAGTCTATTAAACATATAAATCATCAATTTCTCCATATCAATTTCTACACACACAAACATATCTAAGCAGAAAAGTAACAAAATCAACCTGAGAAATCAACCACGCACGTTCCATGCGCTGTGCGAAATTGGAGCTCCCATACGATTCCACCATTGAAGCTCTAACACCAACCTTCTTCGGCCTCATCAAATCCACTTTTTTTGAAGGTATAACAAACTTCAACCCATTCAAATTCATAGGGTTGATTCTATTTAAAACAAGGGTACATAAAATCTCATTTCCACAACCAGTCGACATATTGTAAGATTTTCCTTTCCTCTTCCCCAAATCTGGATTTACAAATTCTATTTAAAACAAGGGTACATAAAATCTCTGATTCGAAACAACGTAGTGTGAAATGAAGATATTTCGAAGACTTTTTTGGATTGTTATAACCTAGTACGGAGAAATTTTTTGTGGGAATTTTCAGTTCTTGTGGCGCAAACTGTTTAATAATGCTGAAACTTCCGTCGGGTTTACGAAGAAATAATAAGAGAAGAAGATTCAGCTAAGCTTGTAGCAAACCAGGCCGGTTGGGCCTTGGGCTTAGATTGTAACTTCATTGAAGGGTTTGACTATAGGCACCTCCATTTCGGAGATATGCACTCCCCCTTTCAGTTTTTTAATACTACAACAATAATAGGATAAAAAACCCAAAATACCCTTCATTAAATACTCCCTCCATTTTTTATTAAGTGTCACTTTGTCTTTTTTAATATTTTCAAAATAAGTGTCATTCTACATTTTTTTCTTTAATTTTGACAATTTTACTCTTATACATTATACTCTCTCCATTTTATTTACCTTAATTTAAGCTTTTTCCCTTTTGAATATAATACTATAGCATAAATCATGCATAAACCTTAATTATTGTATACATGAATATCACCTACAATATTGACCACATTCATTACTAAACATAAATTTAATATTAAAATTAGTTATCATTAATGAAGGGTAAAATAGTCCATAATCATATATCTTAATTTGTTGAAAATTGTTAAAATGACACTTAATTAAAAGTGGAGGGAGTATACAGTAACCCCCTCCACTGAATGCACCCCACCTTCATTTCTTTCACCTTTCCCTAACCCACAACTTTCGGTCGCCGGCGACCATCAAACTCAAAAAAAATACAGAAATCAACATATACTCAAAAACAATCACAATTTACACCTCCATTTAGGTTGAGAATACTCCCTTTTTCAATTCATTAATTTAATACTAATATTTTAAAAATCTAAAATATCGTTCAAATAAAATATCATTACTAAATGTACCTCTACTATTATCTACACTCCCCTTTCAACAATTAAACACTAATCACTACTTTCGACCTCCAACATCATCCAAACCAACAAAAAAATTCATAAATTAAAAAAAAATATATACAAATTTTCGACACATCAGGTTCGACCATATACAAATTGTTATCGACGAGAGTGTATATGGTCGAACCTGGTGTTTCGAAATTTTAAAAAGCAGCAAAAAAATAACAGAAGAAAAGGAAGTGAGGAAGGGGGAAAAGGGTGGCGGTTGGACCGGGGCCGTCGAGCGGCGGCTGGCGGTAGTGGCAACAGTGGTGGTTGGGTAAGAAAGGAGAAAGGGAGTGGGAAAGAAGAAATGGGGTGAGGAATGAGAAAAGGAGGAGAAAGGGAGGAAAGAAGAGAAATTAGGGTTTTGGGGTGGGTGTGTTTAGTAAATGTTTTTTAGAGACAAAAGAGTATTTAGGACAATTCGAGGGAGGGTGCATCTATCCTAGACAAATTTTGGGGGTGCATTGGGAGTGTTCTCAACCTAAATGGAGGTGTAAATAGTTAGACCCCTATAAATATAACTAAAAATCAAACCAAGTTATTTGATACTCGATTCGAGATCGTTCGGTATAAGCTTGGTTCGATATCAATATTAAACAAGCATGAACATATATTTATGTTCGGTACAGTTTGATGCTCGGCTCGAGCCCGACAAGTAAAAAAAAAAAGTGTAAAAACGTCAAAGTACTCGTGTTCGGCTCGATTAATTATCGGACAAACTTAAATAATAATTTCAAAACCCGATAATATTTCAAACAAGTTTGAACTACGTCGCATTTGACTCGATTCATTTTTCTGAGTGCATATGCGATATTTGTGCAATGTTTGTGCGAAAATTCAGTTTTATCAATGAAATTCGTACAAAATCATGTTCATTGAATATGAGGGGCAACACTAGTTGGCGATGGTTTTGGCAGGTGTTTTGAAATTGGGGAAGCTTGAACGGAGAAAGGAGAAAGAGGTGGGTGAGTGGTTAAAGTCAGAGAGAGAGTTGGTAAGTGGGGGAGGGTAGACTGGATAATTGTGGTATTATATTGAGAGGGTGAACTCAAAATTAGGGTGTGAACTTAACATGTGATCACATTCTCGTTTCTCGTTGTGGTGGATTTAAATATCTAGCTCATCCTTTAAACGACTAAATCTATCAAATAAACGACTAGCGAGTCTTGATGTTAGTTAACCGGTGCACATAAAAATGACTCTATATTACTTTGTAGGTTGTGTTATATTCTTTTGTTTTAACAAATAAATTTACTAAAATTTGAGATGTTTTATAAAAAAAAATATACTCCATCATATTAAGTTTACAAGTAAATTAGCCTCAGGATTTTCTCTCTCCGAAAGAATTCTCCTGCCTTCCCAAAAAACTTTTCTTTTAAAACTTTCCGGCGACGCTTCGTTTTTCCAAAATTCCTTTTGCCTTCCCCTCTCATTTCACCTTGTTTCTTGCGATTGGTTTCTCCACACTCTTTCTCCGAAATCATTTGCCTTGGAGAATGGAAATTCTCTAATCATTAGATTTTGGAAGATATATTTCTGCAGAAAAGTGTTTCTCACTCGCGCGGCCATTGGGAGTGTGTGTGTGTGTCTGGGTTTTTCTGGGAGACAAAATATGAAGATGATGTTGTGGATTGGGCGAACAAAATTCGGGAGTTTTCCGAATTTTTTCCAATCACCGCTTGGTTTGCCTGGTTTTTTCAAAACCATGGTTTTGTACCACACATGGTTTTACAAATCTCACTCCTTTATATACTGGTGGGAGGGTTACTCTTCTTCACTCGTTTTTTCTCCTATTTCCCTCAAATCATTTCCTCTCTCAGAAACTATGGCTGAATCAATAAATATGATGATGCAAAATTTCCGCATTTCCTCTAGGGAGAATACACACATTGTGGCTCAAAGAGGTGAGTTAGCAATCCCAAAAAACTCTGTAGCAATGCGTTTTGTTGCTAAAAGGACTTTTAACATTTCTGAGTTAAAGGGGGTACTAGGGAGAACATGGCGGTTGAGAACCCCTCTTAGAATTGTGGCTATTGGCGAAGGTCTTCTCCTCCTCACGTTTGCTTCTGCTGCTGAGGTCAAAGATGTCCTTGATCATCAGCCTTGGAATCTTCGCCGATCACTGATTGATTTGCAAGTTTTGCATGGTGATGAAAAGCTCAACCAAATCTCTCTCTGCATGGTTCCTTTTTGGATACAGGTTCATGGGCTCCAACTGTATGCAATGAGTAAAATTCTTGGTATGAAAATAGGAAGCATCGTTGGGGAAGTTCTAGAGGTTGATGCTAAAGAAGGTGAGGAAGCCTGGGGAGAATGCTTGAGAATCAGAGTTCTTATGGATGTTTCTAAACCACTGTGCCGTTTTTTCTATATTACTGTGGAGGATGAACCGGTGACTGCAGTGTTCAGGTATGAAAGGTTTTCTGGTTTTTGTTCTTTGTGTGGTATGTTAGACCATTTTGAACAAGATTGTCCACTGGCCTATGGTAAAGATGAGGACTGGTGCAAGCTCCATCGTATATTTTCGGCTTGGCTTCAAGCGGAAAAAAAGAAGAGTCCTACGGAAGAAGACCTTACTAATTTCTTTAATTTAATGAGGGCTTGTGAAGGGGAGCAGGTACGCATGCATGAGGATGATCAGGAGGAAATGCGCAGGAAAGAAAAGGGGAAGGAGATTGTTATGGAAGATGAGGAGGTGGAGACTCGACTGGCTATAGGTACTCACCCAAGAAAGGTTGTCAATCGTTTCGAGGAACTAATGCCTGAAAAAAATGTTATTGAAAATGGCCCAGCCCATGTTGCTTCCTCTGTTAAAGGGCGATTTGATCCTCGCACAGGTACGTACTTGGCCCCTTTGTCATTTTCAGTTCCATCAGGCTTCCAACATTGCTTTGTGAAAGAACCGCTTTCGGGTGTGGATAATGGAAGAGATTATAGGGTTGTTCATTATGTTGGGAAAGATTTATCTACTTGTGACTTTGTGTCTTTTGAGGAGATCATTTATGCTGGTGAAAGCCCATATGTGCCGACTATTGAAAAGGATGATCAAATGGAACATGCAGCTCCAGAAGGGGCACAGTTGGGTGTTAATGAAGCTATGTCTGAGGAAGTTGTGTCCGTTCAAAGTAACCAGTTGCCTTTTAAAAAGCGACCAAGGCATGAAGACTCTGGTGAGATGATGGAATTTTGGGGAGGTGGAAGAGGATGGTCAGAAGGGGAGGTGGTTAGAGAGGCGGAAGGCATGTTTAAAAGAGCTCGAAGCATGTGTGAGCTGTTTGGTTCACCGCTTGTTTACTCAGACACGGCGGAGGCTGAGGTCACTCAGCCCCGCCGAAGGGAATGATTGCTATCAGTTGGAATGCTCGAGGTGTCCGTAGTGCTCGAGCATTCACATATCTTAGTAGGCTTACCTTTAATTATCGTCCTGATGTTTTGTTTATTTCAGAAACTAAGTGTTCTTCTGCTAGGGCTGAGTTTCTGAAAGTTAAACTATGTTTTCAATCTTGTTTTTGTGTTAATGCTACGGGATGTTCTGGTGGTTTGATGCTGCTTTGGAATAACATTTTGCTTGATGTCATTTCTTATTCGAGTGCACACATAGACTGTTCTATTTATTCCAATGATCATAGATGGAGATTTACAGGATTTCATGGTAATCCTAATTTGGATGATAGGAGCTTTTCATGGGAGCTTCTTAAGAGGCTTAATTCATACACTCAAATGGGCTGTAAAGCTTGGTTGATGGGGGGGGGGATTTCAATGAAACACTATATCATTCTGAGAAAAAAAGGGGTGTTAGAAAGCCTTTGTCAAGATTGCTGAGTTTTCAAGATGCCCTTGATCACAACTGTTTGATTAATTTAAGAACTCAAGGCCCTAAATTTACATGGACAAATAGACGAAGGGGTAATGATTTCATTTCTGAAAAACTTGATCGTTTTGTTGCTAACGAAGAATGGGTGCAAATGTTTCCTTCTTATTTGGTTAAAACTTTGGACTTTATGGGCTCTGATCATAGACCTGTTATGATTTCGTGCAATTCACATCATGTTGGTGCTCCATTCTCGAACAGGAAGACCTTTCGTTTTGAAAACTATTGGATAAAGGAGCATGATTTTAAAGGTATAATCAAGAAAATTTGGATTGAAAAAGGAACAGGTTTAAATCTAAAGGAGTCCTTATCACATTGTGGTAAGGCATTAACACAATGGGCTTTGAAAAAGGGGGGAACATTGAAGAACCGTATTGTTCATACACAAAAGCAAATTCGAATGCAATTGGATAATGAAGTCATTACTCCAGATTTTGATTGTGTTAAAGCCAAGGAATGTGAATTAGAAAATCTTTATTCACAGGAAGAATGGTATTGGAAACAAAGATCCAGAGTCTCTTGGTTGAAGGAGGGTGATAGGAATACACGTTTTTTTCATAATCGAGCAACTCAACGAAGAAGCAGAAATCATATTTCAAGAATTATGAAGGACACAGGGGAATGGATGCTCAATGAACAAGAGATTAAGAACACATTTGTCAGTTATTTTAATGCTCTCTTCACATCCAGTAATCCTAGCCAAGAATGTGTTAAGAAAGCAACGGATGTCATGTGCAAAAGAATCTCTGCTGATCAATTAAATTTGTTGGATATTCCTTTCTCGAAAGATGAGGTATTCAAAGCCATGAAGGATCTCAATCCATGGAAAGCTCCTAGTCCTGACGATTTTCCGGCTTCTTTTTACCAGAATAATTGGCACACAATAGGGAATGAAGTCACGGATCAAATTCTGGGGCATCTTAATGAGGGGAAATCTTTGTCAGCCTGGAATACCACCACAATTGCGCTTATTCCAAAAGTCAAGAATCCAGCAAATGTTACACAATTTCGTCCTATCAGCCTTTGTAATGTGTGTTATCGCATTCTCTCTCGGGTGATCACTAATCGGCTTAAAACGTTCATGGATGATATAGTTGACCCGTTCCAGAGTGCCTTCATCCCAGGACGACTCATATCTGATAATATTTTGATTGCATATGAATGTCTCCATTGGATTCGTTCTTCCAAAAGCAAACAAGGATATGCTGCGATTAAATTGGATATGAGCAAAGCTTACGATCGGGTGGAATGGTCTTTTCTGTATCAAGCAATGGCACAACTCGGTTTTTCTCCCAAATGGATTAAGCTTATCAGGGAATGTGTCTCTTCGGTTTCTTACAATATATGCATTAATGGGAAGCTTACTGATTCTTTTCAGCCTTCAAGAGGTCTACGACAAGGTGATCCTTTATCCCCATATCTTTTTGTGATTTATGCTCAAAGTCTTTCGTCATTATTAATGAATGCACGAAATAGGGGGAATTTTTCTGGAATAAAGATTGCAAGAGAGGCACCTAGCATTTCCCATTTATTCTTTGCGGATGATAGTTTGGTTTTCTTGAAGGCATCGGCTAAAGATTGCATGATTTTCAAAGATTGTCTTAAAATTTATGAAGATGCATCTGGTCAGTTCATAAATTTTGACAAATCTTCCATTACATTTAGCCCGAATACTTTGTGTGCTTACAAAGAAAATGCTATTGATATTTTGGGAATTCGATCTGCTAATGGTCATAATGTTTATTTGGGACTTCCCACTTTTTCGGCAAGAGGAAAAAAGCTCCAATTCAGTTATTTAGTTGATAGAGTTCGTCAAAGGATCAATTCATGGAGTCACAACTCACAAGCACTTTTCTGAAGGAGGCAAGGAAGTGTTGATCAAATCTATTTTACAAGCAATACCTTTGTATGCAATGTCATGCTTTAGAATCCCAATTTCCATTTGCTCAGATATTGAGAGAATGATTTCCAGATTTTGGTGGGGTACTACTGCAGATAACAAAAGGGTTCATTGGAAGAAGTGGAATGATCTTTGTAAGCCAAAAAGTGAAGGGGGTCTCAATTTCAGAAAGATGGTCTTTTTTAACAAAGCTTTATTAGCAAAACAGGCATGGAGAATTCTTCAAAGACCAGAATCTCTTATCTCCAGGCTTTTTAAAGCCCGATATTTTCGACAAACAAACATTCTTAATGCAGAATTGGGGTCTAATTCATCATTCATTTGGAGATCTTTACTATGGAGCTGGGATATTTTGGATTTGGGCATTCGATGGAGAATAGGAAATGGAAAATCCATATCAATATTCAAAGAAAGATGGGTTCCTGGATTAAAAGATGGTAGAATTGTTTCACGTATTGCAAGTGGATCCATGGTTGATCGGTTTATTCTGCAGAATGCTACATGGAATGAAGAGCTTGTTCGTAATGCTTTTTGGACATTTGAAGCTGAAGCCATATTAAGAGTACCTCTGATGAATGAGTCAAATGATGATGTGAGGTATTGGCCTGATAATTCTTCTGGTAATTATTCGGTAGCATCTGGCTATAGTCTAATTATGCAGGATAGTACGCGAAAGATGGAGAGATGTATGCCGTCCTCTTCTGGCAAAAACACATGCTCGATCATTTGGGATTACATTTGGAAGCCGACACAAAACATGTTTTATTTGAATGTGTCTTTGCTAAAAATGCTTGGAAGCAACAAGGAATTTGGATTCAAATCAAAGGTTTTGTTCATGGTTCGATTGCTCAGTTTTTCTTGGCACTTAAAGATCACTTTGATAAAGAATTTGCTTCATTTGTCTTGATTATTGGCTGGGCTATATGGAAAGAGAGGTGTAAATGGACACATTCTTCAGGAAAGGATAGAGTCATGCTTAAAATGCCTTTGACATTTGACACCAATTGGGCTGTGAATTATTGGAAAGATTTTAATTTTTCTGATCCCTTTTCACAAAATCAGAGTTTAAAGGAGAAAAGATATAAGGATTCAAGGAATAATGGTAAAAAAGGTTTCACCCTTGTTACGGATGCGGCGTTTAATCTTGCGGATAATTTTTTTGCCATTGGATATGCTATCCTAAATGATGATGATGAGTTGATCTTTGCTGGGGGTAGGCGTATTTGGAATCCTGGCTCAGTTGTTGCGGCTGAGCTTTCTGCTGCTAAATTTGGACTGGAAATGTGTGTTAAACGTAAGATGAAGATAGCTATGCTTCGTATGGATTCTATGATTTCGATTAATGCTATCTGTGCAAATTTCAATGTGGAAGGAATGGAGAAGATGCTTGTGCAGAAAATCAGATTGTATATGAAGAAGCTTCTCTTTTGGGATTGTGATTACATTAGAAGAGACGATAATAGAATCGCACATGCTTTAGCTCAAGTGGCTAGAAATTTTTCAACACCTTACGATTGAGTTGAAAAGGATATTCCAGACTATGTTAGGAGTTGTTTTTGATGTAGTATTTCTATTCTCCTAATGTATCCTCAAAAAAAATAAAAAATGTTTACAAGTAAATTAATCTATTAAATTAATTTCCTACTGAATTATTATGCAATTTTGTCGATATTATGGAGTATTTAAAAAGTCTATATATACCTAGCCCATATATCTGTATATCGGTTACAAGGCGGAATCGGATGCAATCAAAATAGCTGCATCTGCAATTACAAAATCCATATACAAAATCTCACGCTGAGTGCCTGGATTTGCTAATACATTATTCAAGCAGAAGAAGAATTACTACTAAACAAGCAGTAATGGGTTCGCGTCGCCGATGGGCAGTGGAATTCACGGACAATTCAACGTCGAATTCATCGCGTGATATTCCTGATCCGCCGGGCTTTACTAGGGCTTCCCAAGAACAGGTATTTAATTTCCTGTTTTTATTGTTCTTGATGTTGGTTTACTTTTTTCACTTACTTGAATGATTTGTTTTTGGTGTTAGGATGATTCGGCTTTGAGCAAACTGAAGAAGGATGCTGAAGCGAATTGGAAAGCCCAGGTAAAAAATTATGCATCGCAGTAACCTAATTTAGATCTGATCGTGTTCTAGGGTTTTGTGACTGTGGATGCAGGCTGTGTTCTAGATTAAGGAGTGATTGTAATGGAAATATGTAATTCTTGTTGATTGATTCTCTTACTCTGTTTCAAGTTCCTCCTTTATTCAGAAATTCAAGGAAGATAATCAGTAGCTTGTGTTTTCTTACACAGATTTTATCCAAAAATGGTGTCTTAGTTTTATTTGGGAATTCAAATAATAGGAATTATCATCTCCATTGTTTTGGATATTCTGCTTTCCCTATACACTAATCTCACTGAAATCTCAAAGTCCGGATATGCGTAAAAGAATTTGAAGAAGGGAACCATTTCTATGAATTGGGTATTTTGATAGTTAATAAGCTACTGCACCTATGTTGTTTAATGGCCTGATTTTATCCAATCACTTTTGGTGGTTGATGGTGCAGTTTTGGCTTAGCATACTGAATGGTCTTTATTGAGATATATGGTTTTGTAACTTTTTTTACCCTTTATCGAATCATCTACACGTAGGAGCCTAGTTCCCCCACCCCTTTTTGATAGTTTTGCTTCTGTTCATTAAATTTCTGTTTAATTGGGTCATTGATAATTTATATCTATAGTAACCTGAATATTCATTTGTATGAACAGAAAGCATGGGAAGTGGCACAAGCACCTTTTAAGAACTTGTTAATGATGGGCTTCATGATGTGGATGGCCGGAAACACAGTTCATCTATTCAGCATTGGCATAACATTTTCAGCTCTTTTGCAGCCAGTTAATGCACTTCGAGGGGTTGGGAAAAGTGAGCATCATTATTAAATTATACCTAATGCAACACTCTTTTCAGTTCATTTTGATGGAGTTTTGTCATTTTTTATTTCAAATGTTGACCCACCAATTGATAGTGCACCAGTTTCAAGATAATTTATGATTCTTGTTAGGAATTAATATACAAGAATTAGTTCCCCACCTCTCTACAAGTTCGGACTTTTAGATGAGACGGAATTCTTTCATGGTATCAGAGCAAACCAGGCAAATGATCTGGGTTCGATTCCTGTTGAAAGCACTCCACCCATTTAAATTGTCCACTCGATGGGCCTCCTCCCCAAAAAGGGTAAGAGGTGTTAATCCGGCCCACGAGTGAGGGGGAGTGTTAGGAATTAATATACAAGAATTAGTTCCCCACCTCTCTACAAGTTCGGACTTTTAGATGAGACGGAATTCTTTCAATTCTTAATCGTAATTTTGGAACCTAGCTCACTATTTACTATTGAATATAAAAGTATTATTTGATACCTCATACCTCTTAACAATGTACATCATATCCCATGAGTGTTATAGGTATTATTTGTTGGCTTTTGATGTCCTAATTTCCAGTGGTTGCGCTGATAATTTATTATTTGTTGGTCATCTCTGATTCTTATAGGGTATTAGCTCTTGGCTGCTGCAATATATCATCAAGCTGCATTTTAATTTATTCAAATAACAGAACATAAATCCCTAACTTTTAGATGTCATTTTACAGCTTACCTGAAATTATGATTGCTTTACCTATGCAGTTTCCATATTTTAACACTTTTCATAAAAAATTCTGACTGTCATTAACGTGATTCAGTGTTCGAGCCTTACAAGGACAACAAAGTGGATCTTCTAGTACCTAAATTAGTATTCATCGCCCTTAACTTGGTAGGATTAGGGCTGGGCATCTGGAAGGTTGGTGCTCTACCTCAAATCCTTCTTTCAGGTTTCAGCATTGTCAATTTGTCTAGTATTTCTAAAAGCTTATGAATCTTATTTGTTCTTGACAGCTTAATTCTCTCGGTCTTCTCCCAACTCATGTATCGGATTGGGTTTCATCCTTGCCTCCACCACAGGTTTGTTGGCCGTGTTTAATATTATGGCCTTGAAATTTCAACTTCAATTAAATATCACGTGGAATCTTTATTTTGTCATGTTAAAGGACTGCATTACCCCTCCAATTTGTCTAATTAGTTCTAATTCTGAGTAATTGGTTAGGATAGTTAAATCATCTAAAAAAACAGGCCTAATCTTGTAATATTACATGTGGTAAAGTATAAAGGACGCCACGCTATATGATCTGCAGTCCATCTTTACATATACATGTTGGTACTATATTATATTTCACATGATGCACCATTTTAAATAGATTATTATCTTGACAAATTGGTCAATTAACCAAATCATGGCTAAATTGTCGAAATAGCAAAATTTTGCCAGGCTTTGGATTCTTTTTGCCATTTTAGAAAACATTGAAGTTGCGGATAGAGAAGAAGTTCAGATTTTCTACTGTGATTGTTCTCAAGTATCGTCATTCTCATGAGCTTTTTTCATTCTCAGGAGGTCGAGTATTCTGGTGGAGGTTTTCAGCTGTACTAGCTTTGCTTCCAGGCACAAGTATATTTTATATTATTAGATTCTAAAGCCGATAAGTAATAGCATCTCGATGAAGCTATTCCTTATTGTTCTGAATTTTCGCAGATCCTTGAACTCAACAGGCCGAAAAAACATTTAATTTAATTTTGCCAGATCATCTAAGATTTTGAATTTTATATGTAACATAACGTGATTTATGGGTAGCAATTTGTTGAAATCATGGATGAATATCAGTTGATGTTAGCTTGGAAAGACTGTAAAATGGTGTGTGCATGTGAAAAAAATACTCCCTCCGTTTTTTAATAAGTGTCATTTTGACTTTTTAACTAATTTTAAAACAAGTGTCATTCTAGAGTTTTTTCTTTAATTTTGACTATTTTATCCTTATTCATTTACCATAAATATTTTTCATTAATAAATTCCACAAAAATTGTTTATACCAAAATTAATTTGGTTTATGAATACTAGTGATGTGCCAAAATTTGCACGGGAGGATTGCGTGTCCTCTGTGTCCTCTGGATTGGATGTCCCACTCTTCGAACACGTACAATCACTCCAAGTATGCTGCCTTTACTCGAAATCTTCAAGAACCTGCAAAGAACCTTTACTCGAAATCTTCAAGAACCTGCAAAGAACACACCGGAGGGGAGTCCGGTGTGGACACTCCGATGCCTAAGTCAGTATAGGGCTTGTCAATTTCTTCCAAGGATCTCGAGATCCTTGATAAATCAAATAAGTTCTCAAAGAATATCAAAAAGGTGTTTCGTGTTTAGTATATCAAGTTTTTAGTATAAGAATGTCTAACCTGGAAATCTCCTCCAATTTACCTATTTATAGAGATACTTTTTGGAGAGGAAGTCAAGCCTTCCTCTTATTTCGGAGCTGCCCATAAGACTCGGCCCTGCTGAGTGGACGAAGTCCTCCTTTTTCTCCACTCCCTGAAGACTCGGCGACACTCCTTCTTAGTGGACTTTGTTTCCTAAGATAAAGGAGGATAAGGTCTTCCTTTTATCAAGTTTGGACCGGAAATGGCGGAAGTCCTCTATATTTGCGGTCCACGACTTCATGTTAAGACTGCTTCTTTCTGATACTCCTCTCCAGACGGAGCTCCCTCCAGAGAGACCTCTAGAGGGGATTCCTCATTCAGAAAGTACTAGATAATCCAATCCTTCCATTTCGATCTTATCTTTTATACACGTGTCGACTCCTCATTAGGTGACATTTTTAGGCCGCATCATCTACTCCCCCCTACTCTCGTAAAAGGGGGACATCTTTTGTGAGAGTAGAAAAATTTCCTAGAACTTAGTACAAGGGTCTTTCTGGAGAGACGTGTATCGTTCCTGCTTTGGAGAGGAAGTTTCAAAACATGCCCTTCTCCAAAGGCTTTTCCCGCCTCCAACTTGGGAGACTTTTCGGCTTCCGCGCGTGGGCCTCACGCGATCGCTTTTCTCTCCCCTTTGTTATCCTCCCGAGGAAAATACTCGATTCTACCCCATATCTTTCCTCATTTACTTCACGCAACCGCCCCTTTTTCCTCTCTTCATTTTTCAAATTTCATTCTTTCCCAGAAATCTCTCGTCGTCTTCATCTTTCTTCTCCGGTGCTCTTTCTCCCGAGTTTTCGCCGTCGCCAGCCGCCCCGACTGATTCCATAGTCCTTCTAATCAAGGTAACCCAGCTATCCTTCTTTTCTTCTTTTATTAGCACTGTAAATCGATGTCAAACCCTCTCTCTCCGCCGGAAGCCGTTAGCCAAAACTCCTCTGAATTGACTCCCTCTCTGATGGGGAGTCCAGAGAATAGGGTTTCCCCTTCTTCCCAAATCGACCATATTCACCTAGCTACTCTTACTCAAGCCTACGGTTTTCCGTCGGAGTACACCTTTCGCGCCCCTCGCTCCAATGAACGCCCAGATCTCCCCGAACCCCGAACTCTTGCTTTCTTTGAAGCTCAACTTAGGGCAGGACTACGATTTCCAATCCATCCCTATTTGGTTGCCATATCGACCCGCATGCAGATCCCCCTTAACCAGTTTACTCCAAATGCTATCCGTACCATGATAGGTTTTTTCATATTGGTGAAAGGGAATGGGGGTGACCCGTCTGCCGAACTGTTTCTGAGCCAACATTCTTGTAAAGTGAACGATGGCTTCTTCTATGTCAGTGGGCGAAGGTCCCGTGTCTGTAAGTTTCTGAAAAAACTTCAGGAGGAAGATTCATCCTGGCGAGATTATTATTTTTTTGTTACAAGCACCACTAACTGGCCATTTCCTCATGGGGATTGGATATTCCACAATCCAGGAGTAGTTCCTCCTTCTCTGAAATCTTACTCTGTTTCAAATCATACTGTTATGGCTAATCTCAATACCCACGTCTGTCTGCACGATTATTTTGACATCCTTGGTATTTGTAAAAATCCTCGCATCCTCTCCTACTTTGGCTTCTGCCCTCAAGATTTTCCTTTAGATCCCCGAGATGGTAAAAAATCTTTTATTCTTGTATTTTACTTCTCGTATGTGGCTATTTTTATGTATTCTGAGCATCTTCTTGGTTGTCTGCAGCGATGAGTTGGCTAACTCACATCTCACGGGATGCTCCTGCTCTCAGCATAGTGAAGACCCCTGTATTATCCACTCTAGAAGTTCTTCCAAAAGCTCCTCCATCTCCTGCTCTCGAGAGCTCAGCAAAGACTCCAGTTCCAGAGGGTTCTTCGAAAGTTCCTCCTCTCCCTAGTTCTTCCACTCAGGTCCCAGGTTCAGTCGCCAAAAGAACCCGCTCAGCTGCCAACGCCTTCTTCTCTGACTGTGGCAGCTCTAAGAAGAAGAAGGGAAAAGCGACCCGTGCTCTTGCCGAGAAGGGAGCTTCTGCTTCTGCTGTGTACGAACCTCTCCATCGCCTTATCGACCGATGTCCTGCTCCTTCCAACACTGATTTATCCGACACGCCCCTTCCTGAGGATCAACTGCTCCATGGTGCTCAACTTTTTTCAGAGGTACTTTCTATTATTTTCTATTTTCACAATCTCTACTTTCTTCATATCTCAAACACTATTTCCTTTTCTTCTGTAGCTTGGTCTTACTTATGCTAAGATACTCGATCAAGGTGTCGAGATGGTGGCTGAGCTTGAGCTTCTCCGGACCGAAGCGTCCTCTTTCCAGTCAACCCTCAAGGATATCACTATGGAGAAGGACAAAGCTCATAAACGAGCTCAAGCTCTATCTGAGGAGTTGTCTCTCCTACGGACTCAAAGCAAGCAGGATGCAGCTAGGATTAAATATCTGGTGCAGGAGGTGGGACGGATGGAGCGCGAGCTGCCGGATGTCGGAGTGCAAGCTTGCATTAAGTCCCTGTTTACTTCCTCCTTTGGTCAAGAGTTCTTGGAGACTCTTCATACTCAGTGGCTGTCCAGCTTCCTAAAGAGCTCGAGCTTCCTCTGTGCCATGGGGCCGCATATCCCTCACTTCATCGACCACGGCTTCAGCAATGCCGTAGTCGAGCACTCAGCCCCGGGGTTTGATGGAACTTACTCCCGTGAGTTCCACTTGGATCGACTCGCTACTCCTCCAAAATTCTTGGGGGATCCTAAGGAGAGCCCCGATAGTCCTTGGTGGCTACCCGGAATGGGTCAGGCCATCACCAAGCTGCAGGCTGTCAAGATAGGTATGGCTGAGCTAAAGCCTCTGGAGCGTCTGATTTATCCTTATGACTCCGCTCCAACAGTGGCAACCGCGGTAGATGGAGGGACATGCGTCGAGGATATCGTGAGAGGTACAGAAGGTCCAGAGGAGGGCGGAGGATCTAGCAACCATGTTGCTGAGGAGGAGGGCGTTGCTGGAGGGGCTGAAGGAGCTGAGGTCGAGGGGGCTGTTGCTGGGGAAGCTGCTACTGAGAAAGCAGTTTAAATTTCATATTTCCATGGTCACAACGAACAATTTACTTTTCTCTTGTTTTGCTACACTCTTTATTTTCTGCTCATAATACTTGCTCTCCATATTTTGTAGGGGACCCCACACTCCTGGATATGTGGGGGCTTTTTGTAGTAATCGTATTAGCTTGATATTGCTTGTTTGTTGTCTTTTTCTTTCTTGCATGAGTAACTTACAAGACCAGCAAAGAATGTGTTGGAGGTGTGCTCTCTTCCCCCCCCCCCCCCTTTTGTTGGTCTTGTAGGCTACGTTGGAATCACCTCTTGGCTGTACAGTTTTTTGATTTCAGGTGACTTGGTTATGGGAGGACATCCTCCCTCTTTTCTTGACTCCTGGATCATAAAACCTGTCCTTTTCATTATCTAGTCTTTGTAGTTCTCAAGCATGGTGAGGGACCTCGGTCTCTAAGCCTCTACGCCTTTCACTTTCTTGTACTTAAAAGACTTTGATTCGCAAAAATCTTCTCCTTTCATCAATTAACCCTCTTGGGTTTCAAATAAGATGAGGGCTCTCTGGAGCACCTCGGCCTCTAGGCCTCTGAGTGTTTCTCACTCTTATTCTTAAAAGATTTTAATTCATAAAATCTTCTCATTTCTGTAACCCACTTGGGTCTCAAGTAAGATGAGGGCTCTCTGGAGCACCTCGGCCTCTAGGCCTCTGAGTGTTTCTCACTCTTGTTCTTAAAAGATTTTAATTCATAAAATCTTCTCATTTCAGTAACCCACTTGGGTCTCAAGTAAGATGAGGGCTCTCTGGAGCGCCTCGGCCTCTAGGCCTCTGAGTGTTTCTCACTCTTATTCTTAAAAGATTTTAATTCATAAAATCTTCTCATTTCAGTAACCCACTTGGATCTCAAGTAAGATGAGGGCTCTCTGGAGCGCCTCGGCCTCTAGGCCTCTGAGTGTTTCTCACTCTTATTCTTAAAAGATTTTAATTCATAAAATCTTCTCATTTCAGTAACCCACTTGGGTCTCAAGTAAGATGAGGGCTCTCTGGAGCGCCTCGGCCTCTAGGCCTCTGAGTGTTTCTCACTCTTATTCTTAAAAGATTTTAATTCATAAAATCTTCTCATTTCAGTAACCCACTTGGGTCTCAAGTAAGATGAGGGCTCTCTGGAGTGCTTCGGCCTCTAGGCCTCTGAGTGTTTCTCACTCTTATTCTTAAAAGATTTTAAATCATAAAATCTTCTCATTTCAGTAACCCACTTGGGTCTCAAGTAAGATGAGGGCTCTCTGGAGCGCCTCGGCCTCTAGGCCTCTGAGTGTTTCTCACTCTTATTCTTAAAAGATTTTAATTCATAAAATCTTCTCATTTCAGTAACCCTCTAGGCCTCTGAATGTCTCTCACATTCGTAATAGTTATATTCATACATCGCATATTCAAATATGAGAAAGATAATCAAGACACAATAACTCTGAATAATTCTTTCTTAAAAAAGGGATAAGGCTTCATTGATTTATTGTCAGTTTTCAACATAGGCCATAGATAACCTACGCCGGTCTCATTAAAAACCTCTTTACGGAAAAACCCCAAAGGGGAAACCCGTAGAGAGGGAAAAAGAGCTCCGGTGAAGCCACAAAATACATCAAGCAAAATATAAATCAATGCAAAAAATCACAAAACAAAAGTCATAAATGGTCTCAAGACCTTACACTTTCTTCAAATAAAGAATCTCTTCAAATGGCAAACGTTCCAGGGTCTAGCTATGTCGACCCCTTCCATACTCTGCAGTCTATAGACTCCTCCTTTCAGTACATGTGTGATTTTATAAGGCCCCTCCCAGTTGGGTTCTAACTTTCCTGTATTCTTCAGGGCATCAACTCTTCTTAGCACCAGGTCCCCCGCTCTGAAGGACCTCGGGATCACCCTTCGGTCATATGCAGCTTTAATTCTGCTCTTATATCTTTCAGCACGTACTCTAACCATCTCTCTTTCCTCTTCCATCAAATCTAGAGCCTCTCTCATCAATCTTTCATTATGATGTTCTTCAAATTGGGCAATTCGGTGCGACCGCAACACGGCCTCTGGAGGTATCACCGCCGCGGCTCCGTAGACCAGCTGAAATGGGGACTCTCCAGTTGCTGTCTTCGGACTAGTTCTATATGACCACAATACATTATCTAACTCGTTCACCCATCCTCCTCCTATCTTCGTCAGCCTTGTTCGAATTCCATCTACTATCGTTCGATTAGTAACCTCCACTTGTCCGTTAGCTTGAGGATGAGCTACAGAGGTGAATCTCTGTATTATGTTTAGTCTTGCACACCATCCTCGTACATTTTCTCCGTTAAACTGTGTTCCATTATCAGAAACCAATATTCTGGGTACTCCGAACCTACAACAAATCTGTTTTTTCAAGAATTTAATCACATTTTCTTCATCTATCGTAGCCAGAGGAGCAGCTTCCACCCATTTGCTAAAATAGTCCACTGCTACTATCAGAAATTTTCTCCCTCCGGAGGCTGGAGGGAAGGGTCCTACCAAGTCGATTCCCCACTTAGCAAAGGGACAGGGAGAGTGCATAGCTCCCATCTCTTCCGCAGGGGTCCTTATCAATGGACCATTTTTCTGACACTTGACAGATTTTTTCACAAATTCTCTAGCGTCTTTTGTCATGGAGGGCCAATATAATCCAGCCCTTAAGACTTTCTTCACCACTGCTTTGTATCCTTCATGACTGGCTGCATCACCTTCGTGGATCTCTTTGAGTGTGTACATAGCTTCTCGAGTTGATATACACCTCAAATATGGTTGTGTGAATGATTTCTTGTATAAGTGCCCTCCGATAATACAATATTTGATCCGAAGGGCTCGGGTCTCTCTGGTGGTAGGGGCATCTGCTCCCTTGGTGATTTCCATCCATATAGCTCTTCTCCAATCATCTTCCTCTTCAATGGAACCAATGGGGTTCTCCAGAGTCTCTCTTTCTGCAACTGCTAAAGTTACTGTTCCTTGTCCATCAAACTCTGTGGAGCTAGCGAGTTTGGAGAGGCTATCCGCCTGCATGTTCTTCTCTCGAGGTATCTGGACTACCTCGCACTCTTGAAATTTGCCCATCACTTCTTTGGCTCGTCCAGATAGGAAGCCATCCTGCTATCTTTGGCTACATATTCACCATTACCTGCTGAACAACTAATTGGGAGTCTGAGTATAGAGTTACCTTTGGAGCTCCCAATTCTAATGCCATCTCCATTCCTCTGATCAAAGCTTCGTACTCTGCTCCATTATTTGAGGTCATGAATTGAAACCTCACTGCAAATTGTAGGTCCTCTCCTCGAGGGCCCACTAGCACAATCCCTGCTCCACATCCGCTCAGGGTCACTGAGCCATCTACATACACCTTCCATCCCTCGGCCTCCTCTGGTTTGGTCGACTCTTGGATGAAATCGGACAAAGCTTGGGCTTTTATAGCCTTCCGTGGCTCGAAATCCACGTCATATTCTTGGAGCTCAATTGCCCACTTCACCATCCTTCCGGAGAGGTCTGCTCGCCCTATAACCAGTTTCAACAAGTAATTAGTGCGGACCAATATTTTGTAAGAAAGGAAATATGGGCGCAGCCTTCGCGCTGTAACTACCACGGCCAGAGCAGCCTTCTCAATTTCTGAGTATCGAGTTTCGGCCCCTTGAATGACCTTACTGACATAATAAATAGGATGCTGCAGAGATCCCTCTTCTTTGACCAGGGCGGTGCTTAGTGAGAATTCCCCTACGGAGAGATACAAAACGAGGGTATCTCCCGGAGAAGGCTTTGTCAGCTTCGGCAACTGAGACAAATGATGCTTCAGGTCTTCAAAGGCCTTTTGGCATGTTTCGTTCCATTCAAACTTGGTCCCTTTCTTGAGAATTTTAAAGAAGGGATGACTCTTTTCAGCAGACCTGGCTATGAATCTGCTCAATGCTGTAATCCTCCCATTGAGCGTCTGGAGCTCTTTTACATTTCTCGGTGGCTGCATGTCCAGTACAGCCTTCACCTTGGCTGGATTCACTTCTATACCTCTTTGAGTGACCATATATCCGAGGAACTTCCCTGATTTTACTCCAAAAGAGCATTTGGCCGGGTTCAACTTGATGTCGTTCTCTCGAATTACTTGGAAAATTTCCTCCAGGTCCTCCACATGCTGATCTGCTTTCACACTTTTAGCCAGCATATCATCTACATATATCTCCATGTTCCTTCCCAGCTGTCTTCGAAAGACAGCATCGACCATCCTTTGATATGTTGCTCCGGCATTGATTAATCCGAATGGCATCCGAACATATCCAAACGTTCCGCACGCTGCTATGAAGCACACTTTGGAGACATCTGAAGGGTTCAGTTGGATCTGGTGGTATCCTTGGTATGCATCCATCATGCTTAGCAGCTCGAAGCCTGAAGTTGCATCTACTAACTGGTCTATCCTTGGTAGCGGATAGTGGTCTTTAGAACATGCCTTGTTGAGGTCCCTAAAGTCGATGCACATTCTCCATTTTCCTCCCCCTTTAGGCACTAACACAACATTGGAGAGCCATTCTGGGAATTGGACTTTCACCACATGCCCTGCTTTCAATAGCTTCTCGACTTCTTCTTTCACAATGTTATTCTTCTCAATTCCAAAATTTCGTAGTTTCTGTTTCACGGGCTTTGCCTTTGGATCAACATTAAGGCAATGTATTGATATCTCCGGAGGGACTCCTGTCATGTCAGCTGGAGAAAATGCAAATATATCGGAATTTCGACGTAATGTAAATATTACCTTCTCTGTGAGTTCAGGTCCCAGTTGGGTACCTATCTTAGTGACAAAGCCGAGTTTCTCTGGGAAGAGCTCCACGCTCATCAGTTCCTCGTCTGTTTTAACATTCACCTGTTCAGGTGTTGCTCCCTCTACTTTCTTCCTCTTGGCCTCAGGGTCACCTCCTCTCGTCCGCTCCAGGCCCTTAGTCAGGGCTCTGTCCGCCATCTTCACAGACTCTGCATAGCACTTCCGTGCTTGGTACTGGTCTCCTCTTACTTCTCCCACCCCTGTGGCTGTAGGGAATTTCATTTTCATATGAAATGTAGAGATGATTGCCTGAAAGAGGTTTAGGCTAGGTCGTCCCATCACGACATTGTATGATGAGGGGATGTCTACAATAAGGAACTCCACCAAGTGGACCTTCCGAGCTGGAGCGTCCCCCAATCCTACCTGTAACATTACTGATCCCAAAGGTTGGATGGCACCTCCGGAGAAACCATACATAGAGGTGTCTACAGGACGCAGCTTCACACTCAGCTCCATTCTCTTGAAACATTCAAAAAACATAATGTCAGCCGAACTCCCCGTATCTACGAAGATTCGAGCAACATCGAACCCAGCTATGTCGGTAGTGATCACCAGAGCATCGTTGTGATCTTCCTTAACTCCCTTCACATCCTCCGGCCCAAATCGGATATTGGGCGTCTCCGTCATACGTCCCACTTCTCTTAACTGGCTTCCTTGCTCTGCTTTTAGAGCTCGGACATTCTGCTTTTTCTTCCGAAAGGAATCTCTATCTGCTGGCCCTCCCACAATCATGTGGATTACTCCTTTCTTTGGCGGTGGAGGGGGCATATCCTCGGCCGCCTCTCTGGTTTCCTTCTCTTCTGGTTTTCTTTCATGTTCTTTTCGCTTCTGCCCCCGAGGGCCCTGCCTGTCTCTAAATATAAATTCTTTTAGATGGCCCGCTTGGATCATCCTCTCAATCTCGTCTTTCAGGTGGTAACACTGATTTGTGTCATGCCCATATTCATTGTGAAATCGGCAAAATCGATCAGACTTGGGCTTCTGAGGTCCTCGGCCTCTGGAATATGGGAATTTCAAGTCTGGATGATCTCCTGCTACCTCTAGTACTTCGGCAGGTTCAATTCTCAAGGGTGTGTATTTCTCAAACCTCCCGCGAGGGCCAGACCGGGGACCTCCGGAGGGATTGCTATCTCTTGCTGATCCGGAGGTCCGAGGGACCTCTGGACTGAATCGTCTGGAGGAGCCTTCCCTTTCCCTTCTCCTCTCTCGATCTTGTGGCCTAACCTCCAATCTCTTTGCTTTTCGGACCTCCTCCAGAGTGAGGTACTTCTCTGCCCTATGCAGCAATTCATCAAAGTTCTTAACCGGCTTCTTAGCTAAGGAGGAGAAAAAGTCTCCATCACGCAATCCGTTAGTAAGAGCGTTGATTTTCACCTCCGGAGAGGCTGTAGGGACCTCCAGAGCTGCTTGATTAAACCTCCGGAGAAAAGCTCTTAAGCTCTCGCCCTCTCCCTGTCTCAGATTGAAGAGGGTCAAAGTGGCCCTCGGTTGTCTCCGGGCACTTGCAAATTGATGAAGAAATAGCTCACTGAATTCCTCCCAGGATCGGATTGTATTGGGTTCCAACTGAGTGAACCATTGTTGTGCGGCTTTTGCTAGGGTAGTTAGGAATACCCTACACTTTATTCCCTCTCCATAGCGGTGTAATAATGCAGCATTCTCGAACCTTACTAGGTGTTCGTACGGGTCTGCCGTACCATCGTATTCAAAATTAAGGGGCTTGAAATTGAATGGTAGTTCGTCCTGTAATATGTTAGGGGAGAACTGACATCCAGAGACATGAGCGGATCTACTGTTTCGGTTGCTCATTTGCTTCCTCATATCCCTCACCTCCTTTTGTAGGGCCTGGAGTTGGTCGCTGACTGGCCCTCCATAGGTATCATCGGTGCTTTCTTCTGTTTCAGGGAGTTCTGTCCCTCGGGGTGCCAGATCTGCATTCCTTCTTGTACTCCGAAGGGGAATGCTTCTTTCCGCTCGTGAGGGCACCTTTTCGTCTTCTTCCGCCCGCATCCCCATTTCATTGGACAACACTTGGGAGGCTCCAGGTGCTTCATCCTGGGGTCTCGGGGCAGGTACCTCCAGATTCCCTGGTGCAGCTCTGGGAATCCGATCTCTTTGATCCGCAAAGGCTCTCTTTACAGCTTGCTTGATGAGGGCGTTCAATTGATCGGGAGAGATCAGGAGTGGCCCCGAGTCTGGAATATCCTCTCGCTGAGGATCCGCGGTCTGGAACTCTGGGGCTTCAAGGTTCCCTGTTATTCCCTCCCCGACCGGTAGGGGATGACTTTCGTCACCCAAGCCTAGAGTAGGTGCCAATGGTTGATTTGATCCAGAAGGAGTATGGACTGGATCTTTCCCCCGGCCTCCCCTTGGTGGGGGATCAGTTGGCAAAGGGGAATTTTCACCTGGAAGATTCTTCTTTCCAGAAGTAGATGTTTTATTTCCGCCACCCATTTGCTCGAACAGGTAGAAATTCGTGAGAAAATCTTTCAACTCTTTCCCACAGACGGCGCCAGTTGATGTGCCAAAATTTGCACGAGAGGATTGCGTGTCCTCTGGATTGGATGTCCCACTCTTCGAACACGTACAATCACTCCAAGTATGCTGCCTTTACTCGAAATCTTCAAGAACCTGCAAAGAACACACCGGAGGGGAGTCCGGTGTGGACACTCTGATGCCTAAGTCAGTATAGGGCTTGTCAATTTCTTCCAAGGATCTCGAGATCCTTGATAAATCAAATAAGTTCTCAAAGAATATCAAAAAGGTGTTTCGTGTTTAGTATATCAAGTTTTTAGTATAAGAATGTCTAACCTGGAAATCTCCTCCAATTTACCTATTTATAGAGATACTTTTTGGAGAGGAAGTCAAGCCTTCCTCTTATTTCGGAGCTGCCCATAAGACTCGGCCCTGTTGAGTGGACGAAGTCCTCCCTTTTCTCCACTCCCTGAAGACTCGGCGACACTCCTTCTCAGTGGACTTTGTTTCCTAAGATAAAGGAGGATAAGGTCTTCCTTTTATCAAGTCTGGACCGGAAATGGCGGAAGTCCTCTATATTTGCGGTCCACGACTTCATGTTAAGACTGCTTCTTTCTGATACTCCTCTCCAGACGGAGCTCCCTCCAGAGAGACCTCTAGAGGGAATTCCTCATTCAGAAAGTACTAGATAATCCAATCCTTCCATTTCGATCTTATCTTTTATACACGTGTCGACTCCTCATTAGGTGACATTTTTAGGCCGCATCAACTAGCTATATTCTTAACTACATTCTTTATCAAACAAAATTTCTATATTAAAATTAGTTATAATTAATGAAGGGTGATATCGACCACAATTTATAATCTTAATTTGTTGAAAAAAGCTAAAATGACACTTGTTAAAAGATGGAGGGAGTATATAATAAAAGTGCACTGGATCTCTTATTTCCATGGGTGCAAAAATGGGCCTAGGCGGTCATCGCTCTGTCTAGACAATCGAGTCTTTAGTTCTTTCTCATGAACTCGAAGTTCATTTAATCCATACTATTTTTTTTTTACAATCATTTAATCCATACTAAATAACACGGTGTGTTCTAGATATATTAATTTGACTCGGGAATCTTTGAGATTAAATGTCACTAACAAAATTAATTGGAAATTGGGGTTAATACCTAGGTAAATGAAACTAAATAAAATGTTCTGGACTTACGGAGACCTCATACCTAAGGGGGTAATTTCAGAAATGGCCTAGTCAAACTACTACTTATAAAAAATGGCCTTACTTATATAAAATATACAAAAATGGCCTTCTTTTATTTAATTGATTAAAAAAAAGAAAAAAGAAAAAGAACCATACAAAACAACTATAAACAACCACATTAAACAACTCTAAACAACCACATTAAACAATCATAAACGATCAAATTAAACAACCCTAAACAACTATATTAAACAACCTTAAACAACATCAAACAAGCTCAATAAACAACCCTAAACAATCTTAAACAACTCTAAACAACCCCAAACAAGACCAGTAAACAACCCCAAACAAATCCAGTAAACAACCCTAAACAACTTTAAACAACCCTAAACAATCCCAGTAAACAACCTTAAACAACCCTAAACAACCCCAAACAAGTCCAGTACACAACCCTAAACAACCCTACACAACCCTAAACAACCCTAAACAACTTGAACGAAAATTTTGGATGTAAACCTAAAAAAAAATACACACTTGAATTCACTATGATAAAATATCAAATACCAACAAAATCAAACAAATGAATATAATAAAAATATGTTTCTTACCTTCAATCCAACTTTCAATTACATTATGAGAAAAAAATGAGAGAATTTAAGTGTAGAGGTTGAAAAGAAGAATAAAAGAATAATGAGAGGGAATATGAGATTTGAATATGAGATTGAAAAAAAGAATAAGAGAATAATGAGAGGGAATATGAAATTTGAAAAAGAGATTGAAAACAAGAATGAAAGAATATGAGATTTGATTTTTTTTCTTTTTTCTTTATTTTTATTACATTTAAAAGTGGTCAAATGGAATGAAGGCCAAAAATAAACATGGGTAGGGTTAAAAGACCATACTTGATATATTCCACCATATCTAAGTGCACACTATGCATCAGAAACCAACTAAAAAAAACATACCTATATTTTTTTTACATTTGCGTACAAAATAAACTACGGAAAGTACTCCTATTAGTGATCATACCAATAATATAAAAAAAACAAAAAAACCCACTTCAATTTCAATCCCAATAGTACATTTCAATAATGAATCACAAAATAAATAACATGGATGTTTTTCATTTTTTTGTAATTTTTTTAAAATTTTGAAAGATACACACATTGAGTAGGTCATAATTTTATATTTGACAAATACTTGTGTGTACCAGTTACATGTAAATACAGTATAATAATAGTTCAAATAGAGTATGATATTAGTTCAAATACAGTATAATATTGGCTTATATATTATATAATATTAGTTTAAATATTAAATAGGAACAAGTAAGTAGTAAACGAGAGTCACAAGTAACTAGTACACGAGAGTGCAACCCTTTATATTTGCACTCATTATTTTATCATGTTTTTTTTTGGGGAGGGGGGGGGGGGGGTTGTTGGTCAATATCCAAGGAGCAAAAAGTAGTTACGCGTGAAAATGTCTCCTAGTTCGCCAACGACTACTCCATCTCCTCCTCCTGAAATGGTAGAGTCCGCACCGGCTTGTGCAAGGGCATGCACCATCTTAAAGTCATTTCTCGGGCAATACTTGAATTGGCACACTACAAATTCACTAGAAATTGTAAGTATATCCCGGATGATGCTATTCTCAGGTTCAAACATTCTTTTTCGTTGAGAGCATAGTGCAACTGCCTGTTGAGAGTCGGTTCTAATTTCCACATGCCTCAAACCCCATGATTTTGAGAGATTAATTCCTATGAGAATTGTCATTAGTTCTGCCCCTAATGGACTTCTCTAGGGTCTTATTTTCTCCGAAAAAGTATCTATCTTTCTTCCACCCTGGCTATGGAGTACTCTCCCTACTCCACATCGTCTCTCATCTCTTTTAAAGGCTCCATCCACTTCCACAATAAAGAGTTCGTGGCTTTCTAATTCAGTTTGAGCATTCATATTATTAGGTCAGCTTTCCTGAACTCCAATATTTTGACTGTGGGTTTGAAAAGATTCGAGGTACATTAAGACTCGATCGTCCGTCATTTTATCAATCTCCTTTTTTTTGCCTACCTGTAGAGTGGAGGATCGTACATCTCTCTCTCTCTCCAAATTCCCCATGCAATCATGATGATTTTCTCAAATTCTACTTTACTAGTACTTAACAATACCTGGTTAAGAAAATCCAGTGTATTCATGCCTACGCCCTGTTTGATGACAGTGGAACAAAACATGACACGTTGTAGATTGGCTTCCACCATATAATCCGCATGAAGGTAAAATCGGGATATGTCTTCTTGCAAGATTGCCTTCGGCATCTATAAAGTCGTGGCACATTTTTCAACAAAAGATACGAACTTTCGACGGTATTTTGAGTTTCCAGATTCTTTTCCACCATTCAGACAAATCCTTATTCGAGGAAGTGGACGCTTTGTTTATATCTTGATTTGCAATGTTAAATCCTCTTATGTATCCTGATTTTACTGTATACTCTCCCATATCTTCATCTTTCCAATATCTCCAGTCCCGATCGTTCTTTCCGCCGACCTGAGTGCGCAAAATACCTTCCGCCTCATGGTGGTGGAATGCATTTCTAACCATATCTTCCTTCCATTCTCTATTCTCATCTATCAGGAGGTTAATATTTTGTAAGGCTGCGATACCGGACTTAATTCTTCCGTTGTCCAGTCCCTGGACCCAGGCATGTTTATATAGTTTGACATGGTCACCATTCCCTATCACCCATTGAATACCATCTTCCAAAATATATTGACTTCTACATAAAGATCGCCATGTGAACGAGGGATTGTTTCCTGCTTCTGCCTCCATTATATCAAAATGCTTGTAGTATCTAGCTTTTAGGACCCTGCTAAGCAACACATCCGGATCTTGTAAGCACCTCCATAACTGTTTAGCTAACAAAGCATCATTGAAGATATGCATTCTCCTGAATCCCATTCCTCCCTCTTATTTCGGTTTGCATAGAGCCTCCCAACTCTGCTAGTGCATCTTTCTTCCCTTTTCATTCTTGCCCCACCAAAAATCCGCCACCAGTCTTTCCAATTAGTTACAAATTTGTACTGGGATTTTAAAACACGACATCGCGTACGTAGGTATTGCCTATAATACTGACTTGATAAGCACTTATTTTTCCCCCTCTGAGAACTCCTTGTTTTTCCAGTTGTCAATACGGTTTTTCATTCTGTCCACTAAGTAGGAGAATTGGACACTCTGATCGAAAAAGTGGGAAGGTCAAGATAAAGTTGGTGTCCTTGTGTGATTCGAATTTCGAGGGTTTGTTGAATCATGTTCTTGGTCCCATCTAGTGTATTCGGGCTGAAAAGGATTGTTGATTTGTCAAAGTTAATCATTTGACCCGATGCCTTTTTGTAATCTGTAAGTATCTATTTGATTGCGCTTCCACTTTCCTCTTTAGCTTTAAAAAAACATGTCACTATCATCTGCAAAAAGGAGATGAGAGATTGTTGGTGCTTCCCTAGCTACTTTAATCCCTTCCACCATGCCCCTAGCCACTCGATCATTAATGTAGGACGACAGTCCTTGGGCACATATCACAAACAGGAAAGGTGATAGTGGATCACCCCGTTGGATTCCTCTAGACGATACTACACTTCCCACTAGGGCTGTCAAAATGGGCCCGGCCCACCCGGTCTATGGGCTGGGCTGGGCTGGGCTTTGATTTTATTGGCCCGAAAACAACCGGGCCGTTTTGGCCCGGCCCACTTGAACAACTGGGCTGACCGGGCCCGGGCCGGGCTAAGCCCGAATTTTCGGGCTGGCCCGGTTCTGACATTATTTTTTTTAAATTCTATTTTCTAAATTCTAACTATTGCTATACGAAAAGTCAAACCAAAAAAAAAAAAAAAACCTAACTCCTACCCAGCCGCTGTGCCTCCCTTTTCCCAAATCCATTTCGCAAGGCGATGGCACAGCGCTCGCGAGGCGCACCCAAATATGAGATCACTTACTTCGGCAACTTCCACACTCGTAAGTTCAAAACTTTTGGTATTTATGAGTTAATCTACAAATTCTTGTTGATGTTGTTTTTTACGTTTTGTTTGAATGATGAATCATTGAATTGTGATGAATAATTAAATCAAAGAGAAGGGCACAAACATACATTCTCACCTGAATTAGCACTTAAATCTTCAATCACCACTTTTTTCGATTAGAAAAGAGAAAAGAAAAGAAAAAAAAAATCAAAGTTGCTGCGCTGCTTCATGATATATTAATATGTTTTTTATTAAAAACCCTAATTGAAGTATATATATTAACTAAACAAAAAAGTGGGCTTGTAAAGTGGCCCAATCAGTATTAACAAAACAATAAATTTGAGCCCAATTATTTTATTACCCTAACAAATTAATTAATTAATGGCCTAATCAAATAATTAAATAAAAAAATATTACGGGCTATTTTGGCCCGGTGGCCCGGCAGCCCGACCAGGGCCTCAAAATTTCAGGCCCGGTAACAATTGGGCCGGGCAAAAATGAGTGGCCCGGTGGGCCGGTGCCGGGCTGGCCCGGCCCAGCCCATTTGACAGCCCTACTTCCCACCACCGTGTTGTTGATTTTAAAGGAGTATTTAACAGTCTTGACACATCGTAGTATAACCTCAACGAACATATGTGGGAAACCCATTCTATTTAGTTGGTTTTCCAAAAAACTCCATTCAATTCGATCGTAAGCTTTGCTCATATCTAGTTTCATTGCAGCGTAACCCGTTTTACTTTTATTGTTTCTCAACTAGTGCATACATTCATATCCAATGAGGATGTTGTCTGCAATCTGTCTATTCTTTATGAAAGCACTTTGATGTTCATCAATTACCTCTAGTAAGACCGTTTTTAATCTGTTGGCGATTACTTTTGCTACAATTCTGAAACTAACGTTGCACAAACTAATTGGTCTGAAATCCTTCAACGTTTTCAGATTCTTTATATCGGGAATGAGTGTGATCCAAGTATTGTTCCAATCGTGTATATTCTCCCCATTATTCTGGTTATTGCTAAGAATCTGTAGCACTCCTCTTGTAATGTCCTCTCCCACTATAGGCCACATTTCCTGATTTTTTTTTGCATTAAATCCATCTGGTCCTGGGGCCTTACTTGGATCCATATCAAAGACTGCTAGCTTCACTTCTTCTTTGGTAAATTTCCTTGTGAGAAAGTTAGCCATATCCTCCGTCACTACCCGTGTCGTGTGCTCCATAATTCCATCCATCTGGTGTTTTCCTGGGTTGGATGAGGTGAATAAAGATTAGTAGTAGTCAACGATGGTGTTTGTAATTTCCTCCTTTGAATGTGCCCATGTTCCATCCCCCTTTTGCAACCTACTAATGGTGTTACGATTTCTTCTCTCCGTTGCTCGTCTATGGAAGTAGGTGGTGTTTCTATCTCCGCTGATCATCCAGTTAGTTCTCGCTCTTTGTTTCCAGTACTCCTCTTGTTGGGCGAACAGATTTTCCACCTTCTCCTCCATGTTCGAGAGATCGTCTCTCTCCTCTTCATTCATGTCCATATCATTGCTTTGAAGTATCAAAGTTGAAAGTTCATTAATTCTTGTCTCTATATTTCCCTCCCTTTCTTTTGCCCAATTTTGTAAATGTGTGGCACACTTGTTTAATTTCTCATATACGTTCATATTCATATTCATACCTTTCCACCACTTTTCTATCTCAATTTTCAAGGTGGGTTCCAAAATCCAAGCTTTTCGAATCTGAAAAATTCGAACTTTTTATGGTTCCAACCCCATCTTTCGATACTTGTTTTGATGGAGATTGCTCTATGATCGGATCCAAACCAGTGAGAGTGTTGTACTTGGTTTGAATTCCATAATTTAATCCAATCTATATTAACTACAAATCGATCAAGCCTTTCCAGTATTTGATGTTCAACTTTACGTTTATTATTCCAAGTATATCTTGGACCTTTAAAGCCTAGGTCATGTAATTCATGTTTATTGAGAGTTGATCGAAAATTATCCATAAGGTTTGATGTTCTTCCATTCTGATTTCCCCCTTTCTTTTCACTAAATCGAAGGATCTCATTGAAATCTCCCCCTATTAGCCACGCTTTAGTTGCAGTGTGTGTTGTCTTAATCCGGTTAAGTAATTCAGAAATCAAGTGTTTATCTTTTTAGTTTGGTGGACCATGATATCCTGTAAACCACCATCCTACCTCATCATGTTCAACAAAAGCATCAATATGACAAAACGAGTAGGAGCAAATGTTGATGTTGATTCCATTCAAAGCATACAAAATGTGTCCCCCCACTATTACCACTTGGATCAACCGAAAAATAAAAAGAGAAATTGAGCGTATGCATCCAAGTTTCCACTATCCTACGGGGGAGCTTAGACTCCATAATAAACAAAAGAGAGGGTTTATTTAAGGCTATAACACGCTGTAGTCTATGGAATGCGTTGGGACCCTTCAACCCTCTCGCATTCCAGCTAGTAACAATCATGGATATGAGCGGAGAGGGATTTCACCCTCTTCCGCCATGCTTGAACTTGACCCCTCCTCTTCACTTTTGTGCCGTTTGTAGCCGCTTCCACTCGTACCTTCCATGCCCGACTTTGTAACCTCCTCATCTGTGATCATGCGTGTCCCTCCCGTGTATGGTCTTCCTCTCTTTCTCTACCCTTTAATGTACGTGCCTAACATAAGTTCTTTTCCTTTTTCCTGCTTAGCCTTCCACAGTCCCTTCCCAACCCCCGTCCCTTGTCCTTGGGTTGACTCTCCAGTATTTTCATTGTCCATGAGTGTTGCATAATAGCTTGCCTGCACAATTCCTTCCCAGTCAGACCTAAGCGAGTGTTCAACATTAGATATATACATGGATTCGTTCTGCTGTAATGTGTGGTGAGCATCCTCGATGAGCACCGAGTCAGCGAAACGGTTTGCTTCTTGGAACTGCTCTTGGTTCTGCTTATGCCAATCTTCGTCCGCCAAGACCAGCCCTCCTGCTCTTGCATTAGGCCTAATGATGATCGAGTTAACCATTCTTCTCCCCTCCGGAGTTGGTGTTCTCTCCGGAATCTTTGCCTCGATAAGATTCCTCAGTTGGTCAAATTGCTGCTGGCCCAAACCCTTTTGTCCATCAGCCCTAAGCCACATTGGAAAGTCATATATGTCTCCTCGGCGGCTACTTTTTCCACTGTATCGTTCTATGCAGTCTCTTTCAATATGGGTTAATCGCCCACATCGGTAGCAAAATTCCCCCAGTTTTTCGTATCGGATGGCTAGCAGGATGCTTTCTCCCCTCACAGTAATGTAGGTGCTCCTGTTGATAGGTTGGTGAAGGTCCACAAGCACCCGAACTCTCAACCATCGCCCCCACGCTGCACCTTCCTCCGGACAGTCGATATCAATGACATCTCCAAGAATTCCACCAAGATTTTGGGCCAAGCCCTTGGTCATGCAATAGATTGGCATACCATGGAACTGGACCCAAAGAGGAATCCTATTAATGATTAGATCCCGAGGCAGCTCGTCTCCTTGGAGTTTTGACAGTATGAGCATCGGCCCGTTGACTATCCATGGTTGTCTAAAGAAGGCTTTATTGTAGTCAGCCTCCTTCTCAAAATCAAGCATGAAATATCCCTCTGCCACCAAGATGATCCGCACGGCACCTTCAACTTTCCTTATCCTCCTTAGAATGTTAAGGATCTCATTCAGGCTCTTAGGTCTCCTTATAGTGAAGTGTCCCAGAAGGGTAAAGTGAGGAATATAAAGGTCACCTTCATTGACATGAATATTTGAATCTTCAGCATCAAAGATTCTGACATTTCTTAGCGGCTCATTGAGGTGATCCGCCATTGGAAAAGAGCTCTTAGAAATAGAATTGAGATATGAGGAATGTGGGATTAGTATGCGAGATCTGTGAGTGAATAGATCTAACTTCTCCTTTCAGAAATTTATACTCCCTTCCACCGCATTCTTGCCCAATCCATGATTGAGTAGAAACCCTAGAATCCAGATGATGATTACTTTTGCCTCGATCTGATTGCTCCATATGAAGAGGCGTCTTGGAGCATACAAAAAATCGGCGAAGTAAGTTTCCCAGATCACGCTATAATCTCCACCACAAATGTCATTGGCTTTCATTCCGACATATTAATTCCCACACTCCACAAGCCTCCTAGATCCAATGATTACCTTGATGTTTTGGGTAGAACCCTAGATTAATTCCTCCCCAAGTTGTCAGAAATTCCAAATCGTACCTTCCCAATGTGTAAATCGCACTACATCACAGTGGAATCGCCCGCATTCAGCGCGTGTTGCGCGTGGCTATCTTCAGGCCTAAGTAGAAATTATTTTATTATGTACTCCCTCCGTCCGCCTATAAGCTTCCCATTTTACCATTTTTGTCCGTCCGCCTATAAGCTTCCCATACCTTTTTTGGTAAATATTTTTTCTTACACTTCACTTTATATCATCATTTTTCTCTCTCTCCTCTCTCAATCACATCACTTGTACTATATCTATTATTTAATCACTTTTCTTAATCTGTGTGTCAAAAAGTAACGTAACACTTATAGACGGACGGAGTAACTATTTTATCATGTCTATCTATTAAGAGAAAGATATTCCAAAATTGCCATCCTTATATATATTCCCACCAGCAGCACAGCGCAAATTTCTCCAACCGCACACTACACTCTTCTTCCATTTTCACACACCATCGCGCATATCTAAATTCCAAAGGCAGAATCAAATTCAATGGAGCTCACTCCTCAGCAGCTGAAAACCTACGACGGATCCGATCCATCGAAGCCGATATACGTTGCGATTCGTGGCCGTATCTACGACGTCACCTCAGGCAAGTCCTTCTACGGCCCCGGCGGCCCTTACTGCGTCTTCGCCGGCAAGGATTCGAGCCGCGCACTCGCCAAGATGAGCAAGGAAGAAGCAGACGCTGTTCCCTCACTCGAAGGACTCACTGAGAAGGAAATCGGTGTGCTCGATGACTGGGAGAAGAAGTTTCAGGCTAAGTACCCGGTCGCCGGGACTGTTGTTAGTAACTAGGCAGTGGAATGGACAGCTGATATAGATTGATTGATGAATTCAATCGATCCGTTTATGGAATGAATTTCATATATTCCTTTCCCTGTTGCTTTGTTTGTGTGTATCGTGTATGTGGAATTTTATGAATAAATAAACTGTGGTTTTGGAATGTGGCAGTTGTGGTTTATTGATTTTGGGTTAGTAAATGATGTTTGGGGTAAAAAAATCTCAGAGGAGTTTTTTTCCCTTCATTGTATAGAACTCTTTTGCAGATTGGAAACAGTAGTGAATGATAGGGATTTCTATGGTTATTGCTTTTTTTCTGATGAAAATTGATGATTTTTAGGTATTACTGTGTCTGGTTTCATTAGTTGAATTGTTTTTTTTACTGTATTCATAGATACATTTACCTATTTTCTGATCTGATTGACAATGTTATAATAGTGTAGTTAGCCTTCATGATAGCTTTCTTTTACTTGATTATTTAAATTCCTCTGTTACTCAAGGTGTCTAATGCTTTGAAAAGTCGAAATCCCAGGTTCACTTGGCGATTGCAAACTGCTGGAATCATAGCTGTTCTTGATTACAGGAATCTTGATAGTGAACAATTTGAAACTCACTTCAATCTTCAGGTATCTTGAAATATTTCCTTACACTATTAAATGATTACTTGAATTGCAAAAATTGAGATGTTGTATGCATAGAGAGCACATCAGTGTTTTGAGTAGGACCCTGTATAGAAGTTTGAGGGTGTGTTTACAAACACGACTAACAGCTTTTAAAATCACTTATTTTTAAAGCTTCCTTTCACAGATTTTGAATAAAAAGTGATTGGAAGCTGTTTGTTAGGTTTGCAAACACCCCCTGGTTAGACTGTAAAAGCAATATTAGTAATTCAGTATTCATACTGACAAATATTGGGAGATGAATGTAAGGATTCAGAAGGTGAGCCATTTGGGCCTATGTGAAAAGGAATTGAGAAACATTCATAGTTGGGGCTGTCGTGACAATTCTAATTACAATAGTTTCTATCTTTTATTTGGCACCAAGGTCGTTTGGGGAACTTGAAACAATTTGATTGCATTACACCATGTGGACGAAGGACACTCACGAGAAATGGAATCTTTCATGCTTTGAATGAAACATGTACTAGTGATTGATATTAAAAGAAGTATGGGTTTATTCTTTTGCCATGAAAAGCTGATTGATATGGGTTTGTGATCTTTACCTGCTGTTGTTTTCACAAGGAATAAACTCTTTCCGTCCACAAAAAGTTTGCATTTTTTCTTTTTAGGTTGTTCACATAAGTGTACATGTTTCCCTTTTTTTAAAATATACCTCACCAATGTTACTTTATTATCTATTTTATATATAAACAAACAATATTCCTTAAAACTAGTGCAAAAAGAAACAAGTACACTATAGACAGAGGGAGTATATCTTTAGGTATGAATCTTCCTTTTTGATTTTTTTTTTTTTCTTAAATGTTCTTGGCATCTTCACGAAAGTGACCATAAATTAAACTCATATCAAGGCTTTGGAAGATGTTCAACTCTATCTGCAGTTTGCTTCAATTTTTTAAGTAAATGAGTATTATTAGACAAAAATTTGTCCGTCTCACTTCAATTTGGACATCCTCTAGGTAACTTTGATTGGATTTGGTGCATTTGAATCTCCAACTGTACATTCTCATTTGTATATACAAGATGTGAAAATACAACACTGAATTTTTTGGATTTGCAGCTCATACAGACTTGACTTTAGCAGTCAATCTTTTGAGCCCTTATTCTCCTTCGTTATTCACTAAAAAGTCTATTGGTCTATCCAAATATATTTGATTACTTTATTTATTTATTATTACTAGAAGCATATTTTTTTTTCTGGGGTTGATTTACTTATAAATTAATTAGCGACTTTATTAATTCAAAGTTAAGATAAGATGATAGAGATTCCACAATGATACGAAAAGTAGTAGACAATTTTAATTTTTTCTCAAGTAAAACTATTTGTCAGAAAACTAAATAAGTGATGATTTTTGTTTTATGTATCGAAGGCTCAAATCACTTTTGAACGTGAATTTAGATTCCGTAACATATCAACAAAACAAATGGATATTTAATTTTTTCTTTGACATTCGAAATTAGTAAAATTGTAAAATAATTAATTTTCTTGATTGACCAATTTTTATGATGGATTGAAAAATGTAAAATTACTGAACAATCGATGCAAATAAAGAGGAAACAAATGTGTGAACTAATTTTGCAGTTTATAATTAGTCAAATTTATTATTTTTATATATTTGATAATTATTTTAACTTCATAAACCTCTTTTTTTAATATAAAGAAAACATTGATTTATGATCTATCAATGTACTTCATTTTTTTTTTAACGTCTTGTATTTTGTGCAATGATCAAATTAATCAATTTCACTGTCCACTTCTAACTAAGGATCAATGTACTTCAAAATAAAATATTTAAAATTATAACGTTCTTTTAGAAATTTAGGAAGAAAAAAAAAAGAAGGAATTTTTGCTATTTCTGCTGAATAAAATAAAAGGCTAAAAATTGAAAAATAAATAGAAAGAAAAGAAAAAGACTACTTTCTCAAGTCTTCTCTCATCAAATAAATGAACAACCCCCACCCCCCTCTATGATTTGATCTGTGGTCCACATTCATCAATAGTGCGCAAGATCTAATGATGAAAAATTAACGGCTGTGATCTCTCCACCGCCGTAAGGGAAAAAAAAGAGTCGGTTTTTGCAAACAAAACAAAGCGTCTTCTTCTCCATTCTTTCGCCACTGAGCTTCTTTCTGCATATTCATAAATCATAAACAAATATACACCTTTAATATAATTTGTACCCTTTTTTCTTCTTTATTACCTTATCAGATCAACCCCGTTTTTTTTATTTTGGTGTTGATTGATATTTCCCATTCTTTATTATTTACATGAATCCGATTGCTAATTAGCTTGCACTAATTTTTATCAGATTTATTTCACAATTTTTTGTGTTGCTGTTTAGTTTTATATATTATTTACAAGATTTAATATGTTGACTAAAAATTCTTCTTACATAACCCCTAGGCCATGCAAGCACTTGATTGATTACAAGCTAAAACATGGCTTAAAGGGGTATAATTCGATTCAAGATTTATTCAAGTGTGATCCATATGGAAGAACAGTGATTGATAAATCCAAATCAGAAGTGCCCAGATGCAGTTTCTGCTCTGGTTTCAATGACAGATTGTTTATGTGTTTGATCTGTTCTTCAGTTACTTGTTGCATATCTCCTGAATCAAATCATGCTTTTTTGCACAGTGAAGGTCATGAGATTGGTGTTGATTTAGAAAGAACTGAGCTTTATTGCTTTGTGTGTTGTGATCAAGTGTATGATCCTGAGTTTGATAAAGTTGTGGTGTGCAAACATATTTTAGGGTTACCAAGAAATGGAAATGGGGTTGTGGAAAGTAGTAAATTGAGGTTGAGTAAGAGGAAAAGATTGGATTTTGGGGGTGATTTGAATCAAGAAAGTGCGAAAAGACCGGGTTTAAGGAGGTCGAAATCGTGTCTTCCATTGGGATTGAGGGGTTTGAATAATCTTGGGAATACTTGTTTTATGAATTCTGTTTTGCAAGTATTGCTTCATACTCCTCCTTTGAGGAACTACTTTCTCAATGATAGGCATTGCCATGAGAGGTGTAGGAGGAACTCCACGGACCGATTGTGTTTGCCTTGTGATATGGACGACATTTTTTCTGCTGTTTTTTCAGGCGAACGAACGCCTTACAGTCCTGCTAAGTTTCTCTATAGGTTTGTCAATTTCATGGAATTTGTTTCTTTCATTATCATTGTAATGTATAGTGAATATAGGTTTGTTAATTTACATTTTAGTATTTCTTGGTTGTTCTTTTGTTATGTATAGTGAATATGGGACAAATGTTTACTTATCTTGCTTGAAGTATAGTTTGATAGGATTAATCGTATTAAATTCTACTAGAGGTTATACTATTAATTGGAAGTGTCAATATACACTATGTTTATCTTTGTTAGCATCATATGAAATCGGATCGAAAATAATCTCCATGCATTTCTATAGCAAGATCAAGACTTCTCTTGGTTCTGATTTGGTATTTATGTTTTAAATTGAAATTGTTGTCTTCATTTTCAGCTGGTGGAAGCATTCCGAAGATCTTGCTAGTTATGAGCAGCAAGATGCACATGAGTTCTTTATTTCGATGCTTGATAGAATCCATGAGAAATTGGGGAAATCTAGTCTTGCGAATCAAGGTAACTAATTGCTAAGATTTGGTCTTGCGAATCAAGGTAACTAATTGCTAAGATTTGGTACTTCCGATTCTATAGTTGTGATTCAGGTTTTGTTCTTTGCTTGAGATTGTATCAATCTGTTTTAAGAATAAAAGCGGCTAATTTTTTATCCTATTCGATTGTTCATATCTTGTTCATATCTTCTTCATTCTACCGCGTATTTTCTCATATGAGGTAGCAGGTAACAATTATGTGGTCTTTATATTCTCATTGGAGAAGTATTTATATTTGCAGATGGGGATTGCCAGTGTATTGCTCATAGGGTTTTCTCTGGGCTTTTGAGATCAGACGTCACGTGTACATCATGTGGGTTCACATCATCGACTTATGATCCATGCATAGACATCTCTCTTGACTTAAACACAGCAACTGATCTCAGTAATCGATCAAGCAAACCAAACGAGGCCTTAGCAACGTCCTCTCTTTCCGGTTGTTTGGACCTCTTCACTAGACCTGAGAAGCTGGGGCCAGACCAAAAACTCTACTGCGAAAATTGTCAAGAAAAACATGACGCGTTGAAGCAAATGTCTCTGAAAAAGCTCCCTTTAGTTCTATGTTTGCATATAAAGCGATTCGAGCATTCTTCAGTCCGAAAAACGTCGAGAAAAATTGACCGCCATTTACAGTTCCCGTTTTCCTTGGACATGAGGCCGTATTTATCCTCTTCGGTGGTGAAAAAAAGATTTGGGAATAGAATGTTTTCTTTCGAGGATGAGGAAGCAGATATTCCTACCGAGTTTGAGGTTTTTGCTGTGGTTACTCATTCGGGGATGTTAGAATCGGGGCATTATGTGACGTACCTACGTCTGAGAAACCAGTGGTATAAATGTGATGATGCTTGGATAACACAAGTAGATGAAGATGTTGTTAGAACATCACAATGCTACTTGGTGTTCTATGTTCAAAAGGTCTTTCACCATAAAGGGGGCGACGATCTTACTTGCCAAACTCCGTCCCCACTGGCTGACCCGTTCGTTCCTATAGCCAGTTGTTGCTAGAGGAGAGCAACTTTTGAGTGTGTTTGGTTTGGGTTTCCCATCAGTATCTTTTGACAAACATTTGAGATCTTTCGGAAAACTTGCATGAGACGTGATACTCTTGCAAATAAAAGTAATATATGTGAAAGTATTACGTCTCGTTCAAGTTTTTAGGTTGATCTTTTGGCAATTCTTGATGGTAACACATTTGAAATGGGATGGGAATCAAGATTTTATAATTCAGGGATTTCAACATTTTTGGAATGTACTGAAATATTGAAATCTATTTTTGTTATGAATGGCTTTTATCAAACTTCAAATAGTTCATAAGTTGGTAAAGATTTTTTGAATGCCTTGCAACGGAGGCTGCAGATTACAGTTCCATTATCAATTCATAAACTAGATAAATGAAGCAAAAAATCATAATTTAGGTCTACTATAGTATGTTCAATCTATTTCCTCGACTTCCCCTGGCCTGACCTGATGTCGAAAATTGAAAAAAAACATCAATAATGACTTGCGATCAGGGCAAGAACGCGCGCATTGTGAACATCCTCCGTACTAGCACCATAAACATCGAGATTGACCTTATAGCGTACAAGGGCTCTGCCATGTAGATATATCAGCTAGAATACCACGAAGCTGATCGATCAATGTCTTGATATACCTGTTCTTATCTGCAAGCTCCTATAATTCAAATGATGATGGCTGATGAGTGATAATTCTTGTGTATAAATAATGGAGTACTTTAATAAAATGTATGAATAATAAGACATGCCGAATCATAAACAGCCACTAAATACATATATAGTTCAGAAGAGACCATTACACCACTTTTATTGGAACAATTGTATGACCAAATTTGAAAGAGACAAGTAAAATAGTGTACCTTTCTTAAGCTAGAGGCATGCTCTTCAAGCTTCTCTATTTCTGTTTGATCACCCACGGCTTCTGAAGAAACTGCTTCAGCTACTTTACCCTACTTCAGTTGAAAAAATTTGTACGAGCAGATTAACTCTAAAGCATCGACACGCGATCAAAACAAGACGAAAATGAAGTATCCCAATCAATTAGGTATGCAGCTTGACAAAATCTGACTAAAAGATTAGAGTTTCAAGGTGGAAACATGGACAAATTATTTCTTAACTTGGAACCAGTCATCATCATAATCAAAAGGGGTAACCACAGAGCACAAGCCTAAATAGAGAAAATGGGAAACACACATCTCCAAGTACATAGTATAGATGAATAAAAATGATAGTACTTGAGAAGAGAAGAGATTAATTTTCTGCCCATCATAATCAAACTCACAGTACTCCATTTATACAACTAAGCACTAATTAAATAATAGATGAACTGAATATGCACTAACAACTGTTGTAACCATATCATTCCTCCCCCTTGAGGAATAACAGCCGTCAATGGTTTTTCGTGGTTGATGTGCAAGGCTTGCAACTCCGTAAGGACAGCTTGAAGGGAAGCATGGGTTTAGGCGAAATTAGACTCATGCCGAGCTAAGACTTGGTTGACACTTTGAGAAGAATATAGAATTATGTACTAAGACAAAAACTTCTATGAACTTGGTTTAATAAAATTTTACGGTGAATCCAGGATTTTCTAAAAGTATAGAATTATGAACTTCTATGTACTAAGAATATAGAATTATGTACTAAGACAAAAAACTTCTATGCTAAAAGTAATACTGCCTCAGGATTTTCTTTTTCTACTTAATATGCACACTATTTATTCCCCTAACATCTGAACAAAAAGAAATCATACTTATAAACCTACTCGTATATTAATTCTTCAACAACAATAAACCTAAAAATCTTGGCACTAATCGAACAGTCAGTAATCAATAACTGAATATACACTAAACAATTGAAACTAACGATTACTAAGTTTGTCAAAAATCAAATGAATGGAGAGAAAAAGCAAAACATACCTTGTGGGAAGTCGAAAGTGCAAGGAGGACAGAACGTAGAGAGGCGGCAGAGGCCTTATACTGCAATCTAGCTTCTTCGAGGGCCCCACCGCCGACATCGTGATGTTGAGGACGAGATTGGGAGGCGGAGGCGGAGGAAGACGCAGAAGAGGAATCTGACAATACGTCGCCGCCGTTTACTTGATGTGGGAGGTTGGGAGGGGTGTTGGACCAAAGGGCGGCGTTGCAGAGCTCGTCGTTCATGGCGGAGAGGATTAAGAAGGCGGCACGGATTGTCTCTTCGAGATGCTTCTGGCCTTCAACGGCGAGTTCTTGTGTTGTTTGGTTGATGAAATTGCTGGAACTGGGAGACGAAATCGCTGAGGGCTTCTCTTCCATTTTCAGACGCGGAGGAGATCCCCTTCCGCCGCCGCGTGAGAAATTGAAGAATGGTAATGTTGAGGAATTGCTTTAAGGCGGCGATTAAAACGCCAATTCCGTTCTAACAACTTTAATAATCATAAGTTATAGGGAGGGTGAGGGTATCAACACCCCAATTATGTTATATACACCCCGACTCTTTTAGACAAAACTAAACATAAGTAAATTTATTTGTCATTTTCAAACTTTTAAATAATTATAAACACAACTAGAGATGTCTATCGGGATGGCCCTAGCCCTATAGGGCCAGCTCTACAGGGCTACGGGCTAAACGGGTTAAGGCCTTAACCGGTTCATATTTAACGGGCCTACAATTGTTGGGACCTAACCCTAACCCTAGTGGGCCACGGGCTAAACGGGCCACTAACGGGCTATAATAATTTTTTTTCTTTTAAAATTAAATGTCTCAATTGGCACGTTCAACAAGCAAATAAAATAGAAAAATACATAATTAGTTAATGATCAGTAAATGAGAAAAAAAGTATAATTTAAACACAATTTTAGAACTCATTGGTCCTTAATATGACCAAATAAAACTAAACAAATATCATAATCTAATAAAAAAATAGTAATAATGACTAATGTATGGTAATAGACTTCTTAATGCTTATAATTATGGTTATTGGTTAAATGACCCAAAATTTGTTCTTAGGTTATTTATTAAAAAAAAAAGAAAAAAAAGGTAACAACTCGGGCTAGCGGGCTGGCCCCGTAGCCCTGCGGGTTGGCCCGGTTTAGCCCACGGGCTAATCGATCCGGGTAAAAAAAGCCCGATTTTAAACGGGCCTATAATTCATGAACCCTAACCCTGTATTTTTCAGGGTTAAACGGGCCAGCCCGGTTAGCCCGGCCCGGATAAACATCTCTAAACACAACCGGTATATTATGCAAGTCCCATTCTTAAAAACTCTCTCCATTATTTAATTCTCAATCTCTTTAAAATTACCCTCGTAAAGAAAACATTCAAGCATAAACCATCTCTTCATAAACCCTCAATGAAGGTATATTTAATATTTTTTACCCTTTTTTTTATACTTTTTGCACCGTATGTACAAATTACGAGTTGTAATAGTCACTGATATGTTCGTCTGTATTCGTGGTCAACATATCATTGTACATAGGTCAGAGAGGCTGAACATATCTGATGTGCCAAAATTTGCACGAGAGGATTACGTATCCTCGGGATTAAATGTCCTACTCTTCGAACACGTATAATTGCTTCGAATGTGCTGCCTTCACTCGAAATCTTCAAGAACCTGCAAAGAACATGCCGGAGGGGGGTCCGGCGTGGACACTCCGATGCCTAAGTCAGTATAGGGCTTATCAATATCTCATAAGGATCTCAAGATCCTTAACGTATCAAATCAGTTCTCAAAAAATATTGGAAGTGTATTTCGTTTAAAGTATATCAAGTGTTTGTAAAGTAAGAATGTCTAACCCGGGGATATCTTCGATTTTACCTATTTATAGAGATACTTTCCGGAGAGAAAGTCAAGCCTTCCTCTTATTTCGGAGCTGCCCGTGAGACTCGGCCCTGCCGAGTGGACCAAATCCTCCCTTCTCTCCACTCCCTGAAGACTCGGCAGCCCTCCAGCTCAATGGACCTCATTCCCTAAAATAAAGGAAGACAAGGTCTTTCTTTTACCAAGTCTGGACCTGAAACCGCGGGAGTCTCCTATATTTACGGCCCACAGCTACATGTTAAGACTACTTCTTTCTGATACTCCTCTCTAGACGGAGCTCCCTCCAGAGAGACCTCTAGAGAGGATTCTTTATTCAGAGAACACTAGATGACTCAATCCTTTCTTCTCCAATCCCGTCATTCATATACGTGTCGACTCCTTATTAGGTGACATTTTTAGGCCGCATCATCTACTCCCCCCTACTCTCGTAAAAGGGAGACATCTTTTGTGAGAGTAGAAAAATTTCCTAGAACTTAGTACAAAGGTCGTTCTGGAGAGACGTGTATTGTTCCGGCTTCGGAGAGGAAGTTTCAAAACATGTCCTTCTCCAAAGGTTTTTCCCGCCTCCAATTCTGGGAGACTTTTCGGCTTCCGCGCGTGGGCTCCAAGCGATCACTTTTCTCTCTCCTTTGTTATCCTCCCGAGGAAAACCCTCGATTCTTCCCCCTATCTCTCCTCATTTACTTCACGCAACCACCCCCTTTTCCTCTCTTCACTTTTCAAATTTCATTCTTCCCAAAAATTTCTCATCGTCTTCATCCTTCTTCTCCAGTGTTCTTCATCTCGAGTTTCCGCCGTCGCCAGCCGCCTCGTCTGATTCCATAGCCCTTCCACTCAAGGTAACCCAGCTATCCTTCTTTTCTTCTTTTATTAACACTGTAAATCGATGTCAAATCCTCTCTCTCCGCCGGAAGCCGCTAGCCAAAACTCCTCTGAAGTGACTCCCTCTCTGATGGGGAGTCCAGAGAATAGGATTTCTCTCGCTTCCCAAATCGACCATACTCACCTAGTTAACCTTGCTCATGCCTATGGTTTTCCGTCGGAGTACGCCTTTCGCGCTCCTCGCTCAAATGAACGCCCAGATATCTCCCAGCCTCGAACTCTTGCTTTTTTCGAAGCACATCTTAGGGCAGGACTACGATTTCCAATTCATCCCTAAAAATGTCCAGCTTCTTAAAGAGCTCGAGCTTCCTCTGTGCCATGGGGCCGCATATCCCTCACTTTATCGACCACGGCTTCAGCAATGCCGTAGCCGAGCACTCAGCCCCGGGGTTTAATGGAACTTACTCTCGTGAATTCCACTTGGATCGACTCGCTACTCCTCCAAAATTCTTGGGGGATCCTAAGGAGAGCCCTGATAGTCCTTGGTGGCTACCCGGAATGAGTCAGGCTATCACCAAGCTACAGGCTGTCAAGATAGGTATGGCTGAGCTAAAGCCTCTGGAGCGTCTGATTTATCCTTATGACTCCGCTCTAGCCGTGGCAACCGCAGTAGATGGAGGAACTGGCGTTGCAGACACCATGGGAGGTACTACGGGTCCAGAGGAGGGCGGAGGATCTAGCAACCATGTTGCTGAGGAGGATGGCATTGCTGGAGGAGTTGAGGTCGAGGGGACTGTTGCTGAGGAAGCTGCTGTTGAGAAAGCAGTTTAAGTTTCACATTTCTATGATCACATCAAACAATTTATTTTTCTGTTGTTTTGCTACACTCTTTATTTTCTGCTCATAATACTTGCTCTCCATACTTTATAGGGGACCCCACACTCCTGGATATGTGGGGGCTTTTTGTAGTAATCGTATTAGCTTGACGTTGGATGTTTTGTTGTCTTTCTCTTTCATGCATGAGTAACTTACAAGACCAGCAAATAATGTATTGGAGGTGTGGCTCTCTTCCTCCCCCCTTTTTGTTGGTCTTGTAGGCTACGTTGAAATCACTTCTTGGCTGTACAGTTTTTGTTTTTGATTTCGGGTGACTTGGTTGTGGGAGGTCATCCTCCCTCTTCTCTTGACTCCTGGATCATAAAACCTGTCTTCTTCATCATCTAGTCTTTGTAATTCTCAAGCATGGTTAGGGCTTTCTGGAGGGCTTCGGTTTTCTAAGCCTCTACGTCTTTCTCTTTCTTTTCACTTTCTTGTACTTGAAAGACTTTGATTCACAAAAATCGTCTCCTTTCATCAATTAACCCTCTTGGGTTTCAACTAAGATGAGGGCTCTCTGGAGCACCTTGGCCTCTAGGCCTCTGAGTGTTTCTCACTCTTATTCTTAAAAGATTTTTAATTCATAAAATCTTCTTATTTCAGTAACCCACTTGGGTCTCAAGTAAAGTGAGGATTCTCTGGAGCACCTCGGCCTCTAGGCCTCTGAGCGTCTCTCACTCTTTAAAAGATTTTAATTCATAAAATCTTCTTATTTCAGTAACCCACTTGGGTCTCAAGTAAAGTGAGGGCTCTCTGGAGCACCTCGGCCTCTAGGCCTCTGAGTGTTTCTCACTCTTATTCTTAAAAGATTTTTAATTCATAAAATCTTCTTATTTCAGTAACCCACTTGGGTCTCAAGTAAAGTGAGGATTCTCTGGAGCACCTCGGCCTCTAGGCCTCTGAGCGTCTCTCACTCTTTAAAAGATTTTAATTCATAAAATCTTCTTATTTCAGTAACCCACTTGGGTCTCAAGTAAAGTGAGGGCTCTCTGGAGCACCTCGGCCTCTAGGCCTTTGAGTGTCTCTCACTCTTATTCTTAAAAGATTTTAATTCATAAAATCCTCTCATTTCAGTAACCCACTTGGGTCTCAAGTAAAGTGAGGGCTCTCTGGAGCACCTCGGCCTCTAGGCCTTTGAGTGTCTCTCACACTCGTTATTGTTATATTCATACATCGCATGTTGAAATATGAGAAAGATAATCAAGACACAATAATTCTGAATAATTCTTTCTTCAAAAAGGGATAAGGCTTCATTGCTTTATTGTCAATTTTCAACTTAGGCCATAGATAACCTACGCCGGTCTCATTAAAAACCTCTTTACGGAAAAACCCCAAAGGGGAAACCCGTAGAGAGGGAAAAAGAGCTCCGGTGAAGCCACAAAATACATCAAGCAAAATATGAATCAATGCAAAAAATCACAAAACAAAAGTTATAGATGGTCTCAAGACCTTACACCGTCTTCAAATAAAGAATCTCTTCAAATGGCAAACGTTCCAGGGTCTAGCTATGTCGACCCCTTCCATACTCTGCAGTCTATATGCTTCTCCTTTCAGCACCTGTGTGATTTTATAAGGTCCCTCCCAGTTGGGCTCCAGCTTTCCTGTATTTTTCAGGGCGTCCGCTCTTCTTAGCACCAGGTCTCCCGCTCTGAAGGACCTCGGGATCACCCTTCGGTCATATGCAGCTTTAATTCTGCTTTTATATCTTTCAGCACGTACCCTAACCATCTCTCTTTCTTCTTCCATCAAATCTAGAGCCTCTCTCAACAATCTTTCATTCTGATGCTCTTCAAATTGGGCAACTCGGTGCGATCGTAACACGGCCTCTGGAGGTATCACCGTCGTAGCTCCGTAGACCAGCTGAAATGGGGACTCTCCAGTTGCTGTCTTCGGACTAGTTCTATATGACCATAATACATTATCTAGCTCGTTTACCCATCCTCCTCCTATCTTTGTCAACCTTGTTCGAATCCCATCTACTATTGTTCGATTAGTAACCTCCACTTGTCCGTTAGCTTGAGGATGAGCTACAGAGGTGAATCTCTGTATTATGTTCAGTCTTGCACACCATCCTCGCACGTTTTCGCCGTTAAACTGTGTTCCATTATCAGAGACCAATATTCTGGGTACTCCGAACCTACAACAGATTTGTTTTTTCAAGAATTTAATCACATTTTCTTCATCTATCGTAGCCAGAGGAGTAGCTTCCACCCATTTGCTAAAATAGTCCACTGCTACTATCAGAAATTTTCTCCCTCCGGAGGCTGGAGGGAAGGGTCCTACCAAGTCGATTCCCCACTTAGCAAAGGGACAGGGAGAGTGCATCGCTCCCATCTCTTCCGCAGGGGTCCTTATCAATGGACCATTTTTCTGACACTTGACACATTTTCTCACAAATTCTCTAGCGTCTTTTGTCATGGAGGGCCAATATAGTCCAGCCCTTAAAACTTTCTTCACCACCGCTTTGTATCCTTCATGACTGGCTGCATCACCTTCGTGGATCTCTTTGAGTGTGTACATAGCTTCTCTAGTTGATATACACCTCAAATATGGGTGTGTGAATGATTTCTTGTATAAGTGCCCTCCGATAATACAATATTTGATCCGAAGGGCTCGGGTCTCTCTGGTGGTAGGGGCATCTGCTCCCTTGGTGAGTTCTATCCATATAGCTCTTCTCCAATCATCTTCCTCTTCAATGGAGCCAATGGGGTTCTCCAGAGTCTCTCTTTCTGCAACTACTAGAGTTACTGTTCCTTGTCCATCAAACTCTGTGGAGCTAGCGAGTTTGGAGAGGCTATCCGCCTGCATGTTCTTCTCTCGGGGTATCTGGACCACCTCGCACTCTTGGAATTTGCCCATCACTACTTTGGCTCGTTCCAAATAGGCAGCCATCCTGCTATCTTTGGCTACATATTCACCATTCACCTGCTGAACAACTAATTGGGAGTCTGAGTACAGAGTTACCTTTGGAGCTCCCAATTCTAATGCCATCTCCATCCCTCTGATCAAAGCTTCGTACTCTGCTCCATTATTTGAGGTCATAAATTGAAACCTCACGGCGAATTGTAGGTCCTCTCCTCGAGGGCCTGTCAACACAATCCCTGCTCCACATCCGCTCAGGGTCACTAAGCCATCTACATACACCTTCCATCCCTCGACTTCTTCTGGTTTGGTCGACTCTTGGATGAAATCTGACAAAGCTTGGGCTTTTATAGCCTTCTGTGGCTCAAAATCCACGTCATATTCTTGGAGCTCGATCGCCCACTTCACCATCCTTCCAGAGAGGTCTGCTCGCCCTATAACCTGTTTCAACAAGTAATTAGTGCAGACCAGTATTTTGTAAGAAAGGAAATATGGGCGCAGCCTCCGCGCTGTAACTACCACAGCCAGAGCAGCCTTCTCAATTTCTGAGTATCGATTTTCGGCCCCCTGAATGACCTTACTGACATAATAAATATGGTGCTGCAGAGATCCCTCTTCTTTGACTAAGGCGGTGCTTAGTGAGAATTCCCCTACGGAGAGATACAAAATGAGGGTATCCCCTGGAGAAGGCTTCGTCAGCTTCGGCAACTGAGACAAATGATGCTTCAGGTCTTCAAAGGCCTTTTGGCATGTTTCGCTCCATTCAAACTTGGTCCCTTTCTTAAGAATTTTAAAGAAGGGATGGCTCTTTTCAGCAGACCTGGCTATGAATCTGCTCAATGTTGTAATCCTCCCATTGAGTGTCTGGAGCTCCTTTATATTTCTTGGTGGCCGCATGTCCAGTACAGCCTTCACCTTGGCTGGATTCACTTCCCTGATTTTACTCCAAAAGAGCATTTGGCTGGGTTCAACTTGATGCCGTTTTCTCGAATTACTTGGAAAATTTCTTCCAGATCCTCTATATGTTGATCTGCCTTCACACTCTTAGCCAGCATATCATCTACATATATCTCCATGTTCCTTCCTAGCTGCCTTCGAAAGACAGCATCGACCATCCTCTGGTATGTTGCTCCGGCATTGATTAATCCAAATGGCATCCGAACATATCCAAACGTTCCGCAGGCTGCTATGAAGCACACTTTGGGGACATCTGCAGGGTTCAGTTGGATTTGGTGGTACCCTTGGTATGCATCCATCATGCTTAGCAGCTCGAAGCCTGAAGTTGCATCTACTAGCTGGTCTATCCTTGGTAGCGGGTAGTGGTGTTTGGGGCATGCCTTGTTGAGGTCCCTGAAATCGATGCACATTCTCCACTTTCCTCCCCCTTTAGGCACTAGCACGGCATTGGAGAGCCATTCTGGGAATTGGACTTCCACCACATGCCCTGCTTTCAATAGCTTCTCGACTTCTTCTTTCACAATGTTATTCTTCTCAATCCCAAAATTTCGTAGTTTCTGTTTCACGGGCCTTGCCTTTGGATCAACATTAAGGCAATGTATTGCTATCTCCGGAGGGACTCCTGTCATGTCAGCTGGAGAAAATGCAAATATATCGGAATTTCGACGTAATGTAAATATTACCTTCTCTGTGAGTTCAGGCCCTAGTTGGGTACCTATCTTAGTAACAAAGCCGAATTTCCCTGGGAAGAGCTCCACACTCATCAGTTCCTCGTCTGTTTTAACATTCACCTGTTCAGGTGTCGCTCCCTCTACTTTCTTCCTCTTGACCTCAGGGTCATCTCCTCTCGTCCGCTCCAGACCCTTAGTTAGGGCTCTGTCCGCCATCTTCACAGACTCTGCATAGCACTTCCGTGCTTGGTACTGGTCTCCTCTTACTTCTCCCACCCCTGCGGCTGTACGGAATTTCATTTTCATATGAAATGTAGAGATGATTGCCTGAAAGTGGTTCAAGCTAGGTCGTCCCATCACAACATTGTATGATGAGGGGATGTCTACAATAAGGAATTCCACCAAGTGGACCTTCCGGGCTGGAGCGTCCCCCAATCCGACCTGTAACATTACCGATCCCAAAGGTTGGATAGCACCTCCGGAGAAACCATACAGAGAGGTATCTACAGGGCGCAACTTCACACTCAGCTCCATTCTCTTGAAACATTCGAGAAACATAATGTCAGCCGAACTTCCCGTATCTACGAAGATTCGAGCAACATCGAATCCAGCTATGTCGGTAGTGATCACCAGAGCATTGTTGTGATCTTCCTTAACTCCTTTCACATCCTCCGGCCCAAATCGGATATTGGGCGTCTCCGTCATACGCCCCACTTCTCTTAACTGGCTTCCTTGCTCTGCTTTTAGAGCCCGGACATTCTGCTTTCTCTTCCGGAAGGAATCTCCATCTGCCGGCCCTCCCACAATCATGTGGATTACTCCTCTCTTTGGTGGGGGAGGGGGCATATCCTCAGCTGCCTCTCTGGTTTCCTTCTCTTCTGGTTTTCTTTCATGCTCTTTCCGCGTCTGCCCTCGAGGGCCCTGCCTATCTCTAAATATAAATTCTTTTAGATGGCCCGCTTGGATCATCCTCTCAATCTCGTCCTTCAAGTGGTAACACTGATTTGTATCATGCCCATATTCATTGTGGAATCGGCAAAATCGATCAGACTTGGGTTTCTGAGGTCCTCGACTTCTGGAATATGGGAATTTCAAGTCTGGATGATCTCCTGCTACCTCCAGAACTTCGGCAGGTTCAATTCTCAAGGGTGTGTATTTCTCAAACCTTCCGCGAGGACCAGACCGGGGACCTCCGGAGGGGTTGCTATCTCTTGCTGACCCAGAGGTCCGGGGGACCTCTGGACTAAATCGTCTGGAGGGGCCTTCCCTTTCCCTTCTCCTCTCTCGATCTTGTGGCCTAACCTCCAATCTCTTTGCTTTTCGGACCTCCTCCAGAGTGAGGTACTTTTCTGCCCTATGCAGCAATTCATCAAAGTTCTTAACTGGCTTTTTAGCTAAGGAGGAGAAGAAGTCTCCATCACGCAATCCGTTAGTAAGAGCGTTGATTTTCACCTCTGGAGAGGCTGTAGGGACCTCCAGAGCTGCTTGGTTAAACCTCCGGAGAAAAGCTCTTAAGCTCTCGCCCTCTCCCTGTCTCAAATTAAAGAGGGTCAAAGTGACCCTCGGTTGTCTCCGGGCACTGGCAAATTGATGAAGGAAGAGCTCACTAAATTCTTCCCAGGATCGGATTGTGTTGGGTTCCAACTGAGTGAACCATTGTTGTGCGGCCTTTGCTAGGGTAGTTAGGAAAACTCTACACTTTATTCCCTCTCCATAGCGGTGTAGTAATGCAGCATTTTCGAACCTTACTAGGTGTTCGTACGGGTCTGCCGTACCGTCATACTCAAAATTAAGGGGCTTGAAATTGAATGGTAGTTCATCCTGTAATATGTTAGGGGAGAACTAGCATCCAGAGGCGTGAGCGGATCTACTGGTTCGGTTGCTCATTTGCTTCCTCATATCTCTCATCTCTTTCTGTAGGGCCAGTAATTGGTCGCTGACCGGCCCTCCGTAGGTATCATCCGTGCTTTCTTCTGTCTAAAGGGGTTCTGTCCCTCGGGGTGCTGGATCTGCATTCCTTCTAGTACTCCGAAGGGGAATGCTTATTTCCGCACGCGAGGGCACCTTATCGTCTTCCTCCACTCGTATCCCCATCTCCTTGGACAACACTTGGGAGGCTCCAGGTGCTTCATCCTGGGGTCTAGGGGCCGGTACCTCCGGATTCCCCGGTGCAGCCCTGGGAATCCGGTCCCTTTGATCTGCAAAGGCTTTCTCTACAGCTTGCTTGATGAGGGCGTTCAATTGATCGGGAGAGATCAGGAGTGGCCCTGAGTCTGGAATATCCTCTCGCTGAGGATCTGCGGTCTGGACTCTGGGGTTTCAAGGTTCCCTGTTATTCCCTCCCCGACCGGTAGGGGATGATTTTCGTCACCCAAACCTGGAGTGGGTGCCAATGGATGATTTGATCCAGAAGGAGTATGGACTGGGTTTTTCCCCCGGCCTCCCCTTGGTGGGGGATCAGTTGGCAAAGGGGAATTTTCCCCTGGAAGGTTCTTCTTTCCAGAAGTAGATGTTTTGTCTCCGCCACCCATTTGCTCGGACAGGTAGAAACTCGTGAGAAAATCTTTCAATTCGTTCCCACAGACGGCGCCAGTTGATGTGCCAAAATTTGCACGAGAGGATTACGTATCCTCGGGATTAAATGTCCTACTCTTCGAACACGTATAATTGCTTCGAATGTGCTGCCTTCACTCGAAATCTTCAAGAACCTGCAAAGAACACGCCGGAGGGGGGTCCGGCGTGGACATTCCGATGCCTAAGTCAGTATAGGGCTTATCAATATCTCATAAGGATCTCAAGATCCTTAACGTATCAAATCAGTTCTCAAAAAATATTGGAAGTGTATTTCGTTTAAAGTATATCAAGTTTTTGTAAAGTAAGAATGTCTAACCCGGGGATATCTTCGATTTTACCTATTTATAGAGATACTTTTCGGAGAGGAAGTCAAGTCTTCCTCTTATTTCGGAGCTGCCCGTGAGACTCGGCCCTGCTGAGTGGACCAAATCCTCCCTTCTCTCCACTCCCTGAAGACTCGGCAGCCCTCCAGCTCAATGGACCTCATTCCCTAAAATAAAGGAAGACAAGGTATTTCTTTTACCAAGTCTGGACCTGAAACCGCGGGAGTCTCCTATATTTACGGCCCACAACTACATGTTAAGACTACTTCTTTCTGATACTCCTCTCTAGACGGAGCTCCCTCCAGAGAGACCTCTAGAGAGGATTCTTTATTCAGAGAACACTAGATGACTCAATCCTTTCTTCTCCAATCCCGTCATTCATACACGTGTCGACTCCTTATTAGGTGACATTTTTAGGGATGAATTGGAAATCGTAGTCCTGCCCTAAGATGTGCTTCGAAAAAAGCAAGAGTTCAAGGCTGGGAGATATCTGGGCGTTCATTTGAGCGAGGAGCGCGAAAGGCGTACTCCGACGGAAAACCATAGGCATGAGCAAGGTTAACTAGGTGAGTATGGTCGATTTGGGAAGCGAGGGAAATCCTATTCTCTGGACTCCCCATCAGAGAGGGAGTCACTTCAGAGGAGTTTTGGCTAGCGGCTTCCGGCGGAGAGAGAGGATTTGACATCGATTTACAGTGTTAATAAAAGAAGAAAAGAAGGATAGCTGGGTTACCTTGAGTGGAAGGGCTATGGAATCAGACGAGGCGGCTGGCGACGGCGGAAACTCGAGATGAAGAACACTGGAGAAGAAGGATGAAGACGATGAGAAATTTTTGGGAAGAATGAAATTTGAAAAGTGAAGAGAGGAAAAGGGGGTGGTTGCGTGAAGTAAAAGAGGAGAGATAGGGGGAAGAATCGAGGGTTTTCCTCGGAAGGATAACAAAGGAGAGAGAAAAGTGATCGCTTGGAGCCCACGCGCGGAAGCCGAAAAGTCTCCTAGAATTGGAGGCGGGAAAAACCTTTGGAGAAGGACATGTTTTGAAACTTCCTCTCCGAAGCCGGAACAATACACGTCTCTCCAGAACGACCTTTGTACTAAGTTCTAGGAAATTTTTCTACTCTCACAAAAGATGTCTCCCTTTTACGAGAGTAGGGGGGAGTAGATGATGCGGCCTAAAAATGTCACCTAATAAGGAGTCGACACGTGTATGAATGACGGGATTGGAGAAGAAAGGATTGAGTCATCTAGTGTTCTCTGAATAAAGAATCCTCTCTAGAGGTCTCTCTGGAGGGAGCTCCGTCTAGAGAGGAGTATCAGAAAGAAGTAGTCTTAACATGTAGCTGTGGGCCGTAAATATAGGAGACTCCCGCGGTTTCAGGTCCAGACTTGGTAAAAGAAAGACCTTGTCTTCCTTTATTTTAGGGAATGAGGTCCATTGAGCTGGAGGGCTGCCGAGTCTTCAGGGAGTGGAGAGAAGGGAGGATTTGGTCCACTCAGCAGGGCCGAGTCTCACGGGCAGCTCCGAAATAAGAGGAAGGCTTGACTTCCTCTCCGGAAAGTATCTCTATAAATAGGTAAAATCGAAGATATCCCCGGGTTAGACATTCTTACTTTACAAAAACTTGATATACTTTAAACGAAATACACTTCCAATATTTTTTTAGAACTGATTTGATACGTTAAGGATCTTGAGATCCTTATGAGATATTGATAAGCCCTATACTGACTTAGGCATCGGAGTGTCCACGCCGGACCCCCCTCCGGCGTGTTCTTTGCAGGTTCTTGAAGATTTCGAGTGAAGGCAGCACATTCGAAGCAATTATACGTGTTCGAAGAGTAGGACATTTAATCCCGAGGATACGTAATCCTCTCGTGCAAATTTTGGCACATCAATATCATTGGGCGTATGGCCGATTCTGACCGAACATATCATTGGGCGTACGATCAGTGCTGGCCGAACATATCATTGGACGTACGACTAGTGCTGACTGAACATAAACTTCAAAACTGGTTTATTTCTTTATCCTTGTCGAGGGTGAGATGAGAATAAAAGTTAAATGAGATGAGGTATGTTTAGTAAAAAAAAAAATTATTTATCCTCATCTAGTTACTCCTCTGTCCCATTTTTTATGCATCATTTGCCCGAAAGGTTCGTTTCAAATTAGATGGATTATCACAACACTTATCAAGTGACATTATAAAATAATACCACAACATTTTACACGCACAAACACACCGAACTTGTAGTATTAAAAATTGCAACAGCCTGCATACAAAAATTTCATATTTTGTAGCAAATCACACATAACTAACTATATCAAGTGGACACGAGACAAGCTTAGAGAATTATACAATATTATATTGAGCATTTAGATTACAGTACAGAATACAGATGCCATCAATAGCAAATCTTTAGATAAACTGATAGTGTGCGCGTCTCAAAACGAAATTATACAGAGCAACAACACCACGACAACATGCTAATAGAACCATTGTACTGTATTTCACAATAAGGAAACATGAGATACAAAAGTACAGAATGGACAGCCAAACTATCGACTACCAGTCTACCAGCAGTTGTTGAGATCAATGAGCCAATTTCTTCAATTGCTGTAATGTCCTCTGTTTGATCCATTGTCGATCATACGGAAGGTAAGCCTGAACTGAGTGGTCGTACCTGCAAAACCACAACAATCAGTTTTTCCTTTTTCTCTTTTTTGTGATAAGAAAAAGAACTTCTAGATGCAAATGTAAGATATAACCAGTTGCAACAATTAAAACCAGTCCTACAGGCAATACTTTCACCACCAGTTTTGCTCGTTCAAGACTATATATGTATCTTACTATCCAATTTAAAAGATGTGAAATACGGGATTTGAAGCCATTAAGAGACAGATGGATAAACTTGGAATTGAATCTGTGTTCTGTGTGAGATGAAACCACATGCTCGTTTACACACACACAGACAGAGAGAGAGAGAGAGTTTACACTAATGCACTCAGATCAGCGAGCCCATCAATGAAATTGTAAAGATCTGAGATATCATATGTGATATTTCTTATGGCTGGATTTATCTCTCTGAGTTTCCTTTCATACAGTCCACAAATTCCTGCAGAAACAGTTGAATTACACAAGGAATGAAAGATACAAGTTAAATGGCCTCATAAACTGTACCCAGCATTTAACAACAAAGCAACTGATTTAATGATTTTACTGTTAAGATGCTCAGTTACTGTGATCCGTATTAATAATTCCTTCAGAGAATTGTCAATACACATTGTACTCATCAGGACAACCACAACAAATGCATAACTGACATAAACCAAATTTAAAAGTACGAACAATCTAACGTAATGGTGAAGTACAAAGTTTGTATACCACTCATCTTCCATATGAACATTCCATTATTGATAGAAAACTCTTCAGCACTGTCTAAATTCTAATCCCAGTCTAGAAGCATATTTTCTATGAGAAAATTATTTCTTCTTGAAGATTCTCCAATATAAAAAATTTAATACCCCAAAAGAGCACTGTGCTCTTCCTCCCAGCACACTTCCACACAAGAACGTAGCCATGTCTTAAGACCTAGACAGATAGTTTTGTAAGAAAACTGCTACACAATTAAACATCAGTATTGCATGATCCTGATTACTGGCATCCTTCAGTGTTCACAACATCGGTAAAAGGAAATATGGGTAAACGAACGGATGGTTACAAATGAATAGCCCGTGTGGGGGAGATGGGGGAGAGAGAGAGAGGGGGGTGGGGGGGGGGGGGAGTAAGACTATTAGAAACTAGTGGAAACCATTTGACATGTATAATCAAAAGAAACACCGGGTTAGAGTAAAAAAAAACTATATGAGATATGACAGCACAAATGCAATTGTTTACCCTTTTTTCTTTTTTAACAAGGAAGATCAGCAAAGCTAGTGTATCTCTAGGATGAGTTGCGCGGAAGGGGTTTAAATATAGCTAGCAAAAAAGGCATATCCAGATTTACTTTATAATAGCCAATGAGAGTATTTTATGGTATGGCTCAACTCAAATAGTTATGTTCTAAATTCTGATTTTAGATACAAGTGTTATATCCTCAGATAATATGGAAGGCTTAACAGTGGTATACATTTACAAGAAACATACCGTCCATAGCTTGGCTGATTGATTCATAATCCATAAAAGTGCGAGTTGCTCTGTTGTGAGATGTTTGCATGAGAATAATGGTGTGCCTGTTAGACTGCATAAGAAACGACTCCATAACTAAATAATAGTCCATACATCATCTATTATTGCCTGTTAGTTAGACTGCTGCATATTGAAAATCTTTCCAATTTAAAACATATTTTGACAACAAGAAACTGCACTGCTAAACACTTATTGCCCAATTGAGCCTGCATAAGTAGCTATGTTTTGAAGAAAAATGGAAAGGCAACCAAATGCCTTGTACCCTAAAAAGTTCTTTCATATCTTCCTTGTGCTTGAATTAATAAAATAAAAAATCCTTGTTTCCCAGAGAGCACTTCAACAAGAGCTATATAAGGAAAAACAAAAAGGATGAACATAAATTGTAAACATTAAAATAAAAAAATCAAACATAAAAAGCTTTTACAAGGTTTTAAACTAACAGAAACCAAAATTAAGCATAAATGAAACATAGAGCCCTCGATATCAATGAAAGTGGAAACACCAATTACAAATAAAGAAAATAAAAAAGGGTTCGGGAATAATATGCAGAGGCATAAAAGTAAAACCCTAACGAACCCAGCAAAAGGGTAGATGAATGCGCTTTAATACACAGAGTAATTAACACAAAAATGGAGATGAAGAAGAGTAGATTACCATGTCGAAGATAGGAAAGGATCAGTGAAGAAAATTTCTTGAGTTTGGTGTGTAAAATTGAAATTGAAAGTGAAGTCTGCGTTGAACCGCTCAGCTTTTTAATAGTAAATCTTAAAATAAGAAAAATTTAAAAGAAACGTTTAATTTCTTCATAAGTTTATTTAACTTTAATTTCTTCATAAGTTTCTTTTTTTTTTTTTTTTTCTGACAAGTCTTCATAAGTTTCTTAACCCATAATTTAGATATCATTCTTAATTCTTTAAGTATGTTATGATTTGAAAAGCAGTACTTTTATAAATAGTAATAAAGTTACTTAAATGTATTAAGTGTAATAAAGTAGTGACATTTGTTTGTAATATTGTGATGTTTTAGAATCATCCTATCAAAACATAGCATGATCCTGATTCGTACAGTATTCACAACATTGCCAGCAAAAATTATAAAAAAAAAATGACCAAGTAGAATAATCTTACTGTACATTTTCCATTAATCTCAAGTAGTTTTTGAGATTATTTCTGTGAGGATCATAAAACTCGAGAAGGTCTATTATCCTCCTCACCAACATCTGGTTAATACTTTGATATTCCACCAAATCACAAAACTCTGTTTCAACATCAAAACACAAAAGCCATGGCAGAAGAATTTCCAAGACTTCACGATTCAAGGCTATGCCAATTACAAACAAGATCGATCAAACGTAAATGGAAAAAAACAAAAAATCCCCATTCTAAACCCTAAACAACAATACAGAGAAAAGCGCCCCCCTAACCGCCGTCATTTTCTCCAAATCGGCTGCTCTGACCCGATTCCGCCCAGGCGTTTTTTTTTTTAATTCCTACGCTAAAATAAATATAATTCCGCATCAGTATCCTTAAACGGGGCTTTCACTTTTCAGAGTTTTTAGGGCTAAAATATTTGTCTCGCAGGTCAGATACCTAGTACTGTGATTTATGGTGAATTACCAATTTTTTGGTTGATTTACTTACCTGCCTAGTATATAACCTAATCGATGCTGTTTTAACTTTTAGTTAATTAGGAGTATCTTTTGGGAATTTTAATCTTTGTTATTTCATCATGAAATTTGATGTTAACAGGAATTTGCCCTTGATCCATTTCAAATCTGTTATGATAATCATTTTTCTGTTAGGAAAAACAATATATTCTGAATTACTACTCCAGATTTTTAGGTACTAAATTTATTTCTAATTTTAATTTCATTCAAATGGGCACTGTGAAATTATTACTAACTTATAACGGCATAATCATTTTTGGCTTATGTTGGTTGGTTTGTAGGATGTCAACACCCTCCTCAAATTCTGTAACCACTAAGTTACTCAAAAGGAAATCGGAACACATTGTGGTGAATATGATGAAGAACTAATACATTCAAAACGTTTGACTAGAGTGAAGGAGTATGTTTCCAGATTCGCATATGAAGCCGGCATTCCTTTTAATGTATTCGAACTAGATAGTTGCAAGATGATGTTCGAGGCTATTGGTCAATATGGAGCAGGGTGCACGCCTCCTACAAGATACGAGATGAGTGAGCCGTTCTTGAAAAAGGAGGTTCAAAGGACAAAAGCAACACTAAAACAACAACAAGAGTGGAAAGTTAATGGGTGTTCCATTATAATCGATGCTTGGAGTGATGGAAAGAGAAGAAGCATCATGAATTTTTGTGTAAATTCTAGATTGGGCACTACTTTTATTTCCGCAAAAGACTTCTCGGACATTCCGCATACAGACCAATTAATCCACGACTACGTTGAAAAGTGCATTCAACAGGTTGGTCCAGAAAATGTTGTTCAAATAGTAACCGACAATGGCTCGAACTATATGTCAGCTGCAAAGTTGTTGAAGCAGAATAAGCCTCAAATCTTTTGGACCTCGTGTGCTACCCACTCGATCAATCTTATGCTTGAAAGCATTGCAAATCTTCTAAAATTTAAGAAGTCAATTGATCAAGCTAAGACATTGACCATCTTCATCTATGCTCATCACAAAACATTAGCCATGATGAGAGCGCACACAAAGAAGAGGAATATAGTGAAACCTGGAGTGACTAAATTTGCATCGTCATTTCTATCTCTGCAAAGCATATATGAGAAAAGAGAACAATTAAAGTGGATGTTTATAAGCACTGAATAGGAACAATGCAAATTGGCAAAGACCGCTAAAGGAAAAACAGCTTACGACATTGTGGTGAGTATGAGATTTTGGAATGATATTTTCTTGTGCTTGCAAATTTTTAGTCCGTTGGTTAAGATGCTTCGACTTGTTGATGGAAACATAAAGTCATCAATGGGCTTTGTATATGGCGAGCTTATGAAAGCGAAGGAGAAGATTAAAGCATCCTTGAAGAACATTGCTAAGAACTATCAACCTATAATTGACATTATTGATGCAAATATGAAAGATAGGCTCATCAATCCACTTCATTTGACGGCTTACCTCTTGAATCCATTCTGGAACCTCTTCCCTTGGATGTGGAAGTTGCAACTGGACTCCTTGACTGTATGGAAATTCTATTTTTTGGGAATGTCGATATGCAAGTTAAGCTTATGAGTGAGGAGCTACCAAAGTACACGAATAGAGAATCACTTTTTGGGGGAGATGAGGCGGTTGAAGTGTGAACGAAGAAAGTAAACATTGAAATTTCGATCCAGGTAACTAATTCTTTAAAGATACTAGTATTATTTAATTTTTTTTTAATTTTGATTTCTTAACAAATCTTATATTCTTTCTCCTGTGCAGTAAATTGGTGGTCAAAGTATGGTTCAATCACTCCTAATTTGCAAAGGCTTGCCATGAGAATACTTTCTTTGGCAACTAGCTCATTGGGTTGTGAAAGGAACTGGAATGCATTTGAAGGGGTTAGTAATCTTTCTTTGTGTTAACCTACTATGTGTTTCTCTAGCTTAACTATTGTTAATTTCTAATCTATTGTGAATTACTTTGTGTTTATAACCTTTTTAGATACATACAAAGAAAATAAATAAACTTCTAGCCGAACGATTAAGCAATCTTGTGTATGTCAATTTCAATGCAAAATTGGGGAACAAACACAAGAAGTTAAAAGAGAAAGATATAGAAGTTTTATTAGCAAAAGATGATTCAAGTTATGTTGAGGAATGGATTGTTGATGGGGTTGGATCAGTAGATGATGGTGTTGTGGAGGGAGACCTTGGCTCGGGTTCGGGCATGACTTTGTTTGGACTTTGTGATGAGATGGAAGATGGTCCTCAAAAATGTTTTCATTGTTGGAACCTGTTTACGGCGTGTAAACTGCAATATCAAAAATATCAGAATAACAAATAAATTCCACAAATAAGTCGAGTCAAGGGAAACCCTTTTCCCGCAGAACAGAATACGCCCAGGATAGTGCTTGACGAACAGAATACGCCCAGGATAGTGCTTGACTGTTACAGCGTTCTGTTCCCAAAGGTAAAACGACTTTCACTTCCTACACAGTAGCACCACTGTATAAGTATAAGAAGTATCGGCGAACGTACTTAGTACGAACTGAACACTCTCGGATAAAAATCCGTCACAAGAAAGAACAGTGTAAGGCTTTCGGGAGCTCAACACACTGCGTAGGGACGAGAGGAGAGGAGAAGGATTGAGGGGCGAATTTCAGCGTAAGGATGTATGAGGGAAGAGTCTGATATTTATAGGCAGAAGAAACCCTTGGAGGGAGAGGGAAAAACGCGTGGGCCCAGGCCCGATTCTTGGGAATATATCGCGAAAATATCGCAGCGGTTGAGATAATATCTCGCACGTGGATAAGTCTTGAAGACTGGATCTTGAAGACCAAGTTTGAGACTTCCAGATTATTCTGGAACATTCTTGAAGTAGTTCGAATGGGCCGAGCCCATTCCCCACATTTTCAAACTTCCAAGTTGAAACTCTTCAACTTCAACAATTAATTTCTCACTCACCTTAACTCGGTTTTGAGATATTAAATATACCACGTTCATCTACTCCGCGAGTAGATCGACTATGTCACGTTCAATTATTTCTTAATTAACGTTTAGTCCGTCTAATTAATTAAATTAGATCAGGGTGTCAAAACCCAATTAATTCCCATTAATTCCAACATTCATCTCAGAGAACTTAACGATGATGATTTCTCATCCGACGATGAGGAAGTAGAGGTTGCCGAGTTTGAGTCCGATATATGATGAAGACCGTGTCGTACGACGATGAACAACATGTGTTTTCTCAAGTTCCTGAAGTCTCAAACAATTGAACTATTAAATTAGTTAATTTGATCACCGTGTGTGTGTGTGTGTTTTTTTTTTTTTTTGGAGATTCCACTTAATTTGAATTATTTGATGTGGAGTGAATCATATGTTTACTTGTCTAGTAGTAGTTGTTACTTCTTTATCTGATTATGTGTTGCATAATTACTGCTTTTTGTGTGCTACTGCATGAAAAAACTGTGAAAATAATTTTAATACATATAATCAACAACGAGTCTAGAACTATATCCTTGTCAAGAGATAACTATTAGTATGAAAAAAAATTGTGAAGAGATCAATTTTAACACATATTTTCCCTTTTGACTTTCTAATAATTTTAGTACATATTAATTTTTTTTATCAAATAAATATCCATGAATATCATATATGTATATAATTCTTTAAAAAAAATCTTATTTTTTAAAACGGTCAAATTACAAAATAAACTAAAGTTAAAGTCAATATATAGAAGATGTTTTTTTCTCCTTGTATACAGTATAATACTCCGTATTGTCTTCGTTACACATTTTTTTTTTACAAACTTTATGAGTTAATTTTAGTTCAATAATTATACTTTTTTATGTCCTGATAATGAATTAAAATTAATTACTTTCGATTATTTTGTTTTGTAAGTTGTCTAGTTATAACGCTTTTAGTATTGAAAATTGAACGCAATTGATTTTTGTCTATAATATATATTTCAATTTTTTACGTTTGTCATGATATAAGATAAATTACCAACTGTTGTTGATGTACAAAAAAATATAATGCTTATGAGTTATGAATAACATTTAATTTAATAAAAAAATTAAGAAAAAATATTCAAAAATTTTAAAATATAAATTTAGTAAACTTATTATTTATTTATTTTAAATGTTGAAGTTGTCACTTTGTATATATGAAGATTTCATTCTTGATAGGAAACTGAAAATTCCTCTAACACTGTCTAATCCTAATCTAGAAGCATATTTTAAGACTGAATCGTATTCATTTTACTCTTAACTCAAATTTTGGTTTAGCTGATTTCTATCAGAAAATTATGTCTTGTTGAAATTTTATAAATTTAATTTATTTAAAATATAAAGCTATGTATATATTTAAATATGTATTACTATACTATTTTAATTATTTATTACCCCCTCTGTTCAATTTTATTATGCCCACTTCTCTGGGCACGGATTTTAATGAATATTGATTAGTTTATTCATAAAGTAGATAAGTAAAGGGTATGATGGAGTATTGTGTGGTCCATTTATAAATAAATGATTGTTTATGAATAAAGTGAATGGTAAAATGGGTAAATAAGTGAGAGTATGAGGGTGAAGATAAAGTAGTATAAATAGTATTATTTTCAAAAAAGGGTATGCGCATAATAAAATTGGACAATCAAAAAAGGAAAGTGAAAATAATGAAATTTGGAGAAGGGAGTATATAATATAAGCATATTATTTATACTATGAAAACTTAATTTATATATTATATTATATATAAATGCATCATATTGTAAAAACAATTATTACGAACATTCCATGTAATACTTGATGTCTAGACATGTCTTATCCAGTGGAAATAGAATGGTTATTCAAGCCGAGTACTTGAAGTTCGAGCTCGACTCATGCTTTTATCGAGTCGAGCTCAACTCGTTAACGAACCTATCAAGTCTGAGCCTAATAAAAAAAATAATTAATATCGAACCTAACGAATTGAGCTTGAGTCGACTCGTTAGTAAATCGAGTATCTAACGAGGTCGGTTCATTTAACGAACGAGCTCGAACTGAGCTCAAGAGCATCTCAGTTCTTTAACAGCACTACGTGGAAATATATTCAATATTTAGTGAAGTGAGGACAAAAAAATTGCAATCAAACCATATATTTCCTCAAACCATATATTTCCTCTGTCAGCTTTTGATATAGAGATTAAAAATATAGTATTGGATATTTGGATATGTAGTGGGTAGTTTTTTTTGTTTTTTTTTATGGAAGTTAAATACCCATCCCTTTTTTTCCCTCCCCATGACTCGAACTCAGGACCTAAGGTCTAGGTAGTGGTGCTCTAACCACTTGAGCTATCCTACTTTGTCAGATATGTAGTGGGTAGTTGAAGTACAAAAATATAGGGAGAAGAAAAGTAGAGAGGAGTAAGAAAAGGAAAATGTAGAGAGATAGAAATGGAGGGATAATAGGTTTTGATAAATAAAAAAATGTATACTTTATTATGTTGAAACGGACCAAAAAAGAAAGGTTGACGGAGTATATTTAAATCACAAGAGAAAAAAAAAAAAATTAACCTTGTGATTTATCATTCAACGGGACCATCTGCAAACTATCATCCTCATTCACACATCCACCATTGTTCTCAGCTAAAACACTTGGTGGGATAAAAACCTCGTACGAATCCGAATTTGGTATGAGAAAAATCAAAGACAGCGTCGAAAATCTCAGGATGTTTCTGATCAAAACTGTGAGCCACAGATTCTTGAAATCACTTCTTGTAACATGCAAAACATGAAGAACCACCCCGCCACCCCACTTGGCGGTAAGTGCACCAAGACTGTCGATGCTCATCAAAAGCGCGAAAAACGTGCCCTCGATGCCTAAAGGGCAGAGCTGAGAACTCAGAACCATCATCGGCATCCACCTGATTCTGCTAATGATCCTAGAGACGCATTCTTCCAGCACGACGAAGAAGTAATCTGGGATTCCAACCACTAAATTCCATCGTAAAATGAAGATTAGATCGAGCATTCCTGATACGCTGTACAGGAGCTGTGCAGAGAAGAGCAAAGATCTGAAAGGGTAGTCTTTGAGAGTTTTGTGGTAGATTATTACACCAACTATGGATGCCATTGCTCCGATTGCATATATCATCCCGACAAATTCCTGCACCCCGACCCCATGTATCAGAAGACAAGTTTCCTTAACTTTGACCAATATTAGTTGGTTAGTATTAATTGTTTTCACTGAAGAGTATAAGTAGTGTACAGTTGTACCGTGCAACTGGTGTATAAGACGAGCAGAGTGTAAAAGATTGGTTTACCTGGGAGAAGGCAGGGCCGGCTTTTGGATCAGTGTACCAATAGAACTGCCCTTCATGAGTGCTGATGCTTAGAGCTAAAGATAAGTACATGTAGAGAGACGGCTTCCATACTTGAGGAAATCGGATAGTTCTGTACATTCCATATACTGCTTCTCTTAATTTTTCTCTAGGCTGCATTTGCACACACATAATAAGGGTATTATTTCCAGATGAAGAAGGTGAACTTTATTACAAGACTTGATTACGGAAATTAATTCGTATGGGAACGAAATCGCCAAGACTTAATAGATATGTGTCCAACTTTGCAATTTACACTAGGATTTTTTTTATTTTTTTTAATTTCCAAGATAAATTTAGCAGATCAGACAAGAAAAATTTGTATAGAGTGAAAACTGACCTTTTTTATAACCTCCTCAGGTGTTTTTGGCTCATAAATCACGAAACCTAGAACAATCATCGTTGACGGTGGAATTGCCAGGAGCCCCAATGCTACCTGCAATATAAAAAGACCATGAATCTTATATACTTAATTGCATTGAGATATGAAAAATAAATATAATTTTCTCTCTTATTCAGCCTCATATGTATGCATTCACACGAAAATTATAGAAAAATACGAGATGAAATATCATTTTCCTTGGAAAACAAACCTGAGGTCCAAGATGATGAACGAGAAAGCCACTGGTGGAGTAGCCGAGCAGAGCGCCAGCAGACGAACAGAATCCACAAAGGCTTTGCATATCAGTAGCTAGAGACCTAATCTCGATGCTGTTTCTTGCAATGCAAGCATCTATCGTAACATCACCGATTGCCACCCCTGCTGTAATTCCTATCATGAAAGTCAAAGCCAGGAACACTGCCAGCTGGCCGCCTGCCGCAACTGACAAGGCTGACACTGCCCCAACAACTCCGGCCAGGACAAAATACGGCCGCCTACGATACCCTCTTACTGGAAAAACGTCGGTTAAGAGACCCCATATAGGCTTCATCACCCATGGGATGTAATAAAGGCCTATGAAGAGTTGCACAGCTGACGGCTGCACTTTTTGGACATCTTTCCAGTAATAATCGGACACGACTTTAAAAAATGCGCCGGAAAAGCCTTGGTTGAGGCCATAGACAAGCACAACTCCGAGCACAAAAGTGGGGTTCAACGTGGACGAAAGCATCTGCAGCCATTGGATCAGTTCAAGAAATGGATTTTTCGAGTGATGATGTTCGTGTTGTTGATTTTCTTGATCTGATTTCGTTAAGGGCTTTTCTGACTGGTCTTCTTCCATTTCACAAGGCAAGACCATGGGTTTTGGAGTCATATCTTGATTACAGTTCATGAATTAATACTTTATTTAGTAGTTAGAGAATTTTGATCCCTGAAGAATTATTTATGCATTTTAATGTCAACTATAATAGAATAATGTGCCTTTTAGTTAATAAAATATTAACAACTTGGGTGTTGTAACAGAGGTACATGTTGAACCAGATCTCAACGCACCCATAACAACACAATTTTTTCTTTATTTAAGTCACATTTTCTGCAGTATAGTTTAAAATATGAATATTATACTATTGATGGCATCTTACATTTCCCAGATTTTTTCCAAGATTTTTATCTGATATATATACTATCAAATGATCACTGTTTCATTTAAAACACGAAATTGTACATAAATGATCACCCATAACTTCAGAATTTATTCAAAATGACCAAACAAATTGTACAGAAATAAAATACAACATTAAAAATCAGAGAAATTCAGTGCACAGAGCCGAAAATATTATTCAAACAAGCATACGGTGGATAGTGAGACGTATCTGGAGTCTATGCTGCAACAAGTTTCTGGATATCCTTCTGCAAACATTATTTGGAGAAAAAGAATCAATAGAGAGAGTAATCTGATAATCAATTATGTTACTTCAAAGCAAGAACAAAATCAGAGAAACTTATTTAATCATGGGGTTGGCATGATTCTGAATTTTCAAAAGAATACACTGAACAAGTGTTACGAGTATGAAATGATTAAATGATAGTATATTCTCATTAAAATTCCAAGACTCCACACCCAAGAAATAAATGCAATGAGCCTAAAATTTTATATTTGCAGAAATCCAGCACTCAGAATATGAAATGATAGTATATTCTCATTAAGTTATCCTCCCCATATTGACATCGCATCGTTTGGTGCTGAATGGTTAACGAATGGAAAAATTCAAACTGAACAGAATTTAAACCCTTTTTTTTGGGTGCAAAATTAATAAATATGCCATCCAAGTGTCAAGTAAATGAAAATGTAAAATCCAAAAGAACGAATATACTTACTAAAACCAGAAAATAACAGGTTAAAGAACAGACATTTACCTCTATTTGCATAGGGGAGGTTGTTGGTGCGTATCTTTCAACAACTTTACCATTTTTGTCAACGAGGAACTTCTCAAAGTTCCATTTAACCAAATCACCAAGAAATCCGCCGACATTCGACTTTAGAAATTTATAAACTGGAGCTGTTTTTGGTCCATTAACATCAACCTGCAGTAATGACATCATGATAATTGATTTAAAACATTTCTATCAGACACCACAAGACGGAAAACAACCAAAAGTACCTTATCAAAAATCGGGAATTCCGCTTTAAATCGTGTACAGGCAAACTGCTTGATATCTGCATTTGATCCCGGCTCTTGCCCCCCAAATTGATTACAGGGAAAGGCTAAAATCTCGAATCCTGCATTCACATGTTCAGGTGAAAATTGTCATAAAACTTATTTGAAATATTAGTTTGATTAACCCAAATCTCACCTTGAGGTTTGTACTTTTCATAGAGGTAAGAAAGCTCTGAATAATTTGATGATGTCAAACCACTGCATCCAAAATCAATTAACTAAATCAGTTCTCGTAATCATGCAAGTCATACACTGATAATCATACAACTCTATAATAAGATGGACGAGAGATTACCATTGCGAAGCAACATTTACAATCAAAAGTACCCTTCCTTTGAATTTGCTAAGTGCAACATCCTTCCCATCGATATCCTGTTTTCATCAACAATAGACTAAGGCTAGTTTTCAAATAATGAAACATTCTATTATCTCTTAACTGAGGAAATAATGGACAAATGATGAAGCAAATTTTAAATGCTCCAACTGGAATTATATTATGAAGATACATAATGTTGCAGAATATGATAACCAACATGAAGGTTGCATCTGATATGTATATACTATCAAATGATCACTGTTTCATTTAAAACACGAATCAACGTGTGCAACATTATCTATCTAAAAGACCATGTCAGTTATACTCTATCAAATGGTCACTTTTTCATTTAAAACACAATTCAACTTGTGCAGCATTATGTATCTAACAGCCCAATTCAATTTGACCACCATTATATTCTATAAAATGGTCATTAATCTTTTGCAACTGATGAAAAGCACGAATCAACGCACTAAAAGACTGATTCCATGGACAAAGATATCTTGAAAGAACCATTTTATCTTTGCACCACGAAAAATCAACTATCTACCAAAATTTTTATACTTTCTCAAATTCAAATTAAACCAATTAATTGTAATATTCGTTAGTTATATATCACTCTTACTTACTTGAGACTAATTCATCATTTCAAGCTAGGGAACAGATGCAAATTGAAAAGTGGAAATAAGCCTAAATCAAAATGGATTAGCTAATCTAACTAATTCCAATAGCTCCTTCCAGAAATTTGAATTTCATAAAAATCTACAGCAAAAAATCCTCTATAATGTTTCTCAACTTTTATCAAACAGTAATAGATCCCTCACCTTTACAGTAAAATCATGGACGGTCTTCTCAGTAGCAGCTGTAGCTGAAACAGAAGCAAAAGATCGAGATTTAAACGAAAATCCAGATAAAATTGGGGATAAAGCCGCGAACCCATTTCGGAAGAAGATAGATTTTGACGAACTAAAATTGGAGGATTCAAGAAAAGCCAAAGCGGAATTGGAGTTCAATTGGAGCTTCGGTGTTGCTAAACTATGCAAAGGCGCTGAAAAAATCGAAGAGAAGGCCATGGAAGCCATTGCCGCAGCTTGGCAGTTGAGAAAACACACTATATGCGTTAACAGCTGGTGACGTGGTTGAAAACACACTACATTAAATAAAATAATTAATATTTTTAAAATTACTAATATATCCTTGTAATGTTTTTTTGAAATATGAAATTTACAAATTTAACCTTCTATCTTAAAAAATACTCCATAATTTGGTATAAGATCGATCTCAAATATAAAACGGGTGTCACACTTGACCCGTATTATACTAATTTGACCCATCTAATAAAATCTGGATTGAACTCCATGGGAGAACAAATGCCCAAATCAATGAAGAACAACACGGAATAAGGGAAGCATGACCAAACCAGAACAAAAAAGGAAGAATATGAGCGATCAAAATCGAGTTTTCTATTTTGTTGAAAAGATAAACTAAGGAATCAAATAGAGCAAATGATTAAAAGTTAACGACATATAATTTGTGTGCAACGTAGTACTAGTTTAAATTTCTGAAAATTTTGTTTCCAATTCTTATTTCTTATCATGTTTTCGTGTGCAAAATCAATTTTCAATAGCTCCCAGAATTTGAATTATGTGGTGGGCGTGGGACTTGACATGGACAAATGGTTAAAACCGCCGGTTTCGGTTTGACAAAATACGTTTTGAACCGCCGGTTCAAAACCAAACCGCCAGTTCGGCCGGTTTTTTTTCTTCGTTTTTCTATATAAGAAAGAAAAAAAAACATGTGTTTCGGACGAAAATACTTGAATATGTTCTTTCTTCTTGAGAGAGAGCAACGAAGAAGCTAAATCAAAGATGAAGCTTTTGACTGAGTACATCGTGATGAGACTAAACTTATTCAACCATTGTCTTTAACACAAGCTTTCAGACATCAAATAGAGTTGAAAACCGAAGATGAAGAAGATGTTGGAACCTGTTTACGGCGTGTAAACTGCAATATCAAAAATTTCAGAATAACAATTAAATTCCACAAGTAAGTCGAGTCAAGGGAATCCCTTTTCCCGCAGAACAGCATACGCCCAGGATAGTGCTCGACTGTTACGGCGTTCCGTTCCCAAAGGTAAAACGACTTTCACTTAATACACAGTAGCACCACTGTGTAAGAAGTATCGGCGAACGTACATAGTACGAACTGAACACTCTCGGATATAAATCCGTCACAAGAAAGAACAGTGTAAGGCTTTCGGGAGCTCAGTACACTGCGTAGGGACGAGAGGAGAGTAGAAGGATTGAGGGGCGAATTTCAGCGTAAGATGTATGAGGGAAGAGTCTGATATTTAGAGGCAGAAGAAACCCTTGGAGGGAGAGGGAAAAACGCGTGGGCCCAGGCCCGATTCTTGGGAATATATCGCGAAAATATCGCAGCGGTTGAGATAATATCTCGCACGTGGATAAGTCTTGAAGACTGAATCTTGAAGACCAAGTTTGAGACTTCCAAATTATTCTGGAACATTCTTGAAGTAGTTCGAATGGGCCGAGCCCATTCCCCACATTCTCAAACTTCCAAGTTGAAACTCTTCAACTTCAACAATTAATTTCTCACTCACCTTAACTCGGTTTTGAGATATTAAATATACCACGTTCATCTACTCCGCGAGTAGATCGACTATGTCACGTTCAGTTTTTTCTTAATTAACGTTTAGTCCGTCTAATTAATTAAATTAGATAAGGGTGTCAAAACCCAATTAATTCCCATTAATTCCAACAATCCCCCACATGAGTGAAAATCGTATCAATACAACATCAGACTCAGTGTTCAGTTCGAGTGAGATCTCCGTGCGTCCGGATAAGTGGTTTTTGGCCTTGAACTTTCCGTAGCCAAACACTATCGGATATACCGGCGGCTTAGTGGACGCGATGCCTTGAACTACTCCTCCATAGTGTATACCTAGACAACAGTGTCAGCACACTTCGATCTCGTCTTCGTAACGTTCTCACGTTTTTGTCCGTTTTGGCCATGGACGTCCTTTGTATTCATAAATGTTTGGTCGAAGCGGCCCTCACTTCTCATTTATATAGGTAACTTCCTTTCGAGTATCCCGTTATACTCTAGGAATTATTAAGAGTCCAAGACTCAACCTTTACCACATCTTACGGGTCGTTAACACTTGAGATAGTGCTGTCCGGAATAGTCATATTTTTCAAGTGTTTTATCACTAACCTCCACAACTTCGTTTTCCCATTGAACCAAGTTCTTGGGATCTCGAGTCATCATGGTTGGGTTACACTGCTTTGGTTTTTATTGTGGGTTTTAGACCCATTCCTTCTACCAGCTTGTTCAATTGATCTCGGTTTATGCTCTTCGTGAGCGGATCCGCTATATTGTCCTTCGTATTGACATAATCAATGGACATTACTCCAGTGGAGATCAATTCTCTAACGGAGTTGTGTCGACGACGTATGTGTCTCGACTTTCCGTTGTACATGACATTCGAAGCTCTCCCAATGGCAGCTTGACTGTCACAGTGTACCGTCACCGCAGGTACCGGCTTTTTCCAACATGGAATGTCTTCCAGAAAATTACGCAACCATTCAGCCTCTGCAGCGGCTAGGTCTAACGCTATAAATTCTGATTCCATTGTGGAACGAGCAATACAAGTTTGTTTCTTGGACCTCCACGACACTGCTCCTCCTCCAATAGTGAATACATATCCACTGGTGGATAGCGAGTCTTTCGTGTCTGATATCCAATTTGCATCACTGTATCCTTCGACTACAGCTGGATGTCTTGTATAGTGAAGCCCATAATCAAGGGTGTACTTCAAGTATCTTAATACCCTTTTCAACGCTTTCCAGTGCTCATGACTTGGATTGTTCGTGTATTGACTCAACTTGTTTACCGAACATGCAAGATCAGGGCGTGTACAGTTCGTTATGTACATCACACTTCCAATGATCCTTGCGTATTCCAGTTGGGCCACTGGTTCTCCTCTATTCTTTTTCAAGTGAACATTGAGTTCCAAAGGTGTCTTAGCAGGTGGATCGTCAAAGGCCTTAAATTGCTTTAGTACCTTCTCCACATAGTGAGATTGTGTCAAGGAAATTCCATTGGATGTTCTCTCTATCTTGATTCCAAGAATCACATCTGCTAGTCCCATGTCTTTCATGTCAAAGTTTCTACTTAACATGTTCTTCGTATTAACTATGATATCGTGATTGTTGCTCATGATTAACATGTCATCGACATATAAGCACACAATAACATATCCAGTGGGTGTATCCTTCACATACACACACTTATCGCATTCGTTAATACGAAACCCATTTGACAGCATCGTACTGTCAAATTTCAAGTGCCACTGTTTTGGAGCTTGCTTAAGTCCATATAGTGATCTAACGAGTTTACACACCTTTTTCTCGTTTCCAGGAGCAACATATCCTTCAGGTTGCTCCATGTATATTTCTGCATCCATCTCACCATTAAGAAACGCCGTCTTAACGTCCATTTGGTGTATTTCGAGATTGTGCAACGCAGCAATGGCGACTAACACCCGAATGGAGGTGATTCTTGTCACTGGTGAGTATGTGTCAAAGAAATCATACCCTTCCTTTTGTTTAAACCCCTTTGCAACAAGACGAGCTTTGTACTTATCAACAGATCCATCTGCTTTGTACTTTCTTCTAAGGATCCACTTGCATCCTAAGGGCTTGCAACCTTCAGGGAGGTCAACCAACTCCCATGTGTGGTTTAAGAGAATAGACTCGTATTCACTTTTTATGGCTTCTTTCCAGAGGTGTGCATCTGGTCTTGCCATTGCTTCTTTGATTGTTTTAGGTTCTTCTTCCTCCAAAACATAAGTAATGAAGTCTGAACCAAAATCTTTATCAATTCTAGTTCTCTTACTGCGTCTCGGTTCTTCACTCTCTTGAGTGGAAGGACTAGCAGTGTCGTCTGTTGCTTCGAGAGTTCTTTTACTCGAACAGTCTTCCTCTTTTTCCTTAAGAGGAAAGATGTTCTCAAAGAACACTGCGTTCCTTGATTCAATCGTAGTGCCTTCTGTCATATCCGGTACTTCGGATTTGTGAATCAGAAATCGATAGGCACTACTGTTTGAAGCATATCCTATAAAGATACAGTCGACGGTTTTAGGGTCGATCTTAACTTGTTTAGGAAGTGGTACTTCAACCTTAGCCAAACACCCCCACACTTTGAGGTATTGGTATGAAGGTTTTCGTTTCCTCCATATTTAATGAGGAGTTTGATCCTTAGTTTTATGAGGAATCTTATTCAGAATGTGGTTAGCCGACAGAATAGCTTCCCCCCACAAGTTCTGAGGTAGACCAGAGCTGATTAACATTGCGTTCATCCTCTCTTTTAGTGTTCGGTTTTTCCTTTCCGCAACACCATTAGACTGAGGTGAGTAAGGGGCTGTCGTTTGATGTATAATCCCAGATTCAATACATAATTGTTCAAACGGAGCTACGTACTCTCCACCTCTATCACTACGAATTGATTTAATTCGAGTGTCCAATTGATTCTCTACTTCAGTTTTGTAACGTTTAAAAGCTTCGATAGCTTCGTCTTTACTCTTTAAAAGGTAAACGTAGCAGAATCGTGTACAATCGTCTATGAAAGTAATAAAATACTTTTTCCCTCCTCTAGTTTGTACAAACTTCAAATCACATACATCCGTGTGAATTAAGTCTAGAGGAGCAGCGGTGTTCCTTTCAACAGTTTTAAACGGTAGTTTGGTCATTTTTGCTTCCGTGCATATTTCACATCGTTTGGATGTATCAACGTTATCAATTTTAAGTAAATCGAGATTTACTAATCGCTTTAGGGATTTTAGATTCACATGTCATAATCTAGAATGCCATAAAGAGGAACACTCAACGATATACGCAGAAGTAGAAGCAATTTCATTCATAATTTGTTTGCCTTTGGGGCTTACAACCATTGTGCTTAATTTAAACAAACCATTCTCGAGATAACCCTTCCCGAGAAAGTGACCAAACTTACTTAGAACTATCTTATCAGCTTCAAAGACTAGTCTAAATTTATTGCTAACTAGAAGAGATCCCGAAATCAGATTCTTCCGGATGTCTGGGACATGCAGCACTTCCTTCAATGTTAGCTCTTTTCTGGATGTCAGTTTAAGCACGACTGACCCAATTCCAGCCACTTTAGATGAGGTTTGATTGCCCATGAACAACTTTCTCCCATCCGATGGAGAGTAGTCTGAGAATGCAGATCTCTCCGAGCAGACGTGGCAAGTGGCACCGGTGTCCACAAACCGCTCTTTCTTGTTGTCCACCATGTTGACCTCCGTCACCACTGCGGACATGTCCAAATCTGTAAGGTTCACAGAATCTTTTGCTTTCTGTTTGCCCTTTTCCTTATCGTCACGACGAGGTTGACGACACTCACTGGACCTATGGTTCGGTTTCCCACAGTTATAGCAATTTCCAGTGAATTTCTGCTTTGCGGCTGGACCCTTCCCCTTCACAATCTTCGTTGTGTTGGCAGCAGATTCGTTTGGACGTTTCCTTTTCCTTGACGGACCCTCTCGTTCCATCAAGTTAGCTTTGGCTTCAATCTGGAGGGCAGGCCCCTTGCCTTCTCTCTTCCGATTGTCCTCCTCAATTCTGAGACGAATAATCAGATCCTCCAAGCTCATCAGCTTTCGTTTGTGCTTTAGATATGATTTGAAATCCTTCCACGATGAAGGCAGTTTCTCGACCACGGTCGCTACTTGAAATGCATCAGGTAACACCATATCTTCAGCAGCAATTTTATGGAAGATAATCTGCAGTTTCTGGACTTGATCCACTACAGACTTGTTATCGTCCATCTTGAAATCGTATAGCTGTGAGACGACGAATTTCTTTAATCCGGCACCTTCAGTTCTGTATTTCTTCTCCAAGGATTCCCACAGTTCCTTGGCAGTTTTTATGTCACAGTAGACACTGTAGAGTGTATCGGAAAGTCCTCCAATGATGTGATTTCTGCACAGATAATCACCACTCAACCACTGATCGTAGAAGATCCTCTCTTGTTGGCTTGCACTTGCCTCAGGTTGTGTAGGTTTCGTTTCGGTTAGAAACCTATTCATTCCAAGCATGGTTAGGAAAAATTGCATCTTACTTTGCCATCGCTTGAATTCAGTCCCGGAGAATTTTTCCGGCTTTTCCCCTTGTACGACCATTGGCCTCGGCCCAGGTGCGGAGAAGTTAAACATCGGATCCCTTATGGGATTGTGGAAAGGAGGAAGCGGTTCAAGCGTGCTGCTTCTGAACTTAGCTCTTTCCGCATGATCACTAGGTTTTCCTTGTGATTTCATGTCGGAGCTGTGCGACTCTGAACGATCAGAAGACGCTCCGTTATTAGCATCGTTGCCAATATTTTCAGTACCATGTACTGCTTCCGTATTGACGGGATCGACATCCATGTTATCATTCATCTTTGATACTGCAGTGGATTATTTAAATTAATTAAGTCCGAAAAATTAATTTAGTTTCGAAAATATTAATTATATATTCTGTTCTGCGATTGTTGGAACCTGTTTACGGCGTGTAAACTGCAATATCAAAAATTTCAGAATAACAATTAAATTCCACAAGTAAGTCGAGTCAAGGGAATCCCTTTTCCCGTAGAACAGAATACGTCCAGGATAGTGCTCGACTGTTACGGCGTTCCGTTCCCAAAGGTAAAACGACTTTCACTTAATACACAGTAGCACCACTGTGTAAGAAGTATCGGCGAACGTACGTAGTACGAACTGAACACTCTCGGATATAAATCCGTCACAAGAAAGAACAGTGTAAGGCTTTCGGGAGCTCAGTACACTGCGTAGGGACGAGAGGAGAGTAGAAGGATTGAGGGGCGAATTTCAGCGTAAGATGTATGAGGGAAGAGTCTGATATTTAGAGGCAGAAGAAACCCTTGGAGGGAGAGGGAAAAACGCGTGGGCCCAGGCCCGATTCTTGGGAATATATCGCGAAAATATCGCAGCGGTTGAGATAATATCTCGCACGTGGATAAGTCTTGAAGACTGAATCTTGAAGACCAAGTTTGAGACTTCCAGATTATTCTGGAACATTCTTGAAGTAGTTCGAATGGGCCGAGCCCATTCCCCACATTCTCAAACTTCCAAGTTGAAACTCTTCAACTTCAACAATTAATTTCTCACTCACCTTAACTCGGTTTTGAGATATTAAATATACCACGTTCATCTACTCCGCGAGTAGATCGACTATGTCACGTTCAATTTTTTCTTAATTAACGTTTAGTCCGTCTAATTAATTAAATTAGATAAGGGTGTCAAAACCCAATTAATTCCCATTAATTCCAACGGAAGAAATTGATTGGAAATTTGGAGATGAAGACCGAAGATGAAGAAAACTGTAGATATTTGTATATGTATATGTTGCCAATGTCGGTATGTGTGTGTGTGCTCCTCATAGGCTGCCAGATGCCTTTTAAATTAAGATGGAAAATAAAAGAAATTATGCATATGTATGAAAAGTCAATGTAGCCTGTAGAGTGTAGCCGTGTAGGTAGCTAGGCATCAACCGTGAACATTGAAAAGAGAAAAAGTTGCAGGCTGGACAGTTAATATTTAAAAAAAAAAAAAGTATGGTATAAATTGGCGGTTTGGCCGGTTAACCGGTCAAACCAGCGATTTAACCAAAACCGACGGTTTTCAATTTTTCTAATCGAACCGCCATTTTTCGGTTCGGTTTTTGAACCGTAACCGGCGGTTAAAAATCGATCGGTTAGACGGTTCGACGGTTTTCCGATTACGGTTTGAAAGGATCGGGTATATTATGACAATTTGAAGAATGTCTATACACTGTTTGTAAAAATGTTGCTAAGAGATTTTATCATTTATGACTATGATCATGGGTTTCTCTCAGTATGATTGCAATTTTAATCTTGATTTTTAAACTCCTTTTTAGTATTTCATTTAAAGTCGTCTCTTTAAAAATAAATTTGTAGGCACACGATGTGTTGGACGCCGCCGATCAACTGAGAAACGATAGGGAAGTAGAGGAAGAGATTACTTTCCAGAAGGGAGAAAATTTAGGGCATTAATTTGTGGGAGGGAAAAAATTAGGGCGTGAGTACACTGGCGCAACGGTGACGAACCTGAGCATCGATGACGGTAGCATATGGGTTCTTAAGACGGATTCTCCAAAATGATCAGACTTTTTTTATGATGAAGCATTGAGAAGTGATAACCATGAACATTCATTATATTTTGATGGATTACTGAGATGTATTAATCATTTAATCTAATCGTAGGTTTTTTTTTTTTTTTGGAAGAAAACAAAGTTACATGCAGCTTAAGCAAGAATTGAGAAGGCCCCCCACAAAGTTTGGAGGCTCGACCCAACAATGAGGACTCCCGAACTAGCGAGAGTTCCTAGCTAAACAACGTACCAGTGAATTGACATTACGAGAAATGTTACTAATAGCAAATTGGTGGTTTTCTTGGAGGAAATGTTTAACCTGGTGTATGGTGTCTCCGAATATATTGATGCCCATATCCATCTCTGATTTCCGCAGCTTGTCTGTGATCCGTTGGACGTCTGTTTCAACAATCACCCTGTTGAAGCCTATGTTCTTGGCCCACAACAATGCTTCGACCACTCCCCATGCTTCACCCTCATCAACCCCTAGCAGGCCCGACCTTGTTAGTGCCCTAGCTGCAATAAATTTCCCTTCTTCATCACGCATCACCATGCCTACCCCAGTGAGCAGTACTTCTTCGAAGAAAGAAGCATCGACATTCACTTTCACGAACCGTGGGTTCGGTCTATGCCACTGCCTGCATATTGGCGTTTGGCCTTGCCCTTGATCTCAACTATGCACCGCCTTCCATTCATAGAGGAAGCTCTTTGCCCAGGTCAGTATCTGTCCCGAACTGCGTTTCCCATCAGTCCACACAGTTTCATTCCTATTCTTCCACAGTTGCCGAGCAATCGACGCGATAAGCTCCATGTTTCCAATTTCCATAGTTCGAAGGAGCAGGAGGAAAAGTTTTGCGTGCCCTTCTACGTTTTGAATTTGATCCTCAATCAAGCCCCATAATCCTGCCTCCTGCCAACATTCCTTGGTTGTGTCATAGTCAATCAAGACATGCCAGATTGTTTCGATGCCATTATCGCAAACAGGGTACTCTATTGTTGTGCAAATCCCCCTTCTGTAAAGTTTTTGTCTAACCAGCAGCCACCCTTTGCAGAACATTCCTTGATTCTCGGTGGGATATTTAACTTCCAAAGAGATTTCCACGGTGTAGGCCCTATATTCCAATCTCCAGAAAGTAATCGATTAGTCAATTGATACCCAAATTTAACAGAGTACTTGTCGTCGGGGGAGAAATGCCAAATTAGTTTATCACCCGCCCCGTGCGGCGAGGTAGCGGTACGAAGATTTCTCTTGCTATCGGTCTCATAAAAGATCTCTTGAATTGGGGTAGTATTCCACTGCCGCGTACCAGGATAGAAGAGATCATGAACCTTCAAATTATCCGTATTAGGGGCCGACTGTGTGGAAATGTGAATGTTTTTATCATCATTAATCCACGAATGTCCCAAAATACAAACATTCCATCTGTCGCCCACCTTTCATCTGATACCTCGCCCCACTAGATCTCTAGTTTAAAAAATGCCTCTCCATGTGATACTAGGGTTTGATCCAATATTTGCATTAAGGAAATCTGAATTTGGGAAGTACCGTGCTTTGTATATTCTGCTTAAGAGAGCATTTGATTTGGGTTCATCGTGATCTTCCATCCAATCTTGCTCACCATAGCAATATTAAACAAGTGAAGGTTACGAAAGCCCATACCTCCACTGGTTTTGTGGGTGCACATTGACTCCCACGATTCCCATTTAATCCCCTTCCTCGAATCTGTGCCATGACCCCACCAAAAAGAATTCATCATTCTCCGCAGCTTGTCCAGCAACCCAGATGGCAACCTGAAGATACTCATATAATAAGCCGGAACAGCTTGTGCAGCGGCTTTCAACAATATCTCCTTGCCTGCCTTTGATAATTTTTTACTCCTCCATCCTTGTAATTTAGCCTACAATCTTTCTCGAATATAACCAAAGATCTCCTTCTTATTTCTTCCTACAAGCGAAGGTAGGCCCAAATACCTTTCGGTATTGAGCGACACATTCACCCCCAAGATCAAATTGAGTGCCTGTCGCTAACTTTCCTGCACACTTGTACTGTAAAAAAATACCCGATTTTGTGAAGTTGATGGCCTGACCAGACGCATTTTCGTATTCATTCAAGATGCTCTTCAATGTCGTGCATTCCTCCTCCGGTTGCACGGCAAAATATGAGGCAATCATCCACAAAAAGCTGATGAGAGATCGAGGGGGCTCCTCGACATACTCTACTTCCATGGATGTGTCCCTCTCTATTCGATTGTTTGAGTAGACTCGACAAACCTTCAACGCATAAAATGAAGAGGTATGGTGAGAGCGGATCTCCCTATCTTAGTCCACGCCCCTGGGTAATAGGGCCAACAATACCATCATTAACTAGAAATGAGTATCTAACCGTGCGTACAGAGAGATTCATCCACCCAATCCACCTCTCTGCAAAGCCCATTAAACGTAGAATACCTTCCAAGTACGTCCAATCTACCCTGTTATAGGCCTTGCAAACCCCAACGTCTATCCTTCATCTAGTGGATTGTTTCGAAAGCAATGAGTGCATTGTCATGGATAGATCGCCCTGCAATAAAAGCCGATTGCGACTCATCTACAAGATCCGGAAGAGCACTCTTTAATCTGTCACATAGAACTTTGGATATAATCTTGTACACTACATTGCACAAAGATATTGAGCACAAATCTTTAACTGTCTTCAGATTATCACACTTCGTGATAAGAACCACATTAGTATAATTGAAACCGTCAAGGAAAGAACCCACCTCCAGCTAGTGCGTGCTCGCTGCCACGATGTCCGGCCCAATTTTTTTAACCCATCGGGGCCGGGGGCCTTTTCATTGTACATTTGTGATAAAGTTTGCTGAAATTCGTTCGGGCTAAACTGCCGAATAAGCTCTTCATTATCAGCCGCTGATATGCGCCTTTGAACAGTATTAGTGACTGCACTTTTGTCTGTACTAACCGCCGAAGGTGTGAATGTGTCCTCGAAATAAATCTGGACGATATCCTCCATGCCACACTGAGAAGTGACCCAAATATCCTAGTGGTTAAATAACACTGCAATACGTGTGGCCTTTTTCTTAGTAGAGGCCATTTGATGGAAGAACCGGGTGTTTAGATCGCCTCCTTGTATCCAATAAATTTTAGCTTGCTGCTTCTAATGTTGTTCCTCCTTGACCAATAATAAAGCCAGATTTTTTTTAGCTTCACATAAGGTCGCATGTACCCTCGGGTCCACTCTAATGCGACTCAACATGAACTCAACTTCTGCCTCCAGCTCCATCTTTCTATGAATCCACTGTTGAGCAATGCCACTGCCTCAATCTTGGAGAATCTCTGTTGTGGCTTGAAGTCTTCTCACTAAAGGGAAGTCCCTGAAACCTGCCCAACTTCTTTCAACCACTGAACGGATGTCCGGTTCCGTCAACCATTTATTTTCAAATTTGAACCGGTGCGGACGCCTTTGGTTGGTAGTTGGTTATGAATTAAGGAGTAACAATGAGTGATCAGAAATGGGTGTCACTAGGTTCACTAGTCGTGCATTAGGGAAATGGGCGTGCCAACCCCAGTTTCCCATCGCTCTGTCCAGACGCTCCTCAATAAGCCTAAAAGTCCCCCCTCCTCGTCTCCAAGTAAAAGGATGTCCTTTCATAAATACATTCGAGAGATTGCAATCGAGAATAGTCAACCTGAACCCTTGGTATAAATAATTAGGGAGATCTGTGCCTCCTCTTTTATCATTTACTGATAGCAGATCATTAAAATCTCCCATGCATAACCATGGTAGCGAAATCCTATTTGCAATAGTCGTAGGAGATCCCATGATTGCCTTCTACGCACTCTTTCGGGAGACCTGTAAAATCCCGTAAATCTCCATTCATTAACTCCTTCAGTAATACGCATGTCAATGTGATTTTGAGAGTAAGATTCAATATTACCCTCATTAGTAGTCTTCCATAACATACAAAGCCCTCCGATGCGCCTATTACAAGCCACTGTGAAAGCACAATCATAATTCAGACGGATTCTGAGTTCCTTAACTTTATTAGAGTGAGCTAAAGTCTCACATAAAAAGATCACATTCGGCCGACAAGTTCGAACCAACTCGCAAAGAAATTGAATTGTAGCGGGGTTGCTGAGCCTTCTACAATTCCAACTAAGGCCTATCATTACTCCCGGCTAACCCGACAGCCGGGGCCAGCCGATAAAAAATAATTATTTTCATTATTAAAATTATTCTCACCATCAATGAAATTAATTCCATGGGAAGATTCTCCCTCAGTAATTGCCTTCTCTACTGTCGTCAACCGTTCCCTTTTTTTGGCCTCCATTGGTTCAACAATCAATTCCCCTTCGTAACTGTCAGAATCTTTTTCAAAATTTGGGTTTATCACCAGAGAATTTGGTAACCCCCCTTGACATGCGCTTTTCTTTATTGACCGAAATTAATGTCCTCCGTCTCTTTCGTAACCGACGCTTTGATGTCGTCCACCTCCTCCCGGAGCCATTTTTCTCCGGCTAGCTGCGGCTTCCTCCAGTCCGGGGCCACTGAGGTAGCGTCCCATTGCAGAGGCCGATTATTCGATGGAGCATCGAAGTAACCAGTGCAAAAATTCATTGTATGATCAAGGAGGCCGCAAAAGAAGCAAAATTTATTGAGCCTCTCGTATTTGAAGTTGACCTTGGTTGTTACTCCATTTGCCAGCCTAATTTTCTTGCTGCGTTTCAAAGGGACGGTGACATCCAACTCCACACGTATGCGCATAAACCTTTGCCATGCCGCTCCTTTGTTTGACGCATCGTACTCCATAAATTGGCCAATATAATTTCTGAGGCCTTGTCCCACAATTTCATTAAAATACCCCACCGGAATATCATAAATTTGAATCCAGAAGGAAACAAAGTTTAGAGGAATTTGGTGTAGAACCTCTCTTGATCGCAACTGGTGAGTGATAAGTATGTGAATGCCGATACTCCAAGGTCCCCCATTTGCCACCCGAACGTAGTCCATTTTGTGGTTGAATTGGATGATAAATCTCCCCTCCCCTATGTCTTTGATCATCACCCCTCGTACTGGTCTCCAAGGAGAAGTTATTCGACTCCTGATAAGACTGAATGATATGTTAGGGTCAGTGAGGAACCTTCCTATCAGACATAGATTCGGGACGCCTCTCGCCGTATTCGCGTTGTCACCTTCACCGAAGTTGAGTGCATCATCCTCATCCTCTTAACTAGAAATTGCACTAACCAAACACCGAATTTAAAGGATAAAAAATTGACACCCGAAAATCAAAAATTTAATAGTAGCACAATCCTAGAGATACGATATCGGCGGAAACCCGCATAGAGAATCAACAGATAATCACAAATCTAGATCGCGGATCTTGGTCTTAGAAAACTTAGCTCTCGACGAGGAGAGAATAATATCAATCTTCAACCATTGTGCTATAGATGCAATTTATAAAGTCGTATGGTTTCTTTTTTATTTATTTATAATTTGATTACGATTAGAAATATTTTGATTTAAAAAAAATATTGATAACGATGTAAAAGAAATTTATAAGTATATATATATATTTTTTAGATTTATTAGTAGAGGGATGTAGTTCAATTGCAATGTGCATAGTTCGAACGCACTAATAGGAACCGCAATCATACAAAAACAATCACATACGTTGAATTATTGATCCAATGTCATTTAAAAGATTTACTGTTGTAGGTATAGAAAGTCCGGTATGGGTAGTTAAAAGTTAAAACTCGGATGATTATGCATCCGTTAAACCGTATGAAGTGGGTGAAGCACCAGTTTTGTGCCATCTATCCAATTTTATTACGGCCCGATCCCGTGAAATATTTTTCCTCTCGCCACCCTTTGACGAATGACTCTGTGGCTCTACCTGAAATTATTGACACTAAAAATACTTATGAGAGAAAAATTATGCCTCCCGAGCTTTCTAGAAACGTGGTTACGCTCACGTGCGAGTCCACGGCGGATGGAGGTGACTTGAACGAATTTTAGTCTATATGTTTTGACTAACTACTTCCCCTCAAGCATAAGGGATCGTAGTAGTATGCACGTAAGTATTTCGACCAAGTAGTATCGAACCACGGGAGGTGGGCTAGTGCAATGGATCCCTAGAGTTGTATGTCGTCATACTAATGTAGCTACGATTTCGGGAGCAATTTTGAACTAAAGCTAAGAGGCAATCAAAAGAATTAAATTAAACTAAACACAATCCTAATAAATAAATTAACTACTAACCAAGAAAATAAGGAAATGACAATTAAAAGCAAATAACAACTACGAATGAAATTCGAAGAAGTGCAAGTGTGGGAATGCTTCGGGTGTTCTCTACCTAGTGAAATCGAGTGAGATTGCTTATACAGTTTTTATGCTCCAATTTGGATTAGCTAAGAGCATCAAGATGCTAGGATGAAAATCGTTTCCCTTCGGGTACTATAGCCTTACGTCTAAGGTGTTCCCAAACCCGATAATAAGACCTCTTCCTAATCCTCACCAACTACCCGAATAACCATTCAAGTAATTAATGTCTCTTAATGGGAGTTCTAATACGATTAACTCTCTCTCGACGAATTAAAAGTATAATAAACGCATTTGTATACCAACAACTCACACCATAAATTTATACATGTTCATGTAACTCTCGTCTACGCTAAACATGCCTCAAAATATGGATTAATAGAAGCTAATACACAAAGCACCAATAAAACCCAATAAGAGAAGCAATAATCCAAATATCAACAATAATTAAAGCATAAACAATTCACACATTCAATATTCACATGGCTTAAAACACCCAAAGCATAAAATACTTAGCCCATGGTGTTTGATGAAACACCCATGGCTAAAACAACAAGAAAACTAGTAATAAACATGAAAATAACAATATTATAGAAAATGAGAGTTTGGGTGGAAGTCACCTTGATGATTCTTCAACAATCTAGAATATTACAAGTGAATGTAGCCAAAATCTTCAAGAACCCAACCTAAATACTAAATTTGAAACTAATCTATGGAATGAAACTTGCAAAATATGTAAAAATTTACCTAAGAGAGTAATCTAGGGTTTGAGTGTGTGAAAGTGAGGCCAAGCCTCCCAATAATCTGATTTGGGGAGCTATTTATAGCTTGGAAGAATGCTTGAGACGAGATTTGCACTTAGGCCCTTGAAATCCTTTAAAATTCTCGAATTTTCGCGCATCAGCAAGTTGACTCGGTCAACCGAGTGAGTTGGAAGTCCAGAAACTGACCTGGAAGCAGATTTCACTCGGTCAACCGAGTGGGTTGACTCGGCTGCCCGAGTGGAATCTGTTTCAGTTTCACACTTTCTTGTTTCGATCATATCTTGAGCTTCCGACCTCCGATTGACTTGATTCTTTTTTCCATTTCACTCATTTTTTCGAGACGCATCCAATGGTGCAGTTATCTTCTTGACTTCATGAATTCTCAGACACGTATTTTACTTCCAAATAAGTTCAATTTACCTAAAAAAAAATAGCAAAACACGTACCTTTCCCATTTCAAGTGCAATTGGTCAATTTAGTGTGAATAATGCAACAAAATCCTCAAAATTATGCAAAATAAACACATGAATTTCAAGCAATTTTCACACTAATCAGGAGGCCTCTGTGATGTGTATTTGGTCGGAACCGTTCACTATTCATCGGTAATTCACCATTGCTTTTCATATGCTTTTTAATACCCTTAATTTTTTTTTTGACGGGATTATACCCTTAAATTTATTACTACTGTTTTTGGTGAATTACCAATTTCAAGAAATTTCCATCTCAATCTTCAATATACTATTTTCTAGGTTTAGGGTTAATTATAAATTTTCCATTTGTAGGAATCTTGTCGACAAGTTAAAGCCGTCGTAGATTTCCTGAAACCCCAGGTACTTGTCGACTTTAGAATTAATTTGGAACCCATCCATGTTTGATGTATTATAATGTGATAACTGATCAGTAATTCATTTTAGGTAGGTTGTTTTCTTGGAGTTGTGCTCTAGTCTTGTTGATGACTCTCAACATCTCAAGGTTTGCCTCTATATATATAATTGGTAGCTAGCTATAGCTGTAGATTTATTTATAAAGAAAGTTATTGGTAGCAATTAGTGCAAAGCAATAGTACTAATTAAAGATACACCTGCATATAAAGTGTCATTGGGGCATGCAATTCATAGTTTTTCTAAACATTATGATCCTAGCTATCTTTTAATAGGGTTTTTGTGAACTGAAACTTGTGCGTGGGTCAGAGTTTTGTGTGGCATACGAGGAAGCCACCAAATATGGAGGCAAGGTTATACTTGGTGATATATCTATTGAAGTAAGCTTAGCTACTTCTCTCTTGGTGCATGTTCATGCTACTATGACTTGTGATATCTTATGGAAGCTAGCTAGCCTTTAATTTGTTGGGTTTTCTATGTTTTAATTTTAAAATATATGCTTGATAGCATCTTGTAACTTGTACATATTCTGCCCCTGCCCTCTTTGTGGTACAGTAAGCTTTATTGAGCATTCTTAGTTTTTTTTCTCAATTATGAAATGGAAGTTGCATCATCCCACTCCATTACCCCCCGGAAGAAAAATTCTCATACTAATTTAAGCTTGGGAAGATTTCTTATTCAATCTCTGGAAGATGTTTCTGTATGTATATGTTGACAGAATGATAATAATCACCGTGTAATTTACGGTGTATGATATTCTCATTAATATAGGTGAATTACAACTTGTTGTACAAGAAAAGAACTTGTTGTACAAGAAAAGAACCTATATACAAGGAAAGAATTTGTTGTACAAGAAAAGAACCTAATCAATTTATTCATCAATCAAATCTTCTCTATTACCCCCCCTCAAGCGAAGAGTCGGAATCACATCGACACGAAGCTTGGATCGAAGCAGTTCAAAATTTGGCCGGGGTAAACTCTTTGTAAAAATGTCCGCAATTTGGAGATGAGAAGGAACGAAGCGTGTCTCCAAATGTCCATTTGCTACAAGTTCGCGAATGAAGTGACAGTCTATGTCAATGTGTTTAGCACGCTTGTGAGCAATTGGAATCTGACTAAAAAATAGGGCACTCTTGTTGTCACATAAGAGTAGCGAACGAGAAGAAGGAAGTGCACGAAGCTCCTTAAGTAAATGGGAAAGCCAAACTATTTCTTGAGCAGTGTTTGCTAGTGCACGATATTCAGACTCACAACTGGAGCGAGCAACTGTAGGTTGTTTCTTTGCACTCCAAGAAATCAGATTACCGCCTAGAAAGATGGAGTAACCATAGGTGGAACGACGTGTGTCCACACAGCGGGCCCAGTCGGCGTCAGAGTAGCCAACAATGTTGTAGTCTGAAGAGGGCGAGAAGGATAGCCCATGATGAATAGTCCATTTAACGTATCGAAGGATCCGTTTAACAGCCAAGAAGTGATCCGCTGTGGGTGAATGAAGAAATTGGCTAACGTGATTAACGGCATAGGACAGATCTGGGCGAGTGATGGTGAGATATTGTAGAGCACCCACCAAGGATCGATAAAGTGTAGGATCCTTGAACGATTCACCGGAACTGACCAGAGAATCACCTGCAACCAGTGGAGTAGAGACCGGCTTGCAATCGAGCATTTCAGCTCGTGTGAGAATATCATACGCATACTTTGCTTGACCAATGAAAAGGCCATAAGGATGATGAGTAATCTCAAGACCAAGGAAGTAATTGAGACGACCAAGATCAGTGACAGCCAACTCTTTGTTGACACGAACAATGAACTTTTGTAAAGCAGCAGAGTTGCTTCCTGTAACAATAATATCATCAACGTAGAGTAATAAAAAAATGGTACAAGAGGAACTATGAAAGAAAAATAAAGAGGTGTCATAACGAGAACGAGTGAATCCTAAGGAGAATAAAAAAACACTAAATCTATCAAACCAAGCACGTAGAGCCTGGCGGAGGCCATAAAGAGACTTCTTCAACCTGCAAACATGATTAGGAAAACGAGGATCAGTAAAACCAGGAGGTTGTGACATAAATACAGGTTTAGAAAGTACGCCATGCATAAAGGCGTTTTTCACATCTAGTTGATGCAAAGGCCAAGAGCGCTGCACAGCCAAAGACAATATGACACGAACAGTGGCAGCACGAACAACAGGACTAAAGGTGTGCGAGAAGTCAAAACCTGGAATTTGAGAGAACCCTTGAGCAACCAAGCGAGCTTTATATCGCCTAATGGATCCATCAGATTTGTACTTAGTACGAAAAACCCATTTAGAACCAACAATGTTGACAGAAGGCGGACGAGGGACAAGATCCCATGTTTGATTAGAATGTAAAGCCTCCATTTCGTCACGCATGGCAGAATGCCAATGTGGAAGCTTTAAGGCAGATTTGAACCCTCGAGGTTCTGTGGAGACAGACAGGGAATGTAGTAGCTTAGTGGTAGCAATATCAACCGAATATTTGGGTTTAAAGATACCGGATTTGGCACGGGTTTGCATGGGATGAAGTGAAACGGATGGAGCGGGTGGAGGACTAGCCGGAGGAACGGGAACCGTGGAAGGAGAGCCATGACCAGCAGGGTCGGTGGGTGCGGGTATGGCAGGATCAGGCACTGGAACCTAAATCGGTTCGGGAACAACGGGATGGAGCATTGGCGTTGGCTCATGAGATGAATCAACAGGGCAAAGCGTGCAAACCCCAGTAGGAGAAGAACACGCATGTGACGATGAAGGAGGATCGTGCGGAACAGATCGTGAAGAGGCAGGACTCTAGATTGTCGATCGAGAAACCTGAGGATCCAAAAAACAAGAAAAATCCAAGTCAGTATGAGATGTAGACAAAGTATTAGAAGAGAAAGGAAATAGAGTCTCATCGAATTGAGCATGACGAGTAATGTAAGTGCGCGAAGAGACAGGATCGTAGCACCGAAAACCCTTGTGAATACTGTTATAGCCAAGAAAAATGCAAGGATGACTACGAGGAGCCAACTTATGAGAAGCATAATCACGGAGATACGGAAACACACGATAACCAAAAACTTTAAAATTGCTATATGAAGGAGGAGAGTGGAATAAAAGCTCATATGGTGACTTATTGTTAAGAACAGGAGATGGAAGCCTATTAATAATGTAGACAGCGGTAGAGAAGGCATCAACCCAAAAAGGAAGAGGGGTATGAGAGTGAAACAAAAGTGATAAACCAGTTTCAGTTATGTGACGATGTTTTCTCTCAGCTCGACCATTTTGTTGAGGAGTGTAAGGACAAGAAAATCTATGTAAGATACCAAATGAATTAAAAAAATCACGGACACGATGGTTGGTAAATTCAGTACCACCGTCACTTTGAAAATTTTTAATGGATGAGTTAAATTGAGTGGAAACGAAAGTATGAAATTGTTTGAGAGCATAAAAAAACTCAGACTTTGCGCGTAAGGGATAAATCCACGAGAAACGAGAAAAATCATCCACAAATAAAGCATAATATCTGAAACCATCGACAGACAAAACAGGAGAAGGACCCCATAAATCACAGTGTATAAGATCTAAAACATGTAAAGCACGTTTATCGTTTAAATCAAACGGTAACCTTTTACTCTTAGCCAATTGGCAGGAAGTACAAGGTGACGGCTTAGGCAAAACAGAAGTAACACTCAAATGGCCTAAAGTTTTTAACAAATGAATAACAGAAATAGAAGCATGTCCCAAACGGGAGTGCCACAACTCAAAAGAAGACTTCAACAGACTGGAATTTAAAGCAGCAACCAGGGAAGATGTGCCCTGCTCTAGAATGTAAAGGCCATCCTTACACGTCCCTCGAGCGAGGATTTTCTTTGACAACCGAGTCTGAACCACAAAAGAGTTGTTAGAGAACACAACATCAACAGGCAAATCATTGGTTAACTTGCTAATAGATAATAAATTTTTAGTAATATGAGGTACTACTAAAACATCTAACAAGGGCAAGGTATTAATAACACGAGAACCAATATGCGAAATGGGAAGAGAGTCACCATTACCGACGATGACTGAACCATTACCAGAATAGGGTTCAAAGGAATCCAGAGCAGTGGAGGAGGACGTCATATGAGCCGAGGCACCAGTGTCAACATACCAATCTGATACAGATGAGGGATTGACGGTACACTGAATTTGAAACGTCTGGGCAATGTTTGCAGATCGGGATTGGGAATCATGAAAATTATAATCCCGAGAGAACCTGTTTGGGCAATTAGTGGCGTAATGAGCATCGCGGCAGATTTGGCAGCGAGGCACACGCTTAGTACCGCCACCTTGGGGACGGCCACCACTGTTGGAGGTAAGGCCACCATCGCGACCACCCTGACCACGACCACCGTCGCAGACCTGATTCGAAGTACGATTACCGGAAGACGACGAGCGATGGCCTGAACGATTAGCGTAAAAGGCAGCAGTAGGCGGCAGAGCGTCAGAAGCTTCAATAGCTTTCTCGCGTAACTCATGATCTCTGGCCTGAGACAACAGATCACGAAAGGAGGGTAAGGGGGCGATGGCTAGGCGAACCTCAGTGAACGCTCGAAATTGCGGGCCAAGTCCGCGAAGGAACCATCGAGCCTTGTCCGCATCAGAAACTGAGTGGCCGATTGCAGCAAGCTGGTGACAGAGATTAGTAAACTTCCTATTGAACTCGACGACGGAAAGCGAACCACGATGGAGGAATTGTAGTTCATCCCGGAGTTGTTGAGCGTGGGATGGGGAGGAGGGATTGAATGCGGCCTCTAGGGCAAGCCAAACATCACGAGCCTTGGAGAGGCCAACGACTTCAGACATAGCTTCTTCCGTGAGAGAGGATAGAAGTAGGCAAAGGACACGATCGTGGCGTTTGCGCCAGAGAAGATAGGCTGGGTTGGGTTCGTCCTTGTCATTGGACGACTTAATTAGAGGTTCGGGCTCGGGACCAGAACCGTCGACAAAGGTTGCGAGATTATCACATCGAAGCATTGGAAGAACTTGACTCTTCCAAAGAAGGTAGTTCGATGAAGAGAGGCGGATCGTAACCATGTGAATCAGAGTGGCAATGGGAATGTGATCGGGATCCTTAGGTGTTGCTGGAACAATATCCGACATTGTGAAGGAGAAGGAAGAAACGGATGGGGAAGAAAAAAAATTGGGTTAGGGCTTTCAGCACTTAATTTGCTGATACCATGACAGAATGATAATAATCACCGTGTAATTTACGGTGTATGATATTCTCATTAATATAGGTGAATCACAACTTGTTGTACAAGAAAAGAACCTAATCAATTTATTCATCAATCAAATCTTCTCTATTATATGTGCTACTAGAACAAATTTGCTGACTTGTTTTTCTAATTAATTAGATTTTGTCTTTTGAATACAGATCACGTTGAGGAGAGCTTGGGCCAAGATGCCTCTTTCGCACATCACAAAATTTGTGTTATCCTTACTGTCTCGACCACTTTTCTCTCCAACTCCCCAACATCGCAACAAGATGGTACACTTTCTTACCTTACAAGGCTATTAGATGTCTTGGGAATCTGGGATCGGTTATAAATAATTAATTTTTGCAGTTGAAGGAATTTGAAGATGTTGAAAAGCTAACTCGTGAAATACAAGAGATGAGCAACCACTTTCCAGCCTTCATGGAAACCGTTGTGCATGAGCCCGATCAGTTAGTGTCTTTTCTATTTCTTAAACCATATTATACTATTTTTTTAATTTTTTTACTCTTGATATCATATATAAACGAATAGATAGACTTTTCTTGGCTTTTAAAAATTTTGTGATGTCAGATAAGGTGATAACTTAATCAGAGATTAAGTCTTTTGACAACTAGTATGATCTGATTTTGAGTGCGAGCGAAAGAACATTATGGATAGATAATCAACCTACACACTGTTTATCAGTTGATCAGTTTGACAACTATCTACTTAGTTGTTAGTGCGGGAACATTTAGGTCCTAAATGATTAGAGTCGTGGGTTGAATGTAAATTCTTTAAAAACTTATGCAATAAGCATTACAATACCTATCAACTGACTTGATATTAGCTGATTATGAAACTTATACGATTTTGCCTAAAACTCAAATATGATTTTATCAATTATGGAATGACAATAAAAGGTAGACCGTATAAAAGAAGAAAAGAAACCTAGAACCATAAGCCTGTGAAAACCATCCTTAGGGATAAAACCCAAGTCAAGGAAAAAGGTACACTCCTCTAAAAGTCAATGTCTATAGAAAGTAGTATATAAATCATTATGCAGAAATGAGAGTAAAAAGTCTGGGGTAACCTCTCCAGACACAATCAAGGCCAGTTTTGGCCACAACATTCACCGCCTGGTTGGCCTCTCTAAAGACATGTGAGTATCTGATGTGCATGTCCTGTGTAAGAGGGTGGATCTGGCTCCAAAGACCTTGCAGACGCCAAGGAATAAAGGGATTGATGCTCATAGAATGAGAATTTAATGGCACTTGATATAATCAGATGAGCAATAGAAAATAATAAACATCACACAAGTATTTATAGTGGTTCGAAACTCAGTCCTACGTCCACTCTCGTAGTCCAACTATGAAGTTAATCTGTTAAACAAAGGCTTGTAATTTTAAGTCTCGAGAATAAGAGTTGAACTCGATACACTCTGCGTGCAATTGATTATACATTGTGAGGGTAGAGTTTATAAGCAATTTTCCATTTTAAGGGTGTGAAAGTTATTGTGGAACGTCCCGAAAAAGAAAAGTGTGAAAGTAGTTGTGGAACGAAGAGAGTACAACATATTCAATTCTATATTAAAAGGGTGGGCATCCTAACAAATGATATCCAATAAATTATAGGCTAAACATAAGTGTTTATATCCTAACATATGTTCATTCTATATATGCTTTATGTAGATATATGTCAGCCACATTGTTAAAAGTTGCGCGTGAGCACAACTCGGTGGTTGCAGTTGTGGGAGCGAGCCACTTACCAGGAATTCATAAGAACTGGAAACAACCTATTGATGTGAGAGTTTTATCTCATTCCTTAGATGTACATTGATGCATATTCATGTTATTATAATTGAACATTGCTGATGGATCTCTGACCGGACGACACTCGGAGGCGGTGACCTTGCTGATGAAATCCCAAGCGACGACTACTGACCTAGGGTGCCCTTCCATTGGGCTAGGGTTTCCTTCAATTGGGCTTGGTAATGTGCACCCTCTATTTTCTTTAGTACACCCCGATCTGCACTCTCTCCACTTTTTTTTATGGTATTATTGTTATTGGTATTATTGATACTGGTATTACTAGTTATTGATTGCGGTATTACTATTAATACACTATTGAATTAATATTAATGATTATTGATTATTAATTGTGGTATTACTGATTATGTGAAATTATTTATTACTGATTATTATTATTTTTATGATATTACATATTATTGTTTATGGTATTATTGATAATTGTTTTTGGTATTATTGAATATAATTAGATTTGTGGAATTATTAGTTATTGTATGAGATATTACTATTCAATATTCATGGTATTACTACTTACTGTTCATGGTATTACTGATAATTATTTTTTGTATTATTGAATATAATTAGATGTGTGAAATTATTTGTTATTGTATAAAATTTTACTGATTAATATTAATGGTATTACTGATTAATGTTCGTGGTATTACTAATTATTGTTAATGGTATTACTGATTACTGTTTATGGTATTACTGGTTATTACTGTACTTGTTGTATTGCCGACTACTCCCTCCTTCCTATTGAAAGCTACCCAACTTTCCTTATTCGTTTGTCCCAATGAAAGTTACTCATTCCTTTTTTGTCAAACTATTCCCTCTCACATTTCATTATATTCTTCTCTCTCTCAATCACATCACCTCTCATACATCCACTTATTATATCATATTTTTTAACCTATGTGTCCGAAGCTCATGAGGAACTTTCACTGGGACGGAGGGATTATAATAAAATCATACATATAATATTATTTTGTATTAAAACTAAAAAATATACTAATGAAAAAAAAGTAGGAACAAAAAAAACGAAGAAATAAAAAGTTTGGAATAAAAATTGAAAATGGGAAGAAAAATTAAAAAGAAAAAAAATTGAAATTTGTGCTTAATCTCGATAGTTTTTTTTAATTATGTTTTTACGATTTTTTTTCTAAAAATATGAGTGATTTGGTGGTGAATCGACGGTAACTCGTTTGTAGATTGTAAATGTATAAATTAGGGTTGATTTTATTATATTTTGTGTTAATTAATAAAAAAAAAATATAGTCTTTTAAATGTAATTATTTTTTAAAAAATATTTTGGGGTGAACTCATAAAATGAGCGGGTGCAGATAATTGTGGTATAAAAATAATTTGGGGGTGAACTCATAAAATGAGCGGGTGCAGATAACTTTGGTAAAAATATAAAATGGGGGTGAACTCATAAAATGAGCGGGTGTAGATAACCGTTGTAAAAAAGAAATGATTTGGGGGTGAACTCATAAAATGAATGGGTGCAGATAACTATGGTAAAAATGATTTGGGTGAACTCATAAAATGAATGGGTGCAGATAACTATGGTAAAAAATGATTTGGGGTGAACTCATAAAATTAGCGGGTGTAGATAATTGTTGTAATAAATTATTTTATTGTATAAGGATAAAAATGTAAATTTACAATAATATATTTTAATTAATTTAATTTAATTGAAAATACAAATTTATGACACATTACGACACATTACGACAATACATATCGTAAAATTTACAAAAGGTAACAGGTCATCAAATCTAAACCTTTAGATTAGATTTTTAATGGCTTAGATTAACTGACTACGGTAGTCATTACGACACGTTACGACACCCTGATTACATATAGAAGGTCCCATTAATTAGAAGATTGTATATATTAGTTTATATATAATATAGTATTAATTTATATGTTATGCTATAAGATTTAACATTGAAAAATGTATTGTATTGGTTCACATATAATATAATATTAATTTATAATTTCCTTTTCAATCACATCTTCAACTACTAAATTATTAAAATACAAAAAAAAAAAAAAAATCTACAATTAAAAGCAAATGGATAAAATTATACACAAGGAACGCAAAAGACAATAATTTGTTTGTTTGTAAACTAACTATACTATATATAAACTTTTATATCGTATATGAATTAATACTATATTGTATATAAACTAAAACACAATTGTATGTGAACTAAAATTATATTGTATATGAATTGATATTACATTATATATGAACTAATATACAATACTACTGAGTCAAAAGAATATAAAATAATTTTTGATATACTTAAACAAACTAGATAATGTAAAACTATATAATATATGAATTAATACTATACAATCAACAAACTAATAATATACTACATTTAAACTAATATTATACTAGCAATTAGAGAGACATTTGATAAACTCAAAGTTGATCACTCCTACAGTCACATGAACATGAACAACTTGATTTGATAAAACAAAGTCAATAATATTAAATAAATTAACATAAAATAAGTATTTAGTCTACTTACTGGAACTGATAACATTCGAGATTATGCAGGATTATACACGAAAAATCCTTTTTTGGCTCTCTCTTTAGCCCTATGTCTCTTATGTCTATGAAGTCTTCCTCCACTAGCAGATTGTTTTGGAAAACTCTATTTATTTTGGTGTGGATGGCTGGCAGGTCTATATTCCTTGGTTTTCTAGGACTCCTCACAAGCGTTGTTTTTATCTACGATTATCTAAAAATAATCAAGTTATTAATGACGGGACGAAACCAAAAAATCACCCCTCACATGCGAAATTATAGAAGATCTCCTTTAAGATCAAACAATTCCATCGAATGAAATATGATTTTATGTGTGATAGCATGTACTATACGCTTTGATTATTATTACTATTGCAGGAGCGATGACGTCATTCCCTGCGGCAACCACTGAAATATTACAGAACGATTTAAAGAGTGTAATAGATTATTCATCTTGCAGTCAATTAGGCTATATGATCTTTGCTTGCGGTAGAAGTAACATCATTTTGTATTTAATCATAACAAACATGTAGTAAAAAAAAATTACATAATCGAAAGTTCACCACTAAGTTGAACATATTCTTTACAATATTGATTGTGTTTTCAACAAACAAATATTGAAATTCAATTGCAAAATGCATAATTGTAAATATTGTACTAAGGAGCTCCTCACAATCAAATCGATACATATATTATAGCAATATGTCGTACTTTTAATCAACGCCCTCTAGAATTTTATTTTTTTTTAATTTAATTTTTTTTTCAATTTTTTTTTGTATTTTTTTTTTTTTGAAAGTTTTGGTTATTTTTCAAAAAACAAAATCTGAAAATTTTATTTTTAAGATTCATATATTTTTTTCTAGTTGTAATTTTCATAGTTTTTACCGATAATTTTTTTTCAAAAATAAAAAAATAGTATATGTGACTCAGTGGTAACTCAGCCGTGATTTATTGGTGACTCAGGTGTGAGTGTACAATTAGAATTTTAATGAGTTGTAATTTAATTTAATTTATAAATGGGTAATATAAATTTTTTACATGTAATTTTTTTTTAAAAAAATTGGGGGTGAACACATAAAACAGGAGGGGGTAAATAATTGGAATTTATTTGAAAACTCAGCCTATGGCTCATGCGTATTATTCATCCCATTTCAAAATTGGATCAAGTTTACTAACTATTTGCCATGTCTTGGTACATGTCTATTCAAATTAATTGAATTAAATTATTACATTAATCCATGATATTATTAACGGCAAATTATCAATTTTAGCCAATATTTTTCACTTTTTTATAAAATCTAGCACATATTTTTCATTTTAAATAAATTATACCTATATTTTTTATTTTTACTCAAATCTAGCCCATACTTTTTTCTTAACCAAATTATATTTATACTTTTTATTTTTTTATCAAATATAACACGTACATTTTTACTTTTATCCAAATTATACCCATACTTTTCATAAATATAATTAATTAATAAATATACCTTACTTTATAAAAAAAAAAATCTAAAATTATAGTATAGTACGTAATAGTATTTTTTAATCTAGAAAATATAAAAAAAATAAAAATTAATTATAGAATATCAAAGCATTATTTAAAAAAAAAATTATACTCCCTTCATTCACCAAAAGTATGTTCGATGAGAGGAGTACAATTTATTACAATGGGAGGAGTACAATTTATTACAATTACTGTATTTTTTTTATATATATTTTGTAAATCTATTTTTAATTCAATAGTTTTAGATAATTTCAATTCTCAATTATTTTTAAAATTTAAAATTTGTAAATTTTTTTTTAATTTAAACATATTTAAGATTCTTTTTTTGTTTTTAATTATTAGATATTTTTTACATTTTTTTTGGTATTTTAAATTAATTGATAAAAATATGTGCTAAAATTCGTAAAACATAAAAAGTACTCCCTCAGTCGAATTTCATTATTCACACTTTCCTTTTTTGGTTGTCCAATTTTATTATGCTCATACCCTTTTTGGAAACAATATTATTCATACTACTTTATCTCCACCTTCCTACTATCACTTATTTACCCACTTTGTCATTCACTTTATTCATAAAGAATCATTTATTTACAAATGGACCCCACAATACCCTATTATACCCTCAATTTATCTACTTTTTGAATAAACTAATCAATATTCATTAAAACTCGTGTCCGGAGAAGTGAACATAATAAAATTGGACGGAGGGAGTATATGCTACATTTTATTAAAAATGAAAAATATGAGTATGAAAGAAAAATTTTGTGCTAAATTTAATAATAAAATGAAAACTATGAGTATAATTTATTTAAAAAGAAAAATATATGCTAGATTTAATAAAAAGTGAAAAGTATGGACTAAAATTGATTATTTGTACTATTATTAATGGGTAATTAACATGTAACTCAACAGTTCCGCAGTTCGATTTGAAAATCATAACATTTAATGTTTGAATTTTCTTTGTTTCACGTCACATAGTTAATTTTCTTATCACTCTTAAATTTCTTTTTTCTTTTATTTACATGTATACATTTTTAAAAATTTCGCATAATATGCGAGTAGTGAACTTGTGATGAAAAGATAACTGTGTATTTTTCTGTATATAATCTTTGAAATTTCGGTATATCGAGCTTTTCATATCGAAAAAATATTGAAAGTATCGAAATTTTCGGTACGGTATGATATGATATCATATTGAAATTTTAGGTACGATAACAGTATAAAAAGTGATCATACCGCAGTATTTCGATATACCGAAATTTTTTCGGTATGAAACGATATACCAATATACCGAAACATTAATATAGTAATTTTAGTATTTATATTATTTTTTAAATTAAAATAACTTACAACTTTAAAACTTAGATACAATAACTTTAAATTATTAATTTCGGTGTAAAACAATACTTCAATATTTTCGGTATGATTGTATGAAGTGGTATACCGGTATTTCAGTATGAAATGATGGTTAAATATTTTCGGTATACTAGTATACCGAATTTTCGGTATGGTATCGGTATGAATTTTTTCAACCCGAAATTTTATATACGGTATCAGTATGGATCATATTTTCGTATATCGGGTCGGTCCATGAACTGTCGAACCTTTAAAATGGGAGCCCAACCTAGTTCATCATAGTCTAGCAGACGCCAACAATACATATAAACCTTATTTCATCATAGTCTAGCAGACGCCAACGATACATATAAACCTTATTTCATCATAGTCTAGCAGACGCCAACGATACATATAAACCTTATTTCATCATAGTCTAGCAGACGCCAACGATACATATAAACCTAGGGGTGGTTCGGTACGGTATACCGATCATACCGAACCATACCGTTATTATACCGAAAATTTCGATATTGAAAAAACCCATACCGTTACCGTACCGAAATTTCGGTATACCGATTCATATAAAAAATATTGAACCATCATTTCATATCGAAATACCGGTATACCAATTCATACCGAAAATATTGAATCATTGTTTTATTACCGAAATTAATTATTTAAGGTTTATTTTATTTATGTTTTAATAATTAAAGTTATTTTAATTTAAAAATAATATAAAATTATTATTTTATTAAGGTTTCGGGATTTCGGTATATCGATATACCATTTCGTATCGAATACCGAAAAAATTTCAGTATACCGAAATACCGCGGTATGATCATTTTCCATGCCGTTACCGTACCGAAAATTTCGGTACGATATCATACCGTACCGAAAATTTCGATATGAAAAGCTCGGTATACCGAAATTTCGGTATATTTACCCACCCCTATTAATAAACCTTATTATGTATTGGTTACATAATCACATATAATTTTTTTTTATACAAATAATTAAAATTTTATATTACTAATATCATTTAAAGTTGTTTAATAAGAATTTTTAAAAATAAATTAACAAACTCACTCAAATTTCAATAACATCCATTTTCTTAGCTTACGCCATTTAAAAATAAAAGAAAAATAATATAGGGTAATGGCCCAAGGGATTGAAAAGTCTTCCAAACATAATTAATGAAAAATAAAATAAAAGTAACATTAGATTAAGGGCCCAACCGGATTCGAACCGGTGACCTATTGATCTGCAGTCAATTGCTCTACCACTGAGCTATGGACCCTTATATGTTAAACATTTTATATTTGATTAACATATACTTTGTTAACCATGTTAATAGATGCTGCAATGCTTGATATTAACTACTTTAACATATAGTATTATATTTTGTTTTTAATATAAATCACTTTTTATTACTACATCGTACTACGAATTTAATTTACTTTTCCGTTCAATTTTATTATTTTCATTATTTACTATTTGCACTAAAAAAATATACCTCTTCATTCAATTTTAGTATTCTCATTTCACTTTTTTTAGTTGTCAAATTTTATATATCCATTCTCTTACTTATTTGATACATATAAATATATATGTCCTAATATAAAATAATAATAATATATAAGTATATGAGTTAAAAATTAGGTTTTCACAAACTAAACACACAAATATAACCCTCCCCGTCCTATACTAAGTTTCATAGGTACATATATAGATACACATATTAAAAAAGTGTAATTACTAATGAAAAGAGTTTTTAGGGATAATTTTATAAATCTTTATGTATTAAATAAAGAAATAAATTGACTTGTATGTATGTGTGGATAAAAAATAATGATATTTGTATAAAATTAAGAATAAGTGTGAAAATTATTATGGAGCATCTATATGATTTAAATAGACTTCAAAGAATTCAGGAGTTAATATAAATATGCGTTAAATAGACTTTTAAGAATTCAAGAAATTAGAAATTAATATAAATGTACGAGTTTATTTGGGGTTTTAATAAATTATTAGGGTCTAAAAAATTAATTATTAATGCAATACGGGTGTTTTGTGGTTGTTTAATAAAATGAAGGAGATCGCCGTTGGAAACTACCCTTTCCTTCAAACAGAGAACCCTAACTGACATTTTGTACTAACAGGGAAGGAGAGCCCTTGGTAATGACTATCAATTCTCATTTGGTCCACTTTCAAGGGAAGGGGATTAATACATACTCCCTCTGTCCACCAAAAGTGTGCTCACTTTTTTTTATATATGTTTTTAAAAAAAATTATATTTTAATTATAAAGAATATATTTAATTTGATGAGTATAAAATATATTGGATAGATACTTAATCTTGTTAGTAAAGTTGAAAAAATATTCAAAAGTTAACTATTTAAATAGAATAAACACGTTTTTTGTAGACCCAAAAAAAGAAATGAGCACACTTTTGGTGGACGGAGGGAGTATATACCTTCCGTTCACATGTAAGATTTTCATATTGCCATTTTGATCCGTCTATTTATAAGCTTCTTATATTTTTTTTTTGATAAATATCTTTTTATTTTTACAATTTCATTTTATATCTTATTTTTTCTCTTTTCATCTCTCTCTCAATCACACTTATACTATATCTATTATTCAACAACTTTTTTTAATTCGTGTCCAAAAAAAAAAAAAAACGGAAAATATAATTTATAGAAGTACGGAAGGAGGGAGGGAGTATATATATATTTAATTAATATGAATTGAATATAATTTATAGAAGAACGGAAGGAGGGAGGGAGTATATATATATTTAATTAATATGAATTGAGTAGATTTTTTTTAAAGAAAAACTAAGTAATGGAATATTTTATAATATTAATTAATTATGCAGTGAACTTATTGAATTTTTTAATAGAATATTAATGTTTGAAAAATAATTTAATACAATCTAGATGTTCAAGATGTGTTTGATAAAATTTTTAATAGAATATTAATGTTTGAAAAATAATTTAATACAATCTATGGGAGATGTGTTTGACAAAATAAAATTTGATCATTTCTACAAAGACGGTTACATCTAATTTAATGTTTCATATATATGATTATCTTTTATATATTTTATTAATTGAATAAAAGGTTAGTTTTGGGTGAGACCGTCTCAAAAGATGAGATTCGGTGAGACGAGTCTCTCTTAACCCTCATATATATAAAAAGTGATAATATTTGAACAAAAAATGATAATGTTTAAGTAAAAGTGACAATCACTTTTATTAAAAATATTATCACTTTTTTACAATCCAAATCTGGAAAAAAAAATATGAATTATCCTACTGCCTACCCAAAATTTTTGAAATATAAGTGACAGTCTCACACAAGTTTTTATCTTGAATAAAATCAATTAATTTCACTCTTGTACAAAATAATGATTTGTCATGATTTTTTTTGTTCGGTAAAAAGTGAAATATCATTATCTGAAAAAGTTTTCGGGTACAAGATGTAACCAAAACATACAACCATGATAATGCGTCCCTTCGGGGACATCCGATAAAATTGGAACGATACATAGAAGATTAGCATGGCCCTGTGCAAGGATGACACGCATAAATCGAGAAACAACCATGATAATGCATTTTACATTCTAACAGATTCAATCTTCTAGAAAATTTGTAGGATCTATTTGACATTCCTCAAAGGGTAACATTTGCGTACACTCGTATGAACCGTACCCCCTAATTTTAATTTTTTATTTATATTTTACTTGCACCTTCTAATTTAATGAGTTCACCCCCAAATTATATTTTTACTACAGTTATCTGCACTCGTTCATTTTATGAGTTCACCCCAAATTATTTTTTACTACAGTTGTCTGCACACGCTCATTTTATGAGTTCACCCCCAAATCATTTTGTTACAACGGTTATCTACACCCGCTCATTTTATGAGTTCACCCCAAATTATTTTTTACTACAATTATTTGCACCCTCTCATTTTATGAGTTCACCCCCAAATCATATTTATACTACAATTATCTACACTTGCTCATTTTATGAGTTCACCTCCAAATCATTTCTTTTTTTACAACGGTTATATACACCCACTCATTTTATGAGTTCACCCCCAAATTATTTTTTTACCACAATTATCTGCACCCGCTCATTTTATGAGTTCACCCCAAATATTTTTTTAAAAATAATTACATTTAATATATTATATTATCTTTTTATTAATTTACACAAAATATAATAATAAAATCAACCCTAATTTATACATTTACAATCTTGTAGTTGAGTCATTGCCGAGTTACCGTCGATTCACCACTAAATCACCCATATTTTTAGAAAAAAAAATCGTAAAAGCATAATTAAAAAAAACTATCGAAATTAGGCACAAATCTCGATTTTTTTTTTCTTCTCATTTTTCAGTTTTTATTTCTTCATTTTTTTAAGGTTTTTTTTTTCATTAGTATTTTTTTATTTTAATACAAAATAATATTATATGTATTATTTTATTATAGTCAGTAATACAATAAGTAATAACCAGTAATACCATAAACAACAGTAATCAGTAATATCATTAACAATAATTAGTAATATCTTTACAATAACAAATAATTACACACATCTAATTACAGTAAAATTTTATACAATAACAAATAATTTCACACATCTAATTATATTCAATAATACAAAAAAAAATTATCAGTAATACCATGAACATTGATCAGTAATATCTTACACAATAACAAATAATTCCACAAATCTAATTATATTCAGTAATACAAAACATAATTATCAGTAATACCATAAACAATAATATGTAATACCATAAACAATAATAATAATTCAGTAATGCCTTAAGCAATAATACATAATTTCACATAATTAGTAATACCACAATCAATAACCAATAATACCACAATTAATAATCAATAATACCGTAATCAATAACCATTAATATTAATTCAATAGTAAATTAATAGTAATACCACAATCAATAACTAGTAATACTAGTACCACTAACAATAATACCATAAAAAAGTGTAGGGAGTACAGATCGAGGTGTACTGAAAAAAATAGGGGGTGCACATTACCAAGCCCAATTGAACGGAACCTTAGTCCAATGGGAAGGCACCCTAGGTCAGCAGTTGCTGCCTGAGATTTCATCGGCAAGGTCACCGGCTCCGAGTGCCGGCCGATCAGAGATCCATCAGCAACATACTCACAGTCCTCCGTCGGGCCGTCGTCAGTCGGAGGAAGAGGTTCTGCAGGAGCAGTGTGAAGAAGACGAAGCAATGTAGCTTCGATTTGGACAGAGATGAACGGCGAGAGCGAGGCGACGTCGATCCGAGTGTTGTAGGCGAGCCCCATTGATGTCGGAGAAGATCCTGAATTGCGAACACAAGGGAGATTGATGGAAGCAATCACGTCGGTGGTCGAAATGAGTAGAGGTTTTCGACCGAGATGGAAGATGATGTCAATTGTCATGGAAGTTAAGTGAAGAATCGCCATTGCGATTTGAGGAGGGTTCTCGGGCTTCAATGGTCGGGACGGAAGCGCCGCCATCGCCGTCGAGGGGTGGTCGGGCATGGTGGTGGCAGGGTCACCCGCCGAACGACATGGATTTCCGGCAGGTCCTTTACTCATCAAATTAAATTAAAATTCAGTTGCACCGCCGATCGACTATAATAAAATCATACCTATAATATTATTTTGTATTAAAATTTAAAAAATACACATGAAAAAAATGGAAAAGAAAGGCATCAAAATAAAATAAAAAAAGTAAAAGGAAAAAAATGAATAAATAAAAAAATTGAAAAATAAACTAAAAATGGGAAGAAATAAAGAAAAAGAGAAGGAGGAAGAAAAATTAAAAATAAAAAAAATCGAGATTTGAGGCTAATTTCGATAGTTTTTTATTAATTATATTTTTACGATTTTTTTTTAAATATGGGTGAGTTGGTGGTGAATCGATGGTAACTTGGCTGCATATTGTAAATATATAAATTAGAGTTTATTTTATTATATTTTGTGTAAATTAATAAAATGATAATATAGTTTTTTAAATGTGATTATTTTTAAAAAATATATTTTGGGGTGAACTCATAAAATGAGCGGGTGCAGATAATCGTGGTGAAACAATAATTTGGGGGTGAACTCATAAAATAAGCGGGTGTAGATAACCGTGGTAAAAAATGATTTGGGGGCGAACTCATAAAATGAGCGAGTGCAGTGCAGATAACCGTAATAAAAAATGATTTGGGGGGTGAACTCATTAAATGAGCGAGTGCAAATAATAATAGTAAAAATAATTTGAGGGTGAACTCATTAAATGAACACGTGCAGATAAAATTAAAATTTATTGATGAATTAAAATTAAAATTAAAATTTAAAATTAAAATTGAAGTATGCACCGTACATGCGAGTGCATACAAGTATTTGGCTTCCTCAAAAGGTGCCTTGTAGCTCAAAGTCTCCTTCACAATAATCCAGCTCCATAATCTTCCCTTTACTTCATCAACTATTCTTTCCACCACAAAACCAAAATTATTGAAGACTACATTGTTTCCCCCATCTCCACACAACCCATATAATACAAACCCACAAGCAAATAGCAAAATGCCCACCCTTTTACCTTGTAATAGCCTACTGTGATGCAAGAAATGTTATCTCGCTTTGTTGGACATAACCGTCGAGATGTTCAACCACGTGTAACATTCCACCCAAAATTTCGCTTATAGCTCTACATTCAAAGAATAAGTGGTATGTTGATTCATTTTACTCATTACACAAAACACACCTTACGTCTTCGCTTCGCTGTAGAATTCATCTCCGGAATAGGTTTGATTTAGATGTGTTTCGATCCCACAATACTCTCCATGTTGTTGCCGATGCTTTAGATGGGGCATATTTACTCCACACCAGTTCCAAAGCTTTATCACCATCTGCCTAGCTCCACGCGTTCGCTGTTCGGGCCTTCCACCAGCGTTTCGTACGTCGTTTTTGTATTGTAAGTGTCATTCGGTGATGCCTTCCATCACCATTTGTCCCTTTCGCCATCGTGCAAGGAGTACCTATTAATGACAGAGATGAGTTGGATAAGAGTATCATTCTCTCGATCAAATAAAGCCCGTCTCCAGTTCCACCTCAACCCGACTCACTCCCTTATCCTAACTCTAAAATTACTCACACTTTCCTCCTTATCCATATTTAGCTGAAATATCCTGGGAAACAAATTTTTTAACCTCCCCCCGCCCATGCCTCCCCCAGAAATTCGTATTCGCCCCATTTCGTAAGTGTTTCTCTAAGTTCTTCCACCACCATCTCTCTCTTTCCCCTGACCCATTATTCACCACAACTCTCCACCACCCCGAATAATGTTGTGTCCTCCCAACTGGCTCATAACCCCTCTCTACCACCTTCAAGCCCCTATATAGTGACTCAATAATCCTAACCCAAAGGCTGTTTCATGAGATAGAAAGAGATATGGTTAGGGCTGTCAAATGGGCCGGGCCAGCTCGACACCAGTCCGTCTTTTTATCGGGTCGGACCAGCCCAGCCCGGTTGCTATCGAGCATGTAATTATGAGGCCCGCCTAGCCCTAGTCGGGCTATTGGGCCTTTTTGACCCGTTCTTTTATAGTATTAAAAAATAGGGCTACTCTAAATAAATACATCACCTTTAGTCTCAATATCAATTTAATCACGACTTTTACGATTATTGTAAAAATACCCAACCTTTCATCGTGTTGCAATTAGATACACATTTTTTTCTCTGGCCAACAATTGATGAAGTGGCTTGCCGGTACTGGCCACGTCATATTACACATATTCTTTTTTATTTTCCACATCAAATTACACTTTATAGAAATAAAAATAAAACTTTATAAAAAATAAAATAAAAATAAAACTCCTGTGTTTTCTGCGTCTTATCCGGCTTAGAGTTCTTCTTCTCAAACTCAATCAAGTTCTTCTTCTTGTTTCATGTTACAAAAATAACATATCATCAACTTGTTTCATTAGCACGACTTTCTTGAGTACTAACAACACCATCACTTCCACTATCACCCCTTCCACCTCCTATTCCCACTATCACCCCTTCCACCTCCTATTCTACCCTGAACTGCTTCCACCTCCTATTCTACCCTGAACTGTCGCGGGCTTCACCACCTCCTCTTCTACCTCTCATAGTACTTGTCACACCCTCTGCACCACTCACATATACAACATTCTTCTTAGAAGAAGGCGCTGAAAGAATGAATATAACAATATAGTTATGAGAAATATACAAATATTTAATAAAATAAGAAACTTACCCTCATATAAATAGTGTTAGAGGCTTCGCAAATCAATACACCCATGCCTTGGGTTGCCAATGTTCTTCAAACATGACAAACATATAACATGACATTTTTTTGGAAGGAATAACATGACATTTTAAATCACTATATATGTGTGCCAAAAAAATCATTATAAATGATTATAAACACAATCTTACATGCAATTTCTCTGATCTTTTTAAGTTTAAGTCCTACGAATGTACCTATAGTACCTATATATATATATTTTTTTTTAGGATTTTTGACAATTTTTATTTTTTATTTTTAATGTTAGGGTTCTATCCTAATGATTTTGATTTTTAAGAAAAGAATTTGATTGAATTTGAGAAGTGAGAAAGACGCAGAGAAAGATATCTTGAGTTTGAGGAGTTGTGAGAAGACACAGAAGAAGCGGAAGTTTTATTTATATTTTTATAAAATTTTATTTTTATTTCTATAAAGTGTAATCTGATGTGGAAAAATAAAATAAAAAATATGTATAATCTGACGTGGCAAGCTCCGACAAGCCACATCATCAAAAGCCACATCAGCAATTGTTGGCCGGAGAAAAAAATGTATTTAATTGCAACACGATGAAAAGTTGGAGTTTTTACAATAATTGTAAAAGTCGTGATTAAATTGATACTGAAACTAAAGGTGGTGTATTTATTTTGAATTAACCCTAAAAAAAATAATGGGGAATTTATTTATAATACCTAGAGCCCAAATTGTACCATTGGCCAACCACAAAAAATAAAATTAAAGAAAAAACACAACCCCTTTATGCAGAAGCCCAAATTGTACTATGTTCTTATTAAAAAAACAACACAGAAATATACTTTTTTGCAGAAAGACGCAAAAATAAAATTAAATAGAGCATACCGTCGTCGCCCTACGCCCTTACTATATATATATAAATAGAGGTTGGTCGCCATCGCGTGGACGATGTGCTGATGCACGAGGTGAGGCTGTGCGACTGTGTATGCGTCGACCGGAGGTGTGGCTATGTGACTCCTGGCTAGAGGTGCGGTTGCGCGATATGTGTAGCTAACTTAGGGTTTTCAAATTGAAAATTGGGGTAGAAAACACGTGAAGAGGAATGAGTGATATCTGACTTTCTGTATTAAAATTGAATTAATAAATTTATTTTAAAAAGGAACCGCGCTAGCCCGAAAAATCGGGACAAACCCGGTCGGCCCGTCAGGTTGCATGGGCTGGGCCAAATTGGCCCATTTGTTTTCGGGCCACTGAAATGGCAGCCCAGCTTGGCCTGTTTTCTGGGCCGGTCGGCCATCGAGCCGGGCCCAGTTTGACAGTCCTAGATATGGTATGTAGGGATCGATTTTAACACCGCCTTTAAAAGGGTGATTCTTCCAACAAACAATATCTTTATTTCACTCCATCATTGTAATTTTCCACTCATTTTCTGCACTACCTAGGACCTTTCAGCAACCGCTGATTATGTCTGATCCCCACCTTCATTCCCAGGTAAAAGAATGGAACAGTTACAATGTCACACTCTAGCATAGTTGCCCAACCACTTAGCCTCGCGTTATCCATGTTAATTCCCATGATTCTGCTCTTGTTAAAATTCACCTCATAGCCCAAGCGTTTTTTTGACTTTGCTGAACAAATGAGTATTGCGTCATCGTCATACTATAAGTGTGAGATTCTGACTTTGTCTTTTCCCATTTCCACACGGCCTCGAATAATCCTCTGTCCACCGCAATATCAATTAGGATGCTTAGCCCTTTTTCCACTATTATACACTACAACAAATGCTTAAATTAGAGACCAAAGTTTTGAGACCGTCATAAAACGGTCTCAAATAAAGACTGATTTGAGACCATTTTGAAAAAATTACGAATTTTGAGACCGATTTCATTTTAGTCTTTAATTTTATGTATTCAGACCGTTTAGAGACCGTATTGGCGGTCTCTAACCCGAAATTAAATTTCTGATTTTAAATTTTGTTTTGAGACCGCATTAGCGGTCTTTAATTGGTATTAAGAATTCCAATTCCCAAATTTTATTTTGACCGCCATTTTTGCCCACTCTTTAGAGACCGTTTTGTGAATACGGTCTCTAACCCGTTTATAAACCCGTTTGTAACCCATCTATAAACCCTAGTTCATTTGTACCGCCTCTTTCACTTTCACCCTATGCAATTTCTCACGGCCCTCGCGATTCTCTCTTGCTCTCTTGCAGCGACAAGAGCTGGCAAATTGGGCCGTCCGGCCCGGCCCATCTGGCCAAGCGATGTTCGTGGGTTGGGTCAGGCCGGCCCATGAATTTGTCAGGCCTATAAAATGTGAGCCCAACCTAGCCCACTAGACTAGCGGGCCAGCCCAGCCCATGAAATTATATATATAAATGTTGTATTGGTCCCATACTCACATATAATTTTTATTTATACAAATAATAATAATTAAAAATATGCAATACTAAAGTATTAACTATACATAATTCATAAACGGTCATAATCAGTATAACATTATTACACTTTATAACAACTTCAAATAAAATTATAAATAATTCACAAGTTCAAATTTCAAAGTCAAAATAAAATAAAAACACAATAATATTTAAATACAAAATACTTTACTTATTTTAATTATCTATTTGTTTAAAGAAAAAATATTGATCGGGCCAAACGGGCTGTCCATGGGCAAGCGGGCCAAATTCAGCCTAGCCCATTAGGCCCACCGGTTCCATCGGGTCAGGCCAAATAGACTCAGTTCTATATGGGCCTCTAATTTTAGAGCCCAACACATACTATGTTTCGGGTTGATCGAGCCAGCCCATCGGATCGGGCCCAAATTGTCGGCTCTAGCCGCGACGAATCCAACTCCGTCCCTGTTCTTAAGAAGATATCGTTGATGCCGCCTCTTCGCCGCCGCCTGTTGGTTATCAATCGTCTCCACCGAATTTAAGTTAAGGTAATTTTTGGGTTTTTCTATTTTGAGATTCTGTTTGAAAGAATTAATACTAGAATATTAAAAGATGAGAGAAATAAATTGATGAGAAAAAATATTAGATGAGTATGAGATTAAATATAATAAAATTATAAATAAAATATAAGTGATGTGATTGAGAAAGGGAATGAGAAGAGAAAAAATAATATGAAAAAAAAATGAATGAGAAACTTATTGTGGAATTTATAGTGGGATGGAGAGAGAGTATATAATAAAGAAATTAATTAATATATATATAATTAATTTTAAAATTACACAAGACAATTACTTGTCAAAGTGGTGGGTGCCCATTACTGGGCACCCATCCACCCGGGATCAATTCCCACCAAGACCAAATAAATGGTCATTTAAATAAAGTGGGCGTGGGTGGGTATGGGGGTCGGGTCAGTGCGGGTGTGGGTTCGGGTCGGGTCAGGGCGGGTGTGGGTTCGGGTCGGGTCGGTCTATAATTTGAGACCGATAGATGAAAACGGTCTCAAAATATTTAAAACGAACCTAATAGTGACCAACCAAAAACGGTCTCAAAACGGTTTCTAATTGGTTGTTAATTGAGGTGTTTTTTGTAGTGTATATATTGCAGAGGAGAAAGCGGGCCGCCCTGCCGTATGCCTCGTTCTAATTTAAATTCGCCTGATGGACTGCCATTGACTAGGACTGAGGTTGTTGCTGTAGATACACATTCTCGCATCCATATTCTCCATGTTTCACAAAATCTGAAATTCTCCATCATTGAGTCTAAAAAATTCCAATCCACAAACGCTCTGATTTACTGAAATTATACCTTTAAGTACCTTGTTAAGCCTCCTTGTTAATAACTCTTACAATACTTTATACATGCTCGCGATGAGAGAAATTGGACGATACTCGTCGATCGTGCCTGCATCCACTTTCTTCGGGAGCAGGATGATGAATGGTGGATTGATGCCACAAACCAACTTCTCGTACTGGTGGAATTCAGTGTCATCTTTATGAAGTCTATCTTGACTAGAATTCCTTGACAAATTTGAAGTTGAAAATATCGGGGCCTGATTCGGGTGGAATTTACACGTTTTTTATGCACATGTGAGGCTCATTTTTAATGTGATTTCATTGATTTATGGATTGATTATGTTTGTTTTGGTCAAAATAAGAGAAATGTGGTGTTTTGTAGGAAAAACGATGGATTTTGGGAGAAAAAAACCTACCAAAAGTCATTGTACCAAGGAGAGGAGTGCACCATTGGATCCGGCTTGAAAAATGGAGTGAAATGGAAGGAAGAATCGAGTCAATTGGAGGTCGGAGTCGAAATTTACACACAAAATAAGTTTGAGGTGCAATTGGAGATGACTCGGCCGAGTCATTCCACTCAGCCGAGTGGGAGTAAAAATGGAAAAACGGTCGAGTATTCAGAAACGGCCGAGTGGAACTTCGACCTGCAACTTTGGGAAATTAGAGATGACTCGGCCGAGTGGGAGTAAAAATGGAAAAACAGCCTAGTGTTCAGAAACGGCCGAGTCCGTGACCAACCTGCAACTCACAAAATCACCCCTCAACTCGGCCGAGTGGCCTCTGTTTCGAGGTATTTTGTGTATTTTCGTATTTTTCGAGGGACTTAAGTGGAAAACTTACCCCAAACCCTACCCCAACACTATAAATACCTATTTTCTTGAATTTCAAACACATTAACCCATTTCTCAAGAACTCTTACACATACAAACACACAATTGGAGGTAATCATCATCTTCTTCACCAATTCTCCATCAAATCAAGCAAGGAAGGCACCAAGAGCTTTGGAATTCAATAACCCATCATCCATTAGACTAAGCTTCCTCTTTCTCTTTCTTTTTATTTGTTTATTTCATTAGTTTGTGTTAATTTGATTATGTTGATTGTTGGCTAGAACACTCTTGGTTCTAGGGCTTTGTAAATATTTAGATTGAAGTTTATGAACTAATTTCTTATTTTAAATGGTGTTTGTCTCTTATTTGTGTGCTTAATTCTTATATGGAAGCATATTATTATTGGTCATTGATTGGGTGTGAGATTGCTCGTATTTGTGCTCATTATTGCTATATTATTGTAGCATTTTGATGTGATTTTGGTCGTAATTGATAGAAATTGTGCTACTAACCTTGTTGTCAAGAAATGTGTTCAAAGTGTAGGAAACAAGATGAAATAGTCCATTTTAGAGGAAAATCGAGCATTGGCGCATGGGAACTGAAGTTCGGTTGAAGGACGAGCAAGGAAAGTCAAGAAAAATAGAAGAATAAGTCCAAGGAGCAGAAACCACACTGGCGGCCGAGTGGAGTCGAGTTACAGAAGGTTTCGAGTGAATTGATTTCACACTAGCGGTCGAGTGAGCCCACACTGGCGGTCGAGTGAGCCCACACTGGCACCCGTTTGAGATCTGGAACCCAGTTTGGTTCTGATTTCCAATCTCACTCGGTCGGCCGTTTGGAGCCACTCGGTTGACCGTTTGAACTTACGTTTTTTGGGGAATTTCGCGAATATATTTTGGAAGAACTTCAAGGACCCAAATGTTAATTTCATCTCACACACTCTTGGAAGCTTTAAATAGCTTCAAACTTAGTTTGTAAATGAGGTTTTGCCTCACTTTTACACACTCAAACCCTAACTCATATTTTCACACACACAACATGGGATAGCTTAGGTTTGAGAAGCTTCTCTCCTCAAACACCACTAGATAGTTTTTATGCTTTTTAGTTTAGAATTATTTGGGTATTTCATTTTCATGTAAGAATGGAAGAATTTCAAGACTCTCAAGGTGCTATTTTTCTTTTATTTAAGCTTTGTTTGGTAAATTTCATTTTCATGTTTTATTTTGTTGTTTTAGTCATGGATGTTTTCTCAAACACCATGGGCTAAGCTTTTTATGCTTTGGGTGTTTGAAACCATGTGAATATTGAGTGTTGAAATTGTTTATGCTTCGATTATTGCTGATATTTGGATTATTGCTTCTCTTATTGAGTTTTATTGGTGCTTTGTGAATTAGCTTCTATTAATTCGTATTTTGAGGCATGTTTAGCGTAGACGAGAGTTACATGAACATGTTTAAATTTATGGTGTGAGTTGTTGGTATACAAAAGCGTTTATTATACTTTTAATTCGTCGAGAGAGGGTTAATCGTATTAGAACCCCCATTAGGAGACATTAAGTACTTGAATGGTTATTTGGGTAGTTGATGAGGATTTGGAAGATGTCTTATTACCGGGTTTGGGAACACCTTAGATGTAAGGCTATAGTACCCGAAGGGAAACGATTTTCATCCTAGCATCTTGATGCTCTTAGAAAATCCAAATTGAAGCATAAAAATGGTATAATCAATCCCACTCGATTTCACTAGGTAGAGAACACCCGAAGCATTCCTCACACTTGCACTTCTTCGAATTTCATTCGTAGTTGTTATGTAATACCCCGAATCAAATTATGCCTGTTACAGCAATTAGTCGAATTCTTTAAAAGGATTTAAGAAAAAGAATTTTATGTTGTCGCATATCTTCAACATAGCGCTTGATTTACAAGAATTTGATTTTAAGGAACGACCGAATTTTCGGAAGAAAACGCACTCCTAACACCGATAAGAATACTATTTAAGACTTAAGATTTTAAATATTAAAGGTTTAATTATGTTAAAATATTTAATTATTTTTAAAAGAAAGGTTGTCCCAAAAACCTCAACGTTTTAATATCGGATTTATTAAATAAAATAGACAACGATGTGACGCCGCGTCTAAATAATAAAATTAGACTTTCAATTGACGGTCCGGAACCTCCAAATTGTCGAGCACTATGTGCTAGACCAACTCGACACTATTATTTTATTATAGTATCACATTTTTCTATTAAATATATTGTTACACTTTGTGCCGTTGTGATTAAATCTCATGCTATGTGAAATTTATTTGTCGCATAATACTATGATTTAATAATTTAGCATTTCGTGTTATAGCATAATATATAGTACGTGGTGAAAATATTAATCAGTATAATACACAATACAAATTAAATACAATAGGAATAAACCTACTTTTAATCAAGTCTTGTACCTACACCCTACACTCCCATCTCATCACCATGTACATTCACCATGCCCCTATTCTTCCCACTACAAAAAACGCATCGATTAGAGACCGATTTTGAGACTGTAAAGGCAGTCTCAACACACGTTAGAGACTGATTTGGGACCGATTTATGGAGGTCCTTATTTCATCGGTACCTAATATTGAGAGACCGAATTTATTACACAATCTCAAATTAGGGAACGATATTCGGTCGGCTAAACGTGAGTCGGCCCGACCTATTTTCGGGCCCTAAAACACAAAGTCTATAATTAGGGACCGAATATTCAGTCTCTAAATAATAAAATACAAACCATGCCCCAGCAACCGACACACCCACCCTCTTTATTTACCTACACCCACCCCGCGACCCGACACCCACACCCTCTTTATTTACCCACACCCACACCCACTTTATTTAAATGACCATTTTATTTTGGCCTTTGTGGGAATTGATCCCTGGTGGATGGGGCACCTACCACTTTGACAAGTAATTGTCTTGTGTAACTTTTAAAATTAATTATATACATATATAATTAATTTATTTATTGTATATGATCGGAAAATGATATAGTGTCCACCGCCTGGTATGCCCACGTTAATAAATTATTTTTTATTTATATTTAATTTGAATTTAATGTCATATTAATATTTTATTTTATCTTTTTTAAAATTGTAAAATCTTTTTTACAATTTAATTTAATATTATTTCTATCAAATCACCCACGTCATTAATTTTTTCTCATATCTTCCATTGTCATTAATTTTTTTCTTAGAATCTCTTCTCCACAAAACAAAAATTAATCTCTTCTCTACAAAACAAAAATTAATCTCTAAACCATATATAACAACATTTTAGAATATAGACTTTTGTTATCAAATGAGTCATTCATCACAACCTCATTAAATGTTTTGATAACTCATTCAATAAATCAACTAAATGTCGACAAAGTGAGGAAATATAAAAACTCTACATCAAAAGAAACATAAATAATAAACAAAATTTGTTCTGGAGTGTTTAGAGACCGCTAAAATCGGTCTCTAAAAACAAACAACTTGATTTTGATACCGATTTGAGACCGCTAAAATCGGTCTCTAAACACAACCGCCTGATTTGAGACCGAAAAATCGGTCTCTACTGTTTAAAATTATCTATATATACAATATTAGGGATAATATTTTAAAATTTTGTATCTTTAAATATTATTCATATCTCTTTAATCGCTAATATGATATGTCTCTCCCAACGATGGACAAATATTTATATTCTCCTAAATTCGATTCCTCTATCTCGAACAAAATCATAGAGCCAGATTCGTTGGAAGTGGAGACAGTGGTGCCCGATTCAATTGATTTAGAGATCGTAGTGCCTGCTTTAGTTGATTTAGAGATATGTAGTGAAAGATTCCACGGATTTAGATAGCGTAGTAAAAGATTCTTTTTCGGATGTGGATACTTTGTCCAAGCTTAAAGGACTCTCTCCTGATCCCGACGGTAAGTGATCGATTCACATACGTATAAAACATTTATACCAATTAAAGACTGAATTTTTGGTCTCCAATTAAAATTCAAAATCAGAATTTTAATTTCGGTTTAGAGACTGATATTCGGTGGCTAAGTGGTCTGAAAAACATAATATTAAAGACCGAACTGAAAACAGTCTCTAAACGAGCGGTCAAAATTGGTAGTCAATTAAAATTTTGGGATTCAGAATTTTTGATACCAATTAAAGACTGAATTATCAGTCTCTAAACAAAATTCAAAATCAAAATTTTAATTTCGGTTTAGAGACCGAATTTCGGTCTCTAAGCGGTCTGAAAACATAATATTAAAGACCGAACTGAAAACAGTCTCAAAACTCGAATTTTGTTAGGATCGGTCTCAAATCAGTCTCAAATAGAGACTGGTTTATGTCGGTCTCAAAATTTTGGTCTCTAATTGATGCATTTTTTGTAGTGTCCACCTTTTGACCAGCCCCCCCTCTAGTTCCCATTTCTATTTTATTTTTTTAATCACCAATCCTTACTCTAATTCCTCCCACATATATATATATACCACACATGTCTTGAGATTTCAAGACAACTCCCTTCCTCCCCTCTTCATCTATATTCGGCAGCCCCCTCTCCCTCTCCTCCATCAAGTGTTTTCCTCCATTGTTACAAGAAGAGGAAGCTTTCATTAGTGTAATTTTCATCCAACTCCACCACTATAAGAGAAATAACAAAAACTCGCTCCCTCCTCTTCCTCCTAAACTGTCGACCACCACCACCACCACAAAGGAGGTCGTTTTTCTTCACCACCTAGCAAGAGAGCCAAGTCTTGAAGTCCTTTCCCTCCTCCATTTGAAGAATGAGGTATAAAACCATCCATTTCCTTTCTTTCTTAAGTTTTCTTGAAACTTTACTAATATCCAAGCTTTGGCCATGGTAGAAAGCCTTGTGGAACTTCCAAGACTTCTAAGGAGCTGTGACATTCAAGGATCTAAGGAATAGAGCCCATCTAAGAAGAGATTTAAAGAGTTCTTTAAAGGTTGTTCACCCAACTTTCATGTGTTGCACTTTTAATGACTTCTATGTTGATTTTGTGTTTAATGTTTGGTTTAAAATGCATGTCAAGACTAGATTTATGTTTTATTTAATGTATTTTCGTTGGTGGATGATTTATTGGTTTTCAAAGCATGATAAAATGATTTTTATTTGATTTTGAGGGTTTTGTATGTGAAAGAATTCCGTCTCATCTAAAAGTCCGAACTTGTAGTGAGGTGGGAAATTAATTCTTGTATATTAATTCCTAACAATCCCCCTCACTCGTGGGCCGGATTAACACCTCTTACCCTTTTTGGGGAGGAGGCCCATCGAGTGGACAATTTAAATGGGTGTAGTGCTTTCAACAGGAATCGAACCCAGGTCATTTTGCCCGGTTTGCTCTGATACCATGAAAGAATTCTGTCTCATCTAAAAGTCCGAACTTTTAGTGAGGTGGGAAATTAATTCTTGTATATTAATTCCTAACAGTATGATTGCATGTGTATTACCCTGTTTCTGCAACAACTTTGTGGGCTTACCGTTTTTGTTATACTAGCTTTCTAGAAAATATAATAATACTGGGATAGTTGGGAATCTATTCCAACAAGAATCGTGCTAATTGGATTTATATTTTGAAAGATATGAATTTTTAAGATCACGTGTGACAAACTGTGGTCTTTTCGCGTTCACGAATTTTCTGGGAAGAATAGGCTCGATCAAAACTTTTATAAAATTTATATTAAAATACTAAATGAAGTTATAAACCTCTGAGATTTATTTCATGAATTTATAATGAGTATAAATAATTTTATAAAATCGTTTTCCAAAACTTCTCAAGGTGAAAAGGCTGCTGGAAAGTCACTGTGACCACTGTATAATTTTCGAAAATAAATCAAAACTCTACTTTATGAAAGTCAAATTTCAGAATACAAATTTTATATGTGTTCTACACTTCAAGATGTACCAACTGTATAAAATTGATAATTTTCTAACTTGTTTTAGTATTTTAGAAAAATGCACAAAGTTGTCTATGTGATTCATTTTTACAAACTGCATGCACTGTGACTTTACACCAGTTTTAAAGAGGAGCTCAAAACTCTTGTTTCCGACCACTAAAACTCTTGGAACAAATTTTATAAACATTCTAAACTTCGATGAGTGCCTACACTCAAAGTTTCATAATTTTTAACGAGTTTAGATATTTTAAATAAATGCTAGAAGTTGAGGCACAAATCATCTTACAAACTGCATACACGAGTTTTTCAGGAATATTAGACTTATGTACTTCCATTTGTTTATGTGTAATAAACTGACCAGTATGTAGATTTAGTAAAATGTATTTTTAGTTATAAAGTATTATTTATTTTGTAATGTGTTAATATGTGTGTATGTGTATATGTATATGTATGATCGAGTAAGCATGCAAGTATGGTTATATGCTTGGTTTTGATACTTAATTAGAAATTGTGCAAGCATAATTAAATGACTATATGTTCTATTATTTGGCATTTCAATAGTATGTGTATTATTTTAATTTGATATTTTGTTAATATGTTTATAAGCATGATTGAAATGTTATATCTGGTTGTGACTTACGTTTGATGTTTTTTTAATTAAATCTTACCAAACATGTTGGTAATTTATTTGGCACTAGATTTAGGAATATGTGTTGATTTTTTAGTAGGACTAGAGAGCATGTTAGATAAACATATTTATATGATTGAAAGATTTAATGACAAAAGTCCCTTAATCGGGAAATCGCCGAAACACCTTACATAAACATATGTATATGCATTATTAAAACTTAAAAGATTCAAGATTTAAATAGATATATAAGGTTCACTAAGAATTAAAAGAATTGTGTTAGGCGAAGTGCAGGACCTGTTTGGAAACTTTGGAACGGACCTTGGTTAAGCGCAACATTTCGAACTCAAACTTCTTAAGCAAACCAGGTGGGTGACATTTACTGTATTGCCTTGATGTTATTTATCGGTTGGTATATTCTATGGCATATATCCAAATGATTAATGGAGACATAAGTCTCACAAAGACGACTGGGGACATATGAGCCTGCTAACTGATGAATGGGACATTAGTCCACTAACAAATGAATGCACGGAGATCTATATTGAATCTCACCCAATGATGTAATGAAAGATGATGGAGGCATTAGCCTCAAGAAAATGGTATATGATGGGGAACTACGGCTAGTCCCAAATAATGTAAAGACGAGATATCACTGTTATAGCGTATGCCATATTGGGTAACTAGCGTACAGGTCATCCACACTGAGAATTCAAATCTCATCCCCCCTTAAATTAAATATTTCAGGTACATATGGCGAGGAGTTCGAGCATCGGGAGGAGTGTTACGGGTTTCCCTATTTATGTGTCTACTTCGTCAATGAATATTGTTATTGCTTATCATTCCAATGCATGATGAACACAATTGGTTACTGTTTTATGTTACTGATGAACTTGACTACTTTACTGTTTACGTTTATGATTAAGTTGTTTAAATTTGATGCCAAGTAGTAAACATTTTTCACATGGCTACTTGAGAACGTGTAACATGCATGAAAAGTTTTGTCAAACTTTTAACTTAAAGATCCTGTTGCCTGTCTTGTATGCATATTCCAAATGGGCCGCACGTTACGCACAAATGTAAATGTCAATTGCTTGAATTTTCCGCTGTGCTATGTGAAATAAATTCCTCACTTTAAACTTTAAAAATTTTAGTCCGTAATTTTAGTCACTAAGTAACGATCGATTTTTCGGAAGTGGTGGAATTGCACTTTTGAAAAACCGGGGCGTTACATGTTATTTACTTTTTAATTGTCATTTCCTTGTTTTCGTGATTAATAGTTAATTTACTTACTAGTATTGTGTTTAGTTTAATTTATTATCTTTCGATTGTCTCTTAGTTTTAGTTCTAATTGCTCCTGATACCGTATCTACATTAGTATGACGACATACAACTCTAGGGATCCATTGCACTAGCCCACCTCCCGTGGTTCGATACTACTTGGTCGAAATACTTACGTGTATACTACTACGATCCCTTATGCTTGAGGGGAAGTAGTTAGTCAAAACATATAGACTAAAATTCGTTCAAGTCAGCCATGATAATGTGTTTTATCTATTGTTAATTGGGGTAGTATCGAGAGATTTATTCCATTAATCGTACATAAGCATGCAACCCAATATTATTATGAGCTCGAGAGAGGATTAATTATTGGGAGGGAATTGAATGATCCTTTGGGCTAATTTAGGTGATAAAATATTTGTGAGGTAGAGATACGAACTTATATTGTATTTTCATTTGGATTAGTTAGATCGAGAGATTGATTAATTCTTCTTTAGTGGTCAACCTTATAAGAAGATAAACTTAATTGACATTTGAATGAGTTATAAATCATAGATGAATATCTAAATGTTGCAAATGCCTTGAAACCTACTTTCTCTTACTTGAGTTTTAATCGCCTCTTCTTCGTTTTCGTGATTTGCATGATATTTGATCGATTATCTTATTACTCTTTTAATTGTTTACTTGTGACAAGTTGGTAGATAATTAGGGGTAATTACAACTTTCAAACGTATCGATCTCGTCTATTTAGAATTCAATCAACAAAATACACTTTTACACTACACCTCCTTGTGGGATCGATCTTGTACTTATCACGCCACCATATACGTCGTACACTTGCGGTTGTGTATTTTAGTGTTAGATAATACATGAATCAGGGCTTGGGGTCTTTGTGCTATCACAATTCCAGACTACTTTCATGATTTTCTATTCGGTAAACGGGGCTACGAACATCTCGTTATCCGATGTTGACAACTTCCTATTCATCACCTGTGGGCTCACTTTAGGCCTTGAGCTGTTGGGTTACTGAATTGGTTCTTGAAATAATTGTAGATACCCTTTTTGATATCAACTACACCTTCCAGCCATGTGCCATCTATAACGATCTCGGATATCTCATTCTTCTTTCTTCTTCGTTGATGATGTTGTGGAAAAAAGTTTGTGTTCATGTCTCATTCTTTTAACCATTTGACTCGAGCTTTTTGTGCATATAGACTGTTCCTAATATTCATATTTTGAAAAGACCGGTTGTTGCTTTCTTTCTCCTCAGAATTTCATGTTCCTTTAGTCTGAATGCATTATCCATCATATCAATCTGGTAAATCTCGTCTTTTAGTTGTGTGACCTTCCTTTCAATCGACCGAACCACCGTCTTATTCCAATCTTTCAGGTCAGTTTTCAGTCTCTTTAGCTTCTCCTTGATTATATACCCCCCATCCATCTACTTCATATTCGTTCCAGGATTGTATGAAGAAATTCTTAAACTCCCAGATGTGCAAGCCACGCATTCACGAACCTAAATGGTTTTGGCCCCTTGTCACGAGCCACTCTCTCGAGGATGACAAGGCAGTGACCAGAGACTGATCTGCCCAGACCCTTCAGAGAAGTATGTGGCCATCTACTCAACCAAATGTCTTTTATCATGATCCGATCAATCCTACTTTTGCAGCTACCATTTGACATATACCAGGTAAAGTTTTGGCCATTTAAAGGTAGATTCACTAACTCAACTGCTCGAATAAAAGAGTCAAACATCTGCAAGTCTGTCCTATTGTCGCTTTCATTCCTGTTCGTATCTCATGGAATTAAAATCTCCAGCCGAACATAAACATACTCCGGGGTTTTGTAAGATCACTAGGCTAATTCTATCCCACAATTCTTGTATTTTCTCTTCCAGTGAGCAGGGTGCATATAAATTCACAATACTACATTCTACCTTTCAACACCCTATAGTCCATTCACTACCACCGCCCTTTGCATATGCCAATGACTCGTACATGTAAAAATTTAAGTGTTCCAGATAGTAATAATACCTCTCGAGTTGCCCATCCATATCTGATATGCAAGTTGCATATCTCATCGATGACACTTTCCATCTTCCAGAACAATGCAACATACATCTATGTTGTGTTTCCAAGTCCTCGTATGTTGAAGGTGAGGATCTTCATTTAACACTCTTTGGATTTGCCCCTTGACACTCAGTGTTGAGAACTTGGTCGTCCCCATGAGTTCTAGTCAGCCTCATTGCCATTTCCTCATGAGTATGTGTGCTTGTGATTCCTAACTTTTTACCAAAATCCCACAATTTCGCAACTTCATCGACTGAAATCCCGGTATAGTTTCTCATCTTATTTCCCTGTGAATTTTTGTTGCTTCCGACACCATGTGCTTTAGGAATTTTGACAGGGTCTTTCTCTCTTCCTTGTTATCTTTCCTTTCCCCATTCTCCCGGCTTTGCTTTTGTGTACCTCTGCGCCTAGAGATTTGGCCTTCGCTTGACAGTTACGTTCTTGGTTGTATTGCCTTCCTCCGCTTCGGTAATCAGTGGAACCAACTACTCCAAAATTAGGGATTTCGCTCGATATTTGGGGGGATTGGGTATGTCTGAGTAACTTCACACATTCATGGGCCTTGACCTAAATTATATTGGGCCTGCGACACCACCAATTGATTGTTACCAGGCCTATTGACCTGGTTTTGGGCCTCAATACTATGGACGGGCCCATCTTGATATTGATCCGCCATGAGTATGTCAGGGTTAAAAGCAGACCCACTTTGGTGCTGGCCACCGATGTCTTTATTAATTGTGGAGGTATCCACACCGTGCGCGTGTGGTTTTGGACCCAACTTAGGTAAATATTCCACATTCCAAAGAGTGTATGTTAACTTTAGCCATAATATCTAACATTCTTGGTATTCGGATGTGAGACCTCATGATCATGGTTGGATATGCGCGCTATTGATCAGGCCAGATTGGGTTTCCACCCATGGTTATTAACTTCAATTTACCGATGCATTCACCCTCAAATTCGGCCACAAGAACTGTCTTTTTAGAAACCCCGTGAAAGAACTCTCCGGCCACTGTCTATCGACTACTTCATCAGTATCATCGTTCTTGTCCAGATGCACTCGGGCTGCATCTTTAAATGTCTTATCCGCATAGGTCGTCTTTCTCTCTTGAATCTACGTATATATGAACATTATGATCGTGTAACTCCCAATCCATATATATTTCTCTAGTATACCATGTCAGGTCTTGTAAAAAATAATGATTTGTGGTGAATTATTAATTTTCATTACCATAAATTAAAATTTTTCATTAATTATATTTTCTTAAAAAAATCTACCCATATTGGATTAAATATTTTTTCAAACCTTAATATTTCTATATATAGTACTTCCACATGATCGATTTTATTTTTATCTTGGAGTAATCAAGTGTGTTCATGGTTCGATTTGACTCCTTTCCTTTATACTAGTATATTTTAACCAAATTATCGACAATAAAATGATAAAACAAAATCCTCTTTAAATATTGTTTTTTGGTCGAGCATTAATACACATTGTAATATGAAAATTATTCAATTCAACTGATAATTTAAAATCTATTATATGGCGCGACCTAGCTAGGTTTTAGAAAATTTATATCATAATTCAAAGTATCGCACATGATAATTCTGTCGACTGTCGTCTATTGTGGTGTAGTACTACAATACTATTATTTATGTATTATTAATAATAACATGGGAAAGCATTGATTCATGTATTGTGTATGTGTTTTATATATAATATGTTGAATGAAACTTGCTGCCTTAATTTTCTAAATTAATTTGGATGAAATCTTGAAATGAAATTGATAATAAGATAAAACAAACCCATGTAAATTAATCAACAAAACTTGAAATGAAATTGAAAAATTACCAAACAAACTTTCAATAAATGGATAAATTAATTATTTTTTCTTTAGAAAATCTACTCAATTCACATTAATAATATAAGGGCACATTTGGTGGCCCAGATTAACAATGATTAGAGGGAGATAATGGCCTTATCTGGGCTTTTGAGCTGTTTGGTGGAAATCGTGGAAGCCCACGTTTTAATGCATGGCCCGCCACAACATAAAGATAATTGCACATATTCAATCTTGCAAAAAGAGGTGAGATTACTTATCTTGCAAAAACACGGAGCAGTGGTGGAAAACAAAATACCATTCCTACCCTTCATATTTAAACTCAAAACCCTAGAATTTTGTTCTCAAACCCTCATTCCAGCTGCGTCCCTTCCCCTCTCTCAAAAGCGGCAATTTTCCGTTGGAAGGAGAATAGGCCGGCGACTTCGTATCGTCTCAAGTGGCGAAGGGATATGTGTCAGTAAGCAACCTTGAGCTCTGGAATTAGTGATAGTCGTCGATTTATTTTCGCTTTTTCCTTTTTATTTTTTGATCTAACGCAACTACTGTTTGAATCTCTTCTCTTTTTGCTGTGGTTTGTGGATAAAGGTTTCAAACGGGCGTTTGCGAGGTCAACCTTGTGTTCAAAAACTACCACTCAAAACGCCTTTTTTTTGTTTTGTCTACGGTGTAAATGTGTGGATCTTCTTTGTTGCACAATCTGCTCTGTTGAAGTTATTTGAAATATTCAGTATGATTTTGTTTGTTGCACGATCTGTTGAAGTTGTTTGTGTATTGGTGATGGAGTGTGTTATCTATTTATCTAGTCATATGTTCCAGTATATTTTCTGACCTTTTTTTACCTTGTTTTTGGAGTGAGTTATCTATTAAAAAGATCGTGTTTGTCTGATGATGTTCTTGGTGATGGAATGTAGTTTCAGTTCTGTGCGCATACCCCTGTATTTATAAATATTGACTATGCACTTTTTATAAATATTGAGTATTTTGATTAAATCTTATTACATTTGCATCTCTAAAACTTCTATTCTTGTCTTTATTAAATTGAAATTCCATTTTATGTCGAGTGTTTTATTTTCTTCCTGCACATAATGTGTTGCAATGCCTTAACTGTGCATCCAATGTATGCTCAAACAATGTATGTATTCATCATTTTTTGTAATTCGCTGGAAGCATTGATTGCTAAGCAACAATAAACAGAAATTGATGATGTTTAGTTTAGTTGTAGCGGTGCTTGTACTTCAAGCCTTCAAGTTAAACACAAGAAATACAATACTAAATTGTGGTTTGCTATTGGGTTATTATTAAGTCCTGTTACATGTTTCTTGAAGTTGAACTTCCTTTTTTTTACCTTGTTTTTTGAGTGAGTTATCTAGTCATCGTGTTTGTCTGATGGGTTATTATTAAGTCCCGTTACATGTTTCGTGTTTTTTGAGTGAGTTGAACTTAAATAGTTCAATGGATTGAGGGCCTTTTCCAGCCTCACTCTGGGCACACATAATTGTAGTCAAATCGTGTTCATTCACATTCATAATTGAAATTTTTGTGTCCCGAAGTAGCTGAGATAACAATGATTATTTGTAATCTGTTCATTGTTGTTATCTAAACTTATTGCTAACAATATAAGTGTTTGGCATATCATTGAACTATTTAAGTTTGATTGTAAAAATACTAAATAGGTGTGTTGACAAGGTAGTGTTGATACAATTGTATTTGTTGGTAACCTTGCACACTACAAATGGGAATTTTGGTTTTTATTAATTTTCTAATTCACACTTTTTTCTTGCAGCCATTGAAGGAGTTCCTTTATTTTTCTGAAGGGCAAGTAAGTTTTTTTGCTACACTTTATGCCGGAATGATATGTATGTGTTGCCTTTGGCATCAACTAGTTGGGATTGGAATGTAGATTCCTTGATCATCATTTATTTGGGGGAAGACCCGACATATTGCCCGTTTGAACTAGTTAGTTTGTTTTTTACTTTGTACATTGAGTTTAATATTCACGAGAAACTACATTCTACTTGACTAAAAGTTGGAATGGTGTTACATTTTATTGCAAATGCCTAAATCTTGAGATGTAGATGTTAATTTGTGGATGAATGTTGATTGCAGTGATCACTGCTTTGATGAATTTTGTGAGAATGTTCAAGCAAGCCCATGAGGAAAACTGATTAAGAACTGTTTGCATGATTCTCTAGTCCGGTTTTCTATACGCAGGAGTCACAACTGTAAAATACATCTACGTGCTTTGCTACTTTGTAATAGTGTTGTTATAGTGTTGGTGTAGTCTAATTTATCAATGTAACTATAAAATTGGTTGATTGTGAATATTGATTCAACTTGCATGCACGCATAGTACTTATGATTGTGATGAGGAATCAATGTTTTATTGTCAATTACTTTGAATTTTATTGGGTTTATTTGAAGTGATGTCCAGTGCACTCGTATCATATTCAATTATAGCCAAGTGATTTGCAATATTACTCTTTACAATGGCAGAATCAAAATAGCATAGTTGAGACTGTTTATGACATTGCAATTTTTGTTGTGATATTTTTAGAAATAAAATACAAAATATCATATGATGAATTCACACTGAATTTTGAATGCTAAAAACCTTGCTAATATAACAATAACACACCGATACATGCTTTTCTTGAAGATGCATAGCTAATATAAAATACAATAACTTGGAAAATCATATTAAAATACTAGCAAAATATCAAAATAACTCCAATTGATTACTATTAGGAATAAAATAAGAGATGAACAACTAGAAATCCTGAATGAATGCACGGAAATTTACTAGTAAGCAGTTGAAATGCTGTGAAATTCAATATGAGTTTTTGAACATGTCTACAACTTATTCTTTTCCTGCTCTAAGTACTGCTGCTATCAACTAATAATTAGAAATAAATTAAGAATCAATCTAATATCAATTTAAGATAATTAATCCCAGGTATTGTGTAATGACTTCTCCTTCACTAATATTTCTTGCCATATTTATTGTCGATTGATTTTGATAAGTCTTCATCACAAGGCATGTGGATCTTGAATCCAGAAACTCTGGGAACATAGGTATGTGCTGAATTTTGTGGCTTGAGGTGTCCACAAGTCATCATGAACATATGCGGAAAAGTGGTTCCAAAATATGCTCCATTGATATATCTTTGGAGGTTAAGGAAATCATCTACAAATGATATATGTTACATTCAGCTAAAACAAGAACAAATTAACTACAAGATAAATGGATAACAAGTTATGTGTGTGAATGATCGTTATGCCATAACAAAAGAAAAATATTCTTCAATCTGAAAACAATTGGAGGACCAAAATCGTTATAGAATGTGTGGTTGATTGTTATGTGGTGCCATCAGTATTGGTTTAAGAGTAGACTGAGATGCAACCAATTGAAGTATGACAAGATGAAAGCATAAATTGATCATAAAGTAAGGATATTACCCATGCAGTAAACATCATAAATATTTCAATATATCTTCCATTGTTTCAAAATGCAGATAAACAAGTTAAAAGCAATAAGGCAGCAAGGCAGCCAACCCCTCCCCAAGAAAAAAGAACACACACTAGAAATGATACCATTGTATCCATTCTTTTGGTCGTCAACATGTAACAGATATAAATAAGGCCGTAGAGCATTTCTACAGCTGATTACATTCACAAAGTGTACCAGTAGCCTTCCCAATACATTCACAAACATACAATAATAGCTAAGCATTAACATTACATTAAATAACTTGGTAGGTGTGGCTATACGTACAATAAATAAGCATTACATTAAACAATTGCAAACCCAACAAGACCTCATATGTCACCAGATATGATAATTGCCTGAGGTGTATCCCTTGTTGAATAAATAGGTACAAAATAAGATTGATTGCAACACCATAATGATGGTAAGAGCACAAAACATTCAAGATTAACAGCAATCAAGACATATACTATAATATAAAAAACCGAATCAATCCACATAGTTACAAACACATACCGATACCTAACAAAATAAGAAAAAATATGTGGCCAACCCACACGAGTAAGAAAATACAAAGGCCACAACATTGGAAAAACTTATGCCCTAAATCATAAACAATACAAAATAATCGGCAAATTTATACCCAAAATAACAGTACCCAACATAAATCGAATAAGATTTCATGATCTTAGAAAAAGACGCAACACAATCGTTTCTGAAAATGCACGAGACAAGCGTGAGAAACATACTACACAATCGTATTTCACCATTGTTCTAGACTGAACAACGAGTAAAATTAATACAACATACCTCATCTTCAAAACGCAGGAAATGACGTCTCTGAAGCGTCTTCGATGGTATAGTGAATAAGAGGACGCACTTTTCATCTTTAGAACTGGAATTAGGATTCTCCATTTCAGATTTTAGGTTCTGGAGAGGGTAATTTTGGAATTATATTTTATTATTGAGGACAATTTCGTAAAATAAACATTTCAAGGAAATTCAATTGACCAAACAGTCACCCCTCCACTACGTGTATACCAAACATTAAATAGTTTCACAATCTTACATTTATCTTAGTTTAGCCAATTTTGGGCCTATATCTCAGATATCTACTCTGAGCTACCAAATGTGCCCTAAGGAGAAAGCAGCTGCAGGCAGATTCAAGGTGATTCAAATTGAAAAAAACATTTATTTTAATTAATCTCTGCAGATTCAAGGGTGCATGTAATCAACAGTGATTCAAATTGAAAAAAACATTTATTTTAATTAAATTGCTGGCCTTTTCACATGTTGTCAAAAATCGAATATTATATAATAAAAATTAATGCTAGTATGATCGATGTTCAAAAATTTTGTTCCTAACGATATCGTTGCTATATATATATATATATACATTTGCAACCAAAAACCAATGCAGATGACTTTTTTGGGTGTTGGAGCCTGCTATATATATATGACATTGGAATTTGGCGTTTTTACATTATTGATCTGCAGGAGTGTTGTCAAATCTCTCTCTGGCACAAAAATGAATCGTCTGGCTCGATCTCCCATTCGAAACGACGTAGCTATCTTGTTGAAGAGCTAGCTTTCTTTTATCCCAACAATTAACTGAAAGCATATATATATATAAATAAATAAATGATCAGATGATCATATCTTATATATGTAGAAAATGAATTAATTATTAATATATAGATGAAGGTGAAGTAATAGTAGTGTAGGCCAAATACTACCTTTGTAAGAGCTAGCTAGCTAGGAAGATGAACTGAATTATAAAATATGCGCGCCTCGCCGCAGGATATACTTATAAATAAGTCCAAAGTCGTCTTTAAAGAATAATAGTAGGGACAGTGCTAGGCCGGCATTTGGATGATGAGGACTTAATAATTCATCATCAGCTTCTTGTTGCCTAGCTTGGAAAATCAATCGGAAAATTGCAAGGATCAGATAATTGGTGGTCCAAAGGCTCTGAAGAATGATAGGCGTTAGACATTTGGATGTACGTGCAGGACCTTCTTGGAATTACATCACTCGTAGATTTATAAAAAGTAGTGTTGTCGTCATTTGGAGGATCATTCGAAAAATCGAATTGGAAGTCCAAATTAGCTGGCTGACTTGAAGAAATATGGTCGAGATCGAAGAATATGAATCATCATCATCAATATAGATTACTAGTTGAGATGATGAAACATTAATATTGTTGTAACCAAATGTTGTTTCCAGGTTGGCCGCCGCGGGAATAATATTATTGTTGTAACCAAATGTTGTTTCTATTAGGAATATATTTAAAGTATTGTTTATATATTCATATGTAGGCCCATCTCGTGTCACTTATGGGCCTTATCTATTAGCCCAATAAGATTAGGTTAAACTCTTGTATTGTATAAATACCTCTTGTACACTCATTTGTAAAGTAATCAAGAAATAATATTTCTCATAATCTCTATATGGTATCATCGAGTCACTTGGCTCACGCCTGATCCAAGCCCTAGCCGCCGCCGCCGCCGCCTTCACCTCTGAAGCGCCGCTGCCATCCGTCTCCGACGCCCAACTCACCACTGCTCCTCCCTCTATCCGCTGCCCTACTCCTCACAATGGCCACTCCTTCTCAATCTCCCTCCCTCATCACCTTTAAAGGACTTGCGCAAATGTCCTTAAAACTCACCCCCACCAACTATGGTGCTTGGTCCTTTCAGCTTCGTCTCCTCCTCACAGGACATAACCTCTTTGGCTATGTTTTGGGCACGCATCCATGCCCACCTCCCACAATCCCAGCTGTCGATGGCACCACCACCACCACCCAGTGACGGAGCCAGAAACTAACCGATGGGGGGCCCAATTATGAATAATAAATTTCGCTTTTAATATCTATAAATTTTTTTGAAACATATAATATATTACTCCTAATGAATCAAGTTAAGTTTTAATATGTTTCAATAAAAATTTCATTCATTCCGCTCATTACCTACAAAATAATATTTAGACAGTCTATATACGAACATCTTTTAATTTTTATGTTTTAAATTGTTATATACTTCACTCGTTTCATATTGATTGACGCTATTAGTCTTAATTCTTGTTTTAAAAATTTATCATTTTTAGCTATTTTTACCACGTTTCTCCCTAAATTACATGTAAATTCCTATAATTTTTATTTTAATACTTTTTTCATCTTTCTTTCTTGATAATTGAAGCAAGTTATTCCACTCTCTTATACTTTCATTCATTTTTTCCCTCAATCTTTCATGATAATGAAAGATAAATTTATAAAAAAAAATGTTATTTAATTATACACAAAACAAGTACTTATAAGACGGAAAAAGATAATAATTGCACTACTAATATTTTACTAATACACTTAAAAATTGTTATATAACTATTAAATATAATTAATTATAATTATTTTTTCTTTTTTAATATTTTTAAAAAATTTAATAAAAAAAATTTGTAAAATGGGTGGGGGCCCAGTGACCCCCCTGGGCCCTCTCTCCCTCCGTCCCTGCCACCACCACCACCACCCCCAATCCTGCACACGACCAGTGGGTTTGTCAGGACAATCTCATTTTCTCAACCTTGGTTGGATCCATGTCCCCGGAACTAATTCCCTTTGTTGCATCCACAAAGACCTCCTGTGAAGCCAGGTCGATGCTTGAGAGCATGTATGGAAAACCTTCAAGAGGCCGCATTCTTGCCCTCAAAACCACGTTTCGTTCTCTATCCAAAGGTGCTCGCTCTATTTCTGACTTCCTCATGGAAGTTCGCTCCGTGGTCGACGAACTTGCTCTCCTCGGCGTCACCTCTGACGCCGAGGACGTCACTCTCCAGGTCCTAACAGGACTTGACGAATTCTACAACGACATCGCCAATGCAATCCAAGCTCGCGAACACCCTATCTCCTTTGCCGAGCTATGCGACAAGCTTCTAAGTGCCGAAGTTCAAATTGCCTCGCGACCATCCTCGTCCTTACTTCCTGTGACCGCTCTTACTGCTGGTAAATCGCACCACCGCTCCTCGCGACCTGATTCGAGGCCTAGATTCTCTGATGCTCGTCCTCGCCAGTCCACACAGAGGCCCTACCTTGGCACTTGCCAATACTGCCAAGCACCAGGTCACACTCCTCGAACCTGCCTCGAAATTCCCTCGTCACCCTCACATTTCACTCCGCCGGTCGGGCAGCATCGACCACCTTCACAAGGCAGTTCTGCACCGCCTTCATCTCGCCGACCTAAGACAGATGCTCGCCCAGCTTATTCGGCGCACTCAGCCTCCTCGTCCCATCCTGCCGAGCACTGGATACTTGATTTTGGTGCCTCTCATCACATCACCAATGACCTCGCCAACCTGTATATCCACTCGCCCTTTGATGGCCCTAACAATGTTGAAATTGGTGATGGTAAAGGTTTACACATATCCCACACTGGCTCGCTGCACTTTAATAATCTTGAATCTCTTAGTTTTTCGAATGTCTTGGTCGTCCCACACATCTCGAAAAACTTAATATCTGTCTCTAGCCTCTGTCGTGATAATAATGTTAACATTGTTTTTGGGCGCTCTTCCTTTCAGGTGCGAGATGGTCATTCGGGGAGCATTCTCCTCGTCGGGAGTCGTATCAATAATTTATTCGTATGGCCGGCACTGATCTCCACCTCCTCGCCACAAGCCTTCACCACTCAACACCTGACCACAACCACCTGGCATGCTCGCCTTGGCCACCCATCAACAAAGATACTTGCCCAAACTCTATCTCAGCTTAATGTTTCAAATGCTCCGTCCAAACATTTCAATTGTAACTCTTGTTCTTGTATCAAAAGTCACAAACTACCTTTCTATGAATCTAGCATTGTCTCCAATAAACCTCTTGATGTTATCTTTTCTGATGTATGGTCGTCACCTGTCCTCTCCACTGAAAACTTCAAACACTATGTGTTGGGAATAAAATGATTTTGATCTAGATACCAAAACCCCTGATTGATGATGTTCAGATTAGTTGAGATATGCTCAAGTCTAGTTCAGGCAAGTTGTCTCAGTACACTTGAGTATGTAGATTGCTTAAGTGAAAAATCTCAGGAATGTTGTGAGATTTTAGTGTTCAGGATAGTTGTCCAAAGCCGGAATATTAGGCAGCTTGATAAGTCTATAGGCCAAAGTTGCTGAACTTTCAAGGCAGACTGAACAAGTGGACAACTTAGCTGAAGAGATCAAGAGCAGTAAAGCAATGCTCATAAATGCAAATGATCAAGACAGTTGAAGTACAAATGATCAAGAGCGTTGAATGCCAAAGCCCACAGAAGACACATTCAATGAAGCATTTATTGCCAATCATGCCTGAACCAAGCATTGAAGACTTAGAGCATTAAAGAGTGAAGCATTGAATGAATGTTGGAACATTCTAAATTGCAGCAGGAATGTTCAGGGAGCTTGTCCCATCTGACCGTTGGTTGAGTGTAGAGTTTGCCACAAATCAACCTTGGGAAATGTGCATATTTGGAATCTGACACAAGTCTTCTCAGCCGCATTTTTCAGAAGTCAACACATTCATTCAAGCAACCATTGAAGAGCCCTTTTACACAGTGGATAAAAGGATGCCAAGCTTCATAGCCGTTTCAATGGTGCTGCAAATAGACATATTTGAATTGCTATCCCTCCAACGGTTAGTTGTTCAAATTTGTCTATAAATACAGAAGTGATCAAAGGGATTCATTATCCAACAATAAGCTATCAAACTATCATCAAGCTTTCAAAGGAAACCAAACTGTTCTTCAGAATCCTAAGTTTCCTGAATCACTTCAATTAGCTAAGCCAATCTTTGTAAACATCCAAAGCTTAGCATTGAGATATCCTAAGCCTTTACACTGTTCTTATTGTAAAGGATATCTCTACTAGTTGGAACCAAATCTCAAACCCTTATCTCATTTAGTGAAGAGAGTGTTTGTTTTAGAAGTGAGGAGTTAAGGACTGTTAGAGTGAAACACAGTCTTAACTCAGAGAGATTGAGCACTAGGACTCAGATTATCCTAGGGATCAAAACACTAAGAGAGTGTTGTTGATCAGTGCACCTTGGCACTATAAAACAAGCTAATTCCATTGTAAAGGAATTATCCTGTTCAATCAGGGAAAGTGGATGTAGGAGCTTGAGTCTCTGAACCACTATAAACTTGTGTGCCATTTACTTACTGCATTCTTTATTGCACTTACATTCAATCATATTTTAAAGAAGCAAAACTCAACAAGTTTAGAAAAACTGTTTTGGACAAAGTCCCTGATAACTGTATCTTTTCAGAAATTAACTTGGAGTATTTCTTTAAGTCAAAGGCCAACCACATTCCGCACTTAGCAACTCTTTTAGATATTTAGCCAACTGATCACTTAATAGTAATCAGTAGGACAAGTATCTATCAAAGTTCACACTCAGGCCAGTTGTGAGACAACCTGCCTGATAAGACCAGATTTATTAAAAAGAAAAGAATTTGCATACACAAGTGCATTCCCCCCCCCCCCCATACACTTGTGTTATACTCCACCAAGGACCAACACTATGTTATATTTGTTGATCACTTCAGCAAATACATTTGGGTCTACCCTCTAAAACGGAAATCTGATGTTCTACAAACCTTCATCACCTTCAAAACACTTGTTGAAACCCATCACCAAAATAAAATTAAAACCTTTTACTCTAACAATGGTGGTGAATACATTGCCCTTCGCTCCTTTCTCCAAACTCATGGCATCTCTCACCTTACCACCCCACCACACACTCCTGAACATAACGGCATATCCGAACGTCGCCATCGTCATGTGGTCGACACGGCCTTAGCCCTCCTTCATCATGATTCCATGCCTCTTACTCACTGGCCCTATGTTGTCTCCTCGGCAGCCTACATCATCAATCGCCTACCCAAACCCAACCTCAACATGCTCTCATCCTACCAAAAACTTCTTGCTCGCCCTCTCAATCTAGTCAAACTCCGTGTCTTTGGTTGTCTCTGTTACCCATGGCTTCGTCCCTACACTACTCACAAACTTGATCCTCGCTCACTTCCATGTGTATTCGTCGGCTACTCACTCACACAAAGTGCTTATCTCTGTCTTGACCTTTGCTCTAATCGAGTCTACACCTCACGCCATGTTCAATTTGTCGAACAATCCTTCCCCTTTCTTACCACCTCTTCCCCTATCCGACCCTGTGCCCACACCATCCTCTTCTGTCCCTATCACCTCCTCGCCTATTATTGGCACGACCATCCCTACTGCACCCAACACCAATGTTACTCCACCCGTCCCCGCTCATGACCCTGTGCTCGCTCCTCCACATCATGACGATCAACCAGTTGTCGACCAACCCCAGTCACCTCCCTCTCCCCTGCCGACCACAACCACCACCAACAATCATGTGCCGACCAATGCTCCCTCGCGACCACTTGCACCTCGCATGATCACTCGCTCTCAAAACCAAGTGTTCAAACCTAACCCAAGGTATGCTCTTAATTCAAATCTCTCCGCTGACAGTGAACCGAGTTGTGTTTCCCAGGCCCTTAAAGACAAGCATTGGCGAGATGCCATGTCCTTGGAATTCGATGCTCTTCTCAGAAATGGAACATGGGACCCGGTACCACCGACGACCACCCAAAACATTGTTGGTTCCAAATGGGTGTTTCGTATCAAGCGAAAACCGGATGGCACCTTAGACAAATACAAGGCTCGCCTGGTCGCCAAAGGCTTTCATCAGCGACCAGGTGTCGACTTCACTGAAACATTCAAGCCCGCCACTGTGCGAACTGTTCTGAGCATTGCTGTTACCAACAACTGGCCTCTTCGCCAATTTGATGTTAACAACGCCTTCCTCCATGGAGAGCTCTCAGACACAGTCTTCATGGCTCAACCTCCAGGTTTCAAAGACAACACCTTTCCCACCTATGTATGTAAGTTACGTAAATCCATCTATGGCTTAAAGCAGGCTCCTCGCATATGGTACTATGCTCTTCGCTCATTTCTCAAAGAAATTGGATTCAACCCTACTCACTCTGATGAATCTCTGTTTGTTTACAATACCAATGGGGTGGTCGCCTACTTCCTTGTCTATGTCGACGACCTTATTTTGACGGGCAACAACTCACACATGCTCGCCCGTGTGGCTGCCGACCTCAGTGCCAAATTCTCTGTCAAGGACCTTGGCCCTCTATCATATTTCTTGGGAGTGGAAGTCCTTCGATCTAAAAATTCATGCCTTCTCTCCCAACGCAAATATGTCACTGACCTGCTCGCCCGGTACAACATGATCGACTCCAAACCGGTTCAAACTCCACTATCCACCTTTGCTCGCCTAACACTCTCGGATGGTACTTCTCCCACTGACTCCACCCAATATCGTCAAGTGCTCGGCAGTCTTCAATACCTCCAACTCACCAGACCAGATATTGCCTTTGTCGTTCATAAGTTATCTCAGTTCATGCATACACCCACCATCACTCATTGGAATTCCGTAAAGCGACTACTGCGCTACCTCAATGGTACAAGGGATGTTGGAATCAACATTACCCCTTCCTCATCCTCCTCACTCCACTGCTTCACAGATGCCGACTGGGCAGGCAACCATGATGATCGCACCTCCACAAGTGCCTATGTAGTCTTTTTGGGGGCTAATCCTATCTCATGGTCGTCCAAAAAGCATAAGTCTGTTGCTCGCTCATCCACTGAAGCCGAATACTGAGCAGTTGCCTCAGCAGCCTATGAAGTTCAATGGCTAACATCCTTACTCAAAGAACTACACTTTCCCATTTCCCCGATGCCAGTCATCTACTGTGACAACATTGGAGCTACCTACCTATGCTCGAACCCCGTGTTTCATTCACGAATGAAGCACATTGCCATAAGACTTCCACTTTGTTCGTGACCTCGTCAAAACTGCTCGGCTCCGCATCTCCCACGTCTCGACTGCCGACCAGCTTGCCGATGCTCTCACCAAACCTCTCTCCGGTGCTCGCCTCCAACTTCTTATGTCCAAGATTGGACTATCCTATGGTACTCCATCTTGAGGGGGCATATTAGGAATATATTTAAAGTATTGTTTATATATTCATATGTAGGCCCATCTCATGTCACTTATGGGCCTTATCTATTAGTCCAATAAGATTAGATTAAACTCTTGTATTGTATAAATACCTCTTGTACACTCATTTGTAAAGTAATCAAGAAATAATATTTCTCATAATTTCTATAGTTTCCAGGTTGGCCGCCGCGGGAATATTAATATTTTGATGAGAATTAGCAGCAATAGCAATAGCATTGTTCTCAGGTACTTGTGTTGTTGCTGCTGCTGCTTTTTTATTCATTTCCTTTATTTTATACTTCTGAAATTAACCATTCATAATTAATTAATATAATATAATAATTAACATGCATCAATCAATATTAATTAGATAGAAACAAATTAATTATAATTACCTGCCATTTGCTATTAACTTGGTCTCTCGTCAACCATGGCACTCCCATTTGTTTTCGTATTTGCCCCGCGGTAGCTACACAACATTAATTAGCTAGAATTAATAATTAAGTAGTTGCATGCATGAATGATTAAAGATAGATACTTACCGTTGTTAAAACCAAGTTCATTTTACCGTTGTTAAAACCAAGTTCATTCACAGCCTCCACGAACTTTTGTTTAAGCTCATCATCCCAAACCAGCCTCCTGGGTTTCTTGTTCACACGGATGGAACTATCCTTTCTTTTCTTTTCAATCAAACCATCATCTTTATCTTTAGTAGTAGTATCTCCAATTTGTTGTTGTTGGAGCTCCCTTCTTTTTTGGTACACATGTATCTGTTGTACCTAGTCAAAGAAGTCAATCTTTGACAAGTCAATCCTAGTCACCAGCTTACGTGGCGAGGACCAGTCAACAAAGTCGTGCGACGACTAGTCAACAAGACCAAGAAAATGTAATAGAATATATGTATTTAATATATTTAAGTGCTCGCCCAAAGATGTTGGCGAGTACATGGATTAGTTAGCTGCTCGCCCAAATGTGTGGCGAGCACGTGTCTATCTTAGCTAAGAAAGTCTAAGTATTGAAGCCTTGGGAGACAGCATGGAGCGTGGCGACCACACTCCTCGACATGGTCCTCCGGCGACCACCGTAGCTCAGCTCCTCGGCATTTCGGCGAGGACGAGTACCAGAGGCGGTTTAGCATTAAATGCGCCATCAAATCACCTTTTCGGGCAGAAGACAGGTCCAATAAGGGCGTGCCACGTGTAAAGGGCGGGCAGCCCCTAGAAACCACTATATAATGCCTAAAAGAGGCTCATTTGTACACAAGTTACACATTCCACCAAATCACCCAACCCAAAGCAATATACTCTCCCAAACTCTTACGCTTTAGCTTCTCAAAGAAGCTACATCTTTGTGTTCTTCATTAATTCTTGTTTGTTCTTCATAAGATCATCAAGATCATCACATAAATACTCCCTAAACACGTAATAAACCCCCGATCATTATACATGTTTGTCTCGTGCTAACAAATAGTCTACATCCGATTCAACCATCAAAAGCACGTACAACATTTGGCGCTAGAAGGAGGGGTCCTTTTACGTGTTCATCACTCTCAGTTTCGACCGATCATCGAGCGATCGGTTTGCAAACTCCGTTTTCAGGTTTTTAATCGGTAGTTCCACCTTTTAAAGCTTTGTTTACGTATTTTCGTGTTCTTGAATATTTGCGATATTCGAGACATATTTTGGAGTTTGATCTCCGTGTAATCTTGTTTTTAAGCTTTAGTTGTTATTACTTTGCTCATAAGTAGTTGTAATAGCACGTTCTTCTGCGCAAGAACTTTAATCTTTCATTTTTAAGCGTCGAAAGCTTAAGAATAGTCGTATCTTTGTAATAATCTCCAGGAGACACTCTTTAAACGATGTCTCATCATACTCCACAAGACGAAATCTTACCATCCGGAGGGAACGAACGCCCTCCGGCGCCGCCGGTAAATCCTTTTGCAAATCTAAACATGGGGGACATTCTGAATGATCCCCAACATTTGAAGGATTTTTCTGACTACCTCTTGGAGAAGAGGAGGCAGAATGAAAAAGAAGAGCTGGAGAAGGCCAAAGATCAGGCCTTTGACAAGGCTCGCAAAGCCAAGGGGAACGAAGAAGATAACCGTTCCTATCACTCCAACTCTGTTCACCCCCAGGACAGAGGAAAAAACAAAGTTGGCGAGCACTCCCACAATAGCCACACGGGAGACTCGCGACACCGAAATTCGGTTTTCAACCGGATGGATGACAGAGATAGGAGGGCTCCTCGCCCAGTGCCCTTCAAAGTGGATGGCCGACCAGGCAGAGCCGACCACCACCGAGATCACGCTGATAAGAGAAATCAGGGTGACAGAGTCTCAGCTCTTGATCGAGTGGGACCAGGGAAAGATTCGCGAGCTCCTGCGAAGAGTTATCGCAGCCACCATTCTAATAGGCACTCTCCCAGGCGATCACACCATGATGATCGCCCGGACGCATCCCAAGGGAGCCGACGCGACGAGGTCGTCGTCCCCCGAGCACAGACCGCCGAGGAGCAGATTGCCCAGTTCCTCGAGACCCAAAAATTAATGAAGCTAGAGATGGATGCTCTGCGAGCAGAGGTGGTCGCCTCGAAGCAAGGGACTACTCTGCCAATCACTCTGCCCGCACCACCACTGAGTGTTGCAATCCTTACAGCCCCTATTCAAAGAAAGATTCAAATGCCCTCCATGGCGGCATACGACGGAGCGTCCGACCCCAGAGTACACTTGTCCAAGTACTCCAACTATATGGCCTCAATCGGGGCAACGGATGCCACACAATGCAGAAACTTCTCCCTAACTTTGGGAGACCGGGCTCATCGATGGTACACAACTTTGAGTCCCAGATCTGTCACCTCATTCCTTGAGCTGGGACAACTCTTTCTGACCTACTACGGGTCTATTGCTGCTCGCCCAGCCTCAAAGCAACGTTTGGCAAACGTTCGCCAATCTATAAATGAGTCAGGCAAGGACTTCATCGAGCGCATCGATAGGCTGGTGATCGATGGGGAGGCCGTAAACGATGAGACGAAGCTGATCTCAGCTGTTTCCGGTCTGAGGATAGGTACCAAGCTTTGGGAATCTATCCATCTTACTTTTCCCAGTTCTTATGCGGACTTCCGCACGAGGGCTGGGAACTTCATTCAAATGGAGGAAATAATGGACGCCGCCAAGGCTAACGAGTAGCCGGAGGCGTCCAAGAGGGTCTAGCCCAAGAAAAATACAAACACTGGGGAGTCGTCCCAGCCCAAGAAGGCGACCACTCAAGCTGGCAGTGCTCGCCCAGCGAACTTCAGGCCTTTCGAGGAGTCTCCTGAGATCATCCAGTTCAGAGAATCCCTCTCTCTTGATCGCAGGGGCATTTTTAATGCAGTCAGGGGAAAGAATCTGCTCCCCCATGCCAAGCCAATGCATACAAGTGATGAAAACCTAGATGGTAGCAAATTCTGCGACTACCACAACTCCATCGGCCACCACACCAATGGGTGTCGAGACTTGGTGAGAAACCTTTTCAAGCTGTACAACGAGGGCAAGCTAGCCCAGTTCATCAAGCCTCTGGGAAATGGCGACAACAGGGGGAAGAAACGTCGCGATGACGGCGACGACCTGCGCCAACAGTTGAATCGTCCCAAACTGACTCCTCCCATGCCACAAAATCCAGGAAACGATATCGATAATGTGGGCGGAGCCTGTAATGTGATAGAAGGCCCTTTGGGAGGGACCCAATCTGGGAAAGAGCTATCTGTTCGCCGGGCTCAGAGCGAGCAGCGAGCACTGAACAATGTCCATCAGGTGTGCATCGCTCCGACTGCCGAGAAGCCTCTATCTCACCAAATCCTTTTCTCGGACGACGACCTGAACGGCGTGGTGCACCCAAACAATGATGCTTTGGTCATCACGGGGAAGATCATGGGAACAAACGTCCATCGCCTGATGGTCGACACCGGGGCATACACCAACATTCTTTTCAAGCATACTTTGGATGCTCTCGGTGGATATCCGGAATACATCGAGCCTTGCGATGATATAATCGTAGGTTTTGGGGATACGCACAGCCATCCCATTGGGAAAATCAGACTGTCCCTGGAGCTGGCATCATCAAAAGAGCCAACAATGCATCACACTAGGCAGCTTGACTTTATGATCGTAGACATGCCATCGTCCTACAACGCTTTCCTCGGCCGTCCTTTCTTCAACGAGTTCAAGGCGGCCGTTTCTACCTTTTATTATTGTGTAAAGTTTCCAACCCCGGCGGGAGTTATAACCGTCAAGGGCTATCAGACGCGGGCGAGGGAGTGTCTTGTCCGTTTTGCAAAGCGTCATTCTAAGGAAAGTACTATGATTGGCCAGTATATTGAGTGTCAAACACAAAATCAACAAGTGAACTACTTGGAGGGTCTTCCTAGCAAGTACAGAAAGATTGAAGTTGGGGAGTGCAGTCGTAGTTCCAACGACCACCAAGTGGAGGCGAACGAGCACGCCTCCATGAAAGTGGACGACCACACCCCAATGGAGATCGACGAGCAGACAGATTCGGGCGACCAGTTCCCCGACGACCAGGTTCCAGAAAACTTTCCAGATCTGGAGCCTAGGTTAGGCTTTGAGCCAGAGTTCGGAATCGAGGATCCTCGTTGGAAGGAGCCTAAAGAGCGGGCAACTTCAGCGGAGGACCTTGAAACCATCCATTTAAACGAAGCTCGTCCAGAACTCGAGGTATTCATTGGTTCGAATTTACCAGAACATTTGCGGTCAGACATGGTCGCATTTTTGAAAGAAAACATCGGTGCATTCGCCTGGTCGCACGAGGATATGGTGGACATTCCCACGAATCATGCCTGCCATTGATCCAGCAAAGAGACCTATCACCCAAAAACGAAGGAAATTTGGGCCTGATAAATATGCGGCTTTGGCGGTCGAAGTCAAGAAATTGATCGACAATAAATTAATCGAGAAAACTGGAACTGATCCCGAGTGGTTGGCCAATCCAGTGCTCGTCAAAAAGACGACCGGGTCGTGGAGATTGCGTATAGACTTCACAGATCTAAACGATGCTTGTCCGAAAGATCACTTTCCGATGCCCCACATTGATCACCTAGTAGACAATACAGCGGGGCACGAGATGTTAACTTTCATGGATGCTTTCGCGGGCTACCATCAGATCGCGATGCATCCCGACGACCAGCGGCATACGGCCTTCATGACGGCCACCGAAATGTACAGCTGGAAAAGAATGCCTTTCGGTTTGAAAAACGCGGGGGCAACATACCAAAGACTGGTAAATAAGATGTTTGAGAAACACATCGGCGAGATGGTGGAGGTCTATATCGACGACATCGTTGTCAAAAGCTTACGGAAAGAGGATCACCTATACCACCTCGCCATGACATTCGATATACTGAAGGAACACAACATGAAGTTGAATCCAAAAAAATGCAGTTTTGGTGTTAGCTCAGGAAAATTTCTGGGGCACCTGGTTAGCCAGCGGGGCATCGAGGCGAATCCGAGTAAAATTCAAGCAGTCATTAACATGCAAAGCCCAAGGAACGTAAAAGAAGTACAGAGGTTGACAGGATGCCTTGCATCGCTGAACAGATTTATTGCACGAACGGGCGATCGTTGCAAACCTTTTTTCGATGCTCTAAAAAAAGGGAGGTTCGAATGGACTGATGAATGTGAGAAAGCTTTCGAAAAGCTAAAGGAATACCTATCGGATCCGAAGGTCCTATCTAAGCCAGTCCCCGGCGAAATTTTGTATCTATACTTGGCGGCCACTGACTGTGCGATCATTTCAGTGCTCGTCCGAGCTGAGGGGAGCACACATCTGCCTATCTACTACGTAAGTCAAACATTGAGAGATGCGGAGTTGAGATACACTCCAATGGAAAAATTGGCATACGCACTGGTCATGAGTGTCAGAAAATTAAGGCAGTACCTGTTCGACCACGAGGTGGTCGTCCTCACAACCTTTCCACTCCGACGAGCACTGCATCGTCCGGATACCACTGGAAGACTTTTGAAATGGTCGGTGGAAATAGGGAAATTCGGGCTCACCTACGCACCCAGAACGGAAATCAAGGGACAAGTGCTGGCAGAATTCATAGTAGAACTCACTTTCCCGGAAAAAGTGGACGAGGGAATCGAACTTCCTTGGACACTGTTCGTCGATGGCTCGTCGACGAGCACCAAAGCAGGGGCAGGAATCGTCCTCACCAGCCCAACCCGACAGACGTTTGCTTCGGCGATCGAGTTCGAGTATCGGGCGACCAACAACGAAGCAGAGTACGAGGCTCTGGTTGCAGGAATCAAGATGGCTATGGCCGTGGGCGCCAGAAAACTGAAAATTTTTTCTGACTCTCAGCTGGTTGTATGTCAAATAACGGGCGACTACGAGGCTCGCGGCGATCAAATGATAAAGTATCAAGAGCTAGTGAAAGGATTACTCGAGCAATTTGATCAATTCCACATCGAGCAAATCCCTAGGGAGGACAATACGCAAGCAGATGCGTTAGCTCGGCTGGCCACTTCAGAGGGGGAGGCAATATTTTCAGAAGCGACCATCACTAAAATTTCTTCCCCATCGGTGAACAGAGGTCAGATTTTGCAGGTTGAAGCGACCAGCGACGAGGACTGGAGATCGCCGATCATCAAGTACATCAAGACCGGCGAGCTCCCGGGAGACAAAGTGAAAGCGACCAGATTGCAGCTCAGGTCCGCAAGGTACACTGTTATTGGCGACCAGCTGTACAAACGGGGTTTTTCAATGCCTTTATTGAAATGCCTCGGGGAAGACGAAGCGAAGATCGTCATGTACGAAATTCACGATGGATCATGTGGAAATCATACAGGGGGGCAAGCGCTCGCTTTAAAGATCATGAGGCAAGGCTACTTTTGGCCAACACTGAAGAAGGATGCAATTCATTACGCCCAGGCGTGCAAGAGATGTCAAGCTTTTGCACCAGCTATTCACTCACCTCCAGACGAGCTCATCTCCGTCTACAGTTCTTGGCCCTTCGCGAAGTGGGGCATCGACATCATTGGACCTTTCCCGCCTAGCGTCGGGGGGGTAACTTTCGTAGTCGTAGCAGTCGATTACTTCACCAAGTGGACCGAGGCGAAGGCATTGAAGACCATCACAATGGCCCAGATGACAAGTTTCATATGGAAAAACATAATTTGCAGGTTCGGCCTACCACGAGCAATAGTGACCGACAACGGACGTCAATTCACAAGTCAAGACATGCTGAATTTCTGCTCAGAGTGGAACATCAAGAAAAAAATTTCAACACCCTATCATCCACAATCGAATGGTCAAGTAGAGGCAATCAACAAAATCATCAAGCACACCTTGAAAGCTAAGCTAGATGGATTGAAGGGCAAATGGGCGGACGAGCTGCACATGGTTCTGTGGGCATATCGGACGACCACGAGGAATTCTACTGGTGAAACTCCGTTCGCGCAAGCGTTCGGAACCGAAGCTGTCATACCAGCAGAGGGGCAAGTCCCCACTTTTCGAGTGGCAAATTATGACGAGCAGTTGAATAACGATGCACAGCTCTCCGACTTGGACTTCCTAGAAGAGCGAAGGCTAACAGCGGACGAGAAGAACGTGGTCTACAAGCAAAGGTCAAAACGCTACTACAACACCAAAGTACGTGCTCGCCAATTCACTATCGGCCAGCTCGTACTTCGAAGGGCGACGGAGCAGTCCATCGGCATACTTGGCCCGACTTGGGAGGGTCCGTACCGAATAACGCGCACACTCCTGAACGGATCGTACGAGCTAGAAGATCTGGAGGGCAAGCCGAGCAAGTACCCATGGAACGCGGTCAAGCTGAAGAAGTATTACCAGTAAGTTTTTATTTTTTTCATATTTGTATAGTTTGTATCTGATGTAGATAAATATGTCGCTCTCTGAGAAGTCGACACGTGGAAACGGGATAAAATTATGATAGTTATGATTAAATCGATATATGGGAAAGCAGGATTAATACACCCCTGGGCCTAAGTAGGGAAAGCAGAGTAATCAGGGTGATTGGGCCTTTGGCCCACCTTGGGAGAAATTAATATCCCTTGGGCCTGAAGGAATCCGGCCCAAATAGGGGACGAATAGTCGGCCTTTCCTAACCAAGTCAAACGAGTGTGTCAGCCCACGAAGATAGGGGCTGATATGATGAAGAACCAAGTTTCCAGGGGGAGTGAGGCCGATTCTTTGGGCATTCAGGGCCGGACTTATAGGAATGGGCCGAAGATATAGGAAGAACGAGTCTTTCCCTCTCCCGAGAGAGGGGCCAGGTATATAAACAGATTATTTCTATATTCTTACTTACTTTTTACTTAATATACACATTTTCAAGAACTACACACTGAATTGAGAAGAAATATTATTGTATTCGCCGGAATTTCCCTAAATATACAGGGGAATTCCTCTTTGATTTCGCCTACGATCGATTCTGACTTGAGCGTCGGAGCTTCTACGCCGGAGCCCCCCTCCGGCGTACTTTTGCAGGTTATTCTTGGATTCTTGGGAGATTTACGAGGAGATTGCCAAGGATAAATAGACGATTAAAACTCGTGATTAATAGTGCTCGCAAAGGAACGATCGATATCCGAAGGCGTTCTTTTTCGACGCATCAACTTGCGCCGTCTGTGGGAAAAATTTCAAGCTAAGGCGTGAGAAAAGTTCCGTACTTAAATGGGTGGAGGACACGATCTATCGAAGCAGACGAAGGAGAAAGGAGATTCCACTCCTCCTCCTCTTCCTCCGCCTCCTCCAGGGTTTCCCTTAAATCGAAATTTAGGGAAACGACCCGTGGATCATACACCAGAAGATGTTCCCCCTCCAGATTTTCCCTCAAATCGAAATCTAGGGAAGCAACCTGTAGATCACACACCAGAGGATATCCCTCCCGCTCCAGAGGGAGATGTACCAGGCACCTCAGGAGCTTCGGGGAGTGGGATCAATAGGGATAACCCTAACGCTCAGCCGGAACTCTTGACTGTCTCTAGAGATCAGTTAGATGAGATGATCGCACAATCAGTGGAAAGAATAATTGCTACTCGAGGACTTCGCCCTCCCGAACCTATTCATAAGGGCACACGACCAAATCCACCAGAGCATGTCATTGATTCGGTTCCAGTCCCCTCCAGGAACGAGGATCCCCCTCGAAACCCAGAAGAAAAAGTACCTTCCCAGGCTGAACGAAGCATCCTGGAAAGACCCCCTCGGAGGGATGTGGAAAGGGTCCTTGGGGATACCACCCTGGATACAGGGATGGGAGAAAGCACGGACGACACGTATCAAGGAGCCGTGAGTGATCAGATACAGGCCTTGCGGAAGGAGATGAGGGATATGCAGAAACATATTACTGACAATGTAAGTAAACCCTCTTATACCACTGGATATCAATTCTCATCTAGTATTTTGCAAGATGAACTGCCCTCTAATTTTAAATCTTTAAACTTTGAATATGATGGCACCACGGACCCATACGAGCATCTGATGAGGTTTGAGAATGCTGCTCTATTACATCGGTATGGAGAGGGCGTTAAGTGCAGGGTATTCCTGACCACACTATCTAAGGCTGCACAGCAATGGTTCACACAACTGGGACCAGATACTGTCCACTCATGGCCCGAATTCAGCGAATTGTTCCTGCATCAATTCGCCAGTGCTAGGAGACAGCCTAGAGCCACCCTTACTTTATTTAACATGCGTCAGGGAGAGAACGAGAGCTTACGGGATTTCTTAAAAAGATTCAACCAAGCAGCTCTCGAAGTACCTACAGCCTCCTCAGAGGTCAAAATCAACGCCCTCACCAACGGGTTAAGAGATGGGGATCTATTCACATCTCTAGCCAAGAAGCCAGTTCGAACCTTTGATGAGTTATTGAGGAGAGCAGAGAAATACCTTACCCTGGAAGAGGTAAGGAAAGCTAAGCGATCAGAGACCAGGGCCATAGTGGGTAATGGAGAAAGGAGGAAAGAAATTCCACTTAGGAAGCCAAGTCCGGAGAGACATAGAAGTTCCAGGAGGCTGGAAAATGTAAGAAGAGAGGAAGCCGCACCCTGGAACCCCAGGAGAGGGGCGAAGAGATATACCCCTTTGAGGATAGAGCCAGCCGAAGTCCTAGAGGTGGCAGGGGACCATCCAGATATGAAATTCCCCTACTCAAGAAGCAGAGGTCCCCAAAATCCTAAGTCAAACAAATTCTGCAGGTTCCATAACGACTATGGCCACGATACCAACCAATGTTGGCATCTGAAGGATGAGATAGAGAGGATGATTCAGGCAGGTCACCTGAAAGAGTTTATTTTCAGAGATCGACAAGGCCCCAGGGGTCAAAAGAGAAAGGACCCCGAGGGGAAGCAGGAAGATGATAGAAGAGATCAGAGGAAGGGCAATGAGGAGCCACCACCCCCTCCCCATAAGAGGGGAACTATCCACATGATTATGGGAGGCCCCGCTGATGGGGACTCCTTCAGGCAGAGAAAGCAGAGCGTTCGGTCGCTGAAAAATGAGAGGAAAGTAGAGCACCATGAGGTGGGAAAGATGACAAAAGGTCCAGACATTCATTTCGGGCCAGAAGACGCAGAGGAACCTAGAGAAATTCATAATGACGCATTAGTCATTACCACGGATATAGCAGGATACGATGTAGCAAGAATTTTTGTAGATACTGGAAGCTCTGCCGACATCATGTTTTTGGAGTGCTTTAAGAAGATGGACCTGAATATAAAGCTCAGACCGGTGGAAACCGCTCTTTACGGATTCTCAGGGGGAGCCATTCAACCCCTTGGTTCAGCGTTATTGCAAGTAGGGTTAGGAGTCGCCCCTAACCGTCGAGTACAAGTCATAGAATTCCTGATTGTAGACGTCCCATCTTCCTACAACGTAGTAATGGGAAGGCCAAGCTTGAATATTTTTCAGGCAGTGATCTCCACCTTCCACATGAAGATGAAGTTCCCTGCCTCGGGGGGTGTGGGAGAGATATGTGGCGACCAATATCAGGCAAGGAAGTGTTACGTGGAATCGGTCAAGATAGCAGACAGGGCCGTGTTCCGGGGAATGGAGAGATTTAAAGGCGAAGACCCTGAGTTGAAGAGACAGAAAGTGGGTGAGCTAATACAAGAGCAGCCCAAAGCTAAAGCAGACGAAGAGTTAATGAGCATCGAGCTCTACCCAGGAAAGGAGGGATTTACAACCAGGATAGGTACGAACATGAACCCTGAGCTCCAGGGAAAGATGATACTCACCCTCCAGGAGAATGCAGACATCTTTGCATTCACAGCGACGGATATGACGGGTATCCCTCCAGAAATAGTTGTGCACCATCTGAATGTGGATCCCAAAGCTAGGCCCGTGAAACAGAAGTTGAGGAACTTCGGTAAAGAGAAGAACCTCATTGTAAAGGAGGAGATCGATAAATTGTTGAGTGCAGGGCACGTGAAGAGAGTGCAGTTCCCTGAGTGGCTCTCGAATGCAGTACTGGTGTCCAAAGGAGCCGGCAAATGGAGGATGTGCATTGACTTCAGGGACTTGAACAAGGCGTGCCCTAAAGATCACTATCCCCTGCCTAGGATTGATCAGCTGGTGGATGCCACGTCCGGGTTTGAATTACTCAGTATGATGGATGCTTATCAAGGGTACCATCAAATCCAGTTGAACCCCCTCGATATACCAAAGGTATGCTTTATTGCAACGTGTGGTACTTTTGGTTATGTACGTATGCCGTTCGGACTAATAAATGCAGGAGCCACCTATCAAAGGATGGTAGACTCGGTTTTCCGAGGACAGATAGGGATAAATATGGAGGTTTATGTAGATGACATGCTAGCTAAAAGCATCAAGGCAGAGGAACACATTGATGACCTGAAGGAGATATTTCAGGTAATTAGAGAGAACGGTATCAAACTTAACCCAGCTAAATGTTCCTTTGGAGTAGGGTCAGGGAAATTCCTCGAATATATGGTGACGTAAAGAGGAATAGAGGTTAACCCTGCCAAGGTGAAAGCGGTCCTTGACATGCAACCCCCTCGGAACTTGAAGGAGTTGCAGACCTTGAACGGCAGAATCGCAGCCCTTAGCAGATTTATAGCAAAATCAGCGGAGAAGAGCCACCACTTCTTCAGAACACTAAGGAAGGGATCAAAATTCGAATGGGATGAACAGTGTCAAAAGGCTTTTGAAGAACTGAAGCTCCATCTGGAACAACTCCCGAAGTTAACCAAGCCTACTCAGGGAGATGTCTTACTCCTATACCTCTCAGTAGGGGAACATTCTCTGAGTACTGCCCTGATGAAAGAGGAAGGCCCCACACAACAGCCCATATATTATGTGAGCAAGGTCATCCAAGGAGCGGAGACAAGGTATTCAGAGGTAGAAAAGGCAGTGCTGGCAGTGGTAGTAACGGCTAGGCGACTACGCCCTTACTTCCTATCTTATAAAGTGATGGTGCGGACTAACTTCCCATTGAAGCAGACGCTGGGGAGAGCAGATTTATCAGGAAGAATGGTCAGGTGGGCCGTGGAGTTGCAGGAGTATGATATTGACTATGAACCAAGGAGAGCCATCAAAGCTCAAGCTATGGCAGATTTTATTCAAGAGTCTACCAGAGTGGAAGAGGAACAGGGATGGAAGGTATACGTGGACGGCTCAGCATCCGCCTTGGGATGCGGAGCAGGGATAGTATTGGTTGACCCTGATGGCCAAGAAGTACAGGTTGCTGTCAAATTCCGGTTTTCAACCTCAAACAATGGCGCAGAGTATGAGGCCCTGATTAGAGGGGCTAGCATGGCAGCAGAGTTAGGGGCACAGAAAGTCACCCTATACTCCGATTCGCAGTTGGTAGTACAACAGTTCATGGGGGAGTACCTTGCCAAAGATGAGAGAATGATCGCGTACCTAGAGGAGGTAAAGAAATTAAAAAATAAATTCCATACTTTTGAAGTGGTACAGGTACCAAGAGAAGAGAATGTGAAGGCAGACGGACTGTCTAAACTAGCTAGTTCCACTGAATTCGAAGGAGACGGAAAGGTGACCCTGCTGGTGGCGGATCAAATAGCTACGGAAACCCTGATTGGAGAGATAACAGCAGGGGATGATTGGAGGAAAGAAATATGGGAAGAATTGAACAGGGGTCCAGTAACCCCAATGTCCAGAGAGGCCAAAGCTTGGAGAAGGAAGTATTGTATCCTAGGAGGTCAATTGTACAAGAGGTCCTTCACTCAACCTTATCTAAAATGTCTTTCAAGAAGAGAAGCAGAGCTAGTGATCAAGGACATCCATGAAGGTTGCGCATCCAGCCATGAAGGTTACCAGACCATGGTGAAAAAGGTATTTAGGGCCGGTTTCTACTGGCCTAATATAATTAGAGACGCTAGAGAATATGTGAAGAAATGTGAGAAGTGTCAGAAGAATGGGCCTTTGATACGAATACCCGCAGAGGAAATGGGGGCTATGTACTCGCCTTGTCCCTTCGCCAAATGGGGAATAGATCTGGTGGGACCCTTCCCCTTGGCACCTGGAGGGAGAAAATTCCTGATCGTGGCTGTGGACTATTTCAGTAAATGGGTAGAGGCCGTGCCCTTGGCCAAAATCAAAGAAGATAATGTAATTCTTTTTCTTGCTAGACATATTTGTTGCAGGTTTGGAGTACCCAGAATCTTGGTTTCCGACAACGGAACACAATTCAACGGAGAGAAGGTAAGGAGATGGTGCGAGAGATGGAACATTACACAGAGGTTTACTTCAGTAGCCCATCCACAAGCTAATGGGCAGGTGGAAGTTACAAATAGAATCCTAGTGGATGGAATTCGAACACGATTGGAAGAGGTAGGAGGAAAATGGGTGAAGGAGTTAGACAACGTCCTCTGGTCCTACAGGACCAGCCCTAAAACAGCTACAGGCGAATCTCCCTTTTACTTGGTATATGGGGCAGCGGCAGTGATACCTCCTGAGGCCAGACTCAAATCACATCGGATCACCTACTTTGAAGAAAAAAGAAATGAAGAATTGATGAGGGAAGCGCTGGATCAAATAGATGAAGAAAGGGAGATGGTGAGATTAAAAGCAGAAAGATACAAGAGTCGGATCAAGGCAGCGTATGATCGCAGGGTGATCCCTCGTTCCTTTAAAGTGGGAGATTTAGTCCTTCTGAGAGCAGATGTTTTGAAGAACACGGGGAAGCTGGAACCCAACTGGGAAGGTCCGTACAGAGTAATACAGGTACTGAAAGGTGGAGCATACTAGCTCCAAGACATGACCGGGAAAGAGATACTAAGGCCATGGAACGTGTGCCACTTGAAGAGGTTTTATGTTTGAGGAAGGTGTTATTCCCCTACTTCCTTTCTCTTTATGAACAATTTTGAATGTTTACTTCTTATTCGAATAATTGCTTCACCGGCACTCTTTTTCCCTCTACGTGGGTTTCCCTTTAGGGTTTTACCACGGAGAGGTTTTTAATGAGGCCGGCATAGGTTCCCCTTATTTGCCTATGTTGATGAACACTTTTGATCAATGGAGCATCGGTTTTGATGAAATTTCAGCAATTTCCATAAATGCATGTTAATACTATGATGAAATGACTCTTGTATGCCGATTTTATGATGAAATGTTTCTCATATGTTAATACCGTGTTAAGACAACTGTTAAAGGCCTGCATAATGAGTGCTGAAATAACGAATATGTTTTGAGAGCTAAAACATAATATGATAGAGACATTACAAGATAGAGAGATTTACACCAACTCATGAAGATTCGAATAGAAAATGCCTAGGAACAATTCCTAAAGTTTCTATCCACGACAGCCTCTAAAGCTAGGGGGAGTAGGGGTACAGTAGCAGAAGATATAATTAACTCGCCAATAAACCCTATCCCTAGCAACTCTCGCAACTCTCACGAGTATAAACAAACTCTTACGAGTATAAACAAACTCTTACGAGTATAAATAAACTCTTACGAGTATAAACAACTCTTACGAGTATAAACAACTCTCACGAGTATAAACTAACTCTTACGAGTATAAACAACTTAAGGGAGAGTATAATCCCTAAACATTCTAAACTTCAGGGAGAGTATAATCCCTAAGAACTCTTACGAGTATAAACTAACTCTTACGAGTATAAACAACTCTTACGTCTTACGAGTATAAACTAACTCTTACGAGTATAAACAACCCTTATGAGTATAAACTAACTCTTACGAGTATAAACTAACTCTTACGAGTATAAACTAACTCTTACGAGTATAAACAACTCTTACGAGTATAAACAACTCTCACGAGTATAAACAACTCTCACGAGTATAAACAACTCTTACGAGTATAAACAACTTAAGGGAGAGTATAATCCCTACGAATACTAACCTAGGGGAGAGGATAATCCCTAAAAACTCTAGTACTAAGGGAGAGACTGGAAGCTTTATCAAATCACCAAGTAAGTGTAGGGATATAAACCCTATCTCCTCATTAAGGTACTTCTAGGAGCTTTAGAGCCTTTACGTACTAAGAAAATGTTGAAAACATGCTAAATTCATAAAGAAAGAGCAGGGCAGGAACCACATTATATGTCTAAACAGCAGAGATATAAACATATATATATATATATATATACGCATGCCAGGGAATAATATGCAGGTACGATGCTAAGCATAAATAAAGCAGGAATATTCAAGACTTAAGGCACCATGCCTAAGCCCTCCACAGAAAAACCCCGGAGTGTGGAGTCTCCGAAAAATACCAAAAAAGGGCCTTAGAGGCCTTAACAAAATAAAAAGTGTTTTAAAAGTACCAAAGTGTTATCAGGGAAATAGAGTTATGAAGAGAGGGGAACATCATTCTTCCCCTCAGAACCTTCTCCAGCCTCCTCAGCTCGCCCACTGGAATCGCCTCCCTCTGCCTTCTCCGTCAGAGCACCTGCTGCCACGGTAGCCACTGGAGTCGGGTTTTCCACATGAATAGGGAAAGTCATGTCCTTCGCCGGTGTAAGATCATCCAATTTCAGGGCAGCATCCTTCAACTCCAAGACCGCCTTCCTCATCGCAGGTAACCACCAGGGAGTATTGATGTCTTCCTTAGCATCCCCAGGGAACTTAGGGGGAGTGTCCAGTTCATCCAACCGGAGGGCACGTGTATATTGACCATTGAATCCTGGAGCGGAATGTTCAGCTACAGCGTTGGAAAATCCATGATCTATGAAGTGAGGGATATAGGCACCCATGACCCCCAAGAAGCTGCTGCTCTGGAGAAAGGCTTCCAACCATTCCCTATGTAGGGTACCCAGAAATTGTTGACCCACGGCAGAGGTAAAGAGAGAATCGATGCATAACTTCATCCCAGCCAACGGGAGAGAGGCCTCCAAACGTTCGACTCGCTCTCCAAACTGAGCCTTCAAAGAGGAAATTTCCTCAGAAAGCTTCTTCTTCTCAGCCCGAAGCCTTTTCTGCGTTTGAAGGGAATCTCCTAACTCTCCTTCCAGAATATCCTTCTTCACTTTCTCCAGCTCCACCTGGCTTTGGAGATCATCTACTAGCTGAAGGGACTGGAGGGCTCGCTCAGATACATCAGAAAATAGGAGGCCAAACTACACAAGAAACAACACAAAGAAGTAAGATATCTATATTTTCCCCTATGAATCATTCGAAACAAAACCCACGCTGAAAACCTACCTGTGTGAAACTATGGGCGGCATGCACAATTCGCTCTTCTGGAGAAAGAGCATTAAGGGCCTCGGTGGCAGGGGTCGGAGTGTGACGCTCTATGAAACCCATGAGATGATCAACATTGATCTCATCAGGAGCATTAGGAATGGTATTAGGCAGAGAAGACTTGGTCTTGGACTTCTTCTTTTTGGAAGCATCAGAGACAGGAGGCAATGTGGAAATCATGGCTTTCTCAGTAGAGGAACGGGTACGCTTAGCAACGGACCCGGCGGCAGGCTTCACTGGGGAAGGAGGAACCTGAGCCTTCGAAGAACTTTCAGGCGCCGGAGACTTAGCAACCATCGAAAGAGGAGCGGCATCACGCGAAATTTGAGTTAACCAACTCATAGCTGCACAGAGAAATATGAAGCGACATTAATAAATATAACAGGTTAAAGTCTTGAGGACCACACCAAGAGAGGAGAAATGGTATTACCATCATCAGGACCTAAAGGGTAATCGGGGCGACCAAAACCGAAATGAGAGAGAGCTCTAGGATTTTTACAGATACCCATCACATCAAAAAAGCCATGGGAAGAGACATGATCATTTAAATGGTTCATCACATCCAGGTTTAAAGAGGAACAAACAGAAAGAGGAGGACGAGGCACTCCAGGGTTTTCATAAATCCATTCCTCGTGAGGAAATTCCCAAGGAGAAGGATTTGTGACAAAAAAGTAGTAGTCCTTCCAGTCCTGGACTCCTTCATGGAGTTTTTCCATGAACTTTCCGGTCCTGGAAGTGCGACCACAAGCATAAAAGAACCCATCGGCGAACTTGCACATATATTGAGTTAAAAAGAGTTGGGCTGAAGGTTCGCCACCGTTCCCCTTCATCAGGATGTAGAAACCTAACATCGCCCTTATAGCGTTCGGAGTAAATTGATTCAGAGGTATACGGAGGTAAGTGGAAATTTCGGAGAAATAAGGATGGATGGGGAAACGGAGGCCCGCTTTTAGTTGAGCCTCCCAAAAGGCTAAAGCATTATGACCGGGAAAATTAGGGCGCTCTTTCCTATGTGCAGCCCTAACTGAATAATCGGCGGGGAAGATCCCTGAGCGGAGAAAAGCGGCAACGCGTTCAGGTGGGAGGATCGAAGGACCAGAAATTCTATCCTCCAAAGCTTGGTCGGTTACGGGAAATATGGGAAACGACTCGGAAGTGGAACTCCCCATGGATATGGAGTTGGAAGAGGATGACATGAGGATATTGTAAATGAGAAAAGAAAAGAAGGAATAGATACCTGGAGCAAAGTCAGTTTTAGGAATGGTGACGGAATGGCCGCTGAACGTGCGTGGAGGAGTTAAAATTGCAGAAGTAAAAGTGAAGATGAAAATTAGATAAGTTTGAAATGAAAGAAAGAAGGGTTTTTGGTGGAAAAAAGGGGTTTTGAAATAATTAGGCAGAGGAGAGAGGATGGAGAAGATCGAGGAGAATTAATGCCACCCCAATTAAAACGCGCGTGAATGGAGAAGGGCGGCCGAATGTTGGACCATGAATAAACGCGTGGCTACGGGTTTCGAGGGCAAGGTTGCGTGTGGAAGTGCAAAAGACCTGAAACCTTCCAGAGGCAATTATTAAGAAGGGAATCAAATCAATAATATTTCGAAGGGTATTTTAAGGAGTGGAATATTTCTTTAATATTTATCTCAGTATTATTGTTTTTCTACTCTCCTAAAAATTATCTTTTTTACGAGAGTAGGGGGAGTGGTTGATGTAGATAAATATGTCGCTCTCTGAGAAGTCGACACGTGGAAACGGGATAAAATTATGATAGTTATGATTAAATCGATATATGGGAAAGCAGGATTAATACACCCCTGGGCCTAAGTAGGGAAAGCAGAGTAATCAGGGTGATTGGGCCTTTGGCCCACCTTGGGAGAAATTAATATCCCTTGGGCCTGAAGGAATCCGGCCCAAATAGGGGACGAATAGTCGGCCTTTCCTAACCAAGTCAAACGAGTGTGTCAGCCCACGAAGATAGGGGCTGATATGATGAAGAACCAAGTTTCCAGGGGGAGTGAGACCGATTCTTTGGGCATTCAGGGCCGGACTTATAGGAATGGGCCGAAGATATAGGGAGAACGAGTCTTTCCCTCTCCCGAGAGAGGGGCCAGGTATATAAACATATTATTTCTATATTCTTACTTACTTTTTACTTAATATACACATTTTCAAGAACTACACACTGAATTGAGAAGAAATATTATTGTATTCGCCGGAATTTCCCTAAATATACAGGGGAATTCCTCTTTGATTTCGCCTACGATCGATTCTGACTTGAGCGTCGGAGCTTCTACGCCGGAGCCCCCCTCCGGCGTACTTTTGCAGGTTATTCTTGGATTCTTGGGAGATTTACGAGGAGATTGCCAAGGATAAATAGACGATTAAAACTCGTGATTAATAGTGCTCGCAAAGGAACGATCGATATCCGAAGGCGTTCTTTTTCGACGCATCAGTATCTAGTCATCATTTCAATACAAGTACAAGTTTTAAATTTCCATCAAGTGTTAGATAAGTTTGAATTTTTAGACAAGGCTCTGCGTAGCCTTCTAGGAAACAAAAGACGAGCACTCTTTCTTAACGATGCTCGCAAGGTAGTGGCGACGACGACCACTACCTATCAAACAAAAAAGAGTTCAAACCGACGAATGGTTAACTCTAAAAGACGAGCACTCTTTTTTAACGATGCTCACAAAATAAAGACGAGCACTCTTTCTTAAAGATGCTCGCAAGGTAGTGGCGACGACGATCACTACCTACCAAACAAAAAAGAGTTCAACCGACGAATGGTTAACTCTAAAAGACGAGCACTCTTTCTTAAAGATGCTCGCAAAGACAAAAGATGAGCACTCTTTCTTAAAGATGCTCGCAAGGCAAAGACGAGCACTCTCCCGCAAAGATGCTCGCAATAAAAGGAGTTTCAAAAAGATAAGTACTTATTAAAAAATGCTTGCAAAAATTAATCATAACATAAATTGAAAAGCAATACCAAACATCGTATAAGCAAAAAGTTCCATTCATTGAAAAGCCTTAAAGAGGCTGAAATTACAAAAAAGGCCTTAACGGCCGAACAGTCCTAAAAAACAGAAATAAAATACAAGTAAACTAAGCTCCCGGAGCATTCTCCTCGGCAGGAACATCCTGCTCGCCGGCAACTTCCTCCTCGTTCACAACCTCCACCTCGGCAGGAGCACTCTACTCGCCCTGTTGAGTTGGGGAGACTTCTGGAGGATCCGAGAAGAGTACCGGAACACCCAAAAGTCGAGGGAACTGGAGTCCCAATTGCATCAGAGGGAGCAGGGGGAGTTCCATTTCCGGCTGAGGATTCTCCTTCATAAGGAGGTCGTCCAAAAACCCGCCGAGCGGAATCACATCCACTTCCGGATGAACTTCCAGCAGTCGTTGAATGAGCCCGTGGGCAGTAAGCGCCACCGATAACATGGCCACGCCCCCAGCGAGCTCGTTGGTCTCATCTCGCTCTTTGGTCATGTCGACCAGCTCTTCCCGGAGAGTAGCCAGCTCTTCCTCATCAGCTTCAGATTTATGTTGAAGAGTGTTGACCTCGGCGGATTTCTTTTTTAGCTCGTCCTCGGCAGTCTTGAGGCGAGCGCGGAGACGTTCGGTCTCTTGAAGATCTTCTTGATCCTTCTTTCGAACCATCTCAAGTTGGGCCTCAGAATCGGCCAACTTGGTCTCGAGGTCGACCACCTTCTCCTCAGCAGTGACGAGCTGCCTCTCGACGACAGCTTTAGCCTTGGCCATTTGGGCGAGCCTTGCACTCCTGTCCTCGCTGACCTTGCGGCTCTCGGCGATCTGGACGGCGAGTCTCTCAACGGTGTAGGAGGCACGGGTCAGGTCGATGGCGGCCAGGCGCGCGTTCTCTAGAGAGCTCTGGTTTTTCACCTCCTAGAGCAGCGTGGTCGTCAGCGATCGGGGCACATTCTTCATGACCCTTACGACGATCGGGTCCAGAGATTCCTGAGGGGCCGCATCCCGTGACCGAAAGAAGCCGAGGAGGTTGTCGTTGTAAGGTTCAACGATCGAGTTTTCGGCAACCCTAAAGAAAAAAGAGAAGAGAAAAGTTAGAAAAAAAAAGTACTTGAAAATATTCTAAAGCTCTATTGATGAAAAGCTTACCTGGCAACCCTTGCGGCATCCCAGCCGAGAAGTGTGTTGTCTCCTTGAGCCCTCTCCCCGGCCGACGAGCTCGCTGCAGTCTCTCGCGACCGAGTGCTTCGGGGAGGAGGGGATCCGAACTGAGTGGGGGGAGGCGAGTTATCCCTCGGCGGAGGAGATCTCCTCGGCGAGATCCTCTGCTCGCTAACGGTTTCGACCCTCTGCTCGGCAGCAGGTGGGCGAGAAGAACCCCCTCGGGTTGTTCTAGCAACCCTTTTAGGTGGAGCCCCCGAGGTCTCCGCCCCCTTCCTTTTCTTGCCAGTGCCATCAACTACCTTGCGCTCGCGGAGCATTCTCGCTTGTTGCATCATCTTGCTAGACAATATGCGATCAACTTTGACGGATGGAGGAAGGTAAGTGACAACTCTCTCTGGAACCACTACTAAGAAAGAAAGACGAGAAGTTAATATTTACGAGGAGCAATCTCACAAAACTTGAGTAATTTCACAAACTTAGAAATATGTTGATACCTGGAGGGAACTCTCGAGTGAAGTGATGAGGAGGTACTCTAAGACCTGCTCGCTCGTGCATACACTCCCTGTTCAGAAAGCGACAGGACCTCTCCAGGTAGCGACGATTGAGAACGCAACAAACGTGGTATTGGAAGAGAGGCGTAAGACGGTGCTCGGCAGTCTTCTTGCGAACAAGTTCACCTACAAAAACGAGGAGTTAGTCAGTATAGACAAGAACGAGCAGAAATAAAAAAACTTACCACGAATTCTTTGATATTCAGTGTCTAGGGGAATGCGATCCGAGGAGCCATCTGGCCTCACTGGACTTTTCCAGTCCCCAGCTACCCACCACCAGTTGGTTTTCCAATCTCTAATCTTGTTGGGAACCCCCTCAACCAACTTGAAGGAGATAGTTAATATCTTTAGGGCTTAGCCACGTGTTCTGACATCCGTTCTCGACCGCCACCAGGCCGAACAGTGTAAGAATGCCGATCAGGTTCGACCAACCGTTCGGCAAAATTTGAGAAGGGGCCACCTTCAAGAAATGTAGAAAGTTTGAGATACTGGGGTGCAGGGGGAACCTCAGCCCTGCCTCCATCATGTCGATGTTGATGGCGACCATCCCTTCTGGCGGCTGGTCGACCCTCTCATCCGGGCGAGGAACAAAAAAGCAGACATCGGCCGGCAGCTGGTACTTCTTTCGGGAATTTTCTAACTGCGCCGAGGAGACTTTGCTCGCATACTTGCTCGCCTCGTATATTGTTAGGGAAGCTGCTCGATGCGGGCGAGGAACCTCTCGAGGAAGGTATTCGCAGAAATATTTATAATAGGCCTCCCTCGAGACCTCGTCGCCACCCAAATTTTCCCTACCACTCAGAATGTCTTTTATGCTCTCCGCATATTGAACAACCTCCTCAAAGTCCTCGCGGAGACTCCTCGTCAAGGTCTCTTCGACTTGGGCAATATCTATATGTTCGCCCACCCCTCGGTCCAAGCCCTGGTCGTGCAGATCAGAGCTCGTCTCACTGCCACCCTCCTCGACATCACCCTCCTCGGCATCGTTGCCGGCATCATCCCTGTCGGATTCGTCGAGTTCGTCGACGTCGACGACCACTGCCTTTCCTAGATCGCGGACTCCAACATTTATGGGTTCAGGGGAGTGGATCCTAGAGTCCGAGGAGGATGCCCTCTCCATCAAGGCCAAGGCCAAACGGTCTCCGCCTCCGGAATTCTCAGAACCACCAACCAACGGCGGCGGACCACCGTCGGAACCACCACCGGAGCCACCACCAAACTCCATTTTTTCTTAAGAAATGGGGGAAAAGAAGTTTTAAAGAAAGAAATGAGAGTTATTTACCTTTGTATCGATCGAAAACCACCCAAAACTCGCCGGAAAAGCTTGAGAGAGAAGCTTGGAAGAAAGCTTGAGGAAATTCGAAAATTGCAGAATTGTGAAAGTGTTTTTATGAGGAAGAAGGACCTATTTATAGGCAAAGTCGATCAGGGACTTATGTGCAAGAAAACGGGGTCAAATTCATAATTTTCCCAAAAATTTGGGGTCATTTTCGAAAATGAGTTTGGAAATTGGCCCCCACGCGCGACCTTTGAGGTCGGCACGCGCCCCACGCGCGCTTTTCAAATTTTGGGCGCCGTTCACGCGCCTGACACATGTTAGATCCGTCATTATTAAAAGTTGCTTCGATAATCGTGCTCGTCGCTGGAGACGAGGCGACCGCCTCCATCTCACGTCATCAAGATATCAAATTTGATTTGTTTTGTCGAGAACAAATCCACCTTCCAAGAAGACGATCAGACTGCTCGCCTTACCATTCTACGAATACGAAGAAAGGCGACCAGGGGGCAAATGTTGTACCTAGTCAAAGAAGTCAATCTTTGACAAGTCAATCCTAGTCACCAGCTTACGTGGCGAGGACCAGTCAACAAAGTCGTGCGACGACTAGTCAACAAGACCAAGAAAATGTAATAGAATAGATGTATTTAATATATTTAAGTGCTCGCCCAAAGATGTTGGCGAGTACATGGATTAGTTAGCTGCTCGCCCAAATGTGTGGCGAGCACGTGTCTATCTTAGCTAAGAAAGTCTAAGTATTGAAGCCTTGGGAGACAGCATGGAGCGTGGCGACCACACTCCTCGACATGGTCCTCCGGCGACCACCGTAGCTCAGCTCCTCGGCATTTCGGCGAGGACGAGCACCAGAGGCGGTTTAGCATTAAATGCGCCATCAAATCACCTTTTCGGGCAGAAGACAGGTCCAATAAGGGCGGGCAGCCCCTAGAAACCACTATATAATGCCTAAAAGAGGCTCATTTGTACACAAGTTACACATTCCACCAAATCACCCAACCCAAAGCAATATACTCTCCCAAGCTCTTACGCTTTAGCTTCTCAAAGAAGCTACATCTTTGTGTTCTTCATTAATTCTTGTTTGTTCTTCATAAGATCATCAAGATCATCACATAAATACTCCCTAAACACGTAATAAACCCCCGATCATTATACATGTTTGTCTCGTGCTAACAAATAGTCCACATCCGATTCAACCATCAAAAGCACGTACAACAGTATCCATATGTATTCGACATCTCTCTTACTTATAGGCTTCAGAAGGTACCCACATACACCACATTTGATACCTTGCTCTACCTTGCTCGCCTCACCATCTCTTGACATCACTAGTAAATTCATTCGTAGTACAATATATTATATATATCAATAACTAAATGGCGGATTAACTAATCAATATATATATATATATATAATGTAAGATGAAGAAAAATAAGACTCACTTATCACGGGAACTTTTAAGGTACGACTTATAGAGATTATAGAAATATGAGAAATATATTTTCTTGATTACTTGGAAGGATAATTTACAATGGGTATTTATACAAGATATTATTAGGTCTAACCTAACCCTAATGGGCTTTATAAGAGAGCCCATAGGAAACTAAGATGGGCCTATACAATAAATAAGAATAAGAGTTTATTTAATAATATAGGTCCAATACGCCCCCTCAAGATGGAGCACCATTGGTGAGTCCAATCTTGGACATGAGAAGTTGTTGTCGAGTGCTGGAGAGAGGCTTCGTGAGAGCATCCGCAAGTTGGTCGGCAGAGGAGACATGTGACACACGTAGTTGCTTTGTCTTGATGAGACCACGGACAAAGTGAAAATCAATGGCAATGTGCTTCATTCGTGAGTGAAAAACGGGATTTGAGCACAGATAGGTGGCACCAATGTTGTCGCAGTAAAGGGCTGGTGTAGGCGAGGTGGGGAAGTGGAGTTCCTGGAATAGAGACTTGAGCCATTGAACTGCAGAGGCAACAGCAACAATTGCTCGATATTCAGCCTCGGTCGAGGAGCGAGCAACAGACTTCTGTGTCTTGGACGACCATGAGATAGGGTTGGACCCTAGAAATATGATGTAGGCACTGGTGGAAGTCCGGTCGTCTGTGTCACCAGCCCAGTCGGCATCAGTGAAGCAGTGAAGCGATGAGGTTGGATTAGAGGTGAGGGTGATCCCAACATTTCTTGTACCATTCAGGTACCTCAGTAGACGTTTGGCAGCACCCCAGTGAGTGGCAGTGGGTGCATGCATAAATTGCGACAACTTGTGCACGGCAAATGCAATGTCCGGCCTGGTGAGTTGAAGATATTGAAGTGAGCCAAGGACTTGTCGATATTGGGTGGCATCTGCAGGCGGGGACCCATCTGAGATAGACAGGCGAGCAGAGGTTGGTAAAGGGGTGCGAACAGGCTTTGAAGCAATCATGTTGTACCGAGCGAGCAGGTCTGTAACATATTTGCGTTGAGAGAGGAAGCATGAGTTTTTAGATCTGAGAACTTCCACTCCCAAGAAGTAAGATAGGGGACCAAGGTCCTTGACCGAGAACTTGGCACGAAGGTCGGCAGCCACACGGGCGAGCATGGATGGGTTTTTGCCTGTCAAGATGAGGTCGTCGACATAGACGAGGAAGTAGGCGACCACCCCAGTGTTGTTGTAGATGAACAGAGATTCATCTGAGTGAGTGGGGGTGAACCCAATTTCTTCGAGAAATGAGCGAAGAGCATAGTACCAAGTGTGAGGAGCCTGTTTTAAACCATAGATGGATTTGTGTAATTTGCAAACATAAGATGGAAAAGTCTTATCTGCAAAACCAGGGGGTTGGGCCATGAAGACTGTGTCAGAGAGTTTGCCATGGAGAAAGGCATTGTTGACGTCGAACTGTTGGAGGGGCCATTGCTGAGTAACAGCAATGCTGAGAACTGCTCGCACAGTGGCCGGCTTGACGACCGGGCTGAAGGTCTCAGTGAAATCAACACCTGGTCGTTGGTGAAAACCCTTGGCAACCAAGCGAGCTTTGTACTTGTCAAGAGAGCCATCAGGTTTTCGTTTGATACGAAAGACCCACTTGGAGCCGACTACGTTCTGAGATGTAGTGGGGGGAACTAAGTCCCAAGTGCCATTCTGAAGAAGGGCATCAAACTCAGCCGACATGGCTGCTCGCCAATTTTTGTCCTTGAGTGCCTGTGAGACACAGCTTGGTTCAATGTCAGAGGTGATGATGGAAGTAAGTCCATACCTCGGATTAGGCTTGAACACTTGATTCTGCGCGCGAGTGACCATGCGAGATGCAGGAGGTCGTGGGGGAGCATTGGTCGGCACAGAGATGTCAGATTCGGTAGCGATCAGCGGGGAGGTAGTTGTGGGTGTGGTCGGCCGGGGTGTGTTCGGTTGGTCGACCACTGTGGTCGGCACTAGGTTGGGGGCAGGATGAGAAAGCGAAGGTGCTATAAGAATGGGCGAGGAGCTGGGATCAGAGGGAGTAGGCGGCGAGGAAGTGGAGGTCGGCAAAGGAGATGGTTGATTAATGGGGGGAGAGATGGAAAAGGGAAACGTATTTTCAACAAATTGAACATGGCGCGAGGTGTAAATTCGGTTTGTGGAGCGATCAAGGCAGAGATACGCACTTTGTGTGGGCGAGTATCCAATAAAGACACATGGAGTAGAGCGAGGATCAAGTTTGTGAGAGGTGTAAGGGCGGAGTAAAGGATAGCAGAGGCAACCAAATATACGGAGTTTGGCTAGGTTAGGGTGGCGAGCAGTGAGGTTTTCATAGGAGGATGCCATGTTGAGGTTAACTTTGGGAATGCGATTTATGGTGTAGGCAGCCGAGCAGATGGCATAGGGCCAATAAGTGAGGGGCATGGAGGCATGGTGAAGGAGAGCCAAGGTTGTGTCGACCACATGGCGATGGCGACGTTCGGACATGCCATTGTGTTCGGGAGTGTGAGGTGGGGTGGTAAGGTGTGCAATGCCATGGGATTGAAGAAAGGGGCGAAGGGCAATGAATTCTCCCCCATTATCTGAGTAGAAAGTTTTGATTGTGTTTTGATAGTTGTTTTCAACAAGAGTTTTGAATGTGATAAATGTGGGGAGAACATCTGATTTTCGTTTTAGAGGGTAAACCCATATGTACTTGCTGAAGTGATCAACGAATAGCACATAGTATTTGAAATTATCAGGGGACAAGACAGGTGACGACCAAACATCAGAAAAGATGACATAAAGTGGTTTAGTAGACATAATGTTTGAATCATAAAAAGGTAGTTTGTGACTTTTGATACATGAGCAAGAATTACAGTTGAAGTGTTTGGAAGGTGCACTGGATAAGCTAAGCTTAGAGAGGGTGTGAGCAAGGATTTTTGTCGATGGGTGGCCAAGGCGAGCATGCCAGGTGGTCGTTGTGAGGTGTTGAGTGGTGAAGGCTTGCGGGGAGGTGTTGGACATGTGTGCCGGCCAGACATACAAGTTATTGATACGACTCCCAACGAGGAGAATGCTCCCCGAGTGACCATCCCGCACCTGAAAGGAAGAACGATCAAAGACAATGTTAACATTATTATCACGACAGAGGCTAGAGACCGAAATCAAGTTTTTCGAGATGTGTGGGACAACCAAGACATTCGAAAAATTGAGAGACTCAAGTTGAGGAAAGCGCATAGAGCCAGTGTGAGATATGTGTAAACCTTTACCATCACCAATTTCTACATTGTCAGACCCATCAAAGGGCGAGTGGAGAGAGAGGTTGGCGAGGTCGTTGGTGATGTGATGCGAAGCACCTGAATCAAGAATCCAGTGTTCGGCAGGATGTGCTGAGGAGGCCGAGTAGGCCGGGCGAGCATCTGGTCGATTGAGGCGGGAAGGTGGTGTGTACTGTCCATGTGGTCGGCGAGGACCTGTAGATGAAGCAGAGGGCGAGGGTGATGAAGGGATCTCAGGGCAGGTGCGAGCAGTGTGGCCTGGTGCTCGGCAATATTGGCAGGTGCCAAGGTAGGGCCTTTGTGAGGATTGGCGAGGACGAGTGTCAAGGGATTTAGACCTCGAGTCTGGTCGCGAGGAGCGATGATGAGCTTTACCAGCAGTTAGCGCGGATGCAGGTATTAAGGCCGAGGATGGTCGTGAGGCAATTTGGACCTCGGCACTCAGGAGTTTGTCGCAGAGCTCAGCAAAGGAGATGGGGTGTTCGCGAGCTTGGATGGCATTGCCAATGTCATTATAGGACTCATCAAGGCCTGTAAGGACTTGGAGAGTGACGTCCTCGGCGTCCGAGGTGACGCCGAGGAGGGCAAGTTCGTCGACCACGGAGCGAACTTCCATGAGGAAGTCGGAAATTGGGCGAGCACCTTTGGACAGAGAACGAAACTTGGTTTTGAGGGCAAGAATGCGGCCTCTGGAGGGTTTTCCATACATGCTCTCAAGCATCGACCAGGCTTCGCAGGAGGTTTTAGTCGATGCAACAAATGGAATAAGTTCCGGAGACATGGATCCAACCATGGCTGAGAAAATGAGGTTGTCCTGACACACCCACAGGTCGTGCGCAGGATTGGAAATGGTGGTGGTGGTGCCGTCGGCGGCTGGAATTGTGGGAGGTGGGCATGGATACGTGCCCAAAACGTAGCCGAAGAGGTTGTGTACTTGTGTCCAGTGAGGAGGAGGCGAAGCTGAAAGGACCAAGCGCCATAGTTGGTGGAGGTAAGCTTCAAGGACATATTTGCAAGTCCTTTAAAGGTGATGGGTGAGGGCGACTGAGATGGAGTGGCCATTGTAGTGAGTAAGGCAGCGGAGAGAAGAGCGGGGCAGCAAAGGCTGGGCGTCTATGACGGGCGGCAGCGGCGCTTCAGAGAAGGAGGCGACGGCGGCAGCTAGGGCTTAGTAGTGGCGGCTGCGGCTAGGGTTTGGAGCGGCGGCGGCGGCTAGGGTTTGGATCAGGCGTGAGCCAAATGACTCGATGATACCATATAGAGATTATAGAAATATGAGAAATATATTTTCTTGATTACTTGGAAGGATAATTTACAATGGGTATTTATACAAGATATTATTAGGTCTAACCTAACCCTAATGGGCTTTATAAGAGAGCCCATAGAAAACTAAGATGTGTCTATACAATAAATAAGAATAAGAGTTTATTTAATAATATAGGTCTAATACGACTTAACATGTTTGAGAAATGGGAAGCCATTCTTGTTTATACATCGGCTATTACTAAATCAAACCCTGATCTCTCCTTGTTGTTTCCAAACAAGCCAACTGCCTTGTCTGTTGAATTGCATGTGTTACTGCGCGCACAAACCCACAAACTCACTCGTTACGTACAAACAAACTTGTATATATACACATACACCCGATCAACGTCTAATAATCAAACACAAACTATTTTTTTTTTTTTTTCAAACATACAATTTATATAAACAACAAGGATACATATATATATATGCATACATTTTTTTTAGTATCTTTAGTTTTAAAATTGGATGGAATTTGTAATTTAAATTCTTCAAAATTTACGTTTTAAAAACTCTAGCGGATATTTTTTAAAAATCCATATGTTATATATACTATGATTTTATAAATTTAAAAAATAATAATTTCAATTTTTTTTCAAATTCTTTAATTTTACAGATTTTAATTACATAAAATATTAATTGGTTTGAAATTCTTAGTATTTTTGTCTTTTTAAATTTGTCTTTTTAAATGTTGCAGGTTCTCTACAAAATTTTCTTAATTCTTAAATTTGACATAAATAATTATATATATATATTCAAAATTTACACAAATTATTATTTGATTTGAAAAAATATGCACCGTTCCATTTTCCCTTCATAAAACCTGGGCATTTTTCCTCTCCTCTTCTTTTGCTTGGGTACCATTTTTGCAAAATATCATTTAATGAAAACTGTTTATTTTACAGTTGGGATCATTTTTTGAAAAATAATGGGTCCGACAAACAAAGAATGTGGGACAAAAATTATTTTAAAAAAATAATAGAATATTAATATTTGAAAAATAATTTAATACAATATAGGTGTTCCAGATGTGTTTAACAAAATAAATTTCGCCCCTTTCTCCAATAAAATCAATATGATCGATGCTCTCTTTTATTTCATGTGTTTAACAAAATAAAGTTTGTCCCCTTTTTCCGCAAGGTCCGTATACTCTTGTATATACTCAAAGATTAGTAGTAGTGAATAAATTTTCTTTTTCCGCAAGGTCCCTATTGCATTAAATAATTTTTAAAACCTTAATATTCTATTAACAAATTTGAGTTTATAAGAATTCAACAATTAATTTAGAAATTAATTTCAATCCACTAAGAGAGAGCTAGCTATATACTTCAAGAATTCAAGAATTTAGAAATTAATTTGAATCCACTAAAAGAGAGAGAGTTTATATACTTTCAAGAATTCAAGAATTTAGAAATTAATTTCAATCCACCAAAAGAAAGAGGGAGAGTTTATATACTTTCAAGAATTTAGAAATTAATTTGAATCCACTAAAAGAGAGAGATTAAACCTCTGTAGTTGCACTCCGTGAGCATTCCTTTCAAATTATTTAACTCGTTTTTATCAGCATCCACAACGAGGACACAAAGATTCTCAGGAGAAAATTCCATCGACAATTGTATTTGAACTAGTGAATTTTGTAAGAAGTAATTATATGAATAAAAATAGAGGAAATAATCGTATAACTTGAGAGTTGAAAGAGATGAATGAATTGATAGCTAGAGTGCTATCAATTCATAAGTAAAACATCCAACTTTTGGCGCTATTTGCGGGTAAGAGGCGGTTTATTATTTTTTATTTTTTTTTAAGATATACTATATGAATAAGAATATTGTTATTGTTAAAAAATAAATATACCGATTTTTTCTCAATTAAATAAGGAAATTTAACATTAAATTTATGGAATATTGTAGTCATCTTGAATATATAATTAAATTCTACTTAGAATTTGAGCAAATTAAATTTATAAAATATTTAAATAATACTCCCTCGTCCAAACATTGAATGTTACTATTATTTTTGTCCGTCTAAACTAAATATGCATGTTTTAAAATGAGAATAATATTTTGGGGAACAAGTTTTTTTTAACTATGAACCATTTTGATTTTCGTCCTCTTAACTTTCAAATTATGAACATTTTTGTCCACTAACTTTCATTTTTTTTAAAAATCGTCCCATGACCTGCTACTCTAGGTTACCGGTAATTCCTACGTGTAATTTTTTTTTTTTTAATTAGCCGTGAAAACTGACGTGAATTTTTAGGTTGAATACAGCATGCGACTCTTAAATGATAAAAGAAATTTTTTTTAATCACATTAATTACCTTCAAATCTTTCTAAATTCTTTAAACAATCTTTTTCAATTATGTCTCAAATAAAGTTAAAGGAATTGTATAATGGGAATAAACGGAGTAAAAAATTCTAAAATATCATTTATTTGTGTTCAAGAAAAAAAAAAAAAAAAACTAAAACAACACTTATTGAAAAATAGAGGAAGTATATGAAACTACTTGTATCAACAGAAAAGTGTTACCAACTTACCCAAAACCGTAATGGCTAACATGTAAGAAATACTTGAACAGCCATGTTTATAAAATAAACTTTTTTTGTTCTAGTATGAGACAATTAAATTGCTATTTTTGAAAGATATCTAAATTAAAGGCATCCATCAAATTTTACCCTATCTTTTTTTTTAATAGAATATTAATGTTTGAAAAATAATTTAATAAATATAGATATTCGAGATGGGTTTAACAAAATAAAGTTGGCCCCTTTCTTCAAAAGGTATTATCTCTTATATATAAAATCAATTAATTTTACTCTGATACAAACTAAAGATTTCTGGTGAATTAATTTTCATTGATTAAGAAAGGGAATCCATTGGCAACTGGAGAGGAGGAAGGTCCATATAATCTTGCATATAAAGATTAGTAGTGAATTAATTTTCATTCCTAATTGTATACAACTAGACGCCATTGTCAATTGCGGAAGGGCCGTCTAAATGCTCTCCTTTATTTCATTAAAGGAAAATATTTTTTTTACATTCCATAATTTTACAACTTTTCAAAAAACGTCCCAAAAAAGTTAAGTTTTTCAATTATCTTCCAAATTTTAGCTAACTTTTTCAATTACGTCCCAAAGTCGTCGGAAACATCAAAACGATGTCGTATTACGTCATGGTTACGACGTCGTTTTGATTTTCCGGCGACTTTGAGACGTAATTGAAAAAATTAGCTAAAATTTGGGACGTAATTGAAAAACTTAACTTTTTTGGGACATTTTGAAAAAATTAAAAAAATATGTAACTAATAAAATTTTAAGTTTTAACACTAATAAACATGACAATATTATATACTCCGTATAATATTTCATTGAATTATTATATACACATATAATATATTAAAATGTACACTAATATTAAAATTTTGAATTGTATAAGATAAATTAATATTAAAATTATAATCATCTACTTTAAAAATAATTAATAATAAATAAATAGATTGATAATAAAATTTCATATACTCCGTATTAATTAAAATTATGAAACGATTGAACTTTAAAATTATGAATCGATTTAACTTTAAAAAAATTTAAAAATTAAATATAAAAATTAATAATTACCATAAGGAATTATGCTAATATTAATGACCATAAATATAATATGTTAACAAAATATCATGTAACTCTGTTCAGTATAATTTTATGTTCTAAAATTAATGAAATAAAGGCTAAAATTATTATAAAATAAATAAATGTTATAACGTACTATTTAATATTATCCAAAAACTATAATTACTAATTTATTTATATAAATAATATATATATATATATATATATATATATCGATTATATACCTTTATGGCGACGAGGATATACCGATAATAAAATATAAGTAAATTTATTTGTTTAGATTTACATTAAAAAGAAAATTTAAAAAAAAGTATATAAATATCAATTATATAAATTTTAAAAAAAGTATATAAGCATATAATAACTATTCTATTTTTTCAAAAACGTCCCAAAAAAGTTAAGTTTTTCAATTATGTCCCAAATTTTAGCTAACTTTTTCAATTACGTCCCAAAGTCGTCGGAAAATCAAAACGATGTCGTAACCATGACGTAATACGACGTCGTTTTGATGTTTCCGGCGACTTTGGGACGTAATTGAAAAAGTTAGCTAAAATTTGGGACGTAATTGGAAAACTTAACTTTTTTAGGATGTTTTTGAAAAAATTGTAAAATTATGGGACGTAAAAAAATTATTTCCCTTTCATTTCATTAAAGGAGAGCACAAAAGACCCTATTACATTAAATAATTAATTTTTAAAACCTTAATATTCTATTAAAAAATATGAGTTTATATACTTTTAAGAATTTAGAAATTAATTTGAATCCACTAAGAGAGAGAGTGGGGGAGTTTATATACTTTCAAGAAATCAAGAACTTAGAAATAATTCATTTGAATCCACTAAGAGAGAGTGGGGGAGTTTATATACTTTCAAGAAATCAAGAACTTAGAAATAATTCATTTGAATCCACTAAGAGAGAGAGAGAGCGAGGGAGTTTAAATACTTTCAAGAAATCAATTAAGAACTTAGAAATCAATTTGATTCCACTAAAAGAGTAATAAAAGTATTGATATTGTGTTGAAGGGGCTACCCTTCTCAAATCTGCGAGACCGGACTTGTTGATGCGGCGAAGGCACTGCTAAAATGGTGAGGTAGAAGGTTGCATGAACTCACTTGGCTAAATCTGCTACATGGTGTCTAATTAGAAGGATTGCGTCTAGCCTGCATATGCATATAATTCTCAAGAATGAATTATATAAATATGGGGCTAGTCTTGGGAGAGACCGTCTCACAAAATGAGATCTGTGAGGCGGGTCTCAAGAATGAATTATATGAAAAGTGATAATATTTGAGCAAAAAGTGATAGTGTTTAAGTAAAAAGTGACGATAATAGTTAAAAAATATTACTCTATCACTTTTTACTTAAATATATATTTTTTTTTTACAAACTAAAAATCTGAAAAAAATTATGGGTTATCCTATCCAAAATTTTGAAATATGGGTTAAAAGGGATCCGTCTTACCGAAAAATATATATTTATGAGACGGTCTCACACAAATTTTTGCCATAAATATGAGTAAAAATACCTAGAGTATTTTATGATGATTTTAGAGTCTTATTTGTATAAAAAATTAATTATGAATGTTAACTATCTTTAATTTAATGGTAGGAACGAGATCAAAACCCCCTCTATATATAAGAGTATTGAATTTTCATTAGTAAATTGTCACATTGTAAACAGACATTTAATAGTTTTCTAACTACATTACATTCATTTCAAAATTATTAATTGCTGAAACATTTTATAAATTGCAATGATCAAACATATCTATTTTGTTAATCCTGATATTGATCAAATAGGCATCTGATGTATTTTGATCAAATTTGTACTCCCTCCGTTTCAAGGGAATTTGCACCCTTGAGATTACACACTTTTTAAAAAATGTAAGAAAAATGTGTAATGAGTAGAGTTTTGAAGGGTAGTTTTGTGAAACTTTTATGAATAAAGTTACACTAAGTGTAAAAAAATAATGTTATATGGGTAAATATATGTATATTTTAAAGAACAATGCTATGAGAATGTTTTCTTTTCTGAAGTGTGTAATTTTTTTTGTAGAATAGAGGAAGTAGTATTTTGAGGTGTGATTGTGAATTGTTATAGATTGTTGATCAATGTGATTGATTTGTCTTTTTTAATAATTTTGAAATGTTGTCGAAAAAATTAATAATTTTGAAATGAATGTAATGTAGTTAGAAAACTATTAAATGTTTGTTTACAATGTGACAATTTACCAATGAAAATTCAATACTCTTATATATAGTGGGGGTTTTAATCTCGTTCCTAGATCGTTAACATTCATAATTACTTTTTTATAAAAATAAAAGACTTTAAAACCATCCTAAAATACTCTATGTACTTTTACTCATATTTATATAATTCATTCTAGAGAATTATATGCATATGAAGGCTCACTGCAAGAAACAGGGGGAATAGCGACGAAAATTTTGCGATAAATCTAAATTTCATCGCTAAAATCAATTTTTAGCAACGAAATAGAAATTTTCATCGCTAAATTGTTAGATTTAATATTTGAAACAAAATTTATATATTTCATCGCTATATTAGCAACAAATTGCTTCATTTTGTTGTTAATAATCAAAACAGCAATGAAAAATATATTTTGTCGCTAATATTTTGCGATGAAATAGAAATTTTCATGGCTAATATCTGAAATTAATTTTTGCAACAAAAATTATATATTTCATCGCTATATTAGCAACAAATTTGCTTCATTTGTTTGTTAATAATCAGAACAACAACGAAAATTATATTTCGTTACTAATATTTTGCGATGAAATAGAAATTTTCGTGGCTAATTTCTTGAAATTAATTTTTGCAACAAAATTTATATATTTTATCGCTATATTAGCAACAAATTGCTTCATTTTGTTGTTAATAATCAGAACAGCAATGAAAATTATATTTCGTCACTAATACTTTGCGACGAAATAGAAATTTTTGTGGCTAATTTATTGAAATTAATTTTTGGAACAAAATTTATATATTTTATCGCTATATTAGCAACAAATTGCTTCATTTTGTTGTTAATAATCAGAATAGCAATGAAAATTATATTTCGTTGCTAATATTTTGCGATGAAATAGAAATTTTCGTGGCTAATTTCTTGAACTTAATTTTTGCAACAAAATTTATATATTTCATCGCTATATTAGCAACAAATTGCTTCATTTGGTTGTTAATAATCAGAACAACAATGAAAATTATATTTCGTTGCTAATATTTTGCGATGAAATAAAAAATTTGTGGCTAATTTCTTGAAATTAATTTTAGCAACAAATTTTATATATTTCATCGCTATATTAGCAACAAACTGCTTCATTTTGTTTTTAATAATCAAAACAACAATGAAAATTATATTTTGTCACTAATATTTTACGATGAAATAGAGATTTTCGTGGCTAATTTATTGAAATTAATTTTTGCGATGAAATTAAAATATTTCATCGCTATACTATCAACAAATTGCTTCATTTTGTTGTTCATAATCAGAACAACAATGAAAATTATATTTCGTCACTAATATTTTGCGATGAAATAGAATTTTTTGTGGCTAATTTATTGAAATTAATTTTTGCGATGAAATAAAAATATTTCATCGCTACACTAGCAAAAAATTCTTTTATTTTGTTGTTAATAATCAGGACAACAATGAAAATTATATTTAGTCGCTATTATTTTGTGATGAAATATATTTTTTGTGGCTAATTTCTTGGAATTAATATTTAATTTGCAATAAAATTAAAATATTGCATCGCTACACTTTCAACAAATTATTTTATGTTGTTGTTAATAATAAGAACAACAATGAAAATTATATTTCGTCGCTAATATTTTAGCGATAAAATTGAAATTTGCATGAATAATTCGGTGGATTTAATATTCGAGAGAAAATTAAAATATTTCATCACTATATTAGCAACACAATATTTTATTTTATTATTAATAATCTGAACAATAATGAAAATTATATTTCGTCTCTAATATTTTAGTGATGAAATAGATTTTTTCATGTTTAATTCTTATGAATTAAAAATGGTTGTCGTTTAAACATAATAAAGGAAAAAAGTTTGAGTGCATGCACAGTGTGAAATAATAGAGATAATTCCAACACTATGATGTGTTTTTTTTTACAGATCGAACATTATGATGTTTGAAATAATAGGATCAATATAATTTCATTTACTTTTACTCATTAATTAGACATATTAAATTTTTTATTTGATTTATTTTGGGGTATAATTTCTTGATTTATTTTGGAATTGTTAAAGTAACATTGATTTTTTACAATTGGAATTGTTTTAAAAATAACAATATATATATGTATATAATTGTTACAAGTTAAAAATTAATCAATTAATATATGTGAAATCAATTATTAAATAAGTAAAATTAACTAAATTAGTAACAATTGAATATATATATATATATATATATAATTAATATTAAAAACTGAACCAACGAGATGTCTGCCCAAGTGGTAGGCTCCCAGCTATGGGCGCCCATCCACCCGGGATCAATTCTCACGAAGACCAAATAAATTGTCATTTAAATAAAATGGGGATGGGGTATGTGGGTGCGGGTCGAGTGTGTGTTGAGTACGGGTTGGGGCGGGTCGGGTATGGGTGCTGGTTGGATTGGATTGGTCGAGTGTGGAAGTGGGTTTAGAAAACGATTGGGTTGGGTTGGGTAGGGGTCGGTTGGGGCGGGGCGGATGTGGGTTGGATACGGGTTGGGGCGGGTCTGATGTGGGTTGGGTTGGTTGAATGCGGAAGTGGGTTTAGAGAACGATTCGTAAATTGGATATCCATAGCCAAATTTTTAGACACGAAAAAATTTGTCGCTAATTCTAATATTTTCGTCGCTAATGTGAGTTAGCGATGAAATAATTTCGTCGCGGGATTTGTTGTTATACACCCGTCGCTAACGTGTTTGCGACAAATGTTTGATTTTCCTCGCAAACATTTTGCGATGAAACTCATATTTTCGTCGCCAATATTTTGCAATGAAACTTATATTTTCGTCTCTAATATTTTGCGATGAAACTCAAATTTTCATCGCAAACATTTGCGACAAAATTAATTTTTTATTGTCGCAAATACGTTAGCGACGGGCGTATAGCAACAAATCCAGCGACAAAATTATTTCATCGCTAACTCACGTTAGCGACGAAAAATATTAGAATTTGCGACAAATTTTTTCACCGTTAAATAGCAGTTTTCTTGTAGTGTCAATTTGCATCCTAAGTTACAGGACATATTTTGAAATAGTGAAAACTTAAAGAATTTAAAATGGAATCAACTTAAGTTACAGGACGTATTTTGAAATTTTCTCCGTCCCACAAGTGTTTGCACCACAACATGGGCACACTTTTTAAGTAAACAGTGTAATGAGTGGAGTATTAAGGGGTAATTTTACAAAGTTAAATGAATAAAGTAAAGAGAGTGGTTGAAATTAGTGTAAAAGTAATGGCATTTTGTGTAAATATGTGAATATTGTGAGGGTGTGGTTTATGAAGGGGTTTCCTTTTAGGGTGTGCAAACAATTGTGGAACGGGCAAGTAAGGAAAGTGTACAAACAGTTATGCATGGGACGGAGGGAGTAATAATCTTGGATTAAAATAAATAAGAATTGTAAATTTTAAAACCTCGTTTCCAAATTGAACTAAGTCATCGGAGTTTGCATCCAACTTGTTAAAAACATAATGCACTACTTCAATTAATTTTGGATCTTCACCAATTCTATTTCGATCGTGAAATCTTAGATTTAAGTAATAAGCTAGTACAATATTAATGAAAAAATTATTAGGAACTCACAATACATTATTTATAAAAGATGAAAATTATTTGTAAAAAGATCTAGTTGTTACCTGCAGAGTGTAGTGGATGAGAAAGTGTATGATCCCACCTAAATTCAATAATTTCCAATATCCATTGTGACCCTTTTATGCATTTAACCTTTTCTTTCATAAAATGGAACACACGGTATAAAATTGGTATAATAGAAACCACCTCAGAATCCACCACTCGAAGAACATTATATAGTGGCATAGGTTATATTTTTTCTTCAAGGGACTATACAATGCAATGAAATTAGTTGCAAAACGTGTAGCTCCTGGTCGTACAAGATCTCCTTGGCATATCTCTCGCATTAGTGCAAGTAACCAACCATGATTATAAATATACGTAGTTAGTTAATTGCCTAGCCTTAGCAATTACATTTGCAATGCCTTTTCTTTTTCCAATATCTTCAAATATCAAGTCAATGCAATGTGCAACACATGGTGTCCAATACAAGTTATACGTACCTCTGCATAAGTTTTTTTCTGGCCTTTACATAAGCTAAACCATTATCAGTTACAATTTGCACCACATTTTCTTTTCCAACCTCCAGCACAACATATTTTAGCAGCCCGTAAATGTACTGATGATCCTTGATCTTGTTAGATGCATCAACTGACTTAAGAAAAACGGTCATGCGGCTTTACAATAGACCATGAAATTAATGATATTTTAGCAGCGGCGCCATTGGTTTTTTTTATTTATTTTTTTGCTACTTTTTATGAACAAAAATAACTTACCCAAAAGCATATGGGTTTGTTATAGTTGGACAAGTATACAACCAAGTGTTTTTTTTTTTCGTTCCTAGGACATAGAAAAGTATATATGAAACTCCAAAGTTATGTGTTGTCATGTTGTTTTAGTAACTAAAAGGTTTGTTTTTTGGTTTTTTAAAACTAATAAAAGACGAGAATTAAAATGAAGTACACAATTAATTTCAAGTAACACTAAAATTAAGCTAAGAGCAAGAAACAATTAAAATGACAATTTATACTAACTTCCAAGTAGGAAGTGCAAGATGAGAATATTGTTTCGCGTATTTTCTTTATGTGGGCTTACTAATGAACTAACGAACTAATCACAATATTTAAGCCAAATGTCTTGATATAAGAGCTAAAGGCTATCACACATGTGTGTAGACCAATCCCTTTTGAGACCTAGGTGAACATGTGCACTAATAAGTCCATCTAATTAATACCATAAGCTCCTAAGATAGTGAACTCGTAAACACTTTCAAAACGGTTACTAATGTTTACAGTTCGCCCTCTCACTAATATCTTAGACGGCCTCTAATCAATTAATGTCTAATATTGTCGATCTAGTAATTAACCCTCTCTCGATTAAGCTAATTATTAAATATTAAACTTAAATTAATCTACCAAAACTTTCAGTCACACCACAATCATGCAAACCTAACCTTCGTTGAAATTTACAAAATCGAACACGTGACCCAATTGAATTGTTCAACTAATTTAATCTCACAAATCACAACATTAAAAATAATTAACTCAAGACATAGGCTAAATATGAAATTAATCCATAAATTCACTAATCAACCCACATAATTCCAACACCTAAAGCAAATAGAACTTAACCCATGGTTATACTAACAAATTCCATAGCTAAAATAACAAGATAAAACAAACTCATGTAAATTAATCAACAAAACTTGAAATGAAATTGAAATTACCAAACAAACTTGCAATAAATGGATAAATGTCACCTTGTTTATTGAATTTAGATATAAAGTTGAAGTAATAACAAAGCACAAAGATAATCCTTGCTTGAAATGTAAAATAGACACTAATTTAAGCTATATTACTATATAAGAAAATTGCAAAAAAACAAGAACACTTGCTACTATGTGAAAATGTGTGTAGAAAGTTTGTTTGATGGGTGGTGAATGACCAAAAATATGAAATTAGGGTATATATACTCTTGGGGCAGGGTTTGGAAGTGTGTTTTACAATTAAATCCTTCAAAAATGAAGAAAATGCACAAAAGTCCAAAAAATGAGTCAACTCGTTGGAGTTGGGTGAATTGGCCGAGTTTGCTGAAAATGGGTTGAATTGGTTGTGGTCGGATCGAGTCGCCCGGCCAAAATACCTGGGAAATGCTTAAAATGGTTGTGGGCAGGTCGACTCGCCCGTCCTAAAGACACTCCATTTTTCGAGACGAATTCAATGGTGCAATCCTTTTTTTGGCTCAGTGAGATATAGGCATGTGTTTTGCTCCTAAAATCCTCATTTTTCTTACAAACATTAACAAAACACTTACTTTCTCCCAATTAAGTCAAAGTATCCACAATTGATCAATAAAACATGAAATTATAAGAAAGATAAGCTTCAAACATGAGATATAGGCATGTGTTTTGCTCCTGAAATCCTCATTTTTCTTACAAACATTAACAAAACACTTACTTTCTCCCAATTAAGTCAAAGTATCCACAATTGATCAATAAAACATGAAATTATAAGAAAGATAAGCTCCAAATGTGCACTACAATCATGCAAATTCCACCTGAATCACTTGTCCATCCATTTGCCATGATTGTGCAACCATATGTGCTCCATTTCTCCTTTTCATGGTCAACATACTCGTTCATTTCTTTACACTTCATATCAAGATATTTATGTTTTATCTCATATGTCGTCGGAGGGGGAACTCTCAAAACTACTTGATGTGCACCAACGATCATATTTTTTAAAAGATGGAAAGATGCTTTATTGGGTGGAAGATTGTTTTAGATGAAAAACTTACTCACCAACCTATCGAGTTTTTCTTTCACGTTGCCACTTGAAAACCTGCTTTTGATACTCTTTTGTTTTGGACATTGTGATTTATATAAAGATGGCGCAGGTGCACGGTCATAATTTGATTCACGACCATTTTTTGTTCGTCAGAACTGCGATGAAAGGTCACCAATATCCTTACTCGAACTGCCTCTTTTATCAGTAGAAAAATTGTGCATTTGTTATCTTTTCCATTCGGTTACTTTGGAAGCTCTAGCAGCAGCACAATATATTTTTCAATCAGAAGGATCAAGGCCCTCAGGATACATCATCTCATCATCATCCTCATTATATAACCCTTTTCGTAATTCTTCTCTAATGCCATTCATTCTTGCAACTTTCTTCTGTTTTGCACCTTTTTTCTATTTTAACAAATAACAAAATTTTCTTTTAACTTCGGGTGGCACATTTGAACATGGACGTACGTGAATTCTTTTTTGAATCATTGTGGCTCAAGTGGTACTTAAAGCGAGTAATACCCCCACCCTGAATATTAAGTCCACAAAATTTACAAATTGTTCCATTTTTGTTGCCTAGTATCCTATCACAATATTTCCATGCAGGATCATGTCCACCACCACCACCACCACGTACCTTCACTCATTTTTTTAATACACTTTTTGAAAGTCTGACTTGGTTCGTATTTTGCACACTTTTAAGCACAACAATAACAATCCCCACAAGTGTATGGGTTCGATATAGCTGAGTAAGTATACGACCTAGTAGTTATCATCCAAGGACCTAGTAGAGTGTAAGTGAAGCCCCGAAGTTAAAAGTTTTCATGTTATTGTAATAACTAAACAATTGTTTTTTGTTTTTTTTTTTTTTTTGGAAAAATGAAAGCAAGTATCACTAAAATTAAGCTAAGTAACAAACAATTGAAACAACGATTAAACTAATTACGATGAAATTCAAAGATGAGAAGATTGCTTCGGGTGCTTCTATTTTGTGGGCTTACTAGTGAATTAACGAACTAATCACAATAATTAAGCCTGATGTCTTGAAATTATGTTAAATGTTATCACATATATGTGTAGACCAATCCCTCGTGGGGCTTAGGTGAACACGTGCACTAATTAGCAATTATATGATCTAATTAGTACCATAAGCTCCTAAGAAAGTGACACATAAACACTTTCAACACGGTTACTAATGTTTACGACTCGCCCTCTCACTAATATCATAGACGACCTCTAATCAATTAGTGTATAATGTTGTCGATCTAAGCAATCAACTTTCTCTCGGTTAAGCTAATTACTATTTAACTCTAATTAATTAATCAAGGCTCTCACACACACCCTGCAAACTCAACTCTCGTTGCAATTAACATAATCGAAAATGCTAGCTAATATGATTGATCAACCAATTAAAGCATACAAATTACAACACTAGAAACATTCAACCAACAAGACATATGCTAATCATTTAATTACTACATTAATCCACTAATCGCCCAACAAAACATCCAGACCCAAAGCAATTGGAGATTAGCCCATGGTTATGTCACTAAATAGCGTCGTGGGCTAGCCCACGACGCTATTTAGTGCTAGTCCATGAGAAGTAGGCGATGATCCCTCAAGTGGTTCTTATTTCACCTCGACTTTGGTCAGAAATTCCATAACTAAAATAACAACATAAAACAAACCCATGTAAATTAACAAAACTTGAAATGAAATGAAATTACCAAACAAACTAGCAATAAATGGATAAATGTCACATTGTTTGTTGAATTTACCTACAAATTATAACAAAGCCCAATGATAATCATTGCTTGGAATGTAAAGTAGACACTAATTTAAGCTAAACTATCTATGAAAATTGAAATTAAACTAAGCACACCTAACACTATGTGTAGAAAGAGCTTTTGATTTTGAGAAATTGGGCAAAAATCTGAAAATGAGGGGAAATTCATAAAAACCCCGAAAATGAGTCAAATCGGTCGAGTTAGGCGAGTCAACTCGGCCTGAAATTAGTTAAAATGGGTGTGGCCGGGTCGAATCGCCCGTCAAAAGACGTAGCAAGCTGTATTTTTGGATGTGGTCAGGTGGAATGGCCCTGGCTGGGTGGGGTGGCCTGGCCGGGTCGGGCTCCCCTGTTTTGACCCTTTTTCTTTGTCTCTTCATATCTCAAGTTTCCGACCTCCGATTGACTCGATTCTTTTTTTTATTCCACTCCATTTTTTGAGACGAATCCAATGGTGCAATCCTCTTTTTGTTCGGTGAGATATAGACACATGTTTTTCTCCCGAAATCATAGTTTTTCCTACAAACATCAACAACACGCTACCTTTCTCACAATTAAGATAATTTATTCAAAATTGATCAATATCATATAAAATTACAAGCAATGTAAGCTCCAAATGTGCACTAAAATCATGCAATTCTCACCCCAATCAAAGTCCAATCCTATAATTTGAAAGTTCAATAACTCAAAGTTAATTAATAAATTGTGAGTTACCACACACTAATATATAATTTCATTAAATCAATATATTCTTAGTGAAATATTCTACTAAATTAAAACATACTAATAAGAATAAATTAAGTGCAATAAACACACATCTTTTTTACTGGTCAAAACATATAAATACACTAATTAGAAGAAATTAAGCGCAATAAATACACACATTTTTTACTAGTCAAATAATAAGAAATTAAGTTTAACAAACACCCACATATTCCAATAAACACACGTATTTCATATAAACACACACCATTAATATAAAGGTAAAGTCTAGTATGCACTCGAGTGCATGTTATGCACCCTAGTTCATGTTGCACTTTTCAGTTTTACTGACTTACACTTTTTGATAAATATTTCAATTATTACTAAAAATATTATTATACAGTTTAATAATTGAAAAGTGCAACACCATTTACCAAAAAGTGTAAGTCAATAAAACTCGAGTCCATAACAGACCAACCCTAATATAAATTAATATAAACACACACATATTCTAAATTTCCAATAAATACACAATTTTCATATAAACACAAGATTTCATTAAATTAATACTCACTCCGTTCAATTTCATTATTCCCACTTTCCTTTTTTGGTTGTCCAATTTTATTATGCACATTCCCTTTTTGGAAATAATACTATTCACACTACTTTATCTCCACCCTCCAACCATCACTTATTTACTTAAATTGTCACTAACTTTATTCATAAACAATCACTTTACCTATAAATGGACCCCACAACATCCCATCATACCCCCAACTTATCTACTTTATACATAAACTAATCAATATTCATTAAAACCCGTGCTCGAAGAAGTGGGCATAATAAAATTGGACGGAGGGAGTATATTGTAAGTGAAATCTGCAATATTAAAAAGTATTCACATAATTATAAAATATAATAAGAAAGTAAATTACCTTGATGTTAAGTGGTTAAATGAGAAAGAGGAGAGTTTAGGGATGTCAATATTGACCCAATCCCCGGGTACCCACCTCGCCCCTGCGAGCTTTGAGCCAAGTTGGACATGTCCCGTATTGAGAACGGGTTAGGTTGGGCCCGCCCCGTTTGTGAAAAGATGGAGTCTGGGTTTTATGATCGAACCGCGGGTACCCGATCCGACCTGATTTGTTATATAAGCTTTATATATATATATATTAATTTTAAAATAACTCTTCACTTTAAAAAAATTAACTTTCTAATATTTTTTAGATTTCCCAATATAGAAATTATGAAACCGTCAATTAAGAAATCCTCATATCATTAATAGATACTCATATCAAAGTAAAGGTTTAAAATATAAATTAAGATAGAATTATAATTCTAATGTATATACATAATTAGAATTATCAAATTAATTTTTATTTAAAATCAAAATTTGTCAATCGGTTTATTTCAAAAAAAATTATTTTATTTTTTTTCATATCAATTCAATCTTTTGCCCTCAACACCATTAATGTTCAAAGACGTTGATTTCATGTTTATTTAATTTTAATTGGAGTGTTGGTTACTAATTATCATTGTGTACATATTTATATTGTTATGGATTATTTCAATGTTTATATGCATGAAAAATATTATTTCCAATTGTGAGAAACAATTTTAAAAAATTCAATATGACATGAAAAAATGGGGTGGGGCACAGGGCGGCTATCTAGGACCCGTACGGGGCGCGGGGCGGGTCCGAGTCTGTGGTGTTGGGATATTCAGACCAGCTGATATCCTTGTGTATTGTATATATAAATCAAATCTGCTTGTAATAGGATAAGTTGTATTGTATAGACAACTTCATCATTTATCTTGTAATAGATAGGTTCTGGTCAGTTTCAGCTGAGTTGGATATAAGTTGATACAGTGGAGAAACGCGCACAAGCTCATGAAGAGAAGAGAAGACCAGAGACTAGAAGAGAGAATCAGTCGAGGGGGAACTCGACTGGTGATTAGCTGAGTATGATCAGCTGAGGTCCCATCAATTGAGTATAATATCAGCTAAGGAACCAAACACAGTTGAGAAACTGAGACAAAGGTCATATGTTTGTGAATATTGAAGAGTCTAATCAAAGCTGACGTGGACCAATAGGAAAGGGAGAGCAGACGCCTAAAAGTTGGCACGGCACAAGGCTTTAAGAAGGAAAAAATCAAAGATACACTAAATATTACATGAAAATGTAATATTCAGAATATCAATCAAAGGATTGTGTTTTCTGAAATAGTGGAGATTTGAATGTTATCTTCCAACGATAATATTTCAAATCTACACTACATATATATGAGTTCAGTTCATATCTCACAACATAGGCGAGGGGATGCCAAGGTCGAGCAAAGAGCTTAAGTGTTCATCAATCAACAGAGCTCAATAAGAACTTCAATGAAGAAATTCAACAAGCATACCCTTACCCCCAGTGGGTGAGCTCATATCATCTAAGCCAATATAGTCTTATATATATCATAAGCTTAGAGAGAATTTCTCAATCCTACCATGAGGCTAAATCAGATTGTAAGGGAAATTCTCACACTTAGTACATACACGAAACACATCTTCTATCCTAAACCCTTAGAAGATAGGTTGAGTGACTCACAAAGAAGAAACATCAAAGACATCATTGTAAGAGTGCTAGCTCCTCACAATGACTAGCGGATTGAGTACACTTGGAAGTGTCAAAGGATCCAAGGTCTTCTTTTGGAACTAGCTATAAAGTAGCAAGAGGTCTTCTCTTGGAACGTTAAAGTAGCAAGGACCTTTGTTTAAATGATTAATATCACAGTTCAGCTGTGAGAGTGGATGTAGGACTAGGAAGTCTAAACCACTATATATAATTGTTTTATTTATTGCTTTAGCATGCATGTTTACATTCTGCATAACATAGTTTTAAAGAAGGTTTTTGTATCAGCTGATTTGGAATCAACGGATACGCTCTTATTTACTCGCTAGACATGGCGAAGCAATGATTCTTGACGGGCTCGTCGTTCTGAGTCTGAAACATATTATGGAGAAAAATATGTCACCGGGGTCAAGAGTTTGGTCTGTTTTAACAATTCATCTATATCAGCTGACATCAAGCCAACTGATCATGCATGAAATTATTTATAAAGGTTTTTCTTAAGCAGTTAGACGAGTATAATCTTTAAAATGGGCACACTACATTTTTCGCACGCTTCTCTATCAATTGATATAATCAGCTGACTAACTAGTTCTAGACTCCTAGTGAATCAACTGACCAAGTCATCTGATAGAGATAGTCGTTTTCTTACACGCTTAAATCACTCGTTTGATTTATACACCCTGGGTAGGGACCAACACGTGGCATAATATATTAGAACGGGGCGGGTCCGGGTATTCAACTACCCGGCCCAACCTGCACCATTGTCATCCATAAGAGAGTTAGATGAGAAAGGGGTGAAATATCATATATATATATATATAAAAGGATGAAGTTAATGATTCAAAATATTTCTAATTTGTGAGCAAACTGCAAAAGTAACATTTGAATGACATAAAATTGATTGAAAAGACAACTCAATTGCAAAGGTTGTACCCATGGACGAAAATTCAGCCAATTTTTTAAAAAAGAACAAGTAACTCGATATTTTAGATATTCCACCTATATATCAGCGATATATCTCGATATCTCAAAAAATTTGTACTAGATCCAAACGATATCGATATATCTCGATATTTTACTACTCCAATATTTAAAAAAAAATATATCTTGTTCACATCTACATAACCAAGAGAGAAAATCTGCATCATTAAATGAAAAGAAAATAAAGTTTGGGGGCCAATTGGAAATATTAAAAATAAGTGGGGACTTATGCAATTTTGACAAGAGAATTCTGAGATAGATTAGAAGGAAGATTTTTATCAGAAAAATTGAGCTTTCTAACCCTCAAAATCTCTTCCGATTTTATCGGAGAAACGTTGAATTCATTTGTGTAATAGATATGGCGATGTCTCCCAGTGCATCTTTTGCTGCTCAGTGTCCCTCTTCTTCTTCATTGTCTTCTTGTAACTTTCTCTTCCCCTTTATACCTTCTTAAGTGTATGGTTAGGATTTAGGAATTATGAGTTGCTTGTGTCTGCATTTGTTTTAATGTCATAGAATTCAGTTGTGTTGCAATTTATGTTATTGAATGGTTTTTCGTGAACGATGTTCCACGAAACACATTTTGCCTCAATTCGAGATGAATATAGAATTCAAGTCATATATGCTGAGTAATTTAGGACCTATGTTGATTTGATGGTGTAGAATGCAATTTGGGAATTACTTGTTTTCTGCTTCTTATATCTCCCCTTATTCATCCTTGATTTTTCGGTTATGCTTCTATCCGAATGATATCTTAGTCAAATTATTGTAGCTTACACTACACTTGCACTGGTCAATTCTTTAGTTTTTGGTTCAAAGGAATCAAAGCCAATTCATTTACAGGCTACCCAATTTTCCTCCATTCTTCATGTTAATCTAAACTTTTTTTATATGATAAGTTGGTTTCTATTTACTGCATTGGTTATTGTTCGGAAAAATAAGAGCATACCAATCATGTTCGAGTCATGTTGTGGGTGATGTGGATCATAATTATGGCTTAATCTGTTTTGTTCAGTTTTATTTGCATATGCAAATATGAGGGCTCTTTGGAAAAGGACGCCTCTACTTTGTGAAAATTGCAACTGATTTATACATTTTCTTTCTTTGCACAGTTTATGTATTATTTACATCTATGTTTGTTTTTCATTTCTAATATGAGTATATTAATGAGTTTTCCACGACTATGATATTATGTTGCAATTTATGTGTTCAACTACTCATAGTTTTTTGTTGCAATCCAGGTAAGATTCATCAGAACTCGAATCTTGTTGGTTTTCCAAATTATTCATTGCGACGAACTCAAATTGGAAGGGTTGGAAGATCTCTTAGTGTGCATGCTTTGTTTGGCGGAAAGAAGGAAAACAATGATAAGAGTGATGATGGTAATAAGGTATGTCATATTTTTTTGTTTGGGCTAACAGACATTTGGATAACTAAGTATTTTGGAAACTTGCCTTCTAACTTCATGTAATTAGGGTAAATCTTTTGCTTCTGACTTCTTGTCAATTCCAAAGCCCCTTTTTCCAGTAATTCAGATCCAGTGCTCTAAAATATATGTTTTTGAGCATTTTCATGTTCGTATATGGCTGTTAGCATGATGGTTATAGCTCGTAATTATTTGATTCACTCCTTCTAGGATCACTATTTTGTATTTGAAGCCTAGTTGAAGCAAAAGCTATGTATTGTGGTTGATTTCTTTAAAATTCGATGTGTCTAAATAATGAAACAACTTGTTACTTAAAACATGCAAGATTCCCTTTTGTTACAAACATATTGTTTGTTTGCATTTGGTCTTTTTCTTTTTTGTCATTATTAAAGTTATTGTGTATGCTGAGTTGATTTTATCGGTTCTCTTATCATTTCATTTTTATAGTGTTCTAAGTGAACTATTATGCTTGTTGATATAGGCAGGAATGTTTGAAAACATGCAAAATTTGGTGATAATTTGCGGTTGGTTTCTTTAAAATTCGATGAGTCTAAATAATGAAGCAATTTCTTACTTTGAAAAATGCAAGATTCCATTTTGTAATAAACATATTGTTCGTTTGCATTTGGTCTTTTTCAGTTTTGTCATTATTATTGTTATTGTGTTTTGTGTATGCAGGCTTAATTTTACCGGTTCTCTTATCATTTCATTTCTACAGTGTTCTAATTGTACTATTATGCTTGGTGATAGGCAGGAATGTTCGGAAACATGCAAAATTTGTACGAGACTGTAAAGAAGGCACAGATGGTTGTCCAAGTTGAGGCCGTGAAAGTGCAAAAAGAGCTTGCTGTGTACATGCCAATACTTAAACTCATCTTCGTTTTTTTTATTCTTTTGTATTTTTTGATATATAAATATTTGGGTTCCGAGATATTATTCATGACCGTTCTCTCAAACTTGCAGAGCTGAATTTGATGGCTATTGTAAAGGTGAGCTAATTAAGGTAATTATACTATTTTAAAAGCTTTTTGAATAGTGATGATACTAGTATAAAATTGTCATTGTTCAGGTGTTCCGGATAATTAAGTGATCATCGCCTTTATGTACATAAATTTGCTATAGTTTGACAATTCTCTTTCCTAGGCAACGCTTTCTGGGAATCAACAACCCGTGCGCATTGAGATAACCGACGCTGCGATGGAGTTGGGATCTGAAGTAAGTTTGGTTTAAAATGATTTGCATCTTGATACATTTTTGTGTCTCTTTGTTATGGTACTTTCGATTCTCAAGTGGGAGTTACTGTGTTTTCTTAGACACCTCTTGTAAAAGACTACAAGTGCTTTCTTATATCATGTTATACGTTCCTCAAATTAGTATTGAAAATTATGGGTTAATATCATTTTTGGTCACTAAAGTTTTATTTTCTCAGTTTTGGTCTCCTCTTTCACTCACTGTCATGCTTGGTCCTTGAGGTAAACTTTTACTACCACATTTTGCCTCACTATTAGTTAAATGTTCGTTGACCGACGTAATCAACTAACGGTGTGACCAAATGTGGAAGTGAAACTGTGAAAGTTTACTTTTAGGACCAAGTATGATAGTGGGTGAAGGAGGGGGGCCAAAAATGGAAAAAGGTAAACTTTATGGACAAAAAATGATATTATCCCCAAAAATTCAACATTTTCACTGTTAAATTTATATGTCATACATAGTCAACAGAATCAGGTGACCAAATTTCTTTCTCGCCATTTTTAACGAGTAACTAAATCTTTTCCTTCAGCAACTCTCTCTACTGGTGACGGAGGCGTACAAGGATGCGCACCAGAAGAGCGTTTTGGTAAGCGAAGAATAACCATTCGTTTTGGTAAGCGAAGAATAACCATTCGCTCTGTAACTTCCATTCTTTTGTTTTAGGATTTTTTATTAATATGATTGCATTGAGCGTGCAGGCGATGAAAGAAAGAATGAGCAATCTTGCTCAGAGCTTAGGAATGCCACCGGGTTTAAGCGAAGGACTCAAATGATTTGCTGATATTTCGCCTCCTTCAATTTTGTAAACGAGCTTTGCTGTGGTTGTTGTTAGTTTTTCATGTGTAACTTAAATGCAAGAATTGTGTTTTCTTTTGCATCAGTACTGGTGATTGTCCTAAAGTTCCATTTAATCCACCATGATATATACGGAGTAATTTAGAATTAAGCTTCAATCTAACAACTTTTTTTTAATCCCCCTCTTCAGTATCAATGATTGTTCTAAAGTCATTTTCTAATGACCATGATATATTGATATATACAGCTTTGAAGTGTGGGTTTATGGCTACTTAACTTAGTTTGTACTCAGGGTCCTTCCACAAGAGTAAAAAAAAGCAGAAAATGATTAAAAATATTGTGTTTCAATAATGTATAAATAAACTTTCAGAATTGAATTAATCTTACAGATATTATTTTCATTTTACTCCATTTTTTAAGGTTGAGAAACACCACTTATACTAATACTACTCAATAGTCTAAATAACTAAATAGCTAATTAATATTGTTAAATAAAAATAGTTTGCTCAATTAAATTAACTAATATGATTCATTGAAAATAATTATACTTTTCAGTATAACATACTATTAATATTATTCGATGAAAATAACTAATACTATATGAAATTAGGGATGGCAATTTCAATTTGTCCCGTCCCGTCCTATTTGGGTTGTCCAGATCCGGACCCGTATTGAAATGAGACGGATCCGGGTATCACCCTCGACCCGTGACCTATTTTTATATTTATTATATATATATATATTATACATATAAATATAATATATTTCTATATTTTGCATTTAACATGTTTATTAATATATATAACATATATATATATATATAACAATAATTCAACTTCATATATATTTTTTAGGTTAATATAAATTGATAAAACATTATATCAAATACAATATGATATGATATTTCATCTAAAATTTTATATCAATATTAACCTCTTTGTAATGTGAAAATAAATTTATAAACATGCTTCTAAGACTATTTTATTTATTTTGCTATACAAATATAAATTGTATGCTATATATTTTAAAAAATATGTTTATTATTTTTTTTAATTTTTAAAATTTATAATGGGTTGGTCCGTCCTAGACCCGTAGTGAAAATGTGGAGTGGAGTCATCAAAGACAGTATTAGGCAGATCTTGAGATGAGGACGAGGAAGGATTGACGAACGGAAAAATGGATTCATCGAACACAACATGGCGAGTAATGTAGAGGCAACCATGATGTTCGTCCAAGCAGCAATAGCCTTTGTGACAAGAGTTGTATCCTAAAAATACACAAGGGATATTTTGAGGAGATAGTTTGTTAGTAGCAAAGTCACATAGATAAGGGAAAACATGTAGATGCGAGTAGGAATGAGGTGTATAGAACATAAGTTCATAAGGTTTAATGAGATAAGTAGCAGTAACAAAGGCTTCAACCCAATAGGAAGTTGGAACCGAGGAGTGAAACAATAAAGATAGGCCCATTTCAGTTTTGTGACGATGCTTACATTCTGCTCGACCATTTTGAGCAGGAGTATAAGGACAAGACATGTGGTGAACAATACCAGGAGAGCTTAATATATTTTGAAGACAATTATTAGTAAATTCTGTGCCACCATCATTTTATAATCATTTAATTTTCCTAGATAATTAGTTTTCAACTAACGTCTTAAAATGCACAAATGTTGAGTAGAAGTCAGACTTTAATTTCAAAGGATAGAACCAAGAGAAACGAGAATGATCATCAACAAACACAACATATATAGTATAAGAAACCATCATTATTTTTAACAGGGGAGGGTCCCCAAAGATCACAATGAACAAGATCAAGTACGTTGGAGGCACGTTTTTCATTTATTGTGAAAGGGAGACGTTTGCTTTTAACCTTTTGACATGATATACGCATTGAAGGTTTTGGAAGTAAAGAAGTTACAGATAGGCGACCAAGATTTTTCAAGGGTAAGATTACTTCTATACTAACATGTCCTAATCGATTATACCATTGTTCAAAGGAACTACAAAGATTTAGAGAAGTAAAAGAAGCAGCTAAAGTCGAGTGACACCTATACAAGATATAAATGTCATGTTCAAGTTTTTCTCGTGCTAGAACAAGACCTGTTGTCCGATTCTGAATATCATTGTTAGTAAAAAAAATCTGGACATTAAGATCACTAGTAAGTTGACTAACAGAGATTAAGTTCTTGGTAAGATGAGGAACAACAAGAACAATTGAAAGAGGAAGACTAGGAGACATGAGATTACAACCAATATGAGAGATTGAAAAGGAGTTACTATTACCAATGACCACGTTGTCTGTTCTGGAATAGGGGAGACCAGATACAAGAGTCGACGAGGAGGGAACCATGTGCGAAGAAGCACCTGTATCCACATACCAGTCTAGATAATGTGGTGAATATGACAAGCAGGAAGGGCGAGGAGCCTCAACTAGGTTAGCCTACCGAGTAGGAGGAGTAACAAAACGTTGAGGGCAAGAGTCAACAAAATGATCAGCATATCTGCAGATTTGACAACGGGGAGTGAAACGTCCTCGTCCTAAGAAACTGCGACCACGTGAGTTAAACTATCCCTGACCCCTTGAGCGACCAGATGAGGAACGACCACGACTAGGAGTAGATGAGGAGTGAGCGAAGAAGGTCGGAGGCGGAGACGAGGCGGCGGGGGTTTCCAATGATTTGGTGAAAAGATCATGAGCTTCTACCTTGGCGAGCAAGTCAGAAAAGGTTGGAAGAGGATAGATATTAATCTGAGAAGCCGAAAAACCATGGAAACCAGAACCAAAGCCCCTAAGAAATCAATGAGACTTATCGGTGTTGTCAATGAGACATCCCATAGAGGCGAGTTGATCACACAAATATTAAACTAATAAGTTGGTTAATTAGTTAGGTTGTTAATAAAATTAAGGGTTAATTGCAAAAAAAATCACGATCTTTAGTAGATTTATCAATTACAACATAAACTTTTTTTCTTTGCAATTCCATACACCAACTTTTTTAATTTTACAATTTAATGCACCAACAAATTTTCCGATCAATTTTAAATTGATGTGGCGCCAAAAAGATCAAAATCGCCACATTGACGCCAAGTAAAACTGCCGATTAATTAATTATTACTATTTTTTAATGAAAAAAAAACAATTTTAATACTTAAAAAATACAAAATTAAACAAGCCCTTATTAATAATTATTCTAAACGCACACGCACACAAAGACATAATTATATTCACTCAGAATTTGCAACCCCTATAATTACATGGAGTATTTTTTTATTTTTCTTGTTTATGCTATTGGTGTGTTTTTAGGAAAAATTAAGTCAATAGAAAAAATAGAATTGTGATTAGTTAATAAAATTGATTTCTCATGCTCTCTTCCCAAATTCCATGGAGAATAAGAGCACCGCGAATCTAAGCCCATCATAAACAAACAAATCGATTGAAGGATTGACAAATTGAAGAATGTGATTAAATTTATGTGCAAATAAGGGCTTGTTTAATTTATTTATTTTATTTTTTTGAGTTTTAAAATTGATTTTTTCATTAAAAAATAGTAATAATTAATTAGTTGACAGTTTTACTTGGCGCCAATATGGAGATTTTGATCTTTTCGGTCCCACATCATTTTAAAATTAATCGAAAAATTTGCCGGTGCATTAAATTGTAAAACTAAAAAAGTTGGTGTATCGAATTGCAAAGAAAAAAAGTATATGTTGTAATTGATAAATCTACTAAAGGTGGTGATTTTTTTTGCAATTAACCCTAAAATTAACATAGTTACATCTTGTAAATCTACTTCTATAAATAATGATCAATGACTTCATACTCTCTTTATTGAGAGAGATTATTCATTATCACACTTTAGCTACCTATGCATGTGTCATTCTTCTGAACCTTTATTTTCTACTGATATCCCTTTAAATTGTATGCACGTTGTTAGTGCTGATACTATGAGTTAATCATATATTTTGACCCCCGTAAAATATATATATATATATATATTTATATATATATATATATATATTTATATATATATATATATATATATCTTTATCTTTTAAAATATTCTCTGTAGAAAAATATAAAAAATGTACCAAAGAAATAGATAAATATAGAAAATGTACAATTGAATGCTCAAAATAGCAAAATAAATAATTTTCAATGGATGGAAGGGAGTATATACATGTGATGTACATATTTTTAAGTGATGTTTACTTTGAATTTTGGTGATTTTTTTTTTTAAAATCTTAATGAAAACATGTGTGTTTCTTTTAGATATTTTTAATAAAAAAAGATTTAACATTATATCAGATTAATGTATAAATATTTCTTAAATCTATTTATGAATCTACTCTCTCCTATGTTTCACTCTCATTTTTCTCCATTTTATTTTCTAATTTTTTTTAGAATAACACCTTTTTTTTAAATATACTACTCAATGTTTTTTCATTTATTTTTCTTCTCTACTATCAATTTCTTTTCTTTTTCTTTATGGTTTATGAAAGAAAAAATAATTAAATTTTTTCTTTGCTTTAAAAAATTAATTGAGAGATTAAGTTGTTTATTTTAAATACTTTATAATGTAATCAATACTTTTTTTTAATTGCATATTGAAAATAGATACGGAGTATTTTTTTTGGGAAAATATTTGATCACTGAACTTTATCACTTTTCAAATTGGGTTGGTCTGCTGTGGACTCGAGTGCATGTTGTGCACTCTAGTCCATGTTGCACTTTTCAGTTGTACTGATTTGCACTTTTTCATAACTTACACTTTTTGATAAAATGATGTTACACTTTTCAATTATTAAACTATATAATAATATTTTTATTTATAGTGACTTACACTTTTTAGTAATATTGTTTTGCACTTTTCAATTATACTGACATGCACTTTTTTATAATATTGTGTTGCACTTTTCAGTTATATTGATTTATATTTTTTATTAATATTGTATTACACTTTTCAGTTATACTGACTTGCACGTTTCAAAAATATTATATTTCACTTTTTAATTATACTGACTACAAAAAATATAGCAAAAAAACATCCATTTTTTATTAACTAAAAAAATAAAGCGCAAAAAAAAAAAAGAAAAAAATAATTTTTTTACAAAATAAAAAGGGAAAAAATAAAGTACCAAAAAACAAACAGGCGTAAAAAAAAGGATAAAGAAAAAAAAGGGAAAAAAAAAAGAAAAAAAAAACAGCAAAAAAAAAAAAAATGGACTTGGTCAACTCGAGTGCATGGCATGTACTCGAGTGTATTTTAGACCATGTCTTTCAAATTTGATCACCCACATTTAATTACTATCAAAATTGGTCACTCAGTTATTATTTTTTATCAATTTTGATGTTGCTGTTAGAAAATCTGTCATTACTAAAATTTTGAGGGCTAATTCTTTTTTGACCCCATTTCCTCTATTTTAATTCTTAAACCTCCAACCCCAATTTTTTTTTCTATATGAAGGAAGCAACTGAATGCATTCCTATGAAATCAACAGACATATCACAAAAATCATGTAGTTATAGAAGATGAAATTTAACAGGGTAAACATCAGTCATCTGGTTATGTACACTTTCTTTTTTTTATAGTGTAGAGGCATTTAAGGAAGCATATGCACATAGGGTAAAAAGAAATCAAAGACCTTCGAAATGTGGTAAATGTGGTGTGATAGGACACAATGTAAGAACTTGTCCTCAAAAGAAAAAATGAAACAAACCTAGAAGCAAGAATGAAGCATGTGGAACTTGCAGTCGTGGAGCCGGAAGTACCATTAAACAATACTCAAGTAAAGAAACAAAAATTACCAGTATGTACCATATGTATTTCTTATTTCAATTTAATATTTACGTTTTTTTTATTACTTTATGTTATTATATTTATATGTTGTAATAGGTTCAGAAAGAATTCTCATGCATCTTTTAGAACATTTGGTGATTTATCAACCAATCCTTGGGTTAACTAGGGTAACCAAGAATTATCAGTAATCATATAATTCAATTATAATTTGATTTATTATCATCTCATTGGTGTTGTTGGTTTATTTTTACTTTATAGGGTAGTCAGGAAATGGGGAAACTAAGGAGGTAGCATCACAATTGAGCAAATGTGATGTGAGTGTGTTCTGGCTTACAATTTCATTTTATAATTACTATAATGTTACGAGACTATTTTCTTATTTTATAGGCTGTGCAAGTATTTCATTTTATAATTACTATAATGTTACCTGACTAATTTCTTATTTTATAGGTTGTGCAAGTACACAGTCTAATTGTGAAACGAGGAGTGAATTACATTACTATGTCAAATCTAGCTACTTACATGAGAAAGAGTGACAATGGTTCATATTAAAAGCACACAGTAAAATACAAAGGAAAAGCAAAGAGTCCAAATTAGTCAAATTGTTGTGGTCATGTACTAGTTATGTACTCTGTTTTTATAATTATGGTGTTTAGTTCGATGGTTTATAATTATTGTATTCACGTTGAAAATTATTCAAACTTGATTTTGTCCTCTATTTTTCAGACTGTTTTGAACCATATTTCAATTACTTTTTTCATATTGAATCTGTATAAACTTATTTCAAAATAGTTAATTATTAGAATTTATTTTCTCATTTATAATTATTAGGGCATAATCATCTATTAACATTTGTGTGAAGATTAATGGTAAAGAACTCTCTAAAATTATCAATTCATATTAAGAAAGCATCAAAATTTGATAAAAAATAATACAATTTAATAGTGATTAAATGTGGGTGACTAAATCTAAAAAATGGTAAAGTTTCGTAACCAAAAGTTTTCCCCTTTTTTTTTTTTTTTTCTCGGGAAGCATTGAAAATAGATTTTTAAATTGTAAAGTAAAAATCGATATAAGATCAAGAAGAAAATAGCGCTTAATTTTGACGCACGCAGGGTTTAACGGAAACTTTTCTCCTCTCTGTAAATCCAGCGCCGCCCCTCCACCAGTCGACGGCCGCCGTCGTTCCCGGCGCTGCTCCTGCTCTCCAGGTACCTCTCTTTTAGTGAATGCTTCCTCTGAATTTTGATTTCCCAGCGTATTCCGGCCTCCGCCGCGTTCCACCATTCGATTACGATGGCCGCTGACTTATCAGGCACTGCCCCTGCTTCCTCTTTACCCTTGGTTCTGTTTTTTTGTGTGTGAAACCTTTCTCTCGCTCTGCGCCCATAATGCCTCTGTGTATCTCTAACAACTATGTTATGAACAAAAAATTAGGGCAATATTAGGTATTAATAGAAGACAAGAAACCAGGTTTGTCGTCCTTAACAGTGCTAGCAAGGAATACAGAAAACAGGATTGCTAAAACTTCATTGTTTTCCATAATTTTTGCAACTATATTTTGTTATTGGTGCTTAGGATATGAGCTTATGCAACTTCGTCTCGTTTGTTTCTGTATTAATGTTGTTATTTGTGTGTAGGATATGATATTACAACTTTATATTTTTTAATTATGCAACATATTGTGTTCTAGAATGGTGTTAAGCTGCGCTTTGCCCTTAAAGGCGTAGAGCGCTAGAGTATATTTGTGCTTTTAGCTTCTTTGGTGTAACAACATTTTCTAAATGAGTTAACTGCAATGAAAACAAGTAAGTTGATGTCATAGCAAATTACCACGATTTCAAGAATTTATATATCATGAGTTTTATGGAATAAAGACGAGGAAGACTAAAATCATGCATGTTTTATCCTTGTTATCTATGTAACAAGAATTGAATTCTGTGTCATCACTTTAAAATGGCTTGCTGAATGATCTTTTTGGTGAGACTAGGTGGCTACACAAAAATGAGAACCTAGAGCAGTGTAATTTCCCGGATCAAAGGAGCAATGTTGGAGAGAAAAATGTAAGTTAACTTTTCCTTTTTCCATTTAAAATAGTGGATTGTGCTTCAGTTTTTGAATCACTTTCACTTTTTCTGCATTCAAATGTATTGTGAATCTTGTGATTTACATTTTATTTTATTTTGGGATATCAAGAGAAAAGTAATAATTTTTTTTTACTGTTAAAATCAGGGGAGCCATTGAATTAGGACTCCGCTGTCCAGAAAATGTTAATGGCATTTCAGTTGATCCGCAACCTGACTGGAGTTTTGACAACTTACTCTCGGAGCTGGATTCAATAGACAAAAAGCTGAATTCAAGTTTAGATTTTCCGTCATCATTTACTAAAACTCAAACTAGGTATGTCCTCACCATTTCTTCATAGTTTGTGTTTATTGTGTGATATTTTACTATCTACACAAATCTTACAGAGATGTAAGAGCTTCAAGGGACAACAAGTCTAGTGCACGGGGCTTTGTGATGCGAGTATCAGATGATGAGAGCAGCGATGTGGATTTTGATAGTGATGAGGAGGCTGACAATAAACCCATGGTGTCTGGCAGAAGATTTGCATGTGATGATCTCTATATGAGGTTTATTAAGCTCGGCTACAATAATGTTGTTAGGCTCTAGCTTAAGTAAATGGTTGGAAATGACAAGATAAATAAAATTTAAACTATTTGTTATAATCTGCTGCATGATCATATCCTGTGTGTAACCTCATGTTGTAAATGAGTTTACTGTTTACTGCAAATATAAAAAAATTACTAATATGATTGGATAGTGAAGTACCATGATTTCAAGAATTTCCATATTATTTGTTTTTCAGAGTGAAAGTGTGGATGACTAAAATCGTATATACGTTTTATCATTGTTATCTATGTAACAAGAATTGAATTCTGTGTCATTACTTTAAATGTCTTGACTGATGACCGGTTTGGTAATTTCGGTAAATGCTTTTATCAAGTTAGCACTGATTGTTACTTGCTTAAGCTCATGAATCAAGCATATACTGTGAATGGAAACCTAAAAGTGGCAGGCTTAAGCATTGTGGATCTTTTTGACATTATTTGTGCCCCATAACATTGTTCAATAAAAGTTATGGGAAATAATTTTACAAAAACAAGAAATTTACCCTACAATACAAGACTAGGGGACACGTGCAAGGAGTACTAACCATATTTTTCTATGCTTGTGTTCTAGAATTGCTGAGGATTTCGCTTTTGTATATCTGTATAATTTTCACTTATTTTTAAAATATTATTTATCATCCCCCCAAGTTGATTTAAAATCTCGACCTTAATAATGGTGTTTCTTACTCCACATCTGGTTCCTTACATCTCTTTTCTTTTTATCAGTAGTGATGATTCTGAAGATAACATAGATCTTGAGACACAATGCCATCTGATGGATAAAGTGGGATTAGCTGAAGTTGCACTAACTGAGTTAACACATGAACTTCAGCTTAGTGTTTCGGTGAGTAGAAATTCTTATAGAATCACCCATTTGTGAAGGCAATGGTGCTTAACAACTATGAACTCTACTATAACTTCAACAGCTTATTGGCTTTTCACTTCTTAATTGTACTCATTCTTAATCAATATGACCTAAAGTTAATCAAGTACTTGAAGCATAAACCTTGTTGTAACTACTTACTATCAATTGACATAGTTTTTGTTTTAGTAGCTTCATGTTGTTACCTTACATCAGTATCTGGTGTTTCCTTGAGAACAGGAGGAAGTGAGATCCAAAATATCATCTTTGGAGACTGAGCTGGTCAATGAAAATGAGAGATTTGCATCTCTGACAACTAAAATTGACAAATATAGAGAATTACGACAGGAGAGGGAGAGAAAATTTGACTTGCAGTACAGACGCACAATGTAAGATTTCAATTCTTGGTATCTATATCGTAATTATTTTTGTCTCACAAATGCTGATAAAATAAGTTCATATGATTATTGTTTTATTCCAATTGTTGCACTTTATTTTTTCTGCTTATAGACTAGTCGTAATTCCAGCATTTATCAAGTGTGGGTGTTGGAGGGGGGCGTGTGTCCTGTTTGATTTGATGGAGAATATTACTGATATCTCTCCTTTGCTATTTCAGTGCGGAAGCACTGGATAATCACCTGACAGCTGTGCAGAGGGATCACGAGCACATATCCCAAATAGAAGAAAGAAGAATAAGAGATGACATGGCTCGTGAGGAGGCTAAAAGAAAGGAAAAGGCAATCCATGAAGAAAAGTTGCGGCAAGAAAGGATTAAAGTAGAAGAAGAGGTTCTCTCCTCATGCATCTCAATTGCCATGTTTTTTTTTTTTTTTCTTTTTACCACATGATATGGGCTTAAGCGTGCTTCTGACTATTTGATTACAGATTACATTAATATCCTATATTCCATCCATTTCATTTCATTTCATTTACCATAATATATATTTTTCTGGCATAATGCAGGCTAGACTAAAAGCTGAAATGACTCAGAGAGCTAAAGCTGCAGCAATAGAAGCTGAGAAGCAAGCTGCTGAAGAAGCCGCTGCTAAACGTGCTTCTGAAACCTCAAATACTGCTCATAATGCAGTGGAAGGTTCCAAAGGAACTCTTGTGTCATCCTCCACAACTGATTTTAAGAAAGGTGTCCAATCATCAAATTTCTGAATACTTATTTGCAAATACGAGCACATCACTATCTGAATTGATTTTCATGTTATACTGGCAGCAGGAAACTTGATAAAAGCTTCAGAAAATGCTCTTGAATTGGAAAAACGACGAAAACAACTTTATGAAGAATTGTCTACCAAAAACAAGGCTTTGAAGAGTGCTAATCAGGTAAATGATTATAAAAACTTAAACATACAATACACATGGCTAATGTCACAATATGCATTTTTCATTGGGTTAAAAAAAGTAAAGCATGGAGGGTTGTAAATACTTAACAATTATTATTATGTAACCTATTTCTTAGAATCCATTATTGTGGTTAATTTTCATTGTTCATGGGTTGAATATTCTTTCCCATTTCGAAACATCATTGTCTCTGTTCTTTGCAGGATTATAACAGACATGGAATGAATATTGGTAGACAAATTAGAACAATCTCAGGTTCTTTTGATAATGTTAAGTAAGTTGGGTTTTCCATCCTCATCATATACAAATATGCCCTACCATTATTTTTCTTAACCAAGGCTTATATACTTTTCTTTTGATATAGAATAAGGAGAGACGAATTAGTGAAGCTCATTAATAGTCCAGGATGTCCACAGTCTATCAGTATCCATTTTTTTGCAGAAAAGGTTTTGTTATTTAGTACTATGGGAATCTATCATGTATTTTTTTTTCCGCTTTATTTGCTCAAAAACTATTATTTGTATCTAATATTTTATAGGCGCGTGAACGTTATCATGCTCAGAAGAAGTTGCCACTTAATGTCCTTACTTGATGTGTACATTATGATTGTAGATTGTCTCCAACTGCACAAATCAAAAGAGCTCCATTACCATCTTCGCTACTTGTTATGTCATTGTACTTGTGACATCTGAGGTAACACAAAATATGAGTTAGTATAGGATTAAAAAGCGAATGAAATTTCTTTTTACAATGTGATATTTTTTTATGTTTTGAGAAAAAAACAATTTATATTTTAGTGTTGGGCGTGTAGGGTGTTTTATAGCTGTTCACATTCATCACTGAGTGTTGTTTGCTGTAACTTATTGGGGGATCACTTAGATGGATTCAAGTAATGTAATATAGTCCAGATTGGTGACTTATCTAAAACCTTGATGAAACGCAAGATAATTGCATAAGCTTGCCGTGGATGACTCAACCTCTTTAAAACATGTTTACCATGCCACGTCATAACAATTTAGTTCCAACATTGGTTTCAGCATGTTATAATTATTGCAAAATTTCTTCAACTTGTGTATCACTCTACCTCCTTGCACTCTTCAAAGATGACTGCATTATCCCTTAGAATTTATTGGTAATACTTCTCTTTTACTAAGTTTTCATTAATTCCTAGGTCAAAATTAAGGGATTCAAAAGGCGTGCCTCAGGCTTGTAGAGGGGGTGGCATTGTGTGCCCCTTTAACTGCACTCGCCTCAAAGGGTCAATACTTTTTGTATCATAGTTTAATTGAAATTACTTAAAATGGCAAATAGGATAATTTTTACACTTGTTCAGATATTTATGGTATTGGAAGTTTATTTAAGATTTCAGTTTGCCTGACATGTTTAATAGGGATTAATGTAATATCTGTAGTTAGCAAAGCTATTTTATGTTTGACTATTTCATCAATTCAAGGATTGATATTTGCTTAGTAGCAAAAGTTTTCATGTTCTAATATGTAGTTGGATCTTTATTATTCACTAGCCTAGGCGAAACCATCTCCAATGATCCCCTTAGCATCCAAATTAAGATATAGGTCATTATGATATGGAGAGTTTACAAGTAGTATGTACTATGTAGTTAAGAACATAAATTTTGCAGTGAAATTGCAGATCTTTATAACTATGTTTGTTGTTCTGCTCTTGAATTTACTGTTTTGTATCTTTTGTTTCGTTGATGACAGTTCCCAATGGCCATGGATATTCTCATTGCTGAGTTGAACAGAGTGTGTATATACACAGTTCCAAAGCACATAAGTTACTCACAGGTGATTTCTATGACTTAGGAAGCACACAATTCTTCACTTGAAATGGATTTGATCGACGGACCCTTAATTTACACATGACTTTTTATGTCTTGTAGAAACTTGATGATTTAAAACTGCATTCTCTTTCGTTTCTTCATATTACCATATTCTCCACAATTGTGAAATTGCATAAATGGCCTTTTTTACTCGTCTTTTCATTAATCTTTGTGATATTGGTGTTTTTGAAATATGTCACATTCATATCAAAAGCGACTTCTCTTATCCAGGAAACGTTCAGTACAAGAGGTGCCTACCATAAAGCTATTGGATATACTGAAGAAGATGGAAAGATTGAGAGCCTCGATGACTTCGTAGAAAGATTGAGTTGTTATATGAAATTATACGGAGCTCTAGTGCAGGTTCGATGCCCCCACTTAACAATTTCAACACTCTGGCTTCTGCAATTTGCATGACATATATTGAGCAAATAAATTGCAAAATTGGTCCTGTATTTATTGGGTGTTGGCAATTTTAGTCCCATACGAATCAATTTTCTCAATTAAATCCCATAACTTCTAGAATGATGCAATTTTAGTTTTATATTGACAATGTTGCAGGATTTGTGCATGTCTAATCACGTGAGCTGTGAGCTGTGAGTTGGCGTTGCTTACGTGGAATAATGTGACCCCAATAAGTTAGTTTAAATTTTAAAAAAAAAAAATTGCAAATTAATCATCTTAAAACAAAAAATTGTTCATATAAGACTAAAATTGCAGCATCTTAATTGAGAAAATTTGTATGGGACTAAAATCGCCAACATCCAATAAATATGAGGTCAACTTTACAATTTACTCTATCGGCTATCAGGGCATTAACTTGTTTAACGTACTGTTTTGTTAAATCAGACCGAAGTTGAAGGCTTTAAGAACCTGCATGGACTTGCACAAGGTTGGGCATGGCTTGCAAGGTTCTTGAATCGTCTCCCTGCAAATCTGTTCACTGCTGTTGCACTGGATTCGTTTCTTGAAGTAAGTTCAGACACGCCTATCTTCATACAGCTTGAAAGCCATTTATGTCTTAAACAATTGATTTTGTTGTCCAGATGGCTGGATATAGGTTATATCGCGCGTATAGAAAACAGTTTGAGAAGTTGATTCACATCATTGCCAATGATTTCTTCAATGCATTGAAAGATGTTGGTGGATCGCAGAGCCCCAAGCTGAGCAAGGTAAAGTCATCGCTTCGAAATTACATAGAGTCGAAGCAGTACATGAAAGAACCTGAAGGATTGCATCTAAGAGACCATCTTCAGTCTAACGATTTTAATTATTTGTGTGTTTAATATAATAATGGAACTGCGGTTGTTATTTGAAGATGCATACTGGATGAATTTCGTCCATGTGCAATAGTTCTTGAACTACACGAGAGTAGTAGATTATTTTTAGACGAGTCTTGTTGTACCTTGATTGAGAAAACCTACAAATTTTCACGTTGCTGTTGTTGTAACTTGATTATGGCTATGGGATGTCTTTGTAAGACATTAAACATACTCTCTCGTGATTTGCATATGTTGATTAACACATTTTTTTTTTTAAGAAAAGTGAATTTAGTGGTGTTGGAGGTCAAATAAAATAGGGGGTATGAACATGTATGTATGTTGATATATGATTTGTGTACCATATGAACATGTATGCATGTTACTATATGATAATTTATACTCCTTCCGATCCAATTTTATTATTTTCATTTTTCTTTTTTGATTGTTCAATTTTATTATGCTTATTCCCTTTTTAAAAATAATACTATTTACACCACTTTATCTTCATTCTCCAATCATTATTTATTTACTTAAATTGTCACTAACTTTATTTATAAACAATCACTTGGATCTCACAACATCTCATCATATCCTCAACTTATCCACTTTATATATAAACTAATCAATATTGATTAAAATTCGTGTTTGGAGAAATTTCGAAAAAATGGACATAATAAAATTAGATGGAGATAGTATAAAGTATTGAAAATTGGGTTATTATATGAACCTAAAGGTATTACTGTGAAATACTTTATATATAAAATATATCTTAATTAAGATAGTTTTAAAAAAATGATCATATTTTACTTTGCATTTTTTTTTCTTCAATTTACCGTAATTTTATTTATGAAATATTTTATATAATTTTTTATGAATAAGAAAACGTTTGAAGAAAATCAGTTTTATGCTATTGTAATTTAATTGTAGAGAGAGTCAATAGTGTTGTCAAGTAATTTAATGAGAGGAAGACAACTTCAAAATAAAAAGGTCATGAAGATGTGAAGGGAAAAGGAGAAAGAAAGTGAATATTACAATTCCAACATCTTGATATATTCAATGTTGTATAGAATTTTTTTTTTATATTGAGAGCTACTATGAACAACCACTTGTCTTTTGTATTTTTTTCTTATGATCACAATCGTAGAATAACGGTTAAATCGACGGTTCAATTGAAAAATTGAACTATATTATGGATTGTTGATTATTAATAATTTATGATGTAAAATACAATTGATAACACTAAAAATGAGAACAAATAATTTCGTGGGGATCTCTGTATTTTAAGAATTTTTGGTGTTAAAGATTAAAGAATTAAAAAAGAGATTGATGATTATCCAAAGTAAGACGTGGGTGAGCGACTTGACACGTGTGAGACAATAGTGAACGTGGCAAACTCCAACACCCCCTTTCTTTTATTTTCTTCACTTCATTCATTCATTCATTCATTCATCCTCTCCTCTCAAATACTTACCACCACACCCAACAACAAAAACAACAAATGACAGAGACGCAAAAGACAATGGGCGGGCCACGGCGGAGTATGCCGTACAACCCCTACGCCATGGCGGCGGCCGGAATCGCCGTCGTGGGTGGGGTGTGGTACATGTACAAGTACAACAAGAACAACAAAACCCAAGCTAGTGATGACACGCGCCGCCCCAAATAAGAATCAAACATTTCATTTCATGTTATGCACTAGTACTTACTGTTAATCGTACGTTACTTGTAGTTGTAGTAGTCTCGTTTTTCATTACTTTGTGGAGTAATATATATAAACCCTTTTTCTCTCTGCTTGTTGGATTGTAAAATGAACATCACATCTATCCATACATAAAATACGTGTTTTGAGCAATTTACAACATCTCTCTCCAAGACTAATAAAAAGAATCAATATATATTCAAAATTTTGGTGTATAGTAAGTAAGAAACGAGAGGTCTTGTTTTGTACTGCTATACTATACTATTATGATGAGTATATATATGAATGAATGAATGAATCAATCAATCTTGACAGAGGAATAAATGAGCCTAGTAAACCAGAAGGAAGCATAGAAGCCGATAGTGCCCGTAATCACAAAGAATCCATACGAAGCAATCAACATGTAACCAAAGTAGAACGCACCCGAAACAGGCTTCGTGATATCAAGCTTCGTGAAGAAGTAGAACGCCGTGTACAGAAACAGGTACAATGCCGACGATCCTGACGTTAGATACGACCTCCACCACCACAGATAATCCTCACTGCAAAGCTGGAAGTAACAAAGCACCACCGTGATCTCCGCACACGTCACCAGCAGGATTGCAAACACGATGAACAGAAACCCGAATATGTAATAGAACTGATTCAGCCATATCGACGTTAGGATGAAGAAAAGCTCGATGAAAACCGCCCCGAATGGAAGAATCCCCCCTATCAGGATTGAGAAGATGGGATTCATGTACCAAGCCTGCTCCGGGATTTGCCTCGGGATTTTGTTAGTCTTTACAGGGTCCTCGATTGCTGGCTTCTTGAATCCGATCGAGCTGCCTACGAAAACCAGCGGGACCGAAATTCCGAACCACAGGAACACCAAGGCAAACATCGTCCCAAACGGGACTGCCCCCGACGATTTCTCCCCCCAGATCAGGGCGTTGAGGACGAAGAAGATGCTGAAAACTGCACCTGGGAAGAGGAAGGACGTTTGGAGGGCGATTTTCTTCCACTCTGTTCCTTTGAACATCTTGAAGAGACGAGCAGCTGCATAACCCGCGAAAATCCCCATGAATGCCCAAAGTAACAGCATGGCTGTCATTAGTCCACCCCGGTTTGAAGGAGACAGAAACCCGAAAACAGCGAAGATCATAGTGACGACCACCATTCCCAGAAACTGTACACCAGTTCCAACGTAGACGCAGAGCAGATCGGAGTTGTTCGGGGGCCTGAAAACGTCGGCGTGGACCAATTTCCATCCGGTCTCTTCCTGGGCTTCTTCCTGAGACTCGAGTTCGTTGTATCTTGCAATGTCTCGATAAAGTGTTCGAAGCATTATCATAGCAACCATGCCCGAGAGGAAAAGAACAATCATCAGAGAGTTTACTATGGAGAACCAATGGATTTGATCATCAGTCATGAGAAGATAAGTGTCCCATCTTGATGCCCATTTCACCTCACTCTCCTGCAGCACAGATGTTGAATTATATTAGACAAGATAAGAAATGTGGGAAAAATACTTCTGATTACCTGGAATTCAACATCATAAGTGAATATGATTTCTTGTTTATCTTCAACCTCCAGGGGTGAATTTGAAGATGTTACCAGTTTCTTGGCATGTGGATCACATGTACTTAGTCGTGTATTTTCACTCCATTTTCCTTCATATCCATGCTTCACACTAAACAATGAATGAATATAATTAAAACGAAAAGAAAAATGGTTATACTACACTATCTTAAAAGCCCACCTAAATGGTGTGACTTCAAAGCCTACAATCCTTGCTGAATTGGTTTCCTCATCCTTATGAAACTTGACCGTGAAGCTCAAGTGGTTGTGGATAAAATATTTCTGTACAACGCTCTGTATAGTACAGTACATAGATGAGAGTAAAAGAGAGATCTTATCAAGATTTGTTTTAAAAAAAAAAAATTATACTTCACTTACACCAGTATATTGCCCTTTCAATCCAACATGAAATCCCAGCTGGTAGATTTGATGACCTTCTCCTTCTGCTCTTGGAATGGGGACAACTAAAGGAAGGTTATCTAAGATCCTGGAAATTCAGATACTCAGAATTATTGCATTAGATATTACTACTTCAAACATTATTCGAGTTTTTGTCCATTGCAACATACATGTTTACACGGTATTCATCTTCAATTTTTTCCTTGAACTCATTTGCAGTTTTGGAATCAAGTGTAAGTCGACAGACAACATTGCACATCTGTGGTTCCCTCATTTTAAACTGCAAAAAAAAAAAAAACATACAACAAGAGAAAGTCAATGACTGATAGAAGGCGAATAGAGCGTAAATTCAAATGACACCAACCACATAAGGGGAGTTCTCGATGCGATCCCCACGAAGTACTTCTCCAAGATTTTCTCTACTGTCAATTATAGAGCTTGGGCGACAAAAAGGGATTGAATAGTATGAGTATGGAAGCTGAGTCTTTATAGAAGTCAATTTATTCACTTTCACATTCAGAGGATCTCCCTGCAAGAAAATTAAGGGAAAAAAAAAAAAAATGTAACACATCCAAAGCTGGGTGTCATATGTAAATGTTTAAGAACTAAAATGAAAATTCAAGAAAAAAGGTACTTACTAGTTTAATATACAGTATATTAGAATATATTGTAGTATACAATATGTGGAAAAGCACGTATAAAACCTAGATAAATGAGTTCAGGCAATGATATACAGAAAAGCTTCTAATGGAGCTTAGTCTTCATTCTCGACTGGAACGTATCAGTCTCGTATAATGTGGCATGTTTATAAATTCGCCGCCACTGCCAAGTGAGCTATCCTCCACATTCAAAGAAGCTCATCATACCATCTTTTCCATCACGTGAGAACAAATAAAAAGAGAATGTGGGGAGGCAAATATCTGATTATATTATTATAATGAAAACTTTGCCTGCAATCGTCGTGATCCAGAGATTTAACCTCATTGAAATCCAAGCTATTATGCATCTTTAACATGTATAAATCAAATGAATGTGAGATAGTTCACTCTAGGTCCAATTTACATTCTTATGTTAAGACTTCATTTCATTCCATTTACAATGCCTTTTGCAAAAACTCATTTCCATAATCATAAAAGCTGGAGTACTATTCAAACCAAACTCATTCTATCGCTTAGTTATATCAATGATTTAAACAATAGGTAATTTATTTTCTTTATCAGTATAGGAGGCATCTTATTTGTGTGATTAAATTCCGATATTTAATACTGCATCTAAGACATGCCCCTGTTTCCAATTCACAGATAGGATCAGATCTTTCAATAAGCAACAGATCACGAAACACAATAAAAGACAAGTATTTTACACAGGATTGCAAATTTATACCAACCAAAACAAAAAAAAAAAAAAAAAAAAAGGAAAATGGGTTTGCAGAAAATCATAGGGACCTTTTCGAAATCTTCGGGAGCAACGCCAGGGAGATAGAAGCATGTGGCATTTTGGGAGAAAAGCAAAATGCAGAAGATGAAAAGGGTAGGAATTGCATGGAATCCATTACCAGCTTCTCCCATTGATGAATCAAGCAGCAAACAAGCGGTGGTTTCAGATCAAGAGAGAGAGAGAGAGAAAGAGAAGGAAGGATCGTTTGTATATTGTGTGTAATTTAAGCTTAGTTCTCACTTCTCGGCCTATAATTGGAACTAACATTACTTAATCTTTCCTCAAAACACATTACTTTATCTATAATTTTTTATTTTTTTTATGTCCCACATAATCCTCACGCTTAAAAAAAAGTAAAAAATCTAACAACTATTACCTTTAAAATTATCACTTATTCTGTATTTACTATCCCAATAAAAACATATTGCCTCCAACTTTTAATTGAGTGTACGGGAATTGAACCGTGTATCACATGGAAATATGGGGTTCACTCTTACCATCTAGGCCGCTGCCATACCCATGAAATAATTGATATTATTATCTATATATACATTAAAATTGTACACTCCAGTTCAATCCATATACATATAGGTCATCTCATCTAGGCCATTGCTATACTCATCAAATAATTGATATTATTATCTATATATACATTGAAATTATTAAAATTAAATGTAAATTGTATAAGATACCCTTTTACCTTATATAATATACACATTTTAGTAATATCGTGTTGCATTTTTTAGATTATACTTGTTACTGATAATTTTTGTTTTCAGCAAAAATGCAACATTTGTATTACTAAGTGTTGGTCATTTTTTTTTATTAGTTCAACTTGCACTTTTTGGACTATAATGATACACCTTTTGGTTATTAGTTCTTGCACTTTTATAATTTAGATAAACTGTTTTTTTTTTTTTAAATAGTTATTAACTCTACACAATTTATTATTTAAAATTTTGCACTTTTATGTCTATTATCATATACATTTTGGTTATTAGTGCTTGATGCTAAATTTTTATTGATATTAATTTCACACATTTAATTATTTAAGCTTACACTTTCATGACAATTAAAGGTACACGTTTTGGTTATAAGTACTTGCACCTTTATAATCTAAATAAATTGTTCCTATTTTTTTTTAAATGTTATTAATTTCACTCATTTTTTTATTTATTCTTGCACTTTTATGACAATTAAAATACACCTTTTGGTTATTAGTACTTGCACTTTTATACTTTTATAATCTACCTAAACTGTTTCTAATTTTTTGAAAAACATTGTTATTAATTTGACACAATTTATTATTTAAACTTGCACTTTTATGACTATCAATGATACACCTTTTTGGTTATTAGTCTTGCACTTTTATAATCTAGATAAACTGTTCCTAATTTTTTTTAAAAAAAATTGTTATTAATTTCACACATTTTATTATTTAATCTTGCACTTTTATGACTATCAATGATACACCTTTTGGTTATTAGTCTTGCACTTTTATAATCTATATAAACGAGTGCTAAAATATTTATTAGGTGCGAAAATAAAAAAAACAGATGATAAAATAAAATAAAATTTGACATAGTTGAGAATTGAACACATGGTCTCGTGGTAAATAACTCAAGGGGCAACCACTAGGCTGTAACAACTAGTTGGTATATTTTCGTGGAATATGTTATTTATCCACACAAGTAGGGCTGCATGTGGACTCAAGTACACCGTGTACTTGAGTACACAGCAGCCCTACCCAAAAACTTTTGGTGTGTGATGGAGGAATACTATTTATTTGAGACCGAGGGAATATATCATAACACTATGATGGTAGCGCTCAGTTGCTACTACGTTGTCGCATGCAATTTGAAATTGAGTGAATGACCCTGGTCCCCTTATGTGATCGTGTACAGTTGCTTATAATAATAATATTGTCCTTCGCCTGTGTACGGCTTATTAGTTATTCCCCATTGTGGGTCTCTTCTAATTCGTGTTGTGATTTTTTTTTTTTTGGACGGGAGAATAAACTTGGATTAATTTTGAGTAGGCAAAAGCCCTGTTGGAACCTGTTTACGCCGTGTAAACTGCAATATCAAAAATATCAGAATAACAAGTAAATTCCACAAATAAGTCGAGTCAAGGGAAACACTTTTCCCGCAGAACAGAATACGCCCAAGATAGTGCTCGACTGTTCCGTTCCCAAAGGTAAAACGACTTTCACTTAATACACAGTAGCACCACTGTATAAGAAGTATCGGCGAACGTACGTAGTACGAACTGAACACTCTCGAAAATAAATCCGTCACAAGAAAGAACAGTGTAAGGCTTTCGGGAGCTCAACACACTGCGTAGGGACGAGAGGAGAGTAGAAGGATTGAGGGGCGAATTTCAGCGTAAGGATGTATGAGGGAAGAGTCTGATATTTATAGGCAGAAGAAACCCTTGGAGGGAGAGGGAAAAACGCGTGGGCCCAGGCCCGATTCTTGGGAATATATCGCGAAAATATCGCAGCGGTTGAGATAATATCTCGCACGTGGATAAGTCTTGAAGACTGAATCTTGAAGACCAAGTTTGAGACTTCCAGATTATTCTGGAACATTCTTGAAGTAGTTCGAATGGGCCGAGCCCATTCCCCACATTCTCAAACTTGCAAGTTGAAACTCTTCAACTTCAACAATTAATTTCTCACTCACCTTAACTCGGTTTTGAGATATTAAATATACCACGTTCATCTACTCCGCGAGTAGATCGACTATGTCACGTTCAATTATTTCTTAATTAACGTTTAGTCCGTCTAATTAATTAAATTAGATAAGGGTGTCAAAACCCAATTAATTCCCATCAATTCCAACAATCCCCCACATGAGTGAAAATCGTATCTATACAACATCAGACTCAGTGTTCAGTTTGAGTGAGATCTTCGTGCGTCCGGATAAGTGGTTTTTGGCCTTGAACTTTCCGTAGCCAAACACTATCGGATATACCGGCGACTTAGTGGACGCGATGCCTTGAACTACTCCTCCATAGTGTATACCTAGACAACAGTGTCAGCACACTTCAATCTCGTCTTTGTAACGTTCTCACGTTTTTGTCCGTTTTGGCCATGGACGTCCTTTGTATTCATAAATGTTTGGTCGAAGCGGCCCTCACTTCTCATTTATATAGGTAACTTCCTTTCGAGTATCCCGTTATACTCTAGGAATCATTAAGAGTCGAAGACTCAGCCTTTACCACATCTTACGGGTCGTTAACACTTGAGATAGTGCTGTCCGGAATAGTCGTAATTTTCAAGTGTTTTATCACTAACCTCCACAGCTTCGATTTCCCATTGAACCAAGTTCTTGCGATCTCCAGTCATCATGATTGGATTACCACTGCTTTGGTTTTTATTGTGGGTTTTAGACCCATTCCTTCTACCAGCTTGTTCAATTGATCTCGGTTTATGCTCTTCGTGAGCGGATCCGCTATATTGTCCTTCGTATTGACATAATCAATGGACATTACTCCAGTGGAGATCAATTCTCTAACGGAGTTATGTCGACGACGTATGTGTCTCGACTTTCCGTTGTACATGACATTCATAGCTCTCCCAATGGCAGCTTGACTGTCACAGTGTACCGTCACCGCAGGTACCGACTTTTTCCAACATGGAATGTTTTCCAGAAAATTACGCAACCATTCAGCCTCTGCAGCGGCTAGGTCTAACTCTATAAATTCTGATTCCATTGTGGAACGAGCAATACATGTTTGTTTCTTGGACCTCCACGACACTGCTGCTCCTCCAATAGTGAATACATATCCACTGGTGGACAACGAGTCTTTCGTGTCTGATATCCAATTTGCATCACTGTATTCTTCGACTACAGCTGGATGTCTTGTGTAGTGAAACCCATAATCAATGGTGTACTTCAAGTATCGTAATACCCTTTTCAACGCTTTCCAGTGCTCATGACTTGGATTGTTCGTGTATTGACTCAACTTGTTTACCGAACATGCAAGATCAGGGCGTGTACAGTTCGTGATGTACATCACACTTCCAATGATCCTTGCGTATTCCAGTTGACCCACTGGTTCTCCTCTGTTCTTTTTCAAGTGAACATTGAGTTCCAAAGGTGTCTTAGCAGGTGGATCGTCAAAGGCCTTAAATTGCTTTAGTACCTTCTCCACATAGTGAGATTGTGTCAAGGAAATTCCATTGGACGTTTTCTCTATCTTGATTCCAAGAATCACATCTGCTAATCCCATGTCTTTCATGTCAAAGTTTCTACTTAACATGTTCTTCGTATTAACTATGATATCGTGATTGTTACTCATGATTAACATGTCATCGACATATAAGCACACAATAACATATCCAGTTGGTGTATCCTTCACATACACACACTTATCGCATTCTTTAATTCGAAACCCATTTGATAGCATTGTACTGTCAAATTTCAAGTGCCACTGTTTTGGAGCTTGCTTAAGTCCATACAGTGATCTAACGAGTTTGCACACCTTTTTCTCGTTTCCAGGAGTAACATATCCTTCAGGTTGCTCCATGTATATTTCAGCATCCATCTCACCATTAAGAAACGCCGTCTTAACGTCCATTTGGTGTATTTCGAGATTGTGCAACGCAGCAATGGCGACTAACACCCGAATGGAGGTGATCCTTGTCACTAGTGAGTATGTATCGAAGAAATCATACCCTTCCTTTTGTTTAAACCCCTTTGCAACAAGACGAGCTTTGTACTTATTAACAGATCCATCTGCTTTGTACTTTCTTCTAAGGATCCACTTGCATCCTAAGGGCTTACAACCTTTAGGGAGGTCAACCAACTCCCACGTGTGGTTTAAAAGAATAGACTCGTATTCACTTTTTATGGCTTCTTTCCAGAGGTGTGCATCTGGTCTTGCCATTGCTTCTTTGATAGTTTTAGGTTCTTCTTCCTCCAAAACATAAGTAATGAAGTTTGAACCAAAATCTTTATCAATTCGAGCTCTCTTACTGCGTCTCGGTTCTTCACTCTCTTGAGTGGAAGGACTAACAGTGTCGTCTGTTGCTTCGAGAGTTCTTTTACTCGAACAGTCTTCCTCTTTCTCCTTAAGAGGAAAGATATTCTCAAAGAACACTGCGTTCCTTGATTCAATCGTAGTGCCTTCTGTCATATCCGGTACTTCGGATTTGTGAATCAGAAATCGATAGGCACTACTGTTTGAAGCATACCCTATAAAGATACAATCGACGGTTTTAGGGCCGATCTTAACTTGTTTAGGAAGTGGTACTTCAACCTTAGCCAAACACCCCCATACTTTGAGGTAGTTGTATGAAGGTTTTCGTTTCCTCCATATTTCATAAGGAGTTTGATCCTTGATTTTATGAGGAATCTTATTCAGAATGTGGTTAGCCGTCAGAATGGCTTCCCCCCACAAGTTCTGAGGTAGACCAGAGCTGATTAACATTGCGTTCATCATCTATTTTAGTGTTCGGTTTTTCCTTTCCGCAACACCATTAGACTGAGGTGAGTAAGGGGCTTGTCGTTTGATGTATAATCCCTGATTCAATACATAATTGTTCAAACGGAGCTACGTACTCTCCACCTCTATCACTACGAATTGATTTAATTCGAGTGTCCAATTGATTCTCTACTTCAATTTGTAACGTTTGAAAGCTTATATAACTTCGTCTTTACTTCTTAAAAAATAAACGTAGCAGAATCGTGTACAATCATCAATAAAATTAATAAAGTACTTTTTCACTCCTCGTGTGGAGCTTTTACTCGAATGTGATTTTTCAAAATAAACAAATCCACATTACTTGTGGAAAACATTCCACTGAATTCAACCATTTTAGTTTTTTCCATATTTAGCTTTAAAGTCACACCTTAGCTACCCTTTTCATTCAAACATGTCGACAGAGACCTCTCTCCCTCACATTTGAATGTTTCCATGTGAGGAGATGCATATCCCCACATTCGAGCTGCTTGCCACTTTATTTGTGAATTTCTCTTATTCACCAAATTTGGACACAGCCTCGATACATTGAAAAATCGATCTTTGATTTTTCTTTTATTGGAATTTTTCCAACTTCAAAATTAATTTAATCTTTGGTCAACATACCAAAATTAAATTCAATTTCAAATGTGACTTTTATTGTCACTCGTGACTCGAGCATAATTTTCGATCACATTATACTAGTCAAAATCTTTTGAACTAAATTCAAAACAAATTTATGCTCTCGAGCACAAATATTTAATTCCCAGAGATAATTAATAATTAAATTTGGATATTCCTCAGTAATTATCCAAAATTTAATTAATTATTAATTTATTTTATTCTGTAATTAATTGACAAAGTCAATTATGTTCTCAGAATACATCAATTCTGCTCAAGCCGGAGATGCTCCCCACGAAGCCATGCTCCATATCAAGGAAGCCATGCTCCTACATGCTCCAACGAAGCCATGCTACTACATGCTCCAACGAAGCCATGCTCCTATCAAATATACTTTGATACTCCTGATTAACTGATGTAATTAATCAATTTAATCCTCTAGATTAATTGATTTGATTAAATCCAATTTAATCCTCTTCGATTAATTACGGTAATTAATCAATTTATCAGCACATCCTCTAATTTAATCCTATGGATTAATTGATGTGCAATTCCAATTTAATTTAATTGGATTTCCAGGCACGCCCCGCGAGTAAGCGCCTACAGCTCAATGGATAATTCCAATTTAATTGGATTTCCAGGCGTGCTCTCTCAGAATTCTGCGTGTCTGAGAATCACCAGATCTCTCAGATCCATGAGTAAGCGCCTGTAGCTCAATGGATGGAGACCACCTCCCATAACATATGGAGGTTTAGACCAACTCTCAGAATTTAATCTGGAGCTTTATACCAACTTCCAGAATTTATTCTGGAGCTTTAGACCATCTCCCAGAATTTAATCTGGAGTAAGAATTGGAGAAGGCAGTTTTTCCTCTTTTATTAAGGAGCAAATACCTGCAGTAATTATCCAAAACTTAATTAATTAATTATCCGAAGATAAATAAATGAATATCAAAAATCAATTATGTTCTCAGAATCACCAAATCTCATCCCGCGAGCTGCAGCTCAATGGATAGACCGAAAGTCCCAATATCCAAAAATCAATTCTGTTCTCAGAATCACCAAATCTCATCCCGCGAGAAGCGCCTGCAGCTCAATGGATATACAGAAAGTCCCAATATCCAAAAGGGAGACGCTTCCTTATTAGCATCGTTGCCAATATTTTCAGTACCATGTACTGCTTCCGTATCAACGGGATCAACATCCATGTTATCATTCATCTTTGATATTGTAGTAAATTAATTAATTTAATTAGGTCCGAAAATATTAATTATATATTCTGTTCTGCGATTGTTGGAACCTGTTTACGCCGTGTAAACTGCAATATCAAAAATATCAGAATAACAAGTAAATTCCACAAATAAGTCGAGTCAAGGGAAACCCTTTTCCCGCAGAACAGAATACGCCCAGGATAGTGCTCGACTGTTACGGCGTTCCGTTCCCAAAGGTAAAACGACTTTCACTTAATACACAGTAGCACCACTGTATAAGAAGTATCGACGAACGTACGTAGTACGAACTGAACACTCTCGGAAATAAATCCGTCACAAGAAAGAACAGTGTAAGGCTTTCGGGAGCTCAACACACTGCGTAGGGACGAGAGGAGAGTAGAAGGATTGAGGGGCGAATTTCAGCGTAAGGATGTATGAGGGAAGAGTCTGATATTTATAGGCAGAAGAAACCCTTGGAGGGAGAGGGAAAAACGCGTGGGCCCAGGCCCGATTCTTGGGAATATATCGCGAAAATATCGCAGCGGTTGAGATAATATCTCGCACGTGGATAAGTCTTGAAGACTGAATCTTGAAGACCAAGTTTGAGACTTTCAGATTATTCTGGAACATTCTTGAAGTAGTTCGAATGGGCCGAGCCCATTCCCCACATTCTCAAACTTGCAAGTTGAAACTCTTCAACTTCAACAATTAATTTCTCACTCACCTTAACTCGGTTTTGAGATATTAAATATACCACGTTCATCTACTCCGTGAGTAGATCGACTATGTCACGTTCAATTATTTCTTAATTAACGTTTAGTCCGTCTAATTAATTAAATTAGATCAGGGTGTCAAAACCCAATTAATTCCAACAAGCCCTACATCTGTTTGAATGGCCCTATTACAAATTTCAGGGACTGTTCCCATTCATATACGTTCAATTCAAAGTCAGAATCTGTGCCCAGGTGTGCAAGAATGTGAGGCACAGAATTTGCTGATCTTCTCACAGCTACAAAACTAATACTCTCAAAGTGCCTAGCCAATAATCTAATATCATATATCACAACATCAGTGTAAGGATCTACCCCGGTGTTTTCACATATTGCCTTGACCAGGAGTTGGGAATCAGATTCAACAATAAGCCGATTGTAACTCACATTTACAACCCTACTCAGGGCAAAATGGATAGGCGAGCGCCTCCAACAGTGTGCCCGACATGGTCGTCTCTTCAAGCTTGTTTCTAATGACAAACCCGAACCCCACCTGTCCTTCCTTATATCTCGCCGCATCTGTGTTCAGCTTGAGGGCATCCTCTAGGGGGGCATGCCAACTCTCTCCAACCGATTTCCCCAGCATCAAGTTGAGCTCCCACCTCTTGAAAAAGGAGAAGGGACTTTCTGACCATATCCGGAGGGTCGGGAAGAGTCTCTTCAAAATTAAAATAGCCTTATTTCTGGCTTTCCAAATATTCCAGGCTATGATTAGAAAAAGTTTGCGGCCCTCACGAGGCAGACATTCGAACATGAGGGAGCAAAGTTTCTTGAAAGTAGTAGGGCCGTGATGAGTGGGGATTCTAATGGGGCTACGTCTCCATATGTGGATGGCCGTCGGGCAGCGAGTAAGGATATAGATGGTCGACTCCTCTTCATTTCCGCATCCGCTACAAATGACATCCGAGGACTTGATATAGTACTTTAAATCTGATAGTTGGTGGAATTTTGTTTTCATTTTTTTCTCTTTTTCTTCACATGAGAACACCTTAGTGTAAAATTGTCTCAATTGAAGAATGGAGACCTGGACATCATTGTTTTTTTTTTTTTTTTTTTTTTTTTTTTTTTTTTTTTGTTACAAGTTAAATACCCATCCCAATCTCCAAAACCGGAGAAAAACCACGACCCACCAAAGAGATCACTATATGATAATTTCTTACAATCACACAGAGTTCCTCTCTTTTGACACTCAACCCTCCTACACTCTTTCAAGTCTACAATGACTCTCACCTTTCTCACGAGACTCTATTACAAGAGAATATAAGAAAGGACTTTAAACTAGAATCAAATACAATACTAAAGTGTATTGATTGGTGCACTTGTAACAAAGACCTAAGGACTCCTTATATAGAGTTAGGAAGTCCTCCCTTCTTTGCACACATCTCCAGGCCCATTAGGATCAAACTTGTCCTACACTCCAAGCCCATTAGAGTCGAACTTGCTCCACACTCCAGGCCTGTTAGGATTAATCTTGCCCTACACTCCAAGCCTGTTAGGATCAATTCAGGCTCCTTTAAAAAAAATATTTTATTTTAGCACAAGTCCAACAAACTCCACCTTGATAAAATAAAAGAAAACTCCATTGTCTTCACCGACAAACATGATTTCTTAAACCAAAGAACCAACATTCTCAACATAGAGAATACCTACTCCATCCCTTCGGGGACATCCGATAAAATTGGAACGATACAGATCATATGAGTAGAACACTTAGAACCACCCATTCTAAGAATTTCCTTCGGCACATGTCGAAAAATACCTGCTGAAATTTATGGTGCTAACTTCTAACTTTTGGCATTCCTAGAAGTCCTTCAGCCATCGACATCTTTCACCACACACCTTGCATCCTTGCCAAACCAATGCAAATGTGGTCCAACTAACGTCATCACATCCTTTTTCATGACAGTTGGACATGCCATAAGGATGTTCATTTTCTCAATCAGAGGTTCTATCACAACGTTAACAACTTGTTCGGAGCCATTTGTCGCCACCGCTCCACCTTGATTAACTTCACTTTGTGTATACCACATTGTATCAGCACATCCTTAACTTGCACTTGCCACAAGCTAAAATTGATTCTTCCATCAAATTTCTCCACGTCATACTTCATTGCACTCGAAGTCTTTGACATATCATTTCTCCGCCCTTAAACAACCGTCTCAAAAGAGACCCCCGAACCTTTCTCTAAAATTTTTTTTTTGATGTGGAATATCAGACTAAGCTGCAACCACAGAGCACACTAAGAGTAAATAGAGACTAAACCCGGGCTCTGATACCACTTGTTGGAAAATTAATTCTCCCAAGGGCAGATGAAAAATAAACAAGAAATAAAATGAAGAAATAACACAATCGCCAACACAAGAATTTAACGTGGAAACTCCAAAACCGGAGAAAAACCACGACCCACCAAAGAGGTCACTATATGATAAATTTTTACAATCACACAAAGTTCCTCTCTTTTGACACTCAACCTTCCTACACTCTTTCAAGTCTACCATGACTCTCACCTTTCTCACGAGACTCTATTACAAGAGAATATAAGAAAGGACTTTAAACTAGAATCAAATACAAGACTAAAGTGTATTGATTGGTGCACTTGTAACAAAGGCCTAAGGACTCCTTATATAGAGTTAGGAAGTCCTCCCTTCTTTGCTCACATCTCCAAACTCATTAGGATCAAACTTGTCCTACACTCCAAGTCCATTAGAGCCAAACTTGCTCCACACTCCAGGCTCGTTAGGATCAAACTTGCCCTACACTCCAAGCCCGTTAGGATCAATTCAGGCTCCTTTAAAAAAATCATTTTATTTTAACACAAGTCCAACAAACAATATCGTTATGATCCGTATTGATTTGAAAATTATGAGCTTGAATTTGTACTTTATTTTGTGTTGATCTTGCAAATTCCTAAAAATAATAATATTGTATTTACTATAAAAAAAAATACATATACTTCGTTTTGAATAATAAAAATATAAAACTTTAAAGAAAAAGGGACTTGATCATTATTCAAAATAAAACTTTCGAGAAAAAGAGGGACTTGATTTATTTATGTTGGGATGAAGTTTTCGGTTTCCACAACTCAAATGTTGCTTGTAACAACAATAAATCATTAGTGCATCATGTTATTTCAATTTAAAATTGCTTTAATATTGAAGTAAAATTAACAAAATTTTAAACAACGATCTATTCTGAGATTTAATTTTCTCATTATCATCTTATTTAGGAAAATTACATGAGCATTACTAGCTTTTAATAGATATTTCTGAAATACATAACATGCTTGTCGGCGTATGAAGTTGACGATGGGCTTCATATACTTTGGCACTCGAATAAGGAAAGCCCAAAATTATACATGGGCTGGATTAGTAAAGAATTCGAATAGGGCACAGTTATGGGCGCGGCTAAATGCACCCGGATTTCCTATGAGTACACCCATCAAACATTTTTTTACTCTTTTAGGACATGTAAAATGTCTAATATACCCCTAGAGTAAATTTTATGAAAAAACGAAGATGAGTACACCCACCCCTTCTATTCCACATAATTATCTCCACCAACACCAAAACAAACACCATTCTTCAACAAAAAAAACTCTAAAATTTCAACAAAAATAAATATGTTCAAAAAAATTTCCAGACCAAACATATTCAAAAAAATCAAGATGTTCAAATGTTCGAAAAAATTCTCAAATCAACATGTTCGAAATTTTTTCCAAAACAAAATCAATATGTTAGAAAATTGTACCCAAACAAACTCAATATGTTCGAAAAAAAATTCAAAACAACTTAAATTTATCCGAAAAAAAAAATCGAACAAAACGTTAGAAATTTTTTCCAAAACAAACACAGATTGTTCGAAAAAATTTCTAAAAAAAATTCCAAAACAACTCAAATTTGTCCGAAAAAAAAGATCGAACATTCGAAATTTTTCCCAAAACAAACCCAGATTGTTCGAAAAAATTTACAATACAAACTCAATATCTTCGAAAATAAATCATGAACCTCTAAAAACCCTAATTTTTCTAAAAACCCTAAGTTTTCTAAAATTCCAAAAAAAAAAAAAAAAAAATCCTACCTGGAACCTGGAACGGGCGGCGGTGGCGGAGGGAGGAGGGGTGCGAGCGGCCGCGTTTCTAGGAGAAGGGCGACGACGGCCGCTGCGGACGAGGGAGGAGAAGAGGGGAGGCGGAGCTGCTGGCCGCGTCTCTAGGAGAAAGGCGACGGCTTGGAGGAGGTAGATCGGCCATAGAGGCGGCGACGGTGACGGCTTGGAGGTGGTAGATCGGCCGCGCGCTAGACTGGGAGGGGAAGGGGCGGTCGCGCGCGGAACGGGGAGGGGAGGCGGCGGTCGCGCGCGAAACGGTGAGGGGAGGCGGCGGCCGCGCGCGGAACGATGAGGGGAGGCGACGATCGCGCGCAGAATGATTAGGGGAGGCGACGGCTGCGCGCGGGACGGCAAGGGGAGGCGGAGCTGCGGCCGCGAAACTGAAACGGCGCTGGCGAAATTTTTGGACCGGCGACGAGGGGTGTGGGAAGGTGAGGGAGGCGAAAATATGGTGGGTGTACCAAATGAGCATATGAATTAGGGTTTTAATGGGAGAAAGGGTATTTTTGAGTTTTTCAGGTGGGTGTCCTCATCCGTTTTGTGGGTGTACTCATCGCGTGGGTGTACTCATAGGATCGCCGGGTGCCTTTAGCCGCGCCCCACAGTTATACACATGTGATTGCTGAGCATACCCATCAAATTGTTTTTTTCAACTGAAAGATGTGTGAAATGTCTAATACACCATTTGATGAATACACACACTTACTCGCTAATGGGGTTCATGCATGATAAAAAATTGTACATATCGAGGCAATGGCTACTTGTGGGGGTGTTAAACGCTCATTTGTAAAAAAAATTACATGTTTTGAAATTATTTTTTTGTGAAAGTTCATGAATTTTTTTAGTTAGGGTTTAGGATTGTTATTGTTAGGGTTTATGCTTGTTTTATGGTAACTTATGCTTGTATAGTAGTAGTTTGTAATTTAAATAATTTGTGTTTAGAACATACATTTTGGCACCCCATGCACATTTATTTACCCCATTTTTCTGATCGAATTTGATTTCTCGAAAATTGTTCATTTTTGGATATATTTTTTCGGACAACGTACATATTTTCGAAGATTATTGACGAACAATGTTTATTATTTCGAGTATTTCTTCTGAAATATGTGCTTAGATTAATAGGGGTAAGGGTACTTTCGGATTTAAATCAGGTCCCATTGGTGAGAGTGTTAGAGTGGATTTCCTCAACAATTACGTGTGTGTATAACCGTACCCATCCAAATAAGCATACCTTTTTTAGGCCACTGATGAGGTCACGTCACCAGTACCCCAATACTTTTATTATTTGAAGAAGCGCTTGAAAAAAAATCAAAGTATTCTTTTTAGCCTCCCTACCTGAAACATATGAGAGATAGTAACATATTGGGAAAGAAAAAAGGTTATATAATGGGTGAGACGGATAGAACAAATTTTGATAATGATTACATGGCCGGGCTATATGGAAGGGAATGTGAATTGGGCCAAAATCTCGTTGGATGATTTTCAAATAGATCAATTAAGGAGGCAGAATGGTGTATTAGCTATCACTCAAAGGCCAGAAGTCCATAATGGGTACGTTATATTAATTAAGCAGGAAGATGGGAGATTTGGATGGCATGGGTTTTGTTATTAGAAACAACAGATGGATCTAGCTAGCTAGTTGCTGCTAGGCATAAACGAATTCAATCACGGTTGGATGGCAATTAAAGAGGGATTAGAGAAGGGACGAATTCGGTGAAGAAGGCTATTTCGATACAGTATTTTGGAATAGAGGGGTGGTTAATTGAGGATATCCTTAACATGCGAGATGAGACCTTAGTTATCATCTTAGCAGGAAAAAGAATAAACTTTCACATGAATTTGCCAAGACTAGCATTAGAGCTGATCGAGCGAGCATCCACGATGGGAGGTAGGTAGAAGTTCCACGTGAATTCCTACTTCTAATTTAAATTAAGGGTAGAAGGGATTGTAGGGAAGATGATATGGCAGAGATAGGAGAAATGAGAAATGGGGGAGGATCCGTTCAAGTGGTTCCCAACTTTTTTTTTCTTACTTTTTGTTCATTTTAATTTCTTACTTATTTACTTTTTATTAACTTATGTTTTGTTTTCATTTATAATCTATTAAGCATTTAATTATTATTTTTAATTGTATTTAAAATTGATGTATTTTTTTATCTTAAAATATATTAACATTATTTTATTTTTATAACTTAAATTTAATAATTAATATTTATTATGATTTTTAATTATAGAAGTTAAATTATAAATACAAATAGTTAATAAATAAATATGAATATAATAAAATAGAAGATTTAATAGTGAGACATATGCATAGTTTTGAGGTAGAAATTATTGGGAGGGGAATGATTTTTCTTTTAGGTACAAGTGTAAAACTTTTGAGGTATCATACATGTGCCAAAATTTCAACCCAAAAATTTCTCACTCGCATTGGTGATGCTCTTACTCTTTTATATTCTTCATGATTGGATGGAGGCAGATTTTCTGAATTGGATCAAGGAGCTAACTCAAGAGGATGCGACGTTTTAATATTTAACTAGTTCTTTGTGTACTCTCAAAAAAAAATAAAAAAAATCAGCAAATTGAATAACTTTAAGAGCACATTTTAAAACAAGTTGGACTCTCATTTCTGCTTACAATGGGAGAAATCTGTGGTACTCAATAGACATGTAAGTTTTTTTTTTAATCATAGGATAATGTTTAGGCACATCTGGATATTCTGTGTGTGTTAAATGCTCGTCTCTTATTTTATTTAATTAACTCAAAATGTTAACTCCAAAATCACTTATCCAATATAATTATAATTGAACTAAATTAATATTTAATGTTTTTAAACGTAAAATAATGATACATATATATTTTTAAAATCCCGCGTATTCTTTACGAGTTAAGTATAATATGTACATGTTGATAGTTTAAAGGTTATTTTTATCTATGATATGTTTTTTTCTCTCCACGTTGAGAGCCTCTGATTTTTCGGCGACCGATTCCATATCTTCTTGTGATTCTGAAGATCGCTGCTTTTCCTCGTAAGATCTGATTTCTATATTACTGGTACCGATTCTCTAGTGGAAATATCTCAATATCTTTGGTGAGGAAGAGTAGGACCTGCTCATTGGAGTAGAGCTAGGACTTCATCAATCCTAATCTAACAGACCTAGCTAAATCTCTTCTTTAGCCTTGTAAAGAGTAGAGTAGTAAGTATGTGGAGACCTGTGAGGGGGATGATGATACGAGATGTGGGCGTCTTTTGTTCCAATTTAACCATAAGATGGATTACACGATCGAGGGTCACGGACGGAGGTCCTTAGATGCTAGGTGTTCACATTCTCATCCTTCACAAGTTGCAGATGGGGGAGGTGCCACTCCAAGTGCCGCTAAACCAGGTTCCCTCCTTTTGGGCTATTTTCCTAATTAAATGGTTTGGGAGGACCATTGGAAATTATATATATAGGCGCTTTCTTGCATACGATGAATCAAACAAAGGTGCCACATGCGAATTAGAGTGGAGCTTGATGTTACCCTGCCTCTTAAAGTATCCAGGAAGATTCGTCTTGCTAACAGTGCTTCCTCACTCGAATAAATTTAATACTCCTTCAGAAAATGTTAAGATGGATTGGGGAACTTTCCTTGTTGCGCCGGACCGGGGAGAAGTGGCTGAGAGAAGAGATGGAGGGTGGTGTCGATGGGGTCTCCGGTAGTCAAGGAGCATCTAATGCAAATAATGACATTCCCGCTAATCACGGAGATAACGGAAATTAGGGGAATTCAAATAACACCAACCAAGGAAGGAAGGAAGACAAAGTGGGATAGCTCAAGTGAAGGAAGACAACCAAGGAAGGATTCGAGTCACGGGGAGGGGAAAAAGGGATGGATATTTAACTTCCATAAAAAAAAAAAAAAACCAACCAAGGAAGGAAAGAAAGAAACGAATGACCGTTACTTTCACGAAAATAATGTAGCCATTATATCAAATCCAATTTATTATGCTGGAGAAATTAATGAGTATGATGACAATGAATACAATTCCATCGTTGACCTCAAAAATAGGAAATGCATGGAGTTAGTGCATGACGCATCGAGCTCACATGAGGCAAAAGATCAACACCATTTTTTTATCGGCTGGACTTATGAAAATCTGATGGTCCCTAGTACCCGGGGGTACATTTATCAAATTGACAAGTGATTATTTGAGTGTAAGAAAATAAACTAACTCTTAGACAAATAACTTAGTCATCTGATTCACTAGGAGTCTAGAACTAGTTAGTCGACCGATTTAGTCAACTGTTAGAGTAGCGTGTGGAATTGTATTGTGCTCATTTAGAAGATTATACTCGTCTAACTACTTATAACAAAAATTTTAACAATTTTCATGCATAAACACATTTTGGGTATCAGCTGACTTGGTGTTAGTTGATCATGAACTTTCGAATATCAATAATGTTATGCAGTATCAATTGACTTGGTGTCAGCTGATAGAATACATTTTCCACTTAAGACATATGCTAATGTAAATATGCATGTATGATGGCAGGTAATATAAAGCAGTAAATAACACCATCATTTATAGTAGTTCGGCCTCCAGACCTACATCCACTCTCACAGCCCAACTGTGATATTAATCCTTTAACACTATAAAGGGTTTTGTTCTTTTACATGCCAAGAGAAGCATGTTTTGCTACTTTATAGTTCCAAGAGAAGACTTTGAGCTTTGAGCAACTTCCAAAGTGCTACGATCTCCACTAGTCATTGTGAAGGGCTAGGACTCTTACAGTGATTTCACTCAACTTAACTTCTAGGGGTTTATGATAGAAGGTGGGTTTCGTGTATGAGAACTAGGTGATAATTTTACCTTACAATCTGAGTTAGCCTTAAGTTAGGATTGAGAAATTCTCTCTAAACTTTGGATATATATGTGGCTATGCTAGCTTAGATATGATGAGCTCATTCTCACTAATGGAAGATGATGCGTGTTGAATCTTCATTGAAGTTCTTGAGCTCAGCTGATTGATGAACACTTAAGAACATTTGTTTCGACCTTTGCATCCCTTCACTCATATGTGAGATATGATAATGATCTCATATTTATAGTGTAAGATTTGAATGTTACCGTTGGAACACAATCAAATCTTCCACTATTTCGGGAATCACAATCTCTTTAATTGCAACTATTGATTATTACCGTTGGCTAGTAATAATCAATGCAATATTGACTTTCCTTTCTTGTGCTTCGTGTCTTGTCATAATCTTGTTTGTCAACTGTCGTCTTCCTATTGGTCCACGCCAGCTCTGATTGATCCCTTCAATACTTGTTACATATGACCTTTGACTTAACTGACTTTGGGTTCATCTCTTCTGATCTTGGCACTTAGGCTTCTGATTGTTTCCCTAACTGTATGGACCTCGTCTGTCTAGTTACCAGTTTGGTCCTCAACCGTGTTTGGTTCCTCAGATAATAGTGCTACTCAGCTGGTAAGATCTCAGCTGATCATACTCAGCTGGTCATCAATCGAGTTCCCCCTCGATTGATTCTCCTCTTCTGGTCTTAGTCTTCTTCTCTTCTTGAGCTTGGGCGTGTTTCTCCTCTACATCAGTTGGGTTCCCCCTCGGCTAATGCTGACCAGAACCTATCTATTACAAGATGTATAATCAAGTTGTCTATACAGTACAACTTATCATATTACAAGTTGATTTGGTTTATCAATACAAAGCATAGGATATCAGCTGGCCTGAATATCCCAAAAAAATCCTTAGTTGGAATAGTAGAGGCTTGGGTCAACCAGTTACAGTTCCTGCGTTAGGCGAACTTATTCGAGTTCGTAAACCCGATATTATATTTTTGTCTGAAACATTATTGTACGAAGTTAGACTAGAAGTTATTCTGGTGAGACTTAATTTTAATTATTGTTTTACGGTGGATTGGCTACTTTGTGGAATAATAATATAAGATGCTTGATTGTGAACTACTCTCATCACAATATTACCATTGATATTTATTGTGATTTTTAATTGTAGAACTGACGAAAATGGTGACTGGTGTTTGACTGGATTCTATGGTTATCCTAAAAGAAACCGTCGAAATCTCTCGTGGGATTTACTTCGTTCCTTATCTCAAACGAATGGACTACTGACGCAGCGCAAGCCTCAATCTTATCAATCTTATTAACGATCAAGAACAACGAACACATAAACCGAAGGGACGATAATAAACCGAAGGGACGATAATAAACCGAAGGGACGATAATTAAACCAAAGGGGCGGTAATTAACCGAAGGGACGATAATAAACCATCTATTTTATTAATCAATTCAACTCCCTAATAACATTCTAGAACTCATTTGTTTATAATATGAAATATACTTGGAGAATAAGAAACATATAAATACTAAATATAATAAAATCAAAACAAATCTCCTAAACATAAGCATAAATATCTAATTAAATATTTGATATTGATTTCCATCAATATCTCCATCATTCTCTCCGGGTGGGAGACGATTCGCCCTCGAATCGGAAACATCGCGAGTTCCATCCGAAAGCATAATAATATCCATGACGTTGAAAATATCCGAGCAACACAATTGAGAACGAAGAGGTAGCGGCTAGGTATTCGAATTAACATGCAAGAAAACCAACCCGACGAGACGCAACTAATAGATACCTTGTAAGACGAACCAATCGTAAAAGACACCAAAACGGAGACTGCAACCTCAGCAACAACATGCTCGCAAGTATCCGAATCGCCTAAAAATCGACATATCTTACCACCCATTGTGCAAGATGACTGAAATATCGAAGGACTATCTGGTTGAGGAGGAGGGAAACATGTTTGTCGGGTGATCAAAGCAAGACCCTCGTCATCCCTCACAAAATCTTCTTGCGGACAATCATCGTCGTACTCATCAAATACCGGAGGGCCATCATACCCATCGTTGTCACACACAAATTCCTCGTAGAGGGGAGCAATGACGTCGTCGTCGTATATGGGGGGACCGCCGTATACGTCACAAAAACCGGGAAGATGAACGCGAAGGCTGGTAATCAATTCTTGTTGTTGCATGTCCAACCGGTCTTGTTGAATACCAAGAGCAGCCATCTTTGTGATCAGAGATCCCACTTGTTGGCGGATCTGCGTAACCTCGTGGCCAAGACTTTGGGCATCAAAAGGGGGGTGATCGTATCGTTTAGGTAGCATCATCCCAAAATTGCCTAACTCTGGATACCAACTGACGCAGCGCAAGCCTCAATCTTATCAATCTTATTAACGATCAAGAACAACGAACACATAAATCGAAGGGACGATAATAAACCGAAGGGACGATAATTAAACCAAAGGGACGGTAATTAACCGAAGGGACGATAATAAACCATCTATTTTATTAATCAATTCAACTCCCAAATAACATTCTAGAAATCATCTATTTATAATATGAAATATACTTGGAGAATAAGAAACATATAAATACTAAATATAATAAAATCAAAACAAATCTCCTAAATATAAGCATAAATATCTAATTAAATATTTGATATTGATTTCCATCAATATCTCCATCAACTACCTTGGGTCTATATCGGGTACTTTAATGACCTTCTATCGATGATGAAGAAACGAGGGCACGTCTTGCACCCCCAATATCTTATTCGTGGCTTCAGGGAAGCTGTTACAAATTGTCACCTTACTGATGTCCCCCTCTCGGGCCACATGTTCACGTGGTGTAGAGGACGAGATTCGTTCACAACTGTGGAAAAAGGGTTGGATAGAGCAATGGGCACTCCGAGTTGGCACAACAAGTTTCCTAGGGCAGAATTACTGAATTTGATAGTGCCCGTGTCGGATCACAACTCAATCCTTTTAAACACTACACCTATAGCTCCTATTATCAGACGTCGTGGTTTTCATTTAATAGATGGCTTGAGGAGCCGGAACTAAAAAAAAGGGTGGTTGGCAAATGTTGGAGGGGTTTTCGGGACATGGGTCTTGTGCAAAGACTGGCTGCAACATGCGGTATTCTCACGACTTGAGGCAAGAAATTGGATACTGAGTTCAGGAGGTTAAAACGAGAATTGGAACCAAAGATTGAGTGTCTCCAAGGTGATATGAGCATTGTAGGCCGCCAATCATACAACGCTGCTAGAGAACAGTTGGGAGGGGTTCTTAGACAGGGGAAAACTTATTGGAGGCAGAGATCAAAACTTCATTGGCTTCGGAAGGGAGATCTCAACACGAGATTCTTCCACCAATCAGTGTCCACAAGAAAGAGGAGGAATCATATCACTAAATTGAGAAATGACTCACTGATGTGGGTGGAAAATAAAGGGTTGTGCACTATGGTCAAATAATATTTTAAGGAATTATTCCTGGAGAATACTAATCGTGGGGACATCGATGGATTTTTTAGTGCAGTGGAGTCGCTGGTAACAGCCAATCAACATGAGGTTTTAACGAGAGGATTCACGAAGAAGAAATTTGATGTTGTAATTAAACAAATGCAAGGAGATAAATCTCCTGGCTCGGATGGGTTTAGTCCTTCTTTCTACCAACAACATTGGAGTATAATTGGGGATGATATTTTTTCGGAAGGAATTTCTTGGCTGCATAACGAAGAATTCCCAGCGGGGCTGAATGACACAAATATTGCCCTCATCCCGAAGGTCGACACACCGGAATCGGTACGTGATTTGCACCCAATTTCATTGTGTAATGTCGTTTATAAAATATTATCGAAAGTCTTGCGCAATCGTTTGAAAGATATTCTCCCAATGCTCATTGATCAAGCTCAATCGACATTTGTGTCGGGCCGACTTATCCAAGATAACATGTTGATCGCCTTCGAAATGTTGCGTACTATGAAAAACAGGAGACCTGGAACTCGAGGAGATGTGACTATCAAAATTGATATAAGCAAAGCATATGATAGGGTCGATTGGACCTTTCTGGAGGCAATCCTCCGTCGATTGGGGTTTGATGATAAATGGGTTCGATGGATGCTACTTTGTGTGCGCACTGTGAGATATTTAGTGTTGGTTAATGAGGAGGTCGTTGGGCCAATCACGCCAGGACGAGGGCCTTAGGCAAGGGGATCCCCTATCCCCTTACATGTTCATTTTATGCTCCGAGGGTCTTTCATCATCACTGAACTTAGCAAAGGAAACTGGCAAAATTCATGGCTCTAGAGTGAGTAGGCAAGCACCGGAGATTACACATTTATTGTTTGCGGACGATTGCCTACTGTTTTGCAGGGCTAATAATGGTGAATGCAGTCGATTGAAAGCCATTCTAGACACGTACGAAAGTTGCTCGGGTCAGGCGATTAACTTTTTTAAATCTGGAGTCTTCTTTAGTAGAAATATCCCTGAAACATGGTGAACAGGCCTAAAAACATTTCTTGGTATCCATAACTCTATCATGACGAGGAGATATCTTGGCTTGTCATCCCTCATTGGACGAAGAAAAAAAGAAATATTTAATTATGTGAAAGAAATACTGTGGGCTAAGTTGCAAAATTGGCGTGGAAAGAAATTGTCGAAATCGGGGAAGGAAATTCTCATAAAGACGGCGGCTCAATCGATTCCTGCTTTTTTTATGACCACGTTTCTTCTCCCTAAAACCCTTCTTGATGAGTTGGAGATAATGATAAACAAATTCTAGTGGGGAGGATCTACGAATCCTACTAAAGGCATCAATTGGATGCGTTGGGAACGACTATGTGTGGATAAGGAGAAGGTGGGCGGGGTTTCAGAGATATGCACGCTTTTAATCTAGCTATGCTAGGAAAGATAGGTTGGTGACTTCTAAAAGACCTTGATGCTTTGGTGAGCAGAATTTTAAAGGCCCGTTATTTTTCGAGGGGAGACTTTACTACGACTGATTTGGAATGGAATCCAAACTATACTTGGACTAGTATCCATGATAGTCAAAAATTGATTTCGGCTGGTAAGATGTGTAAGATTGGCACGGGGGACAATATTGGAGTTTGGAAAGACCCTTGGGTTGCTGATCCAGCCAATAGACGTATCACTTCTGATGAGATAAAGGGAATGGAAGATCTTCGCATCTCAACATTATTTGATCGAGTTACTCGGGAATGGGATAGGCACTTGATCCAGGAACTTCTCCCGCTGGATGCAGGTCGGATACTAAATACTGCATTACCGCCTTTGGGTGCGAGTGACAAAATTACGTGGGGACTGGATAGGAGAGGGCAATACACAGTGAAGACAACCTATAAGCTATGTATGGTGATGGATGTTGATCCCAGTTTGATAGTTGAGGGTGAATGGAAGGTGATTTGGAGATTGCAGGTTCCCCCCGAGTTCGTGATTTCCATTGGAGGGTGGCAAGGGAATGTTTACCGACACGAGTTAATCTCTATGGAAGAAGAGTGGTGCATGATACCATCTGTCTACTGTGTGCAACGAGCTCGGAGGATGCCTGACACTTGTTTACTGTTTGCGCATACTCACCGATCATACTGGGCTGCGACAGGTCTACTTATGAAAATTGATGCCTGTTTACAAAGAGTGGACTGTATGAAGGACCTTATTCTACAGATGCTAAGCTCCCCATTAAAGACAGCAACGACAAGTTTTTGCATGGTACTGTGGCAAGTTTGGCGAGAAAGGAACTCCAAGTTATGGAACAACTCCATTAATTCTGTTGTTGTGGATGTTCACCTTTCTGCTAGTCGTTGGAAAGAATGGAAAAGCTCGATAGGTACTGAAAACTGGAGAGCTAATGGGTGCAGCGATAGGGCCTATTGTGAGGCTTGACATCGGCCACCTGTGGGAATCAAGAATGTCAATATAGATGCAGCTTTCTTTAAGGAGTCACAGTTAACAGGACTAGGTATGGTGATCCATGACGAACAAGGTGAATTTGTGATGGGTCGTTCGATGGTGATGAATAGTTGCTTGAATGTTGATATAGGCGAGGCGATGGGCTTTTATGAGACACTATCTTGGCTGAAGGCAGAAAATATGAATTTTCTAATAGTAGAAGGTGATGCAAAGATAGTAGTGGATGCTATTAACTCCACGGATCCTTACGAATCCACCTTTGGAGACTATATTGTTGCTTGCAGAGCTCTATTAGCTCAATTCACAAATGTTTCAGTTACATTTGTCTGACGGAGTGCAAATGTTGTTGCACACAATTTGGCTAGGCATTCTCGATTTTTTAATAATCCCTCTTTATGGGTAGACCCACCAGACTTTGTTGTTGGGCTCTCATTTACTCATTGTTTATGCAATAATGGAAGCTAAGTCTTTCCTTGATTCGAAAAAAAAGAGAGGTTATTTTTATCTCATATTTAATTGTACCGATAAAAAAATTCTCATATTTAATTGAATTGAAGGTTTAGTTTTATCAAGTGTTACTAAAATGTTAACATAAAAGTAGGGGTGGTTCAGTAAGGTATACTAGACATATTAAAAATTTTAATATTGAAAAGATCGATACCAATACCATACTTAAAATTTTGATATGAAAAAATTCATACCGATACCGTACCATACCGAAATATCGGTATACCGATTCATATAGAAACATATTGAACTACATTTTCATATTGAAATACGGTATACCGATTTATATCGAAAATATTGAAGCATCATTTTATACCGAAATTAATTATTTAAAGTTTATTTTATTTTATTTAAGTTTTAATTTATTTTAATTTTTTAAAAATATAAAATTATTATTTTATTAAGATTTCGATATACCATTTAATATCAAATATTGTAAAAAATTTGGTATATTGAAATACCGAGTATAACCATTTTTCATACCAAATTTTCGATACGATATACCAAATATTTCAATAATTTTAATATTTTTTTTATATGAAAAATTTGGTATACCAAAATTTATCGAAATTTTGGTACATTACCCCACCAGTACATAAGAGTATATTATAGAAAATTAAAATAGAAACAAGATTATTATTATTATAAACTTCAAAAACTTGGTTACTCTTTTGGGACAAATAAAAAAACTGCAATTAGTAGTACTCCATCCGTCCTGTAAAATTTTGCTCAGACCTAATTTTGAGTTTACAAAATATATGTTTATTCTATTTAAATAGTTAACTTTTGATTATATTTTCTACTTTATTAATAAGATTGTGTATCTACCAACAATATTCTTTACTCGTTATCTCAAATATATTTTTTATAATTAAAATATAATTTTTTTAAAAACACATATAAAAAGAAGTGAGCAAAATTTTACTGGATAGAGGGAGTAGTAAATTAGTAATCAGAGGTGAACATCTATATCTATATCTATATCTATATCTTCTATTACTATATATAAAGAGGGCTACGCTCAGGCCAATTTCTTGCCGGTATTCGGTTGCCCAAACAGCTGCCAGGTGCCACAATAACTCACCTTCTTTGAATCTTTGACACTTGTCCTTTGATATTCTCCACAACATATCTTAATTTCTTCATTATCTATCTCCCTTATTGTACACCCTCCTCTCTCTCTGTGAACCCCTCCGCCATCCCCCTTGGTTGTTGACTCAACTGGCCTCCTCGATTAGTCACTGCTAATTCAATTTTGCTCTTTGATCATCTTGACGTCTTCTGCAAAGCTACCGTTGAAGAGGTTTGCTTGTTCTTCATATTTTGATTTATTTTGGTTTATTGAATTACTAATTTGATTGTCACTATGAAGTTAAAATACTCCGCACTTCGAGGTTAAGATGAAATTTTGGGGGAATTTCACTTTGAAGCTTTTATTTGTAAAAAAAGATAGATACTTTGTCGTCGTAATTTTTCTTGCACTTATATTTTTGTTTTTTAATGTTTGTTGTTTACTTTTGTATTTTCAAGGAGAAGGAGAAGGAGAAGGGGAAGGGGAAGAGCTATTGTAGTTTTGTTTGGGCTTGATAAATTGTTGGTAGAGAAAAATTAGCTACATGAATGATGCTGAGAGGAAGCTTCAGTTTTAATATGGTGATAACAAGCATATTTGACATATATCATATCATAATTGATGGGATTAAGAGCCAAATAGCTCTGTTGAAAAAAAAATATATAATTTTTTTAATTTTAGTTGAATGCCTTTATTTGTGTGTGAGTGTTGGAGAATTCTGAAGAAGCGGACTCCCTCTTTTATTTTATAAAATAAACTTGTTTTTATAGAAAATGATTATAGTTTTATGTTTCTCTAGGCTAGATGTCTCTAAAAGAATAGATTAAGCAATTTTTAAGTCTTGATCTCTCAAGCCTACTATATATACATGTTCCTAAATTTAGAAGTTTGTATAAATTTATGCCTCATTCTGCCAAAATATTTTCCAATACTGTTGAGTTTTGCATATGAATCTCTACTTTTTTTTTCTTGCAGCAGAGTAGGTTGAGACAGAAAGTAATGGTAAATATGATGAATAAAGCATAAGCTTGCTAGGATATATTTATTAATTATTTGGATATTTTAGAATACCAAGCAAGCTAGCTATTTTCAATTTGTATCCCCTTTGTACTGGCTGCACAATTCATAGAGTTTTAGAAAAATCTGAAATTAAAGTTGTTCCTTTGTACGTATAAATTCGTTTATCTTGAACTAATTATTCAGCATATTCTGGCTCTGTTAATAAATTATGACTGTTGTGCATTTATACGCTCACCAATTGTTTGATAAATTGTTGCTTGAGACCATCTTAATTTAGGGTGCGAAATAGTTGCTTTTTCTTGTCTTCAACTCACTTTCTCATTGGTAAATTACAGGCTTGTTTGTAGAACTAATTTATTACAGTTACATGGAGATTTTTTCTTTCTTAAGTTACAAGATATTTATAGTTGACAATTGTTGTAAAATTTCTATTATTAGGCCTACTGGCTTAGTTTCTGAGCCTGTGTTACCCACTATGCAACACTTAATTTAGTGTAAACATAAAATGTAGTCTACTAGATGTTAGAAGAATGATAAGTGAAGTTGTTTCAATAATTCATTCATATGACTTGCTTTTAATGTATGTCAAAACTGGTATTGCAGTATTATCTAATTAGATGAAATGTTGCTTCATTTGATAATTAATTTATGCTTATTGGATAACATATCCACATTTTTTTCTACAAATTACAATGCTGGCAATAGTTTTTATATAGATCAGGTTTGTACTACTTCTTCACATTTTAGGTGAATGTTACTTATAAGTTATATGTAATAGGTGGTCATTGAGTTCTTATGACACAAACATCAATTAGACCTTATGATAGGAACTCAAGTTGCTAATTAGTTTCGAGTGTCTTAGGTTGATCGGGTACAATAGTTAAGTTAAGTTAATTTAATTTTATTATTTAATTATTATGCCTAAAACCAATAAAGTGAATGAAATTTATATACATTCAACCAAAGTAAACCTATGAAAATATTACAGCAGGTTTATACAATAATATTCATATATCTAAACCTTTATTGCAGTTCACTTTGAGCTATCAACAACTTGTCGAGATCGAATAAAAAAACAACACATCAACGAAGCAGGTATGCTTGTTTAATTAAAATTTTGTTGTATATTATTTATATTATACTCTATCAAGATTTTCAAATTAGTTTTTCCCTATAATTTCAACAATACAATTACTATTACTTTTGTATTATAATATTCTCTATTATACAATTGTGAATAAGCTTAGTGTTGTTTATGTATTTTAATTTTAGTTATATTTGATCGGTTACTAAGTCGTCCTACTAACAACAAGAAAAGAAAATACCCCAACAACAATTAAAATGACAAAACCTGATAAAAGGAAATATGCAAGTTTAGATGAGCGTAGACAGACTAAAAATAGCCGACGAAGAACCCAACGCCAAATGTCGAGCACAAGTACAATCCATACAAAAAATAATTATACTGACCCATTACAACTTGTGGCAAGTAATCCTGACCTACTACCTGCTGTACCAAACTGCTCATTTTGCGAAGCAAAGCGTATTTACTTAGAACCACCATCATTTTGTTGTTCTTTAGGAGAGATAAAGCTATCACAAACAAAGATGCCTTTAGAATTAATAGAGTTGTTTAGTGGCAACGCTGAAGATGCTAAAGAATTTTGTAATTGTGTTCGTAGTTATAATAACATGTTTGCATTTACATCAATTGGTGTACATTATGACAAATCCTTGGCTAAAAGAAATGACGGAATATACACTTTTCGAGTACAAGGACAACTTTATCATTTCATGGACCAACTAATTCCATCAGAAAATAAAAAGCCACAAAATCTTCAGCTTTACTTTTTTGATACAGACCATGAAATTTTGAATAGATTGTCCATCAGTTCAAAATTTAAGGAAACACTTGTGACAAAGTTGATGCGCATCTTAGAAACAAATCCATATGCAAATTTCTTTCGAAGCCTTAATGACTATCATGACCTGGACGAATATAAAATTGCTCTGCAAGCTGACCCTGGGTTTGACAAACATGTTTTTAACAAACCATCTGCGTCCCAAGTTGCTGGAATATGGTTAGAATCTAATAATGAAGAGCAATATGCAAGTCAACACATTCAAGTTTACCCAAAAAATAGTCCTCCTCAAATTATTAAGCATTATTTTGGTTGTTATGATCCCATGCAATATCCTCTTATGTTCCCAAATGGAGAACCTGGTTGGCATCGAGCAATTGAAAGATTGGATCCAAGGCAAAAAAGGTCAACTCCTAAAGCCACATGTGATGGTGGGATTACCAATGCCATTCAAAATTGTGCAAATGTGGGCGACACCATACAATATGAAAACCAAGGTAATGTTAAATTATAGTTGTTGTAGTTTTAAAATTTAGTTATACTTTACATATACACAAGAAAGTGTCTTTTTTTTTTTTTATGTAGGTGCTACAAAAAAAAATACCCACAGAGCAACGGTGTCATGTCGTGAGTATTACTGTTATATGTTACAAATAAGAGAAAATGACAAATCATTCTTATTGCACACTGGCAAACTTCTACAACAATATGTAGTAGACATGTACATTAAAATTGAAACATCAAGACTAGAAATTTTCAAAAATATAGAAGTACAACGTCGTTTACGAAATGAAATATATCGTGGTTTACTAGACGGGATTACACAAGGATGTGAGGTAGGTGCTGATATTGGTCATTATAGAATGTTACCTACGTCATTTGTCGGAGGCCCTAGAGATATGCGCAAAAGATATATGGATGCTATAGCTTTAGTACAACGTTACGGAAAACCTGATATATTTTTTTAACAATAACTTCAAACCCAAATTGGCCTGAAATAAAAGCATTGTGTTTGCCTTCTGATGAGGTACAAAATAGACCTGATTTAGTAGCTAGAATATTTCGTGCAAAGCTCCAGATTCTGAAAAATGAATTGTTTAAGAAGGAAATTTTTGGTCATGTTGTTGCTTATGCTTACGTAATAGGGTTCCAAAAGAGAGGTTTACCTCACGCTCATTTCTTACTTATTTTAGACCAAAGATCAAAGATGTTTGCTCCAAATGCATTTGACAGAATTGTTTGTGCACAACTTCCTAATCCATGTACTGAGTCGTACTTGTTTTCATTGGTAGTAAAACATATGATGCATGGACCCTGTGGTTCACTTAATTTAGCATGCCCTTGTATGAAAAAAGGTTCTTGTAAGTTTAATTATCCAAAAGACTTCTCTGAAAATACTAAATACGGAGCAAATTCATACCCAATATATCGTCGTTCGAATAATAATTGTTATGTTACTGTTAGAGGTTCCCAACTTGATAATCGATGGGTTGTACCTTATAATCCATACCTTCTAGCTAAATTTAATTGCCATATTAATGTAGAAATATGTTCCACTATTCAGGCTGTCAAATATTTGTACAAATATATATATAAGGGCCACGATAAGATTTTGTACTCATTGCTTGCAAATGAAGTGGACTCTTCCGTAGATGAAATAAAAAACTTTCAGAGTGCAAGATGGATTTCGCCGCCTGAAGCAATTTGGCGAATTTTTTCATTTAATCTTAGCCATGTATATCCTTCGGTTATATGTCTACCAATTCACTTAGAAAATGAACAGTCACTGACTTTTCTTGCTAATGAGTCGTTACACGACATTGTCAATAATCCAACAATTAAAAAAACTATGCTAACACAGTTCTTATACATGAATAAATACGATGACTACGCTAGAAGTCTCAACTGTTTATATATTTAATTTTCAGAATACTTTACATGGCATACTAATTTAAAAGAATGGAAACCACGTCAAAGAGGTGAAGTAGTCGCTCGTATCTATAGTTGCCAACCATCTGAAGGAGAGAAGCTTTATGAAAGATTGCTATTACTGCACATTAGGGGACCAACTTCATTTAGAGACTTGAGAACAATCAATGGAAAAACATTAAGTACATACATAGAAGCTGCACAAGTGTTAGGATTGATTGAAAATGACAACACTGCTGAAACATGTATTGCTGAAGCTGCAACTTACTTAATGCCTACTGTATTACGCCAATTATTTGCTACTGTTCTTGTTTATTGTGCTCCTAAAAATCCTGAACAGCTATGGTTGAAATTTGAAGATTTTCTTTCAGAAGATTTTAGACAAAACAAAGCTCTAAGTTGTGATGCAGTTAGACACAAAGTTTTAGAAAAGATTGCTTACTATCTTCATTCTATGGGAAAAAAATTAGAAGACTTTTTATGTGTAAATAGCAATGTACATATGAGTTTTGAAGATAGTATGACAAAAGAATTGCAAACTAACAAGACATACTTATAACTACAGAAGATATTTTAGCTATTGAACAATTAAATGAAGAGCAAAGATTTGCTTACAATCGAATTCTATATCATGTTAATAATAATTTGCCAAATGTATTTTTTGTGGATGGTCCTGGAGGTACTGGAAAGACTTATTTATATAAAGCACTTCTTGCTAAGATAAGATCTGTTGGACATACTGCACTAGCTACAACTACTTCAGGTGTGGCAGCATCATTCACTACAAAAACGCTCGTTTTTGCCGACGGACGTATACCGACGGATTACCTTTCCGACGGCTGTACCGACGGAATTCAAAGTCAGAAGACTCTGCCGACGGAATTCAATTTCCGTCGGCTTTCCGGACGGATATGCCGACGGACACTCAGAACTCTCTACACGGTGTCGTTTTTGGGTCACCGGCCGACGGATTTTTCAGTCGGTATTGTAAATTTCCGTCGGTATTGTAAATTTCCGTCGGTAACCGACCCGCATTAACTAACCGCCTCTTGATAGACTCCCAAAATTAAATCTGGTCATTACCGACGGAAATTTCCGTCGGTAACCGACCCGCATTAACTAACCGCCTCTTGATAGACTCCCAAAATTAAATCTGGTCATTACCGATGGAAATTTCCGTCGGTAACCGACCCGCATTAACTAACCGCCTCTTTATCGACTCCCAAAATTAAATCTGGTCATTACCGACGGAAATTTCCGTCGGTAAAGGCAATTTTTTTTGTATATAAACTGAAGAACAGATTACTTCTTTCTCTTTCGAGAGAAAGAAACCCCCCCCCCCCCCCCCCGCCTCCTCCCTCCTCGATCCCTCCTCCCTGTTTCTATCTCCTCTATTGCGCGAAGAAGAGGCTCTGCCGAGGTGTTCTCTGAACTCGATTAGAAAATCTATACGGTACGCTTTCTTAATTTGTTAGTAATTAATTTTTAAGTTATATTGTATTGCCTATAATTATGAATTAAATTGCATGTGTTAATTTAAATTGTTATATAGATTCATATGAAATTGTTTGTAGTTGATGTATATAGTTAATTATTTTGAATGTATGTAGTTGATATATCTAATTAATTAGTTGATATTGTAAGTGGATAATTGCCTATATATAGCTAGTTGATGTATATAGTTATTTATAATAAATTAATGTGATTTGTTAAGATCGATATTGCATGTTTTGCATAATTGATGTTATATATATAGTTGATATTATTGTTTAATTTGCATATACGTTGGAGTGGAGTTAATTACATAATTAAATTATGATATTGTAAGTTATAATTAGCTCGATTAATATTGTTGATTTACTAATTATGAAATTATTGATTAAATTAGGGGCTTTGTTAATTATATTAGGAAATTGTTATTTTAAAGTTAGAAAAAATTGTTACTAAATTTATTAGGTTATAGATTGTTAATTAAAATAGAAAATTGTTAATTAAAATTGGAAATTATTGAATAAATTAGTTATTGTTGAATAAAATAGGAAATTAGTTATTGTTGAATAAAATAGGAAATTATTTATTAAAATAGGTTATTATTGATTAAATTAGGTATTGTTGATTGAATAAAAAATTATTTATTAAAATAGGTTATTGAATAAAAAATTATTGATTAATATTGTTGATTTACTAATTATGAAATTATTGATTAAATTAGGGGATTTGTTAATTATATTAGGAAATTGTTATTTTAAAGTTAGAAAAAATTGTTACTAAATTTATTAGGTTATAGATTGTTAATTAAAATAGAAAATTGTTAATTAAAATTGGAAATTATTGAATAAATTAGTTATTGTTGAATAAAATAGGAAATTAGTTATTGTTGAATAAAATAGAAAATTATTTATTAAAATAAGTTATTATTGATTAAATTATGTATTGTTGATTGAATAAAAAATTATTTATTAAAATAGGTTATTATTGATTAAAATAGGTTATTATTTAGGGATTAAATTTTAATTTATTAGATTATTGTTTTTTATTAAATTAAGAAATTTATTATTAATTAATTAGTATTATATATATAATTTATTAATTTAAATGTTTAAATTAAATAGATGACTGGAAATGGTGCTGCTGCCTCTGGTGGCTCGGGATCTCACGGGGCCTCCGGGTCACGTCGCCATTTCCGTCGCTAACGGCACCGACCCAAAGCCGACCGAAATATCCGTCGACATTTCCGAATATAAATGTAACTTTCTCTCATTTCACGCGTTATTTCCCCCACTCCACCTTCTTATTTTCTCTCTCTGTCTCTCCCTCTCCCCCACCCCCACCCCCACCCTTCTTAATGAACCTCTCCACCATAGGAAGCGGCGGCGACGCGACGGGATTGCGGCAATTCTTGGAGGAAAGAGGCGGTGGATCTTTACAGCAGTACACACTTCGCTACTGGTATGCACTCACTTCGATCTCCAACCATTGAATAATTAAGAATTTTGTTGTTGGTAGTGTTATATTTCCTTTTGGAATTTGAAGAAAAAATTATTTTATTTGGAAGGGAAAAGAAAGAATCGAGTGAATTGTTTTTGTTAATGAAGATTACGACTATCATTATTTGTTTGCTTTTATTGTGTGAAACGGACTTTTATGTATGAGATTGAATTTATTCTTGAGTTTGTATTTTACTTTATAATCTTTATATCAAAATACAATTCAAATAAAATTATAATACTTCATAAAATTTGTAAATGTTAAAAATAATCTCATGTATAAGTCCTTCTTATAAATTTCTTTTTTTTAAATATTAATATAATAAATCTCTTCGAACATTATTTAAATTTAAATACGATCGTCGAACATTGATTATATGATTTATATGAAAGATCTTCAAATCCGTAAACAAACATAGCCTTATGCTGACGGTTTTTAAAAATCTTTTATATGCCTATGTAAAACGGGGAACCTGTTTGGTTTATGGCCGATAGGCGATAGTGATTCATTGTTTTTCACTTTGCTCTCCTTCTCATTTGCTGCCGCGCCTTACCAAAGGTCTCACCCTACAAAGCGCGTTTTAAAATAAGGTGATTTTTTCAATTTTTAAACTCTTTTCAAAATCTGCTAAATTGATTTTGAGATCTAACTCTTGATTTGATCCTATCATGTTTATTGCTTGGTTTTTGTACCGATGGTTGTGCTGAACCAACTTGTATTCGTCTGTTGTTTGAAATAGAATTAGGAGAATGACGGATTCTGGGGAAGTTGAAACAACAATAGTATCAATGGATTATTGTAGAGCTATTTCTATTTCTATTAGCAATAGTATTACTTCTTACAAGATAAATTATTCTATCCCTTGCAAACACAAATTAAAAAGAAAAAAAGAAAAGCCTTAACAAATTTGAATTATTGATTTATTTATTGTACTCTAAATCTCTTATCTTTGAACTACCAGCATGACCGAAACTATGCGAGCCTAATGAAGTTACTTGATCTCTGTTGAGGTATGTTCAATTTTTATGATAATTTAATTTATGTTTAAATATATAAAATGACAATTGAATCTTGATTCTTTGGAATTGATTTTGAAATGGCAGGGATGGAGTCGAGTCAGCGAAGGACAATTTAATATACTCCACGGTACGTATTAATATACTCACATTCTTGTTAAATTATTTCTCATATAAGTTTTTGTTAATGTTTACTACGTTGTTTTAATATTTCAGAGCTTTTTCAACCATTCTAGTGAGGGGTATAGTTATCATAATCAGAAGCAAAATTCTATTTGCTTCTTACTTGATCGATCCTCTGCCAATTCCGGAACACCATTAGATTCCTTCGATGCCTTAGCACTCTGGTCTACATCATCAAGTTTTTGTTGTTTGCTCAAGCAAAGGACGACGATTTTGTTTATTCTGTTGGATCTAATGTAGATTTGTGTATTGAATTATTTAAGCAATTTTGATCGGGTCGGATCCCGATCGCAAATAAATTTTTTTTTTTAATTTTTGGTACTTACCGACGGACTATTCCGTCGGTTTAGCGTCGGTAATACCGACGGGCGAGCCGACAGAATATCATTTTTTTTAAAAAAAATTTGATACTTAACGACGGAAAATTCCGTCGGTAAATTAAAATAATAAAATTTAAGTCCAAAATATACCGACGGATCTACCGACGAAAACTTGATTTGGGATCCGTCGGTACAGGCGACCCGGTTTGAAAACGGGTTGGTTTGAATTCGTCGGGAATCCGTCGGTATATACCGACGGATGCATATTTTCCGTCGGTAACCACTACCGACCAATTCATTGACGACGGATGAAATCCGTCGGTAAATCCGTCGGTAAAAGCCAATACCGACTGAATATCCGTCGGCAGAACCGTCGGTAAAACACCTCTTTTTTGTAGTGATTGCTTCCTGGGGGACGCACTTCACATTCAAGATTTAAGATTCCCTTAGATGATAATGATTCTAAATCTTGTAGTATTAGCAAGCAAGGCACATTGTCTCATCTAATAAGAATGGCCAAATTAATTATTTGGGATGAAGCTACTATGGCAAAACGTAGTACTATTGAAAAGTTTGACAAAATGTTAAAGGGCGTAATGGATTCACAACGAATATTTGGTGGTAAAATTATTGTATTTGGAGGAGACTTTCGCCAAACACTACCGGTGATTCTTAAAGGTACCAAAAATGATATCATTGATGCTTCCATTGTCATATCACCTTTATGGAATCATTTTGAAAAACTGAAGGTTAACAAAATATGCGAGCTTTACTTGATCCTAATTTCTCATCTTATTTGTTGAAAATTGGTGATGGAATTGAAGATACGAATGAGAAAGACGAAATCCAAATACCATCCAGAATAAACATTCCTTTTACAGATGACATTACATCATTAAATGCATTGATAGACATGGTATTTCCAAATATCAGTAATTGCAATTTGGATGTTTCCCTATTTATTAACAGAGTCATACTTACTACCAGGAACGAATTTGTCCATGAGATAAATGATGTTCTAATTAACAGATTTTCAGGTGAAGAGATCACATATTTTAGTTGTGACGAAAGCACGGGTATTTGTGTTGTGCCAAACCAACAAGAATTGTTTCATTCTTTAACTCCGCAGGGGCTTCCTCCTCACAGGTTAACTTTAAAAATAAATGCACCAATTATTTTGCTGAGAAATATTAACCCAAGTGAAGGACTGTGTAATGGTACGCGTCTCCTTTGTAAAGGTTTTGATACAAATGTTGTATTTGCTGAAATATCGATTGGTACACATGCTGGAAAATCGGTATTTATTCCACGTATAACATTAGAAGCCCCACATGATAGTTTTTCATCTATTCCATTTAAGCGAAAACAATTCCCAATACGGCTATGTTATGCAATGACAATTAACAAAGCACAAGGTCAAACTTTAAACTTTGTTGGTGTTTATTTAAAAGAACCTGTATTTTCACATGGTCAACTTTATGTTGCATTATCGAGAGCAAAAACTATAGATCAGTTAAAAGTACTTATTAGACCATTAACGCCGTTAGTACAGACTACTAATATTACAAAAAATATTGTGTACCATGAGGTTCTAAAGGCTGCCAATTTGACCTAAGTCCTACTAAATCACAAACATAGGTAAATCCTTATTTTCTACTGCTACATTTATCAAGGTACTAATTTCCTATGTAATTGAATATTCTATTGCATCTGTTTATAAAGGCCAAGTTTATTATTGCTTATATTTTAACTTATTTTTCAGCACAATCGAACTTGGATGAGCATGTGTCACATTGGTTTCGCTTGAATGAATCACCTATATTAGTGAGAATTCAATGATTATTACAAAAGTAATGGAAAGGTATTTTCTTGTCATTTTGTTTCATTAGCTTAACTGAATTCATAATTATGTTGTTGCTCTTAACTACTCACCCAACAAGAACAACTTAATCTGTTCTTTTTTCAGCAAGTTCAGTCAGTTAATTCCGCCCATAGTTGGTGCTAAGAGTCCTGTACAAACTATATTATTCATTTTTTGGCTGAAGGTCGTTTTGACATCTAAAATTTGCATTAGCACTTCTACAGTAAAATATTGTTTCTGTTGTGAGTATATTTAATTTAAATTGGAAAAAAATATGGACTAAGATATAATGCAGCATCACGTTTGTTCTTCAACGGTAATACTGTCACGCCCCATTTTTCATAAAAGTAGATTTTACGAAAATACTTGACAATTTTAAAAATAAAGGGGCATGAACTACAATTTTAACCTAAGAAGTCATTTTACGAATTTATTTAACAATAAAATTATTTAAATTGCAGCGGAAGACTCAATGAATAAATAGTAACTTAAAATAAATCTAGAATATTAATTGAATCAAGCCTCAAAATCTCACAAAAAGTTTAATACATGAAATGAAATAACTTAATTACTTTACTAAATATTAATAGATTTGTCATCCACCGCTCCTCTTCACTATCAGCTCCTTAACCTATAATGTTAAAATGAAGGGGTGAATATGCAAGCACACTCAGTGGGGCCCAGCTGTTCACAGTTAAATATTAAACAGATAGTTAAACACATCAATGCAAACATGAGAACATTGCCACATTCTGAACTGACTGATATACTGACATGAGCACTGCGAGCCTTGCCAAAGCCATTTTAATGACCCTGGTGATTCTCGAGGACAACTTATATGGTCCCGGACCCGTGAACTAGTCCCTGGCTATCTGATTTCATAACATGGATAACATGGAACATAACACGTAGCAGACACATCCAACATATCACGTAAAACATTTAAAAATGAACAACTTGCTCTACTAACCACTGTAGAGATAAATAATAAAAGAAAAACCCCACCTGAGATGAATATCGTGGATGCAATGAATGTAATGAAATAACTTTAAGTTCTCGAGAACCTAAAATAATTAAGTAATATGTCTTAAAATTATAATACGTATGTAATCGAACCAATCGCTTTGCTAGTTCCAAAATAACCAAAGTATTATACCCATATATACATATATAATGGAGTATATGAATGAATATGCCTACTGGACTTATTAACGTAACTAATTTTATAAGCTAAATTAATTTAGCTATGACCAAGTAGTCATTTAAAAGCCAAAACAAGCATTCTGGAGTTGGCTTAATAAATCAGCGCATATGTTTGAAAATCAATTAATTAAAATCTGGGGTTTTGACTCGTAAATCAACCATTGAAAATGACTCCTAAAGTAACATTGTTTTCGCTGCTGTAATTTTCGAAAATTCAAGAAGAGAATAACTTGGCCATAATATAAATTAACACAGATATTCGAGTTTGGAAAAACAATTAACTTACAGAATCTGAGGCATCGAGACCTGCTTCGTAGAGAAATCGGATTTACGGCTGTGAAAAATATATGTTCTATGATCTAGGGTTAAAATCTATTATATATGTATAAATAAATCGGGCTTGGGCTTGAGATGAAAATTATGATTTAAAATCTTAAAAGCCTAAATTTAAATGGGCTTTGAATATTTATATTAAATTAATAATTAAATATATACTTGTATATTTATATAAAAAAATTACGGATATTACATCCTTTCCCCCTTAGAATATTTTCGTCCTCGAAAATTAGATTTTTTTTTGATAAAATATGCATGCACATGGAACATAATCATAACATAACTTTACCTCGTAACATGAAATAAAATGTACAATATACATACCTCGTAGAGCTGAAGCGGGAGACGGTGATGGACGATCTTTACTTTTTTAAAAATATTCTAGTTAAAGAAACCTTTTAAATAATTTTGACTCTTAAATATTTTTATTTTAAACAAGTCTACAAGAACGTAGACCTGCTCTGATAATAAAAGTAGATTTTACGAAAATACTTGACAATTTTAAAAATAAAGGGGCATGAACTACAATTTTAACCTAAGAAGTCATTTTACGAATTTATTTAACAATAAAATTATTTAAATTGCAGCGGAAGACTCAATGAATAAATAGTAACTTAAAATAAATCATCCATGTTATGAAATCAGATAGCCAGGGACTAGTTCACGGGTCCGGGACCATATAAGTTGTCCTCGAGAATCACCAGGGTCATTAAAATGGCTTTGGCAAGGCTCGCAGTGCTCATGTCAGTATATCAGTCAGTTCAGAATGTGGCAATGTTCTCATGTTGCATTGATGTGTTTAACTATCTGTTTAATATTTAACTGTGAACAGCTGGGCCCCACTGAGTGTGCTTGCATACTCACCCCTTCATTTTAACATTATAGGTTAAGGAGCTGATAGTGAAGAGGAGCGGTGGATGACAAATCTATTAATATTTAGTAAAGTAATTAAGTTATTTCATTTCATGTATTAAACTTTTTGTGAGATTTTGAGGCTTGATTCAATTAATATTCATGGAACATAACACGTAGCAGACACATCCAACATATCACGTAAAACATTTAAAAATGAACAACTTGCTCTACTAACCACTGTAGAGATAAATAATAAAAGAAAAACCCCACCTGAGATGAATATCGTGGATGCAATGAATGTAATGAAATAACTTTAAGTTCTCGAGAACCTAAAATAATTAAGTAATATGTCTTAAAATTATAATACGTATGTAATCGAACCAATCGCTTTGCTAGTTCCAAAATAACCAAAGTATTATACCCATATATACATATATAATGGAGTATATGAATGAATATGCCTACTGGACTTATTAACGTAACTAATTTTATAAGCTAAATTAATTTAGCTATGACCAAGTAGTCATTTAAAAGCCAAAACAAGCATTCTGGAGTTGGCTTAATAAATCAGCGCATATGTTTGAAAATCAATTAATTAAAATCTGGGGTTTTGACTCGTAAATCAACCATTGAAAATGACTCCTAAAGTAACATTGTTTTCGCTGCTGTAATTTTCGAAAATTCAAGAAGAGAATAACTTGGCCATAATATAAATTAACACAGATATTCGAGTTTGGAAAAACAATTAACTTACAGAATCTGAGGCATCGAGACCTGCTTCGTAGAGAAATCGGATTTACGGCTGTGAAAAATATATGTTCTATGATCTAGGGTTAAAATCTATTATATATGTATAAATAAATCGGGCTTGGGCTTGAGATGAAAATTATGATTTAAAATCTTAAAAGCCTAAATTTAAATGGGCTTTGAATATTTATATTAAATTAATAATTAAATATATACTTGTATATTTATATAAAAAAATTACGTATATTACATCCTTTCCCCCTTAGAATATTTTCGTCCTCGAAAATTAGATTTTTTTTTGATAAAATATGCATGCACATGGAACATAATCATAACATAACTTTACCTCGTAACATGAAATAAAATGTACAATATACATACCTCGTAGAGCTGAAGCGGGAGACGGTGATGGACGATCTTTACTTTTTTAAAAATATTCTAGTTAAAGAAACCTTTTAAATAATTTTGACTCTTAAATATTTTTATTTTAAACAAGTCTACAAGAACGTAGACCTGCTCTGATAATAAAAGTAGATTTTACGAAAATACTTGACAATTTTAAAAATAAAGGGGCATGAACTACAATTTTAACCTAAGAAGTCATTTTACGAATTTATTTAACAATAAAATTATTTAAATTGCAGCGGAAGACTCAATGAATAAATAGTAACTTAAAATAAATCTAGAATATTAATTGAATCAAGCCTCAAAATCTCACAAAAAGTTTAATACATGAAATGAAATAACTTAATTACTTTACTAAATATTAATAGATTTGTCATCCACCGCTCCTCTTCACTATCAGCTCCTTAACCTATAATGTTAAAATGAAGGGGTGAGTATGCAAGCACACTCAGTGGGGCCCAGCTGTTCACAGTTAAATATTAAACAGATAGTTAAACACATCAATGCAACATGAGAACATTGCCACATTCTGAACTGACTGATATACTGACATGAGCACTGCGAGCCTTGCCAAAGCCATTTTAATGACCCTGGTGATTCTCGAGGACAACTTATATGGTCCCGGACCCGTGAACTAGTCCCTGGCTATCTGATTTCATAACATGGATAACATGGAACATAACACGTAGCAGACACATCCAACATATCACGTAAAACATTTAAAAATGAACAACTTGCTCTACTAACCACTGTAGAGATAAATAATAAAAGAAAAACCCCACCTGAGATGAATATCGTGGATGCAATGAATGTAATGAAATAACTTTAAGTTCTCGAGAACCTAAAATAATTAAGTAATATGTCTTAAAATTATAATACGTATGTAATCGAACCAATCGCTTTGCTAGTTCCAAAATAACCAAAGTATTATACCCATATATACATATATAATGGAGTATATGAATGAATATGCCTACTGGACTTATTAACGTAACTAATTTTATAAGCTAAATTAATTTAGCTATGACCAAGTAGTCATTTAAAAGCCAAAACAAGCATTCTGGAGTTGGCTTAATAAATCAGCGCATATGTTTGAAAATCAATTAATTAAAATCTGGGGTTTTGACTCGTAAATCAACCATTGAAAATGACTCCTAAAGTAACATTGTTTTCGCTGCTGTAATTTTCGAAAATTCAAGAAGAGAATAACTTGGCCATAATATAAATTAACACAGATATTCGAGTTTGGAAAAACAATTAACTTACAGAATCTGAGGCATCGAGACTTGCTTCGTAGAGAAATCGGATTTACGGCTGTGAAAAATATATGTTCTATGATCTAGGGTTAAAATCTATTATATATGTATAAATAAATCGGGCTTGGGCTTGAGATGAAAATTATGATTTAAAATCTTAAAAGCCTATGGGCTTTGAATATTTATATTAAATTAATAATTAAATATATACTTGTATATTTATATTAAAAAATTACGGATATTACAAATACTCATTTCGAGGCATGAAGATGTTTATATCTTTCTATGTTGCACTTATGTATTTATTTGGATAGATAGAAATAAAATTATTCCTTTGGAAGCATAGGCTACCAGTTTCTTTTCAGTCCCTTTGTTGATATATTTTTTTGTGTAGAAGTAGAAGTGTAGAACTTTAAGAGTATTAAGAAGTTGTTAGATTTCTTGTTTTTTCGGTTTTTCCATGCTCGTCGAAGTTGAAATGGATGAGGTCTTAACCATGACTAAGTTTCATGTATTTTTGGAGCATGAGTATTTTGAAAATTGATAAAATTTACTGTATATAATTTGCTGGCCTAAACAGTGAGTGAGTGAAATACTAAAGGGTAGTTTATGAAGGTATCCTAAATAGATTAACTTCTTAACTTAATACCTTGTTTCTATTTCTAATAAAGCACTAATATAATAAATTTTATGATGTTTCCACAGGTCCTCCTATGGGTTTCCAACATACTACCCAATACCTTTGAGCACCAACATTAATTCTTCAAATGTAATTAACTATATATTATTCTCTTGAATTCTGGTATTTTATTTTTTTACTTTGGGCATACGATGGAAATCATCCATTTATGATGTTGTTTACCATGAAGGAGTTTTGTTTTCAGTAGTTTAGCTGTCATTCAAATAATCATACATTTCCATTGAATAATTTTGTATAACGGTATAAGTCCATTGTTTGACAGTGTCTTACAAGTTCTCATTTAGATGTTAAAACTTAAAAGGGGATGTTTAATCGAATTATACCTTCAGTTTTGACAATAATTAAAGCACACCATCCTGGGTTAACACCTCAATCAATGAGGTGCACCCTCACTAGTATATATAAAAAGAGAATAGCGGTGTTTCCGCCTAAATATCTAAAATAATAAAATATTGTTTTAATGGGCCTACCATTATAAATTTTTTTTTTTTGAAAAGTCCATTGTAAAAATATTAGTAGTTCACTGTAGTCTGCAAACTACTCCAACTTGCGCCTTTTGAAGTAACCAAGGCAGGAGGAAAGGAAGCAAATTTACATTTTTGGCCACTTTCATCACATTGGCATTCGTTTCTTCAAATCGCATTTTTTCATGTCTTCGTATCCGTCATTTTTTCAAATGGATGCACGTCGCTGCTGCTAGCCCGGATCGACCGTCGCCGCCCCCAACCCAGATTTGTTGTCGTCGCCCACAGCCCAGCCCGTCTGCAGCCAAGCCGCCAGCCCAGCTTCCCGTCAAGGTTCTTTTCTCTCTCTTTTTTTTTCCTTTTTGTTCCAATTCTTACGAATCTTGATTTTTGTTCTTCTGCTCATATTGTTTATCTTGGATTTTTTTAAATTTTATTTGGTGAAAGAATTATAATAGGGGTGAAAATAAGTTAGATTTTGGTGTTTTCTGGGAGAGGGAATGCAGAGAAAAATTTGTGTACATAGAAAAATTAGGAAACCGAGGAGACTTTCTCAGAAGCCAACTCTTCAAATTCTAAGTTGCAGATGGTAAGGTTTTTTAAATTCTACATACTACTGTTAATTTTCCTTTCTCTCTCTCTCAAATTCATACCCCATCAAGAATTTTTCAAATCTTCTCAATTATTTTCTCCTTCCGAAATTTTATGTCATTTTATGCAAATTAGTTAGTGTTTCATGGATTTGTGGTCAATTTCTACAATTAAATCGTACTATGAGTCTAATCTGCTATGGTGTGTCTTGGAAATTTTGTTTCTGAGATTTACAGTTCCTGTTTCAAGAGTTCCGTCGACAATGGTGGTTACGAACCCTGCACTACTTCAAGATTTGGTGAATTCAAACCGACTCAATTTTGGAAAGAAGATTAAGTGTGTATGCTATCATATTTTTTTTCCACATTGATTGTGTATTTTCTTATAGATATGTGATCTTTTTGTATTTTTCTTCTTCTAATCTTCTGTTACATTTTTGTTGAGATTATGGTAGTTTCTAATTATTGTTCATTAGTTTCTAATCAATTGTATTGAGGTTTGCAAGTGTGTCGTCTATATCTATAGGATAGTCGGCAAAAAAAAAAAAAAAAAACGAGTACAATTTTTTTATGAGTTTACTGTTATCAAATTGGGTATTGAAATACAAAAAAGAAGGTATTAAAATATTATTAGGCGATGATTGCGATTTTTTTTATCAGCAACTTAGAGAAGAGAAGGTATTATGCATCGTTTTTTGCTTCTGATTATTATCTCCAGCCTCACTAATCACTATATCTCTGATTATTATCTCCATCCCAAAACAAACATACCCTCACTAATCACTATATCTCCAGCCTCTGTGTTGTTGATTCTAGATCCGGTCTATGAGGCGATGATTGTGAAATTGATAGAGTTGGGTTGGGCATAGAGACGAATAAGGCCCGTATCTTGGCCGGGCAAACCTAGACGACATGTGGTTACATTGCAACTGGGTTTTGCAACCATGGCGGTGCTTCTCTCTCTTCGCCTGCTGGTCTGAGCCTCACACCATGAATTCATGGTCACGGTTATTATTATTATTATTATTCATGGCAATTCACCGATATGTTGAAGCTAGGGTTTGGTATCATGCCCTAGAATGAGGCGTTGGAGAGGGGTTTCTTCAAGGGTGGTTGCCCCTCTCTGCTCCGCTCGTGATTTCTATCTCCCTTCACCAACAACCCCTTTTCTCATTCTTTACGGGACCAGAATCTGCGTCTTCAAGTACGTGTGTGTATGTATATCTATTTACCTATCTATACTTTTCACAATCCTTTTCCTTTTCTAACACTGGAAAATAATATTTTCTCTTCAGACTTTGATGTTCATTCCAATTTCTACTACGGATTTACGAAATTTCTAGGTTTGATTACTCTCGAGCGAAATCCAGTTTGATTTTTGTATACTATCACTTCCGATTAATTTTTATTTCCAGTTTGAATTATCTATGATAGTATAATGTCCTAAATCCTGTCTTCAAAATTCTATTCCTTCTATATATATATATATATATATATATATATATATCTATTCCAACTGGAGTGTGTTTTAAGTTTCAACCAGTTTTGAGGTAGGCCATTGTATATATAATGCATAGTTATAATTAATATTTCTAATAAATAATTGTGACCTGTTTAAGTTTCAACCAGTTGGAAACATCACTCTTCTCTTCTTCCTTCCTCTTTAATCTTGGGCACAAATACACTTTGATTTCGTTAGTCATGTATAGCTTCTCTGGGAGATCAACGTGTTGTGCTTCACTGCAGTCCTTCATCACTCTCTCAGTTTATAAATAGAGAAAAAAGATATGTTCAGAGTTTTTTTTAACTGAAATGATTTTGGTGTCATCTGTTTCTCACTTTGAGTCCGGTCTCCCCACTGATTATGGGCCCCACTATGTGAAGTTGAGAAAGGTTTGTACGATTGAGTTGTTTTCTCCCAAGAGACTCGAAGCCTTGAGGCCTATTAGAGAAGATGAGGTTGCGGCTATGGTCAAATCCATTTATACAGATTGCACTACCGCTGTTATTTTTTTAATCGAGAAATTCATGCTATATTATATAATTTCTCTGTGTTAATTTGCGTTTTCATTGATACTTTTGGAATTTGAATTATCTGGGAGCATAAGATTTTAGTGGAGTACATATATTGTAATTTGCAGATTGTGTAGTTTACTCTCCCTTGCATCCCAGTTGCTGCTGAAAACTCTGGAGAATGAAGGTAACTTTATATAAACCCTTAAATCCTCTGAGTTTTTGATGGTTTTAATCGATCTACGACGCTTTCAATTGCAACATAATCTTGGTTGCTTGGTTTATTTCAGTAAAAAATGGTGTTTGCTATTCAAATTTGAATTTAATTTGATTTTCAACAGATTTGATATGAATTCAAGGGTAATCATCTGCTCCTTAAAATCAATGACTGACTTGAACCCAGGGTAGAGATTTCCACACAAGAGGTTTCATGGATTGCAATATCATTTTGAGGTAGTATTTCAACTAATCAAGATGCTTTTTTTTTTAATTGTTCTTACTCAGGTGGGCAGATTAGAATTAGATCCAAGGAGGATGATCTTTAATTTAGGGAGTTTTAGAATTTGTTAAGTGGAATCTGACTAAAAAATGTCTTATTCTTCAGTGTGCTAAAAGAAGAAATAATGTATGTTAGAGGATATTTAATTTGCTATATTCTGTTGTTTCTCAATTCGAATTCGTAAGTATGATATGCATTAGCTAAATGATTCTACTATTTCCAGATATGTTTTATTTTATCAGATTGTGAAATTAATAAATTTAGATATCTATGTTGTTGTACACTATCTATTTGGTAGAAGAAAAATAGAATTGTGGCAAGAAGAGGGAGTAGATAGATTCCAAAATTCTTTTTGTTTCATTCATTGGTGGTGTCTCCATTGATGTTTATATCTGTTGCAACTATATAAAGAGTGTTCCAGATCATTTCTTTATTGGAATGAACTCCATTTGTATCATATACAACTAGATTTGTGATGGATTCTATTATATGACTTTTAGTTTTGACTTGAAGTTCTTTTGGCAGGTCTAATATCTTAGGAATCTTCAACTTTGGATGATTTTATCTCTCTGTTTAAATCACTGGTGTTTCTCAATGATCAATTCCTTGTCAACATTACAAGATTTTTAAAACCTGGCGGGACTATCCTTCTGCATTCGGCTTCTCATACTGCTCAAACAATAGTTGACAATTTGATAATTTGTGTTGCTTCTCAAATCTTTCTAGAAGTTGAAATTGAATATTTTTCAGTTCGTGGTAGTTTTTAAAGTGCAATGTTGTTTGAATTTTGTTTATTATAGCATATAATTTTGAAATGGATCAACATTTTAGTAATTGTTTCGTCAAACCTGTTACTTATGCCTAAAAATAAAATTGCTTATAACCTGATGAGACTCAGGTTTGCTCTGCTTTGTTAATTGTCTCTTTTAGCAAGTTGTTTGAATATATAGAACTTGGAAATATATAGGTTCAAAAAAATATGAAATTGTTTTCTCCAAAAGAAAATTAAAATTTAAAATATTTTTGGTATTCCCTTTTTTTAAAGGTATTTTTGGTATTCTTAAATATATTTTTGATATTCTTTTTAAAATATATTCAAAAAATATTTTTGCTATTCTATTTAAAATATATATAGGTAAAATTGGTATATAAAATTTTTAAGTGGGTAAATTGGTCATTATTCAAAATAAATGGCTCAACTTATTCCCTTATCTCAAGATTGAAAAAAATGTACCTAACACAAAATTGCTTATCCTGCTTTTGATTATCTCACTATGATTGTTTATCTTACATAAATCTAAGACTTTTGATTATCTCACTAAGATTGTTTATGTTACATTTGTCTAAGACAAATAATCTTAGATGCCAAACGAAGAGTAATTTGAAGATTTTAGCGTGTGTGTTCAATATGTATGTGTGTGATTATTGCATTCTTTATATTTTTTTCTTCCCTCTATTTTTCATTTCAATTTGTTCTCCTCTGTTTTTGTTTTCTGTTTCCTCATTTTTATTTTCTCAAGATAATTACGTTTGTTGATTTTAAATGTTTTTGACAGTTCATTTTCCCTATGAACCGAGTAGAAATTAATTACTCCAATTACTAACTACTGTGGTATAGAAGTCAATTAATGTACAGTTAGGGGTGTAAACGAGCCGAGTCGAGCCGAGTAGTGCTGAGCTCGAAACTCGACTCGATTGTTATACTCGAAGCTCGAAACTCAACTCGACTCGATCGAGCCTAAAATTTTGAAGATCGAGCTCGACTCGATAAGAAACTCGATAAACTCGAGCTCGGCTCGACTCGATTACCTATATAATTTTCAAAATTAATTATAAAACATATTTTTTTCTGAAATAAACTCGAGCTCGACTCGATTACTCGTATATAAATATAAATTATATATTAATGGCAAAATAGTAAATATTATTCAAGCTCGATTAGGCTCGCGAGCCTTTCGAGCCGAGTATTTATGAGCTCGAACTCGAACTCGGTAGCTACTCGAGTAGCTCGAAACTCGACTCGATTAACTTTGAGTCGATTTCGATCTTTTTTCGAGTCGAGCACGAGTAGCTCGCGAATAGGCTCGACTCACTTACACCCCTAAATGTACTCCCATTGACACTTATTTCTAATAAACTTATAATGTAAATTATATATTTATATACATTTATATATAAAAATAATTAATTATAACAAAATTATTACAAATATCACAAAGCACAGGTGAGATACTAGTTATAGAAAACACAATAAAAATAATATGAAAATCAAGCCTGTAACCTCAAAAAAAAAAAGTCACCACTCCAAAAGTACAATAACTAAAAAATGAGGGGTTTAAAATTAATTAGTCAACAGTTTTCCTTCACTCTGGTGAACCCCATTCGAAAACCCAGTAGCCGCAACAAAAACCTCTGAAACGATACGAACAGCAGCTAAAACTAGAATTAATCCTCCTTTGAAAAAATGCAGAAACTGAAATACCTGTTGCCACTGAGCCGTTGTTTACACAGAAATTGCAGTACGTATCGCCATGGAAGAAGCTTTTCTGCACTCCCTAGTTATGCCCAACACGATTATCTCCAAGAAGAAGAGGCCAGTTTCCGAATCTTGAATTGTATTTATATCATTTGTTTATCTCGTATGTTTGATTTACATGAAATGGCGAAGGTTTTGGAGGCGCATGGTATTACACTCTCACTTAGAGATGAAGAAATTCGTGTTAATAGTGTGTATATATCTGTTTGTGAACGTTTGAAAGGAATTCGTGATAGATTTTACGAAAATTAACTTCTCATTTATCGAAAGAGTAAATCTCGAAGGATCTCTTTTTAAATGTTTTTTGCAATTGCAGGTTTTAGTTGAAGGCAGGGCGAATTCGAGGGCCGCCGTTTTAAATAGACCATCTGCCCTTAATGCTCTCACGGCTCCCATGGTAAAAATTCTTGCTCACCTCTCTCTCTTAAACTCTGTTGCTCTGATTAATTTTGTTTCTCAGTTTTGTCTTTTTCTACCGAGTATTATTGAGTTGGTGCTCTGTTTAATTCATGTCCAAATATAGGGCATTGTTGTTTCATGATGTAAGAGGAAGCTCATTTTGATGATTATATGTGGTTCTTGTAGCCTGTTCAATAGAATCATTCTTCAAGATTTTTGTTATAGGCTCTTGAGTTTGTTTACTATTATGTTGGTTGATTTATACTGATTGCAAAACTTCTTAAATGTAATGCTAGGCATCTAGGTTAAACAGACTATATGAGTCTTGGGAGGAGAACTCAAATATCGGTTTTGTCATGATGAAGGTAACTGATTATGTTATTACTCTACCTAAATCATGGGATAACACTTTTCTCTTGTCTGAAGGTTTTCTTTTTTCTTGAAGGGTGGTAATTGCAGAGCATTCTGCTCTGGCACAGATGTAGTTGCTTTGTACAACCTGCTAAATGAAGGTTGGTGCCTGTACAAATGATTTTTTTTCCTATTTCTATTAGGGCGTCTTTAGCTTTCAGAACCTTGTAAACCAAGGGTAAATCTAATTTGGTAGTATCCATTCGTTCTTTCAACTGGTAAAAGTATTTTGCTAGCAAGTTTCTACGAGCCTTTAGTATTGTAGATGGTGAAATTTATCCCTTATGTATGTCTTGCAACTTCAGTCCACACATTGCTTTGCAGGGAAGACTGATGAATGCAAAGCGTTGTTTCAGAGTGTCTATAAGTTTGTCTACATTTTGGGAACATATTTCAAGCCTAATGTGAGTTTGTTATCTCTATTCTATTTTTCATTGGAATTTCTTCTTTAATTCCCGTTTACTACTGTTAAAGTAATATTTTGTCTAGTTAATGCTAATTGTGTGTGAGATGTATTTATTTCTTGTTGATGAGGTCAGCATCACATGTGTAAGTCTAAGCAACAATTAACTCTTAACCTATGCTGGAGTTGAACCAAGTGGTGCTGCTTATGTTTCTCGAGTTGAGAATGTTGAATCAGCCTGTTTAACTGTTATCTAATTGAATGAATCTGTCTTGTTTAAGTAGGGATATAAAATTTATCAACATGGTTAATATGCCACTTTATTCATATTGGGTGCTATTTTTGGTCACTGAGCAGTTTTTCAGAATTAATGTTGAGTAAAGAGGCAGAAGCTCTTTACATCAGTCTCGGCAAGCTAAGCTGTCTCTTAATAATAACCTGTCTCCGATCTATAGTCACCAAAAAAGGAGTTCAGGAAATGATGTTAATACGCCAAAAATGTCATGTAATCAATGTTTTATTTGTTTTTGGATGGTTCAAAGTTTTCATTTGCAGTTTGGGTGTTGCTTATAGTATGTACCTATGCTCCACATTAGAAATTTGCTACTTGTCTCAAATTGATCTTTGGAACCCGAGTTTGATAATATATAGGTTAATTTATTTTAAAAATTCTATCTCTTGTATCCATGATTGAATGGAGTAATTTTTTTGTTATAAGGATCAACAAGATGGAAGCACTAATTTTTCCCCCAGTTTATCTTAATTGTTTTACTTTACATTCATTAATAGTTTTATTTATTTATTTATTCGAGTTTTTTACTTGAAATTTGTGCTAAATTGTCACTTGATCTCAATCATTTGTCAATAATTTAATGTTGTTCAGGTGGCTATAATGGATGGTGTTGTAATGGGAGGTGGGGCAGGCATTTCACGTCCGGGGATGTTTCGCGTTGTAACTGATAAAACTGTACGATACTGCTCCATTAATTATATCTCCTGACCAAATTGCTTTGTGCTTCTATAATAGTTGTGAGCTTCTGCTTGAATCAGGTCAAGGCATGATAAAAGTATTACGATTCATTTAAATTTCTTTTTTGGATTGGATTTACTACTTTATCTAGCCCAGTCCAACATATACTATCTATGATGGTGGCCCGCATCCAATTTTAAAAAAATTGGGACAAATCAGACGATATATATCCCACCTCTTATGGACACAACCCTCTTCTTTTCTTTTTCATTTGGATCTTTGAACAGCATACTTCCATTTTTTTATTCACTCATTGAGATCTTATTTTATCTCTTTATCTTATATTGATATAACATTAATTTGGAGCTCTATTGACTCTTAAATTGATGTTCACCCTCCATCCAGTAGTATGCAAATGTCACCTGCATAAGCTTCAAACCTGTGACTTGATTATTTGTTGGTTTTATTCACGTGTCAAAGTTTCTCGCTGGGTTATGTTTGATGGTTTAATTTCAGGTTTTATCATATCCGGAGGTTCAAATAGGTTATCATCCAGATGGAGGGGCTTCATATTATCTTTCTCGTCTCCCTGGTTATTTAGGTACCGTATGAAATAATTTGAGGTTTGAGTATCTCTTTTACACCTTGAAGTGATATTGTTTGTTCAAACAGTTGGCAAGTACCGTTCCCTAAATATATATGTGTACATACAAATATAAACACACACATATACATCTCGTTATGATGCATTTGGAATCTTGCAAATTTATGATTAAAGACAATTTCTCTATACAGGAGAATATTTAGCTCTCACGGGAGAAAAGCTAAGTGGTGCTGACATGGTGGCCTGTGGTCTTGCTACACACTATTCGATAAAGGAAGTGAGTCATCTATATTCAGCTTATGCCTCGTTTCTTTGTTTTATTTTTCTATGGGAAAATACTTTTTTAGTCCTGTAAGTTACTCTTATTTTGATTTTAGTCCAGTTAACTTTCATGAATTGAAAATAGTCTTGTAAGTTTCAATTTTTCTTCATTTTGGTCTGGTGACTGGCTGTAAGAGGTGAAACATCCGGTTGACCAATCAAACTTTGCCACGTGTCAACGGAGATAACGTGCATTCGAAGAAAAAAAACTATTTTCCCTTTAACTTTCTATGTGTTTTCACTGATTCAATTTCTGTAACAGAAGCTTCCTTGGATTGAAGAACGTCTCGGTGGTTTAATAACTGATGATCGTTCAGTCATTGAAACTTCCCTTGATCAGTATGGCAGCTTAGTTTACCCGGATGAAAGGAGTGTACTTCACGAGTAATTTTTAGTTATTAACTTCAATTTCTTTACTACTTTCACTCTATTCCCTCTTATGTTCTGTTTCATTTTTAAGTATGGGTTCTGTCTTTTTGGCTTAAGTTTTACTTATGGTGATTCAGGATTGAAACAATCGACTCACTTTTCAGCCACGACACGGTGGAGGAAATCATTGAAGCTTTAGTAAGTTATTCATTCGTATGCAATGACAGTCTTTATGGATTTTATTTGGGTAATGGAAATTCTCCATTGAGGTTTGTCTATATACCCCTTAAAAAATTTCAAAAAAATAGTTTGGTTGACGAATATTGCAAAATTGCAAAACAATGTATCGATGCAAATGTGAGAAAATCACAATAAGCGAAATGATCTATCTTTTCTCGACCAATCAAACACAAATTTGGTTTTTAGGGAGCATTTGGTAATTATTCAAAACCACATGGTTCTTTTGGTAATTTTGACAAACCTCCAGGGGAGTTTTCGTAATTTACCCATTTTGTTTTGGTCTTATTTTCTCGTTGAGAACACTGGAATAAACATCGAATTGATGGAAACTTGAGAGGATTAGGAACACATATCCAGATGTGGCTTTCAGATGCTATAAAATGGATATGCCATCTCAGTTTACATATGATGAGCTTTATTGTTCTAATGTAATAAAATGTGAAAACAAAAAATTAACGGTGTCTGCCTCTGTAGGAAACTAAAGCAGCTGAATCTGGTAATAAACGATATGCTAATCTGCTCGAGAAGATTTATAAGGCTTCTCCATTAAGCTTAAAGGTCACTTTGCAATCAGTAAGTCTACTAATTGCTTCTGCTAGTGATTCTATTTCATTTGCTTCCATGCTCTAACCTTTTAAGTCCATGCCAAATTTGAAGATTCGAGAAGGTAGATTTCAGACACTCGATCAGTGCCTCACGAGAGAGTACCGCACGTCTCTAAGATTTATATCCAATCAGTTCTCAGACAACTTCTGTGAGGTATGTCCTTGTAAATTGTACTTAATCTAGAGCGCCCCCACACACCCACAAATTAGGGTTGTAAATGAGGCGGGTCAACTCATGCAGTGTCAAGTACAAACTCGACTCGATTAAAAAAATTGATCGGGCTCAATTCTTTTAAACTCGAGCTCGACTCTTTAATTTAGCATATTATGAGTTAAATAGTAAAATTATAGGTTAAATAGTAAAATTATGTGAGCTTGATTAGGCTCGTGAGCTTGACGAACCTAGTGTTACTGAGCTCGTGCTTGAGTAGATTAAATTTGAGTTGATTTTGAGTTTTATCCGAGTTGAGCACGAGTAACTCGTTAGCCGGCTCGATTCACTTACATCCCTACCCCTAATTGACATTTTTATTTATACCGTGCATTATTGTTGTTTTTAGGGCGTACGTGCAAGACTAATCGAGAAGGACTTCACTCCAAAGGTATGTTTTAAATATGCTAGCAAATCTATTTTTTGTGAAAAAAGAAACTAGAACAATTGAAGGATTATGGTTTTTGAAATTTCAGTGGAATCTATCCAAGTTGGAGGAAGTAAGTGATGACATGGTTGCCTCGTTTTTCTCGCCCCTTGGCGAGATCGAGCCGGAGCTTAACTTGCCTGTGTCGGTACGAGAGCCTGACGTTTGAGTTAAGGATCCGGAGGCTTTGATGCTTCTATGAATTGGTACTAAACTTATGAATATTATTTGATTTTCTTCTTGTAATGTGTAGCTTAGCCTTAATTTTGTCGAACTCGAATTGATACAAATCATCGGGATGACCACGCAGTGCATCATCGAATAGAGATTATTTTCATGAATAACAAAAGGAGAAAAAAAATATGCTTTTGAGTGGATATTTCTCCAATTTCAGTGAATTTATTTGCAGTCGTTCATTCAATAGAGATTACTAAAATTTGTTTTGACCCTGTACATCTATCATATAAATCACTGTTTTTCATTTTAATAAATACTCATTTCTCTCTTTTTTATATACACAACTTACTACTACTTATTTTTTTTCATATTTTATCAACAACTCAACACAATTTAAAAATATATTGTTTTTCAATTATTTATTAATTAGTACATATTATCTATTATAAATTCTTATTATATTTAAGAGAGGTAAGAAATATATTAAATTATATGACATTCATAATTTATACATTATAATTAAAAAAAAAATTTTATCATACACTTAAAATAAACTACAATCTCAATAATAAAATTAAAATTATAAGAATTGAAAATATAGAATACAATATTATAAATAAATAAATTAAGTTACAAATGCATGAAATACAACAAAGATTTTTTTTTTTACATACAACCAAGGATGAAAATATCGCGGATATATCGCAAATTTGGATATTGCGATATGGATATTGGGGTCTAATGTATTTTTTTTCCGGATATCGCAGATATATCGCTAAATATCGATGTCGATATCGATATCGTTCAACCGTAGTGTAAAATTTGACGGGAATCGGGAAATATCGCGGATATATCGCAAAATCTGAAAAAATCGCAAACTTATTTAAAAATTTATTTTTATATGTATGAAATTATATTTTTTATTTTATTTTTAATAGTGCAAGAAAATATATTCTCAATTCACCTTATATATTTAATAATTTTTTAAAACATATGAATAATATGTGTATAATTATATCTTAAATTACTATATTGAGATGAGTTAGTATCAATGTTGTTTAGACAAATATGTCATTTTGATATCATTTCACCTACTATATTTGAACCATATAGTTCATCCTTTTGATATTATTTGTATTTTATCATATATATTTAATCATTTTGTATTGTAGTGTGTTGTCAATTAGTTTTCGTCAGCCAGTATTTAATTGTATTTAATCAATATTGTTTGGACAAAGATGTCATTTCACCTACTATATTTGAACCTCATGGTCATCATTTTGATATTAATTGTATTTTATTTTATATATTTATTCATTTTGTATTGTACTATGTTGTCAATTAATTTTCGCCAATACTTATATGAGTTTTTATCTATATGTTTGTTTTAAACATATAATTTTATTGGTTTTTTAATGGAATACATGCATAATAGTATGTTATAATAATCCCTAATATTTCATGTTAAATTTTCAAGATTTTAATAAGATTTTCGTCATTTTTTCAATTTTTTTACGATATCGATATGTGATATCGATATATCCAGCGATATATCCGTAAAATTAAGATTGCGATATTTGTTGCGATAGCGATATTTTCATCCTTGCATACAACAATGCAAACAAATTAATCAATATTGTATATCATGCTTGGGAATTCACGTTGTTCCTCGACATGATGTAATCTTGTTAAATCTTATTCATTAGGCCGTATGAGGAAATTAGGGATGGCAAAATGATCTGCCCCGAAGTCGATCCGCCCTGCTCTGAGAGGTTTAGATCCGCCCTGCCCTGCCCCATCCTTAAAACAGGGCAAATCTGCCCCGCCCCGCACGCAGGGCAGGGCAGGCATGAATACATGTATTATAAAAATCTGCCCTGTCCTGCCCTGAATATAAAAAAAAATTATATTAATATATATATATATATATATATATTTGATTATTTTATTTGCTTTTATTTTGGATTTGATTATTTTGTTTGTTGTTAAGTATTTTGGATATGACTTAGTGAATTTCTAATGTTTAATTTTAATGTTTAATTTAATTGTGGATTTTTAATATTTATTTTATTGTTTAATTTAATTTAATCTGCATATTTTACTTGGACTTTTGGAGTGCGTGGGGCAAGGCAGGGCAGGGCAATGACTTGCACAGGGCAGGGCACGAAATGTTGCCCCGCAGCAGGTCGCAGGGCAGAGCAGGACAGATACTTATGAACGCAGGGCAGATTTGGATATTTAACTATCTGCCCTGCTCTGCCCCATTGCCATCCCTAGAGGAAATGATGCCTTCTGCCAAATTCATAAGAGATTGCCTTGTTACAACTGCACACATTCGCAAGTATTCATCAACGACATCAGATGATGTCTCATACGCCAACACCCTCATAGGTTCAGTACATTTTTATAATGGTGAAAGACCTTGTCTATATATAGCATTAGGTGCTTGTTGAAAATATTCCTCATTGACAGTAACGACCATCACTATACGAATGAATACTATTTTTCGCATGTGAAATCTACGTCGGAAGACCTCAAGAGTATACGTCGGATTGTCAACAAAATAGTTCGTCAAATGTTCCTCACCAAGCTCGTGCTCCCTTTCACAATACCTCTTCTAGCTCGAGGAGTGAGATCTTCTTCGTTCAAATTAATACTCCCTCCTATTCAAAATATAAGTCATTTTAGATCAATGCACATATATTAAGAAAATAATTGATTTCTCATGTTACCCTTAATTAATGCTTGTACTTCTTATTAAAATAAGAACACATTTATGTAAATATTTATTGATCTTAAGGGTAATTTTGAAAGAAATGCAATTAATTTACATTGAAAGATGTAAAACGTCATATAATTTGCAAAGAAAACGAAAGGGGTCAAATGACTAATATTATTAATATAAGGGAATATTGTTTAATAGCAAATCCTCGATGAATGGATCTATTTTTTTTTTTATTATTATTATGTAGAGCAATCCATTCTTCCCATTCATCAAAAAAATTAGAAGAATCAAAACTTGAATCATTTGGAAAGATAAGGATTGAGTATATGACTATTAGGTAAAGATAAAAATTGAGTGTACGTATAACAATGTGGTTTCCAATATAATATATAGAGTGGAGAGTGAACAAGAGCATGTGAATAAGTAAAACTATTATGTAAAGGGTGAACAAGAACATGTGAATGAGTAGACATTATTCTATACAAAAAAGACAAAATATAATGGACATTTTTACAGACAAAAAATAGTGGACAACAACTTTACATTATTGTTGTCACGCCTTGATTTTACGAAATTAACAATCAATATAAAAATAAAATGACATGAGCTAAAAAAATTAATACAAAAAAGTGGACTTACGAATTTATTTGACAATAGAATTTAAATAAAAATTAGCGAAAGCTTTTAAAAAAAAAAAAATGAAAATCAGCAAAAACTTAAAAAATAAATAATGTCTCAAAATGAATTTTAACTTGAAATATAAATAATGTCTCACCATTGAAATACTTGAAATTTAAATAACTCGTTTCATAAAATTCCTAACAATATCAACCTGAGAATGTTAATGTTTATGGTATGAGCAAACCACTAGCTCAATGAAGTCACTTGACAATATTAAATACAAACATACAAATAAAATGAATGACAACATATAATCATATACTTTACAAAATATAATGTATGCACATTTCATCATAGTATGATAACTGTGTTTCATAATATATGTTGAAAATCGAGGTAAGAGTAAAACAGAAGTAACCCTCTCTCTCTCTAGGAGAAATCCTCTCCCCTCTCTCTACATCTGCCCACCGCCTTTGCTTAAAAAATAAGCCATCCTCCACCGCCTATCACTGTCCACTCTATACCTCCATCTCCGTTCTCCGTCTTGCTTCACAGCTTCGGCCATCATCACCCCACATTTTTTTCGTAGAAGTCGTTTTTCTTCCAGTTGTGCCGTTGTTGTGCACACCGTCTCCGTTGTCGTTGACTTCTGTGTAATGGTTAAGAGGTCACAAATTCACCGTAACTAGCAAAAGTCGGATCTTTCAGTTACTTCGCCGGACCACCGCGTTCGTTCGTCACTTAACCAGTTTCGTCTTCTTAAATCTAAGGGCTCCGGGAGTTTCTTTAAGATTTAGGTGGGATCAATGAGTATATCCTCCCCGACGGCGCCACAGTGGTCGATTGAGTGAGTCACCCGTTGATCCCAATTTATTGTTTTTTCTAGATTTTTAGCGTTTATTTCTAGTTTTTTAGTTTGCTTTATTTTCGATTCTTGTTGGTTTTTCCTCCACTTTGAGTGGTCTCTCCTCGCCCACATAGTGCGTTTTTTCTTCCCTGCACTGCATGGGTCATTCTCTGTGATTTGGATATTGCTTTTGGTGAACCTTTGTCCTTTCTTTTTTCTCTTTGTTTCTTGACGAAGATATACCTTAGTGTGGGGTATTTATCTCGTTTTGAGAATGGAGACCTGATCGTATCTGTGTGCATAGGTTGCACTCGTCTCTCCACTTCCTCACGATTGGGATAGAGCAGCTCTCGGTTTGATCCTTCTGAATTGAAGATGATCTTGTGGGTTATAATGTATTAATCTTGTTCTATTATTATTGTAAGTTGTAACCCCTTCAAAAAAAAAAATTTGTGTTTCATGGTTTTTCCAAGGATCTATTTTTCAATTCCACTGGATTCCTTCAAAGACCTCTTTTTTTAGTCACGAGTTCTTTTCTTGTGCACTTCTTATCATAAAATATCATTTATTTTTTATGTTATGCAAAATATAATTAATTAATTCATTCATACACATCCCCCTATATACTAATAGGGAGTTAAAATTGATGATGTGTCGTGACTGTCGTTTTGTGGTGAATTTCGCTTATGTGTCGAATGCTAGATTATTTAAGTCTTACGTGTCAAAACTGTAATAAATGTAAAATATTTTCCTATTTTATATTAAAAAAATTATTTCCAAAATATTTTTGGTTGCAATAAATTCATGGGCCTTAGATCTACTTTGTTCTTGCTGTCACCGTCGCCGATGCACCGATTTTTTCAGTTTTTCCCTCCTTTTATGTAGTTGGTTTTTTCAGTTCTTATTAGGGATCATCGTAGAAATTATCCTAACGGAGCCACGGTGACCGTTCGGGTATTTCTTTGTTGATCATGTTTACTGTTTTTTAGGTTGCTTTATTTTTTGGGTTGGTCTGTTATGGACTCGAGTGCATGTTGTGCACCCTAGTCCATGTTGCACTTTTCAGTTTACTGACTTACACTTTTTGGTAAATGGTGTTGCACTTTTCAATTATTAAATTGTATAATAATATTTTTAGTCATAGTGACTTATACTTTTTAGTAATATTGTGTTGTACTTTTCAGTTTAATAACATACACTTTTCTTTAGACTAGGGTGCACAACATGCACTCGAGTGCATACTAAACTTAACCTTATTTTTTTGTACAGTATAGTGTTTTAGTTGTTGTTGGTTGTTTTTGCTGCTCCTTGGGCGTCTCGTTTCCCGTTATGGGTCTTTGTTGTGGTTGTGAGACTTTTTTTTTTATGGTTGAGCTCTTTGAGATAGACTCTAGAGCCCTGGTGTTCTGATTCTTTGGATACGGTATTTGGTGGAACTTTGTCTTTTTCTACTGTTTTCTATTATTGACATGAGAACACCTTAGTGTGGGGTTGTCTCGTTGAAAGATTGGAGACTTGGACACATGTGAAAGTAGAGGGAAACTCGTCTTTCCTCTTCTCACGATTGGAGTGGACGACGATACAATAGTTTGAAGATCAAGATCTTGTGCTCGTGATTTGTAATCTTATTTTATGATCTTGTATCTATTTATTTTTATTATAAAACTTTAAATTTTTTGTTTTATAAAAATATATTAATATCGGTAAACAAACATTTTTCAAAATCCCCTATAAGTAAATTTAGATAATGTTAATTATAGAATTAATGAAATACAATATGCCATGAAAATTATCGGTCTCTCATTTCTTTTTGTTTCTCAAATTTTATTTTGATATTTCGCGTAATACCTTGGGAGTTGATCCTTGGTTACTTAAGTGTCAGTAAAATAGAAAAATCACTAGACCAACACTAAATATATGAAGTAGAAGGAAAATGTCAGTATATAGAATAACAGTTCAGAAATTGAGTGGGGGCCCAATGCCCCCCTGGACCCATTGTGGGTCCGTCTCTGGCCGCACCACAACCACTTTGTTGCCTCGTCGAGTCTTTTCTCAAACCCTTCATTGAGGTTAGGAGGGTTTTCAGGATATTAGTCGGGATCATCGGGGAGATCATCCCTGACGGCGCCACGGTGGTCGGTCGGGTGAGTTATTCGTTGATCCCTTTTATTTGTTTCTAGTTTTTTTTTTTGTATTGTTTCTATTTTTTGTATTTTTCTCGTGCGCTGTTGGGCGACCTCTGCGCTTTGGGAGGTCTCTCTTTCGTATGATGAGATTTATTTTGATAGTTTGGATTGTTCTTGTCTGTCGATGATCTTTAAGATCTTGGTGTTTGATGTATCTTTGCCTTTTCTTTTGTCTCTGTTTATCCTGAGATGAGAATGTCTTAGTGTGGGGCTGTCTCATTTTGAAAATTAAGATCTGAACTTTTATGTGGGCAAATGGTACACTCATCGGGGGTAACGATGCCCTAGTGATCTGTCTTGGGTTTAAGATCTTGAGGTTTAATTTGTATTGATCTTGTACACCCCTAAAAAAAAAAATTTAAGTAAGGCAAATGCATCACATTTTAAACCTTAATTTGAAATCAAATAAATTGTGCTCTATGGAGCAGGTCTTTGCAATCTAAAATATAAAATATAATATGGTTAGAAAAGTTTCCCCCTTTCCGATAACAAGAAACTTATTAAATCCCGTTTGATTATTGATTCAACATATATAATTATTTGTATATGATTGCACTTTGTAATAATATGTTTGTTCTATGTCATGTGCAATCGCACTCCTTCGCCCTACTAATAAATTAAATTAATAAATATAAAATAAAATAAAAATAATATCCTTTTGAATTTAAATAATTAAAAATATTTAATTATAAAATAACATGTACAATTAGGTTTGTCAAACATGTCGCGTTGGGCCGGGCCACTATATTACCGACTCACCTTTTTGGGCCGAGCTAAGAACGGGATATCAGATCACCTTTTTGGATCGGGCCAACACGGGCTCGTCGAGCTTTGGGGGCTATGGGCCATTAAACCAAAATAATTCGATTTTTATAATTAAATAAATAAATAAATGTTACTATCTATAATTAAAAAAAAAACATAAATTGAATTCCAAAGAGTAAAATGAACAAGTAAATATTTAAAGAAATTAAATTTAATTAGGTTTAAATTACGGGACGTAAATGAAATTATTCATTCATAAATTTTGGTGTTTTTAAAAGAAATATTACAAGGATATTTTTATAATTTTATATATTTATTTAAAAATTTAATTATTTTATTATATGACAAAACTAAATCGCATTATTGCGAAGGTGGACGACGTATCACCTTTTAATAGGTTTCGTGTTGTCAGGAAGGGCAAACACCCTTCCCGACCATAGAAAATCTCATCTTAGTAATAAACTTATGACACTAGCCTTCAAAAGCATCTCTGTTGCAGAAACTTTTGGCTTTAAACTCAAATAAATAAAGTATTATAAATGTACATATATAAGTATCTTTATTTAAAAAAAAAATATATCTTATGCATTTTATGATATATGGTGAAGTTTTGGAGTGCTACAATTATAGATTAAACATAGTGGACAAGTGTAGGGACGAAACTAGAATTTTGGGTTGGGAGCAACTAATAGAGTTTAACACTTTGATATGAAAATTTAGATATTTTATATTTACCCTAAGTATAACAATATTTACCGTTAAATATCTCAAAATACATCAATATGTCATTAATATATTAAAACTTAGAACGTCTATCTTGCATATCACGAAAATCATATACAATTAAGTCTATACTGAATGTTTTTTGCAATTTGCTTCTCAATATACACTAATAGACAAAAGAAATTCATCTTTCATCTTGTTTCGAAGTGTAGTCTTGACTAAGTTTATAGCAGATAGTGAGTGCTCTGCTGTAGGTGTGGAAACTGGAAGTGTGAGTACAAGAGTGACGACTCTAAACAACATTGGGTAGATGTTTGACTTCCTAGACTTCACTAACCATTGGCATAAGTCAGAAATCGTATTCAAATTTTCAAACTCAGGAAATTGTCGCACATGATCAAAATGCATAAACTCTTGTTTCAGTTGTAGCATCTCATATTGATCAAAATCTTCTGGATAAAACTTTTCTACCAACTTGCAAATGTCATCAACTTTGAATGATAAACGCATCTCCCTTTGATCTAAAGTCATGCTAAGAGTAATCAACTCCACTGTGTTGTCATTGAATTTGTTGTTCAACTCTTGAAATTGAGAATCTATCACTAGATAAAAAAATTCAATTTTATAATGATTTCCAATGGTAATTCCATCTTATTTATGTCGAGCCCTTCGTCTTCTTGCAACATATTGAGCATTAAAATCAGGCACAAGAAGATTCACCCTTTGACAAAATAATTTCACATCTGCAACTAACTCATCTCATCCATCATCTCTTAAATCTTGAAGAAGAGACTTAGTAGAGGAAATAAATGTCTTGAGACTAAAGTTACAAAGCTTGACAAAGAATATTCAATATCTCTAATACCTTTCTCATGAGATGCAAAATGAAGACAAATTCAAAAGAAGTTAAATCCTCATAAGCTGCATCTGCATTTCCACGTTGAGCAGAAGTGGTTCCATCCTCAATAATGTTTAGTAAAACTTCACATACTTCACTATACAAATTCATCAGACTACTTATGGATTTCAAATGAGAACTTCAACGTGTATCACCAGTTATTTGCATTGAACTAATCTGATTAAGTCCTTTCCCACTTTTAAGCTCATTTATTTCAAGGAAATGAGCAATATTTGATGCATGAACAACTTTTAATTGATCATTGCGCTTACACGAGGCACCAAAAATTTTAATAATGAAATTCATCTTGGTAAAAAATTGATGGACAAAAATAACTTCTTTTGATGTAGCAACTAATGCCAATTGGAAGCGATGTGCATAACAATGAATATAATAAGCATAACGACATTCACCCATAATTAAAGCTTGCAATCCATTCCATTCACCACACATGTTTTTTTTTTTGTCGATAAAGAACACATTATATAAATAGAAAGGAGTAAAAATACATAGTTTGTAAAACAAGGGCATGAGATATACCAATCTAACATATCTAACATATGAAAAGAAAGAAGAACTCAGTTAAGAGAGAATAGATGCTGCACTTAGTTAGCAGTAGTGGAGATTGCATTGTCCAGTACTTGGTCTCCCAGCACCTGTGTTGGCTTCATTTTCAACTCCTTGAATGTGGAGCTCCTGAACTTTGCCACTTTTGTCGTTATCCAACTCCATGTTCTTGAGATAATTTCCTCCACGATCTTGCTTCTATCAACTTCTTCGTTTTTGAAGATCTTCGCATTTCTCCCTTTCCACAGAGTCCATACCACACATTCCCAAATGCTCGTGAGAATTACCATTCCCTCTTTTCCTTTGAAAAGCCTACTAAAATGGAGCACATTGCCCATCGGGTCGGATGGGAGGGCAGATTGGAAGCCTAGTCATTTAATGACAGCCATCCAAGTGAAGTGTGAACGTGAGCATTCGAAAATAATGTGTCTCACCGTTTCTGGTTCATTTTGGCAAAAAGGGCAGCTCGTGTCTGAATTTTAAGGAAGAATTCCGCGACTTTGTAGTTTCGTCTTGGTTGGTATCCTACCCAGTAACACTCTCCACGTATGAATCGATACTTTTGATGGTGTGAACTTGTTCCACACAACTCCCAACTCGCTCTAATTGGCCTCTTCATGGGCCTGAAGTCACACATCTCTTGAGCCTCATCCTTTTTAGGGATTAGGGTAATGAAGGATGGGTTAAGGCCCCGTACCAATTTGCCCTCTCTGTGGAACTCCCTCATTACTCGTAATAGGTCAGCTTTGTAGATATCCCAGTATTCCTTAAAGAATCCGAAGTTGAAGCCATCGGGCCCCAGACTTTTTGTACTTTCGCAAGACCAAATTGCTTTTTTGACCTCCTCTTCGGTGAAAGGTGCGATGAGCATGCTGTTGTCTTCATTCGAGATTCTTCTAGTGCAAAAGTTGGCTGATAAAGAGGGTATGCATATATGATCTCTCTTGAAATGGTCTCTGAAATGGTTGAAAATGCTCTCCTTTACTATGTTGACTTCCTCCACCCAAACTCCATTGGCTTTGATGCCCACTATTTCGTTTTTCTTCCGTCTTCTATTCATCATTTTGTGGAAAAATCTTGAATTGCAATCGCCCTCTCTAATCCACTTGCATCTAGATTTTTGTTGGAGCAGACTGTCCTTGCATCTCAGATCATAAATTAGATGAGCCCTTTCTTCATTTCTTTTGATAACTTCCATCTCCTCTAGGCCCAGAGCGTTGTCAATCATATCTAATTCCAGTATTGCTTGTTTCCTCCTTTCAATTCTCCTCTCTATGAGTCCAAACTCATTCTTGTTCCAAATCTTGATGTCCTCCTTCAGTCTTTTCAATTTCTCCTTAAATACAAAACCGCCCCAACCTTGAGTATCATATTGATTCCACTTTTCGGTCTCTAATGTCTTGAAACTTGGGTGGGTGCTCCATGCATCGAGATAGCGAAAGGGCTTTGGGCCCCAGTCCCTCGATTTGGTTTCCATTAATATTGGCACATGGTCCGATACTGATCTTTTAAGCCCTTTTTTATAAGAACTTGGCCACTTTGCTATCCATTCAGGGTTGATCAAGATTATGTCAATCCTACTCTTGCATGTACCATCCAACTCGTACCATGTGAATGATCGCCCGTGCAGCGGCATATCAATCATGCCCGAGTTTCGGATGAAAGAGTCGAATATTCGCATATCCCTTCTATCTGGTTCAGACCTTCTGCCTCTTCTTTCAGTCTCTCCCCTAACCGAATTGAAGTCCCCTACTACACTGACACATGAACTGGGTAATTGAGCAATGATTAGTAGAATACGATCCCATAGCCTTGACCTGTCGAACAGAGATGCTGGAGCATATACATTTATAACGGTGCACTGTGTTCTTTCCTCTCCCCATAAGTCATTCACGACAACAGCTCCTTCCATGTACCAACTACTTACAACAGTGAGCAAATCAGAGTTCCAAATTGAGATTATTCCCCCTGCTCTACCTCTAGATTCCTTGAAAGCCCATCCAAAATTCCCCACACCCCAAATTGATCTACACATAAATTAATCAATACTCTCCTTCTTTGTTTCTTGAATGCAGATAAAATTATCCTTATTGGCTTTAATTAAATCCCTAATCTCCCTGTGTTTAGCTCTACTTCCCAAGCCTCTAACATTATAGGAACAAATAATCATTAAAATACATTTTCCCCCTTCTACATGGCTTCGTCGTGGGTTGACTTGTCGTTGTCGTCCATCTCTGCTAGGTTATTGATGGTGGTCTCTTCTGCTACTCTGCTACCTAGGCCCAAGTTCTTCCCTAGCACCCATTTTTTCGAAGCATTCACAATATCTATCTCCTGCCTCTGTAGCTGTGTCGGTCCTCCTTCGTTACTGTGGTTTTTTGTCTTGATTGAAGGGTTGTCTTCCTCTGAGGAGCTCTCGATATCCTCAACGAATTTCTCCCACGCTTTACCAATTTCTCTCCTCTTTGCTTTTTTGGAGTGAGTCCTCTGTTTCTTTCTCCGTGTTTGGTGTTCCGGGCGCGTGCCTTTAATTGAGATCTCTTCATGTGTCGATTTTGCATCAACGAGAGAGATTTGTGGGGTGTTGAGATCCAGATTATCGGGTTCGAGTTGGGCATCGCTATTCATCTCCTGAGAGTTTTGAGATTGTTCTTTGCTATGGTTGATCAGAAGAATCTCGAGGTCATTCTCGATGATTGTAGCAGGGGCTGGATCCTGTTAGGCCAGGTTCGGATTTAGAATTATTTCTCGATCTGGGCTTTGTTGTCTCATGTTTAGGCTTTCGTTTGTGGAGTGAAAAATCGGTTGGCCCAAAGATTGTTCTTGGGAGCTTTGGGGTTAAAGCAGCCCGTTGAGATTAATTCCTTCCAAGCCCTTAGTTTCAATCGGCCCATTAAGATTAATTCCTCCCAGGCCCACCCCCTCAGTTTTCATCGGCCCTTTGACATTAATTCCTCCCGGGCCCACCATCTCCTTTTCCCCATTATTCGTGCTTTGGTTTTGAGTAGTACGCGTGATATCTTTTGACAAATTCCTGTGCACGTACGCCTCTTTCTCTAATTCCAAGGCGACGTTTTGGGTTCCTATGTCCCGGGAAGTAGCATCTTCCATAATTGCGCCGCCCTCCGTTTCGGGAACTACGCCCCCTATCTGTTCTTAGATTACTGTTTCATCTTCGCCGGAATCTTCCATGGCTGCCTCCATCCTTCCTTGGACTGACATGAATGCTTGAGATGGATGGTCTGATTCATATGTCCCTCCCGACCAGACGGAGTCGTCGTCGCTTGACATTTCATCTCCATGGATTAGGATTCCCACTTGAGCAATGCTGATTTCCTCAAAAATTCTAATTTTGAATTCTCTCCCATCGATCTTGACCAACAAAACTTGATTAACATCATTCAGATACGGAACAGATACTAAGATTCTCGTTGAATCCAATTTTCTCATTTCCTCGGTGCTTTTGTCCATTCTTATGTAAGCGCCCAGGTTTGCACTTGCAATTCTGAAGAACCTAGGGTTCCAGGCATGTGATGGCACCCCAACCCATCTTGTCCAGATTTTTCTCCGGTGTGCTACATCCGCGTATTTCCATGTTCTTGTCCATTGAAACCAGTGTGATATCCACTCATCAAGGTCTTTCTGTAAATCAAAATTTCGGTCTTCTCCCATCTGTTGGATTAGCAGAGCATCATCACCCAGGTGTCTTAGGGTTAGCATATTGCCACATTCGCTTTGTATTTCTTCCCCACATTCTTCCCATGAAAACAATTCCCGCTTTAGGAGTCCCACATGGCATTTCTCAAGCCATTTCCTTTCACCTTATGTTGATTCGAAAGTCATTTGAGTCGTTTGTACCTGGGTCGCTTGTGATCTCTCGACGTGCCCTATTGTTGTATCTCTATAGGACTTTTCCAATTTTCTTGCTCCTGATTTTTTCGGTGGGATCTGGTATGGTGCCCTCTCCTTGGGGGGCTGTAGTAGTGGTATTGCCTGAGTTTCAGATTCTCTTTTGAATTTTGATATGTATATTCTTAACTTGTAACTATCAATCTAAATTTGGTTCGCCTCCACCAAAAAGCTGTCTACATTCCCAATGTTTTCTGCTAAGAATCGTACAAAACCAAATCTCTTACTTTCCCTATCTCGTTTTTGTGGGCAAAAGATGTCCACAACCCATCCCAGATTGTTGAACCTGGATCTTAGAGTGTCGCATTCGCAATCCTCCGGGAAGTTCTTGAAGAAGAAGGTTGTAATCTCCTTGGTGCGGTGGTTGACGCCATTGCTGTTCTGTCGTGTATTATACCTCAAAGTCTGGTGTGTACTTGTCCACTGGTGTTTAGGGGCTGGGTTTCTTTTGTGCCTCACCGGAATCCACTCGGAATAAGGGTTCCTAGGTTCTACCCGACTCCTCACCCTCTCACCCGCCTCTTTTTCTCTCTCCACCTCTCTTGCTCTCTCTAACGCCATCCAATTCAAAATAAGTGTTAGTCCATTCACCACGCATGTTACTTGCCCCATCATAACCTTTTCCTCGAATATTTTGAACATCAAGACAATGATGAGATAGGACAGAAAAAAATACCATCTTTCAATGTTGATGCAACAATGTCTTTAACATGGACAAGTCCAAAAAAAAAAAAAGCTTTTGCACATAACCACTTTTATCAACTATTGTAACCGATTTTGATATGGTTGACTGGAATAAGGTTAAACACCGATTACAAACATAATCATTTATAATTATAAGGGTTACGTGTAGATTTAAGGTGTTCTTGAAGAAGAACGAGAGAGAGAATGGTTTAGGGTTTTCTAGAGAGAGACAGTGTAGTATAATTTGTGTTGAATATATGAGTTTTCTGTATTAATTTACCCTAAATGACTTATATACTAGGTTACATTTGCATGACATCAATTGCTAGCAGCATAACATTAATCTGAATTAGATACATATTCCACCTGCCTTAAATGTCATCATGAGCTGCATTCAATGCTAACACTTTGCATTGAATGCATATACTTTACATTAAATGCGTCTTAAACAGACCCCAGGGTGTTATTTTAATCATTGCTCGTGCTCGATCAATAGGATTAGTACTGATTCTTCAGTCTTCAACATGCAAGTTTAGTGGGACGTTGGTCGCTGGGGTTGGTTTCTTAATCGTTCTTGGTCGCCGTTCGCCTTGGATTGGTGTTGGGCGACCAACCTGTCTTGTACAATTCTTCACTTCTCAACTGGTCTTTCTCTTCATTAGGCGAGTACAACTTGTGCTCGTCGATATCATATCTTCTCGCTGATATGTAGGCTTTCCTTTGACTTGTTGACTAGTCGTTGTAGACTTCTTCGCTCATTGGCTGGTCCTCGCCTAGAATGTGAGGAGGACAAGAATATTGACTAGTCTTTCTTTGACTAGTCAACAATTTGACTTGTTGACTCTTTGACCACGTATAACATCAACAAATCTCAGGACAATTGACATTTACTCCTTTTTAGATTCGTCTCGTGCTTCATCAACTATGATACAAAATTTTGCATCATTAATTTTTTTCTCGAATGACATTCTTGACTTCAGTTGCCAAAACATGCAAATTTTGTTTTTGCATTTTTGGTGATGTGTACAAAGCATTTTGTGGAGCTTTATCCAAAACTTATGCTACTTTTTCATTGAAAGAGCCTACCAAACTCAACAACTCTAAAAAATTCCACGATTAGTTGAGGTAATAGACTCATCTTGACCTCTAAAAGAACATCCTTGGAATGCAAGCCATCTAGTCGCCTCAATTGAACCTTTCCAACGAAGTCTATTCTCTACAACTTCTTAAGATGTGAACTTTTCAAAATTGTGTATGATATGCGATTGCTGGTTAATGAGATATGCACATGCTTTCTCAACATTTCGATGAGGTGAAGTAAGATCTTTTCCAATATGTGCCAGAAACAATCAAATTTTTCCATCTCGTACCTTTTTCCATGTTCGAAATCCATTAACCGTAAATGGATCTAATCCAGAAGGTCCATCTTTAATATGAAACAAGTAGCATGACAGACAAAATGCAACATTTACATGAGGAGAGTATTCCAACCATGAAGGAAATAACTTAAACCATGGTGCCTGAAAACTACGAGAATGTTTTTCGCTAGATTTTGGATACTTGCCAAGAACACATTGAAATGGTCCAACTTTAATATAAGCTCTCCTCATTTCATCCCATTTTTCAATAGGATACTCTCATATTGGTGTACGAAGTCCTGGATCACGTTATAGTGATTGAATATCAAAATTTGCACTAATTTCGATCATGGATGATTTTGTAGGTCGAATTTCAGAATTTGAAGAGCCTTTTTAAATTAGAAAATTTGATTGAGACGTCGAGTGTTTGAACATGTAACACAATTAAATACAGTATATAACTATTACAACAACATTCACTACAAAAAAGAGGCGTTTTACCGACGGAAATAGAGATGAAAATTCGGTCGAAAACAGTGTTTTCCGACGGAAATACCGACGGAAAAATTCGTTCGGTGCTAACCTCGTTGGTAATTTTCACCGACGGAAATTTTCATTCCGTCGGTAATACCGACATAATTTTTTTAATTACCGACGGAATATTCCGTCGGTAAACCAAATTAAAAAAAAATTGAACTCGGGCCAGAGCTAACAATCTGGCCCAGCCCGGCCCCAACCTGCAAGGCACGCGAGGGCCTGAGCATAATTGGATGAATATATTCGGCCTTCATGGAACTCGAACCCGGGTGTGTGGGTGCCTAGTGAAGGGCGCCTACCACTCAAACAAGTTTGTTTTTCGTTTATAATTGTTATATTAATTGTATATGTACTCATTTTCGACCCATTTAAAAAAAAAAAAAATTCACAAAATTAATTTCTTTCTGTATTAATATTACTAAATTTGTGATTTATAATTATTGTAAATTTAATTTTTTTAATTTATATATTGTAAATCTAATTTATTTATTTTTTGTGTTTTGATTAAAATTCTAAAAAGTTCATGTCATGTATACATATTTTACTTTTTTTAAACAAGTCTATTTAATAATTGAACATTCTTTTACTTATATTAATCACTAAATTTGTGGCTTATAATTATTGTAATTTTTTTAAAATTTTAAAATTGTAAATGTAGTTTTATTTTTAATTCTTTTGTTTATTAATAATTCCTTTATTTGTTAATTCACACAACAAAGACTTAGGGGGGTGTATTGGTTGTGGATTCTATAGGATTTTTTTGGATTTTTAAAGTCGGGGGTATTCAATTCGGATTTTAAAAAGTCTTTCAAAATTTTGAGGTGTTCAATTCGGATTTTAAAAAATCTTTAAATATCGTTAGGTATTCAACAATATATGGATTTTAATACTCTATGGATTTTGTTGGATTCTCCTCCAAAAATATAAATAAATTGCACTATCCAAAATCTCTTCTAAAAACAAGAGATTTCAACGGATTCTCTCAGAGAACTCTGAAAACTCAAGATCAGAAGGAGGAATGACAATATTGACCCGACCCGCGAGTACCCACCCCACCAGCGAGATTTAGATCAGGTCAGATTCGCCCTGTATTGAGTATGAGTCGGGTTTGGATCTTATGCCCGACCCGCGGGTATCCGCCCCGCCTCTAATTAATACGCTGTATATAAACTTTATATATATTTTTTTTTATTGGTAAAATAAATTTTATATATATTTTTTTATTGATAAAATATTTTATATAATATATATATAATATTAATTTAATTTTTTTTTAAAATTAACTCTTTGCATCAATATCGGAGTTTATGAAAATCTATGTAAATCAATAAAAATATATATTTCACAATCCTGTCAAATCTATAAAAATTCATGTAAATCAATAAAAAAAGTCAGTCAAACTCTGTATGGACTCTATGGATTTTATAAATCCACGTACTTTTTAAAATCCAAAAAAATCCAATAGAATCTCAATTGAATACACCCTTCTTAATTATCATATAAACTAAACTAAATGGATATAAAAAGTAAAGAAATTATGTTCAAACAATATAACATACAAATTTCTAATTTAATAAATAATTTTCTAATTTAATATAAAATTTTATAATTTAATCAATAATTTCCTAGTTAACTTAATCAACAATTTTTTAATTTAATCGACATGTTTCTAATTTAATCAACAAATTTTCTATTTTAATCAATCATAATTTTCTAGCTAACAAATTTTCTTCTTTAATTAATAATTTAATTTTGCACAAATTTTTAATTTTGTGATTAACGACAGAAATTTCCGTCGGTAATTACAATTTTTAATTTTTTTTTAAAATTTTGTGGTTAGAGACGGAAATTTTCGTCGGTAATCACGCATTTTTTTTTGTGATAGCCGACGGAATATCCGTTGGTAATTACGGACGGAAAACAAATTCCGTCGGTAATTATCGACGGAAAATAAATTTCGTTGGTAAATCGGTTGATTTTGTTAATCCGTCGATAAAATTTTGTCGGTATTTTACAGTTTTTTGTAGTGATTACTGGTTCATAATTTAAATAATTTGTACCTCAAATCAATATTCTAAAAAGTGTTCTTAAACCCTAAACTTTATGATCTGAAAAAAAAAAAAAAAAAAACTAATATTTTAAGAAAAATTGAATATAGAAGAATCATTAATTACTTACCTGCTTGCTTGCGTTGGAGGCTGAGATCGGTCTGTTAATTAGGGAGGTATTGTTCTGCATGTTGCGCCACCGTAAATCTTCAATTAATCAATTTTTGTCTAATTGTAGCTTCTCTTAATTAATTGATCGACTTCTCAATTTCATAAATATAATAATGTTATAGTTGGTTAATGCGGTGTGCGGTTGCTGCCTAATCCCTAATCACTAATGGATGTTTTACTAGTTGAACGCATTGGTGCAGACCCAAAATATTAGTAATATATATATATATATATATAATAGTAAAAAAAAAAAAAAAATTGAGGGGAAAGGGCCACCCCCAGCATATAAGTAGTTCCTCGCTTGGACAAGAGCATGTAACTTTAAATATAATGAAACTTGAATGAAAAACACTGATGATTAAAATAAAGATAATGCACATTATTGTAGGTAAAATATAATGTAACCTGAATGACATATAACTACTTTGTATGTGAATGAAAACGGTGGACATTATTTTAGATAAAAAATAATGGAACTTAATGACTTGTAACTACTTTGTAGATGAATAGAGATAGTAGACAACAACTTCTTAACCACTTTGCAGGTGAATAAAGATTGTGAACAATAACTTTATGATTACTTTGTATTGAATGAAGAAAGTGGACAACACATTTATGACTGCTTTACATGTAAATAAATATAGTGGACATTATTTCATGTGAATGAAGATAGTGGACAACAACATTATAACTACTTTGCAGGTGAATAAAGATAATAAACAAATTAGAATATGTATATATATGAATTTTAACCACTCGATTTCATAATTAAAATTAAAAAACTTACAATACAAGACAATAACTAAAAAAATACATGAGATTAACTAGCACACAAATTAAAAAGCTTATAAAACAATATCTAAAACTACATAAATTAAAATTACATAAAAATAAAGAGCAATTATGGTGTAAACAATGACAATAACTGTTGTTTCGTCTCCTCATTTTGCTGGGGATAAATGATATTTCATCAACAAGGACAACAAAAGAGAATGTTTCATCGTGAGAGTCTTCATTCCAAGTTTCTCTCTAACTATCTCAATTTCAGTTTGTCTAGGGAGTCTCAATGCACGGATTTCTGCGTCAACTTCAACGAAGAAGAAGATTGTATCTCGAAACAAATTGCGAGTGACATTTTGTGATGATTGAACTTGTTCATATGTAGAAACTTGGTTCAAATTAAGAGAAAATCGGGAGTTTGAAAATTCTTGAGAGTTTGGATAATCTTCACTATTTAGAAAAGATTGAAAATTAAGATAATTTTGAAGAACTTGGATTCATGATAGAAATTGATGGAGTAAAAATTTAGAAAAAAAGAAATTGAAAGAGAATATAAAATATACTTAGTAGGGCAATTCTTACGGTAGTCATATTTTACAAAGTGACTACGCAGTCACTTTGTCGAATCGCGCCATGTGGCGTCGTAACCGTAAAAACGACCTGCTACCTGTCATACAGGTTTCAGTTATTTTTAGCATTATTTAAATTATATTTTATTATTTACTATATTACCCTTCTTTTTAAATTTTATTTATATTTTACCTGCACCCACTAATTTAATGAGTGCACCCCCTAATCATATTTTTATTACAATTATCTGCACCCGCTAATTTAATGAATTCATCCCCTAATCATATTTTTACAACAATTATCTGCACCCGCTCATTTAATGAGTTCACCCCCAAATCATTTCTTTTTTACAACAGTTATCTACACTCGCTCATTCTATGAGTTCACCCCCAAATTATTTTTTACCACAATTATCTGCACTCGCTCATTTTATGAGTTCACCCCCAAATTATTGTTTTACCACGGCTATCTGCACTCGCACATTTTATGAGTGCACCCCAAAATATTTTTTAAAAAATAATCATATTTAAAAGACTATATTATCCTTTTATTATTTTACACAAAATATAATAAAATAAACTCTAAAAATTCAATTCACCACCAAATCACCCATATTTAAAAAAAAAAGCGTAAAAATATAATTAATAAAAAACTATCGAAATTAGCCACAAATCTCAATTTTTTTCATTTTAATTTTTCTTCCCCCTCCTCTTTTTCTTTTTTCTTCCCATTTACAATTTTTTTTTTCAAATTTTTTATTTCCTTGTTTTTTTTTCTTTTCCTTTTTAAATTTTCCTGTCTTTCTTTTCCATTTTTTGCACGTGTATTTTTTAAATTTTAATACAAAATAATATTATAGGTATAATTTTATTAAAGTCGATTGGCGGTGCACCTAAATTTTAATTTTAATTTGATGAGTAAGGGACCTGCCGGAAATCCATGCATGTCGGCGGGTGACCCAGCCACCACCATGCCCGACCACCTCCTCGACGGCGACGGCGGCGCTTCGGTCTCGGCCGCTGAAGCCCGAGACCCCTCCTCGAATCGCAATCACGATTCTTCACTTCCATAACAATCGACATAATCTTTCATCTTGGCCACAATCCATGGCGGTCGAAATCCTCTCCTCATTTCGACCATCGACGCGACTGCTTCGATCAATCTCCCTTGCGTTGGCGATCCAGGAGCTTCTCCTACATCAACGACGCTCGCCTGCAACACTCGGATCGATGCTGCCTCTCTCTAGTCGTTCATCTCTGTCCAAATCGAAGCTACATTGCTTCATCTGTCTTCTTCACCCTACTCCTGCGCAGCCTCTTCCTCCGGCTGACGACGGCCCGACGGAGGACTGTGAGTATGTTGCTGATGGATCTCTGACCGGACGACACTCGGAGCCGGTGACCTTACTGATGAAATCCCAAGCGATGACTACTGACCTAGGGTGCCCTCCCATTGGGCTAGGGTTTCCTTCAATTGGGCTTGGTAATGTGCACCCTCTATTTTCTTTAGTACACCCCGATCTGCACTCTCTCCACTTTTTTTTATGGTATTATTGTTATTGGTATTATTGATACTGGTATTACTAGTTATTGATTGCGGTATTACTATTAATACACTATTGAATTAATATTAATGATTATTAATTGTGGTATTACTGATTATGTGAAATTATTTATTACTGATTATTATTATTTTTATGGTATTACATATTATTGTTTACGGTATTACTGATAATTGTTTTTGGTATTATTGAATATAATTAGACTTGTGGAATTATTTGTTATTGCATGAGATATTACTATTCAATGTTCATGGTATTACTACTTACTGTTCATGGTATTACTGATAATTATTTTTTGTATTATTTAATATAATTAGATGTGTGAAATTATTTGTTATTGTATAAAATTTTACTGATTAATATTAATGGTATTACTGATTAATGTTCGTGGTATTACTAATTATTGTTAATGGTATTACTGATTACTGTTTATGGTATTACTGGTTATTACTTGTTGTATTACCGACTACTCCCTCCTTCCTATTGAAAGCTACCCAACTTTCCTTATTCGTTTGTCCCAATGAAAGTTACTCATTCCTTTTTTGCCAAACTATTCCCTCTCACATTTCATTATATTCTTCTCTCTCTCAATCACATCACCTCTCATACATCCACTTATTATATCATATTTTTTAACCTCTGTGTCCGAAGCTCATGAGGAGCTTTCACTGGGACGGAGGGATTATAATAAAATCATACATATAATATTATTTTGTATTAAAACTAAAAAATATACTAATGAAAAAAAGTAGGAAACAAAAAAAATGAAGAAATAAAAAGTTTGGAATAAAAATTGAAAATGGGAAGAAAAATTAAAAAGAAAAAAAATTGAAATTTGTGCCTAATTTCGATAGTTTTTTTTAATTATGTTTTTACGATTTTTTTTCTAAAAATATAAGTGATTTGGTGGTAAATCGACGGTAACTCGGCAATGACTCGGTTGTAGATTGTAAATGTATAAATTAGGGTTGATTTTATTATATTTTGTGTTAATTAATAAAAAAATAATAGTCTTTTAAATGTAATTATTTTTAAAAAAATATTTTGGGGTGAACTCATAAAATGAGCGGGTGCAGATAATTGTGGTATAAAAATAATTTGGGGGTGAACTCATAAAATGAGCGAGTGCAGATAACTTTGGTAAAAATATAATTTGGGGGTGAACTCATAAAATGAGCGGGTGTAGATAACCGTTGTAAAAAAGAAATGATTTGGGGGTGAACTCATAAAATGAATGGGTGCAGATAACTATGGTAAAAAATGATTTGGGTGAACTCATAAAATGAATGGGGGCAGATAACTATGGTAAAAAATGATTTGGGGTGAACTCGTAAAATTAGCGGGTGTAGATAATTGTTGTAATAAATTATTTTATTGTATAAGGATAAAAATGTAAATTTACAATAATATATTTTAATTAATTTAATTTAATAGAAAATACAAATTTATGACACATTACGACACATTACGACAATACATATCGTAAAATTTACCAAAGGTAACAGATCATCAAATCTAAACCTTTAGATTAGATTTTTAATGGCTTAGATTAACTGACTACGGTAGTCATTACGACACGTTACGACACCCTGACTACATATAGAAGATCGAGCAACTCACCCAAATGGGTTTGTGCCAAGACTTGCTGGATCAACAATAGGCCCAGTTTTTAGTTTATAACCTGGCTAATATGGGCTCAATACACGGGAGCATCTAAATTTCAATTAAATCTTACAGTAATTATTTTTTTGTCCAAAAATATAGTTTCCTTTATTTTGTGTGTAAAATGTTCAAAATATCATTATTTTCTTTTTTAAATTATGTTTCAGCGCTATCTCTCTCTGTATATATATATACCTTTAGATTTATTTTATTTTGTAAATTGCATTTCACAATGAGTTTATACTTGAAATATAAAGACAAACAAAACGACATGGTTGCATTTTCTATTTGATCGTTTTTAGTGTTTAAATCATTTTAATCTTTTGATCACAATTTAATTTGTTATTTGTATCATCTCTCTTGCTAGTACTATGATTATGCAGTATTTACTTCAAATGGTAAATATTGTAAAATTCTAAGTCCAAATACAATTTACTAGAATAATTTTGTATAAGTGGGAATATATATATATATATCTCATGCCACTTGACTTAAGATTGAGAATATTATGCAATCAACTTTGTTAAACTGAAATAACTTGCTTCTCTCACATTTCACTTTGTAGAGATTCAGAAGAGGAAACAACATAGTAAAAAAAACATAATAGAAAGCTCTATGGAGGATTGGGGAACTTGATTCCTCCTTGTTTGTGATTCAAACACAAAACTTTATTCTTTTCCATCCATTATTTCTCAGCTCAGATATGAAACTTCCCCCCACCACTTTAACTCATCATCATGGAAGGCGTGGAAATCTGGAGAAATCGGGCTTTCTGCGTTCTTCCCCTCACTACCTTCCTCTGTCCCGTAGAATAAAAGAGTCGCATCTCCACCAATTTGCTGAAACAACAAACATCGAATTGTATCTCTATTAGTACGAGAGCTTTTAGTACAAGTAGTCATATGAAAAATTCAAGAGAGCCACGAATATTCAAGAAAGTCGATTATGTGTACGTACCTGAAGTCCAGAGTGTCCATCATCAGCTGCATTGATAGCTGATTTACATAGACGAATCGCCATTGGGCTGTTACTCAGAATCTCTCTACACCATTTGATTGTCTCTTCTTCAAGCTTTTCCAGCTGATGATACAAACCAAACTCTTATTAGCTTAATTTACAAATTTCACTTCTAAGTTGGAATAAAGAAATTCTTACCGGAACAACAGTATTAACAAGTCCCATTTTCTCTGCTTCATGAGCATTGTAAAACCTTGCCATAAACCACATTTCTCGGACCAACCTATTCAACACACATGCATCAGTCGACTTTCAAGATTCTCAAGAAAAGATTGCAATAAATGCTCAAACGCTTACCAACCTGCAGTTTTCATTCAAAATTTATCATGTTTTCTACAACACACAGGACAAATTTTCAAGAATTCTGCAGAGGAAATCACAAGAGAATTATATTGCGTACCGTTTGGCCAAAAACAGCATTATCAGCTGCAATTGTTAGATCACAAACCATATGGAGCACATGTCCACCCCCTACAGCATAGCCTGCAACCTTTTATGTTGCAGGAGAAACAAACATAAATTAATGTTAATGATGTCACAATTCCAACATTGTTCAACCATTGCAATCACTGGCTTGGGAAGGCGACGAATTTGCACCTGCATTATAAACAATTAGTCGGACACCTTAATCAAGATTGGTAGTTATAGTATTGGAGATGAAATGTACCTGAAGATCAATTATCATAACCTTCCTTGCCTCTAAGCGATTGATCACCTCCACTGCAAAATGCCAAACTCCCCTGCAGCAAGCATAATACATGCACCTTATGTCACATAAAAAGTAGACTAGTTCCTTTGATTGAATTTTATGTCTGAACAGAACATGCATTACTAACAACACTGTTAATATTCAAAATAGCACAAATATATTTCAACTTTTATTTTTTTGGAGGATATAAAGAAACATTTCAAAATATTATACTTCCAATCTAAGAGTGTAAGAATGTTGAGTTCAATAACTTGTGATCAACTTTAATTAAAATTTCGTCAACTAAGAATCATGATTAATTAATAAATTACCTTCCCAGTGAAAATGATAACTCCGATTGAATTATCATCCTTCACCGTCAGTGGCCGGAAAGCATTTCTCTTCTCCGGCCGATTAATCGTAATCTACAAAACACCAAAAATACAATTAAAATTAACCTTAGCAATGCCTTCTCCCACAGCCTTTTCATAGATAATGTCGATGAACTCAATCATCAACCGCCGGATGTGCGAGGAAACTTGGCCGTGAACTCGATGATAGGTATCATCGAATTTGGAGCTGCAATTGGATAAACCAATGTCGGTATTAGAGGAATAATTTTGACGTGGAATTAGATGTCTGTTAAGAGACGCCATTCTTCTGTTGATCGTTTCAGCATCATGTCAAGCCATTGATTCAGGGAAATTTGAAATTCAGACAAGTGAGAAGTTGCTTTGTAGCTTGGATAAGATAAGCCTTCAATTTCAGTTTATTATTAATTTCCTATATTGCCCTTTTTTCCTTTTCGCTCACTTCTCCTTTTTTATATGTAAAAGTAAAATTGATCAACATGGGGGCGTGTTTGGTTGAAATTATTTTCTTTCTACTTAAAAATTGTAGTATACTCTAATTAAATAAGCTATTATCCTATTCATTTATATTGTAAAGAATAAATTGACGAAATGAAATACACCACTATCTAAGTCAAGGTGAACTTAAATTTAAGTCATTTAAGGATAAGGGTAGAAATCAGAGTCTTTTTTTTTTAACAAAACTAATGTACAATGTAATGTTTATACGTGTACGCGAGTCTATTCGAAGATATAGATTAAATTATTAATATGAGTTCATTTATAAATGTAACTGAATTACGGGTTAAAATTATTTAATAACATATAACATGAGACCCTTCTTAATTAAGTCCAATTAATAATCAACACAAATTGTGATACATGATGAGGCTGTTATGAGTAATGCATTGTGTAATTCTTTACTACCTCGAGTCCAACTTTTAACTACATATATAAAAATGCGCGAATATTTATCATAATTAAGGTATAACCCTTATTTTACTATAACAGCTTGGGTTTGAATTCAAAAAAAGCTAAAAAAAATAAAATCAACCGAAAAAAGGAAACAAAAAAAGCGAAAAACAAAAAACAAAAAAAAGGAAATAGGAGGAAAAAAATAAATAAATTGCACCCGAGTGTATATGAGACCTTGGCTACATTGTGTGTGATCCCCTGCTGCACATGGAAAAATGTAATAGGACTAGATATTAAAACAAATTAATTTTATCAAATTCCGTTAAAAAACACATATATATATTCATTTGTCCGAAATATTCCAAATAAAATTGACCTATTTTTAGGGGGATATAAACTTCCATGGCCAGTTTGATATTACCTAGTGATTTATTTGCATAATTATACCATCTATGTTTTTGGACGTGTTTTATAATTATACACGAAATAAATTAATACTGCATTCTGTCTTAACTACAAAGCCGTAAGTACATACAATAGTTACTTAGCTAGATCGAAGTGTTAACGAAATTAATTTGTTAAAACCTAACTCTATTAAATTTTAAAAATACGAAGTGAATATATTTTACAGTAACTTTTAAACTAAATCAATTATCATCATTCATTTTTTTAATTGGAAAAGGCATGCATATTGCTACTCGTAGGTGGTATGCGTTTATTTAATTTCTGTTGCATGTTTTTCTAATTTACTTGATTCTCACCGCGCGAGACGGTTGACTTTTTGGTTTCTTATATTGTTGTCTTTTTCATGCATCAAATGACTCGATGACTTTATTCTTCCATGTGACATGAAAGGTACCAATAAGTCTAGCACGAATTTAATTAATTTTAGCCAAGTTGGCACTGTTTATTTATAATATGTATCATATCATTATGCGCGAGTATTTATTTGGTTTGATTCGAATTATTATTTTTATAGAATCAAATTAAGTAAATAACAGTCGAATTCTTTTAATTTGCAATTTTTTTAACAAAAATAACATTATAGTATATATAATTCAACCGGAATAATTTAGTTTGATTTTCTAAAACAATTAACAGTAAGTCAGGTGATAAACTCATTCAAACTATCTTAGTTCAACAGAGACTAATATACTGCAAGAGAGTTAAGAAATACGGAAATATTCATAAGTAGTAGAATCAAATTTCAAAGGAGGTATACATATATATAAATATTGAGATGTACATACGTTTATTTCTTTTAATATTCAACTTTTTTTTTAATTGATTTGAATAATCGAGATGAGAAAATATTAAATGATTAATCAACACCCCGTAGCTCCTAGCTGCCCAACCCTTTTTCAACCTGCCCATTTATGTCTCGATAGGCTTAAACGATTATGGATTTGGAATGATTATAAATTGGGCGCGGCTAAAGGCACCCTGGATTCCTATGAGTACACCCACACGATGAGTACAGACACAAAATGAATGAGGACACCCACCTGAAAATCCCAAAATTACCCTCCCCTCAATTAAAACCTCGTCCTCTCTTTCTCAATTAGACATCCACCTCCCACCTCCATTTCTCTCTTCACTCATGGTCCGCCGCCGCCATAGTCCGCCATCGCCACCTTCCCGCAGCCCCTCCCACTCATGGTCCGCTCGACGATCTCCTCCACCTCCCGCAGACTCGCGACACTCTTCGCGGCGGTGTGTACTCGGATCTGATGGAGAAGCTTCCAAAACAAACTCCGATTCGCGGCCGCAGCCCCTCTCCTTCGCGGCCGCAACCCTCCCCTTCATCTCGGCCGTTCGCGGCCGCAACCCTCCCCCTCCCCTTCATCGCGGCTGCAACCATCCCCCTCCCCTTCATCGCGGCTGCAACTATCCCCCTCCCCTTCATCGCGGCTGCAACCATCCCCCTCCCCTTCGCGGTCGTTCGCGGCCGCAACCCCTCCCCTTCATCGCACCCACACACGTCGCCGACACCCAACCCAACGTAAGTTTTTTTTTTTTTTTTTACAATTTTTACATTTTTACAGAAAATTAGGGTTTTGAAAATTTAGGAAAATTAGGGTTTTTAGTAGTTCGGGAATTATTTTCGAACATATCGAGTTTGTTTTGGAAAAAATTTCGAACATATTGCGTTTGTTTTGGGAAAAATTTCGAACAACTTGAGTTTGTTTTGGAAAAAAATTCGAACATCTTGTTCGAAATTTTTTTTCGAACAAATTTAAGTTGTTTTGAAATTTTTTTCGAACAAATTTAAGTTGTTTTGGTAAAATTTTTGAACATCTCAATTTTGTTTTGGTAAAATTTTCGAACATGTTAAGATTTTATTTTTGTTGTTGAAATTTTGAATTTTTAGGATTTTTTTTATGTTTTGGTGTTGATGGTTGGAATCCGAAATGATTCAGATGTGAAATGATGAATCGCGTGTGAATTGGAATAGATGGATGTACTCATCGCCCGTTTTTTTTAAAACTACATGAAGGGTAAAAACGTCTTTTCGCACCACCCTTAGGACAAAACAAATTCTCCGTGAGTGTACTCATAGGAAATCCGGGTTCCTTTAGCCGCGCCCAATTTTAAATTGGGTAGGCCAGGTATTGAATTTGGGCCAACTGGGCCGGAGAAAGTTGGACTAAATTCTTTTAATTGGGTCAGGAATTTATTGAAAGCGTGGGTTATATGCCCCCTCCATGAATGTTAGAAGCACTCCCCTTCACTTTTATTAATTAAATATACATATAAAATTTCAATTTTATCCTTTTACTAGAATACAAGATAAATACAATCCCCTACAATTCTATTCCTAATTCTAACCCTGATTAAAGATGAAGCAGTTGCCCCCACCGCCGCCGCTCTAGAAATTTAAAAATAAAACTTAGATTTTAAAAAAAAAAAAAAAAAAAACCTTATTTTCGATAAACGAGAATTGACTAAAAACACTCCCGTCGACATTGGTTTGTCGACCAAAAACACTCCTATCGACACTGGTTTATCGACCAAAAACACTCTTATCGACACTGATTTTTCGACCAAATTAAGTAAAAAAAAAAATCGACAATAATGAATCAGCCAAAAACACTCTCGTCAACAATTGAGTGTTTTTGGTCGATTCATTATTGTCGAAAAAATAAAAGAACTTATTAGGGCACGATGGTCGATTCATTGTTGTCGAAATTCATCTATTTTTAAATCATTTCATTTGAAATACCTTCTCAAATTAAATCTCTCTATCCAAACACAACCTTAGATAATTTGGGGGTGCATCTATAATATATCTATTTTCGGGGGTACATTTATCATCCATGGAGGGGCATATAACCCACGCCTTTATTGAACAACTGCTAACTAACAGTACATCACTTAGATGGGGGGTACGATGGGCCTAACATCCGCAAAAGTCCAATAAAATATAGAAGAAGCCCAATAGTGTAAATTCAATCCCATATAAAATCACTTTTACCAAAATAAAGGTTATATACGAAAAAACCGAGAGAAACTCATTTTAAGAAAAAAAAGTACACTCCTCTTAAATAAAAAAAAAAAAATAGAAGTACAAAAGCGAAAGTATTTCTTATTTATGTCACTATACATAAAAGGCAAAATGAAATTCGGACATTGACCTCTCCAAACAGAGGACTCCCGGGACTTCGTCACAGCATCTGCAGCCTGGTTCACCTCCTTGTAGGTATGGGTGAACCGAACAATCATCTCACACAATATATGATAAACCGTACTCCAGAGGGCCTGAAGACGCCAATGGACGATCGAGAGAGCCCCTGACACGTCCGAACTGCCAGCTCCGAATCCGACTCAACCCAAAGTCAAGACCAATGAGACAGTATTCATACTAGAAAAAATCGATTCGATTAATGGATCTTACCACATAAATCAGCATGTGTTATATCATGTAAACAACAATGTGAATTTGATGCATTTTCATTGTTTTATTTACAAAAAAAACTTTTGAATTGCTAATATTTCCAGAAAACATCAGTCATTCCAATAATTCTGTTCAAACAAGTTATGTACTCACACAGTGAAACCTCATGTAATCTCAGTAAACAGATTATTATATAATCATATACTGCTAAAATGCCCTCACTAACTAATGGTGCGAAAGGGGCAGCTAAGCTATGCCGACCACACAAAAGAATACACCACCAATATATTATCATAACTCCATCACTATACATACCAAGAATCATCACCAATCTTAAGTAATCTCAATTAATGTACTTAGCAAGTATCACTATCCCCCTGTATCTTATTGCTTGCTGGCTTTCCAACCATTAAACACTCCACTGGAGGGATCATAGGAGAGTACAGCTGTCCAAAAGTTTGCCAACAAAACGGGTCGTACATGTGATACCGCTCTTGTTGTGGCTGTAGTTGTATGTTTGTAAGAGTGACATCTGTACAAGGCATGCTATCGCTGCATGCAAAGTGAACGGGCTTAATGGTGTATGTTCCTCGTATATTTGCATAGTTGATCCCTGATAGAGCCACAGCAGCTGTATGATTCGTGCACGCGCGTTTATCGCAGTAGAATTGGTCGATCACTATAGGCAGTTGGACCTCCGAAACTTGGATGTTAGAGAATTGCACATTTTGCACGGATCCTGATCCCCCCTGTCATAAAAGTAGCATTTGGTGTTAGGACAAGAGATGAAACATGTATATTTGTAGTAAAAATGCACGATAAAGAATCCAGGCATGTTTTGATTCTAACGCCATTCATTGTGTTCTGCATCATTACGTCTCGAACAGTGATGTTTGAGACACATGCCTTAGTGTTGTCTTTTCCTAGCCCTCCGATGCTGATCCCGTGTCCTGGTCCACACTTGATGTTATGTATGCATCCCGTTTGTATCGATATACAATCATCCCCTGCATCGAAACATCTCTTGTTAGAACAAACGAATCTTTACTCTTGCTAAGTATAACTCAAGTACAATTAAGAAAGGTTAAAGAAATGTCCCTCTGCCTCCATTTGGAACATTCTTTTACTAAGTTTCATAGCTAGTAAAATGATAAAATTGTCTCACACTTATTCTTTGTTAATCTTTTTCACCACAAGAGTATGGCAATCCTTACAAAACAAGGTCCAAAACCTTAAGAGCAACAGGTGTCTTCAACAGATGAAGACTTGAAATGGACCACCAATAAGAGACTTAATTTCAAGAATGTGAGGTTGCCAATAGGGTCCCCCTCCCCATCACCACATCCTCAAGAAGGATAAGATTTCAGCAAAATTGATGCCAAATTTGTCCTAAATGTCACACATATGATGGAACAACAATAAATCTTAAAATAGCATTTTTCGGTAAAATGTAGTGTATTTACCACAAGCAAGACTGGAGGTGCGAATAAGAACGTCTTTGGAGTTCTGCAAGTGAATCCCATCAGTGTTGGTGAAATCGTACACGGTGACTCCGATGCAATTGTCAAACTTCAGATGGCATTGAGGGCTATTCTGGATCGTGATTCCAGATACACTCACATTGAAACTTCCATAGAATCTCAGTGCCTGTTTTTCAAAGAAGTCATTAATTAAATGAGTTTTATAAGCTCAAATAAAATGTTTCAAGAAATATTTGTATGTTAAAAGAGGTCCTTACAGCTTGGCATTTTCCCATTAAGTGAGCTTCTTACCTGTGACATGAAAACTATAGTTTAGAACGTGGCATAAAGACAAGAAAGAGTGTTGTAGAAACTAAAATGTAGACAATGAACTTAATGAAAATTGGAGGGATGTAATTTATTACAGGAATGGGAGGCTTTTGATGTCCAAATGAGCCATTTATAGGGAAAATCAATTTGGCTTGATCATCTAAAGGATCGTCATCATAAGGAGAACTCTCGTGCCGCTTCCCTGGATTGTAAGTCCAACCAATTTAGTGAATTGAAGCCCAGTGACTTGAGCCAGTTGGAGCAACAATTGTGCCATCTAACTGCGGCATTTTAACAAACACGTGGTGTTCAATATACATTTTCATATCATTCAACAATTTTATTAAAAAAAAACAGAGGGATACGATTCAATTACCTGAAAAACAATGTTATGTTGACAGTAAGGACCAGAGAATGATATGGGCCCCACTAGGAATACATATTTTGCAGGGACATTAATCATCGAAGCTTCAACCTTACAAGCTGAAGCCCAAGCAGCTTGGAATGCCTGCAATTTTCACCGCACAAAGAAGAGATTTTGTTTCTTTTATTTAATTTTTATTTTAAACAATTCATGGTTAATTTCAATTCTGGGATCAATTCAGAGTGAATTTTGGAGTATTACAGTTTAAAATTGTGTATTAATGGTGGGATTTGAGTGGACCACACCTCTTCTCCTATTCTCTTGTCTGTTTCTATGGCAGTTAGTATATGCACTATTCTGTTGTCTATTGCTATAAATAATTTCTGCTCTTTAATTTTTTTGCAAAAATTCGGGCTTTTCTAATCAATAATTTACAGCTGAAAAGGCTCAAACAGTTTAAAAGAAAGCCATAAAACACTCGTGAAAAGTGGGGTCTAAAGTTTAGAGCCCTAATGACGTTTAATTTCACGAGTAACATTATTGATATAAAGTGGCACATGCGGATAAAATGAAACACGATTTTTTCTAGAAGTTGAGTAAAGGTAACATGAATTGAATTTCTTGCAAGTTGTAAAATTGTCACAAGAAAGTATAGGCAATGATTGGAGTAAGAGCTCCTCTGTTCTTCTAATATTATTTATGCAAATTCTTGAAATTTGACCATGCAATGCCAATTCTTAAAATGTAACAATAATTTAGTAAAATGGCAATAGTGTAACATAACATTAATGAGTGAATTTATACATGCAATGAAATTATGCTTTACCTTAGTGTCATCTGTTCTTCCATCACCTTTAGCTCCAAAATCCATCACATTAAAGATTGATGAACTAGGTACATTGTCCCCTCCTTTCTTCGGCGGTGCAATTGTGGGAGGAGGGCTTTGTTTTGGTCCGGATGGGGGCGGCGATTGTGGTGGTGGTGCCTTTGGAGACGGAGTTTTCGGTTTTGATTTGTGGTTGTGGTGGCTAGAGCCGTGGTTTTTTCCTTTCTTTTTGGAGAGGGAATTGAAGTGGTGGTGCCACGGCTTGCCTAGTGTTCGGGCATTGGAACACCACACGAGAAGCACAACAATAATCATGAATGTGAGATTTTTGAAGTTGGAACTGCCCATTTTGGTGGCGGAGTGGTGGAGGGAAGTGTTATGTTTGTGGAGTGCAACAGAGGAGTGGATTTATGGTGTTTTAAATAGGTAAGATGAGTATAAAGGCAAGGGACTTTAAGTGTAGAGGCTGTGAACAAAGATTGTCCGATAATGTAAGAAGGAATTGTGTCTTATTCCACTTTTGATCTTGAGTTAATTTATTTTTTGTTAGGGATTTATCTTAACTCACTGGTGGCCATTTTTCTTTTTTTATTCCTATTTTATATTTGGGCATATGAGAGAAGTTTGTATTGTAGCAATCGACACATTTAGTTGTCCATGCAAAATACATTAAATTTTGAAGTGGCTTTTCAGTGGTGTCTGAATTGCAGCAATTTACTAACCAATTGAACAATGCAATGCAAACTGCACCCTGTCAAATTTCTTCTCTCTTTTTTGTCAACCAAAAATTAAAATAATGTGTGTAGACAATCAGAAATTTTAATATGTTAATGTTTTTGTTGCCATTTGTTATTACACCTCAAGCAAGTAATATAACATGTCACATATTTAGCACCATAGTACTACTTCATTTCATTTTTACACAAATTGATAAAACATTATTGATTGTGTTTAAAATTATGAATTTTACCTATAAACTTTCAAATACTATCTTTATTTATTAAATATTAAAACAATAACAATTCATTAAATAGAGATATTTTTAACATTTTACGCACTTCAACAAAGAATAGAGACTATGGATTGGGACAAAATAAAAAAGGGACCATCACAAATGTTCAATCTCACCTTCACCTATAAAAAAATTTAAGATTATAGTCCATATGAACTAGTATATATTAGCATCATTTTCTTTCAAAAAGAAAAAAAAAAACTATTAGCATCATATATTTTTAAGTAATAAATGATGATTTGTGATAATTAGCTTCAAGTGGATGGTTACCAATTTCATTTTTACTCCCTCCGCTTCATAAAGTTTATCGCATTTTATCTTAAAATTTTATTTTAAAATGGTTGTCTTTTTTCTTATTTTTATCAATGATCTTCCTAATTTATCCTTTTTTTTTTTTTTGGAAATATATTAATATTGAACTTTTTTTAGAAAGGTCAAAGGTAGAGTGAAAAAAGAAAAGGAAATAAAAAAGTAAAAGAGGAAAATTAATGAGAGATAAATGTGTTAAAAAAATATGTTCTTTAATTCTATGCAAAATGAGAAATGTCATAAACTTTATGAAACGGAGAGAGTAATAAATTGAGAAATATGGCATTGCTTCCGTGGGTTGCATGTTGTAATTTGCGACTTTCTAAATATGCTTAGTGGCATTTTAGCAATAAAAAAAAATTAATGGTGAAGAATAAAATTATAGTTATATGTTGTGATCATTATTTGAGGTATAAAAAGGCCAAAAAGACACGTGAGTGGGTCTATAGATTGTCAAAGGCACTGATTATAACAGCTCTCTTTACGGGTCACATGCAACCCTTCACGGGCTTCGGTTTTCTGCTTTGTCTTAAACCACCAACATTGATCTCAAAACATGTCAAATATTAATATTATTTTTTTATGATTATTATTACTATATGTATGGAATAATATATATTATACTTGTCACTACTTTATGAATAAAATGAAATTTGCTTTTCAATTTTCCTACCCATATATACCCCTACTTGCATCATTGCATGTGAAACTATGTTGTCGATCTGTTCAAGATCATGAACAAGAGTTTCACTTTCTCATATGTTGAGTTTGAACCCAAAAATTATGGATTTGAAATTAAAAAAATGTTCATGTGTAACGATTATACAACATGTAATTAGCTTCACTTTAAGTTGTATATACTCCCTCCGTCCCATAGGAATTTGCCCACCTGGGATGACACACAATTTAAGAAATGTATAAGAAAAAGTGTAATGAGTGATGTTTTGAGGGGTAGTTTTGTAAAGTTTTATAAATAAAGTAAAGTAAAAAGTAGATTGGGTGTGGAAAAGTAATGACATATGGGTAATTAAGAGTATATTTTGAGGGTGAGGGTTATAAAGATATTTCATTTTATGGGGTGTGCAAATTGGTATGGGACATCCATTTATAGAAACTGTGCAAATTCCTGTGGAACAGAGGGAGTATAAAATATGGATTGAACTTCTGTATTTGAATTATAATGAACAAAATGTTTGAATTAAATACTTTCTCTGTCCAATTTTATAATGTCAACTTTTCCGGACACGAGTTTTAATGAATATTGATTAGTTTATATATAAAGTAGATAAATTGGGGATATGATGAGATGTTGTGGGGTCTATTTATAGATAAAGTGATTGCTTATGAATAAAGTCAATGTTGACAATTTGAGTAAATAAGTGATGGTTGAAGGGTGAATATAAAGTGTATTGTGAATAGTAAAATTTTCAAATAAGGAATGAGAATAATAAAATTGAACAGTCCAAAAAAAAAGTGAAATTATAAAATTGAACGGGGGAGTTTAAGTTATACAGTATGTAACTCTTACACGAGAATAGGACGTACCTTTGAAATCCACGTTAACTTGTCCATGAGTTCGTTTGGATTGACAAGCTAACACTCTTATTTTGAGGTGTTTTTTTTTTTTTTATAGAATCTTGATAAATTTGAAATCCATTTAAAATATCAATTTATTAGTTTTTTATTTAATTAAAAAAATTTCTTACATTAACTAATTATTCAATGACAAAGTGGGATAGTTCAAGTGGGTTCGAGTCATGGGGAGGGGAAAAAAGGGATGAGTATTTAACTTTCATAAAAAAAAAAAAAAAAAAAAAAAAAAAAAAAAAATAACTAATTATTCAATACAAACACAGCCTAATAGAATGTGTCTCATGTGCCTTTTTTTATAGTTGCTTTTTATTTTTGGAAAATGGAAGCATACAATTTTGTTAAATGTGAGCTAATTAGGTAATCTAAACTACGGAGTAATAAATTTGAGGTAAAGTTAAGGACGTTTCCCTTGTAACTAATAAAAAAAATCGATACAAAAATCAAATATTTCGTTCCACTTTTTGGTATTTTCTTAAAAAATTGTGAAATTGAAGCAACAAATCAAATCATTATTTTCCCCCACTTTCTATAGAACATTATATGTTTCACCATTTAACTGCATCTGCATGACAAGTACTCTACTATATAATATAAAAACACCTGACGCCCAGTACTTAATTAATACACATACATATATATATAAAAAATAGTAGTACCTCTTAAATGTCTTTTTAACTTCTTTTTTTAGTTTATTCCCAATATACCACCTGAAAGATCTATGGTACAGTATTTTACTATTTTTCAAGTAAGAAAATTTTGTATTCTTTTTTTTTATTATTATTATAAAAAGGGGATTTAATTTAAGAGGGAGGAGAAAAGGTTGGAGTTAGAAATTAAATGAAAGTAAAATTGTCTAAATTTAATTTATTTAACTTTGTAAATCGATAAAAAAAAAATTAATTCAAACGCTGATTATAAAATATAATACTGATATTGTTGAAGTTAAATAATGTTTTCCATCGAATAAGTATTGAAGGGATAAACTAGTATTTCCACTGGTATGAGTCATTTTGGGGAAATTTAAAATCAAAGCTTTGAAAACTTAGTTTAAAGCGGACAATATCATACCAAATGAAATACGAAAGTCCTCCCAAACCCAACAAAGATGAAAGGTAGAAGAGAGAGTGTGCTCTCATTTGAAGCAACTGTCGTTACCCGTTGGTTGCTTGACATGTGACAATTTTTGTTATTCTTTTTATGTAGATGTAAATCGTACGAGGAAATTGTGAAGATGAAGCTCCAAAAAAAAGTGATGGAAAAGCACAAGGAAAACAAGAACTGGGCGCCCATGGTATTACTTAGTTTTGTTGCATAATAGTAGAAATTTGGTACTATAAAATTACGCATTTCCACGTGTCTAACTAACAATAATTTAACACTCCACACAATAATCAATTAGTCAGACAGACAGATCACGAGTGTGCGCACTTTTTAAATATGGATGGATGCTTTCTTCATAAAAGTGAGGGAACAAAATACTTCATTCATCTATTTTTTTAATTCTCGTTTCATTGAGTTGGTCACAAATTTAATATATATATATATATATATATATATATAAAATAAAAATGTGTGGGTATAAATAAAATAAAAATAAAGTAGTGCATGTGAGTAGTATATTATAAGAATGAATTAATGGATAAAAAAAAAAAAAGTAGAAAGTATAAAAATGAACAAAGTGAGTAATAAATTAAAGTAGGTATATTTGTTTTGAGATTTTGATTTTTTTTTAAAATTTAGTCAATTTTTTAATTCTAATGATTGGTATGTTTTGTGTTTATTTTGAAATTTAAGTAGGATATGATTTAATTATATGTTATACAATTTGTAGGGGTTTATATAAGATTTATAGGTATTTCGTAGATATTTATAATGTTGATTTTTATAAAATTTATAGATATTTGTAGAATCTTAATTCTAAAATCACAAAATAAAATAAATGTTAGATTTTTAAATTTTCAAGTTTGAATTTTACATCATAAAATAAAAATGGCCATAATTAATTGGAAAATAATTGTCTTTAAGGAAAACACTTTTCCATGAAAATAAATTCCCACTATTTACAAGAGATTAAGTTAAAAGTTGGTCCTTTATGAATGTGAAGCAGTAGGGTAAACCCGGTGTACATGTATTAAAACAATTAACATACTTTAATGAAATAATCTTTGCCGTGTAAATTCATAATATTTTAGGGACATAAATTTTAGTGTACATTGATTAGTTTATATATAAAATAAATAGAATATGGATATGATGAAGTATTAAGGAGTTCACTTATAAATAAAATAATTATTTATAAATAAATTGATTGTTTATAAATAAATTGAATGACAATTTAAATAAATAAGAGATGAATAATATTATTTTTAAAAAGAAGATGAGAATAATGAAATTGAAGTGAGGAAGTAACTATTACTATCAAACTAAAAAACTAAAAAATTTGGTTTAGTGATGTAAATTTGAGACTTAAGAGTGTCATACAAAGCGCAAAACTCTAACTTTAAACGAGGCACCTGCAAGTGGACGGTGAGATTGATCCCCCGAGTTACGGATTAGTCGATCCTTGGACTAAATATTGAGACTTAAAAAATTTACTATCAGATCAAAAGTAATTTTTAATAAAACAATTAATATCATTAAAAGATAAACATAAAATACAAATTATCAAGTTAAACATAAAAGTATGTTCCACCTAATTTAGTTTTAGAAAAGGAAAAAAAAAAAAGCATTTTAAGTCACTTTTTTTTTTGGCCTCAAGTTAATTATTATAAGATAAATGTTTTGTGAAAAGTATGTTCCACCTAATCTATTTTTAGAAAAAAAAAAAAAAAAAAGCATTTTTAGTCTTTTTTTTTTTTTTTTTTTGCCTCAAGTTAATTATTATGAGAAAACTGAGATAAATGTTTTGTGAAAAGTATGTTCCACCTAATTTATTTTTAGAAAAAAATAAGCATTTTTAGCCACAACCTCCCATAGCCGGGCATAAGCACATATTAAGCCCCACAACAAGAAGGGAAAATAAACTGACCTCTACTGACCACTCTATAGTCTATATGATGCATTTATATGATGCATTTATATTTCCTCTACGGGGTGTTTGCAACTACTAGTGATTGCTTAAAAATAAGTTTTCTTTATTAAAAAAAAAGAAAGAGGTTGTGTTGCTTTTGTCTTATGACATACATAAATTTAGATTTGATTTTTAATTAAAAATAATATTTCCCCCAAGTCCACCACTATTTACAAATTTTTCTCTTTTAAATGTTTCACTATTGACAAAGTGGGATAGCTCAAGTGGTTAGAGCACCACTACCTAGGCCTTAGGTCCTGAGTTCGAGTCATGGGGAGGGGAAAAAAAGGGATGGGTATTTAACTTCCATAAAAAAAAAAAATGTTTTACTATTATTTGCATATATAAATAAGTACTCATTTTTTAGTCAAATATCTTACTCTCAATACTTTGTTTACTCTTAATTAACCTTCAAGTCAGTTCATCTTGATTAACTTCATTGAATAGACTTTTTTGCTCGTCATCATTTGTTGAGGTGTAAAATAAATATTATTTTACTCTTAAAATTTGCTCTTAAAAAAATGTTAAATTAATTCATTTATCCATAAAAAAAAAAAAATGTTTTACTATTATTTGCATATATAAATAAGTACTCATTTTTTAGTCAAATATCTTACTCTCAATACTTTGTTTACTCTTAATTAACCTTCAAGTCAGTTCATCTTGATTAACTTCATTGAATAGACTTTTTTGCTCGTCATCATTTGTTGAGGTGTAAAATAAATATTATTTTACTCTTAAAATTTGCTCTTAAAAAAATGTTAAATTAATTCATTTATATTAATTATCGAACACTTTTCCTTACTCATGGACTGAAATAAATGGACAATACTTGTGTGAAATATTTTATAAATAAAATATGTTTAATTAAAACGATATTTAAAACTTACGGGTCGCAAACTCAGAACTAGTTAGTTCAAAAAAATTGTGGATCGCAAATAGATGTATGAACAGTAATACAAACTTAAATTTTTTGACAAATTTTTCGACCGCAAAGCCAAAACCACTGTCCATTTTCTGTTTTAAAAAAAAACAAAAAAAACATCAGTAACTTCATTAAAAAAAAACTCAATCAATTGCATAGGTTAATTACAAAAGCAGTTTTTATCTTTTTCATCAGCCCGCCCAGGCACTCACTAATATTCTCTCCCTCTCCTCCACTCGACTCTAGAGGTTATCTTGATCGATCGTCGCCGTCCATCGTTTGAGTAGATCCACTACCAGACCGTCGCTCACCACCGTCGAAGCATCGCCAGACCGCCGTCGGACCGCAGAAGAGTCGTCTCCCTGTTGGGATCAATGTGTAGATTCTCTCCGACGGAGCTACGATGACCGTTGTTAATATTTAAAATTGTATTTCATTCATGCTTTACAAATGCTATATGTACATGTATTTATAGGCAAAAGCCATGCTTAACCGTAGTAGCTGCTATACACAATTCTAGATGCTACTAGGTGCTACTACTAAATTCTAGATACTTCCTATCTTGTTACAACTTACAGAATAACAAACTAATGAATATAGACACTATTGAATTGTAGATACATGGAGCATGTGGAGTGTGTTGTGCTGCTGCTAACTAACTGTTTAGTTAGTAACCATGTGAATACTCTAACATGCCCCCTTTGAAACCAAACCCAACTTTGGAGAAGGAACAAGCCGAGGCCAAAGTTTCTGAAACCGTGCCGATGAGAGTGGCTTCGTAAGTAAGTCGGCCACCTGATCTTCAGAAGGAACAAATCGAACGTCCAGCAGTTGGGCCTGGACCTTTTCTCTAAGAAAATGAACATCAACCTCGACATGCTTCATACGAGAGTGAAAAGATGGGCTAAAAGCAAGAGTGATTGCTCCAGAATTGTCGCACCATAGAACAGAAGGCTTGGACAACGGAAGACGAAGCTCAGCAAGTAGAGAACGAACCCACAAAAAATCAGTAGTTGCAAGAGCCAATGCCCGATATTCAGCCTCCGTACTACTTCGAGCTACAACAGTTTGTTTCTTTGAGCACCAGGCTAGGAGATTTGAGCCAAGAAAAATGCAATATCCACTTGTACTACGCCGATCATCAATTGAGGATGCAAAGTCTGCATCTGCAAACCCCTGCAAAGAAAGCTTTGAAACGGGAAAAAAAGAAATGCCATTGAATGAAGTACCTTTAAGGTATCTAAGAACCCGTTTACAAGCCTTCCAATGATTTTGAGTTGGGTTTTGCAGAAATTGACTAAGTTTGTTAACACTAAAGGAAACTTCAGGCCTAGTTAAGAGAAGATATTGGAGTGCCCCCACAGTGCTACGATAAAGTGTAGGATTGTCACACGGGGCACTGTCACAAGCTGATAGTTTTATGCTCGGGCAGGAAGGAGTAGGGCACGACTTGCAATTAGTGAGATGTGTTTTGGAGAGAAGATCACAAATGTACTTGGTTTGAGTGAGAGTGATATATGAGGGAGCAACCTTGGCTTCAAGGCCTAGAAAATAGTTGAGTTCCCCAAGATGCTTAAGGGAAAAATTCCTGTTAAGATCTGCAATAATGCGATTAACCAAAGTAGAATCATCACCTGTTACCAAAATATCATCTACGTAAACTAAGAGAATGAATAACTTGCCATGCACCAACATGTGGAATAAGCAATGATCAGAAACTGAATGAGTAAACCCATAAGAAACCAGAAAACCCTTGAGCTTATCATACCAAGCTTTCGGGGCCTGCTTTAAGCCGTACAACGACTTCTTTAGTCTGCATACATGAGTCGGGTTGGAATTATCCACGAATCCTTGAGGTTGATGAATAAAAACAACCTCCTTAAGATCCCCATTTAAAAAGGCATTGTTAATATCAACCTGTTGAACTCTCCAACCACGAGTAACAGCTAAAGATAGAACAAGACGAAGAGTAATGGGCTTAAGAACCGGACTAAACGTATGGAAATAATCAATTCCAGCAGTTTGTTGGAAACCACGAGCAACTAAACGGGCTTTAAATCGATCAACAGAACCATCCGGTTTGTACTTGACCCGGAAGATCCATTTGGCCGATATAATATTCAGATCAGGAGCCCAAGGAACTAACTCCCATGTGTGGTTGTTTATGAGTGCACTATACTCATCCACCATGGCAGCTTTCCATTTTGGTGATGAGAGTGCCTCAATGACAGAATCAGGTTCAACCAAATCGTTTTTAGTAGCAAGAAATGTTTTTGGCTTAAAAATACCTGACTTAGACCTAGTTTGCATGGGATGAAGAGAATGAGCAGGCTGCATAGGAGGAAGGTTGATGTTGGATATTGGAGAGGGCATATCAGTTCTAAGGGGTGGAGTTGATGAAGACGAGCCCATAACAGCTTCAAGTTGTAGAGTTGGTGAAGATGAGTGAGCACCTTCACTTCTCACAGAGAGTGAGTTAGTGTGTTGTGCAGATGATGAAGACGAGATAGATGGGGTCGGTGCAGGGCTAGGAGATGGAAGGGGCAGGATTGGAAGAGATGAGTGACTGAGGATGGGTAGAGAAGCAGTGGGTGTTGAGAACATGATCTGAAATGGAAATTCAGATTCATTAAACTCAACTGCCTTTGAAATATAAATACGACCGGAAGAGTGAAGACACATATAACCTTTATGATTGTCACTGTAGCCAAGGAACACACATTTAGATGAACGAAATTGGAGTTTCGACGTATTATAGGGACGTAGAAAAGGAAAACAAGAGCATCCAAAAACTCTGAGAGTAGAGTAGTCAGGGGGTTTGCCAAAAAGTTTTTCATGAGGAGAAAGATTATGCAAAACAGGGGTCGGAAGTGAATTAATTAACAAAACAGCAGTAGAGAAAGCATTCCACCAAAATCGCATGGGCATGGAGGCTTGAGCAAGAAGTGAAAGCCCCATTTCCATGATATGTTGGTGTTTGCGTTCAATAATGCCGTTTTGTTGATGAGTATGAGGACATGAGTAACGAATCTGCACTCTAAGGTTAGTAAAAAAACTTTTGAGTGCCATAAATTCCCCACCCATGTCACTTTGAACCTTCTTGATTTTAGTATTGAACTGACGTTCAACCAGTGAAAAGAATTGGGGAATAATGCAAGCAACATCAGACTTTAAGCGGAGAGGAAACAACCAAGTATATCGAGTGTAATCATCCATAATAGACAAATAGTATTTGAAACCAGAAGTGGACAAACACGAGGCTGGTCCCCAAACATCCATGTGTATTAAATCAAACATATTTTGAGCAACATGACAAACAGGTGGAAATTTTATTTGATGAAATTTGCCTAGCTTACAAGCCTCACAAAGTACATCATTCTTGGAATCAGAAGAAATATGTAAAGCCCTAAGAACAGTAGACAAAGTGCTAGAACAGGGATGCCCTAATCTATTGTGCCATAGAAGGCGAGAACATTCACTACTATTTCCCTTATTAGTAGCAACAGAATATGCATTAGCAGAAGGAGGACCATTTCTTGGAACAAAGTTCGAAGAATGTGCTGGAATCGAGCGAAGATCAAGCTGATACAAGCCATCTTTAAGAGTCCCCCGGAGGAGCACTTGATGACTGTTCAGGGCCTTAACAAGACAAAAAGTAGTGTGAAATTCAATGTAAGCCGCATTATCACGTAAAAACTGAGAAATGCTTATGAGATTCTTAGTAATGTCCGGAACATGAAGAACATGATTCAATTTAACACTAGTCATAGAGTCTAAACTAGGTATTGAAACTGAACCAGTATTATGAATGGATCCAGAAGAACCATTGCCAACAATTAAAGAAGTATTACCTGTGTAAGGAGAATGAATATGGAGATTTTCAAGAGCCGGTGTGACGTGATGCGTAGCTCCGCTATCAACGTACCACTGGCCTGATGAGGATGAAGGAGAAAGGTCAGAATATGAATGAGGAGAAGAGGAGTTCATACCAGAGGAAGAGGCATGTCCAGTATAGGCATGTGGTGTATTAGTAGGATTAGTGTGAGCAACATGTGCTTGAGGCACTATTCCTTGAGTACGAGAGGCAGATTGAGATGAGGAATAACCACCATGCCCTTGCTGAGGATGTTCAGGGCCATTAAAGTTCGTATCATATCACTTAAAGCATTTGGCCGCTACATGATTGTTTTTGCCACAGAGTTGGCACACAACCCTAGGCTTCGAGAATCCTCTTCCTCGTCCTCTGAAACGACCAGAAGAACCCGATCTAGAAGTAGAGTGTTCACGAGAGGCAACATTTGCCATCGGATTGCCAGGAGGCGGAGCAATACGACTGGAAGTAGAGTTTTGGAGAATGCGCATTTCATACGCTTGTAGAACTGACTGAACCTCCGAAAGAGAGAGCGACTCCGATCTGGTGGTCAGATTGACAACAACAGCGTCAAATTCAGAGCCTAGTCCACCTAGGAGATGCATCACCAGATCGTCATCAGAAATTTCATGGCCGGCTGCCTTGAGGCTATCATCGAGCAATCGGATCCTGAGGATGTACTCGTCAATCGAGCGATCCTCTTTTTTGAGAGTTTGAAGCTCGAATTTAAGAGAAATAATTCGCGCTTTGGATTGCGAACTGTACAAATCACTGAGAATTTTCCAAACCTCAAAGGAATGATGGCATCTGCTAACGTGCCCTAGCATATGCTCAGAAATTGAGCTAAATAGCCAACTCATGAGGAATTGGTCCTCACGCATCCACTTAAGATACTCAGGATTGGAGATGATTGAACCGGTGTCCGGATCAGAGATAGAAGGAGACGGAATAGAAGCTTCATCACATAGGAGAATCGATTCAAATCCATGACCACGAACCGTCGCCATGACTTGTGATCTCCAAAACACATAGTTCTTCTGATCTAGACGAATTGTGAGCGTAATGAAACGAGGCATAGGAGGATGAGGCGGTTGAGTCATGATTTTGGGGGAAAAAAAAAAGGATTGAATTAAGATCTAAGAAGAAGGAAAAGAAATCTGGAGATAAATGTTTGGATTTAGAACTGAGAAGAAATGAAATCAAAGATTCTGGAGATGAAATCCAAAAATTTATCAAGTAATTGGAGAATAGATTGTATGAGAGCTAGAACAGAGGATAGGAAGTCTTCAGGCTCTGTTGATACCATGTTAATATTTAAAACTGTATTTCATTCATGCTTTACAAATGCTATATGTACATGTATTTATAGGCAAAAGCCATGCTTAACCGTAGTAGCTGCTATACACAATTCTAGATGCTACTAGGTGCTACTACTAAATTCTAGATACTTCCTATCTTGTTACAACTTACAGAATAACAAACTAATGAATATAGACACTATTGAATTGTAGATACATGGAGCATGTGGAGTGTGTTGTGCTGCTGCTAACTAACTGTTTAGTTAGTAACCATGTGAATACTCTAACGTATGGTTGAGTTTCTTCCGTTGATCCCGTTTTAGTTTCTTGTTTTTTTACTGATGTTGTTTTCTTTATTGCTTTATTTCTTGTTTTATTTACTTTTGTTTTTATCCTCCCTTTTATGGGCCCTCCTCCCCTGTTGTGGGTATCCTGCCCCTTTGTGGGTTCTTGTTGTTTGGAACCTTTGTTTGGTTGACAAAGGCAGCTTCTTTGACACTGGCTGTCCGTGGGTCATCTTCTATGATTTGGAAAGTTTGTAGCGCGAGTCGTAGTGGGCGACAATTTGTTTCTTTTTTGAAGCAGATTTGCTATCTTTCTTGATCGAGTAACCATATGGATTGCTTGTGTGACTCTCCACTCTCTCAAGATCGAGTTTGGAAAATGAGTCTATGGTAGAGTTTATCTGTAATAGATAGGTGAGCGAGAGATGAAATTTCAATATTCCTATCTTGTAATTCTACCCTAAAAAAAAAAAAAAAAAAAATTACAAAAACAGTTTTTTGTTTTTTTCGAAGTTTATTATTTTATTAGTATTTTTTTTGAACTTATAATTACAGTTTGATTTTTTTTGTAGATGAGTTTTATTTTGAACAACATATATTGGACGCGCCTAATTTTTGTCATCCATGCACAAATATTTTACTTCTTGCCTAGCCCTGCCCTTCCCTTTGACTTAATTGTACTGACAAATATTTTTGGCAACATGTCAAATGCCCTCTCCCTAACATTCTCAAATGCAAACAAGCAAGTTTAGTAGTATGACATATTCTAGTTTCTACCACGATGAATTTGCTGTGAAAGTTGGATGATTTACTTAATTATATTGCATATGTATTGTCGTGTTTTAATTTTAACATTGGAAAGATATATATATATATATATATATATATATATATATATTAGGATTTTTTGTGAAATTGATGATCTCATTATACGGAGTATTAAATATCGTCATTACTCACATATAATATTTACTATTTATTTTACACAATTATGCAAAGAATTGTCATGCATATATAAATTAGTCATTTAAATTGGACACACGCACATATTACTCCCTCATTTTTATTTTTTTAGTTTTTTTCACTATTTTCATAATACTTAGTCATTCCATATATCGGTAGTGGTGCTCTAAACATTTGAGCTATCTCACTTTATCATCTATATATAGTTTTATTAGGAATTAATATACAATAATTAATTTTTCAACTTTCTATAATTAGTTGGACTTTTAGATGAGACGAAATTCTTTTATGGTATCAGAGCTAAAGGCTCACACGTCTACACATTCTGCGTTCGATTCCTGCTGAAAACAAGTCCATTCATTTAAATTGTCCACAAGTTCGGACCGGCACAAACGAGTGACTACTAGTCCGAACTTCTAGATGAGCTGAAATTCTTTCAGTTTTCTTTAAATATCTCAATTTTATCTTTAATTATTATTTTTTGACAAATCTTTCTCGTGGTTTTCTTTCACATAATTAACCCTTAAATATATGGGTTTGCATTTTCTATACTAAAATTAATTATCATTAAGGTATTAACATATCTTTCTCATGATTTTAAGGTATTATTAACATAAAAATAAAAATGTAACCTTACTTAATTTATTGTTAAAAGCTAAAAAGACATGTAATAAAAAATTGGGGAAGTACGTACTGAGAAGATTTATTAAAGTCAGATTAACTTGTAAGTCTAAGAGGCCTACTTCTCATATCACCGTTGCGCTTCAATGTGTGAAAACGCACGCAGCAAGTTCTCGATTTCTACATTAATCTTTGGAAAAATGAAGACACACAAACAAACCTACAATTTTTTATGAACCGGTGATTAGATAATTTAACATTTTAAAAGCAAATTCAATGTTGTACTCCTGGATTTCTTTTCAGGATTGAGATAGGGAGTTTTCTTTATGTCTTTGCCTGATCCATCCAGTGAAATTGGAGTGATATAACAACAATATGTCGGCCCGTGGCAGATAGGCGGCATGGGTTCGAGGAAGGAAGGAGCTAAACGTCGTTGTAAGGTGTTCAGGAATAACATGTTACATGTCCACTATGCCGTTTATGCTTTTGATATTATTGAGTTCGTTTAATGGTATATACTTGATTTTTTTTTTTAAGTCTCGGGTATCCGGTTCAAGGGCCGACAAATCCCGGGGGACCAATCCCACCGCCCACTTGCGGGGGTCCCGTTTAAAGCCAGAGCTTTGTGCTCTATATGGACATGGCCCCATAGAAATTGTTTGCACCTTAGGGGTTTCGAACGTGAGACCTAGAGAGGAGCATACACATAAGTCTAAACCCTACCCCACTAGGCCAAATGACCTATACTTGATAGATTAGGACTTTTAATATTTTTCCATTGTGCTAAAATTTGTAATTAATTCGTTTTGAAGTTACCTGAGTTGCACTTGGTATTATAATTTTCATTTATATGCGTATGACTGTGTTCTTATTGTGTATTTCTAATATAAGTTTCTCATTTCTTTTGGGAGTTTTGATTAAAAAATATGATAAAATAATAAATGCAGTTATACTGATGTGATAGGGAAAAAGAAAATAATATATCAAAAATGGAAAAAAATGAAATGAAAACTTATTGTTAGAAATATAAATGAAAGTGGGAAACTTATAGTGAAACAAAGAGAAAAATTCATTTTACGTCCTGTAACTTAGGCCTAATCCAATTTATATCCTTTAAGTTTTCACTTTTTCGATTTACGTCATTTTTGGTCCAATTTACATCCTTTTTACCGGAAAATTTTCAAACTCACCGGAATGTGAGAAATAAATTGGGATTTCGGTCAAACAGTCCAATTTACGTCCTTTAAATTTTAAAATTAAAATTTAATAAATAAATTTTCTAAAAATATCATTAAAATTTTTAAAATATTATTAAAAATCCGAAAATATCATTAAAATTAAAAAATATAAAATGTGTAAAATAAAATTAAAAATATCTTATTTAATTTTTTAAAAATATCAATAAAAATTATAAAATTTGTAAAATAAAAATAAAAAATTTTACAATTCAAAAAATCGAAAATGTTTAACTTAAAATTAAGAAATTCAAAAATCTCTTTAATTTTTTTAAAATGTATAGATTAAATATTAAAAATTCTAAAAACCCAATAAGAATAATAAAAATTATTAACATTTCATTAAAAATCAGATTTGATTCGAACTCATCCACCATTTTTTTAGTTTTAATTTATAGATTTTTTATATTTAGAATTTTATGTTTTTATGAGATTTTTAGATATTTTTTATTTTTAATTTACAAATTTTTAGAATTGTAGATTTTTTAAATTTTTTTTAAAATTTTTAATTTTTATTTTACACAATTTATAAATTTTAATGATATTTTTAGTTTTTAATGAGATTTTTTATTTTTTTTCATAATTTTTTAATTATTAATTTCTAATTTTTAAACTTAAAGGATGTAAATTGGACTATTTGACCGGAATTCCAATTTACGGCGAAAATGATATAAATTGGACCTAAAAGGATATAAATTGGACACCCTAGGACGTAAATTGAAAAAATGAAAACTTAAAGGATATAAACTGAATTTGACCTAAGTTACAGGACGTAAAATGAAATTTTCTCTGAAACAAATTGAATATTTTTTTTTTTAAAGCAATTCTTAAAAAGTGAGTATTAAACAAGGAGTATTTATTTACAAATATTTTAAAATAGAACTACCATCATCCTACCCCGCACTTTCACACTTTTCTTTTTCAAACGTCTCACTATTACTTTCACACTCTTAAAAGAACCCTTTATATGCTCCACCCTCACAATATTCTTAAATTTACACAAATGTCATTACTTTTTCTTTACACATACATAAAAATCAACTCATTTATTTACTTCATACTCCATATAAAAGGTTTACAAAATTATCCCTCAAAATTCTATTAAAAAGTCATTTTTCTTATCCAGCATGTCATTTCACATATCAAAATAATCGAGTATGTTTAATACTCTCTGCATCAAAGTGAAAAGACTTTTCATATTTGTTTTTAAGGATTTTGTAAAAGGTGAAAAGTGAGAGATTAAATAATCCAAATATAAAATTAATTGACATAATATTTATCTTTAAATACATTATCATTCACAATTTTATACGGAGTACTTTCCAAGTCATTTTTCACAATTCCTTTTTTTTTTTACACTTTAAAAATAGAAAAAATTTCACAATTTTTACCCTCAAAATTCTAACTTATTTACCGATATATGTCTTTACATTTTTTATACTAATAATTTTATTTTATCACTTTAGTAAAGTTAAATATATCAACATATGTACTTTATCACTTTTTTGTTTTTCGTGTTTAATATAAAATTTCAGTTCACCTAAAAGTAATAGGGAGGCTTTGAATTAATTTATTAATATCAATTCTGTTATTATACACATAATATATACTACTAATACTCGAAATAAGAGATTCGTCGTCATTATAAGATTATGTTTGAATTTGATCACTCTGTTTTTTTGGACAACATTAATAAATCAGATATGGGAAACGTACACATGCTTCATTCTAAGCCGTCGTTTGAATTATTTTATAATAAGCTCGTGAACTTTTTATTTGTCTCGTGAACTTATCATAATTGGGGGCGGATCTTCATCCATCACACATTTCTTGGACCTTCATCTCACATTATCTTCTGCCTAAAAAAGAAATTGGATATTATTTAAAATTAAAAATAGAAGGCTATTATTATGACTGTAAAAGAAAAATGAAAGAATATATTAATGAATTGCATGTAACACGTAATAATGACAACAATTTTTAATATGCCATATAAAATGAAATGTGAGATAAGATTCAATTTAATTTCAAACCGGTCTATTTCACTATATAATATTCAATTATTATTTGAATAATTTTAAAACAATTCATGTCGTGTATTTGCCATACTTACATATTTTAAATATTTCTCTGTTTTTTATGTTTCACCAGTTGTCAATTGTCATTCCACATCCCACGGAATACAATTTCCAACCCATTATACAATTGCCACCTTTTTATCGTATTCCGTTAATTATCAAATTTGGCTGCTTTAGCCACTAAGATATCGATCTTTTGTAAATTTGTAATCTCTGTTTCTCCCTCTTTTTCTTCATTAATCAATATCATTTACGTTAAATACATTACAATAAATTATTTATAATATAGGATCTCATATTTTATTGAAATGTTAATTGTATCAATATTTACCCTTAAAATATATATATATATATATATATATAATACGGACATGATGCAATAAAATACTGGAGTACCACTGAAAACATTAATTGGGGTTGTTTTGAAATACATGGAATTTCTTTAATTTGGTAAGAAATCTAGCACGGAGTATGTAGGGGCCCACAGAGTGTTTATACTGGTAACAAAGTTGGCTCACGGATCATTCTCTCCAACTCCAACAATTTTCACTTTGATTTTACACTGCAGTAAATATTTTTGGTTTCAGCATGCATGTGAAACTCTCTCTCGATCAGTTGAACATGCATATTTGTCTGTATTATGTGTAATGCATCCATGGGTTTCCACCCAAATTTATAATTCACACAAATACTTTTCTTTATTTTACTTTACTAATTGGTTTTGTAGTGGAATTTAATATGTGGCCTATACAGCCTTCACGGATTGCTTCACTTTTACCTCCAAACATTTTTTCCCTTTCTTTTAATAATACTAATAATTACTACTCAAGTTCGAACCTAACTTAAAATTTTACCTAACATAAAATTAAGTACAAGTTTGTATATTTGCTGACCGAATCAAAGATCAGCTTTTAGTAAAGGTCTAACAGTAAAGCATAATTTAGTTTTCAATCATGTTTCCAAGAGAAAGGTATTATATGCATTTTATACCCTGATAGAGTTGACAATTTGGGACTGATCCAGTTGACCAATCTAACCAATCTGAAGGTTAGTATGTGTAAGGCTCGAAAAATATAGGTCCCAAAAAATTCAGACCACATTTAGCCCGACCCACTGACTTGACGGGTCGAATGGGATCATGTCAATTTGGCTAGACTGGTCAAGAGCAGCCCGATTGGCCTGAAACATTTTTTTTTTCAATTTACAATATCTAATTTTATAATATCATTAAATTACCAATAAATTTGATCTTAATTTTATGTCTATAATTTTTTTTTTAAGGGTTTAGGATTGACCTAGTTGACATTCATTTGAAACTATAGTATATACTGTATTAGACAATTAAATCTTTTTTTAGTATATATATATATATATATATATCTTTTTTTATCATGTATTGTAATCTCAATTCATTGTTAAAAAATATACAATATTTCCTCACTAATCTACAAAAATTCATTACTAGTCTACAATCTCAGCCTCCCAACTAATTATTTTCAATTTTTTTGAAAAAAAAATGACTTGAACTTTTAAGTTTGTTTGCGACTCTCATTATGCTAGGAAAAAAAACATGTTATGGGTCGGACAGACCCGTTAAATCGCTAGACTAAGTTGGGCTAGTCTGAGCTCTCATTTGGTAGACCCGATCAATTCATGGGATCCGACCCAACTCATTAACATCGCTTGACCCAATGGATTAAACGTCTTAAATTGTCAGTTCTACTAATAAGAATCACAATTATGTGCACTCAATTACATGGTGCAATTGAACCACAATTTTGACTTATTCTAAAGGGATGAGTAAAAAATTAATTTGGACAATTGAAGAAATATCTAAATCATGAAATCCAATTATATGATATGCACTTAATTGCATACATGAATTTAATAGTATTAGTTTTTATAAGTAATTTTATTAATTCTTGTTTAGTGATTAACAACTGCAACTTTTCGGAGAAAAATAGTTGCAATTGTGCAGTAAAAACAACAATTGATATTGCTTCAAAATACATTTAAGTTGTATGGTGCAGTTGATAAGTGCAAGAAAAAGGGTAAAATAAAAGTTGAAACATAATTCGCAGTTAAGAATGATACAGTAAGATATTGATTTCCGAGAAAGCAATCCGTGAGTTAACAACTTTTGTTGTTGTGAAGTTTACAATGTTTGCATCTCTAGTGTAAGTTTGAGCAATAATTGAAGGTAAGAAGAGACCCACAATGGTAGAGTAGATTGGATAGATGTATAAGATCACAAAACACTACTGCCAAGCCAATGACCTATCATATATATCCACAAATTAAGCCTACCATTCTCTATACTTAATTTGTACCCACATGTATTTTCTTCTTACTAAGAATGATGGTGACTTAATTTGGTTGGGGTCCAACTTTGTATAACAAATTCTATGTACATAATTTGTTGCATATTTATATTCTAATGAACAATTCCAAGGGATGATTTATATCGAACGTATATACCATAACCTACTTACGACATGATTGGTACGATTGAAACAAACTCTACGCGTATATTATTGATCACATTTCTTGTACTGCTTACATATACCAGCCTACCAAGCACTATTACCCAAAATTGTCTTATTTTTGCCTTTTAAATTTTATTATATGCAGTGGATATATTGTAGTTGTGTAGTTCTGACTCTTGGTGTATACATCATACTACTATTTCAGCAATCCAGCTACGTAGTTTTGTGAACACCTTTGTTTAGATTTCAAGCTTTAATTTTGTTGGTTAATCTGTGTTATAAAGAAGACAGTTTTATTCTATGTAGATTCATATATTTCTATAAGCAAGTACATATACTATATGTTACACAGTATACCAAATGCACCCCATTTGAAAAAAAAAAAAAAAAAAAAAAAACAGATTCAATATAGGACCAAGTTATGAATGGAATAAATCGTTTCCTAGCTATAATATTCTCTTCTCCACGCAAATTATGCAGGACCGGCTCAGAGATGACGACGACAACAATAATAATAATAATAACTACATATGGCAACAGCTAAGCTGCATATTAAAATAGTGAAAATAATAGATTTCTGAAAATCTGCATATAAACTATTCTCTCTGTTTCTCAATCATTTCATACTAATTCAATCCTACGAAGCACTACTAATACGATGATGTTTGTAACCGGTAGTCTGATCTTGGTGTCTTATGCCTACTTACACATGCATGTGATGAATATTTAACATTGTTCACTTTTACACAGATAAGAACACAACCTGCAGGTAGCACAGATGAATGAAGTTTTGTGATTGAATGTAGGTCATACCTGATAGCCAAAGTAACAGCCATAATATTTCCTTTTGTTTATCATTCTGTCCAAATAAAGACAAGTACATGAAACTCTTTGACTGTCACAAAGTGTTAGCCAAGTCTACACAAATGTCATTTATCAAATTTACTTTTGATATTTCAAAATGTACATAAAGAACAAGACTATCCAACAAGTTGATGCTGTTATACACAATCAACTGACAGTACTTATTCTATAGTACTGAACAATTGATTAAATATTCAATCTTGCATTTATCAGTTATCGCAAACCTCAATCAAACTCCGACCAATTTCCCTTCTCACTTTCCTGGCCACAGCAATCTCCCGGCAATGTTTCATCATCTCAAAATCCTCTAAATCGGCGTAGAAGCTAGATGCTTGTAACCAACCAGAAGGGTTTTCCGGTTCAAGATCCATCAGCATTTTGGCAGCTCTCTGCCCTATTCGTTCATTTTGGTGGACCCTACAACTCCTCAATACTAAGCTCCATATCACAAAATCATTTTGATATAGACTATCTTCGATTAATTGTACAGCTTCATCTAGTAAACCTGCACGCCCCAGAAGATCAACCATACATGCATATTGCCGCCTCTCTGGATTTAAACCATGGTGAGTTTGCATTAAATAGAAAATCGATCTTCCCTCTTCAACAAGCCCCGAATGGTTACAACCCATTAGTACACTCAAAAAGGTCACCTTATCAGGTTTTAGACCTTTTTTGATCATTAAATTAAGCATTTCAAGGCATTCTTTTCCCATTCCATTTCGAGCAAGTGCACTAATTATTGAAGTGAAACATACGACATTCGGGGAGGGAAGTTGAGCGAGAATCTGGCGGGAAAATTTAACTTCGGCAGACCTAGAGTAGGCATCAATTAAAGAACACACAACGGCAACATCAGATTCAAAACCTGATTTTATAGCACAACAATGCACCAAAGAGCGGTTTGCTGAGCCACAAGGAAGGGAAACTGAGAGTGCTTTTAAAGTAGAAGAAAGAGTGACTTCATCATACCCGATCTTTTCATCAACCATCAGACCAAACAGATCAATCACATCTTGTACAAGATCAGACCTCAGTAAAGATGTCATGAGAGAATTACAACACTCAAGAGTTCTCTCAGGAACACTATCAAATATACAGACAGAGCTTTCAATATCTCCACATTTTCCATACATGTCAATTAAAGCAGATTGAACAAGGACAGAATCAAAGCCTAACTTAAAGATGCAACAATGTATTTGCTTCCCGATTGATAGGTTTCCAGTTGTGCTGGATAATTTCAAGAATCCCAGGAACGAACAAACTGATGGTTTCTTATCCCATAAATGCATTGCTTGAAAGATTGCAAGAGCATCAAATGAATAGCCATAGGCTGCATAAACAGAAACCATCGAATTCCAAGAAATGATATCTGAGAGAGGTATAAACTTGAATGATTTCTTAGCTTCTAACAAACTCCCACAAGCAGAGTAGAAATCCACTATAGCATTGGCTACAAACAAATTTGAATCGATCAATCCATTCTTGATTACAAAACAATGCAGCTGTATTCCTTCATCAAGAGACCTCTCATAACCGCAACCCTGGATCAAATAGCAAAAAGTGAGTCCATTAGGCTCCACGCCATCTAGTTTCATTGCGTTGTACATTCTTAGCAACTCTTTTGACCGTCCAATTTCGCATAACCCACGCAGAACAACATTCCAAGTTGCCAAATTTCTTTGTTGCAATGTACTAAACAACCTTAAACCAATTTCAGTAAGGCCCATTCTCAAATAAAGATCAACAAGAGCGGAGGCAATATACACATTTGTACTAAATCCAAGAACAATCGATCTACAATGCACTTCAATCCCTTCTCTGAATAGCCTTGCAGTGCTACACATACTAAAAACAGAAGAAAACGTTGATGAATTCTCCACAAAACCTTCAAAAAGCATTTGCATGTACAAGCTTAAAGATTGTCTTAGAAACCCACAACGATAATGCCCTAAAATCATAATGTTCCAAGTGATAACATCTCGTTCAGTCATTTCACCAAACAGCTTGACTGCGTCATCTAAAGACCCAGATTTTACCAAGTCATTGATGATTCTATTATACGAGTAAGCAGAGTTGGCAAAATAGTTAATGTTACTCAGCCTGCGTACATGGAGAGACAATCTGAGCTCGAATGCGGGAATTTGTTTCCAATAAAACGTCGCTACTCTGGCGCAAGATTGCAGCAACTTCTGGTTTTTCATGACAAAAAACGTCGAATAAACTGTCATAGGGGTGAGAAAATAAACGTCGATTTTTTTTAAAACAATTCAATTTTGATTTATACATATAAAACTTTCAATTTTCGTTTCAATTTTAAGGAAAAAAAATTCGAAAACCAAAATTATTTTTATCTGGAAAAATATTTTTTTATCTGATATATATATATATATATATTTTTTTTTTTTTTTAACTTTTAGTAGGTTACTAGCAAAAAAAGTAATTTGCGACATTTGCCCTCCATTTTTTTAAAGGACATTTAAATGTGATTGTTATATTTCTAACGTAGACCATGTTTATGTCATCAAATATGAAATTTATTTTTCACCTACATATTTTACATCACAATTAAAACTATCTTTTTCCACACTTTATTCATAACCACCACAACCATCACTAACATTTAATAAATTATTCTTTTATAATATAATAATTATATCTATCATTTTGATCCAAGTTAGAAGAGAAAATAAGGATAATTAACACAATTTAGAAGAGAAAAAAAAAATTATAAGAAAAGAATTGTGATCCAAAACATATAAAGATTGATCTATTTATAGAGAATTTAATTTTATGAATTTTGGTATTTTTTTTAAGTAGTTAAGTGAAAATTGAAAATTATCTAAATAAAATATAATCGACGAGTAAAAACTGGACACGTGGCATACTTAGATTTCGAGGGATAAAAATACCCCACCCAAGCATTTGGTTATTTTTTATTGTCAACCCACCATGGTTATGGATTAATATTCAATTTTTATTTTTTTTATCCTATATGGACAACCAGATTGTTTGGTCACCTATAAACATAGTCTCACTGAATTATGTATGTATGTTTGTGTTATAAAAATTACCACTTAAAAAAATATACACTTTTACATACTCTTTATTTGTAAAAATAACACTTCATTTTTTTTAATTATTTTTTTGGTTTACTTACATTTATGTAAAATTGGATGATGGCCTAAGTAGATTTTTACTTATTTCAACATCTTTTAACGGGTCGTTTACAAATAAACCAAACAAGTACTCCATATATAGCCACAGATCCCTGAAAGTAGAGTAAACTTTATTAGAGACAAGATTTAAAACTGAAAAACCAGGAGGCAATCAATCCAACATGCACCAATTATATATTTCCATTAAACTAATTGAAATCAACAGGTTGATGCTATGGCCTCTATGAGTAGTAGTATGAATTGCATCTGAGTTTGCTGGTCGACTCTATAGAACGGGGGGATGTGAACGAACATAGAGTTATGACCTTTCTCATGCGCATAAAGGAGGGAATGATAGTATACAAAATTGCACACGAATCGCCCTGCATCATTCGATATTATCACATCACAGCCCTCATTCTTCAAGAACTCCAAAATCGCGTCAATAGAGCATGATGTCTTCAATAAACAAAGATATATAATGAGTCAATAAACATATAGTATGTATGTGTCCTTTTAATTTTAATTCAAATGGAGTATGGTATTGAAATCAGTACCTTTCTTGTCTCATAAATTCCTCCATCACCCAAGATTATGGGATTTTGCTGCAAAATTAATAAAAATTATTTAGGCCTAGTCGTGTTGAATGTAAAAATTAAATGATACTAGTATTATAACAATAAACAGTCACCTGTGGTTTCCATCCCTGCTCATCTGGACAACAGAAAGTTGCTTCGTTTACAGCTTGGCGTTCGATGGCAAACTTCCCCGCCCCATTATTTACTCCAAGGTGAAGCTGAACACATGAAAGCATGATTGATATCAACATTTTGGCCTTTATGAGCTTTTTACATATATGCTTGAATAGTATTATGTATGCATTCAAGATTATACTTATATCCAATAATGCATTTTAATGGGACATTAGGCAAAGTACCAGATCAACAAATGCAGTTTTAATCAAAATGCCCTCAAGATGAAACCTTGACCGATTCTTATATTTTTGTACAACATTTACATCATAAACAACATTTCCATAAAATTTTGTTTAGAGCCCGTTTATAAGATGTTGATCGATGTTAAGGAGTTTATAAGCTCTCACAAATATAGGCCCGATATCATCAACAAATCAATCCAATGATGTTTTTATGTCTTATAGCACAAATTGTTATTGGAGCAACAACAATATGAAAACAAAATGCAGTTAACCATGCAAAGAGCATCGAATACACATCCAGTCAAGCAGTTGTTGACTTACCCATACGACTGTCTCATTGTCCGAATCTCCAATCCCCGACTCCAATACTTTGTAGAGCTCCTCAGTCGCCCCTTCTCCCGCAGCTTCAAGGACAGCGCAAACGCCCAAAGTAACACCTACAGGCAACCCTTTGCTCTCCGCATAACTCCTCAAATTGTTGACAACAATTTCACTAGGATTCTCATAAACCCCTTCAAATTTCTTGAATCCTGTCACATTTATCCTCACTGATTTCGCCTCCTCCGATCCCATCTCCCTATGCTAAATATTCGTGCAATTTCCTATTCTTAATGCAATATTGTTCCTCAATTAAAATCATTTTTCAACAAGCAATCACAATTCTTAAAAAGTAAAATAATTAAAATTGAACATCTTTAGGCTGGCTAGTTCATAATTCATCAATTTTTTTTTTTTTTTTGCAACATCAATTCATTTACTAACTCATAAATCAAACAATTTTCAACTCTTAAATTACATGAAAGTCTGAAATGTGTAACAAAACAACCACAAAAAAATGTAGACATCAAAATTTTCAGTATCTACTGTGTAATGAAATGGATGAATATGAATTGAATTCAGAAGAAATTGAAGAGAAATAAGCACCAAGAATCAAATTTTATACATGAAACATAAGTACCTTAAATTAAATCCTCTGCTCAATTTCGGTAGTTAGGAGTGATGAGTCGGCGTTTTTTTTATATAGTAGACATGTAAATGAAAATGTCCGTTTATATTCTTTGATTTACCAATAAGCCACCATACAATTAGTGTACGTGTTGTCTTGCTGCATTCAAGTTTCGCCAACACTCAACAAAAATTTGACTCATGTGTCATGAAATTGGCTTGGGATCATACTATTTTCTAGAACTAGAAGAAATGGACAAATAATCTAACTTTATCCATTTCATGTAGAGTTTAATATTCTGTATTTCATTTAATTGATATATATTTATGTTTGATATGATATATATGACGATGATCTTCATAAATCTGGTATTAAAAAAATTATAAGAGTTAATAAAAAATCTAATCCAAAATCTAGTAATTTTACATGTAAGATTAATTTATGTTGAGATGACGACAACCCTTCCTAACTTCATCACTATCCATTTTATATTTATCATCATATTCATATATATGGAGAGTGTATTCGATTTTATTTATAGAGTATATTGCTCTATCCCTAGCTTAATCATCACATTACGAAGTAGGAAAACTATTTCTCATATAAAAATTGAGTTAGGTTATACTTATCTCCACCTCCAAAATTAATAAATACATCCACGTCAATATTTTTTTTAACAAAATTGATAAATATATTCATATTGAACTGCCGATTATACCCTCAAAAACCAAACTCCCTCTCCTCTCATTTTATTTCTTCCTGTTCTCTCTCTTATTTTTTCTTTAATATGTAGTTAACAAAGGGTAATATTGAGATTTTCTAAATCCAAATTAGGGCAAAAAAAGACAAATAATATTCGTAGGTGTATCAACCAATTTTGGAGGTGCATATATCCTGACCCCGTCCCACTCCCACCCGTCTGCTTTTTTTTTTAGGGTCTAATTTTGGAGTAAGTTTTTTGCCACGGATAAATGCCCCCTACCCCAATTATTATGTGTTCATCCCTTAGATATCTTCACCCCTCAAATATGAGTTCACTCATCTCTTATTTTCCAAAATTACCCTCCTTACCCATAAACCTTAATTTTCTTTCTACCTCACCCCCTTTTTTGAATTTATCTTCACCATGGTTCGATTTCACACTCACTATTCAATATATGTGTAGTGTATTTCATTTTCGAGTTTTTTTTACAAAAAAACGCGTTTTGGAAAAACTCAGCACTGGTTCGCCGAGTTTTGTGAGATTTTTCGGAAAAAAAAAAATCCACGTTTTGAATCAAAACTCGGCCAACTTTTCCACATTTTGATTCAGCACTAATTTGCCGAGTTTTGAATCAAAACGTGGAAAACTTGGCCGAGTTTTGAATCATAACATGGAAAAGTTGATCGAGTTTTGATTTAAAACGTGTAACTTTTTTCCGAAAAAATTCACAAAACTCGGCGAACCAGTGCTGAGTTTTTGCAAAACATGATTTTGTAAAAAAAAAACTCGAAAACGAAATACACTACACATATATTCATTACAACTACACAATCATGCAATAATACGATCCAAATAACACAATAATAACATGAAAAATAATCAATTACAAAGAAATACTATGTTTTGGATGTGAGAGGAATGTAAAAAAGACTAGTATTTTTTTTTTTTGTTTATGAGTGGGAGTGAACTCAGTACACAGAAATAGTATAGTCTTTTTACATATTAGTTCAAAATATAAATTGGGGTGGAGGGTGAAGACATAATACATGGGGATCATTTATCCGTGCCTTATCCGGGCCCTGACTATATACCCCTCCAGCTGTGTTAAGTATACTCCCCTACTCCATTTATTAATTTAATATTAATGTAAAATACCAACTTTACCCTTTTCATAAAATATACTCCCTCCGTCCCACAACTGTTTGCACACTTACCTTATTTGTCCGTCGCACAATTGTTTGCACACCCATAAAAGGAAACTTGTTCATAAACCCCACCCTCACAATATTCACATATTTACACAAAATGCCATTACTTTTACTCTCTTTCCAATCACCTTTTTACTTTATTCATATAACTTTACAAAATTACCCCTCAACACTCCACTCATTACACTTTTTTCTTAAAAAGTGTGCCCACTTTGTGGTGCAAACACTTCCGGGACGGAGGGAGTAGTAGAATAGATACACCCCTAACCTAGAAAAAAGGTCTCTCCCCTCTCAATTCTGCTTCTGTCGCCGCCACCGAGACCCTCAAATAAAATTGGAAATTAAAAAAACGAAAAAAACTTATTTCGACAAACCAGAGTCGACCAAAAACATTTCCATCGACACTGGTTCATCGACCAAACACACTTTCGTCGGTAAGATTTATTCGACATAAAATTTTAAAAAATAATTGAAATTTTCAACAAAAATGGATCGACCAAAAAGACTACCATCGAAAAATTCTTGTCGATGAGAGTGTTTTTTAACAATTGATTATCATCGATTTTTTTTTTTTTAAAAAAAACCTGCAGAAACGAGCGGCGGGGAAGGATGCGACGGCGTTCAGGGGGGTCGGTGGCCGACGGGCGATACGATTGGTGGAGTCACGGCGGCCTGGGAACGGCCGTGAGGTGTGGCCGACCTCCGTGGCCTATTTCCATGGCAGAAATTAAAAATAAAACGTAGAGGGGGCGGCAGAGCAATTTTTTTATGTATTGCGGTGGGGAGGAGGAGCGTCGGCGGCGGCGGTGTTGGGCGAGGGAGGGGCGCGGCCGCCGCCGACGATTGTTGCGGAATTTAAAAAAAGAAGAAGGTGATTGCGCACAGAGGTGGGGGATGTTGGCTGCGGCCGCGCGCAACGACGGGGATGACGGCTGATTCAGGTGTAATTTACACGTTTTAGGGACACATGTAATTTACCTCCAAACATTTTTTCCCTTTCCTCAACAGACAGGTTGGGCTAGTCTGAGCTCCCATTTGGTAGACCCGATCAATTCATGGGATCCGACCCAGCTCATGAACATCGCTTGATCCAATGGACCAGGCGTCCTAAATTGTCATTTCTACTAATAAGAATCACACTTATGTGCACTCAATTACATGGTGCAATTGAACTACAATTTTGACTTGATTCTAGCATAAAAAATTCACTTGGACAATTGAAGAAATATCTAAATCACTGAAATCCAATTATATGATATATGCACTTAATTGCATGGGAATATTGCAGTTTTAGTCCTGTAGGAATTTTTCAAAATAACTTTCGGTCCTGAGGTTTGTAAATGGTCCTGTTTATTGCGGATTTGGTCCTGTAAGATTGTTTTTGGATGGAAATTGTTAGTTTTTTTTTATGAAAATCGTTAATTAACCAAAAAATATTCCTAAAAAATTAATTATAATTAAAAAATAAAAAAATATTTTTAAAACTAATAATAAATTATACTTATAGAATTACAAAATAAATAAATTCAATACAGTATAATTTAGAATATTAATTTTTTTACTAGAAGAAATCTCACTTAGTTATATAATTTGAATTTTTTTATAGAATCTAAATATTATTTTTTTAATTCAAGAATTTGAATATAATTAAAAAATCACTAAAAACATAATGTAATTTAAATTTAAATAAGTTTTGAAGAAATTTCTTGTATTAAAACTGAAATATAAAAAAAAATACAAATTTAAAAGTAAAATTTGAAAGAAATTTGAATCTAAAAAAAAATTCAAATTGAAAAATATACAGTACAAAGTATATTCAAATATAATCTTCAAATTTAAATTAATTTTTAACTCCATATAATTTTAATATAATTTGAGAAAAAAAATCAAAATCGAGTCGAATACTTTTTTTTTTTGCATTCATTTGAGACATTGTTTTAGATTTAATTGAATAATTTAATTTTAATATTATATATAATTGATTGAATTTTTAGATCATAAATTTTTTTTAAGTGAATTTATCGATTTTAAATAATTATTTAAATAAATTGTTAAAATACATTTGATAGTTTTATAATTTTAGTGACATTACTAAAATTTTAATCTAATATTAGGAATCTGGGTGTGTTTTAAGAAATGCGTGACTAAAAGTGTATGAAAAAAGATTGAAAGTGATTTAATCTCATTTTTACAGGACCAAAAGTGTATGAAAAAGGACCGAAAGTGATTTAACTTCATTCTTACAGGACCAAAAGTGCAATTTTCCCTTAATTGCATACATATAAATTTACTCACCGGCAATAGTATTAGTTTTTATAAGTAATTTTATTAATTCTTGTTTAGTGAATAACAGTTGCAACTTTTCGGTGAAAAATATATAGTTGCAATTGTGTAGTAAAAACAACCGTTGATATTGCTTTAAAATACAATTAAATTGCACTTGATAAGTGCAAGAAAAAGGGTAAAATAAAAGTTGAAACATAATTCGCAGTAAAGAATGATACAGTAAGATATTGATTTCCGAGAAAGCAATCCGTGAGTTAACAGCTTTTGTTGTTGTGAGGTTTACAATGTTTGCATCTCTAGTGTAAGTTTGAGCAATAATTGAAGGTAAGAAGAGACCCACAATGGTAGAGTAGATTGGATAGATGTATAAGATCACAAAACACTACTGCCAAGCCAATGACCTATCATATATATCCACAAATTAAGCCTACCATTCTCTATACTTAATTTGTACCCACATGTATTTTCTTCTTATTAAGAATGATGGTGACTTAATTTGGTTGGGGTCCAACTTTGTATAACAAATTCTATGTACATAATTTGTTGCATATTTATATTCTAATGAACAATTCCAAGGGATGATTTATATCGAACGTATATACCATAACCTACTTACGACATGCATGATTGGTACGATTGAAACAAACTCTACGCGTATATTATTGATCACATTTCTTGTACTGCTTACATATACCAGCCTACCAAGCACTATTACCCAAAATTGTCTTATTTTTGCCTTTTAAATTTTATTATATGCAGTGGATATATTGTAGTTGTGTAGTTCTGACTCTTGGTGTATACATCATGCTACTATTTCAGCAATCCAGCTACATAGTTTTCTGAACACCTTTGATTAGATTTCAAGCTTTAATTTTGTTGGTTAATTTGTGTTATAAAGTAGACAATTTTATTCTATGTAGATTCATATATTTCTGTAAGCAAATACATATACTATAGTTATATAATATATACACAGTATACCAAATGCACCCCATCTAAATAAATAAATAAAAAAAAACAGATTCAATATAGGACCAAGTTATGAATGGAATAAATCGTTTCCTAGCTATAATATTCTCTTCTCCACGCAAATTATGCAGGACCGGCTCAGAGATGACGACGACAACAACAATAATAATAATAACTACATATGGCAACAACTAAGCTGCCTATTAAGATAGTGAAAAATGAAAATAATAGATTTCTGAAAATCTGCATATAAACTATTCTCTCTGTTTCTCAATCATTTCACACTAATTCAATCCTACGAAGCACTACTAATACGATGATGTTTGTAACCGTAGTCTGATCTTGGTGTCTTATGCCTACTTACACATGCATGTGATGAATATTTAACATTGTTCACTTTTAGACAGATAAGAACACAACCTGCAGGTAGCACAGATGAATGAAGTTTCGTGATTTAATACATAACTGATGTAGGTCATACCTGATAGCCAAAGTAGCAGCCATTTAATATTTCATTTTGTTTATCATTATGTCCAAATAAAGGAAAGTACATGAAACTCTTCGACTGTCACAAAGTGTTAGCCAAGTCTGCACAAATGTCGTTCATCGAATTACTTTTGATATTTCAACATGTACATAAAGAACAAGACTAGCCAACAAGTTGATGCTGCTATACACAATCAACTGACAGTACTTATTCTATAGTACTGAACAATTGATTAAATATTCAATCTTGCATTTATCAGTTATCGCAAACCTCAATCAAACTCCGACCAATTTCCCTTCTCACTTTCCTGGCCACTGCAATCTCCCGGCAATGTTTCATCATCTCAAAATCCTCTAAATCGGCGTAGAAGCTAGATGCTTGTAACCAACCAGAAGGGTTTTCTGGTTCAAGATCCATCAGCATTTTGGCAGCTCTCTGCCCTATTCGTTCATTGTGGTGGACCCTACAACTCCTCAATACTGAGCTCCATATCACAAAATCATCTTGATATAGACTATCTTCGATTAATTGTACAGCTTCATCTAGTAAACCTGCACGCCCCAGAAGATCAACCATACATGCATATTGCCGCCTCTCTGGATTTAAACCATGGTGAGTTTGAATTAAATAGAAAATCGATCTTCACTCTTCAACAAGCCCCGAATGGTTACAACCCATTAGTACACTAAAAAATGTCACCTTATCAGGTTTTAGACCTTTTTGGATCATTAAATTAAGCATTTCAATGCATTCTTTTCCCATCCCATTTCGAGCAAGTGCACTAATTATTGAAGTGAAACATATGACATTCGGGGAGGAAAGTTGAGCAAGAATCTGGCGGGAAAATTTAACTTCGGCAGACCTAGAGTAGGCATCAATTAAAGAACACACAACAGCAACATCAGATTCAAAACCTGATTTTATAGCACAACAATGCACCAAAGAGCGGTTTGCTGAGCCACGAGGAAGGGAAACTGAGAGTGCTTTTAAAGTAGAAGAAAGAGTGACTTCATCATACCCGATCTTTTCATCAACCATCAGACCAAACAGATCAATCACATCTTGTACAAGATCAGACCTCAGTAAAGATGTCATGAGAGAATTACAACACTCAAGAGTTCTCTCAGGAACACTATCAAATATACAAACAGAGCTTTCAATATCTCCACATTTTCCATACATGTCAATTAAAGCAGATTGAACAAGGACAGAATCAAAGCCTAACTTAAAGATGCAACAATGTATTTGCTTCCCGAATGATAGGTTTCCAGTTGTGCTGGATAATTTCAAGAATCCCAGGAACGAACAAACTGATGGTTTCTTATCCCATAAATGCATTGCTTGAAAGATTGCAAGAGCATCAAATGAATAGACATTGGCTGCATAAACAGAAACCATCGAATTCCAAGAAATGATATCTGAGAGAGGTATAAACTTGAATGATTTCTTAGCTTCTAACAAACACCCATAAGCAGAGTAGAAATCCACTATAGCATTGGCTACAAACAAATTTGAATCGATTAATCCATTCTTGATTACACAACAATGCAGCTGTATTCCTTCATCAAGAGACCTCTCATAACCGCAACCCTGGATCAAATAGCAAAAAGTGAGTCCATTAGGCTCCATGCCATCTAGTTTCATTGCGTTGTACATTCTTAGCAACTCTTTTGATCGTCCAATTTCGCATAACCCACGCACAACAACATTCCAAGTTGCCAAATTTCTTTCTTGCAATGTACTAAACAACCTTAAACCAATTTCAGAAAGGCCCATGACCTATCATATATATCCACAAATTAAGCCTACCATTCTCTATACTTAATTTGTACCCACATGTATTTTCTTCTTACTAAGAATGATGGTGACTTAATTTGGTTGGGGTCCAACTTTGTATAACAAATTCTATGTACATAATTTGTTGCATATTTATATTCTAATGAACAATTCCAAGGGATGATTTATACCGAACGTATATACCATAACCTACTTACAACATGCATGATTGGTACGATTGAAACAAACTCTACGCGTATATTATTGATCACATTTCTTGTACTGCTTACATATACCAGCCTACCAAGCACTATTACCCAAAATTGTCTTATTTTTGCCTTTTAAATTTTATTATATGCCGTGGATATATTGTAGTTGTGTAGTTCTGACTCTTAGTGTATACATCATGCTACTATTTCAGCAATCCAGCTACATAGTTTTCTGAACACCTTTGTTTAGATTTCAAGCTTTAATTTTGTTGGTTAATTTGTGTTATAAAGTAGACAATTTTATTCTATGTAGATTCATATATTTATGTAAGCAAATACATATACTATAGTTATATAATATATACACATTATACCAAATGCACCCCATCTAAATAAATAAATAAAAAAAAAAAAAAACAGCTTTAATGTAAGCCACGAATTATACTACATAGTTAAATGATACTATTTGGATGGGTGTGAAGTGAACCATATGTGGTTCCTATTCATTTACCATTTTTTATTAACACAACTGATTAGCACATTAGATAAATTCAAGCTACACCGAACACCTGAAAGCTAAAAAAGATGCAAGAAAATGCACCAAAATTCATCTAACTACAAGTTTCAGCTAAAGAAAGACAAAAAAATGGTGGAGAACTAGCCACGAATTACTAGTATTTCGTACTTCAAACACTTTAGATTCTTCTTCTATTGTCAACACGCGTCTTTTTTGATGACCCGGATGTTGTGTGCTCTGAACTTGATTGTATCTGAGGAAATTGCAAATAAAATTCAACATCGTGACACAAGGTGTACAAGAAAATTACGAGGCTACATGAAACTTGAGTGTTCACCTTATTCAGTTTTTCCCGCACCAAATTAACTGTTCGATTCATTGAATCAGAGGGGAAATATTCCTGACACCATTAAACACAGGGAAGGTTTCATCAATTAACAGAAAATAATCATCACCAAGAGGTTGCATACTACACGGAGCAATGAGAGAGAACTTTAGATATAATTGATGATCAATGGAACAGAAGTCGTAATCCAGGACAAGCCTTCAAGTTCAAGGAGTGCAACCAACATGGTGGAACTACATTACATATATGGGGGAACTTCAATCTAAATAGTAACTTTTGTTGACTACGGGAGAACTTTCATAAAAGGGGCAAAGATGTTTCAAATTACGAGATCATATTACTCAGACATTAAAGATAACAAAAATCATAAACAAACCTTATCAGAGGAAGCTAATAATACAGAAGGTTTCGATTCTCTGGCAGCATTTTGTGACTCGGTCAATTGCCTACATAATGGAGAAAGCATATATCCGACTGTAAATAATAATGAAATTCTTCAGGATACGCCACTAGGCCATATAGTCGATCCCACTTATATGTTTAGATTGTTGTCATGGGTACCTTTTAGCAAAAGAAGGTGGGGGATATGTATCCTTCAGCAACGGAGTAGAAGCTGAAGAAGGCTCACTACTAGAACTGGAAGGGCCTTTAGACCTTCTAGCTGAAATGAACGCAAACGTTTTATTACAAGGCAAAAAAATAAACTGGCAGGGGGATTCCATAAGCAATAATTTCATAAATTTACGTCATGTGAACTTACGGTTTAGTCGTGCTAAAACATCGTTCCTCCTCACTTCTAACTTGTCTTTTGTATCAGAGAGGCTTTCATACTTAGGTGCATATGCAACTTGCAGCCGATTTCCAAATAAAACAGACTCGTCTAATTTCCTTTTCGCAAATCTATCAACAAAATTAGGTTCAAGCCTTATGAGTTATGATTCCACTATTCCAGACACAAGCATAATACACAACTCATATACAATTCTCTACACGCACGGATAGCTTAACGTGCAAATAAACACGTGTATACAATAATACTCCATATTACGAAGGAAGATAAAAAAGTGAACAGTAAAATGCCCTTTTCCTCACATAAATGACAAAACACCATTATGATAATTCACTAAAACTACTGTATGATGTAAAAGCTTTCATAATTCACTAAACTACTTAAAGATTCAATAAGCACACAAATATCCAAGAAAATTGAGTACCAATCACCTGGCATTGTTGATCTGATGAAACTTAATCCAGTAAACATCAGTATATGGCTCACAGTCTTCATCATCCATCGGCTTACATCTGAACAGAGTTAAGAGCACCATTATAATTCTGAAATTACAATCCAATTCCAACCCAATTTCTTAATATAAGAAGGATGCTATTTTTTTAGATAATTTCATTCCGGTGATAAACAAAAGGAAGTTAACATAATCTACTTCAAAATTGGTGAAACACTGTTCCGAGGTTGAAACATTCATAAATAGGTGAGCATGAACAGCTTATTTAGACGTATGAATACGCATATCACTTACTCTGCAACTTGGCCATAAGTAGAGAACAATTTGAAGAGTTCATCGCCACACCCCAAAGAAGGAACATTCCTCACAATCAGGTATCTGCAACAACGAAAAAAAAAAAAAAATCGAATTACGTTCTTGATTTGTCTATAAAGAATTATAACTGAAAATTTACGGACTTGGATTCATCGCAAACTGTATAAACGCGAACTGCAGGAGGCTCGTCTTTGTATCTTGGCATCTTCCTTCTCAATTGAAAAATCTGCAATTTTGGAAAGATCAAAAGGGGAAAATGGACTCTTTTTATTTTTTGGAAACTCTGAATATTGTTTAAAAAAAAAAGGCCACGATTATACGTATACGCACACACGGCTTTGTTGAGGACACCCACTGAGAATTTTTTTTCTACAAATTAATTTTATGTGAAATGTCAGTTCTATCCCGATTTCATAACAGATTCTTCTACCATCATTACCACTGTCACCACTACGCCAAAATCTTCCCCCAGCCGTCACCATAACATCACAAAAAAACTGGAAACATTTTGTTACTATTAAAAATTAAAAAAATACTCAAACAAACTGCAAACTGACAAAACACTCAATCAGACTTGAAAAAAACAATAATTTTCGACAAAAACAATTGAGAAAAAGATCAAAAACCTCGAAAAAAATCAAAATAAATACAGATTTCAGAAAAAATATTTGAATAAAAGCAAAAAATCGAAAAAAGAGCAAGAATTCGAAAACAAATTGTGAAAGGAATATATATCTTGATTTTTTTCGAGTTGGATTTCGAGAGATGCAAAACGAATATACGTGAGATAAATTAAAGGGAAGATAGTTGTTATTAGGTCACAACCCTAAACCCTAATCAGAAGAAAAAAATTGAAATTGAAATTATCATTACCTAGGCTGGGCAGGAGTAGAGGTGGAGTGGCTTGGGGAGGAGGTGGTGCGAATCAACGGTGTGGCGGTGGAGGCGGCGTGGCGCGGAGAACGAGTCTGGGAAGAGGCGGTGTGTTACGATGCCAGAGCTGGAGACTTAAGTCGTGTTATTTACTTTTAAGAGTCGCACTTTCAATCTTTCAATTTTGTTATTTCAATTCCCTAAACGACGTAGCATCACCTGGGTATTTTATATATATACTCATTGTACTCTCATTTGGAAATTCAAGCAGAAATTAAATCAAATCTTTTCTCCCTTTTCTCTCTCTTGTAACCGAATTGGTGCGCGCACTGTGCGTGTATCTTTCAGTGGCCTCAGAGCCAATTCTTCCTGCTGCTGCAACCTGCAAGTTGTTCATCAATGGTGAGCAACACTGATAGGATTGTTACATTGGAAACCCAAATGAGTGAAATTAAAGATGAGATGTCAAAGAAATTTGATGCTATGACTGATGCTTTCAAGCTGCAAATGGAGATGCTAATCAAAGAGATTAAGAGTAATCGTGGAAAGACTCCAATGATGGAAGGAAGTTCAGGAGAAGCTGATGCAATTGACAGATCTGATGGTGGTTTGCTAGGGACACCACCAGGAGCTAAGACAACACCTGAGGTAATTCATTTTACTAAAAACACTGAAATAAGACCTCAAGGTAGGACTGTTAAGATGGATTTTCCTAAATTCAATGGGGATGATCCAAGAGCTTGGATCAGAAGGTGTAGGAAATATTTTATGTTTCACCCCATGAGTGATTATGAAAAGATTGTTCTCTCAGCTATGAATATGGAAGGATCAGCAGATTACTGGTATGTTGATCAAATGGAGGGTAGGGAGAATATGCTTTGGGAACAATTTGTGGTGTTAGTTATAAATAAATTTGCTAATATGGATGATGACAATTTGATAGGCAAATTTAACAAGCTAACACAAAAAGGATCAGTTAAGGAGTATATCAAAGAGTTTGAAGTACTCAAATCTTATATGGGGACTATCCTTAAGCACCTCACTGAGGAATACTGGATTCAAAGCTTCATAAGTGGACTGAAGGAGGAGATTGGGAAATTTCTACATATCATGAAACCAATGATGCTAGATGAGGCTATGCATTTGGCAATCAAACAAGAGGATTTGTTACTAGTGCAGAACAAGAGTAACAAACCTACTGCTAAGCCTAATTCCAATTTCAATTGGAAGCCTAACACTGATCCTAAGGAGAAAAGCAATGGAGCTGAGAAAATGCCATTTCAGAAGAGGTTAACTCCAGCTGAAATGGAGGCTAGAAGGAAGAAAAATTTATGCTACAATTGTGATGAGATATATCATGTGGGGCATAAGTGCAAAAGGTTATTTATAATATCAGTAGTTGTTGAGGATGAAGAGGAGGAGGAGGAGTGTAAGGAGCTGATTTTACAGGAGTTGGGGGATACAGGGCAGGAGCCTATTGTATCTTTACATGCCTTAGCTGGACATAACAGCCCAGATATTATTAGAATCAAAGGAAAGGTGGGGCAACATGTAATTATGGTGCTACTTGATTCTGGAAGTACACATAGTTTCATAGACCCTCACACAGCAAAAAGATTGGGATATGAGATTGAGGAGGCTAGCTCACTTATTGTCACAGTGGCTGATGGCAGTAAGGTGGAGTGCAATACTAAGTGTGCTCAAGTGGAGTGGGTAATGGGTGAATGCAAGTTCATTGCACCTATGAGGGTACTCACTTTGGGAGGCTGTGATATGGTGATGGGAGTGGACCTCCTAAGTCAATTGGGACCAGTCACTTTTGACTTTAAGAAGCATAATGTGCAGTTTGAGAGAGATGGGAGAGTGATCAGCTTACAAGGGATCAGCAATGAATTGCAAGTGACCATGATTACTGGAAAACAGCTTAACAAGCTCATCAAGAAGAAATCACAAGGGGACTTGTACTTTATGTGTTATGTCAAAGAGGATAGGGAGGTGGATAAATGCATAACAGCACCAGATTTGAAGATACTCTTGGAAGAACATCAAGATATCTTTCAAATACCCACCACATTGCCACCACAGAGATCACATGATCATCAAATCAAAGTTAAGGAAGGAGAAGGACCGGTCAAGCAGCATGCCTATAGATATCCATTTCTACAGAGGCAAGAGATAGAAAAGTTGGTGCATGAGATGCTAGAAAGTGGAATCATCAAACCTAGTCAAAGCCCTTACTCTTCACCAGTGCTGCTAGTGAAGAAAAAGGATGGGAGTTGGAGATTTTGTGTAGATTACAGAAAACTGAATGCAATCACCATCAAAGATAGCTACCCTATCCCTTTGATTGATGATTTGCTGGATGAGTTGGGGCAGGCTAAGTGTTTTTCTAAGATTGATTTGAGAGCAGGCTATCACCAAATCAGAGTACATCCTAATGATGTCCAAAAGACTGCATTTGTCACTGTATCAGGCTTGTATGAATTCGTGGTGATGCCATTTGGGTTAACAAATGCCCCTGCCACATTTCAAGCTGTGATGAATTCAGTATTTAACCCCTATTTGAGGAAGTTTGTACTAGTATTCTTTGATGATATACTAGTGTACAGTCTGGATATGGAGCAACATGAACTACACTTAAGACAAGTCTTTGAGCTAATGAGGCAGCATCAATTGATGGCTAAGGCATCTAAATGTGTGTTTGGTCAAAGGGAGGTGGAGTACCTTGGCCATATCATATCTGATCAAGGGGTGATGGCTGATCCAAGCAAAGTAAAGGTGATGCAAGAATGGCCTAAACCAACAACTGTAAAGTCTTTGAGAGGTTTCTTAGGTCTCACTGGCTATTACAGAAAGTTCATCATGCATTATGGTCAGATTGCTAAGGAACTCACTCAAATGACTAAGAAGGGTAAATTTGAGTGGAGTAGTGAAGCTGAAGAGGCCTTCTTGAAACTCAAGAAGGCAATGATGGAGGCACCTATCTTACAACTACCCGATTTTTCTAAAGAATTTGTTGTAGAAACTGATGCAAGCTATGGGGGGCTTGGAGCAGTTATGGTGCAAGGGAGCAGGCCCATTGCTTTCATTAGCAAGCCTTTAGGTGTGAAGAACTTGGGTCTATCAATCTATGAGAAAGAGTTTCTAGCCATTATTTTGGCTGTAGAAAAGTGGAGGAGCTATTTGATCCATGCACCTTTCACCATCAGAACAGATCACCAGAGTTTGAAGTACTTGTTGGAGCAGAAAATTTCTACTCCCCTACAGCACAAGTACTTGACTAAATTGTTGGGGTTTGATTATAAAATAGAGTACAGGAGTGGAAAGGAGAACATAGTGGCAGATGCACTATCAAGGCAGGTTTTTCCTAAGGGGGCTCAATGTCAAGCACTGACTATAATCAAACCAGCTTGGATTGAGGAAATCCAAGAAAGTTATGATGGAGATGTTTTGGTGCAACAAGTCATAACTGAGGCTTTGACCTACCCTTTTAATGTTTCTTACTTTACTTATAAGGCTGGGTTGGTAAGGTATAAAGGGGTACTGTATGTGGGAAGTGGGCATGATTTCAGATCAAAAATCATTCAATTTATGCATGCATCTAGTGAGGGTGGGCATTCTGGGGTGCAAGTCACTTATCACAGGATGAAGTATACATTTTGGTGGCCTAATCTTAGGCAAGATGTACAAAAATGGGTGGCACAATGTCAGATTTGTCAAGTGTGCAAGCATGAAACATTGAAACAGCCTGGGGTTTGCTACAACCACTGCCTGTGCCTGAACAAGCTTGGAGGGATATCACTATGGATTTCATTGAGAAGTTGCCTATATCTGAAGGGAAGGATACAATTTGGGTGGTGGTGGATAGGTTCACTAAATATAGCCATTTCATAGCCCTATCTCATCCGTTTTCAGCCTCTCAATTAGCATCTGTGTTCATGGATACTATTTACAAGTTACATGGCTTGCCTGCCACTATCATTTCTGATAGAGACAAGATATTTACAAGCCATTTTTGGCAGCAACTATTCAAATTGCTGGGAGTTCAGCAACTCTTGAGTACAGCCTATCACCCTCAGACTGATGGACAGACAGAGAGGGTGAATCAGTGTTTAGAGACATACTTAAGGTGTATGTGTGGAGCTACACCTAAACACTGGGCTCAGTGGCTGCCATTAGCTGAACATTGGTATAACACCAATTTTCACACTACCCTAAACATCACTCCATTTGAGGCATTATATGGGCACAGGCCTATCCCTCTTACACTAGGGCCCTATCTACAGAGTCAAGTTCAAGGGGTGGAGGATTCAATTCAAGCAAAGCAACTTATCATACAGAAACTTAAGGAATTGTTACAAAAAGCAAGGAATCGTATGCGTCAGTTCGCCAACAAAAACAGAAGTGAGAGGGCATTTCAAGTAGGGGAGTGGGTTTACCTCAAATTGAAGCCCTACCGCCAGAAATCAGTTCACGGGAGACAAATTTGGAAGCTCAGTCCGAAGTATGCAGGGCCCTTCCAGATTTTGGAGAAGTTGCTTACACCTTGGCTCTCCCACCATCTGCAAAAATACACCCAACGTTTCATGTATCATTGCTCAAGCATCACATTGGTGGAGAAGAAAGGGTAGTTCGAGACATACCTGAATTTGACAAAGAGGGTAAGGTCTTGTTGCAAGCTGTGGCAATTTTAGCTCGGCGGTCGGGTGGCGTGCGTGTGCGGCGACGAACTGGCGGCGCTGCTGGCCCAACGGCGGTAAGGGGGAGAAGAAAATTAGAAATGAAGAAAGAAGAAGAAGAAACTGTGTGGTGGGTGGGTGGGTGTGTCCGACGAAAAAGAAAAAAGCGGAATTAGGGTTAACAAGAATAAGGAAGGGTATTTCTAGAGTAAAACTATTTTTGTTTGTCTTTGTTTACTTGGTGATTATTGCGATCGTACAACATTCTACCCATCATTATAGTTGTTATTCTTTCTTGTTACTTTTGCCACATTTACATAAATGCTTTCCACCTTTATAAGGTTTAGCATCTTTAATCACAACTACTGGCAGATTGATGATGTTATTAGAGATCTGCCTTGGGGTCACAAAGGGCCCTGTTTGGAGATGTTCAAGCCTTCAAGGAAAAGTCAAACAACTAGGTGACATTTCCAGTCATTCGTAGTCTAATCGGTAATTTTCTGAATAAATATTGTTTTTTGTTTTTTTTTAATATGAAAAAAACCATACTTGATTATGTTGTTTTCTAATCCTCATAGGGTCAATCAGAAGAAAGAAATCAAGAGACACTCTCATCCTATCTGCTGTTATTGCTGCTTGTACGCTTTTTCTTACCATCTATTGGCTTTCAAAGTGAAACATTATTATTTGATTTGTCAAAGTTAAGTGAGAGAGAATAGGTTTTCCCCATGAATTTTCCGTACATATTTGTTCAATGTAAAATTCATTTCAATTATGGTTTCTAACCCACCTGCCTACATTACACAGAAGAGCATGCATTTTGGTTGCAGCAGATAATTCCTCGTCACAGTATGCTGTGCTTTGTATAAAATAAGGACGTGCATTACTACTTGCGCTTTACCTAACTTTCTGAATTTTGATGATAAGTTGTTGTTTGCCAATGTTTAGTACATCAATTACAACATGAACTTTACTTAGGTTGTGTATGGATTTGAAGATGTAGTTTGGAATTTTTAGATTTCAAATACTTTGAACTTGAGTTGAGAGGATTTACAGCTCAATAATCAGAATAACTCCTAGATCGGGTGGGACTGGGATTGAAACCTTTCTCCACGGGGTTAAACAAATATGCTTAAACGGATACTATAAGATTTTAATTCTTTGTTCTCTCTCCACAACCCTTGAAATATAAGTATTCAAACAAGTGTGTGATGATGAATTTGTTTTTGTAGATATGACATTCTGTCTCTCGAGTCAATGTTGTTGTCTCCTAGAGGTAGTTGCGGTCTTTAACTCAATGATATCTGTGTAGTTCTGTTTTCACCTTTGAGCAAAGATAGATTGTATTTCTTTTTCTTGAAGGGTCCCAAATCTGTCTAGCTATTTTCATTCATAAAGAGCTGCCATACTTTAAAAAAACCAAGTATTGAGGCTGACTCAGAATGCTAGATGTACTTGGTTTCAATTTAAATCCTTGATTACAAATTGGTATTGCATCCATTGAATGCCATGCGTCAATGAATTCTTCTAACAGCTTGTCACTGTGTATGAACTTTCAAGTTAGGGTTCTCCGAATTCGAAAGTTGCTGCAACAAAAGTTGAACAACATAAAGTTTGCACAACGAGCAAATCTGATTCCGAACAGTGTAAGCCTCTGCCTGTGCTAATTGAAATCCATTTGTTTTGCATTAATACATCACCAATAAGGCACCCAATATACGACTGAAATATTGTGTATCTAAATCCCTATTATACAACAATTAAAATGATCATGTCATATTTTTGAAATATAGGCCTAATTAAGATAAAAGCATAACCCATGAAAATGTTGCATCACATATACGCCCATTGCCAATGACAATTAAGTGTACATAATTTGTTTATATTTTTCTTGCTTAATGATACCCAATATTTTGTATGTATTCTGACATATCTTCCGAATCAAACACCAGCTCCACTTGTCTCATACAGACAACAAGAACTAGAGAAGTTGAGAGGAGATTGAAGTTGGAGAGCTTCAGGAATTGGACAGGGTTGTATGACTATATTATTCTAAATATTTGTTTATAATTTTTCATTTTTCTTACCATTCTGTGGTCCTCACTTATTCTTATATCGCAGCCACCAAATAGACCTTGTAATCAGGAGGCGTCCTCGGAGGTTTGGCTTTCAACCACCTTAATACTTGTTCAAACTAAAATGGAGAAAGTATTTGATTGTATTCGAAAATTGGTGCAGGCTGATGGTCAACTTGCTAGATTCTCAGAATAGGGAGAACATTTTGAGGGTGATATTAGCCAAGGAAGAATTGGTTCCAAATGTTGATCTTGAAGCAGTTGCTAGCATGACGGAAGGGTATTCGGGAAGTGCTTTAAAGATTTGTCCACTACATTTTCTGTTCTGCTATTGATTCATACTGTTTTCTTCATTTTTTGGTTTTCCTACTGATTGTTGTACTGCATTCTTGTCTTTTTGGAAATTTTCCCATCTCCAGAATTTGTGTGTGACTGCTGCCCATTGTTCTATAAGAAAAATTTTGGAGAAGAAGGTACTTTATCCGTCACCTGATCTTTCAAATGTTCTCTACACATTATTATAGATTAGTTGTTGACTACTAGAATGATCCAATGGTATGCAAAATCTTTCTTTTTTAAATGAAAGCAAAATAAATGGGATGCTGTGCATATGAGAAAAAAAATTCATAATTTTCTCCTAATAATGTAACTTATATTTAGTTCTGCAATACGACGTTAACACTTGTATACATCAATTCCTAATGAAACTATTCAGACCATGAATAAAAGATACCAGTTGCTCTTTCTGGACCTTCATTTCATTTGACTGCATTGTTTGTCACTAATAGCTTTTCTGTTTACAGAGGGCTGCTGATGCGTCCACCGACTGGAGAGAATTCAATACTACTTAGGGGAGAAAGAGGTATACATTAAGAACTTTTCCAATTTTTTTACTTTCTTCAGCAAATCAGATATGCAATTTGTTTTTTATGTTGATCAGCTTAGATTTCTTTTTACAGGTTTTTCCACTTGGTGTAAAAGTGCTGAATTTTACTTTCTTCTAGTGCAATCATATGTAACATGTTCTTTTAAAAAAATTAACTATGCTAATTTTATTTTTTATTTTTTTTAAAATGCCACCCGTTTATTCGGACCTAAATAACCGAATGCAACCTAAAGTTACTTCTGTATAGGGAGCAAGGTATGTGATTTTAGGTTGCGTGCAACCACAACTCCGACTTACCCGCTACCCTTCCTAAGATCCTGACCTAGTGCTAGACCTTTTCGGAGACCCCGACCTAGAATGCGACCATTCTTGAGACCCCAACTTTATATTCCACTTTTTTCGAAACCCCGTCCTCGTACACGACCCTTCCCGTAGAGCTCTAACATAGTATTTGGCTATTCCCGCAAGGCCCACCTAGGAGAGTTGTTTGGGTCCAGAAAGAAATGGTGTGGCGTTTTTATCCAAAAAAAAAAAGCATATGTATCATTTTTGTGGTTATTTCACTGAAAGTGCTATTCATCCACAAACCTAATGGTACCTCCATTTTATAATTGTTGAATTTACTCCCTCAATTACTATGGAATAGAATTGGTTTTCACATTTGTAATGTTTGTCTTTAAGTTACGCGAGGATATGAAACAAGGAGTGTACGTAGAAAATCTATCAGAATTTGAGTTATAGACAGTAGGGGAGACATTCTGCAGATTTTAATTCAGGTAACTGATTATCGTACTGTTTTCTTATTTAAATTTACCTTAATTCACATATCCTCATGAATTCTTCTAACAGCTTGTCACTGTGTATTAACTTTCAAGTGTGTGTATGGAGAGTATTAGTTCAACCTAGGGATTGTTTTCTTGCTTTGAAAAATACGAAAATGACTATGAAATTCTTAACAGGGCTGTTTAATGAACCTTGGTGGCCTGTAATGACAGCAGACACGATGGCCCCAAGTTATTGGTTGAACTGGAGGTTCTTACTATGTGCTATATGGATCTCAGTAGCTATGATCTCTTCAGCACTTATTATATGGAGATACGAATGGCGTACCAAATCAAGAAACCGACCGAATGGGGGGGATCAACGGGAGACAGCAGGCCAATCTTGGGCAACATGTTTGAAATCAATCCACCCCGTTTGGTTGCTCGTTTATCGGGTCATTGCTTTCTGCTCCTTACTAGCATTGATTCTTGCAGATACGATCATACATAGTGTTGGCATATTTTATTTCTACACACAGTAAGGCATTTGACTTAATATTTTGCTAGAAAACTCTGCTCTATCTTCATACAGAACTCTAATAACTTTAAATTGTTACAGGTGGACCTTTACCTTGGTCACCATCTATTTTGGGGTATGCTTTTCTTATTCAGATTTTGCAAGAATATTCGAATGTGAAGCTTTGTGCATATATTGCAAGAATTAGACTCTGCTATTAATTTCGTTTTGTAATTTTGTAGATAGGGTCTTCACTTTCCATTCATGGATGTCTTCTTAACTGCTGTAAAGCTGATTCAGAGAGGGATCATTGTGTTGGTAGTACGGATGCAGAGCGAGGCTCCAATGGAGCATCAGCTGTCGGAGAGAATGGAAATGGTGATTACCGTTATGACCCTAATCGCGACGCTCCATCTGTTTGGGAATATGCCTTTCAAATAATTTTTCAGGTACATTTTCTCCAATCATTGCACTCTACACGTAAAACTACTAATTGTCGACTTCTAAGAACCTAAAAGGGTTCGCCACGTGAATGTTAACACTTTAAAAGTTTGACTTAGAAGATTGTGTAAGATTCAGTTTTATGGTCTTGTTTTTTATTTGATCTTATCCTTGTTTTCTTCGTTCATTTTAGACCTCTGCTGGGGCTGTAGTGCTCACTGATTCCGTTTTTTGGCTCGTCATATATCCATTTCTCACGGACAAAGATTACAAATTAAGCTTTGTAAGTACAAGGTTTTCGGCTTTTTATTACATTGCTCCTTATATCTTCTATCATCTTAAACTATGCAATATAACATTGCCTGCAGCTCGTCGTCTGCGTGCATTCTGTCAATGCTGTTTTCCTCATAGGCGACACTATTTTAAACTCACTCGTAATCACTAAAACACTGATATATATTTTTTACTAATTTTGTTTTTGTGATTTATGTAAATACATGAGCTGTGCAACTTTGGTGATCCTTGCAGAGATTTCCCTTCTTTCGGATTGCGTATTTTGTTGTGTGGACTTCTATATTCGTCGTTTTCCAGTGGATCATTCATGCTTGTGTTTCAATGAGGTTTGAATTTGAATTTCGTGTGCTAGTCTATCATTGTAAGCTTTTCATAACTTGTACTAGTATTTGGATTCTCTTAACGAAATGTGTCTTGTTGTGCAACAGTTGGCCTTATCCCTTCTTAGACTTATCATCGCAATATGGTAAGTCTGTCAATTCTTTTAAATTTGTAAATCTAAGTGCAATCCCAATTTTATCTATGTTATGAAATCATGAATTGGTCTTATTTAATTTTACCTTACCAACTGATTCACATTATCACTTTATACTAAAATAATTAATACTAGTTAAAAATACACCAGATGCATGATAAATAAGTTCTGAATTAGGTGAGACATGCTGTGTGTCATGAATTAGGTGAGACATGCAATATAATGACACGCAATACAAAAAAGATTGGAATTATGATTGCTTTTCTAAAGATGTGTAAGTAAAAAATTTGCACACATCTGACATTAATATTAATTGATAATTAAAAAAGAATTGACCGAAATGTTAAAATGGGACAAGATTTAGGGAATTAGGCTGTTTTTTTTTTTTTTTTTTACTTAGTTTTAACTTTTAAGTACATGTGAATCTTACAGATTTGGTTGACTTGGCAGGTATTTGTCTGTGGGGTTGCTGCATTTTCCATGTTATGGGATATTCACTCTAATACTCAAGATTAAACAACGTTGTTTACTAAGGTAGCTTCTCACCAGCATTTGTAAATGTTGACTATATTATTAGTAGTATTACTTTACATTTGTCGACATGTATTTTGAAACATATATGAGACATGGCTGAGGTGATTTAACTTTTATTGTTTTATTGGTTATATATATATATATATATATTTCTCCACACAAGTAGTATCTTGCCAAGTTGCCACTGAGGGGCTTTTTAATCAGATTATTGTAGTTTAAATAAATAAAAAACTTTATTTTTATCTTTTCCTTTGTTTTTTTGCAGAGATTGAGAAATATTAAATATATTAAAAATGTTTAGTGGGTATAAAAGGTAGAGATATAGAAAGAAAGAAAAAAGAGAAAAGATAGAAAGAGATAATAATAAATTTTATCATTTTAGCAAATTAAAGTTTATGATAGTACGCTTAAAATAGGTAGGTGGAAAGTTTACTTAAAAATAAATAGAGTATGAATTATGACAACTTTTGAAATACTAGTATTTCTATCCGAGTAAATTTTGGTTCTGTTAATAAGAAACTTGGTTATGTTAATATAAATAAAATTTTATATGGAACAGTAATGATTTAGAGAAATGTGACTCAACTATCAAGGTGAACCTCTATATCTCATGTAAGTCAATGTTTGTCTCATCAACACTCTCTTTTAAATTATTATTCTTTAATAAGTTATTATTCTTATTTATGCACAGTAATACAAGGTTTTATTCATCAATTCAATTAATAATATAAAAAGGGAATCATAACATAAGATAGACTTTCATACCAACATAATTTCCACAGCAATCATACCATCATTTATTGCCCATAAAAGAAGTTCATTACAAAAATAACTTCAATTTTCCTATAATTTTTTATTGCACAATCTAAATTCACAAAAAGATAGAATAATACGATTACAAAAAATATGACACATAATAAAATAATATAAATTCACAAAAAGATAGAATAATACGATTACAAAAAATATGACACATAATAAAATGATTTTTAAGTTTTCAGTTACACTATAATGAATTACATCTATCACTTTTTTCTTCCTTTAAGCAAATGACAACTCTTGAGCATGCATGAGTCTACACAAACTTGAAAACCATTTTGCATATTTAAAAATTGTACTTTTCTGCCTATTGTTCATTCTAATTGACTTCTTTAATATTGTGTTGACACGAAAATAGTTCATAAATAAAAAAAATCATAATTAGATGATACATCATTAATCACATGACTATTAAAGTCTCAATACTATATATAAAAATTAAACTTAACAATGAACTAATCTTGAATCACTTATGAACGAACAAAATAATTAATCATCCCTAGCTATACCTTATTGTTGAACTTGATCATTTTAGACCACTTCATTGATTCCCTTACTTCCTTCTTAGACCACTTCATTTTTATCCCTATCCTCTTGAAATTAAAATTTTGGTATATTCTAAAATATCAAAAAGATGATAGATACTTCGGTGTTTCGGTAAAGTTTGTGCTGAAAAATTCAAAATACATGTCAATACCTTATATGCATTTAGTTACCAAGAGTTCAATTTGAATGTCATGTTACACAATGATGTAATATTTGTATGCAGACTCATGGCAAATTTTTGGTTTAGTTTATTGCTATCGAAAGTATAAAAAAAGAAAAACGAATCATCCCTGAACTCAAACCAGCCCCCTCACCATCTCCGACTAATTAATAACTTTAAAATGAAGATTTCTAAACTTAAAAAATACAGTTTTTAATATTTTATTTTAAAGAGTTCTCCAATCATAAAACTATATATCTTATTCTATTTATTATTTTATTTATTTTTAATATATTACAACCATTAAATAATATATTTATCTTAATATTTAAATTAATTTATACAATTAGAGATTCAGCATATCGTTTTTTTATTATTTATATTTGTATTTCTTTTCAGTTTGTGTTCATTTATTTTAATATGTCGGTGTTATATGTAGTTAGGTAATGCATGTATGCCCGTTTTAGGTGAAATATAGTCATGTATTTCATATTTAATATGTAATGTATATTGTAATTTACGTTATCAAAATAAATAAAAAATTAAACTACACAACTAAATTCATATTATAAATTAGTATAATAATAAAATTATAATCATTTAACTCTAATTATTAATATAAAATTGTAAATATAGAACTGTAAATATTAATAAAATAATATATATAATATAGGGTTTTGAGTGAACTTGTTCAAAACTCTATTTCAATTCTGTAAAATATAATACGATCGGAGAAGGTGTGGAAACTCCAAAATGGAGTACAGTTGCATATGCTCTTAATTAAATTCGACCTAAATTGGAAAACATATTATATCTGCAAGATCGAGGTCATTATTATTATACTCCATATATTTGTTCATATTTGAGTGAATATTATTATTATATTTTAATTTTTAATTGTTGACAGTGAAAACAATGTGAATGTGGTGGAATCATTTAAATCTGTTTAAATTTATATTTTCATTTTTTTTTTTTTTGACAATAAAATTTATATTTTCATCTTATTGAATAGTGAGAAGGGTTTACATATTTATAGAAGACTTAAGTTTCTAGAGCCTTCTTCCAACAAAGTACTATTTGTTATTTGTAACTACCTACAAAGCTACTCATCTTCTAGACTAACACCTTCAATTGGTGTGTGTGTGTTTCTACGCGTGATGCTGTACATTTGTATCTACAGAGCTACAGTAGATGTTTTGCATGCTGTACAATATACACTAACATGCCCCCGAAGAATTTGGATCACGATAGCTAGCTAAGATGAAGCCACGAGTTGAGACGAGCAAAACGACCAGGAGTCAGAGGCTTTGTGAGCAAGTCAGCTGGCTGATCTTCTGAAGTTATAAAGCGAACATCAAGGAAACCAGACTGAACCTTTTCACGTAAGAAATGGACATCGACTTCAATGTGCTTGGTACGAGAGTGAAATGCAGGGCTGAAGGCTAATGTGATGGCACCCTGATTGTCACACCATAGAACACATGGAGTGGAGACTGGTATGTAGAGTTCCTTGCAGAGACTGGAAATCCACAATAACTCAGTGGTGGCAAGAGCCAAGGCTCTGTATTCAGCCTCGGTGCTGCTGCGAGCTACAACATTCTGCTTCCGAGATCCCCATGAAATGAGATTTGGGCCAAGAGTAATACAAAAACCTGAAGTGCTGCGCCGATCATCCAAACTAGAAGCATAGTCCGCATCAACAAAACTCTGCAACCTGGAATCAGAGCATTTAGAAAAAGATAAACCATGAGATAAAGAGCCCTTAAGATAGCGAAGAACCCTTTTACAAGCTTTCCAATGGTTTTGTGTAGGACTTTGCAAAAACTGAGAAAGTTTGTTGACACAAAAAGAGATGTCGGGACGAGTGATTGTGAGGTATTGTAAAGCACCAACAATGCTTCGATAGAGAGTGGGATTATCAAAGGAGGGGCTGTCTGAAAGAGAGAGTTTGGAAGAGGGGCAAATAGGAGTAGAACATGGCTTTGAAGTATCCAGATGTGCCTTAGAAATAATCTCAGAGGCGTATTTTGATTGAGTGAGCTTGATGGCAGTTTGTGTAGAATGAGTCTCAATACCAAGAAAGTAGTTGATCTCTCCTAGGTGTTTGAGAGAAAACTGAGTATGCACAGCATCAATGAGGGCTTTGACAAGCATTGGATCATCCCCAGTAATTAGGATGTCATCTACATACACCAAGAGCAATGTTATCTTCCCATGCAGCTTTTGATGAAACAAACAGTGATCAGATGAAGAGTGTGTAAAACCTTTGCAAACCAGAAATGCCTTTAGAGTATCATACCAAGCCTTTGGAGCTTGCTTTAAACTATATAGAGCCTTTTGAAGTTTACACACATAGGATGGATGATGATTGTCAACAAAACCCTCAGGCTGTACAATATACACTGTTTCCAGAAGTTGTCCTTTGAGAAACGCATTGTTAATATCCACTTGTTGAATGGACCAACCCTTTGACACTGCCAAGCTGAAAATAATCCGAAGTGTAACAGGCTTGATTACTGGGCTAAACGTACTGAAATAATCAACTCCAGCCTGTTGTTGAAAACCATGAGCAACTAATCTGGCCTTATAACGTTCAACAGAGCCATCCTTGTTGTACTTCACCCGAAAAATCCACTTGGTTGTAATTGGATGTATAGCAGGAGAAGGAGGTACCAAAGTCCAGGTGCCATTCTGAATTAGGGCATCATACTCAAGTTGCATTGCCCTCATCCACTCTTGGCTCATCATTGCTTCTTTGACAGATAGGGGTTCTGGAATGGGAGTAGAGGATAGGAACACTTTAGGTTTGTGAATACCAGATTTCGACCTAGTTTGCATTTGATGAGTATTTGGGATAGATGGAGAAGGGAGTGAGGGGGTAGGATGTGGAATGAGGGGAGCTGGAATAGAAACAGTAGTAGAGGAGAGTGATGATGGAGGTAACATATATCTTGTGGAGCTGGAGGAGGCAGCAGTAGAGTGAGCATCAGAAGCAGGTGATGACTCAACAGATTGAGCTGCAGAAAAGGATGGAATAGATGATAAATGAGATAAAGTAGGTGGGGATATAGGCTGGGGTATTTGAGCAGAAAAAATAGGAGGAGATGCAGTAGATTTTTGCATGGAGTAGGTGGGAAATTCTTGTTCATTAAATTGAACAGAAGCAGAAACATAATTTTTTCCTGAAGAATGCAAGCATTTGTAGCCTTTATGATTGGAACTATACCCCAAGAAGATGCATTTTGAGCTGCGATATTGAAGTTTGGAGGTGTTATATGGACGGAGGAAAGGAAAACAAGCACAACCGAAAACCCTAAGGGAATGATAATCAGGAGGCCTGTGATATAGAGATTCAAATGGAGACAAATGATTTAGAACTGGTGTGGGTAGCATGTTAACAATGTGAGCAGTAGTGGCAAAGGCATGCCACCAAAAGGCCATGGAAAGGTTTGTTCTAGCAAGCATAGCAAGACCAAGCTCCGTAACATGTTGATGTTTCCTCTCAACTAAACCATTTTGTGGATGAGTATAAGCACAAGACAACCTCACTTGAATGCCAAGAGGTTTAACCAATCGAGCTACTGGTAAGAATTCAGTTCCCATGTCATGCTGAATAGTTTTGATTGAGACCCCAAAGTATCTCTCCATAGTTTTCATGAACTGATCAAAGACAGTGACAACTTCTGATTTGGCCATTAAGGGAAAGATCCACACAAATTTGGGATAATCATCAACAATAGATAGATAATATCTAAAACCATCAACTGAAACACAAGATGCAGGCCCCCAAACATCCATATGAACTAACTCAAAAGGAGATGAAGTATGATGAACAACTGAATGAAAAGATTTCATATGCATCTTGCCAAGGCTACATTCATCACAGAAAACAGCTGCAGAATTTTTACAAACAATATTCATACTCTTTAAAACAGATGAAAGAGTAGAATTGCCAGGATGGCCAAGTCGACAATGCCATAATCTCCAAGTGGACTTATTATCATGATCTACTGAACTAGAACCTGACTTATTCTCATGATCTACTGAACTAGAACCTTTATTACAAAGTAAACTGGAAGGTAAAACTTGCTTCACTGATCCAAAGCTACCAAAGTCCAGAGCATATAATCCATCTTTAAGCACCCCTTTCAAGAGTATCTTGTGAGACTTCAGGTCCTTAACAAAGCAACAATCAGCATAGAATTCAATGACAGCATCATTATCCTTAAGAAATTGAGATATGCTCATAAGATTCTTAGTAATAGCAGGAACATGTAGCACATTTTCCATAAAAAGAGTTTTTGACTTATCATTTGAAAGCACACAAAATGAACCAGTGTGAGATATTGGAATAGACTCACCATTACCAACAATGAGAGATTCCATACCTTGATATGGATTAGTAATGTGGAGATTAGCAAGCTGTGAAGTTACATGATGAGTGGCTCCGCTGTCAACGAACCAGTTAGGGTTTGAAACATCAGCATTAGAACCAGAGGATGAAGCACCTAAGTCCATTCGACCTGAGAAGGAGTAAGGAGCAAAATATGCAGGACGAATAGGAGCTTGATGAGCTAGATGAGCCTGAAATGGAGGAGTGAAAGGAGGACGAGGTGGTGATGGAGCATGAGTGGAACGAGATTGGTTGCCCTTTATGCCATGAAACGAGTGATCAAATCTCTTGTAGCATTTTGCAGCAACATGATATGTTCTGCCACAAAGTTGACACACGATTTTAGATTTAGGGAAAGGTTTGCCCCTGCCTCTACCTTTTCCAGAATCAGTGCCTCGATTCTCTCTTGTAACAGCATGTACAGAAGGAGATGGTGATGCAATGTTTCCACCAGCAAGCTGAGCCATATGAGAGCTGTGACTCTGAAGACGCATCTCATAGACTTGAAGAATAGATTGAACTTCAGGTAAGGAAGGAACAGATCCTCTAGTAGTCAGATTTACCACAACTGCATCAAAGTCAGCTCCTAATCCACCCAGTATATAGAGCACCAATTCATCATCACTAACAGATTGTCCAGCATGATGAAGACCATCAGCAACAGCTCGCATTTTCAGTATAAACTCATCAATGCTTAGATCGCCTTTTCGAAGAGTTTGAAGTTGCAGTCGAAGAATCATAGCTTTAGCACTCGACTGAGATTGAAACAATAGTTCAAACACGATCCAAAGTTGAAACGAATGCTCGCACCGGCTTACGTGACCAAGCATGGAATCAGAAACAGAACTGAGAAGCCAACCAAGTAAGAACTGATCCTTTCTCTGCCATGAGAGAGAGTCTGATGAACTTGCAGTCGGATCTGTAGGTACAGCCTTGCACAACAATACATCCTCAAAGCAATGAGCTCTGACAGAAGCCAAAACCTGGTTGCGCCAAAATGGATAATTATCATTATCCAAACGAATTGAAAGTGTGATGAATCGGGGAAGAGAAGAAGGAGTGGAAGTTTGGGAATCCATGGATCAGAGATAGAATATAGCGGAAGAGTGTAGATAAGATCGGAAGAAGATATGAAGATGAAAAGAGAAAAAAAAAACGGTTGGAATAAGAACAGAGCAGTTACTGATTTGAGAATATGAAGATGTGAAGAAACAGGATGAAGATGTGAAGAAATCGGATGAAGATGTGAAGAAATCGGAAGAAGATGAGTAACAAAAACAGAATTTTGCAAAATCAAACACTAGCCATGAGAAAAACGTGATCTCTCATGATACCATGTTTAAATTTATATTTTCATCTTATTGAATAGTGAGAAGGGTTTACATATTTATAGAAGACTTAAGTTTCTAGAGCCTTCTTCCAACAACTATTTGTTATTTGTAACTACCTACAAAGCTACTCTTTCTAGACTAACACCTTCAATTGGTGTGTTTGTGTTTCTACGCGTGATGCTGTACATTTGTATCTACAAAGCTACAGTAGATTTTTGCATCTGTACAATATACACTAACAAAATCATAATATCTAAATCAATTAGTTAATCGAATATTGACAATTCTTCTCAAAATAAATTAAAGTTAGGATCCATTACTCTCTACATATATTTCCATTGCCCGTAAATAGTTGCACACTAAACAGCAAACTAGACTGGCATTCACTAATTAATTGTGGTACATATTTAATTACATAAGTTGTCATCCGATAATTAGATAAGTCGTTATCCAAAGGAACTGGCACTGCATGCACGACGATTCAATCTCATCCACATTATATATACACATGACACCACGTGTACTTTTACTTAGGGTCATGTTTGGTTTAGAATTTTGAGAATTTTGAAATTCGGATTTCAAAATCTAGTGGATTTTAAAATTCTAATGTTTTTTATGTTTTGTGTTTGTTTTGAGATTTATGTAGGGTAGGATTTAACTTTATAGTATAGGATTATAAGTTTTATATATATTTATATAGGGTTTGTAGGTATTTATAGAGTTGACTTTTATAGTGTTATAGGGTGGGATTTTGAAATCCTGAATCAAAATCTCAAACTGTAACGGAGGTGGAGTTTCCAAATCCGGATTTTCCATCCCAAAACAAACATGCCCTTAATGTTAAAAGGTGAATTGCGGTTGGTGTTGCAGTGGCGAACCCAAGATTTTAAATATGGGGTACGATTAATAAATAATTTTAAAATATGTATACATAGTTAATATCTTATATTTGAAATGCATAATATTAAATATGAAAATAAATAAGATATTAGTTCAAATAGAATTAGAAGTACAATTACAACTAGGTACGTCGGATTTTCATATTTTGAAAGCTATTTATTACACTGTTATCGAGAATTTGTAGAAACACATCATTTTTCAATGAAAGTGACCAAACAATATGATATAATTGATCAATTTCACTAACTATTTTTACACGGTTCATTAAAAAATTACTCTTTCCAACTCTATAGTACCGAAATAATTAACATGAGTGATATATAATTAAATAATAAAAAATTAGCATAATAACTTACATAACTTCGAAAGAATTAATTATAAATGTAGGACAATTAATTTCATAAACCTATTAATATATATATATATATATATGTATATATATATATATATATACTAATCCATCCACAAATATAATCAATTAACCTAATAATCTACTTCAATTTACACTAAAATATTAATTATATATAAGGTTATGAATTAAAAAGAAAATAATTTATAGTAAACAGAAATTATCTTGGGTTGGTTCACACACTCAATGGGCTGGGAAGAAAAGAATGGCTCAAACCAAATAAAAGCTTAAGATATGCATTTTTTTTTAACACATACTAATATATGAGGACACCAACACGATGAGGACACACACAAAACGGATGAGGACACCCACGTAAAAATCTCAAAAATAATCTCCACATTTTAAACAAACCCTAATTAAGTCTTTTTACCTTCCTTCTTCCATTTCTCACATTTTCTCACAAGGGTGCACCCACCTCCCCCTCCCTCCAAATCGCCGCCGCCGCCCACCACCAGCCACTAACCACACCGCCGCAGCCCTCCCCACTCACGCCGCGACGCCCACCTTCTCCCTCCCCACTCACGCTGCGACGCCCGTCCGCAGCGACCTCGCCTGCCAAGCCTGTTCGCACCGACGCCGCCCGTTCGCATCGACGACGTCTCCCACTCCGCCCGTTCGCATCGACGCTCCCACCATCAACGTCGTCAGTTCGTCGCCTCCTTCCTCGTCCGCCGTTCCAAGTAAGTTTAGATTTCTGAAAATTAGGAAATTTAGGTTTGTGAAAAAATTAGGGTTTTTGGATGTTTTGGAATTATTTTCGAACAATATATGTTTGTTTTGGAAACAAATTCGAACAATCTATGTTTGTTTTGGAAACAAATTCGAACAATCTGTTTTTGTTTTGGAAAAAATTTCGAACATCTTGTTCGATTTTTTTTTGAACAAATGTAAGTTGTTTTGAATATTTTTTCGAACATAATAAGTTTGTTGGGTAAAAATTTTCGTACATCTAAACTTTGTTCGGTTAATATTTTTGAACATTTTAAGATTTTTTTTTTATTATTTTTGTTGATTTTTTGTGTTTTTTGAGTTTTTTTGTTGTTGAAGAATGTTGTTTGTTTTGGTGGTGGTGGAGGAGATGATTCTGTCGTGAAATAGAAACGGTGGGTGTACTCATCCGTCCTTTTTTTTTAAAATGTGCAGGAGGGGTATAAACGACATTTCACATACCCTTTGTGATAAAAAAAGTTTCAGTGGGTGTCCTCATAGGATCCTTGGGTGCCTTTAGCCGCGCCCAACGAGATATTTGGGATTGGAGGTACACTGGTTTGTTGAATTTATAAACACTACCCAACTCAAGTACTCCCTCCATCTGTCTATAAGTTTTCTGCTACTTTTTGGCACATAGATTAAGAAAAGTGATTAAATAATAGATATAGTACAAGTGATGTGATTGAAAGAAGGAGAGAGATAAAGGAAAAAAGTAAGATATAAAGTAAAGTGTAAGAAAAAATACTTACCAAAAAGGGTATGGGAAGCTTATAGACGGACGGAGGGAGTAATTTTTTATTTTTATTGTTGCCAACTTGGTAGTACCTAGTACTCCCTCCGTCCACCAAAAGTATGCTCATTTCTTTTTTTGGGTTTACAAAAAACATGTTTATTCCATTTAAATAATTCACTTTTGAATATTTTTTCTACTTTACTAACAAGATTGAGTATCTACCAAATATATTCTTTACTCATTATCATAAATATGTTATTTATAATTAAAATATAATTTTTTTTAAAACACATATAAAAAAAAGTGAGCACACTTTTGATGAACAGAGGGAGTATTATTTATAGACAAAGCTTATATACAATATTTCACCTACAATATTATTACAAATTAAAAAGGAGATAAAAAAAAAAAAACTCACCGATCAAAATCAGGTCGAACTCGAGTAAATGGATCCCCTAAAAAATCGCGCAAGACAATCAGAAAAACTCGTTTCAAGCATGTGTTACTATATGGACAAATATGTATTATTGTAAAAAAACAAGTAACATGTTATTGATTTCACCGTAACACACATTTTCTTTTATAGTAACACAGATTTAGAAGCAAATTTTTCTGTTTACCTTTTGCGTAAATTTTTGAGCAAATTCATTTGACCCAGTTTTCACCCACCAAAATTTTATTTCTTTCTTAAATAGAAAAATATTGTATTTACAATATTTTACATTGTTACACTTTTTTTTATATAGTAATTAATAAATTTTGATTTGTCCGACAGTGTGTCAAGTGCATATATATGTGCAATTTAAACAGTTAACACCTTTAACATTTAACAAACTGAAATATGAAAATAGAGTAATTAGTAAAATAGGTCAGCGTATCGATCGAATATCACGTATTATAGTCAAAAGTTAATGGACACTAAAATCAAATTATTCACTTGCTTTTGATTCAACGTACGTGCGGTGGTGTAATAAATAGCTTTTAAAATATACTCCTTGAATTAGTATGGATAATCCCTTGGGCATGTATAGCTAACTAAATTTATGTACTGATTGTACGGGGTATTGAGTACCCCAAATATTCGAAATAAATACAAGTCTCATCTTTACCTTTCAAAAAAAATCATATTGTTTGACCACTCTCATTTATAATGACTAGTTTTTATGAATTTTCGATAATAATGTACAGTAATACAGCCCAAAATATGAACCTCACTTAATTTTTAATTTGTAAATCTAATTGTGTGCAATATTTTATTTATTTACATATTTAAATTGATTGATGCATTTTAATTAAATAGATATTGTTTTTATGTATAAATATTTATAAATTATCTACCAATTATACCCTAAATTTAAAATGTTGGGTCCGCTCTAGTTTTAGAAGATATTATATTATATATTTGTACCTCACTCAATTTAACATTTCGAAACGGTTTGACTTCACTTAATTTAATATCTCTCTAAAAAAAAATAACACTACAAAAAAGAGGTGTTTTACCGACGGATATGCCGACGAATATTCAGTCGGTATTGGCTCTTGCCGACGGATTTCATCCGTCGTCGATGAAATGGTCGGTATTGGTTACCGACGGAAAATATGCATATACCGACGGAATCAAACCAACCCGTTTTCAAACCGGGTCGCCCGTACCGACGGATTCAATTCCGTCGGCAGTCAAGCCAACCCGTTTTCAAACCGGGTCAAGTTTCCGTCGGTAGGGCCGTCGGTATATTTTGGACATAAATTTTATTATTTTAATTTACCGACGGAATTTTCCATCGGTAAGTACCAACATTTTTTTTTTAAAATGATATTCCGTCGGCTCGCCCGTCGGTATTACCGACGCTAAACCGACGGAATTTCCATCGGTAAGTACCAAACATTTTTAAAAAAAATTATATTCCGTCGGCCTGTCCGTCGGCATTATCGATGCTAAACCGACGGAATATTCCGTCGGTAAGTTCCAAAAAAAAAAAAAAATTATTTGTGATCGGGATCCGACCCGATCAAAATTGCTTAAATAATTCAATACACAAATCTACATTAGATCCAACAGAATAAACAAAATCGAACTCAGTTGGGTGACATAAATCTACATTACATCCAACCGAATAAACAAAATCGTCGTCCTTTGTCTAAGCAAACAGCAACTTGTTGGTTGATTTTTGAAACATTACTTTCAATATCATCCTTTTGGCTTTAGGCGTTGCTTGTTCCACAACCTATTTTTCACATAAGGAAATTAATTAATATATAAAATTACAAGAGGATTATAAGATAAATCGTTTAAAAAAGAATTACAAGAGGGTAAGAATCTTATTTTCCATTTAATTACCAGGAAAGAGAGGAAAGAGAAGAACTTGCAGGAAAGAGAAGAACTTGATTAAACTGTCCTTCGCCGACTCCATCCCTGCCATTTCAAAATCAATTACAAAGAATCAAGATTCAATTGTCATTTTATATATTTAAACATAAATTAAATTATCATAAAATTGAACATACCTCAACAATACTACGAGATCAAGTAACTTCATTAGGCTCGCATAGTTTCGGTCGGTCTCAGCAAACTTCATTACTACAATATCAAATATATGATTTATCAATTCATAAATAGATCCAACACCTAAATGTTGAAACAGTACTTGAAGGTAAAGACAAAACTAGTCAACAACATTATGTTGAAATTTTATTCATAAAACAGTACTAATTTTTGTATACTAGTCTTTTTCTCGAAATCTATAAATAAAAAAGAGAAACATGAAAGGGGGCGCTCTATCACTTTAAAATTTAAATGGTAAAAAAACCATTTTTTATTAATTTAGAAACACAAACTGAGTAAATAGATGGGTGGAAGAGTTTAATAAAATTAAATCTTACATGACAAAACTTGTAAAAATTGTAAATCTTGGCCATATACATTAATAAAATACTAGTGTACAGTTTTGAAAATTTGCAAATCACCGTATTCAAATTATAACTAATGGACTTTAATTTCTTGGTACACCAAAATAATAATTACTCCGTTTCAGAAAATTTACTGCATTTGAATTTAAATTTTATTAAAAAAATTGTCATTTTTATCTCACTTCCACCATCAAAAGATTCAAAACAACTCCCATAACATCAAAACAACCATCATCTTCAAAACTCTTAAGAAAAAAAAAAAAACTCTATTGTTCGAAAAAAAAATGAAAACGGATTATATGTTCGAAAAAAAAACATTGAACATAGATTAAACGTTCGAAAAAAAACATGAAAAACAGATTAAATGTTAGAAAAGAAATCGGACACAATAAAATTTTCGAACAAATACAAAAAAAATCCAAAACCCTAATTTTTTTTAGATATGTAAAAACGTACCTTTCAAACGAAGACGGCGACGGCAGAGGAGGCGGTGGGCGACGGCTTTCTTGTAGAGAGGATGGGCGGCGGCCACGGCCACGGCAAGGAGGGGATGGGCGGACTCTGGTGGTATGGAGGAGGGTGTGTGAACGGTCGCAGCGAGAGAAGGAGCACGAACGGCTAGAGAAGGGGGTGGCGCCGCTGCGAACGTGGGCAAGGGGCAGCATGTGGCGAAGCCTAAAGGAGGAGACGGTCGGAAGGGGATGCGTGGAGTGGGGGATAAGGAGAGGGAGAGACATAGAGAGAGGGAGGGAAAATACGCGTGAAATGAGAGAAAGTTACATTTATATTCGGAAATGGCGACGGATATTTCGGTCGGCTTTGGCTCGTTGCCTTTAGCGACGGAAATGGCGACGGATATTTCGGTCGGCTTTGGCTCGTTACCTTTAGCGACGCATATCCGTCGCCATTGGATTTTTATAACCAAATGATAAATAATTAAATTATAAGTTAATAACATAACCAAATGATAAATAATTAAATTATAAGTTATAACCAAATGATAAATAATGAAATCTTATAAATTGTACAAAATAAAATAGCTAGGTTACATTAATTTAATATTCATCTTCATCTTCGTCTTCATTTTCATTATTTGCCACATCTTCCTCTTCCTCCTCATCTTCTTCATCCTCATCTTCTTCATCCTCCCTCTCGTCATGTTCATCCTCCTCCTCATGTCCACTATCGTTTTCAATAACAATCAATTGTGGATTTACAGCCGTCAAGTCTACCGAAAGATTAAAATCTCCCGCAAACACTTCAGTTTGATTCTCTATTTGTTCCATTTGAAACGGAGGTTCATCTTCATCGTTGTTTTCCTTTTGGGGGACCTCCACCATTGACCTTGCCTTCACTTTGCAAACAGCGTGCCATTCTCTATTACGTTTTCCAGCTCCTGGATACGTGCAGTAGTAGACTTGAGATACCTGAGAGGCAAATACAAACGGATCATCCCCGATATACTTCCTTTTCGAATTAACATCCACAAGCTTGTACTCCGGATGAATTTTGGTTCCTAAAGGGGATGTGTCAAACCAATGGCACTTGAACAACATTACGGTTTTCACTGGATATCCCGGATATTCAATTTCAACGACTTCGTGCAACACCCCAAAGTAATCACTTGCATCTGCATTGTAATTCACACCCCTAAGACAAACACCACTGTTGTTAGTCGTTCTTGTTGATGCATACTCTGATGTATGAAACCTGTAGCCTTTCACAATATAGCCGTTGTAAGTCCTCACACGCCGTAGTGGTCCTTGGCTGAGATCCTGTAAGAACCGGCTCTGAAAATCGTGCGATTGTCCCTATGCGTACAGTTAAAATTAACATTAATCAAAACAATTATTTGTTCACGTAAAATTCAATTAATGATACTCACATAACGTTGGAACCATCGGGCAAATTGACGTTGAAGACTAGTATCTATGTCTCTATCTGAGATGTTTTGATCTGCATGTCGTAGTTCTTGTGTATACATCCTAATAATTCACAACACAATTAGATGATAAATGACGTACGTTTAGTGCTATTTAATTAGATGATAAATATATGAAATACTTACTCAATGTAAGGCTGAACTTCATCACAATTCAATAACACGTACGTTTGTGCTATTTCAGCCTCTGTGTTTGTTGACCAATATCGTTCAGTGGTTTTTCCTATAGGTCGTCCCTTAGACTTGAATAGAGAGAGCATGCCATCGACTTCTTGTTGCGTACCTCTACCATCGAAGTTACGTGGTTCATTCCTGATCCTCGTGTTGACATGGTCTTCAAAATAATATGAACAAAACATGCCAACCTCTTCATTCAAATACGCATTAACAATCGATGCTTCGACGTTTGCCTTTTGTTTAGCATTGCGCTTCAAGTTGTGGAGATACCTAAAATTATAATAGTTAACAAATTAAAATAAGGCTTCTTATACTAAAAACTAATTAAATGAGAGAAATAGAATTGTTCACCTTTCAAATGGGTACATCCACCTGTACTGCACTGGACCACAAATCCTAGCTTCATACGCTAAGTGAACAGGTAAGTGTTCCATCGAGTCAAAGAAGCTAGGTGGGAAAAAATGTTCCAACTTACACAAAATAACTGGAATGTCTCATTCCAAACGATTCATATCATCAACCTTGATTGTTGTAGACGTTAAATCTCTAAAAAATAGACTTAATTTAGTGACAGCCCTCCACACATTCAGAGGAAGAAATTCTCGAAACGCAATAGGTATCAAGCGCTGCATAAAAACATGACAATCATGACTCTTCATCCCTGCAACTTTGCCTTTTGTTGTGTCAACGCATCGACTCATGTTTGACACGTAGCCGTCTGGAAATCTTAACTCTTTAATCCACCTACACAATTCCTGTTTTTGTGTCTTATCTAGTGTGTAGCAAGCCTTTGGATATTTACCTGTACGGGTATCCTGTTCCAACTCATCAAGGCGACAGATAGTGTTCAACTCTTCCCTGGACTTTGGAGTATCTTTCGTCTTGCCTTCTGTGTTCATGATTGTGTGAAACACATTGTCAAACACATTCTTCTCAATGTGCATGACATCCAAATTGTGTCGGATCAATAGTGAACTCCAATATGGCAAGTCCCAAAAAATACCCTTTTTCTTCCAGTTACCTGGGATTCCTTTGTTGTGTTCTTCTGCATTTTCCTCCGTAGTTTTTTTCAAACCCGTCCACTCAATCTCATGTAACAGCCTTTGTCCTGTACGATTAATAAATGTTAGAATAAATGTAACCCAAAAAAACATGTTAAATGTATAAAATACCATTTCGAAGGGGCGGTCGATTGTTTGTGACTGTTCTATTCTTCGTAAAGTCCACCTTATTCCTTCGAAATGGATGATCTCGATGTAAAAACCTTCGGTGATTATCGAACCATGAAACTTTTCTACTCTTCGGGAGACTGAAAGCTTCAGAATATTCCATACAATACGGACAAGCTTGCTTTCCGGCTGTACTCCACCCGGACAACATAGCATATGCAGGAAAGTCGTTAATGGTCCACAATAAAGCAGCACGCATCGTGAAGTTCTGTTTCCTAGAAACATCATACGTTTGGACTCCGTTATCCCATAGGAAGATCAAGTCTTTAATAAGAGGCTAGAGATAAACATCAAGTTTATGCTTTGGATTCGACGGACCAGGCACCAATACAGTCAGAAACATTGTTTGAGATTTCATGCACATCCATGGAGGTAGATTATACGGAGTCAGTATCACCGGCCACAAAGAATACTTCTTTCCATAACTCCCAAACGGTGCAAAACCATCAATACTCAAGCCTAATCTCACATTCCTCGGTTCACAAGCAAATCCTGGAAACACGTTATCAAGGTGTTTCCAGGCTTCAGAGTCGGACGGATGTCTCATATCCCCAGCCTCAGTATCTTCAGAATTTCTTGCATGCCACGTCATGTGTTGAGCTGTAGCACTAGATTGAAACAATCTCATTAAACTAGGAATGATAGGAAGATAATACATCCTCTTATGTGGCACTTTACTTTTTGTCTTGCTCGATTGACCACCTGGTCCCTTCCGTCGTGGCTCTTTGTACCGGGGATGGCCACACATTCTACACATAAGAAGATCGTTATCGTCATCACCCCAGTATAACATGCAACCATTCACACAACAATCAATCTTCTCAACCGGCAAACCCATATTCTTCATCAGTTGTTTGCTCTGATGAAACGTCGTAGGTACTTTATTATCGACAGGACAAATCTCACTGCATAATTGTGTCATTTGCTCATATGCTCTGTTAGATAGCTTGTTCTCCGTCTTGATAGCCATAAGTCGAGCATTAAATGACAACTGAGAATGAGAATCACACCCTGGATACAAATATTGATCGACTAATTTGAGCATCTCATAAAACTGAAATGCTTCATATGTTGGTTCCTCCTCTATATTTGACGACATACCGGCTTCCATCACCATTGTTTGATACATATCGGGTTCTTCCACTCCAAACTCTTGATCGTTACTGGTGCCGACATGCTCAATGTGTACTGGTTGTTCATAAATTGCAGTAGTGTAATAGTACAAGACTTGATCAAAATTATAAGGCCACCGTTGTTCGCCATGACTTGTCCAATTATAGTAATTATCAACGAACCCATTCATAACAACGTGGCATAAGACTTCATCAATGCTTTTAAATGATCTATTCTGACATTTCTTAGCATTACACGGACACCTAATACAATCCTCAGACATGTAATGTGGGTGTAGCTTTGCAAATTCAACAAATGACACGAGTTTATCATAAAATTCAACATTCACATTTCCTAAAACGAGCCTAGGAGTACAATACATCCACCGACGATCCGGCAATTCCATCTGTTAAACAATTTGACCAAATTAAAATTACACACTAAAAATTAAACACTAAAAGTTATAAAACTATATACATTTCATAAAAATTAAACACTAAAAGTTATAAAACTATATACATTTCATAAAAATCAATTGCAGTAAAACTATGTACACTTAATAGAAAAACATACCTTAAATTTTCGCTCCACTCCAATTTTTTACCTTAATTTTTTGCTCCACTCCAAAATTTTCGCGTGTTTTGAGGTTTTGGAACAATTTTCAATACTACATGCCGACGGAAATGTCATTCCGTCGGTATATCACGCGCCTAAATTCCGTCGGTATTGACAATACCGACGGATAAATTCAGTCGGTAACACCGATTTCAAATGTATGTCAAATTAGTCAGATTCCGTTGACCAAATTTCAGTCGGTATTTACATTGCCGACGGAAAATTTCCGTCGGCATTGAACATGTGTCTATACCGACGGAATCACTTTCCGTCGGTAAAAGACACGTATAAAAAAAATAAAAATTACAGAAAACTATATACACACTCAAAACAACCTACTTCTTAACAAACATCATAAAACAAAAAAATACAGAAACTCATGTCTTCATCTTCCACATCCATGAAAATTGTGGTATGCCATTGTGGAAAAGAAGCTCGTGTGTGCATTTCGAAGCAAGAAAAAAGCAGAGGTAGACTATTTTATACTTGCCCAGATTCACTAAGTGGTCTTGGATGCTCCTTTTTTGTTTGGGCCAATGAACACGAAATCCACGGACATGGAACGTGTTCACACGGAATGTTTCCGGGCATGGTGAGGAGAATTGACTCACTTTTGCTTGAAAATTAAGAGCTCAACAACAAGCTGAATAATGCAAAAGTAGTTGGTGAAATCTATAAGGATTCATCTGACCACCTAACATCAGAAGTAGAATTTCAAGCTGGACAAGTTCAAGAGCTAAAGAAGCAGAGGAACTTTCTTATCATGGCCATAATATTATGTGTTCTACCCTATATGTTCAAATTTATAGGCTGGATGTAATCCTAAGTTTATGTCTCTAATATGTATTGTTAAATTTATGCCTCTAATATGTATTGCTAAGTTTATGTAATGCTAAGTGTATGCATGTAATGTAACCACAACAACAACCTTTCTTCAAGGCAATTTTCAATGAAAATGTTGTTTATCTATCACATAGAGTCTCCCATCACATTCACATTCACATAAACACAAACATGAAAAAACAGAGTACATTCAAACATAAATGAAGATCCAATACAGATAACATCCAAAATCACACATAAAACATAACTAAAATTAATATACACATTCTTAACACATAAAACACACATAACTAAAATTAAACAACTAATACTTAAACATAAAAGTAAATAGTTCAACAATAATGCAGATAAAAATAAATAGTTCTACGAGACATAAAAGTAAATAGTTCTACGAGACATAAAAATAAAATTGTTCAACACATAAAAAAAAAAAAAAATTGTTCAAAGTCACTCATGGACCAAAGATATACATATCAAGGCCATCATGGTCGCCAACGAACTGCTGAACCATGATGTCATCATCCTGCTGCATGGTCGGGACATAGACTGAGGGGGCTGAGGGGCCTGGGGGAACAGACATGTTCACGTTGGCCGTCGGTGGAGGAGCTTGCATGGTTCTCTGATAAACCTCCTCGATCCTCTCGTCCGACCACCCCATCTCTCGACCCATATTCACATGCATCACATGCATGTAATGGTTGAATTGTGCCATCGTCATATCAGGAGTTGGGGTGGAAGATACGGAACCCTGCGATGCCGTCTGGGACGGACCAGCGCCGGACTTGACATCAACGCTCATACGACCAAGGCCCAGAACTCGTCCGCGGGTGGTGGGGGCAACTTCCAAATAAGCCCGGTCCACCTCCTCGACTGTAGGGGCACTGCTGGTTCCGGCTTGAGTAGGGTCGACTTGAGTTCCGATCTCGGCCATCCTCCGGTTCATCTCCAACTACATAATTAATAATTTTAAATTAATAGAATAAATTATAAAAAATGTATTTAATTAAACAATTTTATTACTTACGTGGAGGTTAGTTGTGCGCCCGTATGTGGATTGTTGTGTATCAGCATTAAACGGATGAGCAATGCTCATCCGGTCCAAGTGAGTGGGTACACGCCCCGTATCCCGTTCCTAATAATTAAATTTATGTATTATATATATTAAATATATAATTAAATTTATTGAAATTAATTAAAAAATTAATAAACACTTACAATGACCATCGTTGCTCAAGGATGGACCGGGCTCCAGTCCGATGCCTGGACATCCCACCCCCAACGTCGGATCTCCGGTTGGCCTTAGCAATCTCACACTTCCTGATGTACTCAGGATCCAGCCACTCCCTCGTCAATGAATCCCACAACACAACATCATTATCATCCTTACCCAAGCTCTGCGTCATCCCATCGCTCTGCCATGCCATTCTCCATTCGTACATTAAATCCTTATACCGCTCTTGCGCCGATTTACTGAAATACCTGAACATAGCCTGGTCTTAGTACATATTCCGATCCCAAGTGGCTTGTTTCTGCACATATAATAAATTGTTTATTATTGAACAAATTAACAAACATTAATTAAGTAATTAATTACTACCTGAAATTCCTCGAAGTACGCCAACTTTTTTTGTTTTGGGACCTTCGACCAGATAATTGCACCCGTAGAGATCGGTAAAGAGCCAAAAGCAATCGTGCATGCCCTGGAGACCTCGTTACCAGGTAACAATCTGTGACATTAATTAACAGACAAAACACATTATAAATTAAAACGAATGCGAAATTAATTATTAATTATTAAACAATAAAAGTATTTAATTACTTACACTCCTCCACTGGTAACCCAAACGCGCTCCCGGCCATCCCGAGCAGGAACATCAGGATGGTCCCGGACAGACGAATGAGACGACGGTTGAGGCGACGGGTGTGGAATGGGTGGCGGAGGCGACGATAATGGTGTTCGTGGCAGTATAGGCGCCGGCGCCTCGGGTCTAAGTTTGGATCGGCTCTTCCTTGATCGGCTACGTGACCCGGAGGCCCCGTGAGATCCCGAGCCACCAGAGGCACCAGCACCATTTCCAGTCATCTATTTAATTTAAACATTTAAATTAATAAATTATATATATAATACTAATTAATTAATAATAAATTTCTTAATTTAATAAAAAACAATAATCTAATAAATTAAAATTTAATCCCTAAATAATAACCTATTTTAATCAATAATAACCTATTTTAATAAATAATTTTTTATTCAATCAACAATACCTAATTTAATCAATAATAACCTATTTTAATAAATAATTTCCTATTTTATTCAACAATAACTAATTTATTCAATAATTTTCAATTTTAATTAACAATTTTCTATTTTAATTAACAATCTATAACCTAATAAATTTAGTAACAATTTTTTCTAACTTTAAAATAACAATTTCCTAATATAATTAACAAAGCCCCTAATTTAATAAATAATTTCATAATTAGTAAATCAACAATATTAATCTAGCTAATTATAACGTACAATATCATAATTTAATTATGTAATTAACTCCACCCCAACGTATATGCAAATTAAATAATAATATCCACTATATATATAACATCAATTATGCAAAACATGCAATATCGATCTTAACAAATCACATCAATTTATTATAAATAACTATATACATCAACTATATATAGGCAATTATCCACTTACAATATCAACTAATTAATTAGATATATCAACTACATACATTCAAACTAATTAACTATATACATCAACTACAAACAATTTCATATTAATCTATATAACAAATTAAATTAACACATGCAATTTAATTCATAATTACAGGCAATACAATATAACTTAAAAATTAATTACTAACAAATTAAGAAAGCGTACCGTATAGATTTTCTAATCGAGTCGAGAGATCACCTCGGCAGAGCCTCTTCGCGCGATGAAGACGAACGAACACGAAACAGGGAGGAGGGAGATAGAAACAGGGAGGAGGGGGGGAGGTTTTCTTTCTCTCGAAAGAGAAAGATGTAATTTGTTCTTCAGTTTATATACAAAAAAAAAATTGCCTTTACCGACGGAAATTTCCGTCGGTAATGACCACATTTAATTTTGGGAGTCGGTCAAGAGGCGGTTTGTTAATGCGGGTCGGTTACCGACGGAAATTTCCGTCGGTAAGGGCGAATTTAAATATATTCGCGCCCGTTTAAAATTATCACGCGAGGGGCCAATAATATGGCGCGGTTACCGACGGAAAATATCCGTCGGTAACCTTAATTTACAATACCGACTGAAAAATCCGTCGGCCGGTGACCCAAAAACGACACCGTGTAGAGAGTTCTGAGTGTCCGTCGGCATTTCCGTCGGCATTCCGTCGGAAAAGCCGACGGAAATTGAATTCCGTCGGCAGAGTCTTCTGACTTTCAATTCCGTCGGTAATCCGTCGGTACAGCCGTCGGAAAGGTAATCCGTCGGTATACTTCCGTCGACATAAACGAGCGTTTTTGTAGTGTAAATAAAACAACTCATTTATTTTTAACTATCACCTTCAAACATTTTAATATTATACCTTATGACTTGTGTCATTATTTTTTCAAGTTTTCATACATAAAAATATTAGAGGGAAAACTACGTTAGAATCCTATACAATTGATTTTTCAGAAAAAATAAAACAGTAGCTGCCTTCAATATTTATGACAATTGATTTGTCTCATTTTCTATTAGTACTACTATATATTATCTAGATTGAAGAGGAGTGGACAGAAAACCATGGGTGGTTTATCAAACTTATCCATATTATCTCTAACCCATTAAGTTCCCAACTGCAGTACGTCATAAAATTAATATATCAATGAATAATTTTATTTTTCTGGATTCAATTAATAATATATATTTTGTCATCTCACCGTTCACATTTGCAAATTTGGATCATGCATGTAATAAAACTCGGCTCACAAGAGCACGTACACTTAATTTTGATCTCAAGCTTAATTAAGTCTGTGATAAATTTAAAATAAATTAATTAGTCAAACAAATTTATATATATTCTTCTTTTTCCAAAGATGTAATATTATGGAATATTGATTTTGGCCCCATATAAATATCAGAGGAAGAATAGCTAGCATTTCCCACGAGTTACTACAACCGTTTATTTATAGATCTATTTTATCCATCTAGAACAAGAGATATATCCCCATAATTACCTTAATTAATTTGGAGCAAGTTGGAATAAACTAGACCTACAATACTAACCTGATGTGCCAAAATTTGCACGAGAGGATTACGTGTCCTCTGGATCGGATGTCCCGCTCTTCGAACACGTACAATCACTCTAAGTATGCTGCCTTTCCTCCAAATCTTCAAGAACCTGCAAAGAACACACCGGAGGGGGGTCCGGTGTGGACACTCCGATGCCTAAGTCAGTATAGGGCTTATCAATATCGTCCAAGGATCTCGAGATCCTTGATGTATCAGAATAGGTCTCAAAGAATCTTAGAAAAGTGTTTTGTATTCAGTATATTAAGTTTGTAGTGTATAAGAATGTCTAACCTGGAGATATCTTCGAATTTACCTATTTATGGAGATACTTTCCGGAGAGGAAGTCAAGTCTTCCTCTTATTTCGGAGCTGCCCGTGAGACTCGGCCCTGCTGAGTGGATCAAATCCTCCCTTCTCTCCACTTCCTGAAGACTCGGCAACTCTCCAGCTCAATGGACTTCATTCCCTAAAATAAAGGAAGACAAGGTTTTTCCTTTATCAAGTCTGGACCTGAAATCGCGGGAGTCTCCTATATTTACGGCCCACAACTTCATGTTAAGACTGCTTCTTTCTGATACTCCTCTCTAGACGGAGCTCCCTCCAGAGAGACCTCTAGAGAGGATTCTTTATCCAGAGAACGCTAGATGACTTAATCCTTTCCTCTCCAATCCCGTCATTCATACACGTGTCGACTCCTTATTAGGTGACATTTTTAGGCCGCATCATCTACTCCCCCCTACTCTCGTAAAAGGGAGACATCTTTTGTGAGAGTAGAAAGATTTCCTAGAACTTAGTACAAAGGTCTTTCTGGAGAGACGTGAATTATTCTCGCTTTGGAGAGGAAGTTTCAAAACATGTTCTTCTCCAAAGGCTTTTCCCGCCTTCAACTCTGGGAGACTTTTCGGCTTCTGCGCGTGAGCTCCACGCGACCCCTTTTCTTTGCCTTGTTATCCTCCCGAGAAAAATCCTCGGTTCTTCCCCCTATCTCTCCTCAATTATTTCACGCAACCACCCCCTTTTTCTCTCTTCACTTTTCAACTTTTATTCTTCCCCAAAAAATTTCTTGCCGTCTTCATCTTTCAACTCCGGTGTTCTTCCTCCCGAGTTTTCGCCGTCGCCAGCCGTCCGCCTGATTCCATAGTCCTTCCATTCAAGGTAACCCAGCTATCCTTCTTTTCTTCTTTAATTATCACTGTAAATCGATGTCAAATCCTCCCTCTCCGCCGAAAGCCGCTAGTCAACACTCTTCTGAAGCGACCCCCTCTTTGACGGGGAGTCCAGAGAATAGGATTTTCCTTGCCTCTCAAATCGACCATGCGCATCTAGCTAACCTTGTTCATGCTTATGGTTTTCCGCCGGAGTACACCTTTCGCGCTCCACGTTCAAATGAACGCCCCGATATCTCCCAGCGACAAACTCTCGCTTTTTTCGAAGCACATCTTAGGGCAGGATTACGATTTCCGATTCACCCCTATTTGGCTGCCATATCAACCCGCATGCAGATCCCTCTTAACCAGTTTACCCCAAATGCTATTCGTACCATGATAGGTTTCTTTATCTTGGTGAAAGGGAACGGGGGTGATCCGTCCGCTGAACTATTTCTGAGCCAACATTCTTGTAAGGTGAATGATGATTTTTTCTATGTTAGTGGGCGAAGGTCCCGTGTTTGTAAATTCCTGAAAAAACTCCACGAAGAAGACTCATCTTGGCGAGATCATTATTTCTTTGCTACGAGCCCCACTGATTGGCCGTTTCCCCATGGGGATTGGTTATTCCACAATCCAGGAGTAACTCCTCCTCCTCTGAAAGCTTATTCTGCTTCTAATCACACTATTATGAACAATCTCAATACTCACATCCGTCTGAACGACTATTTCGATATTATTGACATTTGCAAAAATCCTCGCATCCTCTCCCACTTCGGCTTTTGTCCTCAAGATATTCCTTTAGACCCCCAAGATGGTAAAAAGTCTGTTATTGCTGTATTTTCATTTCTTACCTGTTGGCTGTTTTCATGTGTTCTGAATATATTCTTGGTTGTTTGCAGCGATGAGTTGGCTAACTCACATCTCCCAGGATGCTCCTGCTCTCAGTATAGTGAAAACTCCTGTGTTATCCACCCCAGACGTTCTTCCAAAAGCTCCTCCGTCTCCTGCTCTCGAGAGCTCAGCAAAGACTTCAGCTCCAGAGGGTCCTTCAAAGATTCCTCCTCTCCTTAGCTCTTCCACTCAGGTCCCAGGTCAGTTGCCAAAAGGACCCGCTCAGCTGCCAACGCCTTCTTCGCTGATTGTGGCACCTCTAAGAAGAAGAAGGGAAAAGCAGCCCGCGCTCTTGCCGAAAGGGGGGCTCCTGCTTCTGATGTATACGAACCTCTCCATCGCCTCATCGACCGATGTCCTGCTCCTTCCAACACTGATTTATCCGACATGCCCCTTCCTGAGGATCAACTGCTCCACGGGGCTCAGCTTTTCTCAGAGGTACCTTTTATTGTTTCCTATTTTCACAATCTTTACTTTCTTCATATCTCAAACATTATTTCATTTTCTTCTGTAGCTTGGCCTTACTTATGCTAAGATACTCGATCAAGGTGTCGAGATGGTGGCCGAGCTTGAGCTTCTCCAGGCCGAAGCGTCCTCTTTCCAGTCGACCCTCAAGGATATCACTATGGAGAAGGACAAAGCTCATAAGCGAGCTCAAGCTCTATCTGAGGAGTTGTCTCTCTTACAGACTCAAAGCAAGCAGGATGCAGCCAGGATTAAATATCTGGTGCAGGAGGTGGGACGGATGGAGCGCGAGCTACCGGATGTTGGAGTGAAAGCTTGCATTAAGTCCCTGTTCACTTCCTCTTTGGGTCAAGAGTTCTTGGAAACTCTTCATACTCAGTGGCTGTCCAGCTTCTTAAAGAGCTCGAGCTTTCTCTGTGCCATGGGGCCGCATATCCCTCACTTCATCGACCACGGCTTCAGCAATGCCGTAGCCGAGCACTCAGCTCCGGGGTTTAATGGAACTTACTCTCGTGAATTCCACTTGGATCGACTCGCTACTCCTCCAAAATTCTTGGGGGATCCTAAGGAGAGCCCTGATAGTCCTTGGTGGCTACCCGGAATGAGTCAGGCCATCACCAAGCTGCAGGCTGTCAAGATAGGTATGGCCGAGCTAAGGCCTCTGGAGCGTCTGATTTATCCTTATGACTCCGTTCCAGCCGTGACGACCGTCGTAGATGGAGGGACTGGCGTTGCCAATACCATGGGAGGTACCGCGGGTCCGGAGGAGGGCGGAGGATCTAGCAACCATGCTGCTGAGGAGGAGGGCGCTATTTGAGGAGCTGACGGAGTTGAGGTCGAGGGGGTTGTTGCTGAGGAAGTTGCTGTTGAGAAAGCAGTTTAAGTTTCACATTTCTATGATCACATCAAACAATTTATTTTTCTGTTGTTTTGCTACACTCTTTATTTTCTGCTTTTCTGCTCATAATACTTGCTCTCCATACTTTATAGGGGACCCCACACTCCTGGATATGTGGGGGCTTTTTGTAGTAATCGTATTAGCTTGATGTTGGATGTTTTGTTGTCTTTCTCTTTCATGCATGAGTAACTTACAAGACCAGCAAATAATTTGTTGGAGGTGTGGCTCTCTCTTCCTCCCCCCCCCCTTTTGTTGGTCTTGTAGGCCACGTTGAAATCACTTCTGGGCTGTACAGTTTTTGTTTTTGATTTCGGGTGACTTGGTTGTGGGAGATCATCCTCCCTCCTCTCTTGACTCCTGGATCATAAAACCTGTCTTCTTCATCATCTAGTCTTTGTAATTATCAAACATGGTTAGGGCTTTCTGGAGGGCTTCGGTTTTCTAAGCCTCTACGTCTTTCTTATCACTTTCTTGTACTTAAAAGACTTTGATTCACAAAAATCGTCTCCGTTCATCGATTAACCTTCTTGGGTTTCAACTAAGATGAGGGCTCTCTGGAGCACCTCGGCCTCTAGGACTCCGAGTGTTTCTCACTCTTATTCTTAAAAGATTTTTAATTCATAAAATCTTCTTATTTCAGTAACCCACTTGGGTCTCAAGTAAAGTGAGGGCTCTCTGGAGCACTTCGGCCTCTAGGCCTTTGAGTGTCTCTCACTCTTATTCTTAAAAGATTTTAATTCATAAAATCCTCTCATTTCAGTAACCCACTTGGGTCTCAAGTAAAGTGAGGGCTCTCTGGAGCACCTCGGCCTCTAGGCCTTTGAGTGTCTCTCACTCTTATTCTTAAAAGGATTTCAATTCATAAAATCCTCTCATTTCAGTAACCCACTTGGGTCTCAAGTAAAGTGAGGGCTCTCTGGAGCACCTCGGCCTCTAGGCCTTTGAGTGTCTCTCACTCTTATTCTTAAAAGATTTTAATTCATAAAATCCTCTCATTTCAGTAACCCACTTGGGTCTCAAGTAAAGTGAGGGCTCTCTGGAGCACCTCGGCCTCTAGGCCTTTGAGTGTCTCTCACTCTTATTCTTAAAAGATTTTAATTCATAAAATCCTCTCATTTCAGTAACCCACTTGGGTCTCAAGTAAAGTGAGGGCTCTCTGGAGCACCTCGGCCTCTAGGCCTTTGAGCTTTTCTCACACTCGTTTATTGTCATATTCTTACATCGCACATTCAAATATGAGACAGATAATCAAGACACAATAATTCTGAATAATTCTTTCTTCAAAAAGGGATAAGACTTCATTGATTTATTGTCAAGTTTCAACATAGGCCATAGATAGCCTACGCCGGTCTCATTAAAAACCTCTTTACGGAAAAACCCCAAAGGGGAAACCCGTAGAGAGGGAAAAAGAGCTCCGGTGAAGCCACAAAATACATCGAGCAAAATATGAATCAATGCAAAAAATCACAAAACAAAAGTCATAGATGGTCTCAAGACCTTACACTGTCTTCAAATAAAGAATCTTTTCAAATGGCAAACGTTCCAGGGTCTAGCTATGTCGACCCCTTCCATACTCTGCAGTCTATATGCTCCACCTTTCAGCACCTGTGTGATTTTATAAGGCCCCTCCCAGTTGGGCTCCAATTTTCCTGTATTTTTCAGGGCGTCCGCCCTTCTTAGCACCAGGTCCCCCGCTCTGAAGGACCTCGGGATCACCCTTCGGTCATATGCAGCTTTAATTCTGCTTTTATATCTTTCTGCACGTACCCTAACCATCTCTCTTTCTTCTTCCATCAAATCTAGAGCCTCTCTCATCAATCTTTCATTCTGATGCTCTTCAAATTGGGCAACTCGGTGCGATCGTAACACGGCCTCTGGAGGTATCACCGTCGTAGCTCCGTAGACCAGCTGAAATGGGGACTCTCCAGTTGCTGTCTTTGGACTAGTTCTATATGACCATAACACATTATCTAGCTCGTTTACCCATCCTCCTCCTATCTTTGTCAACCTTGTTCGAATCCCATCTACTATTGTTCGATTAGTAACCTCCACTTGTCTGTTAGCTTGAGGATGAGCTACAGAGGTGAATCTTTGTATTATGTTCAGTCTTGCACACCATCCTCGCACGTTTTCGCCGTTAAATTGTGTTCCATTATCAGAGACCAATATTCTGGGTACGTCGAACCTACAACAGATTTGTTTTTTCAAGAATTTAATCACATTTTCTTCATCTATCGTAGCCAGAGGAGCCGCTTCCACCTATTTGCTAAAATAGTCCACTGCTACTATCAGAAATTTTCTCCCTCCGGAGGCTGGAGGGAAGGGTCCCACCAGGTCGATTCCCCACTTAGCAAAGGGACAGGGAGAGTGCATCGCTCCCATCTCTTCCGCAGGGGTCCTTATCAATGGACCATTTTTCTGACACTTGACACATTTTCTCACAAATTCTCTAGCGTCTTTTGTCATGGAGGGCCAATATAATCCAGCCCTTAAAACTTTCTTCACCACTGCTTTGTATCCTTCATGACTGGCTGCATCACCTTCGTGGACCTCTTTGAGTGTGTACATATCTTCTCTAGTTGATATACACCTCAAATATGGGTGTGTGAATGATTTCTTGTATAAGTGCCCTCCGATAATACAATATTTGATCCGAAGGGCTCGGGTCTCTCTGGTGGTAGGAGCATCTGCTCCCTTGGTGAGTTCTATCCATATAGCTCTTCTCCAATCATCTTCCTCTTCAATGGAGCCAACGGGGTTCTTCAGAGTCTCTCTTTCTGCAACTACTAGGGTTACTGTTCCTTGTCCATCAAACTCTGTGGAGCTAGCGAGTTTGGAGAGGCTATCCGCCTGCATGTTCTTCTCTCGGGGTATCTGGACCACCTCGCACTCTTGGAATTTGCCCATCACTACTTTGGCTCGTTCCAAATAGGCAGCCATCCTGCTATCTTTGGCTACATATTCACCATTCACCTGCTGAACAACTAGTTGGGAGTCTGAGTACAGGGTTACCTTTGGAGCTCCCAGTTCTAATGCCATCTCCATCCCTCTGATCAAAGCTTCGTACTCTGCTCCATTATTTGAGGTCATGAATTGAAACCTCACTGTGAATTGTAAGTCCTCCCCTCGAGGGCCTGTCAGCACAATCCCTGCTCCACATCCGCTCAAGGTCACTGAGCCATCTACATACACCTTCCATCCCTCGACTTCTTCTGGTTTGGTCGACTCTTGGATGAAATCTGACAAAGCTTGGGCTTTTATAGCCTTCCGTGGCTCGAAATCTACGTCATATTCTTGGAGCTCGATCGCCCACTTCACCATCCTTCCAGAAAGATCTGCTCGCCCTATAACCTGTTTCAACAAGTAATTAGTGCGGACCAGTATTTTGTAAGAAAGGAAATATGGGCGCAGTCTCCGCGCTGTAACTACCACAGCCAGAGCAGCCTTCTCAATTTCTGAGTATCGATTTTCAGCCCCCTGAATGACCTTACTGACATAATAAATAGGGTGCTGCAGCGATCCCTCTTCTTTGACCAAGGCGGTGCTTAGTGAGAATTCCCCTACGGAGAGATACAAAATGAGGGTATCTCCTGGAGAAGGCTTCGTCAGCTTCGGCAACTGAGACAAATGGTGCTTCAGGTCTTCGAAGGCCTTTTGGCACGTTTCGCTCCATTCAAACTTGGTCCCTTTCTTAAGAATTTTAAAGAAGGGATGGCTCTTTTCAGCAGATCTGGCTATGAATCTGCTCAATGTTGTAATCCTCCCATTGAGTGTCTGGAGCTCCTTTATATTTTTTGGTGGCTGCATGTCCATTACGGCCTTCACCTTGGCTGGATTCACTTCTATGCCTCTTTGAGTGACCATGTATCCGAGGAACTTCCCGGATTTTACTCCGAAAGAGCATTTGGCTGGGTTCAACTTGATGTCGTTCTCTCGGATCACTTGGAAAATCTCCTCCAGATCCTCTACATGTTGATCTGCTTTCACACTCTTAGCCAGCATATCGTCTACATATATCTCCATGTTCCTCCCCAGCTGCCTTCGAAAGACAGCACCGACCATCCTTTGATATGTTGCTCCGGCGTTGATCAATCCAAATGGCATCCGAACATATCCGAACGTTCCGCAGGCTGCTATGAAGCACACTTTGGAGACGTCTGCAGGGTTCAGTTGGATTTGGTGGTATCCTTGGTATGCATCCATCATGCTTAGCAGCTCGAAGCCTGAAGTTGCATCTACTAGTTGGTCTATCCTTGGTAGCGGATAGTGGTCTTTGGGGCATGCCTTGTTGAGATCCCTGAAATCGATGCACATTCTCCACTTTCCTCCCCCTTTAGGCACTAGCACGGCGTTGGAGAGCTATTCTGGGAATTGGACTTCCACCACATGCCCTGCTTTCAATAGCTTCTCGACCTCTTCTTTCACAATATTATTCTTCTCAATCCCAAAATTTCGTAATTTCTGTTTCACGGGCCTTGCCTTTGGATCAACATTAAGGCAATGTATTGCTATCTCCGGAGGGACTCCTGTCATGTCAGCTGGAGAAAATGCAAATATATCGGAATTTCGACGTAATGTAAATATTACCTTCTCTGTGAGTTCAGGCCCCAGTTGGGTACCTATCTTAGTAACAAAGCCAAGTTTCCCTGGGAAGAGCTCCACATTCATCAGTTCCTCGTCTGTTTTAACATTCACGTGCTCAGGTGTTGCTCCCTCTACTTTCTTCTTCTTGACCTCAGGGTCATCTCCTCTCGTCCGCTCCAGACCCTTAGTTAGGGCTCTGTCCGCCATCTTCACAGACTCTGCATAGCACTTCCGTGCTTGGTACTGGTCTCCTTTTACTTCTCCCACCCCTGTGGCTGTAGGGAATTTCATTTTCATATGAAATGTAGAGATGATTGCTTGAAAGAGGTTCAAGCTAGGTCGTCCCATCACAACATTGTATGATGAGGGGATGTCTACAATAAGGAACTCCACCAAGTGGACCTTCCGGGCTGGAGCGTCCCCCAATCCTACCTGTAACATTACCGATCCCAGAGGTTGGATAGCGCCTCCGGAGAAACCATACAGAGAGGTATCTACAGGGCGCAGCTTCACACTCAGCTCCATTCTCTTAAAACATTCGAGAAACATAATGTCAGCCGAACTCCCTGTATCTACGAAGATTCGAGCAACATCGAATCCAGCTATGTCGGTAGTGATCACCAGAGCATCGTTGTGATCTTCCTTAACTCCCTTCACATCCTCCGGCCCAAATCGGATATTGGGCGTCTCCGTCATACGCCCCACTTCTCTTAACTGGCTTCCTTGCTCTGCTTTTAGGGCTCGGACATTCTGCTTTCTCTTCCGGAAGGAATCTCCATCTGCTGGCCCTCCCACAATCATGTGGATTACTCCTCTCTTTGGTGGGGGAGGGGGCATATCCTCAGCTGCCTCTCTGGTTTCCTTCTCTTCTGGTTTTATTTCATGCTCTTTCCGCTTCTGTCCTCGAGGGTCCTGCCTATCTCTAAATATAAATTCTTTTAGATGCCCTTCTTGGATCATCCTCTCAATCTCATCCTTCAAGTGGTAACACTGATTTGTATCATGCCCATATTCATTGTGGAATCGGCAAAATCGATCGGACTTGGGTTTTTGAGGTCCTCGACTTCTGGAATATGGGAATTTCAAGTCTGGATGATCTCCTGCTACCTCCAGAACTTCGGCAGGTTCAATTCTCAAGGGCGTGTATTTCTCAAACCTCCCGCGAGGACCGGACCGGGGACCTCCGGAGGGATTGCTATCTCTTGCTGGTCCAGAGGTCCGGGGGGCCTCTGGACTGAGTCGTCTGGAGGGGCCTTCCCTTTCTCTTCTCCTCTCTCGATCTTGTGGCCTAACCTCCAATCTCTTGGCTTTCCGGACCTCCTCTAGAGTGAGGTACTTTTCTGCCCTATGCAGCAATTCATCAAAGTTCTTAACCGGCTTCTTAGCTAAGGAGGAGAAGAAGTCTCCGTCACGCAATCCGTTAGTAAGAGCGTTGATTTTCACCTCCGGAGAGGCTGTAGGGACCTCCAGAGCTGCTTGGTTAAACCTCCGGAGAAAAGCTCTTAAGCTCTCATCCTCTCCCTGTCTCAAATTAAAGAGGGTCAAAGTGGCCCTCGGCTGTCTTCGGGCACTAGCAAATTGATGAAGGAAGAGCTCATTGAATTCCTCCCAGGATCGGATTGTATTGGGTTCCAACTGAGTGAACCACTGTTGTGCGGCTTTTGCTAGGGTAGTTAGGAATACCCTGCACTTTATTCCCTCTCCATAGCGGTGTAGTAATGCTGCATTCTCGAACCTTACTAGGTGTTCGTACGGGTCTGCTGTACCATCATATTCAAAATTAAGGGGCTTGAAATTGAATGGTAGTTCATCCTGTAATATGTTAGGGGAGAACTGGCATCCAGAGGCATGAGCGGACCTACTGGTTCGGTTGCTCATTTGCTTCCTCATATCTCTCATCTCTTTCTGTAGGGCCAGTAATTGGTCGCTGACTGGCCCTCCGTAGGTATCATCCGTACTTTCTTCTGTCTCAAGGGGTTCTGTCCCTCGGGGTGCTGGATCTGCATTCCTTCTTGTATTCCGAAGGGGAATGCTTATTTCCGCTCGCGAGGGCACCTTATCGTCTTCTTCCACCCGCATCCCCATTTCCTTGGACAACACTTGGGAGGTTCCCGGTGCTTCCTCCTGGGGTCTCGGGATCGGCATCTCCAGATTCCCCGGTGCAGCCCTGGGGATCCGGTCTCTTTGATCTGCAAAGGCTTTCTCTACAGCTTGCTTGATGAGAGCGTTCAATTGATCGGGAGAGATCAGGAGTGGCCCTGAGTCTGGAATATCCTCTCGCTGAGGATCAGCGGTTTGGGACTCTGGGGCTTCAAGATTCCCTGTTATTCCCTCCCCGACTGGTAGGGGGTGATTTTCGTCACCCAAACCTGGAGTGGGTGCCAATGGCTGATTTGGTCCAGAAGGAGTATGGACTGGATCTTTCCCCCGGCCTTCCCTTGGTGGGGGATCGGTTGGCAAAGGGGAATTTTCCCCTGGAAGGTTCTTCTTTCCAGAAGTAGATGTTTTGTCTCCGCCACCCATTTGTTCGGACAGGTAGAAACTCGTGAGAAAATCTTTCAATTCTTCCCACAGACGGCGCCAGTTGATGTGCCAAAATTTGCACGAGAGGATTACGTGTCCTCTGGATCGGATGTCCCGCTCTTCGAACACGTACAATCACTCTAAGTATGCTGCCTTTCCTCCAAATCTTCAAGAACCTGCAAAGAACACACCGGAGGGGGGTCCGGTGTGGACACTCCGATGCCTAAGTCAGTATAGGGCTTATCAATATCGTCCAAGGATCTCGAGATCCTTGATGTATCAGAATAGGTCTCAAAGAATCTTAGAAAAGTGTTTTGTATTCAGTATATTAAGTTTGTAGTGTATAAGAATGTCTAACCTGGAGATATCTTCGAATTTACCTATTTATAGAGATACTTTCCGGAGAGGAAGTCAAGTCTTCCTCTTATTTCGGAGCTGCCCGTGAGACTCGGCCCTGCTGAGTGGATCAAATCCTCCCTTCTCTCCACTTCCTGAAGACTCGGCAACTCTCCAGCTCAATGGACTTCATTCCCTAAAATAAAGGAAGACAAGGTTTTTCCTTTATCAAGTCTGGACCTGAAATCGCGGGAGTCTCCTATATTTACGGCCCACAACTTCATGTTAAGACTGCTTCTTTCTGATACTCCTCTCTAGACGGAGCTCCCTCCAGAGAGACCTCTAGAGAGGATTCTTTATCCAGAGAACGCTAGATGACTTAATCCTTTCCTCTCCAATCCCGTCATTCATACACGTGTCGACTCCTTATTAGGTGACATTTTTAGGCCGCATCATAACCATATATTACTAAAACAATCTAGACTTTTGGGAATTGCATGCAAGTATTTACTGGAAAAATCGATTTATTGCAATTACCCCAATAAATATTGAAAATGTCGGATATTTTGGTACAGTATAGTATTATACCAAAAAATTATTTTGTATGATATCGGTATATAAGTTAAAATTTTCTGTATACATTGAAAATAAATTCGGATATTTCGGTAAAGTTTCAAAATATTACTACTACTTAATAGTATTGTTACTATTGTAAATGAATCCAGGTGTACGTGTTGAAATTTCGATATGAAAAGTTCGTATTACAAAATTTTGTTAAGGGACTGACTATATATCGGTATATATATTACATAAAATTTGTATCACAGACTTTTAGTACATTATTTGTGTATTTTTTGTTTAATGTAAAATTAAAGAAATTAACAAATTAAACTATCCATTATATTTTTTTCATCAATTTTTTTTAAGGGGTTAAGTTTTTATTTATTTATATAGTTTTTATTACATGAGTTAATTATAAATATTGTTAAAAAAAAATACTAGAGTAATACAAAAGTGATTCTCTTTTTATCAATAATAGTCTCAAACATATTAAACATACTTTTGAGATCAATTTTACAATTGAAATAATTAAAAAATAAAATTATTTTGAGACGATTTTTAAAATAAAATTATTACTATAAAATACTGTAATTTATTAAATTAATTTTACTTAATTTAAAAAAATGTTATATTTTAATACTCCTTCCGTTCAAAAAATGTTTGCATCACTTTATGGGTACACAAACTAAAAAAATTGTGTAATTAGTGGAATGTTAAGTGATAATTTTATAAACGTTTATGAATAAAGTAAAGTAAATGATTGAATTAAGGGTAAAAATAATGACATTTGTGTAAATATATAAATATTGTGATGGTGAAGTTAATAAAAAAAAAACTTTTTAAAATATGTAAATAATTGTGAAAAGAACTAATAAAAAAGTGGGGCAAATTATTGTGAAATTGGAAAAGTATAGCGTGTGTGTGTCTGAGTGGGTGTAGTCGTGTAGCTTGGCCCCCTTGAGCGAAAGGCTATTCTGTCCCTTTCTACAAGTGGACAGGCGGTGAAAAACAAACATTATTACAGTATTATGCTTTTTTATATCAGAGTGGATATTTTTATACACTCTCCAAATTCATAATATACTCATTTTCCGATCACATGTTTTAATATTGTATATTACTTTTTTGTTTGAGGATTATCTTTTAATATAGGGTGACACGTAAATTAAGAAAAAATATTTTAGTAATGTGTAATGCCAAATAAATTAGAGGTATTTTAAAAAAAAATAGTGAGAGGTAAAGTATAATGTGGATAAAAAAAGAGTGTAATTTTAAAATTTAAATAATACTGTGTACTGTTTTTATATTTGGAATGGACAAATAATCACAGAATATATGAAATAATTAATTTACGTATAATGTAGATAAATTTAAAACATGATGGAATATTTTGAGATTCATTTATAAATAAAATGAATGAATGACCATTTACATAAAGGCAATTGTTTATGTGTACCAGTTACATGTATGTAACCGGCTATTTACCCTCCTTTTTTAATAAATTCACACTCCCTTCTTTTAGGCACTTATGTGTACAAGTTACATACATGTAACTAAATCCATTTTTTTACATAGATTATTAGTTATTTACCTTCTTTTTTATTAATTTCACCCCCAAATTTTTTAAAAGAAAAATACATGTAAAATACTATATTACCATTTTATCAATTAAATTAAAATACAACTCATTAAAATTATAATTATACACCGACTATCGATTCACCAATGAATCACCACGAAGTCAAATATTATTCTATTTTTTTTAACTTTTAAAAAATAAATATAAAAACATAACGAATATTAAAAAAATATGAAACTCAAAAATTAAATTTTCAGTTTTTTTTTTTTCAAAAAATGACCAAAATTTAGGAAAAAAAAACTAAACTAAAAAAATTAAAAAATTTTCTAATTTGGGTATAAATGTATGAATATGACATGCTCACTTTCTAGCTTTAATCTGATTTATAATAACTAAGATTATTTTGTTATGTCTTCATTATTTCTAAAATGATATCTGGTGTTACAAGTTTTTTAAGGTTGTAGATTATCTTTTAAAACTAATTAATAATATAATCTAATTGAAAAATAAAATTTATATTTAGAAAGTTAAATGAGTTGAGAATTGGGAAAGAAATCAGCATAATATTGCATCAGCTTTATTATTTTCTTAGGGGTCATCGTCATGTTGATGCATTCATATGTTTATTGAGTGTGGTCGTATCTATTAATTGAATTGTGTGTTCAGTGTGATTCATTCTCACTTTTGTTCTTCTTACTAGTTAGTTAATATCATTTTTTTTAATATTGATGTATTAATTTGCATGGTATGCCTGAAATTATAAATGTGTTAAGTTATGTATTTTTTGTTAAATATAAATATTAGTTTAAATATGATATAGTATTAGTACGCCTATGGTATAGTACTAGTTAATATATTGTATAGTACTAGAGATTAATGTGGGTATAAAAATATTATGGAGTATTTAATATATGAACTAATACTATACAATATTTGAATTTATACTATACTATATTTGAACTAGTACCATAGAGTATGTGAACTAGTACTATACAATATCTGAACTAATACTATACTATATTTGAACTATTACCATAAAGTATGTGAACTCGAAACTCGAAAAAATTAAAACATGTACCAATATAAACTAATATTATATTGTATATGAACTAATATGTACAATACTGCATATTAACTAATAATATATCATAATACTTATCAACGGTTATCATAACACTTATAAACCTAAAAATTATATTCATAAAAAATTAAAATAAAGTGATTAAAAAATGAAAGTTCAAATGAAAAAAATAATTAAACAATGTAAAACGAAGTGAAATTTGTAAGGAATGAAGTAAAATTTTAAAAGGACAAGGTGAAAATTATACACAATTAATTAAAGTAAAATAGTACTAATAAAATTGAACACTTGCCTAAGAGAGGTGAGAGTTTTATTTTTTAAAACAAATTATTATTATACTATTTAATACTTAAAAAAAAGGGGAAATTAGTATATAGGACATTTCACCTGTAGAAACTCGAAATAAAGACAAAATTTTTAAAAGTTAGGAAGAAGGACAATTTGATTTATAAAAGTACAATTTTAACCTCCGTTTGTAAATAAAATCGAAATTTGCATATTCAATTAAGATAAAATAGGAAATTCAAAACAGGAGCTGATGAAATATTAAATTCCCGAAAATCTCGGTCATAATTGCGTTCGAAATTTCAAACTTTCCTAAATATCCATCGGTCATAATCTCGGTCATAATTGCGTTCGAAATTTCAAATTTTCCTAAATATTCATCGGTCATAATCTCGGTCATAATTGCGTTCATAATTGCGTTCGAAATATTAAATTCCAGAATAGACAATCTTAAACAATCTGGAAGGAAAATCGTAGCAACAAAAAAAATAAAAAAAAGAAATACATATGATGTAATTAATTCAGTAACGTGAAACGTTTTCTATGGAATATATGCGCACGTATATGCCAAACAAATATGCACATTGAGATATGTGTAGTATGGAATGCAAAATACACAATTTTTTTCTATATTTATGATTACTACGATAATCATAGTATTATTATGTGAATCATTTGGTTACAGATGTTAAATATAAAAAGTATTATTATAATATTGACGTGTACATATTATGCAAACGAGGATATCAAAATAAACTATTCATTTTAGAAATTTTAATTATAATACGGAGTATTATTTATAGAAAAAAATTACCATTGATTATCAGTATGTTTGAAAATGTCAAAAATATATTGTTGGTTTGGATTACGTGAGATAATTGTGGGGAGTAGTGAATATATTTAAATTTAATAATATTAATTATGATTGATAAATTATAATCTTTTAACATTACTTTTATAATTGTATGGATTATTTTAATATGAGATTAATTATTATGATATTCCATGATTTTATTCGATGTCATAGAAAACATTATATTATGGGTTGAGTTAACTATATCTGGCCCTAACATAAGTAATTAATGAATACATATCTAGTTACTGCATATATTGAAATATAAGCTAAACATTTAATGCACGTGTGTAAATATAAGTTGAATATAAGCTAAACCTGTAAATCATATTCCAAAAAATAAAATATACTCTAAGCAAAAAAAACAATATGGAAGAAGACAATAGGCCACATACCGATTACTTCGTTAACAATGTCTTCGAACTTTGAAGATTGTTGAACACGGATCAACTTGGTTTTCTCCTCGAATTCGAACTTTAAAATCACAGCATATTCCATTTCTGATTTAGTAAATTAACTTCTTCAATTAACACGTTCAATAGAACCCTAAATCGCATAATATAAAACAGGGGCGAATTAGAAAAGATCGAAGATCGTGTTGGACAGGGTATATATTGGAAGAACAATGAACCAATCGAATTATTGATTATTGAATTAAAACAACACGGAATAAAATTGCATATATACCTTGATAATGAAATGGTTCTCGGATGAGATTTAGAAACTCAAAATTAACTCTATTTTGGGTAGTTCGGTGATGATCGCATATCGCAGATGGGATTTGCAGATCGAATTATTGATTATCGCAGATGGAATTTGCAGATGGAATTATTGCATCAACACCGAATTCATAACTTCACAATGGAATGATTCTGGTATCGAAGATAGCGCAAATGGGATTTGCAGATCGAATTATTAATTATCGCAGATGGGATTTGCAGATGGGATTTGCAGCAACACCGAATTCGTAACTTCAAAACGGAATGTTTCTGGTATAGAAGATAGCATTGTTGACCATGAAATGATTTAAATTTAAAATATAATTTTAATTTACAATTTGATTTAAAATTAAAAATCTTAATTTTAATTTAAATTATTGTTTTAATTTAAATTATTGGTGTGATGAAAGAATAAGGGTATAATTGGTTATTTGATTATGAATTTGACCTTAATCCTAATACTATAATTTTTTGTCTCTTTTTCTAGTGGTGTCTATAGGATTGTCTCTAATCTTAATTAAACTCTAAAAAAAACAATTAATATTATTTTTAAAATTTTTTTATTACACTTTAAAATTTTAGAATAATTATTTATGACATAAAAAGAAAGTAGGTTAAAAAAATTATCATTTGAAACACAAAATAAAAAGAAAGAAAAATAAATTTAAAAAATAATATTAAAAAGATAAATATAAATATCAATTGAGTAAAATAAAAAAATAAAATTTTAAAAAATTAATAGAGTATTATTTTTTTAATGATAAAATTAAAAAAAAATTAATTCAAGTAAAATAAAGGCCCATGAAAAAATGTTTGTATTAGATTTGATATAGTAAATGAGTCATGTGTTATTGGATTGGATATAGTAAATGAGTCATGTGTTATTTGTAATGGGTTATTGGATTGAATATAGTAGTTACATACATGTAACTGGTACACAAGAGTGCAACTCTTACATAAATAAGTGTTGATTGAAAGTAAAAATAAGATAATGTAGATAAATTAATAATGAGCATAATGAAATTTGGCAGAAAAAAAAAGGGTAAGAATAATAAAATTAAACAAAATCAGTGTTTAAATTTATTCCCTCCAATTCAAAATCAGCATTGATTTAAATTTATACATTACTCTTAAGTAATTGGCTTCTTACTAGGGCAATTCTTACGGTAGTCACATTTTACAAAGTGACTACACAGTTTTCAGTTACCGTAAAAACGACATGCTACCTGTCATACAGGTTTCCGTTATTTTTAGAATTATTTAAATTATATTTTGTTATTTACTATATTACCCTTCTTTTTAAATTTTATTTATATTTTATCTGCACCCACTAATTTAATGAGTGCACCCCCTAATCATATTTTTACTACAATTATCTGCACCCGCTAATTTAATGAATTCACCACCTAATCATATTTTTACAACAATTATCTGCACCCGCTCATTTAATGAATTCACCCTCAAATCATTTCTTTTTTACAACAGTTATCTACACCCGCTCATTTTATGAGTTCACCCCCAAATTATTTTTTACCACAATTATCTGCACTCGCTCATTTTATGAGTTCACCCCCAAATTATTTTTTACCACGGTTATCTGCACTCGCACATTTTATGAGTGCACCCCAAAATATTTTTTAAAAAATAATCACATTTAGGAGGGTGTATTCAATTGAGATTCTGTTGGATTTTTTTGAACTTTAAAAAGTCAGTGGATTTAGAAAATCCATAGACTCTATGCAGAGTTTGCCTGACTTTTTTATTGATTTATATGGATTTTATAGATTTGACAGGATTCTAAAATACACATTTTTTATTGATTTACATGATTTCCATAAACTACGCTCCTAAAACCTAGTTCAAAAAAAAAAAATTATTATTTATCATTATTATTCTCATCTTCATTTTCATCACAGTTATACCTCGACCTCATTTTCCCATAGTTAGCAATACTAGTTCTCCATGCATTAGCTTAAGTTCTTTGTTGTAGTTGTCTTTGAGAAAACAATTCCAAATTTTCCTCTTTCATGTCGAGATGTGGTGAATCTTGATCTTCTTTATATTCGACTGGAAATTCATCAGAGTGACTTTCTTTCCGAAGAAAGTTATGTAATCCAGTGAACTTGTGAATTGCAATTTAAAAGTACCAAAAATTCGATTGAATACTTGCATTTCTGGGGTGACGAACACCACGTAATGGGGAATTGACGTCGATTAGATATTATTGACGGTGTCCGATATACTATAATTTTTAAAGAAAGAACATAATTTTAAAATACAGAGATGTAATTTTTTTCACGATAATAATGGTGGTGAAGAATCTGTGATGCTTATCAAAGAACATAGTTAACACAATTTTTTTTTTCTTCTCTTTCAAGAGTCTTCTAAGAGAATCCGTTGAAATCTCTACTTTTTAGAAGAGATTTTGATTAGTGAAGTTTATTTATATTTTTGAAAGAGAATCCAACGAAATCCATAGATTGTTGAATACCTAAAGATTTCTAAAGACTTTTTAAAATTCGTATTGAATACCTTAAAATTTTGAAAGACTTTTAAAAATCCGAATTGAATACCCCCAGATTTTAAAAGTCTAAAAAAATCAAACAGAATCTCAATTGAATACACCCCCTTAAAAGACTATATTATCCTTTTATTATTTTACACAAAATATAATAAAATAAACTCTAAAAAATCAATTCACCACCAAATCACCCATATTTAAAAAAAAAAAGCGTAAAAATATAATTAATAAAAAACTATCGAAATTAACCACAAATCTCAATTTTTTTCTTTTTAATTTTTCTTCCCCCTCCTCTTTTTCTTTTTTCTTCCCATTTTTAATTTTTTTTTTAAATTTTTTATTTCCTTGTTTTTTTTTTTCTTTTCCTTTTTAAATTTTCCTGTCTTTCTTTTTCATTTTTTGCATGTGTATTTTTTTAATTTTAATACAAAATAATATTATAGGTATAATTTTATTAAAGTCGATCGGCGGTGCACCTAAATTTTAATTTTAATTTGATGAGTAAAGGACCTGCCGGAAATCCATGCATGTCGGCGGGTGACCCAGCCACCACCATGCCCGACCACCCCCTCGACGGCGACGGCGGCGCTTCGGTCTCGGCCGCTGAAGCCCGAGACCCCTTCTCGAATCGCAATCGCGATTCTTCACTTCCATAACAATCAACATAATCTTCCATCTCGGCCACGATCCATGGCGGTCGAAATCCTCTCCTCATTTCGACCACCGACGCGACTGCTTCGATCAATCTCCATTGCGTTCGCGATTCAGGAGCTTCTCCTACATCAACGGGGCTCGCCTGCAACACTCGGATTGACGCTGCCTCTCTCTCGTCGTTCATCTCTGTCCAAATCGAAGATACATTGCTTCATCCGTCTTCTTCACCCTGCTCCTGCGCAGCCTCTTCCTCCGGCTGACGACGGCCCGACGGAGGACTGTGAGTATGTTGCTGATGGATCTCTGACCGGACGACACTCGGAGCCGATGACCTTGCTGATGAAATCCCAGACGACGACTATTTACCTAGGGTTTCCTTCAATTGGGCTTGGTAATGTGCACCCTCTATTTTCTTTAGTACACCCCGATTTGCACTCTCTCCACTTTTTTTTATGGTATTATTGTTATTGGTATTATTGATACTGGTATTACTAGTTATTGATTGCGGTATTACTATTAATACACTATTGAATTAATATTAATGATTATTAATTGTGGTATTACTGATTATTATTATTTTTATGGTATTACATATTATTGTTTATGGTATTACTGATAATTGTTTTTGGTATTATTGAATATAATTAGATTTGTGGAATTATTTGTTATTGTATGAGATATCATTATTCAATGTTCATGGTATTACTACTTACTGTTCATGGTATTACTGATAATAATTTTTGGATTATTGAATATAATTAGATGTGTGAAATTATTTGTTATTGTATAAAATTTTATTGATTAATATTAATGGTATTACTGATTAATGTTAGTGGTATTACTAATTATTGTTAATGGTATTACTGTTTATGGTATTACTGGTTATTACTTGTTGTATTACCGACTACTCACTCCTTCCTATTGAAAGCTACCCATCTTTCCTTATTCGTTTGTCCCAATGAAAGTTACCCATTCCTTTTTTACCAAACTATTCCTTTTTTTTTTTGAATTACATTAAATACCCATCCCTTTTCCCCTCCCCATGACTCGAACCCAGGATCTAAGGCCTAGGTAGTGGTGCTCTAACCACTTGAGCTATCCCACTTTGTCATTATATTCTTCTCTCTCTCAATCACATCACCTCTCATACATCCACTTATTATATCATATTTTTTAACCTCTGTGTCCGAAGCTCATGAGGAGCTTTCACTGGGACGGAGGAATTATAATAAAATCATACATATAATATTATTTTGTATTAAAACTAAAAAATATACTAATGAAAAAAAAGTAGGAAACAAAAAAAACGAAGAAATAAAAAGTTTGGAATAAAAATTGAAAATGGGAAGAAAAATTAAAAAGAAAAAAAATTGAAATTTGTGCCTAATCTCGATAGTTTTTTTTAATTATGTTTTTACGATTTTTTTTCTAAAAATATGAGTGATTTGGTGGTGAATCGACGGTAACTCGACAATGACTCGGTTGTAGATTGTAAATGTATAAATATGGGTTGATTTTATTATATTTTGTGTTAATTAATAAAAAAATAATATAGTCTTTTAAATGTAATTATTTTTTAAAAAATATTTTGGGGTGAACTCATAAAATGAGCTGGGGCAGATAATTATGGTATAAAAATAATTTGGGGGTGAACTCATAAAACGAGCGGGTGTAGATAACCGTTGTAAAAAAGAAATGATTTGGGGGTGAACTCATAAAATGAATGGGTGCAGATAACTATGGTAAAAATGATTTGGGTGAACTCATAAAATGAATGGGTGAAGATAACTATGGTAAAAAATGATTTGGGGTGAACTCATAAAATTAGCGGTAGATAATTGTTGTAATAAATTATATTATTGTATAAGGATAAAAATGTAAATTTACAATAATATATTTTAATTAATTTAATTTAATAGAAAATACAAATTTATGACACATTACGACAATACATATCGTAAAATTTACAAAAGGTAACAGTTCATCAAATCTAAACCTTTAGATTAGATTTTTAATGGCTTATATTAACTGACTACGGTAGTCATTACGATACGTTACGACACCCTAACTACATATAGAATGTCCCTACTTAGTATGTAATACTAAACATATCAATATTGGTCTCTATTTATAGATTTTTTTAATATAATATATAATATATAAAACTTATCTAAATAAAATTTGAATGTCCAATTAAAACACTCTCAAAGTGGATCAATGACTTCGGTTGTGCTTTTTTTTTTTTTTTTATTCAACCCCCAATGAACATAGTTTTAAAATGGTGGAAGTGCATAGGTGAACGTTGAGAATGAAGGGGGTTTGAACTTTGATATTAAAAGGTGGTTCTCGAGTAGATTTAAGTTCATATAAGAAATTGAGTTGACTGTTGATTTTTTAATTTTTTTTTTTATATGGTGTTGCATTTTGCAATTGTAGTGACTTACATTTTTCAATAATATTTTCAGTTGTATTGATTTACGTTTTTTGGTAATGTTGTATTGCAACTTTTAGTTATATGGTGTTACATTTTTACGTTTTTTGGTAATGTTGTATTGCAACTTTTAGTTATATGGTGTTACATTTTTTGATTATAGTGCCTTACACTTTACAATAATATTTTCATTTATAGTGACTTACACTTTTTATTAATATTGTGTTGCACTTTTCAGTTATAATAACTTACACTTTTCATTAAAAATTGTGATACTGACTTGCACTTTTCAGTAATATTGTGTTGCACTTTTTAGTTATAATAACTTACACTTTTCATTAATATTGTGTTGCACTTTTCAGTTATACTTACCTACACTTTTTAATAATATTGTGTTTCACTTTTTAATTTATAATGACTTACATTTTTCATTAATATTGTGTTTCACTTTTTAATAAAATACTGTGTTGCACTTTTCAATAATATTATGTTATGTTTTTTAATTATAATGACTTACACTTTTTATTAATACTATGTTGCACTTTTTAATTATAGTGTCAAAGGGTCAACTCGAGTTCTTATATGAACTCGAGTCTATTTGAGAACAACCCATATAAAAAAATATATTGATGTATTAATGAACATATACAATTTACACATATATAATTTCAAAAATAATATCAACCAATAAAATCACATTTAACAAATAATTAACTTTTTGAGATATCAAAAAACACATCAATAAAAAATATAAAAACGACGTATAAGCAAAATTAATATAAAAACGACACATAAAAATTCTAAACTCCATATTAGTATATAGACTAGATGAGCGGGACGTCAATAAGAAGAAATATTTATAATATATTATTTATTTATTTTAAAAAAAAAATTAATAAAAAAATGTAGAACAAAAAGAAATGAGAATATTTTTTATACAACCTTTTGTAAATATAAAAATAAATTTAAAAAATAATGATAAAATTTAAAAAATAAATAATTTAAGTAATATTAAAATAATTCTTAATAAATGTTAGTCAAATATACCTTTTAAACTAACACATATATATGTCATATATATTTTTTAACCAATAGAATTAATACATTGTCACTAACTTTAAATATTCAAACTCTTTAAAATCATGACACATCATCTAAACTTACCAAACAATGACACATCATTTAAACTTACTAGAAACGACACATCAACACACAAAACTTTCTATTAGTATGTAGGAGGATGTGATTTTATACCTTATATCTACGCATTATATCAAAGTTGCAGAAGTGAGAAATCGGTAGTCGGACAGATTGACGCTACCTAGCGCCTAGGCCACCTAAATTTTTTTTAAAAATATTTTATATGTAAAATTTTCAAACAATAAATAAGAAATTCTAATTTAATAAAAATAGAAAATTGCAAAGAGGTCCCTTAAGAAATTAACACTTGAAAAAATAATGCTAAAAATATTAAAAAAATGTAGTTTTCACCCCTTAAACGATGAAATTTGATCAAAAAACATCGTACATCATGTCGAAGCGATGCGTATTGCTCAAAGTCTCGTTCTCCTTTAGAGAAACGTGTAAGATCACTCAAATTGGACTCAAATGCCAAGACGGGGGAGGGGGCACCTGAAGGCATAGGTTGGCAAAATCGAGTCGGTATACCAACTACTCCCTCCACTTTTAAATAAGTGTCATTTTAACAATTTTCAACATATTAAGATATATAATCATGGACAATTTTACCCTTCATTAATGATAACTAATTTTAATATTAAATTTATGTTTAGTAATGAATGTGGTCAATATTGTAGATGATATTCATGTATACAATAATTAAGGTTTATGCATGATTTATGTTATAGTACTATATTCAAAAGGGAAAAAACTTAAATCAAGGTAAAGAAAATGGAGGGAGTACAATGTACAAGGGTAAAATTGTCAAACTTAAAGAAAAAAGTGTAGAATGACACTTATTTAAAAAATATTGAAAAAGACAAAGTGACATTTAATAAAAAACGGAGAGAGTATTAGACACCGACTTTTGCATCATAACTTGTATGTAAGTATACAAATAATGCCATTTAATATGTATGACACATCTTAAACTAGTGTGGTGCTCATTGACTTAATTATGCTTGTATTTTTAATTTTCTAGACCGAATGTGGAATTTACATTCTTTTATCTATTTTAATTTGAAATTTAATATTCAATTTTAAAATATAACTTAAATTCATACACCGAAAAAATATGCACAAATTCTATTATTGCATCTCTCATTCTCTTAAGTCTCAATACTACGCACCACGACACAAACTTTTTTTCAGTACACGTGTCCATCCACTTACTTTCTCGAAAATTTCCCCTAACCATCCACCTTTTCCTCTCCGCTCCATTTTCGATAAATTCGTTAATCGATTTTGGAGATTTTCTTTTAGTTAAGTGACCGTTATTTTTTGTCACTTTACTCTAAAACCATTTTATAACAATTGTGAATAATAAATGCGAGCCATTTGCTAATAAATGCGACCTACTATGTGTGTTCGTTTGACATTCTTCTAATTTAATTGCGTTAACTTTATTTTTGTAACGTTCAATCCTACTGTAATTCTTTTTGAGAGTACGCTCCAGACTTCCTAATATGTATCAACGCTGATCGACTCCAACTCTTTACTAATTCTACTATTTTTTGTTTTTTATATTAAACTTTTCTCGAGTCGGAGGTGAAAACAACTGGAAAATTGCCGTTTACCCCGAACCGTACAAGAGAGTTTCCATCTGTCATATGACTTTCTAACTTCACTTTCTTTTTTCTGATCGTTCCGCTTTGTCGACTGATGATAGTATAAGAAATCTGTAACCCCCTAAATTATTTGTCACTTTACTCGAAAACCATTTTGTAATAACTATGAATAATAAATGCGACCCCTTTGCTAATAAATGCGACCTACTATTTGTGTTCGACATTCTTCAAATTTAATTGCGTTAACTTTATTTTTGCAAAGTTCAATCCTACTGTAATTCCTCTTGAACGTAACTCTTTACTAATTCTATTATTTTTGGCTTTTTATATTAAATTTTTCTTGGGTCGGAGGCGAAAACAACTGGAAAGTTGCCGTTTACCCCCGAACCATACAAGAGGGTTTTCATCTGTCATATAACTTTCTAACTTCACTTCTTTTTACTGATTGTTCCGCTCTGTCGACTGACGGTGGTATAAGAAATCTGTAACCCTTAAATTATTTACCTACAGGTTCCTGCCTCTGATCTGTTACTTAATATGAGAAAAGTATAATAAATGAAATTATTTTAAATATCGTAATCAATCAAATGAGTCTTTTAAAAAAAGTATATTTGGTAACAGAACAAATTTTGTGGTTCCTTTGTAATTTGAACAAATTTTGTGGTTCTTGTTTTGTAATTTGAACAAACAGAGAGAGAGAGAGCCTGGGAGTCCGGGAGTCTGTAATTACTCCTCTCAGTGTCACTCTTTCAGCGTGTTTAGTGTAGAGTAGAGAGAGAAATCCCCAACAACCTCCATTATCGACGGATCAATGTAAGTTTTTCTCGCAATCTTCTTACCTTGAACTGATTCTTTTTTCTTTTTCAACCTTTTTTCGTTAAAAGTTTTTCGCTTGAGAAAAACGTATGGGATTTTCCTTGATTTTAGGTTTTTGTTGATAGATATTCGTAAAGTGTATGTTGCTTTTGTTGCCGTTTTGAGTTTTTTGTTTGCTCCTTCTACGATTTCTTCTTTTATTTTTTTTTTTCTGAAAAGAACTCCTTTGGTCTAAGTTAGAGTGGACTGTGAATTTTGTGTTGTTGGAATTTTTGGTGCTTAAATTAGAAACATCATGAAACAACAAAATCCGCACCCTGCATTTTTCTTCTTGTACCAGTGTAATTGAAAAACATAAGCACATTTTTTTTTTTGCCTCTTATAGATTTTTGAACTTGTCAATTTGATAGACGTGCTTGTATCTTTATTTGTGTTTGTGTTTGTGCTTGTATCATACTCTTTGATTCCTATGCGGTGAAAGATAGTCATGATTGTTACAGTGGTGTATTTTGAATGTCATTTGTTGGAATTGCGTCAGTGAACTAATATTTGATTGATTTTGTCTGCTTTCAAACAGATGAGTTCATGGGAGTTTGTGGAAGAAGCTGGGCCTAGTAGCATTGGCGAGAAGTTCTCTAATGGTTCCAGTCGAATGGATATTGACGATGATCTGGATTTTGATTATTCCGATTCTGACGATGAACTCAACCGTGCCCTGCAAGGGTTAGACGAAAGTTTCTTGAAGGGTTTCTGTAAAAAGGCCTCAACAACTTTTTTTGACCAATATGGTTTAATTAGCCACCAAATCAATTCATACAATGATTTTATCAAACATGGGATTCAAGAAGTCTTTGATTCTATTGGAGAGATTGTGGTCGAACCTGGATATGATCCATCAAAGAGGGGGGAGGGTGACTGGAGGCGCGCCTCTATCAAGTTTGGTAAGGTCACCCTTGACAAGCCAACATTCGACAGCGGTGAAAAGTTTTCAGCATTTGACGGAACTGACTTGGATCTTCACCCCAGGCATGCTCGTCTTCAAAACATGACCTACGCATCCAAGATCAATGTAGAGACTCATCTTCAGGTAATGCACCGGTCCTTCCATTAAATATGTAAATATTTTCAACAGGTTTTGCAATTCGTTTTTGCACGGGCATTGGAGCAATCCAGTGAATTTTTAACAACTTATTCTGGTTTCAGGTGTATACGGAAGGTCTCACCAGAAGTGACAAATTCAAAACTGGTGTTGAAAAATATGTTGAGAAGACATTAGAGCATGAGTATTCTGGAGTTATAAAATTCGGGAAACTCCCAGTCATGGTGAAGTCTGACCTGTGCTTGTCGAAATCATCTGACAAAAAGGATTGTGAATTTGATCAAGGAGGGTATTTTATAATCAAGGGTGCTGAGAAGGTGAGTGTTAAGTGTCAAGGCTTTTGTCAGTTACTTTTGTGATATTGAATAAGTTGAGCATCAGGATTAATCTTCTTCTTCTTCTTTTTTTTTTTTCCTTATTGGTTTATCATTTTTGTTTCTTTAAGATTGGTTTACTTGATGTGATGTCAAATTTTAAAATGAATATATAAGTCACTTAATATGTCAAGAATTTTGTATATCTTGGCAACTTAATTGTTTGCACAAGCCTGTATGAGGTCCTTGGCACAATCTAGTGAGTAGTGACAGCGATTCATCTTACCTCACTTATCACTCCATTGATTTTATTATGAAAAGAGTGGAAGCTTTGCTTTTGACATTTCAGTTTTTCTAAGTGGTCTTCCTTTTTTCAGTTAGTTGACAAGAAAGTTATTACTTATTTCAAATAATTGGTTATTTAACTTCAAATTGTTGGTGCAGACTTTCATTGCACAGGAGCAAATATGTCTGAATAGACTGTGGGTGAATAAAGATCCTACGTGGACCATTTCGTATCGGTCGGTTGCGAAGAGAAGAAGAGTTTACATTAAGTTAGTTCCCAAAGTGGAACGGATGCCAGAAGGAGCAAAAATCCTCACTGCGTACTTTTATGTTACAGAAGTTCCCATTTGGATTCTCTTCTTTGCCTTGGGTGTACGAAATGACAGGGAGGTAGTTAAGCTGATTAACACAGACATTGAGGATTCTGCAATTGCAAACATACTCATCGCATCGATATATGATGCTGATAAATCATTTGAGGGTTTCCGTGAAGGAGGCAACGCAATTAAAAAAATCAAGGATCTCATGAAACGCTGTAAATTTCCACCTGAAGAATCCGTGGAAGATTGCATCAGACACTACCTTTTTCCCCATCTCAATACCCCAGCGCAGAAGGCTTCTTTTCTGGCATATATGGTCAAATGTCTCTTGGAAGCATACAAAGGGCGACGCAAAGTTGATAATAGAGATGATCTTAGGAACAAAAGGTTGGAGTTGGCTGGTGAGCTACTTGAGCGGGAGTTGAAAGTTCATATTAAACATGCAGAGAGGCGTCTGGTTAAAGCCATGCAAAGGGACCTTTATAAAGATCGGGAACTGCTGGACCTTAGCAGCTATATGGATCCCTCTATAATCACAAATGGTCTTTCTAGAGCTTTTTCAACCGGAGCTTGGGTCCATCCTTACAAGAGAATGGAAAGAACTTCCGGTGTAGTGGCTACCCTACGCCGAACAAATCCGTTGCAGGCAATATCTGATATGAGGAAAACTCGCCAGCAAGTGTCCTACACAGGCAGGGTTGGCGATGCTAGATACCCGTAAGTTCTCGTAAATGTGTTCTATTAGCTTGTAATCTTTGTCATTCGTGCTATTTAATTTTTTATTAATTAGGAGTACTTGATATTTCTCATGCAATATGGTGTTTTTTCATGTGAATATCATTTAAGATGGTTACTGATCGCCATCGGGCAACTTGGGGTCTGTGTTCTGCATCTTGAGTAACCAAATCTTTTTTAGGAGCTGGTTTTGTGAGAGTGTGTATCACCAGATTGCTTTTGTTGATTCTAATCTCTTAACAATGATGTTATTAGGCTTAGTATTCTGATCTGCATTATGATAGATACTATGCTTAATTGCAATCAATTCTTTTCACCATCTGCTTCTCTGTTCTCTTTAATTTTTCAGCTTAAATGAGAATCTGTGCTTTTCTGTGAAATGATGTATCATTGTATGCGTGATGGGTACACACTTATTTCTCCCACTTGGCATATTTGTATATTGTTTATTTACATATTACGCGTGAACTTCTCATGGGCTATTTGCTAAAAGGTCACATAATACACTGTTCTCTCTCTGAGGCTGAAACTGACCAACTACAATAAACTCTGCTGAACCTGTTCTTAATATTATTGTTGAAGCTGATGAATGTATGGATATACGATAGCGTTGTAACGTGTTGGGTTTACTTCATTATTAGGAGGTTTCATGCATTGGTATTCTCAATTTTAAGTTTGATAGTAATGATTAGCTTAAGTGTTGCCATTAATGTTGCAGACACCCATCACATTGGGGTAAGCTTTGCTACCTTTCTACGCCAGATGGAGAAAATTGTGGACTTGTTAAGAATCTGGCAAGCATGGGTCTTGTGAGTACTCATTTTCTGGAACAACAAGGTCTTCTTCAAAGGCTTCATGAGTGTGGAATGGAGAAACTGGCTGACGATTCTTTGTTTTTGTTCGGCGGTAAGGACAGAGTTTTTCTGGATGGAGACTGGGTTGGGATGTGTAAAGATTCCTCATCGTTTGTTTCTAAGCTAAGACGTAAACGCCGCAGAATGGAAGTTCCTCATCAGGTTATCTTGGGTTCCTTAAATTTTTATCTGGCTGCACTTAGGAGACAGATGTTGAATCTTGTAAATAAATCTGAACTGACTTTCTTTTGCATCTGATTCCGCAATCTGTTTGCTGTTTAATTTCATATTCTCTTTATTTAATTCCTTATTGAAGAAACATGAGTGGCAATTCTATATTTTCATTGCTAGTTTACGTAATCTGCGTTTCTTACTCATGATACACTTTCATCAAATCAAAACATGCCCAGAGATATATTAGTTCTATTATGACATGTTTCTGCTCCATGTAACCTGAAGCATCCCCATATCACCCCTACCAACAATGAAAGCCGAAAAACATGAAGACATTTTTTTGTTAAATATCTTTATCTTAGCTTTTGTTTTAGGGCTTTGATGAAATGAAATCTAAAGTAATTGTGGGTTTCAATATGCCATTACAGCATATCTGTTCCTGTATCACCAGCTTAACTCTTTGAGTCTATATTACATTATTTCTATATGTTTTAAGATCATTTTCTCTTGCAGATTGAAATCAAAAGAGACAAACAACAGTCAGAAGTACGTATATTTGTTGATGCCGGAAGGATTCTCCGCCCGCTTCTCGTTGTTCAGAACCTGAAGAAGATCAAAGATTTGAAAGGAGAATTTTCGTTTCAATCTCTTCTGGATAATGGAATAGTCGAGTTCATAGGAGCAGAAGAGGAAGAAGATTGTCAAACTGCATGGGGAATCAAATACCTTTTCACTGCAGAGTTAGAAAATCCACCAGTGAAGTATACACATTGCGAACTCGATAGTTCCTTCTTATTAGGTTTAAGCTGTGGAATCATCCCTTTTGCCAATCATGATCATGCAAGGAGAGTTCTGTACCAATCTGAGAAACACTCTCAGCAAGCCATTGGGTACACATCTACCAATCCGAACATTAGAGTTGATACAAATTCTCATCAGATGTATTATCCCCAGAGGCCACTGTTTCGAACCGTGCTTGCCGATTGCCTCGGGAAATCAACCTATTCCAATCACCATAAGGGGATGCTGCCACGCCCTGAGTTCTTCAACGGTCAGTGTGCTATTGTGGCTGTCAATGTCCATCTTGGTTACAACCAAGAGGACTCATTGGTAATGAATCGTGCCTCACTAGAGCGGGGAATGTTCCGATCTGAACATATCAGAAGCTACAAGGCCGAGGTTGAAAATTTAGACGTGAATGGGAGTAGCGGGGGTGGGGGTCTGAAAAAGATGAAGAGTGATGAGCTGATCAACTTTGGGAAGACGCAAAGCAAGATTGGACGTGTTGACAGCCTCGACGACGATGGATTTCCTTACGTTGGTGCGAGTCTCCAAACCGGCGACATAGTCATCGGTAAGTATGCTGCATCAGGGGTTGATCACAGCATCAAACTTAAGCACACCGAGAGGGGTATTGTCCAGAAGGTTGTGCTTTCTGCTAATGATGAGGGCAAGAACTTTGCTGTTGTATCACTGAGACAGGTAAATTTATACATCAAAACTTTTCTATATCAATCCTTTTTGGGGAGTGTCATTGCCTTTAGAGCCCGTTTGGCTAAGCTTATTTTAAACACCGTATAAGCTATTAAGCTCTAACATCTTATAAGTTGTTTCAAGAGCTTATAAGATGTAATTTTTAAGTAACTTATAAGTTGTTAAAGTGTGTAGCTAATCAAACTTATACGTTCGGTTGGGTGATCTGTTAGTAATTGTCATTTCCCTGGACTATTGCGATGCCTTGTGGTTTAAGGGATTGCAACTTCTATTTCAGTATCGGGATCTAGTGGTGAAGTTAGAACTAAAAACAATTATCTTCTTTTTCTCACAAGTTCTCCGTTTTCCCACGCCTTTTGTGGGCGTGTTTTAATTGTTTCACATCATAATAATTGGTGTATTGATCCAGGTTCGTACTCCATGCCTCGGGGATAAGTTTTCCAGCATGCATGGACAGAAGGGTGTTCTGGGCTTTCTCGAGTCTCAGGAGAACTTTCCGTTCACGAGACAGGGAATAGTTCCTGACATAGTTATAAACCCCCATGCATTTCCTTCTCGACAAACGCCTGGCCAACTTTTGGAGGCTGCTTTGGGCAAAGGCATTGCACTCGGTGGTCGGCTTACATATGCCACCCCATTTTCCACCCCATCTGTTGAAGATATAACGGCTCAGCTTCACAGGTATTTATAATTTTATTATGGAAACTATATTTTTAGATCTTTAAGAGGTATTTTTAGATGGGTTTGAAAAAGAATGCATAGGATAAGTGGAACTTCAAGTTAGTGTATAAGAAGATAACACCATTTGTACAGTGTGGAAGAACAATTAGAGCAGGAAGCGTATGAAATTCCATGCAGAACTCAATTTGGTTTCCATCTAATGTTTGATTTGCTGATTGTTTTAATAATGTAGTTTTGTCATAAATATTGTCCAAGTGATACAAGTGCATTTTTTCAGGCTCGGGTTTTCAAGATGGGGAAACGAGCGAGTCTACGACGGGCGTACGGGTGAAATGGTCAATTCCCTTATCTTTATGGGGCCCACATTCTACCAAAGACTGACACATATGGCCGAAGACAAGGTGAAGTTCAGGAACACGGGGCCCGTTCATCCACTCACTCGTCAGCCCGTGGCTGACAGGAAACGATTTGGAGGAATCAAGTTCGGTGAGATGGAACGGGACTGCCTTATAGCCCACGGGGCAGCTGCTAACCTGCACGAGCGGCTTTTCACTCTGAGTGATTCGTCTCAGATGCACATATGCAGGAAGTGTCAGAATATGGCGAATGTAATCCAACGGCCTGTGTTTGGTGGACGGAAGATACGGGGGCCGTATTGCCGTTTCTGTGAGTCGGTGGAAGATGTGGTGAAGGTGAACGTGCCGTACGGGGCGAAGTTGCTTTGTCAGGAGCTGTTCAGTATGGGAATATCTCTCAAGTTTGATACTGAGTTGTGTTGAATGGAATAAAGTTTGTTTGTCAGACACAAGACATATAATCGGGAGCGTACAAGTTTATTTTTGTCTGTAATCTGATCTGCTTGAAAATGCACCACTTATTTTATGCACCCACCCACATGGGTGCGTGTGACTGTGAATCATCGGTGGTGAACATGTAAAATCGAACCAGAACTTGCTTCTCTTGTTAGAGTTTCGTTGCAAAATTTTAGAATCTCTTTGGATTTATTTTATGTTCTATTTTGCTTTAATTTGTTTCGCTCTCGATCTCTTCAAGTATGTCTTCAATTTTTCAGATTTTCTAAAGAAAACTACTCTCTCCATATTGTTCATTTATCTATTTTAGACGTTTGGTTATAAATTTCTCTTTTTTTTATAATGATAAAATTCATTCTCTCTACACTCTTTTAGTTTTTTATTTCTCTACATTTTCCCTATATATATATTTACACTTTATCTATCTCCATTTCATAACATTCTTCTTTTTGAATTTTTTCTTTAATAATAATAATATTTATTCTGAAGGGTCCAAAATTCCATAATGAAAACCATAACCACAATATCCAAAATCCAGAGGCACATTTACAATCTACTCAAAGAAATCAAAAAGCCTTGGAAGTCAAAATATTATTAATATCCTCATCACTATTATCCGAAATAACCTCATCGAAAATCCTTCCTGTTATAGCTGCAGCTAACGCAGCTGTGAAACCTCGATTTCTTGTCAATGAAGAAGCCATTTTTTCCACCAAAATTTGCTGCATTTCTTCAATACTCTCATCACTTGTTGCAATAGCCTTTTGAATTTTTAAGAGATCTATCGGATCATTACTTGTTGAACATTCGCATGACGTTGGACAGTGGGGAGACGAAGCCTCTCCGGCAGCTCGTGGTGGCTCAGCCGGAGAAGGGTGGTGGTGTTGGCCTTCATATGTGGCTACTAAGAGAGAGGGGTCATCCACGCTTCTTTGCACCTACAACCATATATATACTTACGTAGTCAATATTTAGCAGACCTTTAGTGATATATATACAGTGTTGGAGTTAAAATTCAATTTTATCCCATCACTTTAATTTGGACTTTTTTTTTTTTATTTATTCAATTTTGTCAAATAACTTATCAATATATCCAATTTTGGTCTTATTTTCACTGAAAAATCAGAAAACGACGTTATATAGTGTCATGTGTTTTGCACGTGATCGAAAATTTGAAAGAAAATAAGACCATAAACGACGTCGTATCTGATTTTTCAGTGAAAATAGGACCAGAATCTGAACTTTTGATAAGCTATAAGATTAAATTAAAAATCCCAAAAATTATGAAACTTTTTATGAAAAAGTTTAAAATTGTGGGACAAAATTAAATTTACACCCTAGTGTTAGCATGGTGTTTCAGCAAATATTTTGCAGGCATAGAAGCTTAAATAGGCAGCCAACGTGCACAATATCAAAAACATGTTAGTGTTATTATATGATTTTATTTAAGAAGTGTCACAGAGATTTTTTTTTTTTTTTTTTTTTGTTGCTAGAAGTGTCACAAAGATTGAGAATGATACGGTTAAATTTTAGGAATTGAAGTGAATTGATTACTCCGTATATATAGTTCAATTTTATGACGTTTTGCAAATATCCCAAAATTAATATATGACTACCATTTATTTTTTGGAGTGGGCAAAATGTTCAAAATACCCCTATTTAATGAATAATTATTGTTTTAATGTTCAGTAAATAAGAGTTTATATGAAAATTTAAAGGTAAAATTTAGAATTTAGACACAATAAATAATATATTTTGGCTTATGCAAAAAATGAAAGGGGACTCGGGAGTATATAAAAAAGGGTTTATTAAGTAACTTTTTAAAACTCCTTTATAATAGTATGAGTTAATTGGACCAAAACATCGAATAAATTAAATTGAAGGGAGTATTATATATTTTTAGAAGGCGTGTCTTATTTCCAAAAAACAAAATAGAGGAAACATTATTTTGCTAAACAACATATAGAATGAAATTCTAGGATTCTCAGTTTGAATTGTAGCAAAAATAGTGTTGCGTTGTTAATTGACTTTCAAATCAATAAAAAATAAAACTTGCAAATAAATGGTAAAAAATCCCCGATAATTCAATAATTTGAGATTTTGGGTCAATTAATTTCAAAATTTTGTAATGCAATGAAAAAGAAACGAAAGCAAAATTGACCACTCAACTTTCCAATAAAAGAAAGTTCAACTGTTGAAGAACTTGTCAAAGAAGATTCTTAGCAAGCAAAGAAACTTCTTACCATGCAAAGAGACTTTAATTAAAGAGGAAACTTTATAGACAAGCATGTGTGTATGAAACAGTTTTATACATGTGACAGTAACGAACCTTCTTCTTAACGGGGCAAGTCGGGGCAAACGAGCACTTATAATAAGCTCTAGGAGATGGATTATCCCTCGTTACCTTTTGTCCATATTTCCTCCATTGATGTCCATCTTTCACCACCTATAAATTCATTCAAGTACCATTTTTTCTTAATTTTAATGCACTTACAAAATAAAATATGAGATTAATAATCAATTATATATATTACCAGCTGGCTAACATCGGACGGATCAATCTTTACATAAACTCTTGAAACATTAGATTTGATGTATTTTGGTTCGTGATTACAATTAGTTTCATGATTTTCGTCGACGGCCTTTCTCTTTCTTGATACCTCGTCCTCTGATTGCCTTTGTTTCAAATCATTGTAACTTCTGATCACAATTGTAAGCATATCTGCTAACTTCTTGTTTTCGGACTTCATACGCTTCAACTCCTGCAACATATCGACGATTGCCTCACAATTCATTCGTCTATATATATATCTCAAGACGTTATGTCTCGACGACTGATGGAATGAATTATATATACATATGATCGTCATTTCGATCGAAAGAAAATTTATAAATATTATAAAGATGATTATATACACGTACAAACACACACATACGTATCTTTATCTTAAAGTTTCTCCATGATATTCATCATGCATACAATATATGATACGAGATTTACTTAGTGAGTGAAACTTGAAATCGCAAATTGTTAAATTAAATACTGCTATATAATATTATCAATAATACCATTTAATAAAACAAATAATACTGTATAAAAATAAACAGTCTTCCATAGTTGAATATCAAACTTAGAACAAAATTTAATATCTGTTCTTTAAAAATGTACATTAATTAATTTAAATTAACATGCTTAATTGGTATATAAAAATTAATGTGTGAAAATATAATTTTTTACATATATTACAATGTACAAGCTAGCTAGAAACAATAAAGTATGGGAACAAGAACAATAATCTTAACTTTATTAAGGCTGGATTTATGTATTAATTTTGTCAGCTAATCCATACATACTACTACATATATTATAAAATCATTAATAAGAAGACAAAAAATAGAATTTTTTGCGTTACACACCTCACAATTCGAATTCGACACCGTTTCTCCGGTGGATATATCTTCAAACCCCGACTTCTGGAAAAGAAATACGTACATATGTATTAATTAATTAATTATCTTGTATAATAGTATAATATACGTAATGTATTTTGAATTTAAAAAAAATAAAAATATTTGGCGTACCACCGATGATTCAGTAGGGTTATGCATGCAGGGGTTAAGGTTGAGATCAATATTAAGAGTTGAGGGAAGCTGCAGATTATTGTCCATATTTTGATCAAGATTAGGGTTTCTTCTTCTTCAAATGAATATTGAATGGAATGCAATTCATTTCTGGACAAGATATATATATATATATATATATAATAGTATTAAATTCAATGAATATTGATCGATCGAAGTCAAGTCTAGGTATGGCTATATAATTAAAAAGGAAATTGCCACGAAAGTGAGCCTCCCTAACCAAGCAAGTCACGTCATTGAAGAAGCTACTCATGATTTCAGAATGTTTCCAATGAAAGTCTATACTTCCTTCCATAATAATTTTCATAAGTAAATTTTATGTACTCCGTATAAAAGTAAATGAATGAGTCGACTCGATCATGTGTATGTGTAAACTGTAGATCCAAAAAGTACATACATTTTGTGTAATATTGCAGTTACATTTTGTGTAATATTGCAGATCGATATCGTGAAGTGAAATTGATAAAAGATTTTTCATTTTCATTAAGAATGTAAAAAATTGTTGTGGTATATATATATATATATATATATTTTTTTTTTAAAAGTGTGAAAAGTAAACGTGGAGCCTTGAGTTGAACTAAGCTAAACTCCCCTTGCAAAGATGATCACTTTCAAAGGTAAAGTGCATCATTTCTCCACTAAATATGATATGCGAGTATATTTAAGACATTATTATTTAATAATTAAAGTCAAAATCAATTATCTGTCTCAATTACTCACTCTATTCTCATATAAATGACTTTGTAGCTAGCATCATATTCTTGTACATTATTAAAAAAAAAACTTGCACTTCCAGCTTTATTTTAATTTTACTCTTCTTTTTTATTTTAGAAAATACTCATAATTTATTAATTTTGGACAAAATTATTATTCCCTCCGTCTCGAAATTATTTACACGGTTTGACCGGCACACTTTTAAAAAAAATGAATTTAGTGGTTGGTGATGTAAGATAAAAGATGTGTATTTTAGGTGATTTTTGATAAGGTGTAAAGTAAAATGTATGTAAAAAATGAGTGATAATTTTAAAAATAAAACGATGTTGGGACTTGGAAGGGTACTAATTTTGTTGGGTATTTCCATATTAAGAGTGTGCAAATAATATTGGAACGTTTAAATAAGGAAAGTGTACAAATAATTACAGAACAGAGATGGAATAATATATACTCTTTTTAAATACTAAAATATCATTTATCTGTGAACGGAAAAAGTATAATTTTACATACATATAACAAATTAAATAACTTAAATTATATAACTTTTTCTTATTAAGTAATACTCTTATATTTTTAATTAATGTTGGATATCTTTTTTCTATATATATTGAAATAGAATTTTCGCAGAAGATATAAAAAAGGGCATTTTAAGGGTATTGGTCTAGCTACCCCATGTACCCCTCCCCCACTACTAATCATGCAGTGTATTCCAAAGTTTCAGTCTCATTAGACTAATGGACAAGTTGTAATTGGAGTATATATGGATTTAATTAAGTATTGTAAACTGTAGTATATCTTGTTAATTGACCGCAAAGGTTCATATATATCCTATTTTATGGATGGAGTTTGGAACATTTTAATATTAGAATTGAACTCTTGTATAACTTATATTTAACTTCAACATTTAATAAAACATTTAATTTATTAGTAGTAAATTTAAATATAAAAGTTTATCTAACATCTTCAGCACATTTATATAAAGGAAATTTAATTACATGTTATGGAACAGTTATATAAAAGTATTTCTGAATTGGGTTATAGTCCAACTAAATTTATTTAAATTGGTAAAGTCTAGTATGCAGGTTATGCACCCTAGTCCATGTTGCACTTTTCAGTTTTACTGACTTATACTTTTTTGTAAATGGTGTTGCACTTTTCAATTATTATTTTTATCAAAAAGTATAAGTCAGTAAAACTGAAAAGTGCAACATGGACTAGGGTGCATAACATGCACTCGAGTCCATAGCAGATCAACCCATTTAAATTAACGACGAATCTAGACTCCCTAGTGTCCAATACCTTGTCATTTCATGTCAGAAATGTAACAACAATGTGTTAGAACTTTGATCTTACCAAATTAAACTCTATCATTTGAAATAGAATTGAATTCTATGAATGAGAATATATAATTGTTATAAATAACCCGATTCAGAGGAAACTCTTATAAATAGCCACATGCATGTTTGTTCGGTACAAGGAAAGTTGTTGCAGAATGTGCATTAATTAAGTATATAGAATGCAGTCCAGTTCCTTCCATTTGTCGGAGCTTTAGACATTAGAGGCGGTTCGGTACGGTATACCGACCATATCGTTATCATATCAAAAATTTTCGATATTGAAAAAATTCATACCGTTATCGTACCGAAATTTCGGTATACCTAAATTTTCGGTATGTACTGATACCGTACCGTAATTTCGATATATCAAATTTTCGATACGCTATATTGGTATACCGAATTTTCGATACGATATATCGATATACCGATTCATATCGAAAATATTGAACTTTCATTTCATATCAAATTTTTTTCGGTATACCGCGGTATGATCATTTTCCATACCGTCACCGTACCGAAAATTTCGATATATTTACCCAACCATATATAGTTGGGACGCTCCACGTCTTTTAAGTTGTTTTACCTTTAAAAAAGTCACGCCATTATTCTGAAAATATTCTTTTTGCGAAAAAATGTTTAACCTTGACTCGGTTATTTTATCGTTGTTTATGTTGTTCGTGTTCAAGATTGTTGATCCAGTTGCTGACTATTCGAGAATTTGTTGTTTTCGGAAAGTTGTTTAATTAAAGATGAAAGTTGTTAAATATAATCGTGAAATCTCTTGTCTACCGTGTAAAATTTCATTTTCGTTTTCATTGTAATTTACAATTCCACTTTATATATTTTTCGTTTTTACAGGAAGTCATCATTAGTACTGTTGATATAAATCAACAATTTTGTCTCCCTTGAGACATTAATGTTATTAATATCAAAATTTGTCCCTGGTTAAGTAATGTGGAAATTATTTTGTATGTATACTGACATATACTCGTTCCAATATGACATAAAAATTAAGTAAAAGATTGTTTAATTTAATTAATTTATATTATATTATACAAGTTTTTCCAACCAATTGATATTTTAAAGGTTGACGCGTATTTGAGAGCTTGAATTCAATATTTTCAACTATCCACTACTAATATTCGAATGGTTTAATTTGGACAAACACTCAAGTGTAAAAAGTTGTAAGACAAGATTAGATTCCTTAACCAAGAAGGCAAGTTATTACAAACGACTTGGACTATTTTACGATAATGACCCTTTTAATTACTTATTATTATTTTTTTGATAAATTCTAATTACTTAGTTAAACCAATTCTTCTTGCAATTAAGAAACAGTGGCAATTATATGTGTGCACTACTTTAATTTTACGCGTGTAACAATCAATCAAGTAAGGAATAATCAATATATCCAACTTTTTTCCTTTAAAATTATAAAAATAAATATTAAAGCACAATTACCTTGAAATTTCGACATTAAAAACTTCTTTAGAATTATACTTAATGCAACTCGTTCTTCAAGGCGATTAGGATTGTTTACTAGTGTAATATTCCCGTCGTCTTGTATATATTTGATTGAATTAATAAGTACGTAATTAACGATATATATATGATGAAACTAACTAAATAGCTAGCCACTTTAAATAAGTGGCCGATATGATCGGGTGTATTGATATTATTATTATTATGTTGTGAGACGGTTTCTCAATATCGAATTCATCAAACACATGAATATGTCCAAACCATATTCGGTAGAATTTTTTTTTAATTTGGTGTCTTAGTTATGAGATTAATTTAAATTAAGTTTATTTTATTCCATGTCTTCTTCTTTGTTCAATTTTATTATTCTCACTCTCCCTTTGTCTAATTTAACTATTCCATTTTTTTAATATAATACTGTTAATATTATTTTATCTTCATCCTTCAATTTTCATTTATTTATTTAAATTGTTCATCACTTTATTAACAAATAAATTATAAATTAGAACTGCCGATCGGTATATATTAATAAACGATTACTTTATTTGCTGGAAGGAAGCTATGATTTTGGTATGCATTAGGCTGGTACATATTCTCACTATTAACATTGTTAATAAAGTGATATGAATAAGTCACTATATTTACAAGAAAAATAAGGAAATAAATCAAATATTTCTTTGAGAATATTTATAACTTAAATAAAAGATGGTTTCCTAACATATATATATATATATAACTTTATATTATTTACCTCCAGTTAAGCGATGTTGGAAATGTAAATAAACACAGAGCTTAGCTTGAAATATAATCGTTTGAAATAGAACTATTAAAATGGACTGAGCAAAAACTGCAAAAAGCCCGTCAATTGGAGGGACGGTGGCGGACCGACCCATTTACTAGGCAGGTTGTCAAAACCTCAACCTCAACCCAACCCACAAAGGGGCGAGCTGCGATTTTAGCTTGCTAACCCAATTTTTTTTAAGATAAAATTATTTACTAAATTCACTACAAAATTTGCCCCATATTGCGAGGAAAATTTAAAAATTGAAAGGATTTATTACCCAAGTAAAGAGATTTATTACCTTATGCATGGATTCGAATCCTTTCACCCTTCCCCCTTAGGTCACAATATATCATTTTATTTTCAAAATTGTTACTCGTTTTGGACCCATATTTTACTCTACACCTCATTAAATCTCTTTTACACCCCCACTAAATAATTTAAAATACATGCATTTCATTTGTTTCACTTTACACCCTACTAAATTACGTTTTAATTTCTTAAAAATTGTACCTATCTTAATTATATTCAAGTCATTTCGTGACAAATGATATATATATATATATATATATATATATATATATATATTAGAGGTAAGGGTTGGTCAGACAATCTTACTGATCAACCGATTGAAACCGAAATTTAATCACCCCGAATAAAGAGTGAATGATACGTGTATGTGGCAAGCTTATGTGCAGTCTTGTTCCTCCCTCTTGAAAGGTACGTAGGAGACCTCGCATACTAGCTAGAAAGCTCTAAATCATGCTCCAAATATATATTAAGTTAGTTAGAGTATGCATGTATTTTAGTGTTACGTACTAGGCCACAGCTTATAGGGTAAATTAAAGTATGAGTGTTTTTTTTTTTATCATGACATTTCAGGTTTATCGTCACAAGAAAACGTCACAATTAATTAATTAATGAGTGGGTAAAATAATCAAAAGAAAATCTTTAAATACAATTATAATATTATATTTAATCCCTGTTATTTCATTGTCTCCTTTGGCATTAAACAAAGACCGGCCATGTGAAAATCAACCCAACAAGGCTTATATATGAATGTTCACTCGATCAAACACACAAAATTTTAATTATTATATATAATATTGTAAGCTCATGAGTAGACTTCAATTAATCATGTATATTATAATTTAGAATTTAAAAATTATTTTAGGTCATGGTCATTGTGTATATCAACATGTGATATACACTCTTAACTTCGAATTTTTATGTAACTCAATTCAGCCTATACAAAGTACAATTAATTAATTTGCATTTAATTTAATTTTCTTTTTACGTAATATTTCAATCGTTTGACTAATATATATATATATATATATATATATATATATATATATATATATATATATGACAATTTATTGTGTAATTGTTCGTAATTTAATTTAAAAAATGAACAAAATAGATAAAATGCTAATTTCAAAATATAAATTTTAACATAATTTAAATATATTTGAATCAATGTGCACCTTTATCACCCAAAAAAATGTTAATTTATATATTATATATGTACGACTAAAATTTGTTTTATTATGAGTTAATTATATTTATGTGAAAACGGCTAATACTATCAATTAATACTTTAGTGAAAAAACTAATAATATTTAAAAATTTAAAATTAATCTACATAAAACTTTGTCATGTATTATATTAATTTGTCGTTCTTTTAAATATTTATATGTCATGCATATTCGCATCATACGCACGTCATGCATATATAGTCACAGTCAGTGTAACACCCTCACATCACTTGAAGAGAAAATGAATAACCCACATATAAAATAAGCACTAGTAAAGATTATGATTTTTTATGGCCCGTTATTCTATTAAAAAATCGACTAATTTGGAGGATCAATCACATCGCACTGTCCATCTGTGGAGCTCCGTTTAAAATCAGAGCAAACTATGTATGGACTGACAGAAAATTGATTAATTCGGTGAACCAATCTCATCATTCACTTGTGAATGCCCCGTTTAAAGATATAACACACTTTTAAGTTTTAAACCTACACCATTAGACTAACTCCATGGAGGTTAAATAAAGATTATGAATAATATATATGTGTATACATTTTCTGTGATAAAATTGGCAATATTTAAAAACACTGTAGAGGCTATGAAAAAATAATTTATTTATGCTTTTATTTTTTTAATGTTAATAGTTGTTTTGGGAAGTCGTCTTAATTTAAGGTAATAAAAAGAATCGATTAATGTATAATATATTAAGGGATATGGAATATTCTTTTTAGAGTTAATAGTAGTTTTACCGTGTAACTATTTTTCTTAACTAATACAATATTTTTTTTTTTATGAAACAAACAATATTATTAAATTACTACTCCGTAATAAAACAACTAATACTTTTAAAAAAATATACACAAATAAATTACATTGCATGAAACTTTGTCTTCTTTTTAAAGGATCGTTCTAATTATAAATTTATAATTAGCGTGAATATAATTAAATTTTTATTTGAACAATCAACAATTGATATTTCTTAATAAAAAAAATATTTGGTTTATGTACGAATCAAATTTTCTTATAAAATTTCAGATTCCTCATTGTATCTAAAATAATTAAAATCAAATAATGGAGGACCTCGAAAGTGACTAACATATTAAAAAATGTATGGAAAATTAAAAAGGCAGTAGAAAAGTATATATTGGAGGGAATTTCTCCGAATGATGTTTGCAACAATTGCGTACCGTGACAGGGGAAATAAAATTACATGCCGTTGACGTCAAGGCACTAGTTTGACTTCAAATTTACTCTTTTCTCTTGGAATTTTATCAAAATCTCTCGTAATTTAGAAATATTGTATGGAATTTTTTCATGGTTTAAAAATTGCACAGAACACCGTGTAAATGATTAAATTCAACGATTTTTTTTTCCTTCAAATCACGTAGTTATTGATTTATCTCTTTTTTCAATTTAAAATTGTTAACTAACCACTCAAACATCATTATATCAAACATATCAACTAAAAATAAATATAACTATTTTTTTCTAAAATAATTAATGTTAATAAACAATTTTTTTTAGTGAAACAACTTATATTAACAAACTAATATTTCTTAGTAAAATAACTACTATCCTTAAAAATACACATCAATAATTGTATACAAGTTTTGCAATTTTTGTTAATATAAAATTGGTTTATGGATTATTAGGACACCAAGTCCACCCCACCCGCTGGGCCACCCATTTTCCCCCCTGTGTGCCGTTTAGGCTAGGAGCTTTAGTCGACATGTTGTGAATGCAATTAATATATATTCAATTTAATTTTAGTTTTTAATTCTTTAATTCAATCTATTCTAACTTTAATTGTTGTTTATTAAATTATTTATCAAAGCATATCATAATTATTTCTAAATTATGTTTTTATTAATTCTACTATGAGCAAAATGTCTAGAGAGAGAGAGAGTGGGGGAGGAGAGTGGGTGAGAGTTAGCCGTAGGAACAACCGTCCCTTCTCCGAGCGTTTTCCGGTGAGGCATTCAAATATCCCCAGCCATAGTATTAACCGGACCCGTAGCTATCCCCCTAGGACAGATAGGAGATCGGAAGATGAGGAGTTATATCGTCGGAAAACTCGTGGGAATGCCGCTTGGCGGGAGAAATTTGTAGGTCTCAAAATGAGAAATGTGTTCACGTTCTTCTTTAGAAATTTCCCGGTGGAATGCACTATTGACGACCTAAGATACAACTTCAACAAAGTGGGCAAGGTGATGGACATCTTCAGACCTCATAAAACTGATAAAGAAGGCAAACCTTTTGGCTTCGTCCGGTTCGAATGCGAGACGAGTGAAGAAAGCATGCTCCAAGCCTTGAACGAAGTGTGGATGGGGAGCTATAAAATCAGAGCGTACGTGCCGCGTTATGAAAGAACGGTGGAGGAATCACAGAAACAAAAGCCACAGCCAAGAGGTAGGCCGTTTGGAGAGAACCGAAATATCAGGCAAAGAGAGCTCTCTTTCTGTGAAGCGGTGATGAAACAGGGAGTCCCAACTCAAAGAAATGCAGAAATGGGGACACCCTTAGACCAAGCATCAAAGGAGAAGGAACTGAACATCAAATTCCAAACGGAGAAGGAGGAAAGAGCATGGCTGGTCTCGTGCTTTACAGGATCCCTGAGGAGAGAATTTTCATGGGAGGAACACGGAGAATAACTACAGCAAGAATGTGCAAACATTCTAAAACTGCGCACGTTGGGGGAGGATGCCGTTCTCATTCAAAACATATCCGGAAAAAGCAATGAGGAGATTACGGGGGTGATGGAAGAATGGTTTCGGCACTGGTTCGAATGGCACAGGGAGTGGCAACCAATCGATGTAAGTCACAAACGATTGGTGTGGACGAGATGGATTGGAGTTCCGGTTCACGCATGGAGCACCCAATTTTTTGAGACGGCGTGCGCCATGATCGGAAAATTGATCAAGCTTGACGTCCAAACTATGGAGAAAACACGACTTGATTTCGCAAGAGTTCTAGTATCCATCTCATATCTAAAAAACGTGAACCAGATTGCACACTTGGATATTGATGGCACCAATTTCAAATGCAGAATAATGGAGGAGCATGGAATGCGTTATCAAAACACACAGTATGATTCACGAACAGATTCCGAATATGACGAGGAATCCGATTGGTCCCTGGAAGAAGACGATCGGGACGAAAACATATCCATAAGTCCGGCGGCGGCGACTGTTCACGGAGAGGCGAGAAGCGGCTCGCCGGACTGTTCAGATTCGGAGGCGGCGACTGTTCACGGAGGGGCGAGAAATGGCTCACCGGAATGTCCAGGCTCGGCGGTGGCGACCGATTACGGAGGGGCGAGAAACAGTTCGCCGGAATGCCCACTCCCGACCTCTGACGGCCAGGAACCGAACGATCGCCTCGTACAATGCGTGAATCCCAGTGGGACCCGAGGAGACAGGACGTTGAATGCCATTAATGAGGTCATTAAGGTTACCTTGGAACAAGAATTGCATGTCGAAACATGGAAAAGGCGTGAACAAAATCCAATCATGATGCCGCCATCAAATATCGAAAATATCGAGGAGGGGCCCCACAAATCGGAGTCCTTTCGAGGCGAATCAGAAAATACGGCGCCTATTCTGTTGGTTGAAACAGAAAATGAAAATGGAGAAGGTGTGAATGGTACAGCCTGTACGCATGTGGGAGGCGTGACCTCAAACCCTACCCCCCCAACCTTGGCCCACAATATTCCTGGGCCCATCCCTTATCCCTGTGAGCCCACCCCAAACCCAGATCCCTATTTAATATCCACACCCACACTACTGCCCAATACACCCCCCCACACCACCCCTTTCTCACCACCTCTAAATACCGAGCCCACTTCAAACCCCAGCCTCCTAACACACCCCCAAACACCCACACCCCTGCTGAATTCACCCCTGCTGGATACACCCCCTCCTGATCTTAGCCATTTACAACACCCCCACACTCATTCAAAACCTACCCCTATTAAAATCACTAAAATCTCTACACCCCCTCCGGACCCAGCCCTAGCGATACCAGCCTCATATCCCGACCCTCCCCACGAGGGCAAATCCACCTCTTCTTACACCCTTCTTACACCCCCTCACCACCCTCAAAACATAACCACAAATACCAAACCAACTTATAAACCTCGAAAAAATCCCCCAAAAAAGAAAATCAACAAAATGGAACTGTGGCAGATGGAGACAAAGCGCTGGACTGAATTTTCCAAAGGTTTCGAAACAGAGATGGAGTCGATAGAGGCCCAAAAGAGCAAGCCAAGAAAGGGGAAAGGCAGACAACAACAACCACCCACCACCACGCTGACCATCGACGCGGAGACCGAGGCCTCAAAAACGTGGAGTGTGGGAAAAAGCTTAGGCATCCAAACCAAAACCTCTGATGCCCAGGAGATCAACAAACTCATTGAAATGGAGAAACAAGGCCAGACAAAGATACTAAGAGCAGAAGGTGAATTAAAAGAGTGTTATCCATGAAGATACTATCTATGAACATTCGTGGCTTGGGGAACCGGATCAAAAAAGAAGAGCTACGAGAGCTCATAAAGAACCAGGGGGTGGATATGTGCTGCATCCAAGAGTCGAAACTGGAAGTAGTGGAGGAAACAACATGCCATGCAATATGGGGCCAAGGAAAGATGGAATGGTACTCAAGAGAAGCAACAGGGAGATCCGGGGGAATAATATCAATATGGAACCCAGAAGTTTTCAGATGCTCCAGCTGTTGGCACATGTCCGGAGGAGTTATACTAAACGGTGTTTGGGGGCAGGAAAGAATTCAATGTTGTGTTATCAATGTTTATGCCCCATGCAACCTACCTGACAAGATTGAGTTGTGGGATCGCTTAAACACAATTGTGAGCCAAAACCCCACCACCTGCATTTGCATTATTGGGGATTTCAATGCAATACGCTGTGGGACGGAAAGAGATGGTAGAGGGCAGCAACAAAACCACAGAGACACAATGGCTTTTGATGGCTTTATCAAAGGTTCAAACTTGATTGATCTCCCACTACACGGAAGGAAATTTACTTGGTACAAGGCTGATGGATCATGCAAGAGCAAGCTGGATAGAGCTTTGGTAAATCATCACTGGCTCAACCAGTGGCCCAACACACACTTAAGGGGCCTAAGACGTTCAGTCTCCGATCATTGTCCTATCCTTTTGGGGATAAAAGTAAAGGATTGGGGACCAAAACCATTCCGCAGTCTCAACGCCTGGTCCACACACCCAAAATTCAAAAGCTTTGTCAAAGAAAAGTGGACGAGCTACCAAGTCCAAGGATGGGGAAGCTATGTGATTAAAGAGAAGCTGAAATGGCTCAAGGCAGACTTGAAGGAGTGGAACACCAACACCTTCGGCATCATCGATCACAATATAGAAACTCAACGAGCCGAAATCCAGAAGCTGGACACTATTGATGAAGTTTTCGGGCTTGAGGAAACCGAGATCATAAACAGAAACAGGGCAGCGGCACTGCTAATCCGGGAATTAAAAAAGAAGAGCATGACCAACTACCAGAAAGCAAGATGCAAGTGGGTTAAAGAGGGTGACTGTAATACTCGCTTCTTCCACAACTACATCAATAGGAGAAGGAAAAGAAACGAGATCCTTGGTCTTATGGTTGGAGGAGAATGGAGTGAAGAAGTATCAGCGGTGAAAAAGGGGGTTTTCGAACACTTTCAGAACCACTTCAGAAACCAAAGAGCTGCTAGACCGGTCCCAGCAACAGGTTTTGCAAGGAAACAGATCTCAACCACAGAAAACGCCATGCTCATAGCCCCCTTTTCGAAGGAAGAAATCCGAAAAGCCATAAGCGAATGCGACAACACGAAAAGCCCCGGTCCGGATGGCTTCAACTTTGGGTTTTTAAAGCAGTTTTGGCATCTATTGGAGGCTGATTTTATTCAACTCATGGAGGAATTCCACACCCACGGGCGACTGGTGAAGGGCTTCAACCCAACTTTCATTGTGCTCATCCCCAAGAAGGAAGTTAGTACGGACTTGAACGATTTCAGACCAATCTCCCTTGTGGGGGGCATCTACAAGATCATTGCAAAAATCCTGGCGAAAAGGCTCGGTTCTGTCCTACCATCCATAATCTCTACTGCGCAATCTGCTTTCATTGGGAAGAGGAACATATTGGATAGTGTGGTTGTCTTAAATGAAGCGATCGATGAAGCAAAACGAGATAAAATAGTACGTGCTTTCTTCAAAATTGACTTTGCAAAAGCCTATGACTCAATCGACTGGGGCTACCTAGAGCTCATGATGGAGAGATTCAACTTCAACCCCAAATGGAGAAAGTGGGTGATGGAGTGCGTGACAACAGCAACAGCCTCGGTCCTAGTAAACGGCAGTCCATCTGGAGAATTCAAAATGGAGAGGGGCCTAAGACAAGGGGACCCACTGTCCCCTTTCCTGTTTCTGATCGCTGCAGAAGGATTGAGTATTCTTATGGAGAGGGCAACAGAAGAAGGAATGTACAAAGCGGCAGAAATCGGACCAGAAAAAATCAGAATCTCACATCTACAGTATGCGGACGACACAATCCTCATGGGGGACGCAAGTCTGGAGAACGCATGGGTCATGAGACGAGTACTACGAAATATGGAATTGATGTCGGGCTTAAAAATAAATTTTGAGAAATGTTCGGTCATTGGCGTAAACGTGGAGAACACTACCCTGAATAATATGGCGGAGGTCCTAGGGTGCAGAGTTGATACCACTCCTTTCACATACTTAGGAGTGAGAGTCGGAGCAAATCACAGGAGAACGGTGGAATGGACCTCGATTGTGGGGAAAATTAGAAACAGGCTAGCACAATGGGATGACAAGAAGATCTCGATGGGCGGCAGGATCACGTTGTTAAATTCGGTTATCTCTTCTCTTCCGACATACTATCTGTCTTTCTACCAAATACCAAAAAAAACCATGAGTGAGATTGTGAGGCTACAACGTAATTTTCTTTGGGGGGGCGGGAGTAATGGAAAGAGAGTAGCATGGATTGAGTGGAAAAGAGTCTGTAATACGAAAGAACTAGGTGGGCTAGGGGTTAGAGATATTGGAATTTTTAACAAGACTCTATTGGGGAAATGGGGATGGAGATATATACATGAAAAAAACAGCTTGTGGGCTAGGGTTCTTAGGTCTAGATATGGGAATGCCTGGGGAGATGGTTTTGGCCTATTCCCAACAGGGGGGGTTGGAAGGGTATCACTATGGTGGAGGGATATTTTAAAAGTGTTAGGAGAGGGTAATGAGGGCTGGTTCCATGGAAATCTTTCTAAGGTACTAGGGGACGGGAGAAATACTTTCTTTTGGGAGGAGAATTGGACGGGGGAGGGAACTTTAAAAGATAGATTTAGGAGACTGTACCACATTAGCATAGACAAGGGGAAAACAGTGGGGGAAATGGGTGTTTGGGAGGGAGAGTTATGGAGGTGGACATGGAGATGGAGAAGAGCTCTCTTTGATAGGGAACTAACATCTTTTAACGATCTGATATCTGTGATAAACAGGTTCAAGCCCAAAGACGGAATAGAGGATTCATGGAAATGGCTTGCATCAAACACGGGGAAGTTCGCCACAAAAGCAACGTACTCGATCCTGTTCAACCAAAGCCAAGACACTCGACCGGACGACAGGCCCATCCAAGGGTTCAAGAGTATTTGGAAGAGCTTTGCACCCTCAAAAGTCAAAGCTCACGCATGGAGGCTCTTATGGGGTAGATTGCCAACGCGATCCAACCTTAGAAGGAGAAACATTCTAAACCAGAACGATGATCTAAGGTGTGTACTATGTGGGGAAAGTGAAGAAACTGAGAAACATATTTTCCTGGAATGCCCCCAAGCATACCAAGTTTGGATGGACTGTCTGGATTGGCTTAAGATACCGTCAGCACTACCGTCAGAATTACTAGAAAATCTCCTTGGTTTTGGAGGCCTTATCAAAAGAAGAAACGGGAAGAAGATTGCCACATCTACTTGGTTATGCGTGGTATGGCTCATATGGAAGTGGAGAAACGCAGTCATATTCAGAAACGAGGTCTTCTCGACCACCAAGGTTAAGGAGGAGCTAAGGGCAAGACTTTGGAGCTGGTTCACAGTCAAATATCCCACTCGGAATACCTCGCCTTTCAAGGACTGGGTGACAGACCCACTCAAGTGCATGGTCTGAGACACTAAGTATTTTAAATGTTTTAATGTTTGTTCTCTCTGATAACTAATTTTGTACACTGAATTATTCGGGTATTTCTTGTACCCAATTTTAATACAATTTTCCTTTTACCGATCAAAAAAAAAATTTCTAAATTATGTTTTTCAAATTAAATAATTTAATTACGATATCAATTCACACTATTTAAATTTATTCAAATTAACTAAATTATGTTTTCCACACAGTGAGCGGCAGAATTTTGTAAAAAACAATCGGTAGTAGTCTCTGCATAAACACGTGACAATCATGACTCTTCATCCCATACAATTTCAATTTCGACCAGTCAATGCAACGGGACATGTTAGACACATATCCATCTGGAAACTTCAACTCACTTATCCACTTACAAACAACATCCTTTTGCTTCTTATCAAGCGAAAAAGAAGCCTTAGGATACTTTGATGTACGTGGACATTTCTTGAGAGAGGGACGACGACAATAATCATTCAGCTCATCTCTTGATTTAGACGTGTCCTTTGTTTTCCCCTCCACATTCATCACCGTGTTGAATACGTTATCAAACACATTTTTCTCAATATGCATCACGTCTAAATTGTGTCGTATCAACAAGGTACTCCAATACGACAACTCCCAGAAAATGCTTTTCCACTTCCACCCTCCAGAAAGTTTTTTGTTGTGAGCCTCAGCACCATCCTCTGTAACTTTTCTATATCCCAAATGATCAATTTCGTATAGGAGACTTGCACCCGTTCGAATAGGCGGTGGATCATCTGTGACTACTACTCCGGCCATGAATGCAGTTTTATTCGTTCGCCACGTGTGATTCAGTGGTAAGAACTTTCGGTGGTTGTCGAACCACGACTGCTTTCGACTTTTATTCAAATAGAATGCATCGGTGTACTCTCCACAATATGGACAAGCAAGCCTTCCGGCTGTACTCCAACCAGACAACATTGAGTATGCTGGGAAGTCACTAATGGTCCAGATAAGTGCAGCTCGCATCAAAAAGTTTTGCTTTCTAGCAACATCGTAAGTTTGCACCACATTTTCCCATAAAAATCTCAAATCTGCTATCAGTGGTTGCAAAAACACATCAAGTTTGTCCTTCGGACTTTTAGGCCCGGGCACGAGAATCGAAAGAAACATGAATTGATCCTTCATGCATAACCACGGGGGTAGATTGTACGGAGTAAGTATAACTGGCCATGACGAATATTGTTTCCCCGTCATTCCAAACGGTGCAAAACCGTCTGTGCTCAAGCCCAACCTCACATTCCTAATTTCAGATGCAAAATCAGGATACGAACGGTCCAAATGCTTCCAAGCGAGCGAGTCTTCCGGGTGACGCATAACACCAGAGTTATCAGAAGCGCACGAGGCATGCCATGTCATATCCTTCGCAGTGGCCTTGGACATGTACAATCTTTGCAAACGAGGAATTATCGAAAAGTAGAACATCTCCTTAACCGGGCGTTTCTTTTTCAACCGACCATCTACATTAACCCTACTCGGCTTATACCGTGATCGACCACAAATCTTACAAAAATCTAGTTCGTTGTTTACACCCCAAAATAACATGCAATTATGTGCACAACAATCAATCCTTTCTACCGGAAGACCCATCCCACTCATCAAATGTTTGGTGTCGTTAAATTTCTTGGGAACCTTATTTTCGGGAGGACAAATCTCACGAATCAACTCAACAACCTGATTGTATCCCCTTTCAGACAATCTGTTTTCCGTTTTAATGTTCAACAATCTGGAATTGAATGACAACTGCGAATGAGATTCACAACCAGGATACAAGTCTTGGTCCGCTGCACGAAGCATGCCGTAAAACTGTGCCGCATTCTCGTTAGGGGGTTCTTCATTAAGTGCCTCCTCTTCCACGTCTATTCCAAAATCAATGTTTGGGCCACCCATTAACTCTTCTACCATAGTGTGGTACGAACTAGGTCCCGTTGGGTCAACGTCGTTTGAAGTTGACGCAAATTCATTAGTGTTTTGAAATGGACGTGGACCCGAACTCTCTTTCCCGTGATAAATCAAATTATAATAATTCAGTGTAAAACCATTTCGATATAAATGAGATTTCACTTCGTTAGGATCTCTATAAGTTTGATTTCGACATCTAGCTTTCGAACATGGACACCTAATTTTTCCTTCTCAAATCGAATTCGGATTACTAGTAGCAGCTTCAATAAATCCATTTACTCCACTAACAAATCCGGGGTTCATAATCCCATTCACTAATCTTGGACTATACATCCAACTACGACTTGAATAATCCATGTCAATCGACGTCTACAACACACAAACAACCAACGTCTCATTTCCTCCAACTCTATTAAAATTAATTAATATAATTCTAAGTATATTCTAATAATTATTCTAACACCCTAATTAACAAATAAATTCATATATAGACATATAACACAAATATAATTCTAACACCCTAATTAACAAATAAATTCATATAACTTAATTAAAACATACATATAAATCAGTAACGGACCTAGTAAGTGCCCAGGGGGTTCACTGGGCCCCCCACCAATTTTTTTTTTTTTATATATATATATAGATATATATATATTATTTTTCAATAATTATTTATATTATTTTTTATGTTTTAAGATTATTATACGAATAAATTCGTATACCAATATATAGAGATTTAATTACTCCACAAAATATGCAAATATCCAAACTAACCAATAATATCTAATACATATCTATATTCCTAAAAATAAGGCAACAAAATAAAAGATTAATTCATTGGACCACGACCCTCATTCTCATCAGATTACTTGAACACTTCAAATATAAAAATAATTCACAAAATAGATACATTTACTATATCATTTTATTTTTAAAATTATTATTAATTTTATATCCACATTTTTATAGATTATTAAATCACCCAAACTGATTCTTACTTATTTGATCGGTCTAAATTTATATTTATTAAAAAGTGAGTCAATCAAAATTACTTTCGAAGTTGTATACTTTTTCACAAGTTAGAACAATTGAAAATTACTTCTTTTAAAACATAACAAAAATTGTTAAATTTAAATTAGTGAAATGAGATGTATTGAAAAAATTATAATAATTTTTTTGTATATATAAATATTTTGTCTTTGTATTAATGTAAATTGGGCCCCCCAATCTGTAATTTCTGGGTCCGTCACTGATATAAATACATGCCTAACACAACATAATTAACAATTTATAAATTCTAACAATTAACACATGCATGTATAAAAATTAACAATTCTAACAATTTTATATATACATACAACATATATGCATATATATACATATATATACTAAAACTATATATACACATATAACTTCAAATTTAACCAATGAAAAAAAAAAAAAAAAATTACCGTAGAAATGCTCTCGTCGAAGTGTAGAACACAAATGGCCAAAAACCGAGTTCGATCCGCAAACGAAGGTGATTTTTGAGTGTGGAGGTGTAAAACTCGAAGCTTCAATGGAGGTGTGGGGGTGCGCCGCTGTTACGTTCTGGAAGAGAGGGGGTTTGACCAATTTATATTCAATTAGGGCGACGGGGAAGGCAACGGGCCCACTGCCGTTGCCATTTAGCATCGGGGGGCCCGTTACCAAATGGCATCGGGGCCCACTGCCGTCCCCTTTTCGCATCGGCCATTAAATGCCGTTACCAAATGGCATCGGGGCCCACTGCCGTCCCCTTTTCGCATCAGCCATTAAATGCCGTTACCAAATTGCATCGGCCTGCATGTCGTTGCCAATTGGCGTTAGCCTTTTGGCCAATATTTTGCAGTGATTGTACGATGCAATTAGTGGGTTGAAGTATTATTTTTTATATAAGAAAAACAACAAGTAATTATATATAATGATAATAATGGGTATCTGTGAATTAAATCACAAATTTTTCTTAATTTCAATATAATAGTATATATTTTTTTTTTATAATTTCAACTAAATTACTAATTTTAAATTTTAATTATATCACAATAAAAAATAACAATGTTTTGTTAAAGGATGTAACTTCGCCAAGCCATGCCAAATTCATATACGAACTAATTTACAACAAAATTTAAAGATGGCAATTTATTTACAATTATTCAAATATTTAAATTAAATTGTAAATATATTAAAAAAAAGTTGTGATTTAATTTGTAATTCAGCCTAATAATAATAATAAAGTCTTAAAAGTTAAAACTTAAAGCTCAAGCCTTTGCCCTCATGAGCGGTTTGGCCGGATTGTTTGGGCTTCAAATTCTCCATTCTAAGTGGGTTAGTTGAAAGGCCACAGTTATTTGCCCCCTTTTATATTTAGTTCACCCTCAAAAAAATTTTAATAAAAAATTACACCTAAAAACTATATTATTCTTTTATTAATTTACAAAAAAATATAACATAATCAATAATAGTTTATACCTTCACAATCTACCGCCAAATCACCCATATTTTCAAAAAAAAAAAAAATCATATAAATATGGTTATAACTATATATAAAAAAAAACATGATTTTGGGAAAAAAAATTCAAATTTGTGTAGCAAATTTTCGAAAATAAATTCTGAAAAAAGAATAAGAACTTGATTTTTTCGATTGATCCCCAAATTCAAAGGAAAAAAATAATCAAAGCAAACTCAAACATCATTTTTCCAGTTAATTTGTAGAGCTATTATTCGAGTCGAGCCGAGCTCGGCTCGATAACATTATCGAGTTAAAAATTGAACTCGACTCATTAACGAGTTTAACGAGCTTAACGAGTCTATCGAGTCGAGCCGAGCCTAACGAGCCTAATGGAATTTTTTACAAAAATTTAGTTTTCGAGCCTAACAAGTCGAGCTCGAGCCCAGTGGCGGACCCAGGATTTTAAAACTGAGGGGACTATCGAACAATAAAAAATATTTGTACACAAACATTGTTTTATATATGAATAAAATATATTTTATAAAGTAAAATAAATTTACAAGTTACAAGTGAGTCCGACGAATTTTCATTTTTTGAAAGCGGCTTATGACATATTCATTGAAAATTTGTAAAAATAAATCTTTTTCAATGAAAGTGATCAAGCAATTATTTAATTTTTTAGTATCAATTTCATTTAAGTAATTTAGAACTTTAACAAAATAAAATTATAATAAGAAATAAATTAAAAAAAATCGAGAAAGAGGGTAATGATGCTGCTGTTAAATGTTACTCCCTCCGTCCCTCTATAAGTTTCCAACTTTTCTTTTATGGATGTCCCACAATAAGTTTTCCATTTCATTTTTTTCCATTTTTGGCATATGATTTTCTCTCTCCCAATCACATCACTTACACTTTATCTATTATTTTATCATACTTCATTTCACACTCATCTACCCCCTCCGTCCCACAATAACTTTCACACTTTCCTTTTTGGGACGTCCCACAATAACTTTCACACCCTTGAAATGGAAAATCTTTTATAAACTCCACCCTCACAATAACCTCAATTTTACACAAATGCCATTACTTTATCTCCACACATACACAAAAGTCAACTCATTTCTTTACTTTATATATAAAGTTTTACAAAATTACCCCTCAAAACTTCACTCATTATTACACTTTCTTAATTTTCGTGCCCATCTACCTATGAAGATTAATATGGGACGGAGGGAGTATTATTTTCTCTCACCATCCCATCACTTGTACTATATTACGAGACTCCCATGGTACAGGATAAGAGGACTAAGAGAGAGAGGACGAAAGTATCACTCTAGCTGCTAGCGGAATGGACTGGATGACTGACTTCGGGCTATTGCTATTGAAGGAAGAAGCTCCCAAGAAGCAAATATGAAATCAAAGCGGTTCCTTTCCGAACTAGACCTATCCTTCTCGATTATTTAATCATATTTCTTAATTAAAACAACCAAAAGAAATGGAAAACTTATACCGGGACGGAGGGAGTACTATTTTTAAAAGTGAAAACAGATTTTTATATGTGGCATTTCTTTAAATTCTTTTATAATATTTTTTTATTAGTAATTTATTAGTGGAGGGATTGGTAGTCCAACTTTAATGGGCTAGTGTAGTAATGCCTAATGGGCTGAGCCCAAGTTTTGTTATTTTTCTGCAAGCATCCATACGCAGAGTATATATATATACTAGTTTTAAAAAATAAAAAAATTGGGGGTACAACTGTACCCCTTGTCTTTGAGAGGTCCGCCATTGCTCGTAGTAAATCGAGTATCTAACGAGCTCGAGCTCGACTCATTAAGCTAAACGAGCCGAGTTTTATCGAGCCTTAACGAGTCGAGCCGAGCCGAGTCTCGTTAAGGCTCGATTCGAATAACAACACTATTCATCCCCAAATTTTGATACTTTTCTAGATCCCAAATCATAGCAAAAATCCAAACATCATTTTTCCAGTTTTTTTACCTGTTGAAGCGGCTGTGGTTGGGAGGCGCAGTGGCAGCAGGGCGGGGCTCGGGGCGGAGCAGGGAGGCAAGATGAAGAGGCATGCGCACCAAAGTAGGAGGCGAGAGGAGGCGCACGATCAAACCCGGTCCTAATATGAGGCCAACGAGGCCATCGATTCAGATCCAAGAATATTTTAATTTTTTAGGGGTACATATTTTTTTTTAAATACCTTTAATATATAGAGAGATTAATATAATGAAATCCATGACAGTTGTGAGTTTTATAAGAAATTCACTGTGGTTCCATATCAAAATTTTGTATATATATATGTATATAATTATAGACTTATAGTCCGTCAAAAGATGCATAAGTAAAAATTATAGATACATTATGTTTTATGAATTCGTATGAAAAAAAAAATGAAATCTTAGTTTAAAGTTCGATTTAGACCCAAATATTTTTAGAATCGATCATGCGCACAATGATAGCGGCAACAACAACTCGGAGAAAGAGAAGGCAGGGAGAGGGAGGTCGAAAAAAATGAGGAAAATTAGAGTTTACTAGGTGACGTTAGTGTTGAAAAATGAGATGGGGTAAACTCAACTACTCAAGTACTGAACTGTGGGGAGTAATTTTAACGAATGGGTGAACACAACAAAAAGGGAAGTAAATAACCGTGGCTAGTTCAAAACACACCGCCAAACATACGAAAACAGTAGTGTGCCTATTAGTTAGCAACATTAATCACATTTCACAAGATGTGAAAAAAAAAAGAGTAAAATAAGGTTCACGAATAGCTTTCCCAAATTAAATTAAATTTGTTCCTTGCATGTATTTACGATAGTGTTATGCACACCACTGAGATAAAATAAAAATATAACCAGTTAGGGGTTTAATATATTCATTTAAAAGTTAAATAAATATAAACTAGTTCATTCTTGATCACCAACAATTTGATCATAACACTCTTTTCCTTCCCATGTCCATGTAATATCCTTCAATATTGGCCTAATATTTACTAATATTCTCCAATGTATCACCCAAAATTTGGAAAATTCCACCACTATCAAGTTTATCATATTAAAAATTGAAAGATTAAGTAATTATTTAACAAATTTAAATGACATTTTGTGATGAGAAATCTAAGTAAAATCCATCGTGAAAGCTAAAAGAATTAATCTCAAATTTTGTGTATATATAGAAGAAAAGGAAAACTAGAGAGTGATTTTGTATTAATAATCAAAAGTGCTATACAAATTGATTCTAAAATGTTAGAGAAGGTGACAAGGTGGAATAGCTCGAGTAGTTAGAGCACCATAAAAAAAAATGAAGGAGAAGGTTCTTCTATTGAGGGAAAAAAATGGGGTATATAATGTAATTTAAAAAAAAAAAAAAAAAAAAAGAAAGAGAAGGTTCTTCTACCAATGGTTGGGTTGGTTGAAAATATGGATTCCATGTTACAGTTAAAAAATTGTATTAAACAGAAATAAGTTAAAAAAATAAAAAATTGAAGGAGAAGGTTCTTCTACTGTGGTCCTATAATATGGAAATAGAAATGGAAATTTATAACAGGTGAATAAAAATGGAAATGGTTGTATTAAATAGAAGAAAAATGATGTGATTGGTTGGTTGAACATATGGATTCTATTTATAATATGGAAATAGAAATGGAAATTTATAACAGGGGTTAAAAAAATAAAAAAATGAAGGAGAAGGTTCTTCTACCGCTGTGCTATTTATAATATGGAAATAGAAATTGAAATTTATAACAGTGGAATAAAAATGGAAATGGTTGTATTAAATAGAAAAAAAAATGATTGGTTGGTTGAAAATATGGATTCTATTTATAATATGGAAATAGAAATGAAAAAATTATAACAGGGGTTTAAAAAAAAAAAAATGAAGGAGAAGGTTCTTGGTCCTATAATATGGAAATACAAATGGAAATTTATAACATGGGAATAAAAATGGAAATGGTTGTATTAAATAGAAAAAAGGAAAAAACTTATATGCAAGCATACATGCAATATTAAAGCAGGTCAATTATAATTAAAATATTTATTTTCACTCTAAAATATTATCTTACTACAGATCAAAATTAATTATGTTACTACAAGACCTAAATTTTGTCACTATAAGGCCAAAAATGTATTATGCAATTCTAAAAATATTCTGGACACTTATTTTTTTTGGGCAAAATTAGTAAAATAATTTTGACTTATTCGACTATTACATGACTAAAATAATGTTACTACAAGACCAAAATTTTATCACTATAAGGTCAAAAGTGTATTACTACATGTTAAAAAATATTCTAAAGACTTAATTTTTGGTGAATTTGTCAGAATGTTTTGACATGTAGTATTAAATTTTTTGCCTTTTAGTGGTAATATTTTGGCCTTGTAGTAACAATATTTTGGTCATGTAGTAAATCACCTGTTTGCAACCTGCGAATTTTCTGGACCGCGAATTTTTAAAAATTGACTTAATTTCACTTTTGAGCTCAAGGTTTTGACTTTGTCTAATTAAGATGGAATGCATGTATGCAATATTTCACATAAGACTAGCCCTAGAAAAAAAAAATGGTTGGTTGGTTGAAAATATGATTCCATGTTATGGTTAAAAAATTGTATTAAATAGAATGAAGTTCATTGTGTTCATTTCTTTCAAACATAAATTTTAATGAATATTTTTCAATTTATGCATAAAGTAAATTGAGTTCTAATTTAAACTTTATTAGTGTAGTAAATTTAAAACTTTATTAGTGTAGTAAATTTAAAACTCAATTGAAAATACATTTAAATCACTCAAAATTCAACATGTTATGAGCTTAATTTTAGAGAAAATGTCAATTTTAATCATGTAACTTACCCCGAATTTAACTTTAATCCGGTAATTTTGTATTTTCTCAATTTTAGTCATGACGATATTAATTTTAGTCTAATAATTTAAGCCGAATTCAATTTTAATCTTGTAACTTTTCACTTTCTCAATTTTAATCTTGTAACTTTGTACATTTAGAATTAAAATTAAGAAAGTGTAAGATTATTAAACTAAAATTGAAAAAATGGAAAGTTACAAAATTGTACCTCATATTAGTAGGATTAAAATTGAAAAATTGCAAGTTACAAAACTCTAATTAATATTGTTTAAAATTGAAAAAAATACAAAGTTATGGAATTAAAATTGATAATCTATTTACATCCTATTGATTGAATTCCCCGTTGTGGAAGAAAAAGGCACAATTTGGTTTCCTCTCCCGCAAGACAAAATCTCTTCAGCACCTTCTTCTGCCTTTCAATAAATCCCTCCTTTTCATACCGGAATTCAAACCAAAACCCACAATTCGCCTTAAGTTACTGTAATTAATCGAGGAGAAAGCGAAGAGGATTCAGCAATCAAGAAGAATGGCCGGTGAAGAAGTTATTCAACAAAGACTGCTTGAATTGCAGAAACAACTGGGGAAGAAACAGATGTTTGAGGAATCTGTTTCCACCATCAGATCTCTTCTTCAACAACACTATGCAGCTGCCTCACCTAATCTCCGCCAATCGGTGTGTGTTTTAATTTTTTTTTTTATCGGAACTGGATGCATTTGTTAAGTTATTGGATTTAGGTCTGTGTTAATTGTTGGAACCTGTGCTATATAATGATAAATTTAGGGGGGAAATGCATTTTCGAGGGTTTTAAGAATTTATATTTCTGGACAAATTCGTTATCAAATTCAGAATTACGAGTATTTGGTATCGTATATCAGTATGTTCATAATTTGAATAAATTGGAAGTTACCTTTTTCATGTTGGATTAGAATCATTCGATCACTACGCTCTATTGAATAATTAAGAATTGATTCAATTTTGCTAAGTCTGTTCAATTGATCAAATAGAAAAGATTGTATTGTCTTGCTCTAGGATTTCTTTTTCATTATGCATCTTTGAAAAAAACTTCATATGATATTTGCAGTTCTACACCGTAGTATGTAGAGTTGCAACTATTTTGAAGACGAGATACACTTCTCCAGGATTTTGGAATGCAGGGCTTAACCTTTTCCAGGATGCTGAACTTCTCGTCTCCGATGCTTCAGAGAGAAAGCACTTGCAAAGTTGCATTGCTCAGGCGCAAGACCAATTGGGTGAAGTACAAAATCAGTCTGAGAACCCGAGAACTACTGGAGGTGCAAGGATAACTCATTTTTTTCCTATTTATTTGTGTTATATTTGTGTAATTCGTCATTTGATCTATCAATGCATTAGTCCTTCAGAATGTTTTGGTATTGAAGTATAATGGGAATGCAGGTTATTTATTTGAAGGGCATCTCACTGTTGACCAAGAGCCTCCACAGCCGGATTGGTTAGTGCAATCGAACTTGCTCACAGCTGCTGCTACCTTGTTCCAGGCTCAGGGTGAATCTTCCGGTGAGCAAATGGGGAGTATTAACTCAGAAGAAGGTGCTGCAAGCCTACTGCAAGAGCTTGTTAATAGTCTGGATAATATTATTCCCGAGGTATCTTTTCTTCTCAAACAATAATTTCTTAAATCCCTACCCCACATTAGCATTTTACCTCACCAATGCTTTTTTTAGCATTAATAGCACTAAAATACTTCTTATATTGAAAGGAGAAGTTTATAAAACAGCAGCAGGACCGGCTATGAGATGGTTGAGATGATGTGTGGACACACTAGATTTAGTACTGAATATTGAATGCTTTAAAAAGACAAGCATCCCCAATAGATGGAAGAGTTAAAGCAACACATAAGATGATTTATATATATACATATATATAGGAGATCCTTAAATATGACATGTAAAAGTAGAGAATCGTTAACTCAAATTAAAAGGGAAGAGGAGGACCTGATAAGACTTAGAAAAAAACTATATAAAAGAAGCGCAATGCTTACACATTTATGAGAAAATATATCTCGATGGAACACATTGATGAAATTTGGTCCATATAGCCTACCCACATAGTGGTGTAAAGGCTCATATTTTTTTGTTCTTACCAATAGTACTAAAGAAACTGTATTCCTAGTAGTTTCTTGCATTGCTAAAACACAGCAAACTTATTTGTGTTTTGTGTTACACATCTTTAATTTGACTTTCTTTTCCATGTTTTGTCTGTTTCCCTGCCCCTTTTTTTCTGTTCCTTGTGGTCTAGTTGTACACTTATACCTCCGTTTAATTGTTCCATGTTTTGTCTATTCCCCTGCCCCTTTTTTCTGTTCCTTGTGGTCTAGTTATACCTCCGTTTAATTGTTACTAAATCGTTTAATTCTACAAGAGAAGTGGTCTAATCTGCCTAGCTAATATCATTTTATAAACGGTTGTTGTCGCGATTTTGATATGAACAATCTATTGGTCTAAGATTCTAGATAGTGATTCGGGAGTTCCAAGAGTGCCACCTGCCAGTAAGGAAGTTGTGGCAAATCTTCCCATTACTACGGTTACAGATGAATTCTTAGGGAAGCTGGGTAAAGATGCTGTGTGTTCCATTTGCCAAGAGAATTTGGTTCTTGATGATAAGATGCAAGAGTTGCCCTGCAACCATATGTTTCATCCTCCTTGCCTCAAACCATGGCTCGTAAGTTTTTTCATGGAATCTCATAGTATAAAGAACTCGGGTTTTGACTTGATTTTTGCTGTAATCGTAATGTAAATTTTCTATTTGATAGGATGAGCACAATTCATGTCCAATCTGTCGTCATGAACTGAAAACGGATGATCACACTTACGAAAGTTGGAAAGAAAGGGAGAAAGAGGCTGAGGAAGAGAGGAAAGGTGCTGCAAACGCTGTCCGTGGAGGTGAATATATGTATGTTTAGAGAGACGAAAATGGTTCTTATTTTGGTATGCTAGCTCACCAACATTCGTCTACACCTGGTGCATTTCGTCACAAATTCACACACATATGCATGTATATGTATGTATATTTGTGGTAGTATCAAGCCCTGGTATACCATTCATGTTCAGTTGGCATGTAAATGAGACCACGAAGTCGAAAAATACCCTAACATTTTTTATTTTTAAAATATTACATTTATGTTTGTTTTTCTCTTATTTGCATTGATGAGTTATTTAATTTTTTGTATTTGTTTATCAATAAAACGTATTAGCAGAAAAGTATTTTGTAAACTGTCAAATTGTGAAATTCTTTTGTAATATGAACAAACTTTGAGGTGTTTTTAAGTTCATATATTTAATCGTCACACTTAATTTACAATTGTGCGTGATGTTACATTAGTGTTGTTAAGCGAATCGAGTTGCTCGTGAGCTCGGTTCGCTTGTTTAGATAAAGGAGCTCAGGCTTGTTAGACACTTAATTTATTAATGAGCTCGGTTCGCTTGTTTAGATAAAGGAGCTCAGGCTTGTTAGACACTTAATTTATTAATGAGTCGACTTGAGCTTAACTCGTTAGACTTGATAACTATATTATTTTTCTTTTAATTCATTTAGGCTCGACTTGATGAGCTTGTTTACGAATTGAGTCTTGCTCTTTTTTTCTCTAGACAATGCAATCGAGCCGAACTCGAACTTCAAGTAATTATTTGCTCGGACCTTGGTTTTCTAATACTCCAGTAGAAGAAGATTCTAGATCTCAGCCTTCCTTAACCCGTATTATATAAATCAAAATTAGTTGAAGTCATGAATTATTAAATCAAAATTTCTCCGTTTCATATATATACTCCATATGTTTGTGGTCAATATGACGATGATAGAATTGTTGGAGTTATAGGCCGGGCTCTTTAGTCTCTCATCGATTTTTTATTCAATGTAGTTGAATTCAGACGAGATAGCTCAAGTTCAGACGGGTTGAGTGAGTTGGGTAGGACATATAAGAAGGCCATAGTGACTTAGTATGTCTCGAGGTTAACCTGCCGCCAATGACGGACCTTGAAATTACAGATTGGGGGATCCAATTTATATTAATACAAAGATAAAATATTATTATATATACAAAAAAAATTATTATAAAATTTTCAGTACATCTCATTTCATTAATTTAAATTTAATGATTTTTGTTATGTTTTGAAAGAAAGTAATTTTGATTGTTCTAGTCTACAGTACGTGAAACAGTGTTAAAATTTAAGATACAACTTCGATCCGTTGAGACATTAACCACTATTAGTTAAATGTAAAACTTAAAATATACTACCCCGTCCTATAATGATTTGTATATCTTGATTGATTTTTTAAGAAATTGATTGATTTTTTAAGAAATGTGAATTTAGTAGAGTGTGAAATCAAATAAGTGAGAATCATTTTTGACGATTTAATAAATTATAAAATAGATTTTGTGAGGTGTAAAAAAAAATTTAGTGAAGTGTATTAATAAGAGAAATATGGATCTAAAATAAATGATAATTTTAAAAATAAAATAATATAATAAATGTATTTATTTTGTGAATTATTTTTATATTTGAAGTGTACACGTAAATTTTAAATATAAGAAAATGGTATAAATAATTATTTAACCAATATATATATATATATAAAATTGGTGGGGACCCATTGGCCTCCCTGACCCTCACTGGTCCGTCAATGCCTGCAGCCTCTCCGAGTGCTCGGTTACATTAATTTACAGCATAGCTCCTTTTATAAAATAAATGAATGTATAAATATTTAATATGGATACGTACTAAAGAAATAAATAAAAATAAAAGGTTGAATGAATATTTAATTTTAACATTATTACATAAAACCACTCTATCATTATAATATTTTGTGGTGTGATAATATTCTGTATACATGGTGTGAATAGGGATGATAATGCAGGAGAGCCCAGCTTCAGGGTTTAGCGAAATGTGAAGTAATCACTTTGTCAGAATTGCCCTTTTTTAATCATGATATATCCTGAACGGAATTGGATCCTCTCATGTATACGATGACCGTTATGTACAAAAGGGACCGTTAGATTTTATATATCCATACAAATATATGTATATGTGTGAGATCCAACAATCTTCACCATGTATGACAGAAGGAGATCTATTCCGGTTGATTTTGGAGGACTTCTATTTTTAGGATGGCCTCAATATTTTTCTTCCATCCATTATGAATACTAGTAGGGTACCCGTGCTAACGCACATACCAAATATGTTAAAAAATATCACAACATTTTAAATTTTAATTATTATTTATAATGTTTACATTTTATAATATTACTTTAACTTATTTTTAAAATATATTATGAACCCATACTTACATCAAAATTTAAGAAATAATAAAATTTAAAATTTTAAGATCTTGCTAATATATATTTTTAGATTATATTATTTTTCTTAAAATTCAGTTTAATTGATATTTTATACTCTCTTCATTTCATAATTACTTGCTCATTTTTTTTATTGAGACGTCCCAAGATTATTTGCATATTTTTTATATGAAAATAACTCACAAAATTAATACCCTCTAAATCATTTTATTTTTAAAATTGTCACTCATTATAGACCCATATATTCCCATGCATACACCTTACTAAATCACAAAATACTACCTCTCATAATTACTTGCACACTGTTTTTATTGGGACATCTTAAGATTATTTGCATACTTTCAATATGGAAATAACCCACAAAATTAATAATACTCTCACAATATAATTTTATGTTCAAAATTGTCACTCATTTTGGACCCACATATTCTCATACATCTCACTAAATCATCTAAATTGACAAAGTGGAATAGCTCAAGTGGTTAGAGCACTACTACCTAGGCCTTAGGTCCTGGGTTCGAGTCATGGGGAGGGGGAAAAGGGATGGGTATTTAACTTGTAATCACTAAATCATCTAAAATACTCATCTTTTATTTGACACCACACTCCACTAAATTTACTTTTTATTAAAAAGTGAGTTAGTGAAGGTATGCAAGTCACCACAAAATGGAAGAAGTATATAAATATAGAATTAATATTTATATTTACAAAAATTATCGTATATGTATATAAAATTAATGTTTAATATTGAAATGTAAGCATATTTATGATATGATAAAATCATTTAACCATTATAAAATGTTAAACATTGGCAACATAATTAATAAGAAATAAATTATATTGGTATTTAAATAATGTAATAATCTAATATCAACAATAGTATAATTTTGATTTTTTTTTTTTGTAAAACTTAAATGTTAAATTATTATAAGATCACACATACCTAAAACCTTCATGAAACACTACATTTTGTGTGATAATACAATCATAATTGTTGTCATGACATAATAAAACCTAGATACAATTATATAGAATTAACTCTGTTAAATACAAGTTTCTGCAAAAAAAAAAAAAAAAAAAAAAAAAATAAATGCATGAAATAGCTCATAATTCTTATTAGTATACCTATCATATAGCACAATCAATGAAAACTATCCACGTTGAAACTTAAAAGACAGTCTAGTATTAGAAGTAGTCGACGTAAGTCTCGGCATCAATGTTTATTATAGGCTTGACAAATCGTGTTACCGTATCGATACGAAACACGACACGATAAGGATATGTGTCGACACGAACACGATAATTTTCATGTCGACGTGATAACGACACGCAACACGATAAGGAAATAAATAAATTAAATTGCATCTAAATATATAGAAATTAATATATTATATAAATATAAAAAATATTGTGTCATTATCATGTTATTATCAGATACGTGTCATTATCGTGTCGTGTCATATCAGGTAAATAATTGGTTAACAGATTACCTGTTAATTTTATCGTGCTTAACGGGTCGACACGAATCCGACACGAAATTTTCATGTCATTATCAGGTCGACCTGATAACGACACGAACCTGATAAGACCAAACACTAACCCATAATTTTCGTGTCGAATTTGTGTCGTGCTATTGCATCATGTCGAAAATTGCCACCCCTAGCTAATTATCCAACACTACTTCCAATTATAATATTAACTTTAAGAACCTTTATCACTAAACCTGATTAAAAAATTTAAACGTTATAACTTTTTAATTTTTTTTTTTAGAAAAACTATTAAAAAATGACACAAACCTGGTTTCATTGCACAAGCCTCTTAAATGATATATATTTCTTAATAATATCACTGATGTTCTAACTTTCAAATTCAGTTCATGATCAGCCGATCAGGTACACCTAAATACTTCAAAGTATTTAAAATTCAGGAATATGCACAATAGACAAATTATCAACATTCGAATCAAGTGCTCATTTATTGACCTAACAACATGTAATATAGGTGCAAGAATAACTCTACTTTACAAAAATAATTATGATCATCCATCATATTCTTAAAATCGAGATAAATGTTATGAACAATAGTGGCAATCAGATCTTCACCACATTTTAACAAAATGTCCTCAGAAATTTGTACATCACACTCATATTCAAATTCTAATCTTAAGTTCATGTACAACTTCATCAGATCCCAAGTTGTACAACTTCATGTTTCTTGTAAGTTTTAAAAGAGTACAATCATTCCACAAATTAATTAGATAAATTGATTGTGGCGTGAACGATATCCTGTCTAATTTCTTTTGGAATAATGAGTAATATATGACGTAAATCACCTCCAAACATAATAGTCTTACCACCAAAAGTCAATCCAGATGGAAATTGATTTGTGAGCTGTATAATATCCTTCAAAGTGGAATTGAAAGTCTCAATACAATATATTTTCATAATTGAAGCTTCATCTCACATTATAAAATTACATTTAATTAAGAGCTCGACAAAATAAATTCTCTGATGAATATTGCATGTAGAATATTCAGTAGTATTAATTGGAATGATAAATCTGTAATGAGCAGTACGTCCACCAGAAAAAATGAGTGAAGACATACCATTTGTTGTTACATTAATTACAATATTGCATTTAGACCTCAAACCCGCTGACAAAGTCTTTCATATAAAAGTTTTGCTTGTTCCACCGTAAATAAAAAACACATCATTCTTATCGGATTGAATGAACCTAATTATTATATCATGCACATCACGTTGCTTGTCACTAAATTTGCTAATTAAATATTCATACTCTAAACTTTAACTTTGATTTGTTGTAAGCAAACTTATTCATAATCGATTTATTTCTAATTGGATTGTGGTTTGCCATAAGCATGCCTTCAAAATCTTGTAAAGGCTTACCAAGAGCCCGAAACATACTTTTAATTTCTATCAAACAACAACTCTTGATTTCATCATCAGTCATCTCTAATTCTACGTGAATTTAAAATAAAAAATGTTAATTCATATGTCCCTTATTAGATTATCCAGCCATTTGACTTTGATACGGTATTTAATGTGAGAGCTCTTTATTAGTATTATAAGAGGTAAACATAACTTTTTTATTGGGGGTGTATTTGTCAATTAAGGAGAGTAAGACACAAAAAAAAAAGATGATTTTTTTGTAGAAAAGTAATGACATTTGATTTAATTTTGAGATATTTGAAGGAAATAATTGAAAAGAATAAATTTTCTCTTATTTTATTATCATTTTAGGAGGGGACAATCTAATAAATGATGGACCAAAATGAAAAAGGGGCAATCTAATTAAGGACAAAAGAAATATTATTTAATTATGTTAAAATAAATTAATATAAAAAATATGATTTCATGATTAGTAAATTAGTAAAAAAATTATGTAAAATAGTTAATATTTACAATTAAATTGACATTTTACTTATTTAAGCATATAATAAATCATATTATTATTTAGGGATTAAAGTTTTATAATTTAATAAGTTTGACTCTTTTTAGTTTTGATCTAGATGTTTTACATCTTTTGAATTAATTCGATCTAATAACTTTGTCTAAATTTTGAAATTGATCCATCAAAATACTATGACAGGTTATCTAACAGGTCAATATACATGTGACTTTCTATTTGACTTTTATGGCATATTCATAGATTTGTTTTCTAATTAGTGAGTTAATTAATTTTTTTAAAATAATTAATTAGATAAGTTTAAAAAATTATTTTATATTTTAAATATTATTCACAATTTATTTTCCTATTATTTACTATTTTAATTAATAGGTAACCTACGATAAAGTGGGATAGTTCAAGTGGTTAGAGCACCACTACCTAGGCCTTAGGTCCTGGGTTCGAGTCATGGGAAGGGGAAAAGGGATGGGTATTTAACTTGTAATAAAAAAAAAAAAAAAAAAAAAATTAATAGGTAACCTACAATATTAGGTCGATGACGTACCCAATTTTAAAATTTAGAAAAATTAATGGATTGAATTCAAAAAGTATAAAACGTTTGGAACAAAACAAAAAAAGTCTAACTGAATTGAAAAAACTTTAATCCCTATTATTTATCATATATTTCACTTATTGGTTTACAATGACTTAAAAAAATAGTTTCACATATTAAAACATTACGAAAAAGTAATTCAATATAAAGGAAAAAAAATGTATTTTTAGTCCTTTAACTTTATCACATTTTGATTTTAGTTATATTAACTTTTAAATTTTAATTTTAGTCTAATAACTTACTCTCTCCATCTCTGAAAAACTTGCATTTTATGGAACAAAATTTAAGGAAAAAGTGTAATAATTAGAGTTTTTGGGGTAATTTTGTAAACTTTTATATAAAGTAAATAAAGTAGTTTGATTGAGTGTATAGTGTGCCCCAAAAGGTATTGCATGAAGGGTATATACATTGTGAGAGTGAGTATACAAACTTTTCAAGGACGGAGGAGGTAGTACATTTTTTTAAATTTTTTGTCACGTGACCTGTATATATATACTTAATGAATTTGAAAAATATATATAAAAAAAACTTATAATAAAGTATATATTTGTACGAAATGAAAAAATGTCTAATAAAATGAAAAAAAAATATTAAAATTAATATATAAAAATATGTAAAACTTATAATTAATATATAAAATTATATGAAAAATTGAACACCATTTAATTTAAATTTAATTATAGTATAAATTAATAATTTTTAACCAAATATTTACTATTTTTTATTTGATTTGACCATTTTATACTCGTACAAAATATTTTTGTAAGAAATATAATTTTTTTATAAAATAGCCATATAAATTAAAAAATATGTATTTATAAATTATAAATAATATTATAAACTGGAGTAATAATTAATAGACAATGGTTATTAATTTATGGTGAAAATGCGTTGGTAAGTTCAATTTACAGATGGAGGAAAACGATCAATTAACGGGAAAATCAACTATTATAAACTATCATAAACTGCGCTCGCTCTTAATATATATTTTGTAACTATTATAAACTAATATTAATATACAATGAAGGAAAACAACTATATAACAATCAATTAACAGGAAAACGATGATAACTTAATATGAGACATCGAATAGGTGAATAAAATTGAAAGTTCACACCGTTATTCACAAATTTTTAATACTCAAGCACAAAAATTTAAGTTGGTAGCCAAAATTTCAATGCTACGAATTGATTGAATTGAAAAAAAATTAACATTTGACTAAAATTTTAAATTATACCGAGATGGTTAAAATTAACAATAATTAACTAAGATATTGACAAAAAAAATTAAAATTGATTAAAATTTTAAATTATTACTAAGATGGTTAAAATAATTTAACTAAGATGATAAAAATTACTTGACTACTTTTTAAAAATGAAATAAATTCACATATCTTCAAATTAATAAAAATGATTAAAATTATAATTCAACAAACTTGAATTGCACAACAGATCATAAACATACAATAAGCAACATTAAAATTTTATATTGAATAAGAAAATCTTACAAATTTATTGAATTGGAAAAAACTAACATTGACAAAAAATTTAAATTTCATATTTTTAAAATAATAAAAGTCATTTTTATTATATATATATATTTTAAATGTTAAATTAAAGGGTGATGTTAATTTAATTTTAAATTGAGTTTAATTTTTGAAAACTAAATAAATATATTATCTTGAAATTATTAATTGCGGTTTTAATATAAGCATGAATGTTAGTAACAACGACATCATGAACAACGTACAATTTACATTAGGATAAAATATTCTTGAATTGATCGACATTGGATGAAATAAATTTCCATTAATCCCCACCTTATCAAAATTTGATTAGAGAGATAGAAAAATTAAAACTGATACAAAAAAGTACTTAATAAATTAACATAGTAAATTATAATTGATTACAAATATGTTAATTTATTACAAATATGGACAAATTCGAATTGAAACATAAACTAAATTGATATAAAAAAAATTTAGAGATCCAAAGCTTCCTAAAATCAGTAAGGAAAAACTGAAAACAAAAAATTAAATATATAGTATTAGTATAAAATAGGAATCCCGAGAGAGAAAAATAAAATATAGTCACACCAATTTTTAATTTTTATAAGAATTTGACCAAAAAAAAAAAAAAAAACATAACAAATAAAATCAAGAAAATATCATTTATAAACCTACAAAATAATCTTGAAACCCTTAAAAAAAATCAACAAACTCTTTAAACATTTGATGATAATTCGAATCTTCAATAAATCTTCAAATATTAGTTGAATTGATTGAAAATGTTCAACAGGTCTTCAAATCTTAGTGGATAAAAATAAAAAATCTACAACTAAAATTCATTTACATACAGAAATATACATTACAGAATTGACTATAATGCGCATCTACGTAATTTTATTTTAAAAATAATACATTGAAAACTTATAAAATAATCATTGTTCTTCAAAATAATCGAACATGAATGGAGATGCATGATGAAGATGAACGACCCAGATGAATTAATGAATCTAAAAAAAAAAAACATGTTTTATAAGAAATAATTGAATACATAAACTAAAATACAATAAATTTACAATTTTTTTTTTACATCAAATACAAAAAAGATTTAAAACTCAATATATCAATAATCTAAAAGAAATTCTTTAAACCTTCAAGATTTTCTGAATAAAAAATCTACAGTCGATCTTTAGATGAATATATAACACTATAAATAAAAAATCTAAAATTTTTAGAAAATATCTTAACAGATCTTCAGGGGTTGGAGGATGTTGACAATGAAATCTTCATTCTTTTGATAACTAACACAACAATCTTGAACACCTTCAAACATCTTCAAGAATTGATGAATAAATCTTCAATCTTCAGACATCTTAAAAAAATTTCAACAAAAAGTACATACATACAAGAATAAAATAAAAAACTTAAATCTATTAAATTACAATGGAGGATGCAAAGAGAGAAAAGTGAGAAGTTGAGAATGGCCTACTAAAAAATATGCATAAATAGAAGAAAAATATGTAACCGTTCTTTTTTTTAAGCTTTTGATCTAAGGACGATATTTTATCAAGCAAAAATCAACGGATAAAAAGACGTAAAATAAAAGAATGATATTAATGACAATTAGTTTTCAAACATACCACAATTAGATGAAAAAAATGAATGGTGATGATGATGATAAAGAAAACGATCAACGATCCACAAACTTTCCCGCCAAAACCAAAACTGGTAATGTGATGGTGTATTATATATTTATAGATATATATTTTCTTGGTTCCATAATAAATTGGATATTTTTATGGGTTGGTCTGCTATGGACTCGAATGCATGTTGTGCACCCTAGTCCATGTTGCACTTTTCAGTTTTACTGACTTACACTTTTTGGTAAATGGTGTTGCACTTTTCAATTATTAAACTGTATAATAATATTTTTAGTTATAGTGACTTACACTTTTTAGTAATATTGTGTTGTACTTTTCAGTTTAATAACTTACACTTTTCTTTAGACTAGAGTGCACAACATGCACTCGAGTGCATACTAGACTTTACCTATTTTTATTTGTAAGACATCTTATGATAACTTTTATACTGTTAAAATATAAAATTATTTATAAACTCTGTACTTGTAATATTCAGTTTTACATAAAATGTAATTACTTTTATACTCATATATTTTTAAGTTTAACTCATTTTTTTATTTTACAAATTTAAATGATATTTATCAAAAAAATTGAAAAAATTATAAGTGGACAGATTAATCTGACAAAACGGAAAGTTTATAAACGGACAAATGAAATATTTTATTTATTAGTGACTCAACGTAAATTAAAATAATTTTTTTTTTTCATTTTTTTTTCAAGTTTTTCAACTATGTTTTGTTTCAACTTGAAAGTTCCATTAATAAGCGAGTCCTCGTCCTCTCTTTTATATATATATATATATATATATTTTGATGTTGTATAATTAATTTAAGTAGCTAACTCAATTTCTTTGTTTTGGTAATGATATACTACTCCCTCTTACTCACTGTAAGCTTTTCCTTTAGTTTTGACATAGTGATAAAGACATATAGTATAAACTGTGTAGTAAATAGTTTAGATAGATACGTAGAAAATATAGTTTAAGAGATGAATTTCGGTTGTTTTCACACAACCAAGTTTATTCTTGTACAACTTCATATCCCTAATTTTTCCATGTAATTGTATTCCTATTATCAAATCTTTTTAAGCTCAATATTTGAACGTGTGCACTTGGAATATCAAACCTCTTTTTTTTTTTTTAAATATCCATGGATATATTGATATGATATTTTAAGTGTTCTAAAAATTTAATAATAAAATTTTAATACATAAATTTAATAAAATAATTTGAATACATTTACGTTCGTATTAAATTTATATAAAATATAATATACAATTTAATTTCATTTGAAAAAAATTGATATTTTTTTTATTTTTTTCATATTCTCTTGATATTTTACTCCTATTACTATTAGGCTCTTATTGCATACCGATATTTATAGATATTTTTTTACAAATATCATGGAAATATCGATTATTTTCAATATTATATCGATGACCATAAAAATTGGATATATCGAGGATATTTATGGATATTTTTGTACATGGATAAGATATATGTTTTGTCCTCCTTGCCTCGAGCATGACTCGTACGTTTTTTTTTTAAATCCACATTCAGTTTGATTGTCACTCTCCTTCTAATTTTCTTTATTTTATTTATCTTTTTTTTTTTTTTTTTTGAAAATTAGATTACAAGAGGTCTAGTCTTTGCCATGTAAAAAACTTCCAAAGATTCCAGCATAGTCGTAGGTTCTTATATCAACAAACCGTGTACTACTTCACATCAATTGTGAGGTGTGGAAGAGTCTGCTGCCATTTGCGCGAAGTTATGTGTTGTCTGATTTGTGGATCGAGGGTTGTGTGAGAATTTGCACACTACAAATTTCTTAGTGAGGTCAAGAATATCTTTAATATACCTGCCCTCCAGTCCTCTTATTATCTCTCCTTTCTTTATAATATGAATTGCTTGTTGTGCATCCGATTTAACCCAGATTGTCGAAAAACTCAAGTTTTTTGCTTCTTTCATACCCATTTCTATTGCTTTCAATTCAACTCCAAGTGCATTTCTCTGTGGTGGTAATCGATAAGCAAAGCTTTATATTGAGTTACCTCCTAAGTCAAGAATAACTCTACCTGCTCCATACCGTCTTTTTTCCATATTAAAGGCCCCATCCACCTCAACAACGTTGAAAGGAGTCTGATTTTCATATGAGGTATCATCTGCCTTGTGAATGTCTTTTGTTGTGTTATAGAATTTTGGCATCAATGAATTCGTGGGGTTTCTATTGTAAGACATGGGATTCGCCCTGTCTTACAACAAGCGTCCAATGAAAAATCAACACGTCATATTATTTTGCTATAGGCGATCGCACTTCGCTATCATACAAAATATTTAATTTCTATAAAAAAGATTGTAAAATTACAAAAATATCCTTATAATATATTTTAAAAAACATATACAAATTTACAAACTTAACCATCTCCCATATTATTTTACCCCACTTTACTTATTCTGTATCTAACGAATTTATAATCCAAGAAAAAAAATTGTAAACATAATAATATATCAAACAAAACTCCACACGCTTAAGAACAATCAAACCCATCACTCCTTAAAGAAAGAATCGTAAAACAGATCTGCAGAAAAAAATAATCTGAATCCCTAAATCCAATCCATTTCACTGGTGTAATGAATAATTCTATTTTATTTTTATTAAAATAAAATAGAAAGATTATCAATCGCAAGATAATAAGTTTAATTTAAATGCTTAGACTCTCATCTGAATCTTCAATTATACGTTCTCGATCAAACAGTAAATTGTTGACGAAATATATTGCTAGTTCAATAGGCCTTTAACCGAAATTGTTGATATGTTGAACCAAACAATTGGTCATGGAGAATCATGTGATTCAGGCTTTTTCGGCAAACTGTGAAAGAACATGAGAATGAGGTATTCCAATTGGGAAATTTTGAATTAGGAATTAGGGTTCTTCAAATACAAAGAAAAATAGGAGAATGTTGATTTAATTTATGGATATATAATTTGGATGGAATTAGTAATATTACATTTATAGTTTTAATTAGGTTAAAAGTGTGATACAAAAAAAAAAAAAGGTTAAAAGTGTTTTAATTTTAAAACAAAATATTAATATTAATAAGGATATACCGATATATATGTCATTTTATAATTAAATGTTTTTATTTATTTTAAATTAAAAGGCTATTTTCGTCATTTCATATATATTGATTTAATTTATTAGTAGTGCGATGTTGTGCGATTGCATATTGCATAGAGCAAATGCACTAGTGCGAAGCGCAATCACATAAAATAAAAGTCATACGTTGGATCAACGATCCAATGGTATTTAAATGATTGTTTATTGTAAGACAGGGCGAAGCCTGCCTTACCATAGAAAGACCCATGATTGGTAGCTAGAAAGATAATTAATAACTTGTTGCCCCACCTTCCTTTTCATGTTTCGACTTTGATTTCCTTCTTGATGTAAAATATTACAACGCTCTCGCCAAATACCCCATGCAACCATCATTATCTCTTCCAAAGTAATATCCTTTATTTCGTGACAGATATAGTTTAAGAAGTCTAAGGAATTGAGATGTGAGCCCTTCTTAAATAATCATGTCACCCCACTTTGTCTCCATATTGCTTTGGTTGCATTACACAGGAAAATGACATGAATGGTCGAAGAAAAGAAACATCCACAAAAATGACATCTTGCTGAAGGTGTGATGTGGCGCTTCCAAAGGTTTCCTTTAGTTGGTAGGAAGTCAAGGCTAATCTTCCATGCAAAAATTCGTACTTTTGGGGGAATCTGTAATTTTCATATTCGCTTCCACCATTTGTTGCTAGACTCCTGATTTGATGTGGAGACGGCCACACTATTTTGCACCTCAGATTTCATGATTTCTTTGTACCCTGACTTGACTGAGTACCTTCCAGAAGTATCTGTTGCCCAGTATCTACGGTCTTCCTGATCTTCCTCGCCAATCAATGTTCTTAAAACTCCTTCGGCCTCAAAAGAAAAGAAGGCTTGTCGTACCATATCCTCATTCCATTCTCTCTGATCCGTCATAAGCGTTAAAATGTTGTTTGTTGCAGTTATCCTGGATACAATTCTTCCATTATGTATAAACCTGTCAAAACGGGCCAACGGGGCGGGGCGGGCCAAAACCGCAAAAGCCCGCCATTTGGCGGGGCGGGCCAGCCCGTTTGCAAGGCGGGCTACCAAAACTCCAACCCAACCCAAAAATGGGCGGGCCGCGGGTTTTGGTGGGCCACCATTTTTTTTTTACAAATATTTATTAAATTCATCAAGAAACATAAAAAATTATAGTATATATATTTATTGTACATAATAGAAATAAACATCAAGAATTACATTAATTATTAATTAAGAACAAAAAAAATAAATAGAAATATGGTCATTAATAGTTGTATAATATATTATAAATACAGTAATAATTGAAAGTGTGTGGGGATGGTATTACTAGTGTTTAAGTGAAAAACAGAACAATGTTACACTCAATGTTAGAACACTCAATGTAACACTGACTCGATTACAGAATATCAGAATACGAATAGCGGAAGACTTGAAAGTATGAAAAACACAAAGACACAGAATTAACTTTTTAACATAGATTTTAATTTAAAATCTATGCGAGCCTTATGGCGAAACTTTCACTAATAATTATGTGAATACAAATGGTGTGTGAACAAATATTCACAACGGAAATAAGACTTCGATAATCTATCTAGTCTAAAGATGGCTTAAGTGTATAAATTACACTGCCAAAAACTAATCTAACTCTATGATCTATCTATCAAAGAAGTATAGAAAAGTCTATGTTGTACAGAAAGTTTGGACTCTTCGGCACAACGACAAGATCATGTCAATGACAATTAATTCCTAATAGGATGAACACTAGTTTAGGACTTAAAGAATGACACTTCGTTAAATATGTGACTCTCGGATCTGATGTGTATTTCTTCATGTTGTACGAGAATCTGATGAAGAAGAAATAATAATCACGATAATGTCTAAGTAGGACGAACACTTCACATAGACATTATGTGATTACTGTTAATTCTCCATACTGAATAATGAAGACTTCCTTGTGTATTTATAGTGGAAAAAACGAATTCTAGAAGCTTCATAATCCAGATCCTATTTTTTAGGATCTCATCCCTTCTTTTTAGCCCACTCTTCATTCCAATGAATTCTAGCACCTTCCAGCCTATTCTGGACGTTTTCAAAGGCAACCGCATGATCTACATACTTCTGCAAGCTTCCAGATCCTTCCAGTCTGGAACTGTGTAGAATGTTCTAGATCTTCAACCTGTGATGTTACAACATCCAAAGCAGCATTAGCTAGAAAACAGAATCTGGACTTAGACAAAATAAGAAAGGTCGAATTAAGATGTTGCTGTGAATGTTAAGACATTTAAGAGTAACAACATCTACAATCTCCCCCCAATTTGACCTTTCGACTACAACACACCTGATGCACATATATTTCTATATATACTCAGTATTATGTACATGCTAGAGTATTACCATCATATCCATTTACTAGTCAAGTCAACACCTGTTGTAGCTTTCGGATCAAAGTAAGAAAGACCAAAAATGATTTCACATAATCCGTGCCATAAGAGCAATGTGATCTCACTCAAAACAACAATAAGTATAAACAATATACTTATCTAAACAACATATAAACTTTACAAAAATCATAAGTTAAATCAGAGCATATATGAATATGTACTAGATCAACCTAAGACTTATGTATGACTCAATAAAATCAGAGCAATAATGAAGAAAAGAAAAAACAAATAGAGCAAAGACTAAAAATAAAAAACAGAGCAAAACATGTGTAAAACAACAATATCTAACAAAGACTTAAACAATAAGCAGTAAGCAACTGAGAATTAAAAAGAAGTGTACTTCTAAATTATATTATTATCAAAGCAAACAATTTAAGCAGTGAGCAGTAAGCACATGATAATTAAAGAGAGGTGTACTTCTATATTATCCTCAAAGCAAACAATTTAAGCAAATTAAATAATAAGGCAAGTTAAAAAAACAAAACATACAACAACTAACATAAATATAAACATAAACATATACAACATGCTGTAAGCAAATGATAATAAGTATGAAAACAATTTAAGCATAAAGCAGTAAACTATTATCATCAATGCAAATAATTTAAGCACGTTGAATAAAGAACAACCTATCAACTAGAAAGGAAAAACAGAATTTGTAAATCAACTTAAACACATAATAAATGAATAAGATCAAGGGAAGTATAAAAGACACAAATACTTAAGAAACTAAACAAGTGACATATATTGATGTACCAACAGCTGCAGCAGCATGTTCCTGCACATAATCACTTATAATGTTCAGCCCTCCCCCTGTCTTGTATCAACCTGTTCAGTTGTTATCATAACCTGTTTAGATGTCATAAAGAACATCCATATACGTTCATCAGCATCAACAAATTAATCCTCATTCTCTTCAACAATAGTGATTGGTGTAGCAATAAATGAACTACATCTTTCAGTTCAACAGTCTCTTTATTAACAGCATCAGGTACACAATCAGCTTCTGGTACATCTTCATGGAGCTCTTCACTTCGAACACCAGAAGTTGATGGTGTTTCTCCCCCTGTGGTAGTAGAAAGCGTCTATAACCACTGGACTTTAAGGAACTGAAGTCCATCAATAGAGTCCTGTAAACGTTTTAGTTGAAGTAAAATAAAAGATTTAGAAACAGAAAATATTTGACCAATGTGACCACCAATGTGTTTCACATTCGGTGTAGCATTTCTCTGTTCAGGTCTTGCTGGAGCTGGTCTAGCTGGAATAAGAGCATCTCTGTGATTAGAACTATCTGAATTTTGCAAGGGCAAATCAACAATCCTTTCACCAAGTAACAAAGCAGGTGAGATAGTCATCAAGGATACCTTGCCTCTTTGAACCTCAGTTTCCTTAGGTTTAAAAATTCATGCCTCTTGAGGTATGAACACATCAGCAAATGGTAAGGTAAAATCCCTTTATAATAAATATCACTATAAACTGTATATGGTGAAAATAGTTAAATTCAATATTAAATTCTTCAACACAAAAATCCTATACAACAATATAGCTTAATCCTTAATCACCGTAGTGGAATTTGTAGAGGGTATCCAATTGTAGACAATCAATTTATGGAATACAGAGTATAGAGATGTGAGATCTTTAACAAGCATAATATTTTTCCACCTAGTTAATATACCCCCAGTTATAGAAGTAGCAACCAAGTTTCAAATCAAGTGCATATTAATCAATCGCAGGCTCTATCTCTAAGAAGTCATCAATCAATTTCAGAGTAAATAAAACTGATCTCCCCCTAAATTGTACATTTCCATATCATTTAGATCTACGTATACCCGTACTCTTCCTAAGACAAGCATAAAGTACATATGCCCAATCACACACAAAAGTATCACTCAAAGTTACAGTTTTCAACAATTTCCTTTTAATCAGAAATTGTATCAAACCTTTACTCTCAAAATCAGCAATGTTAATTCTCTTTTCTATTAACAACTTTCATCTGGACAGTTTAGTTATTTTAGCAACTAACCTATCAGTCTAAAAATTATTATCAAGATCAGAAATACCTCCTTTAGAATTTGTTTCCTCAGCTGATTTAGAGTTTTTACTACTGCTCTTCTCAGAATCATCACTTTTACTGTCATCAGGGCCTGGTGTTGCAGCACTTGCTTCAGAATTTGATGCAGCATTCTTCCTCAGAATCTTCTTAATCTCACGCACAGTGGGATTATCCTCTAGATCAGATTCAATTCTTTTGGAAAAGTCTCGTTCAGCAGCAACCTTCTTTCCCTTTGGATCATACTTCCTTTTGACTCGTTTCTCAGTAACCACATTTTCTTCCTCCGATTAAGAAAAGAACTTAAATCGGTTCATCAGCAACACTACTTTCTTTCTTCTTTCTCCTCAGTGAGTTAGACTAATCAACTAGTACACACACAGCCGAATTTCCTTCGTTGAACTGGGATCCTCTTTCTCTTTTCTTTCTCAAAATTCCTCAAAAAAGAAATTTATTCAGACTCATCAGTATTAAAAAGATAAGAGTTAGTTTCACCTGAGTTAGCATTCGCGTCGGTCTCCTTCATTTGAGAGTCCTCAAAATCGGATGTCTCAGCATTTGCAAACACATTCTGCTCAGCAACAAGGAAATCATCAATTTCCTTTTCAATCTCCCCCAGAGAGGAAGCAATCGAGGCAGTTGCCTCTATTTCAGTGTTAGGACTTGGAAATTGGGGCTTTTGTGAGGTGAACGAACCAAGTGTAGTGGTGAGTTTTTGGGTTTCAGTAGTGAGAAATGTCAAAGGGCATATTTCCGACAGTAAGAATAAGTAGATTCTCATAATATGAACAGTTTTAGAATGGGTGTAACTGGAGTTGTTTGGGTAAGTGTTTCAGCTTTTCTTGTAGCAGTTGGTGAGTTTTGGTGTAAAGCGACCATGAAAGCGAAACTATTAAGATTGGAGAGAGATGGAGATGACGGTTTCGTGGGAGTTTGAGTGTGGTGAGGTAGTTTCCTGTCATTTAAACACCAAGAAAGCGAAAAGATAATCACAATAATCGAGACACACAAGGCTTTAGCAAATCTTAAAAAGCAATACTCAAATCACTCGAAAAAAATGCAATGCTTAGTATATCATGTTATGAGAAGAATATAGGAGAGAATGCATAGTTGGAAGTAATACGTATAAAAATAAGAACTAGCTAAGGAAGATTCTAGAAGAAATTCGATAATACTCCATAAACTTAGCCACGGAAATAAATCATGGGTAAGTAGTGGGTAAAATCATAATAAAATAATTAATTAAATTAAGAACAATCTAGAATATTTAGTATTTAAATGTATATAATCTGAAAATAAACCAAAGACGTGGGTTAGTATAATCAGAATAAATGAAATAAATTTCCACAAATAATCAAATAATTACTACTTATAAAAATATAATCGAATCATCTAATGCTATGCTCAAAACTGTTACATACACCTCAACACGGTTTTTACATGAATTTACTTCATTTGTGTTGCACCATTTTTTCTTTTCTTTTCGTGTTGTAGCACCTAGTTCATATTGATCCATTTTTCTAGAAGAGTGCATCGTAGTAGCGAACTCCGTGCCCCATAATTACTCAATGGATTATGAACATATTGATGTATTTTATTAATCACCTTTTGAAAAGAAGGCATCGTAGTAGTCAACTCCGTGCTCCATAGTTACTCAGTGATTAACTACATCTTTTAGTATGCTAACAACATTCTATTTATATGCATTTGAGAGGTGTAAGACATGTTTATTTTTGCACAACAAATTTTAGATTCAAGAATATTTTACAAAGGAATTATTCAACGAAAATAGGAAATAATTAAATTAAATCTATAACAACTATACAACCTTATGATGTTGTCCCAAATGCTACAACATTTGTAACACCATCCATCTAGGATTATTCAGATATTACATACCAAGAGATTTTCTCAAAGATAAGAATGTCTCAAGGTCAAAACCTTAGTAAATAAATCAGCATTATGATTTTCAGAAGGTACGTATTCCAACTTTACTATGTTCTTCTCCACTAAATATCTCATAAAATAATGCCTAATGCAAATGTGTTTAGTGAGTGAGTGTTGTACTGAATTTTTAGAAATGTTTATGCACTCATATTATCACAGAAAATTGTAAGGATATCAATTCAATTCCATAGTCATGAAATATCTTGTTTAACAACAAGATTGTTTCCTATGTAAAAACATCCTCTACTCTTACTCTTTTTGTCATCTATATCTCATGCTCAATCCGCATCACTGTATCCAATCAAAGTGTTGTTGGTGTCCTTAGTGTACCATATCCCAAGTTCACTTGTACCTGCATCATACTTGATAATTCTTTTCAAAACATTCAGGTGAGATTCCTTTGGATAATATTGGTAACTATCACAAACAAAAACACTGTACATTATATCTGGTCTAATAGAGGTTAGATAAAGTAAGACTTCTTATCATAGATCTATACAATGTTGGATCAACATCCTTTCCAGCATTGTCTTTGCAAAGTTTCAAAGTAGATCTCATAGAAGTTTTCATTACTTTTTAACTTCCAAAATCAAACCTTTTAACCAAGTTCTCAGCATACTTACCTTGAGAGAAGAATATATCATCCTTACATTGCTTGATTTGAAGAACTAGAAAAATAATTCAAGTCTCCAACCATACTCATCTCAAATGTTGCAGTCATTGTTTTAACAAACTAGTTAACATTTTATCACAAGTTAAACCAAACACAATGTCATCAACATACATTTGAGAAATAAGTAAATCTTCTCCAGTGTGCTTAATGAACAAAGTTATATCGGCTTCTCCTCTAACAAAAATGATCAAGGTATTGCGGATCTTCAAATCCTTTAAGTTGTTCAACATATGCTTCTTCATTCAAAATGCCATTTAGAAATACAGCATATACATCCATTTGATGAAGTTTAATGTCAATAAAACATGCAATTGTTAGCAATAATCTAATAGATTCTATCCTAGCAATATGTGCAAAAGTTTCATCAAAATTAATAACCTCAACTTGAGTGTATGTTTGTGCAACTAGTCTAGTCTTATTCCTATCAATGTTAATTATCACACTCATTAGAAAATGTTTCATTAACATTTTTAGGCTCAATTTCTAAAGAGTAACACTCTGCATTAACAACATTACAAATAAAAGACATGCATATTGTTCTTACAACATCTACCTTATTGATCTAACTTTTCCTCTTGTTTGCACACTGTAGCATCACCTATGATTTGGTCAGAAGGATGACTTTTATCAATCCTTGAAGAAATATTCCTTTTGGGAACATACTGATTATTCTGTGTAGATTCTGTTGAACTTTCTGTCGATGTTGTTCCAGATGTTGTAACATTCGGAGCAACATTTTTCAGTTCTCAGAGAATCTCCAGATTTTTTCAGTAACCTCTGAAACATCTTCTTCTTCATTTCCATCTGTAAGACCTTTATCATCATCAAACACAACATTAACAGATTCTTGAACAGTGTTAGTCCTAAGGTTATAAACTCTATAAGCTTTACTATTTCTAGAATAGCCTAAAAATAAACCTTACACTTTTAGAATCAAACTTATGAAGTTGATTCATATCATTCAAAATATAACACACACAACCAAATACATGAAAATACTTCACATTCAGTTTTCTAATGTTCAAAATCTCATAAGGTGTTTGAATAGAACTAGATCGAATATAAACTTTATTAATGATATGACATGCTGAATTCAATGCTTTAGCCCAAAATCTTTTAGAAAGACTTTTAGATAAAATCATGACTCTTGCCATTTCTTGTAGAGTTATATTCTTTCTTACAACAAAGACATAAGACCAATTAAATCCATGTGCAACAATTCGAAACATTGATGTGTAGAACAATGTGACAACATTTTATGCAACACTCTTACCTGCTTACCTTTCTGGCATGGTCCACATACAGTGGTACTCTGAAACTTCAGTTTTGGTAATCATTTTCACTACATCGACTTTGATTAGTCTCTTCACTGATCTATAATGTGCATGTCCCAATTTTTGATGCAATAAGACATTTTCATCATTTTTCGACAAATTACACACATTTAATTTGTTCCAATAAGATAACAATTATCTACTGCCCTAGACAATCTTCATCTTCATTCAAAACATACACATGTTTCTTTGTCCAATTTTACATGCAAATTATCATCACAAAGTTAACTAATACTAATCAAATCAGCAAGCAAGCCATCAAAATGTAAAACATTTTTAAGCTCAGGAAAACCATCAACATTCAAAGTTCATTTACCTATAATCTGTCCTTTCGAACAATCACCATATGTAACATTACCATCATTCAAGGTCACATAATCAGATAAGTAGTCAATTTATCTTGTCATATGTCTAGAACAACCACTATCAAAATACCATTAACCAAGTAAACATGCTTTCAAGGAAGTGTGAACAGCATTACAAGTAACATTAGATTTTCATGCAGATTTTAGAAAATGATTCATAGGATGTGACATCATTTTAGGTAACATTTTCTCATATCTCAGATCATCAAACATTTGCATGCAGTAAGGACAAAATCAATTTTCGAACAATAATGACATACAAACTTCTTTTCAATGTATTTGACTTTATGAGAATCTGTTTGTGCAGATGTTACAACATATGTTTTAACATTTGCCTTCACAAATTTCACAGTATTTTCAAAATTCTTAGAAATAGAAGCAGTTTAACCATCATAACGTATAACACAATTATCAAATTTACCAATAGCTATAACATATATCAGAAGCACTCATAGAAAATTTTATGAAACTTAAAGTAGAGGTGATCAATTTCTCCTTCAGTTTACAAACTTCAAAATCTCTTCTGGAATGTATGACTTCTAGCTTAGTAATTGTCCCTTTCAGATTCTCATTCTCAAAGAATTAAGAGTGAGTTTCTGAGAGTTACAATTATCTAACAACTTTTGGTATTTAGAATCATCAATCCTTATGCCTGCATCATCAACAAACCCATTAAAACAATTCAAATTTGGGTGACTTTGTTTTGATGTTACCATAAATGTTATGACATTAGGTGCAACATCAGAATTTGTATCATCCAGATCATCATCTAAAGAATCATCATAATCAATCTTGGTATGAAAAGCGAATTCAACATTTTTTGATTCATCAAATTCATCATCTGATTCATCATTTAAGGTAGTACTAAAATCCAGTTTTTGCTTAAGTCTAATATTGACACATTAATTTTCATAAAGACCATATTCAGAATATGCATTGAACTGATTTTCTATATTAAAGATCATACCTTAGTTTACCTTCACTTTTTGATAACCTTGGTTGAAATTGACTTTTCCTTCTTTCTGGTGGATGTGTTGATGTGTTGATTTGGATTTTTGGTACATCATAACCTGTAATTATAGTCCTCCAAGCACGTTCATCAATCGACTTGATATACATGCACAACTTAGGCTTTAAATATGGATAATATGTTGGAGTGCCTAAGTGCAGTGGATATGTGATTTGTTTCCATTGCTAACATAAACTAAAACACACTTAAAACAAGGATCTAGACCTAGTGTCTTCAGGTATTGACTCTGATACCAACTGAAAGTGTGTGGGGATGGTATTACTAGTGTTTAAGTGAAAAACAGAACAATGTTACACTCAATGTTAGAACACTCAATGTAACACTGACTCGATTACAGAATATCAGAATACGAATAGCGGAAGACTTGAAAGTATGAAAAACACAAAGACACAGAATTAACTTTTTAACATAGATTTTAATTTAAAATCTATGCGAGCCTCATGGCGAAACTTTCACTAATAATTATGTGAATACAAATGGTGTGTGAACAAATATTCACAACGGAAATAAGACTTCGATAATCTATCTAGTCTAAAGATGGCTTAAGTGTATAAATTACACTGCCAAAAACTAATCTAACTCTATGATCTATCTATCAAAGAAGTATAGAAAAGTCTATGTTGTACAAGAAGTTTGGACTCTTCGGCACAACGACAAGATCATGTCAATGACAATTAATTCCTAACAGGATGAACACTAGTTTAGGACTTAAAGAATGACACTTCGTTAAATATGTGACTCTCGGATCTGATGTGTATTTCTTCATGTTGTACGAGAATCTGATGAAGAAGAAATAATAATCACGATAATGTCTAAGTAGGACGAACACTTCACATAGACATTATGTGATTACTCTTAATTCTCCATACTGAATAATGAAGACTTCCTTGTGTATTTATAGTGGAAAAAACGAATTCTAGAAGCTTCATAATCCAGATCCTATTTTTTAGGATCTCATCCCTTCTTTTTAGCCCACTCTTCATTCCAATGAATTCTAGCACCTTACAACCTATCCTGGACGTTTTCAAAGGCAACCGCATGATCTACATACTTCTGCAAGCTTCCAGATCCTTCCAGTCTGGAACTGTGTAGAATGTTCTAGATCTTCAACCTGCGATGTTACAACATCCAAAGCAGCATTAGCTAGAAAACAGAATTTGGACTTAGACAAAATAAGAAAGGTCGAATTAAGATGTTGCTGTGAATGTTAAGACATTTAAGAGTAACAACATCTACAATAATATACATATATATTAAAGTAATATACTTATATTATATATATGATATAAAATAGGGTATTATGAGTATAAAAAATGAAGAAAGAAGGAAAAAAATGCCACTACTTATATAATTGAGCTAGAGTTTTTAATATTAGTTAGGTTTATTATATATTTTTATTAAATAAAGTTGGATAGCTTAAGTGGTTAGAGCACCATTATTCAGCCGTAAATTCTTGAGTTCGATTCCTAGAAAGGGGATTATTTTTTAAATAAATATAGTATTTTTAAAATTGCAGCCCAAATGGGCCGGCCCGTCTAGGCCCGCCTCCTAGCGGGCTTGGAAAATCCTGACCCAACCCACTATTTTTAGTGGCGGGGCGGTCTGGCCCAACGGGCCCAGCCCGTTTTGACGGCTCTAATTATGTAGCCCATGTACCCATGCATGTTTGAATATTCTTAAGGTCTTTCCATCCCCAATGCACCATCTCAACCCTTACTCCAAAGGTTCTCGACTCCAGTATAATGATCTCCAAACGAATGATGAATTGCTTCCTACCTCAGCTTCCATGATATATGAGTGTTTAAAATACCTGGCTTTGAAAACCCGACTAACAAGCGAATTAAGATTTTCAATCATACGCCACACTTGTTTAGCTAGAAGAGCTTTGTTGAATTGGACCATCTTTTTTAACCCTAAGCCTCCTTTATCTTTTGGTTTGCATAACTTCCCCCACTCCCACCAGTGTATTTTATTTCCATTCTCTCCTTTTCCCCACTAGAAGTTTGCACAAACTTTTTCCATCGCTTCGCAGATCTGTACTGGAATCTTGAAATATGACACGGCGTATGTTGGTATTGCTTGCAAAATGGATTTGATTAACACCTCATGTCCCCCTTCTGAGAAGTCTCTATTCTTCCAATTATCCACTTGTTTCCTCATTCTGTTAATGAGATAAGAGAATTGAATCCTCTTTGCTCGCAAGGTGAAAGTGGGAAGACCCAAATAGATGTCATGTCCTTGCCGCATTCGCATGTTCAAAATGTTTTTAACCTCAAATTTTCTCCCTTGCTCTATCTATGGACTGAAGGTAATCGCTGATTTGTCATAGTTGATGAGTTATCCCGATGCAACCTCATAATTCCTGAGAGTGTTGACAATATTGTCACAGTTGTTTTTCGAGACTTTGAAGAAAATCAGGTTGTCATCAGCAAAGAATAAGTGAGTGATTATTGGCGCTCCTCTGACAATTCTATGATAGTCCCTGGGCACAAAGGACAATTAGAAAGGGTGACAACAGATATCCTTGTCTAAGTCCTTTAGATGGGATAACCTTACCAACCGTTGTTCCATTAATGCGAAAAGCATATCTCACTGATGTCACACATCTCATTATAAGGTTTATCATGGTCTGGCCAAAACCTAGTTTCTCCATTTGAATTTTTAGAAAACGCCACTCGATTTTGTCATAAGCCTTGCTCATGTCAAGCTTCAGTGCAGCATATCTAGTTTTACTTTTGGAGTTTCTCAGCCAGTGCATACATTCATAGCTAATAAGAATGTTATCAGAGATTTGTTTTCCTTTCAAAAAGCACTCCGGTTCTCGTCCACAATATCCGGGAAGATTAACCTAATTCTGTTCACAATGACTTTTGCCAAAATCCTATAGCTGACGTTGCTTAGACTGATTGGTCTTAAGTCTGTGACAGATTTAAGTGATTTAATTTTTGGAATCAGTGTCACCCACGTTTCATTCCATCTGGTGAGATCTTTCCCTTCATTCAAAACCTCCAAGATTTCCTTAGTAACTGTCTTTCCAACTATTTCCCACATTTCCTGGAAAAATTTACCACTGAAACCATCCGGGCCCGGTGCTTTTGATGGATGTTTCGAAAACTGCTCTCTTTACCTCTTCTTTTGTGTATTTTGTATCCAACAGGTGGTTCATCTCCTCGGTAACCATCAAAGAGGTTGTATATGTGACTTGGTGTATTTGTGCTTTTGTAGGCTTATTCGAGCTGAAGAGGTGTCCGTACAAGTTGGTGATTATGCTTTGAATGTCCTCTTTCGAGGTTCTCCACACACCGTCACCGTCAAACAAGCCACTAATCGTGTTTTGTTTCCTCCTTAATCGTGTTTTGTTTCCTCCTTTCCATTGCTCTCCGATGAAAATATGTGGTGTTTCTGTCTCCACGTGTCATCTAGTTTGTTCTTGCACGTTGTTGCCACGCTAATTCCTGTTGTGAGTATAACTTTTCTAGTTCCTCCTCAATAAGTTGAGTTTCTGTCATTGGGGTGTCCATTGATGATAAACTGTTCTCCTTGTCTACTAACGGTTTTGTAAGTTTTTTTATTTTTTTTGTCAATGTTGCCCACATTCAATCGCGCCCAATGACATAGATCCACTCCACACTGTTGTAGACGGTCTTGTAAGTTTTTCTCATTCGATGTTGCTTCCCATCCTTGTCTTACTTGTTCTTGCAAATTATCTTCCAAAAACCATGCATTCTCAAATCTGAAGTGGTCCTCATTATTTGCATTCCCACTTGTTTATTCTGAGTTTATGTGTAGGCATATTTCACGATGGTCAGATCCAAAAAAGTGCAAGTTTTCCACCGTATAAGTTCTTATCATCTCCATCCATTCTTGATTTGCCACAAATCTATCAAGTTTTCCTCTAAGTAGTGCATTGTCTTTTCTTTTGTTAGTCCGGGTGTACCAAGGACCTGTGGATCCTAAATCATGCAATTCCAATTCTTCCAAGATGTTTTTGAATTGATTAATTTGAGCAGAAGGTATCAATCGATTATTGCCCCCTCCTTTCTCATTGAATGAGATCAGTTGATTAAAATCCCCTCCCACCAACCAAGCTTCTGTAGTCCTAGAATGTGATTGTCTAATCTTACGAAGAAGATCCCATGAAAATTGTCTCAATCTTGTGTCCGGGTTACCGTAGAATCACGTGAACCTCCAAGATCGATCATTTTCCAAGATAAGAACATCAATATGACCCGGAGAATAAGAACACAATGAAAGCGAGGGTTTTTATAGAGGTAGTTAACCTCCTGATAGGCATAAAGCATTGACTACATAGCAGAAAGTAAAGTTAAGAAGAGTCTTCCACTGATAGGCAATTCTTGAAGATATCCTAGACTCCATTACAAACAAAAGCGAGGGTTTTATAGACGTAATTAACCTCCTGATTTTCTGAAATGCATTTGGGCCCCTCAACCCTCTCGCATTCCAAGCCATGAGTCTCATGTTCTATTAAGGTAATTAACCTCCTGATTTTCCGGGAGGATGAGCTGAGTGGACGCACTAAGGCGTAAAGGGGTCGCACAAAGGCGTGATAGAAAGAGGCCGAGGAGTAACCTGCCACTATTCTGCAGGTTTCTTTTTGGGTCAAAACAGGGAAATGACACAATGGGATTCCGTAAAGGCGAACATACGTGATGGGCGTTGTCTGGCTCACAGGTGGCGAGCCCGAACGCGCAGCAGCGCCGAGAACCAGTCACTGTTCCGTGGCGCCGTCGTCGTTCCGCCGCGTCTATTGGTTGGATACCAGTACTACAAGAAAGCTCTCTTTGAGGGAAGCAAAAGCCCTCATTTAATTTATTGATCGGGCAACGGTAATGCAATCGATTTTTCGGCAGAAGAAGCAGCATTAAGCGGAAAATGTTAGAATAAAAGTAAAAATCGACCCCCATAAACCTCTAAAAAGGAGATGAAATTGGAGCTGATGAACTCAAACACTGTGAAGATTCATTTCAAATATGAAAGGTTACCCTCCTTCTGCTACTTTTGTGGAATGTTGGGGCATAGGAGGAGAAAATGTGATCTTGCCGACGGAGAAGTACAACTTAAATCCTTACCTAATGCATGCCTCCCATACGGAGACTGGATGAAAGCATCCCCAATGAAGACAACGGTCGTGACAACCGAAAAACACCAAAGGAAGGGCGAAAACACTTCAATCAGGCGACACCTTTTTGAGAACTTTCGGAGAAGCTTAACGGAAGAAAAGACACAGGAAAATGATAGTAAATCAAATGAAGAAGAGATCACTATCAACCCAAAAGTCATGGAAGCAGTCCATGAGGATCTTGCAAGAATCACCGTCGGAAGATACGAAGGGAGAAATCTGAGCTTAGATCAAATAATGGAAGACCAAACAACCCAAAGAAACCCACCAACAAACACAATCCCTATTGCAAATATGCACCCCAACAACCTCTTATACAAAAAATCAAACTACCACCCACTCCCACTACCCAACCCAACAATAAACAATCCCACCTATCCCCAAACCCCTCATTGAATGACACTCTGGGACCCAAAAACCACCAAACACAAAGTCTCCATACTGCAAACAAAGGACCCAACTTAAATACCCCGCCACTGACCACTCCCACAACCACCCACCCAAACATCAACTTAAACAATCAAACAAACCTCCTCAAACTCCCCATATCCTACGATACAAACACACACACCCCACCACCCCCCGACCCCACAAATGACCTCATTCTTATCGCAGAACTCCGCAAACTCTACAACCATGAAAGCCTGAACAAATCCAAAAGCCCCTCCTTCACAAACCAATACCCACAAAATACACAATCTACAAAGCAACCTGTCGAACTCAAAAAAAAAAGGAAAGAGAAACTAGAAACTAAAACAAATAGAATGTCGAAGAAACATAGGAGCGAGCATGTTCGGGAACACACCAATTACTCAATGGTGGAGACTGCGGAGCAGTCTCGCCGAACACAATGAATGCTATCAACTGGAATTATTGTGGGCTTGGGAACCAAGTGACAATTCGAGCCCTCAAGAAGGTCCTACATGAGAAACACCCGGGTATCGTCTTCCTCATGGAAACTAAACTCACTTATACCCAAATTCAAAGACTCAACACTAGCTCCCTTCACTTTGAGGGGTGTTTCCCAGTGTCCTGCACCGGTACGGGTAGCTAGAGAAGAGGCGGGTTGTGCATCCTCTGGAGAGAACATCACATCTTTATCCAACTATTTCTAGAACCACATCTCCATGATTGTTACGGATAATGATGGAAACCCACCATGGCATGTTACGGGTCTGTATGGGTGGCCCGACCTTTGTCAAAGGGATAAAACTTTTCAGCTTCTCAAACGCATTGCAACCCCGCCGGAAACCCCATGGATTTATTTCGGAGCTGGGAAAAACAGGAAGGGAACTCACAACGAACTACCCACATGGAGACATTTCGAGCAACCGCCACTGCCCTCGACCTTTAGGATATGGGCTTCTCGGGCAACAAGTTCACATGGACAAATGGAAGGGCTAGGGAGGAGAACATCCCAATCCGCCTGAACCGCGCCTTGGCAAACTCGCAATGGCGGACGCTTTTCCCTGCTACAAGAGTCCACCATCTCCCCCGGGTAAACTCTGATCATGCCCCACTGCTTATTTGGATCGGGAAACACAACTTCAGTCTTGGAAAAAGATACCGCAGAAAAAAACTTTTCCGTTTTGAAAAGATGTGGTGCAAGAAGGAGGAGTGTGCAAGGGTGATTGAGAGTGGTTGGAATTCAAACAATCCATCCTTATCTTTACATGAAAGGATTAAGGGGTGCAGTTCTAAACTTTAGAGATGGAATAAAGAGGATTTTGACAACATTAACAGGAGAATTATTGAAATTAAAAAGCGCATGGAGATACTGCAAAATTCGACCCAGATAAAGGATACCATCAATGAGATTAATCTGAAGTAGGAGAACTTGATGACTTACTGAAATGTGAAGAGATATGGTGGTACCAACGTTCTCGAGCTATTTGGATCTAGGACGGTGACTGAAACACTTCTTTTTTCCATGCAAAAGCCTCACAGAGAAGAAGTCGGAACACTATGAATCAGATTAAAGATGAAAATGACATGTGGGTGGAGGGAGAGGGTGGAGTAGGAACAATGATGAGAAAATATTTCATGGAGTTGTTCTCTTCCGGGGCTACGAGTAATATGCATAGGGTGATCGAGGCCACCGAAACAAAAGCCACAGGGTCCATGAATGAGTTCCTCGTTCAACCGTACACTGCACTTGAAATCAAGAATGCTCTGAAATAGATGTACACAGTAAAGGCCCCTGGGCCCGACGGTATGCCCCCTCTCTTTTTTCAAAAGTTTTGGCCTACTGTTAATTCTTCCTTTGTTCACACTTGTCTCAATATTCTTAACTTCAGAGTTGTGTTTTAACTGTGTCATACTCCCTGCTCATTAATGGTTTTCCCACTGAGAGTTTCCTCCCGAATAGGGGCCTTCGTCAAGGAGACCCCTTGTCACCTTATTTGTTTCTTATTTGTGCAGAGGGATTTTCATCTTTGATCAGACAGGCTGAATCCGATGGGAGTATCTCGGGTATTAAGATCGCTCAACAGGCACCCCCGGTTTCTCATTTACTCTTCGCTGATGACAACATTCTATTCTTTCGGGCAAATCAATCAGAAGTTGACCGAATAAAGGAAGTCATTGCTACATACGAAGGTGCATCAGGTCAGAGGATAAACCTGGAGAAATCTATGCTCTCGACTAGTGCAAATGTGCAGAGGGAGGCCATCAACAAACTTGGTTATTAGTTAGGGACTGCGACGACAGGTTAACACTCTAAGTATCTTGGGCACCCCACAGTGATAGGTCGGGGAAAGAAAAAGGTTTTTCAATCTGTTGGGGATCGAGTGATTAGCAGGCTTAAGGGATGGAAGGAAAAGACTTTGACAAAAGCTGGGAGAGAGATTTTGATAAAGACTGCAGTGTAGGCAAACCCTAATTATGTTATGAGTTGTTTTCTCTTCCCCCGAACCCTTTATGATGAGATAGAGAGATGCGTGGCTAGATTCTATTGGGGTGCATCACCCACTGAAAGAAAGATTCATTGGCTCAGTTGGGAAAAAATCTCCCTATCAAAGAATTCAGGTGGCCTTGGGTTTCGGGAGATGTTTTTTTTTTTTCAACTTGGCCATGGTTGCGAAAAAATATTGAAGACTCTTGAATAATGAAGATTCCTTGGCGGCTCAGATCCTGAAGGCCAGATATTTCCCAAGAGGCAACATTGAATCGGCAACCGTTGGCTACCAACCAAGCTATTTGTGGAGAAGCATTCTAAAAGCTCGGGCATTAATTTAAGAGGGAACAACATGGAGGGTAGAGAATGGGAAGTCTATCCGGTGTTTTGATGATTGTTGGACAAAATTTGGAAGGATTGAGTGCCCGACGGATCACACTGCGGACTCAAATTTGTTAATGGTTGCCGTCTTATTGATGAAGAGAGCCTCTATTGGAAAACTGAGGTTATATCAAGCACTTTTGAAATTCACGTGGTAGACAACATATTACAGATTCCGCTGAGCTTCAAAAGACCCCTTGATAAAAGATTGTGGAAGCATAACAAAAATGGGTGTTTCTCCGTTCGATCGTCATATCTCATGGCCGTTGATAAATTCTCTCAGCTGGGCTACGATATTGCGTCTCCCAGCATCCCGGTTCGACAATGGAGAGACCTTTGGAGATGCAAGGTCCCCCCAACGGTCCGACACTTTTTGTGGAGAGCCTGCACTAACTCACTTCCAACTCGCGAAGCCCTTAAACGCCGCGGCCTCGATGTTGATCCCATATGCCATATATGTGGTTTGGCGAGTGAATCGACTACCTACGTTCTCATCACCTGCCCAGCGACTATCCATATATGGAGGAGAAGCCCTATAAACTTATCCTTTTGTTATCAAGCACCCCTTAACTTTCGTGAGATTTTTTGGGAAATGATGAAAGCCCTCCGAACTTTGGTACTTCTGCTTTTGCTATCATCTCGTGGAACATCTGGAAGGCTCGTAATGCCTTCGTTTTTTAAAACTGTACCCACGACTCATCGAGCATCATCTCAAGAGCCATTTTCTTATCATCCCAGATGGACACGCCCGACGCTGCTACTGATAGGACTTGTTCGGGGATGGACGCCTCAAATCGATCGTTTCCCCCACCTGCCGAATCCTTTAAGGTTAACTCGGAAGCCGCGGTCGTTTCTGATGGGTCGGCTTGCTTGGGTTTTGTCATCCGCGACTGTCATGGAAGGGTCTTGTGGATGGGGTCAAAACGACTTGCAGCGTCTAGGAATAACACTTTTTTGGAAGCCATTGCCCTGCATTTTGAGATGCGTTACTCGCTGGATAGAGGGCTCAGAAATTTAGTCCTCGAGTCGGACTCCCTCTGTCTGATTAATGCACTGAATGGGATCCGAGAAACTGACGTGTACACAATGGGAATTGTGGACGACATTCGAGAACTCACTCACCTGGCTGAAGGCTCTGTTTTTTGTTTTTTGCTCAGAGAAATGCAAACAGAGTGGCTCATTGTCTGGCACATTTTGGCACTTATGTGGGATCTGAAAGTTTTTGGTGTAATGAGGTGTCAAATCAATGTATTAAGTTTGTAGACGAAGATGTAAGGCTCATGCCTACTAACAATTGAATTTATGAAATATGGTTACTGTTGCTGTTAAAAAAAAAAAAAAAAGAGAGGGATTATGTGTGAATCGCACTTACTCGATGTGCCGAATCGCACCTACCAAAAGTGAAATCGCCCACACTACATCTTTCTTTTAGAATTAATAGAAAATTTAGATATTTTTGAGATAATTTTTTTTTTTAAAATTTATAGTTGAAACATTAATATTTCTCATTGAATAATGTATCAATTCTGGGTATGAAGGTGAAGATTTTTTTCAACTTAATTAATTGATTAATTTTACATTGTGTAATTATTAAAATCAATAAAAAATATACATTGTGTAATTATTAAAATCACAATTATTTTTTATTGGGTAATTATTAATACTACTCCTTCCATATACACGATAGACTGATGGACCAAGAACTATGTTAGGACTGCATGGATTTCACTATCAAGGTATATATATATATATATATATATATATATATATATATATATATATATATATATAATTCGTTTTAGTTTCTTGAATCTTAATTAATTTGAAGAGGAATATTAATTTGTTTAATTTCATTTCAACTCTTTTATGATCATGATTTTTTCTATCAATAATTAACCGGTACGGTGGGTTTATGAGTTTGATCAGTACCGGAGCTCGACGACGCATCGCTGGTAAGCTCTCCTCCTCTTCCTCCTCGGTCGCCTCCCCCTGCGGTGATCGACGCCGATCGTCTCGGCCCTAAGTGGCCGTCCCTCCCCCGCGGCTGGTTGCCGCACTTTAGTGCCACGACTCCTCGCCCTCCTCGGCCGCCCCTGGCTGCCCTCCGCCGCCCTCCCCCTCCCTTGGCAGCCCTCCGCCGCCGCCCATTGCGGGAGCAGGAGGCTCCTCCAGTGCCGCTTGACAGCGCGCATCCCTCACACGAGCAGGCTCCAACTCCAACGCCCCCTCTGTCCTTGACCAATTTCTCCCCTGGTGAAATTGCTCTGGCTAAGCTGCTTATACCTCGGTTCCCGGGACTAGGCGCCTTTTTGAAATCTCTTTATTAGTCTGTTCCCATTGGTGTTCACCTCCCTTCCTTGGAGGAGCACTTTCTTGGGTTCACTGAGTTTCTCGAACCATTCGTTGGATCTTTACCTGCGCTGCCGTTTCCCACCTCGTTCGTATCTGCCTTGGTCGGACAGAGCACCTCGGCTCCGCCCTCTTCCGAGATGCCCACCTGATATGTTGGCCCCTCCTCCACGAGCCCAGTCATTTTTCCTGAACACATGTGCCCATGTAAGAAGGGGGATTACTTCACGATCTCGATCGATCATGCCACGTTACAGGTTGGTGTGAACGAATTCAAGGATGCCTTGATTGGTCGCTTAATCACCCCTTGTGGAAAAGCCCCGATCCCGTATGTTGAGCTGTCGAAGAGGCTTGTCGAGTCTTGGTCCCTCCATGGGAGCCTCTCTGTTGTGCCAATCGAAAAATGATTTGTTATTCTCAAATTTCACCTTTTGGAAGAGCGCGGCCGTATTTTTAGGAGACGAGATTGGCAACTGGAGCCAATTTCAATTCACATTTCGAACTCGTTCCACGAAGAAATGTAGTAGCCCCAGGATGCCTGGGGTGATCCATCATCAAATCCCGGGCAGGGCTATCAATGAATTCGAGGCTAGAGCCTGCACGAGCTACACTATCAGCCATCCAACAGGGCTTGATAATGATTTCACCCGCGTCTCCAAGTTCAAGGGTAGTAGAGGCGATGCATTTGACCCTCCATAGTCCTTCACCTGATTTCAGATTCCTAAATTGACCAATTTTTTTGGAATTTATTATCGCTTTTATTGCTAGGTCGTTTTTAGGGGTGTACCATTTTGCGATGGCATCCCGGCCTCTAGTTTCGGCTTGTGAACTTATGGCTTTTATCTTTTCTTTCTTTTTTTTTAATCCAAAAACCTTTTTATTGTCAATAACGACATGCAATAGAGGAAAAGAGGCAATTGGATTAATGCTTGGAAAGAATAACGATAAATTTGGGTTTGAGATCATGCATACTGATTGACGTCAACAATATTAGTGATGTTGATCATGGCTTCGAGTTTCTCAAATTCAGGTTACTCTACTTATATGAATATGATGATTTATACTTCATTAAGTAGCTAAGTTTGTTTCAATAATGATATTAATTAGTGATGTCGGAGGAGGAGAACGGAGATACGATCAACATTAACAAAGGAATCGACTTCAACTTCGGTGCGTGTGATTACCTCAGGAAGTCGATAAGAAATAAAGAGCTCGTTTACCTATGGCAACACGCTGCTCAAAAAAGAATTCAGAGAAACGGTGAACTTGATCACAAATTTGTGGATCGAATTATTGGTATGCAAAGCTTAACCGTTTCACAAACGGAAACACATGTTCAGTTTGAGGTCTGTTTTTTTTTTTTTTTTTTTTTCTCTCTATCTCAATTATTGGTATAAACGAGTTATAGAGTACATATAAACACGTATCAATCAATCTTTGGGCCTTCAAAATTCACATCTACAAATTAAAGATTAAGTGGTCATATACACTTTCCACGACTAGCTCCATGCGACACTAAGGGTCATCACAACCAATGGTTACAACGATTCAAACGTTGTCGGCCCTTGGAATGTTCGTCGACCAGAGTATACATTCAATACTGGTCATATACACTTTCAACACTTCCATTGGAAGCAAAATCTCATCCGCCTGGGTACATTTAGTTACAACTATTCTGTCATGGACGCTCGAAGAGTTGATGAATTATTAGATGAAGTTGGTGAAGATGGTGAGAGAGCTTTCCAAAAGTTAAAAAATGGCAATGGAGGTTTCGAGAAGGTGAAAGGTTCTGACACTTGGGTTGAGTTATGTCTGAAGAAGAATGGTGGAGATCCAACGGTGAAGAATGGCTAGAGAGATTGAATGCTTACCCTTAATTGTTATTTACTTATTTTCCCTAAAAGCTTTGGCTATTTTACATTTGAGTCCTTTTATTATTTCATATTGCAATGTAATAGGTGGTCCCCAAGTGGTTTGTTATTATGCCAATTCTAGCGAATGAATGCAGCAGCAAAAAATTAGTACCAGAACAACATTCTATCTTCTTTCATCTTCTTATCAAAAGTTACAGAAAAATCAACCTAAAAATAGATTACAATGTTTGTTTAATGTCAAGATAGAACATATTCAAACTTCGTCAGCGCTGCTCAAGAGCAACAGACGGTGTATCCAATAATCCTTACACTTGGAATGTTTGACGTCCAGAGCATAGGTTTAGTAGTCATACACTTTCGACAACTGAAATTGTTTCATACAAAATCCCATCCACCCAGGCGGGCACATTTGGTCACAACGATTCAAACGTCGACATCGTCAGCGCTGCTCTTGCCAATGCAACTTTAGTGTAGAGCCTGTTTATTGTGACTTAGAAGAATTCGATCGTAGCTTGATCATTGGTATGATAATTACCAGTATCAGTAGCATTAGTTTGCTTTGCTTTGTTTTACAATGGATCAGTTTATTCGTGTACAACTTTATACGTACTATTCGTCAACTTTTTTATGTAATTGTGTTCCTCATGTTATCAGAATATTTAATAACGTCAATAAAATTGTGCAGTTGGATATCGATAACTGTTTTTATTTGTTTTTTTTTCTCATTTGGATTACGTTCGACTTTAAGCAATTGATCGAATGTAGTTGTTTTCTTTTCATCGGTCTATTATATTCTTTGATATTGAACGAGTAGCACTGCAATTCTTAAAGAAACGAGAGCACTCAAATAATTTGAACTTAAATTTGGAGTTTCAAGGGGTTAAAATTGCATTTTTATGTTTATTAGTGTTATTTTTGTACTTTTCATTTTGTTTGGGACTTTTTTGTAATTTCCGGATTTCGTCACATTAGAATTTTGTATTTAAGCATTTTCCAAACTTTGTGGGAGATAGTTTCTTAGATTTAATAATATTGAAAATGTGTTCTTTGTTTCTATCGAAATTTAAATATTTCTGGAATCAACGAGTTTTGATTGTTGTTCGTTTTTATCATGCATGCTGCATTATTTTTATACAACTTTGGTACGTATTATATCCTTGGTTGCATTCTTTGCTTCATAGGGGCTCATTGCCATTATATTGATTTTGATACCGTGATTTTTTTTCATGGAATTGTGTTCTTGTTATCAATTTTTTTGTGAAAGTGAGTTTCTGCATGCTTCATGGTTCGAGTTTTATTATTATTAGAATCGTCCTTTGATTTGCAGCTGCATATATGGTTGCGTTCAAAGTAGATTTATACCTTATTTAATTGATATATAATTCTACTTTATACTTGGGAGATTATTACTATCTAAGCTATTTTTAATAAGTTTGAGAGTAATTTAAAAAAAATGTAATTAATTAACATTGAAAATTATAAAATAATATTTCGGAGACTATTAATATCTAAACTATTTTTAATGAATTCAAGAGTAATTTGAAAAAAAAAATATTGAAAATACCATATAAATGTGTGAATAGTTAAAATGAAATGTAGGATTAAAAAAAAAAAAAGTTAAAATGATATGTTTGGCTGTTCATCAAAGGGTTTGACTATATGCACCTCCATTTCGGAGAGATGCACTTGCCCTTTTAGTTGATTAATAAAATAATAGGGTAAAAAATAAAAAATACCCTTCATTAAAATACAGCATACTAGATACACTTTCTTACTAAACACACCTCCTATTGTCATTTCTTTCACCTTATCCCTAAACCACAAATTCCGGCCGCTGTCACCTTTTTTTTCCGGTAGCCAAGAAATAAAAAAAATCCAAAAATTTCAACAACAACAAATCGACCATATTCATCCATATACACTTAGAAAACTAACACTTTTTTAAAAATATTTCTTCAAACCAGTGCCGACCATATATACTCCCGTCGACAACAATTTGTTGACGGGAATGTATGTGGTCGACACTGGTTTGACAAAAAAGAATTTTAATTTTTTTTTTTAAATTTCGACCTTTGTTGGTCGACTATATATATTCTCGTCGACAAATTGTTATCGATGAGAATGTATATGATCGACCAACAAAGGTCGAACAAAAAATTTAAAGTTTTTTTTTTAAATCGACACTATAATGTCGACCATATACACTCTCGCCGACAACATTTTGTCGACGAAAGTGTATGTGGTCAACATTACAGTGTTGAAAAAAAAAAAATGTATGCCCTAAAAAATGGAGCGGGCAAAAAATAAACAAATCGGGGTGGGGTGGACTGGTACATACCTTGGGCGGCGGCGAGGTCGGTCGGAGCGGCGTGGGTGGGGTGGGGACGAGGGCGGGTGCCGCCGCCGTCGGTGGCGACGGGGCTTGTGGAGTGGTTTGGGGGGAAAGAAGAAGAAGATGAAGATAAGATGAGAAATTAGGGTTTGAGGGGGGTGTGGGTAGTAATAGAAATTTTACGAGAGAAAAAGGACATTTTATGACAATTAAGGGGGTGCATATATCTTAGGCTGATTTTAGGGGGGTGCATCAATTGGGGGAGTGCATCCATCTGAAATGGAGGTGCATATAGTCAAACCCTTCATCAAATGCCTTGACTACAATTTCAGTTTCTGGGCCACGGTTATACACATACGGACCTATTGAGGACACTCACCAGAAATTTTTTCATCCTTCATGGCATGCGAAATGTCAAATATACTCTTTTACTCAATTTTTTTAAGAATAACAGATGAGTACACCCCCCCTCACCACCATTACTACCACCCCAAAAATCCTCCACCACCACCACAAATTCCAAAAAAAACAAACCAATAAGATATGGGAAATAGAAACATTTTAAAACAATTTTTTTTTAAAATAATACTCAAACAAAATAAAAATTAAATTAAATTCATTCTAAAAAAAAATGCAAACTTACAAAAAAAAAAAAAAAGGATTCAGGAAAAACTTTCGTACAAACACAACAATTTCCAAAAAAAAAATTGATTTGGCAAAAATTTTCGAACAAATACAACAAGTTCGAATTTTTTTTTTGAAAGAAGTAATTTGTTTCGAAAAAAAATATATTTTTGGAACATAATTTTTTTCCCAAAAATATGTATAAACTTAGCGGACAAACCAAAACCCTAAAAACTAAACTTACCGGAGGCTGGGAGACGTGTGAGCGGCGGCGGCAAGGGTTGAGGGAGTAATGAGTGGGCGGCGACCACGCTGTGGGGAGAAGGGGGTGGGCAGCGGCCGCGCTGTGGGGAGAAGGGGGTGGACGGCGGCTGCGCATTTGGGGAGAAGGGGGTGTGCGGCGACCGCGTTGTGGAGAGAAGGGGGTGGGCGGCGGCCGCGCTCTGGGGAGAAGGGGGTGGACGGCGACTGCGCCTGTGGGGAGAAGGGGGTGTGCGGCGGCCGCGACTGGGAAGGGGAAGGGGTGGGCGACGAGTTGCTTGGAGGAAGGAGGAGGTGGGCGGCGGCACTCGAGAGGGGGGAGGGAGAGGGAAGGAGAGAAATTTTTAGGGTTTTGAAAGAAGGTGGGTGTTTATATTTATGAAAGGGGTATTTTTGGGTTTTCCACGTGGGTGTCCTCATCTCACGATGTGTGTACTCGGCCAGTGAGTATCCCCCATGTGTGTGTGTATAACCGTGGCCTTTCAGTTTCTTGCAAAAGTATTGCATTCCTCAAGAATTATAACTTTTTTCTTGAGTTTTACTATGGGCTTTTGTTGTGCCAACCCATTTGCGCCTTGATTAACATTAGTGGTTAATTGGGCTCCCCAGCAATGACGGAGGCACCAAGGGCCCGGGGGGCAGTGGGCCCCCCCACCAATTTTGTAAAAAAATCAAGGGTATTTTAGTAATTTTACACATATATATATTTAAATAATTAAAAATTAAATATATGGTAATATGTTCCCTATTTTCTCTGGCCCAATACTGTACACGCAATTTTCATTATAAAATTCTCAACCTATTTCCCTTCTTTCATTCACGGCGTTTATATATTATAATCCTCAACTCCTCAACTTCTCCACTCCTCCACTCCTCCAAGGTAATAATTTTTTATATTATTAATTTAATTATATATATTCTTTATTGTTTTAATTAGTTTATAATTAAATTTATTTCTAGTCTTTTGTCTCCTTGTTGAATTTTAAATTTGTAGGATTCTTCATATTTAAAGATCAAGAATATATATACACCTTGTTGTTACTCTATTTTCTATAATTATAGAGCAAAAATTTATTGGATTGTGAATTTTGTGACATCATGTGATAGGAGAAATAATTATTTATTTATGTAACTTAAATTATAGTTATTAATTAATGTTCATGCTTTATGTTATTTTTAGATGTTAATGTAATTAAATTTATCATTTTTATTATATAAATATTAGTAGTACTTCATGAGCTTATTTTAAATTTTCACTTTTTAATTTTTTTTTAGTGTTATTTTTTGGGCCCCCCGACTTAAAAATCCTGGCTCCGTCACTGCTCCCCAGTACCTACGTTCTTCCATTTCTTCTAATAGTTTGACCTTTTTTTTTTCCCACGGATAAATGCCCCCCAATTATTATGTGTTCACCTCTTAGATGTCTTCACCTCTCACATATGAGTTCACCCACCTTTTATTTTCCAAAATTACCCTCCTTACTTATAAAAACCCTAATTTTCTTCCTATCTCACCCCCATTTTTGGATTTATTTTCACCATGGTTCGATTTCACACTCACTACTCACTATGAGCTCAATATATGTGTAGTGTATTTCGTTTTCGAGTTTTTTTTTTTACAAAAATCGCGTTTTGCAATAACTCAACACTAGTTCACCGAGTTTTGTGAGATTTTTCGGAAAAACATGCATGTTTTGAATCAAAACTCGACCAACTTTTCCACGTTATGATTCAAAACTCGGCCAACTATTCCACATTTTGATTCAACACTAGTTTGCCGAGTTTTGAACCAAAACGTGGAAAAGTTGGCCGAGTTTTGAATCATAACGTGGAAAAGTTGGCCGAGTTTTGAATCAAAACGTGGATTTTTTTTTTTCGAAAAATCTCACAAAACTCTGCGAACCAGTGCTGAGTTTTTGCAAAACACGATTTTTGTAAAAAAAAAAACTCGGAAACGAAATACACTACACATATATTCATTACAACTACACAATCATGCAATAATACGATTAAATAAAACAATAATAGCATGCAAAATAATCAATTACAAAGAAATACTATGTTTTGGGTGTGAAAGGAATGCAAAAAACTGTTTTGTTTTTTTGTTTGTTTAAGGGTGGGGGGTGAACTCTGCATACATGGGTAGTATAGTCTTTTTATCTATTGGTTCAAAATATAAATTGGGGTAGGGGGTGTTTTCATTTTTCTTACATCGAATCATTCATATATGTGTAGATATAGCCAACACATAGATTTTTTTATGAATTCATTTGGTTCTTTTGAGTCTTGCTCGAGCTGGATGATAAAAAATTATCATGTCTGGTTCCTTCGGAGGATGGATCTATAAGAATTCGCCTATCCCAATAACAAAAAAAAAAAACCGATTTGAATGATCTTGTATTAAGAGCTAAATTGGTTAAAGGTATGGGTCATAATTATTACGGAGAACCTGCATGGCCCAACGATCTTTTATATATTTTTCCAGTAGTCATGGGGGGCATTTATCCGTGGCCTTTTTTTTAGGCCACGGTTAAATGGCCCCTTTTTTTATGTTTTCACCCCAGGGTTGAGTTCACTCCCTCTTCATTTTTCAAAATTACCCTTTCTCTCATAAACCATATTTTCTAGGGTTGGCAATGGTGTGGGTATGGCCTGTCCCAGGACCCGCCCCGCCATAAAGTTTAGACCCGTTATCCGCCCCGCCTCAATACCCGCCTAAACCCGCTCCATCCCGCGAACCCGGCGAGTAAACCCGCCCCACCATCCACCACTTTTTTTTTCTGTTTTTTTAAATATGTCATTTAAATAAAAATAGAACATAGAAACAATTCTTAAACTACAATAAAACGTCAATTTCAACATTAAATAGAACATAAAATATGGTGAATTTGATTTTTGGAACTTTCAATGATGAAATTTGGGAGAATGCATCGAAGCTTGGTACATCTGCCATGGATGCCATAGTCGTTTTTTTGCCTTAGCTCCACTGATTACATGCACATATTGCCTTTGTGAAAGACTAAAGAGTTGAATGACTTGAATCAGTTAATGAAGCGATCTGCAAGTAATACAACTATACTGGGAGAAAAATTATATATATATATATACGGGTCGGGTTCGGATCAGGTATATATAATTTCATTACCGGTTTCAGACCCGACGGGTTTGTTTGACCAGATATTTACCCGAACCGAAACCCGTTTAATCGGGTATTTACCTACCCCGTGCAACCCGGTTTCATGCGGGTACGGATTTTTACCCGTTCCATTGCCATCACTAATATTTTCCCTAACCCTTCTCCCTCCCCCTCATTTATCCTTATCTTTTGTATTTTTCAGGCTTCCCCATTTTTCCTTTTATAATACTAGTTTTTTGCCCGTGCATCGCACGGGCTTGATGTAATTTAATATTTTACTCTATATAAATTTCGTCAATTTTATTTAATCAACAATGATTTTTTTGTTGCTCTATATAAGAAAACATTTAGTTTAAAAAAAACTTGTGCTTTAACAACTTAACATGTTCAAAAATTTATTCTGGAACTAATGTACAACTTTGAATCGAATTGAACCATAATTGGTAGAAACCTTTGTTTTCCATGCCGTAATCCTTTGCTTTTCTTTCAGATGATTTAATTCAATGAGACTTGACATACTCCCAATTCCCAAACAATGTAGACACCTTTGTTTTTCTTGGCAAAATCATTCACCACGACACAGGCTCCGACAACGTTCCTAACCTTCCCTTAAGAATCAATCTTACTTCTTAATAGTTTTTGGTCCTTTACAATAGATTGTGGAAAATACAAAATTAAGACTTGACATATGAACATACCGAATTGGAACACGGTGGGCCAGGTGGTGTGGTGGGAGAGGACAATTTGTACCTCATCGATGGCCCTCATCATCATCATATGTAACATCTAATATTGTTGGTGGAACATTATAGTTATGCTCTCTGTTAACTTTTCTTGTATCGTTGCTTGGTGGTGTAACTGGTGTTTCAATCTCAATCTCTTCATCGCACTCAGTGAGTCCTCTGTCACCATTATATGTCATTCTCCTAAACACCTTTCTAACATCATCAGCTCTCTCCACACTTTGTGCATGATAATTATCACTACTTTTCTGAACATAGAGTCAGTTATCACTATAAGAGAAAAATAAAATAGAAAAATGAAAATTCACAGGTTGTTACACCCAGTAACAAATTATATTTAGAAAAGGAAAATATCTATCACCTAATCTCTCTATCATTTGTCATGTCAGTCCATTGTTTGGTTCAAGACCGTGTTGGGTAATCTCTAAACCACGTTTCTTTAACAAAGCAATGAACCTAGCAAGTATAGAATGTCCAACATCAGTTCAGAAGCTATAAAAACATCATAAACATAAATATTAAGCATTAGGGACTGCCAATTTCTTCTCAGCATTGAACTGTGTTCAACTCCAAGATGTTCATCGCAAATGAAAATGTATAATTATAGGCAGTTATAACATCTTAATGTAAAATTTCTTTATATACCACCTAAGAAACAAACAACGAAAAAGTCATCAAGTACAGAGTATAATTTTGCTATTTACCATTAACATTGTCATGACTCATAACTCAATTTGAAATTTTAAGTATCTGAATAACAATAGTTTTCTTCAGTGACATGAAGCTTTAACAACTCAAAATTATAGCCTTTGAATGTTCGTTATGAGGTTAAATGTCATTTATGCAATACTTAATGCTATTGTATTACATAAAAAAATTGAGTTTCAACATAATATGTATATGTTTTTTTTATGAAAAATAAGCTAGAGTTACTTTTAAAAGAATTCTCAAAATAGTAATATAATTTCAGTACATTTAAATTCACACCCTACTCAGGCATTGAACTATAAAAAAAATTAACAAAATTTGGTAATTAAACGCCCACACACTTACAATTTTGTATGTTTTCTAACACGGATGAATGGCATTCTTTGACCACTCCAATTGATCCCATTCACTTGTCAAATTCATTTGTCATGTCAGTCCATTGTTTGGTTCAAGACCGTGTTGGGTAATCTCTAAACCACGTTTCTTTAACAAAGCAATGAACCTAGCAAGTATAGAATGTCCAACATCAGTTCAGAAGCTATAAAAACATCATAAACATAAATATTAAGCATTAGGGACTGCCAATTTCTTCTCAGCATTGAACTGTGTTCAACTCCAAGATGTTCATCGCAAATGAAAATGTATAATTATAGGCAGTTATAACATCTTAATGTAAAATTTCTTTATATACCACCTAAGAAACAAACAACGAAAAAGTCATCAAGTACAGAGTATAATTTTGCTATTTACCATTAACATTGTCATGACTCATAACTCAATTTGAAATTTTAAGTATCTGAATAACAATAGTTTTCTTCAGTGACATGAAGCTTTAACAACTCAAAATTATAGCCTTTGAATGTTCGTTATGAGGTTAAATGTCATTTATGCAATACTTAATGCTATTGTATTACATAAAAAAATTGAGTTTCAACATAATATGTATATGTTTTTTTTATGAAAAATAAGCTAGAGTTACTTTTAAAAGAATTCTCAAAATAGTAATATAATTTCAGTACATTTAAATTCACACCCTACTCAGGCATTGAACTATAAAAAAAATTAACAAAATTTGGTAATTAAACGCCCACACACTTACCATTTTGTATGTTTTCTAACACGGATGAATGGCATTCTTTGACCACTCCAATTGATCTCATTCACTTGTCAAATTCATTTGTCATGTCAGTCCATTGTTTGGTTCAAGACCGTGTTGGGTAATCTCTAAACCACGTTTCTTTAACAAAGCAATGAACCTAGCAAGTATAGAATGTCCAACATCAGTTCAGAAGCTATAAAAACATCATAAACATAAATATTAAGCATTAGGGACTGCCAATTTCTTCTCAGCATTGAACTGTGTTCAACTCCAAGATGTTCATCGCAAATGAAAATGTATAATTATAGGCAGTTATAACATCTTAATGTAAAATTTCTTTATATACCACCTAAGAAACAAACAACGAAAAAGTCATCAAGTACAGAGTATAATTTTGCTATTTACCATTAACATTGTCATGACTCATAACTCAATTTGAAATTTTAAGTATCTGAATAACAATAGTTTTCTTCAGTGACATGAAGCTTTAACAACTCAAAATTATAGCCTTTGAATGTTCGTTATGAGGTTAAATGTCATTTATGCAATACTTAATGCTATTGTATTACATAAAAAAATTGAGTTTCAACATAATATGTATATGTTTTTTTTATGAAAAATAAGCTAGAGTTACTTTTAAAAGAATTCTCAAAATAGTAATATAATTTCAGTACATTTAAATTCACACCCTACTCAGGCATTGAACTATAAAAAAAATTAACAAAATTTGGTAATTAAACGCCCACACACTTACCATTTTGTCTGTTTTCTAACACGGATGAATGGCATTCTTTGACCACTCCAATTGATCCCATTCACTTGTCAAATTCATTTGTCATGTCAGTCCATTGTTTGGTTCAAGACCGTGTTGGGTAATCTCTAAACCACGTTTCTTTAACAAAACAATGAACCTAGCAAGTATAGAATGTCCAACATCAGTTCAGAAGCTATAAAAACATCATAAACATAAATATTAAGCATTAGGGACTGCCAATTTTTTCTCAGCATTGAACTGTGTTCAACTCCAAGATCTTCATCGCAAATGAAAATGTATAATTATAGGCAGTTATAACATCTTAATGTAAAATTTCTTTATATACCACCTATGAAACAAACAACGAAAAAGTCATCAAGTACATAGTATAATTTTGCTATTTACAATTAACATTGTCATGACTCATAACTCAATTTGAAATTTTAAGTATCTGAATAACAATAGTTTTCTTCGGTGACATGAAGCTTTAACAACTCAAAATTATAGCCTTTGAATGTTCATTATGAGGTTAAATGTCATTTATGCAATACTTAATGCTATTGCATTACATAAAAAAATTGAGTTTCAACATATTATGAAAAATAAACAAGAGTTACTTTTAAAAGAATTCTCAAAATAGTAATATAATTTCAGTACATTTAAATTCACACCCTACTCAGGCATTGAACTATAAAAAAATTTAACAAAATCTGATAATTAAACGCCCACACACTTACCATTTTGTCTGTTTTCTAACACGGATGAATGGCATTCTTTGACCACTCCAATTGATCCCATTCACTTGTCATAATTTGAAAATCCTCAGAAAACTACAACATGTGCAATATCAGTCTTAATGAGCTGCAACTTAAGCAAAAGAAATCTACTTAGGCAATAATGAAATTCTATAGTAACTTACCTTTTTCACAATTTCATTAACTATATATGTTCTTTTGTTTCAAACCAACTATAAATATTACCAGGTACTTCAGCTTCTTTTTTAGATTCTGAAAGTTCCAGAATATAGTACTAAGTATTCTCTAATCCCATGAAATCTCATCTTAGTTCAAGTAAAGTCTACAAGATGAGGTCATAAAATATATGTTAATATATACTTTAACATTGTTTCTCTTGTGCTGCCTAAGATAAGGCACCATGATTAAGCATTGAAGAAATTAGTAAAAGGAAAAGATGACGAATGAAACTAATCATTTATAACCTACCATTTTTTATACATTCTACAATCATAAGCAATCAAAGTGCGTATATAGCACATATAAATAAATTACAGATAAACGTACCTCACTACTCCGTTTCTGAATGTCAAAAGAAAAATAATAGGGCAGTTCTTTCGCAACTGAATAATATTTAACAGAGAGTTTAATCCCTCAACATTAGCATAGCTTATAATCAAATAATAAAAACAAAATCAAAATTAAAGAAACGTAGAATAATAATGTTAATCAAGACGCTTGTTTCATATTTCACAATTATTTCTATTTCCTTAATTTAATGTAGTGCCCCTTTGCCTCTTGTTACTCCTACTATGCAATCCTCTGTGTGATAGAAAAGCAAAAGACACGCGTGAAATAAAGGAAAGCCTAAAAGTTAAAATAAATTACTTATGATCCAAAACCCAAGAAAAAACAGTTGCACAACTCTGATGTGGCTGAGAAGTTAATGAAAAAATTCTCGTGAGTTTTGGAACGAAGAGAAGAAGCAAGAGGGTTTTGTTGAGAATATATACCTTATATGTGGATGATTGATAGTCGAAGAGCTAGATCGTGATGAGAAGCTGGAAAAGAAACAATGAATTCTTAAAATGATATTCAATGGCTGACCAGCTTCAAATTCTCAAAACAATTAATATACCATATACAGTATATAGTAAAACTGCCAGTATTAAACAGAAATTAATGTTACTACTATACCAGAGAAACTTTAACCATGCATGCAATATTAATAGATCTGTATCAATCTTTAGATAAAAATTAGCAAAGAATATGCAATTAATAATTTTACTTTTTTTTCATGAGAAGAGTGGATATATAGAGAGATTATATATATACCATTAGGATTGTGGTGAAATTATAATTGTACATCAGTGGATTCTACCTGAAAAGGAAAAATAAACTGGTTCCATTAGTACTGTTCAAGGGAAAGGAAACATCATTGCAAGGAATCAAGATTCATGGAAGATATCTACAAAATTAACAGATCGAGGATTAAATGACAACCTAATTGCATAATTCGAATTAAAACACGGAATGGGGGGCAGAAGGAGTGCGATTTGATTGAAGAGGAAGATGAGGAGTAGCAAAATGATTGCCCCGCAAATGCTTGTAGTGGGTTTTTATTACTCAGATGGATGAGGAGGAAGATGAACCGGTTGATTTTCTTAATTGAAGATGAATAACTTGGTAGTTCGCCACGTCAGTAATAGAGACACATGGCAGAAGGAGGAGGGGTCTCAAATGCACACGTGGCGGAAGCAGGAGAGCCCCATCCTCCTTTTATATATATAGATACCGCTAATTTAGCATTAAGAAAAAGAAAGAAAGATGGATAAATTGTTTACAAAATTGAGGTTTATCCAAATTACTTTAAATTTTATAATTTTAAATATTACAAAATGTTCCCTTGACACAAAAAAAACGTGCTGGCTGGTCCAAGAATGCATAATCTTTTCATTTTTTTTTTTTCTCTTTTTCGTATTGATTAATTGTTTCATTATTTGTATTTTTTGGTCAATCAATTGTTTTTTTTTTTTTTTTTTTTTTTTCTAATCAGCAGAAGAGTATTTAGTAAATGTCAAAGTTATGACTTATGAGTATTTTTTTTCTTTTAAAAAAAATTATGAGATTTTTTTTTTAACAAACTTTGAGATTATTTTTCAATATGGGCACGGCTAAAGGCACCCGGATTTCCTATGAGTACACCCACGCGATGAGGACACACACAAAATGGATGAGGACACCCACGTGGAAATCTCAAAATTACCCTCTTATAAATTAAAACCCTTCATCTCTCTTTCTTCTTCTCAAAATTCAGGACACCCACAGGCCACATCCATTTCTCTCTACACGTCGCGCCGCCCCCTTCTTGCGTTCCGGCGTCGCGCCGCCCCCTTTCCGCGTTTCGGCGTCGCCCGCGTCTGCAGCGCCGCCTCTTCGCCTCCCAAGCCACGCACGCCGGTGACGGATTCTCTCCCCCAGCCCCCCGCTTCTCTTCCTCTGCTCTCCCACGTCGCCGCGCCGTCGCCGCGTTAAAGAAGGACGCGGCCGCGCTGTTGTAGAAGAAGCCCGTTCGCACCCCTCCTCCCTGTTTCAAGTCGCTGCCGCCACCGACGCCGTTCGAGGGCTGTCGCCACCACCGTTAGAAAAAATAGGGTTTTTAGTTGATCGGCAATTATTTTCGAACATATTGAGTTTGTTTTGGAAAAAATTTCGAACATTTTGTGTTTGTTTTGGAAACAATTTCGAACAACTTGAGTTTGTTTTGGAAAAAAATTCGAACAAGGTGTTCGATCTTTTTTTTCGGACAAATTTGAGTTGTTTTGGAATTATTTTCGAACACATCGAGTTTGTTTTGGAAAAAATTTCGAACATATTGAGTTTGTTTTGGAAAAAATTTCGAACATGTTTGTTTTGGAATTTTTTCGAACAGTTGCTGTTTTGGATTTATTTTTGTTGCAATATTGGAGTTTTTTTTGTTGAAAAATGGTGTTTGTTTTGGTGGTGGTGGAAATAATGATGTGAAATAGAATGGGTGGGTGTACTCATCTTCATTTTATTCCTAAATTTTACTTTAGGGGTATATGGGACATTTTAAATGTCATGAAAGATTAAAAAAATGTTTGGTGGGTGTACTCACAGGAAATCTGGGTGCCTTTAGCCGCGCCCTTTCAATATTTACCCATTAGTTTAAGCTGGAAGGCCAACAGTATAGGCCCAGTAGATTTTTATTGGCGGGGTTATTTGCCCGTCAAACAATGTTAGATGCACTCCCCCTTTTCATTTATTAACTAAATATGTAACCTACCATATTTTCCTTTTAGTAAAATATTATAGATACATACACTTCCCTCTCAAAATTATAACCCTAATTTTGCAGGCCGCCGACACCATCAACTTGGGCAGCCATCGCCCACCTCCTCCGGCAGTCGCCACCTCCAGTAGAAAATTAAAAAAAAAAAAAAAAAACTTAAAAATCTAAAAAAAATAGATTTTTTCGATAAATCAGTGTCGATCGACACTCATTTATCGACCATAAAGTATATCATCGACGAAAAACACCCTTATAGATAACATTTTAACGAATTTTTTTTTTAAAAAATTGCATTTTGACAAGAAATTGTCCACTCATTATGGTTGACAATTTCAAGTAAAAATGAAAAAAAAAAAATCAAGCTAACCCTACCTGTTTCGCGAGAGCCGTCGGAGAGAAGGAGGGAGGAGCCGTCGGGGGAGAAGCTTGGGGCAGGGTGGCGGGGGAGGAAGCGGTGACGCTGGGTGAGGGGGGCGGCGCCACCAGCTTCTTGTTGTAGAAATGGAAAAAGAAAAGGAGGGAGGAGTTATCGTCAGGAAAGAAGGAGGGAGAGGTCGTCGGGGGAGAAGGTTGTGGCAGGACGACAGGGGGAGGAGGTGGCGACGTTGAGCGAAGGGGCAGCGCTGCCGCTGCCTGTGCAGAAATTGAAAAAAAAAAAGGGAGGGAGGAGGGAGGCAGGCGGCCCTGTGAGAAATGAAGGAATGAAGAGTGAAGAAAACGTTGCTTTGGGGAAAAAAAATAGGAAAAGTAGGATTTTATGAGGGTCTTCATTTATTATACCCAATTTTAAGATGAAAGTGCATAATAGATAATTTGGGAGGAGTGCATATATCTTAGATGTGTTTTGAGGGGAGTATGTATATCTAGGAAGTGCATCTAACATTCATGGAGAGGCAAATCCACACCTTTTTATTTTCGAACAACTCACTCTAGGCACTGGTTATGTCAGCAAACAAGCCACTGCATTGTTCTACCAAGCCCAATTGGCATCTTGGCTAAGTCTGTTGTTTGAGTTTGAGGTGTATCGAGTATTTGAAGTTCGATCTAACTCGATTCAAACATTTATCAAATCGAGCTTGAGTTCACTCTATTATATTAATGAACTCAAATTAGAGATCGAATCGGCTTAGAAATAGGTCTAACGAGACTTGAGTCAAGTCTAACGATTCTATTAAAATGACGAAAAAAATCTTAAATATCAAGCTAAGGAGTCGAGCTCAAGACGACTCATTATTGCATCATATATTTCACGATCTCGATGTGTTTATTGAAAGAGACAAGTTGAACCTTTACAAGTCAAATTGAGTCGAATAATTCGTCCTTTTCAGCATCAAATAGTAACTTAGAGCATATTTATATTGAGTTTAAAGTTGCTTAATTTTCAATTGTATTCCAATAATGAAACATATTGTTATTTTAAAGGTTATTGTACATAATTCTGAAAATAATTTTTACTACCTCCGTTCCCGTTATAATTTTTTTGTACGGAGATTATTGAACATAGTATAAAATATGAAAATGTGTAAAGGTACTTGAGATTGAAAGAGGTAAAATGTAGAAAAAAAATAGAAATGAAAAAAGTGTAGAGATAATGACTTCTTTAAATGTAATGAGTAAATGATATATTCAAAATTGATAAGTACTCCCTCCGTTCGTACATAAACTTTCCATTTTGTTATTTTGGTTCGTCTTATAAGTTTTTCAGTAAATTTTTTGACAAATATTTTTTATTTTTTTATTCTCACTCTTCACATTTTTTGTTTTAGTTTTTTTCTCTATCTTCCTCTTTCTCTCAATCATATTATGTGTACTATATTTATTATTTAATTCATTTTTTTAATTCATATACTCAAAAGTAATGAAAATTTAAAAAACGGAGGGAGGGAGTAAAAAACTTTTGACGGGAGAAAGAAAATACTCTCTTCGTCCGTCTATAAGCTTTCCATTTTATCATTTTAATTTGTCTGTCTATAAATTTTTCATATCATTTTTTATAAATACTTTTTAATTTTTTATTCTTATACGTCATTATATATCTTACTTTTTTCTCTCCATTACATTCCTTAAACTATATCTATAATTTAATCACTTTTCTTAGTTTATGTGCTCAAAAGTAATAAAAACATACTTAGTTGGTGTTTTCTTAGTGTAGTCCAATTGTACAAAGTGACTATGTAGTCAGTGCGTCGAATCGCACCACGTGGTGTAGTATACGTCGCATGAACCTGCTACCTGTTATACAGATTTAAATTAATTAAATCATTTTTTAAATTGTATTTTGTTATTTACTATATTACCCTTCTTTTATTAAAATTATTTTTAAAATAAATATATATATATATATTAAGCAAAATTACTATTCTACCTTTATATAAGTAAAATTACTATTTTACCCTTTTTTATACAAATATTATTATTATAAAAATTAAACAAACCAATCAAAAAATAATTAAATAATAAATGTACTGGAAGTACTTACTTGCACGGTCCAACAGCCGTGCACGATTGCACGGTCCATACTCAGTAAACCGTGTAATCCAAACAATGTGTTGTAAGTGCTCACTTTCACGGTCTAAGAGTCATGCACAGTCGATACTCAGTCACCCGTGTAAATCGAAACATGTACTGGAAGTACTCACTTGTACGGTCCAACAGTCGTGCACGGTTGCACGGTCGATACTCAGTAAACTGTGCAATCCAAAAAATGTGTTGTAAGTGCTCACTTTCACGGTCCAACAACCGTTCCTGGTTGAGCGGTCGATATTCAGTAAACCGTGCAAACCAAAAAAATATTTTTTTCTTGTTCACGTGCTCGAGTCACAAATAGGGCAGCGGCTTGGCGACGTCAGTGGAGTGCGTGTTCGCAGGGGGGATGAAAATCAACGTATACGTGTCCTAGGTTTAGGTTCATATAACTTTTTTTGTTTAATTTAATTTATTTTTTGTTGTTAATTTTAATAATAATATAAGGGTAAATAGGTAATTTTAACATTATATATTTTAATTAAATTAATAAATATAATATATTTTTATTAAATTAAGGTTAAAAATGTAAATTTTAAATTATATATTTTAATTAAATTAATTATAAATACGATATACGATGAATATTTTCAACACAAAGCACCAAAGGTAACATGTCATCAAGTTTAAGGCTTTAAATTTAATTTTTAATGGTTCAAATTTAATTGTCTGCGTTAGTCATACAACACCATACGACACTATAACTACGTGTAAGAGGTCCCTACTTAGTTTATGTGCTCAAAAGTAGGGAAAATATCAATTTTGGTCACTCAAGTTTACCTCTTTTCATATTTGATCACTCACATTTAGGGGGGTGTATTCAATTGAGATTCTGTTGGATTTTTTTTAACTTTAAAAAGTCAGTGGATTTAGAAAATCCATAGACTCTATGCAGAGTTTGACTGACTTTTTTATTGATTTATATGATTTTTCATAGATTTGACAGGATTTTGAAATACACATTTTTTTATTGATTTACATGGATTTCCATAAACTACGCCCCTAAAACTATTGATGCAGATCGAACACACTTTTATATAAAAAAAAATATCTAAATTATTTAGAAAAAATCACGGTTATATCTCGGCCTCATTTCTCACCTAACATTAGTAATATTAGTTCTCCATGCATTAGCTTCAGTTCTTTGTTGTTATAGTTGGCTTTTGAGAAATTTGAGAAAGCAATTCCAAATTTTCTCTTCCATGTCGAGATGTGGTGAATCTTGATCTTCTTCATATTCGACTGGAAATTAATCAGAGCGACATTCTTTCCGAAGAAAATTATGTAATTCAGCACAAGCCAATACTAACTCTGCTTGTGTTTAAAATGGGAACGGAGGTGGGTTTTGAAAATTGTGAATTGCGATTTGAAAATACCAAAAGTTCTCTCAATCACATTTCATAATGATGCATGGCGAAGATTGAATAACTCACTTGCTTCTGGGGTGACGACCTTGACCATCAAAATCTTTTAGATGATATCGAACACCACATTCTTGAGATATAGTTGGCATTAATGACTATAAATTAGGTGGCGTCGAGATTATTGGTGTCAACTACCGATATACTATAATTTTTAAAGAGAGAACATGAGAACATAATTTTAAAATACAGAGATGTACCTCCGTCCACCAAAAGTGTGCTCATTTCTTTTTTTGGGTCCACAAAAAACGTGCTTATTCTATTTAAATAGTTAACTTTTGAATATTTTTTCTACTTTACTATCAAAATTGAGTATCTACCAAATATATTTTATACTCATTATATTAAATATATTCTTTATAATTAAAATATGATTTTTTTTAAAAACATATATAAAAAAAAGTGAGCACACTTTTGGTGGACAGAGGAAAGTAATATTTTTCACGATTATAATGGTGGTGAAGAATCTATGATGCTTATCGGAACATAGTTACGTTTTTTTTTTTTTTTCGTTTGAAGAAGAGCATGAAGATGGACAGCTTTTCAATTTTGTAAACTGTGAGGCTGTGTAGGATTTTGTGGTTCGAAATACAGCAAGAATGTCTGTTTTTTCTCTACTTTTCTGGCTGTGATAGCATGAACCAGTTTTATAGTGTAAAATATAGTAAGTATAAAATGTGATACTTTAATTTACGATTAATCCCTGAATAAATAGGGAGAATACAAGAGTAAATCAAGGAAAAATATCTACACAATTTACGCAAATCTAATCCCATAATTTAGGGAATTTGATTACAACAAATAAAGAAAAGATCATGTTGACTCTTTCCTAATACGCCCCCGCAAAATCGACGTCCCATCAGCGACAGAGGTTTTGGAGCGCATCAGGCAGAAGCGAGAGCGAGCAAGAGGCTTTGTCAATAAGTCCGCAAGTTGATCTTGAGTATAAACATAAGAGACAGAGAGTTTGCCTTTGGAAGCTAAGTCACGCACAAAGTGTAAGTCGATCGCGATATGTTTCATACGAGAGTGGTGGACTGGGTTGAGGGCAAGTCGAGTCGCACCCATATTGTCGCAAAGGATGCGAGGGATCGCAGGTGGTGGAAGGCCAAGCTCGGCAAACAAGTGATGCAACCAACACACTTCGGAGGCAGCAACAGCAAGTGTCCGGTATTCCGCCTCCGTAGACGACCGTGCAACTCCACGTTGTTTACTAGAACGCCACGAAAAAGGATTTCCCCCCAAAAAAACAATGTATGCCGACGTAGACTTTCCATCTGTTAGGTCACCTCTAAAATCAGAATCAGTGAATGCGGTCAGATTGAGTGACGAAGAACGCCGTAGGAGAAGACCATGGTGGAGGGATCCCTTGAGATAGCGAAAAAAGATGTTTAATGGCCTCTCAATGAGTGGCAAGAGGAGCAGGCATGTTGTTGGTCCTTGGTGGAGTATAACACAAGTGTATGGGGGGGGGGGGAATGCACTTGTGTATGTAAATTCTTTTCTTTCAACAAAACTGGTCTTATCAGGCAGGTTGTCTCACAACAGGCCTGAGTGAGAACTTTGATAGATACTTGTCCTACTGATTACTATTGAGTGATCAGTTGGGTAAATATCTAAAAGAGTTGCTAAGTGCGGAATGTGGTTGGCCTTTGACATAAAGAAATACTCCAAGTTAATTTCTGAAAAGATACAGTTATCAAGGACTTTGTCCAAAACAGATTTTCTCACTTACTGACTGTTGCTTCTTTAAAATATGTTTGAATGTAAGTGCAATAAATAATGCAGTAAGTAAATGACACACAAGTTTATAGTGGTTCAGAGACTCAAGCTCCTACATCCACTTTCCCTGATTGAACAGGATAATTCCTTCTCAATGGAATTAGCTTGTTTTATAGTGCCAATGTGCACTGATCAACAACACTCTCTTAGTGCTTTGATCCCTAGGATAATCTGAGTCCTAGTGCTCAATCTCTCTGAGTTAAGACTGTGTTTCACTCTAACAGTCCTTAACTCCTCACTTCTACAACAAACACTCTCTTCACTAAATGAGATAAGGTTTGAGGTTTGGTTCCAACTAGTAGAGATATCCTTTACAATAAGAACAGAGTAAAGGCTTAGGATATCTCAATGCTAAGCTTTGGATGTTTACAAAGATTGACTTAGCTAACTTGAAGTGATTCAGGAAACTTGGGATTCTGAGGAACAGCTTGGTTTCCTTTGAAAGCTTGATAATAGTTTGATAGCTTGTGGTTGGATAATGAATCCCTTTGATCACTTCTGTATTTATAGACAAGTTTGAACAACTAACCGTTGGAGAGATAGCAATTCAAATATGTCTATTTGCAGCATCATTGAAACGGCTATGAAGTTTGGCATCCTTTTATCCATTGTGTAAAAGAGCTCTTCAATGGTTGCTTGAATGAATGTGTTGACTTCTGAAAAATGCGGCTGAGAAGACTTGTGTCAGATTCCAAATATGCACATTTCCCAAGGTTGATTTGTGGCAAACTCTACACTCAACCAACGGTCAGATGGGACAAGCTCCCTGAACATTCCTGCTGCAATTTAGAATGTTCCAACATTCATTCAATGCTTCACTCTTTAATGCTCTAAGTCTTCAATGCTTGTTTCAGGCATGATTGGCAATAAATTCTTCATTGAGTGTGTCTTCTGTAAGCTTTGGCATTCAATGCTTTTGATCATTTGCACTTCAACTGTCTTGATCATTTGCATTTATGAGCATTGCTTTACTGCTCTTGATCTCTTCAGCTAAGTTGTCCACTTGGTTAGTCTGTCTTGAAAGATTAGCAACTTTGGCCTATAGAGTTATCAAGCTGCCTAACATTCCAGCTTTGGACAATTATCCTGAACACTAAAATCTCACAACATTCCTGAGATTTTTCACTTAAGCAATCTACATACTCAAGTGTACTGAGACAACTTGCCTGAACTAGACTTGAGCTTATCTCAACTAATCTGAACATCATCAATCAGGGGTTTTGGTATTTAGATCAAAATCATTTTATTCCCAACAATTTCCCCCTTTTTGATGATGCCAAAACCTATTACAAAGGGAACTTGACTTATACTATACTTTATCTTCAGGATGAGTGAACTGGTCAACTTTCCTGAAAGAAACTGTTAGCACAATAAATCAAGTATATATGTAATGTCAGGTTAGTTGAGATAATGAGTTGTTATCTCTTGATAGAAAATCAGTGGTCCTTTTATATATCATCAAGCATTACAGATCAGAAAATCAAAAAGGACAGCAAGACTGATACAATAATAACAGAATAACAACATCATAAGTAATCATAAAAACCAGATAGGAAAGAGATGAACTTATCCATCAGAGAGTTCCATCATCCTGAGGAGCAATGCCATATTGAGCCCAGACCCTTTTCTTCAGCTCTCAAACATCCTTGTTGGAGCCTCTAGGGCCAATCTTCATCTTCTCCATCTTCATGATGTTGATGAACTCCTCCAGAATCTTTCCCTCATCAATTAAGTTCCCATTGAACTTAGGAGGCATGTACAGAATTGGACCAGGGGCCTTGAATTCAACTCTTGCCATCTCAGCTGCTGCAAACAGCTTTTGGTAGAGGTCCCTATGATTCTCAAACATGAACTGGACAAAGACTTCATCTACACTCTCTTCAAGCCACTTTCCAATGACATAGAAGTCATATACAAAACTTCTCTTGGCCTCCTCCCATGCATCATTCAGTGAGATTGGAACCCACTTATCATGATGGGGGTACTGAGTGTCCCATCTTTGCAGCATTTGAGGTTTGAGCCTTCTGTATGAAGCCCTCTTTCTTGGAGCTTTGAAGTTTGCCCTTCTTTCATCTCTTGCCTTGTTGCCTCAACCAGCTGATCTATTCTCTCTTTAGCCCTTTGAAGAGCTAGCTTCTCTTGTGTCTCTGGATCTTTGCCAAATCCTTCTTCAAACAGTTTAGAAGGATCATCAGCAAGCTTGGGCACACCAACTTCAGGCTCTCTGTCCTGTACTTCCTCTTCAACATCTTCTTCAATGGCAGGCAGCTTGGCTGCTTTCTTCAATCTCTTTGATTGCCTTACTGGAGTAGATTCTTCAGTCTGAAATTCTGATGGCAAAGTCAGGCTAGTTGGGAATTCATTGAAGGCTTGCAATTCCTTCCTTTTTCTTTCAGATGACCTTGTCACCTTCCCCCTTACTTCAGCAACCTTCTCTTTGGGGTCAAGTCCAGCTGACTCACCACCAGGCCTTTGTTGCTTTCTTGCCTGACTCTCCATTGCTGACATCATGGACTCTTTAACAGCAATTTGAATCTGCTCTTCTTCAGTCAAGCTTTCAATATCCATTGGGCCTTTGCCTTTCCCAATGTCTTCTACTGCCTTCTCCTCAATCTCAGGGACCTTCTCCTTTCCCTTAGGTTCACCAATCACCAAGGTTCCCTTTGCCCTTGCTCTCTCTCTTTCCCCCTTTTTGGCATTATCAAAACACTGGGGCTTTAATTCACTCATAGAAACTGAGAGATGTGAGTGGGCCTGAGTGAGTGACTTCAACTCCTGCAGTAGATAAACATTCTCATCATGAATGTTTTGCATTTTATCATCTGCCATGCTAAAAAATGTGTGAATTGGCTTCATCTTTTGAGTAACAATTGCATCCAATGTGGCTTTCAGTGATTGATCAAGTTTGGCCTGAAGTTGTTCAGTGAGGTTGGCCACAACTTGATCAGACACCTTGGCCATAAGTTCAACAGTGAACTTCTCAGCAGCCTCCTTCACCATTGCAGTTTTCAATTCCTCTGCCTTCTTCCTTTGGGCTGCTGTCCTCTGCCTTAAAGCATCTTTGATTGTTTTTCTCAATGCCTTCACATTGTGCTTGTACAAATCTTTAAGACCCTGCTGCTCTTTCTTCACAGATCTTGTGAATTTTCCCATAGCATCCTTGGCCTTTGTCACTTCAGTTGAAACTGTTTGCAGTCCAGTTTCAACTCCACAAATTCTTGCATCCAATGTGGGCAAGATCACCTCCTCTGAGCCAGTTAGCCTCATCTCCACAGAGGCTAGAGTTTTTCCTTGGCCATCCAGAGTGTCAATTGTTGCTGCATGTGCCTTACCAACTTCCCTTACCAAGGTATCCAACTTCTCTGATTGTTCTTCAATGATAGATGCAGTTTGAGTAGCAATCTGAAAGCCTGCTTCAGTGGTGTTGGCTTGCTCAAAGTACATCAATGTGGATACATTGGCTGATACTGCTTCAAGGTCAATGTCAGCATCAACAGGTATATCTGTAAGGGAGGCATCTGCAAAAATTTGCTCAATAGTGACAGCAACAGAATCTGCAAAACTAAGAGTGTTAGTAAAAACTCCCTCAACACCCTCATTTTTTCTTTCTCCCATAAGGTCTGATACATCAGCACCTTCTCTCTCTTTTTCAACTAAATTCTTTTCTTCTTCATTCAAATCAGATGAACTCACATACATTTGAGAATCAGGCCTCCTTTCACCAAGGGATTCATCAAGTTCAGATTTGACTTGAAGAATTGCCTGACTCTCATATTGGGCTGCACCCAATATTTCTACCTCATCTCCCTCTATTTGTGGTGCACTCAGGGAACCTGTAATCACACAATCCTCACCATCATCTCCCTCTGAGTTTTCACCACTATCAGCCTTTTCAACTCCTTCCATTCCTAAACCTGACACCTCTATATCCTCAACAGGATCCACAGAGGGCAGTTGTTGGGAGATCACAGTGCTTGGGCATCCCAAGGCCACTGAGTCATCCTGAATGACTAAAGGCTGGTCAATGTCCAACTGACCTGACATTGATGAGGCTTTAGCCAAACTAGCTTCTCCCATGGAAGTCTCAACATTGTCAAGCTGTGCCTCAGGTTCAGAAGAACCATCCTTGGCCAATGCATCTTGGACTGAGTCACCATCTTTGGTCAACTCCTCTGAATGATCAGAGTCCTTTTCAGAATGATAGGTTAAGTAATGTACCTGAGCAGAGTTGAGGCCAGGAGGATTAGGATTGGTGTGATCATCATCATCATAATTATTATCATCAGATGGGCTATCAGGGTGCCTGAGTCCCTGTGCAATTCTTTCTCTCTCAGCAAGCACCTTCTCATGAACAATGGTGCAAAACAGGGCCTCAGTGGTCAACACACTGGATTTCTTTACATTAGCAAAATGTAAGAGCCTGCTCTCTTCAACCTGCCACCAGCTTGCTCCTTTATCCTGTATAGCCTGAGCAATTTCCACCATAGTTCTATCCTTGATCTCAACAAGAGCTCTGAGATCATAGAACTGTTGTTGCAGCCTAGGATAATCCTTCAACCCTGGATATAATTCATCCACATTGGCCTTGGCAATCTGCCTCAGCATCCCCTCATAAGTGTACTCTTCACCACTTTCATCTCCAGAGGAGTTGGCTTGGGATTCAGGAAGGTTGGATTGGAATTCAGGCAGGCTTGGCTGGATTTTAGGTAGGTTGGGTTCAGAAGAGCTCAAAACAAGTTGGGATCCAGGTGCTTTTGAGAGCAATGTTCCTGAAGAGGTAATTGGAATGGCTGGAATGGGTGGGAGAACAACTTGATCACCTTCTTGAAGGACAGTTTCAAGAAGTTTGGTATATGAGAGAATTCTTGGATCAAGTGGGGAGAAAGGTCTATCCTCAAGATTGACCAAATCTGCCAGCACATCAATACCTGCTCTATCAGGTGCACCTTCTGGGGAATAAACCTTCTTCGCAATAATTAGGGCATCTTCAGGAGTCTTGCACTCCTCTTCTTCATGCCTTGATGGAGATATTCCTCTGGACTGAATATCAGGAGAGTTGGCTTCAGGACTGTTGGTTTTGGAGTTAGACTTACTAGCTTGCCTAATCTCCTTGAAGAACTCTTTCTTCTTCTTCTCCTCCTCCATCAACTTCTGCTTCTCAGAAGTCTTGATGATTCTTCTCCTCCTTTCAGATCTTGTTGGCTGGTCAAGATCCCTGAATTCTGTTACACTTTCAGGCTGTAAAGGGACAACCTCTCTGAATTCTTCACCCTCTTCAGGGGGGTTGACTCTTTCATCAGCAGCTTTCTCAATCTCCTCTGAAGTGGCTCCTCCACTTCTTGACTGACTTTCTGGTGAAGATTCACTCAGAATCTTCTTCATCCTTTTCATCTTTGGCTGAGCTTTTAGTGGTTGGGCTTTCCTCTTTCTTGGAGAGGCTCTGGTTGCTGGAACAACTGCAACAGCTTTATTGGAGGCAGCCTCCTGCTTTCTCTTTTCTGTCTTTGAAGACAGCTTTCTGAACATCACCTTTTGTGCAGGAAAAGGCTTTGGCTTTGCCTGAAGATGGGTGTAATGGGCAAATCTTTCCAAGAGCAGGCTGGCTCTTGTGCAGAACTGAAGTCTTCCATCTACTACCACCTTGTGGTGTTTCACCTCCTTAAACTTGAACTTCTCATTCATCATCTTGTCCAAGATAAAGCTTTTCCAGTCAAACTTGACTCTCTTCTCAGCAGAGTCAATCACAGCAGCCATGACTTTTAGTTTTGGCATACTTACTTGTTCAACACTTCCAGAATGGCTCAACAAGCTTTTCACAACACAATCAAACAGATGCCTATAAACAGGCTTTAATGTGTTCTTATTCTGAGCACTTACAAGTTTCTTTGGTTCTATCATCCATGGATAGTAGAACTCTTGATCATCTCCTTCCTTGTACATCTCTGGATTCTGGCCTTCTGATGGTAGCCCAAAGCTAGCATCCAAATCCTCTGCAGTGAAGATGATGGTGTGTTGGCTTTCTTCTTCTTCATCTTCCTCAGCATATGTGAGCTTAGTGCACACATCACCTTTCTTGCCCTTCCATCTGAGATGGGCAAAGAACTCTGCCATGAATGGATTCAGGCATGAATCAGGCTTGGTGCCAAGAAACTTTTCCAGGCCTGCTTCCCTAAGCCAATGAAGTACAGGATGTACTTCTGTATCTGGGCTATCAAAAGCCACTAGTTTTTCAAACCAAAGAGAGTTTGATAGAAGAAATCAATGTCCAAGGAGGAGTCATTGAAATCTACAAGTTCTTCTCTTTTGATTTTGGGTGCCATGGATAATATGAGAATTTGGTAGGTTTTTGGAGAGTAGTTGCAGGTTTGAGAGGTTTTGAAAATCTTAAGAGTTTGAAACAATATGAGTGCGTGAGGATGAAAGTAAAACTGAGGAGTTTATATATGTGGGGAGTTTATTAACCGCTGGTTAATAGAAAGTGGCAGTGGGTAATAGTAAAAACCAATTGAATAAAGTAGGGTAGTGGACTTTAGGCGGTTTGATGGAAGTTTAATGCAAATCAATGGTCTTGATGATGGCTCAAGAATTCATAAAATCTTAATTAAGATTTTGCATTAAATGCTGATTTGCCTTTTTTGTGGTAAAAATCTTTATAGCACACTCCATCCTAAAATGGCCTACTCTTAGACCAAGAAACCTTTTAAATGTCTAATCAATGCTAAAAATAGCAATGATTATCTAATTAACTCGGACAAACATCCTGAGATGTGCTTTGGTTTCTGTGAAGGTCAAACTGCCTGATGAGCTTGCCTGAGTGGGTCCCAAAGTTGCTGACTGGGTCCCACTTGGACAAAGCTCCTGACCAACATTGCTGAACAGCATAGAGACAACTTTGCTGAGTTTCCTTCTTTGACTGACTATATCAGTGAGGTTGGTCAACTTTACTGAAGTTCATCTTAATGAACTTCCCCCTTCATATGAGCTTTCTTTCCTCATTTCTCCATCTTGCCTGGATCAAGTAAGCCCAATTCAGCAGATAATTCCAAGAATCTTGCTTCAGCTAGAGGCTTGGTCAAGATATCAGCTTTTTGCTTATCAGTGTGAATTTTGACAAGCTTGATATCTTTCTTCTCCACATGATCCCTTATGAAGTGATGTTTGATATCCACATGCTTGCATCTGGTGTGGAGCACTGGATTCTGTGAGATGGCAATTGCACTATTGTTGTCACAGAATATTGGCACTTCATTTGTGATGACTTTGTAGTCTCTAAGTTGCTGCCTGAGCTAAAGTATCTGAGCACAGCAACTTCCAGCTGCTACATATTCTGCTTCAGTTGTTGAAGTTGCAACTGTGTTTTGCTTCTTGGAGAACCATGAGATAAGCTTGCTGCCCAAGAATTGACATGTTCCAGAGGTGGATTTTCTGTCAATTCTACATCCTCCATAGTCTGCATCTGAATATCCAGTGAGCTCAATGTTGTCATCAGCTGGATACCATAATCCAAGATTCTCAGATCCCTTGAGATATCTTAGGATTCTCTTGGCAGCATCAAGGTGACTCTTCTTTGGATTGGCTTGGAATCTTGCACACACTCCAACTGCAAATGTGATGTCAGGCCTGCTTCCAGTGAGATATAGCAAGGATCCTATGATTCCCCTGTAGTTAGTGGAGTTTGTTGACTCTCCACTTTCATCAGGATCCATTTTCCAGTTAGTATTCATAAGAATTCTGACTGGCTTACTTGTAGCACATCCAAATTTCTTGATCATGTCTCTTGTATACTTGGCCTGATTGATGAATATTCCCTTCTTTGATTGAGTGACTTGAAGTCCTAAGAAGAAATTCATCAATCCCATCATGGACATCTCAAATTTGCTCTGCATGAGTTTGGAGAACTTCTCACACAGCTTCTCATTTGGAGATCCAAATATAATGTCATCCACATAGATTTGGACTAACAAGATATCATCTCCTTCACAGATTCTGAACAAGGTTCTGTCAACAGTGCCTTTGACAAAACCATGATCTAGGAGAAACTGTGATAAGGTGTCATACCAAGCTCTTGGAGCTTGCTTCAAGCCATAGAGAGCTTTCTTTAATCTGTACACCTTGTTTCCTTCTTCAAAACCAGGGGGCTGTTCCACATACACTTCTTCTTTGAGCACCCCATTGAGAAATGCACTCTTTACATCCATTTGATATACCTTGAACCTCATGTGAGCTGCATATGCTAAGAAGAGTCTGATTGCCTCAAGTCTGGCCACTGGAGCAAAGGTCTCATCATAATCAATCCCTTCAGATTGACAGTATCCCTTGGCCACCAGTCTTGCTTTGTTCCTCACAATGATGTCATTTTCATTTTTCTTATTTTTAAACACCCATTTGGTTCCAATGACATCTTGATGAGTTGGCCTGTCTACTAGCTCCCAGACTTCATTTCTGGTAAACTGGTTCAGCTCCTCTTGCATGGCTATGATCTAGTTGGTATCTTGTAGTGCTTCCTCAATGTCTTTTGGTTCCTGTTCTGAAAGAAAACAACAAAATAAAGCACTCTCTCCATGAAATCTTCTAGTCTTGATCCCTTCACTTGGATTTCCAAGTATCAGGCTAGATGGGTGGTCTTGCAACCAAGTCCTTCTAGACCTGATCCCTTCAGGAGGATTGTCCTCATCTGAGGTTGGATCACTAGATTCATTAAATTCAGGAAAGTTAATTGAAGGATCAAGTTCAGGATCATATTCAGGGGTATTGTCCTCATTGTCAGATGAGTTGACATTTTCATTGGTTCCCCCTTGAATATTGGATCCATTTACTACCTCAGCATTGCCTGCTTCTTCATTGGTAGTTGTTACCTGGTTTTGAACTGGGATGGGGTCAGTCAGTTCAATTTCACCTTCAGGTTGGTTGGCTTCAGGTTGATTGCCATCAGGTAGGTTGTCCAGTTTTTTATTATCATGTAATTCAGGCTGGGCAACATCTACAAACACTGTTTCCTTGCTTTGAAGCCTTAGTCTGGTTGTTCTTTGTGTTATCTCATCAATATTCAGGTTTCTATCCCTGAACTCATCAATAGATTCATCAAACACAACATGAGGTGTTTCTTCCACAATAAGAGTTTTGCAATTGTAAACTCTGTAAGCCTTGCTGATTTGTGAATATCCAATAAATATTCCTTCATCAGCTTTGCTGTCAAAAGCTTTCAATTGCTCTTTCCCATTATTGTGAATGAAACACTTACAACCAAATATGTGAAAATAAGCAACAGTGGGCAATCTACCTTTCCATATTTGATATGGAGTTTTACCTTGTCCTTTGGTGATTAAGGACCTGTTTTGAGTGTGACATGCAGTGCTAATGGCTTCAGCCCAGAACCTTTTAGGCAGTTTTGATTCAGCAATCAGTGTTCTTGCTGCCTCTTTCAAGGTCCTGTTCCTTCTTTCAGCAACCCCATTTTGTTGAGGTTTTCTTGCTGCTGAAGTTTCATGAGTGATGCCATTCTTGCTGCAGTACTCATTGATGTATGAGTTTATGAATTCAGTGTCTTTGTCTGATCTGATCTTGACAATACTTAGGCCCTTTTCATTGCTCAATCTCATCATCAATTCAGGTAGCTTGACTTGGGTCTCCTTTTTGTTCAGCAAGAATACTACCCAAGTGTACCTGGAAAAATCATCAACAACAACTAAAGCATATTTTCTTCCATTTATACTTACTGGGATTATTGGTCCAAATAAATCCATATGCAATAGTTGAAGAACTCTCTCAGTTGAGATGACAGGCTTTCCTTTAAATGAGGCTTTGATCTGCTTTCCTTCCTGACATGGCTGGCATATATGTTCTTTGGTGAACACTTGATTTGGCAGCCCTTTAACTAGAGAGTTTCTTGCAATCTTGTTGATGGTTTTGAAGTTCAGGTGATTTAGTCTCTTGTGCCACAGCCAGCTTTGCTCACTTGTGCTTTTGGCAACAAGACAAACTGCTTCAGGGGTTTTGCTCCAATCTGCAAAATAAACATTTCCCTTTCTCACCCCTGTTAGTAGCACCTGTTGTGTTGATTTGTTTTTGATAGTACATTCATTTGGTGCAAATTCAACACAATATCCTTTATCACAAATTTGACTTATAGACAGCAAGTTATATTTTAGGCCTAGGACATATGAGACATCAGTAATTTTAACACTACCAATGTTTAATGTACCATAGCCTCTTGTGATCCCTTGAGAGCTGTCTCCAAAGGTTACTGAAGGACCCTCCTTTTCTATGAAATCTGAGAGAAGCTCTTTATTCCCAGTCATGTGTCTTGAACATCCACTGTCCAAGTACCATGCTGTTTTCTTGTTGATGTTTCTCTTCTTCTTATGGTCCTTGCAGCCCTGCAAAGTCAAAATTTAGGTACCCTTTGAGTGTTGGATCCTAGAGGGTTAGCTGTACCTTTTGGAACCCAAATCTGCCTAATAACTCTGATTGACTCAAAGTGACTGACTTGGTTTCCATTTACATCTACATACACGGTTTGACCCTTAAATGCCTTGGGTGATCTCTGTGTATAAGTGTTAGCCTTGTAAGTTTCAAGAGAGTTGGTGAATTTCTTTGGGACATTTCTCCTGAAGTTACTAGACTTAGGTGCAGCTTGGTAAGACTTTTGAGAATAGGGTTTTGGATGGCCTTTTCCATTTGGCAAGTAAGGTCCAGGCTTCCTGAATGTTTTATACCTGTCAGAGGGGATTGGCCTTAATCCATTCAGTTGAGGTTGCCTCATTTGAGTTGGCCTTTTCTGAACAGATTTTGGACAACTTCTCTGATGAGGATTCAGATAGGTTGGCCTTCCATTGGTTCTACCTTTCTGAACCTCACTCCTCTTATAAGCAATGCCTTTAACCCTTTCCACAGGTATGGGTTTAGGTACATTGTTTACTTGAGTTGGTATAAAAATTCCTTTTCCCTTATCCTTAACCAGTGGTTGATTTACTTCCATTTCATTTTGTTGTGCCACTGATCTTACAAAAGTCATCTTAGAATTGCTTGATGAAGCAATACTAAGACCAGGTGAGGGTTCAAGTGGATTATAGCCTAATCCACCCTTTTGAGCAAATGGTCTTTGGAATCCTTGAATCTCATCTATTGCCTTAGCAGATTTGTTCAAGGCAGACATTTTCATTTTTAAGCTCCCCTCACTCAATTTTAGAGTATCAAATTCACTTGAGAGATTGTCAAATTTTGCTTGAAGAATTCTAAGATCAAAATCCTTTTTCCTCAAGGCCAGTTCTTGATCATCAATCAACTTTTGTTGTTCAGAGACTTTGAGAGACATTTCCTCAAGTTCTCTCACAATCTGCTGATATAACTCAGTTGATTTAATGTCAAACTCTGGTTCAGAAAGGTTGGGAGTTTGAGCTTTCGAATTCAGTAGCTCATTTTCTCTAAGTGCTATATTGCATACTTCTCTTAGCCTGGTGAAATCCTCAAATAATTTTGCAAAGTTGAGTTTTAAGGGGATTTCACTGGACTCATGTGTGTCATTTGAAGAATTAGAAGAACTAGAAGATGAACATACCTCATCATTTTCAAATGCCATTTGACAGTCATCATCACTGTCACTGTTGGAGAACAATCCATCATCAGAAGAGTAGACACTCTCTTCACTTGCTGAATCTCCAGCTATCATGGCTTTCCTGTTGTTCAGCCTCTTGTCTCTTTTGTTCTGCCTTTCCTTTCTTTCTTTGGCACTAAGGTCAGGACAATCATACTGAAAGTGACCCTTTTTCTGGCAGTTATAACACACATCTTCATCATCATTCTTTTTGCTAGAGGACTCCTTCCTCCTTGATGATGATGGTTCACCTTTGCTGAATTTCTTCCTATCACCATATCTGTCTTCTTTCTTTTCATCAGAGACTTTGTCCTCTGATTTGTTGTCAGGAGAATTGAATCTCCTTCTGGTTCTGTTGTCTTGGTAGAACTTCTTGTATCTACCAAATCTGGAGTTGAGCTTCTCAAATCTCCTAGCCATGAGTGCCAGCTCCTCCTTTATTTCAGATTTTGAAACAGATTGAGAGGATCTTTGGGAATTCTTCTTTTCTGTTTCAGCAGCTTTGAAGGCAACACCTTTGTTTGAGGAGGATGGCTCTTCATGCACCTTCTTTCTGTTGAGATCAAACTCATATGCTTTGAGTTCAGAGAATACTTGCTGCATTGGCATGTTGTCAAGATTGCTGGTATTTTGCATCATGACTGAGTAAATGTCCCACTTGGATGTGAGACTTCTCAGAATCTTCAAAGCAACCTCTCTTTTGGCATAAAACTTGCCAAGAGAGTTTATCTCATTCATAATGTCAGTAAATCTGCCATCAAGGTGATCAATAGTTTCATTGGCTTCCATAGAGAATTGTTCATATTTTTGGATAGCCACTTGAAGCTTATTCTCCTTGATCTTTTGGGTACCTTCACACATAAGTGCTAAGGTGTCCCAAATCTCTTTAGCTGATGTGCAGTGGTACACTCTTCCCATTACTGCATCTGGAATGGTCTGGTACAGTGTGTTCATGGCAATGTAGTTCAGGTTGTGCCTTTTTGTTTCCTCAGCTGTAAAGTCATCTTCATCCTTTGGCAGCAACTCCCTTGGATCTGCTTTCTGAGCATCAGTGAGCTTGGGATTTGCTTTAGTGAATGTAAATGGCCCTCTAGTGATGACTTTAAGCATCTCATCATGCTGGCAAGCAAGATGTGCTCTCATCCTGATCTTCCAGAAATCATAGTTCTCAATTGAGAACATTGGCAGTTTGTGATGAGAAATATGATTGACTTGGTTTGGACCCATGTTGTTGATGGTGTTGACAGCATCTTCTGGAACTGCATTGTTAGCCATTTCAACAGAAATAGTATAAGATGAACACAGATAGGTTTTTCAGAAATTTGGATCAGTTCAGTGACCACAGAAAATGTGATTTTGAAAATCAGTTGGATTTCCAGAAGCAGTGGTCTATGAACCCCTGCTCTGATACCACTTGTTGGTCCTTGGTGGAGTATAACACAAGTGTATGGGGGGGGGGGAATGCACTTGTGTATGCAAATTCTTTTCTTTCAACAAAACTGGTCTTATCAGGCAGGTTGTCTCATAACAGGCCTGAGTGAGAACTTTGATAGATACTTGTCCTACTGATTACTATTGAGTGATCAGTTGGGTAAATATCTAAAAGAGTTGCTAAGTGCGGAATGTGGTTGGCCTTTGACTTAAAGAAATACTCCAAGTTAATTTCTGAAAAGATACAGTTATCAGGGACTTTGTCCAAAACAGATTTTCTCACTTACTGACTTTTGCTTCTTTAAAATATGTTTGAATGTAAGTGCAATAAAGAATGCAGTAAGTAAATGGCACACAAGTTTATAGTGGTTCAGAGACTCAAGCTCCTACATCGACGTTCCCTGATTGAACAGGATAATTCCTTCTCAATGGAATTAGCTTGTTTTATAGTGCCAAGGTGCACTGATCAACAACACTCTCTTAGTGCTTTGATCCCTAGGATAATCTGAGTCCTAGTGCTCAATCTCTCTGAGTTAAGACTGTGTTTCACTCTAACAGTCCTTAACTCCTCACTTCTACAACAAACACTCTCTTCACTAAATGAGATAAGGTTTGAGGTTTGGTTCCAACTAGTAGAGATATCCTTTACAATAAGAACAGAGTAAAGGCTTAGGATATCTCAATGCTAAGCTTTGGATGTTTACAAAGATTGACTTAGCTAACTTGAAGTGATTCAGGAAACTTGGGATTCTGAGGAACAGCTTGGTTTCCTTTGAAAGCTTGATAATAGTTTGATAGCTTGTGGTTGGATAATGAATCCCTTTGATCACTTCTGTATTTATAGACAAGTTTGAACAACTAACCGTTGGAGAGATAGCAATTCAAATATGTCTATTTGCAGCATCATTGAAACGACTATGAAGCTTGGCATCCTTTTATCCACTGTGTAAAAGAGCTCTTCAATGGTTGCTTGAATGAATGTGTTGACTTGTGAAAAATGCGGCTGAGAAGACTTGTGTCAGATTCCAAATATGCACATTTCCCAAGGTTGATTTGTGGCAAACTCTACACTCAACCAACAGTCAGATGGGACAAGCTCCCTGAACATTCCTGCTGCAATTTAGAATGTTCCAACATTCATTCAATGCTTCACTCTTTAATGCTCTAAGTCTTCAATGCTTGTTTCAGGCATGATTGGCAATAAATTCTTCATTGAGTGTGTCTTCTGTAAGCTTTGGCATTCAATGTTTTTGATCATTTGTACTTCAACTGTCTTGATCATTTGCATTTATGAGCATTGCTTTACTGCTCTTGATCTCTTCAGCTAAGTTGTCCACTTGGTTAGTCTGTCTTGAAAGATCAGCAACTTTGGCCTATAGACTTATCAAGCTGCCTAACATTCCAGCTTTGGACAATTATCCTGAACACAAAAATCTCACAACATTCCTGAGATTTTTCACTTAAACAATCTACATACTCAAGTGTACTGAGACAACTTGCCTGAACTAGACTTGAGCTTATCTCAACTAATCTGAACATCATCAATCAGGGGTTTTGGTATCTAGATCAAAATCATTTTATTCCCAACACATGTGTTGTGCTAACCTGTTCACCGTGAAAGCGGTAGCGGGGCGTGTCAGAGTGAGATATTGCAAGCCACCAATCGCACTTCTATAATCTGTGGCATTGGCCGGACCTTTCACGGTTAAGAATTTAGAGGCCATAGGTGTCGAAACCGGCTTGCAACCATCCATGTTGAAGCGACAAAGGAGATCAGTGAGATACTTATGTTGAGAGAGAAACAAACCTTCTTTAAAATGCGCGACTTCGACCCCAAGGAAATATGTAAGAGGGCCAAGGTCCTTTACCAGGAAATGGCGCATAAGATGTTGAGTAATTGTGGAAATCAAAGGTGGCAATGAACCAGTAATAATAAGATCATCAATGTATGCTAAGACAAAGGTCCGAATAGAGCCCTGTTTGTAAATGAAGAGGGATGTGTCGGCAATCGACTGTACAAAGCCAAAGGATAGCAAGGCGGAACTTAGAGCAGTAAACCAAGCCCTAGGTGCTTGCCGAAGGCCATAGAGAGTACGCTTAAGTAAACACACAGCGGAAGGAGCAGTGGGATCAATGAAGCTAGGTGGCTGAGTCATGTAAACGGGAGTATCCAGTTTCCCATGTAAGAAGGCATTACTGATGTTAAGTTGACGGAGAGGCCAGTTAAACTGGAGAGCAATGGACAACACTGTTCGGATAGTGGCCGGTTTAACCACCGGACTAAAGGTCTCCTGGAAATCCACTCCAGGACGTTGTTGGAACCCTTTTGCCACGAGACGGGCTTTGTACTTATCAACCGAGCCATATGGTTTGCGTTTGACACGAAAAACCCACGTACATCCGACAATATTAGCACCGATAGGTGGTGACACAAGATCCCAAGTGCCGAACCGTTGTAAAGCCGTGAATTCATCTGTCATGGCGGCACGCCAGAGAGGGGAGGATATAGCTTGCTTAACGGTTGAAGGCTCAATGTCTGTGGGTAAAGGGTGTTTAGTTGCAGAATTAAACTGCTTCGACTTGAATATATTATTACGACTCCGTGTAATCATAGGATGCGGACGAGAAGAATCAGGCGGCGGTACTACTGGTGAAGGTGCCGAGGCTAGGGGTGCCGAGATCATAGGGCCAGGTGGTGCTATCAAAGGATGATAGTGCCGATTGTGCCGATTGTGGAACCGTAACAGGTGGATGATAGTGTTTCCGTGTAGGATGCGGCAAGACAGATAACCTGGGCATAGGTAGAGGTGTAGTATAGGGCAGATTTGTTGAAGGGGAAGATAACTTAGGAAAAACATCTTCCAGAAAAGTCACATGCCGAGAAACATAAATGCTCCCGGAAGTCGGATCAAGGCAGCGATATGCGTGCTCCGAAGACGAGTACCCAATGAAGATACATGGTAAAGAGGGCGGCGTTAGTTTGCCATGAATGTATGGACGTAGCCAAGGAAAACATTGGCAACCAAAAGTGCGGAGTTTGGAGTAATTTGGCGGACGACCAAAGAGTGCAAAAAATGGACTTGTTTTGGCAAGCGTAGAAGCAGGCTGGCGATTAATTAAATATACCGCCGTTTGAATTGCAAACGACCAGAAGGAGGAGGGTAGTGAGGCAGCGTGAAGGAGGGCCCGAGCGACCTCTAAGACGTGACGATTACGCCGTTCTACCATCCCATTTTGTTGCGGCGTGTGAGGCGTCGTGGTTAACCACGAAATACCGTTCTGAACAAAAAATGAGCGAAGAACAGTGAATTCGCCACCATTATCCGAATACACATTTTTAATGGAGTGCCCAAACTGTTTCTCGACCAAACAACGAAACTGAGAAAATATAGATGCCACCTGTGATTTTGCATTCAAGGGAAACACCCAACAGTATCGAGTATATAAATCAACAAGCAACAGGAAATATTTCGATCCATCAAGTGACACAACAGGGGCCGGCCCCCAGACATCAGTATATATATAATGTAAAAGATGGAACGCACGAAAAGATGACGTATGAAAAGGTAAGTGATGACATTTGCTCAGTTGGCAAGAAATACAATGTCTGTCCAAACCGGACTTGTTCACAACAGGTAAACCAAAAGTATTAATAATGAAATTACTAGTCTCAGACGATGGATGCCCAAAGCGAGCATGCCAACGAGAAGGAGAGGCCCTAACACCAACAGAAGAAGCCACTTTATTTGAAAGACCAGCTCGAGCGGGAGGAAACAAACAATAAACACCATCTTGACAAGTACCCTTAAGCAGACGCGCCCCCGTGGCGAGATCCTTAATCAGATAAGAGTGTGGAAAAAATTCCAGGGAAACATTATTAACCCTCATAAATTGACTTACAGAAAGAAGATTTTACCTTGCAGACGGGACGCACAATATATCATTCAAAACAAAAGTACGAGACGGAAATGATAATTCTGATTTACCAGTGTGAGTAATCGGAAGGCCCGAGCCATCAGCAATGTGAACCTCATCGGTGCCGTTATACTCAGAGTGAATGGACATGTTGCTGAGATCAGATGTGAGGTTATGGGAAGCGCCAGAATCCAGGAGCCATGGATTGGAAGGCGAATTGGAAACAGAGTTGGCGTAATTTGCTGAGACAGGTCGGTGGCAAGTGGTTGCTATGTGACCTGGTGTGTCACAGAGTTGGCAAACAACAGGTCTAGGGTTATTATAATTTTGGTTACCTGAGTGTCGGTTACCATGAAACGATCCACGATTGTTGTGCTGCCCGGAATTGTTACCACGACCAGTGTGACCGCCGTGGTGCGAGGTGGATCGACCATGTGAATTATGTCCCCTGAAGTTGTTGCGATTAGTATGACTATGGTTGTGATTATTGGTGTTGCCACGATGTGATGACGCCGCATTAGCAGTGGCGAGGAGCGAGCGCTGAGCATCCTCCTGGTGTTTGAGGGATAGCTCGTGTTCAAAGAGCAAGTCATGGAGCTCTTCAAAGGTAAACAGAGTTTCACGAGCACGGATCGGGCCGACGATAGACGCGTATTCAGGCCCTAAGCCATTGATGACAAAGATGGTCAGATCATCGGCGCTTACTGGTTCGTCAATGAGGGCGAGTTCGTCAGTTTTGGCCTTCACATAGCGAAGGTAGTCGGTAATAGAACGGTCCCTAATCTGCATTCGGTACAATTCGCTTTTCAATTGGTTAACACGTGAGCGAGATTTACCCGCACATAGACGAACAAGCGTGGACCACGCATCAAGAGAGGTCTTCTTGAGAGACACCACCGGGAGGACATCAGCGGAAAGTGAGCCAATAATGGCAGCCAGCAAAAGCTGATCTTGACGGGTCCAATGGGAGACGTCCTCGGCATTAGAGCGATTGGCAAGGAGAGTTGGACAAGGCAACGAGCCGTCAATATAGCCGAGTAGGTTATGACCGTGAAGGAGTGCAAGCAAATGAGCCCTCCAAGAAGGGAAATTCTGGAGCGTAAGTTTAATAGGAAGGTGATGATGCGCCGTGATCGGGACGATTGGTGAGCGTGTGGGACTATCAGTGACGACGCGGTCGACGGAGGAGGAGGAATTGTCGACGGCAGACATGACTTAAGATTGTGACGGGAAGGAAGAAGGAATAAGGGTTTTTACAGGATTTTGATCGAACCCTCTCGTGATACCATATAGTAAATATAAAATGTGATACTTTAATTTACGATTAATCCCTGAATAAATAGGGAGAATACAAGAGTATATCAAGGAAAAATATCTACACAATTTAAGCAAATCTAATCCCATAATTTAGGGAATTTGATTACAACAAATAAAGAAAAGATCATGTTGACTCTTTCCTAATATAAAATTCTGAAATAATAAAAACTTTTATAATGTTTTTGTGTTGTATATCTTTTTGTTTCAAATAACAAGTGTTTTCGAAGGAGACTAATGCAGTAGGTTAGTGTTGAAATTTTGTTAGAAGAACAACAAAGTTTTTTTTTTCTTCTCTTTCAGAGTCTTCTGAGAGAATCCGTTGAAATCTCTAATTTTTAGAAGAGATTTTGAATAATATTAAAGTCCATGAATTGTTGAATACCTAAAGATTTCTAAAGACTTTTTAAAATCCGTATTGAATACCTCAAAATTTTGAAAGACTTTTAAAAATTCAGATTGAATACCCCCAGATTTTAAAAGTCCAAAAAAAATCCAATAGAATCTCAATTGAATACACCCCTTTATATTCTATTAAAATTGATCACTCAGAGAAAGAGTTTTGAGCCGTGAAATTTCTCAAAACCAGGTTAAAAAATTCTCATACATCTTCCAGAACTAATGAAACAGAAGCAATCGTACGTGAAGAAATACTCAAATCTCAGTCAATCACAAAAATTACTACATTTACATTATATTTATATTTATAGGTCAGAAAGAATTCTGATGCATCTAGAACTGATTTAATCAACCCTATTGGTTTACCTTTTATTTTACAGATAATCGGGAAATGAGAAAATTCAGGAGATATAAATTTATTTCAATTCATTTCAAATGCCCAATTGTTTGACTAACATTTTTCAAGAAATCTGCAATGATTTTAATAAAAAAACATTTAGAATGAAAAATAAGTTTATGAAATTTTTTTGAATGGATAATTTTAGAAAATTCTTTAGAATTAATCTTCACCACAAAATTATGCTCCAATAATTATAAATAGAGAAATGAATTGAAATAAGTTTCTATCTCCAATTATTATACAAATTCAATATGAATTAGAAAACAGAGTACAATTGTTAAAAAAAAAATCTGAGTACAAAGTTTCATTCTATCTCTTGAGTTTCTCATTTTGTGTAAAATAAAAAGTAAACCAACAATGAGATGAATTCATAATTGAGTTAAATAATTATTAAAAATTTACTAAATTTTTTTCACTAATCAAAAAAATTTAATTGAATTACCCCTAGAAGATATATGAGTATTCCTTCCTACCTATTAATATAATGAGAATTCTTCAGACCTATGAGATAAATATAATATAATAAAATAATTTAATCATAAAAAACTTAAAACTTAAACTGAAAAATTTTGCGCTCAAAACTTTTTCCACGTTAGTTAAATGATAGATTGACTAATAGAATGATGAATTGATAGAATACTACTGAGTGACCATTTTTTTTATAGTAACTAAATGTAAATGTGGGTGACCAAATATGAATAGAGGTAAACTTGGATGACAAAAAAAATATGATATCATCCTCAAAAGTAATAAGAAATATATTGACGGAAGTATATTTTTTAAATTTTGAAAGAGACAGACGAATAATGAAAAGTGATGGTCCCATTGATGTGACCCACGTGGCAGGTGTACTCTGATTGGAGGGCATAGTGTATGAGCACGTGGAATTCATTAACTCACAGTCGTTGATTTTGAGTCGTTATTTCCTGTCCTTGCACTGCAGTTGGTCCCACGTACCCTCTTTTATGTGGCTTAACGAGTAAAGAATATTGTCGGTACATTTTGTTAATAAAATAGAAAAAATAATCAAAAGTTAATTATTTAAATAGAATAAATATATATTTTGTGAACCCAAAAATTAGTATGAGCAAAATTTTACAGGACGGAGAGAGTATTTGACAACTACGTCTTCCCATAAAAACCACGCACAGGGATCAAATATTGTTTCAGGCTTTAGGGTTAGAGCTGTAAATGTAAGTGAGCCGAGCCCGAATGTGATGTAGTTTAGATTGATAATTAAATGAACAAAGTACGAACGAGTTTTATTCGAGCCAAGTTTGAGTAGTTTGATATTTTTACACTAAATTTATATTTTTTTACTTATTGAGTTCGAACCGAGCTTTAGACCGTACCGAACATAGATATATGTTTAAATTTGTTCGATATCTATATCGAACCGAGCTCAAATAAGGCTTTATAGATTAGTCGGCCTTAGACCGGATACCAGAGACTTCAAAAAAAAAAAAAAAAGATTTTATAGAACGATCTTGAATCGAGTATCAAATAGTTTGGTTTGATTTTCAGCTCAACTTAATATAATATTTTTGTATTTAAAATGTTATGAATTAAATGGCTTATTTTCATTTATATCAACGTTTCACAATCTTTTTCTACTTTTTATTTTATTTTATATTTGTTTCTACTTTTTTTTTTTCTCATCTCTTTCATTACCACATTACCATGCTAAGTGTCATATTTTTTTAAATATCTCAGACTAATTTACTTATTTTCATTTTTATCAACATTTTACTATTTTTTCGATTCTTTTTTAATTTTTATATATCTCTTCACCTTTTATCTTTCTACCTCAATATATTACTAACCATTTAATTTCTTTTTTAAAGTGTGCGCGAGACTTAATTTGGGACGGAACGGGTATTCATTTTTATAAACATTCATATGAACTGTAATTATAATGGATTAAAATTGTATATCATACTTTTTTTCTATATGATGTATTTAGGTTGTAATTAAATGGAATTAAAGCATTTAGAGTCTATTAACCCCAAAATTGCATATAAATATCTACAAATGGTGATTAATATACATGTTAACTATTGTTGATGCGTCCAAAATGAACGCAGGATGAATTTACAAAAATAACTTTGATTAACGGATGATGATTGAATTAAAACGACATCTTACAATGTTGTCATGAATCTGGACCATGTTCTAGTACCTATAAAAATAGCTTGATAAATCTTTGATGCTCAAATCAGATTATTTTAAAGAAGTTTTGAAGAACACTCGATCACGGGTGAGAATGACTCCTTAAAATGCAATGCTCCACCCTAATGTGTAGAAGTGGTGTTTTCAGGTATATACTAAGAACCATAGTGTGTACGATGTGTTCCTAATTCAGAATAATAGATTGTGTAGGTGATAATGATGATAAAACGTATCTAGGGAGTGGAAATCATGTCTCTCGCTTTCTCGAGCCTATACGACGTGTCCCTCAAATATTTAAGTTGACTCCAACTCAACCCTCTTCACTGGTGCTCGAGCCCCGCTTAACTCGGAACTAGGTGTAACTGACCCCCAAAAGACTTGGTCAACCCCAGTCTTTAGTTGACTTATCTTATCCAAACTTGACCCACTAGCCTAGCCTAGAAAATGGGAAAAACGAGCAAGCTAGTCGTGCACACTCATTCTTCCAGAGCCTTCTCATTAATGGATTTTCAGCCCAGTCCCATATGAGCTCGTCCGAATGTGGGCTTTCAGGTTTGTTTCATCACATATTCAACATGGATAAATATAATAACAATATAAGAAATCCATCACCGGCCATATTCACACATAATTATTAAAAGAAATAATTAAATATAATATTACCCCCTTGTCGAAATTAAAGGATATTATAGTTATTCCAACTCTACGTGTCATTTCTTCCTAAAACAACACATTTTATCTGCATTAGTTGTGTAAAGCGACACAGCTGTATAGGACCCTGCAGTGGCAATGGCCCCAACTAATTTTTTTATTTTTTTTATATTCGTTTCTTTTCGTGATTACTTAAGCGCATTTTCTTTAATTATTGAGACATTTTAAGATTACTTGCACACTTCTAATATAAAATAATTCACAAAATTAATATCATCACTACATCATTTTATTTTTAAAATTTTTTCTCATTTTGGACTTACATTTTTCCCTACACTTCACTAAATTCTCTTTTACATCTCACTAAATTTATTTTATGCCTCATTACATCACTCAAAATACTCTTCATTTATTTGACCTCACATCCCACTAAATTCATTTTTCTTAAAATGTGAGCTAGTCAAAGTATGCAAGTTACCAAGGGACAAAAGAAATATATTTTAAGTTCTACATTTGTCTAATAGTAGCTAATGCCTTAGTGAAATTGCATATTAAATTTTAACATCATTTCGCGGGAAAATATCAATTTTGGTCACCCAGTTTTACCTCTTTTCATATTTGATCACCCACATTTAGTCACTATCAAAATTGGTCACCCAATTATTATTTTCTATCAAAATTGATCACTCTGTTGGTCAATCTGTCATTGACTAATGGAGAAAGAGTTTTTGAACCGTGAAATTTCTCAAAACCTATTAAAAAATTATCATGCATCTTCCAGAAGTAAGAATGAAACATGTGTAAAAATATTTATCATAGGTCAGAAGGAATTCTGAAATTTTCTTGAATGAATAATTTTAGAAAACTCTTTACAATTAATCTTCACCACAAATTATGCTCCAATAATAATAAATTGAAAAATGAATTGAAATAAATTTATATCTCTAATTATTATACAAATTCAATATGAAACCAAGAATTGAAAAACAGAGTACAATTGTTCATAAAAAAACATGAGTACAAAGTTTCATTCTATATCTCTTGAGTTTCTCATTTCCTATAAAATAAAAAGTAAACCGACAACAAATGAATTCATAATTGAGTTAAATAATTATTAAAAACTTACTGAAATATTTTGACTACCAGCAAGTTGATTGAATCACGTTCTAGAAAGTAAACCAACGTGAATTCATAATTGAGTTAAATAATTACTCCCTCCATTTTTTAATAAGTGTCACTTTGGCTTTTTCACTAATTTTAAAATAAGTGTCATTCTATGGTTTTTTCTTTAATTTTGACTATTTTATCCTTATTCATTTACCATAAATATTTCTCATTAATAAATTCCACAAAAATTGTTTATACCAAAATTAATTTAATTTATGAATACTAGCTACATTCTTAACTACATTCTTTATCAAACAAAATTTCTATATTAAAATTAGTTATAATTAATGAAGGGTGATATCGACCACAATTTATAATCTTAATTTGTTAAAAAAAGCCAAAATGACACTTATTAAAAGATGGAGGGAGTATTAGAAATTTACTGAAATTTTTTTACTACAGCGAGTTGATTGAATCACATTCCAGAAGAAGAAGATTCCAGAAGAAGAAGATGCATGATAATTCTTTCTGATCAAGGATAAATATAATAAAAATTCTTCTAGATGCATGAGAATTTCTTTTGACCTATAGGATAAATATAATGAGAATTCCTTCTAATTTATAAGATAAATATAATAAAATAATTGTCATAAAAAAACTTAAAACTTAAATTGAAATAAGAAATAATGTATAATTTTTGTGATTGACTAAGATTCTTCAATGGGTATTTTTTCACGGTAGGTTTCACATGTTTCATTCTTGCTACTGCGTTTGTTTCATTAGTTTCTAGAAGTTTTTAACGTTTTGAAAATTTTGAGCTCAAAACTCTTTCTCCGTTAGTCAATGACAGATTAACTAACGGAATGATCAATTTTGATAGAATATAATAAGTGAGTGACCAATTTTGATAGTGACTAAATGTGGGTGACCAAATATGAAAAGAGGTAAAAATGGGTGACCAAAATTGATATTTTCCCTCATTTCGCTTATTATTAGCCTGAACTATCAAAATTAATTTCCTTCAAACATAACAAAAATCGTTAAATTTAAATTAATGAAATGTGATATATTGGAAATTTTATATTTTTTTTGTAGGTATAAAATTTACTTATCTTTATATTAATGTAAATCGGTCCCCCAATATATAATTTCTGGCCCCATCACCGAACTTGTGTGCCATACCATATTAACTGCTCTTTGGTAAACTTGACCTAGTGAATGGAATGAATTTATGAATGAAATGAAGGTATGAAATGAATGAAATAGGAATGTCAATTCTTATGATGGGTATGAATAAGAAATGAACATGAGTATTGGGTAAAATTATTTAAATTATTATTATTATTATTAATTTTTTTTGTTGATAGTATTTGTTATTATTACTATTTATTATTGTAATTATTATTATTAAATATTACAATATTATATATTATTATTAGTATATAAATATTATTATTATTATTGAGTGTTTAATTATTTTTATCGTTAATAAATATTTTCATAATTTTTTTTACTATATGTATAATCAATTTTTTATTATATATTATTCATATATATATAATTTATTTTAAAACCTTATTATTTTTATTATTTATTTCGCAATTTTATGAATTATTATTTATGATATATTATTATTTATTTAATAATCATAATATTAATTCTATAATTTTGTTTAAATTATGAATATTATTATTGTAAAAAAATAATAATGACTTTTTGTATAATAATAATAAATAAAAAAAAAATTCATTACCGAATACATAAAATCATAGGGTATGAAAGGAATGATCATTTCTTTAATTTTGGGAATCACCATTTCATTTGGAATGATCATTCCTAATATAATAACATACCAAAGGCATCATAGTATTTGGAATGAAGTAAGTAATCATCATTCCATTCTTATTTGATTCCTGCATACCAAACATGCCGTAAGAGTGTACTCTTCTCTACTAATTAATGAGGGGCCAGTCTATTCGGCCTTAATTGGGTCCAAATTGTTCAATATTAATGAACGTTGAAATTGGTCTCATAAATTAGTCGATCCTTAGATCGAATATTTAGACTAAAAACATGAACATTTTTTGTTCATAAATTTTATCTTGAATTGCCCATGTATAATTTAAATAAAATAAAAAATAGCTACGAATCAATTAAAATATGGCAACCAATATAAATAATGAAAAAATAATTATTTTAATTTACGTTGAGTCACTAATAAATAAAATATTTTATATGTTTGTTTATAAACTTTCTGTTTTGTTTGATCTGTCCACTTATAATTTTTTCAATTTTTTTTGATAAATATCATTTAAATTTGTAAAGTAAAAAAATGAGTTAGACTTAAAAATGTGTGACCATAAAAGTAATTACTCCATTTTATGTAAAACTGAATATTACAAGTACAAAGTTTATAAATAATTTTATATTTTAACAATATAAAAGTTATCGTAATATGTCTTAAAAATAAAAATATCCAAATATATATATTGACGAAGTTGGATAGCTCAAGTGGTTAGAGCACCACTACCTAGGCTTTAGATCCTGAGTTCGAGTCATAGGGAGGGAAAAAGGGATGGGTGTTTAATGTAATTCAAAAAAAAAAAATATATATATATATATTCATAATGGATGGAAGAAAAATATTGAGGCCATCCTAAAAATAGAAGTCCTCCAAAATCAACATCAATATGTGACTGTCATGCATAGGTGAGGATAGTTCTCACACATATACATATATTTGTATGGATATGTAAAATACACCCTTCTGTACATGATGGTCATCGTATACAGGAGAGAGGATCCAATTCCGTTCAGGATTATAAAGAGTTAGTTAATACACTCCCTCAATAAAACCTACATGTTTTGCAATTAGTTTTCTAATGAGTTTGTTAGGTGGTTAATAGGAGTTATTAGTCAGTTATTAGTTTTGAGATTACTGAATATAAGAGTCAATTGAGATTCTTATTTCATACTTCACTTTTGTAATCGTTTTGTTCATAATCAAAATAGTACTCTTCTTTCTAATCTTCAAGATGATTCAACATCTTGCATCTCAATATGGTATCAATTTCTTAATTGAATTGCCAAATTTTTCGATCCTGAGTGCTTCGCCCCGTCTTCTCTGATTTTTCCTATGAATTAGGGCTTTTTTCCGCACTTTCTTCTTCCTTGTTCTTGAGACTCTTTTTAAAATTTTTTTTCTTCAAATTCAATTTCCATTTACCCATGGCACCCACTGTTACTGATCCCGATTCTTTGAATCCGGCTTTAAACCCCTTTTCCCCACTGGCGTTGCATCAAAACGACAACCCAGCCGTCGCGATTGTTCTCGAGCCTCTCTATGGCTCCAATTTCATCTCCTGGAGCCACGCCATCAAGCGAGGCCTGAGCGTGAAGAATAAAGCACACTTAATTGACGGTTCGTTGACCATCCCTGTCGAAGATGATGATCCGACTATCTATGCCGCCTGGGTAAGAGCTAATGACTTTGTTCTAATGTGGATATTGAACTCTATTATCCCTGAAATTAAAAGAACCCTAGAATATTTTTCTGTAGCCAAAGATGTTTGGGATGAATTAAAAATTCGATATGCTCAATCTGATGGCACTAGGGTTTACCACTTAGAAAAATCTTTAAGTGCTATTTCTCAGGGTTCTCAATCCTTAGTTTCTTATTACAATCAATTCAAGTCTCTTTGGGATGAATATCTTAGTTTTAGACCTGTTCTTAAGTGTACTTGTGGTGTCATGGATGGTTATAAATGTGATTTACCGAAATTGATGTCTGAAACACAACAACAAGATGTTGTCATGAAGTTTTTGATAGGTCTACATGACTCTTATAGCACTATTAGAAGTCAATTTATGTTGCAATCCCCCTTTCCCCCATTATCCAAAATATATGGTTTATTACTCCAAGAAGAATCCCAGAGGGCTTTAAACTCTACTCATGACCCCATTCTTCTTGATTCCACTGCTATTACAGCAAAGAATGCCAAATTTTATAAGGATAGAAAGAAGCCTCTTAAGTGCAGTCACTGTGATGGTTTAGGTCACACAATTGACAAATGCTTTCATATCATTGGATTCCCACCTGGTTGGAAGGGTCCTAGAGGCCTTTCAAATAAAGATCCTAGTAAATCTGCCAATATTTCCTTTAGGCCTCTTCCTAGACAGGATAATCCCACTTCCTCCAATCCTCTTATCCAACCTGATATTTTTGACAAATTTGTGGGCTCTTCTAAGATACAGATCCCCAGTGAAGGCAGGGACCCTGTACATACTGTGGCGGGTGCATCTACTGTCCACAATGAGGAGCCTCCATGCATCAGTAATTCAGGTATGTTTTCTAGCAACTGCTCAAACAATGTTAATATTTCTACATGGATTTTGGACACTGGAGCTACTGACCACATGGTCTGTGATCTTTCTATGTTTTCCACCCCTCCCTCTGTGGCCAACATTAAAATATCCTTACCTAATAATGCCATATCCATAGCCACACACATGGGAAACATTACTATAAATGAGCATTTAACTTTGTATAATGTCCTATATGTGCTTGATTTTACATTCAATCTATTATCTATAAGTCATCTAACTAGATACTCTAATTGTACTGTAAGTTTCTTGGCCTCACATTGTGTTTTACAGGATCTCACAACCAAGATGGTGATTGGTACTGCTGAGCAAGTTAGAGGACTTTATCTTTTGAAAACTGCACATCCATCTAGTCATTTTGTTCTAAATCACTCCTGGCTTTCTAATTCTGCAATTACTGATTCTTGTAAGTTTGATTTGTGGCATAAGAGGCTAGGACATATCTCTAGAAAATGCATGCTACAAATTCCAATTTTGAATGTAAAAGCCACTACCATGCATAACAACTGTATGATCTGTCCCTTAGCTAAACAAAAGAGAAAACCTTTTCCTTTAAGCACTTCTGTTTCTTCTCATTCTTTTCAATTGATACATTGTGATGTTTGGGGTCCTTTCTCTATATGCTCTATAACTGGACATAGATATTTCCCCACCATTGTTGATGATTTTAGTAGATGTACATGGATTTATCTTTTAAAGGTCAAAAGTGATGTTAAATATTCCTTGGAAAATTTCTACAATATGGTCCTTAATCAATTCAATGATCATATAAAAATCCTAAGAAGTGACATTGGCACTGAATTCATACTTTCTGACTTTTATCACAACTTAGGAATCATTCATCAAACCTCTTGTGTTGAAACACCCCAACAAAATGGGATTGTTGAAAGAAAACATCAACATCTTCTTCAGGTTGCTAGAGCCTTAATGTTTCAATCCTCCCTTCCTTTAAAATTTTGGAGTGAATGTATCAAAACTGCTGCCTACATAATCAATAGGACTCCTTCTTACATTCTCAAAAATAAATCTCCCTTTGAGTTACTTTATGGAAGAAAACCTGATTATTCTATCTTTAAAACCTTTGGCTGCCTCTGTTTTGCTAACACTCTAGTCTCCAAGAGACACAAATTTGATCCAAGGGCTACTCAATGTGTGTTTATTGGCTATCATTTTGGTACAAATGAGTTTCCTTTTGCTGATTTGAGTAAAACCAAAATTCACCACTCCAAAGATAATTCTCTAGCCACCACTACTGATGATGTTGATGATGATAATGCTTTTTATGACCACTCAGATTTGCAGCAAGAAATTCTTACTCATACTGATAATATTACACATGATCACAACATTAATGCTGACATCAATACTCCCAATGATATTAATCCTCCACCTAATAATGATCTTGAGGATACTATCAATACTACCACTAATGTCAGTAATCTTGAGACAGACACTCATTCTAGACCTTGTAGAACTAAAAGTCAACCTGCCTACTTACAGGTTTATGAAACTGATCTCCCTGCTTCAATTGATCATGCTAAACTAAATATGTCTTTTTCTGGAAAACAATACCCAATACATGATTATTTGTCTTGTGATAAGTTGTCCCCCAACTTTAAATCTTTTACAGCCTCTATTTCTCAAATTCATGAACCCAAAACATATAAACAAGCTGTTACAGACCAAAATTGGGTCTCTGCCATGAAAAATGAGATTGATGCTTTAGAGAAAAATAAAACCTGGACTCTTGTCAATCTACCAACAAGCAAACATTGTATAGGGTGTAGATGGATTTATAAGGTAAAATACAAGTCTGATGGTACTATAGAAAGATACAAAGCAAGGTTGGTTGCTAAGGGTTATACTCAACAAGAGGGCATTGATTATTTTGATACCTTTTCCACTGTTGCTAAAATTACCACTATAAGAATCTTATTAGTTGTTGCTGTTTCTAAGAATTGGCACATACACCAATTGGATGTTAATAATGTTTTTTTACATGGTGATCTAACTGAGGAAATATACATGGTTCCACCTCCAGGTTATTGTTCTACTAATGACAAAAGAGTTTGCAAATTGAATAAAAGTTTATATGGTTTAAAAAAAACTTCCAAACAATGGTTCACTAAATTGGCTACTTGTTTACTGTCTTTAGGTTTCATTTAGTCCAAAGCTGATACTTCTTGAAAGTGTGTGTGCGTGCGAAATCAGAGATGTTGTCTGTCGTGTTGGCACTGTCCAGACAACACTATGCAGCGGAAATTAAAATGCACGTACTGAAAATAGAAGTATTCAAAATTTCCGTAGATCGATTATAAAATAATCTATGCTGTTCACTATATTAAAAATATGTGAAACGAGTACAACCTCTTTGAGGTGTATAAAACACTACGAAAGTGTAAATGATTTACTAAGTTCTATGAAACTATCTCCCTCATAGATCTAATCACACAACCTAGTAAATAAGACTATGTTCTAACACACTACTATTCGGGTTTACAATAATGTGAAGAAAAAAATATATTCCTAACTAGAAGCGTATATAGCGTTCAATAGTGTAGTAGTCGAATTCAGCTTTCCTTCTTGTGTATCTTGTGTTGAGGCAGCTTCTGTATTTATAGGCTTCATGGACGAACTGCCATCAACTCCCATGATCATCACAGTCGTGAGATCATGCGGTTAAGAAACTTCTCTCCACCACTCCTAGAATGTAGGGACTTGTTATACCATGTCTAATAACTTCTCACTCACACGCAGTGGCATGACTTGGTGTTGCCCACGTCTTCTAACTACTCTAGGGACATCATTAGACAACAAGCGTAAGATTGGAGTTAGTGAGAAAAGGAAGGGCAAATTCTGATGTTGTCATAAGTGTTGGGAACATTAAACACAACACTCGGCTGTTAGTGTTGGATCATTAAACAAATCACTTATATCAACATTAACAATCTCCCCCAATTTGACCTTTCTACATCAACACAACTGAAGTTCACACAACAGAAATATTGATTAAAAATTTTACACAATTGATATTTCAAAAAGATGAAGTAACAAGTTGTATAAGATCAAATTAAAAATAAACAACATCTAAACCAAAAAATACTTGTTTTTAGATTTAAATAACTTAAACATAAGGGAAATCCTAAATAATAAAGGAAATAACAGAAATATAAATCATACAAGCATGACAAACAAATAAAGAAAAATAAATAAGTAAAAGAGAGGATTGGGCTGAATAACACTTCAGCTACATCTTCATGGATCTGGACAAACTCCCCCATAATTTATAACTTTTGCAGTTTGTATGCTTTCATAAATCACCATGCACGGTCTTAATGACATCAACATCTTGTGCATCTTCAACTACTGTCTTATCACTTTCTTGTACGGCTTCTGTTTCTTGATTGTCACCATCAGTGTTGATTGTGAAAGAAAGGACGAATTATTAATTATGTTGTCAAATATGTTGTGAAATTCTTCACAACATTGACACAACATCAATAATCTCCCCCAATTTGGCCTTTCGACAACAACAAACTTAATGCAATAATAGATAACAAAAAGTGTAGAATAAACAACAAGAATAGAATGTAATGTTAAACAGTAGTGAACTTGAACCATTGAAAATAACTCCCCCTAAAAATGATCTTTAACTCCCCCATAGATGTAAAACTCCCCTTTTCAACAAGCAGGATAATTCCCATCTACAACAATTTGCATTAGGTGCAGCATCTTATACAGCTTCTCCCCCTGTTGGTGTGGAAAGGAGAAACAAAATAGATTAAAAGATCATGAACTGCGGTAATGCTGGCATGATTGTTCCATCATTCTCAGAAACAATCATTGAAATCGCCAATGTTGTAAGTAGAGTCAAGAGACTTTGAGTAGCAGTAGGGTTTTGAGTGGTTTCAGGTTCATGGTTTAAGTAGGAAGGTGAATGCTTTGCATTTTAGAACAAATGTCTTAAGGTTTGAAACGTCAAAGGTGTAGATGTTTGAGAAATTTCAGTGGAGGTTTCAAATTTTGGAATAGGTACCTCAATCGAACTGACCATAAGGTATGGTGATCCCGATGTCGTTGTTTCAACATTTTCTGAAACACGTAGGGAAATCGCCATTGAAGCAAGTAAGTTTAGAGGGTTCGATTTTCAGAGGAAGAAGAGGCTTGAGAATTTGAGCTTTGATCGAATGGTGAAGTGTTTTCCATCCTTTAAATACCTGTAAACTAGATTCGAATTAAATGAACAATTCAATGTTTGGAAATTTAAACATTTTTTAATTTAAATGCAGTGAAGAAAAATCAATACTTTGTGAAATACCACTACATATAATATCTTTAAAATCAGTGCATAAGTTATAGAATATAATAACAATATAAATATCTAGACATTTCAATTTATTAAAAGAACTTAAGTAGAGAAGATCAATTGGAAGTTGTACGCATAATGGGAGTAATTCGAAAAAATAGAAAGTGAAATGAATAACTTCTCCCATGTAAGTGATTATGTGAAATTGGTGGGAGAGAAACAAGGAATTAAAAACTGCCCAAATTAAATAAAATACTGAAAATGCAATAAATATAAAAATAATGACCTGGAAATATCCAATTTAATAATTCTGAAAAATTAATCTAATATTCAGAAAATAAGTAATTCATAAAGGTAACTGAAATTCGAGTCATTTTCAATGTCGCTCATAATGTTGGTCCACATACATCTCAACACCGTTTTTACATGAATTTACTTCATTTGTGTTGCACATTTTTTTTTATTTCACAATTTCACATTGATCCATCTTTTGAAAAGAGTGCATCGTAGTAGCGAACTCCGTGCCCCATAGTTACTCAATGGATATATGAATAATTTGATGCAATTTTTTAATCACCTTTTGAAAAGAGAACATCGTAGTAGCGAGCTCCGTGCCCATAGTTACTCAGTGATTTTTAAGCATCTAAATTGTGATCCCTTTTTGCATTTAAGAGATGTATGTCCAGAACAGAAATTTTTGCAACACTTTTTCAAGGCTCAAATAACATTTACACAGAAGAATTACTTTAAATCTAACACAGAAAAATATCCAGAAAAATTTAATAGACAATTCCATATATTGTCTCAAATGTTCCCACATTTGATACAACATTTAGTCAGAATTTTTCAGATAGTGCATAAATCAAGAGATTTTCGAAGGGATGAAAACCTCTTATAATCAAGGGCTTTTGCATAAATATTAGCAAGTTGTTTCTCAGTAGATATGTATTCCAATTTTACAATCTCCTTCTCAACAAGATCTCTAATAAAATGAGGTCTAATACTTATATGATTTGTCAAAGAATGTTGCACATGATTCTTAGATATATTAATAGCAATAGTATAATCACAAAATATTTTATTTTCAACTTTCAAAGCTTCTTTTATATTTTCAGGCTCAATCAAGGAATTATAACACACATGGTTTACCTTGTTGCATTTGGATGACATGCATATAGGCCTTACCACATCTTCTGTGATCATACACAGCCTTCTTCTAGTTTGTACTCCAGTATTCAATTCTCCAATGATTTAGTCTAATGGATGATCTTTCGAAATTCTGGTAGATGGAGTCTTCTGAGATTCATACAGATTTTCTGATAATTCTGATTTTTCAGAGGATGTTTGCTCAGATGTGGCCTCATTTGAAGCAACAGTTTGAGTTTGATCAGAATTCTCAGAACTCTTTGAAATTTCAACAAGGTCAGAGACATCATCTTCAATATATTGACCTGTAAGACTAGCATCATCATCAAATACCACATTTAGACATTCTTGCACAGTACATGTTCTCAAATTGTAAATTATATAGGCTCTACTATTTGTAGAATAGCCTAAGAATAATCCTTTATCACTTTTAGAATCAAAATATTGTAATTGATCTCTATCATTCTGAATGTAACATACACAACCAAACACATGAAAGTATTTCAAAGATGGTTTTCTGCTATTCAGAATTTCATAAGGAGTTTCAGTGGAATTAGTTCGAATATAGATTCTATTTGAAATATGACATGCAGTGTTTAAAGCTTCAGCCCAAAATCTTTTAGAAAGTTGTTTGGATAAAAGCATAACTTTAGCCATTTCTTGAAGAGTCCTATATTTTCTTTCTGCTATGCCATTTTGTTGAGGAGTTTTAGGAGATGAAAACTCTTGGATTATACCTTTTGATTCACAAAATTCAGTAAACGAACTGTTTTCAAATTAACTTCCATGATCAGACCTGATTCTGCATACTTTAGAATTAAAAACATTCTTAAATCTTTTATACAGAATTTTGAAAATGGAAAAAGTTTCAGATTTATCTTTTAAGAACTCAATCCATGTGAATCTAGAATAATCATCAACCACAACTAGAGAATACCTTTTACCTCCAATACTTTCTGTTTTCGTAGGACCCATAAGATCCATGTGTAGTAATTCGAAGCAATGTTTGGTTGAGCAATGTCCCAACATTTTGTGAGACACCTTGACCTGTTTGCCTTTTTGACAAGGTCCACAAACCTTTTTATCTAAAAAATTTAGATCTGGTAAGCCTGTAACAGCTTTCAGTCTAACAAGTTTATCAAGTTGTCTGTAGTTAGCATGTCCAAGTTTATGATGCCATAATGTACTATCATCAACTTTAGCCTTATTACAAGTAAGTTTAGATTCAATGAGATAGCAATTATCAGCATATCTGTTTCCCATCATGATACATTCAGAATCTTTGTCTAATACATAACATGAATTCTTGTCAAATTTAACATGCAAATCATCATCACATAATTGACTAATACTTATAAGATTGGCCAGTAATCCATCAACATGCAGAACATTGGATAACTTAGGAAAAACAGGAACATTCAATGTCCCTTTACCAAAGATTTTTCCTTTAGATCCACCACCATAAGTGACACTACCACCATTATAAACAGTATAATCAGTAAGATAATCAATTTGACCTGTCATGTGTTTAGAACAGCCACTATCAAAGTACCATAATCCAGGAATACATGTTTTTAGAGACATATGAACAACATTACAAGATGTATTATCTTTTGGAATCCATGCAGAATTATTACTATGTGATCTTGAATGTTGAGTCATTCCAGGCAATACAGAATTTTTCAGATGGTTTTTCTTCTTCAAGCATTGAGGACTTTTATGACCCTTTTTGAAACAGTAATGACATATCACATCTTTTACATTGATTTGAGACTTAGTAGAAACACTAGAATTGTAATTTACTTCAACTTTTACAAACACAGTAGGTTTCTTAAGTTCAGAATTTTTAGAATTTTTACCTTGGTAGTCAATACCTGTTCTTCTTGAGTTGTTGGTCATAAGAGAGTCTTCCAGTTTGTTCTTCCCTTCAGAAAATCTTTTGAAGCTTAGAGAGGTTTCCTTCAATCTCTCTTCAAGTTTAGATATCTCAATATCTTTTCTTGTTAATATACCTTCAAGCTTGGTAATTGAGTCTCTTAAATCCGAATTTTCAAAGTTCAGAGACTTAATTATGTGGTTAAGTTTCTATGTTTCAGAAGATATTTTGAAAACATTTTCATTGGTTAAAGGTTTTTCATAAGAATATTTCTTGAAATCAAGAACAGATACATCTAGTCTTTCTTTAAGTATAGAAATTTCCTTATCCTTCTTTGTTAAAAGACTTTCTAGTTTAAAAACAGTGTTAGACAAATCTTGAATTTCAGCATCTCTTCTGGATAAACCTGTTTTACTTGATGTACCTGTCTCAAAAACAGAACTTGTGAAACAGTTAAATTCTAGAGTATCATTATTCAGTGATTTCTCAAATGATGGCTCATTTGTCCCCACATCATAATAATCATCCAGATCTTCATCAAGAGTATCATCATACAAAATTCTAGCAGAGAAAGCTTTTTCATTATTTTTTTCAGGATCATGATCAACATCAGACTCATCACTTAAAGTAGCACTAAAATTAAGTTTCTTTTTTAGAATGGTGTTGGCACATTCATTAGCATAATGACCATATCCAGAACATGCATCACATTTAACATTCTTCCTATAGTCTTGGTCAGATCTAAACCTGTTTCCTCTTTCTAATTGTCTAGAAGGATTAAAAGTGTTCTTTCTAACAGGCAATTGTTGAGTATTATTAATCTGGACCTTAGGTTGAATATTATCTTTGAATTTCTTATTCTTCATGAATGTCTTAAACTGTCTAGTAATAAATGCCATGTAATCAGGATTGTTAAGATATTCCTCAATATCATCTTCATCAGAATCAATTTTAGTAACATAAGGAGACTTTCCAGAACCTGATGTTGTAGATGATGAGGCATCACCTTTGAAAACAAACACTTTCTTTTCATTATCAGTCTTTTCAGAAATGTTCATCTCATAAGTTTTCAAAATTCCAATCAATTCATTTTGACTTAACACATCAGTATCCTTAGCTTCTTCTATAACACATATCTTAGGTTCAAAACGTTTAAGAACTGATCTAAGAATTTTATGTACTAACCTTTGATTGGATATTGGATTTCCAAGAGAATGAGCTTCATTTAAAATCTCAGTCAGCTTTTCGTTGTAAGATGAAATGGTTTCATCTTCTTTCATCCTCAGGTTCTCAAACTTGGTTCCAAGCATACGAAGTCTGGTTCTTCGTACACTATCCGATCCTTCACAATGTTCTTGCAGTCGATCCCATGCATCCTTCGATGAAATGCAGTTTGATATGATTTTGAACATTGAGGCATCAGTTGAGGTGAAGATTGCATTCAACGCCTTTGAATTGTAACTTGCGGTTGTGATTTCTTCAGCCGTCCAGTCGAGTTCTCTCTTGATCCGAGCTTCATTGTCTTCATCCGCCGGGGTTCTTGGTTGAGTCCAACCAGCAAGAACACTCCTCCAGGCTCGTTCATCAATGGATTTGATGTACATTCTCATCTTTGGTTTCCAAAAGACATAATTCGTGCCATCTAGAATCGGAGGCTTTAGTGCGGGTAAAAGTGGATACTTCATTTCAGATTTACACACTCTAAGCAAGATCTCTACTTAGTGTATCAAGTAGTTGGCTCTGATACCAACTGAAAGTGTGTGCGCGTGCGAAATCAGAGATGTTGTCTGTCGTGTTGGCACTATCCAGACATCACTATGCAGCGGAAATTAAAATGCACGTACTGAAAATAGAAGTATTCAAAATTTGCATAGATTATAAAATAATCTATGCTATTCACTATATTAAAAATATGTGAAACGAGTACAACCTCTTTGAGGTGTATAAAACACTACGAAAGTGTAAATAATTTACTAAGTTCTATGAAACTATCTCCCTCATAGATCTAATCACACAACCTAGTAAATAAGACTATGTTCTAACACACTACTATTCGGGTTTACAATAATGTGAAGAACTACAAGAAGAAACAAATACATTCCTAACTAGAAGCGTATATAGCGGTTAATAGTGTAGTAGTCGAATTCAGCTTTCCTTCTTGTGTATCTTATGTTGAGGCAGCTTCTGTATTTATAGGCTTCATGGACGAACTGCCATCAACTCCCATGATCATCACAGCCGTGAGATCATGCGGTTAAGAAACTTCTCTCCACCACTCCTAGAATGTAGGGACTTGTTATACCATGTCTAATAACTTCTCACTCACACGCAGTGGCATGACTTGGTGTTGCCCACGTCTTCTAACTACTCTGGGGACATCATTAGACAACAAGCGTAAGATTGGAGTTAGTGAGAAAAGGAAGGGCAAATTCTGATGTTGTCATAAGTGTTGGGAACATTAAACACAACACTCGGCTGTTAGTGTTGGATCATTAAACAAAACACTTATATCAACATCAACACTTCTCTTTTTACTAGAAAGAATGGTGTTGATTTTAGTGTCATATTATGCTATGTGGATGACCTTATAGTTACTGGTACTAGCCTTGATATTATCAAAATCATTAAGACTTACTTGCATCATAAATTCACCATTAAAGATCTTGGCATCTTGAGATATATCTTAGGCATAGAGGTTGCCAGAAACAATAAAGGTATGACCTTATGTCAAAGAAAGTATACTCTAGACTTATTACAAGATTCTGGTTATTTGGGGAGTAAACCTTGCTCCACCCAAATGTATTCCAAATTAAATTTTGACAATCACTCTCCCCTTCTTAAAACCCCTGAACATTACAGAAAATTGGTAGACAAACTTATCTACCTAACTGTTATTAGACCTGATATATCATATGTTGTGCAAACCTTGAGTCAGTTTATGCAGGCACCTACTGAGGCACATTTGGTGGCTGTTCATAGAGTCTTAAGGTACATTAAAAGTAATCGTGGTACTGGAGTATTTTATCCCAAAGATAACACCTTCAAGTTATATGCTTTCTCAGATTCTGATTGGACTAGATGCACTCAAACTAGAAAAAGCATTACAGGTTTTAGCATTTATTTTTGTAACTCACTCATCTCTTGGAAATCCAAGAAACATTGTACTGTTAGCAGGTCCTCTGCTGAAGCTGAGTATAGGGCCCTTGCTTCAACAACTTGTGAGCTTCAATGGATCCACTATATCCTTGCTGATTTGAATGTTCAACACCCCACCCCTTCAACCATGTACACTGACAGCAAGAGTGCATTCTCTATTGCTCATAACCCTTGTCTTCATCAAAGGACCAAACACATATCATTGGACTACCATTTCACAAGGGAAAAGATACAAGACCTACTCACCCTCATTCACATCCCCACTGAAGAGAATTTGGCAGATATCCTTACAAAACCACTCTCTCCTACATCTTTCAACAATCATAAAGCCAAAATGGGATTGATTGACATACACTCTCATTTTGAGGGGTATAAAGAGTTAGTTAATACACTCCCTCAATAAAATCTACTTGTTTTGCAATTAGTTTTCTAATGAGTTTGTTAGGTGGTTAATAGGAGTTATTAGTTAGTTTTGAGATTACTGGATATAAGAGTCAATTGAGGTTCTTATTTCATACTTCACTTTTGTAATCGTTTTGTTCATGAATCAAAGAGTACTCTTCGAATATTACCATTTTACACCGTCTCTTACCATCCAATCACATTTCGCTAAGCCCTGAGGCTGAGTTGAAGCTGCTTCCCAACTGCTCGCTGCTAAACTGAATACGCCATTCTACACCGCCTCATACCATCCCATCACATTTCGCTAAGCCCTGAGGCTGAGTTGAAGCTGTGTCCCTTGCTGCTAAACTGAATACTGCCATTTTACACCGCCTCATACAATCCAATCACATTTCGCTAAGCCAGCTGAAGGGCTCACCTCTGCATTATCATCCCTAGTCACACCATGTATACAGAATATTATAACCCCTACATTATCATCCCTATTCACACCATGTATACAGAATAATATAATGATGAGTGGTTTTATGTAATAATGTTACAATTAAATATTCATTCAACCTTTTATTTTTATTTATTTCTTTTGTTTGTATCCATATTAAATATTTATACATTCATTTATTTTATAAAAGTAGCTATGCTGTGTAAAGTGTAAGGTGTAACCGAGCACTGCAGGGGTGGTCTGGAGACAGGGCGGGAATGGCAATCGCCCCGGATCCGAATTTTTGGGATGTTGTTCCTATAAATTAGGATGTGCATTTCACCTCTATATTCTATTCCATTGCATTTCAATCTATATTTTTTAGATTGAACATTCAACCTTCTCTTTTAGGGTTTCACGATTCAATCACGGTTATATTATTCATTTATTTATCTGATTTGTTGTTTCTTTTTCATTTACTTTTAGTCGAATTATTATTTACTGTCATTTAGTTATCAATTTTTACTTTTTAATATAAATATGTTTTCTAAAAAAAATAGTGAGGAAAGGAAAAAAAGAAAGAAATCTGAACAACTAATTGTATCACATGAGCATTAGATAAATTATTTTCAAAAAAATTAGGACAATCGAGTCGTTTAAAAGACTTGAATAATAATGTACAATATTCTACAATAAAAAAAAATCATATAAAACTCTCTGGGTTATATAGTAAATGTACAATATTCTACAATAAATTTCAAATAGTTTAATGATATATAGAAAATGGGTTGGACTGCTGTGTACTCAAGTACACGGTGTACTTGAGTCCAGCCATATAAAAATTATTAAGTATATATAGAATAAATAACAAAGTACTTAACAAAATTCATTCTAGCCTAGTTGTTGCCGTTTGAAATTTTAATTTTAGCACCAGTTTTTCTACAATTTTTGAAATTTTAATTTTAGCACAACAATTTTCGAAATTTTAATTTTAGCATCATTTTTTTTATTTTAGCACCCGTTTTTCTACAATTTTCGAAATTTTAATTTTAGCACAACAATTTTCGAAATTTTAATTTTAGCATCATTTTTTTTATTTTAGCACCAGTTTTTCTACAATTTTCAAAATTTTAATTTTAGCACCACAATTTTTGAAATTTTAATTTTAGCATCATTTTTTTTATTTTAGCACCAGTTTTTCTACAATTTTCGAAATTTTAATTTTAGCACCAATTTTTTATTTTAGCACCACAATTTTCGAAATTTTAATTTTAGCACCATTTTTTCTATATTAAATAAAAGTGCAACAATTAACAACTAAATGGTGTATCATTAATAGTAATAAAAGTGCAACTAATAAATAATAAAATTTGTAAAATTAATAATAATTTTTAAAAAGAAATTAGCACCAGTTTTTTTATACATTATAAAAAAGTGCAAGTACTAATAATATCATTAATTGCACTTATTAATAATATCATTAATAGTAATAAAAGTGCAAGTAAAAAAAATAATAAAACGTGTAAAATTAATAAAAAAAAATTTAAAAAAAAATTAGCACCAGTTTTTCTAAATTATGAAAGTGTGCAAATAACAAAAAGGTGTATCATTAGCATACACTTTTCAATTATAATATCATACACTTTTCAGTTATAATAACATACACTTTCTATTAAATAGATCATACACTTTGCAGTTATAATAACATAAACTTTTCATTAATATGACATACACTTTTCATTAATAGATCATACACTTTACAATTATAATAACATACACTTTTCATTAATATATAACTTACACTTTTCATTAATAGTTCATACACTTTTCAGTTATAATATCATACACTTTTCAGTTATAATAACATACACTTTTCATTAAAAACAATGTTGCACTTCAATATACTAACATACATTTTTCATTAAAAAAACAAAGATACACTTTTTAGTTATAATAACATACTCCCTCTGTCCCAGGATTGTTTGCACCATTTTATGGGCACACAAACTAAGAAAAAAGTGTAATGAGTGGAGTGTTGAGGGGTAATTTTGTAACTTTTATGAATAAAGTAAAGTGAATGATTGGATTGAGGGTAAAAGTAATGACATTTTGTGTAAATATGTGAATATTGTGAGGGTGGGGTTTATGAAAAAGTTTCATTTTTAGGTAGTGCAAACAATTGTGGAACGGAAACAATTGTGGGATAGAGGGAGTACACTTTTTTTTTTTTTTTTTTTTTTTAAAAAGACAAAAAAAAACCGAAAAAAAAAATTGAAAAAAAATAATAATAAAAAAAAGGTCAAAGTTTGACTGTTGACCGGTCAACGGTCAACATTTGACTAGTGAAAGTCTACTCAAATATATGGTGTACTTGAGTACATACAAGACTTTGGCATAGAAAATTGTTGAAGGTTTATGATTTTTTTTAACAACCATTAGATAAAATAAAATCTCATCAATTAATTGAGAGAATAAATCACCATAAATAGGAGAAGTTTTGCTGAAAAATAAAAAAACGTAAATAAACATTTATTTTCTTAATTTTTCACGTCCACACATTCTTAAGAAAAGAAAGTTCAGGGTTCTTTTTTGATATAATTAATTGTTCAGATTTTTTTTTTCCTTTTCTCACTACTTTTTTTAGAAAACATATTTATATTAAAAAGTAAAAATTAATTGATAACTAAATGACAGTAAATAATAATTCAACTAAAACTAAAGGAAAAAGAAACAACAAATCAATTTTCAAGAGTTTTTTTTTATAAGTGTTTGGACCATTAACTCAAATTGGTAGATATATATGTTGTATCCTAATTAGTTTTTAACGTTTAGTTTCTTGCTTTAAAGTTTATATATTTTTTTTACTTTTAGTTTTTCTTATACTCGAATTTACGAGATGTGAGTCTTTTCACGCCTTTTTACGATTTTCATGGATTCTTTTATGGTCGATATTGATTTAAGAAGTGCTATTTCTACCGACAAATTTGGTAAACAAAAAAATCCCAAATTTTACATTCCCTCTCAAAATCCGAACGCATAACCTCCCATCCTATTAGTTTGAATTGCAGTTATATACATTTGTGCGAATTTCAAAACCACACTATTATATTCTTCTACTCTTCTACTATAGGAATTTTAATATCTTTATTTATATATACTACGTATAAGATAAAAATTATAAACAGTACCCCTAACAGAACACAGGCTTGTGGTATGGGTTTTTTTTGTCGTATTTATAAATTAAAAGGGTAAAGGTCAAGTACGTTGTTTCATCAACTAATTCTAAATTTCATTTCAACTGGCTGTGGCAGACAGATATTGAAGGTTGGAAATTCATCTTATCGATGATTTAGTAATTAATGGGTGAATACAACTCCAATAATATTAGTATTAATATAACAGGAGGTGATATATTTATTTTTAAAATACAAGGTCAATAATCAAGCACGTTTGCACCACTTAACTTCGTTTTGTTTCACGCAATTTTCAATTTGTTATTACAATATTATTATGAAAAATTACGTCACTTGTTCACATATCATAATTAATGAATAATTTTTTTTTTACCAAATTCAATAATTTTAGCTTTTTAATTTTTTTTTAATTAATTAATAAAAAATGATTAATTAAAAGTAAATTAGAAATTAAGTTTAAAAAAAGTATTTTTTTTAAAGGTAAAAAGGTTAATACGCCATTTAAATGCTAAAATGTTAGTATAATTTATTATTTATGTATGGAACAAGTATAATATATGATGTGCGTCAAAATATGTCGTCCTACGAGGAGACGACACGTGGATAGACTATGAGTTATCCTTATTGAGTATTTATATCTAATCTTGTGATGTGATTAATACACCCTCAATTATAGGTTTTGTCAATAGTCTAATGGGCTTTTTAGGAGCACAATTATACAGAGAAACGGCCCATGGATCAGGTCAGAGTGGTAAGTTACATATGAAGAGGGCTCGGGCCCTGAGAAAATAATTAGAGAAGATGGGCCTAGCTTTCGGCCCATATCCCTGGCCCAAGCCCAAGGGTGTCTCTCGGCCCATATATTTGGCCCAGATGCTAGACCAAGTGGACTAAGTCTTAGTCAAGAGGAGGCCCCCGATATCGGGAGTAAGTTGAAGCTGGAAGTAGTAGATGAGGCCAAGAATCTAGGGAAATGGGCTGACGTGAAGGAGAAAACGGCTGGGCCGAGTCTAAGGGAAAGCGGTTGAGAGAAAGGGGGGAAAAGACTACATTTTCCCCAAGATACATTTTTAAGTAAGTTTTAAGTCCATTAACAAAAGAGACATGATTATCATTATCATAACACACAACTTTTACATTCTTAACACAAGATAATACACAAAACACCTAAAAAAAATTACACTATTCTTGCGAGAGCTCTCCCTCCAACCTTAGGGAAGCTCCTCTTTGATCCTCCCGAGAACATATCTGACTTGAGCGTCGGAGATTCCACGCCGGAATCCCCTCTGGCGTGTTTGTTGCAGGTTTTTGGGAGCGTGGAAGAAGATTATTCATAAGGACGCCTATTTGGAAGTTATAATTCAAGCTCGAAGAATCTTTAATCTGAACCATTGGATTCAGTATCACATTGCGCTATATTTTGGCGCAACCGTATATATAAAATCGAAGATATTTCTAATATACTCTCTCTATTCACTAAATGTGTACTTATTTTTTTTATACATATTTAAAAAAAATAATTATAAAGAAGATACGTGGAATAATGAGTTAAAAATATTGTTAGTAGATTATCAATTTTGTTAATAAAATAAAAAAATACTTAAAAGTTAACTATTTAAATAGAATAAGTATATTAGAGTTGAAAAGTTGAATAGTTGAGCTGAATATTGACGCGACTCAGCTTGCCTTATTTATTTTTTATTCGAGCCAGTAACGGGCCTACATGATGCCCAGGGGGGCCCATGGGCCCCCCACTAATTTTGTAAATTTGTTAGGGATACTTTGGTAATTTCACACATATTAAAATTAATACTATGTTTTATAATTATTTGCACACTTCTAATATAAAAATAATCCATAAAATTAATATATATCCGAACATCATTTTATTTTAAAATTGTCACTCATTTTGGGTCTACATTTATCCTAAATTCTACTAAATTTATTTTACATTATACTAAATCCTCCTTACACTTTATAAAATCACTCAAAATACGTTTTCTTATTTGACTCTACACCACTAAATTCAATTGTTTTTTAAAGTGAATCTGTTAAAATGTGCAAGTTATCACGGGACGGAGGGAGTATTAACTTGTACCAAAACATAGCAAAAGTCAACTTATCCAATCAATTTAATTTAATGAAATGTGACGTATTGACAATTTTATAATGTGAAATTTTGATGAAAATAATGAGTACATATATATATTTTTTTTTTATAATAATGTTAATCGGGCCCTCCTATCGAAAATTTCTGGGTCTGTCACTGATTCGAGCTCCTATATTTTTTTTATTAAATATATTTATTGATTCATGTGCATTTTTTTAGTTTAATAACAAATTTAATAATATTAATTTTAAATTTAATCTATCGTGAATACATTATAAAAATAAAAGTACATGTTTATAAAATTCTCTTATAAAAAATAAGTTTATAAATCTTCTAAAATTTCATTTAATTATTAATTTTAATACATATTTTAAATTATTATATATAAATACTAAGAAATGTGTTAACCAATTAAATGAAAAATATGACCTATCTCATACTCGTGGATGAAAATATTCTTGATATATCCAATTTTCGTGGTCATCGGTATTTCTACGATGTTTGTAAAAAAATTGAAAATATCAATAAATATTGGTATAAAATAAGAATATCGATAAAATGTCGATAAATTTTAAAAAATATCATATGTAATAACATTTGTTATACCATAAATCGGCCTGTTCGTCCATGCATACAGGTCGACACCTGACCTACTAAGTAGACCCAGTGATCCCGATCTACATCAATATAATCAGGAAATATTATCTTCAGAACTATCGAGCAAGAAAAGTCGAACAAAAAAAGATTAGGGCCCTCAGCTCAACATGGAGTAATGGGAGAGCTCGAGAAGAGTTAACGAGCATGATGCTCATCGCATGAAGAACAAGGATATTTTCGAGCACCAAGATGTCCACGAGTAGGATACAACTGTAACAACAAGGGGCTCACTTATAAAGTAATAATCATTAGTCAAAGTATGACGTCATCAACATTTAATGCAAGCTATGATTGTTTTGACCCCCCGTCAAAGTGAGGTGGAAGACACATGTCAAGAGGAGAAAGTGCCTTCTACATGGCAACCGACCAGCCCATGCAGCCTGAGATATAAAAGACGAGGAAAAAGAAGAAGAGGGTTAATGAACATATTGGGAAAAACTAAAGCATATGTTCATTAATGTTTGTCAAGCTACATGTTGTATTAGCCACATACTTACCATTGATAAACCTCACATATTAATAAAAAATAATCTTACGAAAAAGTTTGTCAACATTTTGGCGCTAGAAGGAAGGGGCTCGAACCTCACAACAGAAAAAACAAGATGTCAAGTCCTTCAATAAATCGCAAGGACGGTGTTGATACAAGCAAAGTCATAAGCTATGATTCGAATCCACATACATCATCAAAATCATGGGATTTGGAGACCATTTTACAAGATCCTGCAAAGATCACGCATGGCGTACCTACAACAGAAGCAACAACTTTTGTATCCACATCTCACGGCGCAGACTGTCCACGTAATGGCAAACAATCATAAGGTGTCAGAAGGTGAAGAAGGAGGATCGTAGACGGTCAGCAGTGGACACACGCGTAGAGAGGCCAGGGGAAAGAAAAAGATGGATGAGGGAACGAACGATTCCGACAACCCAAACCCGATAAAGTCAAAACAATCGGCATTTGACAGGTTGGGAAAGAAGTCAGCGTTTGACATATTAGGAGAGAAGGTTCAGACAAACAAATCCCAGGTGTCCAAAGCAGGAGGCGTACACAAGAACATGCGTACACATAAAGCAAAATCACTCGAAATAACTAAAGCGGAGGACATACGAGAATGTAAGTCGGCCCTTGAAAGGTTGGGCAGACCATGTGTAGGAGGAGCAAAGTCTATATACGATCGAATATGCCCAACACCCTTGCCGAAGGCTACCATGTATCATGCAGAGGATACATCCACCACACAACAGCTCCTCGAAATACAAATGAAAATGCAACAACAAATGGAAGCACTCAAAGAGGAAGTAGCAGCGGCAAAAGATACGAGCATATACTCGATCACCATCCCCAGTTCCCCATTGAGCATGTAAATACTTTTGGCCCCGATACAGAAGAAGATACAAAGACCAACGATAGCATTGTATGACGGAGAAACAAATCCTCTTGTGCAATTAAGCAAGTATTCAAATTACATGGCTTCGGTCGGAGCATCAGAAGCAACACAATGCATAATTTTTTTCACTCATCTTGGGGGATCGTGCTCACAGGTGGTATTCATCAATACCCGTGGGGTCTATTACAACATTCACCTAGTTGGGACAATCATTTTTAACATATTTCAGCACGATAGCAGCCAAGCCCGTGCCAAAACAAAGGTTGGCCAACATGAGGCAGGCCTCCGATGAGTCAGATAAAGACTATTTCGAAAGATTTGATAAACTTTTGGTAGAAGGAGAGCCGATCGACGAAGATGCAAAGTTGATCGCCGTGATTGGGGGTTTTAAAATGGGAACCAGGTTATGGGAGGATATGTTACTAAAGTGGCCAAAGTCATACACAGAATTCAGAAAGAGAGCAGGAGATATTATCCAGATTGAGGAGCTACTCAAAATGCAAAAAGCCGAACAAGTAGGGAAGAAGGAAAAAAAAGCAAATGGGAAACACAAAGCTCCGAAAACATTCAAGTCGTTCGAGGAAAGCGCGGAGGCGCAAGCCATCATCTAGGTGTTATCCACCACTTCTAACAAAGTTTTCGAGCAGATTAAAGGAAAATGGTTATTGCCACGACCTCGGCCGATACACAAAGACCCCTCACAGTTGAATCAAAGTAAATGTTGTGCATATCACCGATATATGGGCCATTACACAAGACAAGGCCGAGATTTTTTAAGAAGATTGTGGAAGCTCTACGAAGACCGTCAACTTGATCAATTTGTCAAAGATAGGCAGATGAATCAAGAAGCTCGCGAAGGTGTACAAAAGGTGAAAGAGCGAGCATTAGCGAGAAGGAGGTAGCGAGAGGATAAGGAAGGAGAAATGGAAGAAACAAATTTGAGGGAGAAAAACGAGAAGAAAAGACGAGTTCCCCCAATGTCGCAAGTGCAGGTCAATCAAGAAGTCGACATGCTCAACTTTTTGCCCATGGGGGGCTGTCAATCAGAGATCGCTCTGTCGAACAAACGAAAGCGAGCAGTAATGCGGGCACTGGATAACGCCCATCAAATATGTTTGATGGGTGAGGGCGAACAAACTAATGAATACAAGATAACGTTCTCGGAGAAAGATTTAAATGGAATAATCATGCCGAACAATGATCCATTGGTCGTATCGACCAAGATAATGGGAATCTAGGTACATCGACTGCAAATCGACACAGGTTCATATGCGAACTTAATCTTTAAGAAAACGTTAGATCAGCTCGGTGATGTGACGGCCTACATAGAACCCTGCGATCACAGAATTGTCGGTTTCAGGAATGTTGTGTCCATCCCACTCGGGATAATACTTTTAGCAGTTGAAGTTCAGTCGATAGTGGATGGCAGCGAGTGATTCGGTTGTAGAATGCGCAAGATTTCATGTATTTTAGTGATAAACATTGATTGTTTTACATGCATTTTCACACTAATATACTTAAAACGATTGAGAAAGATGTTTGAGTTCGTTTTGTAGGAAGACGAAGTGAATTGGGCGTTAAATCGCAAGAAACAAGTGATCTATCATCATTGACACTCACATGAGGAGAAGAAATGAGGCCCGTAAGCATATACAAGGAGTTTGAGAAGAAACGGGATGAGAAACGGAAGGAAAAGTCGAAAGGATCGAAGAGGTCGGGCCGAGAGCCACCCGGTCGGGCCACTTTTGGCCTATGGCCGGGCAATAATTAAAATGCCAAGGATGAACCATCCGCCCGGCCGGGCCACTCCACTCACCCAGGCCGGCGGCCTCATATCAGCGCCAGCCTTTGCCCAAAACGAATTATTCGCCCGGCTGGGCCACTCCACTCATCCGCATATGCCATAATGTAAGTTAAGTTGCACAATTCTTTGGAATTATCGTTTTCCAATTTTAGTCGAGCATTCTCCTCCTCAAGATGCTCAACAGTTTTGTCCCGGTTCGAAAGCTGAAGTTTAAGCTCATCCAATGAGATAAGCAGAGCTGCTTTTTCGCGAAGAGCAACATCCAGATTTGAGTCTAATATCTCAATGTGGGAACGCATGTGGGCTAGCTCGTGAATAGCTTCATCTCGTTCACTACGAACACGACTGAAAGAATCTCGAAATTCTTGATATTGTTCATAGGCCCGTTCGGCGTATATCATAGCGCGGCTAGCATGAGCAATCTGAGATCGCATATTATCGATCATTGCTTGTTCACGAATAAAGGCTTCATCTTCCAAAGACCAAGCCCTAGCAACATTCTGACTTGCCCGTGAAATGTGCATGGGCAATTCTTCTTGAATAAGGGGCGATCGGGCATATAAAAAATCTCGTACGAGGCTACTGCGCACACCCCTTTCTTGTGCATACCTGGGGATAGGAGCTAAGAATTCGAGGATAAGACGACAAAGTATAAACTATTGAAGATAAACAGGAAAGGTAAAGGAGGTGGTTAATATCGGGTTACTCGTTCAGGATCTTGGCCAAGGATAGGAGCTCGGGGGTCTATTACTTCACTGGTGACTTCGGATCTGGGCTTATAAGGCGCCATTTGGCTGGAGGGTGGATCAGAAATGATCTCGGGGTGATTAAGTTCAACCGATAATTTCACAAGTACGTGCTGCCTAGCCATCCTGCAAAAAAAAAAACCATATCATGCAATCAGTCAAGAAGTGTTGAGATCAATAAAACACAAGAAAAATTTTAATTCGGTGAATATATCGAACAAGCAAGACATCCAACAACAAGTGAGGAAATAAGCTGAAACAAACATCCACATTAAATATATAAGGGAAGGACAACAAATGATAGTCATTATACATCCTCAAACGTCGACAAAAGAAAATTAAAAAAGTATCATCATCAACGACAGACTAAAATGTTTCGAATATGGTAGCAAATTTTCTAAATAGATTCTAAATCAAGTAGCCCGATCCTCAATTTGATCAGGAACACCAGCACCCTCCGGGTGAGAAAGAGCACCCTCAAGAACAATGTTTGATTCGGGGGTTACGATGTCTGCAACAACATTGTCATCCCCTAGCTCAATCACGTTCTCGGCTTGGTCAAGGTCTCCTCCATCACCTCTCTCCCCGTCCACCACCTCGGCGACTGGCTCATCTTCAACATTCTTAGTAACTTCGACTCCTTGGTTAATGAGCTCACTAAAATCAAGTCCAGCGTCCACTAGGTCCTTGATCGGGAACATAGTCCCCTCCACCGGCTTATCCGCACGCAAGTAAGCAAGCAAAGCCTGGTGTAACACACCAACAAAGGGGGTAGTGGGATCAACAGATCGAATAGCTTGTATACCATCAGCATAGGCACAGGTGTAAGAGAAGGTGCCTAAACCCCTATATTCACTATCCATGGTCGCCATAATCATCTGAGCCGTAGCAAGTTCTTCCTGGCTCATAACCAATTCGCCTTGAAGATCAATTACCATGTTGCCTTCTTTTTCAAGCTGAGCAACCACCCGAGCCAGGTCATCCTTTTTCTGATGAATTTCGAGTTGAGCATCATGAAAATCTCACTCCTTAGCCTCTACCGTAGCATGAGCGGACTCAACCTCTTTCACAGCCATGTCGAGATTTTTCTGAGCCTCAGAAAGTTGCTTTTTCAGCTCTTCATTCTCATAATCCACCTGGCTCACCAAATTCTGCACTTTCTCCATATCTTTGGCCATGTCGCTAAGTTCCCGACGAGTCCCGCACAGTTGAGAAAACCCTTGAACGCCAAATGATAATCCTTGGCTTATCAGCACAAAAAACGACCTTATGTTATCAACAACGTCTTGATTCAAGATATCATTCTCGATATCGAGGGTCAACGAACGTGGTAGCTCTTCAATGGCTCGGCGGAGGAAGGCCGGGAAATTGTCATAATCCTCTTTAACGACAGATCACAAGGAAAGATAGTATCGAACAATGGAAGCACGATGAGAGGAGCTGCCAGCCAACCTGGCGGTAATAAAAGGCAATAACAACACTTGTAAAACCAAAAGTTGGATTTAAGATTAAGGGAGGAACTGAGAGATCGTGCATCTCTCAACGCGATCAGGATGCCAACCTAAGAAAGTGCGATCATCCGGATCACGATAACCAGCCTCGAGAGCACCTTTGCCAGTCCCTCTAGCTTCCTTGGATTGACGAGGAGGAGTCTGGGTAAATCGAGTATTTCCGACAGGGGGAAGGATCATTTCAGCCATTCTACGAGCAGGAGGCGGCGGAGTCGGGGTCGGAGATGCAGTTGTGGCCACAGTAGTGTTGCGAATAGCAACTAGGGCACTTGTCCTCTTAGAAGGACGCGAAGTACATGCTGCCTCAGAATACTGCTTGCGACCTCGGGTCCCTTGATCGCCTTGAATCTCCTTACGTTTTTTCTCAGCGGTAGTTCGTTCACGCATAACATGTGCTCTATCAGAAGGATTCATGTTCCTCAAACGTTCAAGCTCAGACAAAGATGGAGAAGCAACAACAACAGTTATTTGGAAAGCTGGGAAAGGAGTTTAAAAGTAAGAAAGAAAAAAAATAATGGCATACAACATTGAAGTCGAAGAAAGTATGAAATGAACGCACCCGCACCTGCAGGGTTTTGAGCAACCAAATGTTGAGGATGAGTACGCAACCCAGCTCGCTCACATTCGCTATCCCAATTAAGGGATTTCACAGATCGCTTAGGAAACCTCCGGTTCCACGCCAAGAAATATGTAGTTTGAAAGGCAGGCCGAAAGCGTTCGAAATTTGGAGTGGGAAGACCTGCAAAATAAAGATGAAGTTACTTAGCATAAACAAAGCTCAAAAGAACAGAAAGTCAAAACTTACTAGGACGATCTTTATAGTCCGTCGGGATGTCTATCCGGCCCAAACCACCCGAACCGTCAGACGAGCTCCTTCAATCGCTGCCCACGAACCACCACTTATCTTTCCATCCATCAATTTTGTTGGGAACATCGTCCACCAACTTCATGTTTGCATGGGCTTTCGCATAATACCACCCATCTCCTTCTGACGACTTGACCAGAGATAGCATGTACGATACCTCATCGGGAGACATAAATATCGTCCACAACTGAACCCCTTACTCTCTAAACCTAACATCGTCAGGAGGGAGATGATATTATTCCACCCATTAGGGGTAACTTAAGTTAAAGTCACATCCCACAGGTTAAGAAGGTGGTTAATCGCCGGATGCAGAGGAAAACAAATACCCGCCTCCATCGAAGCTAGATTGATCGCAACACATCCATCGGACCAGAATGGGGTTGGTATACTCATTAATCAAGATGAGGAGCCCAGAAGAAAACATCTTGTGGGACCTTGTAAACTCGTCGATAATAGGCCAAGTTGTTAGACACCACAACATTTGGGACCCTACTCGCCAAGTACTGAGTGATGCGCCCAGGACGATGTGGTTGCTCGGGAGGAGTATAAGGAAATTTTCTAACATATACGTCATAATCGGGGCTATGAGGACGGCCCTCAGGAATAACATTCCCCAGGAAAAAGTCAGTTTGCTCGGCCAGGTAATAGTCAATATCGGCATCTAAATCGGTCAGAAACTTATCCCTATTAACCTGACTAAATGATGGCACATTAACCCTGTCTCTAATTCTGGGCAAATCTACCCCAGCCCCGATACTAACATCCCTACTGGCAACTACATTACCATCTCCCTCACTCACACTACGGTGTAACCCAGAGCGACTATTCCTACCCAAATCCATCGGGATGGTACGTATTCGATCATCCCCCGGATTACGAATGCGTAAAATATGGGCCCTAGATGTAACCTCTTGAGCATCGGGAGTTCTCTCAGAAGAATTGGAAGGAACAGGAATAGGAGCATTGCTGGAACCCGACGGGGGATGCAAGATGGGGGCACGAATAAAATCCCATGTTCCCACAACATCACTAACATCGACAGAGAAGTGAGGGCTTGCTACTCTAACACCCTCACTTCCCTCCTCATGGAAGTTACTCCTAGAAGACATACCCAGCAAAAAGAAGATAATACGCAGAAAACCCACAAGAAGGACATAAATGCAGGAAATGCAACGATAAACAAAACACGCAAAAAAGACATAGAGGAAATATGAGTAAATTAAAGAAGATAAAGCACAAACAGTAAAAATGAAGAAAGAAATAAAATAGTATACCTGCGAACACAAAAACCTCAAAGATGGAGATGAAACAGAGCATACAAAGAAAAACACACGAAGAGATCAAGGAGGAAATATGGCAAGTGACAGTTAAAAGTTTTTCAAACATGGTATGAAAGAAAGGGAAAAAAGAGTTTAAATTGCATATAATTTGCCCCAAAAAGAGGGGTAAATTGAAGAAATAAGAGAAAGATGCGGGGCGAATTGAAAAAAGATAAGGGATCAAAGTGTAAGATATGGAAAATAAATTCTGGAATCGAAACACGCGTATTACACGCGCGACGTTCCAACTCCTGGCTTGTCTTACACGCGCCGACAAAGCACCACGCCCTCTGTCAGAAATCGCCTCGAAAAACGCGGAAAATCTTAGATTTTTAGGCAAAATTATTACAAAGTCAACTATCATTTCAAATCGGTCATCTCCTAGAATCCTATTGGGCATTAAGTCGGCAAAGAAACTACACTGGGATAGGGATAACGACTCGCTCTTCAGGTCGGCAAACCTGAAAAGCGACCTAGGGGACAAAATGTTATACCATAATTCAGCATGTTCGTCCAAACATACAGGTCAACACCGAACCTACTAAGTAGACCTAGTGATCCCGATCTACATCAATATAATCAGGAAAGGTCATCTTCAGAACTATCGAGCAAGAAAAGTCGAACAGACAAAGAACAGGGCCCTCAACATGGGAGAGCTCAAGAAGAGTTAACGAGCAGGATGCTCATCGCATGAAGAGCAAGGATATTTTCGAGCAGCAGGATGTCCACGAGTAGGATACAGCTGTAACAACAAGCGACCCACTTATAAAGTAATAACCATTAGTCAAAGTATGATGTCATCAACATTTAATACAAGTTATGAGTGTTTTGACCCCCCAGTCAAAGTGAGGTGGAAGACACGTGTCAAGAGGAGAAAATGACTTTTACATGGCAACCGACCAGCCCATGCAGCCTTAGATATAAAAGACGAGGAAAAAGAAGAAGATGGTTAATGAACATATTGGGAAAAACTAAGATATATGTTCATTAATGTTTACGAAGCTATATGTTGTATTAGCCACATAATTACCATTGATAAACCTCACATATTAATAAAAAATAATCTTAGGAAAAAGCTTGTCAACACCATTGTATAAATTTATCACATATGTAAATGTATTTAAATATTCTACCCAATATTTTCAACCTTGGTTATATTTAATTAATCGAATCTGAACCGGTTTCGTGCAGAGCGAGTTGAATGCGAACCGGAATTTGAGTCCCCATTGACACCAGCGAGATGTCAAAATCAACCATCTAAGTAATTGAATACTACTAAAATAAAAGTAAATAGAAAGAAACCTAGTTGTTTTCCAAAATAGGAAAATGAAAATAAAAGCAACACCTACTATAAATAAACCACCCCAACCCTTTCCCTTTGAACATCGCAAAAGGCAAGAGAGAGTTAGAAAGAAAAAGAAGATGATGAAATGAAGATGAACCTCCTCTTCTAGCTGTGTTTACACTGCTTTACCCTTTCTTTTAACAGTACTATAGTTAATCATTACTAATAATCATGAAACAGGAAGAAGCGATGAGAGAGAAGTATTTAGCAGGAAGAATGGTAGAGAGAGAAAGTCCCTCTCCAAAGAAACAGCAGCAAGTTCGCAGGCGCCTCCACACCAGAAAGCCATATCCGGAAAAGCTTCTGAACATGGCCGAAGCCAGGAGGGAAATTGTAACCGCCCTCAAGCTTCACAGAGCTTCCAAGAAACACAAATCCACGTGTCCTCCTCCTCCTCCTGCTGCTGCTAATAATAATTCGTTTTTTAATTACGAGTATAATTTTCAGCCAAATGACGATATTGTCCTCCCGGATCAGACCCTGGGCCTCAATCTCAACCTTGACGATTTTCCCTCCTTGTATTACTCCCCCTCCACCTCTTCTTCCTCTCCTCCTCCTCCTCCGCCGCCGCCGCCGGAAGTTGAGTTTCTGAAACCGGAATTGGTGAGTCCGGCGTGGCTGACTGAGCTTGAGCAGCTGCACCTGCTTTGCCATGATTTTCTCGATCCTGCTGCACCTGCTTTGCCATGGTATGTAATAATTAATTCACTTACTCTTATTTTAATTAATTCCATGAATCTCCTAATTTAATTTAAACAAACACTTGTATTTCAGATAATTAAATTAACATACTGGCTATCTTTTACAAGTTAAGCTCAATGCCCAAATTTGTGAGTTAGTTAAAAAGCTGTTTTAAATGTTCAATTTAATTTTAAGTCTTACTAGTATAACAAATTTGTCTAATTTTAGTACTAAAATCGTGAATTAGAAAACGGCGTTGTCGGCACGTGAATGCTTAATTTTTAATCTCATAAGCTTATTAATTTACTCTTCAGATTTGTTCAATTTTAATCTCTTTAACTCGTTTTTATTTTATTTTTTAATTATCCGACAATATTTTGGGACTAAATAAAAAAAATTGAATTATAGACAAGTTATAAGGATCACAAATCATTTTATCTCCAGTCATTAATGTGTTTATGGATAGGTATACAAAAATCACTCTTTATAATTAACTCAAAAAAAATAAAAATTTGATTGGACCGTCTTGCCGTTTTTTGTTTCTCTGAATTAGACATTTTTTTTATAAAAAAAATACTTCTGTGACTTTTTTAATTTATTTAAAGAGCGCCAAATAAAAAAATGTTTCGGCCGACATTCCCTTTCTAAAATAATGTATGTATCTTTTGCTTATCATTGATCATTCTCATTTTGGATTAAACTGAAGCAATAATAGAAGCAAATCAAGGAGCTTTCGATCTCTTCGATTTTAATTAAATTAATATTTGTCAGTTTTTCGTCTCTCCGAAGGATAGGCTAGATAAGGTTAAAGTTTTTAATAGTTTTGTTATTTAATTTATATATATATATGATTTTTTTAATTAATGATTGGTTGTGGATTATATTTTAACATTACATCATTTATTTATTCACAAATGTGTTATGTAATGGCTAATTTCTTGTCACTGGCTTGTTTTTTTTGTTGTGGTACGTGTGATAAATTGCTAATTTGCAATATCGTGCGTATTATTATTGTGATATGCAATAGTATTTTGTGATTAAAGATTTATAATAGTTTCGTGTGCATTATAATTTACATGATCACAATTCACATATTAATTAACTAAATTTCTGTGACGTGTGATAAATTGCAGAATGGACATTGAAGAAATCGAAGGAATGGATGGGGATTGGTTAGCCTGAAAGATTTTGGTTGTGTTCTTTTTTCAAACAATCAAATCTTTGCACCAAATTGGAGGATTTTTATTTCAATTCTTCAATTCAGTTTTTATTCTCATTAAACAATGTTGGATTGTTTTAGTTAATTATTAAATTATACTAGTATTCTATATCATGTTTTATTTTATGAGTAGGTCGTGTATACGTATTCTATGATGGATTATGAAGAGAAAAGTAGAGAGAACACATTGTCATCTTCTTTTATAAATTGTACTCGTTTTCATATTGGTGATTTTTTTTCCCCTACACATATTGGTCATTTGATTATGGCACTTGTGCATTTTGGTTACTACTTACTAGAGAATAGAGTGTATATGATATTGTTGGTGTTGGTGGTTTAATTTTGTGGGATTTTAATGAATATCTTGTCAACATATATAATGATAATGATTTGTTTATAAACTCAACTATATATTTTGGTTGTTGGGTGAGAAAGTGATTGTGTTGCTGCATGTCTTAAAAGAAATAGGAGACATGTTGCATTTATATAACTTGCCTCGACATTTTATGGGTGATGGGGTCTCCTAATGTTGTGTTGCACATGAATTGCCTTTATATACTTAAGTTAGTAAGTTGCGTCCAAATTGTATTAGTTTCTTTTCTCAATTAGTGCTAACTAATTTATACTCCTTTAGAAAATTCCGGTCTATTTTTTTTTTTTTATGTATGTAGTACCTTTTATTTTACTAGAGTGAGCTGGCCGTCTCACGAATTTCATTATGTGGAGATGAGTCTCCCTTTACCTTATATAAAAAAGTGATAATATTTAAGTAAAATGTAATAATGAATATGGATAAAAAAAGATTTGTCTCAAGAAAAAATCTTACACAAATTTTTATCTACTAGAGTAGCGAAATTCGAGCTGAATATTTTTATCATTATATGCTCGGCTTTTAGGCCCTTAATGGGCGGTCTTGATAGGATTAGAAGTTTCTATTATAGAAGTCACTACAAAAAAAAAAATGTTTTTAAGTGTGGTAGAAGATAATTAGATGTTATTTTTAAAATCAGATTCAACCGTCTGAGTCAATCGGTTGAATTGAAAATTGGTCATTGGTCTGGTCTAATTAATTATTCTTTCAAAAGTTAAAAAAAAAAAAAAAAAAAAATCAAAATCAGCGAACCAATTGAACTTGATTTTTTTTTTTTCGAATTTCATTTATGATTTAAGTTCGATTTTTCTTTCACATTTTTCTTTATCATTTTTACGCCTAAATTTTTTAGACTTAAAATACTTATATTTTTTTCTTTTATCATTCTACCTTAATGTTTTAATTTGAAAAATCATTATGCAATATGGAGTATAAGATACTGAATGTTTTTAATATTAAAAAAATGGCAAGTATTTATATTGGCGGGTGTGATTGGACCGCTGATCAAACTGACGTTTAATAGTAAACGTGTTATTATATATGAAAACACTGAAATTAGATTTCTTACCTAAAGGGATCCAAAAATGGATCACATCGACCGGATTAGGAATAGATATTTCTTACAAAAATTGATTAATTGGTAGATTCTAATTTTGGATATAATTCAGAATTAAAGGATCTTGTGCAACCGTCTACAATCAGTATTTGTACATAAAAAAAAAAAAAAAACTTTTCTATTCAAAAAAATTGTCATTTTTGTTGTTTTGAATAGAATTTAAGAAATATAATATTTTTACAAATTTATCCTCATCATTAAAGATGGAGATAAAAAAGGAAAAATAAAAAGAAATGAGGAAAAGTTAGGGATGGCAATGAGACTGGTATGCCTTGTCCCAGGACTCGTCCCACCAAAAAAAATTCACATACCAGGACTTGCCCCCGTCCCGCTTAAAAATTCGTCGTGTTTTACCTGTTTCGTCCCGTTTAATTTTTTAAATTATTTTAAGTTAATTTTAATTTATACAATATATTTATTTTGATATTACATAATTCAAATTAAATATATAATTGTTTAAATAGCATTTCATATTCATTTTATACTAAAAAACTACATAAAAAATATTTTTATAAACATATACGAAGTATACATTAATATACATATAAGTTTATATAAAAATAGAAACACACACATATATATACAGTATATAATAAATATTGCTATATTTATATATAGCGGATACAGGTAGATGGGACGGGTTTGACATAAACCACGATCCATCTCATACCAGCTTAATCGGGTTCCTACCCGACCCATATGGATTGAGTTCAATGTGAGTCCGAGTTTAGGATCCGTTCCATTATCGTCCCTAAGAAAAATTGGCTTCAATTATAAAGAAAATAGAGACGAAAAAATAAATCAGAGAAGAAATTATAGAAAATATATAGGTGAAAATAGAGAAGAAAAAATTATAGTACCTTTTATTTTTTTATGTATATAGTTTCTTTTCTCAATTAGTGCTAACTAATTTCTACTCCTTTAGAAAATTCCGGTCTATTTTTTTTTTATGTATATAGTAACTTTTATTTTACTAGAGTGAGCTGTTCTTGGCTGAGACGTCTCACAGGAGACAGGTCTTCCTTGACCTTATGTAAAAAGTGATAATATTTAAGTAAAATGTGATAATGAATATAGATAAAAAAAAAAAATTGTCTCAAGAAAAACATACGTGAGACGGTCTCACACAATTTTTTATCTACTAGAGTAACGAAATTCGAGCTGAATATTTTTATCATTATATGCTCGGCTTTTAGGCCCTTAATGGGTCGGCCTTGATAGGATTATAAGTTTCTATTATAGAAGTCACTACAAAAAAAAAAAAAAAAAAAAAAAAAAAAAAAAAAAAAAAAAAGCTTTCAAGTGTGGTTTGAAGTTAGATGTTATTTTTTCAAAATCAGATTGACCGTCGAGTCAATCGGTTGAATTGAAAATTGGTCATTGGTCTGGTCTAATTAATTATTCTTTCAAAAATTTATAAAAAAAAAAATCAAAATCAGCGAACCAATTGAACCTGATTTTTTTTTCTTTCGAATTTCATTTATGATTCAAGTTCGATTTTTCTTTCAAATTTTTCTTTATCATTTTTACGCATAAATTTTTTAGACTCAAAATACTTTTAATTTTTTCTTTTATCATTCTACTTTAATATTTTAATTTTAAAATTCATTATGCAATATATAAGATACTGAATATTTTTAATATTAAAAAAATGGCAAGTACTTATAGTGGCGGGAGCCAGGGACCGACCCAGTAAGGACCCAGGGGTCACTGGGTCCTCCACCAATTTTATATATATATTATACTTATAGTATTTTTTTTAGTAATTATTTATATCATTTTTGTATGTTTTAAGATTATTTACACACTTTAAATATAAAAACAATTCACAAAATAGATACATATACTATATTTCTCTTATTAATACGCTTCACTATTTTTTTTTTAGATCTCACAAAATCTATTTTATACTTTATTAAATCACTCAAACTGATTCTTACTTATTTGATGTCACACTCCACTAAATTTATATTTCTTGAAAAGCGAGTCAATCAAAATATACAGATCACTATGGACGGGGGAATATATTTTAAGTTCTACATTTGACTAATAGTGGCTAAAGTTTTAACAACAATCAAAGTTGTATACTTTTTCACAAGTTAGAACAATTAAAATTACTTTCTTTCAAAACATAATAAAAATCGTTAAATTTAAATTAATAAAATGAGATGTATTGAAAAATTTATAATAATTTTTTTGTATATATAAATATTTTGTCTTTATATTAAAGTAAATTGGGTCCCCCAATCTATAATTTCTGGATCCGTCACTGGCGGGAGCGATTGGACCGCTAATCAAACTGATAACAGATGTTTAATTCGATTTAATAGTAAATGTGTTATGAAAACACTGAAATTAGATTTCTTACCTAAAGGGATCCAAAAATGGATCACATTGACCGGATTAGGAATAGATATTTCTTACAAAAATTGATTAATTGGTAGGTTCTAATTTTGGATATAATTCAGAATTAAAGGATCTTGTGCAACTGTCTACAATCAGTATTTGTACATAAAAAAAGAACTTTCCGTTTCAAAAAAAATTGTCATTTTTGTTGTTTTGAATAGAATTTAAGAAATCGACAAAGTGGGGTAACTCATCCTGAGTTCGAGTCATTGGGAGAGAAAATGGATGGATATATAATGTAATTCAAAAAAAAAAAATAGAATTTAAGAAATATAATATTTTTACAAATTTATCCTCATCATTAAAGATGGAGATAAAAAAGGGAAAATAAAAAGAAATGAAGAAAAGTTAGGAATGACAATGGGACGGGTATGCCTTGTTCCAAGACTCGTCCCACCAGAAAAAATTCACATGCCAGGACCCACCCCCGTCCCGCTTAAAAACTCACCGTGTTTTACCCGTTTCGTCCCGTTTAATTTTTTAAATTACTTTAAGTTAATTTTAATTTATACAATATATTTTTTTTGATATTACATAATTCAAATTAAATATATAATTGTTTAAATAGCATTTCATATTCATTTTATACTAAAAAAATACATAAAAAATATTTTTATGAACATATACAAAGTATGCATTAATATACATATAAGTTTATATAAAAATAGAAATATATATACATATATATATATATATATTAAATATTACTATATTTATATATAGCGGGTACGGATAGACGGGGCGGGTTTGATTCAAACCACGACCCATCTCATACCAGTTTATTCGAGTTCTTACCCGGTCCATATGGACTGAGTTCAATGTGGGTCCAAGTTTAGACCCGTTCCATTATCATCCCTAAGAAAAATTGGCTTCAATTATCAAGAAAATAGAGATGAAAAAATAAATCAGAGAAGAAATTATAGAAAATATATAGGGGTAATTTAAAAAATCAGCGATAAATATAGATAAAGTGCAAACTTTAAAAAACAAGATTAATTTTTTTTTTTAAAACGAAGGTGCAGTTGGGCCCTTGTTCAAAGAAAAAAGGTGCAATTGGGCCTTGATGGATCCATTTAGGGTTTTACTATATACCCCTCTAGCTTTGTTAAGTATACTCCCCCTTCCCATTTATTAATTTAATAATCATGTAAAATATCTAAACTACCTTTATACTAAAATACACTAAAATGACACTACTAAATACACTCCCCCAATTTTTCAATCCTAAACCCTTAACCCTAATTGAAGGAGCAGCAGACGTTACCATCGTCGCACTATTGGTCCCAAAACGAGTATGGTGAAAGTCTGGGGGGTGAATATACTTTTTAGTATTTAAAAAGCTTTTTGCGTGTAGATCAGATGAGACGATTAGAAGAGTTATATACTATATCGTCTGAATACAAAGAAGATGTTCTGATCTTAGAGTGCGAGTGTATATAGCAGATAAAGATAACAAACCTACTGATAGCTTAAACTAGTTGGTCAGTTGGAAGGCTATCTTAACAGCTAAGGTGCGGAAATGTGTAGGCCCTAAATGTTTAGACCCGTGGGTTGATATGAAAACCTCTTTTAAAGAATGAATTTAAAACAATGAATTTTTACTAGCTGATATATGATATCTGCTAATTATAAAACTTATACTTAGTGGATTTTGACTCTTTTGAAAACTATGCTTTACAAAGTATGAACAATATATATAGTATAGAGAATAAATAATGATATACAGAATATAAATAAAACAATATAAACACAAGTATTTATAGTGGTTCGGATCTCAATATCCTACGTCCACTCGCTCTAATCAGCTAGAGAAATTCACTATCTTGCAAAGTTTATAGTCCAAAGAGAAGACTTGTGATCGAGATCCTCAACTACTTTCTGAGGATACAAATCTACTTGTTGATTAGGTAACAAGTAACCTTTACAACGGTTTACTAACTTTGGTAAAATAAAGAATGTTAATAACCAACTCAATGTGCTAAAAAACACATTGCTAATCTAAGCACTAAAGATAGGATTCTTTAAACGGGCTTAGGATCGAAAACTTAGAGCTTCTAAGGATGTGAAATCTTTGTTGGCTCTAAAGAACTAGACACTTAGAATATTTCTGAATTGGCTGTTCTTGATATTAGCTAAATACGAGAGTTCTTGCTTGTAAGGTTTCTGGTACCTTGTTCCAAAGAACAAATGTTGTATTTATAGGAGATTTGGGCCTCAAACTAGCCGTTGCAACAAATCTTCTATTTGTAGGTAGAGATCTTCATGAGTAGATGTTGACTTTGAATTCAGGTACGATATTACCAGAAATGGTAACATGCATTTAATGCTTGTACGACTCTGCATAAAGATCTACGTGATCCTAGTTCAAGTCAGCTTTGTAGCTTCGTTGTCGATGTATCATTAGTCCACATCAGCCGAGTTGTTGAACATTTGTCTTGTCTTCTGTTTGAGCAATTTAGAACTAGTCTGACATTCTCTTTGACTTATGTTATTGTTGCCTCTTCTTTCAATGACTTAGCACCATAAATGAACAAACACTTATCAAGGTGTCTTCATCATAAATACTAGTTGTCATCTGAATCTTCAGATGAACTAAGCTTTAATGCTTCTTGAGGCTTCTTCTAGACAAGATCAGGTGAGCTCATATCTGCTGAATGGTCTTTTGAACTTCAATGCATATTATCATATAGTTACTTTTAGTCTATAAGGTATACAACAACCTTTAGATCTGATTTCACTAATGAGCTCTAGATGTCTTCTAGTCTTTAGTCTTCTTCTCTTTAAGTCTTAAGCAAGTGCGTGTTAAAACGGATGAGTAATCAGTTGATATACATACAGCTGATTCCTTACACTTAGATACGTACAACTGATTCCTTAGACTTAGACACATTCAATACTTCTGAGTTTTATAAGAACACCTTAGGTAACTTGCTTCTAGATTACAAATTATTATTCTAACTTGTACTCTACTGATCTAGTTTTGGCCATCAAAACTAAACTTATAAATTGCAATCAGATTATGGGTTGGATGAATATCCCAACACGCACTTCCGGCCACAGCCACCGCACCACCAGAATTTTTTTTTAAAAAACTTAGAATTTTTTTTAAAAATACAATTTTCGACACTGGTTTGTCGACAAAAAACACTCTTGTCGACACTGGTTTGTCGACGAAAAACACCATTGTCGACAACTTATATCGAATTTTTTTTTTTAAAAATTCAAAATTTTTGACAACTTATGTTCGTAAATAAACACTTTAAATGTCAACGATAATTCATATATTCGACCATAAGTTGTCGGAAAAAAAGGGGCAGAAACCTGCAACGAGAAGGAAAAAAAAAAGGGGGTGGCCACCGCCGGCCGTGGGAGTGAGGGAGGAGGGGGTGGAGACGGGGTGGGAGGAAGGCGGCGACGTCGCTGGACGAGGAGACGGCGCCGCCACCACGTGGGCAAAAATAAAATAAAAAAACAAAAAACCTACCCTACCTGGTCGACGGCGGCGATAAGAGAGGCGGCGCGCGGGGGAGGGGGCGGGCGACGCTGGGCGAGGGGCTGTCGCCGATCAGAAAAGAAAGAAAAAAAAAAACCATCTTCGATTAGACGGCGCACGGCTTTGGCGCTGGGAGGCGGCGACGGAGGGAGGAAGAAGGAGTAGTGTTGGTGTGGTCCATGGCCGACCTCCGCGCAGAAATTAAAAAAAATACAGAAGAAGAAGAGGGAGAGGGAGAGGCCGACCATGTGTGGGGGTGGCGGGCGGGTGGCGGCGGCAGCTGGGGGAAGGGGATGAATTTAGGGTTTAGAAAGAAATGAAAGAGAGAGGAAAGAAATAGAATTAGAGTTTTATATTTGGGGGGAGTGTATCTATAATTTGAATTTAATGGACAAAATGGTAGATTACGTATTTCGTGGGGGAGTGTATCTAACGTGTACCATATTAGGGGTGCGAAAATTGGGGGTATATTTAACAAGGCTGGAGGGGTATATAACCAAACCCTTCCATTTAAGTCGCCTAAAGCTCGTGAACGAACCAAACTCAAACTTGATTAGTTGCAATAGATTTCTTTGGCGTAAACGGGGACGACACAATCATCGTACACATTTATTTTAAATATTCGATATCTGATTTAAGTATCGATTAATTTGAATGGCCAATCTCATTATTATACACTTGACGAACCTTCAATTAAAGCTAGATCAAAACTTTGACTTTTCAAAATTTATTACACCGGAGGATTTATCACACACTCACTAATACATACTCCCTCCGTCCCACAACTGTTTGCACACTTACCTTATTTGTCCGTCCCATAATTGTTTGCACACCTGTAAAAGAAAACTATCCCATAAACCCCACCCTCACAATATTCACATATTTACACAAAATGCCATTACTTTTACCCTCTTTCCAATCACTATTTTACTTTATTCATATAACTTTACAAAATTACCACTCAACACTCCACTCATTACACTTTTTTCTTAATAAGTGTGCCCACTTTGTGGTGCAAATACTTCCGGGACGGAGGGAGTATTTGGCTTTGCAAAGCCCTTAAAAAGTGTCTTGGAGAGCTGTTAAAATAACAACTCTCCAAGTAGCAGTTGTCTAAGCTTAGACAACTGTTAAAAACCGTTGTCTAAGAAAAAGCACTTGGACAGCGGTTTTGAACCGCATTGCAAGTGGTGTAACTGTTGTCTATGTGTTTTTTGTTTTTAATTCCTTTCACTTAGACAGCGGTTATGAACCGCTGTCTATTTGTTTTTTTTTAAATTTCTTTCACTTGGACAGCAGTTCATAACCGTTGTCTAAGTTTTTTTTTTTTTTTCGTTTCACTTGGACAGCGGTTCATAACCGCTGTCTAAGTAATTTTTTTTTTTTTAATAATTATTTTATATTTAAAAAATCTTGTTTATACAAAACCAAAACCTAATGATACCACTACAATATATATATATATATATATATATATATATATATATATATATATATACGATATATATATATATATATACGTCAAATACCAAAAAATCAAATAAATAAACGTACACAAACATACGTCCAATATACTCCAAAAACATGAAATATCATCACAAATATATAAGTTAATATATTACATCTACCAAAAGTTATACTCCTACTACTTTAATTATACATATACAAAAATCGATTGTAAAGGTACCCTGTCCAATCTTTTTTCCATTTGTCCATTCTTTTATCGTTGTAAGTCTTGAGCGAACGGTCATAGACAAACTGCAAACAACAATCAATCAATATAGTTAGATATATAGTATATGAATTTTTATTCAATCAAAAATAATTTAAATAAATCGATAAATTGACTTATAGTGTTAGGAATCGTCGTTTGATAAGACTGGATTATATCCTCAATATAACAACATACAAAATGTCCACAATGGTTACCATCACGTTGCCTCGGAACCTGTTATGATTAGCAATTATAAGCACGCATTACAATTATGATTATTTTCCATTAATTTGATAACTTACTAAATTAAATTACCTTAACATCTATCCAGCTCACTCTATTGAAATTAGATCTTGAGCCTTGATTGTGAAGGCGACTCCGATACATTGTCATCACACTATTATTATTATAATTAGAAAAAAAAATAGATTAAATATGCATAATTTTAAAAGTAAAACAAATCATTATATTATAATATTAAAAATGAACTTATACTTCCATGTATAACATGAGATCACGACGATTTACAACCACCTCATCCGCAACTAGGTCCATAAAAAAGACACTTAATGTCTTCATATTTATGGCGACCAACACCCAATGGTTCCTATATTATATTAAGAATATTAAAATTAACTGCAAATGTGAAAATAACATATTATGCATACAAATTTTAACGAAATGTTTATTGTACTCACCCCACATTTGTTGGCCAAAAAATGAGATGTTTTCTCTCATTACTCCTCAGCATATGTTCGACTATCCCTTCCATGCCCTATGTCCTATCACCCACTACGCAAGACACTTGGGGGGAGACGAAGGAATACATTCCACATGCTCGGTTATCTCTAGAGAGATATACCTCACCCAAATATCTTTAACCAACATATATACGCTAATTAAAATTTAAAAAGAAAATTAAACTGTATAGAAAGTAAATACTGATAATTAATAAACACATACTTGAGGTAAAAGGCTATGGTGGTTGCACTCAACCACTGGTCGTTCAATACTTCAAACACATTGTCCAGAATGATTAATTCTTCATAATAATATTGATGAAAGTGAGCACTCGTCGGAACTGTGACGGTATCGAAAGCACTGGACTGCACTATCGTGCTCACCATAGTTTGTACGGCGCAATCGTGATCTAAGTCTCCAGACATTGGATAACCAAGTCTGCGCATCAATACCCCCGTCCCTCGTTCTCTCCATCCGACTGTCTACGACACCTCTTGATTTCTTTTTAGGCTTTTGTCGTGTAGGCAGTTTCTACAATCAATTTGCAACATTATTTAGAATGACGAATAAGATAATAAATTTTAATAACATATATTTTACCTTCGCGGTGTGAGAGACCAAGTTGCTCGGCCGGCCATTCGATGAAGTGCCCGACCGCTGTTCTGACTGTGACAGCAACATCTACTGGTTTCGGCAAGGGTGAATCTACTTCTTCGTCTACGGGTACTTCTAGTGTGACCCTCACGAAACCAGGAGTGAGTGGACGACCATGAATCATTTCATGGGAGTTGTTGTGCAACGATCCCGTGGCCACCAACCGAGTAGGATCCTCCAAATAAAGGTAGCAAAAGGTCGTTGGCTGTTCGAATAAGATATTTAGTTAGAAAATTTTAATACACTAGTCTTTAATTAAAACAAAGGCGAGACATGCACATTTTGATATCTGAGAGATGTTTTGAAGTGCCTCAATAAAGTCGTCTCTACCATCAGCCGAAAACCTAGCATCAGCGACACTATTATCACAGCTTGCTCCACTCGACGACAATCCGTGACTGGATTTTCTCTCGGACCTCATAGTCTCCATATCTCTAGCCAACTTGGCAACCTGTTCTGAAAGTATACTCACCATATCTCATTGCTTGAAGAGCAGGTGCCATCGCTAATAAGGTCTTCGTCACGCCATATCCCAAACTCTATAAGCGGTCGGGATGCTCCTGGCGACCTACAGCTCGTCCATACAGATTATCAATACCGATACTGCGAATGTCGTCGGGCGTCATAGTACTATATATAATTTCAGATATAATTATTTTTGTCAAAGTTAATTTTAATAAAGCTATGCTAATAGATATGAAAGCTTGATTTTTTTTTTTTTTTTTTGTTTTTTAGATGGGTGTATTAAAACAAATTATCTCTATAAACTTTTTTCGAAAGTGTGATTTTAGTTTCAATGTTGCCTTAAGATTACAAAACATTGTCCCATTGTATCAAAACATGTTCATACGGTTAAAATCGTCGATTTCAGTTTAACCATTTTACAAATCAAAATCGAACTATAATCGAACTGATTACGGTTACGATTTTGAACCGGCAGTTTGTGTTTGTGCTTTTTTTTTTCTTTAAAAAAAAAAATCGCTCGTTTTTCCTATTTTTTTTAAAATAAACTACTACATAAGAGATGAGAGAGGTTGGTGTGAAAAAATGAGTTGAAATTGAGGCATTTATAGAAGAATATAAAAAAATAGAAAAAAAGGCAAAATCGTCGATTTGGCTGGTTTAACTGCGGAACCGCCAGTTTAACCCAAAACCGCCGATTTCAATTTTAAATTTCCGGAATCGAAATCGAACGTTAATTTTAAGGTTACAGTTTGATATTTAAACCAAAATTAACGGTTCGGCAGATCAATGGTTAATTAGAAATCGGCCGATTTGGCCGGTTTCGATTTTGCACACGTCTAATTGTATCACATGTAAATTTAATTTGAAAGGCACACGGTAGATACAGGGTGGCATTATTGCATTGGATATAATTAATTTTCATCTCCCAGTTTCATACTCTAATAAAGACATCAATTCTAAATAAATTTAAAAAAAACATCTTATCGTACGAGACCATGTAATTAATGCTACATAAATTCAAAGATGAATATAAATTATCGATGAATTTTAATCCATCTTATGTGACACAATCTTGCAAAAAAGCATATCACGATCAAGAAAAAGTATATTCTCCACTAGGCATGGAGTAATCATTTGAAATCTAATAATACTATGTAATAAAGAAAGATGCCCTTGTTTCATAGCATAGAACCCATCTTCATTTTGTCCTTAAAAACCAAAGCAATTTTTTTGGCATTGACCTACTTTCCTCCAATGCACATAGTCTAAGTTTATTTATTTATTGAATAATAATTTAATATGCCAAAAACGTTATTTTCCATATATGGCTATATAATTGAAACCAAACATGAAATTACCCCTTTCCCCCTTCGGTCGAATAATTCCATGAATTATTAACTGGAAATAGGTGACAAATTAAAAAAAAAGAAAAAGGATATGTCTAGCTGCTTTGCTATCAACAGAAGCAGCACTACATCATTAGAACAAGAAGAAGAAGTGAATTTAGATGAAGTGGTGGATCCAAATCGTGTACTAATTGTGATGGATGCTCTCAAGGAATTTTCTATTGACCTGCTTGAACGTGTTCTTAGGAGATTTGCCACTCCAAATTCTTCCAAAATTACCCTTCTTGGCATCAAACCATGGCTCAATTTCACTTGTGAGTAGTTATCGATTTTTTTGTGAGTTTTGTACTACGTGTAATTTGTGCTCCACTCGATTTTAATAAGGAATACAACATTAAGCTCTCCCCCTCTCAATATATCACTAATAATAAAGAGATCACTATCAAATTTTATTATGGGGTCAAAGTCAATACAAGCCAATTTATATGTGTTGAGTTATGGTCTCTTAAAAACTTATCAATATTGGCTTTAATATCAAACATATAGTATATCAAGATTTTTTTTTTTTTTGAAAGGATAAACATATATCAAGATTAAGAGCACTAATTGTTTCGATTTTTCATTCATTATAATAAATTAATACTAGTATATTTGTGAGCCCGGGAAAAGGTCTTTAGAAAACCAATTTTACTGTAAAACCGATTTGTATTTTTAACCGTATTAGTTGTTCTATTAAAATATTAATTATTTTACTATAAAATTTAAGTTGCATAAACTTTTTTTTTTTTTTTTTTAACTAAGTTGCATAAATTAAAGTACTGGTGTTTTGTATTTATATATGTGTAGTGTCTGCAAAGACTTGGTCAGACATTTGGAGCATGGATCTAGAAGACCTTTTTAAGTTCCAGCTGGTGAATAACCCAAAATACCTAAAACTTCAACGTCTTATTCATGTCTGCAAAAAATATGGGGTACGTTGCCTAATTTCCAATAATCCAATGGAAATTATTAGTAAATTCTTTTAAATTAAGAACAAATATCTTAATTTAGATGCAATTTGTAATCAAATATGAATCTTCTCTTATTTAATCATTAAAGTTATAATTGAATCTCGACTTTTTTCAGGTGGTGCCGGAGTTCAGAACTGAAATGGGGCATGCCCTTCGACTCCGGGTAGCCGAACAAATCAGTAGCGTTCATGCTACCTTAGTTGTATTCGATAAGTAAGTACACTGAGTTAAAATTCTATTTCGCCCCTCAACTTTAATTAGACTCCTCAATAAAATTTTCAATTTTCAATTTAGTCTCATAACTCATAGGAGTTATGGAATGAAATTAAATTTTAATTGCGAAATCATTTTACTTGAATAAACTAATTAATTGTCTATATATGTGTTACAAATTAATCCTCATCCTTAATTAAACACAAACATTAAGTTATTAATAATTTAATATTATAGAAATGGAGCTAGCGTTATAAAGAAAAAAAAAAGGTGTTAGTAGTCTCAACTCTAGTGAACTTGGATTACTACTAAAATATCATAGCACTTATACTGATACTATTACATTTAGGCAAATTCTTATATAGAATTAGATGTATACACACCATGATTTTAAATTATTTTGTTATAATTTTAATTGTTGAATAGAATTTTCAATCAATTAAATTAAAATTGTAGCTCAATTACATCAATTGAATCATATGCAATTGAGTGTACACAAATATAACTCTTACAATTATAACATTTTACCACCTACAATATTTATCCACTAAGTAACACCAATAATTTCAGCTTCACCTTATGAAACTTATTCATAGGAGAGTTTGTCCAATTAATGGACAAGTATTGTAGTAACATTATAAATTTCAGGCATCATGACAAGAAGCACATAGATTTCTACGCAGAGAAAATTCCTTGTCACATGTTCGCAGTTAAGGAGAACGGAGAAATCCATCTCATCAAGAAAAGAAGAAATCATATTCATGATGATGAAATATAGCATTAGAGGAATTAATTACATATTAGTTATGTATAAGTATGTAATTTAATTCCTCTATTTTACGTTTGAATATCATTGGAAATAACATAATGTTGAATCTAATTATCTCTTAATTGTGCCCAAACCATATATATGTCTGATATTGATGCATTAATAAAGATTCAAATCCTCTTTTTCACTTATTTTGTGAAAAGTGAAATTAAATTTGTTTCAAATCCTCTTTTCATGGGTTGGTTCACCTTTCTCAGTTATATATACCTCCAACACAAGTGATTAGTTCACCCATTCTAATTTTTTATTTTGGCAATAGGGGTACGTGGTTCTTTAATGATTTTGTCACATTTTGCTATCCATGGCCAGGGCTTTCTTGACAAAGTGAAATTCTGTAAAAAAAAAAATTACTCATTCAGTATGACTTTCCTTCTCTTTTGATCAATTTTTACCTGAAAACGTGGAGGTGTTCCGATAAATTTGGATCAAAATGGGGTGTTCGATAAATTTTGATCGAAATATAAAGAGTTAATTCTAAATTAATTCACGAACTTTAGAGTAAGTATCAATTTAATCACAACTTTCTAGATTATAATGAAAAAGTTTGACCTTTGTTTGATATTGTTGCAATTTAATGTACATTTTAAAACTTTGACCGATAAGTAATGACGTGTCTAATTGAAACTTGTGTCCATATTGGATGCCACATAGGAAAATTGTCCACTTCATAATATATGAATTAAAAAAATCACCTCAGAACTACCGCCCCACTCCTAAGCCCGTACACGTATCTCCTTCCTCAACCTACCACATCATAACCAATTTAACATAAATCGATTGAAAACAAAAAATTTGAACCCATGAAATCGTCGACCCGGCTTTTCCCAACCCCACGTCGCCACCAGGTCATCAACCCCCTCCCTTTATTTTTATTTTTTCCGCTTCTAGGCTGCTGCCTGTCCCCGTTCCCGCGCCCCGCCGCAGTGCGTCCAAAAGGTTTTTTTTTTTTCTTTCATCTGCAACGAAGCCGGTGTCGCCCCCTTCTCCGCATAATATTTTGTTTTCAATTGATTTATGCAGAACTGGTTATGGTGTGTGGTGGGTTGATGAAGATGATACGTGGAGTAGGGTGGTAGTCATGAGGTGGGAAAATTTATTTATGGGTTGCATTCTTGTGTACACGTAACCCATTACTATATTCAATTCAATAATTCATTACAAATAACACATGACCCATTTACTATATCCAACTCAATAACCAATTACAAATTACTCATTTACTATATCAACAATTTAGCACATAAATTTTTTTATGGAACTTTATTTTACTTCAATTATTTTTTTTTTCATTAAAAAATAATACTCCATTAATTTTTTAAATTTTTATTTTTTTATTTTACTCCAATTGATATTTATATTTCTCTTTTTAATATTATTTTTTAAATTTACTTTTTTTCGCAAATAATTATTCTAAAATTTTAAAATCTAATAAGAAAATTTTAAAAATAATATTTTTTTTAAGTATTAAATAGTATAATAATAATTTGTTTTAAAAAATAAAACTCTCATCTACATTGCAAGTGTTCAATTCTATTGGTACTATTTTACTCTAATTAATTGGTGTATAATTTTCACCTTTTCAAAATTTTACTTCATTCCTAACAAATTTTACTTCGTTTTACATTCTTTAATTATTTTTTTCATTCGAACTTTCATTTTTTAATCACTTTATTTTAGTTTTTTATGAATATAATTTTTTTAGTTTATAAGTGTTATGATAACAGTTGATAAGTATTATGATATATTATTAGTTAATATGCAGTACTGTATGTATTAGTTCATATACAGTATAATATTAGTTTATATTGGTACAAGTTCTAATGTTTTCGAGTTTCGAGTTCACATACTTTATGGTACTAGTTCAAATATAGTATAGTATTAGTTCACATATTGTATAGTATTAGTTCACATACTCTATGGTACTAGTTCAAATATAGTATAGTATTAATTCACATATTGTATAGTATTAGTTCATATATTAAATAATATTTTTATACCCACATTAATCTCTAGTACTATACAACATATTAACTAGTAATATACAATATACTAACTAGTATTGTACCATAGACGTACTAATATTATATCGTATTTAAACTAATATTATACTTAAAACACAAAATACATAACTTAACACATTCATAATCCAGGTATACCATTCAATTAATACATCAATATTAAAATATTTATATTAACTAACTAGTAAGAAGAACAAAAGTGAAAATGAACACACTAAACACACAATTCAATTAATAGATACGATCACAGTCAATAAGCATATGAATGCATCAACACGGCGATGGCCACAAATAAAATAATAAAGCTGATGCAATATTATGTTGGTTTCTTCCCCAATTCTCCACTCATTTAAGTTTCTAAATATAATTTTTTTTCAATTAGATTATGTTATTAATTAGTTTTAAAAAATAATCTACAACTTTAAAAAACTTGTAACAAGTCAGATATTATTGTAGAAATAATGAAAACATAACAAAATAATCTTAGTTATTATAAAAAAAAAAAAATTGAATTTTTAAAGCTAGAAAGTGAGCATATCATCATATTCATACATTTATACCCAAATTTGAAAAAAATTGAATTTTTTTAGTTTATATTTTTTTTTCGATTTTTTTGTTGTTTTCCTAAATTTTGGTCATATTTTGAAAAAAAAGAAAACTGAAATTTTTATTTCATAATTTTATTTTTGAGTTTCATATTTTTTTTTAATATTTTTTTTTAATATTTTTTTTTAATATTCGTTATTTTTTTTATATTTATTTTTTGAAAGTTAAAAAAAATAGAATAATATTTAACTTCGTGGTGATTCATTGGTGACTCAATAGTCGGTGTATAATTATAATTTTAATGAGTTGTATTTTAATTTAATTGATAAAATGGTAATATAGTTTTTTACATATATTTTTCTTTTTAAAAAAATTGGGGGTGAAGTTAATAAAAAAGAGGGTAAATAACTAATAAATTGGATTTAGTTACATGTATGTAACTTGTACACATAAGTGCCTAAAAGGGGAGTGTGGACTTATTAAAAAAATGAGGGTAAATAGAAAATTGGATCCAGTTTGGTACACATAAGTATTTGCCTTTATTTTAATTTATTTTAATTGATATATTAATTTTATAAGTTGGAGATAATATTTATTTTGTCTTGTTTGATACATTAATTTTAAAAATATTAGTAAAAATATATCTATAATGTTGATTTAATTACATATTTTTTTAAATTTTTTTAAAATTTATTATGAAGTGGACAATTTTCCTATGTGGCAGACACATCATCACTTACCAATCAAAATTAAAAAATGTGTATTAAATTGAAACAATATCAAAGATCAAAAAATTTTCGTTATAATCTAAAAGATCGTGAAATTGATACTTACTCTAAAATTTGTGAATTAATTTAGAATTAACCCAAATTTAAATAAAATTACACATATATTTTTTATGGTTTTTTTTCATATATTTTTGGTTATTTAAGTGTTGGTGGGGCGGTGGCAGTGGGGGAGATGGTATATCAGAGGTACGATGTTAATGAACCGAGTCGAGCCGGATAGTGTTGGGCTTTAAACTCGACTCGATTTCTATATTCGAAGTTTGAAACTCAATTCAAACGTGATCGACTCGATTACCTGTATAATTTTATAAAATTAAATATAAAACATAATTTTCCTAATATAATTAAGGGAAAAATAAACTCGGGTTCGACTTGACTTGACTCAATTACCGGTATATAAATATAAGTTATATAATTAATGGTAAAATAGTAAATACTATACAAGCTTGATTAGGTTTGCGAACATTTCGAGTTGAGTATATATGAACTCGAACTCGAACTTGAACTTGATAGCTACTCGAATAGCTTGAGGCTCAATTCGATTAAATTTGAATCGATTTCAATCATTTTCGAATCAAAACCCTTCCCAGAATTTTCCACAAAAGGTTGGGTTTTTTTAATGGGTTTTGGATGCAGTTTCAGCCTTTTTAGTTTTTTTATCCTAATTGGGCCATCCATTTTGTTTAGTTTAGGGCCACGGATAAATGCCCCTTTTTATTATACCTCCATTCAATTTTAAAATGACCACTTCTCCGAGCACGAATTTTAATAAATATTGATTAGTTTATTTATAAAGTAGATAAGTTAAAGATATGATGGGGTATTGTGGAGTCCATTTATAAACAAAATAATTGTTTATGAATAAAGTGAATGACAAAGTGGATAAATAAATTATGGTAGGAGGGTGGAGATAAAGTAATATGAATAGTATTGTTTTCAAAAAGGGTATGAGCATAATAAAATAGGACAACCAAAAAAGGAAAGTGAGAATAATGAAATTGAACGAAGGGAGTGTGTCTTTCACCCTCGAATGATTTCACCCCCTAAATATGAGTTCACCCCCTCTCTCCTCATAAAATATCACAAATAATCTTTTCACTTACCAACATTTTAATACACATTAGAAAACCCTCTTAATTAACTTCACCCACACTTTAAAAAAAAAAACCATTTTGAGTGAAATTCGCTTTTAATTGTTGAATAAACTTGATTTTTGCATAAAACAGGAGATAAAGGAGACAAAATAGAGGTTTTTGTACCGATTCGAACCTGATTGGCCAAGTTCCGTGTGAAAACTCGAAATTTTTGAAGAAACTCGACAAAAAGTTTCGAGTTTCACTGTTTGAAACTTTTTTTCGAAAATATACACAATTCGTAAAACTTTTTTCTGAAAAATCTCACAAAACTCGGCGAACAAGTGTTGAGTTTTTGCAAAATGCAATTTTTTTTAAAAAAAATCGGGAGTGAAATACACTACACATATATTCATTACAATTATACAATCATACAACAATATAATCAAATAAAACAATAATAACATGAAGAATAATTAATTACAAAGAAATACTATCTCCGTCTCGCTATAAGTTTCTTTTTTCTTTTGGTTGTTTTGATTAAGAAATATGATTAAATAATGGGTTGGTCTGCTATGGACTCGAGTGCATGTTGTGCACCCTAGTTCATGTTGCACTTTTCAGTTTTACTGATTTACACTTTTTGGTAAATGGTGTTGCACTTTTCAATTATTAAACTGTATAATAATATTTTTAGTTATAGTAACTTACACTTTTTAGTAATATTGTGTTGTACTTTTCAGTTTAATAACTTACACTTTTCTTTAGAGTAGGGTGCATAACATGCACTCAGAGTGCATACTAGACTTTACCTTAAATAATATATGTAGTACAAGTGATGTGACGGTGAGAGAGAAAATAATTGATGAGTATGAAATAAAATAATAGATAAAATATATATGATGTGATTTGAGAAAGAGAAAATTATAGGCTAAAAATAAAAAAAAATGAAATGAAAAATTTACAAGTGAGCGTTATGCCTATTATTTTAGACACATAAGCTGTTGTTGCTTTTCATAGTTGGGCCAAGCCCAAATATTTATTTTGGTTGATAAGCTTTTGGACTTGGGCGCGGTTATACACACACACCAATCTATGGAGTACACCCATCATTTTCATTTTACAGGACTTGTGAAATGTCCCATATACCCTCGTATGAAATTTATAAAAAAAAATGAGGATGAGTACACCCATCCACTACATTTCACGACAGAATCATCCCCACCATCACCACCAAAACAAACTAACATACTTCAACAAAAAAAAAAAACTCCTAAAAACACAAAATAAAAAACAAATTTTTTTTAAGGTGTTCGAAAATTCTTACAAAACAAATTCAAGTTGCCAGTAATTCTTTTTAGAACAAACACATATTGTGTTGAATTTTTTTCGAACATGAATTTGTTTTCGAACAAACCCATATTGTCTTGAAGTTTTTTTCGAACAACAAGTTTTTTTCGAACAAACACAGATTGTCCAGAATGTTTTTTCGAACAAACACAATTTGTACGAAAATAATTACTAAACAACTTCCAATTGCCCGGAAAAAAATCGAAAAAAATCAATGAACAAACTCGAAAAATCCTAATACACACACTTAGATCTGTAAAAATATACATCCATAAAAACTAAAAACCCTAATACAAAAATTCAATTTTATTTTTACAAATTTCAAAACCCTAATTTTAAAATCAGATCGGTAGAATACTTACCTTCAAATGACGGCGGCGACGGCATAGGAAGGGTGGGCGACGACTTTAATGGAGAGGAGGTGGGAGGCGGCGGCCGCTGGAAGGGAGGAGGGGTGCGAACAGCCGCGGAGGAGGGGAGGGGAAGCAATGGCCGCGGCGAAGGGGAGGGAAGTGGCGGACGCGCGGCGAGGGGGGGGGAGGGGTGGACGCGAGCGGCGTGGGTGGGGGGAGAAGCGAACGGTCGCGTCGCTGGGATGAGGGCGACGGCGGCCGCGACGTGGGGAGGGAGAAAGTTGGCGACAACGACCGCGACTTGGAGAGGGAGAAAGTGGGCGACGACGGCCGCGACGTGGTGAGGGAGGAGGTGGGGCGGTGGCCGATTGGGTGGGGCCGGTCGATTGGAGGGCAGCGACGCCGCTTGGTAGGAGGAAGGGGGAGGAGGTGGGTGTCCCTTTAAAAATGATGGGAAATGAGGGAGAAGGGGGGAGTTAATTAGGGTTTAGGAAGGGAGGGGTATTTTAGAACTTTTAACGTGGGTGTCCTCATCTTACGGTGTGTGTACTCATCAAGTGGGTGTCCTCAATAGGTTGGTGTGTGTCTATAACCGCGCCCTTTGGACTTTTGTAATTTAGATCACATTGGATCCTTTTTATTTTGAATAAGAAATAAAAAATTGTGAAAGTAGTTCACGAAAGTTTTCAACACAAAATTATGTCATGAAAGGTGTCGTTTTTTGAGTAAATTTGTGAAGAATAAAAAATAAAATTAAATATTTTTTAAAACATGATACTTTTTTATATGCTAAAAGCCTAAAATACATTACTTTCAAAAAAAAAAAAAAAATTCACATAAATCTAGTTCACACTACACATTTTTTTACCTTTTAGATTAGAGTGGTTTATAAATTTAATGTAATAATTTTTTTTTAGAAGTTAATACTTACACATTTTAAACAATATAAATAATTTTTACAAATAATAATATTAGTGGTGTACGCTACATAAATATTTTGAATTGATATTGGGTGACCATCTCACGGATCTCCTTGACTACATGTGAAAAGTAATAATATTTAAATAAAAAATAATTATTATTTTTATTAAAAAAAAATCGTCTCACACAAGATTTTACCAAATATTTTACCCTCTTTTTCTTTTCATATTAATGATAGCAACTAATTAGACACATTAATTATGGCCGAACAGTTTGATGTCAAGAAAGGCATATATTTCCTTTCCAAAACTTCTTTGATGTATAACAATGTTTAGGTTATAAAAGGTACAATTAAAATTGGCAAAAACCATCGCTTTCTTTTTTTAGTTGTATTTTTTAATTTCAACTCAATCAAATAACATAGAAACACATGACACTGAACGACAGGGTCGAAGGGAGAGGGGCACTGGACCCCTCCCATTTTTCAAAATATTTTTTTAAAATACTTAGAATTTAATAAAAAAATAAAAGAAAAAATAATTATCATTAATATTTATGTATATTTAATAATTATAAAATAATTTTTAAGTGTATTAGTAAAATATTAGTAGCAGTGACGGAGCCAGGATTTTTAAGTCGGGGGCCCAAAAAATAACACTAAAAAAAAATTAAAAAGTGAAAATTTAAAATAAGCTCATGAAGTACTACTAATATTTATATAATAAAAATGATAAATTTAATTACATTAACATCTAAAAATAACATAAAGCATGAACATTAATTAATAACTATAATTTAAGTTACATAAATAAATAATTATTTCTCCTATCACATGATGTCACAAAATTCACAATCCAATAAATTTTTGCTCTATAATTATAGAAAATAGAGTAACAACGAGGTGTATATATATTCTTGATCTTTAAATATGAAGAATCCTACAAATTTAAAATTCAACAAGGAGACAAAAGACTAGAAATAAATTTAATTATAAACTAATTAAAACAATAAAGAATATATATAATTAAATTAATAATATAAAAAATTATTACCTTGGAGGAGTGGAGGAGTGGAGAAGTTGAGGAGTTGAGGATTATAATATATAAACGCCGTGAATGAAAGAAGGGAAATAGGTTGAGAATTTTATAATGAAAATTGCGTGTACAGTATTGGGCCAGAGAAAATAGGGCACATATTACCATATATTTAATTTTTAATTATTTAAATATATATATGTGTAAAATTACTAAAATACCATTGATTTTTTTTACAAAATTGGTGGGGGGCCCACTGCCCCCCGGGCCCTTGGTGCCTCCGTCATTGATTAGTAGTACAACTATTACTTTCTTCGTCTCAAAATGTATGTTGTTTTGTGTATAATTAAATAACAATTTTTTTTACAAATTTATCATGAAAGAATGAGAGAAAAATGAATGAAAATAAAAGAGAGTGTGAAATGATTTGCTTCAATTATAAAGAGAGATGGAAAAAAGTATTATAAGAAAAATTATAGGGATTTGAATAGGAGTATTTTAGGGGGAAATGTGGTAAAAATAGCTAAAATAACAATTTTTTAAAGCAAAAATTAAGACTAATAGTGTCAAAAAATATGAAATGATTGAAGTATATAACAATTTAAAACATTAAAATTAAAAGATGTTTGTATATAGACATTATAAATATTATTTTGTAGGTAATGAGATGAATGAATAAAATATATTAAAACTTAACTTGATTCATTAGTATTACTATATTATATGTTTCAAAATATTTATATGATATTAAAAACAAAATTTTTATTCATAATTGGACCCCCTTCGACTAATTTCTGGCTCCGTCACTGCTGAACCGTGTCCCCGTGCATAGCATAGACAAATTGACAAGAAGGCCTATTGTTGTGACCCTTGAGTGGTTCACCCGATATGTGAACCAAATCTTTAATTTTTACTAATTTTTAAAATTATACAATTCGATTAATTAAAAAAATCTTATAAAATTGCAATTACTAATTTTTAAAATTATACAATTCTTGACCCTTGCAGTGTGGTGGAAGGAGCTGAAACGTATTTATGTAGGGGGGTAGAGTGACGGAGGGACTGGGAAATGAGATTAAACGTGTGATAGGGAATGGGGCTAAAACTAGATTCTGGTTAGAGAAGTGGGGTGAAGGGGAGGAGGCTCTTAAGTGTAGGTTTGGAAGGTTATTTAAAGTGAGCAACCAACAATTAGCTAAAATAGGGGAGATGGGTAGCTGGGGGGATAATGGGTGGGAATGGAGTTGGTGTTGGAAGAGAGAGTTGAACGCACAGGAGATAAATGAATTTAACTCTCTGGTAACTTTGGTGAACATGACCAAGCTTAAACAACATGAAGAGGATGGGTGGAGCTGGGAACAGGCCCCTCGCGACATTTACTCGACTAGTACCGTATACAAAACGCTGATGCAACGAAGGGAAGAGATAAATACAATAGATTGCAAGGGTGATGAATTTCGGCAATTATGGAGATGCCTGGCGCCTAAACGGGTACAAACCATCGGGTGGAAAGCGATGAAACTTAGGCTTGCCACGTCCGACAATCTGAAGAGCAGGGGTGTAAGTATACCAGATGGGGAGCTAATTTGCAAGATGTGCGAGTTTGCAAGATGTGCGAGGAGGTGGAGGAAAGCACACAACATCTACTGCTGGAATGCAAATTCGCCATGGCAATTTGGACGGAATGTCGTCGATGGCTGAAGGTTAGTTCGTATGTCCATAACAATATTATAGCTCATCTTCTACAACACAGTGGGATGTTAGGTGAAGGAAAATGGAATAGAAAGATTGCGACGAGTTTATGGGTGGGAGTGATTGGAGAAATTTGGAAATGCAGAAACGAGAAGGTGTTCTCTAATAAAGAACCTGTGGTGAAAAGAATGGTGGACAATATCAAAATTCAGACGTGGGCGTGGCTCGAGGGAAGCTGCCGCAGCGCAAGCCTCAATCTTATCAACGATCAAGAACAACGAACACATAAACCGAAGGGACGATACTAAACCGAAGGGACAAAACCATTTATTTTCAAATCAATTCAACTCTCTAACAACAATCTAGAACTCATCTATTTATAATAGAAGATATACTTGGAGAATAAGAAACATATAAATACTAAATATAATATAATAAAATCAAAACAAAACAAATCTCGTAAATGTAAACATAAATATCTAATTAAATATTTGATATTGATTTCCACCAATATCTCCATCATTCTCTCCGGGTGGGACACGATTCGCCCTCGAATCAGAAACATCGCGAGGTCCATCCGAAAGCACAGGGCGAATCAGAAACATCGCGAGGTCCATCCGAAAGCACAGGGCGAATCAGAAACATCCGAGCAACACGATTGAGAACGAAGAGGTAACTGCTAGGCATTCAGATTAACATGCAAGAAAACCAACCTGACAAGACGCAACCAATAGACACCTTGTAAGACGAACCAATCGTAAAAGACACAAAAATGGGGAAACGTCGCAAGCATGACCACGTATTATAGATTGCAATAACATGCTCGCAAGTATCTGAATCGCCTAAAAATTGACATATCTTGCCACCCACGGTGCAAGATGATTGTAATATCGAAGGACGTAGAGTAGAACTATCCGGTTGTTGAGGAGGGAAACATGCTTGCGGGATTATCAAAGAAGGGCCCTCGTCATCCCTCATAAATTCTTCTTGCGGACTGTCATCGTCGTACTCATCAAACACCGGAGGACCATCATACCCATCGTCGTCACACACAAATTCCTCGTAGAAGGGAGCAACGACGTCATCGTCGTATATGGGGGGACCGTCGTATTCGCCACCAAAATCGGGAAGATGAACGCAAAGGCTATCGAACAATTCTTGTTGTTGCATGGCCAAATTGTTCTTGTCGAATACGGAGAGCGGCCATCTTTGTGACCAGAGATCCCAATTGTTGACGGATTTGCGTAACATCGTCGGAAGAGGAAGTATCTTGATGTTTGGGAGGCATCGTTCCCAACTCTGGATACTAACTGACGCAGCGCAAGCCTCAATCTTATCAACGATCAAGAACAACGAACACATAAACCGAAGGGACGATACCATTTATTTTCAAATCAATTCAACTCCCTAACAACAATCTAGAACTCATCTATTTATAATAGAAGATATACTTGGAGAATAAGAAACATATAAATACTAAATATAATATAATAAAATCAAAACAAATCTTCTAAATATAAGCATAAATATCTAATTAAATATTTGATATTGATTTTCACCGATATCTCCATCAAAAGCAATCTCATAAAACCAAACTCGGCCATAGGGGCCTGGTGCGTAGACCCATATACATGCCTGAGTATACAATTTGGAAACATAATGGTGGGCATGGGGGAGGAGAAAGGGGTAACATAATGGTGGGCATGGGGGAGGAGAAAGGGGGTAGAATAGAATAGAAACCCAGTAGCTGTTCGAGTGCATGGTGCTGCTGTGTTTGCTGATTAGGTGGGTGGGAGGAGTAATCTGGATAACTTGAGAAAAGTGAAAGGCAGTATCTTGATGTAAATGAAATTGTACGGGTTGAGACAAAGTGGGATAGCTCAAGTGGTTAGAGCACCACTACCTAGACCTTAGGTCCTGGGTTCGAGTCATGGGGAGGGGAAAAAATGGATGCGTATTTAACTTCCATAAAAAAAAAAACACGGGTTGAATGCCCCTAGTACTCGACTAATAGATTTTTACCGTTTTAAAAAAAAAAAAAAAATTGAGTCTTCCTATTTTATTTTTTTGTTTGTACGTATTTTTTTTTTTTCAATATAATTATGATTATTATTAGAGATTTGTAGAAACAATCATTCTCAATAAAAGGGATCAAACAATCTTTTAATATTTTTTACAAAAAGATGGGGTACAGACGTACAGTTATTCTTTTTAAAAAAATGTATATTAAAAAAAAGGGATCTCTTTGTCTTTGAATATTGATAGTATTATATATTTATATTAAGTATATGCTAAACAAAATATATTTGTTCCGTCCAAATGGAATAAGTCTATTTTTTGGGTTCGTCTAAATTTAATATATACACTTTCATAATTGAAAATATTTATTCCCTTAATACATGAATACATCTTTTTCTTTTTATTTTTTATTTCACACATTTATTTTATATATAAATAAATAATATTCTTTAAAACTTATATCAAATAGATCATACATATTAACTTTGTATGGATGGAGTAATATAATAGGATCAAGATGCTATCATGCTACTAAATTATGATTAAAAAAAAATATTATCCTGATTTAAGAAGCGGTTGAGTTTTATATGAAAAATAATGTCCACATTCTCATCTTGAAAATTATTTAAATTAAATTTGTTGTTTTTAATTGTTTCAATATTGTTCATAATTATCGCATAATTATGATATTGTGGGAATATTCACACCAAAAATTCTTCTAAACACACATTAATTATGAGTATTTTGAAACAAATAAAAGTGAATTTGAGGAATTTTGGGTGCAAATGGGGACACATGGGGTACGATTGTCTAGCGGGTGTTTCTTTGTCCAAATAAACCTGTAAAATCAAAATCATCAATAAAATCCGACACATGTGAAATTGACTAAATATATTTAATTCCAACAATATACAGATGTCATTCACATATTCTAGATGTTTTGTTAGAAATGATATGTCATATAAAAAACAGCACCTTTTTTTTTATTTATTAATCCATAACCACTCCGTTAATTTCCATACAATAATTTAGTAAGATGTAGAAGTGATTTAGTGAAATGTAAACAAAATTTTTTTAGCTAAATGTCAAAATGTTTGATAATTTTAAGAATAAAATAATAATTTAAAATTATTAATTTTGTGGGTTATTTTTTTATTAGGAATGTGTAAATTATCATGAAACATTTAATAAAAAAGTGTGCTGCTAATTATGGAAAAATAATACTTCCTCCTCCTCTCATTATTATTGGAATATTTGTAAAAGAGTTTATTGACATCATAGACCAAGATCCTAGCCCATATTTTAATTCAAGACAAAAATTATTGATATTACAATTTAAGACAAATTCATACTTGACATTCCTAATATGCCCTCTAATCAATATATTAAAATAATTAATAGGTGTTTTACTCATGATTCCAGTAACGGCGGCGGACTTTAAGGATCACCTATTATTTGATATTTAAAATTTCTCTGTTATTTATTTAATTTATACACTATAAATTATCTTTATATTATTATACATTAATTATATAATGAAATAACGTTTATTATATGTAAAATCTCTTATCTTCAATGTTGTTCGAATAAAGTGTAATTTCAGTATTTACAAAATATTAAACAAATATTTAAAATCTGTATTATTTAACATTTTTAATTAAACTACATGTAAACTATCATTTTATAAATAGGACTTATGTGTTTGTTATATTACAAGTATTGTTTATCAAAGCTATGCATATAATATATGTATTATTATATGCATATATTGATATATATGATCTATCATGTGACATATACTCCTATATGCACACCCATTGTTGCATTGTAGTATGCCTGTTTTTTTAACAAAACTTATACTTAAAAATTACTAACATATATATCTTTTGTTGGTACCGTTTTAATTTTCTAAATAAGTTTAATTAAAATAATTATATATTCAATGAAGATCATGTTTTTCTTGGTCTATATTTATTTTATGTATTCTATCTTATATTATTATTATTTGTTTACATATTTATATCATTCTGCATAGTGTTTTTGCATATTAATACGTGTATGCTTCTATGAGGTGCATATATATACATATCATAGACTTATATAAAACACTTATATTATATTTTATACAATTACAACATCGCATAGTTTTAAAAAATATATTCTATTTTAATTAGAAATTAAATCACATATATTTTTAAAGTCATCCAAACTTAATTCATGTTCATAATATAATGAGTTATTTATGAATATTATATTCTATACTAATTATGTCGATATATTTATACTCAGAGAAATTCTACACGTTATATATCGTCATATATATATTGATATATATGATCTATCTTATGACATATAATCCTATATGCGCACTCATTGTTGCATTTCATTTTGACTGTTTTTTTAACAATACTTATACTTAAAAATTAATAAAATATATTCTTTTTGTTGGTACCGTTTTAATTTTCTAAGTAGGTTTAATTAAAATAATTATATATTCAATGAAGATCATGTTTTTCTTGTTCTGTATGTATTTTATGTGTTCTATCTTATATTATAATTAATTGTGTACATATTTATATCATTATGCATAGTTTTTTTAATCAACAGAATGCATATATCATGGTATGTGCATACATGGAATGCATATTCTGTCTTATATATACTCTTCTCTTGCATTCGAACCACTATATGCAATAAGACAAGTTTGGATATTGTAATGCTTTTTTTGATACTTATAAATCAACAACAACTCAAAATTCCGTAGAACAACATTCCTAGTTTTTCAAAACATAAAAAAAACAAAAAAACAAGCACGAAAACATTGTTCTAAATCCATGACAAAACAACCAATATACCAAGTTTAACAAAACTAAAAACCAAGCAAAACTCTTCTGTTGCATTCGAACCACTATATGCAATAAGACAAGTTTGGATATTGTAATGCTTTCTTTGATACTTATACATCAACAACAACTCAAAATTCCAGTATATTGGTAGAACAACATTCCTAGTTTTTCAAAACACAAAAAAAACCAAAAAACAAGCACGAAAACATTGTTCTAAATCCATGATAAAACAACCAATATACCAAGTTTAACAAAACTAAAAACCAAGCAGGACTCTTCTGTTGCATTCGAACCACTATATGCAATAAGACAAGTTTGGATATTGTAATGCTTTCTTTGATACTTATACATCAACAACAACTCAAAATTTCAGTATATTGGTAGAACAACATTCCTAGTTTTTCAAAACACAAAAAAAAAAAACAAAAAAACAAGCACGAAAACTTTGTTCTAAATCCATGATAAAACAACCAATATACCAAGTTTAACAAAACAAAAAACCAAGCAGGACTCATCTGTTCTAAATTCATGATATATGAATTTTCTCAGTCATCTTCTCATAGAAATGTGCATCCATCCGATTAAATTCTTCTAACAACTGTTCATTCTCATATTTCAAAACTCTTATTTCATCCTCTAATTCCCTAGTTTTCAACTGCAAAGACGTTGTGGTTGATCTTTCTTCATTCAACTTCTTCAGTAATCCATGTATTATATGTGTTCCCCTCTCACATAAAGGATCATCAATCCATTCAAAAAACTGGCAAAAACCGGGATTCTATCCGATTATAGTAAAAAAGATTAATCAATTCAATGTATACATAATAGTTTACTATATGTAAAATTGACTATCAAATCGAAATAAAGTAAATTCCATTATCAAACCTATGCTCTTACCGGAAAAGCTTCACATCCATAAAATCTTCGCCCAACATTATGATTCTTCCAAGACGTAGCTACCTTCGCGTCAATGTCGCAAAAGCATCTAACCGCGTAATTCCTTTTTCCCTCGAATTCAATAGGTGTTATTCTTGTTTTCTTCACTTATCTTCCTTCACTTCAATGGGGAGAGATTTTCACAGTTGGAGCAATTATTGTGTAGTTGAGATATTAGGCAAGTTTTTTGAATTAAGAAGACCGCGATTTTCGAGGATAATATCTACCAGAATTAAATTGATTCTCTTCAATTAGTTGACTTTGGAATAATTATATTATTTAAATCTAATTATTTCAAAACTTAAATTCGTATTAACACATTAGGGGTATAATTGTACTTCATTTTGTTATTTTGGCTTGATTTGTAACTATAAACAAAATTTCCTTGATTTGCAAAGACTTAGGGTGAAATAGTCTATAGTGTAATTCTCCCTTTGTAAAAAGCGTCTGTCCCATTATTAATAGAACATTTTCTTATTTGGAAAAAGCAACTTCCTACCCTTATAAAAAATTTCCTCATATATCTCGTGCAAACAGTAATTATTTCATTAATAATGGAACAGAGAGAGTATATTGGAGTATTAATTATTCAACATATGCATATTATTATTATTATATATATATATATATATATATATATATATATATTGGATATTGGATATTGTAATATATATGCGTGTGCAAGACCGGTCCTATGGGTCTAAATTGAAATTTAAAATTGAGTCTACTCCCCTCACATTTTTTATTCTGTACTGACTAAAAGAATCAAAAGATAACATGAAATATATTTTTGAAGATTAACA